>OV884033.1:5000000-10000000 GCA_930367265.1 Catocala fraxini | reverse complement strand
TCTATGTATAAGGTGGCACGTAATAGGGTGTGAGCCTATTGCCGTCAATCGGGCATAGCTCCAGATACCGTGATGCTATAAAAAAAAAACTTTTAAACAATTTTGAAGTAGACATTCGATTGGAAAAATTATATAACGTAAGTTATTGCTTTACCCATGTTTACCCTACGTCATGTTTAAAGTGAGAACAACGAACCGAGAGACAATATGTGAACATACGTCCCACGTATAAGATACGTTAGGACAGTGAGCGATAGTTATGTCCATCCTTTTCTCTCAAATGCAATAACGTGAGATATGTAATTGGCTGTGGTAATGGCGTCCTAAGTACCGGCATCCGATCAGTCCATGAGATGTCAATATTTGTATTTGTATTGACTTTTAACCAATTTCGTGATAATGTGAAATTAGTCATCTAATATAATTAATATCGTCTGTTTACCATGAATTAATGATAACACTAGTTTGTAACTATAAATGTATTGTTAGTTTTGTGAATACCTATCTGTTAACGTAACGAATTTTTAAATGTTACCGATTCGTATTTCAAATACTGAATATTACCTATTAGGTACTTTTATTATTTATGCAAGTGGAAACTTTAATAAAATATATTAAAAATACAAAGTATTGAACAAATGACTATGTCCAGCAGTGGACTAAATCGGGCTGATAATTAATTGAAACAGCAATAATGCACAATGTTGATATTTTAGTTACGAGCCCGTTCGCCCCTCAAGATTCACCCACCAGAAAGTTTTCGTTAGGTTAAAAGGTTTCTTCTTAAAATCCACCCAAAAATAGGAGCCTTGCGAAGCGGGGCTCCGTCTTTCTATGAAAGGGGCGAAAGTCAAGGGGCGTACGGGCTCGTAGCCGACATTTTGAGTATAAAAATGTTAAGAGCTTCTGACCGGTTTTTTACATTATTTACCCCGACTCGTTGGCCCTACTATACCTACTTTGTTTCATTCTCTAAGTGAAAGTTAGATTATATTCATAGAGTCTTAACAAAATGTTGTACTTATTTCTTAGTGCACTCTGTGTGAGAAGGCGTTCCGTACGAATACAGCGTTAAGAGAGCACCACGAGGCGACACACATGAACATCAAGCACACGTGTAACTACTGTGGACGTGACTTCTGTTATAAGTGAGTACCGTTTTATCAATTGAATGTAATTTATTTTTCCTTTATCTTTTTACTAGAGGCTGTTGAGTATAACGTTATTTATACCTATAGGTAGGTCGATGTGTGAAGAATGTAATGAGAGTAAACGAGGAATAGCATGTGCCAATTCTTAAGCTTTTCGGCCCTTTAGGAATCAGGCGTATGGATTTGTGTAAATAATTACAATGACATGGCACGTAAGCATGGTTACAATTGATAAAAAAGACATACTTAGAAAGAGTGCGTTTCCAACGGCCGGGATGAAATGGAAGGGAATTTAAATTTCGCCGGCTCTTGCTTGGCCACTAATAAACATTAATAGCGCGCACGAGCCATCGCGAGTTCGCTCTATAAGTATAAAACGATACATGGTTAACCTGATCAGGGGCCTTCGATGCATTCTCGCGCATGTAACGACAACGCTTTATAAGATGATGGTAATGCCCCAGAGCTTGTTGAGTTTTCAAGCCGCCAATTCGCAAGATATAACTTTTTCAAATATGTAATTGTGACGCCCGATTTATTTAATTTTTAGTCATGTCGTTAATTTGGGTATACATTTAATTTTAAACTTTACCCAAGTAAACTAAAATCTTTCGCGGTGGATCGTGTTTCCTAACCAGAGTGAATAAATAATCTACATGCGCAGCGTTACGGTTCGATATTATATGATATTCTCGTCTCGCACATCCTCGCCAATCTAGACTATTTCCACTGAAGATACGTTACAAGCGAATTGAATATTGCCCTATATAATTTACAATTCCCTGCCCTTTCAATCCTGTCTGAAATGCATCTAGAAGCCAAGCTTGCTAGATGATAACGTCAGATTTGATTTACAATTCGTATTTATGCATACAACGAGTAACAGAAAGGTGCGGTCATATTTAAACGTCACAAAATATAGCCCATAATAGAAATTCGCGACAAATTTTCTTTTCTATAGAGTTATCTATATCAGCACATTCTAGTACTTAAACAACACTATTAGCTGACTCCGTTAACCTGAAAAAGACGAGGCGCACTTTTAATAGTAATGAAGCTTAGCGTTTGTTTCGATGTTTATAATATATATATAATAATAAATAAATAGAATGTTCAAAAATGTCATGAAATTTAAAATATAGTTTTTTTGTTCCGAGGGTATGGCACATAGCTTATTTTGCAGATAAATATTACGGTACTAAAATATAACCACACCTTTAGGTATATTGCGATATATTGTATTTGTTTGTTTTATAAATTGCGTGCATATGAAGTTTAGGCTGTTATCATCTAGCACTTTTCTCTCTATTAATTTCGTATTTTTGTACCTATATTTATTTAAAGTATAAACTTATTTAGTCCAAGCCAGTTCAACAAATTAGTCGGGTTTAGTTATGCTGAATTTTTAATCTGGCTGGTTTAATAACTTTTAATGTGTCTGAGTGCATTAATGGCAGCTACAGTGAATATAAACTGCAATGAAACAATTCTCACGTGTCTGTGAAATTCATCAAAGCATTCAACTTCAATTAATGTAAATTTGTTAACTGTATTATGACTGCGCCGAGCGTAAGACAGATAATGACAAAGCTCGTGCGGCGCATATTCAAATCAGCGCGCGGCCGCCATAGTTTGAAGTTAGTGGATTTGAAGTGCTTTTTTAATATGTATCTTTATTGCCAACCAATAACTTAAATATTTGGGATGGACAAATTGTAATATAACTATTTATGTTTCGTTTAAGCTGTAAAATAGGATACATTTCTGCTGTTATAATCTAAAAATCACGCAAATTTACGTAATTTTGTAGGCGAAAATATTAATTATTTTAAGCTTTTTACACAGAGTAATTGTAAACACATTAATTGTTATGGTAAATGTATATTTAATATGTGTATTAAACAAAAAGTGATGATTTTATTCACTTTACTGTGAATAAAATCAATCATGTTTTGGCACATTTCGCTCGGCGCAGTCTTAATATTAAGAGAGAAAAGCTGTATGTAATTACTTATTCGCAGGTTTTAAATTTGACACTTTAATCGCCTTAAAGTAGACGTGATAGAAAATGTATCGCCCGCAGACACCTGTCGACCGCGACGGCTTAAAATAGTAATGGTCTACGAAATGACAGTTCTTATCTTATACTTCGGCGATATTACATTATTGTGTTTCAAAAATAATATTTTTGAATTCGGCTTTAGAAGTAGCTTAGCTGCTAGTCAGGAATATAAGTGTGCTCTTTGGTAATGGCATCTAAATACATAGTGCTATCTACTTGCTTGTGATTTTTTTTTCACTTTCCCCGTTGCTGGTTTTGGGGCAGGCGATGGGGATATGTCGGGATTCAGCTCCTAAGATGGCAATTTGGGCTGAACCGACTAAAACCACCGCGGTGTTCCTCACACCTTTATGGCGGGGCCGCGTGGATCGCTCCCGCATTCAAATCGCGACCCCGTCAAAGGTTTGACCCGCCGATGGACGTGGCGGGTCCCACACAACCATCGCACAAACTCACAAACACAACAAAAAACATACACAATTGGGGGACCTGGTCCCCGACGACAAAGCGGGGACCTAGTCCTCCTTCCGACATCAAGAGGCATGCGCAGAACACGAACGCCGCCTACTCGGACCTGCGCTGATCAGGCGATGGACGGCCCCAATGGGTCCACCGCCCGCAGGCTTCTATTCAGGGTGGCTGGAGGTCATCTCGCGCCCTCATGCGCCCGGCTCTGCGGTTAGGGAGAGGGATTGAACGTTCCCTCTCCCTCTCCGCCGCCTCCTTCACTAACATCACCTCCTCACAGAAGGAGGAGCCGGCATTCCAAGACCTCTCGGCCTCGAAACCATGGACAGAATCATAGCCTCGAGCGAGAAGACGACCCTACCGACTGCCGCGTGCATGACACGGCGTTGCGTGGCCCAAGCAGGGCAATCTACCAATGTGTGCAACGCCGTGTCTTCCACAACGACGCGGCAGTCGCCGCAGTAATGACAACCGGGCGTCTCCTGTTTGCCTATTCGACACAGGTACCGACCGAAACAACCGTGGTCGGTCAGCACCTGCGTCAGACGAAACGTGAGGGCGCCATGACGCCTCTCCAGCCACTCTCTAAGTATGGGTCTTACCGCCACGTTTGTAACGTGCCCGACGTGCTTGTGATAAATTAACGCAACCCAACAGAAGGATAACAAAAATAAAATCGAAATCAATTTTTCTTTTGTAAATATCCTCGGGTTTATTTTTTAAATATAGGTACATAGTTTATTATAATATTCGAATGTAAGATGATATGCTTATGGTTTAAGATTTACACATCTAAAGATAATTTATGCACAGTTTTACACGGTAGATGAAATGAAATGGCAACATTGAATATAAATTTTATGGAGATCACATGTACTTTTATTTCTATAGAGTGATTTTAGTATCATCTGGCTTACTTTAAGACTTTTGAGATCTACAATAGCCTTTTACATAGTTAGACCATTGGGCGAAAGAGTAGGCAACGACGGACGCAAGGTGTTCTTTTAGTTACAAACAAAGTTGCAGACGTGGAGGTTAACAATTAAAACTATAGAAATAGTTCGTGGCTGTGGTGGATTAAATGCTGGTGTAACTAATAAAAGTACGATCTTAGGACGATCAATCTTGTGTTTATAACATAATGTGTCTTTTTTAATTCATACTGGTAAAGCGTAGTGAAACGTCTAGACGGTGCGTCGTTCGGCATTCGATACCGCGAATGCAACATTCACAAAATTTTACAGGAGATAAAAAGTCTTTATAATAGATACTATACACAAAAAAAATTAAAATATTGGATTGCATTAACTTTTGGCCAAATTTAATTTATAGGATGGCGTCACATGTCAAAGTCACATTTGCGGTTTTGGATGCCGAACGACGCGATGTTTTCTGACTTTGCGCCCTTGGCGGCTATATTCGGTGGTATACTTGATTTTAGTTCTATGTGAGAAAGAGATAGAAAATAAGAAATTTTATTTGTATTAAAACATCGAGTTAGAAATTCAAAAGCCCAATTCTCGTATTATAAAATGTTCACAATAGAGTTTTGATCTAGTTTACCGTCATATTAGTCACAAGCGGTACCCTTATCTAAAATAAACGTCAGACCGTTAACTTTATATGCAATGAGATCTAAAATGGATCTAAAGCTGACCGGCTAATCAGTGACTGGTCCAAAACTAAACTAATATTTGTTTTATTAAATGTTTTATAAAATTTTCCTATTGAAAATTAACATGACTACAGCGCCATTATTTATTTACAATAATATCTAATACAATAATTCAATTTGCCCATGTGAGCAAAAAAAAAGACTTCGGTCTCGTTGCCGCTGAGCATAGAATTTGTCGATACAATAGATTACTGACTTTTTCACTCCTATAACACATCTCGACAACATGAATGGTTCTGCCATGAAAATAATAAGTACTTACCAAGTACTAATTCGTGGGTTCTCCAAATTTATTTAAGGAGTAGCTCCAATAGGTGAAAGAAGCTTGTTTAGTTTATATAAAAACTTAATTTCGCCTTCAGAAATATATTAATCGTCTGTTGAAGATCTACCAGACAGCAAGAAAATTTACTCTCACCGGCAACAAACATTCCCTAAAACATTATTCAGCAATATAACTTCGTATCAAAGTTTGACTTTATGACAAATACAGTATCTAATAAAATTAGGCAATAGAAACCAACTGATTTGTAACAAACAAATTGAGAATTATTTCTCGAATTACCGACCCCTAAAACTCGAGAGCCAAACACACACACGTATAATAATACATTGTATTCCAATATCTAGGTCGGACCTCCGCAAACACGAAATCCGTAGCCACAATCGCATGAAGCGTGACTACATTGGCGGCGAGCCTACCTACAAACAAGTGGAACGACTTCAGAAAATACAAGAAAATGAGATGGAGAAGTGGCGTGCTCAGGAAATGACGATTGCTCAGGCGGTACCTGTCGTGCAGCCTACGTACATTGATCAGCCGAAAGAGTTTATTGCCAACCAAGCTCTCTATTTCTCCGATGTTACTAGCATGTTACAACAGCAACCGACGCAAATGGGTAAGAGACATGCTTTTTTTTAAATTTATGTCATTATTATTTGCAATGAAAACATTATACAACATTTTATAGTTACGTCTTAACACGCTCACACGTTTGGACTCATTGATACTACAACATTTTATTTCATATTGCGTACTAAGTTGTCGGCTAACGTAAAGTAAAATGCAACAGCGGTACAATGTTCCCAACAATTATGTGACTCAATTATGTGACTCGCAAACTTTATAAAAAAAAATTTCGACCCGATTCATTAACTAATAAACGCTCGAGTATAATTTTGACTTAGACCATATTATTAAGCTGTAGCGGATTGGAAGAGGCCTATGTCCACCTGTGGACTGCTAATATTTGACCAAAAAACATTTTTTTTTAAATTGTACTGTAGGTACACTAATTTAATGCAAATTCTTAAGATCATTATCTAAAGATCAATTTATGTGTCAATGTTTTACTCTGAGAGACACATTTAACGATAATAGAATCGTCCAATGATTGTAGTAACTGAAGCAAATGATAACAATGAAGTCCTCGCATAATATATATCTCAAACCATGAATGTGCACAAATAACACGGGCGTATTATCAGTGTTTCATAAAAATGAAACGAAATATGCTCAACATTTCTTTGTTCTGTTTCAGTTCAACAACAAACCGTCGAGTTGACTCTGTAAGTACACTTATATTTTAAAAACAAAGCATTTTAAATGTAGCATTCCCTTATTATTTTTATTTTGTCTTTTAGACCCGAGCTGGCCATGAAGAAAGACGAAGTGAAATTATATGAAACCCAACAAGGAATGCCATATTTTTAAACAAGAGAGTGATTATCATGTTACTATAACTATTATCTGTAGGTACTTTTGTATCCGTTAAGCATAAGATTATAACTATGGCAATTAAATCAAATGATGTATTTAATGTAAGACATATTATAGTAATAATAAAATTATGTTAAGATATGTTTATTACTTGTCTATTTCTTTTTAGAAACTCTAATGCCTTGTAAATCGCGGCTGTAGTAGTGTATATTTATTGACATTATATTCTACAGCAACAATATCAATGGGTGTACCATTTTAAATAGCACCCAAAATTATTGTCTTGCTATATGTAACATATAATACTGACAATTATCTTTTGAGTAATAAATATCTTAAGACCCCTTTAACTGAACTGCACGCACGGCGTAGTGGTTTAAATGGTCGGCTCGCCATTGCCACTGCGCCGAGTGTTGCGGGTTCAATACCCACACGGGACAAAATTTGTGTGATTCACAAATGGTTCATCCGAGTTTGGGTGTTTTTTGTGTCCGTTTTTTGCATGTTTGTAAAGCCCCGCGCGATGCAGGAATTATTCACAGGGCGGGAGAAGTAAGTTGAAAAAAAAAAACAAAAGGTTATGCATAAATTATGTACCTACACTATATATTACAGGATAATATGTAGGTAAACATCAACATATAAAAAAATCAGCTGTGCTAAAATGTAAGTCTGCTGGGTCTAATATCTCAATCAATCGATAAGAAAAAGGCAGGGCGAGCACATTTACAATATTAGAAGTAGCTTAACAATTTTGTATCATAAACCAGAAAATTAATCTTCTCGTAGCTAATACTGATGGGTTACACGATGGAGCGCGCTAATCGTCTAGTCGCCGCAAGCAACTTAATCAGCAACTATTTATTGCGACCTAATTCCGTAGTCGTTCGTAGCCTACCATCTACGGCGTAGCAGCACAGCTAAGCAATTATAGAGTTATCCAATGTGATTACATACAATGCAGAAAATGATTTGAAATTTTATTTATACTATTAGATGTTAATTGAAATGTAATCTGATTATTCAGATTAAGAAATTATTAACATCATGAGCAAATCATATCCGCCTCTTGGGTTATAGTAAATAGCTATTTCATAAATGCTATAAATTTATACATCTGGCTCGATGGCGCAGCGGTAGTGTATGCGGCTGCTGAGCTTAAGATCAAGGGTTCGATTCCCGGATTGAACAAAGTTCATCATAGAATTTTCTGTCAAGAAATGCTTAGTAGCAGTATAAAGTCTTCACTGGCAATGGGCTTGCCCACCATAGTTTTAGGTTTCACGTAGATTTAAAGCCATAGATGAAATTCGATTTAAATAACCACTAACGAACCGCTATTACCTAGGACTGAAAGAGAAAAAAAAAAAAAAAAAAAAAAGAAAAGATAGTAAACAGAGGTTGAACAACACCTTAACAACACTAATAAATAAAAGACAAGATTTTTATAGAGCTTTGTTTGGACGATTGAAAACCATCTTTACGGGCCAACTTGGTTTAATAAAGCTGCCGGGCTTTTGTTACGGCCGCACTTGTATCGAAAGTGATCTCAAAGAGCCATTATTATATAATAACCGGAGCATATTCTGAATCTAATTAGAAAGGTCGTTGCAATTTAATGAACAATAGTCACGTCCCTAATTAGTTTTAATATGGGTTTTATGTCTTTTAAAGAACTTTGTTTCTAATATTATTCTAAAATGGTGTAAATTTCAGCGTTGGTTTAGATGCTGTAATGAATGTCGTTGGTTTGTTGTCTTTATTTGTTATACGTCCTTTTTCTCTGCGTTCACTTAATGACCATATTATTTTAAAAAGCTTAAATAGCGTGATTATAATTCAATTATTTAGAAAGAGCACACATAACCAAGAACTAAAATTAAATATATTGGTACTATTATGAAACTGTATCGATGCTGTATCTGTGTAGGAGATAGTATTGTAAGACTGACCAGGTATCCAAAGCCATTGTATTTTAAAATTTTGTTCCGGCGTCACTTAATTTCTGTCGAGTGGATTTTTATTACGGTTTATTTGTAACTTACAATTCAACTTGAAATTTAATTGAAATTAAACTACTTTATACGGATTTAATCGCGTTGTTTATTTAACACTTTATTACATAATTATTATTTTGAAAACTGTTACACTACTACTAATACTATTAAACTTTACAGATTGAAATTTAAGCCAATTTATTAGATTTTATTTAGTAGCACAGAAGTAATAGCGCATAGAGTGATCCACATAAGCGATGATGCGGGTGCAGTATCGAGCAAGAGCTAGTATAATGCATGGCAGAAATATGTAGGATACAAATTGAAGTATTTAGTATATAAATGATCTGCACGGAGTGTGGTGTCGGATAGACGGCAATAGGCTCCATTTACGTGGGATTTAGAAAAATACATTTTGTGAAATGTAGTTTTAATACGCTTCTGCCTATCCTTCCGGTGATAGATCTATACGCGTGCGTCTATGTTATAAAGTAATAAAAAGACAAGATTTATACATTGCCGCTTCGCTGGTTTTGGCAGCGAATGAATTGGGTTGAGAATATTGACAAAAGAGACTGTTGGGTGCTAAGGCTAATTGCCAAGACTTAGCAAAAAGTTTAAGCTAAGTTGCGCACTGTTGGCACGAACTAGACGGAGACGTCGAATGGTGCCGGGGTAGAAATTAAGAGGACATTAACAATACAAAATATACCCTATTCTAAGCTTTCACTGTAAGTTCAAGATGTATCCTTTGCCGCTGTTATATTGTCGGCAGAAGAAAGTAAACATTTGTCATTTGTCCTGCAAATATGTCTTATTTATATAAACCACTCATGCGTGACAAGCTTTTAAGATAAGATAAATTTAGTTGAATAATATTACAATTGAGAATTATTGTTATTCTGGGTAACGTTTCGGTATGGCGCCGCTGCCAGGATTACTTTCAGGGAGGTGCATTTGCATCTACTCTTACTATTAACTGATATATAAAATATAGAATTATACATGTATGTTATAAAATAATGTAATGTAATGTCAAATTCAAATCGCACGGATTTTTATATATTTTTTTTCCTGACTGAAGGGTGCCTTCTTGCCGGTGCCCATTTGACGGTGCCCCATTGCCGGCACCCATGCCTCTCAAGCTAAGCTTAACAGTTGTGCATGAGGTATTGCGTCTAAATTCTATGTGGGGTCTTCTGTTAGTAAATCAATCATTACAAAATCTCAATATTAGCAGGCACTCTGGATATGTGCCACGTAGAAACCAATAAGCCATTAATACGCAATTAGTAAAATTTGGGTGTATTAGAGCTGTGCCTATCCTGTCAGTTATAATCAGGCGTGTGTCTAAATGTTAAGCGATTCATAGATTATTGAGTTATATTCAAGTAAGCATGCAATACAAATATTAGGTACATTTTACTGGAGCTTATCAGATCGTAATAGGGTTTGGGTAAGTATTAAATTAATTACGATAATTAAGCGATGAACGCTGTTTGGGCTAATTCTGCATAAAATACCCATACCGGAAATACAATAAGCCAACCGCAATCGCGTTCCAGCTACGTTACTAGCTATAGTTACTTATAAAATTGTAGTATTCCCAGGGTAGCGGACTATTGTAGTGACTGTACTTTAAATAAAGGACTATCCCGAGAATAGCTGGTATCTTTGAAATAAACTAAGATATTTCTTTCAATGGTATATCGATATTTGTTAAATAATTTTTATAAGTAATAAAGCACTACACAGGCCTTCACTTCGATGAATTAAGATTCTACTACTTTCGTAAGTGTATATAAGCTACTAGCTTTTGCCCGCGACTTCCTTTGGGATCAGTCCTTTGATGAGTATGTAAAATGGTACATAATATGATGGTCGTTCGAGTAGTTAAAGGGTAAGTGTAAAAGCATATTTCGCAGTCGTGTTTATAATATTAGTTAGGATAATAACCCTGTAGAGCATTACTTATTTTAAGAAACCTATACATTATAGTATAAGATTGGGAACTCAGAGCCGCTAGACTTACTTAGTTACAGTAAACTACAGTAAACGTGTAATATTAAGATCATTGTAGGTAAACAACGCATGAATTATATTTTTACACATTAAATAATTAAAGTACTTTGCTGTAAATTATTCAGCATTGGTAAAATTGCGTAGGTCTGGTGGCCCTGGGCTATCAATCTATTTAAGATTACCTGAATATCCTCAAATAACTAAACTAGATTAATTAATTCAAGGTTAAATAAAAAGTATAAAAGTCTTATGTAACTTTATTCATGTTTATTTGTTGTACATTCAAGCTTTATGCAAAAACCTCTGACAAGTCCTTATACGATTGTCGAAGAGGGGGGCTCAATTTAAAATTTAAGCTGTTTCATATTTGAATTCCGTTATCAATCGTTATCGAAGATAGGTATATGTGCATATTGTGACCCACATAAAAGATGTCGCAAACAGAGCATGTAAACAAAATCGTAGATATAATCTAGTTTAAAATAAAAGAATTGCTATTTCCGCGCGAGTGTTCAAAATAAATTATATTTCTATATGCGCCATTTAATCTCCCTCGTGAGTTACGGTGCCTTCAAGTCCGTTATTTTTGTCGTCTGTTGGCAGAATTTTGAAAATGCTATCATATAATGAGATCTTAGCGATAATATCGTGCATGGAAACTCACTGGAGACATAATTTATATCATTTGAACTTTTGGAGGGTCGAGAAAATTGGAAAGATGTTTCTGCATCTCGTGTAATAGAATACTGTGGTTATATTTGATGTACGTGTTATAGTAGACTACAACTTTTCTATGGCATTTAATGACTTTTGATATACAATTTAAATTTAAGTTAGTAAATATTTACTTCTATTGGGAATATACATATCTGCAAATAAGAATGAGCAATAATAGGCTGTATCTAAGTAGGTAATAGAATATTTCAAGTTAACGTGCAAATGAAAGACATGTAAAAAATAAATAATGATATTGAGATAAATAGAAAAAGATAAGATTATAAACATGTCTTAAATAAACTTTTTGCGAAAAGCAAGCATAAATATAAATTAAATAAATGATTTACACAAATATTACACCGAGTTTATTTATCATGTTTAGCTAACCATCGTAATTCGTAACCACTTATTTATCCTATAATTCAAAATCTGGATTCAATTCCTTCTTAATATGTCCTGCTCGTCTCGCCATCTTTTTGGGATTCGTCGTGTAGCTCCTGATCATAGTTCTGAAGCGACATTCGTAGCCTGCCCAGTACCATTTTAATTTGATCGCTAGGAGGCTCAATTTTGCAATTTTTGCTTTTTACACTATTTTACATACAATTTCAGTTACACACCTATTTTACTCGCAATTTGAGATACAGATTACTAGTGTAAAGTATTCTTGTTAATCTATTCAGCTCACTGCTTAGCTAATATGCTTATGTTAGAATTGGGTTCATGTTGGTGGTGCAAAGACTAGGATTCGAACCGTACGACCTTGGGACCATGTGCAGCTTCTAAAATTAAATTGTAATAGGACTACATCAACTATCTACTTAATTAATATCCCTCGATCTGTAATGTTCATATTAGGGACCCTTGATTAAGCAGCTCGCTAAACCGCCGAAGCGTTTCAATTGATTAATTAGCATAATTAGGTATGTTTATGTATCTACCTTCATGGAAAGGTTAATGATGTGAAATGGAATGACCACTGCCTCTACAGTATTTCAGTTTTCTAGATTAAATTAAGGTCAAATGTTATATAGTCTAATTATATACGTTATCGCTAGCATAAATTAAATTAGACTAGCTTTTGCTCACGGTTTCGCTCGCGTAAAAGTAGGTTAGGTTAAGGTATGTTAGTGACAGGACTTTAAAAAAAAAAATATAGTCTATGTTACTCGCTAATAATATAGATTTCTAACGGAGAAAGAATTTTCAAAATCAGTTGAGCTGATTTTGAGTTAAATTCTGACAAACAAACAAAAAATCTAATCTTTTCTCTTTATAATATTATTACAGATATATATGTTTTTTTAACAGCCCGATCTTAAAACATATGTGATAACTGGTACATTTTAACGCTTATTCGGATGCAAATAGTAAAATAGAATTATTAACAGAAAGAAAAGGATAAGTCTTTATAAGTAAGCGAGAGAGACAAGACAATGATCTCTATTCTCACGCGTTTTTATTTGGAAACGAATCATGGTGTGTGCGTCTGTTCCTTGGAGATTCTGTTTTGATTAATAACATTGTTCCTACGTTTTGTACATCCTCCCTTTTATTAAATATAATATTATTTTGACGCACGAGTACTTCTGCTATGTATGTAGCAGTGTATTATTGTAAGTAATGAGTCTTGGTAGCTATTATAATATTAATACAATATTAATGTTGCCTTTAATTTTATTTAGCATGTTATAATATTAATGTCTAAGTATGAAATTGATTTGATTGATTAATCAGCCTATCGCAGTCCACTGCAACATGAGCATCTTTCATTCTAAGTCACAACATCTGGCCTATTGAATTCCATCCAACCCAGCCCCCTTTTTCAGGATATCAGTCCATCCGGGATATCAGGCCGGCGGCGTCCTACCTTGCTTTTACCAATTTACAGTATCGTCCGTAAGAGTATGACAAGTTTGCTGTAATGAGTACTCGGTCTTTCGGTAGATATTGTCCCCCATTGCCCATTATTCTGCGAGCTATATCGGTAATTTTTGTTCTATATTAACGAACGTGGGCACGTTCGTTAATATAGCGCCAATATGAAGATTCAGTAGCGACAAAACTTACGTGACGTAGCCGTCAAGATATTTTGTGGTTACTGAATTTGTGAAGTTTGGTACAGGACCCGGATAGTGTGAAAACCTTGACATTGGGATAGCTACTAACTACATCGATAGACAAAGATTAATGTGAAAATTACAATCTAATAAATACTTGTAAAGAAAATACCGCTCTCAGATAGTAAATTTAATAAAAAAGAAGTTAATAAAAAAAAACTGTGTCTTTATAAATAACCGATTGCTACGCCTTCGTAGCCAAGTTGTAAAATACAGTATTGCTACGCCGTAGTGGCGAAAGCATTATGACTTATCAGTTATCACGCTTTCATAGCTGTAGCGATGCTTGTAGCGTTAAGTAGATTTAGATGTTATAGAATACCCGTCTGTCGAACGACGACTAGAGTAATTGTAATTGGCAACTTACCTCACTTCACTCATTGCCTATATGGCGACATTTTTAGTTCAGCAAGAAATGCCTTTAGTTTTACGTATAAAAACCCTACAACGTCATTTTTTCTTTTTAAAGACGCGCTAGATATTATTTCTGTGGGACATTTTACAAACATTCAAACAAGTCACTAAAAAAACCTAAATCCGGAACAATCATTTGTGGATCACATAATTTTTTGTTCCGTGTGGGATTTGAACCAATGAACAATACACACGACGTAGTGGTACTGGCAAGGCAATCACTTAAATCAGTCAAATATATGTATGTAATCCTATATATCTCATAAACAACTCTAACTGGTGAATTGAAGTTGATAAAATTCTGATAGTAAATATTAATGCCATTATAATACGATATTTTCTACGACTATAGTGTACAAATTAGCATAATCTTTGTAACTTGAGATTTGCAGAATAAGCTTTCCGTCGGGTGCAGTCGGATTTCACAAAAGAATTTCATTATTATGAATCCGTCTTTCTGTCTTGGTTCCATGGAATTTCAATTTCTCCACAGTGCTCTATACTGTGGGGTCTTTTCTCGGTAAAGATCTTTATTCTCTTATATAAAAAAATCGTAAACACATTTCTTGTTTGTGTAGATGAGGTTTTAGTTATGAACTGAGATAAAATTTTGTGTTTGTTATATTTAAATGGCATGACAATTAAAAATAAAACTGTTCATTTTAAAGTACGTTAGGATACGCGGATCGATTATGTTCATTCGTATGACTGCACTACTCATTGAACACTACGTTCACATTCGTTTATTTATTATAATCCTTACTAATACTTATTATAAATGCGAATGTTGTTTATTTGTTACATCATAAAATTTCGCATATACATTGTCAGAGGTTCAGAAAAGTATATAGGGTGCTTTTCATCCACAAAAATGTTGTGTTCTCGAGCGAGCGAAGCTGCGGGCAAAAACTAGTATGCTATAAATACATATTTAATAAGACATAATATTCCAGTAACCAGTTGTTTATTGGTGTGGGTTTTCACATCAACGTAGACTTAGTTCTATGATGTCCAAATTAATAAACCGTCCATAGGTTTATATGGTTACACGGCTTTTATTGATAGTAAAATGTATTAAACAGTGATTTATTGTCACAAATTTACATCACCAATAAGTACTAAGTGCAATGAACATGAAGTTTTACTTTCACATTAATGATTACGTGAAAAATTACCAGGTTTTAAAAACAATATGTTCACAACCAATTTTTCGAAGCCACTGAGTTTTTCTTTACCTCAATACGTGGGTGTTTCTCGAAACATTTAACTGATTAACCGAGGAGTGTTTCAATAAATGTGCAATATATCCACTGGTTAGGAAAATCCCATCATTCGGCGAAAAAAAAACTTTGCTTTTACAAACCTACGGTTCAATCAAAAAAGGTGAAAGTAAATGTTTATTAGCTGTAGACTGTGAATCTAGGGCAGCTGGCATTATGTTTTGTTGTGAGTAAACTAGTATTGGCAAATAGTACGGTGTGGTGAAGATAGTAATAGAATTACTTAGAATATCTAGTCGTCCACGCTGTACCCACGGGATATTGGACTGTGCTGATAGCTTATTTGAGGCGCTCGACGCGCTCTCTAGAATAATATTAATCAAGGAAGGACTGTAACTGAAGATAGCGTTTGTTTGGGTCTAAATCTATCCTGTATTGTTTGAAGCTTTATTGAGAAGCATACAATAAAGCTACTTACTTAAATAGGTAATAATACTAGATATTAAGGAAAGTAGGCTCTCCCCATATTTACTCTTGTTTTTAAATGATGCATGGAGGGCGTGATTGATTTAAGTAGTCGCCTCGCCGCTGCCGCCGTGCCGAGTATTGTGGGTTCAAACCTCACACGCGACAAAAAATTGTGTGATCTATAAACGGTTGTCCTGAGTATGGGTGTTCTTTGTGTCCGTTATTTGAATGTTTGTAAAGTCCCCACGCAACAGAGGAATTATTCCTAATGCAAAAAAAATAGGTTATAAATTATTAGAATTCTTGTTAACTCCTAGAAGGCTGATTCTAGGAGTGAGTTGTCGTCAGTAGTACAATGGTTGGGATACAAACACGCAACCTTGATCGTAAGTCCAAAGCCTTATCCATTGGGTTACCGCCGTTTGTGAACTAAAAACATGTTTGTCAAAATGTGGGTCCCAGAATATCACTACCTAAACCTTCTACTAAAGAAATATGGGCCTACGTCTACGTATGCTTACTCAAATTAAATCAACTAAGTATTTTCTCACTGGCGCTCCATTATAAGGAGCACCCACCTAAAATAACACTACATTGTTTTACAGTCACTAGATAAATATAGGTAAGTCCTTAAGAGAGTGAGATGGCGTTACGACCCAAGATTTGTATATGGTAGACTACATATGTCGGTGAAACAACCTTCCTCGACGGTTAAAGTGAAAGTGATATAGTGCGCTTGTTATTGCACTCGCGAGAGTGGCGAAATATGTGGGTACTTGTATGTAAAACAGGATTTCTTCGGACTACCAATTAGTACTGAAAAATAAAACCTTCCTTACTTGGTATCCATGGTTACCAGTGCTCTACATACTAATTTGTAACTTGAACGCGTATCCAATGAACAAACTAAGCGCAGTTATTTGTTTTGCCTCTTGTTAGTTTTGATCTCTGCACTGTTTTCTTTTAAAGTTTGCTTCGCGTTCGTGGAATACAATAAGCTGTAATTAATGAAAGTGGGTATCTCTTTTTACTTATACAAATAATAATTAGAAGATATATAACTATTCTACCTCAAAATTCGTGGATGAAGATCATGATTAAGTAAAATTCAAAGACGTGTTGATTGCTTGAATGACGCAATGGTTTAGATAATCATCTTGTAACTAAGCAGCACGTTGTGTTGCGGGGTCGATACCTGCTCGGGCCAAAAACTGTCTGATTCAAAGATGTTGTTTTCCTGAGTATTCCCTATGTCCGTTTCTGCAGTATTTGAAAAGGTACCTGCGACACATGTATTATCCATAGTGTGGGAGTTAAAAACAAAAAAATATTTTCAATGACTTAAGCCCAAATACCTAGTCTTGCCATAAATATTGTTACAAGAAAAAATCTATTTTTTCTATTGCGTAAAACATTGATTACTGTAATGTGTGTTAGTTTATACATTAATATAATAACATTAAAAATATATGAAGCTCATTCAAAATGATCTCTAGTGGCTTTAATACAGTCCTTTAAACCATGAGGCCAGTTATCAATAACATAGAAACATGCACTCTCTCCATAGGAAAATGCTTCACTGCCAAACTTATGGATTGTTTTAGGGACTCCAAATTATCATAGCGTTTGGAGCATGCTATACTCTCTAAAACTGATCATAAATCATAATGTAGCGGATTAAGATCCGGACTGTATGATGGCCAGTTTTTAGCTCTGATGAAGTCCGAAACGTTCGTTTCCAACCATGCTTGAGTGAATCGAGCTTTATGACCCGGTGCTGAGACTTACTGAAAGGACCATTCTTGGTTATGGAATGTGGTGTTGTTAGGAGGTTTAACTACCTTCTCAAGAATCGTATCTACATACACTTGTGCCAATGTTGACACCTTTTTCACAATAATATGGCTCAGTCGCTCGTTGATTGCTAACACCCTACCAAACCATCACTGAAGTCGGATAATGTCCACGTTGTACTCTGCTGACTAATTGCAAAGTTTCTTTGAAGTTTTAAGCATAAATTTGGTCATTCTGCTTGTTAGAACATTGCTCAATAGTAAAAAAATCTCGTCAATAAATAAAATTTATCTGTGACCTCCCTTTGCGTACCGCTTAAGAAGTTGTTTTGATTTTACCATTCTATTTATTTTTAAACTATCATTTAATAAATGACCAGTGCGTCTCTTATAGGCTGCAAGTCCTAAGCCATCTTTTAATATACGCGACATGGTTCTAGGTGCTATATTAATTTCCTGAAATAAAATCTTTCTTCGAATTCTTTCCTTCACTGCTTTGATCGCCTTTTTCGTATGAATATTAAAAATATTTAACACCGATTGGCGCGAAAATGAGAAAACACAATGAATATTCTTATAAAAATGACAGATTCCAAATTTAAATGTAATATTATATTTTTTTATTGCAACAGTATTTAATGGCAGATTAAGTATATTAAACTATAATCCATCTCCTAATAAATAAAATAAAATCTATGTATTAGGAAAGTCGATAGAAATCCATGTGTAATGTGCTTTTATATTTCGTTGTCACGAAAGCACTAGGCACATAACTTCTTAAGTAATGAATGACTGAAATATAACAAAATATACATCTTCTGATCTTTTTTGTGATTCTTGTGTCACGGTGTGAACTACCCCAACTCTACAAATAACATCGTCGAACTTCACTTCGTGTAGCTGTTTTGCATTCCGACCGTGTCTCATGTTGGTTACTTCGGACGCCATTTAGCGGTGTTATTTATGTTTCCTGTTAGCCTCTAACTAAATTCATCCCTAAGTATAATACAAACTTAGACTAATCGTAACGATTGTAAATCCTTACTCTCTTACAGACATTACAAATGCGATTTTGGTTGGTCCTTTTTTAACGAAGGAACGTAGAGTTATTGGGCCTGAGATTAATATAAGCTTTTATTGTCAGTTTTACATCCGTACATCAGTATAGGCCTAATTACTATTTCGGCTAAAAGCGAGTCCGTAATAAATAAATATAGCATGTTGGTAAATGTAGCCGGTAAGCTGAAACCCATTAATAACTAGCTTTTCATTTATTTGTAGCTATAATTTACAGTCATACGCTAATATAAATTAACACATTCAGGCTTTAGGTATTTACCGTTGAACATTTGTCGTTTAAATCTGTTAGTACTGGCCGTGATTACTTTCATTTTAACATTGTAAATTCATTCATTGCGAAACTACAAAATATAAATTTACAGTAATGTTATGTGGATTAGTCTTTATTGTTTGCACGGCGAAAACAAGTAGCTATTACTGTTCGCAACTTTTATCGTTTGCTTAGGTGGTAAGATCTGGAGGATCCCTGCATCAAGCCCGCGCTATGAATACTAACTAAACTCGTTGTGGTTCAGGTACAAGTGAACACAATTACGTTTGAGTTTGTATGCAAGCTCCTTCATATTCCCTAGTTCGTGAAGAAAATAATTCTATATTCAAATCTAATTAGGAGTCCAACCAAATGATTTGCCATTATATCGACTGCCATATTATTATCTGAGTGTACCTAACCATAATAATATGAGTAAGCCGGGAATGCTTAAATCACGTTTCGACAGAAGTTATCTTTCGTTTTAATAATTATAGCTGCCAGGTACCCACAGAGATTTTGAATAAATTTCCATTCAAATTTCAATAAGCCCAGCTCGTAATCAAAGCAAAACATTAGTTGTTCACTCAAAATTACCAAAGTATCGAAGTATTTTGTATTGGAAATAGGTGTTTATTTGTTACCACGCCACATAAAGTGGCCGATGTAGGTGTACGTGTGTTGAATGAATTCATTTAAACTTTGTTTATGCATATTGTAAATAAATGAAAGTGTACCTATTTCAAGGTATTAAAATCAAAGTACTTTTACAAAATTAATAAAAAATTGCTTCAGATAGGTACTTTTCAGCGTCTATATAAGATATAGCCTTTTCTATTCATAGCACCATATCTAAGACACAGTTTTACACTAGATACACAAAAAACACACATTACGTCAATACTACATTATTATTATATTCGTAGCTCAAACCAAAAACAACATCATGAATAATTAAAATACATTGAAAACGTGCAGAGTTAAATACACATTTGCTTAAATCGAGTACAATATCACCATTTCTTCAGTTAGATTGACAAAGACTTATCTGTTAGCACATGTTCCGAGACCCATAACTTACATGTCTCGTGCGAAGTTCTCTCACATACAAAAAAGCGTGCAGTCAACGACGACTATTTGCAATAATTACCCACTTAGTACTTATACTTGTAGAACTTGTACGAAACGCAACAAACGACCTTGTTCTTGCAGCGTTAATTAGCTGCATTGTACGACTAATAATACAGAGAATGGAAATGTTAAGGGGCAGCAATATATTCTAACTTCCTAATTAATATTATTAATTCGATTTTTTCCGCGCTTTCGCTCGCGTAAATGTAGATTATATCCAATTTTGAAATTCATTCAGAATCATATCTTTCTTTATAATATATAACATAAAACTAAACACATTTATAAAATTAAATAATGCATGACTTGTCTTGTTCATACAAATAACATCGTTTATTTGGTGAAAAGATTCGATAACGAGTTACGATTTGGCAATCGACGAGGCTTGTCGTATATACGGCTAATATAAATTATAGTTTGAGCATCTTTATATCTCCGAGTTTCCTGTACATTAGAGATGTCGAAAAGAACTTGAATATGTATAACAAAATACTACGGTTTACAATTTCTTTATATCTTTAAAATTACAAATCACTTACAAGGAGAAATAAATTATAAATAAAAGTACAAAATTATTTGAGGTTCATGAATGCGCATACTATGCATACTATACATTTTAAATTAAGAAATAGTTACATGTTGTCTTTTAAATTGCAACTTACAAAATGCTTACAAACCCGTATTATATATTTTTGTTGGCACTAATTCTGTGTAACTCTATAAAATCAGTTGTTCCATATTTATGTTCATTCTCAGTAAAGCATATGTTAGGATTTAGTCCCTGCGTCGCAGCGCAGGACACAAATTTGAATGCTTAAACAAATGTTAAATCGAAGTAAGCGTTACTTCGCAGAAGTCCATTGTAATAAAATTATTGGGAAGAGAGGAACCGGATGCACCCTTGAATGCCCACCCCAAATATTGCAATAGAAAAAGGTTGACAATAGCGAGCGGGGTGGGCAATCCGAGGGTGCGTAGTAAGTTCCTCTCTTACCAATATATATTTTTTTAATGCTTGATCAAAGTATACGTACAATTAAAGGAGGACCCAGACTCAACATACTTATTTATGGATATACAAATAACTGTCCTGTATGGGATTCAAACCGAGAGCACTCGGCATGGCGATAGAACTATTGTTTGCCGTGTTATGATATCCGTGCAGCTAATATAGTTAAACTTAATTATAAATGTTATATTTATACTTCAATGAATGAATATTTACTGTGTCTTACGTATAGGTACATGTACAATAAAAGCAAGAAAGTATTCTGAAAATGAGTGGAAAATTATTTTACTTTATTAAAGTATGAAATATGCACGTCAGCAGAGTATGGTCCAAGATACAGAGCACAAGGTAAGGCTAATAAAACGCCTGTGTATCTCGAAACAACAGTATATACAGCCAAAATAAGCTAAACTACAGCAATACAAGCGAACAGCGGTCTAGTTATTTTTTAATGACTTCTTATGACAAAAACATTTAAAAAACATTCTTCTTGCATGGTGAAGCGTACTGTGTCGATCATATTTCAATCGCATCTGATTATCTTATAATAAGTTAACTATGATCCCAAAAAACTTGCCATACATTTTTATAATCATTTTATTATGTTCAACAAATTACAAGAGTGATTGAAAGCTACAGTGTCAGAAAAGTAGGTAAAGACGAAAAGGAAATTAAAAAAATATAAATTACATCTCAGCTAACACTACGTAAGAAAAATCAATCATACTTAATCATACACACTTTAATACTGCAAAAATGTTGAGTACCACTTTGCCGAACATTCGGCTATGTGGTACTCAACATTTCGATAATCACTGTATTACTGTTCACGTTAGCGATATATGTATACAAACCAGACTTTCGGTTACATAGGTTGCCATTGTGCTACAATAAATACATGCGAAATAAAAAACCTGTGCAAATATCTAAGTTTAGTCTAGTCTATATAATATCGAATCGTGTTATCTTGTTAGCCATACTAAGATTACATTTTGCATTAGGGTAAGAAAACTTATTTTATTTGTCCACGCCATTTTACTCGACGAGGATAACGTTAAAAAGAAAATTGATCGTTTCACGAGTATAAACGAGCACAAAAACATTACAAACAATGTTAGCAATAAGAAAGGTCCAAATTGCAAGTGTGATAAGTTTTTTATCCATCGCTTAGTCTAATCTTATTTATTTTCTAAGTGAGTGAAACTGATTTAGAAGTTTTGTATTCTTTTAAACAAACAGACTTTAGTTCTTATCTATTGTTTTTACTACAAACATACAAATCCTTTATTCATATAATGGCAAACAATATCCTACGATGACTTATACGCTCAAAATGAGGTAAGAATTTATCCTAAACAAACTTTGAGTCTTGGTTACTCAATCGGATCCGAAGCACGGAGTTTACTGAAATTTGGTATGGGGATATCTCGTAACACTGCAAAAAAAAAAAATAGGCTCACGAACTCGCACAATAGCTAGTTAGCTAATAACAAGATAAATAAGCAGACATTAAGAGCCATGTTTTAATTCCGACATTGCAGGAGTAAAAACAAAAGCTAAGTCTAAAAACTGTGCTGATACATTGAGTACAGTTCCATCTAACATGCTGTCACTGTACCTTTTGGACAATATTTCAGTAGAATCTAATAACACTCATCCTTATTACGTAAGCTTTACTGCGAGGCCGAGCTTCTTCTTCAATAAGTATTTACATTAAGTAAATTTCAATATAGTTTTCTCTTTATGTTCTACTTCTGCACAATAATAATCTGTTTAGAAATACCATTTTTGTATTTGGAAATAAAACGATATGAAATTAAGTAAAGTATCAACACTTTACTTATAGTGCCTTCCTTGTCTTTTATAACAATATTAAATTACCTACAACTTTTACTTGGTTTTTCTCAAGAAATTTTCATTTCACTTCTTCATAGAATGGTCCGTATTATTTAAAGTAAAACAAAGGTAGTCAAATACCCTACTACAAACTTAAAATGGTTCAGTTGACGAGAAAGCACCGGATTGGTTGCTGTCGCAAGCGAAGAGGGATAAAGCTTTTCCAACCAATAAGATTTCGTCAAAGTTCCGTTACAGTCATCAAAATTAGATGAAAAGCCTCCGCTCTACTCGTCCCTTTTAATAAAAACCAGTTCCTAAAAGCTTGCGAATAGCAATTTAACGGTGATAGAAGATTAAACTGCCTATCTCTATAAACCAGCTCAACCATCAAACCATAATTCAGACATTATGAGGAACCATGTGCGTTATAAAATACGCTGTCAAATTCATAATAATTTTTGCGTGTTATGAACATGATATGTCGTAGGCGCGTCTTGATGTTATCCAAATGTCTTTTGAACAAATACGATATTTTGAATACATTAAACGTAGTCAGACTATTCTAATCTTAGTAGGTACACGACTATCAAAATGAAAAAGTTTCCAATTTACACAAATATTTTGCAGGTATCAGTAGGCAAGCCTTTTATAGGTTACTTTTGTTGGTTATAGATATCATGGCTACTAGGTAGAAAGTTGGGCACTTATTTGATAAATTTTCTCTGCCTTTTAATTTAAGTATAGGTAATTCCTTAACATGTGGCGTACCCAAACGATGAAATTAGGAAATAAACGGAACAATCAGTTTTCAAAGTAATGCTTGCTTAACAAGCCAGCTTTTAACAGGCACACAACGTAAGAGCTATATACATTCCCAATTCTTAAAAAAGAAAATTGGTATTTTGGCTAGCGCTAGTTAGAACACACTAGTCCTTTCTTAATAGTACGGCGCGGCGCCGTCTCCATGAGAAGCTCAACACAATACAAGATTGTTTGAGTATAAGAAAATGATGTTACTTTCCCTAACACCACCAATAACACCATTTTCTGATTTTCGTAAACACCATTTTCTGTTGGGTAAGTAACTCCATTTTATACCCATATCGTTCTGCTCTAGTTTAAGTGATATGTGACACCACATGGCTTTAACCGGAATCCCAATTATATTAATTATTTAGAAGCATATCCATGTTTCATTGTATTTATAAATTTGCATTGTTCTTATATTTCCGTCACAATGATGACCTACTTTTCAATCACTGAAGTGAAGCGATAATATTAAAAATGAAGAAACGTTAAAAGTCAAGTGAGCACTAAGTGTTTTGTTCTCGTCCGCCTTTTGCTTGCTTTGCCGCTGGAGTTCATACTTGTTGAAAACTGTGAAAACTAGGCTAAAACTTTAGTAATTAAGTGTTGAATATGATAGTGTAACGTTCACGAGAAAGGGAAAATAGAACCATCTGTATTACAATATTACATATCTAAACACTTCACCTTAACGACATACCTAGTTATTATTTAAATAAGTAAAAGGCTAATTACTCAAACTTCGATAATAGGCCTTATGTCTGAAGCATATTAATATTAGTAGCAAAGTTTTACGATCAAACAACTTCATTACTCTAGGGACGGGTCGCATCGGACTAACAAACTGACCAAATAGTGGTCTATTTTATTTCTAGCCTAAAGCGTTGAGACATGTAATAGTAAAGTTTGTTAGGACCGCTATAAACAGTAACGGTCTTACCCAGGGCGTACTGAACATACATACACACGACAACAGCATAGTTCGTTGTTTACTCAATAAACCACATATTCACCATTTTGAGCTGTTCGGTTCATGTAAAATGCAAATTGATTCGACCACACTTACGGTACGGCGAACTCAAGGCCTCGGATATACAGGATTTGGTAACTCGCTTGATACTTTATCAAGAGTTGTAGGCGTGTTTGAGAAAGAAATTAAATTCGGTTTTCTCTCGGTATTTTGCTGTCGCACAATCTGAAGATTTACGAAATACTGTAGTTGTCAATAAAACATAAGAGTTGCTTATTTTTATTAGTGGTTGAATGCCGAATTAGCCTTCGTGATCAGAAGATTTATGAGCCATAACTATTTCAGCGTTGTATTTTATTTAATATTTATGTCACGTCTGGGTAAACTCAATAGGCTACGCTTATCTGAATAGATTCACGCTCTAGATATGAGATAATTCTTCTAAATAAGGACGACGTCTTACAAATATTTTTGGTGTGGCTAGTAAGTCGTCTCTTCGTATTTAACGAATTTCGATAAAGATCTCCGAATAGTACTTCAAATTATCATACATATGTGTTTTAAGTGTATATTAAGAAAATGCGCGAATGTATGTATGGACAAGGAACGCATCAGAGATCAATAATAAAAAAATAGACAAAGACAAACTCTCCTTTTTCTCCTATGCTTGTCAACCGATTTCCATTGTCTTTTTGCCTTTGTTTGTTGACGATTGACGCATAACAGTATTTTCAAAAAAATATTACCTAGTTTTCTATAATGATTATGGTCGGATTTCAACCATTAGATCAAAATTAGATGAGCTTGTATTTTACATGTATAATGTTCTGGAAAGTTGTTAAAACGACTTTTTATAAAACCTTATAAATATTATATTTTATAAGGTTTTACAAATTACCAATAACATCGCCTTCATATGTGTTAACAAAACACATAATTCGGTTTATCAACCTTCCAGAACATCAAACATAATAAAAAATTAAACTACTATATACGGATTTTATCGCGTTGTTTATTTTACACTTTATTACATAATTTAGAAACTGTTACACTACTAACTAGTAAGTAGTCTAGTCGTAGTGTAACAGTTTCTAAATTATGTAATAAAGTGTAAAATAAACAACGTGATGAAATTCGTATATAGTATAATTTCAATGAATAACATTCGCGTAAACAGAAGACAATATTAGTATTAATATAATAAAGTATACATAAAACAACCGTTTTAAACAGTGAAACATGATCGTTAGGCAAACCTTTTTGAGGGTCCATGTAGTCGGTAGTCTAGTTATTCAGTATAAGTAGAAATGGCAAAATGGTTACGCCATTGCCTCTTGAAATAGTACAAGAATAACATTCCAACACATTGAGCATTTATGAATTAAGAATATCTAGTTCAAGTTACATTATGAATTTAGAATTTGCGTTATTGTAATAAGAAAACCATTTTGTATTATGCTTTTTTGCTTATGAGTTGATTGTGTATTCTAATTGACAAACACGCGCTTTCTTAAAGTTTCTATGGGTTAGTCCCAATGGCGTGTGTCGCCCAACGTATGGGTTAGTCCCAATGGCGTGTGTCGCCCAACGTATGGGTTAGTCCCAATGGCGTGTGTCGCCCAACGTATGGGTTAGTCCCAATGGCGTGTGTCGCCCAACGTATGGGTTAGTCCCAATGGCGTGTGTCGCCCAACATATGGGTTAGTCCCAATGGCGTGTGTCGCCCAACGTATGGGTTAGTCCCAATGGCGTATGTCGCCCAACGTATGGGTTAGTCCCAATGGCGTGTGTCGCCCAACGTATGGGTTAGTCCCAATGGCGTGTGTCGCCCAACGTATGGGTTAGTCCCAATGGCGTGTGTCGCCCAACGTATGGGTTAGTCCCAAAGGCATGTGTCGCCCAACGAAGTTGTCTGATACCTAGTTAGCGTTAGTCGCTGTGGTAAAGTATGGGCAGCGATATGGGATGACTGGGACGCCTATCATCTTATATCCTTGTTATTTGACATAATTACTGTGAATTACTTAAGATCGATTTACCTTTATACCACGTGTGAACACCACCCTTAACGTTTCAGATGACGAAACTGACGATACCGATGCCAGGTTAGAGCAATTTGAAAGTAACGAGCCCGTAGCAGCTGGACCATCCATGCCCGATCTTGACGCCTCTATAGAAGCCGTAACGCAGTACAATCAAGTCGAGGACGCCTTGTTGTCAGGAGAGGCCGTGTTAGGAGACAAATTATGAATATTTTAGAGCCGGTATAAAAGGAGCGCGCGCGCCGTCATAAGGCGCATTTGTCGGGTGTCGTGCGGAGAGGCAACATCGTCCAAGGACAGTGGATCGTATTTCGTTTGTTATATTTGATTAGTTGTTATAATTGTGCAATTATTGTCGGTGAGTGCTAAGCAGTTTATTGATGTTAAGATTCGTTCCTTGTATTAAAAACGTTTGTAATAAATTTAAAGTGTTTGGTTATAATGAATAAATGTGTGAGTCACCTCGGGTGACCTGTAATATTTTTTTTAATTATCTCTGTTTCTGATTCCTAATAGTATAATAACTGTACTACACTGGACCGCAAAGAAATAGGGTCGCTTAGAAAATCTTCATTCGTACCTGACCTAGCTTTATGAAATAAAGACAAAATTAAAGAATATTTAATGTCACATAAAATTATATATAAAACCTTTTTATTTATTTTTGATAATTGTATTAAAAACTTAAAATGTAAAATAAAGGTCGTTTTCGAATAAAGTACCAAAAAATTTTCTTTCGTTCTCGTTGTATTTCGCTGACTGTGCCCATCTTCAAGCATTGTCAGGACCCTGGTACATTCTTTAGGGATTAACGACGTGATGACTTCAGATTAATAAAATTTATAAGGCATAGACCATATTTATAACTTTTATTGCAAAACTAAAACAAACGCGAAACAATTCATTTTAATTTTTTGGTACTTTATTCGAAAACGACCTTTATTTTACATTTTAAGTTTTTAATACAATTATCAAAAATAAATAAAAAGTATTTATATATAATTTTATGTGACATTAAATATTATTTAATTTTGTCTTTATTTCATAAAGCTAGGTCAGGTCCTTTTGAAGATACCCTTTTTCTTTGCGGTCCAGTGTAATATAATAAGTCTAGTCGATAAGTCTCTTATGCAGAAAGCCGTATTGTTTGACACGGCACGCATCGTGATGAGATTTCTCTCTGTAGAGCCTTAACCACCGTTAGTTTGGACTTTGTTTCCTCTGTTTCCATGTGCCAGTGAGTCCTCATACTTCTAATTATTACGTACTAGATTTTGTCCACGGCTTCGCTGGCGTAAATGTAGGTTAGGTTAAGTTTGATGAGTAACAGTACTTTTTTTGGATGAAAGGTAACTTATCTCCTTTTCTGTTGACCTGACAACGTGTATGCGAAATTTCATGATAATCGGTCGCGTAATTAAGGCGCACCAAACGAACAAACAAACTCACATTCGCATTTATAATATTAGTTAGGATTCTTAAAAGTGTAATTTGTGTATTAACACAAATTACACTTATAAGATCCTATCATTGTCAATCCTAACTGCAATTATTATTATTTAAAATGATATTTAAGTAAGAACAAAATAAAAACAATTATAATATTGTAAAAGATTCACATGTTGAAGTATTAAAATGGTCGAAAATATTTACACACTATTACATGGCAGATTGTTCATGAACATTATTATTATAATTTTGTGAATGTTGTGTTACATACCTGATAATGTACACTAAGATTATGTATGCCAAGACTATCAATATGTATAAAGCGTAACAATTGTAGGCGAACGACTTATTTATTACTAGCTTTTGCCTGCGGCTTCACTTGGAAATAATTTATGGATGAAAGAAACTTTTCTGTACCCCTGACAAAGTGTATGCAAAATTTCATGATGATCAGTTAAGTAGTTAAGGCGTTAAAGCGTAACAAACAAACGTAATACTATAAATTTGCATTTATAATATTAGTAAGGAAATAAGGATTAATTGTGCATGATACGTACTCGTAATTGGATTGACCAGATATTGTAATAAACACATACGTGACGTATTTGCCATAAACAACAAGTATATAACCTCGGCATTTCCTACACGGTATACTTACAGCCTTTGTATTTTCTCACACAGGAAAATATATGAGCGTCCATAAAACACTACAAAGTTTACTGTACATTTAATGAGTGAAGATGTCTTTGTTAGATGCGACAAAAAGAGACAATCCTTTTATGACATTTTTTACTAATATGCCTATATTTTCTTTTTACATTTTACATTTATAATTGCAGCTCAAACGCATGCCAACGTTCCATTGTTCAGTGGTATAATTAAAATCTGGAGTAATGAAATTAGTGCAGAGTAATCTGTGTACAGTCACCGGTGTCCGTCGAGTTAATTTTCTTTTAGGTCGAGTATGTAGAGATATTTCACAACGAATCATTTGGCAGTATTTGTTCTTCTCGGAAACGTGTCTTTTACTGCCCTTCAATTGTTTGCGACGCAAAGCTGCGGCCGAGGGATTTCGTTCGCTTCCGCCAAACTCAATTTGACTTCACGAGTTTGTTTGCTCGTTTTTTATAGCAACTGCTTTTTCGCGCTGAAATGCGGGTCATAGAAGTTTCTTATAATTGAATCTCTCTTTCGACGCGTGTTATCAACGCTATAATTATTATGGTTCTTTTTACATATATACATAGTCTCATGCCTTTATCTCTGTAGGGGTAGGCAGTGATCTATTATACCTATGGCTTGAGATACCATGTGATAGCGTGTGAGCCTATTGCTGTTTACAGAGCATTCTAGAAACCGTGCTGTTATTTAGAATTTTTTGACAGCCAATCTCAATATCACATTGTCTCGAGATGGAACCTGAGATCTCATTTACTGCAGTAACATTATCTACCGTTGCACTATCGAGGGCTTTAAACAATGACTAACCATTTATATGTACTGACCTCGATGAACAACTTTATGCTACAATATGCAGTGTAGTATTAAAATGCTCACGGTGGAAGAGATTGCTTCTAATAAGCGACGTTGATAGTTAATTAAGACTTTGAAATAGGTTAATGTTTTTAATAAACATCTGTGTCACGCCGCTTGGTTCTACATTATTTTCTTACACAACAAATGCCACAGAAATTATGAGAGCCTTAAAATACAGTAGAAGCAAAGTCGAAGTCGAAGGGGAAGGCGAATACACTCAAAAAGGAGCTTTCATTCACGTTTTCCGGCGTCAATATACCACATGGGAGCTTTTGAAATATCTTTAAACACATCAACACATCATTAAGTTGTAGTTTACATTTGCTAAAAACCATTTAAAATATATAAGTACCGAGATCATAGACACATTTTTATAGGTGTGTCAAAAGTACCTCTTAGTATAGCATATAGCATAGTTATTTTCAACGTTCATATCTTTTTTATATTAAACAAAATAATCATTTTATACGGGAAGACTCTTTCACAGACATAATTGACAACGCGCCACTTCATAGATGTCACTTGCCTTATCCTTCGCTTTAACCTAGTACTTTCGCTTATATTTGCTAGGTACTCTGGTATTCCGTAGAGCACGTGGCTCTAGTGTACAAAAACTAGCAAACAGTTTTCTGTTGTTGCGATGAGTATTGCTGCCTTCATAAAAAAGCGCTATGCTGTCAGCCCAGGGGGCGAAGATTTTATATCAGCTGTTTTTAAAAAGCCCACTAAGCGTAAGTGATGGCTTTGGTGATGAAATCTTCGAAAAACTACGGCTACCATCACGAATCGCTAACCATTGATTAACACTCTAGGAAAACAGGTAAATCAGACGTTAAAAATAGGAAGTCAACCATTGGCTAATATCTGGACATATAAATGTAGGAGCATTTATAAAAAGTTGCAAAAATATCACACTTCGTAATTTGTAAATCCTGTATGTAAGACTACGTTTGTAAAGTATATACTGCATTGCGCTGCGTTGCAGCAAATGTAAAAAGTGTGTGGTAAGTCGATCCTTATGTATATGAACATATAATTAAGAAGATAAAGTGGATACATTTGGCTCGACAATCAAGTTATCGATTATTAAATCAGAGCACGCTCTTACCTACAATTAACAACTCATTACATTCTCACGTCTCTAGTTATAGTACATTTACGACATACAAACTCAATCAAGTCAAACGGAAGAGAATAGATTTGTATAGAGGAGGATTACGATACTAAGCGTCACCAGATATTCGATGTTTATCCACACTGGATATCGTGAGCTTAAGAGGTTTGGTTTACAGACTCGCTGACAATAGAGTACTTGACTGTTTCTTTAGACGAACATCTATAAACGATCAGTGAACATAAAATAATAAAATTTAAAATAATACAGTATAATAAACGGCCTCGTTGGCGTAGTGGTTAGTGTAACCAACTGCCACGCCTGGGGTCGCGGGTTCTATTCCCGCACAAGTCAAACATTTGTGTGCATGAACATGGATGTTTGTCTTCGTCTGGGTGTTTCTATGTATAATATGTATGTATTTACAAATCAAAAAGTATTTATGTATGTTTGTCCATTGTCTATTACTTACCCATAGTACAAGCTCTGCTTAGTTTGGGCTAGATGGTGTTGCGTATATGTGATAGAATATTATTATTATTATTATAATTACATATAACATCTCACGCCTTTATCCAGGAAAATAAAAGCAGAGCTGAGTAAAAAAAAAGACCAAGCATTGCACCCACATTTCGCCAACTATGTTTTCAGTTGTTACACGATAGGAGGTGAGTCTATTGCCGTTTACTTGGCACAAATCCATTCACCGTGCTGTTACAGAAAATTTCTTGACAGAAAATACCCAATATCACTTTTCCAAATCCAAATACCCAATAATACGATCCAAACCTTATGCACAGCAGGCAATTATACTACTGCGGTACCACCGAAACTGTCGAAATAAATTTTATATATTATGACTAGCAACCCGCTCCGGCTACACACGGGTAGCACAAAACCTTAACAAATTATACACCTAAACCTTCCTCATGAATCATTTTGTCTATTGTTGAAAAACCGCATGAAAATCAGTTTAGTAGTTTTTGAGTTGATTGCGAACAAACAGACAGACGCGGCGCGTGACTTTGTTTTATAACATGTATATTATTTATTACTGTAAAATACTAAATAATTTAATATATAATAGTTTTGTTGCGTAGTGAGATCAGAACACGTGTCCATCCGTTTAGCTGAAAAGAGTCAATTGGCAATGAAAAGGAGACGGTCAATACTTCCTTGAAAATTTCATTTATCGTGTGGTGCCGGTTTTACAATACAATCCATCACCCCACCCGTAGGTGTCGTAAGGATCGGTTAATTGAGTATTACAGTGAATATATATTCATAATTATGAGGTAATGCGGGCAGCGGTAATTCCATACAAACATGCCTCTGTTTTCTTTTGAATAATAACACTAGAACGAAAATAAAATATATGATTTATATCTACCATTTCCGAGTTCCTATGTTTTGCTTTTCCTCAATTGAATTATAACAACTAGAATCGTTTAAAATACATAAAATTCCGACAAATCCGATCCCAATAACGACTGCCATAGATGTTAATGACAACCGGGACCCACTGTTTAACGTGCTTTCCGACGCACGGGGGTGAAACACCGCCAAGTTCCTAATTCCGGGCTAAATATTAAGAACTTCTTGATAAAAATTCTTAATAAATTGCTACTAAGAAATTTCTTGACGGAAAATCTTAGTAACGTTTTTCCAAGCCCGACCCGGGAATCAAACCCGAGACCTCATGAATTGATCCGCAGTCGTATACACTAACTACCACTGGACCAACGAGGCTGTCAAAAGGCTAAAGTCGGTTTGGTTTCGGAGGATAAAAAGGGAATACGAAATGATCACTTGAGAGCTGTAATCAGTCCGAGCAATAGTAATTTTTTTTTAAATATATGTATTTTGCGAGCCTAGCGCATGCAGCATCATCAGATCAGTAAAATCTTTTTCTTTAAACTCTTTCATAATTAGTATTTTAATTAGCGGCAGATGACCTGCACAGCTTTCACACGCGTAGAATAATGTATAAAATAGAATTACATTCGCTCAATGTTGCACATTACTGTAGGAAACCTCAGTGCTGTAATGTGATCCTGTCAGGCTTCACTACAAACAAAGCAGCCGACATTAATTAGAACACGTCAAACGTATCGCATATAATAATCGTAACGCAATATTGTAACGTTGTTGAAGTACTGTGTTGAAGCATTACGACGCTAAGTTAGATAGTGTTGCCACGGCGCTTAAAGAGAAGTCGTAAAATTAACAACATAACTCGATAAACACTTGCGATATGACTATTGCCTTCATCTTTCAAAATTATAACAAATACTATGTATTTATAGCAATAATAGTCAATAAATAGTTATTTTATGATAGTCCCAAAATATAAAATAACTAGTGACCCGCTCCGGCTTCGCACGGGTAGTATAAAACCTTAACAAATTATACATCTAAACCTTCCTCATGAATTACTCTGTCTATTAGTGTAACCATGATAATCCATTCAGTAGTTTTTGAGTTTATCGCGAACAGACGGACAGACAGACATAGCGGGGGACATTTTATAATATGTTGTAAGATTTTGAATGCATTAAACACTATTAAAATTAATAAATGTTCAGCTATATAGGATGCTAATTTTACAAATAATATAACAAATTGACGATGCAGATCAAGACAAACGCAAAACATAATATGCCTTTTTGTTATTGTAGCCCCTGAAATGATAGCAATTAATTAATTATACTATGAAATTCATATAATTTTATGTCTCTCATTTTAAAAGAGCCCACTTATATTTTTAAAAATTGATAAAATCTAATAACAGCACACATTTTATAAAGAAAAGCCTTTTAATAATTAATATTTACATTTTAAATTGTGGTACAATGTTTAAGGTAGGTAAGTAATTTAATTTACCGAAGTTCAAAAAATTTGATTGAGGATTAAAAATTTAAATTGAATTACTCCTTTTTAGGTTGAATCTATATACGTGAAGCGAAAACTTTGAACCCCTTTTTACGAAAATTGCCGTATAAAAGAACAATGGCAGGTCTCCATACTAAAAAATGTCTGGGATCAAATGGAAGCGTCCTGCAATGAAAAATATGTCAAAAGATTCGGCGTTAGTTCCAGACTCTATAAGTGAAACTATTTTCACTTGGGAAAGCCGAAAAAATTAGATATTGTGGTTTGAATTGTTTAGGTTACGAATTGTGTACGAATATAACAATTGTCGTAATAACCAAATAAACATTTTTTACCATCAGTTTAATTAAAAATAGAAGAATTACAGTGCATATTAATAAAGATTCAAACAAAGTCAATTAATCCATATCGATCATTCGTTTAATTTAATCGATACAGATAACTATAGAATACTACATATACTTACACCCCTATTTATATGGTTGACATTTTGAAGGTAATTCGTAATTTGTACATACGTCATTTAAAATACTTTTATTAACATAAAAAAGCTTTACGGCTTTTAGAAAAATGAATGATTCATTTAATTTTTTTGCTATTTGAAATCTACGGACGTCAAAAAAACACTAGAGAAAATTCTGCCATTGTTCTTTGGCACAGTTAAAGTTTATATGGAGAAGGAGTGGCCAATCCTAAATTTTTATAAAATATGCTTTAGAAATACATTAAATTAATGAAAAAATACGACACGCACACAACCATGCATTTGACACACGCAGTCGAATCGCGTTCGTAGTATTTCGGCATTGTTCGGCTGATGTAGTAATATTCTTCGTAACTATGGTTACATTTCTTTTACTGTTGGATAGCCTATTTATCAAGGAAGGCTATAGGCTATATAACATCACGCTACGACCCACGGGAGCGGCGCAGTAATAATATCATAAATATCTTACGGGCAATCTCTGGGTGGATTGGAATGAGATGGGTATACTATTTACATATATTATAATGTATTTATCTATTTATATGTAATAAAGAAAAAAGAAAACATAGCAACTTACGAATATTGTAAATTAACATGTATAGATCGAAATCTAAATGAAATTCATTCTAGACAATGAAACCTTAATAACAATCAAACTACAAATTTAAATCAATTATGGTTGCATTTCGACAACTAAGCGACCGTTAATATATATAAAATGTATACCCCTAAGTATGATTACACTTTTATGTTACCCGCTGTTGTATTATATTCCGTAATAAGCAATAAGTATTAAATCAAGGAGCATTGTTTTATTATATATTTCAGAGTCCTCAAAATATCGACGTGCAATAATCAATTCACAATCAGAAATATTGAAATCTTCACATAAATTGAAATATTCGAAACATGAATAATTATTCGAATGCATTAATCTTTGATATAGATAAGGCATAGCAGACATAAAAGTAGAAGAAGAAATATCCAAAAAACAAAATATAATAATAATTGCCGTCGCCCGCTGCTTATGAGGAAAACATCGTCAGCACGGTCGATCAACCGCCACCTATCCATCGAACGTGTCATCATTAAAACCAAAATACTGAACATTCGAATTTCTTCGTAGTAATTGCACTTCGCTACCTCAACATGTCCATTTTAACAACACTATGTGTAACGGCTTGAATTATTTCGTGCTCAACATCTCGGTTAAAGCAAAACATACAAAACAATTATGTAAGAATCACAATCCTGAACGCTACCTACAACATCGGCTTGGGCCTAGGTTAGGCTCCAGTCTTCCGCAATGTTCCTTGTGTTTTATTTTTAATACTAGGCAATATATGTATATATAAATAACCCTTTAGAATTTATTATTGTGTAATAACAAAATAACAGCTACATCAACGTCAACAGTAACCAGTTATTTCACCTTAAACACCAGAAAATGGGAGGATTAAAATAAAATGCTTCTATATTTTTGTTTATCTTTTAATTTCAGAACAACAGATTAGAGAACAGAGAAAAGTTTAATTTTGGTAACACATAGGTATACAAATTCTCGTAAGTCTAATAAACAGCAAATGTATTGAAAGGAAAATTATGAGAAACGTGGTAAAAGTTTTGAATAACGTTCATTCAATGAGCCTTTCGTAGAAAATTGCTGATCATAAATGCTCGCCCAATATGCGTCACAACGAACAAAGACGAGCAAAATAAGGTTAACCAAAGTCAAAGTTTATATTAGCCGGAGATCTCACTACCTATTAGTACATGAGCTAAACACGCATATACGTGTAAAGTTAGATGAAACGATCCTGTTTAAATACATACAGCATTTAAAGGCTCCTTTGCGTTAAGCGACTTGTCAGCTTTTCATTTTATTTCATACTAGCGGCCCGCTAAAAATGGTGATCTGTGATGAACAAATTTTAAGTAAAACATAACATATCAGCATACAAATGGTTGTTACAAGACATGTAAATCGTTTAAAAAGGTTTTACCTGGAATTTAGGTTGTACCTGGGGGTGGTGGGCTTCGTGGGTTTGCCCACCATCCGATCAGTTGCAGGTCCGAAAAGCAGCGTGCGTGTTACCACATGCGGCTCTCAGTTGTGTAGTCTTGCTTTCTATAATGCAAGCCGTAGGGATGAAATTTATCTCCTAATAAGGATAGGTAAGTATTTGCCCGGCCCCGCCGTCTCTGGTTATGTTGAGGAACAACGTGGTAGGTTTAGACGGTATGACTGGGATCATGGGTCACCATCTTTCCCCGGGTGAGTCTGACATAAAGAAAGAAAAGTAGAAAATAACATTCAAACAATATAAACGTCGAAATACGGATAAGCTTGAATTGAATTTTTTGATAGTTTTGAGTAGCACTACAACTTTAGCTAACAATTAAGTTCAAACAAGCCTTATATAGCCTCACTGTTGTAGACTAATCCATGTGTTTGTTTACCTAGAAGTGTAATGGAACGTGAGTGGTAATTTAAAGAGCAGGGAGAAACGGTGAATTTCGAGTAACTTTAGAGCAATTATTATTAAAATCGCAACATCGCAGTTTACGAAACGTCGTCTATAAAGATTTTTCGACTGCTCAGATTGTGGTTTAAGTGGCCATTAAACCGAGTGTCGTGGGTGTGATACACACATGGGACAAACATTGTATGATCCGCAAATACTTGTGCCAAATCTGGGTGTTCTTTGTATCCGTTGTATCAATGATTATAAAGTCCGCCGCGATACAATAGTTATCTAAGGCGGATGTTTTTTAATAAGAAGGATCCTTTGGATTAGGATTCCTAAAATACACTCTTGCGTAATATTGCTCACAGCTATAAACAGACATAAAACTGAGTTAATACGATTTCATTACGTCGCAGGAGCGCGAATGATTTCGTTCGCTTTATTTGTAGCCGGTGATGTCGCCTCGTAAAAACGATATAAACATTTCGTCACATTTCCTTGAATTATATAGAGAGTATTGGTATTTTATACGGCGATACTTCTTAGTGGGCAGACGAAGGATAAGTCCACTCACATAAATAACGTGGAGGGTCGCGGCAAACCGAGCAGTAACTTATCGTCACTCTACTTACCGTTAAAATACATTTGAACGGGAAAGATATTATCATTACATATTTAGTTAAATATTTTCCTTTTAAATATTTGTTGAGGATATGCACACACCTTTATAAATCATTTTATTTAAATTATATTTAAATTTATTTTCTAGTCATGACTGGGTTGTTGACATAAGTATCTCAATCGCTCTTGCAAATAAACTTGTTGTTAGATGGAGTTGAAAATTCTATATTATGTTTAAGTTGTAGCGGAACCCTATTAATATATACGTAGTCTCACGACTTATATTCGAACTGGTTGGCTGAATTGACACCCTCATTTCGCCAACTACGGTTTTGTTAAGAGGTGAGTCAACTGCCTTCTACCAGGAACAATCCCAGGCTCTGTTTAGTAACTCAGAATTTACGTGACATGGTAACCGAATTTTCCAAGAAATTTCTTATAAAAGTCAATTTCATTGTAATCTGACATATATGTAACAGCAGCGATAGCCTTGTTGATAGGTCTCGAGTTCAATCTCAAGGCGCGCATCTCTGACTTTAAAAAAATGTGTGCGTATTAATTACTTAATTTTATCGCGCGCTTTAACGGTGAAGGAAAAACATCATGAGATAACCTCCATATCAGTGAGTTCACTATAATGCCTTTATTTTATACTACTATGGTGGCAAACAATCATACGGCCCACTGGATGGAGAGTGGTCACCGATATGTGAAGTGTCAACCCGCACCGGGGCAGCGTGGAGGATTATGGCCTAACCCTTCTCACACTGAGAAGAGGCACGTGCCCAGCAGTGGGACAATTTAATACAGCGCTGATATTATTATTATATATGTATAATAATTTCATAAAAAAAATTTAAATCAAAATATCAATCGTCAATATTGTTGCTACGATAAAATTATTTAATTTATCACGGTCTGAGTTCCTTACTAAGCACTTATTCAAAGCAGAAGCTTGAATTTCTAATAATAATTAATCCTAATCTCAGTCGGCACACGTTTCTGAATATAAAAAGGTACGTCAGAAGCACTTCAGTCAATTACGAATAATATTAACGTTGAAAATTCTGAAAACTAGCAAAACATTAATTCTTGGAACTGTTTGTTACAGATGTTTCGCAGTAAAATTGTATGCATAAATGTAGCAGCACGCTAGACTTTGATTTTCACTCGAAACCTGTCACAAGAAAATTTGTACCTTTAAAAAAATCATATAGATATAAAACTGCATTAAAATGTTTGACATATAGAACGGTATTTTATGCGATTATATACAGCTCAATGACTACATTACTGAAATTCTACAAACGTTATCCTTAATCCTTCATCCTAAATGTTCTATATTTAATTAGACTAGACGAGCCTCATGGGTCATAAAAAGGATACAAGGTCGCTGTATTTCAAGTTTAGCTACTAATCTATTTGAGAAATTCTACGTAGTGCTGAATATCCCATTTCATCTATTTCTATTCAAAGTTTATCACCATCACTTCGAATAAATCAAATTATCAGGCTCGAAGCTATGGCCTAGAGCAAAATAAAACATTGTAAGAAAACTTCTATACATGTATAAACTGACCAAAGAATCCAATGATTAGGTAACATTTTACAAACTGTGCCTAACTTTCTCATCACGTTTATCTCAATGTTCCAAGATTAAAGCCATACATTGTGTCTTGTTACGATTTACGACATCGAGAAGAGAGTTTTATTGGCACAGCACCTCTTCTCCACTTTAAACCTAACATATGAGCTTCGCCTCGGGGTTTATTAGTAAAATAATAATTGTAACAAGTAATGCAAACAAACGTACGCAGATGTCTGTTTGCCGAACAGGTGGCAAACAGTATCTAAAACTTCAGTCACCCTTTGCTTATTAAATTCTCACATCATATATTATCAAAAATGTCGTAAGCCAATGGTCTAGATGAAAAGTAGAGAGAAAAGTCAATCAATGGTTTAGACCCTATTTTCTAGGGAAGAATATATAGATTTTACCCTAGGTAGAGCAAGCCAATATATAGTGCTGTAGACACAGTAAATACAATTTGTTAAGGTTTCATAATGTACGCCTATGTACATGCACGTTCCTCTTCTTGGGTACTCGTACTCTGGACGTGTTCCAAATAGTCTCCGAATTAATTGGACAACGTTCGTTAAACTCTTACCTACCTTTCCAAATGGAGGTTATCTAGAAACTTAATTGAAATCAGTGACTGAAATTCGTGTAAAGTAGTTTGATTACCATGTTCCCGTTCGCGTAAACTTAGACAATATTGAATTCATTGAATCAAGCTGGTCTTGTACTAATATTATCTGAAGGTCTACGGCAACGCATTAATGTCTGTCCGGATACACTTAGGCCCATAATATCAATTACAGATAGTAATATCCTAACTAGTATTATTAATGCAAATGTGAGTTTGTTTGTTTGTAACGCTTTCACGCCTTAACTACTCGACCGATCTACATGAAATTTTGCATACACGTTGTTGAAAAAGACAAAAGGTACATTTTGTTGCATTCAGGAATAAAAGTACTATTCCTAAGAAATAGAATTTTATTAACAAAATCTAGACAAACGAAATTATAAATGCGAACATTTGATTACGTTTGCATGTTTGCTACTTAATCACGTGTAAATCATAAATCGGATATGTATAAATTTGGCACACGGATAGATCAAGTGCTGGATTAACACATAAGATACTTTTCATCCCGGTAAACATTTCCGTGGGATGCACGCCAGCGAAGCTGCAAGCAGAAGCACGATGTGTTTGAATAAATAACATGTAGATCTTGACATCTAAGCACTTGAAAATTTCTTTGTGGTCTAAACTGATTATACTATGGACCTTAGGCTGAAGTTAATAAAGCGCATTCAAGCTTATCTCAGTAAAGGCATCACAAAATTTACTACTACTATTATTTTATATTACTTCGTGAATTGAAAACTAAATTTATCTATACTAATATTGTAAAGAAGTAAGATTTGATTTTTTGTTTGTTTGTAAGGGTTTAATTCAAAAACTACTCAACCGATTTGACACTTAAATAGCTATATTATTACCAAATCTCATAAGCTACATATTATTTAAAAAAAATTGTACTTTTACTAATATAACCTCACCTTCTTTTACGGGAGTGAAGCCGCGAGGAAAAGCTATTACAGTATTTTGCAACAAGTCATATAATAGAGAGGCTCGCTTAGCTAAGTCTAAAACTGCTAAAGTTTGCGACGGAATAGATCGAAGTGACCTATGTCCGCCACTAAACAATTAAATTATAAAAACGTACAAAGTTTTATTTATTTTTCCGACTCAAACTTTTGCTTATCTTTTCCTACAGAAGTTTCCGCAACTGCCTGTTTCAAAGTACATGCATCGAAAAAGAGGCACAGTTAGCTAACGCGGCGTACAGCTAAACTTAATGGACCGTGTAATATTACACTGCGAAAGTGATAGCGTGAACATACTTCCACTAAATTTCACATGAACATCCGACAAGATAAGATTGTACATGCCGAGCAACTTCATCTAACTAAAATTTAATTTAACGCCTTGAATATGTACATATACGTTCAAGAAGGCCTGACTGTGATCACAAAGCATAATTTGAATGGCGAATTGTCATGAAATCGCGCGAAGAAGGTAGGAGAGGGTGTGGATATAAACTTACACTTTACATACGGATTATATTTTCCTTCATAATACTGGGAAGTGGTTTCACTTGTAGGAAATATTTTTGGTGCTTCACATCAAATTATTTTTGCTGGTGTTTCTATAACCTACGCACACAAAGGAAATAAAAAAGTATGCTGACATAGTATAAAAACACCGAATTTAACGCTAAAATATGAAACACAAATTCGCACAACGTATTTCTTTTGCGATACGCTTTTGTTTCAATACCGTAGTAAACAAGTGATATTTCAATAATCCAAAATTCAGTTGAAATTAAACATACTACAGCGGCCTATATTACTGTAATAAACCGCAATACAAAGCATTTTGTTTATTAGATCCATTTTGGCGTAATATATTGATGTAAAAGGAAGACAATACATGCCGCGACTACATTGTATTTACTTTGTGCAACGATATGCTTTAGGTAAAATATGAACTATAGGCGCGGTAAGATGATTCTGAGCTAATATTCCTACAATATTTCTGACTTGCCACGCTACGCTTAGTAAATATATTGAATGGCGACGAGTCTGCTGTTGCTGTTAAGGTTACATAATTTATGTAATGAGAGGACAAGGGGCATTGTGCAAATAAAGGCAATGAGAAAAACAGTGTTGGTAATGACAGGCTAAAGGCAACTATTGACTACTGATCGCACGTCTTATTTATGAAGTTAACTTGGATGAAAATAAATATATACATATTTATCAATACGTACTAATGTTATAATGCTGAAGTATTTGTATATTTGAACGCGGCTATTGCAGGAACTACCAGTCCAATATGAAAATCTTTTTTGGCGATAGATAACCGCTTATTCAAAAATAATAGTTTAAAAAAACTAGAAAGCACCCCACGCTTTCTACATTGAAATTATTAAATTATTTTCTACTTTGTAGTCAGATTTTTTTAATAAAGCCTGTTTTTCAGTTTCTTTAAACAATTATTTATTTTTGTTTTCTTTTATGATCTTTTCTGAATTATTATATTGTTATCGGTCCTCGATAAGAGTGCAAAGTTTCAAATCAATCCATCGGTTTGAAAGAAGTGAAAATAACGTTCAAAGATTCCGTTACATAGATTCATAGATACATTCATACCAAGCTAATAAAAGCGTGTTAAAAAGGGTAATAAGTATATCGTGACACCACTTCTTAAAGAACCATTCGTCCACACTTGACGCAAATGAACCAACAAAGCATATCTAGCAGTAGAATAAATGAAATTGTTGATGTTCTGTGAGACAGTGGAGAGTGTTTGGAAAAGGTCAAGGATTGCGAAATGAGTCACGCAACAAGGGTCGTATTTTCTGGACATTTAGTAGTGATACCCTCAATCTCTGTAATACAGAGATTATGAACTTATATAAAACATTGTTAAAGAAAATGAATTTTGACTTCAAAACTATGTAACGAAGATATCCCCACCATGTTTAAGCCGCAACTTATTAAAATAAAAATATTTTATATTAGTATAAAAAACTCAAAAATACGCTTTAAAAAGTAGAAAATAATTTAATAATTGTAATTTAAAAAAGCGTGGGTTGGGGTTTACCAAAATATCTTAGAAAGCACCCCACACTTCTTTTTATAATTATTTTCTGTGTTTTTTAGTTTTTAAACTATTTTTTTAATTATTTCTAATTTGTTGTATTGTCATCGGTCCTCGATAAGTGTGCAAAGTTTCAAATCAATCCGTCGGTTTGAAAGGGGTATAAATCACGTTCAAAGATTCCGTTACATAGATTCATAGATACATACCAAGCTAATAAAAGCGTGTTAAAAGTGACTAAGTTACGTATAGTCCATTTTGGTAAACAAACAATTAATTATAAAATCATTTAGTTGGTGCTATCAGACTATATTCGTTCTCTAATAAATAGAGTTAAAAAAAATCAAGAAATACAGTACGTAGAGATGATTATCTATATACTGTCTCTTGTTACCAGTACGCCAAATTTGTTTACTAAATAAGACTAAACTTTTTATTAAGGAATAATTAGGTACTTAATTGTAGTCTCTATCTAGTGTCTATCTGTCCACCCCTTGTGTCCCCGCTACAATCTTAATAAACTTCCTTTGCATCATTCACCCTACATTTTTTTGCGTACTACTCCAATTAAAACTATTAATCTGGTTGATCTCGAGAACTTCTCTGGTAGATCGTTTTGACGCTCTCGTTTCCAAATCTTCTCCTTTCAACGAAGTTATCATTAAGTTAATTTACATCTATAAATACAATCTAATTGCCTGTCTGTAATATCAAGATGAATTTTATTGATTATTTCAATGGTATCAAAAAATATCTGCTGCTTCTGAATTTATGTCTGTTGGTCTGTCTGTACGAACTAATCTTTGGAATGGCTGAACCTTCCGATCTACTGACTTTCACAGCCCATTAAATATTTCTAACAATTTATGAAGCGGTCGAAATTTCAATGTTATTTGGAATTTCACTGCACAGATAGCTCATTGGTTTCAATATTTGGTTTGGCATTAACAACACCCCAAGTGTTGCGGATTTGATCCCTTTATGGAACAAACATTGTGTGAGACGTAAATAATTATTTGCAATTTGTATGTCCTTTGTGCTTCAATGTTCATAAATGCCTCATAATACATCCGTAATAATAACACGATACGCTATCTGAGGATTGAACGTAGGAACTTACGATCAGCAATTCGCCAGTGGACTAATAACGCAGTTTAAAAAACCAACTGTATGAAACATACCAACCGTTATACTCACTAATATGTGTTTGGCTTAATTAAATATCTCGACTCGAATACATAGACTCGATGGCGTAGTGGTTAGTGTAACTGACTGCCACGCCTGAGGTCGCGGGTTCGATTCCCGCACAAGTCAAACATTTGTGTGCATGAACATGGATGTTTGTCTTGGTCTGGGTATTTCTATGTATAAAATGTATGAATTTAAAAAAAAAAAGTATATATGTATGTTTATCCATTGTCTAGTACCCATAGTACAAGCTCTGCTTAGTTTGGGCTAGATGGTGTTGTGTGTATGTGATAGAATATTATTATAGAATATTATATTATATTATTATTATTAATATGTCTGCCTGACTTCATAAATATTTTTGTTTAATCTCGAAAGGAGTATGAGGTTGGTGTGAAGAGTGCTTATCCTCACACACCAAAAATTTATGAGTGGGCAGACGCCGGTATCGAGGGACATATTATATTATACATTCATTTATATCACCAATGAAAATTTAATAGAAATTATAATATGCCATAAAAGAAAGAAGAAAGAAAAAATTAAATATGTGGAAAAAAAGTTGACTTGCTTAATAGTTATAGGTAAAAAATTCGTCCAGAACCACTCAAAATTTTTATTGGCTTGCCAAACAGTGTAATTGAGAATACCTACTAGTAAACTTGAAAGACTTTTCTCAATACTATATCTTATCTTAATCTAAAAATACAGTTGGTGGTGTGGTTTAATAACATAATCAAAACACATAAATTATCTTTATAGATGGGTAGAATGAGGGTGTTATATGCAAAACAAAACGCTCTTATTCGCAAAACCAAACTGGCGAAGGGACGATTATGACCTTTGACCTATTTATTTTTTATACCACTACTAAGTACAGTACAGGCTACAATCAGTACAATCCACAACAATATCTATAATGCCAGTATACAATTTCTTTACTACTAGTCATAAAGGTATATTTATTACCATAAGTTTTCATGTCACTCGCACTCAGCCCATTCTAAAAATGGACGACGATTTTTAATTTAGAACTTTGAGCTAGCTCTACCTTTGTCTTCAATGTTCCAAATTCAAACCATCATAACGATACTCGACAGTTGTTGTATCTTTATGTATTGCGCGCACGAAGTAATGTGAAATTTGTTTGGATAAGGTTTATTTGTCAATTACTGTGGGACCACTAGTATAAATCTTATCATTAAATTGTGATCGTGTAACTTTTGATAATTAATTGAATAAGGTCCTATTTACACCATCTGTTTATTTTATCAAGACGTTTAGATACGCGTATAATTGATTAACCACGGATTACTATTTCAGAACGTCGGCCAAGTCGCGGGAAACGGCTAATATTTTATATAGAAGTAGTTCCACTAACATTTTAAACTGGAATTCAGGTAAAAGCTGTATAAAATTGTTCGTTACATTAATGCTGCTTTTGAGGAACCCACTACTAAGGAATATAACAAACAAAAGTGTTATTTTATTTTAGTTTAAACGCAACGGTAATTGTTTCCCCAACATGAGTTACAAAATGGAAGTGCTACCGGTGACGTAAGACTGACTGCGAATACACGCTGTAATAGTTACCAGTAGCAGTTAAGTGTGGTCATAGTTTAGGGTCATAAAGTAATTAGTTTAGGGTGATAAATGACATTCTAAACCATATTTTTTATTACCTTGTAGTCTAATATATTTTAACCCGCTCCGCCACCTCCTTGATGCCTCACAGAAGGAGGCGACGGCGTTCCACGGCCTCTCACTCCGGACCATAGACTAAACTACGGCCGGGAACGAGAGGGCAACCAATTGGACTGCCGCGATCAACTCACGGCGCTGCGATGCCCAGGCGGGGCAATCCGCCAAAGTGTACGGCGCCGTGTCCTCAACAACGTCGCGGCAGTCGCCGCAGTGGTGACAACCGGGCGACTCTTTCCGGCCTATGCGACACAGGAACTGGCCAAAATAACCATGGCCAATCATTACCTGTGTCAGCCGGAAGGTGAGGGCGCCATGCCGCCTCTCCAGCCACTCCTCAAACACGGGACTTACCGCCACAATCGTGGGGTGCCCGAGAGAGTCATTACCTACAGTTAGTTAATTCCAATCATAACTCTATGTTAAATTTGGATGCAGTGAATTTCAGATAGATCTAATGTGAACTTTTGTGTATCAAAATTTACAAAGTATGTTCTGTCTATCTCTGGATATTCCTAAAATGTTGAGAATTATGTGTTATATAGTCACAGGCTCACCTTATTGTTACACGCTGTATAACTAGATAATGAGTTTCAGCTTCCGAGTCGAACAAATTGCTTTTATTATATTTCAGCCGAAAATCGAACATGATACCTCACGATCTGCAGTAACCTTAACCGCAATCTAATATTCCGGAACCAACAAGACAATCAGTCAGTTATTTTTTATTAGACCTCAATTTTTGTGAGGCTTTCATTTCATATCGCGTTTCACGTTACAATGGCTGAGAAAAGTGATTTCAAGGAAAGGCTATAAAATTATAAGACCCTTGTGATCCAAAGCGGTTCTATCTACAGATATTTTGTCAAATTGTACGAAATTTCGGGTATCAAATGTTTATACACTTTGTTATGATTTTGTCTTTACTACTATATCATATATCATTCATCTATACTAATATATAATTAGCTATATATTATTAATAAACGTTAGTCTAATGAGATTTGTATACGATCAAGCTGACAAACAAGCATATGACTCGCGTAATAGCAAGCATTTGCCAAATGCTATAAACTCTTGCAACCACAAAACTCCGACTTTTCAAAAAGAGGCACCTATACTGCCTCCTGCTATCTGTATAACGCCTTTATAAAGCTTTGATAGGTTAATGAACCTAGTAACCCTACCAACCAGAGTAATATTAAACAACGTTGTGAAGTTCTTAGAGATGAAGTACTTCCCAACAGGACTGACCCAGTTTAAGACAAATCCTAAACAAAGATCGGAATATTTATACTATGGCATGCGCGGCACGGCACAGCGGGTAGGCCGTACCTCCCTTAAAAGATAAGGGTGTAAGCCTGCAACATGGACCGAGGATCTTCAATGCGCTGGTAATAGTTTTCTTTGCACAGACACTGGCGACAAAAGGCCTTATCGTTAGGTGCCAAACCATTGTTATTCTATGCACAAAAGCAGACAAAGCTGTACACGGTCTTTTTATTTGCACGTGCAATAATAATGGTAAGACCTCCGTCTATATCGCTGTCATAAGGTTATTTGGGTGTGATCTTCGGATAGATATTTCAATCGATCAAAACAGCATAAATCTACGTTTCTAGAACTTAATCGCATTTAAAGCAATTACCACATCATTCTAAGTCTGAAGTCATGTTTGTACAAAATAAATACACCGATATCGTCATATGATGTTACGCGTACTTCAATGGCCGGCATCCAGAAACAATAAGAGATTAAAAGCCTACTATTTTACTAGCCTGTCAAGTCTTAGAATGCCAAAATAACATATTTTATTTATGTACACTAGTCGTAGCTGTCGTTCAAGCATAAGTAATATAGACTGTCATATAGTTTCATGTATATATAAATAGAACGAACAGCAACTTTCCAATGATCAAGCTTCAGCAGAGGAGGTCAGGAACAAGCATCGTTAACTATTCTGTTTGTGCTATTTATAGTTCCGAGGCGCCTCCGAACCCCGAGCCGATCAACTTGTTACCTCTCAGCATTAAAATTCAAATCACGGAACATGCCAAACGACATCGTAATTTATAAGAACGATCGATAAGACAGTTAAAGAATAAATCCAAAGTTTTATTTCAAACGCGCCTATTTTGTATTCTATTGCACGCAATACCTGTAGGAGTTTTAACATTATAATCACACATACAATCAAATTCACGCCTCTATCGCCGAAGGAGTTGGCAGACGTTTATTTCAACTACATGTCGCTAACTAACTATTTTAGGTCCGCAATAGGAGGCAAGCCTACCGTCTACCGAGTCTACCGTCATAATTACTTTACCGAAAAATCCCAATACAACTTTACCTGACCTAGTAATGGCATCTGAGACCTTAAGCACAGCTTTCGCTGCCACTACGTCACTGAATTGATGATGGTATGATACATGACTACTTATACCATAGAATATCAGAAAGAAGTTGACCTACATACACAGCAGCGACTGATAGGCAGACATGTGATCTGCCACCTACAGTTCTTCAGTTTAATATAAAGGCACGTACTGGTGTTTCGAAATTGCGAAAATACATAATTCATTAATTTTATCACAATCTATAACGCTGTAAAAAGACATGTCTGGACTACATATTTTCTTCGGAGATGTATAGCCGTTTCTAATTTCTGAATTGATTTATATTGCTAACTTTAAAAAAATTATCTCATGATTAATCTCTACTTTTCAATATTAACGCTCCTGAACTAAGGTAAGATATATATTTATCTTTACATTATTCACGATTGGATTGAAACCAGACTATAAAAGCAATAAACTTGAAAGTTTCAAATATCTTTGTTTTATCTGTATATTTCAACATACATTTTAGTTAGAAATTTTCAAAATTAATCAATGGCGGCATTCAGTTCTGATGAAATCAAAACTGTTTATTTAGATACGACTGTATGGCGTAGTGGTTCACGTGGTCGCCCCGCCACTGCGACTGCTTCGGGTGTTGTGAGTTCGATCCCCATACGAGACATAATTTTGTGCGCTCCACCAATAGTTGTCTAAGAGTCTAATGCCCGTTTTCACCAACAGCCCCCTAGGCTCCACCTAAGTAGGTGTCTTTTAAGTTAGGGGCATCCCTTAATCGAATACTTACCTAAATTCAATTTCACCATATTACGTATCACCTACGAAGGAATTCCCTAAGTAAGTGACAGTTAACTTTTTCTGAAGTCATGCTTCTGACATCGTACTTTATCGATAAGATGAAAATTTCTATATTTCTTTTCAAATTAATGGTATTTACAGTAGTATTATGAATATATTAAAAACAATTTTTTTTACATATTTTGAACTTTATTCAGTATAATTTTAAAAATAAAAATATTTTTGGTGCATGCGTATAGGCTGTAAGATCCATGTTGCTTTTTTTGGCAAATGAATGAGAAACCTTATTTCATTTCTTAACATACGTCGTCGTGTGATTATTTTGAACTCCGATTCGTATTAATCAAAGCTTACATCTTTTATTATCTTTGAATTCTAAAAGATGCTCAATTTTTCTAATAAATATAGAACACTCTAGAAAAAGTGTAAACTTAAATATAAATAGTTTTAATAATTTAATTAGCTTAAAAATTAATAAAGCTTAATAGTTTCTAGTAGTAGTGTAACAGTTTCAAAATTATGTAATAAAGTGTAAAATAAATAACGCGATAAAATCCGTATATAGTAGTTTAATTTCAATAGAACACTCTGCTTAGATAACCTATATCTTATGAAAAAGTCGACATCGTCGTATTTATCGAAGTGGTTGACTCTTTCACGGTCAATGCGTGGTCTTTTTACTATTTGCTGAATGTTAGAGTCTTAATAGCTTCTAGCCTCTTTATAAAATGCCCTAAATTATTCTCCATGATAGAAAACACTCGTATGTCGCGTATGAATAAACAATATTCTGTTACCTAAGCATAAGAGTAGTTTAAGGAGTCAACAATCGGGCCCTTAAATATAAGAGCTCCTTTAGAGACTTAAGTGACACCTAAACGTTGGTGAAAACGAATTTTTGTTACTGGTTCCCTAAAAGCTGCTAGGATACATATCTGTTAGTGAAAACGGGCATTAGTGTTTGTGCGTGTTAACGCAAAGGCGTTGGTTGTTTGAATATTTGTAGAGACCCCGCGACACAGGACTTATTCCTTGTGCGAGAGCTGTGTTAAATAAAAAGAACAATGAAATTACAAACACTTAACATTTGTCAAAAAGTGGATGGTCATATAGTTGTCTATCTGGACAAAATCGTAATCTGCTATAACATCTACTTTTGTACTATCTACTATTTTAGAGGGTATAGCAACGTAACAAATATTACCATTTCAACAATCGAGAAAATTTGGATACTTGAATAATATTGTGAGATATTTACCTAAGGAATTCACTAACTATTAGGTATATATAAACTACTAATATTCACTACTATTCACAAAAACTTCCAAAACATTTCTCACGGTGGTGGTTTATCTAATGATGACAAATTGTAATGTACGTATAATTTAAACTTACAATAAATGTTGTTTCAGCCGAAGCAGCTCCGCGACCGGGGAACGAACCCAAATTATAAAGAGGGTAAGAAATAAGATTCAGTCTATTTAAACTGGGCCATACAATTTCAGATGATTGCTTCCGATAGCATTATTATTGCCCAAATATTTTTCCCTTTTTAACGTTGATAGAACGGTGCAAATTTTCTATTTAAAAATGCATTGTCATAGTGTTTTTCTGGGTCGAGGCTAAAAAGACAACCTTTTTAAAAATTACAATATATTTGTGTCACTTGCTCTCTCAACTCACCCATAAGTTGCGGATCATGATAGAATTGCCTGCGCACTTTAAAGACATTTAGCCTAAATTATATTGTATTTATTCTGGCTGTTGGCCGTGCAATGAGGTCAACAAATAAAAGACGTGTTTTAAGTAAACTATGGTATATTGAACGAAACTTGACACAATGACCGCGGAGCAAGTTTGGTGGAGCCCGTGTCTTTACCCGATACGGTTAGATCGCGAACTGATTAATGACGCGTTAGTTGTACCGCGCCGCGTACGAGTTTGCTGACGTTGGTAATTGTACGAGCGGTGCACCGTACATGCTCCCGGGCCGAAATTATTACAGTTAAATAACAATAGCGATTATTATTAAAAGCTACAACGGACAACACATTTATAATAAAAATTAAACAATGTCCTCCGAAATATTAAACATATTACGCCGACTCGTTATAGGAAAAGGCGAAGTAGAAGAGTCCGTTTTTTCGACCTTGTCGTCCTTTAACGTGTTAACACTTATGCACTCCACTTTCGGTAGGCGACGTGCCTTTCTTAACTTTCGCTCACTCACTACACTGACACTGCTCGTAGGAGTGGAAGGCGCGGGTAGGGCTCGCCCGACGTCCTCCCGCGGACTTGCCCGGCGCCTGCGTCTCCACAGGAACGCTGCTGCTGCTAACGCTGCTGCCAACACCAAGCCATAGCTGATGGCGTAGTGATGGGTATGATGATAGAAATCAGATTCGACATCGGCGAGGGCCGCGTTCTTCATTTGTTTGATTCTATCATCTAGCTCGTGGAGTCGTAGTGGAATGTCCGAGTCAGCGGTTTCGTTTTCATACAGGTTCGATGATATATTTAAAATGTGGTTTATAGGAGCAATCTGTGGGCTATAAATATCAGAATCGATATTTATTATTTCTGTTAGATTCGTGTTGCGAGCGTATGCAGTAAAATGCTGTTCTTTCACAATACAATCCGGCGCAAGGTTAATTATGTGTGTATCTTTCACCTGTTCTATAGTAACACGATCTCCACACATAAAGCGTAGTGCACACTGTTCACAGCAGTGAAATAAATACTGATTTATGTTACTTAATTGTATCCACTTAGTTGTACAGCTCGTGGTGCTTGTTAGACATCTCTTTGTAGCCGGATCGTTAACGCACAAACCGTTCTCAATCTTAAGGTTATAGACAGTTGCATGCAAATCACATACGTAGTTAGAAGCTCCTCTATCAAAACACTGCTGCAACTCACTTTCTCTCAGTGGCAGATAAGTGTCCTTCTGCAAGTTGATAGCTACGTATTCAGATATGGGTGTTATAGTTAGAGTGACGTTCGCTCGTTTTACCGGGATTGGTAATGCCTTGTGAAGCTCGTAGCTATCTCTCGTGATCAAAGGTATCCTTATCTCGAAAATAAAATATTCGTTAGTTAACCGAGCTTTGACTTTAAGAAACTGATAGATTTTCGCTATCTCTTTATTTATATGATCGATAGGTAGTGACAAGTCTTTCGTCAACTGCCCCGAAATAATATTCAATTCATTTTGCAATTGCTGCGGCGAAAGGATATAATGATTGAACCATTGGCGATGAACATCCGTAAGGATATCAACCAATCTCTCTTGAACATTTTGAATATTTAGGAGTAAACTGTTGGCTATCATGGCAGATAAAGTAAAATCAGACATAATTTCAAAACTTTGAATTTTATGCTTTAATGTGTTCGCTTCCTTATTCAATTCATTCATACGTTTGTTTATGACTTTGTGCTGTTTATTTATAGTTTCTTCAATACGTTGTAGAATATTGTATTCTCCTTCAATGACCGACGTTTGATTTTGCCATAACCGTGCTAAATGTTGTTGATTACTTCGCAAAAGTGAAATGTCCTTCTGATACTGTTCGGCAAAATGATCGTCTAATACCCCAAACAATGTATTTGCAAGGTATCCGACACCATTGATTATACCACGCTTGTTGCGAGGACGCGTGTTGTTTTGATGACCAAGTAGAATCTGGTTAGTGAACTTTATTTCGAAGAAACTGTGGCGTATTTGTGATAAAATGACGTCACAATGTGTCGTATTTCTAATGGAAGTACACATTGATTCTAGATAGGTTTGATATTTTTGTAATGCTGTCATTCCTTCCCAATATATTCATGTTATAATATACAACAAGTTTCCATTGGTCGCGTGCTAGTTTCATATTACCGATCTTATCGAAATATAAACCTTGGTAAACATTCAGCTTTGTTATGTTATATGAAGCAAATGAGTTACTGATCAAAGACATAAATAAAATAAAAGATATGGCCATTGATAAAAATCCGTTATTTCTCTTCGTTGATTTTTTAGTAATTGGTTTCTCTTCTTCATCTGCTGTTTCATTGGCCCTTATTGGTAGCGCAGATAATTTTACAATTGGCCTCTGTATGACACCATTTTTCGTCTTTAATGAAACCACTCTGACTAAACCGTCTGGACCAGGGTGCTGTCTTATTACTCGTCCCAGAATCCATTTCCCGGGAGGTGAATTCTCATCTTGAATAGTAACTAAGTCTCCTACTTTCAAATTAGCTTGGCGTTTGAACCATTTGCTCCGAATCGACAATTGGGTAAGATATTCCGTCTTAAATCGCTTCCAGATATCTTTTGATAGTTTGTCTGCTAAATGCCACCTACTTCTCGCGTCTTGCTCTGTTTCAATGACGTTCGACCCCACTCTGCTGGTAAGGAAGTGTGCGGGGGTCAAAAAATCTAAATCCTCCGCATCTTCTGATAACGGACATAAGGGTCGCGAGTTTAAGCATCCTTCAAGCTGAGCTAACAATGTACTAAACTCCTCAAAGGTTAGCTTTTGATCGCCAATCACTCTTTTTAAATGATGCTTTAGACTACGTATCGCTCTTTCCCATAAGCCCCCTGCGCTTGGCCACGATGGGGCGTTAAAGTGCCATTCGATATTGAGATCAGCTAGTTCTCTAAAAAAGCTCTCATCAAGGCTGTTTTTCAAATCATAAAATTCTTCCTGTAAAATCCGATTGGCTCCTACAAAATTCGTGCCATTATCGCTATAAATATGGCGAGGCGCGCCCCTTCTTGCTGCCATTCTGCGAAGGGCTGCTAAAAATGCTATGCTGCTTAAGTCCGAGACAAGTTCGAGATGTATGGCCTTTGTGACCATACATATAAATAAAGCGATGTAGCCTTTTGTCGTTTTTATTCCCCGTCCTTTGCTAGCCTTAACCTCCACGTAGCCGGTGTAGTCTACGCCGGTATGATAGAACGGAGATGCTGGATTGATTCGTTCTGCTGGCAGATTTCCCATCATCTGATAATTTTGCTGTGGATCATGTTTACGACATATTACGCACTTTCGGACTGCTTGTTTAACTGCTCGATTTCCCGAAATAATCCAATACTTCTGTCGCAAATTTGCCAAAGTAAGACGAGGACCACCGTGATATGTTAATTGATGCGCTTGTTTAATCAACAACTTAGTTAAAATACCACTATAAGGTATTATTATCGGGTATTTCATATCGCTATGAATTTGAGCATTTTTCAAACGCCCACCTACTCTTAAGACTCCATTAGAGTCCACGAAAGGGTTTAAGTTCAATAACTTACTCTTATTACTTAAGTTATTATGTTTTCGATAATACGTGATATCTTCTTCGAATTCACAATGTTGTACGTATTTTATAATGAATAATTTTGCTACCTTAAGTTCACGTAATGTGAGATATGATTGCGTTTGTTTACATTCGCTTTTGTTTAGTTTTATTGTTTTAATTGCTCGTAATATCCAAGCTATAACTCTTACAATCTTATTGAACGAACTATGCCTCTTTAATAATGCTGAGATAATACTTTCTTCTTTACTGTTATTTTGGACAACAAGCACTTGTTTCTTCTTACATTCTTCGTTGGTAATATATGTTAACTGTTCTTCTAAACTATTGCCTGCTTTCATTGATTTTAACCACTCGGGTCCTTGCCACCATAGTGATGAAGTTGCTAACTGAGACGCTAAGAGCCCTCTGCTTGCGGCGTCTGCCGGATTTTCACACGATTTAACGTATCGCCAACGTTTTGGTTCTATTATCTGTGTTATACTTCTGACTCGATTCGCTACGAACGTCTGCCATCGACCTGGGTCGCCTTGAAGCCATCCCACGACGACCATGGAGTCAGTCCAACCATATACTTCTATCTGATGCTTGTCTAAGCAGCGTACTACTTTATCCATCCATTTTGAAAGTAAATGTGCGCCACAGATCTCTAATCTCGGTAGTGAAATAGATTTATTACACGGAACTAATCTAGTTTTAGAACCGACTAGCACCACTGTTACTTGTCCTTTCCTGATAATTCGCGCATAAATTACTCCAGAGTAAGCCTTAATAGATGCATCTGCATAACCATGTAGCTCAATAATATCGCCCTGCTGATACCCCATCCATCTAGGAACTTCACACTGCGCTAAGTTAGAGATGTCCGATTTAATTTTTATCCATTCTGTGTTGATTTCTTTCGGTATAGCATCATCCCATAGTAAATTCGTTGACCACACTTTTTGAAAAAGTAACTTTAGCTTCGTTGATAAAGGGGCTAACCATCCCAGAGGATCAAATAATTTCGATATCTCTGATAAGATTGTTCGTTTTGTATGATGTAACGGATGGTCAGCGATATTATACTGAAAGGTAAATTTATCCTTTTGCGAATCCCATCGTAAACCTAGAGTCTTCGCTGTGCTTTCTGCTTTAAAATTAAATATCAGTTTTTGCTCGCTCATTTTGTTTTCAATATCTTGCAATAAGTTTGGCTCATTGGATATCCACTTTCTTAGCGTGAATCCTCCTAATCTCAAAACATGGATAAGATCTGCTATTAACTGCTTACCGCTTTTAGGGTCATGACACCCATGGACTAGGTCGTCCATATACATAGCTTCTTCTAACACTTTAGCTGCTTCAGGATACTGCTTGCTTTCGTCTGCTGCTAGTTTCTTCAACGTCATCATGGCGAGGAAGGGGGCGGCCTTCGTGCCATAAGTGACAGTGGTTAGTTGATATGATTGTAAAGGCTCTTCTGGTGTCTCTCTCCACACAATCTGTAGATAATGTTGATCGTTCTCGTTTACCATAATTTGCCTATACATCTTTTCGATGTCTGCCGTGAAACCATATCGATATTGCCGCCATTTTATGATCAAAGATTGCAAGTCTTTCTGTAAGTTAGGGCCTTTATACATAATGTCGTTTAGGCTATAACCACTTGAGGTTTTAGCTGAGGCATTGAAGACTACTCTGAGTTTGGTAGTGGCTGACTCAGCTCGCTGCACGGCATGATGAGGCAGGAAACACGATATCGCTGACTCCTTTCCCTGATGATGATGATTATGATACATCTTAGATGGTACCATATGATATAATGCTATATATTCACTAATAAATGCTTTATACTGCTCTGCTAAATCTGCTTGCTTTTCAAACTTTCTTTCCAAGCTTCTAAATTGAGCTACTGCTATTCCTTTCGATGATCCTAACTTCTCACGCACGTCCTGGTTAATAGGCAATTTCACCACGTATCGACCATCACGTCGACGTTCCGTGGTAGCTAGATAAACGTCCATACATGTTTGATCGTCGGATGATAAGGTGGATTGAACCTCAATGTCTTCTACCTCCCAAAACTGTTGAATATTTTTAATATTATTTAATACGACATTGCAATGATAGGACTGCATTCTGCCAAACAAAATCCAGCCTAGCTGAGTTTGTTCAGCTAATGGTTGAGATGGTTCGTCACCTCTGCTTATACCCCCCATCTTAATTAAGGCGTAAATGTCTGACCCAAGGAGTAAGTCAATAGGCCGACTTACGTAGAATTCTGGATCGGCTAAGTTTATATTTTGTATAAACGACCATGAAGGTTTCATAAACGTTACATTAGGTAATCGTTTCATTAAGTTATTCATAATAAGTACATCTGTACTGAACGTGAAGTCATTGTATATTGACGTACATGTTATGCTGATCATGCCTTTAGAATTGTTTGCGCTTTCGCCTATACCGTAAACGACACCTCTACAGAAAGTTCGTTTTATTCCCAATCTCTGCGCGGCATTCTCCGAGATCAAGGAGACTTGGGAACCTTGATCGATAAGTGCTCTTAAGACGTGACAGGATCCATCTTCCGAGATAATTTTTATTAAAGCTGTGGCTAAAAGTATTTCTGCTGAGTCCCCTGGTGACACGTGTAGGTTGTTCGCAACGTGCTCAGTTGATTTCGCAATTAGTTCGTTGGTAATAGGTGTCGGTTTCATTTTAACGTAGGCATCATGTAACAAAGAATTATGTTTTCCGTGGCATTTGCGACATCGTTTTGTAGAAATGCATTGCTTGCCATTATGGTCAAAGAGACAATTAATGCATAATTTTAGTTCTTTCGCTTTTTTCAACTTTAAGTCGCTGGATATAGAGTTGAAATTTTTACAATGATAAAGACTATGATCGTCATTGCATAAAGGGCATTTTATTGATGTCACCGGAAATAATTTATTCATCGTTTTATTATATGGATAATAATAAGGTTTTTTTACAAATTCTTGCGATTTAGGTTGATTGGTATGTGAAGATTTTGTCGAAACTTGGTCTTCCTTTCTTCGTACTGACTCGAGACTAGTAAATTTACTCTCGAGAAATGATAAAAAATCTTTTAAAATAGGTAGCTCTCGAGGCGATTTCAATGATTCAAGATAATCGCTATAGGTATCACTATCAAGTTTCTGAGATAGGATATGGACCAAAAATGGATCCCAAGTGGACACGTCCACCTCTAAATTCTCGATAGCATGAAGCGTCTCTACCGTGACGTCATGCATCTTTTTTATTTGACCTAACGATTGTTGCTTTATGTTGGAAAGCCCTAATAACGTGTTCATATGAGCTGTAAATATTAGTTTCTTATTATTATAGCGATTTATGAGAATTTCCCAACACGCTTGATAATTATCCGAACTTATGTGTAGATGTTGGATAAGACGTTCGGGTTCGCCACGTAGTTTCCCTTTTAGAAACTGCATTTTTTGCGCTTTAGATAATGACGGGTTATTATGGATCGCCTCATCAAATAGGTCTTTAAATGACGTCCACTGCTGATAGTTGCCGGAGAAGACAGGTATTTCGATCTTGGGAACTGATTTCTCCCTGTGCGATACCGACCACAATTTTTTATTTACTGCTTTTTTCAAGTTATTATATATTGTCTCGTGTCTTGTAAACGAGCTTTCATATTCTTCTTCTTCTCCGTTCGATTCCATGTAGATCTCCCAGTGAAGGGTATCTATTGCTGTCCAACGAGACTGTAATTCTTTCAGCACATCTTCAAATTCCCATTTTTCATTGATATTATCTAATTGAATATTTTTTGTAGCTCTTATTAACGCTGTAAAGTTAACCGTTTGCTTGCGTAATAGCTCATCCAATTTGCTCAAAGAGCCCCGTGATACCATTCGTTGAGATGTACCTGATATTGACCCTGCTGCTTCTTCTACGTCTGCTCTCGGCGGCTCCTCCTGCTGTTCAGTCCTTTGTCCTAATGCTTTAGAACGAGAAGATGGAGTTTGCGCCGGTGTTTGTTCCTGACTTTGCTGATGGATCAGCTTTCTTGCTGATAAATACAGCTCTTTTGTCTGCTCATACTCTCGTCTCGTAAAATAGATATGCTCCTGAATACCTAGATCACAGATGCTTTTATTATTGCTCTCATATTCTCTCCAGTAGTTTTCTAAAATATCCAATCGCCTTCTAAAATAATCCCCTGTTCTCCTTTCAAACCCTGCTTTAGATAAATTGTTTATAAATTTGTTGATAGCTTCCGAAATTTCTTGTTGGTTCACATATAAGTTTTCCATCTCGATATAGTTTAAGAAAAATATGGAAAGATCTTACTTGAAACCGCTGACTTATTCTGTTATGCTCTCCTTACGCTCTGTTGCTCGCTCTTGGCTCCTGCTCGCTGGTAGTCACCAAACTACGGCACGTGCACTTTATGTTCAGTAAACACCACGTGTTAAAAAGACACCGATTTAGGCACTTTAGTTCGTTAATGTCCCCGACGCGCGAGGTCCCGGGTTTCGGCACCAAATTGTTGGCCGTGCAATGAGGTCAACAAATAAAAGACGTGTTTTAAGTAAACTATGGTATATTGAACGAAACTTGACACAATGACCGCGGAGCAAGTTTGGTGGAGCCCGTGTCTTTACCCGATACGGTTAGATCGCGAACTGATTAATGACGCGTTAGTTGTACCGCGCCGCGTACGAGTTTGCTGACGTTGGTAATTGTACGAGCGGTGCACCGTACACTGGCAAAATGCCAAGGTTAATGAATTACCAAAGAATTTACTGATATAAATAAATATTTGCATCGCACTGTCAACGTAACGGTGTGATCAATTACATAAGTGAATTTGGAAAGCTAGGCGTCAAATAAGGGGTTATTTGTTTATTCATTATTTAGCGTTAAAATGGTATACATTTTTTGTAAAACTACCTAACCATACACTTCTTGTATCCCGTTATGTTCTGGCGGTACAAATGATATGCATATTACTTTGCCCAATGCCAGCCATGTTACGTAAATGACTTTTTACTCTCTCCCATTTACATCATGCGTCGCGAGCTAGAAAACATATTCAAACAATGTATTTACTGTGTGTACAGCAATTTTTCCAAATGATTCTTCTCTCTTAGCCTTTATTATTCCCATGTCACTTGGGGTCGGCTTTTCTGGTCTAACCGGATTTGACTGGATATCAGTTTCTACACGGAGCGGCTGCCACCTGACCTCCGCAACCCGAAGGCTAACGATACCCTAAGGCTAGACCAGTGTCAGGGTATTAGAGGGTATTGACTTTCCCAATAATGACTGCCATAGATATTTATGGCAGCCGGGACCAACGGCTTAACGTACTCTCTGAGGCACGGAGCAGGCGATAACTGTCAATCAATACGCACATAATTTCGAAAAGTCATATAACTTCCGAAAGTCAGAGGTGCGCGACGTGAGTTCGAACCCGAGACCCTCTGCATTGCAGTCTATTGGTCTCCCCACAGAGCTATCGCTGCTCTTAATTTTTCCAAATGATTAATAAACTTTAATAAATTTATTATTATTATTAAAAGGTTCGTTGTTTGAGTGGAGAGTATAAAATATGGTATTGTTTATTTATTTCTCAAGGTCTTATGTGCAAAACGGTCTTATGTAGAAGTAGGATCAAATTGACTAAAGTTAAACCACATTATGTAACTAACGTACCCATACTTTACGCCGTAGCTTCGATTTCAGTCGCAAAAAAATGATGTAGTGTAAAGGCTCTTGCCGATGAACAACAAATACTGTAAATTGGTTTATGTCATGTAAAAAATGGTTGAACTATTTTAAAGATTTTTTATACGTTTAATAGCGTACACTACTAAGGTTCGCTGTGTGTAAATCGTATAAAAATCCTAAAATCCTAGTATAGACAGAAGTATCTTTCCCTCTATTACTCACTACAATCAGTCCCTCACTACTAAGTATAATCTGTTTGTACAGACTTAGATGAAAAGTGGATTATTTTTTAAGTTGAACCCCGAGCAACAAAACAATGAAAACCAGATCTAAACCCGCTTTGTGGTTATTACGTGAAGGAGGAACAAATAAACAGATATATAGATATATTTACAATGTGTAGACTCGTTACAGTTCTATAATACACAAGTTGTTTGTGAAACTAATGAGCGATACAAGATTTTGTCTATATATCGATAAATATGTTTTAATGAAATGTAGAGATATCGGAGGCCTGAAGATGGACATAGGCTACAAATAAAAATACGAAGTAACAGTTTCTCTATTATAAAATATTTGAAATAATAAAGCAACCTCTTTCCAACTTTGAACCTCATCTAAAGTAAAAAGAGATACAATACTCTGAAATCTTTACAGCTCCAAAACTAAACCTTTGAGTCTTAATGAAAATATTTTATATTATATATAAAATATGATATAAAATCCGTATATAGTAGTTTAATTTCAATGAATAATATTCGCGTAAACAAAAGACAATATTATGAAAATATTTTTCTTTAATGACCACTCTCGCACTAGGAATAATTTCTGTATCGCGAGGGACTTTACAAACATTCAAAGGACACAAAGAACACCCAGACTCGAAACAACCATTTCTGGATCAGACAAAGTTTAGTCCCATGTGGGATTCGAACCCACGACACTCGGCGTAGTGGCGAGGCGACCACTTAAACCACTACGCTAACCGTGCAGACGTAAATTGATTTTAGATTGATAAAAAGTAAGCCCAAGCTAATCTCAATTAAAACTAACCAGCTAGACTCTCATACAATACGATAATAACCACGTGTTTGCCACCAACTCAAGCCTATAATTAGTTGGTGCTGTGATTTTCCTGAAGTGAATTTATGATCCAGGATTAACTCCGACACCTCCCTATACACAAGTGTTATACATAGAAGTGTAAGTGATCCCTCGATTATGATTCATTTCCAAAAGATAATTACTTTGTCGACCCTCATCAATATTGGCGCGTTAATAAACCTTGCACGCCATTTGAGAATATACCACGAAACAGGTGTCATCAAACACGAAACATGTTTGAAGACTGAAATACACAGCAAATTGAGGTCCCAAGATACAAACTTGAGAATTGCTTTCTTCGTAATTTGCTCGTTATTCTACGCATATTTTGCAAGTATTTTAACAAAATACTTTATTTATTTTATATTACTTTCAGTACGATACGGTACGAATTAGACGTTGTTAATGGGTGTGTAGTTATAAAATTTCAATATAACTATTATTCAAGTACTTTGGTTTGGTTTGATTTTTACGACACTTTGGTATGTAACAATTTTTAATAATGTTATAAATACTTAAGGACTGTCGCTCTAGAAGTAGTACCCGAGCTAGTTAATTACGGCCTTATAACGTCTTACGGAGAACTTAATTGGTTAAGAAAAATACTTTTTGTTCTAAACTGTGATGTAATAATCTTTCGTTGGCTCTTATTAAACATTTATGAAGACAATGTTTCTTTCCTTTTGTACAGTTAATTCTAAAGACAGAGTCTAGCCACGTATATGAAACCTAAATATTATGTAATAAATATACTTATAGAATAAACTTCATTTGATATTGAATTAATTTCAAGTATGCAAATTGCTCGATAACATTACTAATGACTAGTGTATAATTAAATTAAGTAATGGAAGAGTGTATTAATAAAATATAAAAAATGTAAACTTCCGTTTAATACCGTTCCGTATAATATAACATAGTAGCCTTTTAATAATAAACTTTCCTTTATTATTTATTGATATGGATTTGTAAGTCTGCCAAAAGCAGGGAAATATCTTTTGCGATAGTTGACATAAATTTACCATAAGTAATAAACCTCGAGGATATTGATGGAGCGATACGCTGTAAATGTTCGTGTAATATAAAACACAAGAAAATTATTGCAATTTACGTAACAAGTAAAATAATAATTTACAATCGGTGTTTTCTTTTTGTTCTTTCAAACTTTGTATTTTTCGAACTGTATTATATGAGCTTTATTTACTATATTATTTGCTTACTAAAAACATATTACATCCACACCAACATTTACATAGACCCAGTGCCATCGAGGCAGTCGTAAGGAAACATATATGAGAAAAAAGTTACGTTTTTTAAATAAATAAGATCACAACACTCCGAAATGCGGTTAATTTATGTTGTACACGCAGTCAATATAAACTAGATACATTAAATGTCCTTGACATGAATAGTCAATGGCTGTCAAACACACTGTTTCATAATGTCTGCTAGCCTGTGTACTAGTAGCAGTTCGTACTACTTAAGTATGTAGTACATAAACCAGCAAATACATAGTTAAAGCCTAGAATAGATATTCAAGCAACAATTTATGCTATACTAAAATATGCCCGCGGCTCCGCTTACGTTAGTGTAGAAATCTACACTAACATAAGCGGAGCCGCGGGCATATTTTCAATAAATTTCTATTTCTCGGGAACAGTACTTTTTTTATGAAATGTGCATACACAATTTGATGATAGTTTAGGCGTGAAAGCGTAGCAAACAAACATATAAACAAACTCCTATTTACCTTTACCATATTTGTTAGAAAGCGTTACTGTATTTTACTTTCAAACCAAATTAATTACATCTATTGAATGTTATGCCTTCATCCAAAACTTAGTATTTAATGAAAATGAATCAAGAAAAGCTTCTAGTTTCTTAATCAAACTTTGTTTAAAGTTGCGTATCTGGGTCACCTTCCTGGGTCTCGAGACGTTACTGTCTCAACCTGGGTAGACATTTTTATAGCAGTAGGTACACTGTTTCTATTGGAAAACTTTCTCAACCATTAAGCAGTTGTCAAACACATAGCAAAACTAACGTGTAGCGACGCGCTGTTTTTTAATGTATGGTAAATAACTTTTATTTTATTTTCTAATAAATCTACTTGGAATAAATCCTGTGTCGCGGAGTACTTTACAAACATTGAAACAGCGGACATAAAGAACACCCAAACTCGAGACAACCATTTGTGATCGAACCCACAACACTCGGCGTAGTGCCTGTAGCAAGGTGATTACTAAAACCACTACGCCATAGGTGCAATCACTTTTCAGTCATATACATATACTCTGTAGAGATCGAATAGCAAACTCTATGGTTACGCGTCAAAGTTGAAATCTCTCGCTTGCGCCTCGTTCCGCTTCACCGTCCTTGATTCACCGGTCTTTGAGAAAGCCTGGTTTTCTAGTTGCAAAAATAAATAACGAGGCAAAGCATTTTGAAATATTTAATTGTTATATTAATAAATAAATACTCGTATACAGTAATGCTAAGCTTATACGAATTCAGAATATACTCGCTTCATAGAGGTATTTTAGGTTGACGACTATTATGTGGCTAGACATTTGTGGTGCTGTTGGTAAATTATTGTGACATCAAAAGTGCAGGTGAATTAGCTGTTACATGTGTGAACGAAACTGAAGACTTACTGAGAGATAAGACGCGAGAGAATTGAAGTCGCAGCTTAGTCTATTTGTTTACTAATATTGAATATTATAAGTTCGCAATTTTATATATTTGATTGCTGTGCCATATATTTAATGAAATTTAAATTAGTTTGAAATACGTTTGAAGCTAAATTAACACTGTAAATAGGCCGAGCATACTCATATTACCATACATGAATAACGAAAACAGCCCAGTAATTTATACCGACAGTCACAGTTCGGCAATTACTGAACACGAGCCAGTCCTCTGCCAGTCTATAATTATTGTTAACGAACACAATATCGCCAATCAACCGAAACATGCCCAATAACATTCGGTAACGGCGATCCACGCTTTGTTTTCACAGAAGCAATATCAGACTCTACTTTGATTACGTTCGTTATGCCGATGTTTCCAAATAGTTGTACGTTAACAAGTCAACAAACTGAACAATACGTACATTTTGCGCAATTTTTGACTTCAATTATCATTATGATTATTTTCATAACAAATTAGTGACGGATTTTCTTCTTTTATATAAGAGACATTAGACAACTCCATACTGGAATAATCTCTGTGTTGCGAATGACTTTATCTACAAAAAACACAAAAATCAGCTATTCTCAGAACGAATATTTGCAACTTACACAGATTTTTGTCCTGTGCAAGAATAAACAAACACTCGGCGCACTGAAAATGTCCGCTCAAACTACTAGGCCATAAAGTATTTTTACGTATGTTAGTGAAATATATATAAAAATATATTACGCTAATATAGTTTAAATATATCTTACTAAAAGATACTTATTGATTGTCCAATGATATCATAAATATTGTCTAAAGTCTGATTTGCAGATAATTTAATTGTGACCGCTTGTGGAACCATGCTATATGCGTATGTAATATGATTTTATGGCCAAGGGAGTCACATACAATAAACTTTCATCTACCATATAATAAAATGAACAATAGGTAACAGATTTATGAAGCTACTAGCAGATGTTCAATTTATGTTTATCGAACCAATCGGTGGATCGAACAGAAATTAAACATCTGTTAATTGTCACTCTGAAGAAATCCTAAAGGCAACAGCATGGAAAAGCCGGATATTAAACCAATACAAATTATTTATATAAGTAGGTACTCACTGGATATTACATCTTCTTCTCTCTTAGCCTTTATTTTTCCCAAGTCACTTGGGGTCGGCTTTTCTGGTCTAACCGGATTTGACTGGATATCAGTTTTTACACGGAGCGGCTGCCACCTGACCTCCGCAACCCAAAGGCTCGGCGGGTGTGCAAATAGGGTCTTTGGCCCTCGTCACGCTTAGGACACGTGTCGTAGACTATCGTTTGGCTGAGTTGACGATAGCTTAAATATTTAAGTACTAAAGAGTGTATCTTTTCTTAAAGTCCCGGCCTATGTTATTCCATGATTCCGAGGTAGTTCAAATAAACTCATTAATTCTTTATGACGATTCAATTGGGAACTCGAGTAGTATTATTATTATATCTTTGTCTATAAGCGATGAAATATCGCCCTTATTTACTTAAATAAAGATACATTTCTATTTTAAAGCTTTTTAAATTGTATTTGTTAGGTTTAGAAATATTGCCTGCGTGAGTCCCACGGCAACATATAACAAAGAAATATTGTGTAAATTCAGGATATGGTCTATCTCTGTGCTTAGTGCCATCTAAATCAATTCGACAGTTTAAGTGTCATTAAGTTACAAATATCCATACCTCCAAACATCTTCAAAAACTTTTTCCTATAAGAAGTAGTATTTCTAGAGGCTTGCATGATATGTATTTGCAGTTGTATTAGCATTTTATTACGCCACGGTAATGATATCTATACAGTATTGTAACTCGGCCCTGTCCTTAAAATAATTACCTACAACAGCGCGGTTCGTAGACACGCGTTAGGGCTGCCCGCCTTCAGTATTTTAATTTTATTTATCTACTTGAGTTTCTTTCTAGTTTAGTGATTGTAAATATTATACAAAGTGGCGCAAATGTTATCACATTAATTGATACCACATGATATACTACATGGTATTCTTTGACGATTTACAAATTGTGAACCAAATGTATTCAGAAGTTTAGCCACAGGACATTTTTTTTGTTTTCATAATTTAGAACATCATGTGTAATGCAGAGATAAATGACAAAGACCTTAAGTAGCGATATTAAAGCAAAACAAAAAAATGAAAATAAATCACAAAAAGAAACAAATAAAAAAAACAAAAGAAATAAGATCCATAATCTTGTGACGAAAAGAAATAGGTTAGTGTGTGCTTATTACAATGGTGTTCCAATTTTTGTCTAATATTATTTTATTTATTTTGTTCATTGTCATACCTATTGTATCATTGCAGAGATAGAGTGTTTACTGAAGCGAGACAGCCCATGGATTCGAGCTCTCCCCTTCAATGTAACACTAGCTTACTTGTCACGTAGTACCTACACTGCTACCAAAGACATTAAAGTAACTTAAAGTACAGCACCGTTATTTCACTGTTACTACTTACAAACTTTATCCATTAAAATCGTTTGCTCATCCATTTACGATCGTATGGGTTGTTATTCCGAAGCGTGACCTTCAGCCTCAACTAACTAATGGTCTATTCAGGGTTGCGCTAGCTACAAATTTATCTAAACGAGACCAAATGTGTTGCAAATTCTTAGTTAATTGTATTTTAAGTGTTATGGTCAAGACACTAAAGCAACATAATTATGTAGTGTAAAATTAAAACCAGTCTCACGTTTTAAGTGTCGTTAATATAAGAAAATATTATTATTTCAATGATATAATCGAAAAACATACAAGAGATAACAATAAATTAAGTACTTATCAATGTATGGATTAAGAATATGTTTTGTATTGGTGGAATATTATTAATATGATATTATAAAGAGGAAAGATTTGATTTTTTGTTCGTTTGTAAGGATTTAACTCAAAAACGAATCAAAGGATTTTAAAAGAAATTACTATTAGTAAGCTATATTATCACCGAGTAACAAACGCTATACTTTATTTAAAAAATAAGTACTGTTACTAACATAACCTAGTCTACTCTTACGCGAGCGAAGACGGGCTAAAGCTAGTTATTAATATATTTGTCACTTTTTAGCTATTTAATCAAAGAATATATAATTATAACAACATGATTGTAAATGTTCTTATAATTATCCTACTACTATTGTAATCGCGAAATTTTGTGAGGTTAGGTGGGTGTACGGATGAGTGTTAGTTACTTGTGCCTACGGCACATCAGTATTGTATTGTTACGAACGCGTCCACGGATCGATCATATCGTCCTTTTATTGCAATAATCACTAACTATAATATATAGAGTGCTACACACATTAGGTACACATAAGCACAGTGGTGACCCCGAATTAGGACACTGACACCACTAGTTATCAAGGCGCGTGTCAAGTGACAAATTCGTTACAAAATGACTCCGGGTCAGCAGTTACCATCAGTTTTGACTACGGGTAAGGAAGAAGATGCCGTTATTTTTGTATCGTCGTGGATTCCAGAGTTTTGGTGTGACCAGCCACGGTTATGGTTCGTCTAGTGTGAAGCCGTCCTCGCACCGCAGAAGCTCAGTGACGAGGCCAGATATAACCTGGTTGTCACCAAATTAGGAAAAGACGTCGTGCAACAGGTCAGCGACATCCTACTGAGGCCGCCTGAAGTGAAGAAATTTGACACTGTGAAGGAACGTTTGATGTAAATATACAAAGAGTCAGAGATGCGGCAGTTTCAAAAACTGCTGAGCGAGATGGAATGCGGGTCTTAGCTCGCGATAAAATGCCTGACACTTAGAATAATGTGGCAAGGCCATCTACCCTCGACAGTGCGCGGTGTATTAGTAGTGAGTGAGGCTGATGGCTTTAGACCATTTGGCGGCAATTGCTGATAAAGTCATGGAAACGATGCAACCCTTGCAGGTATCTGAAGTACAGTCCATGCGTAAAAGCGGTTCTAGCATTGACCATAGCTTTAGTTCGGCAGAGATAGCTATATTGAGCCTAAAAATAAGAGACATGGAGCAAGGTCGAAATTTTAGACAAGCCCGAAATTTCAATCGTTTTCGATCACGGTCAGCGTCACGAAACCGTAATTTGACTCGGCGCACGCCGGATTGTCCGGATTAGCTTTGTGACTACCATTTTAGATACCGCCATAGAGCGAGTAAATGTATAGAACCGTGCGCGTGGAAAAAGCCAGCGAACCAGGAAAACTAACGGAGGTGTACTCGCGGGCGGGGATGTGCACCATCACTCCTATGCACCGCCTATGTATTACAGATATCAATAGTGGACTTAGATTTTTAGTGGACACAGGTGCAAATATTTCCGAGCTACCAGTGAACAAGAATCGGTTATATAGTGATAAGTGTGACGATTTTAAACTATACGCGGCGAATGGTACAGAAATTCGGACTTATAGTGTCAGGAGTACTAGTTATAACTAAATTGAGGTAATAGCGTACTTAGGAATCTTGTCGTTGACTACACCGATTAATCTATCCACAGATAGGTAGATAAGCGTTGTTCGGGCACGTTAAGAGCTCTCCACAACTTGAGAATTACCTTAAGTGGACCATTAGTAGATAACAATCAGAGTCCTGAAAAATACTCTATGCTAAAATCAAGGTTGCTCTCCGTACATGTCTGGTTAGCACCTTAGATAAAAATTGCAATAAAGTCGTGCCAGTCTACCGAGTCGTTGCATGCCGTAGCAGCTTATAAGTAAGGCAGCACTATGTAATGTATACGTATTTATGTTTTATCACAATGTTTTAGTGTATGCTTTGTTAGTTATTCTTAAATAAATAAAGTCTGCGCTTAAGTGGATCTCATATATAAATATAACTTAGAAAAGACTGTGTGAATAATGTTATAAATCTCGTACAGAATGTTCCAAAACCAAACCGTAGCGAATCACTACACATCAAAGGTAAACAAAACGCTCTCGAGGAACGCGGAGTGGCAGCCAAAACGCTCAACTCAATTTTGCTCTCCTTATCGAGCTCGCTAATAACTTTTCTTGCAGTAAACATAATCTATCTGGCTTTTTTTATGTTTGACCAAGATCTGCGCGTGATAATAATGGATTTGCTTATTATAAAAGTCTTTATAACATGTTAAGCAGAATTTTACTGCTTAGATTAAATATTTATGTACTGTTAAGCTTTTAACACGTTATAGCATTATCATCAGCTTTAATTAAGATAAAATCGTTTATACTAACGAAGGGAATACATAGATAAGACCGCTGGGAGTTTGAATACATCGTTTAAATAGTCTATTACAGTAAATATTGTTACCAAATATTAAACTTTAGATAACGTAGATATATTTAGTAGGTACCTAAACTGCTACATTGAATTTTAATATTAAGTGAGTTGTCATTTTTCTTACAAAAGAAAAAAGTTAATTTAACTTTTACTTTTTCGATGTTATAGAACGACATGCATTTGTGGAAAGGTAACCTTTTAAAAAGTAATCTTACGTACCCAAACTTGCTTGTATTTGGGTCAAACTTGAGATATGGTACCTTATCTTTATTTTGTTCTCTCAATATTCATGAATATAAAACGTGGTCTTATTTATGTTAAAAATGTTGAACAAAAGCATCGAATCTTTGTGAAGAATATTAGCAAGTAACTAACATTCTCAGGTATTTTACATATAATAACTACAAGTTGCTGTAGGGAGTCCTGTGACGAAGTGGCAATCGCTACTTCAATTGGATCAATCAACCCGCGAGGTTAAAATAGCGGTGCCAGTACTCATAATAATAAATATTTATTTGCACAAAATGTATGTGTTTACAATTTGTTGAAAATAGGCATTTAAAGAATTCTTGTAGATCTTCATTTATAACTTTTTATGAACAGTTGTTATTAACAAAAAGTTATGAATATATGGGATAGTGTATCAATCAATCACTTTTCTTAAGTTACACACATTTACACAATATCTTATCTAATCTCAGAATACCATAGGCTATTTGGATATAGACATAGCAAATATACCTTTACTTTGTGACTAACAAAAATAGTATGTATGTATGGATGTAAATAAACAAAATCTTCAGGGTAAGTCTATCTTCTTCTATCTTCTAAGTAATAACTAAACATCAATATATTTAAAAGTAAGTTTATTTATTCACGTTCCTTACATACATATATTCGCGACGCGCCTTTGCGTTAGAATGTATAAAAGCACTTTTCAACAAATTGGAATTCTAAACAGTTGAAAATAATGGATTATTTATTTTACTTTAGGGAATACTAAATAACCTTTCTTTTGACGTCTGTATCAAACCAAACCTTAGGCTATATTCACATGTACCACAACCACACCACATCGACGCAACAAAAGGTGATCAAGCAGTGGTTACATGTAAATAGTGTCGCTGCAGCTTTTTACAGTTGCGTTGTGGTTCCTACAAAATGTAGATGTGGTTGAGTTGTCGTTAGTAGTTGCGATGTGGTTGCGATGACGCAATGATGCTCACGAGTGCAGACAGACAGTTAGACACCGGTTTTTGTTAAGGAAACACGCGGTGACTGAACAAACTTATGGAATTCAAAGAGGAAACATTGTTGTTGCCATCCTTGTTATGGATTTGGGGGAGGGCGCAGGGGTGCGCGTAGTGTCGGTGCGTCGTCGCAGCGTTGTATCTGCGATGTGGTCGGACGTTAGTTTGCGGTGTCGCTGGTGGTTGCGTTGTGATTGCGATGTGCCACTAATGATGGCAAAATGTGGTCCGTGTATATTCTACTATTCATTTTCAATACAAAATTGCGCCTGCCCACGTGGTGTGGTTGTGGTTGTAGTGTGATTGGGGTACGTGTGAAATAAGCCTTAATAAAATTTAAAATTGTAAAATATATTAGTAGAAAGATATACGTAAAACATTGATACTGGGCAAACACGAAGTCTGTCGCAAGAGTGTTTTTCTTTCATTGCATTTCTTATAAAATATACTAGCTTTTGTCCGCGGCTTCGCCCGCATAAAAGTAGGTTAGGTGAAGTTATGTTATGTTCGGGCACGCCACGATCGTGGCGATAGGTCGCGTTTTTGAAGAGGTGGCATGGCGCCCTCACCTTCCGGCTGACACAGGTAATGACTGGCCACGGTTGTTTTGGCCAGTTCCTGTGTCGCATAGGCCGGCAGGATACGCCCGGATAACATTACTGCGGCGACTGCCGCGATGTTGTTGTGAACACAGCGCTGCACGCGTTGGCTGATTGCCCCGCCTGGGCATCGCAGCGCCGTGAGTTGATCGCGGTAATCGGAATGGTTACTCTCTCGTTCCCGGCCATGGTTCAGTCTATGGTCTGGAGCGAGAGGTCGTAAAACGCTGTCACCTCCTTCTGTGTGGAAGTACAAATTAACAAACTCACTTTCGCTTTTATAATATTAAGTTAGGATTCACGCGTCAACGAACTTTATCTTGGTAATAAAGTTCGTTACACTACTACTATTACTATGCCATTGCGTAGTAATAGTAGTATGCAATAAATAATTTGCTAAACTATATTGTATACCATAAGTCAAAACACACTTGCGAGATTTCGACTGCTTCTATCTTTAATAATTATAACGAATGTTAATTTTATAGCAATAATAGTTAAAAGATTAATTTAATCGTTTAACTATGATACTATGATCATTTAATCATAGTTCAAAAATACATAATAATAATAATGATTTAAAATGTATAAAATAACTGTACAATTTTTATAAATGTTTTCATTCGTATGTGACTGTGCCTATAGTTCGGCATTATATGTTCTATGACGAGGAAGTAAGCCAACAGATTTTACAAACTAAGTGTGTGATCAACCACATGAACGGCAATCACACGTCTTTATATTCTTAAACACTTATCCTCATCCTCAATTTAGTAACTAATGTTTTTAGAACGCGCTTTGTCAAGAGAGAGATATGCCAAATATTTATATAATATAATGAAAAAATAAAACATGCTGACAACTCTTATCACTTTTATCACCATGCACGAATCAAGTAATCTGACACAACGTTCACAGTACACACTTCACAGATCTCTTAATCATATAATATTCTGTATGATGTCTCTGCATTTTAGACAAATAAATACATAGTGCCAGATACATCTTTTCAGACATGAGACCATCTTATGATGCTCATTACGTCATGAGCGTCGTTTAATTTTTGTTACACAATTCATAAATAATATTTATTTACTTTATACTTACCTATTACTTGTTCAATGAAATTGAACACCAAAAAAATTACATTTATTATGCTACATTTTCTTTCATGTCTATCTATTTACAATAGATAGACATGAAAGCATAATACATTAATGCTTATATATTACTTATTTATATCTTTATTTTGAGTGCACTATTGGCGGACCAAACGTCAATTGTGGTGTTCGCTGAAAATCGGCGTTGAGTAGTGCTTGCAGCAATGCAAATGCCACAGTATTATGCTGAGCACATCACCGTTATTTTTGTGTTGTCAGGTGGGATGCATGAGTAGTAGAGCCCCGCTGATTTCAGCATGAATGGGCCGGCTCGACCGGGGAAGGACTATCCTCTCACAGAATATGGACGTGAAATAGCAGTATTCCTACTGTTGTGTTTCGTTCGGTAAGTGAGAGTGCCGGAGGCCCAATCACCCTTTTCCTCCCTTTCCGCTCCTTCTCCTTCCCACTTTCTTTTCTCCTAAAGGGTCGGCAATGCGCAAATGATGCCTCTGTTGTTGCAGGCGTCGTTTGTCACATTAGGGGTTTAAAAAAATAGTTCATCTGCACATAAACAACATTTTAATTGTTTTTAAAGTTTCTTTATATTTTTATTTAATTACTTTTTGTTGTACTACCTTTTTAAAATAATTGATGATGCATGTCATGATGGTGCATAAATAAAAATCTTTTCCATTTTATTTCATTTCATATTATGATAACGTCAACACAAATGCTTCTTATTTGGAACAAATCCTCGTGTAACAAAGAACGATGAACTCCCCGGAGCGACCGTCCAAATAGCAATAAAAGATGTCAGCTGTTTCTAAGTTCTGTCTAGAAACAACAAACATATCTTATACGAGAATGCAGAATATGTTTCTGAATACAATGTTGCTGATATGTAATCTCGTGTTTATCTAAGAAAATACACAACATAGCACAGCGCAACAGAGAAATTCTATGTTCTGTGCAACATATTATACAAACATACATATGTACGTACTTCACTGTTTTAAATTCACAAGTCTACATTATTTTCTAAGTACTTCATTGTTTAAAATTAATAAGTGTATTGTTAGGTAATTTTAATTCGTATATTAGTTCTGCTTTATAATGTTACTAGATTTTACCTGCGCCGTCACTAGCGTTTATGTAAATTTTGTCAATAAATTTCTATCCTTCGGGAACAGCAAATTTTTGCGAATAAAGGTACCCATGTTCTTTTTTGTATCCCTTACAACGAGTATGCAAAATTTCATGATGATCGGTCAAGTAGTTAAGTTGTAGAAGCGTCACAAACTCACATTCACATGTAAGTATTATACTTCAATAAACTGCAATAAACGTTTGGGATAGACAACTGGTAGCCCGTAGATAATGGGTTCTTGAGCATGAGTATTGAAAGTCACGTGAGGACATCCAAATGCGAATCAAGTAATTCAGGTTGCCTTTCAAGTTTGCTCTAATAGTTCTAATACTTGTTATGTTAAATATATATGCGTCACCACACGTTATATGTATTACTTATTATCTGCGTTGTTTTTGTGCCATAACTACTATAAAAACTAGAATTTTATTATAATTGGTTTTGGTAGGTGCAGAAAATGTTTACAAGACGCTACGGAGAAAATATATTTTTCTACGATCTTGCTTGTGAATCCATTTTGTATATTGTCGTAAATGGCTGGCGATCTGCGTAATAGTCAGTGGCTACCGCTGCTGATGGGCTTTGCCAATGTTAAGGACTAATTTTCTTTTTAAATTTGGAGAGGTAACATTGCGATACCGATAAAAAATATGTAAAACAGGACATAAAATAAAAAGCGTCACAAATATGGCAGTTCAGTACTTGTAACTATAATTTGTGTAATTTATGATTTTCACGTCGGTAGTGCAATAGCTAAGAATAAAACCCACGATGTTACAATCGCAAACCTATGGCCTTAAACATGCTGGGCTGCCGCCACTTTGCTTCATTGTCAATAGCATAAATCTTTTTTTAAATTATCGATGTTTTTTATTTATTACTAGATTTTGCTCGTAGCTTTGCTCGCGTAACTATAAGTTAGCTTAGATTAGTAATAGTACTTTTTCCTGAATAAAAGGTACCCTGCGTCCTTTTCTGTAGGTACCCCTGACAACGGGTATGTAAAATTTCATGATGATTGGTCAAGTAGTTAAGGCGTAAGAACTTAACAAACAAGCTCACATTTGGATTTATAATATTAGTTAGGAGTTAGTATAGCGGTGCTCGACTATCTGCACCATACAACACAGTACAGAGACATATACCTACTTATGCTGAAACAGTATTACCCCGAGATCAAAGACAATGTGCTACAATAGCAGCAACAACGAAAAAATCTAATACAAAGCAAAAAATTATTCGCTAGTTTAAGGTAGGTTTTTATGATAGGATTATATTGTTCCGAAGACCAACACAGCATCTCAGAGATAGCTTTTAATTTATCACACTAATGCTGGCACCCTTTACATTCCTCTTAAAACAACAATATAAAAAAATATTATTGTTTTATATTTACCGTGATGAATTCAAAGTCGTACAGTTTAAAAGTCCGCTAAAAGTAAGCTTCTTTTCAACCAGAACGTTTTCTTAAAAACGTTATTCGAAAAGTCTGGCCGCTATTTTATAACAAAAACTGCAACAGACTGCTTGCTAATCCCTGAAAAATGCAATTTCCGTAGAGACTCCTTCCTCAAGCTCGGCCGACTACAACTATAAATGAAATATCTCAGCCAGTACTAGCATAGCTAGACTTTCAGCAACAAACACATTTTGCTTTTTCGCTACAGAAAATCAAATTGCATTATAGCTATATGTAAGAACTTCTCGGTAACTTCTCAGTAGTTACCGAGAAGTTACCGATGAGTGATCAAAATTCGACCGTAATTCGTTAAATCCTAAATAAAATTATAAATTTCTCATACAGGTTGTCAGGGGCACAGAATAGGACAAAGGGTACATAGGGACACAAGGGCAGAAATAAGTACTGTTACTCGCCTAACCTAACCTATATTTACGTGAGACGTGAGTGAAGCTGCGGGCAAAATCTAGTTTTATAATATATTCTTTGCAATTTGCTTTCCGCCCTCTTTCTGCATATAGACTTTAACTGTATCAAAGTTCACACGTCTTCATGCGCGTAATATACTTACAAAGTTTTCTCTTTACGTTTTAGTATATAAATAAACAGTAAAAATCCTCCAGACCGAATTTCGGCCACGGCGGCCAGTCTTAACAGAGACTGGCCATCTGCGCAGGAGATATTATAGTGCACAAGTGTGTGCGCAAACACAAGTGCACTCTCTGTTCCCTAACTCTCATGATCCGATGGGACGGCAATCCGACACGACCGGAGAGAGATCAGGCGCAGGACCAACGGCTTTACGTGCTTTCCGAGGCACGGGGGTGTCTAACACCGCCAACTTCCTAACTCCGGGCTGCTATTGAGATTTCTTTACAGAAAAACCCAATAGCTTTTTGTTGGCCCGACCCGGGATTCGAACCCGAGACCTCATGCACAGCAGTCGCATTCACTACCGCTGCGCCACGGAGGTGCTGTAATGTTGGACATTTTCCGACGAGTCAGAATATTCCACTAAAATTTTCGATCTTCATTACTTATAGGTAGAACATGTTTGTTGTCATTTCCGAACAGTTATTGACGACATAGTCAAATTTTAAAACCTTATTCATACTTCAATGAGAAAATGCTTCGATAATATTAAATTTTCATTATGTATTTCGAGTTTATGTTATTTCATGTGATATACAGGCTGATTGGTAAAATACTGGACATATTGAAGGAGGATCTGAATACCCTTGTATATAATAATACTTGACTCTGGACCCGAATATCTAAAAATAATAGGTACTTACAATTTGACCTGGTTATCCAATAAAAGCTTAATGTGCGTATACTCTTGCGCATATACCAAAGCTAAACAAAACCTCCGCTCCCGCCTCTCGCGGGGTGCGGGGTGCTCTCCCGAATTTGCACCCCCGCCCGTCCTTTTCTTATCAAAGGTCATTAGCCTCCGACAGCTGTGTGCGACGCGCGCAGTGTCCACATTGTATGGATATTTCATACAAATTTTCATAAAGGTTTTCTTTGCAGGTTACACAGATTTTCTTTTTTTTATTATGTTACGTCTGACCATAAATTGTCATGTCCTCAAGTATGTACAATGTTTAACCAGTCACACTGTATAATATGATCAACAATATTACATGCTATCTCTTTGTTAATATCTTTGTAAACAAAGAACACTTATTTTACTTATATTATTGATTATTGTTTTGCTTATTTTTATTTTATTGTACAATTTAAAATACTACGCCTACTATAGCCACGCCCCTATACCCCAAATACTATACCCACGCCTTTGTCCACGCTTTTCTTAATAAGTTGTCTATGTCGCTTCTCACGATCAAGCTTTCTCCAGACCAAACTTCATCAATATCAATTGAAAGGTTGAGCCGTAAAAGCGTAACTTGCAAGGGTCGTTCCCTATAATGTGGGCTTAAAGCATAGCTAATGAATGACCTATACCTTGTCTTTCCATACAAGTAACTACACTCGTAAATTAATAATGTTTTGTTTTTAGTCGAATTAATGTTATAACTATTTCTATAACGTGCATAGCATAACAATATATATTTTATGGTATATGTCTAAAACTTTGCAAATAATGTTATCGTACCTAAATTGGGTGATGTGTGAGGCCCGCCTACACCGAACAAAGAAAGGTTATAGATATATTTTACACAATCTCTGAAACCATGCAATTAAAAAACATGCAGTATAAGGCAATTTTTATCTACACATTTTTATGACGATGAAATAGTTTATTTTTGCATCGGTTAATATTTCGTGGCTACGAAATTTTCCAACTAAACATCTCGCCATGAAAATAGCTATTGTATAAATAAAATACATTTTTGTTTACCTAAAATTAAAAATTGAGATAGGTACATAATGACGTCGCCAACTTTTTTCTAAAACCATTTTGTTTATGCCATACAAAGCTATCATTTATATCTGCTTCTTTGATGCATAATCGTTATTTATATATTGTATCGCATTTATTCAAAATAAACGCTATTCTATTACACTATCCGTGATAAGTAGAATAATTATTTTCCAACTTTAACTAAAATTAATTCAGTGGATTGGCCGTGTAAACTGAAACCAAACATACACAGTTACTCACGCATTTTAATAATTAATATGGCCGACTATACTTAAAATATAATACGGATAGAATATTTTAACATATACTTAAATATTCTTCATGTTGTATAAAATAATCTATAAATGAACCCTCTGTTTACGTAACAGACGTTCCGGCCCTAGAGACTAACTTACTTTCCTCTTTTGAAAGTTATATAAACGATATTACTTAGCTAACAACTTCCAGAACGCGTTTAATAATAAATTGTATATTTTAACTTGGTGTAGAACTTAAGAGATACATTTTATAAATCACTCCAATGATCTAATGACAGTTTTATAACCAAGTTCTACACTGCTCCGTGCTACGTATACCGGAGAGGCGGGTAGGTACATAGTTTATATAGCAAATAAATTACAAACAAAAGTACTCTCATTTTCTACGTAGCTTATTCCCTCTGGAGCTATTCAACTTAGCACTCAAGGGGTAAATAACGAGGAAGATAGCGCCAAAATCTGGTAAGAGCCGCATCCCCTCAGACGAGCTTTCACTATTTATAGATGAACCCGGAAACGTAAGTACCTTTTAAACATTTAGAACCCTTAAATATACGGTTGAAATAAATTTCACTGAAGGTTGCACGCAAACTAAAGGTAATTCGGAAAGAATATGACGTTAAACGAAATTATATGTCTTATTAAGGAAACAAACATCCAAATTAAAAATACATGCTTTTGGAAAGCTTTTGTCTCCTAATATAGAGATAACATTTACATTATGCCCATTTAGTATACCCGATATCTTTTTCCATTAAAACTTGTTTATTAGTTAAATTGAAGACAGCTTAGAGCAAGAGAAAGGCAGCACGAAAATACCGAAACAATTAATTTAATAACCAAACTTCAGATATCCAAATTTTTCTGTACTGTACTGTAAATCAGTATTTGCACTATACATATATGTTTGTTAAATTAACAGACATAATATTACAAAAAACTTTGTTCTACCAAAACAACAACTGACTCCATTGAACTAAAACATATACGAAATACTTTAGCAATTTATATTTGTGCTGTATATGCCATTCAGCAACCAATACCTCGGCAAAATAATTACATACATATGTTACATTTGCAAAATATAGGAAACCCGACAAGACTCCCGAAATTAAATTTTGGGCCTTATAGGTATTTACACTACGGTCGTGAATGGGTACCATATTAAACATGTAAAATATATTTTACCATCCAATGTAAAAGCAATTAACTGATTAAACAGGTAGGCAATTGCTTTTTATTTTTTTAGCTAATGTAGTAGAACACTTATTAATTGATCCCTTACCGCTTTTACCTACCTACATTACACGTTTTTCACTCATTTTATTACCACGGATTGGTACCTGCATTTTCACTCGAAAACAATACACGCCGTAAATGATAATATTATAATGTAAAGTCGTCTAACATGCGTTTATTTACATTACTGTGTGACAGTTTTGCCATTATCAGGCGGAATAAACCTATTTAAATACACATTTCTCAGGTTTTCAGAACAGGTGCTAACCTGACTACGCCTGTGCTCGTAAAGATAGTGACAGCAATCTCCACACACGACATTGTTTCGAATCTTTACGACTAACTGAATGTTAAATATATGTATATGTTATGAGGTTGTTTAAATTCCTATCAGAAATATATCGATTATTCATCCTATGACCTAGATCTATAGTTATATTCTGTCTTCTCGAAGAATATTGAAAGTAAAACAAAGTCTGTTTTTTTATTTTCTTCGGGGAACCTAAAATAATAAAATTAGGCCAAGGAGGTAGATATGTTATTCATATGTAGTGCATCGTGTGTATATAGTCACATCTGTACAAAACTCTATAGAACTAAAAAGGTGCTATAAAAGATCTCTGAAATTATTCCTGTTATGAATCAAATAAATGGAATTTTAAAATTTTCATGGTACATGTTCTCTGTTAGGCTCTTGTTGCACTACTGACACGGACATGGTATATTTTACCAATATTTACTATCACATTACTTTGTCACTATTGTTTCAGTCTTATCGTAGAATGTATGTGGCACTATGTGGCATGCAAACGCCAGGCCATAGCTAGATGACGTGCGTCCAATATACAACTAACTAATATACTTATATTGAAATTATACAATACCTACGATAGAAGCCAATTGCCATCTACTAGACATAGTACCCAACGCTACCAAGCTTAGTGTCTATTGACCAAAAAACGTACAAAACGTACAAAAGTAAACACGCCTGCCCAGGGTCGACAATTATGCCGACACACTCGACCGCAAAGCCAACTACGGTTACAAAAATTTATTTTACGTTTGGCAACCGCAGTTCAGAAATGATTTAACACGTCCACAAAAATGCGACGCTAGCCATGAAATACGTCTAATAAACACATTGTCAACGATCATACAACACCGAACATATTTTATAAGAAAAACAAGGAGAACGAAATATTTATTGCTACATAAAATATATGTTACGTAACGTTTGAACATAGCAATACGAGTGAACTGATCCTTTTAATAGCGGTTCATATGTATAATGTTACATCCCAAATGTTCTGGTATAAGTGCCTCATGTTCACTAATCTGAAATTATGGCAGCGATTTTTAAAGCGTTACAGTCTCTTATTGTCCCTATAAAAGTCACCAACGGTTTAGACGCGTAAATCCTTGATGATTAGAGCTATATATTATGTTGGTTATTCTTTACTAATGAGTAGTATTTCTGGTTTTTCCCGAGTTCGAATGTAGAACTAATTGAAAATATATTTAGTGATTAACTTGTGAATTTATATGTCACAATATGCGGCATGGACTAATAAAAATAAACCCTAATAGAGAATCAGATACAACGTTAGCATTTCTTTTTATTTGCATTGTGTCGGAAGCAACGTGATATCCATGCACCTGGGGTTGTATACATTCATAGATCAAACATTCGATAACCGCTTACCATGCCGCTGAGGACGGTGCGCTCAAAACTTGTTTATCACTTAAGTAATACCTGGAACTAAAACATATAGCCTAGTGAGAGCTTTAGCTTGACGAAACATTATTTAATGAACCAACTCGTCACCTCGAAACTTATACGATTTACAACATGGGCAAGTAAATCGGCCTATGAGAAGTTATTACTTACTTTCTGCTTATGTGTAAGTTGTTGCTGAAATAAAATAATCAGCTGCACACCGTAGTTTATTTTATTACAGAACAGAAAAAGGCATAAATCAGCGCCATTGCTACTTAAAATATCAATAAAATTAATTGTCAAGCAAAATCTGGTAACTACAAGCTATTTATAATGTGCTTTGCTTCAGGTAGTTTTTAAGTAGTTAATTAATAGACAATGCTTGTGACTTTTATTATATTCTATTTAGTTATGGGTTTTTAAAATATGGTAAAGTGGATTTAGCCGACGTGTAACGAACAACAAATCCAAGACAACAAGACAAAATAGGCCACATAATATAATTGACCACTTAGCTATGCCGATGATTTAAGAAAATAATATTATATTATTTATGTATTTCATAGGAAAGTCGACTCATCAAGAGTTGTCTTTTTACTATGAATAAAGACTGTGTCGACGGGGACGGGGGAGACGGGGATCATTACAATTATCTAAGCTACGGTCACAAGGAATACCCAGACTCGTAACAACAATTTGTAGATCACACAATTTTTTGTCATGTTTCAAAGGCGAGGCGATCACCTAAACCACTACGCCAAATATACATAGTTTGCAACGATGAAACTCATGGCCTAGTATGTAGGAAGCTGATATTTAAAGTGGGAGCTCCACGATGCTGCAAGATTATTGTAAAGTGTAAGGACGCCAGCGATACGGTACTATGTATAAGAGTTTAGAGAGAATTTAGTATAAGAGTTTTATTTGTATAAATATGTTAGGTTTATAGCTACCATTATTGTTTACCACCCATTATGAAAAGAAAATGGTCCGTAAAAATGTAAGCAATTCCATTGAAATCGCTAACATTGTACGGCTTTACACACACATGTGTGAAACAGCATTTACGTACGAGCAATGTGTACGAGCATACATACCCATGTAAAAGTAATTGTAATCGCATTTGTATGTATGTAATGACGTAAACAGGAAAGGACATAACCCTTTAAAATTATGGCGTATAACAGAAAGATATGATCATATTTTAAAATCCTATATATACTATGAAGAAAACGTCTCAACAATTACATCGAAATTCATGGTCTGTCAGCATCTTTTACTTCTAAGATGGTATACGACGAGGGTAAGTGATTACTGAGGACGGTATTTATTCGGATAACCAGAGATATCAGCCTCTTGTCGAAAATACATCAAAATAAGTTTATTTGAATAAACGTTCGCACTGGCAGCAGTCAGTGCGAAAGGGAAAGGTCACACTACCCCTCCCAATAGTATACTGTTCTAATCACCACAGGCGTAAAATACAAGATTACTTTTATTTTATATTATTACCGAAAAAATCTTATATAAAATCTTGTAGATTTTATATTTAAGATTTATTCGGCAGTTATGTAGATATGAATGCGAGAACAAATTTAAAACTCTGAAATTTAAAAGATCTCTGATCCTCATCGTTATATTTTGTTAAGCAATGCAATTTATCATATCCATTATATACTTTAAATATAATTATGTAGCTACATTACATATATGTATATATTACAATTATGACCATGCTTGAATATTATTCAATTCGCACATTAGGTAGGTATACAAGGTACAATATTACGCTTACTCTTTATTCATAATTAAACGAATAGTATAGTACATAATATTGTCTTCTGTTTACGCGAATATTATTCATTGAAATTAAACTACTATATACGGATTTTAACGCGTTGTTTATTTGACACTTTATTACATAATTTTGAAAACTGTTACACTACTTTTACTTTTAAACTTTACTTATTTTTAAGCTAATTAAATTATTATTAAAACTATTTAGATTTAATTTAATTTTACACTTTCCCCGACGTTTCGGTTGCTTTGCAGCAGCCATGGTCACGGGGAGACTAAGATGGTAGTTGTCTCAATGTTCCAGTGTAGTTATATCAAAGTACCCGAACATAATTTAATCATTGGTGTTTCTATTTACGCAGAAAGAGCTCAAAGTATCATGAACTCTAGCTGTGGTTTGCTTCTTCTTGGGTTTGACTATTCGTATTACTGGATCCCAAGCTGGTGGTATATTCCAACCATAAAGTATAGTACATTTTAAACTACGTAACAAAAATAACTATCTCACGGTCATCATCATGGTGTCTCATGCATGTTTTTGGAATAAAGACTCTAAGCGGCTTGCCGGCACATAGAATATAACTAAACAAAAAAAAAAACGATTCGTTGCTCTGTTATTTAAAATAATGACACACACACACTTTAGTATTTATAATATTATAATACTATGAATTATTAAATATAATATTTAAACATTTCTACCTTTTATTGTGATTATTATATATTATTTGGATGATAAAATAATATTAAACCACCACTATGTGCTAGAAAGTTTCCAGTCTGGTGAGCAGTTAAATAGCAAATGTCTGCGTAGGAATAAGAACTCAAAGCGTATATATTGTATAAAGATTAGTTTCGATTTAAGTACATAATTCATCACACAATATAATTTTTGGATGAGATACAGGTATGATAGGAAAAGGCAAGCTTTGGAATACCAAAGCTATAAATATATGATTTAAATGATAAAACAGTATTCATTACTTAAAATAAACGTTTTGTAAACACAGAAAATAAAATCAAGTAAAGGAAAAAGTAAACTAAATCTCATTTATAGGTAAAGCCGGCACGTTTCGCGATAAATGTAGGCTACGCAGTCACTCGGCAAAAAATAAATTAAAGCCGTAACGTAACGAACCACGTCCGCTGTATTTAACAACACACCGTGCTTCGCTTTACCACATAAAAAAACTCACTATTACAATTTGAAGAGATTGTCTCAACAACACATCGGGTATCATTTAAATGTAGCCATATTTTAGGAGTTCAAATGAATTGTTTACCGTGCAACATATGTTCATTTTCAAAATTTACAGTTTGACAGACATCCACTACACGGATAGCGTGGTGGCTTAAGTGATCGCTTCGCCACTGTTACTGCGTCGAGTGTTGTGGGTTTGATCTCCACCAGGGACAAACATTTGTGTGATCAACGTACAGTTGTACCGAGTCTGAGCTTGTTTGTAAAGTCCCACGCCTCACTGGAATTAGGAGCATAGTAAAAGTTATCTTTAAAAAAATATGTATGTATATATTTTAATTAAACTTATTTTAAACTGATATATTGCTAAGTCTTATCAGTTGAATGTACCATCGAAGATATAGCCACATTTCATGAGCCGACATATAAGCCATACGCTCGATAAATCAATTCCAGCGAGTGCCTTGAGAGTTACGAACTAATATAAAAACTTCCGACATCGAGCATGAAGTATTATGGTTAAGGATATGGATATTAACACTCTTACTATCTGTGTGACGAAGTAGCGAGCAATGGAAACGAATAATATATTATGGAATAATATTTCACTACGTTAAACTAATTCTTATTACAGAATAAAATTAAATCTCTTGATAATGGACGCTGAAAAGTAATATCTAAAATATTTTTATTAATTTTGTTACAATACATTCATTTATTTATGATATGTACACAATTTAAATGAATTCACTCAACACACGTACACCTACATCGGCTACTTTATGTGGCGTGGTAACAAATACACACCTATTTCCAATCCGAAATACTTCGATACTTTGGTAATTTTGAGTGGAAAACTAATGTTTTGCTTTGATTATTGGAATTTAAATGGAAATTTATTCAAAATCTCTCAGGCGTTAAGTGGGTACCCGGCAGCTATTATTGTTAAAACGAAAGATAACTTCTGTTGAAACGTGATTAAGGCATTCCCGGCTTACTCATATTATAATGGTTAGATACACTGAATTCTAATATGAAAGTCAGTATAATTGCGAATCATTTGGTTGGCCTCTTGATTAGATTAGAATATAAAATTATTCTCTTCACGAACTACGGAATATGAAGGAGCTTGCATACAAACTCAAAAGTAATTGTGTTCACTTGTACCTGAACCACGAATAGTTAAGTCTATTCTTAACGCGGGCTTGGTCCTCCAGACCATATCACCTAAGCAACCGTTGCAAACAGTAATAGCTACTTGTTTTCGCCGTGCAAACAACAAAGACTAATCCACATAACATTACTGTAAATTTAAATTCAGAAGTTTCACAATGAATGAATCTACAATGTGAAAATAAACGTAACCACGCCCAGTACTAACAGATTTCAACGTCAAATATGCAACGGTAAATACCTAAAGCCTGAATGTGTTAATTTATATTTACGTATGACTGTGAATTATAGCTATAAATAAATGAAAAGCTAGTTATTTATGGGTTTTAGTTTACCGGCTACATTTAACTACGTGGTCGATTTATTTATTACGGGCTAGTTTTTCGCCAAAAACAGAAACTAGGCCTTTACTGATGTACGGATTTAAAACTGTCAATGAAGCCTGGTCTATATAAATTTGAGGCCCATTAACTCTACGTTCCTTCGTTAAAGGAGGACGAACCGATAACGCACGTATAATGTCAGTAAGAGAGTAAGAATTTAAAATCGATACGATAAGTCCTAGTTCGTTTTATATATATTAGGGATGAATTTAGATAAAGGCAAACATAAATAACACCGCTAAATGGCGTCCGACATGACCACAATGAGACACGGTTGGAATGCAAAACAGCTACACGAACAAGTTCGACGATGTTATTTGTAGAGTCGGGGAAGTTCACACCGTGTCACAAGAATCACAACGAAGGTCAGAAGATGTCTATTTGGTTATATTTCAGTAACAGATAGGTACCTACTCTTTACCTAAGAGCTTATGTGCCAGCACAAGACAAATGAATATCTATCAATATCTCTAATTGATTTATTATATTTATTTATCAGTAAATGGACTACAGTTTAATATAAATTAGATTTACCAGGTCCTCCACTAAGAATAATGCTTGGTCGGCGACGGCTTTACAAATATTGAGATAACGGCTACACAGTACAATCAAAAACAGAACAACTATGAATCACACAAGATTTTGTCGCAAGGAGATCGAACCCACATCACGCATCACGCGTTAGTGACGAGGTAACTACCTAGTCATCCATGTTGTCATAACCTTATATCATTCACATTCACGTAATAATTAAAGTAATCATTATCTATTTTTACGATTCGATATAACATAATTATTATATATTTTCTAATTATCATCTATTTGTATAAGTAAGTAGAGATATCCACTTTCATTACGTTAAGTTAATTGTATTCCACGAACGTGACACAAACTTTTACAGAAAACAGTGCAGAGAGCAGAAGTAACAAGAGGCAAAACAAATAACTGCGCTTAGTTTGTTCATTGGATACGCGTTCAAGTTACAAATTAGTATGTTGAGCACTGGTAGCCATGGATACCAAGTAAGGAAGGTTTTATTTTTCAGTACCAATTGGCAGTCCGAAGAAATCCTGTTTTACATACAAGTACCCACATATTTCGCTACTCTCACGGGTGCAATAACAAGCGCACTATATCACTTTGAGTTCAAGCGTCTAGAAAGGTCGTTTCCCCGACATATGTAGTCTACCATATATCTTTGGTCTTAACGCCATCACACACACACACACACATAGGTATACTGGAGACTTTTAAGGACTTACCTTTGTTTATCTAGTGACTGTAAAACAATGTAGTGTTATTTTAGGTGAGTGCTCTTTATAACAGAGCGGCGTTTGTAAAAATACTTAGATGAATTAATTTGAGTTAGAATATATACGTAGACGTACGCCTGTGTATCTCCGAAGAGTTAAGTAGAGGTATTATGGAACCCACATTTTCATAGCTATGGATAAAGCTTTGGACCTATGATTGAGGTAGTGTGTTGGAATCTCATCATGCATGTACTACTTACGTGAACCCACTTCTAATACAAGCATTCTACCTTAGCTGTAGGGGTTCACAAGTATACTAGTAATTTGTACTCCAAATTTCAAGTAATACTTAAAAGAAATAAAAGTTGATTCCCATCTTGTCTTATTTCTTTTCGCGAGTCTACTATTTTTACTAATATTAACTAATATTGTCTTACGTTTACGCGAACGTTATACATTGAAATTAAACTACTTATTACGAATTTTGTCGCGTTGTTTATTTTAAAACATTTCAGATAATTTTAAACTATGGCACTACTGGGGAGAATCATCATCTCTCCATGAACATACATACATACATACATAGATTCACGCCTGTTTCCCAGAGGGGTAGGCAGAGACTACGGATTTCCATTTGCTACGATCCTGACACACTGGCTTCATTCACTTTCATCACATTCCTCATACACGCCCGTCGGTTCAAGGTGCTCTTAACCTGGCCTTTGTCCAGAACGCCTCCGATCTGATCAAGAAACGTTCGCCTAGGTCTTCCTCTTGCGACTGCATGAACATGGCTGCTGAAAAGCCACCAAAACGTCGGGGAAAGATTTAACTTAAATATAATTAGTTTTAATTAATTTAGGTGCTTATATTATACTAAAGTTCAATAATAGTAGTGTCATATTTCAAAATTATGTAATAACAGTGTTGCAAAATAAACAACGGGACAAAGTTCATATAAAGTAATTTAATTTTAATAATATTACTCATTTAAGTAAGTACCCTTATGCTACACTTCTCAGTAAAGCTTCAAACAATACTGCATGGATTTGGCCCCAAACAAACGCTATCTTCAGTTACAGTCCTTTCTTGATTAATATTATTCTAGAGAGCGCGTCGAGCGCCTCAAATAAGCTATCAGCACAGTCCAATATCCCGTGGGTACAGCGTGGACGACTAGATATTCTAAGTAATTCCATTACTATCATCACCACACGGTACTATTTGCCAATACTAGTTTACTCACAACAAAATATAACGCCAGCTGCCCTAGATTCACAGTTTACAGGTAATAAACATTTATGCAAGGTTTTATTTTTGCCGGATGATGGGATTTTCCTAACCAGTGAATATATTGCATATTTATTGAAACACTCCGCGGTTAATCAGTGAAATGTAGTGATTCGAGAAACACCCACGTATTGATTTGAAGAAAAACTCAGTGGCTTCGAAAAATTGGTTGTGAAAATATTGTTTTTAGAACCCGGTAATTTTTACGTAATCATTGATGCAAATGTAAAACTCCAGGTTCATTACACTTAGTAGTAAGTATAGATTGATGGTGTAAATGTGTGACTATAAATCACTGTTTAATACATTTCAAATTCAATAAAAGCCGAGTAACCAACAACGGGACCTTTAATTACAAAAGATTACTATAGGACATCATAGAAGTCTGATGAGAAAACCCACCACAATAACTAACTGGCTGCTGAATTATTATGTCATATTAAATATAGCATACTTTTACAGTTTTTGCCCGCAGCTTCCTTGGCTCGGGAACAGTACTTTTTTCTGCATTTAAGGTACCCTAAGTCCATCTCTGTACCCCTGACAATGTGTATGCGAAATCATGATGATCAGTGAGTTGTTAAGGCTTGAAAGCGTAACAAATAAACAAACTCACATTCGCATTTATAATATTAGTAAGGATTATAATAAACAAACTAATGTAAACATACAGTGTTCAATAAGTATTGTAGTCATACGCGCGGATGTCCGCTTAACGCGGTTTCGGCCCTTAGGATACTCGGATCGGACATGTTCGCGCGTATGACTACAATACTTATTGAACACTGTATGTAATATTTACTGTACTAATATTTTAAATGCGAATGTGAGTTTGTTTATTTGTTCATACAAATTTCATTTGGGTTCATACAAAATTGCTCCGTCGCGGGGAGCCGCGCGGGAGACCGTCGCAGGGAGATGAGGCCCGCGCGTCCGCAACGTGGCCCGCTCCGTACACTTAGACCCGCCACGGACGTACGCGGTAACACGTACGGGCTTGTTTAGTCTGTAACGCTATGCTACGCGGGTCACGTCGCGGGCACCAATAATGTCTTTTGATACAGAAAGAGTAATTATAGAAGTTGAGTGCCGCCCTGCTATATGGGACCAGGCAAATGAACTTTATAAATATCGAGATGCGCGAACAGCAGCATGACTGGACATTACGTAATAATATATTAAACTTTCCATCGTCACGACAGTACACGTACAACGTTGAAATTGAACTAGCGACACTGCGTTATCCGGCCTCTGCGGCGGGTACCCGCGACGGGTTCCGACGGAGCCCGCAAACGTGGCCACGCGCAGAGACAAGCGACGGGTACCCGTCGCGGGCGTTCGCTTAACGCAGTTTCAGCACTAATGTATTTTAAAATTAACACATATATTTTTATTTGTCAAGCAATTCAAATATAACAAGAAAAACATTTTATCTCAATATATTACTAAAACCACATCCCAATTAGTTTAGTCCTTGTGCAAATTACTGTAAAAACACACAAACAAAAATATGTTTTCGATTTTATTATATAAGAGAATAAAGATCTTTACCGAGAAAAGACGTTAAAAAGTACAGTATAAAGCAGCACGGAGAAATTTAAATTCCATGAAACCAAGACAGAAGGACGGATTCATAATAATGAAATTCTTTTATGAAGTCGGACTGCACCCTGAGAGCTTACTCTGAAAATCTTAAGTTACAAAGACAATGCTTATTTTTACATCATAGTCGTAGAAAATATTGTAATAGGGGTTAAAGTATGAAATGCATTGGATGGCGCCGAGCAGTCGCCTCTGTAATTGATTTTTGGTCACGTTTTGTGTAAACTCCTTTATTTCTTAGTATAGTTAGCGTAATAAAATACCAATACGACTGCAAATAGATATTATGCAAGCCTCTAGAAATACTACTTCTTATTAATAATAGGGGTTAAACTATGAAGTTGCCGTTGTATAGTAATAGATATTTTGAATTGACATAAAACGTTCATGGTGTTGAGATTTTCGAGTGAAACTTTTTTCAAATGATACTTATAAGATTCTCCTTTAAAAAAAGTTCACCATCCGCTTTTCGACTATCAATTGTTTTTTTTATTCAGCTTAGACGGGAAAGATGGATACGTCGAAAATCCGAGTCACTTTTGAATACGAGTGCCGACGCGGAACTAACGCGGCAGAAACGGTTCGCAATATCAACGCTGCGTTGGGAGAGGAGACTGCTAATGAACGAACCGTGCGTTTTTGATTTAAACGCTTTAGTAATGGAAATTTCGACTTGAAGAACGAACCACGTGGAAGACCGCCCACCCAGGTGAATAACGCTTAATTGAAGGAGAATTGAGACGCTGAATGAGGCATTGAGGTGGAAGCCAATCCGAGTCAAACTACCTAGGAATTAGAGGCATGGTTTAACGTTACCCTACCTACAATATAGGATCAAATGCACCAAATCAATAAGATTAAAAAAAATAATAGATATGCGTGTTGAAACTTGTGTTGCTTGTTGAATCGGTACAGAAATGAAGGAATATTGGATCGAATTGTGACATGTGACGAAAAGAGGAAAATGAAATGTCTGACCCCAGATCAAACGCCACAACAGTGCCCTAAAGCAAAGCTTACCAATAAAAAGGTAATGGTAACTGTTTGGTGGTCTCTTCATGTAGTTATTCACTATAGCTTTCTCAGGTCTGGTCAAGCAATAACAGCAGATGTTTACTGTGCCGAACTTCAAACAACAATGGCGAAACTGGCAGTGAAACGGCCCCGACTCGTGAATCGATCTTCACCATTATTGCTTTATGATAACGCAAGACCTCACACTGCACGAGAAACCGTTGTAACTCTACAGGAGCTGCTGTTAGAAACCATACGTCATCCTCCGTGTTTATCAGACCTTGCTCCAACGGATTCCTATACTTTTCGTGATTTGGTCAATTTGCTACGAGATAAAAATTTTCTTCGCGGGAGGCAGTACAAAATGCTTTCACACAGTTTGTCGAATCTAGATCCCCGGAGTTCTATTGTAAAGGTATAAATGAACTTCCGTTTAGATGGCAGCGATTATAGATAATGAGGGTAAATATTTCGATTAAATAAATATGACATATATATATTATGGCAGTCCTTTAAGCATGAAGTGGTTGTTGTAGCGTCAGAAGTATGCGGTGTGAGCAAGAAGAGGAAAATGATAAAATCGAAGAATGCGTAGTGGGATAAAGATGTGCAAGGGGTAGTACGTGAGAAGAAGCAGGCATGGTTGGACTGGCTATCTGTCAGAGCCAATAAAAGAATGCAAGAAGTAACGAATGAAGATGTGAATGAAGCTAGAAATAAGTTTATAAGAATGAATAAGGTAGTGAAATATGTAATTAAAAGGAAAAAAGAGGAATTGAAAGACGAGCTTGATAGAAGATTATCTGAATATTTCCGGACCAACGCTTAGATCTTCTGGAAATCTATTCGCTCGGTTCGAGGTAAAACCGTAACCACAGAGCTGAAATCAATCAGAGATAAGAATGGAAGTTTACTGAATGAAGAAAAGAGCGTACTGAAGCGATGGAAGGAATATTTTGAAAGTTTACTTGAAAGAGAGGAATGGCAAGGGCAAAGTTTCGAAATGAATGATAATGATAATGATAGTAGTAATGATGAAAGCCCTATTAGTATGGATGAAATGAAAGCTTTGAAAAGCATGAAATTAGGCAAGGCTGGTGGGTATGATAGGATTACAGTCGAAATGCTGACAGCTGGACAGGGTCTCATAGTAACTCAGTTGTGCCGCCTTTTTAACTTGTGCTGGAATACCGGCCGTGTACCAAGTGATTGGTGCAAAGTCGTCATAGTACCTTTATACAAGGGAAAAGGTTCACAACAAGATTGCAAAACCTATAGAGGCATTAGCTTGCTCAGCGTCGTCGGTAAATTATATGCGAAAGTGTTAATTGAAAGGATTGTGAAAGTAACCGACGAGAAAATATGGGGTGCACAAACGGGATTTCGAAAGGGTATGGGATGTACGGATCAGGTCTTTTCCTTACGGAGCATAGCCAAGAGAGTTTTAGCCAAAGGTCCAAAGGTCTATTGCGCATTCGTGGATCTGGAAAAGGCTTATGATAAAGTGGTGAGGAATGAACTTTGGTCGGTATTGTCCACGTATGGAGTGAATAGCACCCTCACGCGAGCTCTGAAATCTCTTTATGATGATTCCAGAGCTTTTGTTAGGATAAATGGGACCTACACGGAATGGTTTAGCATCGAAAAAGGTGTTAGACAAGGATGTGTAGCGTCACCTTGGCTGTTTAACGTATACATGGACAATTGTTTAAAAGATTTAAAAGATTGTGAATGGGGATTAAGAATGAATGAGTTACTTGTCAAATGATCCCACTGGGTCGAAGTGTCGCCAGTCTGCACTGACTGGCCCCCACATAAGGTACATACATACATACTTGTCAAATGTCTTCTTTATGCCGATGACCAAGTAATACTTGCGTCATCAGCAGAAGAGTTGCAGGCGATGGTAACTATTATGCATGGTGCTTTTGAGTGTAAAGGAATGAAAATAAATGTAAGCAAGACGAAAGTAATGGTATTTGAAAAGGAAGAGTGCGTGACGATGTGTAATATTATGATTGATGGAGAAAAAGTGCAGCAAGTGAAAGAGTTTGTAGAGAGAGAAATATATGTGGTGTGTCTCTGAAAGATAGAATAAGGAATAGTGTGATTAGAGAGAGATGCGGCATGAAAGTGGACATAGTGACAAGAATAGAAAAGGGTATGTTAAGCTGGTTTGGGCATGTAGAAAGAATGGACGAGGAAAGACGGACTAAGAAAGTTTATAAGGCTAGTGTGAATGGAACAGTCGCAAGAGGAAGACCTAGGCGAACGTTTCTTGATTAGATCGGAGGCGTTCTGGAAAAAGGCCAGGTTAAGAGCATCTTGAACCGACGGGCGTGTATGAGGAATGTGATGAAAGTGAATGAAGCCAGAGAAGTGTGTCAGGATCGTAGCAAATAGAAATCCGTTGTCTCTGCCTACCCTTCTGGGAAAAAGGCGTGAATCTATGCATGTATGTATGTATAAATATGGTACATCTCAGAAAAAAACCAGTTTAAATTTTTCAGTACAAATCGGCAATTTCATACTTCAACCCCTAATATTATAAGGGCATTAATATTTACTAACAAAATGTTGTCCATATCCATTTACCAGTTCGAGCGATTTATGAGCACGACAGCACGGATGATGTAGTGGTTTAAGTGGTAGCTTCGCCTCTACCATTACGCCGTGTAAAAATTTGTATGATCCACAAATTGTTCCGAATTTGGGAGTTTATTGTGTCCGTTGTTTGAATGTTTGTAAAGTGCCCCGCAACATAGGACAAAATGCCTAGTGCTTGTTTTAAAAAGGAAAAAGTTAAATGAATTGATATTGCAGAGACGTCATACGTAAAAAAACTAAAGGCATTTCTTATTGAACTAATATCGCTGGGGACTTTACAAACATTTAAACAATGGATACGAAGAACACCCAGACTCGGCAACAAACATTTGTGCGTCACTAAAATTTTTGTCCCGTTCGGGATCGAACCCACAACACTCACCGCGGTGCCAGTGGCGAGGTGACCACTTAAACCTCTACGCCATCCATGCAGTTCGTTTAAAGCTTTTATTTCTCCTACGTAATTAATTCTATAACAATAAGTTTGTATTTTTAAAGGTCACTTGCACAAGGCAAGTTTCTTAAAGCATGTATTGTACTAACTTTGTCTTACTTAGTGAAACTTCCTTGGTATAAACGGGTCTTTATTCAATTCAAGTTGTCACTAGAATGAATTTATAAAGTAAGTACCAAGCCGGAAAATTTGACAAACATTCAAAATATTGAAGGCTGCGCGGGATTTCGTCTGCATAGGCCATCAATATTCTATCGAGAAACAGAGATCGTAAATAAAACACAGAAATGTTGCACTTACAAGTTGTTTATCTTCTTCTTCTTCGTGTCGGTGGTTCTTGTGTGAAGTATATATTTTGCATAATATTCGGCCATTCTAACTCCGTTAGAAGTGGCCGCACAAAGCACTGATATTGTGTAAGTGCTCGGGCAACAATGCATACCAACATACCAACAAATGTGCCGTTGTCTGCTCCAGCTCACCACAGTCACACTGAGCAAGGCCGAGGTCACTGTTAAATTTGATTTTTGTTTTGATAGAATAAAATTATATATTAGTTTGTTTAGATAAGAACTTTTCCACGAACAGTTCAGTGCCTAGAAATGTATACAGTAAAGACATTTCAGGAACAGCCTTTATTACCGACTTGGGCCGCCGTATAATAATGACTAAATATATTGGCTTAGTAAAGAGCTGACGAAATGTCTGTGTTCATATACATCTCACTTCTTCGTGAATAAGTAAGTGCGATACTATGAAATGTACTGCATGATGATTTTTAACGAGAAGCGGCTAGTTCGTTACCAATACTTCGAAATGGGAAACATACTGGTGCAAAATATTTATTCTAGACCTGTGTCTCCTTAACGCCCATTACAACTATGTATGTAAATAAATTCATTATGTAATTAATCTGCTCTGCCTAAGAACTGTTATTAGATATGTACCTGTAATTTTATACCTACTGTTCTATTTAATTCAATAAGTGTGTCGTTTGTGTGTCGGCATAGCCATCGACCCTGGGCAAGTGTATTAATACCTTTTTCGTTCAATAGACACTAAACTTGGTTGTGTTGGGTAATATGACCGGTAGATGGCAATTCGCTACCATCGTAGGTATCGTATAATTTAAATATATGTAAACTAGTTAGTTGTATATTGGACGCACGTCATCTAGGTAGGGACTGGCGTTTGCATGCCACATACATTCTACAATAACATTTGTATTTTAATTTTATATTATTAATGAGTAATAGTGACTTTATTACATAAGATAAATATGTCTCATTACTCTGGGAGAGGGCACTGGCTTCTGTAACACAGATTTTGCCACCTAGCACAGGAGCCAGGGACTTCATACAATCTGTAAAAACAGATTATTATTTTAACATGTAAATTATGCTATATCTTATTGGAAATCTTTAAAATCGTGCTTCTTATGTTAATTTGGATTGCGTAAAATACAATTACATATTTTTTTCTTTAAATTACACAGAATCAAACTAACAAATTAATGTTAAAGTAAATATTGGCAAAGTAGGTATACCCCGTTCCTGTCAGTGATGCAACAAGAGCCTTACAGAGAACATGAATTTTAAAATTCCATTTATTTAATTTATAACAGGAATAATTTAAGTGATCTTTTACATAATATATAGCACCTTTTTAGTTCTACAGTCAAGTACAGTTATAATTATAAACACACAATACTCCTCATACGATTAACATATTATCTACCCCCTTGGCCCAATTATTTTGGTACCGCCCGTCGAAAAGAAAAAGCACGGACTTTGTTTTACTTTTCAATATTCTTCGAGACAAGACAGAATATAAGTCTAGATCTAGGTCATAGGATGAATAATCGATATACATATCTCTGATAAGAATTTTTATACTACTAAGATGGCAAACAAGCATACGGCCCACCTGATGGTAAGTGGTCCCCGTAGCCTATGGACGTCTGCTACATCAGAGGCATCACTTGCGCGTTGCCGACCCTATAGGAAAGAAAGTGGGAAGGAGGGAGCTGGAAGGGGGAAATAGGGTGATTGGGCCTCCGGCACACTCACTCACCGAAACACAACAGTAGGAATACTGCTATTTCACGTCGATATTATTTAACATTCAGTTAGTCGTAAAGATTCGTAACAATGTCGTGTGTGGAGATAGCTGTCACTATCTTTACGAGCACAGGCGTAGTCAGGTTAGCACCGGCTGTGAAAACCTGAGAAATGTGTATTTTAATAGGTTTGTTTCGCCTGATAATCGCTAAACTACACAATAATGTGAATAAACACATGTTAGACGACTTTACATTATAATATTATCATTTACGGCGTGTATTGTTTTCGAAAGAAAATGCAGGTACCAATCCGTGGTAATAAAATGAGTGAAAAACGTGTAATGTAGGTAGGTAAAAGCGGTAAGGGATCAATTAATAAGTGTTCTACTACATTAGCTAAAAAAATAAAAAGCAATTGCGTACCTGTTTAATCAGTTAATTGCTTTTATAATGGATAGCGAAATATTTTTATACATATTTAATAGGGTAATCATTCCATGACTGTAGTAAAAGGACCAAAAATTTAATTTGGGGGTTCGGTTCGAGTTTTCTATATTTTGCAAATGTATGCAATATATGTAATTATTTGCCGAGATATTGGTCGTTGACCGGTCGTATACAAGACAGATATTTAAATATGTGCTGTATACGACCGTTGTTTTATTATGTCTGTTAATTTGACCAACATACACTTCAAATACATACGCTACTCAGAAAACGTATTAGATAAAACATTTGGATATCGGCAGTTTGGTTATTAAATGAATTGTTTCGTTATTTTCGTGCTGTCTTTGTCTTGCTCTAAACTGTCCTGAATTTGACTAATAAATAAGTTTTAATGGAGAAGGATATCGGGTATATTAAGTGGGCATAATCTAAAATGTTATCTTTATATTAGGAGACAAAAGCTTTCCAAAGCCATGTATGTATTTTTAATTTGGATGTTTATTTCCTTAGGAAGACATTTAATTTCGTTGAATGTTCAATTCTATCCGGATTACCTTTAGTTTGCGTGGAACCCTCAGTGTAATTTATTTCAACCGTATATTTAAGGGTTCTAAATGTATAAAAGATATGTTTCCGGGTTCACCTATAAATAGTGGGAGCTCGTCTGAGTGGATGCGGCTCTTACCAGATTTTGGCGCTATCTTCCTCATTATTTACCCCTTGAGAGCTGAGTTGAATAGTTCCAGAGGGAATAAGCTACGTTCAAAATGAGAGTACTTTCGTTTTGGTACATAAACTAAGTATCCTATCCGGTATACGTAGCACGGAGCAGTGTAGACTTGGTTATAAAACTGTCATTAGATCATTGCAGTGATTTATAAAATGTATATTTTAACTTCATTCTACACCAAGTTAAAATATACAATTTATTAATAAACGTGTTCTGGAATTTGTTAGCTAAGTAATATCGTTTATGTAACTTTCAAAGGAGGAAAGTAAGTTAGTCTCTAGGGCCGGAACGTCTGTTACGTAAACAGAGGGTTCATCTATAGATTATTTTATACAACATCAAAAATATTTAAGTATATGTACATATACTTAAATAATAATGTTAGTGAAATTTGGCAATAAAGATATTCTATGTGTCGCAGATAGTGTGATAGAATAGCGTTTATTTTGAATGATTGCGATACAATACATACATAAATAACAATTATTCATCAAAGAAGCATACACAAAATATAGCTTTGTATGGCATAAAATATAGCTTTGCCTCTTCAGCAGCAGAACTCGAGCTGATGCTTCAAGACCACAGCTCCGCAAGTCTTCAAGTTGGACTTCAAATGAATCAAACAAAAACTAAGGTGATGTCCAACAGCACGAAACGTAGGGTCACGGTAGACGGGCACGTTATACAGTATGTCGATGAGTACATTTACTTGGGCCAGATAGTATCTTTTAGTAGCAGACAGGATAAAGAGATTAACACACGAACAGATAACGCCTGAAAGAGATTCTGGTCGATGAAAGAGCTATTGAAGGATAATCTTCCAAAGCCACTAAAGCGGAAACTTATCGACATGTATATCTTGCCTGTGCTAACCTACGGTGCCTAAACATGGTCCCTGACTGAGAATCAGAAGTCCAAATTGAAGATCTGACAGAGGGCTATGGAGCGTAGCATTCTCGGAGTCAAAAGGATGGATCACGTCCGAAACACTACTCTGCGCTCCAAAACACGCATAGCTGATATAGGTGTGAAATCTACCAGGTTGAAGTGGAACTGGGCCGTACACGTCTGCCGCATGCACCCAGAGAGGTAGGCACCAATCGTCACCAATTGGGTGCCACAAGACATTCGACGACGACGGGGCAGACCTAAACGGAGATGGCGGGACGACCTAGACGCATTTGATAGAGACTGGCAGGGGATATACACCAACAGAGTGATTTGGAAGTCCAAGAGAGAGGCTTTTGCCCAGCAGAGGGACATTACATAAAGCTGAAGAAAAAAAAATGGCATAAACTAAACGGTTCTACAAAAAAGTTTGCTACGTCAAATATCTAACTTTTTATTTTAGGTATACTAAAATGTATTTTATTTATACAATAGCTATTTTCGTGGGTAGAAGTTTTCGTGGAAAATTTCATAGCTACGATATATTAACCGTTGCAAAAATAAATTAATTCATCGTTACAGAAATTTTATCTAGATATAAATAGCTTTTTATAGGTTTATTTTGATTGCATAGTTTCAGAGATTGTGTCTAATATATCTATATCCTTGCTAAGTTTGGTGGAAGTGGGTCTCACACATCACCCAATTTGTACGATAACATTATTTGCCAAATTTTAGACCTATACCATGAAATACATATTGTTTCAGCACTATGTACGTTATAGAAGTAGTTATAACATTAATTCGACCATGAACAAAACATTATTTACGAGTGTAGTTCTTATCTTATCTTATCTTGTTACGAGGGCCAGTCAGTGTAAACCGGCGACACTTCGATCCCACTGGGTCTTCGTTCTCGTTTCGTTCGTTCTTTTGTGTCGGCCCCGAGATCTATCCCTGAGCTATCTCCCTATGAATGTACTGCATGAGTCGCAGCGTACACTTTAGAGGGAGAAGCCTGAAGTCTTCAGGGTTCGGATATGCCAATCCCATCAGATTCCCATCCTTAGTCCAGCCAACGCGTCACATTCACACAGTAGGTGTAATATGGACTCGTCCCGTTCACCACAAGCTCTGCAGATCAAATTGTTTGCCAAACTCAATTTGCACAGGAAGTCGTTGGTGCCAAAGTGACCAGTGAACGCTCCTGTGAGCAGGCGTATTTGGCCCTTGTTGTACCCGCAGAACTTCCGGGTGAAGCCCGTGGCTCTGTTTGCAATGAATTTCTTGGAGTGTTCCAGACCCCTAAGGGCCATCCTCTCCAGCCTGTGTTTATCATTGCCATGTGCATTCATAGCTGCCTTGACGATATTCTCACAGAGTCCTACGAATGGCTCGGGGCCAACAAATAGTTGCTCCGAGCCCTTCCTGGCTAATTCATCAGCTTCCTCATTACCCTGCATAGGTATGCAGGTATGCACCTGTATGGGATATGGAACCCACACCAGGCTGACTGTGTTTTTCCTGCCAAGTTTGTTAAGGGCTTTAACACAGTTCAGGACCAGTCCGGAATCCACCCTACAGGAGTTCAGCGCCTTAAGAGCAGCTTAACTGTCACTGAGAATATAAACAGTCTTGTCAGTGACATTTTTGTTGATATTCTCCTGCGCACAGACAATTATAGCATAGGTTTCCGCCTGGAAGACCTTTGCATATTTGCCCATGCTTTGGCTCACCTTGCAGTTGTTGGCATAAATACCAGCGCCTGATCCTGTTTTCATTTTGGAACCATCGGTGTACCAGATAAGACAACCCTTATTAGGGGATTGTAGACCTTGTCTCCATTCGTCCCTTGTGGCGACCTTTATTTTAAAATTATTTTTGAATATGTGCATTGGTTGCATTTTGTCGCATCCCATGCTACGAGTGTAGTTACTTGTATGGGAACACAAGGTGTAGGTCATTCATTAGCTATGTTTTAGGTCACACATTATAGGGAACGACCCTTTCGCAAGTTATGCTTTTACTGCTCAACCGTTCAAGATCAAGAAAGGTTGATCGTAAAAAACGACATAGACACCTTATGAAGAAAAAAAAGAAAAGAAAAATAAACTCGGACAAAAACGTGGGTAGTATTTAGAATTGCACAATACAATAATATTAGTAAAATAAGTGTTCTTTGTTTACAAAGATATTAACAAAAAGATAGCATGTAATATTTTGATCATATTGTACATATATCATTATACATGGATCGTATAGTGGAGTATGTTATTCATAAAATAATGAAAACTCTTAATACATAATGTGAATTCAATATTATCGAATAAAACATTTTCTCATTGAAGTCATATTTCAAAATACTTATAGAAACTTCATATTCAAAGAAAATGTTTATAAGGTTTTAAAAATTTGGCCATGCCATCAATACCTGTTCAGAAAAGATGGCAAACATGGTTTACCCATAAGTAATTAAGCTCGAGAATGTTGGTGGCATATTTAGACTCGTCAGAAAATGTCGAACATTACGGCACTCTTTGCTTATATACTAAAAGGTGAAGAGAAAACTTTGTACCCCTCTTTAAGTATATTACGCGCATGAAGACGTGTAAACGTTGGAACAATTGAATTTATATGCAGAAAGAGGGCGGAAAGCAATATAGCAAAGAAAATATTATAAAATTATACGAATTACGATTGGATTTCGATCATTGCTCGGTCATAGTGTTCATATGAAAGAGCCTAAGGAACTTACCATTTTGTTACATGTTTATAATATAAAAAGGGGAAAGTCCAATTCACTTGTCTGAAAACGTTGCATTTTGAGTTATAATGCAATTCGATTTTCTGTAGCGAAAAAGCAAGATGTTTTCGCTTTGGTGCTGAAAATCTAGCTATGCTAGTACTGGCTGAGATATTTTATTTATAGTTGTAATCGGCCGCGCTTGAGGAAGGAGTCTCTACGGAAATTGCATTTTTCAGGGATTAGTGTGCAGCCTGTTGCAGTTCTTGTTATAAAATCGCGGCCAGACTTATCGAATAACGTTTTTAAGATTTAGAGAAAAGAAAAACCTCACTTTTAGCGGACTTTTAAATTGGACGACTTTTAATTTATCACAGTAAATATAAACCTATAATATTTGTTTAATGTTGTTGTTTCAAGACGAGTGTAAAGGGTACTGGCATCAGTGTGATAAATTAAGAGCCATTTGTGAGAAGTTCTATAATAATATTCTTCAAAACAAACAATCCTATCGTAAATATATAAAAAAAAAAATATCGAACAATTTTTTGTTTTTTAGACTTTTGTACCAACTATATTGCTGCTATAGTAGCACATTGTCTTTGACCTCGGGGTAATACTGTTGCCGCGTAAGTAGGTATTTGTCTCTGTACTGTGTTGTACTGTGCAGATAGTCAAGGGCAACACTATTTTATTGCTATTATTGATAATGAAGTGAAGTCGCGGCTGCTCAATATTTAAGGCCACAGTTTTGCGATTGTAACGTCGTAGGTTTGATGCTCCACCCTTGTACTACTGACGTAATCACGACACATTTTAACACGAGAATAGCTTAGCTCGAGAAGTTAACAAGATCATTTTATATATCGACAGCCAGACCCATAACTAGACCAGGGGGTCTAATAGTTAAAATAAAACCGTATAAGATGTTAAAAACGTAAATTATTAAAGTTATAAGCGTGCCGTATATGTGATAATTTTTATTTGATGTCTTCAGTATTTTACATATTTAAATTTATCAGTATCACAATGGTGTCAATCTCCAAATTTAAAAACAAAGTTAGACCTTGATATTGGCAAAGTCCATCAGCAGCGGTTGCCACTCACCATTACACAGATCGTCTGCCATTTAAGGCAATAAAAATAATAGGTTCACAAGCAAGAAAGTAGAACATTTTTCTTTAGCGTTTTGTAATTTGTTTTGTAATTGTAACATTTTCTGTACGAACCAAAGTTAATTAAAACAAAATTCATATTTTTTATAGTAGTTATTTCACAAAAACAACGGTGATACCTGTAATAAAAGTAAAAGTAAATTTAATTGTGAATAATAAGACAACTATAATAACATTCAGTGTAGCAGTTTAGGAACCTACTAAATATATTTACGATACCTTAAGTTTCATATTTGGTAACAATACTATCATAGACTTTTTAAACAATGTAATGGCACAAACTCCCATCGGACCATCTTTGTACTACCCTTTCGCTAATATAAATTTTAGGCTTGTTTTTTTATATTTTAGCTTTTATCTTATTTAAAGCTGATGATAATGCTACATCGTGTTAAAAGCATAACAGTACATAGTTAATCTAAGCAGCAAAGTTCTGCTTAATATGCTAATAAAGACTTCAAAATAAAAGCAAATTCATAAATATCACGCGCAGATCTACGTCAAACATAAAAAGAAGCCAAATAGAGATTGTTTACTGCAAGAAAAGTTTATTAGCGAGCTCGATAAAGGGAGCAAAATTGAGTTGAGCGTTTTGGCTGCCACTCCACGTTCCTCAAGAGCGTTTTGTTTACCTTTGATGTGTAGTGATTCGCTACGGTTTAGCTTTAGAATATTCTGTACCAGATTTATAACATTATTCACACAGACTTTTCTGAGTTATATTTATATACATATAAGATCCACTTTAGAGCAGTCTATATTTATTTGTATTTAGGGACAACCAACGAAGAATACACTAAAACATTGTGATAAAACATAAATACGGATACATTACATAGTGATGCTCTACTTATAGGGTGCCATGCAACGACTCGGTAGGCTGGCACGACTTTATTGCAATGTTTATCTATAGTGCTAACCAGACTTGTATAGAGAGCAACCTTGATTTTAGCTTAGAGTATTGTTCAGGGCTCTGATTGTAATCTACTAATGGTCTACTTAAGTTGATTCTCCAGTTGTGGAGAGCTCTTAACGTGTACCGAATGCTTATCTACCCAACTGTGGATAGATTAATCGGTATAGCCAGGGATAAGATCCCTAAGTACGCCATTACCTCCATTTAGTTATAACTAGTATTGTTTTCGGAATAGCTTTTTTAATTGTTTATATACATAATCGTTGTCTACAGATACGATGTTGTAGTAAGTTTTTAGATTATATGATATGCATCATACTAGACGTTTTTATTCATCCTAATAATTTAAAACTAGTATGAACTACTACTAAACTACATGTTTGTGTCAGAAATAAAATCATTATAAAAATATTTTTTGTGCCAATAAAGATATAATACTTCGATGACTTTTAACGTTTTAGCTTTTATTAAGATGAACCTGTAACTTGATGTGATACAGAGATAACGACAGACTCACTATAACAACAACACGTGCGAGGCAGTTGAACAAATTAGTATCGACTGGTCTATTGGCAGAATTGCTCCCCAACCGTCACAGCACTCCCCATAAAACAGTCCGTAAGACACAGAGAGGCTCAAATTCGCACAGTTGTCCGACTATCGAAACGACTGTTCTGTCTGTGTAATTTAATCGTTGATTTGAATAGCTAACCTTGTGTGGAGTCAAGTAGAGAATAAATCGTTAACTTCTTCTTCTCTCTTAGCCTTTATTATTCCCAAGTCACTTGGGGTCGGCTTTTCTGGTCTAACCGGATTTGACTGGATATCAGTTTTTACACGGAGCGGCTGCCACCTGACCTCCGCAACCCGAAGGCTAACAATACCCTAAGGCTAGACCAGTGTCAGGATATTAGAGGGTACTGACTTTCCTAATAACGACTGCCATAGATGTTTATGGCAGCCGGGACCAACGGCTTAACGTGCTCTCCGAGGCTCGGAGCAGGCGATAATTGTCAATCAATACGCACATAATTTCGAAAAGTCATATAACTTCCGAAAGTCAGAGGTGCGCGACGTGGGTTCGAACCCGAGACCCTCTGCATTGCAGTCTGTTGGTCTCCCCACTGAGCTATCGCTGCTCTCTTATATCGTTAACTAGGCGTGAAATATAGCTAGCAGCTCATTTTTCGCTTGCCAATTTGGCTTTGTATTTTAAATAGCTTCCAATTCGCTTTTAGCCTTCTTACAATTGAGACTGAGACGTTTTAATTCTATTACTATAACTTCAACTTGCAGTATTCGATAGAACAATATTCTCAGTATTGATGATTTGAACGCTACGGCGATGTTAACCGTAGACTTATATTACGTAGGTCTACGGTTATCGTAGCCAAAGCGTAGATTATACGTAAGTACAATAATAGAATACTTGTTTCTTTTTCAGCGGCTTCACCTGCGGCAATTCACAGAAACATATTATACCTATGTGTTAATCTAAGATATGGGCTATCTCTATGACATATTTCATCAAAATCTGTTCAGTAGTATTTGCGTGAAAGAGTATCAAACGACATCCATCTATCAACAAAAATTTCCGTTTATAATAGTAGTAGGATAATTAAAAGAACATTTACATATTCTGTTATAATTTTTTTTTAAACGTTTAGTAGTATTTTCTTTAGAATTATATAATGCCAAATATATTAATAAGCAGCTTTTGACCGAGTCTTCGCTTGCGTAAAATTAGGTTAGGTTAATATAATTTCCATACGCGGTTACCGGACGGTGTCCTGGACGGCGGCGTGCGTGCTGGCCAGTGACCCCCCCTGGGAGCTACAAGCGGAGATCCTCGCCGATTTTTACCACTTCGTGGCGGCGAGGAGGTCCCGCGGGGAGCCCCCGGGGTGGGAGGAGGTCGCACACATGCGGCAACAGGCGCGGGCCGCTCTATTGAGGCGGTGGACGGAGGACCTGGCTCCACTGACCCCGGGCCAGTGGACGGTGGAGGCCATTCGCCCGGTCCTCCGGGGGTGGATAGGGCGGCGATTCGAGTCGCTGACCTTCCGACTGGTGCAGGTGCTTTCCGAGCACGGATGCTTCGGAAAGTATTTGCACCAGATCGCGAGACGGGAGGCGACCCCGGCCTGCCACGAGTGTGGGGCGCTGGAAGACACAGCGCTCCACACGCTGGAGGCGTGTGCCGCGTGGGGGCCGCAGCGGCACACGCTTTCGGCCATAATAGGCGGAGATCTCTCCCTGCCGAGCGTGATCAACGCCATGCTCGGCGGCGAGAGGTCGTGGCAGGCAATGGTCTCCTTCTGCGAAGCTGTCATGACGCAGAAGGAGACCGCGGAGAGAGTCAGGGAGAACAACCTCCTCGCTGACCCTCTCCGGCGCAGACGGACGGGAGCGAGAAGGAGGCGATTTGCCCGCCTTCTCGCTCCTGTATAGTGGGGTCACTGGTATAGAGTCGGGGGACTCTCTACCGGCTTGCACGACCCCACACGTCTGGGGGATGGCCTTGGTGAGCAAGGCTGTCCCTCCACAGGTGCTGAGGCCCGGTCACCAACAGCCGGGCCAACCGCCGGGGCGGAATGGTGATTGCTAACGCGACCCCATCCCGCCCCACTCCGTCGGCGGAGGGACTGCTCACCCCAGGTTTTTAGTGAGTATACCGACCCCCTTCAGGGGCGGAGAGTCTCACATAACCACCCTTCCCCCCCCGGGGGAGGGGGTATCCATAAAGGATTTTCCTGGGTCAAAAAAAAAAAAAAAAAAAAAAAGGTTAATATAATTTATTTTGATAAAAGGTGAAAAGATGGAACATAATTAATATAATTATAAATAGGAAAAATTGGATATCTTGTTTGTTGGATTTAACTCAAAAAATAATTTATAAAAAATTTATTTTGGAAAAAAGGTACTGTTACTAACATAGTAACAGTACCTTTTTTCCAAAATAAATTATAGCCTATGTTACTTGGTATAGCATTCTAATGGCGAAAAATATAAAATCGTTTAATTATTTTTTGAGTTAAATCCAACAAACAAGATATCCAATTTTTCCTATTTATAATTATATTAATTATGTTCCATCTTTTCACCTTTTATCAAAATAAATTATATTAACCTTTTTTTTTTTTTTTTTTTGACCCAGGAAAATCCTTTATGGATACCCCCTCCCCCGGGGGGGGGAAGGGTGGTTATGTGAGACTCTCCGCCCCTGAAGATATAATTAATATAATAAAATTATATTAATTATGTTCCATCTTTTATTTAATATTATATTCATAATGTTCCATCAATACAAAACACATTAATATATTAATATATAAAGAAAATAACAAGTACTTAATTTGTTATTATCCCTTGTATGTTTTTCGATTATATCAATAAAATACCTAAACTATTTCTTGTGTATTTTTTATTATATCATTGAAATAATAATATTGACTTATTTTAACGACACTTAAAACGTGAGACTGGTTTTAATTTTACGCTCCATAATTATGTTGCATTAGTGTTTTGATTAAAACATGTAAAATACAATTAACTAAGAATTTGCAACACTTTTGGTCTCGTATGGGTGAATTTGTAAACACGCGACCCTAAATAGACCATTAGTTAGCTGAGGTTGGACACGCTGCGGAATAACAACCCGTACCTACGGGCGTAAATGATTGAATGAATGAGCAAACGATTTTAATGGATCATAATATTGTCTTCTGTTTACGCGAATATTATTCATTGAAATTAAACTACTATATACGGATTTTATCGCGTTGTTTATTTGACACTCTATCACATAATTTTGAAAATTTGTTACACTACTACTACTATTAAACTTTACTAATTTTTAAGCTAATTATATTATTATTAAAACTATTTAGATTTAATTTAATTTTACACTTTCCCCGACGTTTTCAAAATTATGTAATAAAGTGTCAAATAAACAACGCGATAAAATCCGTATATAGTAGTTTAATTTCAATTAATGGATCATGTTTGTAAGTAGTAACAGTGAAATAATAGTGTGATACTTTAAGTTACTATATTGTCTTTGGGCCACCAAAGATTATATAGTTAGTAGCTTACATGTCACGTACCTACACTGCTAAGTGTAGGTACTACGTGACATGTAAGCTAGTGTTACATTGAAGGGGAGAGCTCTAATCAATAGGCTGTCTCGCTTCAGTAAACACTTTATCTCTGCAATGATTCAATAGGTACAGTCAGCCGCCCCTTGAATACCACACACGCAAACTTGTAATCAATTAGCTATAGATACGTCTATATGGGAGTATGTATATATATGTATGTATGTATGTATAAGCATATAACTTTGCATTCATCAACATCGTTGATTAAAATCTAATCAACGTAGATATAAAAATCTAATCAACGTTAATTAAACTGAGTTTCAAGTAACAACAACAGTATACACGTATAGCACGATTACTACTGTCAAATATTATTGCACTTTTATATTAAGGAGTACCCCTTTATAGATATAAAGGAGAGACCTCTGAGAACTCTTATGAAACTTGTCTGCTGTGATTAAGATGTAAGAGCTACTAACTGGAATTAAAAAAGTTTTATGTCATCGTTCGTGAGCTTTCCAGCTCTCGAGGAAGCTCTTGCATATCCGACTTAATATAAACTCTTTAGAATTTGGTACAGTAGGCAGCTTACGAAGCTATCCATACTTTACGTCATCTAATGCAATATACATACATAGATGTTAAACATAGTGCATTAAATGGCGCCGAGCGGTCGCCTCTGTAATTGATTCTTGGTCACGTTTTGTGTGAACTCCTTTACTTATATCTTATTATGGTTAGCGTAATAAAATGCCAATACAACTACAAATACATATTATGCAAGCCTCTAGAAACATTACTTCTTATTAATATTATCTAAAAGGTTTGTTTGTTGCTTAATCATTAGTAAACCATCGAATTGATTTAGATGAAACTTAGCACAAAGATAGACCATATCTTGGATTTACATAATATTTCCCAGTTATATGTTGTCATAAGATACACGCGGGCGATATTTCTAAACGTAAAAAAACAATATAAATATCTTTAAAATAAAAATGTTACTGCATTGAAGTAAATTAGGGCGATATTTCATCGCTTACAGACAAAGATATAATACACGACTACTCAATTGAATCGTCATAAAGAATTTATAAGTTTATTTGAACCGCAGCGGCATCATGGAATAACAAAAGTCGGTTTCAGAAAAGATAAATTAAGGAACCGATCTCTTTAAATACTTAATTAATATTTAAGTTATTGTCAACTCAGCTAAACAATGGTCTACGACACGTATCCTAAGCGTAATGAGGGCCAAGGACCCTATTTGCACACCCACCGAGAGTGGAAAGAGAAAACACATTTGACCCCTTTTCATCCGCTACGACCTGAATTTAAAAGACACCCTTTTAGGGTGTGCTCGAGCAGTTTGAATTACTAAGAATTCTGACAAGTCATTAAGTGCTCCAAAACATGTATGATTGCATACCTTTAATCGCTTCATGTGAAATGGCAACTAATTCGTCTCGTCCACTATGATTTTTTAAATATTACGTTATATTTAATATCTAGCTAGTAAGTGTTTTGTATTGGTTCAATATTCTTCTTGTCCATGTTGTTGTCTTTCGGATTTCTTCACAGTGACAATTAGTAGATGTTGTATTTCTGTTCGATCCACCGATTGGTTCAGTCCACGAAAATTTGACATCTGCTATTTGTTACCTTTTGTTTTTTATATTATATGGCAGATGGAAGTTTACTGTATGTGACTTCCTTAGCCATAAAATCATATTACATATGTACATAGCATTATTCCGCAAGCAATTTTGCAAATCTGTTTCACGATAACACAACATATTCACGATTAAGTCAATTGCAAATCAGACTTTAGACAATATTTATGATATCATTAGATAAACAATAAGTTTCTTTTAGTAACATATATGTTAAGTATATTATAACACTAATATATAGTGTAATATATTTTAATATATATTTAGTCCAGCCTAGTGGGATACCGGTGGAATACCACGCAGATGTCTTAATTTCGACCCCAAGGCGCGCTTCTCTGACTTTTCTAAGTTATGTGCGTATTAAATAGTTAATTATTTATTTATTTTAGGAAAGCTTATATTCTAATAAGTACATTTGATCAGTTACAATTAAGGTACACATGTTGCTAGTTACAAGCTTTCACATAATAATTTGTACACCACTTGTATAACTATTCTGATTTCCTATAAGTTAGTTATCATATCTTCAACTCAACAAATAAAAAAAAGAAGGAAGAACACATACATAAATTCACGCCTGTTTCCCAGAGGGGTAGGCAGAGACTACGGATTTCCATTTGCTACGATCCTGACACACTTCTCTGGCTTCATTCACTTTTATCACATTCCTCATACACGCCCGTCGGTTCAAGGTGCTCTTAACCTGGCCTTTATCCAGAACGCCTCCGATCTGATCAATTAACGTTCGTCTAGGTCTTCCTCTTGCGACTGTTCCATTCACAGGAAGAACACAGATAAAAAACAACAACAAAAAAAACAAGAAACATAAAAAGCAATAATAATTCATACAGATCAGCCAGAAAAACACATCGTAATATAATGAAAATTAGCCGAGACCAAAAAAAACCCAATTAATCTATAAAGAAATCTTTATTTTTGATGGAGTTCGAACTTGTACAAAATAAGTAAATTTCCAATTTCGATGAAATCTTATTAAAACTCATTGCACTCCGCGAAAAGAAAAAAGAAAATTATCGCTTGCTTTAACGGTGAAGGAAATCACGGTGAGGAAACCAGCATGTCTGAGAAGTTCTACATAATGTTCTCGAAGATATGTGAAGTCTGCCAACCCGCAGTGGGCCAGCGTGGTGTTTTATGGTCTTACCCTTCTAAATATATATATATATATATATAATATTTTAGTTTTAATTTTATTTATTTTATTAATTTTTCAGTGTTGTTTTATTCCTGCAGAGGACAAAAATAGTTGTTAACGTACAAATTTTATCATATTTAGAAACATCGGCACAACGAACTTCAAAGCAAAGAAAATCAAAGCGTGGGACGCAGTTACCGAATGTTATTGAGCATGGCTGTTTCGGTTGATTAGCCGGCATATTGTGTTCGTTAACCATGATTATAGACTGGCAGAGGACTGACTCGTGTTCAGTAATTGCCGAACTGTGACTGTCGGTATAAATTACTGGGCCGCTTTCGTTATTCATGTATGGTAATATGAGTATGCTCGGCCTATTTATAGTGCTTATTTAGCTTCAAACGTATTTCAAATCAATTTCAATTTCATTCAATATAGGGCACAGCAATCGAATATATAAAATTGAGAACTTCAAAAGGGAAAAGCCTGAATGCCTCGATCACTCACGTCTGTTTGAGAGTCAAATATAGTCGTTTAATTTCAATGTGTTTCACATTTGAGAAATTTCGAAGGTGGCAAAGTGAATTAATCTTATAATGTGCATATGCATATTCACCATTATATCAAGGTTGCCACACATGTACGTGGCAAACTGAATTTAAGGTCTCTGTTACCTCAAATAAAACAAGCTTTGACTAATATATTATACTAGTCGTTTTCCCGCGGTTTCACCCGCGTAAGTCCCGTTCCCATGTGAATGTCAGGTTTCACCCGTTTCACCTCCTTCAGCGTGGAATTTCCAAAAATCCTCTCTTAGTGCTTCCCTACACTCTCCAAGGAACATATATGCCAAATTTCAGCTTCTTGCGTTCAGTAGTTTCGGCTGTGCGTTGTCTGTCAGTCACTCAGTAACGGAAGAGTTTTATATATATAGATACGGGTATTAATACCCGTTACATGTTTACTATTACTGCATATAACTACTAAATATATCAAAGGCGTCGACATCTAGTTTCGCAACTAGAAAATCAGGCTTTCTCAAAGACCGGTGAATTGAGGACGGTAAAGCGAAACGAGGCGCAAGCGAGGCGGATATGTCAAGTTTGACGCGTTACCATAGAGAGTTTGCTATTCGATCAATACAGAAACAAGTACAGACCCTTCCTCTACGGCTACTCAAGTTTATGATATAGCGTTCCCACACAACCTTCCGGTATATAGTGAGAGTCGCTGTACCTTCCAGTGCCAGAAACAGGTACAGTACGCTTTCATATGTTTGTGTGATTTAATTCGAGTATATACGACTGAGAAGTGACTGCACAGACGGGTAGTGGCTTGAATAGTCGCTTCGCCACTGGCGCCATTCTCTGTTGTGGATTTAATCCGACACGGAACAAAAATTTGTGTGATCTACAAATGGTTGATCCGAGTCTGGGGTTCCTTATGTCCGCTGTTTAAATATTTTAAAAGTACTTCGTGACACTGGAATTTTTTCTTGTGGGTGAAACATTTATAGAAAACGTTTTAGTTTGAATACACGTAACATATGATTGTCTATCCGGAGTAAATCGTAATCTGCACTTACCTACATTTGTTTTATCTACTTTTTAAAGGGCCAACGTAACAAATATTGTCATTTCAACATGTTTGTAAATTACCCTGCGACACAGGCTTTATTCTTAGAACGGGAGTTGTATTAATAAATATAATAAATCATATTTACCGTATATTAAAAAAGGCCGCGTCGCTAGGTGTTAGTTTTACTGTGTTTGACAATCGCTTAATGGTTGAGAAAGTTTTTCAATAATAACAGTGTACTGCTATAAAAATGTCTACCCAGATCGAGACAGTAATGTCTCGAGACTCGGGAAGGTGACCCAGATACGCAACTTTAAACAAAGTTTGATTAAGAAGCTAGAAGCTTTTTCATGATTCATTTTCATTAAAAACTAAGTTTTGGATAAAGGCATTACATTCAATAGGTATAATTAATTTTGTTTGAAAGTAAACATGTAGTTTTGCATTCTAACAAATATGGTAAATGTGAATCTGAGTTTGTTTGTTTGCTACGTTTTCACATATAAACTACTAGACCGATCTTTATCAAATTGTGCATACATACACGTCGCCAGGGGTACAGAAAAGGATGTAGGGTAAATTTCTTCCAAAAAACTGTTCCCGAGGGATAGAAATTTATTGACAAAATCTACATTAACGTGGTGCCGCGAGAATAATCAAGAATAGCATTAATTCTCGTTTGAATACCTATTCTGGGTTCCATCTATGTGTTTACGCTTGTTTATGTATTACATATTCAAGTAGTATGAACTTGTCTAATACATAGGCAAGCAGACATTATGAAACAGTGTGTTTTACAGCCATTGACTATTCACGGTAAGAATTCTAACTGTGTGTACAACATAAATTAACCGCATTTGTTAATTACAATACATATCTCAGATGTGTGATATTATTTATTTATAAAATGCCACTTATTTCTGATATATGTTTCAGTATGACTGCTTTGGTGACTGGGGTAAGTAAGTAAGTATTTTATTTTCAAAACATAGGTACGTACACGTTATTATAACATAGAAAAACAAAAATGTACATACATAATGAAAAATGAGGTTACCACTCAGGTTTGTTGTTGGTTTGCGGTTTATACCTCAAACCAACCCTGATATTATTTGGTAACCCCGGTGATGCCTGGGCGTACATCACACACTTGTAATATTTTTCAAACATCTTCTATATAAATTATAATTGATGAGCATGACATATGTAAATTAATAAAATATATATAAATTAAAGTAGGTATAACATGTATAATAAATAAATTGGCGCATTAGCTTAATGTATATAAATATAAGTATTCAATAATAATTAATAACCTACTAACGGTTGCCATTCACAAAGTTTAGCGATCCGGTCTTATCTCGCCCATATTGTTTCTCGCTTGCACATAATAGTGTCTCACTCGTCTGGCAACGCATCAAGCTTGGCCCTTTGTACCTGTCCAGTGACGGGCAAAGTGTTTTTGGACTTTTCTGTAATAAAATATCAGCAGCAGAACAGTCACTGATGTCAATAGGGACTATTTAAATATGAGTGTGGATGTAATATGATTTTTCGTAAGCAAATAATACAGTAAAGCTCATATAATACAGTTCTTAAATAAAGCGAATATATCCCCCCTTCCCATGCAGATACATAAATTGTTAATGAATATTTCAATTTTTACGTCAATTGTAATAATTTTCTTTTCTTTTATATTACACGAACATTTACGGCCGAGTCCGGCTTTGGACGCTCCATCAATATGCTCGAGGTTACGTTTATTACTTGATTGGTTTAATTCATGACAACTATCTGAAGAGATATACCCCGCTTTTGGCAAACTTACAAATCCATATCAACAAATAATAAAGATAGGTTTATTATTTAAAAGGCTGCCATCTTGTATGACTTACGGCAGTTAAGTATTTTTTTATATTTTAATAGCTTTTGCCTGCGGCTTCGCTCACGTAAAAGTACGTGAGGTTATGTTAACGGTCGGGCACGCCACAATTGCGGCGGTAAGACCCGCTTTTGAGGAATTTATTTATTCATAACAAAAATATTGTGTTGAAAGTGTTGTGAAAAAGTGGTTAGCGGGGCGGCATGGCGCCCTCACCTTCCGGCTGACACAAGTTCGAGTGTTCCCACGCGCGCCTCTGTGTCGGGTGTCCCCCCCTCCTCCCCTCCTCAAGTGGACAGTAGGGATTAAAGTAGGTTGGTGCCTAAAGGTACCTCCGGGGGTGGATAGGGCGGCGATTCGGGTCGCTGACCTTCCGACTGGTGCAGGTGCTTTCCGGGCACGGATACTTCGGAAAGTATTTGCACCAGATCGCGAGACGGGAGGTGACCCCGGCCTGCCACGAGTGTGGGGCGCCGGAAGACACGGCGCTTCACACGCTGGAGGCGTGTGCAACGTGGGGGCCGCAGCGGCATACGCTTTCGGCCATAATAGGCGGAGATCTCTCCCTGCCGAGCGTAATCAACGCCGTGCTCAGCGGCGAGAGGTCGTGGCAGGCGCTGGTCTCCTTCTGCGAGGCTGTCATGGCGCAGAAGGAGACCGCGGAAAGGGTCAGGGAGAACCACCTCCTCGCTGACCCTCTCCGGCGTAGACGGACGGGAGCTAGGAGGAGGCGATTTGCCCGCCTTCTCGCTCCTGTATAGTGGGGTCACTCTACCGCCTTGCACGGCCCCACACGTCTGGTGGGTGGCCTTGGTGAGCAAGGCCACCCCTTCACAGGTGCTGAGGCCCGGTCACCATCAGCCGGGAATACCGCCGGGGCGGGATGGCGATTGCTAACGCGACTCCATCCCACCCCACACCGTCGGCGGAGGGACTGCTCACCCCAGGCTTTTAGTGTGTATACCGACCCCCTTCAGGGGCGGAGAGTCTCACATAACCACCCTCCCCACCCGGGGGAGGGGGTATCCATAAAGGACATTCCTGAGTTAAAAAAAAAAAGGTTTGTGCCGAAAGGGTAGATCTCCTTAGACACCAACCTACTTTAATCTCTACTGTACTTTTAATATTTTATTTGTGTAGTGAAAAACTTCGGCGGGGTCACGACTGCATGTGAAAGTGATTCGCGCAGCCATGCCGGTTGCGGTTTTGTCGAGAAACACCGTGGTAGATTTAATCGGTATTACCAGGATGTCTCTAGTCATCATATTTCTTTGCCCCGGCGAGTCCGACATAACCCCTCCGTCCGTCTTCGCGGAGGGGTATACGTCAATGCATACCCCCACGAAAAAAAGAATTTAGTAAGAGTACCTTTTTTTTAAATAAAATGTATTCTATGTTACTCTGTTATAATATAGATTTCTAATGGTGAAAGAATTGTAATATTGTTTGAGTAGATTTTGAGTTAAACTCTTACAAACAAAACATCGAATCTTTCCTCTTTATAATATTAGTTCAGATTAATACACTCTTTTATTGCGAAAATATACTATATTAGAAATCTCATTAAACAATTAACATAGCTCAAAATAATACAATATGAAATGGGGTTATTATTATAATTACTTTTTTATTAGAAAGAGTCAACATCCCGTACTGGAAATAAATCCTGTGTCGAGGTGGACTTTAAAAACATTCAAAAACGGTCACAAAGAACACCCAGACACAGAACAATCATTTGTGGATCATACAAATTTTTGTCCCGTGTGGGGATCAAACCCTACAAGCACTCTACAACACTAGCAGCAGTGGCAGTCGCGAAGCGACCACTTAAACCACAACGCCATCCGAGCAGTCAATTCTATAAGTTAAGTATGTTTATTACATAATATTTAAGTGTAACTTACTTTATTCAGTTTATTTTTAGAATTAGAATAAACTATCTAAAAAGAAAGAAACATCGTGTTTATGAAATCTATACTAATATTATAAAGCTAAAGAGTTTGTTCGTTTGAAAGCGCTAATCTCATGAACTACTGGTTCGATTTGAAAAATTATTTTAGTGTTGGATAGCCTATTTATCGAAGAAGGCTATAGGCTATATAACATCACGCTACGATTCACGGAAGCGGTGCAGTAACCCTAAACGCGGGTGAAACCGCAGGAACATCTAGTGCTTAGTAAGAGCCAACGAGAGATTGTTACGTCACAGTTTAGAACAAAAAGTATTTCTCGTAACCAATTAAGTTTTCCGTGAGACGCTATAAGGCCGTAATTAACTAGGACGGGTACCACTTTTAGAGCGACAATCCTTGAGTATTAATAACATTATTAAATATTGTAATATACCAAAGTGTCGATAGTTAGTACTTGAATAATAATAGTTATGTTGAAAATGTATAACTATTAACAGCGTCTAATTGAAGCGTATTAAAAGACGAGTCAAGGGTACTCATTACCAAAGAAAATATTTCACTAAAATACTTGTAAAAAATACGTAGAATTACGAGCAAATTACGATAAAAGAAATTCTCAAGTATCTATTTTATTTATTTTATTGTGATTACAGAATCCACAGCTCTTAATTATAATTTACAACTTTTGCTTAATATTACATATAGCCAATTACGGATTCACAATTTGTTGACCTCACTTAGTAGCATGCAGCAGAAACAAAGCTTAAGGTTCAATGTAGTACATACAATGACATACATAACTTGAAAACAGTTAAATCTAATGGCATTCAATAATCAGAACATAAAATATTAGTTTATACCAATACCATACTCGAAACCATACCGTGATATTGTGAATGTGTACATGTTAATGTGTAACGATGAAAGTGAATGTGTGTTTGTGTGTATGTGTGTGTTTTCAGGTGAGAATATTTATTATAGGGTGAGTTCGTGATGCGCATGTGATTTAATACAATATTATTAATAATCTATCTTGGGACCTCAATTTGCTGTGTATTTCAGTCTTCAAACATCAGTTTATTGACACGTGTTTCGTGGTATATTCTCAAATGGCGTGCAAGGTTTATTAACGCGCCAATATTGATGAGGGTCGACAAAGTAATTATCTCTCGGAAATTAATCATAATCGAGGGATCACTTACACTTCTATGAATAACACTTGTGTATAGGGAGGTGTCGGAGTTAATCCTGGATCATAAATTCACTTCAGGAAAATCACAGCACCAACTAATTATAGGCTTGCGTTGTTGGCAAACACATGGTTAATTTTATGTTGTCAAGCTGGTTAGTTTCACTGGATTAGGCTTAATTTTATTAATGTAAAACCAGTTAGCCTACTTTTAATTAAAACATAAACCTTAAGCTGTCGTTATTTGAGAGTATTAGTTTAACGTTGGAAAACTATAGCTTGCTAAGATAGCTTAATTACTAACAATATCTTTATTATAAAGCATCTGTTACTCGCTACATTGTACTTTCTGCAGCCTATCTCCTTCTTCCGGCTACCGACATCACCATATTTCATCAAAACCTATTCATCTTCTTCTGCCTAGCCTTTATTATTCCCAAGTCACTTGGGGTCGGCTTTTCTGGTCTAACCGGATTTGACTGGATATCAGTATTTACACGGAGCGGCTGCCACCTGACCTCCGCAACCCAAAGGCTAACGATAACTTAAGGCTAGATATTATAGTGCACTAAATTCCTAATAACGACTGCCATAGCTGTTCATGGCAGCCGGAACCGACGGCTTAACGTACTCTCCGAGGCACGGAGCAGGCGATAATTGTCAATCAATACGCACATAATTTCGAAAAGTCATATAACTTCCGAATGTCGGATGTGTGCGACGTGGGTTCGAACCCGAGACCCTCTGCATTGTTGTCTGTTCGTCTCCCCACTGAGCTATCGCTGCTAATATCAAAACCTATTCATCAATATATGTTTAATATTATAGTGAACGGGTAACTCATTCGCAACTTAGCTATTGAAATTGTATATGGGTGCAAAAGATTGTAAATATTTATATGAAACATATTTCTGGAAAACTATAAATTATACATGGGATTGGGTAATTAGAAGTGTCACAGACGAAATATTTTTATAGAATTCTCTTCTGTTTGTTTGTTCCCCCATCACGTAAAAAACACATAACAGTTTTGGATCCGGTTTTCATTTTTTTGTAGCTTTCGGTTCAATTTTAAAAACAATTTACTTTTATCTAAGTTTGTACAAACAGATCAGACTTAGTAAAGAGAGAATAATTGCAGAGAGAAATAAAGAGAAAGATACTTAGTTTACAAATCTTTATTTAAATCAGCACATTCTTTAGTAATTCGTCGTAAAATAATCTAGGCTAAATGTTTGGCTTAAAGTGCGCAAGCCATCTTATCACGCCCCTTAACTTATGGGTAAGTTAAGAGAGCAAGTGAAACAAATATATTGTAATTGTATTGTAACTGTCGATCCAGAAACGTACTATGTCAAATTGTCAAATGCATTTTTAAATAGAAAATTTGCACCGTTCTGTCAACATTAAGAAGGGAGAAATGTTTGGACAATAATAAAGCTATCAGAAGCAATCATCTGAAATTGCATGGCCCAGTTTAGATAGATTGAATCTTATTTATTACCCTCTTTATAATTTAGGTTCGTTCGCCGGTTGCAGGGCTGCTTTGGCTGAAACGACTTTTAATGTTCAGTCTAAATTATACATAAATTACAATTTGTCATCATTAGATAAACCATCACCGTGGAAAAATGTTTTGGGAGTTTTTTGTATTGTAAATCAGTGAATTCTTTAGGTAAATATCTCACGTTATATTTACAGAATCCAAATTTTTACGATTGTTGAAATGGCAATATTTGTGACGTTGTTGTACTCTAGATAATACAAAAGTATATGTGACAGACTGCGATTTTCTCCAGATAGACAATCAAATGTTAAGAGTTTGTAACTTCGTTGTTATTTTTAATTTAGACAGCCCCCGCATAAGGAATGTGTCCTGTGTCGCGGGGACTGTACAAATATTTAAACCACCAACACAGAGAACACTTGACTCAGAACAAATATTAGTGGACCACAAAATTTTTTTGCCGTATTGGTATTGTACTCACAACACTCGGCGTAGTCGCAATGGCGAAGCGACCACTTGAACGAAGCCATCTGTGCCATCTAAATAAACAGTTTTGAATTCAGCAGAACTGAGTGCCACCATAGATTCATTTTGAATATTTCTAACTTAAAAATATGTTGAAATATACAGATAAAACAGAGATATTTAAAATTTTATAGTCTAGTTTCAATCCAATCTTAATTATGAAAAGATAAATAGAAATCTTAGCTTCGTTCAGAAGAGTTAATATTAGAAAGTAGAGAATAATCATGAGATTTATATTATAGGGGATATGTTATATACAGATAACAATATAAATAAATTCCAGTTTTATAAATTGCTACACATATTTCAGAAAATTATGTAGCTCAGAAATTCTTTTAAATCGGTGTTAAAGCGTTTAATAATTAAATAAAATTATGTATTTACGCAAATGATTTCGAAATACCAGAGGCGCGTGCGTATTAAGCTCATGACCTGTGCTTGGTAGCTCATTTGTCTACCTATTAGGCTTTCGCTGCTTTGTATGCGTATTTCTTCAAAAATTTTCTGTGTTATGTAAAATCATATGTCATATTATTATATAATTATCAGATGACAGTGTCGTTAATATTTTTTTGTGAACTAATGATGCCGATAGATCCTGTAGTCGGCCGGCTCGTATCCTATTACGTGGGATCTAAAATCATAGTTAGCGACATGTAGTTTAAATAAACCTCTGCCTACCCCTTCTGGGATAGAGGCTATGTGTGTATGTGTGACTGCAATGGTTATACATCTATAGGTAGTGCATGCAATAGAATACAAAATAGACGCGTTCGAAATAAATCTTTGTATATTATCAAACGTTCTCATAAATTACGATGTTGTTTGGCAATTTAAGCATATTGAATTTTAATGCAGGTAGCTGAGAGGTAACAAGTTGATCGGCTCAGGGCTCGGAGGCGCCTCGAAACTATATATAGCACAAATAGAATAGGTAACGATGCTTGTTCCTGACCTTCTCTGCTGAAGCTTGATCATAGGAAAGTTGCTGTTCCTTCAGTTTATATATACATCAAACAAATATTAAGTGATATTTAATTATACATTCTAAGAACTCGTTTTTAACACTATTGTATGATCGTTAACCTATTAGGAATTATCTAATTACCCTAATTATAAAATTACCTTAATTTTGATGACAGAAGTTACTAAGTAGCTAATTATTATTAGTATTATGACATTAGGGTTGTTAAGCTAAATTTTAAAACATTAATTATTATTAAGCACAAAATAATAATAATTAAGCATATGACAGCCTGTGTTACTTATGCTTGAACAAAAGCGGCTATTAGTCAATGTAAATAAAATATGTATGTATTTTTTGTATGTTTACTAGCCTTTTGAGTTAAATAAATAAATAAAATCGTTTATTGGACACAAGAATTACATACATTGGTCTTAAAGGTAAATACAAATCGTTAACATGTTTTTTTAGGATAGGTTCTGAAACTGAATACCCAATCTAGACAAATTGCTTGTATCTTGGTCAACAGTGTTCATTCGTGCAAAAGGTGACGGTACAGTTGCAGCGGTACCCTGGCGGTCGAACACAATAGGTTTTTAATTAACACGTTGTATGCTTTGCGACCCACCGTTGGGCCTAGCGTACTACTACTCGAGCCAAGCCAATAGAGATTTTCATTCCAAAGGCTATAAACTGCGGTTATACGTACAGAAAAAAAAAATTAGCGACTTCTACCGTCTAGTATTAGCGATATAGCAAAAGGCTCACGGGTGGGTCGCGTGGCTTCTTACAAAGAACTACGAAATTTCATGCTACGGCTTACACCGCGCGCGTGCCGCGACCGCAGCGATTTAGAGTGATGCCTCATTAGTGCGTTGCGTCGTCGCAGCATCGACGCTGCGTCGTTTTACATACATTTTTTGTGACATGCCACATTAATACGTTGCGTCGTCGCACGCGACGTTTTAACGGATCGACGGACAAGAAACGAAGCGGGGCAAGGTTTTGCGCTGCGTTGTCGGAGCTCCGGTGCGTCGACGGACAGTGTTCCGATCCATTGTGGAATGAAGACTGAAATCAGTCCGTGCGTCGCCCTTTTGCGCTACGACATCGTGCGTCATCGCAGCGCAGATGTGGCATACAATGCGTTGACCCGTTGCGACGACGCAACGCAACGCCCTAATGAGGCACCTCCCTTACACGACCGGTCAATATCGCGCGCTGCGTCAATAAGTGAGGACAATTTGTAACGCTATTCACGCAAAAATGGATTATAAGATTTTGAGTTATTAGATTATATACAAGAGGAAGTAACACAGTAACAAAACATTAAAAATCAATCTTCTAAACGGTTTTTCCAAAAAAATTCAGAAGAAGACAATCAGCCTTTTTGCTGCCCATGATTGGTACGATTTTGCGTAACATTGACAACATGTTCTTCTGACTTTTCTAGGCAAACCCTATTTTTTTTTTCAATATGTGTTTTACTCATTTCGGTCTTTCTATAGGTGTAGCATTTTGTGGTACTTCGCAAAGTTTCATCAAAACTCACTTCCATGTGCATTTTATTTGATAGCTGCAATGTGTGGCTTGTAGGAATATTTTTCGGCGATCTTAACACGCGCCTTATGGGTGACCCCCATGGCTTGAATGGTTCAGTAAGAGAAGGTGCACCGATGTGCCCCGTGGGCTGTATGGAAATACTCGATTTTTCACAAAGTGTGCAACGTGTTAAGTTTGGCATTCCAACTCTTGACAGGCTAGTAAAAAAGTGGGCTATTAATCTCTTTTTTTTTCTGGATGCAAGCCATTGAAGATTGATTGGTAGAAGCGAGGTGACCACTTAAACAATCGCACCGTACGTAATTTTACTTTGCGCAATTATGTCATGTTTGTTTTAAATAGATCTTAGCACCAGAAACGCAGTTCTATGCTGTTTCGATCGATTGAAATCTCTACCCGCAGATCGCAGCCATAATGATAGCAGGGTGGATAGAGATCTTCTTATTATTAATGCACATGCGAGAACAAACCAGCGTGTGTGGCTTTGTCCGGTTTTTGTGCATACTATAACAATGTTTTGTATCTGCACAAGGAAGAACATTACTAGCGCGTTGCAAGTTCTACTTTTAACAAAATAACGGCTACGGTATCCGCTATGCCATACCTCGTATGCCATATCGTAAAGATAATCTTTGCTTAAACCTAAGATTTGAATCAAACTGGGTCAGTTCGTTTGGGAAGTACTTCCTCTCTAAGAATCTAACATCGTTGCCTTGTGCTTCTGCGGTTGGTAGAGTTACTAGGTTCCTTAACCTATCAGCTGCTGGAATGCCAGGCATAATTGAAAAAAAATGCGCTGGCGGGAAACTTATGCTATACGATTAGCAGGAGGTATAGGGCCTTCTTTTTGAAGAGTTGGAGATTTTGTGACTGTACATGTTTATAGGATTCGGCAAAAGCCATTAACGCTCACACTTAACACTTTTAAGAAAATGTCTCGAACTTGGCACTTTTCATAACCTAGAACAATAGATATAGTGTCTGCCATCTTTGAGGGCGGCACGTACTACAATAGATGCGCCGGCGTCCATGTTGGAGGTGTTGCTACTGAACTGGTTAAAAGTGGTTTAACCGATCCATCGTAGGCACCGACCCAAAATGATGTGGGCGATGATACGATGTGGTGTTGCGTTGAGTCGTGTGCAAGTACTTGCCTACTCGCCACAGTAACATAAAATTCTCAATATTTTAGGAATATCCTAATACAGAACATATATTTCGTAAATTTTGATGCAGAGAATTTCTCATTAGAACTATCTGACGTAAAATTTACTACATCCAAATTTCTTATTTAGTGATGATTACCTTACGTGTTATATACCTACTTACCTTACGTACCTATTTTGTTATAGCCTTACGTCACTGGAACGCTAGCAGTTCCAGTGAGGAAACAATTTTGCTTTACCGTTGTATTTAAGCTAAAATAAAATAACACGTACGGTTGTTATATTCGTTGGTTGTTGTTCCTAAAAAGTTGCATAAATGTCACAAACAAATTTAAACAGATACCGCCGTGCGTGCCTAAATTCCTGTTTAAAAAGTTATTATAATTTGAACTATTTCTATAAAAAATACTAGCTGCTGCCCGTGACTTGGCCGCCGTTCTATAATAGTAATACATGGTTAATAACTTATATGCGTATCTACCATTGTCTCGATAAAACAAACATGTGGTGTAAATATGACCTTATTCGGTTAAGTTGTTCAAAGTTGCACGATTACAAACATCCGCATTAATGATTAGATTTATACTAGTGGTCTCCTAGTGGTTGAAATCCGAGCCAAATTTATTAAATTTGTTTATGGTTTTTGTAAATAAACTTTATCTATATCAAATTCTCTATGTGCGCGCAATAAGCTAAAAAAGGGGTACAAAGTTTCTCTTAACGTATATAAGTATTAGATATATACGTAAAGATACAACAACTGTCTAGTATCGTTATGATGGTTCGAATTTGGAACATAGGAGACAAAGGAAGAGCTAGCCCAGTGTTCCAAATTAAAAATCGTGCTCCTTTTATATAGTTGGCACAGTGCGAGTGAATTTTATACTAGCATTATAGATATAGTTGCGGATTGTAGATAACTCCTTAGTAGCGGTATAAAAAATAAATAAAGCAGTAATAGTAAAGTATCAAGTAAGAAAGGTCATAATCGACACTCTTTGTCGGTTTGGTTTTGCGAATAAGGGCGTTTTGATTTGCATATGACACCCTCATTTTTCTTATCTATAAAGATAATTTATGTGGCTTTAGTATGTAATCAAACCACACAACCAACTGAATTTTTTGGAATACGAGATAAGATGTAACAATGACAAAAGTCTTTCAGATTTACTAGTATTCTGAATTTCAATGTTTGGCATGCCAATAGAAATTTAGTGTGGTTCTGGACGATGTTTTAACCTATAACTATTAAACAAGTCAACATTTATAGAAAATATGTATGTTAAATCGCAATTCAATTCTACTTTAGAAATAACATATATTTTGAGATAGGCATATTATAATTTCTATTTAATTTTGATTGGTGGTATAAATGTATGTATAATATAATATGCCCCACGATACCAGCGTCTGCCCACTCATAAATTACTGGTGTGTGCGGACAAGCACTCTTCACACCAACCTCATACTACTGAGATTAAACGAAAATATTTATTAAGTCAGGCATACATATTAGTGAGTATAACGGTTGGCATGTTTCATACAGTTGGTTTGCACTGCGTCGTTAGTCCAATGGCGTATCGCTGATCGTGAGTTCCTACGTTCAATTCTCGGATAGCTTAGCGTGATATTATTACAGATATATTACGAGGAATTTATGAACATTGAAGCACAATACACAAAGGACATACAAATTGCAAATAATTATTTGCGGCTCACACAATTTTTGTTCTATAAAGGAATCAAATCCGCAACACTTGGGGTGTTGTTTATGTCGAGCCAAATATTGAAACCAATGAGCTATCTGTGCAGTCAAATTCCAAATAACATTGATTTTGACCGCCTCATAAATTGTTAGAAATATTTAATGGGCTGTGAAAGTCAATAGATTGGAAGGTTCAACCGTTCCAAAGATTAGCTCGTACAGACAGACCAACAAACATAAATTCAGAAATGGCAGTTATTCTTTTGATACCATCGAAATTACTAACAAAATTCATCTTGATATTACAGGCAGGCATTTCGATTTTATTTATAAATATAAATTAACCTAACGATGACTACGTTGAAAGGGAAAGATTTGCGAACAAAAGCGTCAAAATTATCTGACAGAGAAGTTCTGCAGATCGGCTAGATTAAGAGTACTTTAAATTGAGTAGCGCGCATAACATTGCGGGTTGAATGATGCAAAGCAGGTTTATTAAGATTTTAGTGGGCAAAGAAGGGGTAGCCAGGTAGACATTAGACGGTGACTACAAATAAGTATTTTTTCATGTTTGTTAACAATGTTTTATATAAGTTCACAATCTCAGTATTACATAGATTGAAGATATCACTACTAAATGTCCGGAAAATACGACCCTTCTTACGTGACTTATTTCGCAATCCTTAACCTTTTTCAAAGTTTCTCACAGAACATCCGCAATTCAGTTTTTCTACTGCTAGATGTGCTTGGTTGCATTTGCGTCAACTTTGAACAAATACACCTTTAAGTAGTGGCGTGAGGTTATACCATAACTTATTACCCTTTCTGAATAAGCGGGTTATCTATCGCCAAAAAGGATTTGCATATTGGACTAGTAGTTCCTACAATTGCCGCGTTCAAATATACACATTCTTCTGCATTATAACATTAGTACGTATTGCTAAAGTATGTATATATTTATTTTCATGCAAGTTAACTTTATAAATAAGAAGTGCGATCAGTAGTCAATAGTTACCTTTAGTCTGTCATTACTAACACTGTTTTTCTCATTGTCTTTATTTGCACAATGCCCCATGTCCTCTCATTACATAAATTATGAGTGTGCGAGTAAGTGCCCTTAACAGCAACAGCAGACTCGTCGCCAATCAATATATTTACTAAGCGTAGCGAGGCAAGTCAGAAATATTGTGGGAATATTAGCTCAGAATCATCTTACCGCGGCTAGAGTTCATATATATATATATATATATATATATATGTATATATATATATATATATATATATATATATATATATATATATATATATATATATATATATATGTCTCTCAATATAGTATTTTAGCTAAAGCATATCGTTGCACAAAGTAAATACAATGTAGTTGCGGAATGTATTGTCTTCTTTATACATCAATGTAATACACCAAAATGCATGTAACAAACAAAACACAACACAACAAAACATTGTATTGTGATTTATTATGACGCTACATATCGTATTACATATATTCTGACGTTTAAATCGCGTTTAAATCTAAATAAACAGCAATATAGGCCGCTATATGTTAAATTTCAACTGTAGTTTGGATTATTGGAATATCACTTGTTTACTATGGTATTCTAACAAAAGCTAACATACGTTCGCGTTGTGCGAATTTGTATTTCACATTATAGCATTAAACTCAGTGTAATTTGGGACGTATGTCGGCATATTTTATATTTTCTTTGTGTGTGTAGGTTATAGAAACAAACCAGCAAAAATAATTTTACGTGAAGCATCCAAAATGTTTCCTACAAGTGAAATCACTTCCCAGTATTATGAAGGATAATATAATTCGTATGTAAAGTGTGGGTTTATATCCACACCTTCTTCATGCAATTTTATGACAATTCGGAATTCAAATTATCCTTTGTGATCACAGTGAAGCCTTCTTGAACGTATATGTGCATATTCAAGGCGTTAAATTAAATTTTAGTTAGATGAAGTTGCTCGGCATGTACAATCTTTTTTTGTCGGATGTTCATGTGAAATTTAGTAAAGTAAGTTTACGCTATCACGTTCGCAGTGTAAATATTATACGGTCCATTAAGTTTAGCTGTGCGCCGCGTTACTTCACTGCGACCTATCTTTAGTTGCGTGTACTTTTGAAACAGCGGTTGCGGAAACTTCTGTAGGAAAAGATAAGCGAAAGTTTGAGTCGAGAAAAAGAAATAAAACTTTGAACTCTTTTATAGTTTAATTGTTTACCAATGGACGTAGGTCACTTTGATCTATTCCGTCATAAGACTTAAAGTCAGAAACTTTAGCATTAAGACTAAAATTTATTGGGCAGAGTCAGACTTAGTCTTTTTTAGGCCTTTGGCTAGGCTCATTGAATGCTTACTGCTTATGCTACGCTGCCTATCACTGTTGAAATATAAAGTTTATATTTAGCTTTCAATTCAAGAGTAATTCAAAACTATTAATAATGTCAATGTAAGTCTTAAGTGATGCCTCTAAAAGATTTATAAACTTCAGGCTGAGGTCAGTAATTCCAATAACAGTTAAGACCACAGAGAAAATGTCGACTGCCCAGATGCTAAGATCCACATGTTATTTCTTCATATACATCTTGCTTTTGCTCGGAGTTTCGCCGACATTTATCCCAGGGGAACGCATACCGGGATTAAAGTATCTTATGTGTCAATTCAGCACTTATTCTATCCGTATGCCAAGTTTTATTCATATCCGTTTAATGATTTACACATGATTGAGTAGCAAACATCATAGGATTAGTAAGATTTATTTCAACTTCACGACTAGTTTAATTAAACTGTAAGTGTTTACATTAAACCTTACGATAATATTATTAAATTGTTATCAGTAGAATCCCAGCTTAATTCAATGAATTCAATATTGTCTAAGTTAACGCGAATGGAAACATGGATATCAAACTACTTTATACGAATTTCAGTCACTGATTTCAATTAAGTTTCTAGATAACCTCCATTTGGAAAGGTAGGTAAGAACTTATCGAATGTTCTCCATTTAATTCGGAGACTATTTGGAACACGTCCAGAGTACTAGTACCCAAGAAGAGGAGCATGCATGTACATGAGCGTTGCAATGGTTCCTACAAATTATTAAACCATTATAAATTGTATTTATTGTTTCTACAATACTGCATGTATTGCCCTGCCTTACTCTCCGCTAGACCATAGACTGCCTCTTCTTTTCCCATTGCAAGGCCAAAGCATTGGCTTGCGACACTCTTGATGGTGTACGATGTGTGAATGTAATAACTAAAGTTTTAGATACCGTTTGCCACCTGTTCGGCGAACAGACATTTGCGCAAGTTTGTTTGGATTATTTGTTACAAATATTGTTACTAATAAAGACCGAGGCGAAGCCCATAGGTTAAATTTATATTTGTGAAGGCCAGTTCTCATCTGCCATTAAAGACCACTTCTTGACGTCGTAAATGGAATAAGACGCAATGTATGGCTTTTATCTGAGAATTAGGTTAAACGTGATGAGAAAATTTGACACGGTTTGTGAAATGTTACCTAATCATTGATTTATTTAGTCAGTTTCTATATAGAAGTTTTTATTGAATTTTATTTTACTCTAGAACATAGCTGCGACCGTGACAATTTGATTCTGATTCTGATGATTAAAAGTGATTGAGATAAATATTGAATAGAAATAGATTAAATGGGATATTCAGCATTACCTAACACTTCGCGAATAGATTAGCAGCTAAGCTTGAAATACAGCAACCTCGTGTCCTTTTTATAACTTATGTGGCTTGACTAGTGTAATGAAACAGTACACAATTTAAAAGGATAGATTTTGTAGACTGGCAGTAATGTAGTCATTAAGCAGAAAATAATAAAATACGGTTCTATACGCCAAATATTTTAATGTAATTTTATACCATTATGATTTTTTTTCTTGTGACATGTTTCGAGTAAGAAACAAAATCTGGCGTGCTATTACATAAATGTTTAAATCAACTTTACTGCGAAACATTTGTAACAAACAGTTCCACGAATTAATGTTTAGCTAGTTTTCAGAATGCTTTAACGTTAATATGATTATAAATTAGACTGAAGTGCTTCTAACGTACCTTGTTATACTTTAAAACGTGTGCCGACTGAGATAAGTATTAATTTTTTAGTAGAAATTTAGGCTTTCGCTTTGAATAAGTGCTTAGTAACTTAGTCGCACTGTGATAAATAAAATAATTTTATTGTAGGAATAATAGTGGTGATTGATATTTCGACTTCAAAAGTTTTCATGAAATATATGTACAAATATATAATAATAATATCAGCCATGTAATAGATTGTTCCATTGTCATTGTCCACTGCTGGGCCTGGGCCTCTTTTCAGTGTGAAAAGGATTAGGCCATAGTCCTTCAAGCAGGCTCAGTGCGGTTTGGCACTTTACATATCTCTGAGAACACTATGCAGAACTCACTGACATGGAGGTTTTCTCACGATGATTTTCACTCACCGTTAAAGCGCGCGATAAAATTGAGTATTTAATACGCACATTATTTCTTAAAGTCGGGGATGCGCCTTGAGATCTATCTCGAGACCTCAGCGTGGCAGTCCAACGGTCCCCACAAGGCTATCGCTGCTGTTACACAAACCTGTATATACCAGATTACAATGAAACTGACTTTTATGGGAAATTTCATGGAAAATTCGGTTACTATGTCGTGTAAATTCTCAGTAGCTAAACAAAGTTTGGGGTTATTCTCCGTAAAATGCAGTAGACTCACCGCCTATTAAACCGTAGTTGGCGAAATGAGGGTGTTACTTCAGCCAACATGTTCGAGGATAAGACGTGATACTACGATGAGTAATAACGATCCACTACAATTTCAACATAATATACAATTGTCTACTCCCTCTGACAAACAAGTTTAAGTGCAAGAGCAACTGAGATACTTATATCAACAACTCAGCCATCACAAGAAAATAAATATTTAAATAAAAAGATTTATAAACGTGCCTCAACAAAATTATAAAACGAAAATAATTAGCTAAATATGAAATGATCTTTCTATTCAAATGTATTTTAACAGTAAGTAGTGTGACGATATATTACTGCTCGGTTTGCTGCGACCCTCGACGTTATTTACATATGTGAGTGGACTTATCCTTCGTCTGCCCACTAAGAAGCATTGCCGTATAAAATACCAATACTCTCTATATAATTCAAGGAAATGTGACGAAATATATATATCGTTTTTACGAGGCGACATCACCGGCTACAAATAAAGCGAACGAAATCATTCGCGCTCCTGCGAGGTAATGAAAACGTATTTATACAGTTTTATGTCTGTTTATAGCTGTGAGCTATAAACAGACATAAAACTGTATAATAGTGTATAGTGTTTGCTTATTCGTTGCCAAAAGATCTTAAGTATGCCTCGAACAGAGGCGAAATACGTGTCGGTGTATTTAATTTGTCCTTGTCGCGGAATATTCCAAATTGGACAAGCCCCGGAGGGCGATGGCACTCCGACCAACAGAAGTTTGGAATGCCATTTCTATATATTACTATAGTTGGGGTCGACGTGCTCAGAGAGATAGTAGGGTTCCTTTTCTCAGAAGATAATTGTTTTCTAAAGGATTTCTGTCGTTGCTATTCTTTTGTTCGTCGTTAATGGATTACGCAGACCGTTTGCTTATTAATTAAGGCAATGTGATAATGCTACAAACTAGTGAGACAATTGAAAAATAATGTAATATCAATATAATATCGAATTAGGAAGACATTTTTTTTATTGACCCTTATTCCTTCCCTATGACTGATAGTTCGGTAAATTACCCGAGTATTTTTATCTGAGTACTGCATATATCTAACGGATCATATACATTGCCTTACTATTTGTGAAATGTTTGACAATAGCGAGAGCACTGTGTCGTTCGTATTATTTTCACTTCAAGAAATCCACTTCTCATGAGTAGTATTGGCAATTCTCAACGTATAAGCTACGATGACAACAAAATCCTAACGGAAAACAAAACTTAATTCAAGCTTATCTGTATTTTGACGTTTATATTGTTCGAATTTTATTTTTTACTTGGTGTTGCTAGCTGAGGTGATAAATGTATAACTCTCTTTCATAAATATAGCTTGTTATAGCAATAAATATAAATCTCGTCTTATATTAATTTATATTAATAAGTCAAATTAATATGACATGACATTTTTCGCCATTAAGAATTTGTGTTTAAAATGGGCATATGATGATATAAGTGGGATAAATGATAGATGATAATCTGGCTAATCTACAGTTTCAGGATTATCTATTATTTGCGCCACACCCTGTATATGCGTGTTTAACGGCACATTATGTACTAATTGGTAATGATATCTTGGACCAATATAAACTTTGACTTTGGTTAACCTTATTTTGCTCGTCTTTGTTCGTTGTGCCACAAAGTGGGCGAGGATTTATGATCAGCAATTGACTATGAAAGGCTCATTGAATGAAACGTTACTCAAAACTTTAACTATTCTTATCGTTAAAGTGTTCTTTTTAATTTCAGTTTATATTTGCTGTTTATTAGATTTACGGCAATTGGACTACAGATGTGTTACCAAAATTAAACTTATGATTCGTGTTTATATTCACCCAATTATCTTACTAACGAAAGTAATTAGAGAGTAATTACAAAAATACTATAATGGCAATGTTAACATCTAATCACGAGTCAAGCAAATCAGCATTAACTCAGACATTTTGAAAAATGTACATACATAGATAATAGTCAATTATTAAATGAAATAGGTATCATTAATGCAAAATAACATGCTTGTGTTATGGATAATTAGGTTGACGATAAAGTTATCGCTTCCTTTTTAAGCTGGTTGAAAGTTTAACTATTATTACTAGTTAGAGTCGCAGTGGTTTCGCTGTAAGTAGTGCAGGGACACTATAACGCCATTTGCGAGCAGTGAAATCTCCACTTACCTTTCGTGACAAGCCGTTGAGTGCCATCCGACGTGCAACATGCGAGGTTTCATAGTGGCCAGTAACTTTTTAGTACCCAAGAAGGTTCTTCGTTAACTATATGTATCTTAAGGCTGTCTGGAAATTAAAAGATAAACAAAAATATAAAATTGTCTTCTATTTACGCGAATATTATTCATTGAAATTAAACTGCTATATACGGATTTTATTTTTCTATATAGACAGACAACTGCCATCTTAGTCTCCCCGTGACCATGGCTGCTAAAAAGCAACCGAAACGTCGGGGAAAGTGTAAAAATAAATTAAATCTAAATAGTTTTAATAATAATTTAATTAGCTTAAAAATTAGTAAAGTTTAATAGTAGTAGTAGTGTAACAATTTTCAAAATTTTGTAATAAAGTGTCAAATAAACAACGCGATAAAATCCGTATATAGCAGTTTAATTTCAATGAATAATATTCGCGTAAATAGAAGACAATATTATGTAAATCAGTACGGACTGGAAACAGCAACAAAAATACGCCGGTTAGAAGATCTACAAACTAAGCGCGCAAGATATGTAACATCTTTAAATTTCTTGAAGAGATGTCGTGATCACAGTCTCATTCCTACGTGTGTCAAAATATCAGCCAAGAAAGACATACGAGGAAGCGCTAAGATCTTAAAACAGGCAAGTAAAAAAAGATACAACTGCCATCTTAGTCTCCCCGTGACCATGGCTGCCGAAAAGCAACCGAAACGTCGGGGAAAGTGTAAAAATAAATTAAATCTAAATAGTTTTAATAATAATTTAATTAGCTTAAAAATTAGTAAAGTTTAATAGTAGTAGTGGTGTATCAATTTTCAAAATTTTGTAATAAAGTGTCAAATAAACAACGCGATAAAATTCGTATATAGCAGTTTAATTTCAAAAAATATAAAAGCGTTTTTTATTTTAATTGTGTACCATTATTGGTGTTTAAGGTAAAATAACTGATTATTGTGGACGTTGATGTAGTTGTTATTTCGTTCCACAGTTGGTACAGGAGGTGGTGGCCGCTCTGTTTCCCTCACGGGCGGAGCACACTCCTCCGCTGATCGTTCCGCCTTCCATGGCGTCCAGCGCGGACTTTGACGACTACGTGGTTCCTGAAGTGACCCAGGTAGAGTTGCGAGCGGCGGTGTCGAGACTTCGCTCGAAAAACACCGCCCTAGGGCCCGACGGCATTCCAGGTCTTGCATTGGCCCTGGTCCTCCAGGAGCTCGCGCCCCGACTCAGGGGGCTCCTCAATGAGTGTTTGCAGCAGGGCCAGTTTCGGTGCCAGTGGAAGGTGGGGAAACTGGTCCTGATCAGGAAGGAAGGGCGTCCGGCGGCCAGTCCGTCCGCCTACCGGCCCATTGTGTTGCTGGACGAGGTGGCTAAACTGTTTGAGTTTATTATCGCGGAGCGCCTCGTCCAGCGTCTTTCTTCTGTGGGTCCGGACTTGGCGGACAACCAGTATGGTTTCCGTCGCGGGCGCTCTACAATCGATGCTATCCTGCGTGTGAGGAGCCTGGCTGAGGATGCGGTGTCCCGGGGCGAGGTGGTCCTCGCGGTGTCGTTGGACATCGCGAATGCCTTCAACTTGCCCTGGAGGTGTATCAGGGAGGCACTCATTTTCCATAGACTTACCTCCGCCACATTGTCGGGGCATATTTATCTGAGAGGGTAGTAGTCTACCCGGGTCACAACGGTTGGAGTCGGCGAGAGATGTCATGCGGTGTTCCACAGGGATCGGTTTTGGGTCCGCTCCTGTGGAACATTGGTTACGACTGGGTGCTGCGAGGTGCGCTCCTCCGTGGCGTCGGCGTCACTTGTTACGCCGACGACACACTTGTCACGGCGAGGGGTAAGTCGCACCGGGCGGCGGCCATACTGGCGACCGCTGGGGTCGCACAAGTCGTTGGTCGTATCCGGCGGTTGGGCCTTGAGGTGGCCCTGTCCAAGTCTGAGGCGGTTTGTTTTCACGGCCCTCGGAACCGGCCACCTCAAGGGGCTCACATCATGGTAGGAGGGGTCCGCTGTCGAGCGAACCCTTACGTATCTGGGTCTCTTGCTCGACAGCCGATGGGACTTTGTAGCCCACTTTCGTCGTCTAGCCCCCAGGCTTTTGGGCGCTGCAGGTGCGCTCGTACGTCTGCTGCCCAACCTAAGGGGGCCAGGCACCTCCTGCCGGAGGCTCTACGAAGGGGTCGTGCGGTCCATGGCCCTTTATGGGGCACCAGTTTGGGAAAATAACCTGACGGCCCGTAATATATCGCCGCTCCGTGCGCCACAGCGTGCAATGGCCGTCAGGTTGATTAGAGGCTACCGCACGATCTCGTTCGAGGCAGCAAGTCTCCTCGCCGGATCGATGCCCTGGGACCTGGAAGCGGCACTTCTGGCGTCGCTCTACCGTTGGCGTCAAGAAGCGCTAGCTCGGGGCGAAAGACCGGGTCTTCCCGCTTTAGAGGCGGCACGGTCCGAACTCCGCCAGGTCCTGGTGGAAGAATGGAGAAATCGACTTGTGCACCCCAGTGCCGGGCACGCCACAATCGTGGCGGTAAGTCCCGTTTTAGATGAGTGGCTGGAGAGGCGGCATGGCGCCCTCGCCTTCCGGCTGACACAGGTATTGACTGGCCACGGTTGTTTTGGCCAGTTCCTGTGTCGTATAGGCCGGCAGGCGACGCCCGGATATCATCACTGCGGCGACTGCCGCGATGTTGTTGTGGACACGGCGCTGCACACTTTGGCGGATTGCCCCGCCTGGGCATCGCAGCGCCGTGAGTTGATCGCGGCAGTCGGACTGGTTGCCCTCTCACTCCCGGCCGTGGTTCAGTCTATGGTCCGGAGTGAGAGATCGTGGAACGCCGTCGCCTCCTTTTGTGAGGAAGTAATTTCCATCAAGGAGGCGGCGGAGCGGGAGAGGGAGCGCTTAAACCCTCTCCCCAACCGCAGAACCGGGCGCCGGAGGGCGCGAGATGACCTCCAGCCACTCTGAGGTTTGACCTGGAGGTGGTGAGCTGCGTGGGCCTGGTCGCCACCCGATCAGCACCAGGTCCGAGAGGCGGCGTGCGTGTTCCCACGTGCGCCTCTGTATCGTGTCTTTGTCCCTCCCAGGGGGACGGTGGAGGAAGTATTTCTGTGTAGTGGCCTGCCGTTTTACACGGCGGGCCGAAACCACGGTGGGGTCGCGATTGCATGTGAAAACGATTCGCGCGGCCTCGCCGTCTATGGTTATGTCGAGGAACACCGTGGTAGGTTTAGTCGGTATTACCAGGGTATCAATTCCCTGGTGAGCCCGACATAACCTCTCCGTCGCCCCGCGGAGAGGTATGCGTCAAAGCATTCCCCCATGTAAAAAAAAAAAAAGTTGTTATTTCGTTACTACACAATAACAAATTCATTAATTATGAATATACCTGTATGTCAATAACTTAATGAAAACTAATCCTTCAGAAATAATTCTTTATTATCTCTCCACAATATTTAATAATGTCCTCTAGACCGAATTTCGGTCACGGCGGCCAGTCTTAACGGAGCCTGGCCATCTGCGCAAGAGATATTATAGTGCATAAGTGTTTGCGCAAACACAAGTGCTCTCCCTGTTCCGTAACTCTCATGATCCGATGGGACGGTAATCCGACACGACCGGAGAGAGATCAGGCGCAGCACCAACGGCTTTACGTGCTTTCCGAGACACGGAGTGTCTAACACCGCCAACTTCCTAACGCCGGGCTGCTATTGAACTTTCTTAACAGAAAAAACCCAATAACTTTATGTTGCCCGGACCCGGGATTCGATCCCGAGACCTCGTACATTCGTTATAACCTGCTTATACCTATAAATGCTTACTATTTACAAATAAAGCAATGTGCCTTGGTTTATAATCTATTGCTTATGCTAGAACATTATACCTTCATGTTCATTTTTATATTTCTAGCTAAAAAGGTGTAATTATAAAAATAATAAAATATTTTTAATTAGTACTCATATTTTTTGAACCTCCGTAATTTCTTCATAAAACATTGTACCGTTATTTAAAATGTAGTAGTATTTTATTAATTGGTAAAAGGTATATTTTTCTATATATAATTCTACTGTACGTGTGCATGTCACTGAACTCCTACGAAACGGCTGGAACAATTTTGATAACGAAAAATTGTGTGTGTTCATGTGGATTCGAGGATGGTTTAGATTTGGGTTTTTTTTTTCGTGTACAGGACATCGTCTGTCGGGACAGCTAGTATATATATATATATCTATGTGAAAAATGTGCTGTTATTAGATTTTCGACATGTATGTATCTTAATTATGGGACACAGGGCACCACCCTAAATTAGAAAATACCTACACCTTTATAGAATATGTAGCGTAGTTCGAAAACACTTTTATATGCATATTTATCGGTATATGTTTGCTAACGAATTGTTATATGGCAATTGAACGACTGCATGTTATATAGGTACTCACTTTATCCCGATATGTTATACGAAAATCTGTCCGTGACCGTCACTATAAGGCAACATTCGCGAAAGTGTGTATTTTAATAGTAATAATAATAATCTATATAAAAATCAAAAAGTGGTAGAAATAATTAATCTCCTTATATTTAAAATATAGTAGGTCCTTTTATTTCTATAAAACTAGGTAATGCTTTAGAATACCATAAAAAAAATATTTCTTTTAAAATGAGACTTGTCATGTAGAAATTGGCTGGATTGCGAGTCCAAGTCCAGTAACATAGTTTATATTATATACATTTTATAGCAAAATTTATTGGCTGCTATAATTTGAGGGCGATAATAAATAAAATCATATCATCTTATGCGATTGGCTTGATATGCATCGTAAATTTATTATATTTGTGTACAAGCAGCATCATAAATAGTTAAATATTTTAGTAGCATCATAAATAGTTAAATATTTTAGTAGCATTATAAATAGTTAAATATTTTAGTAGCATCATAAATAGTTAAATATTTTAGTAGCATCATAAATAGTTAAATATTTTAGTAGCATCATAAATAGTTAAATATTTAAGTAGCATCATAAATAGTTAAATATTTTAGTAGCATCATAAATAGTTAAATATTTTAGTAGCATCATAAATAGTTAAATATTTTAGTAGCATCATAAATAGTTAAATATTTTAGTATGTTATGCCTTGAAAACTCTTACTATTACACATGGAACTATGATCAAATAAACTACCTGTTAACTAACTATTATTGCTATAAAAATATAACATGTGCATAATTTAAAGATAGAGGCAATAGTCAACTCGCAAGTGTTTACCGACATGTGTTGTTAATTGCACAACTTCTCATTTAGCCGTGGCAACACTATCCAACTTATCGGCGTAATGCTTCAAGAGTGCTCCAACAACGTCACAATATTGCGTTACAGAGATCGGATATTCGGATGCATATTTACCTAAAGTTCAAGTGTTGGCTATTATGGCAAGCGCTTTTTATCGACAAATATTACTATCTTTCATTTCTTTTATATGTATTTTTCGTATGCACAAAATAAATAAATATTTTGTAAGATATCCTTAACAAATAAATAAATAGTACTGAGTTCAATAAAACATTTTACGCTCCTGACCCGTGGTACACACGGCTACACATCAAGTTAGACACCCTATATACGCATAACTAAGCTACATATAAAATAGAGAATTGTCGGAAAGAGACAGTGTATAGTCGTGTCGATGTAATGGTAAGGATAGAGCGTAACAAAAATATAATGCACTCTCTCGCACGATTCGCAGCGTTCAACTTCTAATAGTTCAAAGTCCAAAGAGTCTAGGTTGATGAGTCCCTGTGTGTACAACTGCGATGTTCAAATGGTTGTACCACGGGGAAGTAAAGTTACCCATGGTCAACTGTTGTAACATATTTTTTTTGCTATTTATGATTATAACCCGTAGTACAACGGTGAAATTATGTCCAACTAGTTGTACCACGGGGATAGATCCTTAAAATAACTAAGAAAAAAATTGTGTGAAACAAATGAACGTCTACAAAACAAATGACTATCAGAAAGTGATCACCCATCGATATTGCTTACAAAAAACAGGTGCATGCGATTTTCGGCCTTATTGAAATTAGTCAGAATTTATCATTTTAACGTATTAATGTCAGAAAACAAGAAAAGACCAATAAAATGTCTCTCAGGAATTGTAATTGAAATCATAAATAAATAGCAAAAAAAATATGTTACAACAGTTGAACCATGGGTAAATTTACTTCCCCGTGGTACAACCAGTTGAACATCGCAGTTGTACGTACCACGGGTCGGGAGCGAATATTTATACCTATTAATTATGTTTTTTTATTTACCACACCACCCTTTCCTTCACATCCTACATACTTGAATGGAGAGTTAAGGTTTAATGTAAAGTATTATATTTTATTATATTCATACATTCGACTAGCTAAGCAATCGCGGAAACCCGGGCTATTATTATAATAAAAAAATTCTGTGTAGCCGCTTCCATAATACGTTAGCCGAAAATCGACTTTAGGTAAATTTGCATCCGAATATCCGATCTCCTTATAAGCTTATTCTCGGTACACGATTAGTCCCATTTCACTGTGAATTTCGATGATCAGAGGCCTTTGACGTATTCTAATTAATGTCGGTTGCTTTGTAGTGAAGCATGACAGGATCGCATTGCAGCTCTTACTGTAATGTGCAGCACTGAGTAAATGTAATTCTATTTTCTACGAATAAAACATACGTGTAGTACTGCAGGGCATTTGCCGCTAATTAAAATACTAACACTATACTAACAGTTGAATAGTGTAATCACGTACATACATACGAGTAATTTTGTGTTGTTAAGAACTTGGAATATTGTGAACATTATTAAAGAACAATTTGTGACCACGTGTGACGTGTGCCGGCGTGCTGTGCCGCTGACCCACCCGTGGAGAAGCTGTTCAAGGTTTGGGTAAGCTCATTGACTATAATTCGGATCCGTTTATTGTTCAATTGTGCTAACCCACTTGATTCACAGCCCATCGACTGAAGCACAATTTTAATGTTATTAATCTTGCATATATATAAACTTGATATATATTGCCATGTATCGTGGCCAGAGTACATTCACATTTGTTGCTAGATCGGGTTAGAAGATAGCTTTCCGCTGTGCAACCAAATTCCTAGCAGGTCTTGGCACTGAATGATACAAAGTCTCAAAAGCAACATGGAGTCTAGACTTCACCGAGTACAGTTCTAGAACTGTATTCGGTAGACAGCAATAGGCTCGCAACCTATTAAGAAGAAACATAAGTAACCATAACGAAGCCATAGTTGTTATACGTTTCTGACTTCTCCTACGGAGATATAGGCGTAACATACATGCACAGTATATGAACGTAAAAAGAACCATATTAATTATAGTGTTGATTCCACACGCCGAAAGAAGAAATTTAATTATCTCAAACTTCCATCACCCCTCATTTCGGCGCGAATAAGCAGTTGCTATAAAAAGACGAGCAAACAAACTCGTGAAGTCAAATTGAGTTTGGCAGAAGCGAGCGAAATCCCTCGGTCACAGCTTTGCGTCGCAAACAATTGAAAGGCAGTAAAAGACACGTTATCGAATAGAATAAATTCTATACTGACTGCACTGATGTCGCCTCGCTACTGCCACTGCGCACGGGATAAATCTTTGTGTTATCCACAAATAGTTGTTCCGAGTCTGGATATTCTTTGTGTCTGTTGTTTGAATGTTTATAAAGTCCCCCGCAACACAGGATTTATTCCTAGTACGGGAGTTGACTTTATATAAAATGAAAACTTTCAAATGTTTCGTTGTGAAATCTCTCAACATACGCGACCTAAAAGAAAATTAACTCTCCGGTGACAGTGCACATATTGCTCTGAACTAATTTCATTAGTCCACATTCTAATAACACCTACGAAGAATGGAAAGTGGGTATGCGTTTGAGCTGCAATTATAAATATAAAATGAGTAAAAAAATTTATGTACATACTAATAAAAAATGTCAAAAAGAATTGTTTCTTTTTGTCTCGTCTAACAAAGACATTGTCATTAATTAAATGTACTGGTACAGTAAACTTTGTTGTGTTTTATGAACGCTTATATATTTATCTGTGTGAAAAAATACAAACGCTGTATACCGTGTAGGAAATCCCGGAGCTTTATATATTTTTTATATTTTTGAAAATAGATACGTCGCGTGTGTGCTTATTTCTACAACTATTCAGTCCTATTTATTTCCTAGCGAAGCCGCGGATAACAGCTAGTAATAAATATGTATGTAGATGATAAGGCAAGAGTATTTAAGAAGTGGTTTGCCAACAATTGTTACACTTTATATACATACATATATACTAGCTGACCCGCGCAACTTCGTCTGCTTCACATAAGAGAATTTGCCCCGTTCTTGCAAACTTTTTCATTAATGCTCTGCTCCTATTGGTTGTAGCGTGATGTTATATAGCCTATAGCCTTCCTCGACAAATGGGCTTTCAACACTAAAATAATTTTTCAAGTCGAATTAGTAGTTCCTGAGATTAGCGCGTTCAACCAAACAAACAAACAAACACTTAAGCTTTATAACTTAGCTTTGTCTTTTCAGATTTCTCAATGCGAATGTTTGTACCTTTGCATGTCTTAATTCACCAGACTATTATAACCATTTTGGTTTAGTTATAAGTTAAATAACCTTTTTAAGTTTTTATCATTATCTTATTAAGTTATCATTGTTATTATTTGTCCTTTTATTAATGCACAAATAGCAATTATCAATTAAAATGTTATTAATGCACAAATGACAATCATCAATTAAAAATATTAGAAGTATGAGACATGAAACAGATGAAAGAGAATCCAAGCTACCGGTAGTTAAGGCTCTACAGAGAGAAGCCTCATCACGATGCGTGCCGTGTCAAATAATACAGCTGTCCGCATGAGACTTATTGATTAGACTTATTATATTAGTTGAGTTCTTGTATACACAATCACTTCATAAGCAAAATAGAATAATATAAAGTGGTTATTGCTATTACAATAATGCAAATTATGATTACATAATGTAACTTGAACTAGATATTATTAATTCATAAATACTCAATTTGTTGGAATGTTATTCTTGTACAATTCAAGAGGCGAAGACGTAGCCATTTTCCTATTTCTACTTATACTAAATAACTAGCCTACTAACTAAATGTTCCCTTAGAAATGTTTGCCTAGCGGTCATGTTTTACTGTTTGAAACGGTTGTTTTATTATATACTTTATTATGTTTATAAGTATATTATGTTTGGTTAGGTTAATAATTTATAAGGTTTTATAAATTATTAATTAGTTTTATCAACTTTCCAGAACATCAAACATGAAAAATACAAGCTCATTTAATTATAATCGCGTTTACTCAGTGGTTGAATTTCGACCATAATCACTATAGAAATTTTGAGGAAATATACTTTTCTCAAATTTGCCATAGTGATTATGATAGTGATAAACTTTCATAAAAAACTAACCGTCTCGAATATTATTTTGAAAACGCTATAGTTCGTCAATCGTCAACAAACAAAAGCAAAAATGGAAATCGGTTGACAAGCGTAAGGAGAAAAGGTATTGAACTACGTGTCTTTATATATTTTTGAATACCTACACGTACGCGCATATTCTTAAAACACACATATTATTATGTATGATAATTTGACTTACTATTCGCAGATCGTTATCAGAATTCATTACAAAAAAAGAGAACTTACAGATACAGACAGAAGAATTATTTCATCTGGATATGAAATGGTAGAATATTATATTATATTAATTCTTCTGCATAAGTATAGCTCACCAAAAATATCTGAGTGAGAATCTGAAACTTAGCCTATTGAGTTTACCCAGACGTGACATAAATATTAAATAAAATACAGCGCTGAAATTGTTATGGCTCATAAATCTTCTGATCTCGAAGGCTAATCCTTCGACTACTAAGAAAAATAAGCAGCTCTTATATGTATTTTATTGAAAAACTACAGTATTGCGTAAATCTGCAGATTGTGCGAAAGCAAAATACCGAGAGAAAGCCGAATGAAATTTGTTTCTTAAACACGCCTACAACTCTTGATAAAGTATCAAAATGTCAACCTTAAGCTAGGAAGGAAAACACTTTTTGTAGTTTCTGGACGTTAGTAGGTTTGTTTTAGGATTGCGAGTTGCCAAATCCTTTATATCCGAGGCCTTGAGATCGCCGTACCGTAAGTGTGGTCGAATCAATTTACATTTTACATAAACCGAACAGCGCAAAATGGTGAATATGTGGTTTATTGAGTAAACAACGAACTATGTTTTGGTCGTGTGTATGTATTCAGTGCACCCTGGGAAAGACCGCTACTGTTTATAGAGGTTCTAACAAACTTGACTGTTATATGTTTTAACGCTTTAGGGTAGAAATAAAATAGACCACTATTTGGCCGGTTTATTAGTCCGATGCGACCCGTCCCTAGAGTAATAAAGTTGTTTGATCGAAAATCTTTGCTACTAGTATTAATATGCTTCAGACATAAGGCCTATTATCGAAGTTTGAGTAATTAGCCTTTTACTTATTTAAATAATAACTAGGTATGTCGTTAAGGTGAAGTGTTTAGATGTGTAATATTGTAATACAGATGGTTTTAATTTCACTTTTTCGTGAACGTTACACTATCATATTCAACACATAATTATAATAGTATTAGTCTAGTTATCACAGTTTTCAACAAGTATGAATTTCGGAGGCAGAGCAAGCAAAAGGCGTACGAGAACGTAACATTTAAGTGCTCACTTGACTTTAACGTTTATTTATTTTTAATATAATCGCTCCGCGTCAGTGATTGAAAAGTAGGTCATCATTGTGAGGGAAATATAAAAACAATCCAAATTTATAAATACAATGGAACTTGGGTATGCTTCCAAATAATTAAGCGTGTGGTATCACGTAGCACTTAAATTAGGGCAGCACGATATGGGAAGAAAATGGAGCTAATTACCCAACAGAAAATACTAAACACTTAAACAATCTTGTATTGTGTTGAGCCTACTTAAGGAGACGACGTATTATTAAAAAAGACTAGCATTTTCTTAGCGCTAGCTAAAATACCAAGTTTATTTTTTAAGAATTGGGAATGTGTATAGCTCTTACGTTGTGTGCCTGTTAAAAGCTGGCTTGTTAAGCAAGCATTATTTTGAAAACCGCTTGTTTCGTTTATTTCCTAATTTCATCGGTTGGCTTTGCACCGTGTTAAGGAATTACCTATACTTAAATTGAAAGGCGGACAGAATTTATCGAAAATATCGATCAAACACAATTGCCCAACTTAGTATCCATGCTGTCTATAATTAATTATACTAAGCTATAAAAGGCTAATATCAGTAGATATCTGCTTAAAATAATTGGTTTGAATTAAGCACTTTTTCATTTTGAAAGTCGGATACTAAGAGTAGGACCGTCTGACTACGTTAAGATGTATTCAAAATATCGTCATAACATCAAGATATATCACGTTCATAAAACGCGATGATTATGAGTTTGACAGCGTATTTTATAACGCACATAATTCCTCATAATATCTAAGTTACGGTTTGAGAGTTGAGTTGGTTTATAGGGATAGGCGGTTTTATCTTATCTCTGTGTAAAATGACTATTCGCAAGCGTTTAAGAACTGGTTTTTATTAATAGGGACGAGAAGAGCGGAAGCTTTTCATCCAATTTTGATGACTGAAACGGAACTTTGACGGAATCTAATTGGATAGAGAAGCTTTGTCTCTCTTCGCTTGCAGATGCAACCAATCCGGTGCCTTCTCATTGACAGAATCATTTAAACTTTGTAATACGGTATTTGACTAGCTTTGTCTTACTTTAAAATAATACGGACCATTGTAAGACGAAGTGGAAATGAAATTGAAGTTTCTCGAGTATAACCAAGTTGTAAACAATTTAATATTGCTATAAAAGACAGTGAAAGCACTACAAGAAGAGTGTTGATACTTTACTTAATTTCAGATCGTTTTATTCCTTAATATAATAACGGTATTTCTAAACAGATTATCATTGTGCAAAAAAGGAATAAGAAAAGTGGAAAGGCTCTCCAAAACTATTTTGAAATTTACTTAATGTAAATACTTATTGAAGAAGAAGCTCGCTCTAGCAGTATAGCTTACGTAATAAGGATGAGTGTTATTAGATTCTACTGAAATTTTATACAAAATGTACAGTGATAGCATGTTAGATGGAACTATACTCATTATAGTATTTCAGCACAGTTTTTAGATTTTGTGTTTTTTGTTTTATTCCTGCAATGTCGGAATTCAAACATGGCCTGTATCTACTTATTTATCGTGTTGTTTGCTAACTACCTATTGTGCGACATCGTTAGCCTTTGGGCTCTCCCAGTGTTACAAGATATCCTCATACTATATTTCAGTAAACGTCGTGCTTCAGGCCCGATTGAGTAACCAACACTCAAAATTTGTTTAGGACAAATTCTTACCTCATTCATTTTGAGCGTATAAAGTCATCGTGGGATATTGCTTGCCTTTATCTGGAAAACGCATTTTATGTTTGTAGTAAAAACAATAGTCGAGAACTAGTCTGTTGGTTTAAAAGAATACAAACTTTTAAATAGATTTCGGTCACATAGAAAAAGAAATACGATTAGAGTTAGCGATGGTTAAAAAACTTAGCACGCTTACAATTTGAACATTTTCTTATTGTTAACATTGTTTGTGATGTTTTTGTGCTCGTTTATACTCGTGAAACGAACAGTTTTCTCTTTAACGTTATCCTTGCCGAGTATAATATCGTGGACAAATAAAAAAAGATTTCATACCTTAATGCAATTAATGGAACTACCTCTGTTTAATCAAATGGATATGTCATAGTATAACTAACGAGATACATAATACGATCAGATACTATACAGAGGAGAAACTTAGATTTCTGTATATTTATTTTTTTATTGATTTTTTATTCTGCACACACTTAACAATGGCAACATTTGTGACCGAGAGTCTGGTTTGTATATATCGCTATTGTGAACAGTAATGAAGTGATTATCGAAATGTTGAGTACCGCTTAACCGAATTTTCGGCAAAGTGGTACTCAATATTTTCGCTGTATTGAATTGTGTATGATTAAGTATGATTTATTTGGTCTTACGTAGAGTTTGCCGAGTTGTATTTTTAATTTACCTTTGTTTCGGTATGCCTTCTTTTCTGATATAGCTTTCAATCAATCTTGTAATTTGTATAACAGTAGAAAAATATGGTTATAAAAATGTATGGCTATTTTTTTGGGATCATTGTTAACTTATTATAAGATAATTAGATGCGATTGAAATATGATCGAAACAGTACGCTTTACCATGCTAGAAGAATTGTTAATTTTTGTATTTTTTGCCATATGAAGTCATTAAAAACTAACTAGACCTTTGTTGGTTTTTATTGCTCTAGTTTATCTTGGCTTTATTACTGTTGTCTCAAGATACACAGGCATTTTATTAGCCTTACCTTGTACCCTGTACCTTCGACCATACTCTGCCGACGACGTACATATATGTTTTGTACTTTAATAAAGTCTTTGGTAAAATAATTTTCCACTCATTTTCACCCATCGTGAATACTTGCTTGCCTTTGTTGCATATGTATACGTGAGATACAGTTAACATTCATTCATTCATTCAAGTATAAACATACTTTTTATAATTAAATTTGAAATATATTATTGCTGCCGCCAAGCCGAGTGTTCTCGGTTTGAATTCCATACAAGACAGTTATTTGTAAATATATCCATAAATAAGTATGTTAAGTCTGAGTTCGCCTTTAATTATATGCTTTATACAAGCACTGAAATTTGTCTCTTGCGACACAGGGACTAAAGCCTAATATGCGCATGGTCTTTACTGAGAATTAATATTGTTACATGCTGGGTTCGAGGGATAAGAATATAAAAACTATTACCGACTAAAACATGTTTTATTCTAACACACAATTAAATTTAAAACACAACACACACTATACTTACTACATTTTTCACTGTAACTGCTTCAAACTCAGTGGTATTTTCGCTTCCGTTCGCTCCGATGAATACTTGACCGCTTACGATTGTCAACTGACTCGGCGAGCGCTGGCCTTGTCATTTTATACGCGCTTAAAGCGTTTCTAGAGATTTCTAGAAACGTCTTATCCGGTATGTAAATAGTACGAAGATTCGAGAAAGTTCCAGCTCTCTCTCTACTCTTCGCGTACCGACAAGCTACGTAGTTCAGTAAGACGTCAATAGATGGCGCTGTAATAAATTATTAGAAGGAATTGTCGAGTCGTACCACAGTACCGATAGATGGCACTGGCTGTAACAATATAAATGTGTAATAACTTATTATAGATTTACAAATAATTAATGGGAACAAAAACATATAATATGGTTTTGTACGCATTTTGTAAAAACAGATATCTTTCTGTAGTAAAAATAGAAGTTGCACTTTAAAAGACAAATGCAATTACTTCTAAGTTTAAAGAAGTATGGTATTTTATTATTGTAATAGTATTTCAAGTTCTTTTCGACATCTGTAATGTACAGGAAAGCCGAGACAACAAAGGTTCTTTAACTATAATTTATATTAGCCATTAATACGATAAGCCTCGTGGATTGCTAAATCGTAAGTCACTATCGAAACTTTTCACCAAATAAACGATGTTGTTTGTATGAACAAGACAAGTCGTGCATTCTTTAATTAGATAAATGGGTTTAGTTTTATGTATGTTTTGATCTTTAATAAACCAGTATAAGATATTCCAGCAAGATTTAGGTATGAAGAATAATATAAAAGAATATAAAAACTATTTGATCCAAAGATGCATTTTTTGTTAGTCTAGGCGAATACACTTGACCTTTCATATTAAAACAAAGTTTTAATACTAATAAACACGTTGTGTTAAAATGCAGAGTCAAGACGGCTGCCTTTATTACGGGGTCAAGACATCGTAATAAGGCGGCTCTAAAAACTATAATTATATTTACTAGCTTTTGCCCGCTGCTTCGCTCTCGTAAATGTTTGCGGGTTAGGTTACCCTATTCACCTAGCGGTATGAAATATATTTTACGACCTATTCTCATACCTAACAAATACATAAAAAAACTCACAAAAGGCGGTCGGTCGAGCCGTTCCGGAGGAGTGCGACCACAAACACCGTGACACGAGATTTTTATACGTATGTATAGATTAAAATGCTTACACATTCTTACAACAGTTTGCTTTGTACTCCATACGTTATTAGTGTTATTACTTATTATTTATGAAAGGAGCATGCAGTAGAGTGCTATACTATACTAGCTTGTTTTAGATTCTAGATGAATGAAGAGCGAGCCTACTGCCATAGTTCTAGGCTCCGTGTTGCTTCTAAGAATTTCTATGCAGTGTAACCCAATAACACTGTGTAAGGTCCGAACTTAAGACCTAAACTTAGACAACACATTCATATCAAATATCCGTTGGTATTTCTGCCTATATGTTTACCATTTTGTATGGTATAAAGCGTCGATTTATTTGTGGAAGTTAGTTAATGAGTTGACACAAAACCACAGATTTAGTAATAGTCCACGTTTATTAATACTTTATATTTTAGTAGAAGTTTTTGGTTTAGATGCTAATCCGCGGCGATCGATTAGTCAACTGCACGTTAAATAATATAAAAAGCAATAACTTATAACTAGGTCGCCGAGTTGCAACGCTAGCTAAACAACTGTCTGTACGCTACCCGTACATACTCCCGAGGGAAAAGTGGGATGAGCATCTATTACAAAAGTAGTAAAAATAATGTTAGTAAAGAAAGTAAAAAATAGAAATAAGTAATTAAATATGTAAATAAAGAACTCAATACGAAATTATATTAAAAATTGAATCTTCTGTTCTGCGGTTTCGCTTCGCTGTAGACCGGTTCCGAGGACGCCAGATTTCTCATCTCTCTCATCTCTATTTCTACTGCAGCATTGTCCTGTCCACCCGAATGATGTTGCCTTACGATATCAGATGAGTCTATCGTCTTGAAAAAGCGTTTTTTGATAACTCTATAGAGAGCGAACATCGCTATTCCTCCCAACAGCAAAGAAGTCACCGAATATAGGTATATGTCGTGACTAGATATATATGACGTCACAGGTAAATTCTCGTACTCCTTTTGATATACCAACTGCTTCTCTATTGTTAGGAAGTCATAAGCAGTAGTTGTGGTTATCTCCGTTATATTCAATACCGTATTTTTCCAACCAAGGTCAAAAATGTTATTAATAGTGGAATTTATAGTTGGAACCATAATATCTGCTTCCATATAATAATTACTTCCTAACTGATTGTGAGTAAATATTGTGGCATCCTTTTTTTGAAGTAAGCATTTCTGTTTCAATGTAATGACTCCAGTACCGTCAATGACCGCGGGCGTAACTTGATCGCCACACGTGACGCGCATCAGCTGTTTGTCGCACAATGTAAACAGCCACAGGTTAGGTTTGTGTAGTTTGTACCAGGTTTCCTTGCAGATTACATCATCGATGACGCATGACAGTGACGTCTGTTGGCTGAAGACTCTTGCCTCACAGGGTGCCTTTCCATCATGTAAACTGTATACAGGCTGTTGCGATATACATGTGTATTTGTCTTCTCCATAGGAATTACAATGATGTAAATCCTGCTCTGTCATTGTAATGTAAACGTTTTTGATAAGGTTGATGGCCAGAAAGTTTGAATGATGCTTCATCATTTTCAATCGTCCTTCTCTTAGGAACGGAATAGGTATTACACGATATATTTTATAATCATCATCACTAAGTAATGGAACGTGTAACTCGAACAGCAGGTAATTATGTGTTAGTCGAGGTTTTACATAAATCAGTTCGTAAATATCTTTAAAATCCTGCTGAACATCTTGAACAGGTAAAGACAATCCCTGTGGAAGTTTTCGGGATATAATGTTAAGCTGCTCAATCAGTTGCGATGCTGGAAAAAGATGTGTGTCCAAATGTCCTCTATAGATGTTTACAAGAGCATTCATGAGCATGTCTTGTATTCGATTTAAGTTGTTTAAAATCAAAGTAGCTGTCACTGCAGCGGAATTGATATCATTAATTGTATACAACATTTGAGCTCTGTTATCAATTCTAGTTATTTGGTTGCAAGTCTGATTCATGTAGGCATGTATAGTGTCAAATTGCCTATTCATAAACTCCGTGTTGCTTTTAATTATGTTATTCTCTGATTCGATTATGAGTGTTTAATTTTTTATTAATTCAAGTAAATAATTGTCGTTCGTTTGTAAGTTTTGAATGTCCTTTTCATATTTCAATGCAAATTCTTGGTCTAGGACACCGAAGAGGGTTCTCGCTAAATTGCCGACACCATCAAAATAGCCTCGTTTCTTTCTAGGGTTTTGTGAAAATAACATAGTGTTATATTCAGCCAAATGCCGTAACTCGTTTCGCAAGTTGTGGATTATTGTTTCGCAAGGTGTATACTCGTGAGATATTCGCTTACAAAGTATGTCCATTTGATTTATATACACGCTTATTTTATTAGTTGCTTGCCAGTATGATGTTAAGTTGTAGTAAATCAAAAGGGTCCATTCGTCATGTATCAATTGTAATGTTCCAGCTTCATCAAAGTAAATTGGATGGTCATTTTCTATACGTGTCAATATGTAGTTGTTGTTGTCGTTGTTAGTGATAGGTTTTGATTGTACACCAATTATTCCCATAGCCATTACTATCGCAATCAGTACAAGGGAAAGTAAACTCTGCTTTTTTGTTCTTACATATCTATTCTTACTTCGTTCTGTAGATTCTGATTTGGCCATATTTTTCTCCATCTGGTTGTCACATATTTGTTCTGTAGTTTGTAAGTCAGTGTTCAGCGGTAATGGTGCTAGTTTTATGATGGGTCGTTTTAGTTGCCCATTCTTAGTTTTTATAGTGACGACCCGAACTCTTCCATCGGCGCCCGGATGTAGATCGGTCACTCTTCCGAGAGCCCACCTTCCTGCTGGTAAGTTTTCATCTTTTATCAATACTAGGCTCCCTTCTTTCAGGTTTTCTTTCGACTGTTGCCACTTACTTCTGACTTGCAATTGATGTAAATATTCACTCGACCAACGCTTCCAAAAGTGCAAGTTCATTTGTTCTATGAGTCTCCATCTGTTTCTCAAATCATACTGGGCCAAGTCTTCTTCTTGTTGTGGTAGTGATAGTAGGGGACCCCCGATGAGAAAATGACCGGGAGTTAAATATTCCAAATCATCCACGTCTTCCGATAGTGGACACAGTGGCCGTGAGTTCATGCAAGCCTCAATTTGAGTAAGTAGAGTGATAAATTGTTCAAAAGTAAGTTTTTGTTCGCCCAGGACCCGTTTCAAATGATATTTCATTGACCTTACTGAGGCCTCCCACAGACCTCCGGCTGTCGGCCATTGGGCTGCGTTGAAATACCAATTTACTTGAAGATTACTCATCTCATCATAGAATTCTGTGTTCTGAAAAGTTTGGTATCGCTCAAAGTCTTGTTGTAGCAGTTTTGCAGCTCCCACAAAGTTCGTGCCGTTGTCAGAGAACATATTCTTTGGAGTACCTCGGCGAGCACACATCCTTTTGAAAGCTGCGAGAAAGGTGAGTGTGGTAAGGTCGGATACCAATTCCAGATGCACAGCTTTGGTGACCATGCAAATGAATATAGCAATGTATGCTTTGCAAGTTTTTACTCCTCTGCCCTTATTGATCTTCACATCCACATGTCCCGTGAAGTCTACTCCAGTGTTCGTAAATGGTCTCGTCGGCGTCACTCGTTCCTTCGGTAGATCGCCCATTAACTGGTTATTTCTATGTGGCTTGTAGCGATGACATTTTACACATTGGCGTAATTCTTTCTTGACCGTTCTGTTATTACCAGTAAGTGAACCAATACCCGACACCACAGCGCTAAGTTTCTTCCGTGGTAATCTAAGACGCTGGGCTGCATCTTCCGATATGAGGCTCACCTGGGATCCTTGGTCTAGTAAACCTCTTAAGTTAATGTAATCACCATCTATTGTTTTTACCTTTATAAGTACAGTCGTCAACAAAACTTCTTTCATTTCATTGGTAATATTGTTAACCGCGTGGGCAGTTTCGGATGAAGATGGGGTATTAGTAGTCGCTGTAGAACGATGGTTGTTGGTTTGCTCAGTTTCAGTGTCATGCATAAGTGTATGATGTGCCTTATGACATAACTTACATCTCTTTTGCGACATGCATCGTTGTTCTCCGTGACTGTACAAACAATTTTTGCACACTCGTAAGTTACGAACTGTGTCATGACGTGCTTTTATAGTCATATTCAAGAATTTGTCGCATTGCATTAACACGTGTTCAGTTTTGCAGATCAGACAATTTTTTGTTGTAGTAAAGAAGGTCTTCTGCGATAATTGTGGCTTGTTAAAGTACGATGACCTCGACGTATTATTCAATTTATAATTATTATTACGACTTGACGATATATTGTTAGAATGTTTGTACGGCGTTATGTTCTTATTTACGTACGAAGTTTTTTGGTGGCTATTGCTTTGTAAAACCTCTAATGACATAAATTTAGACTCAAGAAATTTCGTAAATTCTTTCAAATCTGGAAATCCTCTAGGCTCCTGCAGATCCTTAATGTATTCATTATACGAAGCGCTATCTAGCTTCTGCGCCAAAAGGTGAACAATTATTGGATCCCAGTTAGATATATCCAGCCCTATGTTCATTAATCCGTTAAGGCATTCTAATATGACGTCATGTAGTTTTCTTATACTAATGGCACTAGCTTGTTGAATCGCAGCGTGATTCAGTAAGGTATTCATATAAGATGTAAAAAGAAGCCTTTTGTTGTCATATCGATGCGTAATGATCTCCCAACAGGAAGCATAATTATCAGCACTGATACCCAGATGTTGTACAAGTTTGTCAGCTTCACCCTTGAGTTTAGTTTTCAGATGCTGCATCTTTTGAGCCTTTGAGAGAGACGGATTGTTATGAACACTCTCAATGTACAAATCTTTGAACGTTAGCCACATGTTGTAGTTACCGTAAAAGTCAGGAATCATAATCTTAGGTGTAGCCTTTTCATAATGCGCGTTATTCCAAATTTTATGCTGGAGCTTCTTACGCAACACGTCATAGACGTTTTCTATTGCCTCAAATTTTTGTTTGTAGGTAGTATTACCCTCTGGTAATATGTAGTCCAATTCCCAATTAGTTTTTTCTATATGTTCCCATTTATTCTTCAAAACATTCAGGCTATCTTCTAATTCCCATTTTTCCATCGCCGAATCGAAGTTTACCTTATCCACGGTACGTTCAAATGCTTTAAAGTTACAATATTGCTGTCGTAACAGATCCTGTTGCTTCTCAGATGTTTCTTTAGATTCGCGAGGAGGCACGTGGAAGTTAATGTCCTCGAAAGTAAATCTAGATACTTCACTCTCTGCGCCTTTCTTAGGTGTTGCAGGCAATGAATCCTTGCTAGTTGTAGCGCAGGGCAATTCCGCTTTCCTTTTCAACATATCTTGCAATATATCCTCGTACAACTTCTTTGTGCCATCGAACACGTTCTCCGTAAAATATTCAATGTTTGTTATGCCAGAATCTTCTAAAAGTTGATGGTTATAAACAAACTTCTCCCATATATTATTTAAGCGAGTCAGACGTTCTTCCAAGTACGTCAAGGTCTTCCTGTCAGGACTGTCTTTCTTATAGTTACTGCATAGTTGTTTCAAGTTTTTGAAAATAGTTTCTTGTTGGTTAATGAGCTCTTCGACGCCTTTTCCCATTGTTACGTTACAGTTGAAGTTATCAGTAATTATATTTACTGTGAATACCGTAGAGCTGTATTGCCGCAGGTACTAGTTCAGGTAGCTTCTGTAGCTGCCAATAAGTGTCTCAATGCACTTACCTCTAGTCACGCCTTTTACCTTCTCAAGATGTTTAGGGCAATCCTATTGTGGAACGATCACCGTAATAAGCCTGAAGCGTCACTAGACACAAAGCACTGCACTTTTGTTCTCGAAGGACCAAAATGTATGGTATAAAGCGTCGATTTATTTGTGGAAGTTAGTTAATGAGTTGACACAAAACCACAGATTTAGTAATAGTCCACGTTTATTAATACTTTATATTTTAGTAGAAGTTTTTGGTTTAGATGCTAATCCGCGGCGATCGATTAGTCAACTGCACGTTAAATAATATAAAAAGCAATAACTTATAACTAGGTCGCCGAGTTGCAACGCTAGCTAAACAACTGTCTGTACGCTACCCGTACACATTTGATATTGTTTATTACTTACCTAGTTTTTGACCGTAGGTTTGCTCGCGTTAATGTGGATTTTGTCAATAAATTTCTATCGCTCAGGAACAGTTTTCTTTTCCTGTATGGAATACCCTATGTCCTTTTGTGTACCCCTGACAACATGTATGCAAAATTGCATAATGGTCGGTGAAGTAGTTTAGGCGTGAAAGCTTAACAAACTAACCAGGAAACAAATAACCACACATTGACAGCCTAATCTTAACTAATATTTTAAATGCGAATGTGAGTTTGTTTGTTTGTTTTTAACGCTATCACGCCTTAACTACACGACCGATTATCATGAAATTTTGCAAACACGATGTCAGGGCTACAGAAAATATATACTGTATAAGTATATACTGTTCCGAGGGATAAAAATGGACATAGCCTACATTTTCGCAAGCGGTTACTTAGGAAGTTAGAATATATTGCTGCCACTTAACATTTCCATTCTCCGTATTAATTAATCCTAGTATGCAGCTAATTAACGCTGCAAGACCGAGGTTGTTTGTTGTGTGTCGCAGAAGTTCTACGGTATAAGTACTAAGTGGGGACGTTATTGCAAATAGTCGCCGTTGCCTTCACACCTTTTCGTCTGTGAGAGAACTTCGCACGAGACATTTAAGTTATGCGTCTCGGAACATGTGCTAACCAAGTGCTAACACATAAGTCTTTGTCAGTCTGACAGAAGAAATGTCGATATTAGGCTGCCTGTCCATTGAAGCGGAGGATTGCATAATGGAGCGGAGCGGAGATTTTATGCAATCCTATTGGTTAATATTTCTCAGCCTTATGCTGGGTTTAAGCAAACGTATAATTGAATCACATTTTCTATATATTTTAAGTACTCGTGGTGCTGTTTACAGTTTGAGCTACGAATGCAATTTTGTATTGACGTAATGTTTATTTATTTATTTATCGAACATGGGAAAACAAACAGTAGTATATTAGGAGGATACATTGAGTACTAAACACTAAACTTAACAAATATACTACCCACTACATTTTCCACAGCTTACTTGTAATACTTAAATTTAAAACTGTAAGCTGACAATATTTGTTTGTCAGCCTCGGTGGCGTAGTGGTTAGTGTAACCGACTGCCACGTCTGAGGTCGCGGGTTCGATTCCCGCACAAGTCAAACATTTGTGTGCATGAACATGGATGTTTGTCTTGGTCTGGGTGTTTCTATGTACAATATGTATGTATTTACAAAAAAAAAAGTATCTATGTATATTTATCCATCGTCTAGTACCTATAGTACAAGCTCTGCTTAGTTTGGGCTAGATGGTGTTGTGTGTATGTGATAGAATATTATATTATATTATAATAGCTGTCATCTCGAGTTAACCAATAGTAGCAAAGGTTAACTTAGTAACATATCCAAAGAAAAAAAGTAAGAAGCTATAATAACGGGCTATGGTACATAAGCAAGTTAACTAGAATTAATTAAGTGCGTGCTTTACAAATAGTATAAAGTTGTAATTATGCCTATTAGAATAAAGTACTAAAAAATAATATATATGAAAGTTAATAAAAATATTATCTAATATATGCCTCTTGGACCTACTACCGTTCCTTTAACATTTCAATGATGCTACTTTTAAATCTCGACTTATTAAGATGTAGTATATCGATGTCAGTAAAGTTCTTGTTATAAGTGTCTACTAAACAGTGTAGTGGGGAGCGCATGCCAGAATTCGTCCTGCACAAACCAGTAGCAAATAGGCGTCTGGTGCGCACCTCACGTCCGTGCACTGTACGAGGAACAAGGTAGCACAATCTACTTACCAAGTCAGGGCAGTCAAACTTGTTGCGGCATACACTGAACAAGGTCATGATACCAAGAAGAGTTCTTCTAGATTCTAAGGTATATATATATATATATATGTATCTTATATCATATATATCAATACGTCATATTTCTTAAGAAGTTGTTGGTATGATATTTTTTTACGAGAGCATCTATATTGCATTGCGCGAAGAAACTTACGTTGCACTAGTTCAATGGCGTCCTTATATTTTGCATAGTACGGATTCCAAATGGGTACTGCGTATTCCATTTGTGGCCTGATTATGGACTTATATAGATGCAAATAAGTAGATGGACGGCGAAAGTCTCGGGATGCTCTCATTACAAAACCAAACATTTGGTATGCCTTGCTAATTATGTTTTCCACGTGAACATTTAGATTAAGTTTAGCGTCAAGATGCACACCAAGATCACAAAGACAGGTAACTTTGTTAAGTACGGTATTAGCTAAGTTATAATTGAATTTAATTACATTAATTTTTTTAGTAAATGTGATGCTGTGACTTTTAGTTAGGCTTAACTGTAATTTATTAAGGCTGCAATAGTTAGAGAGTCTCTCAAGATCTTGTTGAAATTCTGTAATGTGTGCGTTTTGTGTAGTGTAACCTGTGTATTAGAACTATTCATCGGTCAGTTTTATACTAATAAAACTGACTGATAATCTTCTGACTCGAAATTAATATTTTAAAAGGCTATGTATAAATCTAATATACTGACCAAATAAAAATATTAACCAGTAAAATAGTGTAATAGGATAGAATTAATTTTTCTTGACTGTAGAAAATATTAAATCGTCCAGCATTACACCCAAGCTTTTTTTTAAACAAAGAAAATGTTACTTTTTCTGTATTTGTTTTCTATGCCACTCTAAGAGAGAGTCAACACTTCTTAGCTTGCAATAATACAATCGCTCAATAAGAAATACACAACAAACAATTATACTTGTACTTACATAAAGTCAATGTATATTTAGATTCTGAAACCTTACCAACATCATCAGTCTGAACGCATTGTAATTGCATGTGCGAGAGCGAGATGAAACCCGGTTCAGCTATTACAAAATGTATAGAGAAATGGTCAGCAATGCAGCCGGCTACAACCTCATACAATCTACATGGGCCGCTATACGGATCAGCGAAAACTTTTCTTATTTCAATATACAACACAAAAGCGTTTGAGTTAATTGTTATTCAGATTAAACTGAACTGAGTACAACACAATAGCGTTCTTTTAGTTGATACTTACATTAATACATAGTCCCTGAAAGGGTAGACAGAGGGGTATATTATATCTACATTTGATCAAAGATGATTTTAGGTGATAAGCGTGCCTATTGCCTTCTACCGCACACAGTACCAGAATCCATGCTGCTGCTGAGAGCTTCTTGACCAAAATCCAGTAACACTTTGTCTGACCCGGAACCTCGTGCACAACCGCGGTTCTTTTATACATGTTAATAAATATGTATAGAGATCAAAATCAAAATGTATGGACGGCGTTAGTGTGCTCTATATTATCATATAATATCTATATATTAATACGTGTCAAATATTAAACCATTGTATACAAAAGTGTTTAAGGTTAACGTCTATAGATGACGTTGTTCCATTTCGCTGAATCGCCCTATGGTTTCGTTACCGAGCACACTATATAAGCCCAAGTTATTTTTTAATAAATTCAGCCAGCAGGACAATTCAGTTCAGAATACAGTTGTTTCATTTAGAATACATAGTATTTTTACCCAGTGTAGTTCAACAGTTCAAATACCAAATTCGGTATTTTTAACATTTTGGTCTTACGACCCGAATTGGACTTCCTAAACAGTACCTTTTTGAGCAATCGGAGCCTATGTACGCAGTTGGCATAGGCACAAAGTTCACATACCAAACAAATTCAAACATTGTAGGCATAGGCTCAAAGTTTGCCTACCTCACAATGACTGTTGGCATAGGCATAAAGTTTGCATATCACACAGATTAAAAACTAGATCATTCTTCCAATGAACTCGTGGCGACTGTCGGTTGTGATTGACACATTAATCTTGGTCTGCTCAATTCATGTGCTCTATCTTCTCTTCGAACCAATGATTTACACAAAGATGAATTGAATAAAAAAAAAATTTTATGCTGATTATTTAGAGACCTTAAGATTGTATCGCTCTTACCACCTTCTCAGTAGCCGCACTCGATACTTCAGTACTCATAGCATCTGGTATCGCTATTACCTGCGAACGGTCCTCCTTTCAACCGTGAGATAATAGTCTCAAACGATTGACGAACAGTAGCCATAAAAAGACTCGCATACTTGAATGGCTTTGCAGATCGTGGCACGCTCGCGATCTTGAGACGTAAAACGTGATTTTGTAACACAAACTGTGCCTATTACATGACAGCCTCACGTAGGTAGACCTAACCTTAAAAGAGAACGAAACCTAAAAACTCCTTACCGTTACCATTTCTAGATACTGAACTGATTCCGGAAAGTTCTTGTCTGAATAACTTAATATAACATTTTATCTGGCCTGGAAACATATTGATAAATTTCTTTGAAGTTTCCCTTAAATTCTGTTCGCGTATAAAGAATTTACGAAAATCTATGAAGATTTGTTTTTGATTATTATAATTTCACTTAGTTAATGCTAGTCACACTGGCAAAAAAAAGTTAGAAAAGCCGTGAAGAAATTTTAATAAGCAACTTGTGTTTTAACTTCTGATGTTTTATACTTACGATTTCTGATTCGCCATGCACGACACACATGAATGACTTATGCAGACAAAAGTCCGCGCTACAACGTACTACCTTTAATATTTTACATGTCCTTACATTATAAATGCATTCTAGTGATAACTTAGATTGAATAAAGGCCTGTTTATATTTTTGTTTGTTTCACCAAGTAAGACAAAGTTAGTACAAAACTTGCTTTAAAATATACCTTTATACCTCTTTCAATCAAGGGTTTCTTTTTTGCATGTGCGGTACATTAATTGTATAATATAACAACATAACTATGGATACTAGACAATGGATAAACATATATATATACTTTTTTTTTGTAAGTACATACATATTATACATAGAAATATCCAGACCAAGACAAACATCCATGTTCATGCACACAAATGTTTGATTTATACGGAAATCGAACCCGCGACCTCGGGCGTGGTAGTCGGTTACACTGACCACTACGCCATCGAGGCCGACAACGTATGAGATAACATCCCTAAAGATGCATCTGTAACATATCTTATGCATTATTAGGAACAGATGCGATGTTTGCCGAATACTTGAGTAACTATATATCTGCTCTACTACAAAAGTCACAAAACCTGCTGAACAGATTTTTATACAGTTGTCACAGTTTGTAACCTGAGGTTAGTCTGAAAATGTTTGGCACGTTTCAACTGATTAGTAGTCAACAAAGATACAGTGCATAGTATATAGTTTACATGGCTGAAGTCGCAGACAAAATCTAGCTAATAATAAGAGCGTTTGAGCACAGCAGTATCTGCATATCAAAATATGTACAAATTAGACCACAAGTACCTCCTTTCTCTAAAAGCTCATTGTCAAGCAACCTTATATTATTACTGCGGCGAATAGGATATCTAGGCTTCTTAAGCAGACAATATCCAGTCAGGAGGGACCACAGCGACGCTTTTTTTTCAGAGTTGGCAACGTCCAAGTGTGGTCTCATTATAATTTGTAGCAGTATTATTCATCTAGCAGTACCTAATTTAAATAGACGTATACAAATTTTATTATTTAAGATGCATAATATGTGAAGCATCCTGACAGTCGATATGTGCTTAGGTAGTCTTATCGGTACCTTTTCACGAACAGTTAAGTGCCGGGCAACTTACCAGGTCAATGGGTCCTAATAGTCTGTAGTACTTGGGGTCTCATGTAATGATGCGATCGTCTTTTGCTATAAGGAATCATACTAGTAGTTGACGAGATCTTAGTATTATACACCTTCACGTACACATTCGGAAATACACATGTAATGTAAATGATATATAAGCGCTTTTGTGGCACCGCTGAGTATGGCTGTAGTGTCTGCCACACGACACTTACATTTCAGCTCAGTATGATTAGATGTCCAAGCTGTTAATGAAATACTCACGTGGGCTGTATACGGTGGAATAGCTGATATTACTTACTATGAAGAAACAAACACAGATTGTTGCAAATTTATTTAATTTACATAACACAATAATAATAATATAATAATATCAGCCATGTTTTAAACTGTCCCACTGCTGGGCTGGGGCTTCTTCTCATTGTTAGAAGGATTAGGCTATAGTCCACTACGCAGGCCGAGTGCGGGTTGGCAGACTTTACATATTTTAGAGAACATTATGGAGAACTCTCAGACATGCAGGTTTCCTCACGATGTTTTCCTTCACCGTTAAAGCAAGCGATAATTAACTATTTTATTTATTTAATACGCATATAACTTCGAAAAGTCAGAGATGCGCGCCTTGCGATCGAACTCGAGACCTCTACGTGGCAGTCCAACGGTTTCCGACTAGGCTATCGCTGGTTTTTTTACACAATAATAACAAGATAATACTTCTGTAAAGAAAAGTTATAAATTTTTATAATACGTGAACTAATGTTTAGCTTTTATTCCATAATTAAAATATGTTTGTTATCATCGCAGCTATTATGTAATGGGCACAGGCATGGCAGGCACATTCATAAATATCGTTATATGTAGAAGTTAATATAATACCTATCTTATATATATGGAGATTGGCGCATAAAAAAGTGTTTATATCTTTATTATTATCTTTAACCTATTTAGTCGCCGCCGCACATTACCGACCAGATACGATAGGTTTTCAATTATGTCTGCTAGTATTTGTTATAGTAATAGATAAAATATTACTATATTCGCCTATATAATAATAATAAAATATATGTAAATTATAACAGGCAGAAGCCATTCCATAAAGTTATTATTGACATTCTAATAAAATAAAACTTAATATATTAAATAATATATATACATCTACAACATTCACAATAGCAATATTTGCTACTGCCTTCTATAGGTGTGCGTATATTTATAATAAATAATTTCCATTGAAAACGTTATTAAACATATTAACCACATAAAACACATGATGAAAAAACAACTGCTTACTACTGACATACTCAAATTATGCACTTTATTGTCTAAGTCTTTCTTTTTTGCATGTACGTCGTCGTCTAATCTGAGGAATTTATCTGTGATACCTGCTTCTAGTAGTTTAACGATTATTGAGTCAACAGCATGAGCTGCTGGCCATCCGGGGCGCATGTACAAACATGATAACGAGGTACTTACTGGCTCATCTAAAATTTGAACAAAATGACGAACTCCATAAAATAGATATGTGTCGGATACTAGCAAATATTTTTCGCCTTTTACAATACGATCCAAATAAGTGTAAAAAACTGGATGATGCAATACCATGAATCTATTTTCTAGAGGAGAGTCCCTATAGTAATCAAAATAAACTGTTAATCCACCGTAACCATCCACTTTCGGCACCGCGTCTTTAAGTAATCCTAATGGCGGTTCTAAAATTGTTTCATGAAATGATTTAACAAGGATTCCTTGGTATACAATGCGAAGTATGAAACAAAACCAAATCCAAAGCAAAAATATGTTATTAAGCAGTGGCACACTCGTCATAAAATTTACCACTTGACCGACTAATAGTGAAAATGATCGAAAGCATAAACTATCTCCTTTATACCTCCTTGGCGATGTGCGTCTTCTTATTAAAATGGTCGTTATAACGAAAACAACAAACGCTAAACAAAGAAAAGGTGTAATATCATTTAAAAACGGGATCAATAGTTTAATCCACTGATATATGTCGCGACGTTTAGGTCCTATCCAGCGATTGCGTGGATCAACGTAACCGTGAGTAGCCAGTGTCACCGAATATCTGTCCAGATTAAGTATACCAGACGGTATTAATATGTCAGTTTTATTATTCACCAAATCATTAAAACCTCCCGTTGTTGTTCCATTGCCAAAACTATGTCCATATGAACGTAACTCCATAACTTCAAACGTCGCATTTAATATATTCACGATAGTCTTAAGTACACTAGCATCACGTCCACCGAACCTTGTGACTGTACCGTTTTCAACGTCCAAATCTATCAACGGTGCATGTTGCCTTGCACTTATTCTAATAGGACACTTGTTGAAATTATTAAATTTATCTGGAAACATATTCTCGCTGGGTTTCAAAATTACAGGAATGTAATTGCCACAAACATTGTTGCTATATGGAAAGTAGGTTGATAATCTTATTTTGTTTTCAGATTCGTTTTTATATATTGTAACTATGTCAGCCAGATTATTCTGCCAAGCTATTCCGTTAAATACTGTTAGTTTTGAAAGTTCACTTACAGACTTTGTTAATACCAGTACTAGACGAATGGGAAATCTTAAATTTTCACTTATAAGATTGATAAACAGTTCAAATTCTTTTAATTCAGTGGTGAATAAAATTGTTTGCGAAAATCCAAAATGTTTTATCGCATCGAGAATCATGCTGTTATCGTAGATATACAGAGGAGTGAGTACGACAGGCCCATTAAATTTGATTAAATAATTAGTAACACTTTCTGAATCACTGTTGCTCCACACCACAGATGTTACATGTTCATGGTTGTAGTATTGACTTGTTACATACACGGCCTTTTCAATCAATTTTGAACTGTCGTTGTGATTAGAAAAAGCAATATTTATTAAAACTGAAAATATTAGATATATCATTGTTATTGTTTTATGGATATCGACTGAAAAGTATAGCACAAATGTATGTATTCTCGAGGTAGCACTTGTTTTATTATATGGTTGTCTGTTTACATACCATAACTATTTCAGTTGTCACTTTTTATTATAAATGACTGGTAAATATATGGTTTATACTTATTAATTTCAAACGCCATCGAGTCCATTACAGTTATCTAAATAATCAAAGTCTTTTTAACTCGCTCTTCCGAAAGACTGTTATTATAATTTGTTGTATTAAATCAGTAAGTAATAAGTCCCTAAGTATATAATAAAATTAAAACTGTTGGATGTCTGTATGTAGGACATATTTAGGAATAAAATTAGTGAGGGGTATTTATAAAAGCTATAGAAAACATGACAATATTTTTTAGAAGTTTTGATTCTGTATCGTTTTACGCGTATCACGCAAAAACTACAGCAAGCATCAAATCTGGTTCATATTAAATTTTATCTTGATACGCCTCGTTGAACTCGAGTATTAATAATAAGAAAAATGTGTATACCTACGTTTAGAAGCCTTTCAACTATTTCTTGGTCTTACACCAAGAAATAGTTGGAAGATTGGAGACAGAGGTATAAGTTATTTTTAACTATGTATATAATATTCTTTATTTTAGTTTTGGGTTTTGAAGTATATTAGTTCGACTGCTCATTAACTGTAATTGTCAGTTTAAGATTACAATGGTACTGACAAATTCGGTACTAGTTAATTTATATGACATGGCGCATGTTATTGCTGTAATTCTTTTCTTGTACCATAATTAAAGAAAATCATATAATAATAAAAGATGACTCGATCTTGTCACCTTCATAAGTAATAATATAAAAATATGAGTCATAAAATAAATATTAGTATAGCCTATGATAAAAATTGAAGAACACTAAGTAAAAGCAAATTAATAAGTATTGGATTTATTTTGACAGTTCTAATGGAATCTATTGTTGATCGTAATTTTTGAGTAATACAGTATGTAATGTATGTAATTAATGGTCAAATACCTAGTTGTTAAAGTACCGAACTCAACATCTATCATTCTGAATATTATGTAAATTTTAAACATATAATAGAAGTCTTTAAATACACACCCAATTGTCGTCTACTTCTCCGACGGCAAGCACATATAATAATAATGATGTATTCAATATTGCTGGTTTTTGTAAAGTTTGTAGCTGCATACCATAATGAAAATGCAAATTTATTAGAAAACGTTGTATCTGTCGCAAATAAATATTATAAACATCAGTATGTAACATGCGTGGTCTGGAACGACGATGATTCAGAAGCAGTTACATATTTTCTGACAAACTTTCGTGGACCTGTCGTGCTCACTAGTCTATATTCGTCTAATTACAGTGTTATACTTGATACGAAATCGCGGTTCGAATATTTGCAGACTGTATTTTTCGCTACTGGATCAGAAGAATTTGAAAACTTCATGAATGTGATTAATGAAAATTTACGATATCCTATTCGTTTAGTACTGGGTATAAACAAACGCGTAAGTAAACCATCAGAGATTTCGACTTTCATTGAAGTAGCTTGGCTAAACAATCTCGCTGACATAATAATTATGTACAAAAATCATAACGGGGAAGTAATTCTATCGACATATTTTCCATATAGCAACGGTGTTTGTGGTAATTATCTTCCTGTAACGTTAAAACCTAATGGAAATATGTTTCCAAACAAATTTAATGACTTCCAGAGGTGTCCTATAAGATTAAGTGTAAGAAGTCATGAACTATTAGCCGAATTGGAGGCTGAGAACGGTACAATCACTAAACTCAGTGGAGTAGATGTTAAAGTAATTGCGATAGTAATAAATAAAATAAACGCAACTCTGGATGTGAAAGAGTTGATACGCTATGGAAATAGTGTAAATGGTACAACAAAAGGAGGTTTCAGAGATTTAAAGTACAATAAGACTGATATATTGTTACCAACAGGAGTACTGAATCTTGGAAGATATTCAGTTACGCAGCCATCTCATGGTTATTATGATTCAGGTATTTGCTGGGTTGGACCTAAACGTCGTGTAATATATCGTGGAATAAAAATGATACAACCGATTTATAACAGTGTTAGTCTTTTTCTTGTTTTAACGTTTTCTGTGTTTATTATTATGGTAAAATTAGTAAGAAGACGCAAATTATCAAGTAGGTATAAAAAACACAGTACATATATATGCTTTCAAGCCTTTTCAATATTAGTCGGTGAAGCGGCAACATTTCTGACAAGGGTGCCGCTGCTCAATGGCTTATTTCTACTTTGGATTTGGCTTTGTTTTGTAATTCGTGTGGTATATCAAGGCGTCCTCTTTAATAATCTTCAAACACCGATAGTGGAACCGCCATTTCGATCACTTCAAGAAGCGGTAACAAAAGTAGACGGCTTTGGTGGATATGAATCTTTTATGGACTATTATAGTGATAGCCCCTTAGTACATGACTACATAATAATGCTTCAAGCCAACTTTTTCTCTCATTTGAGTCGTATTAGTAAGGGTGAAATTAAATTTCTTCTTATTGCAGACAAATCTCTTATACATAAGTTTCGTCATTCTATTCAAGTTTTAGACGAGCCAGTAAGTGGCGCTTTGTCATGTTTGTTAATGCGGCCTGGATGGCCAGCTGCTCGTACTATTGATTCGATAATCATTAACCTACTAGAAACAGGTATTACAGCAAAAATCATGAGTACCTTGGACAACGCAGACGCACCTAAAAACTACAATAATCACGATGAAGAGGATTTTAGTTTAGGTATATCAACGTTTCGCATCTGCTTTATTAGCATGGGTTTTATGTGGATGCTATGTTCATTAATATGTTTAATAGAAATGATTTCTTACAAACGCGTGCAAATTAAGACAATAGAGCGCTGGCGCTTGGTATCGGCTCCAGTAGGTGTAAAAGAGATGCCATAAATAGAATTAATTCATTATTATATAGTTAAAAGCAACGTATGATATTGCTTCAAACGAAAAAATTACTAATGAATTGTTTAAATGAATTCGTAAAATATATTAAATTAGTTCAAATTTCCCTTTTAATCTCGCTTAAGTAATTCATCATCCAAATAAATTCTGCATATGTTTACATCACTTAAATATGTCAGTGACTAGTTCATTCGTTCCAACGACTGACTCTACGTTACGTTACGTTACCCTACAGGCAAATGCCCCATTTGTAAATCATGTTACTGTAAGTTTTCCTAAAATTGTAAAATAAAATAAAATAAATAAAATAAATCATTTGGAAAACAAAGCTAAATTGGCGAGTGAAAAATCACACTAAGTATAAAATATGTAATTCATGATGCTTTAGTCCGAAAATATGTGGAGTAACTCTTATTTCCGGGACACCGTATATCAACCTTGATCCACTAGGCAAAGGCTTGCTATTCAAATCATCGATGATTGCAAACCACCTAATATCTTGGAGTGAATAGTCAAGTCATTGGAGTAATTCATTACCTCAGAGTCATTGTCTTCAGACAATGGCTCTGAGGAAGTTCATTTAGGTAACATATTGTCATATTTATGCAAACGTATCACGCGGCACAGCAGAGTTCAACCCGCCTGCAAACGTAGGTGCAAACTCTGTAATTAACTAATTGTCGTAGTGCTTTCGCGCGGTTTGGCTTGTCTTTCTTTAAATAAGGTTAAAAAATGTCGTAACTGGCCATGTAAAATGTCATATACAGCCAAGCCATTGCTATCGTAAGACGAAAATCGTGCAGATGTAAATTATATTAAATGATAAGAGGCAAATGCTAATAGAGTATACAGAAACTATTTATGTTGTTATTTGGTGACGAAACAGTATTTTGTGAAATTTATTAACAAATTCTATTTTTATAATTGATCATCACTAAAACATCAGTTTAATACTATTATATAAAATAAATATAATTATGATAATATTATTTCTATTTCTTAAAACAGATTTTCAATTTATGTTAATTATTGGGCATAAAGCAAACCCACTCACCGATATATCACCCAGCCTCAAACGGTGCAGCCGAGAACGCTGTTAACTTATGTAAGCGTGCAATTAAAAAAGCGTATAGGGACAAAGTAGATATAGATGCAGCTTTACAAACTTTTCTTCTAGCTTATCGAAACACTGTCCATAGTACGACCGGTGAAATACCGGCTATGCTGTTGCAAAAGAGGTCACTGCGTTCGAGGTTAGATCTGTTGCGCTCCGAGCGAACTGTTGAGGGCAAGGTTCGGGAAACTCAAAGGCGTCAAGTGGTATACGCAGGCGGGGTATCACGAAACTTTCGAGAAGGCGACACGGTATGGGCGCGCGGTTATGGAAGCCGGGATACATGGGTAAAGGGTATCGTGGACACTGTTGACAGTTCACAGAGGTATTCTGTGGCAGGGGATGATGGTCAATTACTTAAAAGGCACGTTGATCAAATTCGTCGTAGATCGTGCTTGTCTGATGTTACCGTACCTGTTCTCGAAGGCGAGAGTGACTCGTTAACGGAAGGGGAGAAGGTTGTGGGGCCCTCAAGTGAAACGGTTAGTGGAAATGACAATTCTGGTGAGGATAGAAGTAGCGTAGGACAGACTATAGATGACACCAAAGACGTATCTGATGTTTTGCCAAACAATAGTCCTAAGGTAAACAAGTCACCATCCTTGCCACCTCCAACTGGGCCCCCAGTGAATCGATACTCAAAGCGAACACGAAAACCAGTCGTTAGATTTCAAGTTTAATTGTATGTGTATAATGTTAGGAAAAGATAGAAATAAGTTGTAGATAGTAAGCTTTATTCATAAGTTTGTTTGTTATAATTGTAATTAATGTTTTCACTTGTTGTATCGTGGTGGGGGTGTAATATATTGTAAGTAGTGGGTACTACGACAACGGTACGTAGCTATAAGTACGCCCTAATATTGTATCAAGTTAGTCGGCCAATATACGTTGTACAGCGAAGTTGTGTATCATTCCTAAACCTCAAGAGTGCATTCCTCAAATACATCACACTACTGAAAAGCATTTATCAAAGAACTTCACAGGTATGCCAATCTTATATGACTTATAGTCTCCTCTTGGATTAAGAGCTTCCACAGTACAAGTACCACTTTGGCATATTTTTGCGAGATAATCACGGATCTTGTCTGCACTGGACTGAATGTATATATTTGCGAGTTTCTACCACTTTTAAGGAGGTTATAGAAAAACTAGCTCTACCGCAAAGAGAGAAATTCCTTCGTTTGCCATGATGATTTTTATTCACCTCAATCCAAGGTTGATTGGTTTCCTGATTTAGTACGTTCGTAGTAGATGTTTCTTCAATATTAATGAGAGCCACTTCTTTAAAGCTATTATTATCTGTTTGTATTTTAGGAGAGTATGATTGAATTGAGTTGTTACTTGTTGGGTGACCTAGTTTAAATACTGTTTGCTGTGCAGATTGGTTCGGTTTGCTGGAGTTCTGTTTCGAAGCTTTCTGAGACTTTCTTTGACTATTTTCTTTAAGAGTAATGACAGATTTTATGCCAGCAGAGTTCTCATATTTCACTAATCTCTCGGTGAGCACTTCGACCTGATTCATAAAGTTATCAATAGTCGCATGATACGTGGTGATAAGCGATGCGGCGTGGCCAAGTTGGTCTTTTAATGCCTGAATTTCATGTCTTAGTATTGGTACACTTTCCATATAATTAATTGTGTCTTTCTTTGCATTAGTTTAAATTGATGGCGTCTTCCTGATTGTAGCGTTTGGGTGTCCAGTTTCTCTCGACGTGAAGGTGTTATCGTAGACGTCATTAGTTCTGTTCACATTCAGGACATACCCAGGAATCCTGTTTGTTTCGTTTATGCACTGCATATGATACATTATAGCACAAGTATCAACAGTGCAAGTCAGGAATTCTTCACCCACTACAATAATACTACAGCAGGCTGTACAAGCCTTAATCGCGAACGGTTGTGATGTCGCACTCCTAAAGCTTACACTCGTATTCATAGGATCTTTAATAGTAGGACTCACTGGCCGGGTTGGTCAGGCTGGGGTATTGGTATTGTCGTATTTAGGCTGTTTATATAAACATTCAGGGCATTTCCAGAGCCTTGTGCTTTCAACACTCATCAATTGAAAGCGCTTTTAGAAATATTAGCACAAAGTAAATCATAATACTGCTGGTAGGTAAAGCATTGCAAGCCTTCATCAATCTTAAAAGAGTGCATACAACCAGTACAACTGTTTGTTGACATCGTTACACAGCAAGATTCAGATTTTGATAAATGATACTCAAAAAAAATATACACGTTGCTAAACGTCAAAACAAGTCACGGATCACTATGACATGTTCCAAACGACTGACAAATTTTAAATTTTAGTTTTATTGCTATTAATCGGGTAAACAACCATTTGATGATGCTTTGAGCAATTATTAATTTGTTTAGGACACTTTGAACTCATTTTTCAATTGATTATCAAAAGCAAATATATATTTATATATTTTTAACGTAATTTCGACCCAGTGTCTTTCCTAATAAAAATGTATTATTGAACTGGGTTGCTTGTTTGGCACTTTATACCTTTGTGATATTAAAGGCAAATTGCTTTAAATTAAGAAAAAAATACGCTTCATGTCTTGTTAAAATTCAGCCGTCACGTCGATCAATCTGTATAGTAATTGTATCGTATAGATAATGGATTCTGCGGCCACTTTCCCGCTGAATCCATTATCTCCGCGGTCATTTGACGCTGTAGAAGATATATCGATACCGCAGTTATGTTATGTATCTAAGTATTATGCTATACTACGTGTACCAGAATCGACTAAATAATATAAACTAAATTGCGACATAGAGTTAAACTGTACATTGAAACCGTAGCTGCCATAATGAAGGTGTAATACACATGTCCACCCCTTCGGGGATACAGGTGCCACAATCTGCAGAACTGGTCTTGAAGAGATATTCACAATATCAATAAAATTAAAATGCTATACATGAATTTAATTATATAGTTTATGGGGTTAAGGATAGGTAAATATATAATAATTAAATTTATAATAATAATTGTTATACGTGCAGGTTCCGGTTGTTAACGCGCCATATCAAACTGCATATCGACAAATTCTGTTTTAGTGCAAACAGTCTTAAAGTCTTAGTGACAACAAGGAGCCTTATGATCAATTGATAATTTTTCGTGGCATTTGATTATTTATCAGACATAAATTTAATCAGAAACAAGTTGAATCAAAGCGTATGATATCAAGTAAGCCACAGCTTGAGGCAAAAGTCGTTTCCTTTGACACTACGATGGAATTGAAACACATTGTAAGTCGGCGTTCGTTAGCGAGACTGATATTACATCAACTTCGTACCGACAGCGTGCAATTTGTAGAACCCACTGCAAGTTTGCTGGCGTAAAGCCAATCTCAAAATAAACAGTTGCTCGTAGAATACCGTAAATAAAACTTCGCGTTTTACTTAGGTCGGTTTGAGCACAATAAAAGTAATCTATTTTAAATTTATGTTTCGCTCTGCTTATTAAAGTAGGCGCATTTGGCGTATCCACAGATGGAAATTGAATCATTTACATTTATCCAATTTAAATGTAAAATTCGATTTAGGCTTTACGTTAAAACGCAATTATGATCACGTTGGTAGGTATAGCGGTGTTGTGATCACCTGTGGAGTTGACATTTATTGGCGTTTTGCCAATAAGCGGGTCGAGTGTGGTTGCGCCCCTACGTGAAACAATTACGTAGTAACCTGACCTGGAAATTATTATGCCAAAGCTATTAATTTAACGTCAGTGTATTAAGATTAAACCTGTAATTTTACTAACAATGGCAAACAACCCTGTTTTATAATGTACTTTGTTTTCGTTATTTGTGTGTCAGAAACACAGAGGTTGATCAAAAGACTTGTTCACTTAAAAATATATATTCGTGTACCTCGGAAATCAATACATAGCGACACACAATTTATAATATTCCTTTTGTCGGTGACATCATGATTATATCACGAATCAAGTAGCACCGCCTCGGTGGCACAGCCTTAAATAATGCGCCTGTTCTGCATGTAGTCTCTGTTTCGATTTCCGGGTTGGCCAAGTTTATGTAGTTTATTAGATTATTGTGTAGACTAATTCTCAGTAGCCGCAGGTCCTGCATAACAGGCTCGTTACGAGTCATGAAAAAAAAAACACGCCTGAATGCATAATACACATGATTATTCTGAATTTTATGTTTTATCGAGGTTAAGGCGAATTGTACAATTTCTTAACTTTCAATAAGGGTACGTACGTATTGACCAAGTTTTAGAAAGCCCTAATGGCATTCCTATACGTCTAAGAAACAGCTAAGTGATTTGGCCTACTTTATTGTTGTATCGCAGCCACACCTTTATGGAGAAACTTTAAGACGAAATCCAAACTAACCTCCAGTTCTCGGAAATAATCAGAAAAACACGAGTTCCAATTGCCTTTTAACGACTTAAATATCTCAGGGTACATTTGGTTGATTCAGGACTATAGGCAGAATATTGATAAGTCAATATTTTAAAATAAACGGTTTCACAAGATGTGCGTTATAGTTCTTTAACCAAATATAACAGTATAATATATTTTAAAGATATGTCAGATGTTTAAGAAAATTTTACGTTTTTGACTAAGCTGAATATAATATTGTCTTCTGTTTACGCAAATGTTATTTATTAAAATAAAACTACTATATACGGATTTTATCGCGTTGTGTATTTGACACTTTTTTACATAATTTATAAACTACTACTATTAAACAATACTAATTTTTAAGCTAATTAAATTATTAAGACTATTTATAATTAACTTTACACTTTCTCCGACGTTTCGGTTGCTTTTCAGCAGCCATGGTCATGGGGAGACTAAGATGGTAGTTGTTTCAATGTTCCAGTCTAGTTATTTCAAAGTACCCGAACATAATTTAATCATTGGTGTATCTATTTACGCAGATGAGCTCAAAGCATCATGAAGTCTAGCTGTGGTTTGCTTCTTCTTGGGTTTGACTATTTGAATTATTGGATCCCAAGCTGGTGGTACGTTCCAACCATCTCTTCTATTAAAATTAGGATTTTTTTTTATTTCAATAGCCTCGCGAAGCATCCTTGGTAGGAATCGTTGTTCTTTAGCGAGAGTCTGTGGTTTGTCAAATCTCAGGTAGTCGTTGGTCCCCTGTTGCACATGTTCACACACAGCAGACTTCAACAAGCGTTGGTGTTTTACATCAGCTATGTGTTCTTTTATGCAGGTGCTTATGCTTCTCTAAAAGTATCATCTACAAACCTCTTATAAATCCTGGGTTTGTAGATGATACTTTTACAATATTACCAACAGATAGTGTAAGTGTATTCCTAGAACATCTTAATTCCATTAATAATAACATCCAATTTACTATGTAATTAGAGGCAAATAATTCATTAGCGTTCTTAGATGTACTTGTCATCAGGAAACCTGATCATACTTTGAGTCACACTGCGTATAGGAAAAAGACCCATATAAATAGGTACTTAAACGGTGAATCTCACCACCATCCTAAAAAGTTAGCTACCGTTAGAATGTCTTTGTTTCAGAGAGCCCACGGGATCTGTGACAAGAAACACCGGGACGCCGAGCTTCAACATGTCAAACAAGTATTGCAAGACAACAAGCTCCAAAAGCCGCGCCGCTGTCACAGATCCCGAGAAAAGCCAGCCACAGTCGAGCGCCAGCCTGCTATAATGCCTTATGTAAAGGGTGTCACTGACAAGATTGGCTACATCTTGAAGCGAGCTTCAATCAACACAAACTTCAAGCCGCAAACGAAGATAAGTCAATGTTTACCATCTGTCAAGTGCCAACTACCTTTACAAGATGCAGAGGTCTATAAAATATATTGTGACTGCGAACTCTCATACATTGGTCAAACCAAGAGAAGCATAGGCACTCGCATATAAGAACACATAGCTAATGTAAAACACCAACGCTCGTTGAAGTCTGTTGTGTGTGACCATGTGCAACAGGGGACTAACCATTACCTGAGATTTGACAAACCACAGACTCTAGCTAAAGAACACCGATTCCTACCAAGGATGCTTCGCGAGACTATTGAAATAAAAAAAACATCCTAATTTTAATAGAGAAGATGGTTGGAATGTACCACCAGCTTGGGATCCAATTATTCATATAGTCAAATCCAAGAAGAAGCAAACCACAGCTCGACTTCATGATACTTTGAGCGTATTCCGCGCAAATAGAAACACCATGATTAAATTATGTTCGGGTACTTTAAAATAACTACACTGGAATATTGAGACAACTACCCTCGTAGTCTCCTCGTGACCATGGCTGCTGAAAAGCAACCGAAACGTCGGTGAAAGTGTAAACATAAATATAAATAGTTTTAATAGTTTTAATAATTTAATTAGCTTAAAAATTAGTAAAGTATAATAGCAGTATTTCTAAATTATGTAAAAAAGTGTCAAATACACAACGCGATAAAATCCGTATATAGTAGTTTAATTTCAAAGCTGAATATATTTATAAGAAATATAAAATTCACATTTACTATAGAAGATAGGTTTCCTTGTCAGTAACGATAGATTCGTCCGCCACTGTCCATCTGGCTGTCTAAGCAACTTATCGATAAAAATATACTGTCGTTCTTTACCAGGATTTGTTTTCGGAAATATCATAAATAGACTGTTCGGACAATTTATCGTTACTTCAGAAGCGTTATTGTTCCAAAGCGAACAGGAAAACCGATATCAACCTTGTAACATTTTTCGACAATAATTCTAAACGAACTACGTATAGTATCGCATCTGTAAACCCAAAGGCTTTTTATAATATTTAAATTGCGCATGCCGTACCCAATGTACAAGCAAGTAAGTTTATTGAAATAAAAAACAAAACGATATTTAAATTTTAGAAACTCCTAAATTCAGCATATATACATTTCCAAAAACAGCGCAGGCGAACAACTTTATATTAACGAATAAGGAAAATTTATACACAAAACATCTTAGATAATTGTGCTATACAACAGCCTCATTAGAAAATGAAATGATCTTAAAGATGCTAACGCCATTCAGAATGCTGAAGAACAAACGGTCTGAACGTTCACAAAGGCCTTTGCTTCTGACGTTCACACTGAACTACGTCGGAAATATCTTTATGTGTGTAGGCGTACCTTTAGACCAAAATAGCTAATCATCGTTTTAAGATACGTCTTACAGAATTCTTTTAACACGCCATAATCCTAAGGCATAGTTTATTATGGTTCTAAAACCTCTAACATTTACGTTTAAAAGTTGGTAAGGGCTTTACTCCATCTGCATTACACCACAGTGCATAAGCCGAAGACAACTAAAAATAAAACATGTTTAAATTTAATGCATAAATTTCGTTTCAGGAAATGGGTATTATGTCGTCCATTTTACATCTGCATGCTATAAATTTCATCTAAAGACTCCGCCCACAGTGAACTCAACATTACAAAGCTTATACAGCATTGGTGGTAATCCTACCGTTACGCCTCGTATTAAGAGTTAATAACCCCGTAAGAAACCAAAGATAGATATTTCAAATCTGAGTTTACTTTGTTGGTATGCTTGTGTATATTCGACATAATGACTACCTGGCTTATACGTGAATGTTGTCTAAAAATAATTGCTTTCATGTCTAATATCTCCCTAAAGTCACTTTTCGTATAAACTGCAGTAGTGTATTATTGGGGCTTCTGCATCACTCACCTCGCTTCGCTCAGTTCGCAATGCAGAGCGCCCCAATAACACACTACTAACATGATCTGCGATTTGAGCGGTTGGTATTAGAAATTTAATATTATTTCATTCATCGATGCATCGTAATACTGATAGCGTAGTAACAATGGAGCACCTAATATATCTATTCAAACACATTTTGACAGAGATAGATTTTAATAATTAACAAAACGAGTAGTTCTTTGTCTGCACACTGTACGACTTCATGTTTTGCGGCACAGATTTGCTCAGCTTTTTGTTTTCGTTGGCTATTAACCTTGATAATTTTCTCCCGAAGCAGCTGTATTATCTGATCCTGCAGTCGCATAATCTTAAAAAGATCAGCTGTTCTTGGTTCTTTCTTTTCTTTTAGAATGTTCTCTATCTGTTGTTCGAGGTCTAATAAAATATCCTTTTTATTCTGTTCATACTTTTTGATGGACAAAGATTCTTTGTCTACTTCATTCATTTTAAAACCAATTAGATTTAGAATTATAATTAAAGCAATAGTATTTCTCTGAATTATTTTATGTATTTATGATAAGTGTATAATAAAAATGTGGTCTATATTATTACAATTATGAGAGTGTAATGAAATCTCATAGCTGATATAACCAATTTATAAATATTTATAAATAATTTTACAAAGATAAGTTGGAAGGAAGGGATATTTAAGGAGTAAAAATGAAAAAAAAAAAAAATATATATTATACAAAAAGTTTATTATCAGAGCACCATATTTTTAAACACAAAACATTTTTCAAAGCACATATTGAGTTATGATAAATACAACTATGCAAATTTTCAGAATATTTATATCGATCATACAGACTTAGAAAACTAGGACAGCCTTTATCTTCTAAATTGATCACATTACTATTATTATTATTTAAAATATTTTTCAACCATAACACTTTTTCATGACCTTTAATATAAATACATTTATCTTTTAAACAATCTAAAATTAAACACTTATAATTCGAATATGGTATAAATCCTTCACCCCAATATATCTTCCTGTTACGTTCAATCCATGCGACTTGACGTCTTTCTTGTTTTGTCAAATCGTAAAATGGAAATGGCGGCTTAATTAAAAACACTTGCAATTTGTCACTACACAATATAGCAATTTCTTTTAGCACAAATTCATTTGTTTCCGTTTTAAAGCCTTGGACGTCTACAATGACAGTCATGATATTCGACGCACTATGTTGCTCAGAGGTTTGTATTCCACAAGTCGATCGTTTATAATTAAACAATATGCAGTAGTGTTATCTGGTATTGGCTCTGAACATTCAATTTCCAAACGAACGTCTACTGGACCTGTTTTTAGGGTATCATTTTGCCTTGAACAATCTATGATGAACAGAGGAGCCTTATCTTTAAAGTCCTTTAGATTAAGTAAGGGATCCGCTGGACAGTTGTAATACGACTGACGAAATTTCACATACATTTCGTATAATATACTGTATTTGTTTTCAGAAAAATTTAAACCTAATGGCTCATATGGATAATATTGTGAATTCAAAAAGAGCGTAACGTTTGTTACTTTACAGTGATCGAAGAGAGAACTATCTTTTATTTTATTACTTTTTCTATTAGTTTGTAAACAGAAAATAACATATCTAGGCTTTTCCAATTGAGAGGCAGTTTTAACTGACCATGAATGCTTTGTTGTTTTAGGTAGCAAAGGGTACTCATACAAATCCAAATTTCTAAATGCCATTTGAATAGGTCTATCTTTTTCTAAATGTTTTAAAAGTGTTAGACGTTCTCGATCTGATACTTTTATGTGCGGTACTCTCCACTGTACTCTATCAAGATTTATTTGGAAGTGAGAAATATCATCTGTCAGTGTAACGCTGTTTAAATTAGAGTTACTTCTGTTCAATATAAGTTCATGTTTACAATTTATCACAATCTTATTATAATCCTCTGCAAAACCTAATATCTTATTTAATGGTATAACAGCGCTAAAGTGACCATCACTTTGAAATCCGTTTAAGTTCCAACCCCATAGGGCTGCAACTTTATTTTCGGCCTCATTTAATGAAACGTATGACTTTACGGTTGTCGTTATACCCGAATTTTTGATGCGATCTATTTCAATGCCATTTATTTCGTATCTGATATCTTGAAACAAGAACAGAACAGGGTTATTAGTAAATTTAACAGCTTTCTCAATCGGTTTTCCATCTTTTCCGAACAGCTTTGCGTGACCTTCGATGTATACTGAACTGGCTGATGGTAACACGTATATGTCTTGTTGGTGGATGGGTATTCTGATTTCATCGTTTTCTCTAAAGCAGTTGTTGTAAGGATTGTAAGAATGAATCTCATAACTTTCGATAGAAGTATCGAAGTGTGGTAAATCGCTAATCTGTAGTATATTCATACTTTAAAACCCAATGCTTTTAAGAAGTCTTTATTTGTTTTAGTTAATTTCTTCACTTTTTTCTCACGTCTATGCTCCTTACTGGTTGTAGAAGAATTAAGGTGTTTTATTTTGAGGTGAGGTTTTATATTATATAATATCATTTTACTTTCCTTAAATGAAGACGTAGTTGAATATGTTCTATAAAAGGAATGCAGCGGTCAAACTGATCAACAACCTTAATAGATATAGATGTAATTATATTTTTATTCACTGGGAAGTAAATAACGTTCTGAGGCGTTTCTAGGTAGTGATGTCCTGCAGTAGTATTAGGCACAAATTCATGAATAATATGGGTTGGTATACCGTTAGTATAAGAACCATATATTAAATCACATTCAATTCTGATTACAGACGGAGTATTACTAGAAATCACATTTGATACAGAGTTTAATACTGAATAGTACAGCAAGCCACACTCATATTTTTCAGATAAACTAAGAGGTGGTTGAAAATACGACTCTAATTCGGCTTTATGTCCAGAGATAGTCACAGTTATAGACATAGTTGCATACTGAACACTTTTCATTAATTTTATTTATTATATTCTATGTCTACTCCAAAAGTTTGTTAAAAAAAGTAAACATAGATGCCCACATTTGTAAGGGTGATCACCCTGTATATTTTCATAGTTATAGTAGATTTTCGAGCCTAAGTATTTTACAAATTCCTTTGGGGGCTTTAGATTTCCATAACTGTCAAAATATTCAATATAATCACTGTATTTTGCATAGGCTACCCAATGAGAACCAGGATTTTCAGAACTATCTAAATTAACCACTCCACATTCATTTTTATAAGGATGTTTAGGAAGTTCATCTCTCATAAAGACACCTCTAAAGTAGGGAATATTAACTCCATATTTTAAAATGTCAAAGTTAGTTAGGGCTCGTTTGGGTAGCCGATGTATTAGTTTTTTTCCTTTGATACAAAAATTCCAAGTCCATCTTTGTATGGCTTAAGATGTAGTCCTTTTCCGATGCAAAGAGCCTCCATTTTTTCATTATGTCTCTTCGTTTCATCGTACAGTTTTTTAGCCATCTTGAACTCATTTATAGTTTTAGCTATACCAGCTGCGCCACCTGCTATAGCTCCCGCAGCTGATAATCCAGCAAAAATAGGAATCAAAGGTAATACTCCACCAGTTTTTGGTATTGGAATAATCCGAGGAAGTTTAATGGATGAATCATTAGCTAATTCTCTGGCAGCAGCCATAGCTAATGCTATTGCAGTTTTTTTGCATTTTGGTTTTAATTTTTTCATTTGTTTTTTCGTAACAGATATTACATTTTTCAATTTCTTTTTAAGACCTTTACCACTGGTAATTTTTGGTGAAGAGTTTTGCCGACGAGTTTTTAAGCCAGTACCGGTTTTAATTTTCGCTAACATGGCATTCTTTACTAAACGTGCTGCAAATTTCTCTCCTGTACTCGCATCAGAAGCAAGTGATCGTTTTTTTGCCATTTTTAATAGAACTAGATCAGCGCTGTGACGATCCTCTAAGTTTGATGACTTATAGTATGCAATATCATGGTCTTTACAATATTCATCCAATTTATTAACACCTTTGTCACCACGTCTAAGTCTCTCAATTAATTTTGTACCAGGACCACAATAATTATAACCCGGCAAATGTAATTCAAAAGGTAGGTGGTTTATTAGCCAGTTAAGAAGACTACTCTCTCCAATACACATCATAAGACTGACCAATCAAAGACTCAACACTTTATAATATATTAAGGAGTTTAACGAGTCAACTAGGTTTATTTATATCTCAAAGCACGTTTGTCTTATCTATCCAGCTATTTTCATTCGAAGGCAAACCAAGCCATTTTACGAAAACTCTATTCCCTTTCCTTTTAAGAACTTTCTCGACTAGATATACATTGGGATGATTTGTCTTCTGAAGTTCTTGTTCATAAAATGCTCCTAAGATAGGCTGTCCTCTGATCGTATCTTCAATCAAGTAAGTGATAGGAGTAGTATTCTGCTTATATCTAATTTTAAATATTTCTGTTGACCAATTGGGAGTATAACCTTTTTCGAATGTTCCTTTGTACTTACTGATACGAACGTAATCACCCACTTTAAACTTGCATTTTATACTCGCTTGCTTTTTTACTAAACTATTAAATCTTTTTAATATTTCTTTCTTATTTACATTATTGACATTTGCTGGTATTTCGTTAATCGTGCGATGATAGGTATGATTGTATTTATGAACAACATTGTCCAGGGTATCTTTTATCCAATTATAATTACCTTTTAAACTAAACTCTTTGTACAGTTTAGATTTTAATGTTCTTATAAATCTCTCCACAATCGAAGCTTTTTTTGATGAAAATGTTGAATAATGATTAATACTGTAAGACTGCATAAGATACTTAAATTTCTTATTGTAAAATTCTGTACCGTTATCAGTTTGTAAATTCTTAGGAATGCGATTATCATCCAGTAAAATTACAAATGCCTTATACACCTCATCTTTGTTCTTACTTTTCAAAGGGAGCGCCCAAGCATATTTTGAAAATGTGTCAATTACGGCGAGAATATATTTATAATTATTATTTTCTCTCGACATTGATTGCATATCTATTAAATCCGCTTGCCATAGATCATCTATATCCTTCATAATAACTTGTCTTCGCGGAAAATTCACTCTAGCGCTTTTATGAATTTCATTTACCACATCCGCTTTGCTCATTTTAAAACAAAAAATCTCGAATATATTTTAATTAGATATTGTTATATACCAATACATATTTTGGATACAATAATTTATATATTTATATTATAGAACGCATCAACTTCTTAAATGTTCATAATGAATGACATCGCAATACTGAATAAAAAGCTTCCTGATAATCAGTATTTATTCTTAATTATATTAGCTTCTTTTAATTCTTCAATTATTGATAAAATTTCATTGTCATGGTTTGTATTACCTGCATCTCTTGAAGCTATTAATAATTTTAATCTTTCAACCAATTCATTTGGATCGTCCCAATATATTAAGTCAGTATTCTTTTTATATGTTTTAACCGTTGGCAAACTGCCTCCAATTTTATTCTGATTGTTTTCCAATAAAGTCTCAGAAAATAATGGTCTGATTATTTCTCGATATTTGAATCCTTTGTCACCTCTTATTTGACCACTAGGATTAAAATCCCTCTTATGGGCGTTAGTATAATGTAGTATATCTTTGTAGACAAGTCTATCGACATCAGTTACATTTTTTAAATCAGGTTTTTTCCGAAGTAAAAGTTCTTTTAGTCCAGGGGTTAAATCATAACTTTTATCTCCAATTTTAACCAAAACTAAGTCATCGCCGCCAATATTTTGAACTTTAGAAAATGATACTACGGAGTTACCCATCTTTAAAGTTTTATTATCGGTACTTATTCCAAATGGTACATTTACACCATCATAAATACCATAGATATCTTCACTTTTCAATGACATTTCTAAATTATCTGTTACTTCTTTTTTAGGAGAGCTTGAAAAATTGATACCAGCGTCATGAAAATCCTCACATTTAGTAGAAGTGCTTTCACAATGTGTATCTGATTCAATAGGTATAGAACTTTCAGATACATTTTTATCATGCTTATTATTTTCTATTAATCGTTTAGAATTTATAAGAGTTTTTAGAGGGTTCGAAACTGGTTTAAACATTTTATCCAAAGATAAGTTAACTTCATGTTCTTGATTTTTCATTTCTTTTATTTTATTTTTTATGCAGTCAACAGACTTCATTAATTCCAATTTAATACTTTTCTCCATCTTCGCAACCACAACTATGTTCAACTAAGTGAGGAATAACACTAGCAATTTTTGTATATAATTAATTTATATATACATACTTACCCATATCTGCTTTCATTCAAATTAATTCTACTTTAATATTTTTCTCCATGTTAAATTACTTTACAAGCAAGACAAGCGAAGCGAAGCTTCTGAAGAAGATTTAACACTATATTTGCTTAGCATGTTATTTCCTTATATATACAATTATTTGTTAAAATTGAAAAACGTATCAAAATTCTGCCTGTACCTTCCACTATTTAACGACGATTCTTTGTTAATAAGTAAAAAACTATAAGGTTTTTTCCAAACATTTTTGCAAATGTCTTTAAACTGATTCCATTGTAGATCACCACTCACATGTTCTTCATAAATATGTTTTAAATTTACATCATCTTGTTTAAATATCATAAGAAAATTAACATTGTCGCGTAACAATTGTTTCGGAATTTTAGAATAGGTTTGAGATAAATAGAAACAATCGATTTGTTTATGTCTACCCATACAAAAATAATTGCGAATATTTATTTGATTTTCACAGGCAACATCATCAAAAATAAATACAGAATTAGCTAAAGCTTCACTTGGAGATATAACTTCTTTATCATTGTTGAACTCACAGAAATTAATCTGTGGTACTCTTTTTAATACTTCGCTTAAGAAACGATATTTTGGTTGAAAAGAAGTTTTGGAGTAAAGATAAATATTTTTAAATTTTAAACCATTTTCATGTAACAGTAAACTAATCATGGCATTGGTTTTACCACAATTTGATGGACCACATATTATACATCGAATCGTATTAGGCAATAAAGCACTGTGTCTGACCTGGCGAGAAGATTCATTAAAATCGATATTACTAACTTTCAAAGATATGGGTTGCTTGACCAACTTCATCTTGTCAATTACTCATTTTTTTTTACTATCCTCTATATATATATATATATATATATATATATATATATATATATATATATACATACGCTAGGACTAGCTATATGGAGCACCCCATAAAACACATTACAGTTTGACAGGTTCAGACTTGTATCGATAAGATGAATCACTATACTGTTGCATAATTTATGTTATTTGAGAAATTATTCTTATATTACACGATGTGTAGGTATCTCATATCATATTGGACCAATTTCGTGTGTACAATAACGTATATTTATTCATTCTGCAATTATAGTTTGAAGTGAGCAGTTATTTTGATGTAAGTATTTTCCAATAAATTATTAACTTATACTTTTTAATTTAGCTTATTGTCATTATATCGTTATTCATTTCAGAATCATGTCGATGTCACCGTGCTACAGTCCGGTTTTGGATATGAACCTTGACAGAAATTCGTTATTGAATGACGAGCCCCAGAGAATAAATTTACAAGTGAGTAACTCATCAGATTTTATATTATTATTATTAAATAGTATTTACAATTATTGCTATTCACTTACAAGGATTTTTCTCTTTTACAGAATACGATAAAAAAATGACTGGCTAATTCACCCTTCTTTATTTAGTTCTAACATTAGTGTTCTTTTTGTTTCAGAATTTGGTTGGTGATTCAGACCCAATAATGAATCCTTTTAACTACGCTCAAGATAGAGAGAGCTGGTATACTGAAGTAGCAGCAACATCACATGAAGAGTATAAACAGCGGAAAGCTGCAGAACAAACGTTGAAAAAGAGAAAAAATAAACCTAAAACTCTGAACAATAAATCTTTTATCATACGTAAGGAGCCAGGGCGTGTTCGTCGCCTCATAAAAATCATTATTCATGATTTAGATGGACGTAATATGGATGACGTTAGCATTGAGCCTGATAATGCGAGTGTGAATGTGCAGTATTTAGTGACTAGTGACTATGACGATATTATGAATGAAACTGATTTTTTAGTGAATAAAATAGTGAAACAATTAAACAAATCCAACATGTAATACTTAATTGCTATTGCAAGTGATAATGTTAAATAACTGATCAATAAATGATTATACTGCTTCTATTATTGTCAATTGTAAATGTGTAATTTCAAATATATGTATATTATTGTTTTTATTATTCTTAAAATAAAGGATTGTATTAAAAAAAGAATAAACAACTATTATTTTTATGTTTGTGTTTTATTTCATATAAATATATCATTATTTTTTACATATTTGTTATAATTAAATAAACACTTTTATTTATTACAATACACATATCTTGCTATAATATTATACACAAGATTTTATTAAACATAAAATTAAAATACATTTAAACAGGGTAGTACAAAACCCATACAATTATATTATTACAAGAAGCTCAATATATGTAACATACACGGATAAATAAGTAAGCTCATTAATCAATTTCCATTTTCTTTTTATATTACCTCTTAAAATATTGTTACACAATGACCCCAAGGTAAAGTTGTTACTTTATCATTCATTACTTGACGCTTATCATCATTCTTTGATAAAACTATTTTATTTATTTTTTGAGTAAAGATTCTATGATCTTTAGATTTAATAACACACATATTATCTCTTAAGGTTTTGTTTTGCATTAAAACTTTTTTGTATTTTTGTATGTTTAGTTTTTTGGTAATACATTTTTTAGCACCTTTAGCTTTTTTTAATGTTGATTTTTTTGTACTTATACAGTATGATTTAGCTCCTAAGCCGACAAATTCCGATATAATTTCACCGCCCATTTCATCTTTGAAGTAACCAGGTATCTTAGCATTCGCCGCGGGCATACAATATTTGTTATTTTTTTCAAAATTACTGGTATCAAAATATTTTAAATTTAATTTCATGTCTTTGTAAAAATCTTTAGTGCGTATTAAATATAAAAGACTATCAGTGTCTGTGTAGCAAAGTTTTAACTTATTTTCATAATGTTTTTTCATGATTGAATAGTGGAATCTATACAAATGAGATTTCGCTATTTCTAAAATACTAAAGCCTATGTAAATAGGACGATCTAAAATTATTTTTGTTTGATTCATTTGGATTGATACTAAGGACTCTGATAAAATAGAAAAGTTCTTGAAATTAGGCGCACTGATATATTTTTCAGCGCCGCAAAATTTTTTAGTTTGATTTGAATTATCTCTCCATATATTTACTAGTTTAACATCTACTTGTTTTCTTTTATTCTCTATGGTTTTACCAAATATAGAATTATTTTGTTTCTTAAAAAAATCTCTTTCAAAATCAGAGGTTGCATTTTGTCTCAGCTTAGTATTTAATGAAATATAAGATTCTAAGAAATTACTTTGTTGAAATCCTAGAATTCTGTGTATGTTTAATAACTGAAGACCATTTTTCAAGCATTCCTTTAAATGAATGTAATGAATAACATATTTATATTTAGCAAAAAGATTAGCAATAAGTTTATCATTTCGGCTACAGAACGGAACAAATTTTTCAGGTGCAAATGGTAAATCAGCATGATCATCATGCAAGTAATCAGGGTAATGAAGATCTACTTCTAGTATAAATCCTGTATCAGAATCGTTTGAAACACTTAAGACATCAAATTTTAATATTTCATCCTCATTTAGAAATCTAAAACCACCTACTGGAAGTTTTTGCATCATAGCATATCCATATAAATTAACACAATCAAGATAAATCAGAAAACAATCAGGCTTTTTGCTATTGTAATCAGGAAGATATTTATTATTTGCCTTCGCATATCTGAGTGAACACTGAGCAAGTCCGCCTCTTATTCCTTTTTCTATCATTTGATACATTTCTAGGTCAGAGATAAGGTCTAAATTGATTTTAGTATACAACAACATAGCGTCCCAACTTAATGAAGGTGATGAAACGTAATAGCAAGGATCCAAACCATAGTGACTTAAACTCATATTTCTGAATTTTTCAAAAATGTCACATAGAAGTAACACGTCACATTTTAGGTATAAATCTGTATATTCACCCAAATTTTTTATACCAAAAGTTTTCCAAACGTTTAAAGCATGTTCATAGTCTTTATCAGATATAGACTCGGAAGTAAGTTTGTTAAAGAATTTTGATGGTGATGGTAGTTTGGTCTCATTATATCTTTCCCAAGAATTTATATAATCATAACAATATACTCCTTTTCTTCGAGCAATATCAAATAATTTATTATTAGTAAAATAATATTTTAAATTTTTAAAATCCTTTGGATTCAAAGTAGTAACTAATTTCTCCATACTAGAGCTTAAAAAATTAAATGAATCAATAAACTTCAATTGTACGACATTTGTTGAATTAACTGTTAAAAATTTTGTGAAAGAAATAAATTTTTCTTTGTTTCTCGGTATGATATGAATTCGGCCGCTTAAATTTGAAAGTTCTTTTATGAATAAATGACAATCATAGCCGGATAAGTTGTGAAAAACTATTGGTATAAAAGTACATTGTTTAGCATTTAAATTGCATGTATTATGGACAGCTCCTCTATATTTGCCAGTAAAATGATCATGGTCTTTAACAATACTATCATTACATGAAAACTTATTTTTACAAATATGACATTGTGTGCTGCTGATGAAACTTAATTTTTCATTTTCAGTTAACGGCAACATTTGTTTACTCTCTAATAATATATTATATAATCGTTTTACATCATTCGTTAGAGAATTAACGAATTTTTTAGAACAATCAGGCCCTCTATAAGATACAAAATCATTAAGTTTCGGATTTGCATTACAACAAATATAATAAGCGAAACATGTAGCCTCGTGAACTTGTATATTTTCAACATATTTGGATTTATTTTTGTCAGAATATTCACGCAATAAACTTTCAAAATCACCATATATCACTATTGGAACAGTTTGTGTTCTCTCATAATTCAAAAAACTTAATTTACTTCCTGTCTCAGGTAAAATGGTTTGTATTCCCGAGCATTCATGACGGTGTAACTTCTCTTCAGTGTCAAAATAAATAAAACATTCATCACATAAAAATATTCTACTTTTGTGTTTGGTTAGTTGTTTATGCACAAGTTTCTCAAAACTTTTTATTAAACAAAAATGGCTTTTCCCGTTTTTGGTTATATAAAGCAAATTAATGTGGTATAAACGACGAGATGTTGTTTTATACAAGGGACCTGTAACTGTATCATTAGTATCCAAACCATAAATATTAATACTGATATCGGGATTATTTATTTCAAAGCGCTTAATATCCTTGAAACTGGGAGGAAAATTCATGTCAGAAATATCCAGAACGTCAGAATAATGTGGATATGAAGAAGTTCTGTTTGGATTAATCTTTGACGGAAATATATCAGCTATTATACACCAAAGAAAACAATGTTGATCATCATTTTTTATATTTAAACATGATTTAGTATTGGAAATACGTTGAGGCAATTGTAAATAAGAACCACCTCGCAAAGGGTTATATTTTACGACATTAATTTCCAAATGACTGAGCGACTCAATTGTCCAGCCTGACTCAGAGAGTTGAAATTCAGTACATTTACAAATAAGTTTATCACAAAATAATTGATATAGGTCTGAGATATTTGTATTTTGCAATGCTGTAATATACTTCGTGTTAAATGATTTTAAAGACTTTTCATCATTTTTTGGCAATATATACCACACAAACAATTCAAAATTCACTTTAATGGATTTATGTATTTTTAATAATTCTTCAATAAGATAACAGACCTTTTCTGAAATTCGTGTCAAAAATATTGCAGGCGTATTGTTAGCCTCGTATGGATTCACTCTATAACTAATTATTCGATTTCTAAAAGCTGTGGCTATTATACGAACGTTATCAAAATTCGTCTGCAAGAGGCAATTCGATTTGTGTACATTAGTTTTCTTATGTGCAGAATATTTTGGCACTGATATATTACAAACTTCACAAAAGAACATGATTGGAAATAAATTTTATTAAATGTAAATCTAAAATCTTATTTTTCCGTAAGCAATATATTGTGTAAGCAATCCGGGACTCGTATTATACAGCAATATTGTTTTTAGGATCGCGCTTTTATAAATATCAGTATCGAGTTTATCTTTGTGTCGAGTAATATTAGTATCGAGATTATCTTTGAATTCAGTTTATAGTACAGACTTTATCTTGTATCGAGTTATCTTGTTATCGAGTTTATCTTTGTATCGAGTTATCTTGGTATCGAGTTTATCTTTGTATCGAGTTATCTTAATATCGAGTTTATCTTTGCATCGAGTTATCTTAGTATCAAGTTATCTTGGTATCGAGTTATCTTTGCATTGAGCTTCCTGTAAATAGAACTACAAAGCAAAATAATTAAAGGTAAGAATATAAGTCCTAAAAATAATATATAAATGCATTAAGCATGATTGCTATTCGGGTATAAAATAGGCTGTATACCTCTAAATTCTGCTTTGGCTGCAGATACAAGATTACCAACAGCCTTCCAAGTTGGCGAGTCCGTATAAACAGAGCCCCTATAGGAGAGAAGTGTTTGCTTCCATCGATCTTTCCCTAGGCGTTCAGCGTCTCTTTGGTTATAAATACGAAGCTCGACATAATAATCACCGCTGCGCGCTGGGTCCTGCTGGTATGAGTTTCCACTTGCTGTTCTTCTAGACAGGGACGAACGCAGAGTAGATGCCTTCAGCGGTTGAAGGTCTTCCTCGTCATCCTGTAACATTGTTATAAAATAACATTGAACAATAACATTCTACCATATCATTGATTGATCTTGGGTATCAGACAATAAATTAACACACTTAGATACTTTTTGTATACATATTAAACCAGATTTCTAAATGTTAATTTGAAAAGCGAACAGTCGAAGTATAATTATTAACATAAGTTTATCTATACTTTACTTCATATAATAAATCTGAAGTGTTTGTTTATTTGAACGTGCTAATCTTAGGATCTACCTGTCCGATTATAGAAATACATTATAGCTCAATAAGTGTATTGAGGAAGGTTTTAGGCTATATAACATCATGCTAGGGCTTACTGGAGCGGAGCAGTAAGCAATACTAACGCGAGTGGAGCTGTGAGCACAGCTAGTAAAAAATTAAATCAGGGTTTTTCAACTTACCGAAGATTCAATCACACGATTACGTTTGGTTGTTTTCGACCGCTTCGACAGAGTATCCGTCTCTGAGTCTGAGTCGCTTACAAAAATATCCTTTGGGGCAGTTGAGATAGCCGCGGTTCTCTTCGGCTTTTTAGGCTCGGTCTTGCTTTTTGGCTTTGCCTTTTTAGTCTTTGGTTTTTGGGATGTAGAACTAGAGAGGTCGTTGGAATGCGACTCTACATCGGACTCAAATGGATTAACGAAACTTGCCCTAAAAAGAAAAAAAATACAATTATTTGAATAATCATCTGAATTCTGTTTATATCTATTATACATACATGGCACAGTTTTCTCTTGAAAACTAAAAACTCAATATCTAAATAACTTTATATACAATAAATGTTTCGAAAAATCGATGAATGGCTTGCTTGTTGTGTTTGAAACAAGCTTAGGTACATAACGTAGAGCTGTGATTCCAACCGCATGTCATCTGTGTACCCATTATGATTACAAGTAATAAACAACAGGATAAAACTCAAATATCGGAGTCGAACCGAAATGTTTGTGACGAGAAGTAAATGTCAATCAATCAAAGGCATAGACGTATTAAAACAATAGACGCAAGAAAACACTTTTTTCACAAAGAACTGATTTTTCCCCGCTTGGGAATCGAACCCACAACACTGGTGCGATGTAGTAGCAGGGTGATCACTCAAAACGATTGCGCCATCCGTGTAGCTACTAACTAAATATTTGGATTAAAACCGCCTAATGCACCCAACCAAGCATATAGTAAAGTCATAAATAAAAATACACATAAAAATATAATACTCACATACTTGCTTCAATAAATGACTTCACTTAAAAAATGGCACAGTACACAATCACGAATAAACAACTGCAGGCACAATAGTACACAAAACTCAATGAAATTATTGATTGAAGAGCAGTCGACTGATTTATATACTCATAAATCTAAGATAGTGATTATATTATTTTTTGCTAACGTTGTCGAAAGCTTTTCTAATATCTATTTTGTAAGTTATAGTTTAAGCACTCTTACAGTAAAGTCTACAATTATATGATCTTCATTAATTAATATGTGTGCACCCTACCTTTCCTCTATTTGGAAGTGGCGACAATCTGTCGCGGACATTTGAGACGAAATTCTAAAAAGGAAATCGTATGTACCTCGGCTGTACGTCACAGATTTATGAAGAGTGTCTCTTTAGAGTGATAGTTAAGGATTTTATATATAATAACCAAAATAACTTAACCTCTCACATTTTAAATTATGATTTTAATTCCAATATATGAAAAATAATAAAACCTTTAAAAATATGAAACAGTAATATGATTCACTAGAAATAACGATTTATGGGCACATTATCTATATTTCATACTATAAAATACATCCACGAGTATATTTACAATAATACATATTATATGTGTAAACTTCACGCCTGTTTCCCCAACGGGAACAGATAATATAATATAATATAATAATATTCTATTATAATAATATAATAATATAATATAATAATATAATAATATAATATAATTAGATAGACAGAAACCTCGGTTTTATAATAATATCAAAATAATAATGCGCTGGATGATATACCATCAAGTATAGTGCGCTATTATTATGGGGGCATGCATAAGAAGAAGTACGCAGAAACAATTTTGCCCCCCGACTCGGGAATCGAACCCGAGACATCGTCATCTATACACATAATAAAATTGTAACTAGCTGATGCCTGTATATGGAAGATATTTGAGAAATATTAATGCTCGAGTCTTATAAAGACTCGCACACTAATATAATTGATTCTTGTTTGATTGTCTGTATGTTTGTATACGCATCACGCAAAAACTACTGCATAAAATTGGAAGCGGTTTTCGAAGATATGTTGTTAGAAGTCTAACTTAAAAACTATTGTATTCCTTCGCTTTAAAAGACAACTCCCGCATTAAGAATCAAAGCCTTGTGTCGCGGGGGACTTTACTAACGTATAATTAACGGACACAATGTACATCCAGACCCCGAAAAAATTAATTATTTATGGATCATACAAATAATTGTCCTGCGTGGGAATTCGAACCCGCGACACGCTACGCAATGTTAGGTGGCATGACGATCGCCTTAACGACTACACTTCACGTGCAGTCAATCTGTTTTATCTCGATACGTCACCTGAAATCCGAGTTATCGCGGGGTTCAAGTTCCATGCAGACGGAGTCAGAGGCAAAAGCTAGTTGTGGACAAAACAATAGTATAATTCAGTTTATATTATATGTTGTTGACTAGGTACCCATGCCAAAGTTTGAAACTAGATGAATATTACATTACTATTACGTATATTATTATTAATTTTGCATCCATTTTACAAATGTGTTTGAAGTAAATAACAATTACTTAATAATAATATTAAATTTGGCAAATACTTATTGATTCATAATATTACGTATATGAATGTCAATATTCCGACGAACAGCTAATCAGCTAACATTGTCAAGATTTTTCATTCATTCATCAACGAGCTGTACAAAGATAACATGTACATATAAATCAGTACGAATGCATCGCTGCGCCCGAGCCGTGCTGAGCGCGTGGAACGAACTTGAGAATGCTGTTTATATTATGTCATCCCAAGTAGAAACGATAGTGCTCCATTGTTACTACGCTATCAGTATTACGATGCATCGATGAATAAAATAATATTAAATTTCTAATGCCAACCGCTCGAATCGCAGATTATGTTAGTAGTGTGTTATTGGGGCGCTCTGCATTGCGAACTGAGCGAAGCGAGGTGAGTGATGCAGAAGCCCCAATAATACACTACTAACTGCTTCCAAATAGTTTTATTTATTAAGACGCCTGGCTATTGAATATCCACGTGTGATCCGAGTCCATATTGCGAAATATAAAATATAGCCCGTACGTGCCACAATCTGACTGCGGAGATTATTAATAAACGGTGCGTTGCCTATAAACATTCTTCAAATAGTACTTAAAAAACGCCTTCCTCATAATAAAGTTGTCCTCTTTCAATCGCGTTGTAATATTATGCCAAAATTAAAAGGTGACTTGACTCGTCGCTCGTGGGGCTTGCGCGCTCCATTTACCGAAGATTTACTTCGTGCACGAGTTTCGGTTTAATTTTGCGCACGACTAATATACCTGAGTCCATAATTTCTTATTGGCTATTACGTTCATTCTTTATTATATTAATTTTGTGCTGCAATGTCGGTATTTGTTTAGGCATGGCATCGGGAGAACGCACATGTATAGTGAATGTGATAAATTACCGTCATATGCAGCGCGCGGCTTAAACTACATAAATTATTTATGAATATAGTTCTCACTGCACTATAGTGAACATTACAAGTTTCATGCTTAAGTGATCGACTTTAAAATTGATAGAACGTGCTGAAATAAGCTGTTATGACTAGATTATATTTTAATAGTATTGTTAGAAATTATGATGCTGATGAAAGGCTTTTTTAAGCTTTAGGCTGCTTTGTGACAAATGAGTTGCCGGCTAGTAATTGATAACCAAACTAATAAACACTCACTGTACCAGGTATGCCACTTATCCATAAGCCACAAATACACAAGGCAAAAGCCCACTTGACTTTTCGCCAACGGCACGGAATTTCTTTACGCAGCACCTCATCTCAAGCACACCAAAATATTATTTGGCTGCCATATTCTGCATAACATAGAACATACGTGTTTTAAAACTACTACAATACGTTTTACTATCTGCTTTATTGCTTTTCAACATAGCTTCGTATGAAAGGCTAAGGAGCGCAATTCGATATTTGGCTTTGTTCTGCGACATGTTGATAAGTTTGAGCCTTAAAGTTAGCTAGCAGCTGGCAATTTAAAGCTCTGTTTAAATTCGTTAACTCCTCGAAAATCCTAAGGAATCTTGAGATAGCAAATGTGTGGTACAACTAGCGCTCTATTTAGGACCCTCAATAGTTAAACTTTCAACTAAATGGCGCTACTAATATCGATTACAGGGGTAATTTATACGGCTAGTTAATATCTTAGATATTAGAAGTGTAAAATCATGTGGTTAAAATGATAACGGTTACAACTTTTTGTTACTGTTATGATGTATTGTAATTGTGCTTAAATAATAAAGTTGTAAGTATTCACCCTACACTGCTGAAAAGAATAATAAAGCTACGTGACTTTTGAACTGAGATGTATTTTTGCCTTTTGAACTAAGGAATGGTAAATATGGAATGAACCTAACTTTCTTTTAAAAGTAAGCTATATGTTACGTTAAAAAACAACAATAATAATAATAATAATTAGCATTGCACGTTCTTTAAAACATATATTTGAAGACATACTACGTGTAAGCAGAATTATTAAAATAAGCCATGTACCAAGTCAAGCTCGAAACTAGATCCATAAGAGAGCAATTACCTTGCTGCCTATATTTACCGCCTCTACGAGTAGATGTAGTAGCTACATAGCTACGCCGTAGTTACGTAGTGGTGGTTCGCAGCGGAGCGGCTTCCGTTACTCGCCGCAGACTCGGCTGTGAATCGTTGACATGCATCATGATAAAACATGCATTAGATACCCACGTATCTATTTAAGTAGCGTTGAAATGAAATTGTAATGGAAACGTACTGCTCTCGTGCCACTTTCTATTACTGTGCTGTTTTATAGGCATTGCAGACTGTTGAGATTCAAGGTTTTAACACAAAATTATCCTATGTATTGTACAATGTACATATATCATAGAGTATGTAACCAAAAGGTATAATCACGTTTTAAGAGTCGTACCGTAATTAAGAAATAATTAAATACCCAACACATATTTTTATGTTTATGCGATACCTTTTTGCAGATATTAAGGAAGTAATATAGTAATCTCATTATACGGAGATAGTTGGATATTTTATCAACCTCATATATATTTTTAACTTCAAATAAACTAAAGTACATATTAGGTGTTGGACTTAGGAAGACTACAAAAAGTGTGAATATCCCTTAATCATATAAATGAATTGCTTACTAAATTTCAAAGCTTACCTTCACGGCATTTACAGACACCCTTTAAGCATATCATGATTTTAAATCGTTCGCTTTATTTAGATAGGTACTTTATTATCATTCAAACACCTAATATTTTTTTAAATAATCAGTTTCTACATCATAAAGGCGCTACTGAAGTTATTCAGTTACTTTCCAAAATGATAGATAATAATGGTTGTCGATATTTTATTTGTATAATTTGAAACTCTATAAGAAACAAAAGGAGTTCTTAACAAGAAGGGACGAAAGTTGAGCTAAAAATTGTTTGTGAATTTAACGCGGTTACACCAACTTTTAGGCAAGAGTGGAAGTCCACGCGTGCGAAGTTTTGTGCCACCGTCGGATATCATTCTTCTTCTTTTCTTTTCATGTGGTTAGTGCCCAACCTGTTTCAAGGGTTGTTCAAGCCGCCCGTAGGCCTCTGACATGGCTTAACGACTGCTGTCAATTTGACAACAACCAGGACCGACATTTTACGTGCCCTCGGAAGCACGGAGACGCTCAGATGAAAAACCACTAAGCAGTCCCCCATCTATAGACTGACCGCACCCAACGTTGCTTAACCTCGCCAATCGTTTACCGATCAGTGAGTGCAACTGGCTATGAGCACCTCAATCATTTATAACGAAGAACATTAATTGAGTTATGCAAGACTCATCCAAGAGTTCACAACTTTGTTAACAACTGAAATGTACTTCAATTAGTGTACATATACTGGGTGTCCCTAACCGTCGATATTTCCTGATACTGTAGTGAATATTTCGCAGTGCACTTCCGTGCACTATATAAAGCATAAACATAATCATAGACAGATTAAGCTTGTATGTCTGGTATCGATTATTATTCATGCTTGTTTGTATATGCAATGTTTTTGATCTGTAATATATTATGTACGAACATAAAAATATTCAACACCTGTTTACATTATTGTAACTGTTATTGTAAAAAGTAAAAGCACATTTTGCATTTTTAATAAGTCAAACGCCACGCTCTCGTACAATACAGTGTGGAGTTCTGTTTTCCATTTATATTATTATAATATGCAAAATGAGGACGATTCCAATTAGTGTTATTTATATGAACATGGCTGCTGCGTCACGAGTATGTTATTGTACAGTATTACGTACGACTTGCTAATGAGTAAAATATTTTATAGGCATATTATGTTCATATATTTTTTTAATATTTGTATTAAAGGTTGCAAACAAGCTTAAGGTTCACCTGCTAATTAGCAGTAACCGTAGTCTACGATCCCATGCAACTCCAATGATATCTCGCGTATAATCTACTCTAGGAAAAAGGTATCAGAGATGGGAGGAACGGAATGGGAGAGATAGGTAAATGAGCCTCTGGTGCTCCCATTTACTGTGAGATAAACAGTAACAGCATTATTATTGCATTAATGAAGGATGATAATAGAAGCTAAGAGTAAATAAAATAAGGTAATTTATTACTTAATTATATTGTTGCTATTTTTTCGTCCTCCATCGGTGTATCATATCTATTGTTATGTAAAAATTCCGTCTTAGCAGTATACTAGGTACCTATCTGTATGTAGATATGCATTTTACCCTACCGTTTAGTTATAATAAATCGAGTATACAAGCCAGACGCGTTTTGCTTTAAAATTCACCTGCAACCGATTTTGAACCTTATCCCGTAAAGAACATGGTCCTTCGAGCCGGATGCTTGACAGCGACTCGTAAAAATAGTTGGTTCAATATAAAATCGGTGTAATTTCAGTGAATTAACGAATAATACTGATCAAAATGTGTTAAATTCGTTGGATAATTATGTTAGGCAAGTGAATTAAGTAAAAAGAACTTTAAGAATTAAGACATTTCGGTGTTTTTAACAAAAAACTGTTTGCGGATTTTAAGTGTGATAATTCTACAAAGAACTAGTTATCGTGTAATCATAACGTTGAGTAGCTTAAGTAACTAAGACTGGACAGCATAATATTACAATAGTGAGCATCGTGAGATAGATACCTAAGTTTGGTGGACAATCCCGTGGTGCGCGGCGCTCGCTTACCCTACACATAAAAAGTTAACAATTGAACTAGAACTTTCCTATAGTTACGTACATACTTTCGTGCTGTGTTTCGTTTTGACTATTTTTGATAGACTTTTGATATTTAGTGGTGAAAGACTTTGATTACAATGGAAACAATCGAGAAAAGTATAGTTATTCAAGCAGATACGTTAGAAAAAGTGAGAAGGGCTTACGTTAACTACAGAAAGTCACCTAGGGAAAGATTAACAGCTGGTTATGTGAAGGGAAGAATAGATACACTGGAAATGTACTGGAAGGAGTTTAAGTCTGTACATGAGACGTTAATTTTATCGGTTCCCATGGAACAGCGTCCGCAGATAAATTATTTTGCTGAGAGCATGTGTGAAGAATTTGAAGAAGTTTATTACGCATATAAAGGCGAAATGATGTCTAAGTTAGAAAGTTTGGTTCCAATGAAATGTGAGTCTCAACAAATACCTACTCCTAACCCGTCTACTGGCGGTGAAGTAAAATTGCCACGAATTTCGATTCCTTCTTTCAATGGCAACTACACTGAATGGCAGTCGTTCCACGATCTATTTATGGCACTAGTGCATAACAATCAAACATTAAAAGATGTTCAAAAGCTACACTATTTGAAGGGCAGTTTATCAGGAGAAGCTGAAACATTATTACGTCAATTTTCGATAACTGCTGAAAATTACACAGAAGCTTGGTCAGTGCTGAAAAAACGCTACGCTAATAAGAGATACATCGCAAATTGTGTTTTTAAGAAATTCTTTACACAAAAATCGATATCACACGAATCGGCTGCAGCTTTAAGACAATTATTGGATACATCGGTAGAATGTATGAGTTCACTTAAACACCTAGGCTTACCTACGAAGCATTGGGACGCAATCGTCAGTTATTCCATAGTATCAAAGTTGGATTCGAGCACGCATAAAGAGTGGGAAGAACTGATTAGCAGAGACGAAACGGATGACTTACCTAGTTTTGATAGATTAAAGTTGTTCTTGGAAAATAGATTTCGTACGCTCGAGATGGTCGAACCTGCAAAAAAGAGTTTTAACGCTGTGAAAACGAAGATGTTTCATGTTACCGCGCCGAGCGAAGTGAAGTGTGCATTCTGTAAGGAAAATCACTATATCTATCAATGTAAACAGTTTTCCAAGCAACCAATAGATGACAGGTACAGTTTCGTGCAGAAAAATAGTCTCTGTTTCAATTGCCTAGTACCCAGATTTGCAAAAGAAAGCACCATTCATTATTGCACCGAGATAAGAAACAAGCAAACGAAGAAACGCACACGTCTGGAGAAACAACAAACAAGGAGAAGATACAAACCTTAGTCGCGGCGCACACGTCGAGTGTACCACATCAACTACAACCTGGTCAAGATATTTTGTTGGCGACAGCGCTGGTGCACGTCACATCCGAGTCGGGGCAGTCACACGTGCTTCGGGCGCTCTTGGACCAGGGATCAGAGGCTTCGTTCGTGACCGCGAAGGCGGTCGAGTTGTTAGGTTTGAGGAAATCTAAAGTCAGCGGAGTAGTCTCTGGGGTCGGTAAGGACAACCACATGTGTATAAAACATTTGGTAACGTTACATGTTACATCAAGGTACGATATTTCTTATTCTATCAATGTGAGTGCTTATGTATTGAAGTCGTTAACCCGTCAGCTGCCAGCTAGGGAAATAAGAGGATTTAATTGGCCTCAGGTTAACGAAATGAATTTAGCTGACCCTACCTTTAGCAAGCCAGGTAGAATTGATATTCTTCTTGGTGCGGATGTTTTCAGCAAAATCATAGACGCAGGTTTATTGAAAGGTCCGGGCAACGTAGTTGCTCAAAAAACACACCTGGGTTGGATTTTGTCAGGGGGTACTAATCCATCACTTAATGTTTCACAGCACATCACTAGTCTGCATGTTACACGACAAGTAGAAGAAGACAACGACTTCCTGAAAAGGTTCTGGGAGGTAGAGATCGAGCTGTATGCGAAACAAAGCATGTGGACAAGAGAAGAAGAGAAATGCGAGGAAATATATCAACAAACAACAACGAGGGATGAAACTGGGAGGTATGTGGTACAGCTTCCTTTAAAAACAAACATTGAAGACACTGTAAGATCGTGTGGAAATACAAAGCATCAGGCAGTAGGCAGGCTTGAGCAACTAGAGAGGAAGTTCTCAAGAAATGAGCAGCTGAAAGCAGAATACACAAAGGTGATACATGAGTACTTACAGTTAGGACACATGAAGAAGGTCGAGGCAGAAGATGAAGGTAATGTGATTTACCTTGCACATCATGCTGTCATCAGAGAGGACAAGGAGACATCTAAGGTACGTGTGGTTTTTTATGGCTCAGCAAAGGGCTCCAACGGGTGCTCCTTAAACAACAGCATGATGGTAGGACCTACGATTCAACCCGACCTGCGTAGTCTGATATTTAGATGGAGATCTCACAAAATCTGTGTGGTTGGCGATATCATAAAGATGTATCGTCAAATAAGGATGGATGACACACACGCAGATTTACAGCGCATAGTATGGCGGGATAATGTATCTGAAAGAATAGATAGTTATAAGTTAATGACCGTTACATTTGGAACGGCAGCAGCCACACCTTGCAGTACGAACCCTTCAACGCCTTGCTGACGATGAACAGGACAATTATCCTCGTGGAGCGGCGGTAGTAAGAGATTCCTTCTACATGGACGACCTTATGACAGGTCATGAAGATCTCGGCGAGTTGAAGGTAATCTGTAAAGAAATTGATCAGTTGTTAAAGACAGGTGGTTTCCAAATGCAAAAATGGTCTAGTAACTCTGAGGAACTCCTGAATGACTTGGCTGATGGTACAAAGACTCCGGAACCTGTAAAAGATAAGAAAGAAATTAAGTTAGATAAAGTTATTAAGATACTGGGACTTACCTGGGACAGGAAAGATGACACGTTTCACATCTCAGTTAACTTACCAGCAAGCAGGTTACCTGTAACAAAAAGAGTTATTTTATCAGATGTCGCTAGTTTATTCGATCCTTTTGGATGGCTCTCACCTGTTGTAATAAAAGCTAAAATCATGATTCAGAAGTTATGGTTGTGTAATCTTGGGTGGGATGACGAATTGACTGCTGAGCTGGTTGACGAGTGGATGAGTTTCAGAGACGAACTTCATGAGCTGCAAACCATTGAGATCCCGCGTTGGATAAAGACGTCATCACGCTGCAAGGAAGTGGAGCTGCATGGATTTTCAGACGCTTCAACTCTTGCTCTTGCAGCTGTTGTCTATGCCAGAGTTGTATACGAGCATGATGTAGTTCATGTCACGATATTAGCCTCAAAGACAAAAGTAGCGCCTCTGAAACAACTGACAGTCCCGAGATTGGAACTTTGTGCTGCGGTGTTATTGGCAAAGCTGCTGCATGATATTTCTGGTTTGTTGAATGTTCCCATGTGCAAAATCTATGCGTACACAGATTCAATGGTGGTCCTTTCCTGGCTCCAGTCACAACCCAGTCGTTGGCAGCTATTCGTTGGTAATAGAGTGTCAGAAATAATCCAGCAAATAGACAACGATCGATGGAGGCACGTTTTGTCTGAAGACAATCCTGCTGATTTCGCGTCCAGAGGCATAAGAGCAAGTGAGCTGACAAACAATGATCTTTGGTGGAGTGGCCCTACGTGGCTAAAGATAAAGGATACAGAGATACTAAGACCAATTGAGATTCCAAGTACAGAATTAGAGATGAAAAAAACTTTTCACACTTTAATACAAGACACACCAATTTGGGAGAAATTTTCGTCATTAATTAGGATGAAAAGAGTAATAGCACACTGCAAGAGATTTTTAGACTATAAAAATAAAAGACGTGATATCTTGAGTGCTGCTGAATTGGATGAAGCTGAAGACTGCTGCGTGAGATATTATCAGCAATTGATCTATGGCCAGGAGTTTGAAGACCTGAAAAAGAAAGGTAAAGTTAGAAACAAGAGTTCATTGATTAAACTTACGCCGTACATAGATGAAAAGAATTTGCTACGAGTTGGAGGAAGGTTAAGTAAAGCGGACTTACCTGAAAACTCTAAACACCCGATTATCATACCAAGCAAACAACATGTTGCAAGGTTAATAATAGCGGATGCACACACCAAAACCTTACACGGGACGATCATGCAGATGATGACTTACATCAGGAGCAAGTACTGGATCATCGGTCTCAAATCTTCAGTTCGAGATTTTACTCGCAAGTGCATTGTGTGTATAAAGAACAACGCACTTACAAGACAGCAGCTGATGGGTCAATTACCCACTCCGAGAGTCACTCAGAATCGCACCTTTTATCAGAGTGGTGTGGATTTTGCAGGGCCGGTGCACCTGAGAACGTCTAAAGGTCGTGGTCATAACTCTACAAAGGGTTATATCTGTTTATTTGTCTGCATGTGCACTAAGGCCATTCATTTAGAGGCAGTAACCGATCTGACATCTCAGGCATTCATCGCAGCCTTCAGGAGATTTGTCGCTCGCAGAGGACATTGTGCACAACTATGGAGCGACAACGGCACTAATTTTATTGGTGCTGATAAGGAATTAAGAGATATGTGGTCAAGGAGCACCAGTAACGTTGCTAAAGAGATTGCTGAACTTTTAGCTAACGACGGCACCACATGGCATTTTGTGCCACCAAAGTCACCCAATTTTGGAGGTCTTTGGGAGAGTGGAGTTCGATCAGCTAAGCGCCATCTAGTGAGAGTCAATGGAACTACAAAATTGACATATGAGGAAATGTCAACCTTACTTACACAAGTTGAGGCATGTTTGAATTCCCGTCCTCTTTGTCAATTAGATGAAACTCTGGATACGCTTAACCCACTTACACCAGGACACTTTCTCGTCGGTGAACCTCTGATCAACGTTCCTGACATAAAGTATGAAAACAAAAAGGTGCATTTATTAACTCGCTGGCAACTTATTCAATCACAAATGCAAGATTTCTGGAGGAAATGGCATTCGGATTATTTAAATACACTCCAACAAAAACAGAAGTGGTATGATGTGGTACAGTCACCCTGTATAGGAGATATTGTTATTATAAAGGAACAGGATTTACCACCTACCAAGTGGTTGCTAGGCAAAATCACGGACTTACACGCCGGTCCTGACAATTTGGTACGTGTTGTTACGGTCAAGTGCAAGGGTGATCACATTCTTAAAAGGCCGATATCCAAATTGATATTGTTACCTAAAACCGCAGATTAAAGTTAAAGTGTAATTAAAAGAATAAGTCAAGATGGGTGGTCAAATTTATTTTGTGTTTTAAATAAATATAATCTTAAAAATAATGCTGGCTGACTGTACCTACTCAATACATAAGCACAACCATTGATATAGGTAAACATTAAATAACATTGTTAGTATTAATTCATACCATTAATAAACATTCTTACCTATTAATTGTTAAGAACGGTCGTAGGTACTTATGTCACGTCGCGTAACAAAGTAAATTAATGACCTATACTTGTATAGTTACGAAATTTTATCTCAAATGTTTTGTTATTTCCTTTATTAGTTGTTTACAAAGTACCTATATTAAAATGTCCACATAAAACATTTGTAAAAACCTTTGGTTAAGTATCCTAGATATGTAAATGTTTTCTTATACTTACGACAAATAGATACTATTTAACTTGTTTAATTAAACGATGTAATGTTATTTTATTTACTTAGTATGAACCTTCAAGCGTCCATACACTACGTTGGCCGCTTACCATGTTTAATAGCTAAAATGTATGTTTGTGTAACATTATCTAGTAATTTAGTTAGTTATAGTGTGTAACTTCTTTCCCATAAGAGCAAGTAAATGTACATACATTTAACACATAGAACTTTGTCACTGAGACAAAAGAACATACAGTCCATTAAAGTTTATGCTTAAATTGTTACGTACTGTACATGTAATTTGTTATTATGGTTAGCCTAATATAGATTCTCATATTTAGGAAGTAAGGATACATAGTTAATTATTAAGTTTTCTGATACCTACCCTACGCGGGCATGTTGCCAATACTTACCTACCCGACGCGGGCTGTTGTTATTAGATATGTAATCAAATATTCGTTCAGTATCGATCTGCTTTGGCTTGCGCCGGCGTCGCTTTCGTTTGTTATTAGTTATTTGTTGTGATGCGAGTGAAATGTATCGTAATCTTTATTCTTTTACTTTAGTGTTGAACTTAAAACATGAGATAAATGTGTTAGTGATGTGATAAGTGTCGATACGCATCAATACAAGCAACAATGCCTGTAAGTTATAGATTAAGCACTTTGCTTAGATAATAGTTAAAAACTGTTGTTTTTGGCAGGCGGTATGTTATGTAAAAATTCCGTCTTAGCAGTATACTAGGTACCTATCTGTATGTAGATATGCATTTTACCCTACCGTTTAGTTATAATAAATCGAGTATACAAGCCAGACGCGTTTTGCTTTAAAATTCACCTGCAACCGATTTTGAACCTTATCCCGTAAAGAACATCTATTTAGTCTGATATATGATACACTCAATTATAGAAGAGTAAGGAACGCTTAATGCAATCTAATTACACCTGTCTTTTATCTAGAGGTGTTAGTATGATATGACAGCAGATTTTTATTTGCTGTGGTAACATATGATATATGTATATATCAATTTTATATTTCTGACATATGTAGGTACCTAATTTGCTTCAGGAAGACGCTGCCTAACTCACTTACTATTAAACTTTGTCATTCATAAGTGTTACTCTATGACTTTAATAAATAAGTATTTTTGACTTTATTGGGCCTTTCGTTAGAGTAGGTACTGCTATTATAAATGATTTTGACAGATCTTCTAAAATATTATGTTTAAATATTTTTGAAGATCTGTCAAAATCATTTTCACGTTCGCCACTTCAAAATGGCCGGCAAGCCATGATTTTACGTAAGCAACGAACGTGAAACGATAACATATATTTTCTTATTGATTTCGGTAATTTTACACGTAACACGTAGCCGCTCGGGACATCGAACATTATCTTATAAAATATTACTTCACAATAATTTTGGCTTGATATCATATCATCGACGGTCGGAAATTCGCAAATCCTACGGATACATGGATACAATAGCAAACAGGAAAAAAAGTTCGCAAAAACTGAAATACAAATTGTATAATCGAAATGCATAACCCGTTGCCGCGCCTTTGTTATTTGTGGTTAGGGCACGATATTTATAAGACATCTTATTATTTTAAACGACTTGGATACCAGGTGGATAATTCCAAACGGATTACCGTAATCTCGAACCATTTTTCTTTGCGTCTATTTTATGATAACAAAAAGTGTAAAGCTGCAGAAACTATGGTTCTCACATTATGCTGATGTTGATAACTTCTGATAAGGGTACCGTGCTCCTGTTCATTTAAATTTTAAAGCTATTTTGTGTACCGTCGAGCGCAGTAACTGTAACGAACCAACACATAATCTTTAGTACACTCAACCGGTCGTTACCATGCACCAGTTGCATTGCAATCCTCTATTTATTATGCCTCAATGGGCAAAGGTACGGGTAGAATAAAGTGTAATTAAATACGCTTCAATATCAGTTATTCTACATGTCACCTTGTAGCTCAATTCATATGCCATCTAATATTCATAGCCCGCATTGATAACAATATTATTGACATATTGTTGGACTATATATTCAGGGCTGATTCTCGATTACAGTCTCTCATAGAGGTGTCTGATAAATTCAATTTATTTATTTCAATGCACGCGTTTTGTAACCAAACTAATAATTGTATACACTAAACTTAAATCTATATAATTTTATTCATCAGAATTTAACAAATGAGACTGTCTCTTTATGGATTTCCCAAGGTATATTTTCGGAATTGGTCTATACGGCAATTAAAATCTCTACTTGACTGCCTCAGTGGTGCAGCAGTTGTGGATGCGATTGCTGTGGAGTAAAAAGGTAGGTTTGATGTCAAGAAATTCTCAGTAGTAGTACTGAGTCTGGAACTATTCTCAGTAATAGGCTTGTCCCCTATGACGCTAGACTTGAAATTATATCTAGTAAAATATTAATGAATTCACCTATTTTATATATATCTTTTTCGGAGATTAAGGATATACTAACAAAACACCTAATAATATAATCACTACAATTTAAATGGCATAACATTAATTATACGATTGCATAAATAATTATAATATTATTTTAATAAGAATATTGTGAAGATTTTGTATATATTAGCAATGTCTGAAGAAGGCAATTAAGTTGACACTATCTTATCTTATGTGGGGGCCAGTCAGTGCAGACCAGCGACACTTCGATCCAGTGGGATCTTTTGTGTCGACGCTCTCCCAATAACGACTGCCATAGATGTTCATGGCAGCCGGGACCGACGGCTTACCGTGCTCTCCGAGGCACGGAGCAGGCGATAATTGTCAATCAATACGCACATCATTTCGAAAAGTCATATAGCTTCCGAAAGTCAGAGGTGCGCGACGTGGATTCGAACCCGAGACCCTCTGCATTGCAGTCTGTTGGTCTCCCCACTGAGCTATCGCTGCTCAGTTATCTAAACTTATTGTTATTGTTATTGTCAATTAATCTAGTTTATTTTATGATAAACTAGATAAGTTCACACTATCTAGTTTATCATAAGACCCAATGTACACTTAGTAATGCAAATGAACATTTTAAATTTGTACTTGTATATATGTTAAATCGTTAATTCATCTGCTTTTTCCGAACACAGAAAATCTTTAGTTCCAATCACTCATATATGTTATACCGGTGATGACATTGCTTAATCTCGACTATCGATCTACTCAGTTACCACTCGGTTACGGACCAGTTGCGCTACGTGACTGCCTATTCACATTCCCGTACGCCAACATTTGTCTCTTTTGTGCCGTGTAGTAACAATACCTAGGTAAGCAGACTATGATTAATGAATCATATATAATATAACTTGTTTTGGTGGCTAGAAAATGCGTGTTTGGACATTATCCTAGTTGATATATTATGTTTGTAATTTCAGCCTATTATATACAAATAAATCGGATTCCCTACTATTAACTCGTTTATTTTCTTTTGGAATAACAAGTATCTTATATAGTAAGTATTTCTTTCATTTCTAGATTGAATCTCTGTTAACAAATGTACTGAATAAAGTTTTGTAACGAATCTCTATCTGAGATTGGACAAGAAAACAAAGAAATCAGAAAATAAGAAAAATTATCGAATTGTTCGGATCACTACACTAAGGAATAGATATGGTGCGCCATTTATTTTGCAGAATTGATTGCACATGGATTGTGAAATTGTAGAAAAGAGGTGATCCTCTTTCTAATTGGTGCAATAAATTGTACAACACATAATGATTTTCCAATTTAACAGAATATATTTATCTCACATTGATTGTTTTAAATAGTAAGCCTGAAAAAAAAATTGACAACTATTATATATTGTCAAATAATTGTTGTGGTAACCTTCGACAAAGTAAGACAGAAGAAAAAGCAGCTTTGCACAGACACATTTAGCACTCGGCCAGTCAGAGATGGTTGGAAGAGACTCGATCTCTAAAAATGTTAAAGCAAAAAAGTATATTTTGTACAAGAATGCTAAAAAATATTAAACGTGTCAACATAAAACCTTTTAGAAGTAAGATAGAGGTAAAATATGCCTTTCGCACATGATAAAAAGCGATTGCCATGCTACCAAGCACCTTTATTACTTTTGTATTTCTTCAAAGTAAGATGCATTAAAATGATGCGTTTGAACCTGAGAATAAAACTGAATCTCACAGCCAGAAATAGCTTTTGCATATAGTGGCATTATGCCACTAGTATGATCTAATAATATGTCTACGCACACATTGCCTTTTCAGTAGGCAATCTATTAGTCTAAAGGAGGCTATAAGGCATTAGAATTGGTAAACTTTGCTTAGAATGCCGCACGTATGAGCTACTAGATAATCATATGTTATGATTATCTCACTACAGATACCACTTCATAGTAAAAAGGTACAGTATTATTATTAAGGTGAATTGAAATACGTATTATAATATTCAAACGATACACCTTGCCAGGAGTACCATATGAATTACCATATAATTATTTTATGAGCTCCCATGGTCTATATCTTTCCGTACTCATGTATAATCAAGTAACTTTATTACAATAACATATTACGCCACATAAACCAGGTAACTAAATTAAGCATTTATATCACAACAGCATAAATGGATGAAGTTATGCAAACAAGAGTACTATTTTGATAGACCTGTAATTCAATTTGGCAAATATTAATGTTATGCACATAAGTGAACTCGAATTATCGGCGCATCAGCGATAAAGTCAACAAATTGATTTCATTATGTCGAATCTAGCACCAGCCTTAATTGCCTTTCGCTGATAATCTATCGATCAGATATATCTGATGATATCTTTACACTTTTTAATTGATACAAACGTTAGTGAAAATGTGAGTAATAAGCATAATTTACAGCATTTTTAGCCTAGCCTATGTAGTCTGTGTCACTAATATTACAAAACGTATTTTCCTAAATTAAAAGAAACGTAAATCGTTAAAATAAATTGCATTCGACATTTATTAGACTTGATCGGTGCTCTATTTTTAACAGCTTTTATAACTAGTATTGGCCCAATCGCTTTGTATATCGAATGTAGTATGTAACTAAATTCGTGCAAAACACAGTAAATCTGGTTTATGTTGCTGGATTCTAAATATGTCTAGTCAGTGTATCCTTGGTTGAAATAGTTGTCAACATGGACGACTTTGATTAATACAAGATGGTACGAGTGCCATATCGTACCATATTCCAGACACGATCTGGATATTCAAATGATGAGGCACCTTCAGCGTTCCCTTATGGCTGGCATTTGAATTATGATTTATATATACTTATAATAGGAGTTAAAATATGAAGTTGCTGTTGCATCCTCTTGAGACCCATCGTGATATTATTAGGACAAAATCTTGATCTCGTTGAGAGCCAATTTGGAAATCATGTTCTTGAAACTTTGACCCCTTGTTCTAGTACTAGTGCAAAATATTCAAACGTGGTCAGCAGTTTGATACTCATATTTAGATTGTTGTTACATTGGGTCTTTAGTCGTTTCGCACCATGAGTTATTCGAACCGCGGTGCGACTCGCCCAAGTACTATTTCTGAATGGGACCATTCGCACCGCAGTGGTTAGAGCGGTGCGAATGGCCCAAGGTATCTATGGTATGGGTCAATTCGGAGCACGGAGCGAAACTACCCAATAGTCATATCGTACATTCGATTTGAACTCATATCAATAATTTTAGGATTCCAATTATTTATTCTTAACAAACAATAAGAAAAGTGGTTAGTGAAAAAATAAACAAATAATGCGATGTAATAATCATGTTAAAAATATACACAATGTAATTGTACAAATATATGGTGATAATAATGAGTACTAAACATCTGTCGAGCAAAAGTGATACCAATAATAGATAAAATAGACACTTGTTTTAGATAAATATGTATTAATTAGTTACATTTTTACTTGACAGATGCTTATCCTTTTTGTAGTAAATGATAATGGTTTAAAATCACAGATCAATCAACATTATGCATTTAACTTAAAACTAATTCTTACCTATCACAGATTATGATTTACATTATAATTTACTTATAACTAATTAAATATGGACAATCACAGGTATAACCAGTGTGTATTGCTATTGGTTACATTTTTGCTCGACAGATGCTTATTTTTTTTTGTTATAAGACAGTAATGGTTAAAGATCGCAGTTTGATTAACATTATACATTTAACTTAAAACTTACTCTTGTTAATCAAAGATTAAGATGTATATTATAAATTACTCATAACTAGTTAAACATAGAAAATGACAGGTATAAAATTTGAAATATCAACAAAGATAAAAAACTTGTAAGCTTATACCTCCTAAAATCTGAATTTTTCAAGCAATGGCCGACAGTTATATTACCAGATAATAACTCTTGTATGATGTTATGAATTCTTCATTTCATTTCAATAGTATCTGCTTTTCTTTTTGAAATGTGTATGTCACCTGATCTGTTTAATTTACTTGAGTAAAAGTTGGCGTCTTTTTGTATTCCCCGAAGAAATTGGGCAATATTAGGTGTTTCTGGAGTAATCTTCTTTATTTTTGCATTCCATGACTCCACCATATTATTAGTTCTGTTACTTTGATTAAATGTATTCCATGTCTTTGAGAGTATATCATATTCAAGCCATGTTTTGACAAAATAATAATAACTTCGGTATCGTTTGGACTTTCTCCTATAAAGTAGGTACAGTCACACTTCATTCAAAAAATTTGGAGGTAAATGTGCCAATTGTGTGCATAGTTTTACATGGATTACACCCAGTTTTAATTTAACTCTAATTTTTAGATTTAACCTCTCTCCGCCGGACCACGGAAGTAATTAGTCGTGTGCACTACGCTACGGTTAAATATTATTTCTAATATTCATATTTACAAACCGGTCACAGCCCGCTTTTGTTTAAACGGCCATCCTTCCCAGGCCGTCGTTATCGCGTATGTTTACTGTGCGCGGAGTTCAAGCTACACTGGACCGTATTCGACCACTGCAACTGTGAACCTAAATCAACGAAAATAAAATAAGATGGCACCGCCGATGACAACACCCCCCAGTAACTAAGGTACACACTCCAAGTATCATCTAAAACTGACATCGCTAATCTTGACCCCGAAAGTCCAATTAGTTTCGTCGGTAGAAGACCGAAAAGACCTCGGAACGAAGATGAAGGGAAGTCTGTAGAATCTTCCCTTAAGGAGGAGCTTTTGGCTATGCTATTGGACTGAAAGAAAGTTCAGGATGCTACTACGATGTAGGTCAGAAATGTGTAGCCTAATTCCTAGATCTCAAAAAGTCTTTCGATGCGGTTTCGGTTCCTATCCTTGTGAAGAAGGTGGAGTCACTTGGAATAAGAGGAACTCAATTATTCTTATTCCAAAGTTACCTAACAGGCAGGTCACAGTTGGTTAGGATTGGTTCCTATGCCAGTACTGAAATGCCCATAACATACGGTGTACCCCAAGACAGTATTCTTGGCCCCAGTTTGTTTCTGGTCTACATTAATGAACTTTGTAATCTTCTACTTGACCATGGTACAGTTTTTTCATACGCAGACGATATTGCACTAGTTTTTTCATCAGACACCTGGTTGGATACTTATGGTTTTGCTCAAAGGAGATTTGATGTGGTTAGTAAGTGGCTTACTGATAATTTGCTCACGATAAATATAAATAAAACAAAAGTAATAGATTTTTATATACGCGTTTTAATCAAATTAGACAGTTCGCTACAAATTACCGCAACTGTACTAAACAGTGCAATAGGTAACAGGTTTTACTGTATTGAAAAAGTATCTTCGATAAAGTATCTCGGTATAGTCATCGACAATAACTTACACTTCAAAGACCACATTGAGGATTTGTCAAGTAAACTTATTTATATATTTAGGGAACTACGGCATTCAGCTGATACTCAAATAATGAAAATGGTCTATCAATCATTGTGTCAATCTATTCTAAGCTATTGCGTTATCACATGGGGCGGTGCGGCGAAAACAAACATTATACGCCTTGAGCGCGCCTAAAGAGCGGTGCTCAAAGTATGCTGTTTCAAGCCTCACTTGTGTCCTACAACTAGGCTCTATGAATACTACCAAGTTCCTACTGTCAGGCAACTATTTGTGCAAGCTACAATTCTTAGGCAACATGCAGTAACCCTTTACATGAGAGGAAGTACACGCCGCAATAATCCTGTTGTCATGTCATCGCAAATTAGAACGTCCTTTAGTCGTAAATTCTTTATTTTCTCAGTCTCTACATATGTAAAAATATTAATGAATTTCTGTTAATTTACCCCCTAAACAGTTATCAATGCAACATTACTGTTCTAGAATGGCTCCTAAAGCTATCTTATAATGAAATTGAAGATCTCTTGACGGTTCTGGAGTAATCATTGGCGCTCACAGTCACTCACACACACATTTTTATACCTACCACAGGTACCAGCGATCCTGTACCGAAATACTATTGTTAACGTTTTTAAATTGCTACTCTATATCTATGTTCCTATGTGTAGCTCGGTTTTGGTGAAAAATAAACGGTTTTTATTATTATTATAACTACCCCCAATTGCTTAGCTTTACGCCATAAACTGCGGCTAAAGTGAAAATAACACTCAACTATTTTAACTTCTGGAAATAAATCTTTTATTGCCAAAATCGCACTCACTTTAAAGTCCATTGAAATTTGTGTTGGCTTCCATTCTATGACTTGGCTTTATATAATTGAAAATAAAATTTCATATGTAGTTGTTGTTTTGTCGGGATGCAATGCATATAGCACGGGAACCACATTGACATATTCTTGATTGCTGCCGATATCTGCATGAATAGTGTAAACTTGACAGAAACACTTGGGACAAATTTTTAATGTTCCGTAGGTAAGATATCTTGTCGATCCTTTCAAATATCATTCCTTTTTTTGCGAAAATAAGGATTCGCTTCTTTTTCTTTGTAATCTGCAAACAATAAATTTTCATACGTTTTTGGTACTTCAAGATCACAGACTTTATGGAAGTTAAGTTTCTTAGCACCTTGTGATTCGTTTCTAAGAAGTTTTTTCTTGATATTATCAAATTGAGGTAATGGATGTTTAAATCTATTCCTTTAATGATAAGATTTTGTACAGCATCCCCAAAAATTTGCGTCACTGGCTTATTAATGTTCTTTTGCAATATTTCAGTACATAAATGCATCTCTTGGTCTATTTCCATATCTGCTTCTCCTCTAGGTGGGTGGTTATGAGAAGTCTCGTGCAGTATTATAAATGGGGTTGGTTTCACTTTGAGTGTTGCATTGCACTTACTTCTATCTTTATATGTACACCTCCAATCTCCAAAAGTCAGAGTTATCTTTGTTCGTTCTCTTCAACACATAGTTATATCCAGCGCGACAGAGCATTTGTCCCCCTCTCTTCGTTTTTCGAAAGTCAACAGTGTTGGGTTGACTATGTGAAGTTGACGGGTTACCAGACATTTTTACAGGAGTGAACAACAGCGACAACGAAAAGAGTGTAAAGTATTTGTATTGCTAATTTTGATATACTTACATCAATGACAATACAAGTAAAATGAATTTTTTCAATTTAAAAGCCGTCTGGTAGCCGTGCTACAGTGTTAAATTTTACTTTATTGCGCTCGCCTAAGTTTTATCTTTACATCTAAAGATCCATTAAGAAACAAAACCTTTTTTTATTCCACATATTTAAAGAATAATTCATCCCGTCACGTCACCACTCTCAAAGTAGATAACACACTGTGACTTTTTCAATAACTCAAGTGCAAGCAAAATTACATTAGAAGAATTTACCAATCAGAAGCACTTGCCCGTGCTCCAGGGTTGTTCTATTGTTTATGAGACCTACTCATACTCAGCTACATATCTTCTCTGTCTGAATTCACCCATCTAAAAAGAGAACTGTTTCCTACTGTGGTCCGAGTTAACCCATGTCAAAAAGTTCTTGGGCGATTCGAACCGCGGTGCGAAAGGATTCATTCAAAAATAGCTCTTAGGCTATTTATACCGCGGTTCAAACCGCTCGTGGTGTGAAAAGACTAAAGACCCGTTACATTTGGAATGTTGGTTGTACTGATTTTATTGAGGCGAGAGAGAGTTGACCCGTTTTGTCTAAAACCACCGAAGCCATGCCACATTCTAAGATGAGAGGTAAGTTTAATCCATTATAATATGTAGAATCATTGAGAAACTTTATATGTACTTGATGTTTATTTAGTGATGTACCCATTAATTTGAGATATTATTTATTATTTTGGCGATTTCTCGGGAATAATGCTGAATTTTCTGTATGTTATTGTTTTTGTACTAATACTAGTACAATGGGCATTTGGTCTGTCTTGATTTATTTCGTCCTTCTCTTCTCTATGTTATGATTCATATGCTCAATAGGGATAAAACATGTTAAAATATTATCCATAATTAAATTATCAGTGCTAATACTAGGTCGTTGAGTTCACAAATGTATTTTCTTTGTTTAACAGTTTTAAGAGATGATCAAGTCGCAGATATTTAGCAAAACTCGGACTATGAAGATGAAAATGACAATCCATTTACAACTGGTGATAGTGGTAATGACGAAGATTTCATGCTCGATAGAAATGATGAGGAGGACTCAAAATCTGAAAACGAAAATAGTAACAGAGAGTCCATCCCGCCCGGTCCACCACCGATTTTACCACGTGGCTGGGGGCAGCGAGCAAATAGGGCACGTGGAAAACTCTACGATCAAGATCTTTGCCGCCTCACCTTGTTGACAATGTTAGAAATGAATGGGTTGAGAAAACCGAACGAGAATCGAACCGGCAACACGCCTGGCGTGTTTGCGGCATGGCGATAAGGATTAGTGAGGACACGCTAGTCATGTCAGTGGCACTGAAGGTGTTTATAGAAGTTTGTTATTTATATGTTTATTACTATGAGCAAAAATTTTATGTTGTATTTTAATAAGCGCCATAAAGTGAAACTTTTGAGACTAATTTGCTTAATTTGTATGAATAAATGATTATTTCAAAATGGGCATGGTTTTTATATTAGAAACCCAATGTCCTAAAACTAGAACCGTTTTTTTTTTTATTCTGATGAGACGTTTTGGCGTCTCTAGATACATATTAGAACATCCTCTAAGTATCATGACTAAATATTTATTCGTTTCGAAGTTATTCATGTTTTTATGTCTGGGTCTATCCACTAACTACTTTATTTTGTATGAATATTAGGACATTGGGTCTAATTTCAAACTAGCTGTTTCTATTATGGGTCTCAGGAGGGTATAGTAATAGATACTTTGAACGGACATAAAACTTTCATGGTGTGAGATTTTCGAGTAAAACTTTTTTCAAAAGATACCTAAAAGACTCTTCTTTTAAAAAATGTGCATCATTCGATTTTCGACTTTCAATTGTATTTTTTATTCAGCTTAGACAGGAAAGATGGATACTTCGAAAATCAGAGTAATTTTTTAATGCGAGTTCCGACGCGGAACTAGCGCTACAGAAACGGCACTCAATATCAACGCTGCGTTTGGAGAGAAGACCGCTAATGAACGCGTCGTACGTTTTTGGTTTAAACGCTTTCGTAATGGAAACTTCGACTTCGAAGAACGAATTACGTGGTAGACCGCCCACACAGGTGAATAACGCTGAATCGAAGGAGATGGAGGAAGCCGATCCGAGTCAACCTACCCAGGTATTAGCGGCCTGGTTTAACGTTACCCTACCTACAATTTTGGCTCATCTGCATGAAATCAATAAGATAAAAAATATGAAAAATGGGTATGAGGCACCCTTTTTCATATTTTTTATAGGTATCACGTGAAACTTTTTTCACATGATACCTATAAGAATCTACTTTTAAAAAATGTGCACCTTTCGATATTCGACTTTCACTTGTTTTTTTAATTCAGCTTTGACGGGAAAGACGGATACTTCGAAAATCCGAGTCATTTTTGAATACGAGTTCCGACGCGGAACTAACGCGTCAGAAACGGCTCGCAATATCAACGCTGCGTTTGGAGAGGCGACTACTAATCAACGCACCGTACGTTTTTGGTTTAAAGCTTTCGTCATTTCACGCACGCTTTCCATTGAAACTTCGACGTGAAGAACGAACCACGTGGAAGACCATACATAAGGAGAAGGAGAAGGAGAAGGAGATGGTGGAAGCCGATCCGAGTCAATATACCCAGGCATTAGCGGCATGGTTTAACGTTACCCTACCTACAATATTGGCTCATCTGCATCAAATCAATAACATAAAAAATATGAAAAATGGGTGCCTCATGATTTGACTGATCTGCAGAAAGAAATGCGTGTTGAAACTTGTTAAAATTTTCTTCCCAGGAGGCAGTACAGAATGCTTTCACACAGTTTGTCGAATCTAGATCCCCAGCGTTCTATCGTAAAGGCATAAATGAACTTCTGTTTAGATGGCAGCAATGTATAGATAATGAGGGTAAATATTTCGATTAAATAAATATGGTACATTTTAGAAAAAAACAAGTTTCATTTTTTCTGTTCAAATCGGCAATTTCATACTTTAACCCCTAATATTTGGTTTGACAATTTAACTATTTAAAATTATTATAGGACTTATCAGCTGTACCTATTTATGTATGATTGCAACATTTATAAAAACGTTATTTTATAAATTATAAACGAGACACAAAGACCTCGATAAACAGTGTTCCCAACTTAGCTTTTCATGGTTCTAGAGATTGAAATTTGTTTTTGTATTTCGCATCGGCAATGCTATTATTATTTTATATTTTCCCTCGTTTATAATTTACACTATACCTTAACTTGTAAAATGCTTAAAATAATCTTAATGTACTAAATAAACGTATTTGGGCTTATAGACTCGACCGGGGAAGGACTACCCTCTCACAGAATATCGACGTGAAATAGCAGTATTCATACTGTTGTGTTTCGTTCGGTGAGTGCGAGCGCCGGAGGCCTAATCACCCTCTTTCCACCTTTCCGCTCCTTCTCCTTCCCACTTTCGTTTTTTCCCTAAAGGGTCGGCAACACGCATGTTATGCCTCTGGTGTTGCAAGCGTCCATAGGATACGGTAACCACTTACCATCAGGTGGTCCGTATGCATGTTTGCCACATCGGTAGTATAAAAAATAAAAATTAACTAACACTTTAAACAAAATTGTCTACACGTCGGTTTTGCCTTGCTTAATGTCATACATCTGAAGTAGCTGACGACTAAATATAAAATAAAATCTTTAAGTATTTTCTTTTACTCGTAAGCAATGAACAGTTTGCTGTCAGACAAGTAAACAATTTCACTTGACACCGCCCGCTCCAATGTCCTCAAGATACGAGTGGTTTCGAGAGAGGTTTAGTTCGTTGTTCCCTTGGCGCCGCTCGTTAGGGCATCAGACACCTTGAGACAAGCTGAAATGTACTGCAAACAGTGGCTTATAGATAGGATGTCTGAATCACGAATCACGATACTGGGTAATCGATATTTAAAGCCGGTTTTAAGTTAAGTTTGATAAGAAGCAAAGTAGTTAGTGTACTTTAGTACTTTACGTCAATAGTAAACCCTTGGCGGGCCGCGCCTACGTCAGCCAATAAACCATCTGGAACCGGGCCATATGTTTACGTTATCGCCCGTTATCGCCGCGTGCCACTTGAGCTTTTGTTATTGTGAATTACGTCGCTCTCATAGTTCGTAGAATGAAACAAAAGGTACTTCTGGGAAGCTTATGATGCTAGCTACATTATACAATATAAACAAGACCATTTGTGTTCAATTGTTTATATTATTGTCCGGTTGGAATAAGATAATGTAAACAAATGACGACTCTTATGATGTGTGCTGATATATAAGTAAAACTATTATATTTAACCTATCGTATTTATATTTTCGTAATACCTTATGATATTGCCTTTACAAAAACATAAAATAGGGACTACACTTGTCTGAAAAAATGTTACGATTTTAGCGTTTGAAAATTACAGTAAAGCCGCCGTTATTTTTATTTCGCTTACGTTGCGTTAATGTTTTTAAAAAATCATCGTAAGCGAATTAATTCGTAGGTATAGTTAATTTTAGGTTTTTTTTGTATGAAATCTACTCAATTATGATAATCAAATAAATAAATAAAGAAATACAGCTTATTATTCTATCTAAAAAGACATTTTATGAAAATAGGTACATAATAATGAAAAAATCAATGGTATTATTCTCTTCGTTTTACATATCTAGAAAGAATACAATTTACTACTAGTTATATTGTTTCTAAAAGTAGAAAAAAGAACCTTCCTAACTATGTAAAGCACATATATCATCTTTATGCAAAATAAAATGAAAAAAGGGTGCCAACCTGTGTGTCAAGGGTCCGTTTTTTGTTTAGAGAAGGTCGTTTATTGTTTAGTCAAATAATTCATATTTCTTGATATATTTTATAATATTACTTACAAATTATTACTTACAAATACGTTAATATTATTAGAATTCTAATAAGAATACATAAGAATCTTATTTGTTTAGATCTTATTAGCATAAATACGACACGGCGAAAAAAACAAAAGAAAGCGCCGGCCACTATTTTGTTTTAAGTTTTTTTAACGTATACATTGTTAAAACATTACTATTGCTACTATAATCATTACAATAATAAATAAAATAACAATTACTTACGTTTTAATGTACTTCCAAGCACTGAAATCCATCAAAAATCACTTAAATCCACAACACAAATACATTCACAGCGGCCATTAGTGGCGTGCGCGTCGACTAAACTTTAGAATTTTATTTTTAATATTTTGCTGTCCAAAGCAGGCGTTTTTATTGTTCCGTGGTATAGCGTCATTCGTTCCAAACCCATCTGTAGCCAATAAGCAATCAGTTTTAAACAAGAAGTTTCTTATATTGCCGTTTTAAACGGCGGCGACGCGCGGCGTTTTCGTGCCAATTTGGTGGCTCGCATGCGAGCCACCGGCTTATGACGGGAACAAATCTGCCGGCTCGCATGCGAGCCGGCGGACTACGACAGGAGATAAACCTTGAGAAAGGTATAACTTTTAGTTATAAGATACTGTTGATTGTTCGAAACAAACAAAATACGATACTTTATCAGATTGCACACCAAGTAATGTTTAATATTTACACTTCGAGTACGCTTCACTGCATACCACTTTTATTATTGCAACGTTCAATAATAGTAGCACTTCATCTTATGCACACCTAGCACTTCATCAGCTTCAGCTTTAGTACTTGTCTTCAACTCTCAGTGCTTTTACACTTTCCCGCTATCCTATTGTAAAAATTACATTGCCATCTTCCCGTCTATTTTCTGTATAAATAAGATATTTTAACGGGTTAGAATGCAGGAGCTTATGTTATTAGTTTCAGATTCTATCTTCGTTGAAAATATGACGTCGCCCCTTTCTGTTGAGAAGAAATAAATTAATATACATACTTGATCGACGATGCGCAAGTGCGCAAGATACGTCTGCCTGGTACGCTATATGTGCGGCCGGCAACCGCTTTATATTGCGTTGTATTTTCAGTTGAGTGGACTACGACTAAATAAACCACTGCTGTAAGCTTTCTATTATAAGATCATTGTCTTACCTATAAGTAAGTTTATAATGAGTCTGAAATATCTATGTTAATTCTATTGAAGTATAGTTATATTAATCTATGTAGTTGCAATATTGACACTATCAAATTAATCAGGATATGAGTACTTGAATAAAGATATATTATTATTATATTTAACGGCTTATGCTAGCTATACTTTTTGTGTCGACACTCTCCCAATAACGACTGCCATAGATGTACATGGCAGCTGGGACCGACGCCTTAACGTGCTCTCCGAGGCACGGAGCAGGCGATAATTGTCAATCAATACGCACATAATTTCTAAAAGTCATATAACTTCCGAAAGTCAGAGGTGCGCCAAGTGGATTCGAACCCGAGACCCTCTGCATTACAGTCTGTTAGTCTCCCCACTGAGCTATCGCTGTTCTGAGGAAGTTAGCAGCATAGCCGACTGCAGTAGGATTTTCTGGTAGGGAACATGTTAACTAATTAAAATTATATAAACATAGATAAATATAAGTATACCTTAACCATGTTTCATAAATCAATTTATTTGCTTCCATGAGCAATAAAGCATGATGTTCATATAGCGAAATTCAAAACAAATTAATTTATTAATAAAATAGCGGGTGTAAAATTATGTTATAGTATATTGCAATTAATAAATTTGGTATTTGGGTACACCTGTTTAAATTTGAATGAATAAAAACGAAGTCATTCCGAAATATTTTCAAAGCATTAAGGCCGCATGGCAGATTTTATTTTAGATCACAGCAAACAGAAAAACTGTAAGAATTTAAAGTATTTCACTGTTAAAGTTCAACTTGCATGCAAGCGAGCACACTGCCGTAAGCGTTTCTCTGAGGCCGATCTCTAAGTTGATAAGCCGTACATATTTGCTCAAACGAGCTCAAAACTGACATATTTTCCAACTTTGAGTTTACCAAACTCAATTTATTTTGTGTTCTGCACTACATGTCAAAGCGATCGATTATGTAGAACAAACAACCTTATTCCTTTACACTAAGTTTATCATGACGATAATCATATGATTTTGGGGTTTACAGACGCGTTCGTTGTAGGTTCGTGAACGGCTTTGTACTAGAAATTGGATTAGTCTAACTCAGTTTTAGCAGGTAGGTAGCTCAAAAAGATTCTATATCATTGTGATTAAATTGTATGGTTAAAGAGCGGCAATGAGTTTCTTGCCTGCTTCTTCTTATGAGAGCTCTACTCCTCGAACAATCTTTATTCAATTCAAAAGTTCAGTTTCCTTATTATTTAATTAAAATAATTTATAATAAACATATAAGTTAATAGACGCATACAAGAAGAGTTTACACGTTTTTATGAAACTAAAGATTATTGACTTGATATTTTAAAGAAATCGTGAAGTTTTAATTCTTTTTGTTGCTAATTTCACTATAAATATCGTTGGTTGGTCTGTATTTCTCGTTTCCAACCTCGCTAGTGGTGCAGATCGATATGATCAGACGTCTGGAGGTATTTTTTGTATTAGTTTCTATGTTGCCTGTATTGGGAGACGAGTAGCGGCTCAACTAACCTACATGGACTTCAGCTATATCATGGATATACATAGCCAACTGCTGTCTACCTTGATAATCATTCTAATTTTAAATATCAGCAGTTAGTACATTTTGGAGCCAGCGCGGACAAGGTAATTTTTTTGCTAGATATGTTAGGTGCTGGACAGGTTTCTTGACGAGTGCATATATTTTCAGTATTAATTAATATTTAGCAATGAGGATTCCAAGTAACTTACCATAGACTCTGGAAGGAAATATAGATGTTAAAGAATGCATAAGCTCTATGAAACATATGCATGAAGAAATATGTACGTATCTTGAAGCAATGCAATGTAATGATTATGATATTGTATATTTATTGCATCCTTTTACAATTTGTGCCCATAAAAATAATAAACACTCATGAATCTTTTTTTGTTAAGTTTTGTGTTTCATTAAATGACACTGATATCTAATATTTCCAAATGTAATTTTCTTTCTCAATTTTCAGCAATTTTGCGTCAATACAATGAAAAGAAACAATGCATCTCGACATTGGTGACTTAGGAATTAAACATTTTAGTGATCCCGGTAGTGAATGTATATAATGCGGCATATGTTACATCAAACTATTATATAGTTTAAATATTAATACGTGAAACAAAAACTTCGTACCCCTTTTTACGAAATTGCGCGTATGAGGCGTATGAAATTTGGCACAGTTAAAGTTTATATGGAGAAGGAGGGGCGAATCCTAATATTTATATCAAATATGCATTAGAAATACAATAAATTAATGAAAAAGCACTACACGCACACAACCATGCATTTGACACACGCAGTCGAAGCGCGTAACTATGGTTACATATATCAATTTATAATGACTAAAATCAGCAATATCTTACAGGCAAACTTTGTTCGAATTTCGAGCACTAAGCGACCGCTAGTATACTTTACATAAGCTTCGTATTACTATGCTTTAAAAAATTGAGAACTATTTAAAAGCAATGTTTGAACCAGACAAGTGTCTTAAAATGTTCTTACATTCTTGTATCTCATATGTAAATTCGAGATGGTAAGCTCCGGAATCGTGTGACATATCTACCAACATGCCAAGCTGCTACAAAAGCATAATTTAACGGATATCGAAGTTCGGGGAGATGTAACGAATATTAATGACAATGGCAAGCAAAGTCAGTTTAGTAACACTGAAAATTGAGTGCGTGGCTCCGTGGGTAATTGAATGCCATGTAAAGAATATTGTGTTGGCGTAACCCTCGTCAAGGAACGCAAACTATAGATTCGTGCGCTCGTGACAGGCTATGTATTAACAAAAGGTACGCAGCACAGCAAAATTTCATTCACCATAAATCAGTCGGAAAGGTTAATTCGTTATAATTTGGAAGTTAACCTCATCTAGCTGTAGTTGGCCTAGCGCCAGACGCCTGGAAGTCTACTGTCATATTTCCAAGAGTTTGAAATTATTTAATTTCTAATTTAGCTTGATAAATTATTCATAGTTCTCTAAAAAACGCACGCACCACGAGCACTTAGTAGAACCTCAAACATTTGTAAAAACGTTTATATATTGCATTATTAAGTTTTGCCATTGGAAGCTTGCCAAGCGGCAAAGATAAATTGGCAGAAAATATTTGTACGTTTATTTATTGAGAACTACAAATCAGAATTATTTTCGTACTAGTGACAAGTTTTAAATATAGCTTTTATGCAGTATTTTTTTGATGCCTATGATGTATGTCATACAGAACAACAATTTGAAATACCTACTTTATATGTATTTGGTTACTTATGTTGAATTTCATGCATATGCATATTGTATTAATACTTCAAGCTCCTAAAATGAATTTCATAATAAAATATTAAAAATTATTTATAATATTTAATTATATATTTACGAAAATGTTTTTTGATGAAGATACGGCGTTCCTAACCTATAAATCTTTCATCGATTGAATCCTATAAGCTCTCCGATTTGGACCAGAGCCAGGCCATAAATCTCAAGACAGAATTACATTTTTATACCGCCACGGCAGCTTCGTAGTAAATTTTTCAATCTTTTTGATGTCAGAGGCTGAACTTTTATGCAGCGGATCGTTAACACCTGAAAATTTACTTAGAAGTTTGAAAACGATCGTATTTTAGTAATCAATTGTAAGTTCGTCCTTGTTGTTTGTGGTTTAAAGGTGTTGTATAAAACTGGGTCAAAGAGAGGTGCGGTAATTTGAAGCAAAGATACAGAAAGCTAGATGAGGTAACTCAGTCCGTACATAGTTGTCGTGCCACTCTGGATGGAATCGGGAGCGGTAAACCGCGCTCGAATAGAATTCCACTGCCGTTGGCCGACGTCTAGAGACAACTTAGAGGTCAACGTAAACTCTACGGTTTATGCACATTGGAATACACAGAGCTGAATTTATGGACAAGTTACAGTAAATTTTACCTTTTATATTCACCGCGTTACAATCTTAATGAGGGTTCCTTAATATAAAATGGATCACAGAATGGTGTGTTTAAGGGATGTATGGTAGACTATGTTTGGACTTAGATTTTTTTATACTTGAATAATCACATTAGAAATAACAAAGTTTAGAAATATAGTTTATTACATAAAAGTTTACTTTAACTGCACTTAAAACTTTTTGAGAAAACAACTGATAGTAATAAAGCATAAATTACAAAAAATAATTGGGAAGTTTGAGTTTACCTGGAAATGATAGCATCGAAAAACAGTATATATGATAATGAATCACTGAAATTACCATAACATAAAATTACGTACAATCATGTGACAAGTGAAAATTGGAAAATATTTTGATAAAGAAATATTTTCTTTCGACTTTTGGTAGACCAAGACTACTAATATATTATGACTATTATTGGTAGTCATTATGTGCATATTGTGACCAATTATGATATTTTATTGATATTCCAAGTTTATTTTAAACGTTTATGTACTCTAATCTCCAAATTACGTTACGTTATGATCCAGATCTAAACAATGTATTTATGATATGCAAAAAAAATACTAGGAAAAAAAAGAAAGAAATACTAGAAAGTTGTAAATAACTATATTAGATAATATGGGTAAATCCATAGTTTAGTTCTCTCTTGATTATTGAAGTAATTAAAAATATATTTTTTAATCCTAGCGAAATATCAGTAACATAATACAGTCCACGAGATCCTATCTATCTGAAGAGCTATTGAAATGGTTGCGATGCCGCTCCACTTACCTACCAATATTTCCGATCAGCGTAACTATGGCCGCACCTTTCAATATCGCTTACAACGTAAAATATTCCAATATATCTGTGGTCCGAATCGAAATTACTACCATTGAGTTTTCAATAACGAATTAGTTTATCATAATACGCTTTTAACTTTCGGGATGTGAAACGCAATGTGGGTATTAACGCAACCACACTTTAAATATATATTTAGAAATACTACTATTAGAATTGGCGATCGGTAATACTGCGAGTGCATTGAAACTGCATGATTTCGGATATCTGCTATAAATCACAATATCGAAATCGTTTTGGCAAATGCATCGTGGCTGCTTCGTGTTTTGTTTTGCTTGGATCAAAGGGCTTAGTTACTACTTCAAGCTATGAATTCATGCAAAACCTTTAGATATTAATTGTTGTATTCTTGATATTTCGGCTTACTGCTTTTCAGACGGTTGATGACAACGGTCAGTTAAAGCTTATAATCGCCTCGTTTAATAGGTATTATATTTATATAGTGCTGTTCGATGTATTGGTGCTCCCACACTGGCTGTTACAACATTTTATTAACGCTATACTTTTTTTAACAAATGTTAGGAATTGTTACATTATTTTAAGAATTGTTAGATGTTTTGAGTGCTCCTACACTGATGGAAAATGTTTACAAACATTTTTTAACTTTTGAATACATGATATCGGTTCGCAGTTTGGATTTACGTCCCGAAGCGTCTACGCGAAAATGGAAGAAGATTTGCTCATTAGATTAGATTTTATATATTGTTTAAAAAAAACAAAAAGCGCTCTAACTGGATGCGCCAAACGCTAAAAGCTAGAGAAAAGTATAGTATACCCTCAACTCGTCTGAATAAATGTTTACGAACAAATGATAACAGATGTTTTAATTTGTTACAATTTGTTAACAAACAATTTTGTTTAGAAATGTTTAGTAAACATTACCTAGCATAAAAACATTTTAAAACATTTTTTAACATTGTGATCAAATATTTGCTAAAAATGTTTACTAATGTTTGTAAACATTTTGTAACAGCAGTGTGGAAGCACCATATCATAATCAAAGGAGAGGCGTTTATATTATTTACTTATAAGTACTAAGTAATTTTATTAACATTTTATTGTATTACTAATAAAACCTTTGCTACTAAACATCACCGCAAAGTATGCAATAACCATTTTCGTTGGTTTAAGTTTCAAGTGCTAACAATTTACTTCAGAACATTTCTAGTTAAATACGTAATAAAGTGTTACTAATCCAACTATCTACCATACCGAGGTTAGGCGTTGAGTCTGTCCCTACGGATCGTCTGATAAAATTTTCATGATGTGAAGAGGGCAAACAGATTGCTAATGAACTCAAATATAACTCTACCGCAATTTGGTACGATACACTTTTATCCACTAGGTACGGGGCTTTAGGCATCCGCACAAAAAGATCTATTTGGAAGTCCCATTATTTTTGTGGGTTCTAAACATATTTGTTTTTGCGCTGTAATAATAAATACAACCTGTTCAGAAAAAGAATACGAAATGTACCGCATAAAAACAACACAAATTGTGTGCCGCGGGACCCGCGCGTGTATGTTTTCAATCCGTGAAAGCTATAACTTTTAATTGAGAAAAACAAGTTCAGTTCAATTCCGATATCGTACAGAACATTTACGTGTAAATTAAACTCAATTTTATTTCAGCAAAATATTAGTCTTTATTATTGTTCTACATTCAGACTCCGCAGTTGCTAGTTAGTTATTTTAAATAACTATAGCTATGCCACTGGATTTCCTGCCTATACGGAATGCATATTAGTCTGCCTATCTGACAGATTTATATGACTTACTTAGAAAAGATTATATTTAGAAATGATTACTGCATCTATGGTATTTCTTATTTTTACCTATCAAATTTGTTTTATGTTTAACAGTCAATTAATTAAGTCCAATAGTAAAAGCCACTATTCCAACGACAGATTCGCTAAAATTATATGGCTGTCCGTACTTCGACCGCTTTATAGTATTTTTATTTATTTATTTATTTATTGAATCAAACTTATACTATCTTTACAGGAAAATACCTAATGCGACAGTACAGCCAACAAAAACAATATCACATAAAACTTGGTAATATGTACACTTATTTAATTACAATAGCAAATAACCGCTGGTGCTACTCTTTTAAATTCACTCAAAGTACACATAAATAGGTCTGACTTGTTGTGTATGAGATTGAGTAAACAAATTCACGCCGCGTTTATGAATTGGAGGAACATTGAAAGGAGAGGATTATGCATATGCACTGGCTATGCGTTTCTACCTACCATTTTAGTATCGACCTACCCTCATTTTTCAATCCATACATGACAATCTGATTTAGCCTCTCGTCTATGATAAATAATGACCTGTTTATAAAGTTGATTCGATGTTCAATGAAGTTTTGTCTCTTATACTAGGAATTTAATAAATATTGCATAAAACGATTATGTTAATATATTGCATACTTTTATGGAAATGAGGCAATATGATGCAGGCGGTACTACTCAACACGTGATATTGGATATGCGTCGCATATCAGAGAAACAATCTCTGCTCCAACACTTTTATAATCTAGTAAAAATATCGCTGGTAATTAAATGAGATTGCATTAATTAGTTGGGAGTTAAAGTTTGCTGTTTTTGCAGTTCCGTATTCGAAAACATTAAATACAGATATTAAAGCGCTTACGACGGTTAGAAAAATATGGATTAACTTCATTAAAATAAGATTATAAGCAACCTTCGGGCCTCTACCATAATAACACTGTACGTAACTCGTCGCGTCGAAACTCCATTATCGGTTAATATAGTAAATTGTGACTTCGAGGATGGAAAAATAAAAGCATCGCCTTATCTCTAATATAGAACTTGTGCTCGCTTATTCTTAAAACCGATGCACTTATTATCTCATGGCCCCTGGGCAAAGACTCGCCATTGTCTATGATGCAGCTATCTCCATACCAAATTTAATCAGAATCAATGCAACAGTTTTATCGTAATAACCTATATAAACGAAAATAGTTATTACTTACAAATGTGTTTATATCTTGGGCTGCAGCGGTCCATCGTCGGCCAGACATATTTGATTTTCAATTATCTCTCGCATCTAGTAATTGACAGATTCCCTTACTAACGAAACATGTAGCGACTGTATTGACAGAAAAGGAACAATCACGCGTGACTCATTTAATATAATTATGCCGAACTGTATGTTTAATTATTCATGAAGTGTTTACCGATCCCTCTATTATTTCTCTGCCTCTGTTAAATAATTAGCTCGAACTCGAACTTCATGTACCTAAATATACCGAAGACGGCAGTGAGCGTCTTTCGTATAATAAGATAAGTTAGTAATAAGTAAATTAATATTTTAAGTAAAGTAAAAGTAACAGCTAAAAAAAGACTTAATGTCGGCAAACACAGGCATATCCCTCAGAAAGTCCTCCTTTATGTTGTAAATGTTTTATAATTAATGTGATCCACATAAACTTGTACCGCGATTGGGTTTTCTTTGTTTTAATGGTTATAAGTTTTCTCGCGATTCATGAATTATATCTAGTGCAACCGTTGCCTGTATAAGAACCTGTTTCGTGGAGACCAAATTTTGTAAAGTCAGTCAGCGAATTTATTACATTTGATTATTATTGCATTTTGACATGTCAGAAAAATAATTGTAACGTTTTTAAACAAAATTAATTATTGTGATGCGGTTGGAGCCGCAGGACATAGTTAGTCTTTTATAAAAAAAGTTAATAATAATAATATTTTACAATAATAACATAAATCATTCTCACGTCACAAAGAAACTGCTGAATGGTTTATGTTGTGGTTTCCATATTTTGAAAGCATGTATTTCAACTTAAAATGTAGCCTGCTTTCATCTAATTTATATTATTTCATATATCAGTGTAACAGATATATTGCAGAGTGTGATACACCTAAATGAAATACCTGACAAAGCGTACTCCATGCGATCGAATTCGCAAGCAAGTTCTAGAATGTAAATAAAAAGTAAAAGCTGTATGTTGTTTCGTAGCTATGAATATTATTATCATAACTAGTGAATCGTACTATTTATTAGATTGTTTTGGCAAACAACTGTGGTGAAAGTTCTAACTATTGTAATATGTAAGAGTGAAACATCGAAACTCCACAACAGACAAGTCCATAAAAATATATCTGACATGTAACAAAATATGAATACGTCTGCCAACATGTTCATACTGTTATTAGTTTTGTAAGACTAATATTGTATTGTTTTTATGTATTTAAATATTAAATAGACTCATGGCAGTATGTGCCTCGAACGTAGGTAGAAGTCTACACTCAGATTTTAGAAGCTAAGTGTTTAGATTCCACGTAATTGGAGGGAGCATATTGCCGCGCGTTGCAATAGTTTCGCCTACTGAAATTTTCAAAAACTGCGCATTCTCAACGCTATTTCTGAGAATTTGCTATCACTAGAATCCCGTAACATTTTGCCGGGTCCGAGAATCATACCTGTTTCATGCAATCACACGTAAAGGCAAAAAAATGCCATGGTACCAACAACGCAGCAATGATATTCTTTACATATATGAGTTATGTTACGCAATGTGTCTCTATATATGATAAGGCAGTAAAAATAAATCCAAATAGAACCAAAGCAGTCAACATAGAACTTAAAGTAACAACACGCAGATTGTATATTTAGACGAACCGACAAACTATAGACGGTAGTCAAGACAGTTTCTCGATTGGCAATCACTAATGGATCAACGTGATAGTGATTTAATGATTCATAGTTATAGCTGATCCTATAATAATAATCAGACGGGTGTAATAAACGCACTGAAAAAGTAGAGCGAGAGATATAAAATCGGTATATAACATGTTTATTACAATACACATAAGAGTCTCTTCAACTGAAATATAAGCTACGAGATTACGACACTACGGAGCTACAATGCTACGGAGCTATGACAATACAAAGATACGACGCTACGCTGTGACGTGCCCTGAATAAAGGTGAAAGTACCTTGTTGTGCTAACAAATTATTAGTCTGATAAAGAAATGAAACTTATTCGATTGAACAAGTTTATATGCAAAATTTTTGGTATTACTTCTCGCGGCTGAATGTATTATAAGTATACAGAAAAAATATCGAATATCGAAAAAGCCTTGATAGGTCTCTACAAAACTATTCGATTCCACTACCTACTCTCTGAAAGATACTCATTTATACATCAATTATTCTATATTGTCACTTGTTTATTTATCTGAGATTCTGATTTGACCTAAGCGTAAATACTAAGTTTAGAAACGTGTTTTAAATTTGAGTATTTGCAAAGTTTTTATTAAATCTGTTCGCCGCTATATTGCCCCTGTAATATTACAGATTCAACAAAAGAAAGCGGTCAAAACATGAATAGATATTATTATAAAATGAAGCTAAAGAAAAATGGATGGCACAAAACTAGTAATATGTAAAAAATATTAAATTTGAGACGGTTCTCGTACTAACAATATTCTCTGTATCGCGGCAGGTTTGTAACGAATCAGACAAACATTATACTGTGTGACAAACGATCAGATTAAACGACACTGTAGAGGCAACCATTTATACCGATCCGCTGATGTAGTAAAATTTACATATTTAACGTTGCTTGATTTCAGCTATCAACCTATTCGCCCGTCGCCATTATGCTACGAATTACTCAAACCTACCTCTGGAAACTACCCTAGCTATCGTACAAGAATAATGGCGCGGTATATAACATTCGGCCTGCTTCTACTACTAAGTGTTTTTAATTCGGAGAATGAACGGCCGCCGTTTCAATCATGTGAGTTCAGGATTTAATAAATGTTTCGCTTAATGGATATTAATTGCTGGATGGAGTATGAGTGGATAAAGTTGTACTGGTGATTTATTTATATACTTACATAAAGAGCCTAAGGCTGCCTGTCCATTGACGTGGAGCAAGGCTGCGGAGCGAAGAGACGGAGAAACATTAACCAATAGGATTGCATACTGGAGCGGAGCGGAGATTTTATGCAATCCTATTGGTTAATATTTCTCCGTCTCTTCGCTCCGCAGCCTCGCTCCGCTTTAATGGACAGGCAGCCTTACATCTATAGTTCTGAAAGGTTAGATGTATTACTCTCACATTTTGCCAGCTATTATTTTAGGTCTTATGTAATAGCAGGCGAGCCTATTGATATTTAGCGGGCACGGTTCGAAGAACCGTGCTTCTACGAAAACATTCTTGATAGTAATTGCCAACATATGTTTGCCCAATCTGGTACCAAACCCGAGGCCTCATGTACAATTGTTGCTTACGCTACCACTGCGCCACTAACGCAATGCTATACATTTTAATGAAATTTCATTGAAAATACTTCAATGAAATTAATGATCAATAATCAATGAAGTATTTTAGGTAAATTTTAATACAAGCGATTGTAGACAGCTTTCAACAATATTATTATTATCTTATCTTATCTTACTCGGGGGCCAGTATGTGTAGACCGGCGACACTTCGACCCAGTGGGATCTTTTGTGTCGGCCCCGAGATCTATCTCTGAGCTATCTAGGTAGATCCCTATGAATGTACTGCATCAGTCGCAGCGTACACTTCAGAGGGAGAAGTCTGAAGTCTTCAGGGTTCGGATATGCCAATCCCATCAGACCCATCCTTAGTCCAGCCAACGCGTCACATTCACACAGTAGGTGTGATATAGACTCGTCCTGTTCACCACAGGCTTTGCAGATCAAATATTATTATTAAATCTGAGGCCTTGTCACCATCCCTTAAAACATTGTTATCGCATATCGCATTCACTATAACAAGACAGTTTTACTGAGTGTATAGCTCTATAATAATAGTTATCGTGTGTGCTTTAAGAGATAGTGTTGTAGTTGCAGTATCACACCACAATTATCACCCAAAAATGTAAACAAAAGTTAGCATAGGTTCTTACCTATGCCTACCCTGTGCATATATTTTTCGGTCTTATTGCATATATTATCTTTATTTCAGCAGTAAAACAACCCACCCCCCAAATATTGCAACAGCTATCAAAGTAACCACGTTACCTGCCCGCTTGTTTCTTCTATCTACCAGTATAGTCTTAAGCACTGAACTTTTCATCAAGTGACCAGATTTTTCCTTTTATCTTTTATATTCTGAGCAACAGTCTTTCCTCATTTACGAGGAAGTATTAAACTTAATACTTTCTGGTTTATTTTTTATCAAGATTAACTTATTTTTACCATTTTCCTCCAACACTATCTTAGAAAATCCCCAGCCTTATCTGTGTCATCGGCCATGTTTTAAACTATAACTAGCTGTCTCGACAGACGTTGTCACAAACGAAAAAAAAATAAAAAATAAAACAATACTTAACCATTCTCAAATCCACTTGAACACACTCAAGAAATTTAATCAAAATCGGTCCAGCCGTTTAGGAGGACTTTAATTACAAACACACGCACAGAATATTTATATATGTATATAAAGATGTGTAATTAAAATCGTAATGTCCCACATTAGTTTAATTGTTTTCTTATCTTTATGACAGACTCGGTAGCGTAGCAATAGTAAATGCGACTTCTGTGGTCGTAGTCTTGGATTCGATGCCCAGGCCATGTCATGAAAAGAGTTATTGCGTTTCATCTGCCAATTAATACTCAGTAAGAGTTCGTAGTTTGCGACTCTGTCCGGCAATATAAGCTCGCACCCAATTACGAGGAGCCTAAAATCATAGCTGGTGAAGAAGGTGTAATACCTGTTCGGAGATATATGCGCGAGACTACATACGGTATTATTTACATATCCAATAATAAAAGCACTTACACAACACACATCACTTAGAATAGTTTTTTGTCAACCATACATACATGCTGTCTACTCTCAATTTATATTTATTTTGTGACCCCATGTTGACGCTGTTAAGCATAGAAAGGCAAGCGCCTAACAAACCAATAATATCATATTTTTTGACTAGTCTACCCGTACTCCTACCACCCTAAAAGTTGTGTAGCCAGGTTCAGCACAAGCGACCATAGAAAATACCGAGTTTGGCATTAGTGAAGTCCCGGGAAAAGTTAAACTGTCTTGGGACCCGCAACAAATGAAATCAGAAGTATATAGGAGCAATAACATAATATTGTCTCGTTACTACAACAAGCACTAAAACATTTGTTATTATGTTGACATACAAAAATGAGAGTGCTTATTAAAACCGGCTCCCGGTCCCGCTTGTACACATTTCACGGGAAGCTCTTTAAAACTCTCATTGTGAAATAAACTTTTGTACAGAGCGCAATTTACGAGTACGTATCATAACTAAACAATCTGTGCACATTTCTGTTTTTATTATTCTATCATAGTTTCGTTTGAGTAATAAATGCTAAACAGAATAATTAATTTAAAGAGTTTGATGGATCGTTGCTTATGAATGTTTATTTTTTATATCTGAAAAGCATTGTGGTGTCTGGTGTTAAATAAACAAAATGGATTGCATTTTAATGCGTCTACATCATTTTAATGTTCGCTTATGTGTATTTTGCTAGGTTATTTATTTTAAATTCTGATGTCACCACGCTAAAATTTAAAAAGTTTAAACAGCACAACCACGTCTTAAGCAAGCACTTTAATAATTACGTGGGATCTGAAACCATAGCGATATTATGTAGGTGTTATACCTGCCTACCACTACGAAACTGAAGACGTGAACGATATATGTATGTATTTATATACGTAAGTATATGATATATGTAGGTAGTGACGATATTATTTACAATATTATTATTATCTTAATTCTCTTTTTCATGAGAATATATTCTGAAAATGATACTATCAATTTTATATCACTTTGAAGTAATCTTGAAAACATTATAAAATGGATTACAATCTTATAATTTATTAGTAAGGGATTTAATATTTGATTTAAAATTATAAAATGCTTTAACTTATGACGTTAATTGAACCTCCTTAAAACCTATTTTGACTGCCTTAATATAATAAAAGTCTGCAGACATAAGTTTTAATATTTAATTTTAATTTCAGTTATTCATTGTTTCGAGAAACTTACAATTTCATTTCTATTATTCTACCATGCAGTACAAGAATATGAATTGTTAAATAATCTTGAAATAAAAACAAACAGTTTCATTAACAAAGAGTTGAAATGTTTTTCTCTGCCTATCCCTCAGGGAGTTGGACGTCTATGAATACATTGTATGCCACATTTTTTATATGTTGATATACAGGTTGACCGGTAATTAAAGGATAACCTTGAAATATCTTATAGTAGATCAGACGGCCGTTCAGAAAAAAATATGACAAAAAATCTATCCTAACTATTACCTGAGATATGATTTTAAATTTATTACCATATTTAACTTTCTGTACCTACGGCCATAAATGAATGAATACCATTGGTTTTTTTTTTTGTTATATTATTTAACACTAATTATGCTTATAGATAAACAGTCAAACGTACGACTAGCTATTGCACGTACTAAATTTATTTTTTTCTTAACGGCCGTCCTTTCTACTATAAGAAATTTCAAGGTTATCCATTAATTACCGGAAATCCTGTATAACCTACACAGATAACGAGGCCACTTAATTCGCGTTGTGATTCTGGTCACCACCGCGCACCGCGTCGGTAATGTTGACATGACAACTAAAACCGCTAACTCAGTTAACTTTGTTGGTTCACTTACAGTTAGCTACTTCTCTGTCTTTGGACTATTTACTCGCAGTTAAATCCATTAAGCTCTTAGCCTGAGTTCGACTTGCTACTCTATACACAATGACATGACTTTGTTATTCTTGTGAAGTCTTTACAGTAAACATAGATAGATACCTACATACCTATAGTAAACATATTATTTTCTCGATGACTTAACCTCACGACTTTTATGGCCTATGGCATAAAGCTTGATACCTTGGATAGGCAAACAGTTATTCCTTTTAGTTAAGAATAAGTCAATAGCTGTACTGAGTCTGGCTGTGTGCCTGGTAGACGGCAATAGGCTCACCCGTTATTAGGTACGACCTAAAAACATAACTGTCGAAATTTATGTAATAACAATATAATATGTATAATAATATTCTATCACATACACACAACACCATCTAGCCCAAACTAAGCAGAGCTTGTACTATGGGTACTACACAATGGATAAACATACTTATATACTTTTTTTTTGTAAATACATACATATTATACATAGGAACACCCAGACCAAGACAAACATCCATGTCTATACAAACAAATATCTGACTTGTGCGGGAATCGAACCCGTGACCTCAGGCGTGGCAGTCGGTTACACTAACCACTATGCCATCGAGGCCGAATCCATATTTTTAGTCGCTTAGCAGCAAAGTATCGTAATTTTAAGTTAAGAATACACAAACCTTGTCTCACGCCTATTACCCCAAACGTGTAGTCATGTATTAAGGTGTATTAGTCTTACGCTTATGTACGTTGGTGAAAATCGGAGATAGCAAAGGAATGTGATAGTAGACATATGCATGTAGTGGTAATGAGCCATGGAAAAGTGCCTCTGGCGAGTCATTCAAGGATCGAATGAAGAAAAGCGTGAAAGACTTTGCAACGAGATTTGATAAACTTTTACTAAAATGATTTGTCTATGTGGGCAGAATAGACATTAAAAAATTTAAATAATTATGCATTAGCGAACATTCTCAGGTTGATTCCAAACTGTTTGAGAGAACGGATAGATTAAGATCTACTTCCGCAAACAAATGAGTGTGATAATAGAGATCATCATCGTAGCCAATGGAAACCCGTTTTCTCTGCGTACCTCTTTGGGCAATAGCCGTGCATCTTTGTATATAGAACATACACAGACTTAGACTTTCATATAACTGTTATCACGCCTGTATTCCTGGTAGATCTACATGATCAGTCTACAGTTACACGTATACTCTTGCTTAAGATCAGCATGACAGTTAATACGTAAGAAAATAAATATGTAATGAAAAATAATATCAATAAAAAAATATATAGTCGTTTCCAATTCTAATTATCTATAGTGGTAACATTGCCAGGATTATGACGCATCTGAAGTATTAAGTTTAACATACATTAGGTACATATTTATAAGTATGTACAGGGCGCGAAATACTTATATATTATGTATATCCAGTAATAGCCAACTATCCTGATGTTTCGAAGATTTACATGAAACCAACAACTTGATGCTTAAATTATCCGTTCGCATGTATACGAGGGGACAAAAGGTTGGGTAGAGTGGAAAAGGGTTTTAGATCAAAACACCCCACTACAACTTTAGATCGAAATAATGTTTTACTTGTAATTACAGCAAAATTTACAAGGAATATTTACAAGAAAAATAATTATGATTTTATCTTTTACTCACCATAAACTCATATACAAACTGCAATTAACAAAATTTAGAATTCGCAAGAGATAAACCACAAAGGGACTGCTGAATAGATACTAATGTCATTGTTCAAATACAAATGGAACGTAATATGTACTTAGCAACAAAGGATTATTATTTTTACTTAAAATACCTCTAGTATTTACACGAAATAAAATCGTATTCTCATCATTTATGATAAGGTTAACCTTGACATATACACACTTTTTACTATGTTTTCTTTCAAAGGTTTTACAAGCGAAGATTTAGTTCTATAAAAATACAAAAGAAAGCAATTCGATAGATTGATGTTAGTTTTTCACGTATTCGGTATATGTTTTTATAGTTGACTTGATTTTCTTTCCTATAGAAACAACCCAAATAACAAACACATTTATGATCCACGGCATCAAACGGCTTTGAACACGCTTTAAAAATAGAAATGTTGTAAGTTGGTTGGTCAGCAGAATCCGGAACTACCGGCGTGAAACTCATATGCAAAATATTAAACACGTATCTCTTCTCTCTACACGTATTTGGCAGAGCAATGTAATAAGGGCCATTTAACAAAAGTATAAAAGTTGAAGTATTTGAGCTGTTTGTGACGGTGGATAAAATGCCAGACCATCCCTCAACAATCAGTCATAATACCTATGTCGGTATTTCTGACGCAAATTCCTTTAGTAAAGACATAATTTTGGCGAGAAGCTTCATGAAGCATTCTTGTAGAAAACGTGTCAGAGTAGAAGCATTAAATGTTAGAGTAACAAGGGTACAGACACGGGTGTAAGAGCGAATGTTGTGTGAGGCTGGCTGGCAGCGGGCGCAGCGGTCGCGGCGGGCGCGGCGCGCCGTCAGGCCGCACCCGGGTCGGGTCGAGCAGTTCTCTCCCGGACCGCGGCCCGACAGCACCACAACCGCTTCCCTCACTCACCCGCCGCTTACACCGCGATCTAACTTCGTCAACAATCGCACAATGGAAACAAACGGGATCGTTGCGTTTGATAGCGCCGGATCGAAAATGTGAAGTGATCATACTGTGTTCTACAATAGTGCCAAGTGCTTATCGAATACGACAATTTTTCGCCTGGGTTGCGATTATGTAGTTGAAGCCAGATTAGCGATTGATTTTGATGGTATGATAATTTTATATCTACTTACTTACTATTTCAATTTATTTATAAGTGTTTTTTTTTAGTAAAGTGGAACACAAGTGTAATATAATAATATTAAAACGTTTTATTAAGGTAAGGAAGTACACCTACAATGATTTCTATTTAAAATACAATAACTAATTATGATATAATATATGCAAATAATAGATATAACCATCATCTAACTGCCAAAGTGAAGGCTAATCACCATCAGCTTAAATGAGGGGAAGGTTGACGTCGTGAAACAGTTAGTATAATTACAAGTAAGTTAATTTTCTTCACGAACAACACTTCAGAAATATAAATGAGCATTTCAAATTCTCCTGTAATTAGACAGGATAAATAACTTCTTACTTTGTTCAGAGACCTTGTAAAGTCTACTGTGTATAACTCATTCTATGAATAACTCATTCCGTATATAACTCATTCTGTGTATAACTCATTTGATGTGTCATTATGTGTATTATAAAATATACAGCGGGTTATAAGAACCGTATGTAGGTTGACGGAAGGTTCTCTCACGTATGAATTAATGTTGTACATCTCGGCAAAATGAATCAAATCCAACATTTTATTATATGTATGTGCGAAACGGTGGCGCAATCATCAATATCTGATTTACTTTAAATTTCCTCACTGAACATAGCCTGTTATATCCGCTCCCAATAGTATCATATAGTTTATTATATGAATATACCTGTTTAGTTTGTAACATTTTACTGTTAGTATAAATAGAATAGGTCAGTATGAATAGGTGGCAGTAACTCAACTACTAATTATGTACAACATTGCTGGTTCCAGATATTGTCATAATAACGTATATGCTCCCTATATACGCTCTATACTCCCTAAGACACACAGCCATTGTACGTAGATAAAAGCTGCGGCCAGACCACTGCGATTAAAGGTACTCGCATCTAACCATCCTCAAAGGTTAACATGTCAACCGGAACCAAAGGCTTAACTTCAAAAGTACAGTCATGTTATGTAAAATACGGGGAGATTTAACAATGGCGTGTTGGACCGAATTGTTTAAAATTATCTGTGCACTAGATTTGACCCGAGGCTTCTCTCGCATTATTCTAGTATTATGCTATATCCTATCCCTCGGGAACAGTTTTTTTTCTGGATGAAAGCTATCCTATGTCTTCTCTATACCTCTGACAATGTGTATAATAAATTTTATGATGATCGGTCGAGTAATTAAGGTTTGTAAGCTTAATAAACAAACTTACATTCGCATTTATAATGTTTAGTACGGATTTGCATTGAATTTTAAACCTTTTTAAAGTGATAACATAACGATAGACTACACCCTAAAATACCAAAGCAATATACGATTTAAATATTGAAGATAGCTCCAACATTTTCAGTAAATATATATGTATATAAATTCCAATTAAAATGTCAGCTTTCAGTTTGATCTCAGGTAAACGTAAAATTACTTTGAACTATTTCTTTGTGCTTTTGAGTAACGAAAGCTTCGCTTCAATCGTTTCTGAGTTCAGAGAACACACGCTTTTAGCTAAGAGAAGCTTTGGGAATAAAGAACATTTTAAGAAATTATTGAACAAACATATACGCTTCTGCACATATAACATATAAAGGGAATCAACGCGATCATGTATATTATTTACCTTTAGTTGTTTGTCATTTTGACCAGGCTGGGCTGGCCACGGCCACTGACTGCGACAGCGGCCGATGCATCTACACTTTTACTACAAAAGCTACTACAACCACTAATTCAGATATATTATACTTATTCAAAAAAGGAATAAAGCAAAAAGCGTAACACTTATTTTTCATCTAAAATAATAAAGTGGGGCTTTTCCTTCCACTACTTCGTATATCGGTCTTACTACTAATCTTGAGAGTCGACTTTAGATCTACAATTTTTTATTTGTATAGCCTTACATAGTTTTTCATTCTTTCTCACCTCTTTATGTAAAATAATCGTATTAGTATACATAACAATCGCTAAAGGGTAAAATATGAACCTAAAATTATCCCATTGTTCTCCAAGGACTCAAAGGCTTAAGTCAAACGTAAAATGTCGCTAAAGTACTCGCTAATTCGATTTAACTGAATTAGAAATACGTAAATATTTTATAGCGTAGCCTTAAATTATACCCATGATTATACCAGAGTTGAAATTACGATAATTATATTAGCAAGCAAACAGAAAATCCCAATTAATTTGATTGTATCTGTTATTTGTTCACGAGCCGAGTAATTAGAGATTGTGAATGTTCAAAGAGGAATCGAAAATCCGATAACTTTGCAAATAGAAGCTGCAAGATGAAACTTGTGTAGGCGCCAAAAACGTTACAGTTATGGGTTTTGGCTTCCGAGAGAGATGCATGGGTTAATAATGGGGTGGAATAGGTTGCAGATTGCACGACTTTTATTGCTTAGAAAATATATCTCAAGCTTTACGGCATTAATGTAGCGTGGTAAATAAATTGACCAAGCGTAGCCAGCGCTATGCGAGGGGCTAATATATTTTTAAACATACCGAGGGATAAAAATGTCAAATGACGACACAACTCGTCCTTTGATTAATATGACAGAGACAGCAAACCCCTTGTGAAACTTTACGAATAATAAAAGAGACACCCGACAAACAATTCTCTTTGATTAATATGACTTTAAATTCGTCCGAATTTATTTTAGTTTTCTACTCTCGACCAACCTTTTTAACTATTTTTCCACGGCTTGAAGATTCTCCTTTTTTCAAACATTCATCGAGTAATCTAGATTATTACATAAATCAAAACTTTATGATTCCATAAAATATATACTTTATATTAAGTCTAAGATTTAACGTTTATCTAGCAAACTAGTATGCCAAATATAGTGTAGGGTTAATAAAAAATTATGGTGAATTCACTTTGTGTGGCCGCAGATGTCAGACAAAGGGAAGTCGTCTGAAGGACTAGTCCAAAGAGACGACTGTACTTTTTATGACCTGTCAAAATACAAGATCATCTGAAATTTTGCGCAATAATAATCGAAATCAGCATAAAAATGTAGTCTAGGGGCACAGGAATCAATAAAAGTAAAAGCTGTCGTGCAGCTGAAGTTTTATTTATGTCTGTACATATGTATATCAGTCTCTATATTCAGCAGAATTTTCAAGAAAATTATGTAGTGAAAGAAGAATAGTTTCTATTGTGTATATAAGTGTTCCGTGGTCACATCACACGTTATGACATGTGATTTGACCACGGAACACGTGGATGTGACAGTGTAATATAATATTTGAGAAGATTAAGCACAGTGGCACCAACTTACTAAACTGTCAAAATAACCAGGTATGAACAAAGTTAAAAAAAAACATTTATTAGCAGAATTTAAATACAAACGGTTTAAAATAAAGGCAGACTTAGTACAATATGTGTTAGCCGAATGCCTAGCACTGGTATCAACTATGCTTTTTGCATCCTTTGTGTCTCACATGTATCTAAAACATTTTAAAATGTGTGTGTAAACTGCCAGTTCCTCACTAGGAACTGGCAAGGTACACACACATTTTAAAATGTGGTCACGAGATACTTCTCGTGACCAGAATCGTGTCCTATGTACCAAAATACCGGAGCCTGACACTGCAACTAGTAAATTAACAAGAATAAAACTGGTCTACTGGTAAATACATTTTTATACACCTTATGCTACCACAGGTGACTAAGAGATTTATGTGGTATCATATCGCCTAGGGCAATAGGCAATAATATAAATCAATGATACATAACGATTGATGATAGACATTAATAAAATTAAGAAATGCTTCGAGATCAAACATTTAATAAAAAAAATGCATTTCAAATCGTTTATAAAAATAGACGGGCGAAGATTTAATGTATGTAAAGATCATACATCAGATAGTCGTCTAAGTGACAACTAACGTCTAAAAGAGACAGCTAAAACATATTTGTAAGACAACCTAAACATTTCACTACAGACAGATATCTCAAAAATGAACTCCACGTGGTAGTTTCGTTGATTTCGTGCTATAATTTCGAGTTCACACCTACTTTTGTTGTTCCTGGATTCGAATTGTAGACCACCAAACATTTATTGATTTTGTCTGTAAATAAATCTCAGCAGCAGCACGAAGCATGTAAGTGTCCCCAACACTCAGCAGCAAGCTCGTCCCCTATTACGTGAGGCTTAAAATATAGCCGGCGAAATGGGGCGAAGTAAACCTCTGACTTCGGATATTCAGGTGTGAGTCTATTGCCGAATAGTATATTTAAAATTAACTATAGTAAACTACTGAGATAAAATTGTGTGATTAAGTACCGCCGAGAGCTAATAATGTTAGCTTTAAATTACTTTAAACTTCTGTAATTTAAATAATGCAGTTAATTTATCCATGTAGATGCCGAAAATATATACTTATAACATCTAGTGAGCTTTAAAACTGATGACTATGATTATTTTTATAAAAAACTGAAAATAGATATGTAAATTTTCAGAAATCTAAACTTCTAAGTTATTGCCCTGATATGTTATTGTAGACAACAACAAATTCAGCGTTTTTATAGAAGTATAAAGTTATTTTACAAAAATAACTTTAAAGCTTGTCCGAAAATGTATATTGTTACATTCATTCCTTTATATGAATAATCAAAGCCATCAGTTTTAATAATTCAGACGTTCTTAAGCTATTTGTATATTTAGAATGTATATACGTATATTAAATCGGCGCACAAGGCGTTATTTGTAGCAATCCATGGTACTAGCTTACCAACAGCCTCAGAATGTCTACCCCCAACTATTGCAATTAAAAAGGTGAAGCTGAACTTCTTTTATGGTGGACAGCTGTGTCATGGGATACAAGAGTACTTCAAAATGCAATATGCAGTGTTCCGCTTTTGCCTCAACACGTGCTTCACTTTTACGCGAAGCATCTTTAGGACAGTTTAACAACGAATGAGCGATGAGATAACGTGGGCGCTTCTTTTTAATGCCTTTCTATTACCCTGCTACCTTTTAATACGTAATTAAAAGGTACGTTAAGATGTCTTTATAAAGACCACGTATCTTGAAATAAGTCTGCAATCAAATGTTATATGAAATGATCTCTCATTAGTGATAAATATCACCATCTGGTACGTAATTTTCGTAGCTGACATATTATACAGAAGGTGTTTTCAAACAAACTTTATTCAACAATGGTTTCACAATTTTCATTCATTAAAATCATGTTACGGAACGCTTAATACATACGATTTTGAGTGTTGTTTGTTTTGTATTTACATATCTAAGCGGACATATGTATCTAATTTATAACATTAGTTAGGTCCCATTTTTTTTAAATTACGTTTCTGTATTATCTCTTTAACCTTACCCAGACATAATGACAGAACAACTTGATACTATCTGGACGCCGTGTCCGAACGTCGACTTAAGAAAATGTGTTTTTCTTTATGCATACAAAAAAGGTGCCTAATCGTATGCAGTTACAAAAGGCTATGATTGTTTACAATTCTAGAGGCCATATCTACCATTCACACGTCTCTGACATTAGGAAAAAGGAATTAAAGATAAGATGGAAGGATAGAAATCGGAACGAAGCACAAGTTTATTTATTTACAAGTTTAGGAAACTCTGTCAGAGGTGTCGATTTTTATTTAATTGTTTTATATTTTGTTCTTTTATAAGTGAAAATAGCTTGACACAATCTCCTGCTAAACTGCATTGCAGTTTCTTGGCATTATTCTTGTAGATACATAAAACATTGATGTGATGTGATTCTACTTTCTAGCCGACACGTAACATCATAGTTGGGTACTAAACTTAACAGTATAAGCACAGTGGACAACCAGAGCTTAAGCCACTTTGCAATTAGCGGTTAGGTATACTAGGTATATTAACTACTAACTAAAGTTGATATTGCTGTATCTCTTTCTAGTATGTATAAAACACTTAGATGCAAGAATTTTAATCTAAATAATCATTCATTAGAATTAGATAGAAATATAAATAGATTAAACGAAGTCTTAGCGTAGGACTACTCGTCAATAGTATAAACAAGATTTAAGACAAATAAAATTAACTCAAAATGTATAAAAAGAAAAAAGGAGGAATAAAGAAAGTGTTAGAAATCGGAGAAGTGATGTACATACGTAAGCTTCTGAAACTTTTACTCTCCTGGTGAACGTAACGTAACGTAACGAAAGTAGTAACATTCTCACTATCATACTAAGACAGTGGTACTTACCCGAACGCGACGAGTCGCCGACCCATTCGTAACGTCACTAAATAATAGACAACGATGCGCTATTTCGGTATATTCTTGTTTACTAACTGAGTAGTTAATCCTATATCGTGAGCCTGAACGCTTGCTGATAAAGCGGAATGTGGTTTGGACCAGTAGCAGCATGGCATCTGGAACAGTGTCCGACAGACTGTTATATGCTTTACTTTATAATCTGGTGAAATTTCTACGACGCCATTGCCCACTGCCGTAGCCGCTTCCACAAAAAGCGCATTTCACGCTCTTTCTAGTAACCCTTATCTGGGCCCGGGAAAATAAGTGATCGCCCACCTACGCCCTAATCTGATTTTAAACATTCCAGGGTACGCTATGTCATGGATACATATTATATGTAATATAATATATAGTACAACATGTAAATGTTTTTACACATCGACTATTTACGTAACACCCGCTTTACATATACGCGCATATTCAGTATGTAAATGTCTAACAAAATCGGTAAAACTTCACACGTTTCAACCGCGCATGATTAATTTAATGAAGGTACATTAATACTGTATATAATAGGTATACCAGCAGCCGCTCGCGTCTTTACGTAGTTCGCTTGGTTTAAGCAAATATAAATGTTTTACATACATTAAGATACAGACCATTATCAAGCACAAGGTTATTACCATTTATTTTTATCTAATTGTTATGACAGCTATACTACTTGCCAAGGCAAAATAGATATAATACATAACTAACATTTATTTTAACACTATTCTTAGCTTAAAATCTTTTTTGATGTAAATAAAGAATTCAATCCTTTCGTTTAATTTACGATTTTTAAGGGAACCGTTTACATTTTTCCGATCCTTCAAACATAAATTGTCTTGGTTGCAAAAAGGAAAACTACACAAGGCTGTTAGACACGATTTTTTGTGATATGAAAGCTCTAACATAGAGATGTTTGCAGGTACAGAAGATATATGTAGCTAGGTAGGTGTAGATATATAGAGCATACTACCATCGTAGAGGGACATCCCCAGACAGAACTGCTCATTACCTTACTCTTCAATAAGTATTTACAAAATAATTCGTTTTCAATTGAAATACGATGCCATTGATGATCTATTCCGTACCCAAAACATATAATAAAATATATGATATTGTCATAAGAATTAATCTGCGAAACGTGAACTCCATCTTTAGCACGGCCTTCATCTTTTGCTAGTCGCATGCAGACTTGCAGTTATTTTTGTCTACTCGCGACATGTCATCGACCCACCTAACCGCTAGACGGCCAACTGTTCTTCTTCATTCATTGGTCTATATTTTATGGGTTTCTTAACTATTTTACAAGCTTCTACTTTATTGTAATATTCCTATAAACATATATTAATGTTTGCAGGAATATTATCTTTTTAACTTTTTACGGATTTGATCACTGTATATTTTATTTACTACAACTTTTCAAAATCTAGTTGATCCAGCATGATATTGCATATTGTGTGGTTTAAATCTTTATCAGGCCATAAATTTGTCAACATATTGGAATGTTATCGAGCTTCTTTGCTTTATTTACTTTTTAGGAATAAGAAGCACACAGATACAGATTTGGAACTTTGAGTAGCATATACATATTCGACCAAATCAAACAAAAGGAGTAACTTATGCTACTTATGATACTTATGTTATTCTTTAGTCAGCAATTTCGAGTCATATTTATAATAAAAATTTGTTTACTGTAATGAATCAATCTGAAATTCGTCTTAGACGCACTATAGTCGTATTCGTGATAATTGTGTGCATTGTCTGACTATTAGACATTATGCCTTGATGAGCAAGACCGTTCGGCTAAGAATTGTGGGTCAGAGAAGGGAGATTGGGCTGGATAACGTCAAGGAAGTGACGTAAAACAGCACGTACAAAATATGTTGCTGGTAGAACTAGCATGAATCTGAAATAGGAATGCTTCTTTCTTGGTTAATTACAATTGTAATTTTAGGAGACCAATCCTTATAGTAAACTATATCTAGATTTATCCTCTGCAATTTTTGGTTTGGTACAAACATAATGAGTTTAAGGTGGTATAGCATGTTCGCCTGAAACCTGAGAGTGACGCGGTTTGATGTAATATTATGTGATTAATGTCAAGCATTAAACCCACCTCTTTCGCATATTGTCACAATAAATCATTGTGGCCCATAAATATCCACTGATGAAAATGTCCATCCACACATAGCAACAATGGCTGTTGGACAGACATTTAAACAGTTGCTACGTTCAGTACACATCGTAAACTGGGTTTTCGCGACGAATTGCAAAGTTATGTAGATATATGAAGAAACTGAAATGCTCTAGCTATGATGCTGAAGCTGCGTTTTACGATGCTCCCGGGAAATTATCGAATTTGTTAAGTTCGAGTTTAAAATTGTTGGTGGTAGAGATATCACCAAGGAAAATGTACATAGCAAATTATGATTTAAAACTTTTATCATAAATGTTAAACGTTTATATTTTCATATACATGGTGAATTAAAAAATACTGATAACCTTACCCTTCATTTTTTTATACCTTACTTAACAACTTTTGTTCTTCTTCTTTTCATAACTCATTATTTGATTCGATTTGTTTTCAAATAAAATACGAATATTAATATAGTTTCCTCTAATCGCACGACTAAGACTTAAGACTACATGCGGTCGCAAAATAAAACATCGGCGCGGCGTAACCAAACAACACATCGCTGGTTGAAAAACGTTATGCGGGTGGCGGGGCTTGTAATATTGAACAAGTTTAAAATGTTTTTGATAAAGTATTGTGTTTTGCGAAAAATGCAACGACAAAAGTTGTCAAGTATATAGGCTTGGATAAAATGTTATTGGTATTTTCCATTTAACCATGTAGGTTAGTAATAATAACCGAAGTAAACGCCACCTTTTCGTGAATTCGTAGAATTTGCAATCACAAGCAAGCGTCGAGCTTTCACGAGTACTATTAACATCAGTGTGTTGGTTCCAGTACATTTATATAAACTCAGCAAGAGCTACGTTTTCGTGTTTGCTTTAAATTGTAACATTTTCTTTTGATGTAAATTTAACGTGCGTTTTGTATAATAACACACATAACCTCACGCCTGTATTCCTGAAGAGCTAAGCAGTGGTCGTCACCGATGGTGTAATGCCCTACGTAATAAGAGCAAGCCTATTATAGTGTACAGCAGAGCCACAAATTCCGATGCCAGATGCTGCTGAGAATTTCTAACAGCAAAATCCAATACCACTTTGCTCGACGCGGGAATCGAACCCTAGAGCTCATGCACAGCAGTCGTATCCAATACCACAGTGCCACTGAGGCAAATAAATTTATAACTATTTTAAATAATTTCTTGCTATTAATATATTACCCTGAGATAAATAGGTAAAGAAGAAGCGGTAGTATGTTATTTTTATTTGAAATAGTATTATTTCAAATAAAAATAACAAACTACCGTCATATGAGAAACAATTAATTTATATGTCATTACTATCTGCAATATTCCAACATATTTCAATGTCAGGTTCTGTTAATCTTTGAACTAGTTTATTGAATACAATTACATAATTGTCCTACAACACTACATTGGCTCAATACACAAACAATGAACGGTATTCTCGCCCGATCACAAACTATTCCAATCAAGTAGAACCCGGACATACGCTTTCCAACTAGAATTCGAAATCATCACGCATTTTATACTGAATAGTTATCATAAAGCATACCGATGTTTACAATCCATTAGGCCAAATGACAATTTGCATCCACGAGTGAAATCCAATGGAATGTAAAATGAAACCCAAAACTTTTGTGTTTCGTATCTTTGGTATGGAACCTAAAAGACCCTTCTACGACGAATAATATACGTTTCAATAGCGGACTTTAATACTGTTTCAGCCGGGCTTTGTTGACTTGGCTATTGAGTTATAGCGAAGGAAGTATTTCAAAACTGGTCGACATTTATTTCAACAAAGAGAAATTTAATATTACTACACAGGTATACCCGATAAACAATAATAAATCCTCAAAATGTGTGCGTACAATACACATAATATACTTGTACGTATTTGTGGGTAAAATGATTTGTAGCCACAATGTTACGTATAAAGGAGATTTCTACGTGGAATAAGGCAAGAAATGAAACCTGTAACGAAAGTAGATTGGTGCCATTATTAACACTATCCGGCTAGTCAAATACGGGCTGGCGGTAACGATTGGCAGGCTAGGGAGTCATCTCGCTTCACCCATTAATTCTCCGGTACGTGCTTTAGTAGTTATACCTATTACTATGGAAATATGCTTTTCTCATACGTAGCTTCAACCGCACAGTTTCAAATAAGAACATATTTTGCATAGCTTGCCAATGCACTACTATTTTTCTACAGCAAACTCCAATAACACAGCAACTACGCAAAACTTTTATAATCGTGAGCAAAACATTATTATACTGTCTAGCCTTTTATTCTACAAATAATCTGGATACCAGTCTCGCAGACAAATTGTGTACAAGGGTCAATAGGTTTTGGCAAATGCAATATGATGTAGGATCTTCGATTTGTACAGCTACCAAACCATTACTTGTAAAAGAACGTACATACATACATCTAAGTTAAGTAGAAGTAGATTAAAAGAGAAAATAAACAGGCTTTGTCTCTATTTCTAATAAACGGATAAAATTACGCAATTACATAATTGCCAATGAGAATTCTAATGATTGACACTGTTACAGTATTTTATGCTAAAAGGATTAGCGAAGTCCGTGCCAAATAAATTTATTGTCAAATCGACAACCAATTTGGATAATTGCGTAGACTATCGTGATTATACAGCTATGTGTAGACAGTATTATTGCTGCGCTTAGTTGATACAACAACATTAATTTAGTCAGTTCTAGATATCGATATACAGGCTGTGAACATTGATCCTGAATTAAGTCAAATCTGATCGTTACTAGAATAAATTCTATTATAGTGAAAATTATGGATATATAAACCTTATTATTGTTCACGTGTGATATCGACAAAAGCTTTTTTAACCACATAGCCCTTAGTTTCAGAACCCTGAGATTACTTTGACAACTATCACAATTAGTTAGCATTATTGGTTTGCCGGAGCTTCTAAAACTTCACCCCTATCCCTGATTCTGCTTTGCAACGTTACTTTTCTTTTATTTTCGTTTCATTGCAAATTGTTTTCTGTTAGATAGGGTAAACTAAAACTAACGTCAGATAAAAAAGTTTTATAGTACAAGTCTCTAGATTTTCAGTGAGTAAATTCACAGAATAATACTTCGATTTCATCCATATACAACCTGCTGCAATACTGAAATGGCAATGTGTGTTTATTTTTTATTCGGCTTATATGATTTCAACGAAGTTGTACAAACGACAGAAATATTTTTATAGAGTTTGTATTGGAGGAAGATATATATGCAGCATGTTTTTTTAATTCCGAATAACATGAAAAATGAGCATGGTAACGAACATCGGAAAATGCCGCGGGCCAAACATTACAGTGAAAGTTGATGGAAAATATTAATGGAAATATGTTTAATAAAAACATATCAATGAGTCACGTATTTCGTTAAGAATATTCTGTAAATCATTACTTTGATATAATTTAGGCAGCAATGAACTTTATTTGATGAGCTACAGCTCTAAAAGTAATAACTTCAATAAGCTTTATTAACGATTTGATTTCAGCTGTGAACAGTAATTACAGTAATTTGGAATCACTAGTTAATATTGCCCAGCAAATCAGCTCACAGAAGAGCGATGAAATTTATTTACGGTTGCAATTTTTGTTTTCTCTTTGATTTAAACGACTTCTCATTGAATGTTTATTTATCGCATCGGTTATGATTGCGACTGCTGTGTGTGCATTTTGAGTACCAGGTCAGACAATTTTAATAAGTTTTGCTTCCAGAGACATACTGCGGCACTAAATGTTGTACTGTGCCCGGTATATAATAATAGGCTCGCCCTCTATTACATGGGACCTAAAAATATAGCTGACGAAATGCGTTTAGTACGTTTCTTTCTATCCATCCATTAGATATAGGCATGATGCTATAAATATATTATATCTTAAACGAGATTATAGAGAAATATAGTTTTGTTTACAAGCGGGCTTAGCAGTTAACTAATAGCTAATGATGAAAGTTATCATCACATTACAGGCCATTGCCATAAAGACACGATTATGTTTTTGCCCCCTAAGGCCGTTTAACCAATTTATGTAATATTTTAGGCCAATTTATGATAGAAATATAAGAATTTATAACAATAATTTTAACTAAATGAAAATTTAAATTAACTGAAAATAGTACCAAGATAGCAAACAGCTTACATCCTACCCGATCGTATGCAGTTACCGTACCCTATGATATAGTGCCGCGCGGTGCTGATGCTAGGGAAAATAAATTTAACATGCGATGCAAGGAAAGAAATGAGAGAGGTAGGTACTTGAGTTTATAACTTTTACTAACTACGTTATGCCCATTGAGACGAAACGTAGTTAGAATGATACTTACTACTCTTATAATCGTCCCCTACTTTACGTTTGTTAGAGTATTATTTACTAACTAGTTCGTACAGGCACCAAATAATTGAAAACGCCGACTCCTCCACAGACCATCACGATAATGAGACACGAATTTCATAAAATCTTAAACGTCTTACGTCTGGGCACTTAACAAATATTTGAAAGATATTACACAAAATTAATCAAATTGTTGATGCGTTGATGTATAATTCGATTATGTGTAATCTCTTTTCATAAAAATATTCAATAAAAATATGATAAACCAGTCGCGTATGAACCCCGAAATGGTATACAACACAAATGAAATATTTTATAGAGCAATATCGAACCGAATTGTATAAATCTTAAGAACATTTTATGGGTCCTCCTTTAAGCTCGTAAGAATCCTGTTATATAGCGATTTGGTCGGTTAGCTATAATTGTCTGTGACCGTTTCCACTATTTATTGAGAATAAAATACCTTATCAGAGATTATGTGATTGTTGGAACTTCATAAAAGTATGATTAAACGTCACAGAACAAGTATTCCTGGACTGGCCAGACTTTAGATACCTTTGGATATATTACTATAGAACTATAGAACTTTCAGGCAAAATGGTTCCTCAAAATATTTTGTGTTATTCTCATACTCTATTAAAAGTGAAAGACGACCTCTAGTGTGACCTGCAAAATAAATGTCTTACGTGGAGATTTGGATATCGCGCGTCCTATGCTATAACATATTGTTAGTGCAAAAGGAACTCGGGATGCTTAGCTGGTAAAACGTAACACGTTTTAACAGCGATTTCATGCAATTTTATTATAACTCGACTCAGAAACTTGACACTGAGGAACTTTATAGGTTACTTTTAAATTAAATGCAAGTTGTGAGTAGCAGTACAACTCTAATTTTTGAGTATAATAATGTAAGTCATATGAGCTAGATTGAAGCTTTATTTACAGCTCACTCTCGTCTGTATACCAACACGTTTTAAAGAAATACAAGAGTAAGACATAATTAAGAATGTCTGCAAAAATTAAACACCGAACTATAATATATATTGGATATTTTCTATACACAGAATAACGGCAATGGCAGATACATTTTTAAAACTACTGTAAACGTGTATTTTAATACATACATATATTGCACAGAGACACGAATATATGACGAATGCTCTTTGTTAAAAGCAATAATAAAACGCTTTTATTGAGCGTTCTGATTCTGTGTGTATTTTTATTTGTGTGATTTAATGTGATGTCAAAGAATTATATATAAATATATATATAAATGATAGAATTAAAAGTTAGTATGACAATTCAAACAATTTTTTTTTTGTTTAGATCATTATTTGCAATAGTATACAACTATGCAATGCAATGTTTGATTGACCATATATGTATATCATAAAGTCTTAAATATTTCATATATTATTTCTTCGTGGCCAAATGAAACAACTAAAAAGAGTGGTTACTAAAGATCACTAAATAAACAGAATAATCTATGTTACCTTTCAAAAATGTTGAACTAAAATTATGTAAAGCTGCGGTTGATAACCAGCCAACATTATTAGGAAAATCGACTCAATAAGTTAACGTGGTAAATAACGAGTAGTTATCCTATTTCACCGTTGTACACATGTATTTCTGCTCCATGTGTCAATGCCCGTCCGCGGGTCGACCTAGCAACAAGAACCGATTCGAAATTCAGGTAGAATCGTCCGAAATCAATATTTATTTAATAGCCGGTCCGAATTTTGGACAACTGCACACTCATTGCGGTTACAACGTCTGCTATTTCCTCATTGCTAAAAAACAATTTTAAGCTTATCAAATGACTATACGGATGGCGTAATGTTTTAAGTGGTTCCCTCGCCACTGCCATTTGCGCCGAGTGTTATGGGTTCGTATCCCACGCGGGACAAAACCTTGTGTGATCCACTAATGGTTGTTCCGAGCCTGGTTGTTCTTTGTGTCCATTATTTGAATGTTTATAAAGTCCCTCGTGACATAGGAATTATTCCTAGTGCGGCGATAAGAAAAAGAAAAGAAATAACACTATTAAGTATTATATACCTGTTTTATTTCTGAAATCCTTTTATGTTATCGTATTGCAGTGTACTAATAGACGTAGACTGGATTGACTTACAATCTAGTAATTCAATTAAGACCAAGCAAAACACAGCAAGCTCTCTAGATGTTGCGATCTTAATCTGACTAAATAGAAACAACATTAACGAAACGAAAGAGTTATAACTTCAGTATTTTTATAACCATGAATGCTAAAATGCATGGCGTCGAGATGAGAGTAAAAATGTGTTAACTATTTTAAACAGCGATAAAATCATAATACTGTCTTACGTATACACGAATGATATACATTAAATAAAACTACTTTATACGGAATTCTCCGGGGAAAGTGTAAATTTAAAAAGCTAATATTTGAAAAAGTTTAAATAAGTAGTAAAGTAATAGTTAAAAAATATATAATAAATATAGGGTTTTAAAATACACAACGCGATAAAATCCATAAAATGTGTAATAATTGCGTAGATTGAAGATGGTAACAAAAGAAAATACTATAAATAATTAAAATAGTTGCATTCCAATACGTATTAAACAGTGCTCATAATATTTCAGGGATTTCATTATTTATTGCTTGATGTAAACCGAAATTCTTGCCGAGTAAATCTTTACGGACGATGTACGGGTATGAGTGGGTGACTGTAAAACGCCTTTTATGTTTTTATTAGGAACGTAGGTGCGACGATGTGTACATGCCACCGTATTCATGTGAAAAACAAAAGGTTGTGTTGAGGTTTTTGCTTTTATTAGGGTTCAGTTGCTAACAAGTGACATGTTGTCCAAGCTGCACTCACATTTCTCTCAGAGTTGTTTTTACTTGAATACGCGTCATATCAGCTTACAAGTACTTTTACTTCTTAATGGCTTCTAAAAGGATTTTACCATTCATCATTTAACTTTACCGTGTCTCATAAATTGAATACTAAATATTAGAAAAATACAAACCCACATTATCCTAACTAATATTTATAAATGTGAATTTGAGTTTGTTTGTATATTTGTTACGCTTTCACGCCCCAACTCGACCGATTACGTCATCAGAGGTACAGAAAAGGGCATCCGGGATACCTTTCATCTGGGAAAAATACTGTTCTTGAGGTACAAAAATTGTCATACCCTACATTTATGCGAACGAACGGGCAGGCAAAATCTAATTAATTATAAAACTGTCAGACAAAGCCAGCGCAGAAATTCTGCAGGTGAAATGCCGACTTTTAGCTGTTCAATTTTTATTACGATTGACTGATACAAGTTACGTTACGTTCTTAAAATTTTTTAGTTTTTACAGTCTAGACTATAAACTGATTTGTTACTATAATTAAACATTCTGGGATAAATTGTGCTACTATCTATGCTGTAATTCTCTATAAATGAAGAGGTTCATTTATAGAAAATGAATTGTAAAAGCCGTCACTAACTCTTCAGACAAAACGAAAAAAATTCAGGCAAACGTTCTTTGGGAGAACCCAAGGAACATTTGTCTGATATACTTTTTCCATTATATAAATAGCTAAAGGCAAGGTGAACATCAAACATCATTTTCAATTCCGTTATATAGCTAAAGGAAAGAAGAACATGACAGGCACCTTTTTAAAATAGATGGTGTTTCGCTCTTTGCTTACTCCAACTTTTCGACTTAACGATAAGAAAAACAAATTATCGTACTTTCTAGTATGTTAATATTTATTTTATGAGCATTTTGTATGCTTAAGTAGAGTGTTTACACTCTCTCTAAGTATTTATACTTAACAAGGAAAAAGACTATTCCCGAAGCAGGATTTGAAACTGCGACCACGGCTTGCAATCCGTGTGGTAGGACTATGAATAGCTCAGTTGGCAAAGCATGGTTTGTCCAGGGTGTAGATGCAGGTCCTGCGTCATAGATTGTCTTTTTCTTCCCTTGAAAATTATATTGTATTTTGAATTTCATAATGTAAGCTTTTGATTATTTTTTAACATTAACAAAATAATTATTATAAACTGTCTCTATGCTAGTAGTAGTGAATGCGACTGCTGTGCAAGAAGTCTCGGATTCGATTCCCGGGTCGGGCAATGTCTGGAAATGTACCCGAAGAACCCGCTCGCTCGCCCTCTTTTAGTATCCTATACCAAAATTGTCGAAATGTGGGTATAATACATCTATGCTTAACCTTATTATTTAAATGTTAGAATAAAACAAGCCTAAGGCTGCCTGTCCATTGCAGCGGAGCGAGAAAAATTAACCAATAAATTTACGGGGAAATATTAACCAATAGAATTGCATAAAATCTCCGCTCCGCTCCAGTATGCAATCCTATTGGTTAATATTTCTCCGTTTCTTCGCTCCGCAGCCTCGCTTCGCTTCAATGTACAGGCAGCCTTAATGCTGTACCCTCTTGTCATTATCATTACCCACAAAAAGTTGACGTGACGTCACGAACGTGACAAGACGAATTCGCAGCAATGCTTTAACAGTGGGTAGGTACGAAAACCCGATATGACCTTCGCACTGTGCCGACTTCACCTGCCAAGTAGCATGATTCAGCTACCTTACAGAATATCCCATTAACTAATGTAGGTATAGGGAAACCACTTAAAGTTTTTTCATATATTGGGTCTTGAACTGATTTCGAAAAGGAGACAATTCAATGTGGCTTTACTGATTTTTTATTTGAAAGAGTGTTCTATCAAAATAGTCTAATATAAATTTGAAGTTAGAACTCTATGGATGCTATGATATGTAAATTTAAAAAATATGTACGATCATTAGCAATCTGTAGTCAATAGATGGTATTAGATTAGATTTAGCTTTAGACTTAACGAAAATTCTAAAATGTATATAACATTCAAGAATGTATAAACATCTACAACAAATAACTATAGTTCTATATAACGGACGGATGGATGACCCACACCCATTGGATTCTCTAAGCACGGGAGCCATCGATTAAGCTTTTACTAATATCTTAATATATGTATACTTACTTACTCTTTGTAGGATATCTGTGGGGATATATCTAAATAACAATAATTAATAAAAAAAAATAAAAAATATTGTGAAATAGTAGTATTAATACCTGTAGTAAAATAAATAATGTGTTTTTACATTAGAAATCGGTAAATATATTGCTTTTACAAGCCATTAAAAATACCCTGTCCTCAGTGTCCGCACAGCGGTAGTCATCAGGACTGAGGTCTAGGGCAGTGGTCGGCAACCCGTGGCTCGCGAGGCGCCTCTTTGACTCCTCGGCTGCAGCTCTTCCACGAAATGTTTAGTGCGGGCACGGAATATTATTTATTATCTTGCCTTATAACTACGATACCAAATTTTATTTAATCTACTGTTACTTAAACTAAGGCTTATTTGACAAAGGCAAGCTCGAGAGTGTAATTTTAATCCAATTTTTGTCCTAAAGTAATAATGTCCTCTGCTACAGCACAGCTAAAGTTAAAAAAATGGCTCTTAAATAGATTTCAGTTGTGAATTGGCTATATTTGGCTCTTTTGGACGTCTTTTGGTCATATTTGCTGGGCGGACGATATTAAAAAGATACTGCGCGCATAAACGTCAATAGATTCGCACCTTATTCCGAGTACGTGACATCTAAGAGTCATAGCAGAAATATATATCTGCCTACCCTTCAGAGATACAAGCGTTAAACTATGTATTTACAAAGGTAGTCTCATACCATATGTCAGTAATTTTGACATAAGGTATGATGATAGGACACTACTCTCCTCATGCCGTAATATTTTTGTATGATTAATAATTTGTTTGCCACTTATGCGGCATGACATGAATATAGGTCAACGGGCAATATCATATATGTTTTTGTAAAACAACAGTCTAAACAAAATTATGCACGCGTTTGAAAAGTATTTTTTGTACCCAGCAATAAGCTTGTCTACAGTTGTAGACAGTCTTATTGCTGTAAACATCTATCTCTGCAATATGGTACAGAAAAATATACCTGTATTAGGTAATACACGTATATTTTGGCGAAACAATTTTTATCTCGCCAATCATTCCCTAAAAAGTTTCGATGCTTAGACAACCTAGTAACGAGGGTCAAATCATTCCTCTTACAACTACATACTTATTAATGAAAAGTTACGAATCCCAAAAAAATACAAATGAATATGAGGTAGGAGATCGACGTAAACATAGCGGCTATTGCCGCTCCATTCAATTAAAATATCACTGAAAACTATCAAACCGTTTCGAAGATTAATTAACTTCGATCGTTTAACAAAAAAAACGGGCTTAAATGAACGAAACTCTCAAGGCTGTAGTCCACCCAATATTAAAAATAAAGTATATCTTGAAAATATTTAATTTACGTAAGACATAACGCACAGTATACTCGTGGAAGATTTATATGTATACTATTTTAATAATATACATTACATGCAAACAAAATAAGTATGACGTGCGAATTGCTATTGATCGCAAGAGGAAATCTGAGCGTTATTTCTCGTAATAATAACTGTTCAAAATGGAGGTCCGGTCTTGTCTAATAAATTTCGAACTGAAATGCAATTTAATTTTACATTGCACGTTTATTATAATTCAGTAGGATACTATTTGTTATATTTACTATAATGAGACTAGATCGAAGCTCTCTTTTGAACAGTTTTATTGCGAAATTTGACCCTCAGATATTATGCGATTAGCTATTCAACAAAGAAATGGAAAGGAATATATAAAATTAGAAATTGTTTTCCGATATCGAAATCTATTCTGTTTTATATTTTTAGCTGTTACCACTATAAAAGTAATACTTCTCGGCATTCACTACGACGAAAACTCAAAAGATACTTTTTTTTTAAATTGAGCGTTTACTTATCCAAAGACGGTGGGAACTAAGTTTCTATTTTAAGATATTTCTACTTAATTAAGAAGTTGTATTCTGTTGGTTGGTTGTGTGAAGCTACGCGCTTCGAATAGTTAATGCGTAGTGACCTTCCGAACCTTCGTGTATAGTAATCCGTCCGCATTCCAACCCGATCTCTTTTGAGAAAATAGGCCTTTCTTATGAGCGAAACAAATAAACTAGAAATGGGTATTTAGTTAGATTGCCTCGATGGTCCAACGGCATCCATACATTTGCACAAACGTTTACGTTACTATATTATTCGTGATATCCAGATCTAATTATCTGCGTCTTGCAAAGTATTATTTGGTTACTCTTTTAAAAGATGTTAACAGGCGTATAAACAATATGCTTATATAGTACATAATGTATCAAATATCTCATACAAAGCATACACATTACATGTTATATTAATCAATATCATATGATATTCCCGTGACTAAGTTCACAAGAAAAGCAACTGAATATCGCCATCAATCATTCACTTGTTGTAATTTCTCTTATATGTTTGTTGTGCAAGAAAAATAAAAACGCTCAGTATTCAAATTTATAACAAGCAATAACAAATATTTCATGTTATTACTACGTGACGTCTACTCAAACAGCATGAAATAACATCGAGACTTGTCTGGTCTCGACACAATTCTACGTCTTTCGATTGCGAAAGACGTAGAATTGAAATCGTCGTTCGTATATTGATACGAACGACGATTTACATAAACTGGACTGTATGAAATAGTCGAATACGTATTGTCGTATAAACTGAATACCAAAAATAGTAAGAGAGGAATTCCGAAGGTTTGCCTTTGGGACGCAAAATTTGCTCTTCGAAATTCACTGGCAAAAGATTTTTTTATGCTACGATAAAACCACATTCTAGATGTCGATAAAATCAGTCACTACATTAAACGAAAGCAGAATCCTACGGCTTATAGTGCCTTGGTCACGATAGAATACGTGAAAAGGAATACATTGTATTATTTGTAACATTTCGTAATACAGAGTGAAAGTGGAAAGGCAATATATTGAAACTTAATTTCATTAATTAACGTCCTCAATCGTGGGGCATATAATTCCATAATAAACATAACGTGTGTGCATCAAAGGCAGTATCTGAGGTGTGCGCCGTAAATACTGCGACAGTAATTATAATTTACTACTAGACCGGGAGTGGGATTTCACTTCCTTATTTAATCGGCTTAAGGGATGAAGTAAACCATGCGCTCTGGGAGAAGATATAAAAACACGGCTTGAAACTTTAGTGCTCTGAGATATTGTATATTAATTTTGTAGTTATAAAGCCGCAACTACTTACTAATTAAAACATTAGTTTTATTAAACAATGTCAAATCTGTCTTTTATTTGCCACAGTATAGATTGCTCTGCGTCATTTGATATGACATACATAGATACATACGTAACCCCACACCTATATCTCCGAAAAGCTAGACACATGCCTACTAGACCTACTTTTCGCCGGCTATGCAATTAGATCCTACGTGATCGAGAGGCGCGTTTCTTTTGCCGTTTTGCCAAGCCTGTGCCTCTTAGTACCAGACTCTAGTACTGTTACTAAGGTTCTATTGACAAGAACATCGTATGACACTAGCTCAAGTCTGGAGTTAAATTGCTCTTGTAGTCGCTTTCAATGCCGGGCCTTCACAAAGACAGTCATATCACATTATGCAACATATTTTCAGTTCGACTAAACGGAATTTGATAAATTGCAAATTACTAGTAACTATTATTTTTAAACCTCGTCAACTAAAATGCATGTAGTGTTGGGATTCGGTTCACGTCAGTAGTGCAATGTAATAATGCCTATTGAGCTACCGTCGCTTAGATTATAAGTTGAACCTCCAAGCTACCAATCTATGTAAACTGCATTTGAATCTATATAGTAGTACTTATTGGAATTCCAGAACAGATAGACAAACAGACAAAAATTCTAAAAGTCATTTTCTGAATTGAGATCCTTCTAAATAAAAAGATTAATTATGCAAAAATATATCTCCCTATATGCAGCCTTGTCACAGCTAAATAATAATACAGATATATGCTTACAGAAAATTCACAAATAAATTATGTATATGAGAAGCCTTAGACAACATATCTCTAGTCATTAGAGCTCAGACATGCAGAATATCTTACGAGTTACGACTATAAACATTTGTGATTCGGTTTTAAGTTTGTTTAAGCCTTTGTGTGTAGACTTTGACTTTGGGACGATACGAGAATACGACCGTAAAGTTTTTAGAAACTAACATGGTACGAAACAAGCTTACAGTCCGTTGACGTTAAGCGATAACCAAAGCTTATTACACCAGTGGTGTTACCGAGCGGTAAAACAACGCGCGCATATGGACTTTCCACACATTTTAATTTGCTTATCGACGTTTCCACTAGAGGTGCTTTTAGAAAATGTACGAAAAAAATTGCTGACGATCAAACGTGTCAAAGAGAATGTTGGGCGATAAAAACTCTTGGTAGACAGTTGAAATTCGACTGTCATATAACGTCATCGATGCGTAAAAGAGTCGTTTGAAGCGCACCAGGTACTAATATGTTTCGTTTAAAGTAAAGAGCAGCGTGCGTGATTTGCTTCGCCCTAATAAGCATAAGCAACTAATTATTTTATTTATTTTATTTCAAAAACTTCTAATGATTCAATATTCTAATATGTATTAATGTATTACAGGTACACAGAAACATAATATTTAAAATTATTTAGTTATTTATTAAATCTATGCAAAACGATATAAATGAAAGACAAAATAAAAATTTATAAAAATAAATTAATATAATCACTTACAGCTCCAAAGCACCGTAATTAGAAGCAAATTGCTTGACTTAAGCGTAGCGCAATAAGAAACATTATATAATTAAAATGTTTTTTGAACACTTTGAACTATAGGTACGCAATACATTAAAACAAAGGTCTAGAATTGGTACTGGAACTAGTAACAATGCCTTGCCAACTTTCTGTTTCGCAACTCATCGCTATGTTATAAACATAGTGAATTGATTTCTTGGGCACCCGCTGCACTGACATCCGCTTAATATTTTTCTTTTTGTAACTTCACACTTATCCTTTGCTCATGACCCCAATCGGGCATTTCGTCAATATTACTACTCTCATGTACATCCGTCGTAGGTGTCAGTGTGGAAAAACATATCATACAACACACACAACACACAATACACAACATATCCTAAACGTAATTTCCTATCTTTACTGTTAGTATAAATGCGAATGTGAGTTTTTAGATTTTATTCATTACTACCTTTGCTCACGGCTTTGCTCGCGTAAAATTTGGTTAAGTAAGGTGTGACAGTACTTTCTTTAAATAATATATAGCCTATCCTACTCGGTGATAATACAGCTTTCTAATGTTCAAGGAAATTTTTAAATCGGTTTTATCTTTTTTGAGTTAAATCATTACAAACAAACAAAAAATCTTTCCTCTTTATAATATTAGTATAAATAAACAAAAATATAAATCTTTATTCTTTATAACATTAGTGTAGATAATACATTTAAATAATGTAGTCGTATATAATTAATCTGTATTGTCAAATACTTATCTATATATTAATACGTGAATCAAAAAGTTTGTACCCCTTTTTACGAAAATTGCGCAGATGGAAGAGTATGAAATTTGGCACAGTTTATATGGAGAAGGAGGGGCGAATCCTAATATTTTTATAAAATATGCATTAGAAATACATTAAATTAATGGGAAAACACTACACGCACACAACCATGCATTTGACACAAGCAGTCGAGTGTCTTATCTATGAGCAGTCGAATCGCGTTCATAGTATTTAGGCATTATTCAGTTGACTTTGTAGAAGCTTCGCAACTATGGTTACATACATATGTATGTGGAGTAAATGAAATATGATTATAAGGGTAATAAGGTATAGAGAATAAAACATTAATAACGATCAAATTTAAAATTTAAATAAATTATGGGCGAATTGCGACCCCTCGGCGACCGCTAGTTAACATGAATTTGCGATTGGTTAATTATAAATATATGTATATAAACAAATATTCCCATTACAACTTATTAGTTTAATATTCCCTTAACAGTGTTTCACATTCAAAAGTAAGCAGCGCTAATGCTGCTTCACAAATGAATAATCATTGTTTGCAGACATAAGTAGCTTTAAGTACCCTATAATACTAGAAGTTCCCTTATTAAGTTTGCGTCTGTTTGTAAGATTTAGTTAAGTTAACTATCTATTCTCTTTATGGTTTCAGGTGCCTCGAGATGTTATAAAGAAGAGATAATATCTTCATCAATGTATATCAGGAGCAGGTTTTCTTTCGTTCGTCTCGGCAAGATGGGAGTTATGATACGTAAGTTTAATAAACATTAAATTAATAAACTTTTTTATTACATCCCAAAACTAGTTTTACTTCGCGACTAAAGCTTTTTGGTTGAAATTAAGTAAACACGACGGCATCAGGTCTTGTTTAATGGCTATGCAATTAAGTTAGATCGTCGCTTTTATAACTAAGCTATCCTTTAATAGCTTTCTAGTTAATAAAAAAATCTTTCTATTTTACACGGCGTAAGCGGCTTGGGCTCCGCTATCGATATACATATAGTATAATCCTATGAAGTATATACTAGTCAACTACATTTTCAATGCACAGAATGCTGTACTCACTTTATTTATCCATTACTGTTATTTGATTAATTGCTTAGCGTAGAACACTTTGATAAAAACTACTGGAAACCTATCACAGTGGCACTTCCCTTAATCCTTATAAAATGCTATTACTTATAAAGTTTTATGAACGAGCTTTTCCTTTAAGCGTAATATTATCCACACCAATTTACGGCAAAAATCTTGTGTTCAATAAGCCTGCCTTGATAGAGTAAGCCCTGTTAAAAAGATTTAATTTGTTTTGGTTGGTATATGATTGCTGTCTGTGTTAGGTCACACGGTGGGCACCGGCGCGGTGGTGCTGGTGATGGCGGGTGGCGCATCAGCCCGTGTAGCCGGCAAGATGGGCGGCTACTCCAATAAGATGGGAGGCAAGTATATACACAAATATTTATATCTAACATAGTTTATATACAGGGTTAATATGTTATTAACCCTGTATATAAACTGTCCCACTGCTGGGCACGGGCATCTTCCCAGTGTGAGAAGTGTACTATTGTCTACCAGGCTGGCCTTGTGAGGGTGGGCAGACTTTATATACCCTTTCGGGGCCATTGTGGAGAACTCTTAGACATGTAGGTTTCCTCACGATGCTTGCATTCACCGTTAAAACAGGTGATAATTAACTAATTAATACGCACATAGCTCCGAAATGTCAGAGATGCGTGCCTTGGGATCGAAACCAAGACCTCATCGTAGCAGTCCAACAGTCTCTTACTAGGCTATCACTGTTATATACCTAATCTAACATTAAAATTGGTAAATACTAAACTCTTAATTTTAGTTTTAATTTTCTTTATGTATAAGACATGCTTCCATTTTTATAAATATTATAGATATCTTAATAAGCATGTGGGATTCAAACCCATATTATTCGAAGTAGTGGCAGTTATTTTTAGCTGAATCCGTGTAAAAACCAATCGCTGTATTCAAACATCGGCTTTTACACAGATTTATTGTTAAATGCTAATCTAACCTTCTAATCGAGTTATTTTAAAAAGGGATAGCTTAAAATAAAACGTCGGCTGGCCTTTTTATTTATTGAATTGGTTCCAATATAAGAAAGGGGCATGCCAAGACGCCATAGTGATTCAGGCCCACAGTGCACACCTATAAAGGCTAATGATAATAATAGTAAGCAATGCCAATAATTAATTAGCATAAGAAGTGATTTACAAAATCTTGGCATTTTAAAGTTATAAATCTTCTTATATCTCATTAATACAATTTATATTATATGCCTATGTGCTGTATAATTTTATACATTATTTTTATTTATTAATGAGTACAATCAATTAGGAATGAAAAAAAACAGAACACATTGCAGTTTTATAGCTTATCGGTAAAAGTCGTCGATATTAACCACAATAAATAAACACAACACAGTCACAATGGAGTTGCAAAACAAGCATGGTATTGGTATTGACATTTACGTTTTCGGCGTTATACAAGTTACAGATGGTGTTGCCATAATAAACACAAAACCTCGATACATCGATAATAGACATTACTTTAAGTTAATCAAAGCAATCTTCCAAAGACAAAAATAATAATATTTATTAGTTATGTATTACTTTTGTATAAAAAATTAAATTAACGATAAAAATGATAGTAATATAATATAGCAATGGTAAATTACTATTTCGATCAATTACCTGTCAACATATTTTGTGTAAAGGCAACATTTTCACGTTAATGTACTTGCTTGCAACTTCTATAACATAGTTTAGTCGTATTCTTCCTTAATATTTTTAGAAAATATTACTGACTTGTACAGAATAATAAATACAAGGAAGAATTAGGATAAATATTAATATATTTTTTTAGTATAGCCAATTTCTTGTGCACCTCTGGGCCTAATACTGGCATGCCCCTTTATACATTCATGCTGTTATTGATTCAAAGCGGTTCGGAGTATTAGATTAATTATTGGTGATCCATTTTCAATGCATATCAGTGGTAGGGATGATGGTAATTTTAGTAATATTATATAATTACAAAGCGAACATGAGAGTACATTGGTTAATTAATATGAAACTGGCAAGTGGATTGAGCACGGAATATTCAGTATTAATCCATGTATACATAAATTGTATTTCATAAATATTTTACATTCAAACGATTAGGCCCAGTGATTTGTAAATATTGATTAAACATTCTCGTTATTCAAACGCAGATGCAAATACATAATTAATCTATATTTACATAATTGATTAGGTATGTAAAGGGTTTTTCAATAAGTGCGGTCGAACTTCGACAGTGTATAGGGGCCATCTTGAGCTACTTAAAGCTACAGCTGTCAAATATGGCGGGAATATCTATTAAGTGTTGACATGTAACCATGGATTGCTACATAATAACGCGTTGAAGTTGTTACAACGTAATATCAAAATCAGTTCTCTGTTCTCCTAACATTCCGTGCGCTGCGTCTAATTTATGGACTTCGTGGCCATCCTGCAGAGTCCACAACGGCGTTTAATACACAGCGGCGTATAAACACTAAACTCTAGTCGAACATCGACTCAAATCTCCTGGTACACCAAGACAGAAAAGTAAGGGTAAACAAAGGGAAAAAAAGGTTATCAGTACTTCTTGATGAGCTTGTGCTGAATCGATACACTATATTAGACAGAAGATTCGAATAACGAAGACCAAAAAGCCATCTTCAATATCGACCCACTATCTTATTTGAATATTCAATTGCGTAAATAGAAACACCAATGATTAAATTATGTTCGGGTACTTTGAAATAACTACACTGGAACATTGAGACAACTGCCATCTTAGTCTCCCCGTGACCATGGCTGCTGAAAAGCAACCGAAACGTCGGAGAAAGTGTAAAAATAAATTAAATCTAAATAGTTTAATAATAATTTAATTAGCTTAAAAATTAGTAAAGTTTAATAGTAGCAGTAGTGTAACAATTTTCAAAATTTTGTAATTAAGTGGCAAATAAACAACGCGATTAATCCGTATATAGCAGTTTAATTTCAATGAATAATATTCGCGTAAATAGAAGACAATATTATTCAATTGCCATTTAAATAATTCATTCAAAGAAAGCACTGACAACGCATAAAACGTCGTTCAAAAGCGAGATTGTATAATTTTCAGGTCATTAATTTTTGTTGCGGCGATTATTGTACATCTCTAATTAGAACTTTTGACATATAGGGATTCGACTGAACGTACGGCATACACAAAAAAACAGCATACATCATGTTTAATGATCAAAAAAGTTCAACGCACTAGGAATTATTATGTGAAATCATATTTTGCTTGGTGTATTCCACTTACTATTTATGTAAATTAAATAAAAACAATATACGGCAGCGTTTTGCAAACCTGAAGGCAATACAAGCAAATAAATATCTAAACAATCTAAATAAATTATACCTTGTCTGTCGTCGTGTCTGCTATTATTTTAATATTCTATTCTATCACATACACACAACACTATCTAGCCCAAACTACGCAGAGCTTGTACTATGGGTACTAGACAATAGATAAGCATACAAACATATATACTGTTTGTAAATACATACATATTATACATAGAAACACCCAGACCAAGACAAACATCCATGTTCGTGCACACAAAGTTTGGCTGGTGCGGGAATCGAACCCGCGATCTCAGGCATGGCAGTCGATTACACCAACCACTACGCCATCAAGACCGATAGTGCTACTGCACTCGTGATTTCATACGATTTTTTATAAGTAGAACGTAACAGTGTAAGAGTACAGTTTCAAATATCTAAAATGTCGTCCACCAAATGGACAGACATCAATTCAAAATCAATAGTTGATAACTATTGGATTTCAACTTGCAGAACTCAGCTTATTATAGACGCTCGTGTTATTACGGCTAAAGCGATAAGTGTCATCTTTTTAATTATATTAGCGACATTATTATCTGTAATATATGTTTTATAAATATGTGCTATATACTTATACAATGTATGCGTTTTGCCACAAGATAATATTTAGAAAACGTGCTACTACGTCGCAATATTAGGTAATTATATGCGAAAGGCGCTGACGATAAATAGTCCTAATCCCTAAAGAGCCGTCCTAAATCAATATATTATATAGAATCCAGATTCTTTGCTTTTTTCTTTCTACAGAATTCCCTGTCATTACAGCCGAACTACATATCAAGCGATACGTAGAAAGATATGTTATATGTACTAAAATAGAACAATCTAAAAATATATGAAATATACAGTGAATGTTTTACGTAAAGAAAATTAATCTGTGTATCATATAATAAAACAACAAGGTATTTGTGTGTACATTGAAGATATTTTCAAAAACTAATACAATTGACTATTTAGGTGAGTCTGAACTGAAAACGGTACTATTAGCAATTTTTGTCTGCCTGTTCATACAAAATCGATTGAACGGATTTTAATGTGGTTAAATATGAGCGTTATTCAATTTTGCTTCGTATCAATAGGTAATGATGAGTCACGCATAGTGTGATACACGTACTTGAAGTCGTCAACAATCTTTAATCCATGTAACGAACCAGCCATGTAGGTATTTGTATATTCCAAAACTTCTTTACTATCTTCAAAGCCTTTGGGAAAAGATAAAAGCTGTATAAAAAGGTACTCATATAATGATGACCTAAGTACAATACAATTTGAGGACATTGGATCTACTGAAATAAATTTTAGCTTAAGCATTTTCTATAAGTAGGTACTATCCTATTACGGGAATCAGACATACCTTAAAATGGAGACCTGAATCCTGACCCTAATTGAGTCTTTGACCTTTTATATAAGCTGTCTCGACATTATTTTATCCCCGACTTTGCTAAGGAGGTAAGTAGTTTCTTACCTTATGTTTTTAATATTCATTTGATTGGTTACTAGCTTGTTAAAGGCTGGTTCATCCAAAATGTTGTCAACTAAACTAAGATTTCATCTACATTCTTTGATAAAGGTTTAAAAAACGACTAATAAAGATTTCGGACTTAGAATGTTTATCGAAAAGTCATTATGCAATGCAATTAAAACAAATTATCAAGATAATTTCATGTTTTTTGTAACGCTAAAGAAAATAAAAGTTACCACCATTTTGCATAGATCACATGACAAGATCTGTATCAATTAAACAAAGTATTTGGATTCATTACATACATATCATAGATTCACACCTGTTTCTCGGAGGGGTAGGCAGAGACTACGGATTTTCACTTGCTACGACGGCATATCTTTCTTACTTCATTTATTAACAGAGGATGGTTATCACTGTGTACTTTTCAGTAACTAATCGAGATGGAAATAAAAGGATTTAAAAAAAATATAACACTAGATCATGTCCTGTCGCCTGACAGTATTAAGTCACACCAAGTGATAAAAGCAATTTATAAGGGTAACCCTTTATTTCGATAATTTTTTTTGTCCTTATTTAATTTAGCATAACGAGTTAGGCATATTTTTTGTCATAATAATACTTTGACATAATTGCTTTTTGGCATACTATTTCAGTAGGCATAAATATCATTTAGGCTAATGCTTTTTGCCCTAATTTTGATTGGCATAAATTTATAAGGCATATTGTAAGACGCCAACATGTTTATTTTATATACGAAAAGTATTTTATTAATAATTATTTTGCCTATAATTATGCGGCGTATAATTATTATGCCTATAAATATTATGCTTAAATATATAGAAATATATATACATAAACAAATTTATGCTTTAGAATAGTATGCTTACCAATTATTATGCTTAAAGTAATAATGCTTAAAAAATTGTGCCTAAACAGTTATGCCAAATTGATATTGTGCCTAACTATTATTAGGATAAATAAAAGTATTCCATGTTAAATTATGACATATAATAGTAGTAGTTTCTAAATTATGTAAAAAAGTGTCAAATATACAACGCGATATTATCCGTATATAGTAGTTTAATTTCAATGAATGACATTCGCGTAAATAGAAGACAATATTATATAATTTTATGCGAATAAATAGGGAACCTTTTAAAAGCCGTCAACATATATTTTTATAAATGTATTAAGTATTTTTCCCATTAAAAAATAAAGAACAACATTAATGTTGTTCTTCAACACAACAGAAGCTTTATTGGCTTCAGCCAATAAAGCTTCTGTTGTGTTATTCACATATTGCATGCAGTTTTACAACCAACAATCTGCATGTTAGCAAAACAAATTAGGTAAAACAAGGAAATAGTGAAAGTGGTATATCTGTTGACGATTAAAGCAAAACACTTTGATTCACTATCGCAGACCGTATGCGGTCTGCGATAGTGAATAGTATTGTCTGTCTTATTAACTACTGCTGCCTGTCTGAGCTATTGTCATCTCCGAAGTCTTGACAATGGATGCGAGAGAGGCTTAGACCGGTAAAGTTTTCAGAATAGTGAACGGACAATAATGGTTTACTTAGAATACAATAATAAATATCACTGACGTACACGCTATTGTGCTTATTAAGATGAGCTCTGCAAAAATCATACAGATATAATTACAAAATACTATTAAAGTGTTTGTTAAAATTATCCATATTACAAATTTGGAAAAGTAAACCACAGTTTCATGATTAGTATTATGATAGACATAATATTTTATTAAGTTAGGTCACTGACAAATAATAAGCTTTATGATTTTCAAAAACTGAAACAAATAAACCACTCGAACATAGAGCAAACCAATGGAAAAGCACCTCAATATTAGAAAGATTTTAGGCAAATAACGCTATTCCTGTAGTCTTCATCTTTTACGTGTGGTTAGTGGCCAACCTGTTGTCAAGAGTTGTTCAAGTCGCCCGTAGGCCTCTGACTTGGCTTAACGACTGCTGTCAATTTGACAACAACCAGTACCGTTTTTTGACCGGTCACCCACCGTTGCTTAACCTCACTTATCGTTTACCGATCAGTGAGTACAACTGGCTATGAGCGCTGTAGTACAGTTATAGGATTCATGTAAAAGCCGGTATTTATTTGAAAGTATGACGACGACCTATGTTATTATCATAAATACAATTTCATCGCTGTACACAACAAGGAGCTCGTCGTCTAGACAGCCTTACGGAAATAATCAAATGGTATTCACTAACGCATTTATATTCGTTGACTCGTTGACGAACTCAAGGCACTCATCGCTGTTTGTGAAACGAATAAGGACTAAAACTAATTTTGTTTTTACGTCGTATTCATTATAGATATTAGTTATCTCAACAGAAAGTATTAAGGGATTCAAAATGATATATTGACCAATGATTTCTGTATGTTAATTTGCGCACTGATGAGTAGTTCTCACTCATGGCCGTCACTGTTTATCGTGATAAGTACCAGTGTGAAGTAATCTGATCTACTGTCGCTGCGACAGCAATTTTCGCAAGACTTAATTTTAGCAGAACGCTTTAAACTTGTAATTCTTTCAAATGTTTTACCCGTCAACTTGCTCGCCCCATACGTCTCAGTAAGTACTATCGCCGTTGTAGATTTCGTGCAGTAGGCTGGACGGGTGAGCGTTCGCAGGCCCTCAAAGCGTGACGGTGGCCGCCCTGAACATTGTGTAAGTTCTAAACCGCAGATTAATCTGAGGCCAACCAACTTTGTTAATCTATAGCAAACCTTTTTTCGTTTTGGATACCTGCTGTTCTCGCAAGGGCCAATTTCATTTTCTATCTTTTTTTTTAAATCTGTCGATACCTCCATTTATTTTCTTGATATTGGTTGTCAGACCCTTAACGACTTAAGACCGTGCCGTATAATACGATTATTGTTTTTAGGATATAGCTGTGTATCGATGATTGTTTGTGTTTTATCAATATTTACGCTTGAAATATATTGGTATTCCATTATTTCATTTACTTATATGATTAACGCAATTTTATTACAATTTACCAATATACGGTAACGTATAAACAAAGCAAGTTTAATTAACAAGTATATAATAATGGACTATGCCTTTATTTCTAAGTCATCCTAAACCATCAAATTGTTTTTAACGTGATACGCGAACATCGAATGCGATACCTACATTCTGAATATAAAGCTTTAAATAGTCGAATTAAATATATCTTATATCTTTTTTGCATTTACTAAGAATTTTTATTTAAAATCTTTCTTCACTTCACTTTATCAATATTTAGTTTGCAAACATTTCTGTAGTTAAGCTACGGTTAAACATTTATCATTACTTAACGTCTTACAGAATCAAAATGCATTTTACTTATACATATTCTTGAAACTTTATTAAGTCAAGGACTTATACAATTTAACTAATTAATATTTGTAGAGTTTATAAATTAATTGCCACGTACTAACATTGCCTTATACAAAATTTTCTTAGAATAGAAAATATCAGCTGAACTTATACAGGGTGTCCCAAAAATCAACGTCAAGCCGAAAACGGATGACGGGCCAAGGGAGGGTGGTTCTCAAAAAAATATGAAAAAAAAATTTTTTGCTGCAATCTAAAAATTATAGCCATTTAAAAAAAAATGAGAAAATTAACACCTTGTTATGATTTTTCAAGTACTATGACTACAAAATGTTTACTTAGCTTAATTATTTTAGTGAGGATTTGTTACTGAATAATGCTAGTATACATTACAATTCAAAATTTGAACACAACTATCTTCATTTCAGAGGAAATATCCCTAATATGCCCAAACATGTACTCAAAATTATTACATTATTCAACTTTAAATGGCCGTGCTGAAAAAAAAATGTACTACGCCATTTCAGCACGTGGCATCAAAAGATGGCGCATTTAATGGGCTTTCTAAAATGCTATAACACTTACTACATTTTATCCTAATTATGGATTTTTTTTCTAAAACAACTTGGATTTATGCTTCTAATGCGATGCATATTTTATTTAAAGCTTACTTAAATTAAAGTAAGACAGTACAAGTTTGGGTGAAACAGATTAGGACGCCACTTCAACGTGTGAGAGTGAAAGAGATAGCAAGCCTGAGCATCATCAACAGCACGAGTTAGAGTGAAACGGAGAGAGACGCCACTTCAACGTGTTAGTGAGAGTGTGAGTGAAAGAGATAGCAAGCCTTAGCATCATCTACGGCATGAGTTAGAATGAGACGGATAGAGACGCCACGAGTGAAAAAGATAGCAAGACCGGATCATCTGCGCACGAACTGCAATACTTCAGTACGTTACGTTATTTCGTTTACTGCGCATCGTTCTGAATTCCTTCGTGTCGTTTTCGTACTTACTAACTTTGGCTTTGCTTATTGGACTTGATTACGTGCTACTTGGATTTGATTTGTGATTTGACCGTTTGTGACTAACTTGGCTTTCTTTTGGACTATCGTCATCGCTGACCGTGTAATTGTGTGTATTCTATGATCGCCACCATGCCGCTTCGATACACAGCACAGGAGTATGCAAACATGCATCTCATTTATGGAGAGTGCAGGTGCAACGCTAATGCTGCAGCTCGACTCTATCGTGAGAGATACCCCAATTCTGAGCGTCATCCGGATCATAGAGTATTTATTAATCTGCACCGATCACTCTCAGAAGGCCGATTTCCTAATCAAATGTTCAGTACAGGAAGATCCAGCATTCCATACGAGGCAGAAGTTTTAGCAGCAGTCGCAGAAGACACGAGTGTCTCAGTACGTGGACTTGAGACAAGCATAGGAGTGCCGAAGAGTACAGCACACCGGATTTTGCAGCAAAACCAGCTCCACCCGTACCATGTGCAACGAGTTCAATCTTTATCACCTCAAGATTATCCTGCAAGGGTTGCGTTTTGTGAAACGATGTTACAAAGACACCGAGAAGACCCCCACTTCCTGGATAAAGTACTCTGGACGGATGAGTCAACTTTTAAGAAAGATGGCTACTTAAATCTACATAATGTGCATGAGTGGCACGTGGAAAACCCACATTTAATGCGAGAAGATCGGTCACAATATCGCTTCAAAGTAAACATGTGGACCGGTATTCTGAACGGTAGAATTATTGGACCTTTCGAACTCCCAGACACCTTAACCAGTGAGGCTTACTTAGACTTTTTACAAAATCATCTACCAGATTTATTAGAAGACGTGCCACTCAACATTTACGTAGGTATGTGGCTCCAACAAGATGGCTGCCCTGCGCACTATGCTCGCTCAGTAAGGGAATTTCTTAACCAAGTATATCCGGATAGGTGGATCGGTCGGTCTGGTACGATCTCGTGGCCGGCCCGATCACCAGACTTAAACCCCATTGATTTCTTTTACTGGGGAGCAGTGAAGGATCAAGTTTACTCTAAGCCTATCGCAAACGTAGAGGAACTGCGCCAAAGAATTGCGGGGGCCGCTGAATACATCAATTCAAGAAGTTTTGCTCGTAAAATAAAGCGTTCGTTTTTAAAGAGATGTAGGGCATGCATTGAAGCTGAAGGCAAACAATTTGAATATTTATTGTAACAAAATAAAATGAACTGTTGATTTGAATGGTTGAATTTTTATTTCAAATTGAACACATAATGATTCACAATGACCAAAGGAATCTAATATGGTTTATCAATAAATTAGGTATTTGCCCTATTCACAGTAGCTTCGCAAAACAGTGTCACTAGTAGTTTTTACCTGACTGCCATAAAAGAGGGTTATGTATAACACTAATTTGTTTCTTAGAGGGAAACTAGATGTCATTACCAACATTTTTGAGTAAAACAAAAAAGGTTAGACCCGAGTTGTTTTAGAAAAAAAATCCATAATTAGGATAAAATGTAGTAAGTGTTATAGCATTTTAGAAAGCCCATTAAATGCGCCATCTTTTGATGCCACGTGCTGAAATGGTGTAGTACATTTTTTTTTCAGCACGGCCATTTAAAGTTGAATAATGTAATAATTTTGAGTACATGTTTGGGCATATTAGGGATATTTCCTCTGAAATGAAGATAGTTGTGTTCAAATTTTGAATTGTAATGTATACTAGCATTATTCAGTAACAAATCCTCACTAAAATAATTAAGCTAAGTAAACATTTTGTAGTCATAGTACTTGAAAAATCATAACAAGGTGTTAATTTTCTCATTTTTTTTTAAATGGCTATAATTTTTAGAGTGCAGCAAAAAATTTTTTTTTCATATTTTTTTGAGAACCACCATCCCTTGGCCCGTCATCCGTTTTCGGCTTGACGTTGATTTTTGGGACACCCTGTATATATGAAAATTCTTTCCAATATGCTGATATGCTGGTGTTCGCCAAATAAATACCCTATGTAAACAATGAAAGAATTGGAAGCAAACTGTAATAAAATAATTTATGTGCATACAAATAACATAGCAATGTTCGAATCGGACTTTTTATTCGAGTAAGCGCATTCTCAGCGCTCTGACAAAGGATTAAAACTCAGGGGACACTAGAATTGTGAACGTTTCTCTCAGCTTGTTAAAACGACACTTCGGCATATAATGTTCACTCGACTACGACATAACGAAATCGCGCTGGGGTCATCGGCCATGAAAGAGAGAGAAGTGTCAGTTGTATTTTTTAATTAAAGCCTTCAGTCTCATGGTTCGCATGCTGCGCACGTTTTGCATGAGGCTATTAAGCCTGGCCGCATCCAATCTAAACTAGTCAGAATTTCTAATCTTTTTTTAATTATCTGTTGAGTCCGCGCTATTTGTGACCTGACTGGATTTAAAATGTGTTATGTTATAGATTAGCAGAAAAGCTAACGCGTAAATTAATAATATTACAAACATATTTTACTCTTTATTGCAATGAATCGTAAATAATTCTTTGGCAAAGTAATAGATAAATTATTTTATTAAGAGAAAATGCGGCCATCATTATTCCTCTGTTTTGAATGCTATTGAAGCAAAAATATATATATCTACCACTGCCATGTCCCTATGTTTTGCTTTTGATAATTCTAAAAAAGAAAAGAAGAAAAGAAGCTTTTAATAATTTAGGTATTCAGGACCTGGAACGTACTAAATTCGCAAATAATTGTCTATTATACTGTTCTTTTCAGATGTTGGACGTACAAACAAATTTAACGAAAATAATAAAATTAAGAAAACATACAGACATTTAATTTCTTATTGCTTATGGAAACATTTTAACATAGTCATGAAGGCGAAAAAAGGGGAATACGAGATGATGATTTCAACGTTAGATTCATATATATCCCTGGTAACTACAATCTGAGACCGCAGACTGTAGTTATGTATCTCTTTTGCACATTGACATTTCGTTCTGACTTAGCGCGACAGCAATAGATCTATCAAAAACTTATTCTGTAAATGTTTTGATTGCCGTATTTGCTCTTAATAGAAAGACTTATTTATTTTACACTTTCGCAGTCACTCAAGTCAATAATTTAGTGACTTCATATATATAGAAGAATTTACATTGCAGAAAGTTCAACCAATTTTCGAAAATTTATGTGTTTTGTGGTCTCAGCACTTTGTTATATCAACTGTAAATGTGCCAACATAGCCGAGCGTTGTAATCCTATATCCTTTTTTAACGTTATCTTCTCTATCATTATTTGCGATCAAAATGAACATCTTATATGTAACATCAGTATTAGACCACTAACTATCGCTATACGCTAATCTTGCATTTACTACAATGTATAGTCGGGGTCTAACCACTGAAAAATGCTTAGGATAATCGTATAAGACCCATATTTACCGCTAGTAACAATTTTGTCCTAAAACCCCTTCGTTCAATCTGATTTAATGAGCTTGGATGCGGGCTTCTCGCTAGGATACAACGTGTCCATTTAACAATCTTCTTTAATTTGCCCATTTACCAAAAATAGGCCAATATTGCTTCGATACTAACATCAAACCGTAACCTCTAGAATGGCTTTGATTCGTAAATATCAAGCTTATTTTCTAAGCGCCCGGGCGAGCTTCGTTTGTGTGATCACATTTCCAGAACAAAAGCAATTGAACCAATAACGTATTATTTGTTCGTTCGCTGTGCTAGAATCGTACAAGTAGTTGATTGTGCCTGCAATTTGAGACGCATTATTTCCATGTCGCCAGTCCTATTAAAAATGACTATCACGATAGTCAATTTGCAAGAATACTCTTGAAGGCAAGAGAGGCGATCAACAAACGACAATCATGAGCGTGACAGTTAATCCTTACTTAATCTTATAAATGTGAATGTGAGTTTGTTTGTTACGCATTCACGCCTTAACTACTCGACCGATCATTTTGAAATTTTACATACACGTTGTCAGAGGAACAGAAAAGGACAAAGGGTACATCTACTTTCATCTAGAAACAAGTACTATTACTAACCTAACCTACATTTACACGGGTGAAGTCGTGGGAAAAATCTAGTAGTATCTTCTTCTCTCTTAGCCTTTATTATTCCCAAGTCACTTGGGGTCGGCTTTTCTGGTCTAACCGGATTTGACTGGATATCAGTTTTTACACGGAGCGGCTGTCACCTGACCTCCGCAACCCGAAGGCTAACGATACCCTAAGGCTAGACCAGTGTCAGGATATTAGAGGGTACTAACTTTCCCAATAACGACTGCCATAGATGTTCATGGCAGCCGGGACCGACGGCTTAACGTGCTCTCCGAGGCACGGAGCAGGCGATAATTATCAATCAATACGCACATAATTTCGAAAAGTCACATAACTTCCGAAAGTCAGAGGTGCGCGACGTCGGTTTGAACCCGAGACCCTCTGCATTGCAGTCTGTTGGTCTCCCCACTGAGCTATCGCTAAACTCTAAAAAAAATCTAGTAGTATATTATATAGTAAATATTCACCCAAACCAACTGTTTGTTTTTGTTTCAAATAAAATCTACAAATAACATTTTCGCCTACTTTGACTTATTATAATTATTAATTTACATTTAAGGCCAGCTTTCTGAACTTTTTAATAAAAAGTAACTTTTTAAGCGGAAACGTGACTATCTATCTGGTTGACTATGTTTCTTTAGCGTTAACAGAGACAAATTAAAAAAGTATACTGTGAGAATAAACTACGTATTTTCCAGTAAACTAGCACAATACTTCCACAATAATATTTCAAAATATTATGGAAAAAGATATTGCTTTAAAATTGAAATATTTTTGTTAAATAGTGAATGCAAATTTTCTTCATATTTATTACAAGCTTTTCTTCCAAACTTCGACCATTATTGCGGAACGTAAACATAAACTATGCTACGAACTCTACGAAACACATAGACACATGAACTACGTAAATCGTAGCACCTACGAGTTAGTGTTATATAACACTATAATATCAAATATTAATATTTAGCTCCATTTAAATAGTACTACTTACGTTTAATATTCAGAAAAGAAATTTCCATTACAATGTCTTCATTTCATATTCTATGAGATAAAGGCTTGAAGGAGTCCCGTTGAATGCAAATATAGATTTAACTCGTACGTAACTTATCTAACTTTAGATGTTGTTGGAACTGAAGTTAAGCACAAAGGCGTCTGGTAATATTCAACCTTCGTCTGTTCTCCGTTGATATCATAATATTTACAATAAATGAGTACTTCGTAGCGTTTCTATTTATTTTTACACACATGCATAGTATATAAAAATAAATTAAATACACATTCATATAATATTCATTGCCAAAATAGCGGTTACAGGTAAATAACATCTGCATTTCTCCAGTTTTGTTGTTGTGTCCACATGTCTACACTAAATACACATTTAACGTAGGCAGGGTAGCTATTTTTTTAAAACAGTATCGTAAGGACTCTGATCTGGTATTTAAGCATACTTTTCTCACAATCAACCCGAAAACATTATCCGAGCTGGGAGTTGAACACAGGCCGTTAGCGTAAACACAAACGAGGCTGTCTAATTTTTCAAGAAAGCAAATAGACACATACAAAGTCTACCTTTCTTTAAATCAACATCCCTTATAATATAAGACATAAGAGTAAAGTAAGAAAGTAAGATACAAAGTAAATAATGTCATATAGAAGGTTATTATTGTAGAAACAAGCGGACGTCGCCGTCGTTGCTTTGCACAATTTTGTCTCTTTACAGAGAAGGCAATTTTGCCGCTACCTCACCCTATGTGCTTAGGTTCAGATAGCCGCAAACAACGCATTGTAGACTTATGAGTATGGCAACATATACATACATATGTCTGTGTACAAACATTGTGACGAGCAACTCGCCATTACGATCGGCTCTCGCATCTCGGGTTACAACCCAAAGCTATATGTAACTAAATATGTTAAGAACTAAAAGATAGGTAAACAGTCTAATAAATGACTTGGTCAGATAGAAACACTGTATGAATAATGCATGTATGTATCACCTCGTAACTGCGTGTAATGTTTATATCCCAATACGGGATAAAACTATCCCAATTTACATATGTATGTTCGACATCTAAACTCAAAACGCAAATTGAGTTTCGAGGAATATTGATACTTTGGATTTGTTTAATCTTTAATACGAAACCTGGCTTTACATAAGTAGTCTTTAAATATATAGAAAATATAAATATATTTATTCTATTAAATAAATTCTTATCACTAAATAAATCTAAATGAGATTGGTAGATACACAACAATCATGAACTCAACAATATGTTTGTATATTTTTCTTTCCCCTTTTTGCTCGAATGGAAGTGGTTATTGTGTTTCCGGCTCCCCTATATGTATACTTCTGATTAAATTATTTTTGCGTCGCAATATATAAAAGCAGTTCTTGCGACTTGGCGTTAGGTGGCTTTGTACTAATCCTGGCTTACGCAGTATCCTAGGAGAAAGGCAACTGACGCGACATGATGCGACAAGGGTTTTATGCGATACATTGTTTCGCCCGATATTATGTCTTATCTAAAATATGATAGAAAATAGCGTTCCTATTAAAAGATACATTACCATGTGACGATTACCAAATAGCGAATAAGGAAGTAAGCATCGTGTCGTGTTGCTAATTAGTCTACGCGAAAATATAGGCTATCGCTTGTCGTAATCAACAATTAGTGTAAGAAGAGCCATTCAATATTATGTAGGTAAGCAACGTGACGCGTTGCGTTGTATAAGTTATACAAATCACAATCATGAAAGGAGTCAAATAAAACTGATGTAGTACTATTTTATTCGAATGTTTCATTAATTATCTAAATTCTTATCAAAATATAAGTGAAAATATGTACACATAAAATGTATCTCTTACGAATAGCAAATCATTTATAAAATACGTGTCAGTGCCTACAATTTTGAGCTGACGGAGCATAAACTGGAAAGGAAAAGCATATTTCTCACGCACTTTTCTTAGGTATTTTATAGACAATATCATGGAAAATAAATGATTCCGAATGATTCGTTTAAATTTACGTTATTTCTTTAACCAAGACATTCCTTTTCTTGGTATTCGTGTGTTATCTTCGTGACTTCGAAATATAAACAGCCATTTCTTTAATTTATTCATGTACATAAAAACTCTTTACCCGTTTTCTGTAGCTGATTGTACCAACAATATGTGTAAAAATAGCGCATTTTGTTAGGATACTTGACTGTAAGCACATACTTTAAATTTTGACATAAACAGAATCATAAATATAAAATAATATTAAAGAGAATCCGAAACATCGCAATAAAATGTTGTTATGAAAATATATCCCGATGAGTATCAAAGTGGTTTAATGTAAAATAAAGAATGAAATATAAATTGCAATAGGTGGAATAAATAGACATTCTATAATATTTTTAATACATTAAATTTGAACTTAGTTTAAAATATACATATGTGTCTATATATTTGTATTTAGTGCATTATTTCGAAATAATGAATCTACAACTGGTACTAGTGACTTAAAAGCACAAGGCCCAAGGCATAGGCAAGAAGTAGAGATAGTAGTTTCTGAGCGGCAAGTATATTTTGTCACTACAGCAACAAGCGAACATTAAATCTTCAATGAAGCGCAATAAATATTTACACGGTTCCCTAAATCAAATCCTCTAAAAACTAATTATATATATACTTTATTATATACTTTATACGAAGTGCAATATTATAAGTACTTTATGTAAAATATTTTATTAAAACCTTTTTTTCCACTTTAAATCATGCGTAAAGTTGTCCAAATTTATTGTTTGGGAAATAATTTTAGGCATCGTTGCTTAAAAGGAAGGACGCTTATTAAGGATGGACAAATTTATAATTGCTTAAGACGCATAAATGAAAAAACATCATTAAGATTATGTAGTAAAAAAAAGAATTATACCTAGAGACTTTTTTTATAAAGTAGAATTAAATATGTATAAACGCACATCTAAAGATTAACATAACAACATAACAACCTGTATAATATTATTTAAAACTGTAATGAAGAATGTCTAATCTGAAGATTCATGTACCTATTTCAGAGAAATAAATATGTTATCCTTTCACCGAATATAACTAATTCCCGTGTATACCGTTTCACACAGATTAATGACTACGCTGTGTATTTATATTAATTTTATACATAGCCCAACTCATTTAGAGTATGATTATAATTAAGGTAACGCGAATAAATTTACGCAACGTTACGAGGGTTTAGTAATTAGTAGATTACTAAGGTTGTCACACGTTATCCCTCCAGTCTCGGCAATCTAAGCCTGTGTTTCGGACATCAACTAGGAAGCGAATCTATTACCCAGTTTAATCAACACAAACTTAGTGCACATTAAAATCTCTGTTACGTAGTTGTAATAAATCTTTAATGTAATGTTAACGTCGTGTTTATTAATTAAGAACCTTGTAAACTTTATTCGTTGCGAGACTACAAAACGAACAGTTTGCTTTACATTATAAACTTCAAGGCTAAACATTTCAACTGCCCAATTATGATGACGGAGGATAAAAAAGAATAAAATAAAAAGACTCTCTGCATATTCAATGATTCCTTCGTGAAGTCATCTTGGCACGCTGTTCGCCTAATAAACGTATTTTTTTATTTGAATACGCGCTTGTCATTGCGACCATTTGTTTTCATTTTGCTTATGATACTTATTGTTATATCGTATTCTAATTTCACGGCAATGCCAGGCCTACTATTTAAAATATGATTGTATGATACGTCGTCCTATTACAGTAGGACGACAACAACAACATTATTTAGAATTGTATACTGTGACTTTAAAATTTCAATTAGTTTTGATAACATGGAATTCTATTAAAAATAATTCGTGTGGAGGAGCTTTACAAACTTTCAAACAACAGCCACCAAAGAACACCAAGACTGAGACATCTATTTACACTTTCCCCGACGTTTCGGTTGCTTTTCAGCAGCCATGGTCACGGGGAGACTAAGATGGTAGTTGTCTCAATGTTCCAGTGTAGTTATTTCAAAGTAATCATTGATGTTTCTATTTACGCAGAATGAGCTCAAAGTATCATGAAGTCTAGCTTTGGTTTGCTTCTTCTTGGGTTAGACACAAGTGACAAAGTGTAAAATTAAATTAAATCTAAATAGTTTGAATAATAATATAAAAATAAAGTAAAGTTTAATAGTATAGTAGTAGCGTAACAGTTTTTAAAATTATGTAATAAAATGTCAAATAAACAACTCGATAAAATCCGTATATAGTACTTTAATTTCAATTAAATCAATTTACTAATAAGAAATATGTGTCAATTTTAAAGTGTGTTATTTCAACGTAAGTAAAATAAATAAGTTATTTATCATACTAATTGTTATGTTGCGTAGATGATATACGTTGAATGATACATAACTTCGAGGACATGGCTAATAAATGCAATAAGATTCTGTTACAGGTAGAAGTCGCGTACTTGAGCCCAAGCCTCGCTTGTCAGAACTCAAAGTTTTCATTATGATAAACGTATTAACCGGTCGTATTCCGCCGGCTCGCATACCAGCCGGCAGATTTGTACCCGTCGTAGGCCGGTGGCTCGCATGCGAGCCACCAAATTGGCGCCAAAACGCCGCGCGCCGCCTTCGCTTAAAACCGTATATTACCAACCTTACCGATCAAAACTGATTGCCTATTGGCTACGAATAGCCGTACAAATCTGCCGGCTGGTATGCGAGCCGGCGGAATACGACCGGTTAATTATTGAACAACTGTGAAGTGTGAGGACACAACTTTGCTTAAACTCTCTTTACTAACAGATATAAAGAGAGCTATTAATATTAAAGATCTGAGAAAAGGGTTACCCCCGCATTGAAAAAATTAACTTACATCCTTCTATTAATAAAATAATAACTACAACGAATATGAATACATACATAGATTTTACGTATCCGTATACCTACAAAAGATAAAGCGGATTGACATTGTTAGTTAATTTCCTATAAGGTAAACCTGTTATTAGGCCGTCGCCGTTAGTAGCCTGTCCAAGGAATTAAACCTGCCGCCAACGAGGCAATCGGATGAATAACCAGCTTACACTATTCTGCAATAAAAACAATCTTGTTTTGAATATTCAACGCCACAATTTCTAGTACAAGAAGAGTAAAAAGAAATTCGCATGCATTCTGTTTCATACTTTCAAGCTAAAATGGCAACTGCCTCGCTTACTTTGCGCTTTATTCTTTTGGTGCACATTTAGGATATATAAACGCTTTTGATAAGTTTTATTTGCTTTAACTTTGATTTCTTTTAAACTGTAAGCTTATGCTATACTTTAAGAGAGCTGGTCATTTCATTGTCCTGATAATTGGAAGTTATAATTGTGAAGAAAGAAGAGTTGACGCCAATTGAAGGTACATACATCGTTAATGGTAATTTTTTTAATTGTAAAACCTAATTTTAATTTAGGTGTCCAAAATAACACAATTTTATTTAAATGGCATATAATTAAACAGTACTTGACAAACCACGTATACCTATTGGCGGGCAGTTAATATTACCCCTTTTATTTTATAAAATGTAACTAACAGGTAACTTTTATATTGACTTTCGGACCTCGTGTCCAAAACAGAATGCTTTTTCATTGTCTAGGTATATGACTCATCTAAACCATAAACTCATTACCTATAACATAGAACAACAATTTAAGAACATGAGTGTCTATTTATGCTAGCCAGTCTACATCAGATTCACGTGATCACTCTACATTAAAAATAACAATTTACGACGAATAAATAAATTCGTTGCTCCCGCAATATATTATGAATTTATTAAATATTTTAATTTCACCGCCGATGTTGAATAGATATTTCATACAATAAAACTAAGTATTGCATTTATAAAATTCATTTGAATTACATACATAACTACAAAGCAAATAACAATATTTAGTTAATATAAAAATATTATCATATCCCTTTTTGCTCAATGAAGGCGGCAAACAAGCATAGCCTGATGATAGGTGGTTTTTGTGAACTATGGACGTTATAAATCCTTATAAAAGGAATCTCTGTGCTGATATCGCAAGCAACAAAATCAACTAGGCTATTGCGGACACAACAGAGCTTGTTTAAGAAATCTGGAAACTACTCGCAGTAGGCACGCGATCCAACGTTATTTGGCTGCTATCTTATGTAGGGTAAAAATACTTTACCGGTTGGGCTGTTCCAAATTTAAGGGGAAATCTCTGTCTTCAGGGATGTCACTGAACCTATCTACAAAGTTTATTGCGGTAGTAAATTTAATTAATAGAATCACAGCATCCCGATGAAATCTGAGACTTCTTGTAAACTGGGACACCTTGATGGAGGAAATCATCCTACAGAAGATCGTAGCTAAACAATCTCCTCGTGTTAGTTTGTAGGGTATTTGAGCCTTAGGAATTTGCAGTGATTATAGCAAGGGTATCACTTATTTTTGTTTCTTAGGTTGCCAATGAAACGGATCATTTCTTGCAGAGTGTTTCAAGTCTAACATGCATCCATAAGCTACTGCACAGATAATATAATACTTTACTATTAGCAACGGTAACCGCCTACAGATAGACCGCATGTTTGCCTTCTATTTAAGCTTTTAATTATTTTAAATCAGTCTTGTTTCGTTGCTAGTCATACTTATCTTTCTTCATTTATATATCTAGCTTGAATCAGGAGTGAGCAGTTTTCTCTATAACAATGAAGCTTTGCCCTGGCAGCTACGATGCCGACTTTACAACTTTCAGGATCCATATAGAAATAAAATTAAAACGTAAACTCAATCAAGTGTAAATGCCCACCTAAACAGCATTTCTGTGTCACCAATGATTTATTGAGGTACATTTCACATGCATTAATCGTCCCGTAACATGTTAGCATAACATAGAGATGTCAAAGACGTAGTGCGCATGCATTAAGGCTCCACGCGTCCGACATAGCCGTTCAATATGTTTATTAATAAAGATTGAAGAGTAGAGCTCGTATATAGCTAGACATATTGTATATGTATTATGAACCTTTTTATTTTGCGGTCAGCTATGTAATTATTCAATTCAATGAACTGATATAACGCCAAATAATGCATCGATTAGTATAAATGTTTTATGGTATAGGTAACCACCGCACCGTTTAGGTAAAAACTTGTAGTTATTTGAAAGTATAAGGATAACCTATATTATTCTTATAAAGATAATTTCATCGATGTACACAACAACAAGATCGTCGTCTAGACAGTCTTATGGAAATAATGAAATGGTATTCACTAACGCATTTATATTCGTCGACGAACTGAAGGCAAGAAACCAAATTAGGCCTTGAACTTATTTAATTTTTACGTCGTAGTTGAGTTGTTTTAACAGAAAGTTAAAACGAAAAAGAAATTCTGTATGTCAATCTGTTTTATTCTCACTCATGACTGTCACAGTTTATCGCCCTGGTGTAGCATATTGCAAAAATAACACCGTTATACACTTGTTTTAAGACATCCAGGTTTGTTCTATGGATATAGGATAAAGCAAATCGAATAAAATAAATAAAACAAACAGACTTAGCCAAAAAATCTTCTCAAATTGTTTATGAAAAAGATATTAAAATAGGTTTATTTCTAAAGGTGGAAACAGGGAAATACAATATGAGGAGCTCTAGTTATCTCTTTTGCATATTGACATTTCGTTCTGACTTAGCGCGACAGCAATAGATCTGTCGAAAACTTATTCTGTAAATGTTTCGATTGTCGCCTTTGCTCTTAATAGAAAGGCTTATTTATTTTTCACTTTCGCAGTACTCAAGTCAATAATTTAGTGTATTCATATACATAGAAGAATTTACATTGCAGAAAGTTCATCCAATCTTCGAAAATTTATGTGTGTTGTGGTTTCGGCACTTTGGTATATCACTTAGTAAATATGCAAACATAGCCGGGCGTTGTAATCCTATTACCTTTTTTTTTACGTTAGCTACTCTATCATTATTTGAAATCATTAGGAACATAATATACGACATAACACCAGTAGAAGCCTACCAACTATCGCCATACGCTAATCTTGCATTTACCGCAATGTTTAGTCGGGATCTAACCACTGAAAAATGCTTAGGATAATCGTATAAGACCCATATTTACCGCTAGTAACAATTTTGTCAAAACAAAATGCCTTCGTTCAATCTGATATAATGAGCTTGGATGCGGGCTTCTCGCTGAGATATGTACATCGTGCCCATTTGACAAGCTTCTTTAATTTGCCCAATTTGCCGCAAATGGGCCAATATTGCTTCGATACTAATATCAAAAAATATAAAGTCTGTCCACATCTTTCTCTGGCAAGTTTTTTGGCTTTTTGGGACGATATATTTATAACAAAATTAATGAGAAATTGCATATATATTCACTAACAAGATATATGTAGATGTAAAATGGTACTCACTCCATGGCTGAAATCACTTAATTATGAGGGAACTGAACATCTGCTCCATGTTCCCATACATACACACACACACACCCACACACACACACGCACACACACACACACACACACACACATACACACACACACACACACACACACACACACACACACACATACACACCACACACACACATGCACACCACACACACACATCAAATCTTTACACACGTAGGTATGTATTTATATAACCTCACATGATAATTGCTCACCAACATAACGTCATTTGACTGCACACACAACCCACTTATCTGGAGTCAGGAGAGGCTGGTAATCTGTAACACAGGTCTACCTAGTATAGATGCCAGTCTCTCATACAGTTTTAATACACATCTTTAGTTTTATAATTACTCATAGATTAAGGACTGATCTTTTGTAAACTATTTTTAGGTGAGAGAAAAATAAATAAATTATTATTATTATTATCAAACCTCTAGTATGGCTTTGATTCGTATATATCAAGCTTGTTCTCTAAACGGCTGGGTGAGCTTCGTTGGTGTGATCACATTTCCAGAACAAAAGCAATTGAACCAATAACACATTATTCGTTCGTTCGCTGTGCTAGGTTCATACAGGTAGTTGATTTTGCCTATCATTTAAGACGCATTATTACCATGTCACCAGACTTATTATAAATTACTTTCATGATAGTGAATATGCAGAAATATTCTTGAAGGCAAGTAAAGTCTGGTAGCCTGCACAAATGAACTATGGTCATTTAAGTCCTCAAGAGGCGAATGACAATCACGAGCGTGACAGTTAATCCTAAATTAATCTTACAAATGTGAATGTGAGTTTGTTTATTAGGCTTTCACGCCTTAACTATTCGACCGATCATCATGAAATTTGCGTTGTCAGAGGAATAAAAAATGGCATAGTGTACCTTTCATCTAGAAACAAGTACTATTACTAACCTAACCTGCATTTACACGAGTGAAGCCGCGGGCAATATCTAGTAGTATATATAGTAAATATTTATCCATACCAACTGTTTGTTTTCTGTTTATCAAATAATAACAACAAATAATATTTTCGCCTACTTTGGCTTATTATAATTAATAATTAACATTTAACGCCGGCTTCCTGAACGTTTTAATAAAAATAACTTTTTAAGCGGAAACTTGCCTCCCTGGTTGTCTCTGTTACTTTAGCGTTAACAGAGATAAATTAGAAAAGTATACTGTGAGAATGAACTACGTATTTTCCAGTAAACTAGCACAATACGTTCAATATAATATTTTAAAATGTTATAGAAAAAGAGATTGCTTTTAAATAGAAAATATTTTTGTTGAATAGTAAATGCAAATTTTCTTCATGTTTACAACAAGCTTTTGTTCCAAACTTTGACCGTTATTGCGAAGCGTAGACATAAAATATGCTACGAACTGTACGAAACACGTAGACATATAAAGTAAGTAAGTCGTAGCACCTACTCCTGTGCTACAGGAGTAGGTGGTACTTTAGTAGGTAGTACTTTAGATTATATTATTATGGTTGCTTTAGCAACCATAATAATATAATCTAAAGTATTTATTGAAGTTAAACTACTATGTACGGCTTTTATCGCGTTATTTATTTTACACTTTATTACAAAATTTTGAAACTGTTACACTACTACTAGATACTATTAAATTTTGTAATAAAGTGTAAAATAAATAACGCCATAAAATCCGTATATAGTAGTTTAATTTCAATGAATAACATTCGCGTAAACAGAAGACAATATTATATAAAGTATTTATATTTAGCTTCATTTAAATCGTACTACTTACGTTTCATATTCAGGAAAGAAAATTCCTATAGATGTTCATTTCATATTCTATGAAATAAAGGCTCGACGAAGGAGTTGAATGTAAATGTAGATTAAACTCCTACGTAACTTATCTTACTTTAGATGTTGTTGGGACAGAAGTTAAGCACAAAGGCGATCTGATAATCTTTAACCTTCGTATGTTCTCCGTAGTTATAATGTTTACAAAAATTAAGTACGTCGTGGCATTTTTATTTTCAATCAGGCATATATATTTTCGAACTATTGGATATAGATAAATAACATCTGCAAATATACAGTTTTGCTTAGGTTCCACCGTAAATGCATGTCATTTAACGTGGGGTAGCTATTTATTTCAATAATACTTCAGTCAGACTCTAACATAAACTCTTAATAATAGCAATTAAGAGCTTTCTTACAAGGAATCTGAAAAAAATATCCGAGCCGGGAGCTGAACGCAGGCTGTTAGCGTAAACACAAACCTGTGCCTAATAACCAACGAGGCAGTCTAATTTTAAAGAAGGCAAATAGATTCATACGGTGACAAACTTCTCTTAAATCAACATTCCTTAAAATATAAGAGATAAGAGAAAATTAAGAAAGTATGAAACAAAGTAAATAATGTCATTTAGAAGGTTAATATAGTAGAAACAAGCGGACGTCGTCGTTGCTTGTACACAATTTTGTCTCTTTACAGAGAAGGCAATTTCGCCGCTACCTCGCGTTGCGTGCTTAGATTCAGATGGCCGCAAACAATGCACTGTAGACTTATGAGTATAGCAACATATAGATATGTTTGTGTACAAACATTGTGAAGAGCAAGTTGCCATTAAGATCAGCTCTCGCATCTCGGGATATAACCTAAAGTTTTATGTCACAAAACATATTAAGAACTGAAAGATAGGTGAACTGTCTAATAAATTACTCGGCCAGATAGGAACACTGTTTGAATAATGCATGTATGTATCACCTCGACACTGCGTGTAATATTTATATCCCAATACTCCCGATTGATAACTATATCAATCCACATATATTTGTCCGACACTAAAGCTCAGAACGCATATTGAGTTTCGTAGATTCTTCAGACTTCGGTCTTGGATAATCTTTAATACGAATGCTGGCTTAATATAAGTAGACATTAAATATAGTAGAAAAATAATGGTTTATATAAATTTCTGTCCTTTAACAAATCTAAATAAGTTAGGGACACTATACAGAACAATCATGAACTCAACAATATGTTTATATATTTTTGTTTGCCCTTTTTGCTCGGATGGAAGTGTTTATTGTGTTTCCTGCTTCCCTAGTATACATCTGATTAAATTATTTTCGGGTCGCAATATATTAAATTAAAGCTTTTCTTGCAACTTGGCGTTAGGTGGCTTTGTACTGATCCTGGCTTACGCAGTATCCTAGGAGAAAGGCAATGACGCGACATGATGCGACAAGGGCCTTATGCGATACATTGTTTCGCCTGATATTATGTCTTGTCTAAAACATGATGAAATAGACGCAAATTTATTTTATACATTGACATGTACCACATAAGAGCGCAAATAAAGAAATTAGCATTGTGTCGCTTCACTAACAAATAATAATAATATCAGCCCTGTATTAAACTGTCCCACTGCTGGGCACGGGCCTCTTCTCAGTGTGAAAAGAGTTAGGCCATAGTCCACCACGCTGGCCCAGTGCGGGTTGGCAGACTTCACATATCTTCGAAAACATTATGTAGATCTCTCAGACATGCAGGTTTCTTCACGATGTTTTCCTTCACCGTTAAAGCAAGCGCATAACTTCGAAAAGTCAGAGATACGCCTTGGGATCGAACTCTAGACCTCTGCGTGGCAGCCCAACGGTTTCCCACTAGGCTATCGCGGCTCCCACTAGGCTATCACTAACTAATCCACGCGAAAATATAGGCTACTTTTACTTGTAAGCGACGCTTCAATGTAAGAAGAGCCATTCAAAGTTATAGAAGCAACGCGACGCATAGCGTCGTACGGTCACAATCATGAAAGGAGCAAAAACTACTTTTTTATAAATTTGCTTTAGTACCTACTATTTTATTTAAATGTTTCGTTAGTTAACTAAACTTACCATAATATAAGGATATGTGGAATGTACAATATACATATAAAATATTTCTCTTATAAATATCAAGTCATTTTTAAAATACGTTTCAGTGCCTACAATTTTTGCCGCAAATACGCGTTTCCGCTACTTTTGCGTTGACAGAGAATAAACTGGAAAGGGAGGGCAATTATAAATAATTACACGGTACCTTAAATCAAACCCACTAAAACTAGTTACAGTATACGAAGAGCAATATTATAAGTAATTTATGTAAAATATTTATATTAAAGCTTTTTGGCTTTATTTCACTTTAAATCATGCGTAAAGTGGTTCAAATGTATTGTTTGTGAAAAATTTTAGGCATCGTTACTTAAAAGAAAGGAAGTTGGTAATATTAAAAGAAGATCAATACCAACACGCTTTTTGAGGTTGGACAAATTTATAATTACTTAAAATGCATAAATAAATACAATATTAAGATTATGTTGTAAAAAAAATACAACTGAAAGACTTTTATAGAGCAGAATAACTCGCTTTTAGATAAACTTTTATATTACAACCTTTTCTGTTCTGTTTCTGAAAAGTTAGTTTAATAAAATTACTGCTAGCTGTTTTATTTAAAACTATAATGAAGAATGTCTAATCTGAAGACTCGTATTTCAAAGGAATAAATATGTTATCTTTCCAACGAATACAATTTATTTTATATAACTAATTCCCGTGTATACCGTTTCACATAGACTAATGACTACGCTGTGTATACATGGTTATTTTATACATAGCCCAACTCATGTAGAGTATAATTATAATGAAGGTAACGCGAAGAAATTTACGTAACGTTACGAGGGTTTAGTAATTAGTAGATTACTAAGGTTGTCACACATTATCCCACCAGTCTCGGCAATCTAAGCCTGTGTTTCGGACATCAACGAGGAAGCGAATCTATTACCAAGTTTAATCAACGCAAACTTAGTGCACATTAAAATCTCTGTAGCGTAGTTGTAATAAATCTTTAATCTATTGTTATCGTCGTGTTCATTAATTAAGAGTCTTGTAAACTTTATTCGCAGCGAGACTACAAAACGAACAGTTTGCTTTACATAATGAACTTCAAGGCTACACATTTCAACTGTCAAATTATGATGACAGAGGATACAAAAGAACAAAATAAAAAGACTCACTTCATATTCAATGATTCCTTTGTGAAATCATCTTGGCACGCTGTTTGCCTAATAAACGTATTTCTTTATTTGAATACGCGCTTGTCATTGCAGCCAATTGCATTATCTTTGCTTATAAAAAAATACCCTTTGTTATTACATATTCTAATTTCTCAGCAATGCCTACTATTTATAAATATGAAATATCAAAAATATAAAATTTATTAGGCTATAAAAGAGAAATAAAAAAGAGAGTTCAATAGTGGATTCAAATCAACTCTAATTAAATCTTGATATCTAAGAATAACTGAATGCCTTAATAAACTCGTTTATAGCCAAAATATTCATCATAGTTATGGCAAGAAAGGATACTTTAACATTTTTAAATTATTATAGGCTACTAGCCTGAACTACGTAAGATCTGTGTTTGAGGTTATTACTTGACTATATATTTTAAAAGTGCACATTTATTTAAGTAATTTGTTGGAACATTAATATAACCAAATATAAGCTTAAACTAAAACTGCCTGTACAAGTACAAGCAACTGTGTCATACAATACAATGCTTAGGTACCTAAAGTATAATTACATCATTTTAATATCTGTAACACTTTTTACCTGCATAATTGAGTTTACTTAAATATTACGTTATAATAACATTATAATTATTTATTATTACTGACGCTGTATATACTTAGTAACTTATTATACAAAAATGGATCCATGTATATATAAAATCTGTTAACAAATGCATGCCTGGTTTGAAATTTGTTACAAACCAGGTATTTCTTTCTCTTATCTGAAGATGTGTTTAAAATATGTATCGTTCTGTTGTAAAAGGACGACGTATTATACAATGATATGATACGTCGTCCTTTTACAACAGAACGATACCAATATTATTTTTAATATCATTCTATGATATTGTCTTCTGCTTACGCGAATATTATTCATTGAAATTAAACTACTATATACGGATTTTATCGCTTTGTTTATTTGACACTTTATTACATAATTTTGAAAAACTGTTACACTACTACTACTATTAATCTTTACAAATTTTTAAGCTAATTGAATTATTATTAAAACTATTAAAACTATTTAGATTTAATTTAATTTTACACTTTCCCCGACCTTTAACCGAAACGGTTGCTTTTCAGCAGCCATAGTCACGGGGATCATTCTATGATATTAAATTTTTTACTAGTTTTGATAACGTGGAAAATATTAAAAATAGTTCGCACCCGTAGTAATTCCTGCATCGCGGGCAACTTTATTAACTTACAAGCAACAGACACTAAGAACATCAAGTCTAAGAAAACTATTTGTGAATCACACTTTTTTCGAACCACTATACTCCGTGCAATGGCAGTGGAATTGCAACCACTTAGACCACCAGGCTATCCGTACCAAAAAATTTAATTAATAATCTATATACACATAAGAAATCAAGAGAAGCCGACCCCAAGTCACTTGGAAATAATAAAGGCTAAGAGAGAAGAAGATACACATAAGAAATCAGAAAGTCATCTCGGCTGTTTACCTATGCGGTGGTACACGCTAATCTTCGTAATGCCTGAACCAATAAAGAAGGGAATGTTAATGATGGCTAGTCTTAAGCTTCAACCTGATTTAATATTTGTTTTAATTAAACCAATTAAATAATAAAATATATTGTCAACTTTAACTTGTGTTATGAAATAAGTTATCATACTTATTTGATAACACAATTTAAAGTTGTCACATAAATAATTTATTTTACTTATTGTTATGTTGCGTTGATGATACACGTTGAATGATACATAAGTTTGAGGATTCTGTTACAGGTAGAAGTCATGTACTTGCGCCCAAGCCTCGCTTCTCATAACTTAGAGCATTAATAATCATAATTATTATTGAAATTATGCTCTAACAACTGTGAAGTGGGAGAACAAATCTTTGCTTGAACTCTCTATACTAATACATATAGAAATAATTCTCTCTATATAAATCTTAAAAGTTTCAGAATTAACCCGCATTGAGCCAGTGTGATAGAAAATAAACTTAGATCCTTCTATCAATATAATAAAAACCACAACGAACATGAATATATATATACATACATAGCTTTTACACCTGTCTTACGGTTACGATAAGGCGGGTTTTCCATCCATAGTTGCCAGCTATGTTTTAGGTCGTATTGACGCATGTTTAGTCAATTTCTCTTAAGATAAACTTAATAACACTTAGCCCGTCCAAGGAATTAAACCTGCCGCCAACGAGGCGGTCGGGTGAATAACCGACTTACACTATTCTGCAATAAAAACAATCTTGATTTGAATATTCAACGCCACAATTTCTAGTTCAAGAAGAGTAAAAAGAAATTCGCATGCATTTTGTTTCATACCTTCAAGCTAAAATGGCAACTGTCACGTTTACTTTGCATTTTAGTCTTTTGGTGCACATTTAGAATATATTTAAACGCTTTTAGTAAGTTTCTCTTGCTTTAACTTTTGATTTCTTTTAAACTGTAAGTTTATGCTATACTTGAAAAGACCTGGTTGATTAATTGTCCTGATAATTGATAGTTATAATTGTATTATAAGTTACTTCTCTGTGTATTATAATACCGAGTTAATACCAATCGATGGTACATCGTTAATGGTTAAATTGTTATAGTAATACGTGATTTTAATTTTGTTACACAATTTTATTTAAATGCAATAGAAGACCAACCATTGAACAACTTTTGACAAGCACATATATTATACTTATTGGCGGGAGATTAATATAACTCCTTTAGTTTTATAAAACGCAACGGTAACGGTTATATCGACTTTCAGACCCCTTGTCCCAAATACAATGTTTTTTATCAGACAATAAACTTACTATCAATAATATAGAACAACATTTAACAACATTGAGCTTATATTGATTATTGAAGCTGGCCAGTTCGCAAATTGTAGCAAGAGTTGCTGCGTTAAGAATACACTAAATATTTAAAAATCACAGCCCATGTTAATTATAAACCATAGAATAAAATGTAGCATTTTGTTTATAAAATTCATTTGAATTACATAGCTACCAAGGCAATACCAATATATGGTTAATCTAAAACTATTATCATATCCGTCTTTTCACAATGAAGGTGGCAAACAAGCAAAGTATAGCCTGATGATCCTTAAAAAATAATCTCTGTACTAGACTACTGTTAACAGCACAGAGCCTGTTTAAGAAATCTGGAAACCTATCGCAATAGGCACGTAATCTAAAGTTATATCGCTGCTATCTTAGAAAGGGTAAAACTACTGTATCAGTCAAGCTACTTTAAATTTAAGGGGAAATCCCTGGCTCACGAGATTTCGCTGTACCCTCCTATAAAGTTTACTGTGTTAATAAATTTATCTAATGGAATCACAGCATAGTGGGAATCCCGATAAAATCTCAGATTTCATGTAAACTGTGACACGCTGACTGAGGAAATCATTCTACATAAGATCGTAGCTAAACAATCTTCTCGTGTTACTTTGTAGGGTATATGCTGGACACCCTTGATTTATGGCAAGATCATCAATATGATTTGTGAGTTGCTAACGCAACGAATCCATTATTGCAAAATAGATGGAACATGCGACTATAGGCGACGGTAACAGCCATCCATCAGAGATAGAGATAGAGCGCATGTTTGCTTTATCTCTCTCTGCCTTGTTTTATTGCTAGTCAAACTCCTTTCACTTCTTTTAAATATCTAGCTTGAATCAGAAATTTAAAATATCTTTTGACATTGAAGCTTTGCCATCGCAGTTACGATGCCGACTTTGCAACATTTAGGATCCCCACGTTGAGCTAAAAGTAAAACATAATATCGATCAAGTGTAAGCTTTCACCTAAACAGCATTGAATTATCGAGGTACATTGCACAGGTATTAATCGTTGACGCGTAAAATGTTATCATAAAATAGAGATGTCAACGACGTAGTGCGCATGCATTAAGGCTCCACGCGTCCGACATAGCCGTTCAATATGTTTATTCATAAAGATTGAAGAGTAGAGCTCGTACATAGCTAGACATATTATGTATTATGAACCTTTTTGTTTTGCGGTTAGCTATATAATTATTCAATTCAATGAACTGATATAACGCCAAATAATGCATCAATTAGTATAAATGATTTATAGTATCAATAAAACATCTGTGGTGTTGAACTAACGATATCAATAAAATATTTTGACAACTAGAGCGTGATAGATCACATCTGATTCATATCTTACCATTATATGAAATAAATTTATTATAGGTTATTTCACTAGTCCAAAGCTCACTATGCTAGTAATAAATAATATTATTTGAAATTGTAACGCTTTGTTCTGAAAACATAATATTCAACATCGAATAGCTGTCGCATGACCATAGTGGCTGTAAGTGACTGATTACAATATGTAACATGACAATGCCGGTGAATATTAAGAATAAGGTGAACAAGACCAGTGCTAGATATAAAAATGCTTAGGTGGATATGCAGCGTCACCAGACGTAACAAAATGACATGCTATAATAGTAGTAGATGCAAAATAAAAAATATAGCATGCAAAATAAGTGATACAGATGTCGAAGATTGGAGGGAAGAAGAAAAATAGTATTAATAATGACAAAAGAAATAGATAGAAACAAATATATAACACTAAAGGTGAGGAGAAACCTCGATCAGATCAGAACACTGTTCAAGACGCTGATTCCAAGGGCACACATTGCTCATGGAATCAAATACAGACCATGACTCTTTTGTAGATGAATGGCAGATGATTGTGTCATTATGTCTGGTGTACTGCGAGAAGTCTGTGTGTTAGAGGTGTATTTCGGAAAGGTTATATATGTGTATAACGCTAATATTGTGCACTTTGATCAGGTCGTGTTCTAACGGGCTAACTGATTGCCGTTTGTCATTCCATACTCCAGCTGCTAAGAATTTCATAAATAGAACTCAATAATACTCTCTCTGATCCGGGCCATACAAAGGGCACGTGAATCCACAATATTCTAAAACGTATTTGCGTCATATAGAGTCACCAATCACATGCCCTCAGGTGCAAAATTGCCCAAAGCACTTAAAGAGACTACGTGACGTTGGATGGCCCCGACCCACGTAGGCCTTTACAAAAAAGATACTTCAAAATATGAAGCACGTTTGCAGTTAGACGCTTCGCATTCGTCTCAAATCAGAGCTGCATTTCATCTTAAACAAAACGCTAGTAGTCAACAAAGAATATCGTGCCCTAGTTTATACACTTCATACGCTACTTGCTATCCTTTGTTTGTTCCTTCTCTGTTTTATAACAACGTATGTGCTGCAGTATTTTATAACCAATGCATGAGTGTTCTTTACCCACTTCACTTTCTAGAAGGCTGATTTATACATTGGTATAATAAAGTTATGTAGTTAAACAAGATCATAGTTCACTCTCACTCTCTCCCTCATATATTCAAATGTAATCTAAGACTTTCAGCAACAGGCAGTATAGTATATTTAAGTATACAGTGCTTTAAATATATCTACTACACATCTAAAATATTAGATATATTGACAATATCCAATATTGACTATGTTTTTGCCACACGCTACAAAATGTATATCTCTACTAACTCTTATACTCTCGATTATTTAAACACACTAAGTTCATAATATAAATACATATTATATTAAACTTGTAGTGTTTTTATTAATACAACGATATGTTCTCTTGGCCAACGCTCGGACGCTGGGCTCCAGGGATTAAGCTTTTTCCATTTTGTCTGGAATCTTGCTAATTAACTCATAGTTATATATATTAACGGAATTTAATTAATTTATAGTGGAGCACATAGTTATAATGCCTTCTTGATATAATTTTTATTTTCAGTATGTGGCATGGTAAGCTTTAGCCGTATAAACTGTTACTGTTTCACAGTAGATAGGACTTGTCAATATTTTGCTGTACACTTTATACAATGCTCTCGCCAGATAAATACGAGATTCACAGTTAATAATCTTATGCCGAATATCGAGACCATCGAGTACATGAGATTAGAATTTCTGAATTTATCTTAACGTTCAGAAACCGTTGAACAAGGACCTACTAAAATCAAATGTACATTATGTATGAATATAACTTGTTTTAAAGCTACTTAGCTTGAGAGCGTACATATTTTTTTTATCAGCGAGAGTCAGTTGACCGAGACGTTTGGTTGACTGATGTTGATACAGTAAGTCGTGTTGACTTTCTTTCCCTTCGTACTTAAATAAGACAAATGAAAACAAAATATTTATTGAAAACTGAGATCATTTTAGCTATATGTAACTTTGATATTCGTAATTGTGTAATTTTATATTATTCTTGAAGATAAGTAAATTGCCCAAAATGCACAGGGCCAGTGTGGTGAACTATTGCCTAACTCTTCTCACACTGAGAAGAGGCCCGTATCCAACAGCAGTTTATATACGGGGCTGATATTTTATATATATGTATGTATACTTTATTATATATTATAGTTATAGTCTGCTTACTAGACTTAGCTTACCAGAGCTCTAGGAAAGCAGATCAATACAACAATTTCTTAACAGACGACGGCAGTATGAGACAATATGTAATGTAATCACTATTTTTCACACGAGCGAACGCCGTGCAGTCTGTCACAAACTCAAATAGCAATGCGTTTAAAATTGGACGATAAACGAAACAAGCTACTATATCACTTCGCCATCTTCTTGCTTATCTTTAGTTATGGTGGCTCCATGAGTATGGTGGTTACTTATTGCTATGTTATAAATCCGCAAGAAAACTATGACATTTAGTTAAATTAATCAATGTAGATAAAGATTGTCATAACGAATGTTTATGTCATAATAAGATTGTTAAAGCCGTGATATAGTTATAAACCGTAATATAGACAGACATCGATGGCGTAGTGGTTAGTGTCACCGACTGTCACGCCTGAGGTCGCGGGTTCGATTCCCGCACAAGTCAAACATTTGTGTGCATGGACATGGATGTTTGTCTTGATCTGGGTGTTTCTATGTATAATATGTATGTATTTACAAAAAAATAAGTATATATGTATGTTTATCCATAGTCTAGTATCAATAGTACTCTGCTTAGTTTGGGCTAGATAGTGTTGTGTGTATGTGATAAAATATTATTTTTATTATTGTAATTGAATATTATTTATAGACATTTAAATAATGGATTAATTTGACCAAGCACAAGCCCCATCAAAGTCTTTGTTGATCAACATTCTGGATCAACATTTTAACTGCCCATGACATGCTATAAAAACCAAACCAAACATAAACATTATATTAAGTAGTGAGAACATATCTATACAAAATATGATCATAGAGCAAATTGTGTAAAATTCATATATTAAAAAAGCTACTTCTACTTCACAGAATAAAGTTAAATACTCAGCCGCACGCCTACATCCCCGAAGTAGCCAGCTATAGTTTTAGGTACCATGTAATGGAGAAAGCATATAGCGTTTACAAGATACAGTTTCAAATCCCGAGCTACAACTGAGAATTTCTTGATCGCAATAGTAGCCATATAATAGGAGTAATCGCTCGACTCAGGAATCTAATGTGAGGTCTTATACACAACCTTTAATGCCGCTGCTATATAATATATACACTGCCTTCGTGGCGCAGCGGTAGTGAATGCGACTGCTGTGCCTGTGGTCTTGGGTTCGAATCCCAGGTCGGCCCAAGAAAAAGTTATTGGATTTTTCTGTTAAGAAATCTCAATAGCAGCCCGGAGTTGCCGTGCCTCGGAAAGCACGTAAAGCTGTTGGTCCTGCGCCTGATCTCTCTCCGGTCGTGTCGGATTATCGTCCCATCGGATCATGAGAGTTAAGAAACAGAGAGTGCAATTGTGTTTGCACACACACTTGTGCACTTTAATATCTCCTGCGCAAATGGCCAGTCTCCGTTAAGACTGGCCGCCGTGACCGAAATTCGGTCTGGAGGACATTGTTATACAATATACTTCATTTTATTACCTATTGAGGTTAAATTACCTAAGAATAATACAAACTACGAGATATATACCGCTTTTCTCGCACAACATTTTGAGTCTTGTTGTGTTTAACTAAATTCCCATGAGGCACCGGTAACGTCAGCAAACATTTCCCAAGAAGAACCATAAGATAAATATTATTGAAAAGAGAGAAGCTGAATTAAATTTAACAGCAATATTATTTATATCATTTTAAGAGGTAAAAGTAGTTAATAGTCTTTAAAAAATTTTGCTGATTTTAAATGCCTGCCCTTTAAAGGTGGTAGAGGCACCAGGCTCAAATGATGAGAAACAATAACCGTAGCTCATAGATATAGTGACGTTCAAATTAATACCAAAGAAACAAGGCCAAGCCGTTTCCTACCGTAAAAGACACTGGAATATATGTAGAACGGCTATTCTGAGCTTCTGTCAGAACGTAAACATGCCTGTCTACTGAAATAGATAAAGCGGAGATAGCAACCCGCTCAAGGTCTGAATTAAGTAAATAATATAAATACAGGACTCTATTACCAGTCATAGGAGAGAAGAAAAGACATACATTAATGTTGCAGACGAAACAGTATGGCGTTAATGGCAAAGCCAGGTTTGCGTATAAATAACTATATAAATATATGCTCTATATATAAACTGTCCCACTGCTGGGCACGGGTCTGTTATTAGTGTGAGAAGGGCTACGCCATAGTCCACCACGCTGGCCCAGTGCGGTTTGGGAGACTTCATAATTAAATCTCTCGAGAACATTATGGACAACTCTGAGATATGCAGGTTGCCTCACGACGTTCTTTTTTACCGTATATACGGACATAACTTCGAAAAGTCAGAGGTTTGGAGCCTTGGAATCGTACTCGAAACCTCTGCGTGGCGTTCCAACGGTCTCCCACTAGGCTATTGCCTCTAGGTTTGCATAGCCGAGAGCAGTATAAGCATCACAATCGACTTACGCATATCATGTAAATTATATGTAGAAGAATAAACACATAATAAAATTTACGTATAAAGTGTACCTACTTAAATTCCCTAACCAACTTTATATGTTCAATTTTGTGTACAAGAAAATATAATAATACGGTGAGATTACGTGCCTTATTATTAAATTTACGACGATGTCCAATAAATCTATTTTAAAATTAAATTAATTTATGGTCTACCCACACTGAACGTCGCGGTATCGCCTTGGTGTAGCCTCTATGACCATAGGATAAGGGTATAAATGGCTCAACCTATCGCAGTTCGGTTTAGATAACGAAAAGGCATTTTGTTGTTTTGCCGATCACATCTCACGGCATTTATGATATCTGAACGTGGTCATCGGCATATTTAAGTTATTTAATGAGTTGTCGTAAGTCAGCGATATAGTATTGTGTTATCTGAAATCAAGAATATAAGAATAAACCAACAAATTATTAAGAGAGGGAGATTACAGCTGCAGCTAAATTTCCGCTTAAAAGTAGAATTTCGTTTAAACTGTAGCAACCTAACTGGGAAAGTACTATACAGAAAATCGCAGCCAAGCAACTGTGTTGTGTTTCAATTATGATTAGGCTATTATATGCTAACTTAACAAAATGTTGTGACAACAGGGTATCAACGTAATCAAAGTTTTCTATACTAGAAGCATACTATAGAGACTATTCTTTTAAGTGTCGGTGACTACGGGAACTATTTGGGCTACTAGGGTAAACTAGTGTTTGTTTAAGCCTTGTAGAAAACGTCAACAAAAAAAAAACCTTCATACCACTCAGTATACATGCAACGACGGTAACCCCATGTGTGAGGCATTGAGCTTGCGATTTTACAAGCTACCATTAATAGTGCATTGGATGGCCATTGGTTTGAATTCTACACATTGCAGTATGGATGAGAACTCACCCCTAATACAGGCATTTCAGCTTAGCTGGAGGAGTTAATAAGATACTAGAACGAATAGAAACCAATTTTGGAGTCGCTTCTACCAAACATGTCCTAACCGTCACCACTGCAATTGAATAGGTTTTAATCGACTTTATACGAATAGTGTGGTGAATCGACTTCTGTTCATTTCGTTTTGGCGTATAATATTGTGGAGAGACCATTAGAAAAATGTATGATAAAAAGATTGTCAGAAAGCAAGCTGTATAGACGGCTGCTTTCAAGGTAGTTTTGAAAGTAACAGCATCTGTCTGAAATTGATTGAAGTGACAATTATTGTTAAGAAATATTTTATAATATTTGTGTAGAATATGTTTTTAGCAATAAGGTCGTCATCAAAAGTACTTCCTTTAAACTGTAATATCTTTGTTATTATAAATAAAGATTTAAATCCATAGCTGTGCTCTCGCCGTACTTAGATCGCACGAAAGTGTGTCCTCACTGACACTAAAAATAGAGAATGATAGTGTACAATTTTCAATATTCCGATGTCATGATGGCATTGTGTGTCGAACGCAAGGTCGAACGTTCCAGAAATATGACCACATTTTAACATAGTGGGTACTGGTAATAGAACATTTATGTTTTGAATCTTAGTATTTTTATTCTTCTATAATAAACATGAATCTGATTCGTTCTAATTATCCTGTATTAAATATTAAATAAAGTGGCTCGCTATGTCGTATAATATTATACCTATTTATTTTAATTTAAGCCTCACTTTAAACTCTATCGCCGACGTTATTACTAAATTATTTCTTTTTCTGCAGGTAAATCGACAAGCGGGATCAACGAAGAGATAATCTGGATTAGCATAAGCATGGCGATCGCTATAGCAGTACTTATAGCTATAGCATTATGCTATATTCTAAAGGAAAAATGTACGAAGCGACGAGCTTACAGAGAACAATCATGACGATACAAGGAGGAGTTCGCAAAGCACGCGCTCGCGGACTCCCTCACAGACCTCGACTTTGACTTGCCCTCGTATACGCTCTACCCTCAGTACTCTCCGGACGGCAAAGAATATTTCTACAACTTCCATCGCTTCTCATACATAAGAGAAAGCTTCAAGTTACCTCCTAAAGATTACCCAATAAAAACAAAAGAAGACATCTATATCAACGCGTGATTAGTAGGAACAGCTGTCATGAGGAAATAAGAATGTTGCATTTTATGCCATGATGTATAATTGTATTATATACTATAATGTTTCAGCGGTAACTGTGAAAGTAAATGTAGCTAGCTATATTTAGAATCCGTAAACATCGAATGATAGTCGTGTAAAGTAACAAAATTGAGTCATGAAGTTGACCAACAAATTATTTGCTTCAGTAAATGAAATCATATGTAACTTTCAAAGATGTGTGAATTACCTAACTCTAGTTGTGTTGAATAACACATGAAGAATCCCATAAGATTTACTTTTTTTTTGTACAATAACAAAGACCAACTAATTCAAGAAATAAGTTTTATTGTGAACGTATCATTTGGCGGTTGCGTAAAATGAATAAAGTTTAATTCGCCGAAAATATACGGGTCTCCAGTGAAAAAGGATAAAAAAAATTATAGTTTAAAATGTATCATATTGTAACTAATAGATATAATTCGTGTAATCCAGAAGCGCACAAAGCGTATTTAGTTTCTTCCACAAAGATACCGTTTTAAACTATCTATTATCCCTTTTCACTAGAAGCATAGATTTATTCAATGGTGTCTACAGATTTTAAAGTGAAATTTAAATGTTAAAATTTATTGTAAATAATGCTAAAGTACGCAAATTGTACTTGAATAATTAAACAAAAAGTTATACTATCAATTTGTCTAATACACTTTTGTATCCAGCTAACATTTATTTGAAGAAGTGCATGTAAAGAAAAAGTCGAATATAAAACATTAATATTTGACGATTCGTCAACAAGAAGTAAGGAAAATGAAATTATATTAAACTGTGATAGAACAGAGGCACGAGGGACTGAGTAAATTTTCTCAAAACAGTAATTGGAATGGTTCAGAGTAAGACATTCTTTTGTTCTTAGATTATTACGCAATATAGTCAAAGGAGAATATTTTGAATATTGCTTATTTCGATTGTTCCACGCTTCGCCTTGCCTCAGGTCGAAGAAACGATAATATCATGCTATAAAGTGGTACTCTCCTTCAGTCGTTGAATAAGATCTGATCTTAAACTATCTATCTGATCTTGAACATTCCCTGTCCCTAAATGAGTAGAATTGAAATGTTGAATTTTCCTTTAGGGACTAGGAGATGTTACCGAAATAATACAATAATTTCAGAATATTCAACGTTTTGTATGTATGTCCGTAATGTCTGATATAACTTTGTTATTGATAAAATTACTTATTATGATGGCATTCGTGTGAGTAGGTATTTGAAATCTGTGTGTATGAGTATATTGTAGTCAATAAGTACCTAATAAAATAATTTGTATAAATATAAAATCATGCGTGTATGTATTATAGTTAATAAAATTGATCGTTCTGATTAAATACAGGAATTTTATAAGAAGAAGTATTGAAATGGATATATTCAATATTTTATTATTAAAATTAATTATGTATAACTATTTGTGCCAATATATAGATAAAATATAAATAAAATCTTGTATTATTATAATACAATGTGGATAAATTATATAATTTTAAGTTACTCATGTAAAAATGAATGTAGATAATATGCATATTGATATTGTAAGGCGCACTACAATGAAATGTCTAAAATAAGACTAAGATGATGTTAGTTTCATGAAATAATGAATAAATAAAACACCAATAACACTGTGTTCTAGAACAGAATGAAAAAAAGAGAATGTCTGATTCTCTTTATAGGACACTCCGATTTTAAATATTCAAATTATTTTTATTGTAGTCTGCACATGGACGTACTATACTAACAATACGTCCATGAGCCTACATTAGCTGACAGAAATGATGAAACGACTGTCAACAATTCTGCAGAATCATTTTATTAGTAATTAAATCAGTGTTTATGTATTTTAATGACCAATAATACATTTTATGCGATGATTCCTTTGTTTCTAGAAAACGATGAAATAAATAACACAATATTTAAACAGGTCGTTTGATTTATGTAACAGATAAACGCCAGCCGTAATACTAATTAATTACATAAGGACAACAATAGATTAAACCCTCTATAATAAATAAAGAAAAAAAAAAAAAAAAGGACAACAATATTTTGCAAAATTTAATTAGCTTGTAACAAATTAACAACTTTGTATACTTACAAGTAACGCGTTAATAAGAGTTGTTTGTACTCTTGACAAAAATGGCCTAAAGTTAAAGATTTGAAACGATTTAATTAGTTAAGGAATTATAAAAGATATACATATAAATCAGCAATTTAGATACTGGTTTTAATGGAAGTTATTATTTATTTCATTAAAAATATGGATTAGTTATATGGTAGGTTTACAAATTAAATCTATGTTATACTTTAATCTATATAAATTTATATACCTATACACAATTGTTTCGTATATACATATTTTGTATTAATTTAGCAGCTATCCATAAGTTGCAATAAGAGATTGCTTTTTCAATACTCATAGTATATTTATTGCATTTTACAAAATGAAAAATGACTCTTCTGCCGATAAAGCCGAACAATAAAGTGTATGTGTGTATTGTGCGAACATATTGCTAAAAGCATACATACGAAGTACTTGGTACAATAAAATAGGTGCATACTAAAGAATACATATAACTATGTATATAACCAAATATAATAATTTGTTAGTAGATAAAGGCAACGTCCGATTTCGATCGTAATCATTTATAAACACTGTCTTTATTCAAAATTCCATCAGAATTATACACAATGGTAGATATAGCTGGCGAAGCATCCAACTTTCATTGCTAAAAGCATTGTTTACCTCTCTCGATTGAGCTGAGGGCGTTTCTATTCCCAGGTCTAACCGAGAACCTTTCAGGAAATCAATATCGAAGTAATACATTACCTTCGCGATTCCGTTCCTACATAAATTAGTACATTAACCCATACCGAGCTTTTTGTCATAAATTGGAGTTATAATGGCTTTGAAAACTTCACGGGTAGAACATCGTATAAAAAGGCAATAAAACGTTTACGTTATGACAAAGAATGCATAAGTTTTTATTGAATTACCTATAATTTTCATTTAAATAGCTTAAAGTTACGCTCTCATATCCCAGGAGGTAAGCTGTGTTGTACTACTTTACTATTTATTTATAGATAGTTTTGATGATGATATTTAGCTGCTGTGCATAGAGTCAAAAACAAATCGTCTATATACTAAAATGTGGTTTTTAATACATTAGGTAAAGTACATTTTCCACAAATTTCTTATGGTATACAAATTTATGTAGTTTTTAATTACTTTACTTTTTACAATATATCTATGGACACATATTGCACACGTTTGATTATTCTACATAAAGTAGGTTACTTTGTTACGTAACCTCACAAAAACAAAGTTTATTAAACATATTTGCAAAAAAAGCCAACATACTTCCTTTCGTAAAGTGTAAACATTGGAACAACAGACTATGTATAAAAATAAAATAAGTAACATTGTGTAACTGTAACATACATGTGCAGGTCTGTATTTCACTGTTACAAACGTGTTTGGAATATGAATATGATAGAAGTTCTGAATGTTCACACAAACTGCAGGAAAGGCGCCCATTCACATGAAGCGACGATCGTGACTCCTTTTCCGAGATTATTACGTTACATGTGCACAGCTGGGATAGATGCTGCTGCGATGCTCTACTTTGTATTTTATAATGTGTTCAAAGAGCGCTAAATTCACACACAGGATATGAATTAGAAATAAACTCGTACACAATAGGGTGGAGACCATGTCTCTTATCTGACCTAAAACACAGCTTTCTGGCTAGTTTAGGCGCAAGTCTCCCACGATATATATAAAACACAATTTCAGTCTTTATTAGTTAATTCAATTAAATAGCAACGACTGATTTTGTATCCTTATTTATATTGTGGTGCGTATAATAGAGACATATATAAACGTTTTTTAAATCACAGCTTTCTAAAGTAATGTTATACAAAAAGAATTTCCAATGAAAAGAAGAGAAATTACTGGATTGTAAGAATATCCTTGCATATCGCTCTTGTTTCATTATTATATATGACTATCATATCATTCCTTATGAACGCTGGTCGGTATTGGTCATTAATAAATTGACAATTATTGAATACGAAACTGTACTGTGTATTTCACCCTCACAGCGCCCGAGGGTATATTTGAAAGGGTTTGGAAAATACCTCACCTAAAACTAGGAACAAAGGGAAGTGTTACAAACTACTGTTCACAACAAAAGCCTACCTGCATTCGACGAGCCTTATCGTCAAAAGGCTTAATTGAATTGTACCTACCAACACAGTAAACAGTCACCCTTTGAATCATTTGTTTCGTAAAAACGAAATAAAATCTTTTAAAGCAACTTGTACTTACGAGTACCTAATAAATTAAAATCAATAGCAAATATTCATCCTACTAAGCGCAGTTCACTTACTTGAAACTGACTTATCTGAAATAAAGCGGTAGTTTAGACAATGTAAGTGAATATTAGGTAGTTACTTGATATAAGTACAAATGATTCGCTTTCATTACATTCGAGAAACAGTTGGCACATTATATTAAGTGCTTTCGTGTCGGTTGCTGACATTCCGCCTGATTGCTTTATAAAGATGTCAATTTGCACAATACGTTAACGTATTTATCTTTTAACCATAACGATCACCAGTCAAGATGCTATCTCGAGAAAGCATTATTCATCGAGAATATCCTTAACTCCCTGGGTTTGTGTAGAATAGAATCTAATAAAATATTTTATTTAAAATCGTTTCATGATTTTATTTCATGCGTTTCGTGCTTTGAAATAGACCGTGATATACTACTTATAAATATTAAACCCTGTGAAGATGTCTGGATGTTGTTAACCGTTGAACAGGTTTGGATAAAACATTGGATACTTTTACCCCGATTTACTTTCCCGGCGATAAACACGTAGGCGATACCACTGACAGTAACTAATAACAAATATTTTATTGAATTCTGTACGGCGAACCAATCGCTATTTTCACTTTGACAATGTTCCATTTAGACGCCGAACACATTCCCTATTATATTTTAAGTAAACCTTGTTTATCTGCGGACAATCAAAATAATATTGAGAGCCATTACGCCAAGGGACTGAACGACAAAGACGGACAGCAGGTTGAATAGGTCAACCCTTACAATTGTAAACCGGCTTAATTATATTAGGAGAGCTATAGTAATGTCCCTAATCACATCAAAATAAATGGACGAGATTCTAATACCTTTAGGTACATATGTATGTTTATAAAAAAGCGCTTTACTCAAATGCAAACCAACTATTTCTGTTAAATGGAACTAACACTAAATAAATTGCATCCAATCTGAATCTTAATCATTTGGCAAAATGAATAATGAACAGCAATTTGCAGTTCATTATTCATTTTTCCAAATTTTGTTATAAACATACGTACATATGTGCCTATAGGTATTAGAATCTCCTCCATTTGTTTCTATTTTTGGCATGTCAAACATTCAATAAACTCAAATTCATTTTCGCTCACTTTTGTGAAGAACAAATTAATAAGTATCAAGGTCAAGTGTTATTTGAAGTAGAAGCCGCAAAGGGCATTTAACGAGACGTGCTTGGCGAGTGGCCAGAATCCTTTTATAACTCTATCACGCAAATTGTGGTCTGCCGACTGTTCACAAAGTGTGACAATTAAGTAATTCATATTTTTACGACTTGTGAATAGCAATTAAGACTAAATGAGTTTATTGATAAGCCTTTAGTACGTACTTAGTAATTAAGGATATAATACCGCAATTCTTAATTGCGTTGTCCTAATTGAACAACGACGATTTGGAGACGAGATACGTTCCGTACGTAGCTGTTACTTTTTAGAAATATCTGAATTTGACCTCTGTTGTCATCATGGTTGTCACATTCGATGCGATTCAATGTAGGTGTCGCGTCGTATAAATCTAGATTTTCGATTTGAATTACGTCTAAGAGATTCAATTTTGGCTTGAACCATGTACCTACTATATTACATCCTATCGTGTAAGTTTCCCTGGCTGACCTATGAGTGAAATACTTTCTGTACACATAAATATTGATTTCTCACACCAAATATTAATCTTACCCCTATATTACTGTCACTCAACAATGAACTCATTCGTGTACAAAATTGCTTAAATAAGCATAAACAATCTCAAAGCGTGAATCAATTCATTGTTCAATGTTTCGTACAATACGAGCTCCGACCACATTGAAGAGAGGACAATACATCCTGAGAGTCTTATTGTCATGCTTCCAACGAAACAGAACAGTGAACATGGGCGAAATAACACTGGCCGATGTACTCGATTATTTACACAGCACAAAACCTTGTTTTATATATTTACAAGTATTTCCTGTTATATACAAACGTATATGGTAAAATAAAGCTATAATCAAGTTACGATTCCCGAGAACCCAATGAAAAATTAATATACCCACGTTTATTTCAATTAAAAGTTTTATTTACTTTGCGCTAGTCATTATGACGTAAGAGTATTTAAAGAAGCGAGGCGTGCTACTAGTCTTGGTATTTTCTATCACTGCTGATTACATAGTATTTAGATAAGATTAGAATTTTAATCAAATCCGCGATTTACTCTAGCGGAATAATCCTTAAAAATCTTTATTATTTTTAACAAAACTTGAATTACTGTAATCTATATATTAATACGTGAAGCAAAAACTTTGTACCCCTTTTTACGAAAATAGCGCGGACGGAGGACTATGAAATTTGGCATAGTTAAAGTTTATATAGAGAAGGAGGGGCGAATCCTAATAATTATATAAAATATGCATTAGAAATATATTAAATTAATGAAAAAACACTACATGCACATAACCATACATTTGACACACGCAGTCGAATCGCGTTCGTAGTATTTCGGCATTGTTCGGCTGATTTAGTACTATTCTTCGTAACTATGGTTACATATGTATATCAATATAAAATGACATATATCAGCAATATCTTACAGGCAAACTTTGGGCGATTGGAATGATATATATCTACTATTTATTTTATTATATATTTACGTATTTATAATTGTAATAAAGAATAAAGAAAATAAAATAGCAAGCTTAGCAATATCGTCAATTAAAGAGTATAGTTAAGTAAATAATAATTTGTTTGAAAAATATAGGTAAATTAACCTGTATAGATCGAAATCTAAATTAAATGTAGTATAAGGGTATAATTATAGATAATAAAACCTTAATAACTATCAAACTTAAAATTTAAATCAATTATGGTCGAATTTCTACGCTAATTGCGACCGCTAGTTCTAAGTAATGTATAAAATAATTAGAGTTTTTGTCTTCTATATTGTTCTAATGGCGCGAATAATAATAAAGATCCTAGATTCAATATTAATTGGGGTTAAAATTTAACATTGGATATAAACTGGAAGGCAATATATTAAAAGACGCACTATTATATAAGCCTGTTTCCTATATATAATAAAAAATATTTGCTTACGGGTATAAATAGCAAACTACCTGTAAAGCAATCAGATTTGACTTAATGTCAATCAATACGAAGAAAGTTCCTTAGACTATTCTCGTCGAGATAGATGCTATCAACGTCGGGATATTGAATATATTGAGATTCACGGAGCAAACTTTAATAGCGCAATTCCGATCATGTCATCGACATTATTATTAATTATGCCATTAATTACTATGTACCTACCGTTTCGCTTTTGTTTTCAAGTATATGTGTTTAAATTACCTCCGAGATAAAATTATTGGCTAGAAAGAAACCCGCCACGCACCCTGGGATTGCCCACCTCAACTATTGCAACAGAAAAAGGTTGACAATACCGAAATCTTCTGGGTAGAGGAACTAGAGGATCTATCTAGAAGGTTTGGGTGGGCAATCCGAGGGTGCTTGGCGGGTTCCTCTCTTCCCAATGTTTTTTTTGCAATAGATTTCCGACGAGTAACGCCTCCATTAAATTTACATCCGAGAGTAATACTCGTAATAAAAATGTTAAAAATAGTGTTCCAATGAATTCTAATAAACTTCAAATATGAACTTAAAGCAATTTATGTTCACATTTGACGTTTCTTTTAATTTAGGCGAGATACCATTTATTATATTTTTGACACTGAGACGATTTTATTACGAGAATTGAGCGTCTGGAGTCAAACCTATAAATATAGAAATGTAATCACGCTCGTAGACCATTTGCACAGATAAGCTTTCCGGCACTACCTCTAAAGAAATGTAAACAAATGCTGTGCCAACAGTTGCATAATTGTAATCTACAACGCTGTAACATCAGATAAAAATCCTAGTCAAATAATGATTGAGAAAAGAAGGCCATTATTCTTCCTCGGATTGCCAGCTTAGGACTGATAGGAGCGATTGCAAAAGATACAATCTGACTGGGTTGCCTCTGCTGTTGAATAGGAGTTTGACGGACTTGGGACATTTTTTTTTCTATGTATTTAAATATACGTACTCTAAATAGAGGTACATAGAGGTGTCTTGCAACTACATATCAACAGGTAAGGTTTTACGTCCCACGTAGCAGGCGGAGAGCCTAGTACCGTTTACCGGGCACAGTTCTAGACTCCATGGTGCTAATGAGAATTTGTTGACAAGAAAACCCAATAAAACTATGACGCGGGAATCAGTCATGAGACTACATGCACAACAGTCACATACAGTCACGCAGCTCAACATACTAATTTAATTAAAAACTACTATTACATGTTTATCGAATATAAACTTATCCCTACTTATATATTTAAGAATCTTACTTATCTTTGAAAGTATCAATGTGTCAACATTAAATTAATTATAACAAATTTAAACGCGCTAAATGTTGAAAACAAAGAGGCTAACGACATCAAGCTAGTTGGCTTATCTTAATTATCATTGCATTTAATGAAATACTAAGTAAGCTGGCGACAGAAGAAATGTTTTCTTATGCTAATTGATGCGTAATTGTACATGTAAATGAAGATTTATTGGTCTAGATTGTCATTGCACTGAGAAGGATAAACAAGAAAATATAATTACTAAAATAATCATACAGTGTGTATCTATATTCTCAAAGGGATAAGTGCAAATATCACTAGCTATGGTTCCAGATTCCACATAACAGAAGGCGAGCCTATTGCCATCTACTGAGCATAGTTTCAGATTACGTGCTGATACTAAAAAAAATTACAGAAAATCTTGATCCAAGAATCGACTTCGAGACCGGCATTTGCATTTACTAACACAGCGCCACCGAGCCAGTCTGACACATTTCTTGACAGTAAAAGCCAAACCTAACCCGGGAATCGAAGCTGTAAAGAGTACCGCCTTACACAGCTGCCACGTTTACTACCTTTAGGCCACTGAGGCAGTCCACAATAAAGTACAACTGTCTCAAACACAATGTATCAACATCGCTATCTTAATCTCAATAACCTTAAGAGGCAGGGCTAGGCGGAAAACCATCAATCTTTATTTATGAATGAACGTCGGAATCGGTTCTAACACAATCATTTATTTATAGCAGCTGTGCTTCGGGAACTCGAAGTAATAGTCGAATTTGTATATCTGTACAATAATGATAACCTCACAATGGATTGTATTCAGTTTTGCTTGCCTCAAATCTGTTTATAAACAATGAAATAGTCTCAGTAGTCAAAACTCAGTAGTCGACTTGAAACAACAAACATAACGTTAAATTGGTTGGCTATACGGCACGAATTCTGCGTTATACATGCAAAATTCTAGCAATTATGATACGCAATTTACATCTATAGATGACATGCCAATTTACGTACTAAAATAACTATAACACATCAACTAATATTAAAAATATATTAGTAACACGCTTAAATCAAGAAATGAGAAGTGGTGTTACACCCACATTTTGTATGCTATGGTCTAAGATTTCACGTAATAGGTGGCAAGCCTAATTACCGCCTACCGGGTAGAAATCCACACTTCCTACTGCGACTAAAAAATTGGATAAAACCAACAACACAACATAGTCGTATTAATAAAGTTTAATGTTCATCCTTCTCAAATTAATAAAAGGGCATTAGAGACTCGCTTTGCTAGACCCGCAGGTGTTATAAGGTTCATGTCGACAAGTGAGACTCTACTTGAGTGTATTCGCGACTGAAGCTAGTTTGCAATGACATAGTTTCTTTATAGCATTTTAACGTTTAATGCATGGAACTACTAAGCAGTCGTTCGCATAATAGTTTCATGGCTTAAAATGACAGACAGTTTACCACTTACCGCTATAGTCTGTATTATCTGTAAGAACATTAATCTTGAAAGCAACCGAGACAAATATAAAAGCGATGCTAACTTTTTAGATACCTTTTAACATAAAGCTGGTGATACTTATTATTGTTCTTTAAAAAAAGACAATTCTTGGACAGACAGCTTAGCCTAGATTTCTTTTAAAATCTTACAAAAGCATACAACATGGGAACTATAGAAACACATACAAGTAACGGGCACAAAGCATACCCGACACAGAATAATCATAGATGGAACACAAAATATTCTCCGGGAATCAAATCCACAACCCTTAGCGCGACGGCGGCGCCGAAGCGACAGCTTGCCCGACGCGCCATTTGTGTCGTTATTTTAATAATAGAAATGATAAATAAAATAAATTATACTACGTCACTCATTGACAATAAGAATCATAATATTTTCGTCAAAGTGACAAACCATTTGCAATTTGTTGATAAGATACGGTAAACAAACTATTTAAATTTGCGCGGCATTAAATGTTAAACCAAATTTGGTACCGCACAGACACAAATTTATTTTTATCAATTTTCTTTTATCTAATCTTGAATACTCCCGTCTAAGCACCCAGCCCGAGCCCGGTTTTAAATTTATTTGACAGTCAGATTTATGAAACGAGAAAATATATAAACAACACCATGTTTTAAATGGTTAATTTGGTGAAACATTTCTAAATTAAACTGACATTTATGGTTATTGTTAGCTTAATGCAATAACTAAAGTGGCTTCACAGAGTACCTTCTCGCTTAAAACATCCTCACAGTCGGTTGATCACTGATTGAATCAGACAACACTTGAAGTAAGTAAAGCAACGTGATAGGCCATAGCATTTAAATGAAAGGACACGGATAAACGTTCCTTTTCGCTGGAACAAATTGAGTCCCCTCGTCAATCGATAGTTTCTTGGCTGGTGCTCAACTTGCTTCATGTCAATTATACGATCAATCAGCCGTGGAGGCCATTAGACCGCTCGGACACGTCACATAAACTCCTCTCCTGAGACTTCCTATCTGCGCAGCCTATGCAAACAACTCAGTATCTATTGTATTACTACAATAACACTGCCAGTAAAAGTGAACTCAAATATTCTCTCTTCGTTTTTGTCAGTAATTTCAAGTCTAACTTACTAAACAAGAGTATAATCTCATAATTGCGCTATACACTTTAAACCACGAACATCTTCTTAAAATATAAGACGTTTTAGTTAAATTAGAAGGAAAATCTGAGCATCGAATTAATTTCTTCCAATTCTTTTGTTCCAGTTTGTTCATTATAACAATGACAATCTTGCCAACGTAACCGTCCTCGGGCGAGAAATATTATAATTTTTAAAACACGACGAACATTTAAATGTTGACGTAGCATAAGATGTAAGTAATGTTAAATGTTCTTCTCGCCTTTGAAGATAATTTTATATCATCTTTATTTTAGCAGTAGATGACACGGAAGAATGTGAAACAACGGATCTATTTATTACCTTTTATAAGCATGGATTTGATGTGGCGTCCCGTTTGAAAATAAGGTGAATTAGAATAATTTTGTTAATGAATACTCAAGTTTATGTAATGATCGTCCAATGACTCTGGGCAATTAGCCGAGGGATGTCTGCAAGAAAATTAAATTGTCTCGAATCTCGAAATTAATGGCGACAAAAAATTGAGTCGTGTCTGAGATAGTTACAAACTTTCATCCTCAGCATAACGGAGTTACAAATTTAGATGACAAGGTTATTACTGGTTATAATTTGTATGTGAAACTTAGTTAATAATAAATTTATTTTAAATGCATCTCCTGCTTTAGGGATTATTGCTATGTCGCGTAGGACTTTACAAACATTCAAACAACGGACACAAAGAACACCTGGGTGTTCTTTGTATCGAGATTCAAACCCACAACACTCGACGCAGTGTTAGCGGCGAAGAAAGAATTGTTTCTATCGTAACACAGGTGCATAAAACCTATGTACCTCTGTATTCATCGTTTTATTATCTCATTTGAAGCACATATTTAAAATTAAAAGGCAACACAGTTTATTTGTTGTAAACGTTACAAATACCTTTACGCAAGCAGATGAAACTTAGAGTGAATCGCGAACTAAATTGCCAGCACTCTAAGCTAGGTTTATAACATGATAAAATGTTGACTAACAGCTTAGACTGCTGGCATCTTATAATATTATTTTGTCGCTGAGATTACATCATACTAAAGGAATATAAATAAAAGTGCAATAAACGCAGCTTTTTCGTTTATATCTTCCAACTGGATAAAGGTAGTCAGTGTCTTCAATGAAAGACTATCTAATACTCCTCAGTATTAGATAGTCTACCTCTAGTGCCAGTAGTTAGAACCAGGTAAAAAAAGGAGTATGGAAGCTCAATATTAGTTGTACTAATCTGTCGTATAATCTCATCTACATGTGCATATATATGTATGTATCATATGTGAGGGCCAGTCAGTGCAGACCGGCGGCACTTCGACCCAGTGGGATCTTTTGTGTATACACATGTAAGTCGTAAGTCTGTCTCTCTTCTTAGACAGCTTACACTGAGGGGCTGATATACCATCTCATTAAAGTTTATTTAAAGACATGTCGCGGCCAAAGTCACAACGATATGCTTATATTCCCACTTGGAAGGTATGTAAATCTTAGCAATCCAAGCTATTTACGTGGTTTCATTTTTCTCGGAATCTAAGTATAGTCATTACACGGGTTCATACAGGATTTATTGACCATCAGAATAGTTTTTATAATATGGCATTACTTGTGATTCTCAAGTTGAGAATCTGCGTCATTTGAACACGCCTGCTTAGCAAAATAATTAGCATTTTCCTTGAGTTCTATGGCTTCTGTCGGAAACCATTGAATGATAAGCAGATCACCTTGTGATTCTAATTAAAAAATAGCATTTATATCATTTGTACTCTCTTTCCCTATATAATTATATATTTCTCTCTCCTCCTCTCTGACACACACACTTATTAGACCGCTACAACATTAATTATTACAAACAATACTGCTGATATTTACCGCTCAAAGAAGTTACTATTCCTTAATTCTAAATACTATACATTACAAAAGGGGCCTCATGACCTGTCCTAGCCTAATGTCCATGTAATTAGGGCCTATTATTTATAAGTTTTGTATGTGTAACGGACATGTCTTTATTATATTATATTCATCAGATAAACAGGATAGATAAGTTTAATTTCTATCTATTTTCTTATAGTAGGTAATACGGTGTTTAACTTTTAGATTTGTTGTAACATTACGACTAATGTCATATTAAAATATGAAATGTAGATACTTTTACATTTAAAGCGACAAACCAAGACTTTCATAACTTGTTATGTATGTACGTGCAACATAATATTAAAAATCAAAAAAGCTTCTTCATTTAATACATGTCTATATTGCCATATGCCCTCACAAATACTTTTAATAGGTGTCAACACAAAATAGTGGCCAAGACAATCAGTCTGATTTCGTTTCTTGCAAATCAAATGAGGATGATAAGACGTAGACAAATAAGGTTAAAAAACTATAACCCAACTACGTAAAAAAGGGGTCTAAGAAGGACGAACCAAGAAAATAATTGTCTTGGTTCGTCCTTTTTAGACCTCCTTTTTTATTTACGTAGTCGGGTTATAGTTTTTAAACTTAATTTAATACTTATTCGTAAAATTTATATAGCCTATGTCACTCGGGTCATTATTACGAATCTATTTACACCTCATTCATTAAAATCGGTTCAGTAGTTTAGGCGCTGCGGTGGAACATATAAACATATATACACAGGCTGCCAAAATCATTACCCTTCCTTTTGGCTTTGCCGTAGTCGAGTAAAAAGGATCGTTCCGTGAGGTTCATTCAGCAAATCCGTTAACTTTTTGTGGCAGCCCGCATTCGTAAAAAGGAAAGTTTCTTTGGTATAAAATTTTATTTTAGATCTAAGCGCGTTTCATTTCCTCTTAACGAGTTACAATTCAAGCCTATCATTATGCAAATGGTGCCGTAATTTTCTTTCATACACATACATTAATTTTAGAATATTAAGTCACGTACTTCATTGTCCGTTCGTTCATCATCCGTTCATCACGCTGCCATGATTTCTCATTAAGAATATCAAAGATTACGAACTTCTTTTTTTGATAGCAAGTCTATCGTCATCGTATATAGATCTCAAACTCAATTTTTATCTAATTGGTGTATTTTTTTAACCATTTGTAAGTTCTTGAGCTTTAAGACAAGCACATAAACCTATTATCTGAATGGCAAAATATGTCATGTATAATGTCGAAACATTTTTATTAAAAGTTTTTATCCCTTTGTCACTTATGTATGCTACATTTCTACAAACTTTTATTTAAGAAACGTAGGTATATCAATTTTAATTGTTATACTTAGAGCCGAGCCGAAGCTCTCATACAGAAACCTTAGTTTTTCTGAATTTATCGTGTGGAATCTTTGAATTTGTGTAAACTTACTTTATGTACTTTGAAATGGGTTCGCCACCTGTCAGGGTAAGCACAACCCTGCTACCAAAATGTGCTTACCTAAGTAACAATGGAATAATATATGGCTGACACCTAGAAGAGGGATGGATATTCGAACAATAGTTTAACACCTTGAAGGAGCAAACCACGAAAATGTTATATCTACTAATATTATAAAAAGGAAAGATTTGATTCTATGCTTTTTTGTAAGGATTTAACTCAAAATGTACTAAACCGATTTTAAAAATTATTTCCTTACTTGAAAGCTATATTATCACCACATAACATAGGGTATATTTAATTTAAAAAGAAGTACTGTTACTAACATAACCTAACCTACTTTTATGCAAGCGAAGCCGCGGGAAGTAGAAGTGAGTGAGTGAAGTGAAGGCAGAAAATACTTAGCGTATAATCAACACATTAACTATAATATCTTGACCAATTAAAGTTAAGTTACTTATGTGAAGTGTTCACGATTTAACATAGCCAAAAAATATGTTTCGAGCTCAGAGCAAATTTCATCTACTTAAACCGAATCCTAATCACGCTCTCGCTGTGTCCAATGAAGCAAATAATGAAGGCATAATTCAATTTCATAAACATAAACCAGTAGCGATTGTGTAGAGACGTGACATTACCTTAATGCGAGGATTTAACCCTACGGCTACTGGGAACCATTAAAGCTTAAAGCATAATAACCGCGGCAGCCGCTTCACAAAATGAAAGTCTGCGTTCAGGTGCGTACTGATAGCCGAACACAAATAGCTTAATTAACGTCGTAGTTTTAAAGTAAAACATGAAGTTGAACGTTGAATTCTGTATTTTCCATGTTGAAAATGTATTCCGTTTGTCTTTGCACCCATTTGTCTGATGCAAATTGACAAAGAAAATGTGGTCGCTTGTCGTTGAACACCATTTGTTGTAGCGTAACAGTTGTTAATGCTTCTTCTGCAGAATGTAATTACATTTTAACCTTACACAAAACTGTATAATGATGATTCAAATAAATAAGGCTTTACTTCAGAGTTTAACTGTTATTAATAGCAGAGATAGTAATCACAGTAATTCTCCATACAATATTAGCTATACAACTAACAGCAATACTTAATACAATAAGAAAATTCTTCTCATATCAAGCGAGTAGTCGAAAATCCGTGATCTTTTTAACCATAAAAAGCATTTATCATGTCGTGTAAAAGTAGATACAGTGTCCATTTCATTAAAAGCCGTCCATTGTACTCGAAGCTTATCGTCATCGACAAACTGTCATGTCTGACAGCTCACCTGTGTCGACAACCTGAGATAAATCGTGAGGATTACATTGTATGCATCCCTTTGTTTATCCTTTCTCACTAACTGCGTACAGAATAAAGAGTTTTGTAACTCTCAGTCTCTCTAAATAAAAAAATCAATCGTTATATTATGACTGGCTCATTCTTATCCTTCCGTGGAATTATGAAAGTATATGAAAGATTCTCCGCTGTGCTAAAAGTATTAATACGAATAATGTTTTGAGACGGGTCCTTATGTTGTATTACGTAGATTCAGAAGTATCTATGTGCGTTTGTGTTTTTCTACGGAAGGACTTTAGAACTTAATAACAAAATATTATGTTATAACCGATCAAATAACTTCATTCATCTTTCATGTTACTTTGCATGTAACTTTACATACATATGTTTTATTTCGATTTACCACTCATGGCTATAAATTAAATGAAAGCAGCATAGCGGATGCTGCTTTCATTTAATTTACTCCTACATTTATGAGTCACGCCTTAAAGCATACACGGATGTAGCCACAAAAGGAAATGTAGTTCAATTTTCTCGTATGTAGTACTTCACAAATTAAGAAAGATGTCGCATTTCGCCAAGTGTTATTATCATTGCGAGTGTAAGAGCGGCAACAACGCTGAATCCAACAGCTCTATCTGTTAGACGAAGCTCGTAAAATGTGTAACAAATGTAGGCGCTTGCTTCTCGCCCTAGGGCTGATATTGTACCCCAGTCGAACAGGAAGTCAATGAGAGTAAACACTAACTCAACCCGGAACTGAATCAACGAGAGATAACAACATTGTAGAATATACAGCGAAACTCACACCCGTAAAAACAAACGTATTGCTGACTTGATATAAATGTCTATAGAAATATTATAATTCGTTCATATGAATAAACTGCTGATGTCTAATCGTACTTCAACTACTTGCTAAATTTATTTAATTAAGACATTAAATAAATCGGTCTCCTCCAGACCAAATTTCGGCCAAGAGGCTCAAGGCCTGAGTGTGTTCAACTGGCAGAAATATAGTATTGTGCACAAGTGTGGGCGGAAACACAAGTGCGCTCTCTATTCCCTAGCTGTCATACTTCGATGCGACGGCAATCCAACACGGCCGGAGAGAGATGAGACGCAGGACCAACGGCTTTACAGGCTCGTGGGTGTGCAACAACGCCTAATTATAATAATAAAAATAATTTATTTAACAAATATACAGTTACAAATATTTTAACCATATATATAGCACAAATAAAACTTAAGATTCTGAAAATTTGTGTGAAAAATCACCTGTCTCCTGTCTGTCTCCTGTACTAGTTAGAAACTGTATCACAGGTAGGCAGTCTCCTCAGTTACAAAAAAATAAATAATAATAATAATAATAATAAAACGTTCAAAAACCATTTATTGAATATAATTCTCGCCGAAGAAATTTTTGTTTCCACAATCGTTGTGCTGATTACTCCAGTCTTTGTTCCCTAGTAGACTTAGTTAACAGTTAATAAAAACGTTCACTAAATAATTTAAGAGAATACCTGCTAACTTTGTAAGATTAAGTTTCAAAAGAATTCAATAGTAAAGAATGAAACCCTTTTCGTTTTATTGTGTCTATCTGTCAAGCCTTATTCTACCATTAAGTGGAATAAGGATCGCTCAATAAAATTTATATTCAGATTATATCTCCTGAGGTACTTAATCTTAATTAAAAATTTGCACGAATAGGTACGTAGTAAAATTTGAAAGAATCACCTTAATATTATTTAAAGTAATAACTCAAATTATGCCTTTGTGTTTTTAAAAATGATAATTTTGTGACCCTTAAATTCCGGTTGCTATATTCAAGAAACGAGCCATTTTTCTTACGGGCGGTTAATTTTTGACACATATTTTATTATAAATTAATCACAATTTATGTAACTATCCGTAACTTGAACAATTCGTTCCTTGAACATAGAAACTAAGACTTCTTATTTCAACTTATTGATTTTCGACACCGTTTAACGTCCGTAACATGAATTGCTTAACTTAGCCCTAATTTAAAGTTTGTGTTGTGTTACGATGTTGTACTGAAATCCGTTACAAAGTTTGAACATGTCTCGCTGTGGTCTGCCACATCTGGCGCCCATGTGCCGATGTTACTGTACACGTATAAAAAACAAACTTCGCCTATATGCCTGCTTCAAAGGGTCTAATGTTAGTATAGGACGTGCCTATAATAATAGCATTTCGTTCAAACATTTTGGGTAATCGTAGCTGAAGAGATTATAGTATCTACTTATATCTTGGCCATAAATGTTAAGTGTCTCAAGAGAGGGTTTAGGGCAGTATGAACAAATTCGTAATGTCGTCACATAAAGGAACAATCGTTGAGTACGTACCTAAAGTAAATTTTCCCGTATCTCTCTCTTTTCAATATCAGTGTAGATTTAAATGAGGCAGATACAACTCCAGTAATAATAATTCAAGCGGATATTACAAGGATTCAATTTCCAAAGATGAAATCTTAATGGTAGGTACTTGTGGCAACGTTTCAAAATCATACAACGCTGTGAAAATAGATATAATCATGCTATTGTTTTGCATAAAATTCATTTGGAATTATGCTGATTCTTTTTTGGGATGAAATAAAATTGTAAAAACGATAGCCTTGTGTAATTCTAAACAAGGGCTACTTACTATTATGTACTCCTTCGAGGATACAAGAGTAAGACTATGTACATATGTATGTATGTAACTTTCAATACGTTTTCTTCTAAGGTATGTTATCCGTGCGCAAGTCTCATTCGCATTTGACTGGTATTTTTTATTGAGTCGTCTATGCCATTCTTATAATAAAAGGATTACGACACAGGTAACAACGTCGGTGAACGATGGCCGACATCGTTGCCGACACCGACACTGTCAGGTACAAAGTGAAGGATTACGGAAGAGAAAGGTAAGGTTCTATGATGGCTATATTGTTATGGTGATATATATAGCGTCACATGTTGTTTTACATGCGATACATTTTAATTTACTTGTATTATAGAAACATTTAAGACTCTAGAGAGCCAACTATCGTAATAAAAATTGTTTAAAAAAGAGTCCCGATCTAGTTTTTGTAAATAGTATTCTCCTGACTGAAGCATTTAAACGTTTATTAGGTCAATTTTAAACAGTTTTTTTTTTTTTTGTATCTATTTATAATAAGCATATTATATTTTACGAGATTGTCTCTCTATAAAAAGATAAGGAACAAATACAAGTAATTAAACACGTGATTGCTCTATAGGCCGAAGCGCGACGCCTCAGTACTGATTGCGTTCCACAAATATTTAAGTTAAGCTTGGCTATACTTTGCCTCCGTTTCTATTTCAATATAAAACCTTTATATAGAACAACAAATAATAAATCACTCTCCACTGTATGTAGAAAATACAGGATCGTGCGAGTATATTGTGTAGAGCTTTTTCTTTTGAATCTCTAAAAAGATTGATTCTCAACACTGTTCCACGCATCACTATTATTTGTACCCAATGAACAAACATGCATTATTCTGGCCTTTATACAATATTTAAACTGAAAATCTTTGAAATCAATCAGTTGCTCGGAATTTAAAGATATCAATGTCAACTGTTTCATTCTAATAGTAGCAAATCAGAATATGTCCCAACGGCGTCATAGGGACAGTGATAAATTGCAGCGACGTTTCTTCACTGAGTGAATCACGGCACGTAATTCGTCTTCGTCTATTTTTTTTTAGTTGACACAAGCAGTGGAGCTATGTGACGTCACACGGATCTAGAATTGTTACAATGATATGTTAGAGAATTTCCATTTACATGTATACTAATTCGTCTACAGTTAAAAGGTATACAGTTTACACAAAAATGCCACAAAGTCGTCTAATTATATGAATTTCAGCGTATTATTTCTTACACATTCCATTTCCCCATTCTCAGAGCAATCGATTGTAGAGAAATTTTCGATTTATTTTGTTAAGACCTTTTTAAGTTAAAGGAGAATCGTAATATCACCCTTGAAAGAGAACTAGGCATAATGTACCTACCTATGCTCCGAAAATCCACGTTCATTTTTGAATTGTTCATGATTTGTTCTGTAGAATTAAGTTCTAAAAGCTATACGATTTTTTCAATAAATTATTATTTGAAACGATTCCTATGATTTGATTTTGACTTCACAACTGTTTTTAAAGTAGTTCTGAACGGCTACCAGGGTTACCAGCAATCAAGACATCGTTATTTAAATATCCCACTAACAAATATTGAAAACGCATTATAATTATAATTATAATAATAATATTCTACCACATACACACAACACCATATAGCCCGAACTAAGCAGAGCTTGTACTATGGGTACTAGACAATCGATAAACATACATATATGTTTTTTTTTTTGTAAATACTTACATATTATACATAGAAACGCCCAGACCAAGACAAACATCCATGTTTATGCACACAAATGTTTGACTTGTGCGGGAATCGAACCCGCGACCCCAGGCGTGGCAGTCCGTTACACTAACCACTACGCCATCGACGCCAACAAAGAATATACTTTTTAATATCAACTATCGTCTAGTTAATTATTTGCAAAACAATAATATAAAATGAATAAAACAGTTAATATATATTTTCAAAACTTGATATATTAATGTTCTTAATATGGCAATAAGTACAACAACATATTTCCGGTTTTAAGATATTAAAAAAGTAAAACCAAATGAAGGCCATATCAATACCTATAATTATTATGACTTTCCACATGGGCAACACTGCATGTGGAAACTTAATTTGGTTGTTTTATTAACTTATAATGTTGTGCAATATAACTCAGTTTTGCAATTCCTTGCTCTTAAATGTATATCTAGTGATATTAGAAATATGACTTTAAAAGTAAGGGTAACTGTTTTAAAAAGAGAGAATTTTTTAAAAATCTCGGCGCTTTTCGTAATTCATATTTATTCCTCTTTAAAGTATTTATTATACCCTACATAACGAGGTAACTTTCATCTTGACTCAAAAAATATTTATAACAATATAAACCGATACTGGAATCCATACAAGCCAGAGCATTCTCCTTTACCTCAATGAGGCATTTGGCGCTTCATTGAGGTATAGTATAATTAACTTAAAAATATTTTAGGCAGCGATTAGCTAAACATTTATTTAGCAATAAGTACGCCGCCGTGAAATATGGTACCGCAAGGAGTAGGTAAATTTTAGTTGATAGAATACATACAATATTTATGGTACATTAATATAAATTCAAATGAAAGTGAATGAAGCCAGAAAAGAGTAGTGCAAATGGAAATCCGTAGTATCTGCCTACCCCTCTGGGAAACAGGCATGAATCTATGTATGTAATATAAATTTAGCATGTAATAGTTATATTTAAATGTATACGCTCAGCTAATTAAATCTGAAGATCAGCGGCTAACACTTTTTCTTGCCTTTTATATAATGTCTGTTTATTAAATCTGTACCCAATTAAATCATCTACGTGTGGAGTAAAAGTAATCTAATTAAAGATTATTCAAAATGTTAAAAGAAGCTTAATAAGTTTTACTTTTTTGTAGGTACGAAAAAACACAATAACTCAAACACAGTGCCTTTAATGTCTAACAAGGAAACTTCTTAGGTATTACTACAAGTATCTTATCCTATTGTTAAAGGGGATTATTGGATTATTAGTGAGATAAGAAAATTCATGAAATAAGAGTCAAAGGTATACGCCGTAAATTTAAAACACAACTATGAACAAACAACGACTGAATAATGAGACCTTCGAAATACTAGGTTACATCCGCGGGTTTGCTCAATTGTGGTATGTACATATGTCATTAAAACATAGCCAATAACATCTATGTTACTCAGGGCTAGTATAGCTTTTTATAAGTGATACAATTATTAATATCAGTGTATCCAAATCATTAAATACAATAAACAAATAAATTTTTCCTCTTTAATTACATAGTAGGTACATAATTTATACAGATGTAAATAATTTTACTTAGCAGTATCTTTAACTACATAAAGAACGTATGTACATAAGTATCTTTCGACGTAAAAAATACACATAGCAAAATACTAATATTGTTTTAGTAGGCTTAGTAGTTTATTAAATACAAGTTCTTTCAAATCTTTGGCAAACAAATAATCAACATGATTAAAGTCTTGTAGTGATATTTTATAAAAGTCAACAGTATTTGGTAACCTTTGCCGCAAAACATCAATATCTTCAAAAGTCACTAACCAATCGTTATCGCTGTAGAATAAAGCTACAGGTACAGATATTTTTTCTATGTCGTATTCTGGGGGTTCCTTCTGACCGTACATTTCCAAATTTTTTACTTCTCCATAGTCAAACCTTCTAAATACCCCTGATATCACAGTCTGCGAGTAGTGCTCGATTTGTTTAGTCGCTGCGCCCGCCGGCGTGTGACTAAAAATGACTGGCAAGTTCGTAATATTTTGTTGAGCTGCGTTAAATCCACAAATCATGAAAACCATATTACTGCAAACTATTTTAGCGAGTTCCGCTGTACCACATATATTAGATCCAAAGAGTTGCAATAAATTACTGCTGGGCAAAAATTCATGTAATCCTATTTCTCTCATAAGAGAGAACATCTTTTCTGGTTGGTAAAATGTCACATATTTCATAAAATTGAGAAAAGGACTTTTCATATTTGGTATTGCGGTAGGAGCAGCCAAACCTATCATCAGAGATACTTTCTCGTTATATTCGGGCAACTCGGAACACATGACATAGAAGGCTGTAGCTCCTTGTGAGTGACCAACGTATAATAGTTTTGTTTGATTACTGGCCATTAGTACGAGGTCGATCATAGCAGGTATATCATAGCGACCTATCTCATCCCAACTAAAGTTCCAAAAATCAGGTGTAGACGGAGCCAGAGTTTCATGCCTCCTTGAGTGTTTGTTGCCTCGAGCATTGCCCATCCAGACGTCGTATCCCTCGTTAGCGAGTAAATAAGCAATTCCAGTGTCTGGTCCCGCAGTCACCCAGTCGTCGGCACTCATTAACAATCCATGCATTAAAAACACAACACGTCCTTTGCGAGGTATTCGTATGAGAGTAAGTATGTAGTCATCTTTCGTTTTTACATTATGCTCCTCCACGTCATGACCATATTTCCGTATCAACTGCGAAACATTTAAATGTATGTCTTCATTCTCAAGCCCTGATGTGTATTGCTTCAAATCAGCGTCCACTTTTGTACTCGAGAAAAGATTGAAGTCTTGGGTGAATTTCAAATAACTGTGAAATTCGTTAATGTCCACCATTTCATTATCACGAATTTCATTGCCCAGTGACAAGCATTTAATACAAACGACACTTATTAAAATATATATACTAGAACTGCTCATGTTTCTTATCATTTTGACGCTAAACTTTAAACATTCAATACAAATCTGCTGCCTATTTATATCTGAGGTAGATTGAGGCATGCCACATTGATATTAAGGTCACATTATTAGGTGTAAATCACTCGTAATTAAAATGCTAATTTGGAGTCCATCGACGGGAGTATACTTGTGCAGATAAACGATAGTTTAGAACGTAAATGCTATAGCAGACATATGTATAACGGTAAAAAGTTCCAAAAATGGCAGCCTAAAGGCCCAAACGTTGGCCAAGACATTAAGGTAAAGAAAAATTTTGCACTCGCAAAATATCACCTATAACAGATTGTTCATACCCATGTGCGCCATCATTAAATTGAAACAATGTCTTAACATCGATATATTTAAATCCTTTTGTATGCTACTGTACCCAAGCTCTTTTAATCAAATTTTACAGTTTAGATTGTTCGTATTATATTTGTGATCATTGTGGGTCATTCAGATAACAGTATCTGCAAAGATTTATTATTAATTTCGGTGTACAGGTATGTTTAAACTAGTTCCTATAAATTCTTGCTGATATTATAAATGCGAAATATACTATCGCATTTTGTTGGAGCGTCCTTCTCTCACAAAGCAACTGAGTATCGGATCGACATGTTATTATTGCATAAAAAGAGTTTGTAGGGCCTGCAAGTGACGTAGGCTATTTCTCACTTTATAGATATTTATTTATTTTAAACTACGTTTCACATACAGTTTCACCCGCCGCTTTGTGCAAACCTGGTTTGTATGGTTACATGATTTTTAAATATCGGTTATATACATACCGATATTTAAAAAAAAACAAGTAACCATACATATATTCGTAAATTGCCCTTTAATTTTTATGCTGAATTCAAAATAAGTGTATCATATCATAATTTCATTGTAAAACTTCAAACATAATATTGTCATTAGCATTCCAGCTATTTCTTATTTATAAAAATATTAAGTAGCTTTTGATTTGAAAAGGCATAAAATAACACTTTCATAACGTTATAACGGATTTAATGTTAATTTTATTGGTCTTGACCGCAATAAATTTTGCGTATTTATACTATTTATACACATTTTGTTGGTTACTAAGTTATTCTTTCTTAGCCTCATCACCGTCATAGCTTGTCTCCGTCAATGTGCACCAAACGTGATCTCTCAGATAAATTAGACCCTACTATGACAATTCGCTCTTAGATTATTGGGTATCCAACTGTCCAGCCAAACTAACACATTTTCCAACTTCACTCAATCTTCTTTTATATTACTAAGCTAATAAATATTGATTTTATAGTTTTATCTGCGATTTATATTTATAAGAGGTATGGTAAACTGAAGTATAGCTGTGATCTTATGTATGGATGAAGATTCACAGAGAAGTTTAGAGCCAAACAACCTTGTGTTGTTTTATGTATGTTTATACCAAACTAAGAAATATTGTTTTATAGGAATGTTTTATCTAAGCGATTAATATTTATAAAAAGGTACTGTAAAAAGTATAGCTATGATCTTGTTAATGGATCTCTGTCCATCATAGCCAAATTACCTTATACCTATAGTTCTCCTGCAGAAAGTAAGACTTCCAAAGGACTTCATGTTTTCAGAGAGATTTGAGGTCTTCATCGTTATGCTGGAAAGATAGCGACTCCTTTGTTGAAGTATTAACAACGCACGAGTAATAAACAACCTATTACCCACGAGTTACCGTGACGGCAGAAAATCAGGCGGATCGTATACTCCTTTACCACATAAGCACAATAAAAAATACAATCATCTTTAAGCTGACCGTATTGTCTGAGTAGCCAATATACAGTATAAACGGCCACAGATGAGTATCTATTGTTGGCAACTATTAGACCGCGAGCGTTGCTCATGCTGTACTTGAAGTAAGCAACAATACTAGCTAAAAGAAATGAGACAGCTATTGCCTTTATCAAGTGAAATAAGAAGTTTATACGATAGTTGTTGAGCTGCGGTCAGTATAGTACCATAGAACTTTAAACGATTTTAAATGGATTTTTTAATTTACTTAGCTATCCTGGATTTAATAACTATATCTTATAATTCAAAGCTTTGAGCCTTCTAGACATAAACAAGTAGATGACTTGTATTAAACGTATTGAAATGGTAGCAATGTAGGTTAATGTGGAGACATGGTCGATTTGTCGCTACGTAAACTGGCAGAACAATAAAAAACAAAGAGCTTCATGTCGAAGTGTTGTTACGACTTAGCGTCGGCTTTTGTTTTATCAACGACCTCTATAAATAGCTGGCTTTTATTTTCCGTGCACCATAAAGTTACCCACTTCAAACAATGCAAGTAAAATGGGTTAGCCGTTTTCATTGCGAAACTTATCCATTTCTCCGACTGCGATATTACCAGATGTTTTTATGGAGTGGTTTCCGCTAAAGTGGATATGTATGTAACAGTGTTTCCAAACTTCTTTTTTACGTGTGGTTAGTGCTACTCTAGTGTAAGAATTTCGAACCGTCTGCCAGACTCGAACTTGGCTTAGAAGCCTGAGTCAACGTCACAATATTTAAAAGCGATTAAATGCTTCTGTCTGTCCTCAGCATGTGCATATATTGGAGGATGCCAAATGAGTCGTGGCCACCCCAGAATTCTCTGGTGCGCACCCCAGGATGTAGGGCTTAAACTTAAAATTCTTGATAGGTATATAGGCCATCGCCGTTAAGCGGTCGGGAATAACCCTAAATACGACAACGGTCCTAAGAGTATTTAGTACCCGAAATTAAATGCTAACACACTCTGTCTTATGTGTTGTTGTAGGAAAACACCGACCGTCCGTCCAAATTTGTCTTTAGTTCCAAGTTACAAGATGGGTGTCACTACTTACTCTAGATTCAGTATGGCTATATACTGCGTTGAAGAAATACAAAAAATATAGTCCATATGTCCGTAACTTACTGAGAAGTAAGAACAAACGAAAGCGCGTACGAAGTTTTTCAACCAAATAAAATTAAGTGTCACAGAGACTGCAGTCATGACGACAGTAATTAAATTAAATAATATTTTCTCTTTTCTCCGTATAAGCTTAATAGTATTATGTGTAATTGCCTTTTTATTTTCTACCTACGAAGATAGCTCTTGAAGCTAGATATAAATAGCTTGTGTCGTAAACTTAGAGCCACCAAAAAGGATGAAAACAATTTTTACTTAACTTTTCCAGTAACTTACTGATAATATGATGCATTCAGATAAAAATTACATGAATTGCTGGTAATAAAATTCTCATGCCGTGATGGAACTTGTCAAGAAGTCTCTGTAAGAGAGACAACTGAAAGAAACCGTTTATATCAAAACTAGAAAATTAAATAGATATTTGAAAGTATATTTTCTTTCCAATTTGTTCTTTATTTCGAAATTATTTGCGAGTATTATATCAATGAGTATATACAAATCTTTTCTCATTCCGAAATGTCACAAATTTATTAACAGGACATACGTGTAACATTGTTTTCAAAGCGTTAATGGGATCTGTCGCACGTATAAAAGCATCAGACACGTCGCATTGATAAAAGTAAATTAGTTTAGTGCACGAATACAGAGAGCCTGTTGGAACGGGTGTCCGACTTTAACTCCAATAGATCCCTGCAATTTTACGCTCACAATAGACTGTACATTCATGGAGCACTAGATTTTGCACGTGGTAAATCCTTAATCTCAGTCTTGTCTTTTATTGTAAGGATTGAGCTTCATTTTATCTGGCTTACTAACTACAACTTATTCGAATAGCTTGCTAACTTTCGCACTAATACAACCGCGGGAGTCGCGGAACAAACCCGGCGAGAAATTCCTTTTTAAGTGCATACTAAAAAAAAAGCGTAAAATCGCGTAAAAGTTGCTTAGTTTAGGTTATATTAGGGGCAGTACATTTTTTTTAAGTATAGCATATGTTAATCGATGATAATATAACTTTCTAAGGATGAAAGAATATTAAAATCGGTTGTGTAGATTTTGAGTTAAACCCTTACAAACAAACGAACAAAATATCAAATCTTTACTCTTTATAATATTATTAGGTATAGACATTCATTTGGTACATTTTGGCACCTGTCATCGACTGCTTACTATAACAGACTTACATCCGATACCTCTTACACCTGAAAGGCAGATTTAATGTCAACTGCTAGAATTGGCTAACAACAGCCATACGAATTACTTGGCTTGAGTTTGATTTTGACTCGTCGTTGTTTCTCAACGAGCCTTTCAGCTATCGAGTGTGTACGTATAAGTCAATTTTGGCTAAAAGTACTGATATTTAGCCAAATTCATACACATCAATACAAAGACTTAATTATAAATTCCAAACACTACAGTACATATTTTAGTTATCTGTAGTGTGTTATATTTTTACAAGTAAGAGACTACATCGAAGCGATAAATAAACTTACTCTCTATGTATGTACAGCTAGTTGTGATAAAAAAATACAATTTGTGACAACGCGTCAGTAGAGAGCATTTCTATCGCTTATATCCCAGCGTCAACAATTACTGCCTATATATTTTTTATATATTTTTTTTTAAATGACATTTCCCGCTCTGTGAATAATTCCTATGCCCGCGACACAGTAATTTGGACTTTACAAACATTCGAACAAAGAACACCCAGACTCAACAACTATTTGTGGATCACGCATATTTATGTCCCGTGTGGGAATCGAACCCACAACACTCGCCGCGGTGGCCTTTGCGAGGCCACCAGGTAAACTAGTGGTGTAAGTGGTGGCCATCCGCGCAGTGTTCTTTATTAATTTATTAAAAATTATAAAATTACATAGTAGTACACAAATTTTAAAATCTGGTTTGATAGAAAGTGCAATTATGCACTACCTACTAAACATTCTTCTCTAACACTATTTATATATTGGATCTCAAATTTTATAAGCAGCATACAACAGATTTTCACAAATAGATCCTACCTAAAGTATCCAGCCTAGATAAGAGCAGCGATAGCACAGTGGGGAGACCAACAGACTGCAATGCAGAGGGTCTCGGGTTGGAACCCACGTCGCGCACCTCTGACTTTCGGAAGTTATATGACTTTTCGAAATTATGTGCGTATTGATTGATAATTATCGCCTGCTGCGTGCCTCGGAGAGCACGTTAAGCCGTCGGTCCCGGCTGCCATGAACATCTATGGCAGTCGTTATTCGGAGAGTATCAACACAAAAGATCCCACTGGGTCGAAGTGTCACCGGTCTGCACTGACTGGCCCCCACATAAGATAAGATAAGATCCAGCCTAGATACCTCACTCTAAGAGTCTCAGACACTTGATCAGTTATGTATAGGTTCCATGTACCTGAGCGATTCTTCTGCCACATTTTAAAAAACCACGTGCTAATCTGAGAGTTGGCATAACATTACTATAGAATGACCAATAGAATAGTTTGTCCGCTCTATTACTTACACTATTCTTCCCGTTTGCCAGCAACAATAGCATGAACCCAACGAGAGCAGTACATACCTTTAATACACGTAATAACGAGTTTGCTCAACAGTTGTAAACTTGCAAATGCAATGCAGATGACCTACAAAACGAGTCTCACATGGACCGCATAGAAGTGGGTGCAAAAAGACATTACTATGCGGACCGACGGCGACATCTCGCCGTGGTGTCATGCAATTATTCGCATACCTAATGAATAAAGGACTTGTTCAATATAGTCTATAGTGTAGTAGAGAAGCGACATAGTCACGTTGATATGTATAATTATAAAACTGTAACGTGGCTGTGTCTTTACATTAGAGATGTTTTTGTAAAACTAATTAGGGTTAACTATTTAGAAGTGTCCAAACCCAAAAGAATGGGTTTTAGAGTTTGTCTGACCGTTAATTTGTTTCAGTATCACGCTAAAACAAATGCACGGATTTTGATGACTACGCAATCCATTACCTTGGCGCTTTACCCACTTTTTAACCATATATGATTTACCAATTTTTCTTACTGGTCTTTTTTGGTGAATAACAAACTCATTATATATTAAATCGAATTAGGCGTTACTTGGGAAAAGAGGAATTCACCACGGAACCCTCGGAATGCCCACCACAACTTCTGCATTAGAAAAGGTTGAAAATACCGAACTCCTCTTGATAGGGACAGCCATGTCGTGGGATCCGGACGTACTCCAACTTGCAGTATTCCGTTACGAGCACAAAATATGCGACGACACGTGTTTCGCCTCACCGAGAGACATCTTCAAGACAACGAATAAGCTGCATATTCTCATTCGTTGCCAAACGTTCTTAAAGATGATGGAAGAATAATTTTAAACTCATTATAAAAATCAATCAGTTTCTGCTTTATGAGTATATTTATGTTCTAATAAATAGAGATAACAAATGAAGTCGTTTAAAAAGAAAGACTATATAAAGATATTAGTCTCTATATATTTCTCCCAGCTACCAGTACGCTATATTTATTCGCTAATTATGACATGTAATAAAATTGGTCTATAATTATTACGTTCAATGGAACCAGAGTTATCGTGCGTAGTGCGAGCGATGTAAATTGTTCTGCAGGTGAAATGTAGTCTATGCGGGCGAAATCGCGGCATAATCTAATCCTAACTAATATTATAAATGCCAATGTGAGTTTGTTTGTTTGTTACGCTTTCACGCCTTAACTACTCCACCAAACATACACGTTGCCAGGGGTACAAAAAAGGACATATAATGTACCTTTTTTTCAGGAAAAGTAGTGTTTCCGACGGATAGAAATTGATATAACTTACATTTACGCGAGCGAAGTTGCGGGCAAAATCTAGCTCGAAATTATATAGTACATATTAAAAATAACTAGTAGTCGCCCAATGGTCGACCGTATGTACTTTTTATAGTTCGAAAAACCTCTTATACAATAGCTTAGTCCGTCCGTCCGTCCGCCCGTCCGTCCGTCTGTCTGTTATACAACTTTCAACTCAAGAACCGTAAGAGCTAGAGAATCGCGATCAACGCTATTCGACTCAGCATAGTCAATATACCCCAGAATAATTATGACCTTTGACCTCTGACCTCAAGGTCACGTGATACCATTTTTTCCGAACTCTAAGATTTACGACATTGTCATGGCTGTTTCTCACTTGTTCTTCTACTTTAAATATGTTTTATGTTTCTGCACTAAGGTGTGCAGAAACAGTTAGTTTATATAGAGAAGACTCTACAAAACTTTAACTAGGTATACTAAATCGCAAGTCTTCCGTCCTAACATGCTTGAAAAGGGATACAAAGTATTCTCTTCATATATTAATATATAGATAATGTGGGAAGATAATTAACTGCTGATAAAGTTGCCAAGCACTCTTACATTGGCAATTTTCCTTACAGAAATGATACTTAATTAGTAATCAAACACTGAATTGTTTTCTGTTATAAAGTCGCTAAGTATATACTTACCTACTAATGCTTAATTTGAGTCAATACACATTATCCATGAATAAGTTTAAGCTATGACAGCATCATATTTTATTAGACAAATATAAACAAACCAAATGCACAATCCGGCACAATCTTGAGCTTATTTTGAGCATACAATTTTTGCCTATCATGAAGTCGATTCGCAATCAGGCAAAATGTTATTAAGAACTTCCTAACATAAAATCTAATTTTCTTTTATAAAACTCCTAATTTCGGTACGTGATCGGTAACAGGTGTTTCTTAGATGGAAATTACGCACCTCTCAACTCCCTACTACGTAGTACCCAAACGTACACATCTAAATTTGGCAGGTATATACATACCTGCCAAATTTAGTTGTGTATGTAGTACATATATATTTACCTAATCTTTCAGGAGGAAAATAGGCACTATACTAAGTTATGTTTAAAATCACCACCGTCATATAAATTGTTCCAAGCTATCTCAACGTGTCGTTACTTTAGTAATCCAACCACGTTCGTGTAAGGGTTTCTGTCGGATTTGGTTAACGAGTCAAATTTCTATTTACCTTACTCAACATTAAACATATATGACTTAGTTGCCCATTTTAGTACCACACTCACGTAGAAGTCAGTGTTTGTTTTTTATAGAAGAACCTTTAATAATTATGGACGAATATATCGACCGCAATTATTGACGGTATGTTTATTTTGTAGCTTATTATTAAAAGTTCCAGATTTGGAGCGACGATCTTACATACTTACTTCGCTGTCTTAGCGATCCAAAGTGGATCTTGGTCTCCGACATTAGAGTGCGCCATTCTTTCCTATTTTGTGCCAAGTCAGACCAATCGAACACATTCATCACTTTCAGATCTTTAGCTAGTTCATTTTTCCAGCGTTACCTTGAGTGACCCACTGGACGATGCTCGGTGGGTCGCCCAAGATATGCTCTATTGGCAGCTCGATCCTCTCCCATTCGTTCCGCATGTCCGAGCCAGCGAAGTCGGGTAGCTTTTACTTCCCCCGATGATATTCAGCTCTCACACTAGATCTTCAATCTCGCAATTAAATCTTTGTCGCCACTCACACTTCTCTCCTATTGTCGGTCCCACAATCTTACGGAAAATCTTGGCTTAGTAGTCGTTTCGCACGAATTTGTTCGCACATATCGTGCGAATAGACACATTTTTAAAATAATATTCGTATATCGTTCCCGTCTGAAAACGCAGGTGTCAATTCGCACGTTTTCTTTTTTATGTAAATAAAAGTAGAAGTATTGTACATTCACACACGACGGTGATAGTTTTATATAAAACAGGGTATACCAATAAATCCAAAAATATAATTATTTTTAAAAACAATATTCTTACAAAACAGTGCGTATAAAATACATATACATATTACTTATATAAAACTGAGCTTTTATCTTGTTGTGCAGTAAGCACTAATGCTAAGTGCATTAATACTTATTGTACAACTGTTAATTATATAAGTTAACTAAACAACTAAATAATAATAATAATAATATTCTACCACATACACACAACACCATCTAGCCCAAACTAAGCAGAGCTTGTACTATGGGTACTAGACAATGGATAAACATACATATATACTTTTTTTTTTTGTAAATACATATATACATATTATACATAGAAACACCCAGACCAAGACAAACATCCATGTTCATGCACATAAATGTTAGACTTGTGCGGGAAGCGAACCCGCGACCTCAGGCGTGGCAGTCAGTTACACTAACCACTACGCCATCGAGTCATAGTGGTTAGTAATAAAGTGTCACTAAAAATAAAAATACCTTTTATGTACATATAATATGAAAAACTATAACATGTACCAATAATACTAACTTAAAACTTTGGTTACAATCACAATGAGAATCACAGTTATTATAAGTACCTACAATAAACCAATTTCAACACATATTTAACAATTTAACCACATATTTAACAACAAACAAAAGTCCAAGTCGTGACCAATTAATTTTTATTAAAATTTTCCACCGTAGTAACGTAAATTAATATAGACCCAAATGAAATCAAAAACGAATAAACCATGATAGCGACATCTTTTTCTCTCTATTATAACCCTTCACTTGATTCGGCGTTTAGATTCTTACAAGCCCAAACGCCGAAATATGTGAGTACAGTATGTATATAATAGAGTACTTAGGAAAATTTTATACTGTTGCCTTGTTGCTCATTTTGTTTAATTTTTCATGTAACAATTAATGCGTTTTGTTAACCAGACTTTTTATACATACTTAGACTCACGCCTGTTTCCCGGAGGGGTAGCCAGAGACTACGGATTTCCACTTGCTACTATACTTCGATGTTTTATTATTTTCGAGCTCAAAATTATCCTACATTTAGCGTAATTATGACACCGGCTATCGTATATCGTACCAATGGCCAAATTATCGTTCGTCCCTATAATCGTAATCGTAATTAATCGTACGGGCTGGCAAAACTCCCTATCGGGTTTTTAATAGAATACTTGAGAGAGCATATAAATATTATATGTAACTTATATGCACTTAAAAGTAGTGTGTGCAAGACTGTATTTTGATATTTTTCTTATTAAAAATACAAAACGTGCGAAACGACATCTGCGTTTTCAGACGGGAACGATTCGCACGAAAATATATTCCATGTGTGCGAAACGACAACAAAAAAAATTATTTGAAAAAAGAGTCTTGTCGCACGATTTGTGCGAACAAATTCGTGCGAAACGACTACTAAGCCAATATCTTTCGCTCCGTGACGATCTACGAAACAAATATTTTCGGCCCATTTTGGAATCGATCGCGATTAGGCACATTGATAGAGAAACGGCGATCACTTTTTACAATTCGATTTCTACAACAATTTTTATTTTTTATTATCCTATACATTTTAAACGATACTTATCGCCCTTTTGATGACTATCTCGGTGACGCAGCGATAGTGCATGCGACTGCTGTGCATGTGGGTTTAATGGCCCGGTAGGGCGATGTGATATTGGGTATTTTATGAAGAACATATCAGTCACAGCACGGCGTGCTTGCCCTCTATTACATGGAATACACAGTAACACATCAACTTAAACTGTTTGGACTTTGAACTATTAGAAGTTGAACACTGCGAATCATGCGAGAGAGTGTGTTATATTTTTGTTATTTTGTCTCATTCTCGTTGACCGGGACGCGACGCTCTATCCTTACCATTACATCGACACCACTATGCACGGTCCCTTTCCGAGAATTCTCTATTTTGTATGTAGTGTAGTTATGCGTATATAGGGTGTCTAACTTGATGTGTAGCCGTGTGTACCTAAGAACATGGTTGACAAAATGTGGATGTCAAAGACACGCCTGCCTACCTCTTCGCGAATAGGTATATACGTATGTATGTATGTATCTTATGTGGGGGCCAGTCAATGCAGACCGGCGACACTTCGACCCAGTGGGATCTTTTGTGTCGACACTCTCCCAATAACGACTGCCATAGACGTTCATGGCAGCCGGGACCGACGGCTTAGCGTGCTCTCCGAGGCACGGAGCAGGCGATAATTGTCAATCAATACGCACATAATTTCGAAAAGTCATATAACTTCCGAACATCAGAGGTGCGCGACGTGGGTTCGAACTCGAGACCCTCTGCATTGCAGTCTGTTGGTCTCCCCACTGAGCTATCGCTGCTCAGGTATATACGTAAAACGATTAAATATCTAATCTTGCATTATTAGCGTAAGCGACAATATAAGAGCTTTAGACAACATAAGTTTGTTTTTATGTAGTTTATTTTGTAAATATAACAAACTAGCTTTTGTAACAGTAATTGTACCAATATAATAATTCCCTAAGTCATGCGTTAAATGCTTACATTGCTCTTGAGACTATACACATTCCGAAAAAATCATCTGGCATATAACGTGAGAACATAACGTCTTGAAGAAGAACGACGTCCTTTAACATTTTGCTTCGGAAACTTGTCAAGTTTTTGAGAAACTTACATCAGCATTTTTATCAAATAGGTTTCATATTCAACTACACTTCTGCTTGCTCGGTAGAATTCGGCAGGAGTTTAAATATGCATATCTAACTTTTAAAAGGGTTTTAACCAAGTTGAGGGACACAAAATAAAATAACTAAGACCCCAATAACATTTGTGGTAAAGATAAAATAATTTAGAATGGTATTAAATTAATTTAGAAGTGCATTTAGATAAAACAACGACTCGTTATTTTTTTATAAATTATGTCGAGTAAGCAGAAATCGTGTGGTTAAATACGAAACTTAACAAATAAGTACAAGAAGCATAGAGATTAAAATAAAACAATTACCAACCAAACGAACCTATATGCAACTTCAGTAACTTAACTCCCTAACTCTTGAATTATGACATCTATGAGAGTTACATACCACCTAAATGAATAAATTATTTTGTCCCAGAAATTGAGGATGCTCTTGTAAGGTCATCGCACTCTGTATACGCGTAAGACGACTTTATTATTATACGCAAACAAAACCAACACGTCGCTGAACAGCGTAGTAGCTTCAATAGTAACCTAAATGACATGCGTCACCAAGTTAGGAGGGGAGAGGCGAACGCTTTTCTGTCTTCTTTCTAGCCAAAAGGGTGAACAAAGTATAACCTTTAGAGCCCATTATAAACAAAAAAGAATATTAAAAAGCGTCCATCTGGAAACTGCATATACATATTTACATAATAATAATAATAATAATTGTTTATTGTGACATTGCTAAAGTCCATGAGCAGCGGTTACCACTTTCCATCAGGTGGACCACTTACTCGTCTGCCACTAATGGGTTTTTTTTTTTATAAAAGTTGTCTTGAGGACCTTTAATCAATTCCTAGGTCGATAAAGATTAGGTTTATTATTTTCGTTGACGTGCATAGTTTCTTGGTATGGTTATAATAAGTATATTATTAATATTATGTAGCACTTATTATCTACGTATTTTTACAAATATTTTGTGTTTATAAATGTAGTTAGACGTAATACAAGATATTTGAACTATAGAAAGGTCATGGCGTGAAACTTGGTATGTAACGCCTCTCTCACTCCGGTCAATAACTTAAGTAGCTATAGATCTGTGACGCTTAATGTACCGACAGGTCGCCGCCTCTCTGAAGAAAATTAATTGCTCCTTGTGTGCTTAGCTTCTATTCGTATTTGCAACTATTTTACATTTTAACCTAAACCATATTTGTAAAACAAAATATACCTACTTTACATCATTGTCATTATGAGAATAATGCAAAATATTAATTCCTTCCCTAATATGCAAAATAAAACACCTTCACGCTTTTATGCTTATTTTTATACTTATTGTGTAACGTCCGCCTGTCTGTCCTTGTAGTTAAATTTCAATATTATTTATGTTTCTTGTTAAAAGGGATCAAAGATGTTATAATGAAATTAAAGTACAATAACCAGGCTCAATCAGAATCAATACATGAAAGAACTTTACAACCACATTATATTTTTATCTCTACCATGTGTAATTTAACTTATAAAAAGGTGAAAATTTTAAAAATATCTGCATACATCTACTACTTACAAAATGAGTTATTTAGTTACTACCTTTTATATTTCTTTAATATTTTCATACAAATTTTGAATATATATTTAAATGAAGCCTTGATTTCTAAATAAACTTTATTTATTACAGCTAAAAACAACGCATTACAGTATTATCGGCTGTCCTGGCCAACGTAGTCAACAATAATCTGTTGGGACATCCATTTGGTTCACTTTAATACTTGTATGTTAACCACGTACGCATCTAAATTGATGTACAGGTCGTATGATGTACCTCGTTAGTAACTCTGCTTCAATTTTGTTCAAACCTATGTGTACTAAAGCAATATTTGGTACAAATGAAAATGAAATGTTCTTTACAATTTAATCAGATTTCTCGTTTGACTAACTCCTTTTGTTGTATGTTTGGAACTCTTTTTGAATAGTTTTGCTATTCGAAAAGAGTTCCAATCTCGTCAAATAATTGCAAATGTGTGTTTAATTTAGGACAATACCATTGCTGATATTTATGTCATTGAAATTTTATTTTGAGCATTTATTTATACAAGAGTTGTTCCTCTGTTTGTTTATTTATTAACTTTGACATCTAATAGTTATTACATTAATGCTTATTCTAACAAAAGAAATACTAATACTAACACTTAATGTATAACTTTTTAAGGTGTCACATCATGCACCATTAAAGTATATTGACGGTAGTACTTAATCACTAAGACAATACATTATTTGAAATGAAATAAACTTAAAATATAAAAACCTTACAAGGATATAAACAATCTTACATAAACAGAGATATATAAATATTGGCAGATATTTATTACGACGTTTAAGTTTTTATTGTAAATCCGATGAACAACGAACAAGCTGCCCAAACTTATTAAAGAATTCTATCGATACCTACTATGTATATTTTTCTTCCTCGGAGAGCACGTTAAGCCGTCGGTCCCGGCTGCCATGAATATCTATGGCAGTCGTTATTGGGAGAGTGTCGACACAAAACATCCCACTGGGTCGAAGTGTCGCCGGTCTGTACTGACTGGCCCCGACATAAGATACATACATGTATATTTTTGGTTCATAGCAGTTTAATATGTTGTAATAACGCCTGAAAACCACTAATATCACATCGCTGTACAACATTTTAAAACAAAACACTAGATAATAATATGATGTCATAATTGTAAATGCCCAAACCTCATCAAACAATTTTTTACTCTGTTATACTTGGTTCAGTCCGTCCCGATAAAGCCAGTACCATCTTTCACATAAACAATATATTGCTTTATCATATCAGTATACTTGCAAACTTGTTTTGGTACCAATGGCGTAAAGAATTATTGCGGAGGTCACGTTCAATATAGTTAAGTACGTAATGGGTGCCTCACAGCTTATATAATAATAATATATTCATGTCGTAGTACAAATGTCCTATTACGTATGTTTTATTTTTATCGATTCTAACTGAAATAATATTAAGAAAGCGAATGTGTATTCCTCATTCGTTGTTCCAAGGTTCTGTGTCATTTTATGTGTTTCTTTTGTTATACTAAAGCGAACTACCGTGACGGATAATCCCTGTATCGAAAGTCGCTTTATCCAGACTCGTAACATTTAAACATCGGAGGCTCAAATAAACTTCTAAGTGATATTTCCTTAACGTGTATGAATAACATTTTATGAATGTCAAACATTCATCGAAAGTGTATGTAATGCCAATGAAAGACGTCGATAAAAAAACCGTTCAAGTGCCAGTCGGACTGATGTACTGAGAGACCCTTACTTAAGAAGAAAATGCATAGAAAGTTGTATACAAACCTATATACATAGTATCACACTATTATTAATGCAAATCAGTAAATAAAATCCATTCATATAATTTCCCATTAGACCAACTGTAACAGATTGACGGTCAGACAAAGTCGTATCATAAGGGATTCGTACGTTTTCACCCAGTTAATATTTATCGCTACAAGGAGTTTAGTTATTGATGTAACGTAGAATTGGATATTCTAGACAAAGGAATAGCTCGCAAGAAGAGTCTATTGATCTTATGATTTTGGCTCATTCCTGTTGCTATTGATTTCGCAATACTAGACAGTTAGGAGAATTATGACCTCTATCCATCCACATATTAAATTGGCGATTGTATATAAATTACAGTTTCAACCACAACAGAAACACCAATTGAAATAATAATAATAATAAATATTGTTTATATTTATAGATACAGCAAAAACAGAACCATGTTGAGAGCTGGAGTCTGAGCTATGTTCGAAACTTGTATGGCAGATCTCCAGTCCTGGCCACTGAACACTACAAAAGTTAGCTTAGTAGTTACACCTATCAAACAGTGTCACAAAAACAATAATAAGAGAGATAATTTATAAACCGTAGTTGTGTGTGTTTGTGTTTGTGTGTGTGTTTGTGTTTATCTGTGTGAGTTTGTGGGTGTGTGTGAGTGTTGCGTGTGAGAGTTGTATGTGTATGTATGTGTAAGTGTAGTGTGTATGTGTATGTATATGTAAGTGTAGTGTGTATGTGTATATAGTGCAACAGTAATACATTATATACATTTATCGTCTATTTTAATGTGCAAATTATATTTTCAGTGCCGTCATAGTCTAAGCCAATGAGTAACTGTCTTTTTACACTCATTCTTGGTCATTGGGTACAAGTTTAGAATTTTGTTTAGCCTATTGTACACGTAATTTCCCAGGAAGTAGAAACATCTTTGGGCTAGACTAGTTCTGATCGAAATCAAGGGACAAACGTATTTCCGACGAACGCGATCTAACTTCGATGGATCGTATTTGGTATTTGTATAGGTCATAAGAATGAGGTTCAGAATAAACAATTTTCGCACCAAGAGTACATTACAGGTCTTGTAACGTTCGGTGGTGGGCAATCGGTACGGGAGTCTCCACCCTACTTTTAGTACCGCTCTTTGGACGCGCTCCAGCTTTGGGAGATGTGTTTTATGTGTTTCTCCCCAATCAACGATGCAATACTGCGTAACTGATTAGCAAAGAGCTAAATAGGTGAGTTTTAGGACCTGAGTACCGACTACATTGTTGAGAGCTTTGAATTCAAATATAAGTTTACGCAATCTTGAGGTATGTATGTATCTTATGTGGGGGCCAGTCAGTGCAGACCGGCGACACTTCGACCCAGTGGGATCTTTTGTGTCGACACTCTCCCAATAACGACTGCAATAGATGTTCATGGCAGCCGGGACCGAAGGCTTAACGTGCTCTCCGAGGCACGGAGCAGGCGATAATTGTCAATCTATACGCACATAATTTCGAAAAGTTATATAACTTCCGAAAGTCAGAGGTGCGCGACGTGGGTTCGAACTCGAGACCCCCTGCATTGCAGTCTGTTGGTCTCCCCACTGAGCTATCGCTGCTTAATCTTGAGGTAAGTATGTAAATATGTGAGTGAAAAGAAAGAAGATCATCTATTTGTACTCCAAGGTATTTAACACAGTTGATTCGAGACAGAGCAAGGCAATTTCACAACGGAGGGGCCAGGACATTGCAGGAGTGAGCAACGAGAGAGTGAGAAGATAAAGAAGGCTTGCCTAGAGTGGTCAATGAAAAGGTAAGATAATTAGTTTCCAGTATTGAGTCCAGTTGTAGTCCAGTATTGAGAGTGAGCCGATTCCGATTCCTAGCAAAACATGCTGTTATATATAAGTATATACCTATTTATAATCTAATATATGTATATACCTAAAGACCATAGTCTTTGTGTATATCATCATCTGTCAGATAGACGAATACTAAAGTGATGATCATTGATAGCATCTAGAAATGATTAAGATATTCTTCAATCTTTGTATTTTCGGGCATTAAATGCTTTGATAAATGAAATAAATGTTTAGAGCTATTACTGAGGCATAATTTGATATGCAACGGCAAGCCACTGGAATAACTAAAACAAAAATACTAGTTACTTTATCCTTCTGTAAACCCGGATATTAAACACATTTTCATAAATATATCTAATCTAGCAAAGTTCTTGTTCACTTAACTTACTAAATATAAAAAAAACCTTCATAAGTTCTAAACTTAAAATAATTAAATATTTGTATTTGATTACCAGCTGACTTTCTTGCATATATTTGTGTAAATAATCGATCCAGTTTTTAAAAATAAAGTATTTATTTTTAATTAACGACAATAATTTACTAATCAGCCACTGCAGTTAATTACGCAAACATACCTTAATTATGTGCAAATTGATTAATTACTGTTACTTTATTAACATTTACGTTTCTCTAAATCCATTACAATGATTTCGATTATATAAACTTTTGAACTGGTTTTATTGATTTAACCTGGTCCAAATTGATGTTGATTAATTTACATTGCCATATATACTTACATATTTATATCATAAATTCGAATGTAATCTGCCTCTTTCTTCAAGTGTTCACGTTTCAATAAATAAGCCGGTTTTGTAAAAATGTATATGGAGAGAGCATGCAAAAAAATGGACCTTTAAAAAAGTAAAGTGACGTAGATATTATTTACTAGTTAAAATACACCTTTTATCCTTAGTTACAATAAAATCCTATCAGGCTATTGGCGCGTGACATATCAAATCAGTAATAACAAAACGAAAGCTTTTATATCTATTGGATTTATACTTATTTTTATTTTAAAAGGAATCATCAGTACATTTTGTATTCTATGTGTTTCTCTAGCCATTAGTAATGTTGTCGGTACTATTTAACCTATTGGGGTCGCAGCGCCACACCGGCGGACAGAAACAATAGGTTTTTATTACGTCTGGTATTCCAAGAATTGATCGGTTTTGCGCGGAGCATGGCTCATATAACTACTTCAATCCTGACATAACAGGGTCTATGCGAGTCCAGGGAAGAAGATTCTGTCATACTTATATTGACCCTCTGGCATCTGGCATGACAATTTCCCTAATCACTAACAGCATCGCCTGGTTGTAAAAAAAAACAGTGTTGGAGCACTGACGTATTTTATACAGTGATGTCGTAGTTACGATAAAATAAATAAATTATATCCAATCTGCGTTATGACCTACTTTTTAGAAAATCTTCTTTGAGCTGAAATGCAAGCAAACTTTCCACCCAGATACGTAAGTAAATGTGTTCCACCTTCGGCTGCATTTTCGCTTGCCACCGCGTGAAATGAGACCAAACTTAACCCCATTTTCACCTGGAAGATGCCGCCCGCACTGAAACCAACTCATTTTAGTTGAAATTCTTGGAGGAACCGAGTTTTAGTGTCCAAACAGCATTGAACGTTCACATATACCTAAGTTCTTTGTACGCAGTTTAACGAGAAATTTTACGATTATAACAGAGTTCTGCGAAGTAAAATAGAAGAAACTGTGAGATAACTTAAATAAGATTTAGATATATATACATATTTATATCTATACATTCAATGTCCTACTTATGTACATATATATTACACTTACTGGCACAAATATTTTAAGATTTTTTGTGTCATTTTCACCGTACTTCATTTATTCACGGATAGAATATTGCACTATTTTAGGAAACACAAATAAAATACAATGATAATAAAAAATAAATATAAATAATAATAATGACTTTTAAATTTGTTTCCTGTAGGTTTTCTAGTAAAATAGTATTAGAAATACTACTAGCAATAGAAAATAAAAGTAAACATAATCAAAAGTAGAACGGCATGCTTGGTTACTTTTCAAAGGAGTTTTGTCTGTAATAACTAATAAGTCTAATATAACAGACAAGTTCAAAACTGTTCAAACTTTTAATTTAAAACCCGGCTGATTTAAGCATTCCTTTTAAGGCATGTCAAAGAAGCGTTATAGAAAACTTGAAACGGGTAAAAATTTTCAGTTGTGAGTTATTACATACATATGTGTAAGTTACTACAGCAATAGAAACCTAGATCGATCTAAGTTTTTGGGAGTAGTAGAGTCGCTCGTTTCAGTATGAATGGACTAGTTTGACCGGAAAACTATGTACTTATACGTACTAGTTACCTCCTAAAGAAAATCGACATAAAGCAATTGTAGTAAATTGTTGCGTTTCGTTTTGTAAGTAAGTGCGCCAGAGAATGAGCCTACTGTAAATGCTTATTACCAGGCATTGTTTGTCTTCTATGTAGTAAGATAATGTATTTGGAACTTTCGTTTCCTTAAAATTGCTTTAAAAGTAACTTCGTATGAATCAGACCACTTATCTGCACCACAATAAATAAAATAAGAATATCGTCGGATCGGCATCCTTAGAGTATACATAACCAATATATATTTGGCATCATTCTAGATTGTGAAAATGTTTTTATGACATATGAGTTAAAGCACTCACCCTAATTGTCGATAATTTAAAACTAGTCGGAAGAAACTTGTGGCTTTTTAATTTAAATTTAACTTCGATGTTTAATATACTACCTAAAAAAAATGACTTCCAATAAATCCAGGTAAGTATGTCTAAAGCAACATCTACATATAACGGTTCGAGTGTTCGCGTTATTTAAGGGGTGAATAAATTGGCTACATGGAACTCGCGCTCAACCATTGACTAAATCACCTGACCAAGAGCTATGTTATGTTACATGTTTCGATGCGAGCATTAGGTTAGTGAATTCGTTTAGTGAAAAGTTGCAATGCTTAACTTAGTTTTAGCATTTACTACCCGGTGTACCGGTACACATATATGGAAGACTTTACACAAAGAAAAGATGAAATAGTCTTAAAATGATATTTTGTTAAATAGAAGGATTAATTAAAATGAAGGAAAATAATATCCTGTAAATGTAAATTATTAGATATTTCATTTGAGACTGCTTTTTCAGGACTTGCCAGAGGCGGACAGAACATTATCTGATCGTATTAAACACAGATCTAAGAATAAATGAGCCTAATATGTTATTTTATGTACTCCTGACAATATTAATTGTCATCGGTCGGGTACTTAAGGCGTGAGAGCGTAACAAACAAACAAACTTACATTCGCATTTATAATATTAATAAGGATTCTCGTCCTTAACGTACAGTTATACTAGATTTATATCCTAAGGCTTTCCTTGTTCTATAGTTAGGTTCAAGAGTACATCCAAAGCTATCTTTGGTGAGTGAGCGAATTAGAAATCTGCCATATATTCCTAAGACATATTGGGGCTAATAAAATAAAGTCAATTCTAAACGGTAATACTATTTTACATATAATCGGGCTAGTCTGTGTGATCAAATGATTCACCAAATATTTGTGTTTAACTGTGGCCCGCTGTTTAATTATTAATGCACTAGATCAATATTCCTAATTGTTAGTCATTTGAAGACAGTAGCCGCCTTTATAATTGACAGTCACTTTCAATTGCCGCTTGTTTCCTATTGAATAATAAATCGCTTATCTAACAAACAGTATTAGATATTACTTTGTTAGGTACAAAGGTTTGCAAAAATTAAAACGTTAGATCTAATTTATTATCGACAGAAAGTATCTATGCTATATACGGCTTGTCTTGATTGTATATCAATCTCAAGTGAAATTTTTATTTTATAAGTATTCAAGAATATTTCAGATTGACATGTCCAAAAACTGTAAAATCATTTTTATGGATATAAAGATTTTGACTTAGACTTTGACAATTATCGAATTCCGCGTCAATCTCATTTGTTTATTCGTTAATTTTAGTTTTCTATCAGAAAGTTCACTGTGTCAGCTTATCCGACACTAAAATAGCTAGCCAGTCGATTAATTATTATTGAAAAAAAAAACATCAATGTATGGACTTTTACCTTAATACGAACGAAGTAAAAAAAACAGTTTCAAATTAGTACTAATTTGCAACTGTTTTTTTATTTCGTTCTGTACACTGGTAAGTGATTCGTGATACATAAGTATATTTATGTAATGTTAAAATTGAAGCACATTTTGTGATCACCTGCGTTACGCAGGCGTAAACGTTGACAGCGTAACCTCCGAATTTCAGAAGGGCCTACTTGTTTACACCCATTAATCAAAAGCCTTAAAAGCATTCCGTTCCCTCCCTCAAACGCTTACAAAATATAAGTATATGTCAGCGCTCACCCAACGTTATAGCTATATATAGTATAGAGATATAATAATTATAATGAACTCACAATGTTTGAACAGCGTTAATCTAATTAACGAAGGCGGTATATAATTTCCTTTTTTTCATCCGAAAATAAATTACTAAACACCGTGGAATTTTTTTGGCTCTCAAGTATTAAGGAATGTTTTCCTCAAGAATTTTATACCAAAACTGACTTAATAAGGTATTCATTTGTCATTTGTCAGCATACAGTACAAGGGACAAATTATATGTATGTACGTATTAATATACGTACATATAATCTGTCCGTTACAATACAGTACATACAATATATTTAGCATTTCACATCATTATTAACTTGACTACTTAGTAGTACGTATGTCTAAAAGTTTTAGTCTCGTATAGGTTCACATATATATCTCCAAACTAACTATTGTTCCTTACATCGATATTGTTGTAAGGAAAGCGTCAAAAATTGTAGGTTTTAATAAAAGAAATATCAAAACATTCCGGTTTCCAAAAACTAAATATGTAGGTACTGTAAATAGCCTCGTAAGAAGCATACTTGAGTATCGCGTCGTAGCATGGCGTCCTCTCTATGCTACACATAGGCTAAGAATTGAGCAACTCCAAAAGCGTTTCTTATATCATCTAACCTACTCTACGGGTGTTGCAGAAAAACAACCAAGCTATTTGAAACGTCTCAACTATTTCAAAATTGACTTGTTAGAAAAACGCAGGTACTCATCTGTATTATTATTTTTATTTAAACTCTTACATAACAATATTGATTGCCCTGAACTGCTATCTAAATTTAAATTTAATATCCCTCACAAATATCCTAGAAAACCAATTATGCTCCTACATCCTCCTTTCGAAAGTCAGTTTTAGGCTCCACCTATTTCACGGCTAAGTAAGATATGTAATCACTACAATAAACAGATCCGGCACAACATTTTAACGATTTAAGAACCTAGTCCATAATGTTAATATCGATTAACCATCTACTGATTACTATCCTATTAATAGATAGGTACTTTGTATTTTATAACTTTGTAATAAATGTTTAAGTGTAATAACTGCTAATAAACTATTGTTTAATTCATTAGTTTATTGTACCTACAAAAAAAATTATGAGGTAGGTACATAAGAACTTAAAAATTCCATACTCTTACATACCTATAAATGGAAGCTAGATAAATACAATTAAATGTAACACGTGATATCTTATCTTTTTCTTTTTATAAATAATATATTTTAAACATAGGTCGACCACGATCATACTGTTTATTATCCAACTCTGTTCGTGCAGATGCTAATAGTCGAAAGTATTACAAAATTAGCAAATTTTTATAACTTTATTGAACATAATATCTAAGATTACAATAGGGTTTTTATGTATCTCTGGCGCGTCTGACATTAAATGAACACCTTAACTATGATCAATCTTAATGGCCAATATTTCACGTTGCCTTTGTAAATTACGTCTATTGTGCAGTACATGCATAACCCATATAAACTTGGTACCACTGAACAGTGGTATTATTACTATTATCAATAACATACTACTTTCAACCTATTATGCATGTATGTCCTCATTACGTTACTTATTAATCTATTGCCATGTCAACAGAGTCGACAGTAAGTATTTATATTTATATAATGAGATAAATCTTATTCAATAACATACTTTTAATAATAATGGTATTATTTCGTTCGCATATCATTCAAAGCATCTTTGTACTAGTATATATGTAAAGGGAAAAGAATACATTGTTTAAAGGACGATGAATAAAAGCGTCCCCCCAACTCTTACATCGACCAACGGATTTGAAATGTATCTCAATCAAATAATCTTAGTAAGTTAATATTTTTTTACTGTGGCGACATCTTCCAAAAGTGCGGGATATAACGAGAAAATCATGTTTTAAAATTATTATTTTTGGCACAAAATAACAGTTTGTGTTTTAATACTTTAAAACTTTTATATAATATTAGTACCTATCCTAGTCTAGCCATAAATATTGTTACAAGGAAAAATATTTTTTTCTATTGTTTAAAACATTAATTACTGTAATGTGTGTTAGTTTATACATTAATATAATAACATGAAATATATATGAAGCTCATTCAAAGTGATCTATATTTCCATTGCCTTTAATCGTTAATCGTCCTCTAAACGCTGAGGCCAGTTATCTACACACGCACTCTATCCACGAGAAAATTCTTCACTGCCAATATTATGGATTGTTTTAGGGACTTTAAATTATCATGGTGTATGGCGAGAGCATGCCATACTCTCTAAAACCCACTATAAATCATAATCCAGCGTATTAAGATAGGGACTAGATAGCCAGTCTTCAGCTCTGATGAAGTCCGAAACGTTCGTTTCCAACCACGCGGTGGATCGAGCTTTATGACCGGGTGCTGAGTCTTGCTGAAAGGACCATTCTTGGTTATGGAACATGGTGTTGTTAAGAGGCTAACCACCTTCTCAAGAATCGTATCCTGATACACTTGTGTCCATGTTTTGACACCTTTTTCACAAAAATATGGCTTAGTAGCCTTGATAGCTATCCCACCAAACCATCACTGAAGTCGGCTTTCTCTTCGAATTCTTTCTTTCACTGGTTTAATTGCCTTTTTCGTACGAATAATACGTGGACGGCCAGAAAGTGTGAGAAAATACAATGAATATTTATATAAGAATGACAGATTACAAATTCAAATGTAATATTATGTTTTTGTTTCAATTGCAACAATATTTATAGCCAGACAGAAGGTATTTGTTATTCATTACATTGCATACTGTTTAGCAATAAATCAGTAAAACAGGTCATCGAAGCATCACGAGTTCGTGATGCTTCTATCTACTTAAGACAACTTGAAACTTATGTTTCGTAACAACATACACAACATTATTCTTATAGTAGCGAACAAAGCACTTACATAATACGAGCTACATGTTTACTAGCCACAAAAGTACAGATACAAATAAAGCATTTTTCTAGGATATAACTAGATGGCTTAAGAGTATGCTCGGGCACGCCACGATCGTGGCGGTAAGTCCCGTGTTTAAGGAGTGGCTGGAGAGGCGGCATGGCGCCCTCACCTTCCGGCTGACACAGGTAATGACTGGCCACGGTTGTATTGGCCAGTTCTTGTGTCGTATACGCCGGCAAGAGACGCCCGGTTGTCACCACTGCGGCGACTGCCGCGACGTAGTTGAGGACACGGCGCTGCACACTTTGGCGGTTTGCCCCGCGTGGGCATCGCAGCGCCGTGAGTTGATCGCGGCAGTTGGATTGGTTGCCCTCTCGCTCCCGGCCGTAGTTCAGTCTATGGTCCGGAGTGAAAGGTCGTGGAACGCCGTCGCCTCCTTTTGTGAGGAAGTCATTTCTATCAAGGAAGCGGCGGAGCGGGAGAGGGAGCGTTTAAACCCTCTCCCCGACCGCAGAGCCGGGCGCCGGAGGACGCGAGACGACCTCTAGCCACCCTGAGGTTTGATTTGGGGGTGGTGGGCTTTGTGGGCCTGCCCACCACCCGTTCAGCACCAGATCCGATAGGCGGCGTGCGTGTTCCCACGCGCGCCTCTGTGTCGAGTCCGTCTCCCCTCTAGGGGGGACAGTAGGGATTATTTGTGCGAAGTGCCTCTAGGATAGGTCTTATCGGGTAGTGGCCTGCCGTTTCATACGGCGCGGCGGCGGGCCGAAACCTCGGCGGGGTCGCGACCGCATGCGCAAGTGTTTCGCGCGGCCCCGTCGATAGTGGTTTTGTCGAGGAACACCGTGGTAGGTTTAGTCGGTATTCCGGGAGGTCCTTTATCTTTTCAACATCTTTATTTTACCCCGGCGAGTCCGACATAACCTCTCCGCCCGTCCCCGCGGAGGGGTATGCGTCATTGCGTCATGCATTCCCACAAGTAAAAAAAAAAAAGAGTATGCTACATCTATATAAAATAAGAAACCCTTAAATAATATTAAATGTATTATATTTTTTGTTTTTGGTATTATAATGACTGTGCTCCAAAATTATTCAGAATGAAAAGATTTCAATTATTGTTTGCCGTCGCGTCGGCTTACCTCATCAACAGGCACCGGGCAGGTAACGAGAAATTGCTTAAGCTTTTTTATTTCGTCCAACATTATTCTCCTGAGTATATAATTAACCAAAAGAGATCTATTACAAAAATATATATACATTCCCATTTTTGTTATAGAATTTTAACATTAATTAGTTTTTTATCACCGGTGTTTGGTATGGCAATTAAGATCTTAATATAGCATGGTGCTTGCATATATCACACAATTAATTAAAAGTGTATTTTATCCGCAGTTTATATTTCAAAGTGTTGTGATTTGACTGAATTTGATACGGTTAACGGCAGAGAAGCAAAACCTATACTTGTGTATATATATTTATATAATAGATTATTACATGCTTGGTTTTTTCTTGTGGGGTTGACTTTACGAACATTTAAACAACGGACACAAAGAAAACCTAGACTTAAAACAACTATTTGTGGATATAATTTTTTTAGTCCATGCCACATGAAATTGAGCGCACAACACTGAGCGCAGTAGCAGTGGCGGGGTATCCAATTAAACCACTATGACAGTCAGTCAGTCCTTGCAGTCAGACTATTAATTCCTATTTTTAATTTAAGCAAGACTTCTTTTCTCCACCACTATTTTGATTTCATAGACGAAAATCTCTGCATTTTAATAGTTGATCATCATTCTTATGATTTTTACGAAAGTAGAAGACCGTAAATATTTCTGAATATCGGTATTTATGCCCGAAAAGGAAAGGTGAGTACTGATCTATCTGCCTTTAAATGGCTTCAACGATCAGGATTCAGCGCCCATAGACTGCACGGATGGCGCAATAATTTTTTAATGACGATTCAATATCCAAAAACTGATCGTTTTACAGACTTTGTATTCTGTGAATAACGTAGTCGATTACGCAGTTGTTAGTTTAAGATTACTTTATATACTATGTGTTACCTACTGTGTAACTGTTTGTTGTTCCAAATAAAGAAAAGAAAAATAAAAACAGATATTTAATTTCCTACGCATATTCTATAAAAATTATGTCAAAATTTAACTGACCGTACCTAAAAAGACTCGTTTTTTTATATTGAAATCCACCCTAACTTTGCCATTACGTTGCGTCGAATATTGTAAATTCACATCCTCTCCGAGAAAAGTTGTATAAATATCAACTTGTGAAACACCACAAATAGTTACGCCAAGTCTGAATGTTCCTTGTGTCCATTGTTTAACTATTTGGAAAGTCTCCCGCGAGACGGAAATTAAACGTAAATTTGCAGAAGTCTCTTTTAAGAGGAAATATGATCATCAAAATATGTATATCTCTGAAATTATCATTGCGTATTCCTCTGTTTCCTTCAGAACTAAACCGATTTAAATATTTTATCTTAAACAATATGCTTTTGATTTTGGCTTTGTCTGTATTTAATTATATTTTATCTTATCAATATGCTATAGATTTTGGCTTTGTCTGTATTTAATTATATTTTATCTTAAACAATATGATTTTGATTTTGGCTTTGTCTGTATTTAATTATATTTTATCTTATCAATATGCTATAGATTTTGGCTTTGTCTGTATTTAATTATATTTTATCTTATCAATATGCTATAGATTTTGGCTTTGTCTGTATTTCATTATATTTTTACTAAATTTTGTCCGTGGCTTCGCTGCGTAAATGTAGGTTAGGTTAGATTAGATAAGCAACAGTACTTTTTTTCTGGATGAAAAGTAACCTGTCCTTTTCCGTTCCCCTGGCAATGTATATGCGAAAATTCATTTATTTATTTATTTAAAAGGATCTCTAACATCTTCATGATGCTCATTGGAATAGTTAAGGCGTAAAAGCGTAACAAACAAACTCACATTCGATTTTATAATTTTAGTTAGGATTAGTTCGATTATATTTGTTTGCTGGATATCTAAAAAGGCCGTATAACCGAAAGAATGTTGTATTATTTGAAGTTTTTCGATTGTTTAATAAGAAAGACATAGAGACATGGCAGTGGTAGATATAGATTACATCTTATATTTTTGCTGAAGTATTATTATTTAGAGAGAAAACAAGAGATTACGATTATATGGACTAAACGCTGCACGGATTTTCTCTTAAAGAAATATTCTTAAGACCTATAGTAGCATTTCATATTGAAGCACACAATTCAAGAAGACAAAATGTTTGAAAATATTTGTTTCATAAAAATACTGACCTAATATCTTGCCACCGTAGTCCCTAATTATGAACGTAGTTTAAATACAAGCTTGACTAAATTATTCTAACTTTTACCTATCTGTTCATATTGTATCTCATCAATTTACAACTCATGATGCAAATCAATCCCAAAAATAATACTCCTAACAGTGTACGCTACTCGCATTTGGCTTTGGCCTCTTTAGTTGCAACTTAATTATTATAGACCGGCACCGCAACTTAAACTAACTATATTTATTACTTAGCGAGTTCCATAGCAGCCGCAGGTTTACCTACTCTGCTTTTGGCAGCATATAAAATTATTAGCATTGATATTTAATATTGCAGTAACCATTCTTTATCGTCTGTCAATATTTATAGAGGTGAAATGATTATTCTCAGTTTAAAAAACATTTATCGACAATCTATAATTGTACTAAGTCTTTTACATTGGATCGATTGTTTCGGCTTTAATTTACGTACGGCAAATGAAATGGTAATTAGTGAAATAATAGAGAACATTAAACAAAATCCTACGAACATTATTAATGAACTGTTGGTTATTGCTGATATTATATACACACAAAACCAGAATACAGAAGACATACCGTTAAATGTAACACAGCTGGTTACGAAGTACTGTTGTACAATACAAGAACATCAAGTCGCGACTAAGGATGGCTACCTACTCACCATGTTTAGGATCGCGTCTGAAGGCCCTCCAGTACTTCTAATGCACGGCCTTTTTAATAGTGCTGATGACTGGGTAACTGCTGGAGCCGATAACGCTTTGGCATACATCTTAGCTGCAGCTGGATTCGATGTATGGTTGGGAAATGCTCGTGGCAACAAGTATTCAAGGGAACACGTAAATTTTTCACCAGATGATCCTATGTTTTGGGATTTCAGTTGGGATGAAATCGGTAATTTTGATTTACCAGCTATGATTGATTACATATTATTTGCCACCAATAATACACAACTGGCCTACATCGGACATTCCCAAGGCACCACATCGTTTTTCGTACTGTGTTCAGAACACCCCGAGTATAACAATAAAATTTCCACAATGATTGCGTTATCGCCAATAGCTTGGATGGCTCATATAAGCAGCATACCTCTCAAGGTGGCAGCGCCGTATATACTCAATAACAGTTGGATATTTAAATTATTTCATTACTACGAGCTTATGCCTAAAAATACGGAATACCTATCTTCACTCTGCAAAATAGGTAATGGAATAGTTTGTTGGTCAGCTTTATTTACTGTGTGCGGATTTGATTACGAACAAGTGAATAGAACAAACACTCAAACAATTTTTGGACATATGTTAGGTGGAGCTTCCCTTAATCAAGTTTTACATTATCTACAATCTGTGGAGTCCAAATCTTTTCAAAAATATGATCACGGTGCGGATAAAAACGAAGAAATCTATGGATGCACAAAACCACCCAGATATCCAGTCGAGAAAATAACAGCACCAATTGCTCTTATTTACAGTGACAATGATTGGCTATCCAATACAGCGGATATTCTCATTTTGAAACACAAACTAAAAAATGTGGTAGCGTATTATCGTGTACCTTTCAAAAAATTTAACCACCTTGATTTTTTATATGCAAAAGATGTGAAACGTTTAGTGTATTCAAAAGTTTTACAGTTGCTAGTAAACGCTATGTATACTGAAAGACAATACTAACTATATTTATGTTTACAATGTTCTATTAATTAATGATATTGTTACTGTATCACAATTATTGATAATGAATTATATCACTGCATACTTAAACATCAAAATTCTAAGTCGCTACACACAAAAATACTGAATAGGTATAGTTCAAAGTCTTTCATGTTCGGTTTAACACATTGATTGGCGTGTGATACTGAACGGGTTTCAAAGATAATAATTGCCTTACGGCCTGATATCAAATCAGCCAACGCGTATCATAGACCATATCGTTATGGAGTGAACCCCTTAAAGAGACCTATTAGTTAATTTTCATTCTGATTTAAAACATCTTTACATCAAATCATCATCAATCAACTTTACATCACAGTCATGTAAGCAAGATTTTTTTAGTAACTGACACATTATACGCATCTTACCTACGAGTATATCCATACAAACAAGCAAACATTTATAAAAACCACAATTTATTCATTACTGCGACAAAGATGAGCTGGTAGATAGGAGGATATACGCTCAACCACTAAACATTGCGGTTTGTCAATAAAAATAACCAAAATGTGTTCACGTGTTACCTTATTTGGAAAGCTTGCGATTGTTTTAACACCGAAAGGTTTTATCATATCATAAAACTTTATAGATGGGCCATTCTAGACTAGCTATATCGTGATTAGCTATAGCTTCGCAGTTGTGAGTAAAGCGTCCGAATACTTGCTTGTTAAAGGATTAAGCATGTTCTTTCACTATTGTATTTATCTTATCTCAATGATTTTGAACGTCCACTCTTCAAAACACATATACGTGAAATTGCTATAAATCGATTGTACCAGATCGCATTTATAAGTTCTAATACGTAAACCATTCCATTACAAAATAGTAAGCATTACAAATGTAAGATGTTGATAACGCTGTAGTAGCATTTACAGATTTTATCAATGTACAATTTATATTACTTATACTTTTTGTAGGCAAATAGGTCATGCCGTAGACTTGAAAAATAATGTAGATATATGTATGTTTTTACACAAACCAAGAAATGGAAGCGCTACTTGCTTGATTTTTGCATACTTTCTTCTGCTGCCAAACAAAACACTGTATTGCTTCACAAAAAGTACGTATACGTATAATACGCTAAATTAGGAATGCTTTAATATTCCGTAAATATTACAATAGTTTGCTTATGCAATTTTGCTGATCTTAATGTTTGCCACCATTGCACTACTGATGTAAATCCGTCAACCTACGCCAAATACAAGCATTAGCCTCAGCTGGTCAGATTAACTAGAAAATTATATTTTTTTGTACCATAAATACAAGGGTGGCAACTAATGTTTAACGTTACATACTATCCCAAATTTCGATGCGAATGTATACATATATATATATTTGATTATACATTATTTCACTGATTACTATTATTTATCTACCTACTCTTATTTTATTAACTTACATTAACACCCGGTACCTGGAAGGCATATCAACACAAAAATGGCTATAACTGACGGTCAAACGCATATCAACTGCTAGGATTAGCTAATTGCTAAATTAGCAACAGCCAGTTGAGTGACATGCGATTGATTTTGACACGACGTTGATTAATTAGCTATTCAGTAACTTTTTAAATGTCACCTAAACATAGCGCCAGCCTATAGTTTCTTTGAAGTTGGCCTCTACTTACTTACATACTTCATTCAGACGCAATGCATCCAATCTAATACCAAGTTACGTAGGTAGGTACTATTAGTATATCCGTGAGGAATACACAAACAAACTAGAATAAATAAATGCATAGATTTAAATCACCAAGATTTAAAAAACCATAGACAGATTCTTACTAACCGAAAAGTAAGGGCTATATAAAGAGTGTTCGGTAATTAATGGATAACCTTGAAATGTCTTATAGAAGAACTGCCGTTCAGGAAAAAAAGAAAAATATGTATATATATAACATGTAACATAATAAACGCACATCCTGAAAGTAGTTTGTTCAAAATTGGCTACTGAATCAATTCCAGCAATTTTTATTATAGGTAATTTTTATCCCTATAATAATTAAAACGAATTAAATTATAGTCACCCATTTATTAAACAGCTGAAATAAACGAAAATGTATGTTTTTGATGCAATAAATGCAATAATGTTAGATTTATTGTAATATACCCATACTATCCGCACACAATAAGAAGATTAATAATAATTACCTAATTCGTTAAATTAAAATATTGAAGTACATAAAAGTAACATTTTAATGATTATATTATTATTACGATTTAATAATCTAATTGGGGTGTTTGAGGTTGTGCGTTACATCTGTGACATGTTGTATAATAAAACAAATCGGGCACGCCACGGTCGTGGCGGTAAGTCCCGTGTTTGAGGGGAGGCTGGAGAGGCGGCATGGCGCCCTCACCTTCCGGCTGACATAGGTAATGACTGGCCACGGTTGTTTTGGCCAGTTCTTGTGTCGTATACGCCGGCAAGAGACGCCCGGTTGTCACCACTGCGGCGACTGCCGCGACGTTGTTGAGGACACGGCGCTGCACACATTGGCGGATTGCTCCGCCTGGGCATCGCAGCGCCGTAAGTTGATCGCGGCAGTCGGATTGGTTGCCCTCTCGCTCGCGGCTGTAGTTCAGTCTATGGTCCGGAGTGAGACGTAGTGAAATGCCGTCGCCTCCTTCTGTGAGGAAGTGATTTCCATCAAGGAGGTGGCGGAGCGGGAGAGAGAGCGCTTTAACCCTCTCCCCAACCGCAGAGCCGGGCGCCGGAGGGCGCGAGACGGCCTGCAGCCACCCTGGGGTTCGACCTGGGGGTGGTGGGCTTCGTGGGCCTGCCCACCACCCATTCAGCGCCAAGTCCGAGAGGCAGCGTGCGTGTTCCCACGCGCGCTTCTGTGTTGAGTCCGTCTCCCCTCTAGAGGGGACAGTAGGGAATAAGTGTCGGTAATGAATTGCAATTGAATGGTGGCAATTAAAATGCAAAGGTCAGAGGTCAAAGGTCATAGTCATATCGACTACGCTGAGTCGAATGGCGTTGACCGCGAGTCTCTTGCTCTTAGGTTCTTAAGTTTAAAGCTGTATAACAGACAGACGGACAAAGCTGGTGTATAAGAGATTTTTGAACTCAAAGTGCAATAGCTAGTCATACTTTTGACTGTCTATCATTAGCATAATTAGTGTTTAATAATAAAACAACAAAAACCGATGGAATTCATTCATCGGTCGTAGTGTACAATTTACTTTAAAAAAAATCATGTCTCAGGTAGTAAGTAGTTCGGGCACGCCACGATCGTGGCGGTAAGTCCCGTGTTTGAGGAGTGGCTGGAAAGGCGGCATGGCGCCCTCACCTTCCGGCTGACACAGGTAATGACTGGCCACGGTTGTTTTGGCCAGTTCCTGTGTCGTATACGCCGGCAAGAGACGCCCGGTTGTCACCACTGCGGCGACTGCCGCGACGTAGTTGAGGACACGGCGCTGCACACTTTGGCGGTTTGCCCCGCCTGGGCATCGCAGCGCCGTGAGTTGATCGCGGCAGTCGGGTTGGTTGCCCTCTCGCTCCCGGCCGTAGTTCAGTCTATGGTCCGGAGTGAGAGGTCGTAGAACGCCGTCGCCTCCTTTTGTGAGGAAGTTATTTCCATCAAGGAGGCGGCGGAGCGGGAGAGGGAGCGTTTGAACCCTCTCCCCAACCACAGAGCCGGGCGCCGGAGGGCGCGAGACGACCTCCAGCAACCCTGAGGTTTGACCTGGGGGTGGCGGGCTTTGTGGGCCTGCTCGCCATCCGTTCAGCACCAGGTCCGAGAGGCGGAGTGCGTGTTCCCACGCGCGCCTCTGTTTCGAGTCCGTCTCCCCTCTAGGGGGGACAGTAGGGATAATTTGTGAGGAGTGCCTTTGGGTAGGTCTTTTGTGTAGTGGCCTGCCGTTTCATACGGCGGGCTGAAACCTCGGCGGGGTCGCGACCGCATGCGAAAGTGATTCGCGCGGCCCCGTCGATAGTAGTTTTGTCGAGGAACACGTGGTCGTGGTCGTGGTAGGTTTAGTCGGTATTCCGAGAGGTACTTCATCTTTTCAACATCTTTATTTTACCCCGGCGAGTCCGACATAACCCCTCCGCCCGCCCCCGCGGAGGGGTATGCGTCATGCATTCACCCAAGTAAAAAAAAAAAAAAAAAAAGGTAGTAAGTAGTTACGATATAATTTTTTTCATATTTTTTCTGAACGACCATCTGTTCTACTAGAAGACATTTCAAAGTTATCCATTAATAATCGGACAACCTGTATTAGAAAATGTGAAGTCAGTGAGAAAACTTATATTCAATAGCGAAACAATAAGTTTCGGATATCAGAGACAGTTTTAAATAATATTTTAACTTAGGACGTAAGCAATTACAAAGTTTTAGTAACTATAAATCCAACATTGAACAATCTCTATTCCAAAAACTGGTTATCCTGTAAATATTCATAAATTTATATGCCTACGTGTTGTAGTAAATATGTAATATTCGCTAGTAGTTTATTAAAAAATCCACAACGCGAGCGACAGATGAGTTATGAACTTTACGTAAGCGCTGGTGCGTGGTTACCTACATACTACCTAACTCGGGTTTATTTTTTATTCATATACCAACGACATGCTATATACAGGGTCTGTCGTTAATAATGGATAACCCGTTAGCTGGAGGTTAACCAGTTATCAGGCAATAAGAAAATAATACTTTTATGTCAGGGTTGCCAACAGCGTGAAAATGGCGTAATTTTTTGTTTTTTGTTAAAATTATTTCTTTACCCTTTCAATTGGTTGCCATTTCAACAAAATTCGTTTTTTTTTGGTAATTCTTTTGCCATCGTACTTGCGAATACTTGTAATATTTAATTTAACTACATTTTTAGACGCCATTAACGTAAAACAGTAACAAAATTAATATATTAATCAATTTCTTAAAATTAATCTTTCCGAACGTCTAGTTTTAAACACTGATTGTGAAAAAAAAAATATGGCATCCCTGACATAAATATATTATTTTCTTACTGCCTGATAACTGGTTAACCTCCAGCTAACGAGTTATCCATTATTAACGACAGACCCTGTATATAATATTAGTAAGCTTAGTTAGGTAGACAAAATAACATGGATAGTCGTATTAAAACTAAGGGTTATCCTAATTGTAACCGGCTACAAGTACATCTAACACGAGTCATGTATACGATTCTGTCTCCTCGAGTCACCGAAGGCCCACTGCTTATCTCGTGCGCCGTATTGGTAGCTATTTTTATCTACCAATTTCTATTACAGATGGTAGTTTCCTATATTCTTTGGAATCGTCTAGTTCTGAACCTAGCAGATTTACGTTTTAATTTTAGGGCAGAATAACCTTTCTGCCACTTTCCTTTACAGTAAGTAGCGACCTTCATATTCTACTGTTATACTAAAGGTTCACATGCACATCATTATTATTTCCACTTTCGGCCACTTATGCAATGAGCATAAAAGTATTCTGTATTTTTTTCACATGAAATTAAGCTGGACAAACATTTGTTATACCCTTCCAAATTCCAATTTTCTTTTTGCTTGTATTTTTAAGCTTTTTCCTAGTACCTACTAGCCATACTGAGTATTTTAGAATCTCAATTTATCGTTCACATCGGATCGGTATTCAGACCAGAATATAAAATGTACCATAATTCTGCGAAATACCGTGTTGCAGTACAAGCACAATATCAGGCATGGCCGTAACTAACACCGGACGGATACCTAATAAAAAAAAAACGTGTCGATTTTACAAACTACCATGGCTGAGGATATCAGAGCAAAAGACGATATACGGTAAATTAAATCTTACATGCCATTAGTAACACAAAACGGCGTTTACATAGCAGGCGCCAAGTGCTCAAAATATCGTTATATTGGATAAAAATATTAAAATTTTACATCAAACTTATGTAGGTACACCCCAGCAGCTTAACCCTTCTCAAACATAATCACTTTATACGTTACCAAACGTAGTATGAAATTACGAACCCAGCAACCAAAATTCCTTTGTTATTAATTGCCTATCAAATTATCATGGAATTGAAACTATATAAAACATTACTCAAAACTCATCATGACTTTGTACATGACGGCCGACACTCTGCATTGGCGCTTGTCACAGTTGTCGAAACATTTGTTTCCGTAAACTATCCGGACTTCGCTGTCAATGTTAGTGTGGCCGCAATGTTTAGTAAACTTTTACACTAACTACACGCTACCGATCAATACACAATCGCAAAGTAATAAAACAAAAGTATTGTATGCGGTATGTGCAGCGTACTTATGTAGATAGCATAATATGACATTTACTTATAAATAACATCAACTTTGTTAATCTGTAAATACATTTAATTTTTACTTGGGTGCATTACTTATAATATTGTCTTCTGTTTACGCGAATGTTATTCATTGAAATTAAACTTATACAGATTTTATCGCGTTATTTATTTTACACGTTATTACAAAAATTTTGAAACTGTCACACTACTACTAGATACTATTGAACTTTACTAATTTTTAGACTAATTAATTTATTAAAACTATTTATATTTAAGTTTACACTTTCCCCGACATTTTGCATTACTTATATTAACCATATTCTCTCCGCGGATAAAGGGAGCGTAGAGGGTACGTCGGGCTTACCCGGGGAAAGATGGAATGTCCCGGGTCCTACCGACTAAACCTAACGCGGTGTGCCATCTCGCGCTGCCTTTAATAGTGGATAACTGGAACTGAAACTACATCATCAACCTATCCAGCACTAGTCGAAAGGAAAGGGTCCAATGCCACTATCCTGCCCACCGCTCCAACGGGCACCTCCAGCCGCGCCTTCTATTTGACTGCACGGATGGCGTAGTGGTTTAAGTGGTCGCATCGCCACTGCCACTGCGCTGAGTGTTATGGGTTCGATTCTTACCTAGGACAAAACTTTGTGCGTTCCACAAATGGTTGTTACGAGTCTCGGTGTTTTTTCTGTCCATCGTTTGAATGTTTGTAAAGTACCTCGCGACACAATAAAAGATAAAAATTTTAAAGATTTTTTGTAAGATAAAAAATATAATATATTTTACTAATAAGCCCTTATTGGCTCGTTTCCGTGCACTATTGATCACTTCCGGGAAAGGATGCACACCCGTCTCCTCCTGGAGCGATACACTCACTTTATATACTTCGGTGAGCACATCCGCTTCCAAGTCAAACGGGTGTTCCGGCCAACGCGCAGGCAGCGTTGGCTGACACCGTACTGTATCCGTGAATTATCCTAACCGCCATGACTCTCTGCAGAGATCGCAGAGAGTCCTACACTGGGCGGTCAGGGAGTCCATTCACACCGTTGCGCCATAAAGTGCCACCACCGACCGGACACCTACCTGTGTAGAGCCGCCGACAACTGATACGCCCAGGTTCGGCAAAAGCTTCTGAGCGACACTGCTGAAGTGCTGGTCGAAGCGCCATCGCCCACGGCCAACATCAGGTCGTATTCTCAGACTAACCCATCCAACTCCAAACGGCGGCCAGTGTTGTTTAACTTTAGTGACTTGACGAGAACCGGTGAATACAACGTGATATGGATGTTGGCCACTGAATACAAACTTGAAATACTTTTTTTTTTTTTATAGTGGCTTAAATATTTCAAACCCGTTTCACTCTTTTAGAGATTCCTGTGAAAGTGTCTTAGTTGATTTGCCCCTCATTAACACAGCAACTGAGCAATGGATCGTAATTATTTTTCCAGCATATTATTATCCTTACACACAGGTAATGACTGGCCACGGTTGTTTTGGCACTTTTGTCCAGTGCCTGTGTCGCATAAGCTGGCAAGAGACGCCCGGTCGTCACCACTGCGGCGACTGCCGCGACGTTGTTGAGGACACGGTGCTGCACACTTTAGCGGATTGCCCCGCCTAAGGTTTGACTGAGGGCGGCGGCGTGCGTGTTCCTACGCGCGCCTCTGTGTCGTGTCCGTCTCCCCTCAAGGACAGTAGGGATTTTAAAAGTGAGTAGTCCCTAAAGAGTAGGTGTTGTTGTTTATTGGCCTGCCGTTTTATACGGCGGGCCTAAACCTCGGCGGAGTCGCGACTGCATTAGAAAGTAATTTGTGCGGTATTACCGGGAGGTCCATTATCATCGTTACCATCATTCTTTTACCCCGCTGAGTCCGACATAACCCCTCCGCCCGCCCCCGCGGAGGGGTATGTGTCAAAGCGTTCAAAGACATAAAAATAAAAAGTTTCGTCACCCAAAATTACATTATTTTTATCTTACGTAGCTGTACCTACATAACCAGCTATTGACGCCGCTGATAGCTGCTTGTGTATAGCTAATTAATTATACATAATGACTTTTTATCTTTGTGTTAAAAGTAAAATATAACTTGTGTGCGTCGAAGAAATAAAATTTCTGTAAATTATTAGGTATTTAGATGTAAGAAATGCAGATATATAGCACTATAGAATCGTTAATAACGTAAAAAAATATATTTTTTTAACCTATATGAAAAAAACATAATTTTCGGCGAAAAACTATAAATTAAATTCGTTAAGGTTGATATATGTATAATAGTTAATTACTAGCAACCCGCCCCGGCTACGCACATGTAACCTAACAAATTATACACCTAACTAAACCTTCCTCATGAATCACTGTTTATTGGTGAAAACCGTATGAGAATCCGTTCAGTAGTTTTTTAACTTATCGCGAACAGACAGACAGACGCGGCGACTTTATGAACTTTAGTGATATTCAATCTACCATTTTTATTCTCCAGTGTTCCTGTAATGAGCTCATTCACGACATTCAAACGAAAAATTAAAGGGATAAATTAATGAACTGAATTCAATTTCAACTGTTGAAAAGACATGCTAAACCTCCGATCGTATAAAGTAATTAAATTACATAGAGAATATAATGAACCTAAATTAATGGATTTTAATAGGTCGATGTGCTAAGCTCCACACTGCTACCAGTGTCTCTGCTCATCACAAAATATTTTCTTATATCATTATTTACATTATGATTAGGTATACATTTTTACATGAATAGGTACCAAATGAACACAATAAGTACATGTTTATTTTTAGTTCTCAACACAAGTTTATGGATCTCATTTTACAATTCATTTCTCAATCGGTAATAAAAGAAACATAGGTTGTATATTATTTTTACCAATAACACAATAGATCGTAAAAAATATCGCTGTGTACGATTTACAAAAACAGGATATTCAGTGTTTTATTTCAAGTCCGTCGTTAATCCGATTTGACCAACAATTCCAAACTTGGCTAATGATATGTTTTGTAAACTATCTTATTTAAACGTCAAGCCAAATCCAATTAAACAGAAAGGTACCTACATTAACTAACAGTTTTCTTTGATAATTCAAAGTCGAAGTAGACTGTCGAGCGCAGGCGCACGCTTTTGATCGCATCTACGTTTGTAAACTGTGAACGTACCAATCAACAGCTGCCAAATGAAATGTCAAGTCGCTCATCTGTAGAGTTCAGAATGGGTTATCAAAATTGATAAAAGTTAACTTGTGTTTGCGTAATTAAAACACATCACATAGTCAAATCAGAGGGATAGTTGCTTTACAATTAACTATTATGTCCAATATACTAGGCAAGACCTGTTTTAATATTGTGTCTCGAAAATGTAATAAATTTTCAACATTTCAATTGGTGAATCCAGTTCAAGTGATACACGGAAAAATCCACTCTAAGGTACAGTACCACCTCCTATACTTTTTAACAAATGTTATCGTATGGTAAAATGCGCGTTCCTTGCTTTTATAATTGACTGTGAAGGATTGTAGGTTAGGTGCTCATTTAAACTTGAGCCGGCTAAAGTGAGAGTATAATATTTTTTACTATATTTCGAAAATATAACATTCCGTAAGTATTACAGAGTCCATTGCATGTTGCAATGGACACGTTCATTATATTCTATAGCGCGGTCACGTTTTTAATAGTAATAAGGCACAACAACATGAGGAAACACTCACCACATGTAATCAACTTTTGTTTTTGATTGCGTTATCTAGTTATCAGCCTGGGGTCAGTGTTTCTCATTTATATTACATCATTGTAACTGTAGTAGCTCAGTTTGAATGCTAGTTTTGTGAGATTACGGTGTGTAGGCAACAGATATTTCATTAAATGTATTAAAATAAAATATTAGAAAATTATAAATCTATATAATTTATTGTTAAGTTTGTTGCTTATTATATTTCAGAGTTTGAATTTTGATAGACCATTCCATAGCAGTACTACAATGAACAGCATTCTCACCGGCAACTTGTGGGACAATGATCCTGAACTCTTCGAAATCATCAAGAATGAGAAGGAACGGCAGAGAGCAGGACTTGAGATGATTGCATCAGAGAACTTCACATCCTTACCAGTCCTTCAATGCTTGAGCTCATGTCTGCATAATAAGTATTCAGAAGGCATGCCCAACCAAAGGTATGTTGTTGTCATGCTTTTCCTTTTTTAATTAATATTTAGTAAAGTAAAGATATAAATATTTTAAATCTATAGTCATGCATTTCTTAAAACAATAATATATTTTAAATTGAATTATACATTCATAATCAGTTTAGTTACAATAAGCTAAACTGTCTCTTTGTATCCTGTCTCATTAGTTTACACTTACAACCATAATGAGATACCAGATTTAATTCCTGGGCGTTGTTTGGTTTATATGTCAAAAGTCCTGGTAATTCATAGGTCTTAACATTAATCCTTAAATTTTTTGTTACAGGTATTACGGAGGCAATGAATTTATTGATGAAATTGAAATCTTAGCACAAAAGAGATCCCTTGCAGCATACAGGTTAAATCCAGAAGAATGGGGTGCCAATGTGCAGCCATACTCAGGTATTAAATTATTCATTCATAAGGAAATTATATATTGTTTATAGGGTTAATAACTAGTAACACTACTTGGCTAAGCGATCTACTTCGGGATAGACAGCTGAAAACTGATACATGACCAAATAAAATAAAGATATATATATATAAGCTTGGAATTATGTGTATGTGTATAAGTACTAAACTCTTATGCTAACAATGTGCTGTAAATACTACTATTATGAGCTTTGGGTAAAATAATTCAAGACCTAAGAGACTGTTTTCATTTCCAACTAAAATAAGCTTAATCTATGGACATTAAAAATAGTCAATATGTCGTTTTTGATAACAGGTTCACCAGCTAACTTTGCAGTGTACACGGGTGTGGTAGAGCCTCATGGTAGGATCATGGGATTAGATTTACCTGATGGTGGACATCTCACTCATGGTTTCTTTACAGCAACTAAAAAAATCTCTGCCACATCCATTTTCTTCGAGAGCATGCCTTACAAGGTGAGTAAACTTATTACAATTATCCTTTTTAGGGTTCCATACGAAAAATGGAACCATTATGGTACAATTTTGTTTGTCTGTCTGTCACAACTGCTTAACGAAGCAACTAATAATAGGTACTATTGACTATATATTTAGAATGGTTATAGAATATGCTTGCCCAAGCTAATAGCAAATGATTCCCCTAAATATGTATATTTTTTAACTGAAATATAAATAAATTAAATAAGATTACAAGGTCATTTTGTGTTTAACTTGCACATTACAAAATACTTACATAAAATAAATAGTATTGATAGGAGTTAATGTATGTCATGTAAGAAAAAGAGGAAAGATACAAAAAAACTCTAACTAGCGAAGTTTTTGAGAAATCAGCAAATTGCAAAATGGGAAGAAGTGTTGCAAGTGCGATTCGTTAATAGACATCGCTTACCAGCTGGCAGCTATTCTATATTGTGACATGATTAGGTACTTTGTGTAGCAATTGCTTTATTGTTGCCATCTGTTAATTTATTTAAGGCACATCCCATTGACAAAGTTAGATAAGACTTAACTAGTAGTCTATAATCATGGAGTATCTTATACATGAACAACTTTCACTTTTACAATCTAACTAGCTACCTATATATCTCAGATACGGCTAAAGTCACGCCCGTTTGACGTACTTAAGTTAAACAAACAGTTTCTCTTAATGGCTTTGACCCATGATCTAAGAGCTGGCGTCTTAATAGATGTTTACATTCACAAGACGAAAATATAATAACTTAACCTTGGACTACGAGAAACTACAAGTTAACAATAAATACCTATTTAGATCAAGGCATTAATACTCAAAGTAGCGAATAACAATCTAAATTCCAAACTAAAGAAGTCTGAACTATTCCAGGGTAAATATACTAAATTAGGATTAAAGTATAAGTTATAAATAGGTACATAAACATTTATTTTCTCTCTTCATCTTTTAGGTACAATTATAAGCACTTGTCTGCGCGTATGGTAAAATATATAAGAGTAGGTACAAACTAACTAAATATTAATATTACATAGATAGTCAAATATAATTGAGGTAGGTACGTTTTAACTACCTAATCATAACGATTCCTAAACAAATTCAGGCGTTGTTTTAGTAGATAAACAAGGTAATAGGTAGATACCTATTGCTTGCTAAATTATATATAAAATATAGTATGTTTTTATTATTTACATTTTTGAGAAACCTATGTTCTTATTAGCAAACCGAACGTACATACGTATAGGACTAAAAAAAGTTTTTAGTCCGTCTTTTAGATTAGCAAAAAATATTGAACACTTATTTTTCTTTTGACCCACAAGCTAATAACAATGAAGATGCAACGCGTTTAAATTACGTGTTACCTCACTTCTAGGTACAAATTTTACAACGGTGTGGCGTCACAAGCCCCTGCTCCCGAACTTTAATGCGTTATATCTTAGTAAATTTTTATTGTTTTATTAAAACAAAAAAAAGGTGTCCCATATTTTTTGCTAATTTAAAAGATGGACTAATTATTAGAATCACTTATTTTTAACTCTGTCATGATGCCTATTATCATGTATATTTTAATAATCATATTTAACAAACTATTACATCGAATTGCTTACGCAACCGATAATGACCAGCCTTTTGTATCGAATTGCATAGTCAAAGGTTAAACAGTGCAGCAGTCAGTGTGTAAAGACCACACTTTTAGCGCAGTTGCACAACGGAAATTACAATTTACAAAAGAATGTGTCACGACGGAAAAGACGTCGCACAACAGATTTTGTAATGCCTTGTGCACACTGAAAAATATTTAAGGATTATGACATGTTAGGATAGGGATTATATAGGTAAGTAAGTAAAAATAAAATAATATTTTATCATACTTAATCATATGATTAACAATAACATTTTAATTAATATTAATTAAAGTGTTATTCTTAATTTTTATATTTCTTTTTATTTACTTTAATTTTTATATTTTCCTCTTTCTAGCCTTAGTTCCCTCAGCGTTCTTCTTTTTCATTTCTTCAAATTTCTCCGAATCACTTTTTTACTTTTGATTATTACACACTTTCACACTGTTTTAATTATTCCCTATTCCTTCGACATGACTCCGCCGCAGACAAAGCCATCTGAAAAAAATGTACCACATACTTATACTATATCTACAGCAGTTTTAATTTTTAATCATCATCGATAAAGTAATTCATGTGCTCTTACCTTAACAATTTCTATTGTGACACGTCTCACAATTTCGTGTCATTCGTCGCACAACTGACCAAAATTTATATTTCACCTAACCTAAAAAAAACATACTTCATAAAATTCGGTGTCTAGATGATTCGAATTGTTACATTTCAACAATGTAGTAAATAATTAATATGGTATAGCAGCGATAGCTCAGTGGGAAGACTAACAGACTGCAATGCAGAGGATTTCGGGTTCGAACCCACGTCGCGCACCTCTGACTTACGGAACTTATATGACTTTTCGAAATTATGTGCGTATTGATAGACAATTATCGCCTGTTCCGTGCCTCGGAGAGCACGTTAAGCCGTCGGTACCGGCTGCCATGAACACCTATGGCAGTCGTTATTGGGAAAGTCAGTCCCCTTTAATATCCTAACACTGGTCTAGCCTTAGAGTATCGTTAGCCTTTGGGTTGCGGAGGTCAGGTGGCAGCCGCTCCGTATAAAAACTGATATCCAGTCAAATCCGGTTAGACTAGAAAAGCCGACCCCAAGTCATTTGGAAATAATAAAGGCTAAGGAAGAAGAAGAAGTAAATAATTAGTATGGTATAATAAATATTTAGTACAAAAGCTAGACAATTACTAAATATTTAAGTACCTACATAAAACTTACAGTTCCTTAGTGATGCACACCGTGTTCCATCACGCACTTCTAAGTTCCAACTAATACAAAAATAAAATGGCGGATTCGTTCAGAAGGTAGTCCAGTTTAATGACACTGAGTTGCCATTTCAAATAATTTGTTTGTTTGTTTTTGGTATAATATAAATGAATCCCAAGTTATTGCGTCGCACAACTGTAGTGACACAACGGATTATGATTTGAGACATGGGAAGATTAGTTAATTTAATCGAAACGAATAGATATTATATAGTTATTTCCTTAAATTTATATTGGCAATATTCTGTAAACCGTAATGGAAGCAAATTTAAACAGGCACACTGTCTCAAAGAAATATCATTTACAGATATTTGAAGAATTCGCACTAGGGGACGTCAGCAAATTGTATGGAAGAAAATACTTAGGCTTTTGTTTATTTATAATAAGTCACGAAAAATATTTTGTTATAAGTACGAAAAAAACCTGCATAATACATGAATAGTTAACATTCTTATATACAGAAAATAAATCTGGAATTAATAATTTATATATTTTATTTTTGATCGCAAATTGCTCGGGCAGTGTTAGAATAATTTAGTAAATATATCTCTGAAGAATTAAATGTCATTGTTTTAACAGCTATAATATACATAATATAACTTTGGTGGATAGTTTAAATTATCTCTATGTACCTACTGAATAGATCTGTGGCATAGATGGACGCCCGCGTCGTACACTAAAGATCTTATTGATAATCAAGGTCAATTGATATCAACGTTCCTGTTGAGAGGCTGTCATTGTACGACAATTTATATTTTATTTTGAGATAACACAGCAATGCAGTGTACTCTAAAAAGAATGCTTCACATTTCACAGACACACTTAAAATATATATCATCTATATTTAAGATTGCGAATTTTGTGATTTTGTGTGTATGAGGAGTGTAGTCTTCGGAACAATTGCACCTATTATAAAAATGCTTTCGCTATTTAAAAGGCACATTATTCCACATGGACTTAGGCTACAATATTATGTTCTGTCCGAAGTCGGAGCGGACCGCTAGTAATTGATAAAGATTCCTTTTAAATGTGTAAATTGATTTGCAATAATAGCAATAATTCAGCGGTGGCGGCAGATTATACCATCTCTCCGTGGTTGCATACCGAAAACAACCACGAAACATGGCTGTGTTGTATTTTTGGCACGTCATTCGAGTGGTAATTCTAAGCGGACGTAATGAGAAACCTAATTTTTCATAAAGATATGGCGGAGATCTCGTCTTTATAATACCAAATAAAAGACAGCAAAAGTGATAATAACATCGAGACTCCATGGTCATAAGGTTACCGCGGCATAAATAAGGAGTGACATGAGCTCGGCGAGGTATGGGGGAAACAAAAACAGGCACATGCGTTCTGGGTGCGCTGAATTAGTGTTTGGCCAAGAAGACACTCACCAATAGCAGTGTCGGCATAATTTAATTTTGAAAGAATTAATTACTCGCTTAGTTTAATTCTAACATCTACGCTCAGAAATTTGGATTTTATTGGATTTAGAACTAAACAATTTTTATTTGACCACTCTATTGTTCTGTCTAGATCTTGATTGATCCTATTTACTGCCATAGAAGTTGCATTCGGTTTAAAAGATGTGTAAATTTGGAGATCATCGGCATACATGTGAAAATTGCAGTGCTGAATGCTGCTAACGATATCTGAACTATATAAATTAAAGAGTTTCAGGCCTACTATAGATCATTGCGGAACACCTTGAGTTACTTGCAGGGCCTTAGATAATGCTTTATCTCCTGTTTCGCTGGAATCTCAACTCGTTGAGAGCGTCCACTAAGGTAACTAGAGAACCAGTTTAATGATTTACAGTCAAAGCCATAGCTAAGACAAGTAAATTGTGGTTTATGGCATCAAAGGCACAAGCAGCACCAGTATGGCTCCTTCGCCTATGTCTATTCCTGCAATTATATCGTCGACGACATCCATCAACGCAGTTGATGTGCTGTGACCTGCCCTAAAACTTGATTGTTTACGCTGTAGAATATTATTGACATTTTTATAGTCTGTCATTTGTTGAAAAACAACCCTTTTAATGATTTTTGACAGGAACTGTAAAATGCTGATTGGTCGAAGATCCATATAGTCAATTGGATTGTTTTTTTTAGGAATAGCTTTTACAATAGACTCTTTCCAAATGTCTGGAACGATGCCTATTTGAATTGAACTATTTACAAGCGCAGTAATTATCTCCAACGTACGTGGTAGTGTTAGCATGATCATTTCACGGGAAATTCCGTCGATACCTATTGCAATTGTACTAAAACTAAATATTATATTCAAGATAGTTGTTTCATCCACAGTTTTAAGACTGAAAGATGACGAATTAAATCGGATATATTCAAAATATGTAAAATCTTAAATTGTACCTTGATTATTGCCGGGGATATTGAGAAAATTATTATTTACTAGCTGGTGCCCGCGACTTCGTTCGCGTCGACTCCATGAAACAGATCATAGGATATCTTTATACACAACATTGGTTGTTTTTCCTTCAGGAGCCAATACAAACAAACCCGCAGCGCTACTGACCCGCGAAACGCTACGTACAGTTGTCCGTGGGAAAAACAACCAGACCTCAAATCCACACCAATGGCTTTGAACGTCTGTCCCTGAGAATTATTTATCGTCATGGCGAAGCAAGTAGTCACAGGGAACTGTGTGCGTTTGAATTGAAACGGGAAATTGTTTGGAATAAGTGGTATACGCGGTATTAATACAATCTCACCCAAAGCACAGCCAGTCAGAATCTCTGCTTCGATGATATTGCTCTGTAAAACAGTAACCTTAAGCCGGGTCCCGTTGCATAACTTCGGTGGAGAAAGGTTTCATCATTCATTAGCATTATGGGTACACCGACTTTAAGGCTGATTCTGTGAGCTGGCAGACCACTTGCCGTAAGAGAGTTTAAAAATTCTTTAGGGTAATTGGTGGCATCGTCTTATTCAATTACGTTATTAAAAGAATTGTATACCACTTCATCCCCAACAATATCCACTAGAATTTTTTGATTAATTGCACCTGCTTGGTCATTGCGAGGCGTTAGTATCGCGCGCTCACATAACCAAACATTATCTTGGCTCGGTATGGAATTGAGGTGTCCGAATACCGACTGTATCAGTTCTGCCTCTGAAGCCACAACTTTACCCAGCACACCAGGAATCGCCACCCGACCATGATTTTCAGGGAGAGATCCTTCTCCAATTTGTAACAACATGCTGGAGAATTCGTGGGCATGTGAATCATGGCCAAGACGAACTCTCATATTTATATTTAGTCTCAGTTGTTGTACTTGTGGCCAGAGGTACGACTTTTTTATTGAGGCATTAATTTCGTCTGCCCTTGTCCCTTTATTTATCACGGGAAGAGTTTGCCGAAAGTCTCCGGAGAAAAGACAGGTGACGTGGCCCATTGGTCGATCATCCCGGCGAATATCTCACAACGTTCTGTCCACGGCTTCGACGGCTTTTTCGTTGGCCATGGTACATTCATCCCAAACGATGAGACACTCCTGTAACACTTTTGCTTTATTGCAATTTCGCGTTATAGAACATGTGGGTGTTTCGGTTCTGTCTAAATCGATTGGGATTTTTAACATGGTGTGAACCGTTTTACCGCCGGGAAGTAAGGTTGCAGCAATTCCTGAAGATGCTACTGCAACAGCAATCTTATTTTGTCGCCTAACTTCAGCCAGGATTACTCTTGTAACATATGTTTTTCCAGTGCCCCCCGGAGCATCTAAGAAATATAACGTTCCTTCCTCATTAGTGACGCTGTGGACAACTTTGTTATATGTATATTTCCCTTTGTTCTATATTGAAATTTTACGGTAACGGTAACTTGTTTCAACGACATATTCTCGATTGGTGCGTGGTTGATTGGGTTCTGCTTGTCGAACAGGTAGACCGTAAACGTTGAGGGAGTGGCCTTCAATTGAATAAATAGTATCTTGTATAGTACAAAGGGAACTATTTATTACTCTGCCATCTGTTGGACTAATATCATCAACCGCATTGCACCTCAGAATGCGTAAAAAGTCTTCAGAGAAAAATGTCTTGTACTTTTCCCATAATCTCAAAGGATCTGAGAAAGCACAAAATACTAACATTCTGGCAAACAAATTTCGTAAACTGCTGGGACTGTCACTGACTCAGGCTTCGTCGAGGGTTGTCAATTTTGATCATCGTCAAGAAGATGAAGTGCCCTGCATGTTGCTTGAAACGAAAGGTGCTCTACACCATCAACAGTCTTTAAAATGGAGAAAGAAGTTGGTCTACGAACAATATGAAGCAACAGGCGTAAGTAGTAACATTCCCTATTGCTAGGGTGCACTGTGTAAACTCTGCCTAGAGCAGCGTCTTTGAAATTCCTGGAAATCCATCAACCGGTTGACCACGTCGACGTCGATTCAAATACCTGTCCGTTTATTGTGTAATAAGATGCCACCTGCTCATAAGTCAAAGTTTTTGCAAAGTCGTCTTCTTGACACAGCTTGAAAAATGCCAAGAGAGTCGTATGTCGTGGATTTTCTATACTATCTCTAACATTGCTCGGATCAAAATAAATACGCTGGCCATTTTCTTGGTGAACGTCCAGGTGCATGACGGTAGGATGGCGTTCGTGGATAGAAAATCCTAATATTCGCCAAATAGCTTCCGAGGTGCTTATATAGCGACCATATTGGTATCTGGTCACTTCATCTCGGTCAATACCCTGCAGTGCAAATGTTGCTTGGTCAGTACCCTTGTTCACGTACTTGCAGATGTATTTGATGGAATCTACACTGCTACATATTTCAACATTAATATGCGCTCAAAATATTTTTCACGAACTCTAAGTTTGTATGTATAATATGCCCTTGCGGGACTGCAGAGGCATGGTACACGTGGACCCCCAACGTCAGCTGCCATTTTTATTTTAATTACAATGTAGGTTTAATAAGATGGGAACATTCTTTTCGTTTCTAATATGATTTATTTATCTTCCCAGAACTGCGTTTTACTTACACCCAGTATGTTAGTGTAACTGGGTCCTTAGAGCTCCACATCAGATGTTCCAGATCTTCGTTTTTTTGCGTCAACAGGAAGTGCTCATCAAACTGGACAACTTTTGATAAGATGTCACTCCTGTATATGTTATAGTGTAACTGGGCCCTTAAAGCTCCACATCAGATTTTTCAGAACTTCGATTTTTTTACATCAATAGAAAATGCTCTACAGAGAGAACAACTTTTGTTAAGACGTCACTCCTGTATATGTTATAGTGTAACTGGGCCATATAGCTCCACATCAGATGTTCCAGATCTTCGATTTTTTTACGACAATAGAAAATACTCATCAGACAGAACAACTTTTGCTATGGCGTCATTTATGCATATGTTATAATTAGGCTGGTCTGTTACGTTTCTGCATCAGCTGTTCCAGTTACCAAGATCAATTATAGTGCAGATGTTGCTCAGACATCATAGCTATATAACAAAAAAGTTTCATTCAAATCCATCCAGTAGTTCCGGAGATTAGCGTGTAGGTACAAACAGACAAACCTTTTTTTCAGATTCTTGCTCTATTACGTTTTCTAAACCCCCCTCAATTATTTTTTTTGTTAATATCTTCAATGTACAGACACACTTTTTTTTTTTTATTATATGTATTGATAATGTCAGGATCATTAAAATGAGCGAGAAGAACATACATTACTTTTTGTATTAAAGCGAGTGACATGATGTTTGATGTTTCCATAGCTCTTGAGTGTTTTTGTGTTTTTATTAATACTAGTGGTGGCTCGAAATTCAACCAAAGTTTGCCTGTAAGATATTGCTAATATATGTCATTATAAATTGATATATGTAACCATAGTAACGCGCTTCGACTGCGTGTGTCAAATGTATGGTTGTGTGCGTGTAGTGTTTTTTCATTAGTTTAATGTACTTCTAATGCATATTTTATATAAATATTAGGATTCGCCCCTCCTTCTCCATATAAACTTTAACTGTGCCAAATTTCATACTCCTCCGTCCGCGCAATTTTTGTAAAAAGTTTTAGCTTCACGTATTAATATAAAAGAAAGAATGCTTATTTATCGTTAAATATGGCCTCTGGTTTACAACACTTTTCATGTCTTTATTATACTTTATATCCGATTCGAGCTTTGTGAAGCGGCTTTTAGCATATGCTTTGTCGTTAGAGACATCCTAAGCATCATCATTGCCCTGATGGTTGGCGTGATCCATAGATAACTTTGACATTTAATGTATTTTTTTTATTGGTGCGTACATATTAAATATATGGTGTACATAACTATTAAAAGACTAACGATATAATATTAACATTGTCACTAAGTACTCGCTCTCAGACTATATAATATTCTTTCACATACACGCAACATCATCTAGCCCAAACTAAGCAGAGCTTGTACTATGGATAAACATACATATATACTTTTTTTTTGTAAATACATACATATTATACATAGAAACACCCAGACCAAGACAAAAATCCATGTTCATGCACACAAATGTTTGACTTGTGCGGGAATCGAACCCGCGACCTCAGGCGTGGCAATCAGTTACACTAACCACTACGCCATCGAGTCGTTTACTTCCTCTAGGTTTATGTTAGTGAGAGGTCTATAGCAGATCCATTTTGGTTTTGGTCTAGGTTTCTTTATGCACAGGTCACAAGCAATGAGAGCGTGACTACTCAGATCAGGAATATGATTCACTGACACATTTACAACTTTAGATGTACTGCAAATTAAATCTAATAATGTCTCAGAGTGTTCCGTGAAGTGGGTTGGGTTAGTAATGTATTGATCAAGGTTCACGCGTCGTAAAAAATCTGATAGCTTTTTTGAGCTTGGTTCATTATACGAAAGTAAATTAATATTGAAATCACCCATGACAATAATGTGATCGAAAGTACCTAGCGTGGATATAGATTTCGTAATTGCATCAATAAATGTATCTACATTTAGCCACGGGGGTCGGTATGCTGTACCCACGGCTAGTTTAAGTTCGTTTAATGCAAACATAAGCCACATTTATATTTTCATTTATTTATTTAGGTCTGACAACAGTTGTTACAGTATTGTATGATAAATTTGCTTACAAATATGCTTATTGTAATACTGCACAATAAACAACTATACTTTTGGCAAACACGGAATTTAAAATAATTGGCTATCTACATACATATACTAATTTAGTTTTCTTATTTTTCCAGGTGGATGCTAAGACTGGTTATATCGACTACGAGAAGTTAGCTGAGACGGCCAGGCTATTCAAACCTCGTCTTATCATTGCTGGTATTAGTTGCTACTCACGTTGTCTCGACTATAAGCGCTTCAGACAAATCGCTGACGAAAATGGAGCGTATCTTATGGCGGATATGGCGCATATTTCTGGACTTGTGGCCGCCGGTAAGCTAATTCAGTATTTTTATGCTTAATATTAATACTTATGTTGCTGACGGTACAAGCTCACATTAAAGGTGGAAGGCTGAATCAGATTGCTATTATTCTGAATATTCCTATATGCCGAGTACTGTGTCTATTTTTGTCCTGTCTGAACACACTTCACACAAAAAATATGACATTCATTTTGATGAAACTTTGTACACTGATAATCTTTATCAGAGCTCAACATGTAAGATGTTTTATCAAAAATTGGTGAATAGAAACTGAGATATACATTTTTTAAAGAATAGCTTTAATAAAAAAAAGTTCCTGCAGTTATACTTTTAGGAGATACGCACGCCAGTTAAAATGTCTGATTAAATATGAGAGATTGAAAGAATTGCAATGCATGCTGAGAGTTGCCTAGTTATTTTTATCGCCTAACTCAATCGTCTATTACATAATCTAAACGCATCTACAATATACCATATTTATAACCTATATTTCGGTTTTCAGGTGTCATTCCCAGCCCGTTCGAATATTGTGACATAGTTACTACGACCACACACAAGACGCTCCGCGGTCCACGTGCGGGAGTTATCTTCTTCCGTAAAGGCGTTCGTTCAGTCAAAGCAAATGGCACGAAAGTTATGTACGATTTCGAGAGCAAGATCAACCAGGCTGTGTTCCCAGGACTGCAGGGCGGCCCACACAACCATGCCATCGCAGCCATAGCGACCGCTATGAAACAGGCCACCACTCCTGAATTCGTGGAATATCAAAAACAGGTAGACTTATTGAGCAATATCTATTGTTATCAGCCCTGTATATAAACTGTCCCACTGCTGGCCCGGGCCAGTTCTCAGTGTGGTTTGTCCACCATGCTACCCAGTTTGTGTTGGTAGACTTCACTTATCTAAGAGAACATTATGAAGAATTCTCAGACATCCAGGATTCCTCAGGATGATTTTTTTGCGCCATTATGGCGAACGATAGTGTTTGGTTCTTTATATAAATTCTTTAATAATTCTTTATATAATATAATAATAAATTTTATATATATAATAATAAATATATATAATAAATGAAAAATTAGTTTATAGCGGCCTTATCGCTGAAGGGAATTAAGTAGGTATTCATTTGTTATACTTCTATACATAGTATGCTGATTTTATCAAAGAACTCATAACATGAGACTCAATTATATTCTAACGTCCATATTTATAAAACTTACTAACGGGTTCTAAAGTCGTTATTAGTAAAAAAAGTTTATAAGAATGCTGGGTTGCCTAATAACGATGCTGTTTATAATAAAGGATTACAGAAAATGAATGAATAAAGAATGAAGAAAAAAATTATATACTTACTAAATATTTAAACTACCCATCGTATTAAGCCTTTGATAAGATTGTTTTACGAATAAGACCTTAACATTTGAATATCTACATAATATTGTCTTGTTTCCAGGTGATAAAGAACGCACAGCGCTTATGCCAGGGTCTGATATCCCGCGGCTACGACATCGCGACGGGCGGCACGGAGGTGCACCTGGCGCTGGTGGACATGCGCAGCGCCGGCCTCACCGGGGCGCCTGCAGAACGGATCCTCGAACTGTGCAGCATCGCCTGTAATAAGAACACGGTGCCCGGCGACAAGAGCGCCTTGAATCCTAGTGGCATTAGACTTGGTAACTTTAATTACTATCACTTTTCGTATAAAGACAACTCCTGGACTAGGAATAATCCCTGTGTCGCAGGAGACTTCACAAACATTGAAACAACGAACACAAAGAACTCCCAGACTCCGAACAACTATTTGTGGATCACACAAATTTTTGATCTATGTAGGGATCAAAATCACAACACTCGGCATAGTGGCAATTGTGATGCGAGGACTTAACATCCATAAAACTACTGACTTCTCTAAAATTTGCCTTTCTCTAAAACGTAAGACTACATTATTTTTGTTAGCACACCATGTTCTCTCATATCAAAAATTTGTAAGCATGAACATGGATGTTTGTCTTGGTCTGGGTGTTTCTATGTATAATATGTATGTATTTACAAAAAAAAAACAGTATATATGTATGTTTATCCATTGTCTAGTACCCATAGTACAAGCTCTGCTTAGTTTGGGCTAGATGGTGTTGTGTGTATGTGATAGAATATTATATATTATATTATATTATATTATATATTATATTATATATTATATTATATATTATATTATATATTATATTATATATTATATTATATATTATATTATATTATATTATATATTATATACTTGCTTTAAATAGCCTATCTACAAAGATTCTCTATAGATAGGCTATGTTAAGCATCTCGCCTAATTAGATTCGTAACCCTCACGTTCATTACCCACAAACCATATGTAGGGCCTATCGACTAGTTCTCAAAGGCTTACTAGTATTGATGTAGGTCTTTTTACTGTATGTATAAATATAAATATGTTGTGACAATCAAAGTGCTTCCTCTATAACCGTTACAGTTTCATGTTCTCTGTTCGTTTCTAAACGCAACATCCTTGCGTATGAGACATTGAATATTAATATTAATACTAATAGCAACTAACCTATAGAAACATCACTGTGTTACTAAACTCTGCCAATATCATCACAAACCAAAAATACCTGGTAAGCCAATAAATGTATCTAATAAATAATAATAAATACTTCAGGTACCCCCGCGCTCACCACCAGAGGCTTGAAGGAGAAGGACATCGACAGAGTGGTAGACTTCATCGACAGGGCTCTTAAAATCGCCAAAGAAGTTACCAAGTTATCCGGACCTAAACTAGCCGACTTCAATAGAACGATTGAGGAAAATGCCGATTTCAAATCAAATATTCATATTCTTAAGGAAGAAATCGAAACTTTCAGCAGGACGTTCCCAATACCTGGTCTCGACACATATTGATTTATTTTATGTATATACATATAAGTATAAGATTGCATAATGCATAGTGTGCATTTATTAGTTTTGTGATCATTTTTACGATATTGATTAAGTGCCTTTTCTTAATAAGCTACCCATGTATTAATTTCATACATGGGTAGCTATTACTATTACTTGTTAAAGAGTTCGAAAAATAAACTCATATTTTTATTGATCTTACATTTATTTTATTGAAACCTGTAATGACGCTGATTGTCATTTAACATACTTGGTCACAAACTACTTATTCCTTTAAAAACAATAGAATTCAGGTTAAAACCTAACCTATACTTTTTCTTTTTTTAACGTGGAGGAATGCATTGACGCACACAGAGTACATTTGTATATAGGAAGCTTGACGCATACCTCTCCGCGGCAAGGGAAGCGGAGATTTTTTGATTTGCGTGCGGACGATGACTCCTTGATGATGCCCCGGCACGACGGTAGATCCCGTTCTCCCGCCCGCGGCCTTCACAATGGCGGCATCAGGCGCGCCTGCGCCGCCCGGTCCGCCAGGATCCGCAAGAATACTTTCCGCTTTCATTTTAGAATCCGCTCCGCCGCCTCTTTCCGCGAGATAACGTCCTCGCAGAAGGATGCGACCGCTATCCAGTTCCTCTCGCTGTCGACCATGGCTTTGATCACGGCCGGCAGCGAGAGATCGACATCTACTACGTCGACGAGTTCACGGCGCTGCACCGGCCAGGCAGGACATGCCTCGGCGTGTGCTACGCCGTGTCCTTAATACACTCGCAGTGGTGGCAGATGGGACTCGGTTTTCTCCTTGCGACCATGTGCAACTGCACATGGTCGGGACGCGCGGATGCACGGATGCTTTAGCAATTAACTATTTGCCAAAGCATCCGTGCCCTAACAACACTAGCACCAGTCGGAAGGAAAGAGTCCATGCTGCCGCCCTACCCACCGCTCCAAAACCGGCTGGAAGGCCCTAACGGTTCTAAATCCGGCTGAGAGCACCTCCAGCCGCGCTTCCATTCCAAAAATACGCCCTGGCATGCTTGGTTCTGTGATTCAGTAATGACTTTCGGGTGGGGACGACCATCCGTCTCCTGTACCAATACCGATGCCAATACCGACCATTACCGATGAAACTGCTTGAAATGCTTCGGCGAGCACTTCCGCTTCCAAGTCCTACGGGCGAGTCCCAGCCAAAGCGCAGGCTGCGTCGGCCGACACCGTGCGGTTTCCGCGTATGACTCTCTGTGGTCTCCGCAAGATAGTCCTACACTGGGTGGTCAAGGGCAGGGGTAGCGAACGTAAGATTCACTATCGACTTCCCCTGTCGTCGCACGCACGTATAAACGGTGCCTCTGTTTAATAGACAGGCCCGCCGCATAAGCCCCTTCCTAGACTGCCACTCCTCGGGCATCCGTGCGAGGGGACGCAGTCGAATTCCCGTTAAAGTCCCCCATCACAATGATGCGGCTAGAAGACATCCGACGTATCAAGGCCTCCAAGTTGTTAAGGAAGACCTCAAAGTCTGCCAGAGTCCGGTTGGGAGAAAATTACACACCAAAGATTGTGACCTCACCCCACGCGGCCGCGACATATATTTATTTTGTATGTGTAACCTTGTAAATACTGTCTTAATTCTTTAAATTTGTAAGTTTTGTATATATGTGTAACGAAAATAAATGTTTTAAATGTTTAAACATATGCCGGTCCCCTCTCTTTGACTGTGAGGGGAAGGCAAAGCGGTGCCGTTCAAAGAGATGAAAAAAATTTACAGGATTATTTTGTCGTGCTGGCTTACTTGACTTGACTCCAATGCTTTTAAACGTTTTGTTTTAAATTAATTACTTGGGTGTAATGATAGACAGCAAATTAAACTTTCAAATCCATATAGATCTGTTAGCAGCAAGGGTACGAGAGCTCATAGTGATTTTCAAAAATCCTCGCCATATTGCTGACAAAAAAGTATTAAAAACTAAGTAAAGTAGGTACCCAAAAGATATTATAGGAATAACTGTGCCGGTTTAGACATGTCTTAACTGTTTTGGATCAAGTTTAGTATGGTGGTAATTTAATCTCTAGATGCAGACTAACGGTCTTACTTATAAAGAAATAATAGTCTATATGTACATTATTTAAAATAATTTGTACAAACTAATAAACGGTCTGGCTAACTTGAGGTCTGAAATCATTTTACTATTAGCAAAAGTTTATTATATATTTCTGATTATATAATATATAGTTATTTTGTGTGCGACAGCAATATAATTCCAAATGAAGGAGCAATTCATATTTAATATTTCGATACTTTTAAAAACTACACATACCTACATACGTACATAATTATATATACGTCCTTATTTACACTTAAGATGTAAGTTTAATTGAAGGAGGATTTTTTTGTTGCAAAGGTTTTCTTATTTGTCTTTAAGCAAATTAAAAAATATCTTTGTGTTTCAGAGTCTGGATAAAGTAACATTTTGAATACCTTACATAAATTCATGTTAGGCCTCTTTACATATTGTAATTTATATTAAATTATTCACGTTCAATTAGTTCAGGCCTTATGCGAGTAAACATTAACACCAGACGTAAATTTAGTACCTGTCTACATAAAATACATACAGGTTTAGATAAAAAATACGTAATGAAATCACACAATTCCAGTTTGAAAAACGGCAAATGATTTACGTTCTTCTACTCTTAAAACAGAAACGGTCATAAAATCGAGCCCTATGGCACGCCAGTTGAGACTGCTAACAGTCACAACTGGCGTGCAAGCCAACGCAGAGGATCCATTTGCGTTGATTTGTATGTATGTATGTACACTCAGCGACACATCAACCTAGACTGTTAGGACTTTGAACTATTAGAAGTTGAACGCTGCGAATCGTGCGAGAGAGTGCGTTATATTTTTGTTATTTTGTCTCATCCACGCTGAATGGGACGCGACGCTTTATCCTTACCATTACATCGACACCACTATGCACTGTCCCTTTTCGACAATTGTCTATTTTGTATATAGCGTAGTTATGCGTATATAGGGTGTCTAACTTGTAGTGTAGCCGTATGTACACACAGCTACACATCAACCTAGACTGTTTGGACTTTAAACTATTAGAAGTTGAACGCTGCGAATCGTGCTAGAGAGTGCGATATATTTTTGTTATTTTGCCTCATTTACGCTGAATGGGAGGCGACGCTCTATCCTTACCAATTACATCGACACCACTATGCACCGTCCCTTTCCAAATATTCTCTATTTTGTATGTAGCGTAGTTATGCGTATATAGGGGCCTAAACTGATGTGTAGCTGTTCGTACGTGTTGTCCTCTAGGTCTGGACCTATACCTATATTAGGCATTATATAATTTAGAAATACATATTACACTGGTGTAATATGTATTTCTAAATTATATAATGCCTAATATTTCGGCATAATATATGATGTACAACGCAGTCAATGGTGTTTTGAGAGATCATAGAATACGCCCATGGTATCTCGCGAATATTCCCGTGTAGTTTTTACATATATAATAAAAGGATATATTTAAAAAATGGAAAATACTTTAATCATAGCAGGTAATAAATAAATTAGCGAAAAATTCGATACAAAAATCTGGACGATATAATTATGGAATTTCATGAATTTCATCTTGAAGATGTCATGACTTTGTAAAGGTTTCCATTCCAATATAATATAAGGTCAGAATAACAGAAAGGTAGTATACAGAGACAACAAATATGTATACCTACTTGCTGCTTATTTATATTGATTTAGGTAAAGTAGATCAATTTTGAATAATCTGTTGGATTTAGCTATCCTTATTTAAATAAGGTTTTCTGAGGATTTGTCAATGGGGCATATTTTACCACTGACTAAACGCAACAACATCAAACATATAATGTTTCTAAAGAAAGATACTTATTTAAAGTAAAAGTTGGGAAAATACGTTTGCAGATCAACTTGCAAGGCTTGGCATACGGATTTATTCAATGTAGTAACAAAACATATTTTCAGAAATACAGAACGTGACGTATTTATTTCTTAGTATGCAGACGACTTTATGCTTGGCAAATATACGACAATAATGGAAGTAGTAGTAGAAGCACACAATAAGTATATCCGAACTAATACGAATATAAAATGAGTGTCTGCAGTAGATTGGTGGTATAATATAACAATTACACATATATTTATGATCGAATCAGATTTCTTAAATTCTCACTCTGCATGTTTGTGGTCGAAAAATACTGGTCGAAATTAAAATCTTAGTAGTATTAGGCTAATTTGTTCTAAAATCGACGACAAAGAACAATCAGTATACTAACTCAAAAAGAGGGCGCTATCGTAGAGGAATACAATTATTAGTTACTAGCTTTTGCCCGCGGCTTCGCCCGCGTAAAAGTAGGTTAGGTTATGTTATGTTATGTTCGGGCACACCACGATCGCCGGGCGCCGGAGGGCGCGGGACGACCTCCAGCCACCCTGAGGTTTGACCTGGGGGTGGCGGGCTTTGTGGGCCTGCCCGCCATCCGTTCAGCACCAGGTCCGAGAGGCGGCGTGCGTGTTCCCACGCGCGCCTCTGTTTCGAGTCCTTCTCCTCTCTAGGGGGGACAGTAGGGATAATTTGTGAGGAGTGCCTTTGGGTAGGTCTTTCGTGTAGTGGCCTGCCGTTTCATGCGGCGGGCCGAAACCTCGGCGGGGTCGCGACCGCATGCGAAAGTGATTCGCGCGGCCCCGTCGATAGGGGTTGTGTCGAGGAACACCGTGGTAGGTTTAGTAGGTATTCCGGGAGGTCCTTTATCTTTTCAACATCTTATTTTACCCCGGCGAGTCCGACATAACCCCTCCGCCCGACCCCGCGGAGGGGTATGCGTCATGCATTCCGCCAAGTTAAAAAAAAAAAAAAAATAGCAACACCACGATCGTGGCGATAGGCTCCGTTTTTGAAGAGTAGCTGTAACATGGCGCCCTCACCTTGACACAGGTAATGACTGGCCTCGGTTGCGCGGTAGTCAGCACGGTTGCTCTAACTCTGTCTTGAACCCTAATTCAGCATGAATAGATGATTGTTGAAATCGAGCTATTTTTACTGCCCGCGCCCGCGATGAGCTCCTAGATAAGTTAGAATTACGTTTACGAGGCATGTCGTAAACTCTTAACGAAAACAATACATTAAAAACAAAAACAGTAAAATTACAGGTTAGGTAGTAAAAATTAAAACTGAGAAACTATTGCTTAAATAAACTAAAAATAAAAATAGTGAAATATAGAATTAGAAGTAAGATAATGAACCTAAAAATAATAATAAATGATAAACTATTGCTGAAAGAAAAAAGAACAATATAAACTGCAAACGTAAAACAATTACAATATTGTTAGAAATCATCAAAGAGAAATAGCCTATAAAATAAATAACAAACGTATGTACTTTCATTGTTAAATAAAATCATTCAATTTTGCAGGATGGTTATTGTAACCGTTAATTAAAAAATAAAGTTAAACATAGTAATTGATATCACCCAACAATGACCACCGCGCGCGCCGCTCGAAGTTAAAGTGACACGTCGTCGGTCCACCCCTACGAGGTCTTGGGGTAACCAGACCAGGCCGTGGGCCTGTCTTGGTGGTGTTCGTCGCCGCCTGCTAAAACAGGCGGGTCACTGGGGTTGGCCCGTGTGGGCCCGTTGGTCTGTCCGGGTCGTCAGAGTCGATGGGTAGCGTAGCTAGCGAGGTCCAGCCCGCAAGGGTGAGTCCCCGCGGGTGACCAACGTGCCAGCACCGCTCGGGTCGTGTCCGATGGGTCCTTCCTGCACTTGGCGAGGCCGAGCTCCTTGGGAAAGTTTTCCCGGGGAGCGCCAAAGTGACACGTTGCGTGCTGAACGCGCTTTTATAACCCGCTCGATCGGATGATTCGTGACGTCACTTGTTTACGATTCCTCTCATAAACAATATCTGCTTTCCTGACGCTCTGACGTCCTCGCCTAGAAGATGTACCTGCCTAATCAACGGCTGGCAGTCCCAGTGTACAGTTTTGGTCTTAATTTTCACTTGAACATTGTAGGCATAGGCGTGAGCCTTGCATCAAAGCCATGGTCGACAGCGAGAGGAAGTGGGCAGCGGTCGCGTCCTTCTGCGAGGACGTCATCTCGCAGAAGGAGGTGGCGGAGCGGATCCGTGAAGAAAGTATCCTTGCGGATCCGAGCCGTCGCCGGCGAACCGGGCGGCGCAGGCGCGCTTTCGCGCGCCTAATGCCGCCATATTGAAGGCCGCGGGTGGGCGAACGGGAATCGCCCGCCCGCCAGCCATTGAGTCGGTCCGACGCCCTATGTAGTGCCGGGGCGTCGCCGAGGCGTTGTAGACTGCTGGGTGGGTCGCTGAGGTAGTAACTTTTGCCAGCGGCCCATCCAATATAAAAGGCAGAGAGCGTGCTTAAAAAAAAAAAAAAAAAAAAAAGGCTTGAGCCTTGCATACCACATCAATTCAAACATTGTAGGCATAGGCTCAAAGTTCGCATACCTCACAATGACTGTTGGCATAGACACAAAGTTTGCATACCACACAAAACCAGATCATCATTCCGATGAACACGTGGCGACTGTTTGTTGTCATTAACACAATAATCTTGGTCTGCACAATTCATGTGTAAACCTTCGGCCGTCCTCTATCTTCTCTTCGAACCACAGGCGTACATAAAGCACGCTTGCATAAAATTAATTAAGATGATGATTATTTACAGAGCTTAAGATTGTATCGCTCTTACCACCTCCTCAGTAGCCGTACTTAATACTTAAGTACTCATAGCATCTGATACAACTATTACCTGTGAACGGTCATCCAACACTTTAAATCGTGAAACAATAGTCTGAAACGACCGTCCAGAGGCCAAAAAATGACTTCGCATACTCGAATGGCTTTGCAGATTGCGCAATGCTCGCGATCTTGAGACGAAAACGCGATCTTCTACCACAATCGTGCCTATTACGTGACAGCCTCACGTTGGTAGACCTAACCTTAAAAGAGAACGATGTGAATTGTGATGTGTTCATTTTATTTGTAAACGCCAGAACCTAGTTCTATTACTTGTGAGCAAAGGAATCTTTATCCCACTTCTGATGTTAGGAATCAGAAAAAAAGAGCCCAAAAAAAATTAAAAACTTACTTTCATTGTTAAATAATCATTTAATTTTACGGGATCGTTACTGTAAATTAAAGAAATACATTAACAAATAAAGTTAAGCATAATAATTGATATCATCCAACAACTATCACACAGCACGTCCGTTTCGTCCGCCGCTCGATGTCAAAGTGACTCAATAGGGATGATCAAAAAATATCGATATATCAAAATATCAAAATATATCGATATAATTTTTTCATTTGCTATCCTTTAGGGATGGGCAAAAAATATCGATATATCAAAACATCGAAATATATCGATATATTTTTTTCATTTGCCCATCGGACAGTCAAACTCTATGACTCGTTGCGCGCTGAACACGCTTTTTTAATCCACTTGATCGGATGATTCGTGACGTCAGTTGTTTAAGACGTCTTCCATAACCAACAATATTATTAGAATAGTACAAATCAATATTTATAAACAAATGAATCGAAAACATGTATTACTAAATAGCCCATCAATACGGTCTGCCAGCTTCCTTTCTCCAATCTTCACGATTATTTATCAGTGTAATATGGCCATAGATAATACATAATAATACTTTGTTTTAAAATGTGTTTAGTACCATCTATCGCGTGTTGGATTGAATTAATTTCAGTTAGTACAACATTACAAATTGATATCGCGCCATCTAACGAGTTATTATAATATTAAACGTTTAAAGATACTTAAGTATAAAAAATATAATTTTATTTGATTCCAATACCGTATAATACCAAACTTCTTACGACAGCTTTGTCAATTAGCTTAAATAAGTGAACAGACAGAGCTTAATTAGGTGAATGTAATTATTTTGAAATAGATGTGCCTAAAATTACTCGGAATCAGATTTTTAAACTAATTTTTTTTTTGCATTCCTCTGGAACAGTTGTTATTTTCTGGATTAAATGCACCCTATGTCCTTTTCTGTACCCGTTACGTGTGTGCGAAACTTGATAATGATTGGTCCAGTAGTTAAGACTTAAAAGCGTAACAAACACCAAACGAAATACTGCATTGCATGCAATACTGCATCACTGTCTGGGGAGGTGCTCCCAAAACGACTATTAAATCGCTTGAAATAGCTCAAAGAGCTATTCTTAAAGTCAGCACTTTTCGTCCCTATATGTTCCCGACGTACCTCCTGTATCAATCTTGTGAAGTCCTCTCAGTGCGCCAACTGTTCATCCTGCTCACTATTATGAAACAACACTCAAGCTGCATTTCTGATACAATCGCCTTAACTTCCAAGCGCCGTAAAGATATAACGTTCCCCAATAGACCAACATTCAAACACCAATTCGCAAATAGATATTTTCCCTTCTTGGGTCCATATTTATATACTAAAATCAGCAAAATTATTGACATACGTAGTTTAAATATTAGAGATCTCAAAAGGAAACTGTTTGAATATATCCATAAACTGGACTATAATGAAATAGAATAATTGCTTTATGTACCTCGCTAAATCTTATACTGAACCTCCTACACACATACACACACTCTCATAATACACTCAAGGAGGCTTACCTACACTGCACAACTCTTAATTAATAATTGATTTGTGATCTGTCTTGTATACAGTAAAATCTTCAAGGGAAGAGCGCTGCTGTCTGAAGCACAGATATTAAGTTATCTAGTTCAGACACAGATGTTCACTGAATTGTATTTATTGTTAAGCTGTATTTGTTAAGTGTTTGTATCACAGAAATTAAGATATTTATTGTTTGTTTGCTTGCTTGAAATAAATATAAATATTATAAATATTATTAAATATTAACGAACTCACATTCGCATTTATAATATTAGTTAGGATTTAAATATATTGTGGCCATAAATAATACTAAGCAATACTACGTTTTAAAATATACTTAGCGCCATCTATTGGATTTTGCAGTGAATTAATTTTAGTTTCTACATTCATCATTACAAATCTATATTGCGTTTCAGCGCCATCTATCGAGTTATTATAATACTAAACGTTAAACGTATTTTAGTAAAATATAATTTTATTTGATTTCAACACTGTATATTACCAAACTTCTTACGAGAACTTTGTCAATTACCATAAATAAGTGAAAAGACAGAGCTTAATTAGCTGAATGTAATTATTTTAAAACAGATGTGCCTAAAATTACAATATAACAGATTTTTATTTGGCATATCACATTTCTACCGGGATACGGTAGATCCCCTTTTCTGTACTCCAGGCGCCACGTTGTAATTCATTCATATCAGTAGACCGAGTTGTTATAGCGGATAACCGTCTAAAAGTTACTCTTTTGTATACCTCGGGAACAGAAGTCATTTTCTGGATGAAAGGTACCCTATGTTCTTTTCTGTACTCTTGACGTGTGTGCGAAATTTGATGATGATCGGTTCAGTAGTTAAGGCGTGAAAGCGTAACAAACAAACAAACGTACATTCGCATTTATAATATTAGTTAGGAAGTTAGGATTGCTTCCGATTAATTAAAGATCTATCGGTATGCGATCTAGTCCCGCGTTAATCAGGTCTTATCACAGAATATAATTATATACTCAAAAAGGGTCTTATGATGTGGTGGAATTTATGCTCGCAACGGTCAAAGAGTATTGCCTGCCCTGTTTGTAGCAAAGCACCTACTTAATGAGCCTGGAAAGCCTACTCACCGCACGAACGCAAAAAGGTTACTTAGTTGCAATACTATATTATCTCTTTTCCTCACCTAAATATCGATTAGTTAAACACGAATAAATTGCTATTTGATATAAACGTGTTGATTTTGGCGTTAGTAAACCACGAGACGGTGTCATAGGCTGCGCTTATTACTATCCGATACGGTCAAATATTTAATAAGAGTCCGACTACCAGTGGTAGTCAGAAGTACATATAAAATGTACTATCGCCTCACAAATGACCGATACCACTCGGTCAGGGGCCCTTTAGAACCTAAAAATTTTCTTTTTGTAATTAATTGCCAACGCACCGGCGACACTGCCTCTAGAATTTATGATATTCGTCATCGAGGATATCAGTATGTATGAGATATTAGTATAAAAGACAAGTAGCCAAAACAAAAAAAGTATTATAACCTTCTCTTTTATATGATACCATTCGTTCGTATGAATCATTCATTCATTCATTCTTATTTTCGTGAAAATTGGGTTGTTTTTATGTCGATACTGCAAATAAAACGTAATTGAGAACGCAATTAGATGGTGAAAATATTTTTATAAATACTATTTCGACTAAAATTCAAACTAAAGAATTCATCAAACGCGTTTTGGCCATAATAAGTGACGACCTTGCCTACACGAACGTATGTTATTTTGGTTGGCAGATAGAAGAAAAGTAGAATTCTTGTTTTGATAAACACAATATTACATGCTGTTATATTACCTGTAATATTTTACGAAAGTTTACTCTAATGGATCGCCAAAAGGACTAGATTTCGGCAGTATTATGTATAATTTCGTGTGTGGTTTATACCACCTGGAGATCAGGCGAGTGACTCCGTGCCCACCATGACTATGTATCCATCTTCTAGAATGGTAGCGACACCACAACAAGGGACTAGTCAACCAACCCAAAATGGAAGTACGACATTGCCTCGATCGCACCATCAAAGAACAGGTATGTGGCGAAATATTCATTTCTATGTATTCCATAAACATACAGTATTTTATTACAAACCTACTATTATATAAAAGTGATATATTAAAATTATAATGGAAATAGAGTGAAAATTCTACTTGAATTCAGTTTCAAAATAATTGGTATGTATCTTTCAGAATGAATTACAAAACATGAAAAATACATAATATATACAAAACAGAATTTGCCCTAATTTAAAGTACTTCTAATATTGTTTAAAATTGCTATAAACTAATATAAATAAACATATCTTTCTAGGACGACCACCTGCGGCTCCAAAATCCTATGACTATTTGTTAAAAGTGTTATTGGTAGGGGACTCAGATGTGGGCAAACAAGAGATACTTCAGGACTTAGAGGATGGATCAGCTGACTCACCATTTTGTAGCGGCAGTGGTGAGTTGATACTTTATTATATTGATTCTTTGTTATGTGTTGGTATCTGTCTCAAGGTTAATCTTAAAATGAAGCCATAATTGTCTATAATTATGTGTAATGACCAGTCATAATTTTGGTAAAGTTCTTTTGCTTCTTAGCAAAAGCAATGACCATTACTTAAGGAAAGATCATGAAGTAATAACACTCTTAATTTTCATTTTTAAACATATAATCATACATTGATAGATAAATAGTTAAAGGAAAAAAGATAGGTAAATTAGAATAGTAAACAACTATAATAATGTTAATGTCTTTGAAAATTGCTCATTCAACACATGAATAATGTTAAAAGATAATTGCACAAATTTGTTAAGATGTAATGTTTACATCATTGCTCACATACCATGCCTCTAACACAGCACTCTAGGTTTTAAACAGACACAGAAACTACAACAAACATAAGTTATTTATAAACATGAAGATAAAGGAATAATATAATTTATAAAATGTAATCTGACCATTATGATAATACTACTGGGTAGAGTTCAGTATTATGTAGTGGCTGCATGCCTAGATTTTATTTATAGACTTGGTTCACATGAATTGCCTAAAGGTTTGCAAGTGTTCCTTGCCACTTATGCTAAAGCTAGAACTTTCACAAATTACTATAAGCATAGTGAGTAAAATCCACCTGTCGAATATAGCATTTCCAATTACCAGGTCAAATAAAGTTGGCATTATTTGCTGCTTAGTCAGTGGGATATCTAGTAAACATTTATTAAACAACTCCACAAACATGTTTAAAGAATTGTTAGATGCAGTGGCTCATAATTAAATTAAATGTACAAGGTTCCATTGGTACTCCAATTACTAGTGATCTAGTAACATAAGAACAAAGAGCAGCGATAGGTCAGTGGGGAGACCAACAGACTGCAATGCAGAGGGTCTCGAATTCGAACCCAAGTTGCGCACATCTGACTTTCGGAAGATATATGACTTTTTGAAATGATGTGCATATTGATTGACAATTATCGCCTGCTCCGTGCCTCGAAGAGCACGTTAAGCCGTCGGTCCTGGCTCCCATGAACATCTATAGCAGTCGTTATTGGGCGAATGTCGACACAAAAGATCCCACTTGGTCGAAATGTCGCCGGTCTGCACTGACTGGCCCCCACATAAGATAAGATAACATAAGAAAACGACTGCAATGCAGAGGGTCTCGAATTCGAACTCACGTCGCGCACCTTTGACTTTTGGAAGTTATATGACTTTTAGAAATTATATGCATATTGATTGACAATTATCGCTTGCTCCGTGCCTCGAAGAGCACGTTAAGCCGTCGGTCCTGGCTGCCATGAACATCTATAGCAGGCGTTATTGGGCGAATGTCGACACAAAAGATCCCACTTGGTCGAAATGTCGCCGGTCTGCACTGACTGGCCCCACATAAGATAAGATAACATAAGAACAAATGTCTTCTGTAGTATTAATGCTGAAATATCTGATATAGCCATAATAAAATTTGATTACAAGATTAGAAATGTATAAAATATAACTATCTATAGTACCTACATAATAGTATAACTTTTTAGAAATAGGAACCACCATATCTTTGATTCCATAACTTAATTGACAGTGTTTTGTACTTTATTCCAGTAATATCAATATATTGACCATTTAAACACAAAGCTAAATCAAATGTTTTCAGGCACCTATAGCTACTAAAACAAAGAGTAGAATGATTATTAATGGTTAATTACTTCACTTTATAATCATGTGCTTACAATTCTTCCAAGTATTTACTTTAGATGTTACATTGATTATTGTTCAACTTAATCCCTTTCATGCTGAATACTAACATACTTTCAGTATGAGGTAGATTACCATGTTAACAAAAGTAATACAGTATCCACCAATAGTGCCAATACCTTATACCATACCAATTCAAGTATTATTTAGAGAGCAATCCTATTGGTAATATCTCTCTTAATCCAATAAAAACATAGTGATAACTATCAAAGATTAAATTATTCTTGTTGTTACAGCTTATAAGACGACAACCATCCTGTTAGATGGTAAAAGAGTGAAACTCCAGCTATGGGATACGTCAGGACAAGGCCGATTCTGTACTATAATACGATCATACTCCCGTGGAGCACAAGGAATACTCCTTGTTTATGACATCACCAACAAATGGTCCTTCGACAGTATTGACAGGTGGCTTGAAGAAGTTGAAAAGGTAATAAATCTATATTAACTATTAACTAATATACATATATTCAGGCTGATCACATATAAGGTAACCATCCATTTGGACATGTCCGGATTTTCGGCTTCTCAAATTGTTTGTCTGCTGTGCTTCGACTATGAAGGAAACATACAATGAAGTAGTGTTAAATTACATTCTGGCTATAAGAAATAAAGCAAGTATAATATCAGCTTCCAGTCCCCGTACAAGGCAGGCAGCTTTTCTGGCGCCCTCTAGCACTGTAAAACGTACGGCTGCGTGTTGGCATTTTTATATCATTAACGCTTTTCTTATACCAATATTTTAGTATTCATATTTTTGCGTCACTATTTGAAGATCACATTTGTATGTTGTAGTTTTGTTATTAGAATTTACTGTTCGCCATAGCCATAATAATTTTAAAAATCTGTATATTTCTGGACTTACAGACATGTAATTTGATGGTCCTAAGATCTCTGAAAAGAAAAGAAACACGATATTTATTATTCCGAAATACTGTATATTATTGTTTTCTTACAGCACGCCCCTGGTGTCCCGAAGGTTCTAGTCGGTAACCGACTACACCTTGCGTTCAAACGTCAAGTGCAAGAACGCGACGCGGAACAGTATGCCGCTAAGAACCATATGGCGTTCTTCGAAGTCAGCCCGCTGTGCGATTTCAACATCAGAGAGAGCTTTTGTGAACTATCTAGGATGGCGCTGCACCGAAATGGCATGGAGAGATTGTGGAGAAGCAATAAAGGCAAGTATATGTACTTCTACGACATAGATTGCAAAATAGTTTTAGTGGTATTCTCGCCACTGCACCACATATTGTGAATTGGATATTTGAGTCATGTAGGTCATGACTCAAAAATTCGTGTGATCCAAATTGGTGTTTTAGTCTAGTAATCTTTAAGTCCGTTTTTTGTAAGGTACTAGGTAAGGGATAAGGATATCAACCTAGGCGTAGGTGTGATCACCAGCAGCATAATCCCGTTCTTTACTCTTCTAACAGCCTTCTTTTACCCACAGTGCTGAGCCTCCAAGAGCTATGTTGCCGAGCGATAGTGGCACGCACGTCAGTGTACGGCTTAGAACGGCTGCCGCTGCCCACAGCTCTGAAGTCCCACCTCAAGTCGTACGCGATCTCAGCGGCGCCGAGCCGGCACCGGGCGCGCGCGCCCAAGCACCAACATCACACGAGACTTAACTGCACCGGCCGGAACTCCTGCAACATCGCCTGAGACTACCCACGCAGAGCCGTCGCCTGTGCTATACTGTGACTAATGTATGTGGCTCCCTGTTTCACCGGCATTGGCATTGTGAAAATACCCGCTGTTCTATTCTGATGTGAACCCTATATTATTAACTAATCACTAACCTCATCATCAGATATTGTGACAAAGTGTATTTGCTTATTACTACTAGTGCTGGGTATTAATGAAACGGACAAGTGTGAATGAGTGTTAATTGATATGCATACCATGTTCCACAATTATACAACAAGATCGCACGACGCGACCAGTGTAAGGAAGTAGCCGAATGTAAGCCAAGGCTCTCATGAGTTTTCGTATATTCGTAAAGACGCCATCTGGTACGGTTGCGCTAAGGAACCAGCGTCAACTCACGTTCACTTGGTCTGTGCCCGACATTAGACAAAACATGCTACAATGATGATCCTGCCGTTGTTTACAAATAGTTTACATCCTAAAAGCGACGCCACATTTATTATAATCTGTTTTCTGACTGCCAACATTAATCATTAAGAATATTATAAGGATGAGATAGAACATAGTTGTCCTACAAATAATCATCAAGTGTGACTACTCTTATCAATACTTCGAACACTATATTGTCCAAAAACTGATCCTAACACAAATACAGGCTGTAATTGACAACGGATTTGTGACTAGCTTATAAACTAGGCTAAGATATTGTTACTTAACAAAATATAATGTGAATATTGTGTTATTTAATTGTAATATGTGAATATTTTGACGCGGCGATTAGCCACACATTTGTCCATCGTGTAATACCTAATTTAACTTTGTATTGACTAACATTAATACGTGCCTAGTGATATAATTAGGTCTATTGTTATACTGCGGTGATAATTATATAAGGAAACAATACAACACAAGTGCCATCAACACTTGGCACTTCATAATACAGTTTATCATTGAATGTGTCAACACTAACCATATGCGACTCTTTTCCGATCACGTATCATTTAACAGATATGTAAACATAAAGAAGTATCTACTATAATATCCATATAAGTGATTGATACAGTTTCTTAAAGTATGTTACATAAGTACAGTTTTTCTATTTCGATGTATGTAGTAAATATCAGTCTTGGATAATATAAATTTCGAATTGTACAATTGTATCTTATTGTCCATTATTTATAAGGTATTTTACTTCTTAAGGTCTCATAATGTGTAAATATTTTGGCTATATTTGTATCAATTACGAAAGTTCACTGCATACCAAATGTTCATTCTAAATTATAATGTCGTAAAAATATTGGCTATTTTCAGATATATATATTATTTACTGTAACTTATTGTTTAGGATGTTAGTCAACGTAACTGCTACATTTCAGTTAATACACCAATATTTTCTATATAATATGGTTGTGTATGTTTTAGCTTGTAAAATACATACTTAGTTTATTTTGCATTTAATATTTGAGTTTCTGTCACGTCCTTACAACATATTAACAACGAAAGATCAAAAGTATGTCAATCAATACTGATTTATTCCAGTCCGTCCTTAGAAAATAATTCAAACCTTATAGAAAATTAATTGCCAGACATTTGTTGACCTTACTTTGTTTGTTTTGCTACGAAACTCGCAGCGGCAATTATAGACGCGGTCTCAATTATCATTGTATATTTGGATTACAAACAAAAGTACAATTTACATGGCAAATAAAAGTAACGATTGTGACGGTGCTTAAGTTGTAAAACAAAACAGCCAAAACAGGTAAATAAAAATGTAAAAGTACGATGATAATTTGGAACCCATTCAAAATCTTCCTTACTTTAAATGTATATTTTTCGGTTAAAATTTTATTTCGAATAACAATATTATGTATAAAATGTAAAAAATGTAATCTGAATTATAAAACAAATACAACATTAAAACTAATTAAATGAAGTGGCGTGATTATACTTTTGTACATATACAAACAAATTGTTTCTATTACGAATTATTTTATGATATATCTACTTGTGATAGCTATAGTGGATAATATAACAATCCAAATAAACTAATACCGACTAAAAGTTTGGTTTAGGTTGATTACAGTCATAATTTTATTATTGCTATTATTATTCATTACGTAAGTCTTGAAATAAAACTAATTTATAGAAAAGAAAGTTATCGTATTATTTTCCTCTAACAATCTATTCGAATATTTTTTTTATTACCAACGACAGATACATGCGCATTACGCACGAGCCGCAAAAAATAAATCAATAGAAAACAACATGCGCGTCGCTATGTAGCGATTCTCTTGGGCTATGTCCAAACAATGTTTGTAATTCAACTGGCAATGCTTTAGTGATACAATAATACAAATGTTTGGTAGAACAAAGCAATGTAAACTGTCACACAAAATGATGATTCGCCTAAATAATTTTTTGTACGTTTTCAATTTACGACAAGGCACAATTCTTATAGCCGTCCATCAAATCGTAAGTATGAAAAAGTCTTCACTGCTCATTTAACCCACCATTATTTGACAAAATCATGAAATATAGTAATTTCAAATTGCTCTTTCCAGGCGCTATCATCTTTCGTTTTAATAATATTACTGGTTGGTATATCTCATGTCGGGGAAATGTTGTCAATGTTACACAATGATATGGAAGATGATGCCGACAGGCGCGGATTGTACGATGCAGCCTATGGAGAGCATTCTAGTCGTGACGGAGATGTTATAAGCACTAACAATCAACGCAGATTTGCTAAAGCTCAGCATCTCGCATCAGGTGATTTGATGTTACTTATTCTGTATTTATGATATTTCTCGAACGTGTTAACCTAACTGCTTGTTAATCGTTGCACGTATCCATATATGCCTTTATTATTAAATGTCGTTTAACGCTAGAAATAGAACTAGAATCAGATTGGGTGTACATATATGCAGTTAATTAACTTAGATTGCAATTATCTAACGATAGCGCTGTCAATTTATGTGAGACCGTGGTGCATAACTTATTGATGAGTGCTCATTCATTTTGGGCTCTCGATAAGCCGCTAATATATTCAAATGTACAGGACATAAAGTGTAAAGTTCGGAAAAGGCGACCCTCATAACCACTTTTGTTAAAGATTCATGATAATTTATTAATTTTGGCTTATATAACTGATTAACACATACAGACCATCATACATGTTGGATATTTTCAATACTAATACTTATGCTATGAGATAAATATAAAGTCCAAGATTTTTAATACGGATGAGACAGTCAGGAGATGATCACCCTGGTAGGTACACCAAGTTTATCTAACGTTTTCGAGAAAAGCCTTGTTGGGAGATTAAGGCTTAAAACGAACGATTGTATAGGTACCTATATTTAATGTGATGAAGAGTACCTAAATAGAAGAATATAGACATGCCAGAATTGTAACAGATGACAATCTGTAGTCAGCCTCTCCTCCGAAAATATAAGTAGTGTGTACCTACCTATAATATATTCATGATTTTTTGTTATTTTCTTATAGTGACGGTTATATTCCTGTACACGAGCACGATATTGACATCAATATACTTGATGTGCTGCATTTCTTTGCTACACGGGGCGGTGATGTATAAGCGCGAATATGTGCTGCCGTGGATAATGGCAGCCTGCATTGGTGTTGTGCTACTCATCATAGCCATCGCTGTGGGCGATGGCTATCCATGTGTCGTCAACCTCTTTGGAGGACATAGTCTTTACCGTAAGTTAACCTGTCACTTCTGTGTTCTACAACAATACTAAATACCTAATAGGTAGGTACATTCTATTAATATTAGTTTAAACATTATTCACTTGACGTAACTAACTACCCAGTCATTTAAACTCTTCATGTCCGTATAATTAAAACAATAAAGCATGCCAACAGACTTTATTTTCTATAGTTAAATTCTTAGGCAGTTGATTTCTTGTACTTTTGCGTACCTAGTTATGATAATCTATATTATTCTTGGTTATTTCGTAACTAGTCAGATACCTCGCCGCACTATGCTCCTCCTCTATTTAAGAGTTTAAACGCTTCCTGTATAAAAATACTTTCATACATAGATAGAGTTATGCTTGTTTAACACAGAAGAGGTACCTAAGTACGAAGACGTGTACTAGGTACTAGGTAGGTACGTCTACAATTCGTTTAGGCCACACATTCCTGACTACCGGTCTTGTCAAGAACCCGTGCTGCCATTGAGAATTACCAATAAGAAAACCCCAATCAAAGTCACAGCATACTAGAGCTACCTGGCACCAGACCAGCACCGGCTCGCTGCGTGCAATTAGTATTTTTTATATAGACTACCATGAATATGCGCTCACTTATCATGTCGTCACCGTGTGGCGTCACCGGATCGTCACGCTCGCAACCTGTCCGCGGAAGTCGAGTGAACCATTCGGTGACAACCCGCTGCCCGCACGCTGCCGGCGAGTGGATAAACCGTGACAGCTATGAGCGCCAATTCGGCTTGTAAAATTTGATTTAACGAAACACACATGTAGAACAGTCAATCGCTGAAAGACGCTCGTCAATTTGTGGACCACGCATACGGTCATTAGTTGATTACGCGGCGTCCACCAGCCGCAGTTACAAGTGCGCGTCGAGCGACAAGACGATGCTGATCGGGTGCCGGACGGCTCTAATGCTAAGTGACATTCATACTATTCAGCCTGAAATCAAAGTTGGCATTCCCTCTTTGAGTATAAGTGTTCTGTGGGCATTCCTATACCTATCAGCCTAACTGTACGAGCTTTATGTAAGCGGAAATTGATTACAAATGACATAGTTACTGCCGTTGTACCTAATAACCTTAAATTGATTGCCCAGTTAGTTGTATATACACAATAAATTAAGTAAGTAATTAGGTGTATGATTTTAATCTACACTAATATTATAAAGCTGAAGTTTGTTTGTTTGTTTGGTTGAACGCGCTAATCTCAGGAACTACTGGTCCGAATTGAAAAATTATTTAATTGTTGGATAGCCTATTTATCGAGGAAGGCTATAGGCTATATAACATCACGGTACGAGCCACGGGGGCGGCGCAGTAATCATAAATGCGGGTGAAACCGCGGACACATCTAGTAACTAAATAAAACTGATCAAATAAATAGATCATGTACCTACAAAATGCATTTGTGATTTCAGATTTCGGCTGTGCTCTTTTCGTGTTAACGTTTATCTACGCCATATGTGCTGTGACAAGCTTCGCGCTGGAGACGGGCGGCGGGCGCTGCGCGCGCGCATCCCGCGGCGGCGCAGACGAGCGCGGCGAGCGCCTGCTGCTGTTGGACCACGCCGCGCACTCCAGCCTGCTCTCCGCCGCGCAACTCAACAAACTCAATAGCGGCACACGAACGCACTTCGTGTGAACACCCCTGCTACACTTTATCCATATGGCTGCTACAATTACATATACTTAATAGTTATGCACTGCGCTGATTCTACAATTAGACACTAAACGTCACATTATTTTATATATTTACCTGTTCATTTGATATGGTTGTACACATAGTCGAGTAGTTTATCAACGTTTTATAATGTTTTTGACAGTTTATTGTGTTCATGTAGGTATACTTGCCTGTAGTTTTAACTACTTAGGGTCAATGCCTTTCAGTTGGTGGCATTTAATTTTATGACTGTACAATTATTTAAAATGTCATAGTTTATATTTAACTTGTGACAGTCATTAGTTGTGTTTCTAGTAATTATGTTAAATGGATGAGATTTATAAAGATATACCAAGTTTAGAATGTATAATATAATATAAACCAAGTCAATAAAATAGCTTGCTGGTGATGCTTACAAAGACTTTCCTGTGCTGTTCAAATGAGGAAATTGTATTATAGATAGAGAGATTATCATTTAAAGATCTGTTTACGTCCAAAACATTAGTGCATTAAGTAGTAACATGCTTAGATACTGTTGTATGTTCAACTAATTAATTATTATTGTGATATTATTTTATAAAAAGTAATTTATAATTATATAAAAACCAGTATAAACACAGTTGGTACAAAATAATAAAAAAACATTAATTCAGATAAAATGTTTATTAATTTAATTGACAATATATGAATTTTAATATTGTTTTAAAAACGTGAATATTAATGAGCTGTAGATTCTAGCAATTGTATTTAAAGCATTACTCTATTAAATGCTTCAGAAAATATGCTATATGAGAAATAAATATAAATCTTTTAATATTACAGTGTGTTATTATTACTTTTATTCTTGCATTTTAAATACCCGTATCTATTTCATTAAATATAAAACAGTATTCATTTATCTATGAGCTTACTATTACACTAAGCCTAATGCTTGGAAGACTTCAATAACTCTATGTAAGTATTTATTTACAGATTATTATACACTGTTAGAACTTAATTTTCTAACCCCACCTCCCATTTTGTAATGGTCTCTGAATACCTTTAAATCCTCTGGCTAATATAAACTTTTCTGAAGATTCAGTCCTACTAGCTTGTGGCTTCATAACCCTAATATTATTATAAAATTTCTCCAGATCCATTTCTAAAATAGGCACTTCTGTACCATCCCATACTTTGATCAATAAACCCCCATCAACTTTACTGACTAGCGCAGCAAATCTAATAGCCATATAACAAAGTCCTATTATCCTATCCTTGTCTAGCTCTTTAATACCAGTAGCACTAGGAGCCATGTCAGACAAAACTAAGTCCACTTTTGCACCATCCAATGCGGTAACCACTTTGTCATGAGCATCAATTGTTGAAAAATCCATGTTGGACACTATTGTTGCACCCTGTAAAAAAAATCACAAATTCAAGTAATAAGTAATTTGCTAACCATATATTAAGTAAAATACTGAATGTTTACCATGAAATTTACTGTGATCCTGATTTATGTATAAAAATATTGGAGTCTAACTAGCAATCTCAACAATAATAATGAATTATTAAATCAATCTGTAGAATTACCTCAATAGGGAATATCTGTAGTTTATCAATTGCAAGGACTTTTCCTTTAGGTTTAGTCGGGTCAGCTCCATCAGCATTCGTTTTTTGCACTGCAACCTGTGTCCAAGACCCAGGAGCTGCACCAAGATCGATAACAGTGAAACCTGGTTTTAGTATATTGGTTTTTTCGTTAATTTCTAATAATTTGAAAGCACTTCGACATCTGGAAATATTAACAACAACAAATGTTAAACACCCCATCAGTAGAATTTCTTTGTTACATTGTTATATAATTCCCATATTTAAATACGTAAGTACCTGTAGTTACACATTTTAGCCTTCTCGACATAAGGATCGGATTTTTGACGAGTTAGCCATTCTTGAGAGCTCTTGAATCGTTTTAGACTATTTCCAAGATAACTAGTCTTTGTTAAGGTTATCGATTTGAGCGCGATAGATTTAGTGGGAAACATTGTTAAAATATAGTCTTGATTTTCCTTTAGAAACTGTAGTTATTATGTTTTTTATCAAAATATCAGGGTCCCATTGCTTCTAAGTAATCTAAGTCAAGGCAGTTATTAGAGAAAACGAATAAAACAATTTGTTTTATATACACCAAATCACAAAGATTTTGTCTGCTGACAGTGATAAATTCAAAATATTCATGTCTTTATTCTGACGTTAGAACATGCATGTCAAATTTTCAACTCAGTGCAGTGATGTACAGTAGTACAGTTATTAGTTCTATTTACATCAACATCAGAGACATTATAGGTGGCGACTGGTGATTCATGGTGACTATTCTGTGCTAATGTGCCAGCCTACCTGCTTGATTAGAAGCGGTTAAGCGGTTGCCGTATAATTACTTATGAGTTGCTGACACCGAGGTCACAGAAATTATCGATAAAATGAAAGAAATGGAATGAGCGAAGTGTATGCCGAAACTCGAAACTTTTCCTCGCCGGTTAAAACACAGTGCTACTACTTATAAACCAGTTTGCTGCTATACGAGGGTAGTCCCTGAGCAAGCAGCAAGCCTTCATATTGGCACCAAACACTTTAGTCCTTGCGTCCATAGACATAAATATCGTTTAATATCATTTAGTTTTCTATGAACATACATACGTAGGTACCTCATTATTTGACAGCAGCTTGACAGAAGAATCTATTTCACACATTATATTTTGGCGGTTTTGTTTGTTTACAACTTATCAGATGTTCATGTACATATACTATATCTATTTTTAATTTCATAGCTCTATTTTTCTAATGATAAATTATTAGTGCAGACTTTAACAATATAAAGAATACGTGTAATTAATTTTCTAAAATAATGATAAGTTGACCAAAATAATATGAGTGTTCTATTCCGTAATGGACTTAACCTAACACGACATATAAGCAATATTTATTATCTTAATTATTTTACTAAAGCTCTAAGCAGTTGTTACATAGAAAGTATGAAGTATTTAAATGTCGCTGAAAAGAATGATGCTGCGAAAAACATTGCACAACATTTATCTCGGGGTACTTCCAGAAGAGTAAGTATCTAATAACAATTAAAAAATAATAAGATCAATTTAAAGGTTTTGAATTTAATGCGAGGTATTTCTTGTCAGCGTGAAGGATATTCTCAATATAATAAAATCTATGAGTTCGAGGCGGAAGTGGTGGGACAACAGTGCCAAATGGTAATGACTTCTGTTTCTGGGCACCTCCTGGGATTAGAATTTGTTGGAGCATATAAAAATTGGCAATCCTGTAACCCACTTGCACTATTTGATGCCCCAGTTTTCAAATACTGCCCTGAGAATTACGAAAAAATTAAGGTAAGCTTTGTTACTATAGCTTGAATGTTGGTTGACAGACTTTCCATACCTGCAAGAACATTATGGAGAAGTCTCCGTCATGCAGCTCATGATAATGCAGTAATTAACACTATAACTATTTAAGACACACATAACTTTGAAGTCAGAGAAAGTCCGAGGTGAGTACCTTGGGTTCGACTAGAGACCCATACATGAGATTACAACGGTTTGCTACTAGGCTATAGCTGCTTATGAAATACGGTTATTTTTATGACATAGCCCAACCCCTCTTCCCATGCACAAGTCACATAGTACATTACCTGAATGATGTGGTGTTATCAATAACAACCTAGTTTCCTTACTTTACCCCCGCAACACAGGATTTTCCTAGCGAGTGGGACATTAATCTAAATAAATTATATCCATAATAACAAACCGGCTGGTACTTAATATAACCATGTACTATGATGTATATTATATACAACCCTGTAATTTCTTTGGTGTCAATAAATTTATTATTATTATTATTATGTCACACAAGTCACACTTGTTGACCTATTATGCTGCAACAGCACTCTGGCAGCCAATACCAACAGCCAACAATTGACTAATTAAATGATAATTTAAAGACTAATTTTGCATGTATGTATTATACAACAATTCTTGACAACATAAGTTCCTGTTTTACTATTTTGATATGAATTTCATAGCTTCTCTTAAATTTCTCTTAATATATGATATGACACATCAGAACAAACAACACATTGCTAAAAATAAAAACTGGAACACTTAATAGGTGTAAACGGTCCATTAAGTATGATGACTTATTAAATGCCTGCTTTTATACTATAAATATAGTTTTTATATTTAAATTCATATATTGTATATTAGTTGATAATTGTTTTATACATATAATACTTGATTATGTTGATTTTATATATTCTGGTAATATTTAACCAACTTATATTTTGTAAGTTACTAAATATATTTAATCTGCTTTTTCCTTTGTTAGAAAACTTTAGAAAGAGAAGTAAGGGGTTGTCAAGGACTGATTATTTGGACAGATTGTGATAGAGAAGGAGAGAACATAGGTTTTGAAATAATTGAAGTGTGTACTGCTGTAAAAAGCAATTTACGGATATTCCGAGCCAAGTTTTCTGAAATTACTGCTGTGTCAGTGAGGAGAGCTCTACAGAATTTGGAACAACCTAATAAGAATATCAGTGATGCTGTTGATGTAAGACAGGAACTGGACTTGAGGATAGGTAATTAAATATCACATAATATTACAATATACATATACTAACAATTATGGGTTTCAAAGTGAAATATTTTCATCAAAGTAATAGACAAATCTAAGCATCACTACGATGCAATAGACCTTTATGATATATGTTTCGAGTTTATAAATAAGAATTGCTTTGGTTATTACAGCATTTTCACAGACGGCTCAAAAGGTAAACAATATGCTGGTTCTGCATATTTAGATCCTCAAACAAATAGTTTCATTAGACTTAAAATTAAAACACCACTTATCTACATCATGGCTGTAGAATTAATAGCAATCGCAGAAACTGTTTCGTACATTGAATCACTCAAGGCAGGGAATTATGTTATTTTACAGATTCTAGGAGTGCACTTGAACACTTGGTTCGATATAGATCTACTGTTTGCGGTATGCCAATAGCCTATGACATTTTAAAATCAGTAATAAAGTTACAATGTAATGGTAAAACCATATTCCTTCAGTACTACTAACACTACACACTAACTAAACTACTGTTGACCATTTGGAGAGACAGGCAACATATTTAGGGCTCTCAGTGACTTATTTACCGTACTTTAAAGATCTGTCACCTTTCGCCAGAGAGAATGCTTTTAAAATTTGGAAAGAGTACTTTGATGAGAGGTCGCGTACTGCAGGTATATGGTACAACACTTTACAACCAAATCCTTGTCGTTTTGTTTGGTTTGCGAGTTCCAGTTTAATAAGACAAGATGTTATAACTGCCTTGCGGATCCGATTCTGACACATGCCACTGTTTCATATATATGATGAAAAAGAAACCTTCACCTAACTGCTGTAGATGTTACATCAGAGAAGATGTGTACCACATTTTAGTGAAGTGTGCACGGAACGAGATTGAGCGGAAACAGTTTGAGGCATATGAGTCCTGTTGTTTAAGACGTATTGCATTCTGTAACAGCATCTTGTCTGCTCCTTTGTAAGAGCGGGTGATATATTTGTATAAAACTGTTAACAGGGCACTAAAACTTAGATCCTAATATATGTAGTATTAGGATCTAACTTTTTGTGGTTAATTTTTTGTGTTATTGATTCCTTTTATTGTTTTTGTTTATTGTATCTTCCTACGGAGGCGACATTATCACCAAGTGATCAAGCCTCTTATCTTTAATAAATAAAGAAAAAAAAGTTAAATATATAAATTCCAGCAGTTATAACTTTCGCATAATATTTTTACATCAAATTGTACTTACTGCAGTCAATCTTAATATAAAGTAGACATCTGTTCTGCTCATAGTACGTTCTGGTCTGATGACCATGCAATTACACAATTGTAACTAACAGAGTTAGTCAAAGTCAAAATCATTTATTCATTTAGGTAAAAAAGTAACACTTATGGACGTCAAAATATATAGGTTAGTAAGTTTACTAAGTTACTGAAGCTACATTTTGGTTAGTTGCTAGGTTCAGGCAAAGGTTTGAGCCTATGAGAAGAAACCTGCAAGAAACTCATGGCCACTCTTTTAAATCGCTAATTAAATATAATTTCAGTATAGCTTATACTTAACAATAATTTTAAATAAATAATTACTGAATAATGTATAGGAGATGAAGTAATAAGTATTTAGTAGAATTATTTAATATTAATCTGTAATAGAAAGTAGGATGGCATGAGGGCGCATACACTTAAACTTTGTGACAATGCAAAGGCAGTCCGTGACCAAATGCGATTGTGCATTCATATGTTAGATCAGGTGCTGAACCAACAGCTTTATCTGTTGCCTGAGGAACGGGCTGCAGCAATATTGACAGGAAAACCCAATGACTTTTTGTATCCCAAACCAGGTTTCAACCGGGGATCTAATAATTGGCAGCCATATGCACTAGCTACAAGATTTATACTTAAACTTTTAGTATCGTAAAGTTAAGTAATTATAATGTTTGAATACAGGTGCAGCATTCACAAGGTTCCAAACATTACGTCTGCAGAAAGTTTTCCCTAGGAAATTAGCAGAAAAGTTAGTTAGCTATGGCTCTTGTCAATTTCCAACATTGGGCTTTGTAGTGGAAAGATATAGGGCAGTGGAAAACTTTGTATCTGAGCCATTTTGGAAAATTAGAGGTGAGTTATGTTTTCTTTTTCATATACCAACATTAATAATCTCTTGCAACAAGTTTTCTAACTAGACTACAACTTACTGTAATAATTAATTGTTGGATTATAATATGAAGTTAATCCTCTTTTTTAAACTGCCGTACTACTGGACTTGGGTCTCTAGGCAATATGAGAAGTATTACGCCATAGTCCACTACACTTGCGCCAAGACGTCTTAAAACTTTCAGGGTGTTATGTAGGATTGAGAGATAAGCAAATCGCACTCCATTTTCCTCAGTTTTCGTTGACCATTATAGAGAATATACACACATAACTGCAAAAAGTCAGAAGTATAGGTACATACAAATTGCGGACATTGAGCAAACAGAGCCCTAAAAACCTAACACTAAAGTTATTTGGCTGCGTTCTTCAGCTTGAACGCTACTGCCCATTCGGGTTCATCTAAATTCTAAGTAGTAAGGAGGATTTTATCAATTCAATATTACTATGACACTTAACCATCTTATATTTTCTACAACGGAAGCATAGATAAATTAGCTACTCCGTACTTGTGATTTTCATTAATAACTGCAGTAAGTACTGTTTATACTTATGTACATACATATATAATCTCAAGCCGTTTACTGGACATGGTCCCAAACTGCGTGCTGCTACTGGACATTCCTCGGCAGAAAAACCCAATAACCTAACCCGACACCTCATGCGTATCTGTCGTATTCACTACCGTTGTGCTACCGAGGCAGTACTAAATAACTTACTATTATGACTTCACTTAATAAATTTACAGTCAGTCATAGTATGAACAATCTGAGTGTGGACTTCGCTTGGGAACGAATACGAGTTTTCGACCAGGACGCGTGCCAGGTGCTACACGATATTTGTATAGAAAACCCGCAGGCGAAGGTGTGCGAAGTGAAGACTAGACCAAAGTCTAAATGGCGACCCTTGCCTTTAGATACAGTGGTGAGTGAAACATTGAAACATATAAACATCTTTATATTAATATAAAATCAGTCCTGCATTAAACCATCTCACTGCTGGGCACGGGCCTCTCCTCAGTGTGAGAAGGGTTAGGCCATAGGCCACCACGCTGGCCAAGTGCGTATTGGCAAACTTCACATATTATCTTCGAGAACATTATGGAGAACTCTCAGATATGCAGGTTTCCTCACTATGTTTTCCTTCATCGTTAAAGCGAACGAAAAGTTTAACTATTTTAATACGCACATAACGTCGAAAATTCAGAGATGCATGCCTTGGGATCGAACTCAAGACCTCTGCGTGGCAGTCTATCAGTCCCTCTAGACCACCACTGCTATTAACATTAAACTAACAATGAGTTAAAATAGTTATTGTAAAAAACTGTAACAGCCTGTAGGTATAATTGAAAACTGGTTTAAATATCGAGCCATTATTCAAGTGTTTTTTTGATTTGGTTATTTTGCTCATTTAGAAAATTCGCATATATTTTAAGAAATATCGAATACTGGAAAACTTTTGTAATGTATTCCATTTTGAAAGTGAAGACTTGCGTTTCCATTCGTAACTGAAAAAGTATGAGCAAACCGATCTATGAAACTAAGAATGAGGACGCTCTGCTAATCTATAACCTCACATTTGAATAAAACAAATCCATATATCTGTATAAACAACAACAAAGTGAGCGTCATAATCTTGTTTTAGGAACTAGAGAAACTAGCTTCCAGGAAATTAAAAATCAATGCAAAAGAGACAATGCGATTGGCCGAGAAGTTGTACACGCAAGGTTTCATCAGTTACCCTCGTACTGAAACCAATGAGTTTCCGAAAGATATGAACCTACCTCAGTTGGTAGGATATCAGACCGGCGATACGAACTGGGGTGCGTTCGCGCAGAACATTCTGGACACGGGTGGGCCCACGCCGCGGCAAGGGAACAAGAGCGACAAAGCTCACCCTCCGATACATCCGACAAAGTACACAAACAGTAAGACTTAATACTTGTGAGATATCTTTTTCTTATAAACGCAAACGCCACATGGATCCAAAAAGCCAGCTTACCCCAATGTAATAACTACGATTGCTGGCTAATACTGTTGGGGTTTTCTATTATAATGTTTTCTCTAACTGTATTAACTAAATCAATACGGTTCAGGTTTTAATAAGCAAGCCGATTACTATTTTGCAAGGCTTCAATAATACACAAAAATATCATAAGCATCTGAAGGTAGCGATGACGTGGAAGGTTGCTAGGCAATGCGCGCGCTAGAAGTTCATCATGATTAGCTGGTACCGTAGCGGTGGTTTCTATTATCCAATGTATGATTGGTTTTTGAAATTATGTATATCGAACTAGCAGCCCGCTCTGACTTCGCCTATGTCCATCTGAAATAATTAACCTTTCAAATAAAGAAAGACTTTTCAAATAGGTAGATGTCGTTCCGGCAATTGCTCTCTATACACACAACATTCCCTCTCTCTCTCTTTATAATAGTAGTTTAGATTCCTATCGCCAATGAAGAAATCTATAGATAGTTCGGTTATTGCGAACCGCCGTGCCTTAAGTCGCGATTATCAACGGTTGTTTAACAGTAACATAAGTTGATGAATCCTAATCCTAACTAATATTATAAATGTGAATGTGAGTTTGATTGTTTATTTGTTACGTTCTCTCGCCTTAACTACTGGACCGAAAATCATGAAATCTCGCATATACGTCAGAAGAACAGAAAAGGACATAGGTTACCTTTAATTCAGAAAAAAGTACTGTTACTTACCTAAACTAAACTAGATTTATGCGAGCGAAGCCGTGGGCAAAATCTAGTAATATTTATAATTAAGTGCTTGTATGTTTACTTTAAGAAACGCATCCTATTTACAGATTTATCAGGAAACGAGCAACGTCTATACGAGTTTATAGTACGTTCTTTCCTCGCGTGTTGCTCGAAAGACGCGCAGGGTCAGGAGACAACCGTTAATATCGACGTCGCTAACGAAAAGTTTACAGCGAGTGGACTCATGATCACAGCACGAAACTATTTGGAAGTGTACCCTTATGATAAATGGTCGTCAAAGGAAATCCACGTTTATCAAGTAGGTATTAAAGCTCTTTTTCGCTTAAAATAATGCAATGTTGTATGTTAATGATAATATGATGTATTGTTCCAGAACGGTCAAACATTTACGCCGACTAGTATTGATATGTTAGACGGCAATACTTCGGCGCCAAATTTGTTGACCGAAGCTGATCTCATCGGACTTATGGAGAAGCACGGCATTGGTGAGATTATATTGTTACCATTATAAAATGAATTATCGTTTTATAATGGTATCATAATTGCTATCCCTTTTCCCTGCTTAATATTATAAATGCAAAAGTAACTCTGTCTGTCTGTTTGTTACGCTTTCACGCCTAAACCACTAAAGCGATTTTGATGATATTTGGTACTGAGTTAGACTTCCTTCCGTCCTTGGGAAAATACATAGGTTACCTTTTGTTGTAAAAAAAGTACATGAAGGTGTTGAAATAAGGGGTGAAGGTTTGTATGGGAGTTCGTCAGTATCCCAGATAAAACCATGAAACTTTGAACATCTGTTCCAGCGTTTTTTAAATTTCAACCTACATGGGGATAAAATAAGATATGAAAGCTCGTATGGAAGTCCATACAAATCTGTCTATGTCCACTATACGTGGGTATATTTATCGGAAACATGTGTATGATTAGTGAAAATGCCGTCAACAGTTTGTATGTGTATTATTTGCAAAATAAGTACCCTTCTTGTTCTCGAGTCGATGGTACAATTATTTTAAATATGTCCTGCTCAATGTGTAGTCACGTCAATCGCATCAGCAGTTGCGTCCATCAAGTCCTCCATGGTGCACCAACAGAGACAATTTGGACATTTCAACAGATGTAACATGGTTTGATTGGGATCACCACATTGACACTGTGCTTTGTGAGGCTCCCTGATTCCCCATTTTAACAGGTTGCAATAAGTACCCTAAAAAATAAAGATACTGCTCAAAGTAACTATCCCACGCGTATCTATACTAATATTATAAAGCTGAAGAGTTTGTTTGTTTGTTTGGTTGAACACGCTAATCTCAGGAACAACTAGTTCGAATTGAAAAATAATTTTAGTGTTATGTGTTAGCCTATTTATCGAGGAAGGCTATATAACTTCACGCCACGACCCACGGGGGAAGCGCAGTAACGATAAACGCGGGTGAAACCGCGAGCACATCTAGTATATTGTTACGTGCTGGGTTCGAGGGATAAGAATGTAAACAATATTACCGACTAAAACACGTTTTATTCTAGCACACAATTAAATTTAAAACACAATAAACACTATACTACACTTTTCCATTGTAACTGCTTCAAACTCTGTGGTATTTTCGCTTCCGTTCGCTTCGTTGAATACTTGACCGCTTACGATTGTAAACTGACTCGGTGAGCGCTGGCCTTGCCTTTTATACGCGGTTAAAGTGTTTATGGAGATTTCTAGAACCGCCATACCCGGTATGTAACCGTACGAAGATTCGAGAGAGTACCAGCGCTCTCTCTACTCTTGGCGTACCGACAAACTACGTAGTTCCGTAAGATATCAATAGATGGCGCTGTAATAAATTATTAGAAGGAACTGCTGAGTCTTCCCCACAGTGTCGATAGATGGCATTGGCTGTAACAATATTATAAATTATAAGTTGGTCTATACGAAAACGTCAATGTTTTGGTTTGGTGTAGTTTGAGCAACAAAGTTATTATAGGTACTAATAGTTGTTTTGCGGCTGTTTCGTGTTCAACGGTGAGACAGTTTATAAACAAGGCTAGCAATATTATTATACAAGCATATCGCTGCTATTTCTGTAAAAGATGTTAATCGAGGATACCTATACCTAATAGATAGGTAGATATTATGATGATATATCATTGGTTTCTTAATTTGCAATGTTTTTTGTTATTAGTCTAATAAGGGTTGTAAATGATATAATGCAGAAAAACCAAAATAATAGTGTTCAATATAAAGGAATCGATTTTATTGTAGGACATTTGTCTAATAGTTAGCAATTTCGACAAGCTACTAGAAACCATATTTATAGGTATCTGTAGAATTTTTAGAACTTTCCGAAAAAGTCCTAGAACATTAATTAGCATTTAGCAATTTAAGAACTTGCTTTTGCCTGCGACTTGTGTAAGCGTTGTATTTAGAAGTAGGCGCCTATATAGATAGGCGCATAAATAAATACATAGGTATTTATTTATTTCTATGTAAGAAGCTAATCTACACACATTATACTCAACTTCTTGGTGGCGTATCAAAATTAAAAAATGAACTATACACCAAAATTTAAGTTAGACTTCCAGCAGTACAATTGATAAAACCGCATCCAATTTCAGTCACTCGTTTTTGCGTGATTTGCGTACAAACATACAGACAGACAGAGTAAAATTCTGAAAATAGTTTTGTCTTTTATAGTTCTTATAAACGTTCACGTTCCTTTTGCTTAAACATCTCCAACATACAAATATCGGCCAGATACAATTTTTTTATATAGGTACGTATTTAAAAAGTAATATTTACTGCACGGATAGCGTGTTTAAGTGCTTTAAGCGGCCGCCTTGCCACTGCCACTGCGCCAAGTGTTGTGGGTTCGAGTCTACAAATGGTTGTTCCGAGTCTGGATGTTCTTCGGACCGTTGTTTGAATGTTTGTAAAGTTCCCGCCGATACAGGCATTATTCCTAGTGCGGGAGTTGTTTTTACATTAAAAAAAACAACTCGGGAAAATAATTTGTACCTATTGACATCTACAGGAACGGACGCTACTCACGCGGAACACATAGAAACAATAAAAAACAGATCGTACGTAGCGCTGGCGGACGCCATACACTTCGTGCCGGGGCTGCTCGGTATGGGACTCGTGGAGGGCTACGACGCGATGGGGCTCACTATCTCCAAGCCACATCTTAGAGCGCAGCTGGAGGCAGACCTTAAGGCTATCAGCGAAGGCAGGAAGCAACCGCAAATAGTTTTAGCAGAACAGGTGACCACACAACTTTTTTACATGGAGAAGAAAAAAGGAAAGATAAAACAGGAATATTAAATGGAAATCAAAAGTTTTCCTACATCCCAGGAATTAGGTGTACATCCCAGGATGTATGGACAAGAATTGAAATATTCATGCTTTGTGGAGGTAGTGAATAAAGTATATAAAGATATTCAACTAGTGTATAAAATGTAATTTTAATACGTCGCTAGATTTACGTTTAAAATATGTGACTTATATATACAGTGTGTTCAGTATTTGAAAAGTAAATTCCAAAGTCAATGTCTGCGACAAAATTGATAGATTAGTATTTTGTTGTTGTATTGGGTGGTATGCTCTATGTACAAGGAAATTATACATAGATTTCGCTGGTTAAATCGTCAGGATCATAATTTTGATCTTAAGCCCAGTGTATATAGCCGAACGGAAGGACGTTCACCAAAAGTGTTTCGACCATTATTGTCGTAAAAAATTAAAAACTGATTCGTTCAATTAATTGTCACTAGACCTTTTCTAACCATTTTTACCTAGTCAGTCCTTTCCGCGAGACTTTTTATTAGTGGAAGTACTTCTATAAAGTTTAACATTACGAGTTAAACGGAGTCCGTACGGAGCCCGTTCTGCTTGCAAGCGTGGCTTGAAACTACGTAGAAAATACATAATTTAAATAAATTACTATTCTAAATTTGATTTTAATTTGTTTCAGGTAGCGAAGTACAAGGAAGTTTACCAAACGGTGGCTATGGAAGCAAATAAAATAGATGCGGCATTGGCTGAGAGATTCAGTGAACAGCCGAGCGAATATGTGCCCTCGGCTGAAACGATGCCCATTAATATGCCGTCAGGTAATAAAAAACGACATAACTAATAATAGTATAACTAACTGCAAGAAATATTAATGACTTATCCATATTTTATTTGGTTCATATGCACACATTGAAAGAATCTACATAGGAATATTTAATATTTCATCAAATATCCAAAAATCGGTGAAGAATTTTCTGATATAGTAAATAGAAGAATGAAAGGTTATTTGAAGGTCTTTAATAAAAAACATTACATTTTTTATTTTAAATAGAAATGTTATTTTTTAGAGTTTTAAAAAACTCTTATACAACGGCTTTGTCCGTCCGTCCGTCCCTCTGTCCGTCTGTCTGTCTGTTATGCAACTTTCAACTCAACAACCGTAAGAGCTAGAGACTCGCAATCAGCGCCATTCGACTCAGCATAGTCGATATACCCCCGAAATTACCATGACCTTTGACCTCTGACCACGTGGTATCACGTGACCTTTGCATATTACTTGAACCATTTTTCTGAACTCTAAGATTTACGGCAATTCATTGCCGATTCTCACTTGTTTTAATCGTCTTAGAAAATTAGTATGATAAAAATACTTTATTTCTTCTTATATACTATGAATTTTAATTAAAATATTAAAAATCTTATATAATCTAATTATTAATAATTAATCAGTGTTGCCACCTCTTACATTAATTACAAATCGACATCGATTGTTCATACCTAAAATTAAAATAGTCAATGTCTTGCTGCGGTATGAGGTTCCATCAAGTCCCATGTTCTTTGCAAGTGTTCGTAAAGTTGTTGTTCCGTTGTCAAATTTTAAAAATAGAATAAAACATGTTTTAAATTTGTATATAAACTTTATGACAATTAAAAAGATTTTAAATTATAAAATCGCAAATAATTTAGAATTAAGGTATTCCTAGATTCTGTTGATGTGTGTTTATGTCTCCATGCTACGGACATTATTTAATTCAGAGAAAATGCACCGTGGTACCAAACTTACATGGAGTGCTCCATGTAAGTTAGGTATCCGGTGCATGGCCAATAAATTAAAATGAAAATAATATGACATATTATTGTCAATTCTTTCACGACGGGAGAGACTAATATTTTATAGCTATTTGTTAAGTAATTGGCACGCGTAAGTTAGATAGAACAATAGTGCGTTGCCATCAGTCTTAAACCAACTTTAATAGATGGGTTAAGACTGATGGCAACGCAGTTTAAGGACTTATGTTACGTTTAGTTATACTTTTCAGTATTACTGAGTTTCTGACACATACTCCTTGTTCGTGTTTGCGTAAACAGAGTTTGACGGCGTCCCATATAATCATGCTCGGCATTTTAAAGTATATAATAAAAATATACGGTAACGTGGTCTCATTGATATAATCACGCGCAATAAGTACATATAAACTAACTCTAATATTAATATTTTCAGCCCTAAAATGTCCGAAATGTGGTTCAGACATGGTCGTGCGTCAGAAGAGAAACAGTCCCGATGAATATTACATTAGCTGTATGTCATATCCGAATTGTAAAAACGCGGTTTGGTTACCGTCTATAGTCAAAACTGTTCAAGTGTTATCAGAAACCTGTCCTACGGTAAGTTAAACTTATCATTTACAGACAGAAAACAATTTTTTTAAATTCGGTATGTAAATAAACGTGTCCTAATGTTACCAGATCGGAAAATCGTAATTTTATACCCAGACCGATGGTAAAATATTTTTTATTAGGTCATCTGGTGATTTCGTGAAAACTAATGCCATTAACGGCGAATCAGTTAAATGCCAAATATTTTAGCTATAGAATTTCACATTGAACCGGTTTCCTAAACAATGGAGTATCTTTATATGTCATATTCTGGTAACAACACAGAAGTATTTTAAAGGCAGTCTATGATATGCCATAGACTGACTTAGTGGCGCAGCGGTAGATTGCCCACTGCATTCCACCTACCTAATTAATTAAAAAAAAATATTATGCCTTTCTTTAAGCTTTAACTTGTGTTTAAATAATATAAGTAACTAGTATTATAATATACAGGGTGTCCCAGTAGTCGACGTCAAGCCGGAATCAGATAACAAGCTAAGTTATAATAGGTAACAGAAAAATATTAAAAAAGTCTTAAGTTATTTTAAACAGTACAGGTATTAAAAAAAACACAAAAATATCTACATCCTATAACGGTCTTTTCACTCCTGTTACCACAAATATTTACATTTTGTTATAATAATAATCGGAAAAAATCGAGAGCTTAAAAAATCATACCTGATTCCGGCTTGACGTCGACTTCTGGGACACTCTGTGTATAATTAATAAATAAAATCTTTGTTAATAGTGCGGACCAAATTACAAGCAGCTCAAATTCGAATGGAGAAACAACTCGATCAGTCACTTATACCCACCGCCTTACACGACTTGTATCGGGGGATGCGACACTACATTCCTAGAATTACTACGAATAAACCTGTCCAGTATCAGACGGGTTTCTGACGCTAGTAGAACGCAACCACAAATTTCTAATAATACAACACTATCTTCAAATAGACCGAACAATAATGGTGCTAGAGAAAACTCCGTACCAGTAATGCCTGCAAGACAAAATCCGAGAGCCAATACAATACAGCCAAGGCAATTTGTACCTCCGCCCGCTGTAAATAGAGCTCCAAATGCTATGAACAATCAAACTAGGATGCCGACCCCACGGAGTTCTGGCGGCAGCAGTATAGACGATGCTGATGATAATAATGTGATCTGTGGCTGTAACAAGCCCGCTATACTGTTAACTGTGCGGAAACAAACTGCAAACCATGGTAAGTTACTTTAAACTTTCGGCTTTTTACCTTATTCTACTGTTGGCAGCTTTCTAATGCAATAGCCTATCATGAAATGTAAATGCCGAAGTTTCGGGACACTTATATATTTTGACGTATATATGTAAGTGTTATTTTGTGACAGATATGAATAAAAATTAGTAAAATTTAATAGTAGTAGTAGTAGTGTAACCGTTTTCAAAATTATGTAATAAAGTGTCAAATAAACAACGCGATAAAATCCGTATATAGTAGTTTAATTTCTATAAATGAATAAATTATATTTGGCTATTGAATACCTTAAAATACATTTATTGTGTCCCAACACATTGTGGAATAAATATGTTTAGGAGAATAACGAGATGGATGTAAAAACCCAGGATTCAACCTCTTCGTCTTCATGTGACCTTGTGATCCCTATATCTCGGGGGCATTTTTGACCTACAGGCCCCATATTCAAATTCGACCGAGGTATGACCCCAAGGTGTCTGCACACCAAGTTACAAGTCAATCGTACCTTCTGCTGGGCATGATGCCCAGAGTAGAGCCTCATGTCCACTTTTGGGCATCTTGCCAACTGTTAGGTGTCATACCAACTGTTAGGCATTATGCCTACTGTTGGGCATCATGTACACTGTTGGGCATCATGTCCACTGTTGGGCATCATGACCATTGTTGGGTATCATGTCCATTGTTGGGCATCATGCCCACTGTTGGGCATCATGGCCACTGTTGGGCATGTTGTGTTGCAAAACGCAGCACAAGACAAAATTCGACAGCAACCAATCACATCAAGTTATTTCATTTACTTGTTTATCTACGTAAGTAAATCTTGGGACAAGCTTTTATATCATATAAATTGTGTAATGACGTTATAAGTTGAAAGTAAAAGTTTTTTTTCTTTTCTGCGCATTTAAATAAAAGCTTGTTTCTTAACTTTTTAGTTATCACTGGATACGTTTCTCAGTCTGTTCATCTCATGCAACGCATCATTGTTGCATGGTCTTTTGCCGGTTAATTTCGAACATTCTAGCTCTTCAATAAGGAGACCTTCTGATGATTTTACCCTAATAAGGCCTTGTATGCTTGACCAGCAGCAAAGAGCTTCGAGCCTAAGTATACAACGGCATAGTCCACGGTACTACCCTGCATTTTGTGTACTGTGCAAGCCCAACATAATATAATTGGCAGCATATTGTAGGCAAGCAATAAAAACTTAGTCCGCCATATTGGATTTAGAGAGACGTCACTTTATTATTTGACTTATTCTCTGCAAGCCTATGACTTCACACAGTTAACCATGCATTCTCATCCAAACTGAACGTGTATACAAAGTTTCAGCTCAATTGGTTGAATATATCTGCTTCAAAATTGAGTTGCAAGATTCCACCCGAACAAACATACATACAATGCAAGTTAAATAAAAGCTTGTAAAAATCCGAAGAACCTTCATCGTTCGGCCCGAAGTTTCGAATCTATCATTTCATGGTACACCTACAGTTAATAGACTTGTAAATCAGTTTATCCTCGTAGCTACCGCCATCTGACTGCCGAAGTCGTGAGATAAGGATGATCGATAACAATCGTTTGACAGTCTAAGATAGATAAAATAATTAAATTTCTGATTAAAATCCGATTTTCAATCATCAGATAGCTTAGCTAAGGAATAATTATGACAGATTACTGATACAAAACTCGATAAAATTACTTTTATAGTTATGTTTAACGGTAATAGAAAATCAACTCCGAAGTTATTTAAACAAAGAATTACAAATATTTATTTAGGTCTGCATCGGTGGCGCAGCTATATTGCATGAGAATACTGCTAAGACGATGTTCTCGGGTTCCCGAGATTTGCCGGTTGGACAATTAGGTATTTCTGTCAATAAATTCTTAGTAACCCCTGCAGGTATAGGCATGCAACTATCTATGTATTTATTATATTTTATGTAATTGTTTATATTCTTGGCACGTCTACAAATAGCCCGTTATCAATATTCTTTTGATATCTATAATACATATGGTTATTTATATAAATATGTACTTACAAGTACTGAAAGTTTAAGCAGGTGTTTCAAGAGCACTTTATACATAAATCATACTACATAATATTTCTTAGTTAATATTATTGTTGTATATATTATGTATAGATTATTATGATACATATGTATATATGTATTTTAATATTAATAATCTTTTTAGTTTACATTGTAATACAAATTCAAACATTGGAAAGGAAAATTAATCGATACAAGTTAGGCTATAATCCAAAAAAAAAGTTTTAGTTTATAGCGTCCTTAAGTGACTACTTAAAGAGGTATAAGGCATCCAACATGAGGTTTTACCTGGAGGTGGTGGGCTTCGTGGGCCTACCTTCCACCCATCAGTTGCAGGTCCGAGAGGCGGCGTGTGTGTTCACACGCGCCTCTGTGTCGTGTTGTCTTTGTCCCCCCACAAGGGGACATCCCTCTCTCTACGACTAGTCCAGTTTATGATATAGCTTTCCCGTACACCAAACGTCAGGTTATAATAGTGGGAGCCGCTGTACCTTCCAGTGCCCGAGAGCACCTTCCGGCACCAGCTCTAGACAGGTCTTGTCCCCAAATCTCGATCCACAAGGGGACAGAAGCAGGGCAAAAATTATATTTTGAAACTGGGTAGTGTAGTTTCGTGTAGGAGCCCGTCGTTTCACACGGCGGACCAAAACCATGGCGCGGTCGCGATTGCATGTGAAAGTGATTCACCGCCGACTCTGGTTATGTCGAGTAACACCGTGGTAGGTTTAGTCGGCAGCGGATTCGCGCTATGGTTGCCAGGCTCTTTTAGGGCAGATCTTCCTGTCAGCACAAGTTAATGCATGAGTTTGCTATGGTAACAGTGTCCGCTTCTCCTCTAACAAACGCTGTGATTGTTTGCCATTATAATTGACCGATAAAGTATAAAGGTGATAAAATTATTGCATTCAGGTTCTTTTTAAAACTCTGTTAGGGTTCCTGGTTTACACATGGGCATTTCTTTTGAATCAAGAATACGTCTTGATTCAAAAGATATGCCGATGTTTTTCTACGTGGTACAGCAATGGTTTTTAAGATGTTTAACATAAATAGAGCTGTTTCAGAGTGCTTAGTGCGAGTTGTTCTTACGTTAATGTCATCGAAGCGTTTACCGCGTTTGGTTCTCTGATTGGTGAAGAGCTTGGAGCGGAGCGTTTATGAACCCATAAACGTGTCGATCGCGTTAACGTACTATCCCGCACTAAACACTCAGACTTCTGGCTAACCCTTAGTGATTTACGTACTCAGTGTGATTATACTTTTGTGTGATGTAACATATGTATGTACTATTTACAGGTAAAAAATTCTACAAATGCCAGGCTGGTAGGGAAAACGGCGGTTGTGACTTTTTTCTCTGGGCGCCCGAGTCAGCCGAGACTACCATACAAAATCCTTACGATACTCCACCGACCAGCTCTTGGTCGAACTCGGAGTCTTCTAGTAATAGTAATAACACTACTAGAGGATGGGGAATAGCACCCAGTCATTCGAGGGACAGTGGAGGCGGCAACGACGAAGATGTTAAATGTAACTGTGGAATACCGTGTAAAAAGTAAGTACTCATACCTTTCAAAACTGCCTCCGTGGCGCAGCGGTAGTGAATGCGACTGCTGTGCATGAGGTTTCGGGTTCGAATCCCGGATCGAGGCAATAAAAATTTACTGGGTTTTTCTTTTAAGAAGTCTTATGCAGCCCGGAGTTGGCGTTACTAGGCACTCCGTGTCTCGGAAAGCATGTAAAGCGGTCCTGCGTTTGATCTCCGGTCGTGTCGGTTTGCCGTCCCATCGGATCATGAGAGTAAGGGAACAGATAATGCACTTGTGTTTGCGCACATACTTGTGCACTAATAATATCTCCAGCGTAGATGGCTAGTCTCCACTAAGATTTGCCGCCGTGACTTAAATGCGGTCTGGAGGAAATTTTTATAAAAGCAAGTTCGTTTTGAGGTGACCGACGCGATAGAGATACTTATATGTAACGCAAGGCACATAATAAACATTAAAAATATCACATATAAAGGACTAACACGCAAAAATAAAAATTGTGATTCACACAATAATATTTTTGTCACGTGTTCAGAACCCGCTATACTCAGTGAGATCATTATTTAATCCACTGTCATCCATGCAGTATTGTGATAACGAATGCACTTTATCCTTCACTGCGCTACTCAATAGACTACTAATTATGCCATTTAAGATAATAATAGATCAGAGATCAAGCTTAGATTTATGGACTCAACTCAAATCAATAAAATTTTAATTAACTTACGACATGATGAGATTCTCATATTTAATCGCATATCGCTTATTCTATGACACATCGGTAATATTGTGTAATTTCCTTACATTTTGTCGTGACCGATCGAAGTGAGGTTTTCTCTGGATGTCGTGTGTAGGTACAAATCCCACACGGGATAAACCTTTAAGTGAGCCACAAAGGGTTAATCCGAGTCTGAGCGTTCTTTGTCGATGTCACCAAATTCCCCCGCGATACCGACATTATCCCAAGTGGGAGAGTTATCTTTAAAAAAGAAATTGTTGTCTGCTTCTTACGTGATTTTCTTTACAGAACTCCAATTGATATTCGACTGTAAAGTACTATATGTAATCTAATACGTAATTATTAGCTAATTACGTAGCAATATAACAACCAACAGTTAACTCTTCTCCCTAGCCTTTATTATTCCCAAGTCACACAGTTCTAGTTTAACCGGATTTGACTGGATATCAGTTTTTACACGGAGCGGCTGCCACCTGACCTCCGCAACCTGAAGGCTAACGATACCCTAAGGCTAGACCAGTGTCAGGATATTAGAGGGTACTGACTTTCTCAATAACGACTGCCATAGATGTTCATGGCAGCCGGGACCGACGTCTTAACGTGCTCTCCGAGGCAAGGAGCAGGCGATAATTGTCAATCAATACGCACATCATTTCGTAAAGTCAAATATCTTCCGTAAGTCCGTTTCCGAAAGAAGAGGTGCGCTACGTGGATTCGGACCTGAGACCCTCTGCATTGCAGTCTGTTGGTCTCCCCACTATCGCTGCCAACAGTTAACGCATTCGAAAATAACTATATCGTTCGAAACATTCGAAAATTTTGATCACTTCAAAATACGAATAATATTCAAATAAATAAAATGTTCAAAAATATTAGAAAAATATTTAGACCTATCGCGTGATATTTTCCTATACCATAAGTTGAGTGTTTATTATAATTATTGTTTATATTACAGGATAACAGTACATAAAGAAGGTCCAAATAAAGGACGACCGTTTTACGGCTGCGTTAAAGACATGGGATCACGATGTAATTTCTTCCAATGGGCTGACGGTGGATCCATGCCAGGTTGGTTTACAATATACATTTTCTAAGAACAATAAGTAGGCGCAGTTTATAGCACTTTTATGATGAGCAGTATAAAAGTGACGAGAAAGTTAAGGTTTGCATTATAAATACCTAAACCCTTCAAAAGTCCCTCAGGGTGTTAAATATGTCCATTGTTTGAATGTTTATAAAGTCCCCCGCGACACATGAATTATTCCTATTGAGCGAGCTGCCTTTTGTAAATAAAAAATAATAAGTATATTAATATGTCAGACTGGGGCAACAGCAGTAGCAGTACAAGTACCCGCGGGCGCGGACAGACTCGAGGAAGATCTCGGGGCGGACACAGCGACGCTCCCCGCGGCGCGAGACTCTGCGGTCGCTGCAAACAGCCCGGACATACGAGAAACCGCTGTCCTAACGGAGATGAATAAACTAAATTAGCCATGCCCTTAGTCGAATCTACATTGTAAAATTGTATATTAATGTTATAAATAGTAAGCGTATTGTAATTACTGTTAAGTAAAGATATTTTAAAACTGGTTTGTTTTATTTTTGCATTGGCAACTAACATGGAACTTAAAAAGCTTTTTCAACAGTCATCTGCATGAGAATATACCCTTGCAGTATGACCTTCAATAAACCTGTTGGTAATTATTTTTATTTCTCCTTTGTTTGTCGATTAGCTACGGTAACCATTTACTGCCAGGCTAACAATTTTATTCGCCTCATAAATAGCTTAAATACCGCATAAGTTGCAAGATAGTTACATAAGGAATCGATATAACCATTTAACTAAATTTACGAAGATCGCATTGCGTGTTCGCACGATGCAAAAAGTAATTGTGTGATCCAAAAATCTTCTAAGTGGAGACACGGAATCATACATTTATAAGAACGTGCGAGATTTTTTTATTTTTAGTCTCCATCTTTTTTTACCAGTGCCATGTAGAGAACTTTGAAGAGATTAGTTAGTGTACCAATGCATTGCACCCATACATAAGTTTCATTAATTTGAATAATTATCTATATTTAGATGCACTTGAATTTTCCATTTTCTATTTCGTCTACTTACCTCGTTTTAAATACTAACCACGAAATTTAAGGAAGAGAATAGGAAGGTCAAAGATATGTTAACAGAAACACAAACATTGTTATATAATCATATTTATTTTATGTACATGGAAAAACCTTCACTATACACACACAACATTGTAAATATTAATCGTATTACCACCTCTTTTTGCTCTTTTGTTTCAAAGAGCCCAAACTCTGTGCTCGTTGCATTTCTGCTTGCTGTTCCGCCTCTACGGTTTTATCTGTCATCATATCGAGCAATATTTCGAATTTTAAACGCAACATGTTGTTTTCTTCTTCAAGCCTTTGCAACTCATTTTTGAGACGAATATTCTCCTTGTGGGCTACACCGGCCTTGCCCGAAGCTGTGGTGGAATAACTACATATTTTAAATCGATATCTATTTCGTATATAATAAAATTAATGCAATATTACTGATAATTATTAGGAAATTAAATTACATTTAATAAATTGGTTGTATATTAGGTATAGGTACCTGGTATCCACTGGCCTTCGTCAAATGACACTTCGAAGTCTCCTAACTTCAACCTCAGTGCACCTACATCTAAAGATAATTCTTTCGATGCATAATCACTACCTAATTCATTTTTCAGTACAGTAGTGTCTTGCTTTCTAACTGGAATTGTTTTTGGAGAGAATTTGTTACTAAATAGAGGCATCTTATAATGAGCAATAACATGGAATGCGTCAAAGGAAAGCGTAATTTGTGTTGCTTAGCAACGACCAACATACAGAGACTAAAACTACAATTTTCAATAATTATCTGTGGTTATGGTATTCATAATGTACGGCGCTGCACACTTTGGCGGTTTGCCCCGCCTGGGCATCGCAGCGCCGTGAGTTGATCGCGGCAGTCGGATTGGTTACCTTCTCGGTCCCGGCCGTAGTTCAGTCTATGGTCCGGAGTGAGAGGTCATGGAACGTCGTCGCCTCCTTCTGTAAGGAAGTGATTTCCATCAAGGAGGCGGCGGAGCGGGAGAAGTAGCCGCTTGAACCCTCTCCCCAACCGCAGAGCCGGGCGCCGGAGGGCGCGGAATGACCTCCAGCCACCCTGAGGTTTGACCTGGGGGTGGTGGGCTTTTTGGGCCTGCCCGCCATCCGATCAGCACCAGGTCCGAGAGGCGGCATGCGTGTTCCCACGAGCGCCTCTGTATCGAGTCCGTCTCCCCTGTAGAGGGGAGACAGTAGGGTTTATAAGTGAGTGAGTGCCTTTGGGTAGGTCTCTTCTTGTAGTGGGCCTGCCGTTTCATACGGCGGGCCGAAACCTCGGCGGGGTCGCGACCGCATGTGTAAGTGATTCGCGCGACCCCGTTTTGTCAAGGAACACCGTGGTAGATTTAGTCGGTATTCCGGGAGGTCCATTATCATTTCAACATCTTTCTTTTACCACGGTGAGTCCGACATAACCCCTCCGCCCGCCCCTGCGGAGGGGTATGAGTCAATGCAAACAGCCACGTAAAAAAAATCGTAACTTTATATTTATTGACGTAAGTATTTAACTAATATGAATAATAGTACCTACTTATTAAGATGTAGGTACACAATATGATCTGCAGAGCCTGTGGTGATCAGGACGAGTCCATATCACATCTACTATGTGAATGTGACGCGTTGGCTGGACTAAGGATGCGTCTGATGGGATTGGCATATCCGAACCCTGAAGACTTCAGGCTTCTCCCTCTGAAGTGTACGCTGCGACTGATGCAGTACATTCATAGGGAGATAGCTCAGGGATAGATCTCGGGGCCGACACAAAAGATCCGACTGGGTCGAAGGGTCGCCGGTCTACACTGATTGGCCCCCGAAATAAGATAAGATAAGATAAGATGTAGGTATCTACATTTTGTATCTGCTGAGTAAGTAGGTGTGGCAAATTGCCTAAATTCATTATTTATAACTTTAACATTAGCATCTAGCTGCAACATAAATAATGATGACGCACGGAATTGTGTTATGTATTACAAAAAGTAATGTAATTAGTTATAAGGAATATTCACTATGGAAATAATGCTACTAATAATATTTCTTTAAGCTACCTCACTAAGTTTCTCTTATCTCAACACCACCTGGTAGGTAGGTGCTTGGTACGTGACGATGGGAGGCGAAATGACCCGATGGTATGTCTTTGTTACCTTGGAAAATGGGTAGGTCTTTGGTGTGGGACGCCACATAGTTCGACACCCTTGCGCCATCACATCTTCCGAGTACGGTGAGCTGTGCCAGTGCTGCTCCTGCAGCTGCAAAAACCACAAACGGCGCAAATACAGTAATTCAATAGGTACCTAATTACGTTTTTGAGCCGTATGGGGTGGGGACGCTTGGTTTATAGAGTCCGGGCGCTCGTGTGCCTTTTAGAGATATACATACATATCTAAGCGGCTAATAGACGCTTCGCATGACCAGAAGGCTGCACTTTTCTTGACTCAAAGAATCAGCATTGCCATTCGATGTGGCAATGCTGCCAGTCTTCTGGGCACTTTCCCGGTCGACAGCGACGCTGAGGAATTTTACGACGCCGCCTAAACCAGCCACTTCTTTTTATAAAATTTTACAGTCCTATATTTTGTTACTTTTCATTTCTTTTTGTATTTATAAGGTTTGTTAATAGTAGTTAAGTTGTAAATTATGATTGTTGCTTTTGTTTATGTAAATCATAAATATTAAATAAATTATAGACACAGGTATATAGTTAAATGTAAACCCACCAATTACACAGTAGTGACTAGTGAGGTGCATTTTGCCTAAATTCTAAATCGTTATAAAAGGTGTTATACTACAATACATATGAAGGTATGTAAGTCTCACATTCGACGAATCAGAAATGTGTTTAATTTACGCTAACTTCCGTGCGCTGCGCTAACGTCGAAGCCGTTTCCCGCGCAAATGGCGCTTGTGGTGTCGTGCGTGTGCGGTTCAGGGCTGCATACATATGCTACAGTATTCCCCTTCAAGCATTTTGACAACACGGCCCGAGCGTATTACCGTGGCTGGCTGTGACGTCATTGTGTCCGTATCGCAGACAAGGTGTAGGTATTTGTCGGTCATCGACAGTATGTTGCGGTGAAGTCGCAGGTTCTTAGGTAACGGGTATGTTGCTTGAAGGTATAGCAATTGTAATGTTGCTTGGAAGTAAGGTACTAGTATGTTGGTTGGTATCTTCTATTATGCGTATGACGTATGCAGGCTTCAATCAATCAATCGAGATATTTGTTTGTCGATCCGGTAATTGTATAGTCTACTGTAGGGGCCTTCATATGGTGCTTGAAGTGGCTTCTTAACTGCATCTATCCTAATAAACACATGAGTGCAATCGCGTATAGGTCTTGATGCACAAACATACGCTTATTGTTACTGTGATGTTCGGTGACGGGTTGCGGCTTGTTTACATGAATTATGTTTCGCAGTTTTTCAACGTAAGTATAATCCATTTTAGGTGTGGCATTGCATGGTGCAAAGGATTTTCCAGGAAAACGTATGCATGTATGTATGTATCTTATGTGGGGGCCAGTCAGTACAGACCGGCGACACTTCGAACCAGTGGGATCTTTTGTGTCGACACTCTTCCAATAACGACTGCCATAGATATTCATGGCAGCCGGGACCGACGGCTTAACGTGCTCTCCGAGGCACGGATAATTGTCAATCAATACGCACATAATTTCGCAAAGTCATATAACTTCCGAAAGTCAGAGGTGGGCGACGTGGGTTCGAACCCGAGACCCTCTGCATTGCAGTCTGTTGGTCTCCCCAGTGAGCTATCTGCTGGTATGCAGGAAAACGTAAGTTGTAGCCGTAGGTGAGCTCGGCGGCGCTTACACCTGTGTCGGTGCGCAAGGCAGCGCGTAATCCAAGTAGCACTGTAGGAAGTCATCAATCGTGCGTTTTTGAGCGAGCGATACCAATCCAAGTTCCACTATGCCTTTGCTTTGTAGGTGGTACGATGTTGTACGATGTTTCTTAGTACCTATTGTTTTCATTAAATTTTGAAACAGCTTACTCTCGAACTGTCGACCTTGATCTGTTATTGATGTCGGGCATCTGAAGCGTGATACCTAATGTTGATAGACGATGCTAGCTATACGCTCCGCTGTTATCTCGTTAGTAAGTATAGCTTCGGGCCATCTCGTAAGTCGGTCAATCATAGTAACGAGGTAGCAATGTCCTTGAGCTGTCGTAGGTAGCGGTCCGACGATGTCGATATGCACGTGTTGAAATCGGTCAGTTGGCGGGAAAGTTGAAATGGACGAAAATGTATTTTGCTTTTTTGGCATGGTATGCAGGTTCGAGTCCAGTAGGTGACGTCTGCGTTCATAGATATGAACGCAGACGTCATATATATATATATATTCATGCCATCTGGCAAAAATATTTTTTTGTTATACGTTTGCGAGTTGTGCGCGTACCGGGATGACTGATAAAAACGCTGTTGAAAACTTTTTGTCGATGTTGTTCGGGTATATACGGGCGTATATATGATGAAGATATTTCACAGTATAGTTCTATGTTTGTGTTAGGTATTGTCGAATCTCGTATCGGGGTGTTTACCTTGAGACTTGTAATGACTACTACTACGATGAGTTGATTATATTTGAGAAAGTCTGCACTGAGTATGGGTTTCGAAACGTCGGCCACGATGAATTTCCACTTGTACGGGCGCGGCGTTGTAAGTTGAAGTCGAATGTTAATGTTTTCTCGCCGTACGTCGCTAAAGATGTGTTGTTGGCTGCGTAAAGTTAGAAAAGTAGCGGTGTTGCGATCTATCCTTTTCTCCTCGGTAGCACGGATATGTTAGCGCCCATGTCGACCAAGAAGGATATATTGGCGTTGTGATCGGTGAGGTAAAGGCGGTGCGATTTTCATGAACGTCGGTGTCCGCCGCAGCCAACGTTCGGTGTAGTTTTCCGAAGGCTTAAATGTGCAGGGTAAAGTGCAGCATTGAGCTTGTTCTTTAAATCGTCGGTGGTAGTAATAAAATGGCAATGTGACGCGTTTCGGCTCTGTGAGTGTGACGAGTCGCGCTGGCGGATGAGTCACGATGGCGGGATGGGTAGCGGTTGCGACGATCATTATTATTGTAGTTGTCGTAATACGGTCTTGATTTTAACTTGGCTATTTCTAACGATAGTTTTCTGATTTCAGCAATGTGGTATAGAGTATCTGCTTGCGGTGTGGATGGCGATGGGCTTGATAATTGCGCTGTGTGAGTTGATTGTTCCATGATGGTTTGCTTGGTTTAGAATTTTGTTGTCGGCGATGGGCAGAGCTTCAGAGTTCTTGCTTGGTTCCGTATGTTCCTGTTCGGGGTCACCACTTTGGAGGTTGTGAATAGATGACGGGTATAGTGACACTTAGACTCCAGATTTCAGAATGTATATATTTCACTTTTTGACACCTTAATTTATAGTAGCCAAAATATTGCGTTAACCAATAAAAGTAATAAAATATGTAACCAATAGCAAGGCTCACATTCAACGAATCAGAAATGAGTTTAGTTTACGCTAACTTCCGTGCGTGGCGCTAACGTCGAAGCAAGCCGTTTCCCGCGCAAATGGCGTTTGTTGGGTGTCGTGCGTGTGCGGTTCAGGGCTGCATACGTACTCTACAAAAGCAATAATAAATACATTTGGTTAAAACTGACAAAGGACAATTAAATTATGCTGGGTTAAGATATTTTTGACATGAAATATAGCAAAAAACTTCACGCTACAGCTTCATCTGAATCTTTAAGATATGATAAGTAATCAATATTTTGACGGGTAAATCTTATACCTAGTAGGTATATATATTCATACTTCAATACTTCACTTTGTTGTTTAGACTAGTTGAAAATGTGCAATATAATAAAGCATTTGCCATTTTCAAACCGCAACAAAATACGACGCAGAGGCTTTTATGAGGAATCAAAAAGCAAAAAGTAGGCATCTACGAAATGTTTACTACGATGCATATATTTATGCATTTATATTTAGATCACCAACACAAACAAGGAACCTATGCTTTAAAAACTGTATAGGTTTTTTAAGACACTGCCTTCCTTATTTAATTCTATATATATATGTATTTAGAATTAAATAAGGAAGGCAGTGACACATATAGGTACATACTATGTACCTATATGTGTCCCTATTATTATTACATAAATATATATAAAAGATAAACAAATTGAAAAATAGAATTTAGGTACTTATTTTCGTTTAATTATTTAATGTTGCAATATTTAAAAAATATACCAGTGGCTTCCTCCTTTCTTCTCTTCTAACTATTTTGTCGTGCCCGACAGGGTCCATATTTGGTATTTTATATTATTTTTAACAACACGTAATTACATATGAAGACCAATAAAGCATTGAAATTGAAATTGAAATAAGAAAAGACCCTTGAATTGTGACGACAAATAAGTACCTATGTAAAATAGAATAAGTAAGTATTTAATTATCATTATGAGTACTTAACTATTTTCTCTGGGATTTTAATAATTAAAACTAAATAAGATTTTATAGTCGTCAATGCGTCATCACGTCATCTTATTTAGTTATGAAAACATCATTACCATAATCACGTAATATCCAACTTCGGCGTGATACCTACTTCCGTCAAACTAGTTATGTAGAAGAAACAACTTGAGTCGGTATTTGACCACCCGATTGTGAGAATGTATTTCGATCTTCAACCTGCGTGTTCACTTGAGGGTTATTTTCACCACGTGGCACGGATGAATTGTTGAAATATTCTTCTTGCGTCGAAGCAGGATGCAGGTTCGACGCGCTGGAGATGTTTTGTTCTAATCCCACCGCTGCTGTCGCGGATGAAAACCGATTCCGTTCATATAATTGTTCTTTGTCCGCCATATTGTGTACGAAATAAAATAAATGACTCAGTGCGTACGTCCAACACAGTCGAGCTCCCGAAGTCAAGTGACAACATGAACGAACGAACGAATCAACCTGTACCATCACTACTTTACTCGCTCAACCTTCGTTCAACTCCCACTCATTCACTGACGACGCTGACAGCGCCATCACAGACTTCCACTCGAAACTACTGACTCAAGGAAGTGAGTAACTCTTAAATTAATTAATAGATGGCGCTACCTCGATATGTCTCGAACTACAGATAGATGGCGCCACTTGATTCAATAATTCTCCGACATATATATATATATAATAGGCCACGTTCACAGGGTAGGCAACGGTGAAATATACTCACAGTACACAAATTATTGTTTATGTCACACGTAGTAGGGGCGAGCGAGGTTTCGCCGTCTAATGGGTTCATTTATGCTAAGGTAATCACTGTCGGAGTTTATCTATAGAAAAATGTTGTGCATATAGGTACTTACCATTACACAGCACGTTATCGTATTAATAAGCTTTCTTGGGTGTCATTGTAGATGATGCGATAATGATAAACTTGTGATAGAAGATTAGTAGGGCGTCGGGCTATCACATAAAAAGTCAGGCGTTTCAACTATTTTACATTATTTTCGCACATAATTATATCATATACCTAGGTACTTTCTTCGAAACAAAGTATTGAGTTTTTCACAATAGTCAAAACAGTCAGCGTCATAAGTCGATAAACGTTTGTTAGAATTTGAATTTATCATACACAATAATGATAACTCCTAATCTTTATAGCAGTAGGTAACAGTAAAAGGATCATTATATTATAACAAATTAGCAAATTTTCATTCATGAAATAGGTACTATTACAAATTATGTTGTTCACGGTCCAATGTCAAGGTGGCTTAGATACTAATAAATCATCAACTCACTAGTATTAATACTGTTTATTCGAGAAATATCAAAAGAGAAAACTATGTGAAAAATAAATAAAATTAATATAAACATTAATACAGAACAATTGTATAGTAATAATAAATAATGGAATTTTTATTAAAAATACGGGTTATTGCTTGTTCATATTGTAACGCAGTGTAAAATCTGCTTCGTTACGTCTTCAGTCTATTTAACATCACAGCTGGAATTATTAGAATTATGGACCCAATTGTATATGTGACAGCCGCACCTGAACACCAGTACACTGAAACACAAACATTTAATTATATAAAGACCTAGGTATTTAACTATTCAGTCGCAGCGGCACACCGGCGACCAGACAAAATAAGTTTTAGATTATGTCTGGCATTCTAAGAATTGACGGTTTAAGGAGGTACACTATGCGCTAAGCTTTTAGTTCTCTCTAAAGTTGCGTCAAGTAGCGTGAGAAAACGTTCGGGGTGAATGCGGGGAGCGGGAGGGGTGGAATTGCGCAGACGCAAGTTTAGAGCGAACTTAAAGTTTGACGCAAAGTACACCTAAAGCCGATTTTGAATGGTATTAGTTTTATCAAACTAATATACCTAAATGCAAATGTGAGTTTGTTTGTTAGTTTGTTACGCTCTCACGTCTTAACTACTCGACTGATCATTATGAAACTTCAAAAACAAATTGAAATCTCCCTGATAACGTGTATGCTAAAGACAGGGTACCTGTCATCCCGGAAAAAGTACTGTGCTTGAGGGATAAAAATTGACGTAAACTACATTTACGCGACCGGAGCTGCGGGCAAAATCTAGTAGCACACAAATATAGCGGTAGCCTGGTATATTTCGGTTTTATACTGTCACGTTCAACGTGCGCCTTTAAAGCGATAACAACATTATAATTCTTATTACGTGCGCAATTCGTAATCAATAATTAAGTATCATTTTCAGGTTTATATTGAGAATAATATGTAAAACCGAGAACCAGTTCTAATAAAAGTATACATATAGAAATACTGTAATGAATATTTCAGTATAGCAAGAGACAGAACAAAAGAAAGAGCAGATATGAAAGCATTGAGAAGTATGCGTGCTCTGTTATCACACTGAACGATAGCGTGAATAAAAATATAGTAACAATAATTAGAAAGGTGTAATAAGATAATGTAATGATTAAAAAAATTAAGATAGTATATAGCTAGCTAATATGAATAGGACAGTCGGTTTGTCTAGGTACCTAGACAAACATTCTTTAACCGGGTAAGCGACATTCTGCAGAAATAACAGCTTAGAAGTACCGAACTAAACGAAAGCGAGTGCATGAATGTATAATGTGTAGCAAAATCTACTACCTACTGACTACTGTAATAACTATTTGAGTATGGCAAGAAACTGTATGTGATACTAGAGTATGTGAATAGGATAAATTATGAAAGAATGTAAGAATAACCGTCCGACCGAACCGACGGGCCCATTTAGGCCAATCGGTTCGTCCTAGTCGAACATTCTTTGACCAGATAAGCAGCATTCTGCAGAAATAGCAAACTAAGAGTATCTTTCTAAACCGACGAGAGTGCATGAATTTATAATAAATATAACTCTGTAGCTACTGAAAACACTATGTATAAGTATATTTACCAGAGGAAGCGAGCAGAGGCCCGGCCGCGCGCGCCAACGCCCCAAGCGAGCGTAGCGTGCCCAGAACTGCGCCGCGCGCCGCCGCCGGCGCCTGTCCTGCCGCCATTGACGTCATGCACGACACCGCGAATGCTGTCGCTAAATACATACAACACTTATATAAAAACGTTTAAAATAATATCAGCCCTGTATTAAACTGTCCCGCTGCTGGGCACAGGCCTCTTCTCAACGCGAGAATGGTTAGGCCATAGTCCACCACGCTGGCCCAGTACGGGTTGGCAGACTTCACACATCTTCGAGAACTTTCAGAGATGCAGGTTTCCTCGAAATATTTTCCCTTACCGTTAAAGCGAGCCATCATTAACTATTTAATTCGCATATATAACTTAGAAAAGTCAGAGATTCGGGCGTTGGAATCAAACTCGAGATTTCTTAACAGAAAAACTCAATAACTTTTTATTGGCCTAATAGTAGAATAGATCTACGAAAAAATATTTCCTTCCCTGCCTAATTATTAAATAATCATAGCAAGCCCACACGTAGCTAATCAATGTAAGTCGTTACATTGATGACATGCGATCTTTTTATTTGATTGATATATTGCCATAATAATAGGATGTGAACTAACACAATGCGAATAAAATGAGGCCGATCCAGAGCCACGTTATGGGTGTAAACAGTGGCGGAGTGGGCAAGGCCGCTAGTGCCACGCTTAGGAAGGAGGCTGGCGTCAGAGCGAGCGCGCCGCGGGCCGCTACTTCAGCGCCGCGAGCGCCCAACCGGCGGGCCGCACCGCCTTGTAATACCGCCATTATTAAACCTGCAATACCATATCTTGTTATACTCAATCCAGGAACAAATTCTACAGCTAGGGTTCCCAACCATACTGTTAAAATCAGTATTATACTTTCTTCACTCGTTAATACTTTTTACTGTTCTATCAAGAAAAAACATAAGTAATACTGTTTTCATGACCGCTGGTATTCGGAACTATAATGAAATTTAAAATTGTGGAGAAGATTGTAAATATTTTAAAAATTATAATTAGTTGTTAAAATGGGCAAAATCTCCAAAAAATATGTTTTGGAGAATTGGAGAAGGTCAACTTGAAAGGTTAATTAAATATTGATTTGCTTTTCTAAAAGTACATTTTATTTCTCCGACCTTAATATTCTTTATTTCTCGTTCAAATTGTTGGGAACCCTAGTTACAGCGGTAACTTATAAAGTTGTAATGTACTCACCCATGACTAGGAACATTTTACCCTGCTGCATAGCTGTGTATTGGAAGGTGTGATGCGTCAGGAATGTAAGAGTGAACTCGAGACCCGAGTAGATAAATAAGTATAGGAAATAGATCAGTCCCAACTTCGATAGTACTACACTTTGATATTGCGAAAGATTTTTTACAGCGGTGAATTTTAGTAGATGCCAAGGAGATACGAAGTCCACTGATTTAGACAGAGTGAGCGAAAGAGGTGCTCTTTTATCCTGAAAAATAGATTAGGATAATAAATAGAAGCAAATATATAAACTATCTATATAAAATAAGTACATATGTATATTGTATTACCTTTGATAATGTCTCTGGTACATAGAATAAAACGACTAGGATGTTGACAAGTGAAAGAGACAATGCATAAAAGGCGGGACGTTCGCCCCATGCACCTGATGACAGGTCACTCATTTTGGCGAAATAAGCGCCGGCTAGTGGGCCTACTATGAATCCAATAGAAAACGCCAAACCTATTAAAGCCTGAAAACAACGTTTTACCTTAGTGATGTCTGTACATTGGTTTGATTAATTCTCCTATGTTATAATACACGAACGACCCTCAAAAGACCTCTATGTTAAATGATGCTAAATGAGAGAGATCATTTTATGCTATGAAGCACTACAAAACGAGGCGTGCTTTAACAAACGGTTTACAGAATCAGTTTGCTGATACGGTTTTCAGTATTGAGGCGTATGATAACACAATATGTGAATGTATCTACACAATTTCACACTACATTCCACAACCGAATGCAGTAAAAGTAGCAAGTGCGAAGCAAATAGTTATCATTCATCATAATGGCAACTGTGTGTGCTCGAGCTGGAATACGTTAAATCAATTAATTTGCTAATATTAGGCTGGTGAATATTCAATTATTTAGCTGTATACCTACATTATTTGCAGCACGAAATACGTGTGAACTTCTCTATATGGATAATGTATGCGCGAGTATTTATTTGGTACGTTAATACTACAAAAAAGGAACAGTACAATGTTGTGTGAACGTTTTCTTATTGTTTATTGTTAAGACTTACTACTTCATTTAAAGTACCTAGTGTACTATAATTCTATAACACGAACATTGAACAAATATATCGCACTCCAGATAAAGCAGTCTTAACTCGACATTTAGAAGGTAAACTAATTTAAGCTTTAATAGTGTGTTAGTTAGAGTTCAAATTGCCCAACTTCCATATTTCAGGCAGTCTCTTTTTTATTAAGAGTACCTACGATATATAGATGACACGACTAACGCGCTTAAAGTAAAAGTAGTTACCATGCCCCTAGCTCGCGTTTTTTCATTTGAAACATCGGTGACGATGGCCATGCTGAGACTGACATTGGCTTTACTCAATCCACCGATGAACCGAGCTAGCACGAACACACTAAATGTGCTCGCACAACTCCATAGTGCGTGTGACAATGATATTCCAACCTGAAACAAAAAGTTTACTGCACAAATCAAGGGAATATTCATATTTATGTATAGATGTTTAAAACATTTAGTATTTTCATTACTCTCGATAAATATTTTTGAGCCTAATGAATGAGTGTGGGAGAATGTCTAACGTAAAATTTTAAAAACGTAACATTCCCTATATGGTAAACACGTATTAATATATCTTAGATATAATAATCATAACACTGCAGTCTAATGCTTAATCGATGTAGCTGCGAAACCTGCTAGGCCGAAATAGGGTGAGGACTGGCAAGACTATTGGACTAAAATAAAGAGCTTTGCTCATATACCTACATGCCGCAAGACATTCGGCGAAGACGACGAAACGACTTGGACTCCTTCAATTGGGAGTAGCCGAAGATCTCTTACAATAGAGAGATAAATACTTGAATTCTATAAGTTCTCTATTTTTAGTGATCTTTGACAAGTTGTGTGACAAAGATCACTAAAATAACGGGACATTAATATATACGTATGACACAAAACAAAGAATAACCACAATTCTTAAAGTAATTGAGTTTTTTTTGCAGTAGGTTAATTAAGATGCTGCATATACATACTTATTGAATTTAGAGATAACATATGTTATCTAATATACCTACCTTTAACATAAAACGCACTCATTGTCTGCATGCAATGGGTAAGTTGGTACCTACTACAATACAGTCTTGTTAATCCGACACTAATGCAAAAACAAGAGTTCTTCATTCATAGATAATTCGAATTATTACAAAGGATTGCGGAATGCGAAAATTTGTATGTACTTTTAATATAAGAGTTTACTTAAAAATGATATTTGAAATCACTATAGGTACATATGTATATCTTGCAAAATAATCTGTAATAGTAGGTACCTACCACCTTTTTGCCACCCTCGATTAAGCGAAGCATTGGAGCGCTTCAACTCTTTTTATGGTAAATTTCTACTAAGATGATCCATTTACTCCTATTTCTTGTACCTACTCCTAAAACTTCGTTGTATATTTCACCTGAGAAGAAGTATCAGGGAAAATCTATAACAAAGTTAGACCTTTACATTATTGCTTTAATCCCATACGCAAGCCGACAGCCCGGTTTAAAAGTTAGTAGATAGTAGGTCATCTTCTTTGTCTGCCCTTGTGCCGTATTATAGGACGTTTCGGTATAGGTAAAGCCTGCAATACATGTTGGCCAAGCGTAGGACAACGCGAGCGAAGGCAAACTGATACAAGGCAAGTACTACCGTCTACACCATTAGTTCCCAAAGTGGTCCAGGTGGACCCCAGCGATCCACGAGAGGCTCGACGGGGTCTACGCTGGCGTCACAAAAAAATGGTGGTCCACAATTCGTAAGCGGGCAGTTCGTAAGCGGCGTGGGTCCATGAAAAATTGATTTGCTTTCGATAGTGAAGAACTAAAATGTTGGCTTGACTTTATCTATCAATGTAGGCAGATAATATTTTAAGAAGCTCAGCGACTGTTACTTGTAAAAACTTGCATATTCTATAATCAGTACCATTGGTCTATAAAAAAATTTAAAAAAAGGGCATCTCGACGAATGCCAAGGAATATGGTAGAAATGTAGCTGCAGGGGGTCCACCGGAACCTACAAAATTTTGAAAGAGAAAAAGAAAAAAGAGATTTCTAAGAGAAAAAAATCTGGGAACCTCTGGTCTACACGTTCGGCAAGTTTGAAGAAAACCAATGCAAACGGCCAGTGTAGACGAGCTTTGTGGAGCTGTCCACACGTTGGGCGCTGTCGGTCTTTATTGAACATTGAAACAATATGGACGTTGTAAAAGTTTTTGCAGATGCTGGTATTTATTTAATTAGGGCACTCCAACGATTTATTCACGATTAATGAGCGCATATAATTATTATATCAGTGTTTACCATAGTAGATTTGTAAAAATAATACATTATGTACGTATAACGGCGATGTGCGCCAAGCACGAAATGACAGCCGGACCAACATGTGGGCGCTATTGGCCAAGCGCAGGCCAACACCTTTGATTTGTGCAGAAAAACCGATACCGCTCCGAAGTGAGACGAGTGGTCGCGAGCGGCTGCAAGTTGTTACAAGCTACGCCAATTGAGCTCTATTATACACGTTAGCGCTTGCCTTCACTCGGCCAGCTAGGCGAGTGATACCAAGCACTGGCAAGGCAAAGCAAATACACCTATACGTTGTCACAGTCTATAGTCTATACGTTGGCATTGGCTGTCACTCGGCAACGTTGGGCCAATGTATATTGCCGGCTTTACTTGTTACAATTAGTACCTACGAGTATTACCAGGATTGTCAATTAACCTGAATGGAGCATGAATCTGCTTATTATTATGACTAAACTAAATGACGATGACTATCCTATTAAGAGTTAGTCATCATAATTATAGGTACTTATTTAGATTATTCAGTAGGATTTTTGAGTGACTCAAGTTCTTAAGAATAAAGAAAATAATGTAAAGCCATAATATCGATAGTCAAGGTATCATTCTTGAAATCGATAGGTTTCAATTCGGCCAATTCCATTGCTTTGTTGACATAATTACCCACCGGAATTCACAAGACTGGCATAGGCTAGTCGATCACTATATTATAATATTGATCTTATTTAAAAATATATATGTGATTGTTGATTAAATACATAGGTATTATTTACTTATTACAATAATAAACACACAAAGACTGTCATTAAATATGGACATGTGTTCTGTGTCATTTACACAGCCGTTCGTATTGTTACGGGCAATGATGTCGGCAGCAAATGGTCTTAAACAGTCTAGGAGGAGAAGGAGGTTACGTGGAAATTATCAAAGTTTTAATTAAACTTTCCGAAACACTTTCTAAATTACGAAAACAAGGTATTCAACTGGTGACGTTTGGTATAAGTTAGATACCTATACCATATTGTCCAAGCATCAAAACTCTATGATCTGAATAATAAGGCTAATGAGTAATATTCTTGATGTACAGCCCAGTTAAAAAGCGACTTTCTAAATTGAGGTTTAACATGGTAGCGAGCGCCGTTGCCAATTATTTGATAACGGCACTAATAACTCGAGTCGCTCGGGGAAGTAACCGGCCTTACAAACCTATCTCCCAATTCCTTTCCTCCCATCTTTAGTACTTTGGGTCAGCGACGCACGGGTTTTTAGAAGCGATTGCTAAGGCAAGTTAAGTCTTCACATAGGACACGCCATAAATCTGATTATCAAATTCGTTATTTATAAAAACATTGTATAATATTGTTATGTTAAAATCATAATGGTAGTATTATTAAAAGCCAAAACAAAGACCTTGAATAAACGTAATATACATAACATATAACAGCAGTAATGTACTATGACATACTTCCACAAGAGAAACAAATAAAATTGTATTGATAATAAGGTAATGAACTTAATTAAGGATGTTTCATGATCTATCCATCAAAGGAAATACATTTTCTATTGTAGCCTTGATAACATAAGGATAAAAATATTTGTGTTAATGCTGTAATTCTAAATATTTAGATATTATATAGTAAAGTATATTTTATTTAATAGTAAGTGTATAAAAGATGTCAAACAAAATTAAAGCAAAGTTACTATTGTTCTTACAATCCCTTACACAATCGTATGGCACAAAATAGGACAGCCTTAATAAAGCCACAAGCACTAAAGTCAAAAAGGTGGATGGGCAACCAAGGAGATAAAGGAAATGTGATAGTGATAGTACTCTATCACATTATTCTATAGATAAAATTTCCAATGCATTATTTTATCTTGAGCATCTACTATGTCTGGTAAGACTGAAGGGTGGATAATATCAGTATTCACAATATATTTATATGCAATTAACTATTATATATATTATTAATTACAGTACAGATTATTATCATTACCAATTTATCATTGACAAAATTGTTATACTTAACATGAGCATTTTTGTTACAACTATAAGTACTTCATGAGTGCTATTTCTAAAGTTATCTAGATCTTCACCTATTTTTCTTATCTATTCATATTGATATGTAACAGATATTAACATGACAATATTGATAACATAAGATCATGATAAACAGCCAAAAGCTGTTAAGTATTCCTTATTTATGCTAAACTATATATGAAAAAGAGCATTTTATTTAGATACCATGTAGTATAATAAAACATACTTTTGATTACAAGTTGCACCATTGATTAACAATATGTTAACTTATAACTATATTAAATATGCCTAAATAAGATTGCACACAATGGTTTTATAATAGTGATTTAGAATCAACTTACCAAACAAATTAGGAGCATTGGCTTCCTCCCATATGCATCTGATAGGCTTCCCACAATAGGGCTTGTCAAAAATTGCAGGAAACTATACATAGATCCCAATGCGCCCCCAAACAATACAGAAGCGAATTGATCAGGTGCACCTGTAAATTTCTGGAAACTTTGTACTGCCTTCAGTAAAGAAGCATATAGACTATTTCCACTGCCTTCTTCTCTGTTATAATAGTCGAGCAGAGATGGCAAAAGTGGCAGAATCATCGTAAACGCTAACAAATCTAATAATAATGACACAAACACTAATGCGATGGTAATTGTATTTTCTCTCGAGCTTGTATGATCTTTTGCAACATTGTTGTAATTTTTAATTTCCTCTGCTTTATCCAATCCATTTCCTACCCTCTTCCTCAGGTCTCCGTTTTCTTGTTGGTCCTAAAATATTTATTAAGATAACTTGTAACTTACAGCGTTACATAGAATTTGATAAATGTTGAATAAAATGATAGCTACCATAATTTCATATGATATAAATTACACCACTTGTTAAATTTACTACCGAAGAGCGACAAGCCATCGAGCTAAATAACTATATCAGACTGCAGTGAAGAAATAAATTCTCAATAAACTTTCACTTTCTTGAACAAGTTGTTTTGCTTTTGTTGACCAATGGAATTTGACATAAGCTCACTATAATACTACTATATACATGTGTTCATCTTACAGAATTGCCAGACCATTAAATCTAAAGAAAACTTTATTGAAACAAACTTTTTAATTTGTTCGGGTTTTATTTTTATTTCAACGAATCTGACGTTATAATGACCAAATGACATTAGAATAGTGTTAATAACACTATTCTAATGTCATTTTATTAAAATGACAATAGAATAGTGTTTGCGTCTCTTTACGATAGATTTGGTACACAGACTAAGGAAAAACCTTAGTCTGAGATTGGTACCAACAAGTTGTTTTATTTGTACTAATTGATTGACTCTGGCAGAATCATTGATAATCATTAAATTATACATCCATGTTGAAGAACAGATATACTTAATATCAGTTATAATATATATACAGATATAATAATTTAACTAAATTAGACATTAAATGGATGGACTTAGACAAATATATTGTAAAATATATAATGTGACTAGTGAGTAAAGTCTCATCTCATCGTATCATTGTATTCAATTTAGTAAATTAATCTAACACAATTTATTGGAAAAAAATGAAAAGTGAAAAATTCTTAAATATATTTATACCACCAAGATGATGGTGATTTATACACTTCGATAACTTTAATATTTTATTATGTGGTCCTAATCAAATTAATTAAAAGTGTAAATTTATCTTTGACCTTTAAATTGATATATTTTTTGTAGTTTAACACAATCTATGCCAAAAGGCTATTATGCAGAAATATAGAGTAGGTATATTAAAAACATTAATAGCGTCGCCATTTTGCGAAGACATATTTTCGCTTTAGCTTGTGTAAACGGGAAACGAGATTTTTTGTTAAGATAAAAGTATAAAATAAATTACCATACCAAATAATATGGGTGAAGATAAAGGTAAATTGCATGTATTTAATTTTAATTCTAGTTATTTTATTTAAGTGGTTATAGCGTATTACATCTGCTAATTCGGTTACAGATCGCCGACGCAGGTCTCGTTCTCGAGAGAGAAGGCGTTCTAGATCTCGTTCTAGAGAGCGTCGTGAAAAACCAAGAAGAAGCAAGTCTAGGTCGCCAAACAAAAGGTCTCGCAGACGCAAGCCTTCTCTGTACTGGGATGTCCCCCCACCTGGCTTCGAGCACATCACGCCATTACAATACAAAGCTATGCAAGCCGCCGGACAAATACCTGCTAATATAGTGGCAGATACTCCACAAGCTGCAGTGCCAGTTGTCGGTTCCACCATAACTCGTCAAGCTCGTAGGTTGTACGTAGGAAACATACCATTCGGTGTCACAGAGGAAGAAACTATGGAATTCTTCAATCAACAGATGCATCTTTCTGGTTTGGCCCAAGCTGCAGGAAATCCTGTGTTGGCTTGTCAAATCAATTTGGACAAAAACTTTGCATTCCTTGAATTTAGATCTATAGATGAGACTACACAAGCTATGGCTTTTGATGGCATCAACTTCAAAGGGCAGAGTTTGAAAATTCGACGGCCACACGATTATCAACCCATGCCTGGCACTGAAAACCCAGCTATTAATGTGCCAGGTCAGTTAAAATCAGTCTTTCTTATAGTGGATTATGTTACATGTTAAATGAAAACTTGGTAAATTCTAATGGCTGTGTACTTGTTTCCAGCTGGTGTGATTAGCACTGTAGTTCCAGATTCACCTCATAAAATATTTATTGGCGGTTTGCCCAATTATCTAAATGAGGACCAAGTAAGTTCCAACTATTTGATAATTCATGTATATATGACATTTGTCACATTGATTTGTTGCATTTGTAATTATTAAAGACAGTTGCATAGAAATTTTATCAAATAATTCAAATCAATGTTTCTATCTATATTTATTTATTATTTATAAAAATTATTTAGTATTCAATGAAAGTATGAAGAATAATTATTAAGGCTGATATTTATAAATACTTTATGTTGTGTCTAGCATGTCAAGCTATATCAAATGCCTGTATATGTGATCTCAGCTTATGCTTAAGTTTATGTTTATCAGCCTTATAGTTTGAGATTTTATAATTAACTGTACAAAAGAATTCTTACACATGAAGCACTTTGAAGTTACCAAGTGAAATTTGGTGTGTGATGAACAAATTGTATGAAAGGTAAATAATTCACCATTCATATTGATTGTACAAAATTATATTTTGCAGGTGCATACTGCGACTGCCTCTTAAACACATGACTGTATTTAGGATTTCTCACAGTTTCTTTATTGATATTAATTAACACCCAACTACTTCCTTTTTTAGTTTAATTGAACATAAATGATGTTGTAACTGTTTAGGTTCTTATTTAACATGAAGCATGGTTATTTACATTAATGTTCACTTTGGTGTTATGAGAAATCAAACATGTAAGTCATATCATAAACCAATAATTTTGAGCAAGCGAACCACAATCTAAATGCACACACATCTTAGAGGTTCCCATTAGGTAGCATTAGATGCCGCAGCCATTTCAGGGCGAGATTCAACAGTTGACAGGGCTACGGTGGAGCCAGCAGTGAGCCGCGTTTTTTTACAGCAGTTTCAGGAATTTTACAGGTACCCTAGCGGGGACGAGCGTGCGCTTCACGCTCTATGTATTCTGAAACAACTCACTGATATAGTTTGCTTTCTGCCCCTCCCTAGCTTAGATTTGGCACATTCGCGGCCCGCGTGTCACTGTTGTCTCTCATTCTCACCTATACGTCTTGTACTTGAATGAGACGTCGGCACTTCAAGGCAAGTCTCCTCCATTCACATCTGATTCTAACATGCGGCTAGACACAGGTCAGATAACATTCATTTATATGTTTGCTGCATTTTGCTAAGCAAATGTAAAGGGAACACTAAAAATTGTGTGTAACAAGTATACTACTGCATAATAGATATCTATATTATGTACCAAACATTTTTGTTCAGTGTCAATCCAACCTAGGCCACAACTCACTGTATTGATTATGTCTTGTGTAAAACAGGTAAAAGAACTGCTGATGTCATTTGGACAACTTCGTGCATTCAATTTGGTGAAGGACTCATCCACAGGACTTAGTAAAGGCTATGCCTTTGCAGAATATGTTGACATTTCTATGACTGACCAGGTAATAACACCTACATTTCTTTTTACAAACATAATTTGACCTAATTTAATAATAATCAAATCTAATCCTTTAATATCTTTCTCAACAGGCTATTGCAGGTCTTAACGGCATGCAACTTGGAGATAAGAAACTTATTGTTCAACGAGCCAGTATTGGAGCAAAGAATTCTACTTTAGGTATACTAAACATAATAATATCTACCAGATGCTCATGACTCATGACTTAACATAGTTCTCAACCCACCTTGAAATTATTACAATATTTTTCTGTTCTCAACATTCTCGTAAAAGGTGTTTTAAGAAAATGTATATAGCCCTGTGCTGATGCTGTTGAGAGCTATGAGAAAGCATGCCTTTTCTACAGGATCATGAAGAAAATTTAACACTGAATCACTTAATAATCCAATAAGAGTTGTAATGAATGTTATTTGTCTATCACAGCAATGACGGGCGCGGCGCCAGTACAGCTGCAAGTGGCAGGACTGACTTTGGCGGGCGCTGGGCCTGCGACAGAGGTTCTGTGTCTGCTGAATATGGTCACACCAGACGAGCTGCGCGACGAAGAGGAATATGAAGACATTCTTGAGGACATCAAGTAAGTTTTTGATTTCTCTATAATGTACTGTAATGTACCACATCATTATTTTATGCTTTGAGATTTAATTACAAGGACAATGAAATAGTGCACTTAGCATAATTAGTTTTAATTGATCTATCATTGTATGAAAGTTATGCTGCTTCAATTATTTTTAAAAGAGTTTAACACATTTTTATTTTCGATTTGATTTGGTTTTGATATAACAATGTCCTGTATGTAACCTTTCGCATTATTGAGTTTTATGAAATTACTACCTGTCCCGGCAGACGATAGCCAGTACACACGAAAAAAAAAAAAGAAACCCAAATCTATAATAATGATAATAATAATCTAAACCATCCTCGAATCCACATGAACAACACACACAAAAAGTTTTATCAAAATCGTTCCAGCGACATGCAGTGACATAGACACGTACAGTAGAATTATATATATAAAGATGGCACAAAATCAAGAAAAGTATTTAAATTGATGTTATAATGTGTTTCACAGGGAGGAATGCAACAAATATGGCTGTGTACGCAGTATAGAAATTCCACGACCTATTGAGGGAGTTGAAGTTCCAGGTTGTGGAAAGGTAAATTATTTAAAAAATTTAAACTTCGAACTTAGAATCACTTCAAAATTTATATTATTAATTAATTTATTTATTATAATTTCAGGTGTTTGTAGAGTTCAACAGTATTGCTGATTGTCAAAAGGCACAACAAACTCTCACAGGTCGTAAGTTCAGTAATCGTGTCGTTGTCACTTCTTACTTTGATCCTGACAAATATCATCGCAGAGAATTCTAATTCTACAGTTTCACCCTTAATTCCTTTGTCTAATACAATCTACATTCGATAATGAATTTCATGTAATATCAATTAAGTCGATTGTATAATTAAAAATTAAAATAAATTATAATAACTAAAATATGTTTTATTTATACTAAAAAATGACATAAAATATAGCCGATAAATATACAATAAAATTGGTGGTATGTAATGTGAACATAACTAAATGTTCGAAACTTTAGGTTAGGAGCAACCTAACCAACCTAAACCAATAAGAATAAAAATATCGTTCATCAATTAATAAACACTTGAATACAACACTTTTTCCTTCGAATGAAGGATTAACTCGTATTTTATAAAATATATATCATCTTATTTCTTACTTAAATGATTAGCATTTGATAATCTTACAATTAACTAAGTAAGCTTAGACATCTTGTTGCATTGCGGGCTGATACGTGTTCAGTGAGCCTGTTTCAGATGATAGTACTAACTTCCTCATTACCACGTACAGTATTCCGCCAACAAGCAGCATACCGATTCCGGCCATCAAGCTAATTGCCCAAGCAGGTACAGCGTTGCCACCTGAAATAAGTATAATGACTTAAGACATCAATTAATAGAAACGTATAAGAATGTATAGCGCTTCGGTTATTAAAAATCCTTCCACAGCACTGCCGCCGCTGGCTCGAGGCAAGTTTTAAGATGGACCAAGATCATACTATGGTGCCCCATCTGTTATATGAACGTGTATTTATTCTTCCTAACCACCAAGGCACTTCCTGGGAACTGGCACCTAAAGCAACTGCTCCTTTCGCCCTATGGTAGGACCGGCCCTGAACTTACACAGTTTTTATTGTGTAGGTAAACGTGATGTCAATGGTACAAGACTGTCGTAGTTATTAACATAATAAAGTAAACACTTCACTTTGCAAACAATTGCAGAATCGCGTTGGTGAAACAGATTCGCGAGAACGAAACAGGTTTTTTTAATAGTATGTGGTATAGCTACTTACGATAATAAGTCCGGGTCATCACACGCCTTCCTCGCAGAATCTTTCGCCTGGCTTCAGTTTCTTGTATCAAAGTACTTAAAATAACTGAAACATAATTTTAAAGGTCATATTTTTTTTAGTAATTAAATACATAATTCACAGTAGGTACCTATAGCCACACGGTAACTATGAGCAAGTCTATCTATCTACATTTTACTGTTCGGTCGACGGCACCTATAATATAGGGACAAGGTAAATAATTGCTTACAAAACGAAGATATAGGTAAGTACATATTAATAGTAGGTACTTGATGAATGCTAATAATTACGGTTAAATAGGATGAGTCAGTAAATGCAAATATGCGCTTTCAGAAGATCTCGTGGTCTTGGCTTCGATTCACGACTCGGGCAAACTGTTACTGTTACCTACCTAGCTAGTACATAAACCCATAGCTGTTAGTGCTATAATATATATGTATATACGGTCAAAACCGGATACAACGACATTGAAGGGACCATATAACTTCGGAAGTTATGTCCTATAGTTGTTATAAGCAATATACACGAAGGCTAGTCATTTGAGTATAGCAGGTAACGAGTTTGTAGATTCCTGTGCTAAGGTTGCGGCGGTGTCTGGTTGCACGGTCCATAATTACTGCTTCCCTCGTGAACTTCGTTCTTTGGCCCGTCCTTCTTTAACTGGTGCTTGGAAGAATATATGGCAAGCGTCCAAGTTGATTAAAGGAAAGTTCTATTCAACCTTCTATCCCTTCCAGACCGTGGTTCTACCGACAAAAGAACGTAAATGAACTGGCTACGTCTATAATTATCCGTCTCCGTCTGGGTTTTGTTTGCTCTCCAGTCTTCTTAGCCAATATTCGGGTCAGAGATCATTCTATTTGTGAGTGTGGTCTCGGAAAGGGCACCTTGGAACATCTATTTTTCTTTTGCCCTAAAATATCCTATCCTCTTTAAGATCTACTTCCTAAACAGATCCCTCGCCCTGTCAATATACCCTTTCTATTAAATTTGGCACACACCCCATTCATAAAAACTTTATATAAATTCATTTTCCTTAATAAAATCAAAATATAGTCTGACTCTCTTGTTCACGTCAATCTCTCTATTATTCTGACCTTACTACTGTGTATATATTACTAATATTTGTATCGTTTTTGTTGTAGCCCAAAGAAGAACCATCGCTTTAATTACCGGTCAATGGTCACATTACTGCCTACTTATCAAACTACTTATTTATTTATTTTTATTATCTCTTTCCACCCTGACGTTGGCAGAATTATCGATAGGTATAATATATTCCATGGAGCCATTCAACACCGAGAAAAGTTGAAGTTGAAAGTTGAAGCAATATACACAAGTAGGTAGTCATATTAATTGTCATATATTATATGATTAGAATTTTTAAATATGTGCAATTATGTAGTATGGATATAGGTTATGCGTAAGAACTTATTTCAAATAAATATCGGAAAAAGAAATAAAAATGTTTATTCTGAAATAGGTACTACTAAGTGTACTCTACAAGCTGTACTTAGCTTAAAATATTCCTTCATAGATTGGAATAAGTTAAATTTTAATCGGGCACGCCACGATCGTGGCGGTAAGTCCCGTGTTTGAGGAGTGGCTGGAGAGGCGGCATGGCGCCCTCACCTTCCGGCTGACACAGGTTATGACTGGCCACGGTTGTTTTGGCCAGTTCCTATGTCGTATACGCCGGCAAGAGACGCCCGGTTGTCACCATTGCGGCGACTGCCGCGACGTAGTTGAGGACACGGCGCTGCACACTTTGGCGGTTTGCCCCGCCTGGGCATCGCAGCGCCGTGAGTTGATCGCGGCAGTCGGGTTGGTTGCCCTCTCGCTCCCGGCCGTAGTTCAGTCTATGGTCCGGAGTGAGACGTCGTGGAACGCCGTCGCCTCCTTCTGTGAGGAAGTAATTTCCATCAAGGAGGCGGCGGAGCGGGAGAGGGAGCGTTTAAATCCTCTCCCCAACCGCAGAGCCGGGCGCCGGAGGGCGCGAGACGACCTCCAGCCACCCTGAGGTTTGACCTGGGGGTGGCGGGCTTTGTGGGCCTGCCCGCCATCCGTTCAGCACCAGGTCTGAGAGGCGGCGTGCGTGTTCCCACGCGCGCCTCTGTTTCGAGTCCGTCTCCCCTCTAGGGGGGACAGTAGGGATAATTTGTGAGGAGTGCCTTTGGGTAGGTCTTTCGTGTAGTGGCCCGCCGTTTCATACGGCGGGCCGAAACCTCGGCGGGGTCGCGACCGCATGCGAAAGTAATTCGCGCGGCCCCGTCGATAGTGGTTGTGTCGAGGAACACCGTGGTAGGTTTAGTCGGTATTCCGGGAGGTCCTTTATCTTTTCAACATCTTATTTTACCCCGGCGAGTCCGACATAACCCCTCCGCCCGCCCCGGCGGAGGGTAGGCGTCATGCCCCATGCCCCATGCCCCCACGTAAAAAAAAAAAAAAAAATTAAACTTTAATAATAATTAAATTGTTCGAATTGTTTTGTTATGCTGGAACAAGTAAAACGGTTGGTCGCCAAAGCCGATTAATATCGATAAAGTTTCGTTCTTTTAAACGATATGTCGCTGTATCAAATGTTGTTATAGCGGTAATTAACGAAAAATAAACAAAAAAAATAATTAGTTCAAGCAGTAGTTTATTTAAACAAATAAACTTCTGCTTAAACTAATGGTTCAATTGATTTAGTAATCATTATTATTGTATTTACATTGATCTTTAGCAGCATTTTATTTTTAAACTGACTTAAGATAATAATACACATCAAGATTGTTTACCTTTAGTTAAGTACCTAACCAAATGGAGTATAGTTATTTTATTCATAGATACGGATATAAATATCGTGCTTCACAAGCACCCAATCTAAACAATACCTAACTCTTTGAACTGTTTATTGTTTTTAGTTGGCTATGTTAAGGAAGGCCAGGGCTCCAGCTCTTAAAACACTGTTATTGCATAGAACGAAACAATTTGCTTTGCGATATAAATTATTTTTAATTTCTTACCTACCTACCTAAATTGGTACAAATGTTATTTTCGTACTTATCTTACAACTAATAAACTGTAGGCACCTAATAACTAAAAAATTGATGGCGTAAGTGTTGGTTAAAAAACAAGTTTTTCACGTTAACAATAGTGAATCATATTTCATGATTCATATGATTCATATCACATGAGAGGTAACATTTATTTCACATGTCGAACATAACATTGCAAAGTATATATACCTGCCACTGACTTAAAAATTTTGTTACGAGCCCGTTCGCCTCTCAAGGTTTACCTCCTAGTAGGTATTTGTTAGGTTTCTTCTTAAATCCAACCGAAAATAGGAGCTCCGCTAAGCGGGGCTCCGTCTTTCTATGAAACGGTCGAAAGTCAAGGGGCGTACGGCATCGTAGCCAGAAATTTGGAAACTAATAAGTAGAGTAGGTAGGTAAATCAAATAAACCCATAAAGTCAGCAATACCTATAATTCCATTTGCAAATTATATATCCTTTGCAAATGTAAATAATAAGATTATGCTACCGAACCCAATCTCCACTCCAATTTAGATAAACTTCGACGCTTAAAATATTAAATTCAAATAATCCTTTGTAATAATTATTGTGTGTACTATAGATAGGTACTTAGGTAGCAAACTAGGGCAAGGGACACAAAAGTAACGATGGGCACAATGGATGAGCACGATAGCTATAATTATTATAGGTTTTATTATCTTTGACTAATTTAATGCAAGCTTATTTTAGTATCCGTTAGCTTATATTATTAATATGTCATTGGAACAAGGCTGTTTTCCAGATAATCTAAAGGTGTCAGTTATTAAGCCGTTACATAAAAAAGGTGCCAAAACGGATAAAAGCAATTACCGACCTATAGCATTAATACCGATAATTTCAAAAATCTTTGAGAAGGTAATGTATAAGAGATTACAAATCTTCCTTGACAAATATAATGTATTGACGAAAGAACAATATGGATTTAGAAGGAATAGGTCAACCCAGCTTGCTGCCTTTAACTTGATAAAATCAATTATTAGCAAAATAAATTCAAAACAACTTTGTAGTGTTATTTTCTTAGATTTAAGTAAGGCTTTTGATCTTGTTAACCATTCCAAACTAATTGACAAATTAGAAAAATGTGGTATAAGAGGATTAGCCCTTAAATGGTTTGAGTCGTATCTAAATGGCAGAAGACAGATAACTCAAATCACAAAAATTCGATGAAACTACAAATAGTATAGAAAACTTTAATTCCTCTTCCAGAAATAACAATTATGGTATACCGCAAGGAAGCATACTTGGTCCTCTATTGTTTCTAATATATATTAATGATCTTCCACTAGCATTAGATAACCATGAATGTATCCTGTTCGCTGATGATACTACGGTAATTTTCGGTTATGATAAAAGAAAGCGCTATGATGTGGAAATAAATAGAATTTTACAAAATTTAATTAACTGGCTTCACCAAAACGATTTAAAAATAAATATAGGAAAAACAAAAATGATCAATTTTACACCTCACAATAGTAAAAAAAATCAATTAAATGTTGTCTACAATAATCAAAAAATAGAACAGGTAAGCAGCACAACTTTTTTAGGTATTGTTATTGATGAGCATTTGACATGGAGACAACACACGGACAGTATCCGTAAAAAAATAAATAAATTTGTATTCGCGATAAGAAAAGTTAAAAATATAGCATCAGTAGAGACATCATTAATGGTATATCATTCATATGTCTGTTCTATCATTCGTTACGGTATAGTTGTATGGGGATATTCATCAGAATTATCACAAATTTTCATTGCTCAAAAAAAGTGCATTCGCGCAATGTTCAACATGCAGTGGTGGGAATCTTGTAGACCCGTTTTTAAATCCAAAAAGTTATTGACTGCTCCATCTATATATATTTACGAAGTAGCGAAATTCGTAAAATGTAATATTAATTTGTTCGAAATAAATAATAATACGAATAAACGGAAACTTACTCAATCGTACCTGAAAATGCCGGTACCACGAATAGAAATGTTTAGACGTAGTAGTGCGTACATGGCGCCTCTTATATATAATTCATTGCCTGAAGATATAATTAAGCTGTCCTATAATAAATTTTGTATATCATTACAAAATTGGCTAATAGAAGAGAGTTTCTATTCAGTCAATGAATTCATTAAAAAGTTCGCCTCTCATTCATATCACTTTGCGAACACATTGTGAATTAACTGATTTAATGGTCAAGTGTATGTTAATTTGATTTAAGTTACAATATTTACCATTTTAATAATTGTTTAAGTTTTTGAAATTGTAGCTCATGTTCTTGATTTTTCTTTTTTTAATTTTATTTAGTTGTACCTTACAACTTGTTAAATTTGCATGCTATTTAAATATGGCGAAATGTGTCATGCGCCTAATTGTAATCCTACCATCTTTTGTTATCACCACATTTTTTTGCAAATAAATTATTATTATTATTATTATTATTATAATAATTTGGAACCTGCTCACCTAAAATAACAGCGAAGTAAAACCATAGCGATTTCTTCTGCGCCATTTTAATCAATTTTTTAACAATAAAGAATTAAAAACACTTTGCAATACAACAGCACGGATGACACACTAAAACAGCAGCATAGGTGTGTTCTTTGCCACAGGCCCTTATCAGACTTAGATAAGATAATGTGATTAGCAATGCGTACAATGTAGATATTAAATACATAAAATCTAGTACTGAAAGTAGTCCAAATACATGACGTACGACTTATGAGTCAATCAATGTTATTAGGATGTAGGTACCTAATATTATTTCAAAGAATAAAGTTTAATATATCTACCTACTTACGATTGTAGGTATTTGTTCAGATCTTGTAGGTAGATACAATTTATTATTACTGTGGTTCTGCCAAATATAACGGGTGATTTTTTAAGAGGTATAGTATGTGATTTTCAAAAAAAACACAAAAAATTTGAAAAATTTGATGAAATCTTTATTGGAATCGATAGAATAATTTAATGTTTGAAGATGATTTCATGCAAATCCTGGCCGCGGCTCCGGTTTAGATGGCCCATTCGCAAGGCCCAATTTCGGCACACTCTCTCCAACATATCAGCCGGTATATCACGAATAAATGCTTCAATATTGGCTTCCAGTGCGTCAATCGTTGCTGGTTTATCCCTGTAGACATGAGCCTTAACATGGCCCCACAAGAAATAGTCCAAAGGCGTTAGATCACACGATCTAGGCGGCCAATTGACGGGCCCAAAACGTGAGATAAACTGTTCACCGAAGGCGGCTCTCAATTGGGCCATTGTTTCGCGTGCCGTGTGGCATGTGGCACCGTCTTGTTGAAACCACATGTCAGGCATGTCCAATTCTTCCATTTTGGGCAAAAAAAAAATCGAATCGGCGAATCGACATTTCACGGTCATCACTAACACTGGCGGATACAGCCGCAATATTTTCTTCGGTCCTCACTCTACGTATGCGTGTTCGTGGTTTAATGTCCAATAATGTAAACTGGGTTCGAAATTTAGTCACAAGCTTCCGAATAGCTGCCTCAGTAGGCCGACCAAACTGCCCATAAATTGGAAGAAGTGCGCGATGCACTCTCTTAACCGAGCATGCATTTTGATAGTAAAATTCAATAATTTGCAAGCGTTGTTCGTTCGTAAGTCGATTCATGGTTAAATTATAGACTAAACTGAACAAGTTTGACAATGACACAAGACACGATTCACGCGTGATCTGTCAAAAACAGTGTTGCCAAAAAGATACCAGCAAAAAAATCACCCTTTACTTATACGATATTGGTAGGCATCTGCGTATAATAAGTACCTATCAGTATATCCTGTTCTCTATAACTACCTTAGATATAGGAAAGAACAGTTCTTCCAAAGATATAATATTTTAGTTTCACATCACATACACGAGTACAATCATCAGTCATGACATACACAATACAAACAATGTACAACATGTTGCCAAGTACTTCTGTTTTGTATGGGAATTAAACTACCTCACTCGGTGCAATATCGAGGTAGTTAATTAAACCATTGCGCCATAGTATTTTGGTTATTTTGAACGACGTTTCATCGCAGATGGGAATTGCAGGCTTATGGCGCTCCCACACTGCTGTTCAAAAACGTTTACACACATTAGTAAACATTTTCTTAGAACATTTAATCACAATTTTAGAAAATGTGTTTTTCTATGTTCTAAACATTTCTAAACAAAATTGTTAGTAAAGATTTCTAAACAAATTGTAACAAAATAAAACATATATTATCATATTTTGTTCGTGATCATTTATTTTCTCTAGCTCTTAGTGTATTGCGCATCCAGTTTTTTTTAAGAAGTAATTAACGCTAATCCTATGAGCAAATCTTATTCCATTTTCGTGTAGATGCCTCGGAACATAAATCCAAACTGCGAGCCGATGTCATGTTGTCAAATGTAAAAAAATGTTTGCAAACGTTTTCCATCAGCGTAGGAGCAGTCAAAACATCTAACAGTTCCTAACATATTGTAACAACTCCTAACATTTATTGGTAAATGTTTAGTGTTAAATAATGTTTTTAAACATTTTTGAACAGCAGTGTTAGAGCACCATTATAGCCACCGTCACACGAATTAAGATCCCTTGCAACTGTCAGTTTGCATCGCAAGAATTCGCATTTTTGTGTTTTGACCTGAACCAATAATTACTGTAAACATTATTTCAGTAATAGAAAGCTAAATTATCATTGAGTAACATTAGTTATGTCTACTAACATATACTTTGTGAACGAAAGTTAGACTTTACGTGATCAGTGATTCACGACTTACGGTCATTGGATCGCCAGGGTAAGGCAAGGGAAGCCATCCCCAAAATAATTTTATTATGTACCTAACTATATGCTAATTTACTTGTACCTATGTAATAATACTTATAACGGATATAAATAAGTCTTGTTCCCATAGACCAGAGCCAGTTAAAACACCACTGGTGACCTGACAGACCAAGCTCGGGTCTACGCTAGCGATGTAGATCTTCTGGATTACCAGTCGCAATGGGCGTGCCACACGGCTCAATTTTAGGACCCTTTCTGTTTCTAGCGTACGTGAATGATTTGCCGTTCTTCGTACAGAAGTTGTGCGACATTGTATTATTTGCTGATGACACATCACTTATTTTTAAAGTAGATCGTAAGGCACCAAATTTACAGGGTGTTAATTCTTCACTTGCGCAAGTCCTGGACTGGTTCACGGCGAATAATTTACTACTCAATTCTAAGAAAACAAAATGTATTAAGTTTACGTTGCCTAATATAAAGAGTCCTAGCATAAACGTTAATTTTAATAATGAAACAATAACATTTGTACAATCCACAGTTTTCTTAGGCATAACTTTAGATAATAAAGTTCAGTCGGGCGCTCAAATATCGTGTCTTGCAGGGAGACTTAGTTCAGCCGCATTCGCGGTTAGGAAAGTAAGACAGCTTACTGATGTAGATACTGCGAGACTAGTATATTTTAGTTATTTTCACAGCGTCATGTCCTATGGCATACTGTTGTGGGGTAAGGCAGCTGATATTGAAACAATTTTCATTCTTCATAAGCGTGCAGTACGTAGCATTCATAATTTAGGCCGACGAGTTTCCCTGAAAGAGCGTTATAAAGAAATTGGTATACTTACTGTTGCGTAGCAATATATATTTACGAATATTATGTTTATAAAACATAATATTCACTTATATAATAAGAATAGTGATATTCACAATTTAAACACTAGAAATAAGCATAAGTTAGTAGGTCCGTATCGTCATTTACATAAAGTTCACAATTCATTTGCGGGACTCAGTATACGCTTTTTTAATAAACTACCGATTGATATTATATATTTACCTTTACTCAAATTTAAAATTTCTGTTAAAAGTCAGCTTATCCGGAAGGGCTATTATTCAATCAATGATTACTTAAATGATAAAAACTCATGGAACTAGTTGCTTGTTTCATACAGGATTCAAACAATGTATGTATTATATAAGTCAATTTAGTTATGTGTAGGTACTTCGTGTTTATTTTGTTATGTTAAAGTATCTTTCTTTTCTTTTAAACAAACGTTATGAGTAGGTACTAACGTAAATTTTGTTTTAGCTACATTTAGTCACGAACTACCTTTTCATGTCACAAAGTGTAAGTGTATGCGTCCTCATGCCATATTACTGTCTATTACAAATGGCTACCTACTGATAAATATTATTTCAAACCTCAAATGCTTCTTACATAATATTATTAACTTTTTCTTTATTTTTAGAATTTAGTTTTATATGGACAGTGACATATGGCATTATGACTGCAAGACCTGGTACATAAATGAGTTGTAAAATACTAAAATAAGTTGATGGCGATTTAAAAGAGTGGCCTTGAGTTTTTTGTAGGCATCTTCTCATAGGCTCAACCTTTTGCCTGAACCTTGCAACTAACATAAATGTAAATGTAATAAACTCACTAACCCCTTTGACGTTCATAAGTGTTACTTTGTGACCTAAGTGAACAAATGGTTTTTGACTTTGACTTTGATGTGCTGATATGCAAGGACAAGAAAAGTTTTTAGACTGCCGGCCACTCCTACCACTAAAATGCCTTCTACACGGTCGGGTCAGCCGCCCAACTCAATTACGCCTCACGTCATATTTGGTTGAGTAGACGCCAAAATTGATCGTGTGGTCGTTGGTCGGACAACCAAATTGAGTAGACATCCAAACGACCATGATGGCCACCGCTGCGCTCGCAACAAAGGGCGAATAGAGGGCGTTGTGTTGACAAACTAAACTTGTGGAAGCTTGCGTATTCATTTTGATCGAGGTGTTGCGCGAAGTGGACGCGTAATGGCGAGCGAGCGTGCAACATTGTCGGAGTTTTTAGAACTCTGCAGAGATCTTGCCTGTTTGTGGGACTTAAGTTCTCATGATTATAAATAATATCAGCCCTGTATTAAACTGTCCTGCCTGCCTCCTGCCTCTTCTCACTGTGAGAAGAGTAAGGCCATAGACCAGCACGCTGGCCTAGTGCGGGTTGGCAGACTTCACATATCTTCGAGAACATTATGGAGAACTCTTAGACATGCAGGTTTCCTCACGATGTTTTCATTCACCGTTAGAGCAAGCGATAATTAACTATTAAATACACATAATAATATAACTTCGAAAAGTCAGAGATGCGCGCCTTGGGTTCAAACTCGAGACCTCTGCGTGGCAGCCCAACAGTTTATCACTAGGCTATAAATAAATCTACCTGTATACTACCTTTGTAAGGTGTAATATACAGGTAGATTTATATGGAAGTGAATCCATACTTAAATCGTTAGCTTATAATATCGTTTTAGGATATCCTGTAAAGGTATTATGAATGTGTATTATTTAAATAAATAAATACTTGTTCAATGGTTACAATAGTTTCCATTACCTACTCGTTTGCCCTGCGTTTTTGCTGCATTCAATGATAATCATACAAAATCCACCCTAAATATCCTTTAATTCTTATTTCGAGTTGATAAAATCGTGTGATATAATAATATATAGAGCGTATAGATTGAATGGGATTACCAATGACATTATATTAAAATTATTGTTTAAATGCGTGAAGAGATATTCATTGCTATTTTGTAGCATAAAGTTGCAGTTGTAAGAGGGAAAAGTAAAAAATGCAATTGGCCAGATACTAACTAATAGCTTTATTTAACTTTTATTATCTACATACAACTAATATTTAAATAATATAGGTAATAGGAAACTATTATTTAAAAATATTCTTGATGTCAGCTTCAGCAAGAACTTGAGAAGTTAGAGAATCTGGATTGTTTTGTACAGGCTTTGCTATAGGTACTTCAAGCTGGCGCTCACTACCTACTATCTCTGCAGACTTAGCAATTAATTCTTCTTCAGGTACACCCTCAGCTTTTAGCTTTTCATATTGCTGTATGAGCTTTTTAGTTGGTGTTTCTGTTTGGCTTATCAAACTGATTGCTGCTAAACCATGTCCACTTGAATGAAATTTCCTGGAAACAATTATTTATTGTAAATTTAAGGTGTACACAAAACATTTTTTTTGTAACCATTTTTTTACAAAAGGCATCTCTTACACTAGGGACCAAGCCCTTTGGTGCAGTAGATATTACAAACATAAATTTAAAAAAAAACAGACAAATTACACCCAGAGTCAAAATAATACTTGTGGATGGCACTAATAGCATAGTGACACCGGATATCTGACAACTGTATCAGTCTTTTGGCTAACCAAATTATATCAGTCTTTTGTCTAGCCAAATCGCAGAACTTTTTAAGAATAATGATGATATCTCTAGTATTTGTCTAAAATAAATAAAAGTAAATACTGTTACGCCCAGTGCCATCTCTCGGCATTGTGGCGAAGACTTGTCAGTTCTGTCTAATAATTTATTACACCGCCATCTATCTTTGATGATCTTACGGAACTACGTAGTATAGGTACGCGAAGCGTAGAAAGAACGCTGTCATATTCTCGAATCTTCTTACTGTTTACATACCGGGTATAGCGTTACTAAAAAACTCTAGAAACGCTTTACCCGCGTATAAATAGAGCGCACGCGCACCACCAAGTCAGTTTACAATCGTAAGCGTTCAAGTGTTCATCGAAGCGAACGGAAGCGGAAATACTAGGGAGTTTCAAGCAGTTACAGTGGAAATTGTGTGTTTGTTGTGATTTAAGTTAGTGTGTTTGAATAAACGTGTTTCAGTCGGTAATATTGTTTGCATTTTTATCCGTCGAACCCAGCACGTAACAATACTTACGCTCTTACAACATCTTCAGTGTAAAGAATTTGTCTGATGGGTTTGATTTCTGGTTTAGGTTTAGCAACTTTGGGTTCTGCAATCGGTGGAAAGGCTCTGTAGATATCAAACCACAATGGCCTATCATCAGGTCTCATAGCTCCTTTAGTAAGTAGTCCCTCCACTCTGTAAAATAAAATACCCATAACTTGAATGAATTTAAAAATGGATTACCTCAGTGGAGCAGCAGTAATAAATGCAACTGCTTGCATGAGGTCTCAAATGCGATCAAGCAGTGTTATTGGAGTTTCCTGTCTAAATACTCGAAGCTTACCATGCTACATGGTAATCTGTTTCCAGTAAAATGGCAAACTGCTATAAGGCATGTTTTCTATTACATGTAAAGTGTGTGTGCAGTATAGTTCTACCAATAATCTCCTTGTAGGTAAAAATAGCATATATTTTGAGATTAATGTAAAACACAAAATATCTGAAACTATTTTGTTATAGGTAATATCTTTAAACATACACATCCTAATAAGTTATGCCAGGACTCTTTAAAGACATAGAGATACTATACCTGTCTATATTTTAAAAGAAATAATTATAATTCTGATCAAGTATGGTAAAAATATTGCAATAAAATAAAAGAAATTGCTACTACATAAATTTATTATATCTTATCAAATAAGTAAAAATAAATGAAATCATATTCAATTAACAGTGTGCATATTAAAAGTCATTCTGCATAGCATGAAAAATTGTTCTGCGTAAGTTTTCCCAACCACTTCTCTTGGTTTCTGAAATCAGCTTCTGCTGTAGTTTCTTTATATCATCTTCTAATTCCTCTGCTAATTTGTCACTCTCTGTCTTATGATCAGACTCCATTTCATCACATCTAAAAAGATTTTAAGGATTTTAGTATGGTAAAGAGGTAATATATTACTAACTATCTAATCACAAGTTTAAGAAAATAGTGTTAAATACTGTTTTTTAAATGAGGAGTAAATTTCTTTTAAGCTTTTCAATTTTTGTTTGTGTGCTGTGGTTGCCTGCTGCATGCATTTAACAACTGCGCCTGTTAAATGTTCTAACTTCTTCTCATTATCTTTCATAGCATTACAATCAGCTTCTACTTGTAACATAACATCTGAAAGATTTTTGAGGAGATTATCACTTCTTTCTTTCCTGAAAATATAATGCCATTATATAAATCATTCATACAGCAAAAGCAAAGCGAAATGAAATAGTAGAACATAATATAAAGCCTTACCTTGCTTCCTGTTGATGGCTCATAACATCCAATATCTTCTGGCGTGATTCTTTGCAAGCTTCTATATTTACCTCCAGCTTTTTCTTTTTAGCATTTGCTTGGTACTGTCCAATCAAATTAGAAATGCCTTCTTCTTCAGTCATATCATTGGCTAAATTTCGTGGACGTTTTGGAATCTTTTTGTTGTTGGGTGAATCTTTTAAAAACTGTGATTCATTTAGCAAATCATTAAGATCACCAGGCAAGAATTTAGATTTTACAGCTTTTTTAGATGCCATTTTTAGATAATACAAAACGCTACAAGCTTACAAGGCGAAAATTAAATATGCAGTATCTCACTATCTCATGAATCTAATCTTTGCCGCTAAATTTTACCGCGTAAAAAAGTTTGTTCTTTTTACAAAAATCAAACTACAGATTCTACAAAAATTAAAAATAAATAAGTATATATAATGAATATAAAATATCCATACCGTGTAAAAATTGTTCCAATTCTTTCTAGTCTACTACTAGCCATTTTGTTATCTAGGTATGTGATTCGCTTTCAATCAATATAAATAATTGTAACTAAGTATTTGGTTTTAGAAATTAAAACCAATATAACATCTTTTAGGTTATGTTGTCCTCGTCTAAGGGTGCGTTCCACTTGGCGCTCACGACGCCCACGCTTGCAAGTCACGACCACGGTTTTTCCCGTTCCACTTGCTTACGAGCGTTACAATTGTAAACTCAAGTGGAACGGATAATATTGTGTTTTGAGCGTTAACGTAAATAATACAAATGGCGAATTAGAAAAAAAAGCGAAACCTTAAAGAGGTTACAATTTGTAAGTTATTGGTTAACTGGATTTATATTAAAAAAATATATTTAATATCCTACTAATATTATAAATGTGAAAGTTTGTGAGGATGGATGGATGTTTGTTACTTTTTCACGCAAACACTACTGAACGGATTTTGATGAAACTTTACAGTATTATTGTTTATTCATCGGAATAACATATTATAGGCTACTAAAAATCTATATTAACATAAATCTACATTAACGCGAGCGAAGACGCGGGCAAAATCTAGTATTTCATAATTTTGTGGAGTACTTACTTATTTAATTTACATTCATAATTAATTTACATTCAAATATATTCAAAATATATTTTACGGCAACAGTAGGATATTTGGTAGTGCGTCGCAATAATGCTCCAGAAAGTACTAGGTAGTTCGTCCAGTTCAGATGAAGAGTAGTATACCATTCTACAAAATCGTAAAAAACGTAAACTTATATCACGTATATACGATTTACATAATGTAATTAATCGTTACTCTGATGAAGAATTCAAAAGACTGACAACTGAAACACTATAGATTATAAAATTTTTACTTGTTTATCTATTCATCGTTTCATCAAAATCGCATCAAATAAAGTCATATTTTCGTAGTCGCCATCTTAGTTACTTTATATTTTAATAAATGGGGCTACTTTTCTCAACGCTTTGCGTGAGCGTGAGTCATGACGTCATGAGTGACGTTTTCGCCTCGACCACAACGATCGCAGTCGTCATGTGGAACGGCTAAAGGAGCATCTTTGGCGTTGTGAACGCTAAGTGGAACGCACCCTAAGTCAATAGGTATTCTATCAAATATCAAATAAAAAAACTGACAATTGACATATTTGACAATGACAGCTATCGGCGACCTGTGTAATTTCTACGGTGAAATAATTGTAACGTAGACAGAGTTTATTGCAAAGAGTATAAAATATATACAACGGATTTATTGTAACTTATACGTAGCTACTATATTTTAGATTTTATCTTTTCAACTACAATTTATAAGAAATTATATAATTAATAAACTACTCATTTCTATATATATATATATATATATATATACATATATACAGGGTGTAGTGTAAATAATGGATAGCGATAATATAAATTATATGTCCATGGATGACCAAATTATTGATATTTTTGATATTTTAAATAAAAAGAACAATCGGGGAGCAACGACTAACTTACAACGAGTTAGCAACCGTATTAGCCCAAATCATGGCGTGTCTTAACTCTAGGCTTCTGTGTCCTTTAACAGAAGATCCCCAGGATTTGGATTACCTGACACCATCCTACTTCTTGACTGGTGGATCAGCACTTACATTGATAGAAACGGAGAAAGATATAAGGACCAGACGGCAGCTCAGTCAACGAACTTTTAGCGATATGTGGAAACGGTGGCGCTCTGAGTACCTAACACAATTAACAACACGTAGTAAATAGCGACAGCCCCGAGAAAATATCAATTTAGATGATGTAGTCCTTTTGCACGATGATAACTTACCGCCTGGTAAAATAAAATGGTAAAATGGTCCATGGGCAGAGTCGTTAATCTGCATCCTGAAGCAGACGGATATGTTCGGGTAATTAGCTTAAAAACAAAAAAAGGCGTTCTCCAGAGCCCGATCACTAAACTATCAATTTTGCCTGTAAATCATGCCTATGCCGGGAGTTATCAGAAGATAACTGACGTAGATTTCAATTGTAGTGTATCGCTTAGGTATCAATTTGTATATCATCAAGTTAAGAAAAATGGCCTATTCTTAGACAGTAATCGCTCATCAGGTGGTAGCCGGTTTATCACTAGGTTATCGTTAGGTTAATCATTTGGTATGTGAGTATTGTCAAATAAGACAATTTATAGTATATTTCTCTAATCTTGACATTTTTAATGGTGGATAATGTAGTGCGGCTGTTTAATGTAATTTAATTACAATACTGTACAGATAATTATAATAAACTTCATATATCATAATTATTTATAGGAATGTGAGACACTGACCACTATTTGCATAAACAGCTGGCTAGATAGCAGTATTATGAACCACTAGATGTACCCGCGGTTTCACCCGCGTTTATGATTACTGCGCCGCCCCCGTAGGTCGTAGCGTGATGTTATACAGCCTATAGCCTTCCTCGATAAATGAGCTATCCAACACTAAAATAATTTATTGAAATTAAACTGCTATATACGGATTTTATCGCGTTGTTTATTTGACACTTTATTACAAAATTTTGAAAATTGTTACACTTCTACTACTATTAAACTTTACTAATTTTTAAGCTAATTAGTAATTACTGACATATATATGGAGGACTTCGAGGCTCGAGCTTTACATACTGCCCCCATCACACCCAGGATTTATAAGAGGTTTGTAGATGATACTTTTACAATATTACCAACAGATAGTGCAAGTGTATTCCTAGAACATCTTAATTCCATTAATAATAACATCCAATTTACTATGGAATTAGAGGCAAATAATTCATTAGCTTTCTTAGATGTACTTGTCATCAGGAATCCTGATCATACTTTGAGCCACACTGTATATACGAGGGTGCGTTTTTAAGTTCGCGGAATGGAATAGAAGGGGATGAAATAATATTACAAAATTATTTTTCCTTTTCAATATATTCACCTGAAACCCTAATACATTTCTCAGATCTATGAATTAACTTATGAATACCTTCATAAAAAAATGTTTTGTCTTTCTCTGAAAAATACGCCGAAACTGCATCCTTCACTTCTTCATCGGTTGAAAATTTCTTTCCTCGAAGCTCTTTTTCCAGATTTGGAAAGAGATAATAGTCGCTGGGAGCCAAGTCTGGGCTATAAGGTGGGTGATCAATGATATCGAAGCCCACCTTGTGCAAAGCAGCCAACGCAACTCGACTCTTGTGAACAGGAGCATTGTCGTGCAAGAGCAGGACACCTTTGGTCAATTTTCCTCTTCTTTTTTCTCTGATTGCCTCTTTTAACTGCTCTAAAATTGAAGCGTAGTGTTCGCCGGTTATGGAAACACCTTTTTCTTTGTAATCAACCAACAAAATTCCTTCTGTGTCCCAAAAAACTGTCGCCATGAGCTTTCCCGCCGATTGCGACACCTTGAATTTCTTAGGCGGTGGTGTACCCTTTTTATGCCACTGCATGGAATCTTGTTTAGACTCAGGTTCATAGTGATGAACCCAAGTTTCATCCCCAGTAACAATTCGCTCCAAAAAACCATCCTTGTCTTCATTACACTGGCTCAAAAACGCACGCGAACACTCGACGCGCTTCTGTTTTTGAGGCGGTGTGAGCATTCTAGGCACCCATCTTGCACTGACTTTTGTCATGCCGAGATGATCATGGAGAACCTTGAAAATGGTCGTTTCAGATACTCCAACCATCTCTGCGATTTGTTTTTTCTTCAAACGTACATCCTCCAATATTAATTTTTCGATTTTTCGATAAGATCTGGAGTGGTGACCTCAACAGACCGCCCAGGCCGGGAATCGTCTTCAATTGATTCCCTGCCTTGCTTAAAGAGGTTGTGCCACTTGTATACCATGGTTTTTCCTGGACAAGAGTCCCCGTATACAGATGACATCTCTTCCAAAATGGTTTGAGCATTTTTTCCTTGCTTGGTAAGGAACTTTATAACGGCGCGGAACTCGATTTTCTCCATACTTCACAATTTCTTCCAGATTGAGTTGCTTGAGGGACGATAGTTCAAAGACTAATGACCTCATTATGATAATACTCGGTATATATACTAATTATTAGTTGCTAAACACGTTAATGACTAAACAAGCACCCCCACCACCTTCCATACCCTCCATTCCGCGAACTTAAAAACGCACCCTCGTAGGAAAAAGACCCATACAAATAGGTACTTAAACGGTGAATCTCACCACCATCCTAAACAGTTAGCTACCGTGGGAATGTCTTTGTTTCAGAGAGCCCATGGGATCTGTGACAAGAAACACCTGGACGCCGAGCTTCAACATGTCAAGCAAGTACTGCAAGACAACAAGCTCCAACAACCGCGCCGCTGTCACAGATCCCGAGAAAAGCCAGCCACAGTCGAGCGCCAGCCTGCTATACTGCCTTATGTAAGGGGTGTCACTGACAAGATTGGCTACATCTTGAAGCGAGCTTCAATCAACACATACTTCAAGCCGCCAACGAAGATAAGTCAATTTTTACCATCCGTCAAGTGCCAACTACCTTTACAAGATGCAGGGGTCTATAAAATAGATTGTGACTGCGGACTCTCATACATTGGTCAAACCAAGAGAAACATAGGCACCCGCATAAAAGAACACATAGCTGATGTAAAACACCAACGCTCGTTGAAGTCTGCTGTGTGTGAACATGTGCAACAGGGGACCAACCACTACCTGAGATTTGACAAACCACAGATTCTCGCTAAAGAACACCGATTCCTACCAAGGATGCTTCGCGAGGCTATTGAAATCAAAAAACATCCTAATTTTAATAGAGAAGATGGTTGGAATGTACCACCAGCTTGGGATCCAGTAATAAAAATAGTCAAACCCAAGAAGAAGCAAACCACAGCTAGACTTCATGATACTTTGAGCTCATTCTGCGTAAATAGAAACACCAATGATTAAATTATGTTCGGGTACTTTGAAATAACTACACTGGAACATTGAGACAACTGCCATCTTAGTCTCCCCGTGACCATGGCTGCTGAAAAGCAACCGAAACGTCGGGGAAAGTGTAAAAATAAATTAAATCTAAATAGTTTAATAATAATTTAATTAGCTTAAAAATTAGTAAAGTTTAATAGTAGTAGAAGTGTAACAATTTTCAAAATTTTGTAATAAAGTGTCAAATAAACAACGCGATAAAATCCGTATATAGCAGTTTAATTTCAATGAATAATATTCGCGTAAATAGAAGACAATATTAACTAAAATAATTTTTCAATTCGAACTTGTAGTTCCTGAGATTAGCGCGTTCAAACAAACAAACTCTTCAGCTTTATATTAGTATAGATTATATTTATTTCTGTTGCGATCAATGCCCTTTACGTATAATGTGCGAAGATCAGGTTACTGCTCATCAGCTAACGGGTGCCGGCATTGTTATTATAGGTAACGGATGCCTTATGAAAACACAATCGTTTACTGTGATTGCTCACAAACAGCAGTCCAGTCACATTAGCATAAAACCAAAAGTTTATGCTCCTGAAATACTACCGATCAATAAAATCATTAATATACCCATCCCGAACACGATTCAGTTGAACGATACAGAAATTGAAAATGATGGTAAAGAACTTAATGAGATCGGTGAGAAGATCAAAACCATGAAAGAAAACGCGCATATCTCTGAAAGTATTTCATATCATGATATACATCACTACTCAGTGATTTACTGCATCATCGGCATCGCGGGAATAGCAGGGATAGTGTTCGCGTGGCGCAGAGTGCATGCCGTCAGCAGAGCAGGGGCAGGGCTCAGGTTCAGCTCACGGACAATAGTGACAGAGTGTTTTATCATAGTGAAATAAGTGACAATGTTCAGTGTGACGCTTTTAATTTACCTAGTGCTCGTGTACTGAATAAAGCAACATCACCCATTCTTGTACGTTGAATTCGCGTGTGTCAATATATTAATTAAATTTTCCTAGACACGTTTAAGGATTAGATAATATTATACTTTATAACTGATTTCTTATCATTTGCATTTTACACCTTACTTGCAGCGCAATGTAAGATTATCATCTAAATTACAAATAGCATTTTTATCAAGTTATATTCTCCTGTGTGGGAGCATGTACGAGCAAACCCGTACATTTCTTATTGTTAAGTAAATATAGTAATCGTGCTCATAATTCATTAATATATTTTACTTGAATATTTTTTGTACATAATTTAAATTAGTAGCAATAAAAGCATTGACCGGTTAACTTGTCTACTTATTTCACAAATCATCATCAAATTATAATAAGGGTTACTACCCCTACAATTTGCCTTATGTTTAAGAGTAGCATCTGTGATTTTTCGTAAGCAACATCCTATTTGCTACCCGGGGTGGCGAATGAGATTCTTTCTATTGAAATATCCCTTTCGCCACCAGAGGAGGGATTATTAAGGGTGGCGACTGGAATTAAATTCATCCCAGTTGCAAATGGGATATTTGTTTTTGGAAAATGTCCCATTCGCCACCGGCGGGGGCAATGCTGAGGCTGGCGAATGGGACTAACCCAAATTGTTAGGAAAATCGGATTTCGGGTTGTCCGTACATAATGGAACTGAGATGTACTTGGCCAGCAATTCTCAATATCTATTTCTGTTACGTATTGTCAATAATACTTTACCTGTAGTCCCTAATAGTAGAAACATAACGGCCTTGCTTTAGGGTTACGAATGCTACATTTGAATACCTGTCAATAAACATATTTACCTAGGAGAAATAGGACCGCGTTTAATTTCGCAACAAAACAAATATCAAACAAAAATTGATGTCTTTACATACAGCCTATACTGATGAATATGTGAATAAGGGTTAATAAAATTTGATAAAATTATTAGGTAAGTATACAAATAAGCGTACATAAAATATTATATAAATCATATATATTCAAAATTAAGTCACAATACAACTCATTCAAGGCATTCTTTTCTCAACTTAAATATTCTTTCATTGCTTAATATACACTTAAATCTATTTACAAGTTTAGAACCTCAATATAATATATGGAAGAATCACCTTTGAAATACTCTCTATAATATAAGCTTTATTTTTACTGCACTTACGGCCTTACACAATATTACTAACAATTATTGTAGGAGTACACCACCAAATATAAAAAATTAATTTATCAGTCTCCTGGAGAATTGATGTTACTATTACTAAATCAATTATAGTACATTGTTAGTAAATGTGAGTAAGGCAAAGGCGATGACTCACTTATACAATCACAACAAAATACTGTCTATTTTCTATGCACGAGTTTCACAGTTGGCTATGATTGCGAGCGGTGCTTCCTGAAACATCGTTTGTCTGCTTGTCGAGTTAAAATGTCGGACACAAATGTTCGGTGCGTGAATACGCGAAGGATATCCTCACGAGCTTCTTGAATGCCCTCACATACAATTTTACTCCTTTGTATGTTACCCTGCAACAAAACAAATCAACAACTTAAAATCGGGATGAACATGAATGAACGAATATCCTAGCAAGATGTTTGTTTAAATATAAGTTTAAAATAAATATCTTACAAAAAACGACATTCGATGAAAATTGCACTATTTAGCATTATCATTCATATCGGCCTATTTTACATGCGAAATTTCCCCAGTGTGTGATCTTTAAGGAAAGAAAGGTCATTCAATGAGGTTAGGTGATGGTGTCTGGCGAATAGAGTTCCGACTATTGATCGGAACCTTGTAAATAATATTGTTATGCCAACTCACTGCGAAAACTTTGTTAGCGCGATTCAGACTCTCGTACAATGACTATGGAATAGTTTGAAATTGCGTACCGCGCCATCTGTTGTCGCTTGTAGCAACTAGTCGATATGTATTATTTATTATTATATATTATTCTGTAGATTTTACCGCAGAGAGAGAACTTAAGAGTTCTGTTTGCTATATAATTATTTTTCTAGAGGCCTGGTCATAAAGATTTTCATACGACAGCGATGATCAACGGATCTGACGCTTTATATGTTAAATAATGGTACTTACCTTGAGTAATTCTAGTAAAGTATGTGAATGCGGTTGTAGAGCTGAAAGAGCGCGTCCTGAAACAGTCTCCAGTGCTCGTAATAGACCTGCTAATTGCTCACCGACATCAGATTCCAGAGACATCTGCAAAATATGTTATGGTAAAAAAACAGCCAGAAATTGATTTAAAAATCAAATAAATTTTTATGATAAAATTTAATATACTTAGTCTGGTTTTAGTGTGTTAAATTTACTTTTTAGTTAAAGAGTTTGACATATTTCCTGTGATGTTAGATATAGGTATACCTACGCAATTATGTCTCACACACAAAGCCAGTGAAATACTCGTAGCTTCGTAAGATATTGTGGGGCCTACCGAAGCACAAACCGATCGCTAAAAGGCAATGTATATGGAACTATTAGTACAGAAATGCCTATCTAGAATCTACTGGATATAACAAAATGTTATAGAGAAAATATATAAGGTAGTTACCAAGTCGTCCATCTGCGCGGTGAGGTGATGCACCTTCCAGCCCTCGGCACTGGTGAGCACATGCTTCTGGCTGGCGATGGCCACGATGTCACGCGCGCGGGGCTCCCGGCGCCGCACGTCGGCGGGCCGCGTGAAGTGCAGCGCCGTGCTGCGCCACCCGCACACGTAGCTCGAGCTCAGCAGCGGGCCTGCGCACGGCACCACGCACACATACATACACCTGAACCTACTCTATACGGCGCCGCACGTCGGCGGGCCGCGTGAAGTGCAGCGCCACCCGCACACGTAGCTCGAGCTCAGCAGCGGGCCTGCGCACGGCACCACGCACACATACATACACCTGAACCTACTCTATACGGCGCCGCACGTCGGCGGGCCGCGTGAAGTGCAGCGCCACCCGCACACGTAGCTCGAGCTCAGCAGCGGGCCTGCGCACGGCACCACGCACACATACATACACCTGAACCTACTCTATACGGCGCCGCACGTCGGCGGGCCGCGTGAAGTGCAGCGCCACCCGCACACGTAGCTCGAGCTCAGCAGCGGGCCTGCGCACGGCACCACGCACACATACATACACCTGAACCTACTCTATACGGCGCCGCACGTCGGCGGGCCGCGTGAAGTGCAGCGCCACCCGCACACGTAGCTCGAGCTCAGCAGCGGGCCTGCGCACGGCACCACGCACACATACATACACCTGAACCTACTCTATACGGCGCCGCACGTCGGCGGGCCGCGTGAAGTGCAGCGCCACCCGCACACGTAGCTCGAGCTCAGCAGCGGGCCTGCGCACGGCACCACGCACACATACATACACCTGAACCTACTCTATACGGCGCCGCACGTCGGCGGGCCGCGTGAAGTGCAGCGCCACCCGCACACGTAGCTCGAGCTCAGCAGCGGGCCTGCGCACGGCACCACGCACACATACATACACCTGAACCTACTCTATACGGCGCCGCACGTCGGCGGGCCGCGTGAAGTGCAGCGCCACCCGCACACGTAGCTCGAGCTCAGCAGCGGGCCTGCGCACGGCACCACGCACACATACATACACCTGAACCTACTCTATACGGCGCCGCACGTCGGCGGGCCGCGTGAAGTGCAGCGCCACCCGCACACGTAGCTCAGGCTCAGCAGCGGGCCTGCGCACGGCACCACGCACACATACATACACCTGAACCTACTCTATACGGCGCCGCACGTCGGCGGGCCGCGTGAAGTGCAGCGCCACCCGCACACGTAGCTCGAGCTCAGCAGCGGGCCTGCGCACGGCACCACGCACACATACATACACCTGAACCTACTCTATACGGCGCCGCACGTCGGCGGGCCGCGTGAAGTGCAGCGCCACCCGCACACGTAGCTCGAGCTCAGCAGCGGGCCTGCGCACGGCACCACGCACACATACATACACCTGAACCTACTCTATACGGCGCCGCACGTCGGCGGGCCGCGTGAAGTGCAGCGCCACCCGCACACGTAGCTCGAGCTCAGCAGCGGGCCTGCGCACGGCACCACGCACACATACATACACCTGAACCTACTCTATACGGCGCCGCACGTCGGCGGGCCGCGTGAAGTGCAGCGCCACCCGCACACGTAGCTCGAGCTCAGCAGCGGGCCTGCGCACGGCACCACGCACACATACATACACCTGAACCTACTCTATACGGCGCCGCACGTCGGCGGGCCGCGTGAAGTGCAGCGCCACCCGCACACGTAGCTCGAGCTCAGCAGCGGGCCTGCGCACGGCACCACGCACACATACATACACCTGAACCTACTCTATACGGCGCCGCACGTCGGCGGGCCGCGTGAAGTGCAGCGCCACCCGCACACGTAGCTCAGGCTCAGCAGCGGGCCTGCCATACATACACCTGAACCTACTCTATACGGCGCCGCACGTCGGCGGGCCGCGTGAAGTGCAGCGCCACCCGCACACGTAGCTCGAGCTCAGCAGCGGGCCTGCGCACGGCACCACGCACACATACATACACCTGAACCTACTCTATACGGCGCCGCACGTCGGCGGGCCGCGTGAAGTGCAGCGCCACCCGCACACGTAGCTCAGGCTCAGCAGCGGGCCTGCGCACGGCACCACGCACACATACATACACCTGAACCTACTCTATACGGCGCCGCACGTCGGCGGGCCGCGTGAAGTGCAGCGCCACCCGCACACGTAGCTCGAGCTCAGCAGCGGGCCTGCGCACGGCACCACGCACACATACATACACCTGAACCTACTCTATACGGCGCCGCACGTCGGCGGGCCGCGTGAAGTGCAGCGCCACCCGCACACGTAGCTCAGGCTCAGCAGCGGGCCTGCGCACGGCACCACGCACACATACATACACCTGAACCTACTCTATACGGCGCCGCACGTCGGCGGGCCGCGTGAAGTGCAGCGCCACCCGCACACGTAGCTCGAGCTCAGCAGCGGGCCTGCGCACGGCACCACGCACACATACATACACCTGAACCTACTCTATACGGCGCCGCACGTCGGCGGGCCGCGTGAAGTGCAGCGCCACCCGCACACGTAGCTCGAGCTCAGCAGCGGGCCTGCGCACGGCACCACGCACACATACATACACCTGAACCTACTCTATACGGCGCCGCACGTCGGCGGGCCGCGTGAAGTGCAGCGCCACCCGCACACGTAGCTCGAGCTCAGCAGCGGGCCTGCGCACGGCACCACGCACACATACATACACCTGAACCTACTCTATACGGCGCCGCACGTCGGCGGGCCGCGTGAAGTGCAGCGCCACCCGCACACGTAGCTCGAGCTCAGCAGCGGGCCTGCGCACGGCACCACGCACACATACATACACCTGAACCTACTCTATACGGCGCCGCACGTCGGCGGGCCGCGTGAAGTGCAGCGCCACCCGCACACGTAGCTCGAGCTCAGCAGCGGGCCTGCGCACGGCACCACGCACACATACATACACCTGAACCTACTCTATACTACGTCATTCTATTCTCCGTAGGGAAAGGTTTACTTAGGTAACCTATTTCAGAAATTATAATAAAAATATACAATACATATATTTTGCTACACTGTTTATGTTACAACACTTACGTTTAGGCGGTGGATTAAATGTCACAGGAGGCGGCGTAGGCGGTGGTTCTTCTCCTTGAAAATCGCATTGCCTGACTTCCGTCGTTAATCTGAAAGCGAAATTATCCTTTTTACAAGACCCCTATATTACTAGAAACAATAAATATCGATTTAAAAACTACGTGCTGTTTCTTGATTGATGTGTGTCAAAAGAAATGTGGATTACGTATTAGTACATACATTTGTTTCCTGGGTTTCTTCCTTGGCGAGACGTCGGGGTCGAGGCGCGGCGGGTCGGGCTCGTCGTCGGGCGCGGGCGACGACGACGCGCTGATGGTGGTGGAGCCGCCCGAGCCGCCGCCCGCCGGCACGTCCTCCCAGCCCGCGCCCGCGCACCCCGCGCCCGCCCCCGCCCCCGCGCCCGCAGGCCCCGCCGCGCCGCGCACGTACCCGCCCACAGACTTCGAAGGCGACCTAGACATCACTTCAATTTTACTAACTGCTCATTTAAATATATGTATAGTCCATCGGTATTATATCTTCCAGATGAAGTCGATAACTTAATTCACGGATAAAAACCATGGGTTATAAAAAGTGGACAATCCGCCTCTACTGTGTAAAAATAAATAGCAATTCGAGCCTATATCACTGAAACAATACATACAGACAGTGCAAGTAATTAGATTGTGCTTTGATATTCACTTACCCATCCAGCTCCCGTTTCCTAAGTATGGACGGTCGGGGTAGAATCTGAGTGGGTATCGACGCAACTGGGAGCCGTGCATCTGGCGACGCTGGCACCGTATTTACTACGGTAACTGAAAACAGAAACTCATTATTCAATTTAACCAACAACAATTACCAAGCCAACAATTTAGTTAACTGTAGAATATAGTTCCTTAAGCGTAAAAAGCAGTCGCTTATTGTACCTTGCGAGTGCGGCGTCTGCGTGGAGTGCGGCGCCTGCGAGTGTGGCGGCTGCGCGTGTAGGTAGGCGCGGTGCGGCGCATGCGCGCGCGGCACCTCGTAGTACAGCTGCGCCGGCGCGCTGTTGCCCACCACGCCACGCACACCCACGCTCGCCACCCCAACCACCTGCCACAAGTTATTAGTTTATTATATTTTGACACTAATAAGTTTATTAGTACATTTTTATTAACTAAAGATACAATATATCTATCTTTTAATTATAAAAAGCAACTTGCTAAATTATTAGCATTTAATATATGCAGCGACTCAGGTACCAGTAGGGTAGTAAAGGTTTTAGGATATAGTAGTATTACTACTACAAATTTACATATTGACACTTCTAGTAGTTTAAACTGTTAGATGAAACAAAGGATAGGCAGACACACAGTATTAGACTAATTCATCAGAATATTCAGGGTTTATCCGGCAAGGAGTTAGAATTAGATTTATTTCTTAAACAACATAACATTCAAATATGCTGCATAACGGAACATCAATTAATATTTCATGACGAATATTATTTAACATTTTTTCGTGATTTACGTGTTGTTAATGATTCACTCGCGCAAGTCCTGGACTGGTTTACGACGAATAATTTACTACTAAACTCTAAAAAAACTAAATGTATCAAGTTTACATTGCCTAATGTAAAGAGTCCTAACATAAATATAAATTTAAATAATGAAATTATTACTTTCGTACAATCGACAGTTTTTCTAGGTTTGACTTTAGATCACAAAGTTCAGTGGGGCGCTCATATATCGTGTCTTGCAGGGAAACTTAGCTCAGCCGCATAAGCAATTCGAAAAGTAGGACAGCTTACTGATGTAGATACTGCAAGGCTAGTATATTTCAGTTACTTTCATAGTGTCATGTCCTACGGTATTGTGGTGCAAGGCAGCTGATATCGAGACAATTTTATTCTTCAAAAGCGTGCAGTACGTAGCATTTATAATTTAGGACCACGAGTTTCCCTGAAAGATCAATTTAAAGAAATAGGCATACTTACTGTTGCGTCGCAATATATATTTGCTAACATTATGTTTATTAAACATAATATTCACTTATAAGAATAGTGATATTCATAACATAAACACTGAAATAAGCATAAGTTAGTCGGCCCATATCATCGTTTTCATAAAGTTTACAATACATTTGCGGGACTCGGTGTACGTTTTTTTTAATAAACTACCTATAAATATAATTAATTTACCATTGCTTAAATTTAAAAGCGCCGTTAAAATGCAGCTCATTCGGCAGGGCAACGACTACTTAGCTGACAAAAACTCATGGCATTAGTTGCTTGTTGCATTCAGGATTCAAAGATCTGTATTACTTTTAAGTCAATTTAGTAATGTAAAGGTACCTCGTGATTATATGTGATGTTATCAAGTATCCTGCTTCTCATTTTGATTATTATTAAAAAATACAAATCTACAACCGCATTTAGTCACGGACTGCCTTTGCATTGTCACAAAGTGTAAGTGTATGCGCCATCATGCCATCCTACTGCCAATTTTAGATTTATATTGAAAAATATAACTAGGCCCAAATTATTTAATCTCTATAATATTATTAAGTTATTATTGTTATTATCTTTAATTTTTAATGTCAGTAGCATATGGTATAATGGTTGCAACACCTTGTTGATATGAGTTGTAAAATACTGAAATTATATTTAATTGGCGATTTAAAAGAGTAGCCGTGAATTTCTTGCAGGTTTCTTCTTATAGGCACTACCCTTTGCCTGAACCTAGCAACTAGCCAAAATGTAGCTTCAGTAACTTAGTAAACTCACTAACCTATATACCTATTTTGACGTTCATAAGTGTTACATTGTGACTTAAATGAATAAATGACTTTTACTTTGACTTTGACTTTTGAAAATACTCTCATTTCTTATCATAATATTCTCGAACGTGTTTACCGAGATTACACATATTAAGCGCCACAACTAAAGAAACTGAGAATAGGATAATCAAAACATTAAATACAAAATATATATAAAATCAATTAGTATACATATATTTTTTGTACAATTATGAAATATTATTAAAAGACTTGAATAGAATCTACCATCAATACTTTCTTTATATAGGATACGTTACCTTAGCAGGTTGATAATTTCTCTGTAACAGCGGCAGAGGGCGCGGCGTGGCGCCGGCCGGCGTCGGCGTGGGGGCACGAGGCGGGACGCTTCGGCCCGCACCCGTGAGCACACCGCTTGCTATACGTGGGACCACACAATTCATGATATCATACACAGTATACTTGTAACAGAAGTGAATGAGCAATAAGCTGTAGCAGAAGCAAAAGCAAAATCTTAATCATATATATGTCTTTGTCCTGCATTGCGGGTTAAATTTTTTAACCATTTAAGGCGTCAAACTGGCGCTCAGCACAGAACACAGCACTTTTTTAAGAAAGTTAAGAAACTGCTCATCGCGAAGCTGATATCCTTGCAATGAGTAGGTGTACGTACTTTACCAGTTGGACGCCTTCAAATTAGAACAGAGATTCTGGCGTGCCCTACTTATTTGATAATTTAGTTTAAAACAAATAGTAATAGTAAACATACGTGTAAGCACGGAGCTAGTGGGTAATGTGACAATGGAAGAGTGCGAGGGCAGCGCGGGCTGGACGGCCGGCGCGAGCGCGGCGGGCGCGGGCGCGCGTGCGCCACGCTGCCCGTACACCAGCGCGCTGCGCGCCGTGCGCGTGCCGCCTGCGCCCGACCAACCGCCGCCTGCAATGTTACGTCCTATATCTATCACTCACTATATTTTATAAAAACAAGCAAGCATGATGAATGAATGATGCAACGGCGTCCTAATTGTATATTTGGATAATAAGGAGGGTTCTCCTCATCCTCCTCATGTATTACATGTATATATATATGAGGCTGATGAGGAGGACCCCAAAATAAGGAATCTGAGAAAAATATGATACTGTTATATTGTATCCAATGCATAATCCCAGGATGCTAAATAATAATATGATAAGAAAAAATAATGCTGGCATCTTCATAAGTTTAAAAAAGGTACTTGCTTTAAGAACATGCTCAATCCGAAATATATATTAGTTTAATATATTCAATATAGATCATCTCGACATGTGATGAGCTCATCCACAATATACATGTGATATTAAATAATAAATAGGCAACAAAAACAATTCCACTTAATTTACTGTTATAAAACATGGAACTTGTGTTATTCTGAAACCCCAAACACTATTTAGGAAAAAAAAACATTTAACAACTTTAATGTGTACTTAGATATTCATGTAGTTTAAATTAATAAACATAGATACATTATAATTATTTATTTAGATTATAACCTTAATCAGTTGGCTAATGCTCAGCCCTCTGGAGCCAGTCACAATATTTTTTCTATTGTGACTAGGAGAATAAAAAAATTATGTAATGTTAATATAAAAGAAATATAAATAAATATAAGAATATTTTTTAAACTAAATCTAAACTAGTTTTCGTATTGTTTAAATTTGTCAACTCAGTCAGTCATAATATGTTTCAGTCATAATTTTTACCTAACATGCAGACATGTATAATTATGAAGAAATTTACTGCACTTTAATGGAAAAGAGAAATATATATATTAACAGATCACTTCATAAGAAACTAACACAATGAAAAATATATTGTGTAAGCAGGAGATTAAGTTGTAAACTATAAAAGTAGTGTGGGATAGCAGAACAGTGAATATCAGTAATGTCAATTGGCTGCAAGATAAAACTGATAATGCTCAAAAATATCTCTTAACTCTCTCTCTCACCTTGAGCACCAGTTGACTGAGGATTAGGTGCAGGGGCTACTGGACGAACAGCAAGTGATGCCCCAGCTGCTAAGCCTCGAGGCACATGGCTTGTCACACCCATGCCAACACTTTTGCTCACCAACACTCCACTTGAACTGCTTACATTTACACTTGAGAGGACAGCTGCCAAACATAATAGTAATTTAAATAAATGAAATTTAAATTTGTACCATAAAGATTAAAATTTTTATTAAATTGATTTTACTTTCATAACAGAAAAATAAAGTTTAATATGTAGATATATGTGTATTCAACAAGTTATATCTCTTAACAATGTTAAGAGATCATTAAAACTACAAATATATACAGGTACACAGAATAAGTTAAGTTTTAATTTATTTTTATATATTATATTAACTAAATATCACCATCAGTTGTTTATTTATTTATTTGGTTATTTTTTGGTATTATAGCTATGAAAAAGTTTACTGGTTCCTGTATTGTTTACTAACCTGGTAACTTGGTATTATGATGAGGAAGTGGTGGCAGCACTCTTACAGTAGGTGGCAATGTGCGCACCGACGAGTTCACTACAAGGTTACCAGCACCACTAACAAGTTGTCCACCAACATTTAACACTTGAGTACCACCCACTGTGGAGCTAACACTGGCTGACTGAACATTTGTTGGTCCAGCATTGCTAGAATTAGACACTTGTGCAGAGAGCTGTGTCCCTTGACTTATAATCTGTGTGGCAGGACTTATTATAGGTCCACTTGGTGTAATTAATTGTGACTGGGACATAATTTGTGTGTTTTGACCAATAAGCTGTGAACCTTGACTGACTATCTGAGTTCCCTGTAAGATTGGGGATCCGCTTATTATCATCTGAGGCTGAAAGTTTTGATACATGAGACAAAAAATTCATATTCAAATCTATTTAATTTTAAACATTGTTATAATAATTATAAGTAACTTGTGTATGTAATGTTAAAGGGAAATAAATATGCACTATTCTGACTATTTATAGCAACCAATGTAGATTTAGTATGTGTATCATAATTTTGATAAACCAATTATAGAAGTACTATATAAAATATTGATATCGATGTCCAATACTAAATTAATGTTTTGATAATTATCACAAGACGAATGAGAATAACAATAACGGAGATGGACTCACTTGAGAAGATACATTTGAAGAAATAATCTGTGCAAGGCCTGGACGCATCAAGCCCGATCCAGGGCTGGCATGGGCTATTATTTGATTGGGACCTGTAGCCTTAGCTTGTCCCGGAATCAAATGAGCCATTTTCACTTCGGAATTAGAAACACTTTTAACAATAGTAATCTTTTGAGTGGCCAAATCTATTGGATGCATCTTGCCAGCGACTGATCTATCATTATCCAAATTGTTACTCATTGTTACAGATTAGCACTTTTTAATTCTTCATTACATAATTGGTACTCTACTATTAACAGACCTCTTGTATACGATTTAGTTTTAACATGCAATATGTGTCTAAAAAACTCGTAAAGTCCGAAAAATATTAGTTTATACTTCAATGCATGAAATGACACAAAGTCATAGACAACAGTAGAAACTAAATTAGGGATGTATCTTGTAATAAATATGTCCATTGCATATTTTATAAATTATCAAACTATATAAAAAAATCAAATGTCAATCAATTAATACAAATGAATAAACAAAAAATTATGAATAATAAAAATAATTATAAGAAAAATTTACAACGAGCTGCTTTTTCCCTGTCGCTATTTGTGATTCCTTGGACGAAGAATGAACTGGGGAAAGTATTGATCAAAATTTGAAGGAGGGGTGAAGTATATAGATAGTAAAATTTGCTTATGTGGAGTCTTATACAATTGCCAAACCAAGAGAAGCATTGTTAATAAGAACATATACTTAACATCTTATAAGCGTTTCGATTGCTAACATACCACAAATTATATTGCTTCGAACTAGAATTCGGCAGCAGTGATCTCTTTCAAAGTATCCTCCTTGGTTAGCGATGCACTTATCCCATTTATAAAAGACTTCTTTCGAAAGGATTTTTCACTGCTCTATCCTTTTTAATCTTGGGAACTGAACTATTTTCTTCTTTTTTTTATATAAATTAAACCTTTTTTTGGGCAGATATTGTTTAACTTGTTGTTTTTTGAAATCCATGATTTGATATGGTATACAGGACTTCATTTTTCTAACTCTGGCAGCTGATAGACAAGTCACAACTTGTTGAAATTAGACATTGATCAGTGTATTAGAATATTAAACGTATACATATTCCACCAGTTGCTGGTATACAATTTAATTAATCATATTTTTGATCAGGTACCTCATATACAAATAAATTTATGTGACGCTGCCTTTTCATGTCTTTTAATTTCGGCCTATTTCCTATGCTACTGCCGAGACAATATTTTACGCGTGAATTGAATGTAAATTGGACAAAATAATTGCCTTCACGAAGGAAGAATAAACAATAAAAATACTTATTGTGTGTACATGTCTTACCGTATTTCGGATTTATAAGAGAAATTGCGGACAAAAAGAGGAGCTTGAAATATATTTATTTCTCACCACTGAAAGACCTTAACCATATGCGCTTTTAAACGATTCAAAGTATGGCAATTTATTTTATACTAGATGTGCCCGCGGTTTCACCCACGTTTATGATTACTGCGCCGTCCCCGTAGATCGTAGCGTGATGTTATACAGCCTATACCCTTCCTCGATAAATGAGCAAACCAGCACTAAAAGAATTTTTCAATTCGGACCAGTAGTTCCTGAGATTAGCGCGTTCAAACAAACAAACAAACAAACAAACTCTTCAGCTTTAAAATATTAGTATAGATTAGTTTATTTAACTTGGACATCACTAACAGAGAATTTTTTAATTATTTTTTTTGGAATTCATAGACCTTAATATCTAAAACTTGTATAACGTAAAATAAATATAATTTAAAACCCTAATTATATCCATAACATTATTTTAGTGCATGATTAGGTTACAATTTCTTGGATAAATTCTTTTGTGGTCGAAAACACTTGGCCCTGGCCCTGAATTAATCGGCGTCAAATGAAACGAGCAAGAAACAAAAAGTTGTTTGTTTTGTTTATGGTACGCCATGGCGGAGCGAGTTGGTGACGGTGATTTTTTGGAAGAAAATATACAGAAATTTAACAATGAAAGGAGGAGCAGTAAACAGTGGGTTAAGCTTAATGTTGGTGGAACATATTTCCTGACTACGAAAACAACGTTATCTAGAGATCCTAATTCATTTTTGTATCGATTAGTTCAAGAGGACAGCGATTTGATTTCGGATAGGGTTTGTTGAATTTCTTATTGTCTTTTTGTATGTAAATGAGTTTTACTGTATTTGTTACACCAAGCTATTGTATGTTTCCAGGACGAAACTGGCGCTTATTTAATAGACAGAGATCCTACGTATTTTTCACCAGTACTAAATTATCTTCGTCACGGTAAACTGGTTATCAACAATGACATCGCCGAAGAGGGTGTTCTGGAAGAAGCAGAGTTTTATAATATTACGGAACTTATAAGATTAGTTAAGGAAAGAATATGTCTAAGAGAAAGAAGGCCCCTAAAAGATTCTAAAAAACATGTGTACAGAGTCCTACAGTTTCATGAAGAAGAGTTAACACAAATGGTGTCTACCATGTCAGATGGGTGGAAATTCGAACAGCTGATTAATATTGGATCTCAGTATAACTATGGCAATGATGAACATGCGGAATTTCTGTGTGTTGTCAGCCGGGAATGTGGCAGTTCTCTCAATAGTAATGATATAGAGCCTACAGACCGTGCAAAGGTGCTTCAACAAAAAGGCTCACGGATGTGAGGTTTCCATTGAATATTATGGAACTGTCAGCTCTGTGTGGAAAATGTGTACATATATTAGAGTGTAAACAGTTTATATGTAACTTTTTCTTTCTATACAATTTAAATTATGTAAAAATTGTCTAGAATTCTGCAATAACATTTATATTAGTCAATTGAGTGGTAACTGTACTTTTGGTCTTCTACTTCAGTACATTATAAATACTAGACAAATACTCAATTTGATATAAAGTGTGGAATTTAAATAGGATTTCCATACATTTATGATTTTAATGTTTCACCTTTAGGTTATAAGCCTAAATTACAAGTGGGTGCACCAAAATCATTGTAAATATCCATTTCTCAGAGATTCAGTACATGTATGTTGAATAATTATGTTAGGTTTTTAGGTCAATGTGACTTTTGGTGCAGTCAAATGTACCTTTACAGAATAATTTAAACTTGACCCAGTCACAATATAGCAAAATGCTCGCCTGTCTCCTGCATTGTGTATGGAAGGAAACTGATTATTGTATTGTGTATGGAATATTGTATGAATTATAATAGGCTCATAGTATTCTTGTAATTTCATACGACCCAACAGTATAAAACCACATTTTGTAAATATAAAATGTTGTCCAATCAGTAATCAATTCCAGATATTATGCTCATTTACCAAATGTTATATTAGAAACTTACAATTCCAATTAATTTGTTTTATTTTTACAAATACTCTTAAGTAGTAGTAGATAAAATTAAAGATGTATGTATGTGATACCTTTATTTTACTGAATACAATTGACTGAAAACGTAATATGATTTGACACGCCTTCACTTAAGATTATTATTAGTGTCTAAGTTAATTTCATAACTACACAATATATAAATCTATAACACATTGTTTTTAAAAAAATAAACATTAGCACTATTTAAAAACATTAAATTATACAGCTTATTATAAAATATTGCATTTAACTGCATTAAATACAAGTTAACAAGAGAATCTACCTTAGAAACTCCTTTGTATAGATAACACTGTTATTATCAAAATACAGAAATCTTCACACGCTTTGTAAGGCAATGGGGTTTATAGTTGTCTATTTTAATATCATGAAATTATGAACTAACTTTCAAATTGGTTGACAATTTTTACCTAGCACCAATCTGCCATATATGTAAAGTCATGGAACAACTTATGATCACCTGCAGAAAGCGGGCGGGGTTCTTTAGGTGGCGTAAGCACCGCTGCTTCCGATGTAAACTCACTGTCAAAGTTGCTCACATCCTCTAAATTATTTATTGTTGGCACAAATGGTGGCTTTACTTTACGTAAAAGAAGTTGCTCCCAATTGACATTACGGAAGAAAGCTTGCTTTTTAACATCTTCAGCATCCCTCTCTGAAGAACCAAGACGTCGTTCGGGATTTTTCCTTAACAAACGACGCATGAGCGCAATTGCTTCTAAAGACAATGTTCGCGGATATCGGACTTCATCATTAACAATGGAGTCAAATACTTCGCCTTCATCCTCTCCTGGGAAAGGTGATTCACCAACTAACATTTCAAATATTAAAACGCCAAGACCCCACCAGTCCACAGCCCTAGTATATGAAGTTTCGGTTAAAACTTCTGGAGCAAGAAATTCAGGAGTGCCACAGAATGTCCCCGTTCGATCACCCCATCCCATACCTTCTTTACAAAGGCCAAAATCAGCAATTTTAACATACCCTTCAGTATCTAAAAGCAAGTTGTCTAACTTTAGATCCCTATAGATAATATTATTTTCATGTAAATACTGTAGGCCTAATACTACACAAGCTGCATAAAAAACTGCTCTAGGTTCAGTGAACACATCAGCATGAATGTGCATCATAAGGTCACCTCCTGCTGCATATTCCATAACGAAACAAACATGCTGTTCAGTCTGGAAGCATGCAAACAAGTTAACTAAAAAGGGATGCCTAATGGCATTAGCCACCTCGAAAATCCTTTTTTCTGATAGCAAAGAGTCAACTTCATCTCTGGCTATGATATCACCTTTCTTTAAAGCTTTGATTGCAAAATATTCATTTGTAGGTCTGTATTGAGCAAGAATCACTTTGCCAAAATGCCCTCTTCCAAGAACACTCAATAATCTAAAGCTTTCCATAGACATTTCCCCAGATTGTCTCCTAGAATCTTGTTCTTTACCTAAAGTATCAATTACAGATGATGATCGAGAAGAAGATATTCTCATATTACTAGTAATCTCAACAATTTGATCCTCATTACTTGGAAACTCCAGAACCAGCTTGGGTGAGGGTGATGGTGGGTATTCCACAAGTGGAGTATCACATGATGGAGTTTGTGGCTCTTTTGTGACAAAATTATCCCTTGTATATGAGTCTTCTAAAAATGCAAAGGCTTCTTGCAGTTCTTTTTCCATTCTTAAGGTTGAAACATTAGGAGGTGGTTGAAGTGGCAAAGTTGGCTGAGGTGGGGGAGGGACAGGTATCTGTGGCGTGACTGGGGTCGAAGGTAAGCCTAAAGGCCGCACTCCGGCCATACCTCCTAAGGTGGCATTTGGGTTTTCAATTTCTCTATTATCAATTGAAGCACTTTCAAAACTTTGTTGCTGTGACTGGTTGATATGAGCTGTCTGAATGTTTTGAATTGAAGGAGAAGAGCGTTTGAGAAGTCTGCCAAGCACAACAGCTGGAATGTGCATTTCACCATAGGAAGGCCTTGGTATATTTTTTCCTTGTTGTTTGATGATTTTTCTTTGACGTTGAAGTTTCGGTTTTCTAGAAATAATTGGGTTTAAGAATTTAATTTCAGCAAATAGAAGACCTTGAGGTTCAAGTTCTAGAGCCATGCCGTGTCGTATGTCATCAATGAATTCTTCCAATCTAAGAAATTTGACAGCACACAACCCTCGCCAATCCTTCCAGTGGATGCCAATTTCCAGTTCTCTTGATTTATCTAATTTGATGGTGAATCTGTAATACACAATTTATTTTTATTAGTTCACATATTTTTACAATTATGTTTGCTTGAAACTTTTGTACAACATATAATCACAAAATGTGCATGCCAATAATGAATTATCAGAAGATCAGATAATCTTTTATGAAAACAGTATTAATAAAAATAAAACTAAATCAATTTAAGACTTTGGGGTAATTTTATGAAGGAATTTAATAATGATTATTCTTTGACTAAGAATGTTTTCTAAACCACCCTTGGAATCTGGTACAAAAAAAGGTTACAATGTGCTATTGTGTTCATCTAAACTTCTAAAGCATAACAATCAATCTTGTAATTTATAACTTATTAAATGAGTGTTTAATAGTGCAGTGTAGTTACACTTTGAAGTGTAATTAAATCAAATAGGTGTGCAGTAACATAGTTTGTGTAAATGTGTAGAACTTATAGTCACACAACAAATATGTGTATGGCATTAGGGGCACAGATAAGATATGAGTAATAGCAATGGTATTATAAAGATTATGGTTCCAGGAAGCCAAGATATAATGATAAATGCAATTAGCCTTATAATTTGTTATGTAATGTAGGAAAACTTAAGGATAGTAAAATATATATACCTACAATAGTAAAAGTATAATCTAGAGAGATAATGTGTCATTCATTAAAATTGTATTGATGAAGTCATCGATACTATATATAAAGTGCAATGTAATTCACAGGTGCAGGTTACTATTTAGAATGTAATATTACCAACTTTATATGAAAAAATTGTTTAAACAATACAATCTTTGACCCTCACCTTTGATCCCACGCTTGTTGTGAACAAGGCCTCCAACTGGTCTGTGCAACAGTGTGGTTGTCTAACTTAAGAACAGCCATAATTTCATTACTTGTATCTTCCTTAATGCTGTATGTGTACTTCATTGAATTACGTATTGTAACTCCCTTAACAAATGACTTCAAATCTGATGGGCTAGCCATAGGATCACGGCGACTTCTACCTGGAACATCTTCTAATAGGTCCTGGCAGCCCATCAATCTTACTTCTAATGTGCCCGTCACTTGCACACAAGGGCTTATCAGAGGTGCAGGTGACAAAAACTGGGCTCTAGATCCACTACCACCTGTAAGACTTACATAACCAGGGCTGGACCCAGTGCTACGTAACTCATGTCCTAATTCTATAAATGCAGGGCTCTCAGAAGGAAGCTCCTGTCTCCGCATATCAAGTGATCTGCGCAATATATCCAACTTCTGTGTTGATTCCAAAAGGTTTGTTTGAGCTTCTTGTAAAGCTTTCTTATCAGTAACTTTTTTATCACTTTGTAGAAGTCTTATGGCATTTTTGGAGCCTTCTACTACAGCTGCCTCAATTCTTAACCGATTCCTTAACTCAGCAATTCTTTCATCTAGTAACGCAGCTACACTACTTCCGTCAGAATTTTTTCCATCACCATTTGCACCTGCATTATCACCTTTCTGCTGTTTACTTAACTTAGAAATACGCAATTTTAGATATTCAATCTTGTCTTTAGAGTCAGCCAACATTTGATGAGCTTCAGCTAGCAGCTTTTTATCCCTGGATTGGTTACTACTGCTAATACTCTGTATCATATTTTCAGCACCTTGCTTAACTTTAAGTTCTATGTTCAACTGTTTTTCAAGTGAGGCCAACTTGCGATCTGTTGTGGCTTCCCCAAGTTGCCTTTGTTGTTGGGCTGCTTCCGACGCCAAAATAATTTCTTCATCGTAAGACAAGTCTTCTGGAGATGTAGGAGTGGATTGACCACGAGACAAAAGGAGTTGAGACTCCAATTCCTGCAAGTCTGATTTGAGTTCATTGAGCTTAATGTTGGCCTTTTTCACAATATTAGCGACGTCTGATAATGATCTCCGGTCTGTGGCCACCTCGCGCAGTTTTTCGGCTCCCTCCTTTATTTTGAGTTCCTTACGTATTTCTCTACGTATGACATCCTTGAGTTCCTCCAACTTAGACGGCAATGCTATTTCTGGAATACACTCAGTTTTAATTCCATACTTGACACCGAGCTCGTGAAGAACTGGGTGTCGAACATAATCACTGTGGTAATAACCTGGCTCTGCCATAATTGAGGATGCACAGTCTAACGTCAGTTAACCATAATTATGTGGGAAAATATCACTAGTATTGCTTAAAGATCACAAATCGTAGATTAACGTAACACGTTTCTCGATGAGAACAATGCTCAATAATATACGTAAAATCATGTTAAATTATGAATTTTATCGTTTTTATTATAATATATCACAAAACAAAACAATCTTTACAATTCGGTCAACGAAACCAACGAAACGATGAAACCCTACCATTATACCATAGACATAAAGATGGTTTATACCATAAACAAACTTGGCAGATTTGGCTAATATTTATAATGGACTTGAGCATGAGCTACTAGGTACTTGCTTGGCTTAAATGTAAACCGTCAATGTTGGTTACTTTATCTTTTACTGATACAAATAAGCTCCACACAGACATATCCGATGTATTCTCATAAAATAAATAATAATTACAATTTCATGATAATAAGTCGTTGTGGCAGTTAGAACCGACAATCGCACAAACTGCAGGGTAGTGTGTGGCGAGCTGAATGCACAGATATTAGGTACTAGTTAGGTAGGATGACGCTTCCAGCCACCTTAGATTCCATTTAACCACGCATTAAACACCGAACCCCATAGCCCAGATTTATTAGGTTCCATATGTAGCAATAGTCTCCTTCACCTGTCACAAATAGGTGTTTCATGAGTCATGACTCATCTCATTTTTGATTAGAGCATTCGAAGAGCTGAAGCTGTCCTACGCTTGTCGCGATTAGTGGCTCGGTTGGAGTAGGTACTATTTCACTTCATATTAAATCTATTAACGGTCTTTGAATATTGGACTCATAACAACGTGTAAGCCTCCAAAAGAACATTTACAAGAGAATTACTCGTGAAAGAAAAACAAATGACAATAAAAAGCGAGCGGAGCAGGTTGTGAATACGAGTGAGTCAAGTGACTGACATTCTGAATGTTCTTAAACTATTCCGGCGGTCAAGCTCGGTTCTCCATGATCGGCTTTACCAGTATAATGTTGTAGGGTCGATATAATCATGTGAGGTGGAAGAAATGATAGTCACATTGATATATACTTTCTTTACTGGTACCAGAAACTTATAATAGATATACAAAAATTAACAAGGTACATAATTATGCGACCTAGCTGAGCGGGTGAGGGGAGACGACTAGTGCTGCCGCTCGATGGTCCACTATCGATACTATCGATTTAGTATCGATAGCCTATCGATAGTATCGATACCATCGATTGCTGTTTTAGTGCAATACTATTGCTAAACAGCAATACTATCGATAATATGGATAGTATTGATCGACGAAAACAAATAAACTATCGATAGTATTAATACTTTCGATAGTATTGCTCTTCAACAATGCATAAACTATCGATATTATCGACAGTATCGATCCTATCGATAGTTTTATACTATCGATAGTGACATTTATTTCAATAGTATTGGATGCAGGTTACAAGATAATTAAGTTATATTGTATAAACAAGATTTTAACAACCAATCGCGCAAGGTTGTTTTTGAAGTGAAGACTCTTTAGGCGCGTTGAGCACTTTTTGGGTGAATAAAAACTCGCGTCATCGTCACCGAACGCTTTCCATGAGCTATATGTATACTACATATATATGTGTACTTTTTGGGTGAACAAAAAGCGCGATACTCGCGTCATCGTCACCAAACGTCATAACTCAAAATTAAAAAATAATAATCTATTAGTTCGACGATACAATTCACAAGTTACTTATTATAGTTTTCACTTCTATCGGCAGTCCCCAAAGATTGCACCGCATGTATTTTTTGTAAATAAATACATATTATACATAGAAACACCCAGACCAAATCAAACAGTCATGTCCTTGTATACAAATGTTTGACTTGTTCGGGAATCGAACCCGCGACCTCCAGCGTAGCAGGCACTAACCACTACGCCATCTGATCGTCTAATAATATATAACAATACTATTGAATCACAACCTGCTATTGATAGCGCGACCACATAGATAACTGTATCGATATTATCAATTGTTGTTACAATAGTCATAGCCAATACTATCGATACTATCAATAGTATTGCAATTGCAGTATACTGATACTAGTAGTAATTTGTCTGCTTACCTTTAGAAGATCATTAGGAAACTATAAATGCGAATACGAGTTTGTTTATTTATTTGTTACGCTTTCACGCCTTATCTACTCGACCGATCAGAATTGAATTTCGCATACACGTTGTCAGGGGTATAAGAAAGACAGGGTAACTTTCATCAGAATAAACTTACTTTTCCCTAAGGATAAGCAATTTATTGACAAAAGCTAGATTAACGCAACCGAAGCCACGTGTAAGAGTAAAATAAATAAAATGCATATTACATAATTCCTTCCAAATATAAATAGCCATTACAGCATTATTTTATTAGTCTACTATAGAGTCTCCATTTACTATAAAATTAATTTAGGATGCCATGAAGGCAAACACTCGGTTAAGCTAGAATATTATCAAGCTTTTCACTTTGGCTTTTTATTTCATGTTTTAACATACTGTCACAACATAGGTACTGACAGGTAACAATGTCATTGTCACTAGTACGAATTGTCCATATTATTTTTTATCTGTACCGAGTTCCGAAAACCTAGTTACAATAACTTTCACTTCCTTTTTTATAAAAAAATCTAGAAGTTTTCATAAAAGGCAAAGCAGCTGACTTGTTCATTTAAACTATAAGGAAACTAATTGCCGAATATCGTTTATATTTTAATTCATAGAATACGACCTGTCAAAAGGCGCCAGTTGTTGAAGAAGGAACTCCTATCATCTGTCATACCTACGAAAGCTTGGTCATCCGATTTTAATGGAAAAATAATGCCCGTTAAAGTTGATATTACTCCACCGCCTCCAGCAAATTCCAAGCAACCTGGGGTAACTAAGTCTTTACTTTATAACGGATCCAAATTCCAAGGGCACCAGAAAAGCAAAGGTAACTCTTATGAGGTCGAAGTGGTTTTGCAGGTTAGTAACAAAAACAAAGTACGCAATTTTGAAACGGTATTGAATTAACGTTGATTTATATGGTTATTTTGATTGTAATAATATAAGTGTTATTTTGTTTATATACATAATATGAATGCTTCCTATTTAAACACATCTATGGACAAAATAATGTGACAAGAGACAGTCAAAGTAGTATAAATAAACAATAATAGGTAATTACTACAATGATTTTCAGCATGTAGACGAAGAAAACTCATACCTTTGTGGGTATTTAAAAATAAAAGGTTTGACAGAGGAATTTCCAACACTTACAACATTTTTCGATGGAGAAATTATATCAGCCAAATACCCCTTCCTAACACGGAAGTGGGATGCTGATGAAGATGTTGATAGGAAACATTGGGTGAGTACTTTGTTATCTCAATACTTTTAGAAATCTAATATTTCACAATTTTAGTTTGAGACAAGATTTCTGTGTTTTCAGAGTAAATTCGACTTGTTTGTACCATATTTAAAAACATTTAATTCAGATTCATTTGACTATGATTCTCTTGCAAAGGCTGACTATGTTTTTATGAGGTGGAAAGAACACTTTTTAGTGCCAGACCATACAATAAAAGACATAAATGGTGCTTCGTTTGCGGGTTTTTACTATATATGCTTCCACAAGTCTGCTGCCACAATAGAAGGCTATTATTACCACCGGAGTTCTGAATGGTGAGTGTCTTAATAACTTTTATAACATACAAGTGTGTTGGGATTATATTTTCGTCCACATTTTGAACATTTCTGTTCAGATATTTATTTTTCTTATCACATACAAATGAGCCCAATGAAGTCAAGAAACTGTGATATGTCAAACTAAGTTTTGTTATCTCTCTCAGTTCTAAGTTATTGTTATGTTTAGGTATATGTCCATTATCTAGAAATTTATTACCAGTTACAAGTAATCTGGTTAATCTTTATGGCACATTTGTGTAATTTAAATTAAATATTAATTTGCAAATTTAACCATATCAAGACATGATAAATGGTGTCTGGATGCCAGCATTCCAACAATGGTTAGTTAGTGAATTAAGATCCAATGCTCACTAAGTTTATAGAACTGATAGGGATAAATTCCATTAAAATTAATGAATTAATAGGGCCAAGCCATTGGCAAACTTATATAGCAAGTGGTTAGAACACTTAATTACCAATATGTTATAAGTTAAAGCCATGCAGTTTTGTTGCCTTTAACCTTAGTTAACTCAATCTAAAAAGCTATAGCTTTTGCTTATTTCTAAACTAATTCTTGTTTACGCTGCTTTCATTTCTTGGTGTATCTTTAAAATAATTTCATTTTACTCCAACCTTCATGACACCTCTCTGCAAAATTTTATGTCAATTGGTTTAGTAGTTTAACCCATTCCCTGCCCCCTATTTTTTGTCCTGTGCCACCCACACAGTATTTTGATCCCATGCTTCTAACACATATATGTGTAGAAAATAACTATTCACCAGTGCCTTTTACATGCAAATGTGTTTCCAATATCTTTTGCTGGTGCCTTGTACATGCAAACGTGTTTCCAAAATCTATAGTCAGTGCCTTTGGCGCATTTGTGTGTTTAACAACTTTGTAAAAACAAGCCCCGTCTCAGATTTTATACAATAGACACGCATTAGTGTCGAGAGCACTGAGCTTAGGAATAGGCAAAATGTATGATGCATGTATATGTGTACAAGGCACAGTGAGATAATAATAAAATCACGCACGTGTGTGGGTGACAGTTGATGTGTTAATGATGGAGAAGGAACAACCAAATTATCTTTTGCATTTGTACTACCATAGTATAGAATTATGAATAGTATAGTTATCTATATTCTATACAATCTTGGTGATTTTTATTACCTAAATAATGACTAGTAAATTTTCTGTTGATTTTCAGGTATCAATCTTTGACTTTAAGTCATGTACCGGAACACAGCATCCAAATTTATGAGTTTAGATGAAATCTCCATGTGAAAACTTTAAAATTTGGATTGGTATTTTTGTGTCCGCTAGTACTTACTTGTTCATTAACCGGTCGTATACCGCCGGCTCGCATACCAGCCGGCAGATTTGTACCCGTCGCAGGCCGGTGGCTCGCATGCGAGCCACCAAATTGGTGCCAAAACGCCGCGCGCCGCCTTCGCTTTAGCTTAAGCTAACGTAAAACCAATTTGGTGGCTCGCATGCGAGCCACCGGCCTACGACGGGTACAAATCTGCCGGCTGGTATGCGAGCCGGCGGTATACGACCGGTTAAGGTCTTAACTTCAGTCAGTATCCAAACTGTGTAAAGATTGCCAATGTTGTGTTTCTTCAGTAATTTAAGATAAAGATGTCAGGGCTAATAATAGATTCATTCAGAACAAAGTAATTCAGATATAATTTTACAAATATGATTCATGAACAACATTGTGTCATATGGTGTTTTTGCACATACTTCAATAGTGACACTTCCACATATTATATTCTATAAGATTCATTTATCACATGTTTTCAAGAACTAGAAGGCGAATAATGAGCAGCTGGTGTCTTTGTCATTGTTAGGCATATTATATTTTTCTCAGCCAGAAACTTTAAAAACATATTAATTGTAATTATGTAATTTGTTAAGTTTCTTAATAATACTATGTATTATTATTGTGATATTTTGTACAAATAACTTGCAAGTAAGTTGTTTCTATTATTTGATCATCTTTTTGTTAATAAATATATGTACAATAGTCAGTTAAAGTTACCTTACTTCATGTAAATTGAAGTATGTGCAAGTGCAGGGAATCTCGTTTTACTGAACAAGTTATTATATCATTCGGCAACTACTAGTAGGAACTATTATCAATGTTATTGATAAAATTGAATATTTTTTTTCAATAAAACATCTTACAGTAAAATTTGGAGTTTTCATTGAAATTCATTCATCATAACTATTATGGTAAGGAAATAAAAGTACAGGTAGGTATCCATTTGATTTCAATTTTAATATAACACATTTATTATTTACAATAAAATACTGGCATTAATAAATTTAAAGTTTATATATTTCATCAAATTTCATCCAGCGAATAAGCAAAATTTAAATTTTCGATATAAGTTTTAAAACATTTTGATGATATTATAAATATGTATTCTACTACTGACTATATTCTTAAAATATTTGTACAATAGTCCTCTTCATATTTTATAAATATAAGATGTTACATTTAAATTAGCATTTCACATAGTACAAAAACTGGCATTTCAAATATAAATAATTTCTGTCCTGACATTTAATTTTATAATTTATTTTCAAAATGTAATAATCCAGGCCGTTTTTGTACTTCATATCATTGATTACATACAGTACTATATAGTTATAGTTTCAGTGTTAATAGCCATAAAATCTTAACTTCAAAATACACTGGTTTTTTACTACATCAATATAATTTTGTAATAAAGTCATAGTTTATCACATATTAATAATAACTAATTTATATTCATGGGCAATAATAATTGTATAGATAAATATTAATTTCTTTTTAAATAATATTAATTATGACGAAACTCTAATATTGTTTGATGAAATTAGATATAGTGATAAATGCATAACTATTTCATATTGGACCTGTTAGACTCAATGTAAGATCATTTATTTTATTTTTCTTCACGATATGGCTATTCACGATTAAACCAAAGTACTATTTAAAGTACCCGTGTAGCCTATCTGCATAGATATCGCATTTTTTACGATATTATAAGAGCGGCTCGCGACAAATGGCTACGGCTGCCGTCACTTACGCGTTTAAATCGATCGGGAATCGCTAAATGAATGGATACATAAATCGTTTCTCAATTTTCAAGATATACATTGTAATTGGAATTAAGGAAGTCGGCAGGTTAAATTTGGGTCTCCAAGTTGCTCTTTATAGCTTGGGTTGTACAGTCACATCATAGGTACCTACTAGTGTAAAGGTAGGACGCTAAGAACGATGAGATACTGCCATGTTTTGCTTACCGCAGACTAGTTACAATGAGCCTAACATACCTATCCAATTTCAAGAAACTTGTCATGCAATAGTAGGTACTGAATGAAGTATTCAATACATTTATCTCATCTACCTTCTAGATAGTTTCAAATAGTAAGTTATTATGTGACGAAAACCTAAATACTTAAACTAAGCTTTGGTGGGATCGTTAATTAATGTGTAATGTAATAGTTCGGTAATGTAGTTCTTAGGAAAGCACAAACATATGAATGTATTTCAAAATGCGAGTACTCTCGAATCATAAAATTATATCTTCAATACTCTCTTGAGAGGCAAAAGTAAATGTTTGAGATTCGAGACGGGGAAGTCATAAAATTATTATATTCCTAAAGTGGCAAGTACAAACATGGCCAAATATAAAATAACATATATAAGTAGATACGAATAATTCCGTTATAATGGAAATACAAGATTTGGTGGGTTTTAAGTGTCCGATTTTGCATTTAGATTGTTTGGAAATAATAATACGAACAAATACCTATTATCTATATCTACATGCACGCATGAGTTATTATACTCACCGGTAGAGTTCTTATTTCATGAAAAAATAAAGTGGCAAGCCCGTGCCGATTTTTATTACTTACATACAAAAAATATATTTTGCGATATCTAATACGAAACACCAAACATCTAAAGACAAAATACATTCACAACGAAAAATATTATATAAAAATATACATCAAATAAATATAAACCAAGAATGATCATCAATAGAACAATTTACATTAACATAATATAAAACAACGATAATACTATGTGAACAATTATCAGTAGCAAAGTAAAACACTTAAATTAAGAAATATTTACAGAACTTAAAACTTCTAACAAAAAATAATAACTTAATTATGACTGTAATATTTGGCTTTGAAATAAATAGGCTAATATATTGAAAGCTATGGACAGAAATGATTTAAAACGTAATAACACTTTAACGAATACATTACACTAGAATTAGATATTAGTTTTAATGTTGTGAACAATTTTAGACCTTAAATGTAAAGGAGGTCTGCTTCTATTGGAAATGTATTCTAATCAAGATGATTATAATAGGTAGTGCTTGTTCATTTTCCCATAGCTTCCATTATACGTCGTCGGGTAACATCGAATTGTCTAATACGGGGGAAACAAGCTATCTTTTTGAAGTCCCTTCACTGCTAAACCAATGTCTCAGGCCAAGAAGACTGTAAAGATCTTGGTTGTTGGTGTGAGGTCTCATTGGGTCGCCATGATGTTGAACCACTCGGTGAATGTATCCCTTCAATTGTTCTGGATATGCAGGGGGTACACCGATGCCCGCATGAGGATAGCCATGTAGCCGAAAGTTATGAGGGTACGAATGATGGTGACGTCTAGGATTCTCGTGTGTATTGTAGACACCGCCTACTTGATTACGACCAGGCCAATAATCTTGTAAATGACGGAATGGATAGTCTGGTGGCGGTGTCGCTGAATGTTGACTTGGCCACGGATATCTATAATAAACTCCAGATGGATAAACGTCGTGTGTGGGTATTTTATCATTGTAAGCTAACGCCAAAGGAATATGTATCGGTGCCGATCCCATTTGTTCTTTTGGTTTATTGCGGCGGTATTGCAATTTTGTACGAGTTCCTAGTATGTTATCCTCTTTTAACCCAAATTTATTTTGTTCTTTGGCAAAGTTGTCATCAGTAGTTACGTCGGCATATCGGCTAATCAATTTAATAGCTTCTCCGATGTCGCTGTAGTCACTTTCTGGATTTAATTTCTGTTCTCCAGTTTTCTTTAACACGTGGGTTGATGAATTTGAAACCTGATCAGTTTTCTTGTCAGTTAAGATATCCGACGTAGCTGTTGGAGAGGAATTTATATTATCTGCGTTGTTTTCTTTTGAAGGTACATCACTGAGGATTTCGGTTGTGTCACTAGATTTCTCGACATCTTCTGTACTTGCCGCTCCTTCAGTATAATTTCCTGTATTGTATATAACGGGGTCAACATTGACATGTCCATAAACTAATTCTTTTTGTCCAACGTCAGTGGTTAGTGGTTCTATTTCAGTTAAATTTACATTTGGGCTATCACGTTTAGGTTTTTCTGGATAATTGTGTATATTCGTCAGTACATTTTGGTTTAAAATATCCGAACCCCCAACTGCAGCCGTATCATTCTGATTAAGATTACTTTGCAGTTTTAGTAGTTCTAGTTCAGCTTCAATGCTAGCGCCGCCGTCAGGTTTGTTTTCGTCTTTTTTGTTTACCTTTACGTAGTTTGGTTGGAGCTCTTGAGCCTGAAAAATATTAATAATTATATTAATATATAAATTTCATAACCGGTATATTGATAACTAAAGGCTCACACTTAGGTATTGACCAGAATATTTTAAATTTTAATGGGGTCTGAGGCAACTTGAATAATAATTTAGGTAGGTACTTAGTTATAGTCTGAAGTCAAGATAAACCGTGTGCCCACCTGTGCGGATGGCTCCTGCCCTTGGAGTGGTGCTGCTTGAGGATCTAACCCGATGGGTATGGAAAGCTGCAATGGTCCTTGCTCGTCCTCGCCATAGTCATACAAAACGTCTGTATTCACGAGGCCTCCACTCGGCGGAGTCGTGAATAAAGCATTTAATTGCTCTAGCAGAATACGTTCGTGTTCGTCTTTGTTTACAGTTACCACCTGAAATTGAAAAATAGGGCACTTAGACAAACGGCTTTTGACGACAATATAAATAATAAGTCTGACCCAATGGACAAACTAACACGAAACATAAGTAGGCAGGCCAGGGTCTGGTTCTACTGATAGGTAGCTATCATCACCGGGCACAATGATGTTATCAGTTAACTGCTCAGAATTGGGTCTTGATGTATGTACATCAATGACATTTTTTAGGCATATCCTCGTAAAAATACTAAGAACCTAAGTTGTTCATAGGCCTAAAATGGTAAGATGGACGTACAGGTAAAGTTTTATAGAGAAAGAAGAATTCTTTGGTTGGAAACACGACGATCGATATACAACGAAGTATAATATCTAGGTCGGATACCTATCTAGGTATCCGGCAATACTAAAATATTAGCCTACATTACCGTGATAGTAAGAATTGAAACTATAGTTAAGAGCTATTGCTTTAGGCAAAAATTGGTGACCTGTAGCGGGACTGTGGAACAGTTTATTAACGGGGCTGATATCAAAGCAATAGCTCTTAACTATAATTTCAATTCTTACTATCACGGTAAAGTAGTCTAATATTTTAGTATTGCCGGATCTGAAAGCGGCGAGGAAATTGAGGCAGCTATTGCCACCAAATTCATTTAATTGAAAATGTACCTGTCTTATTAGTTATAGGCATTCTGATAAGAACTACTTAAAGTTTTCTTAGGGCAAATATTTGTAGTAATAAACTATCACTTAAATATAGGCACATCTGAAGTAGGTATTTACCTGAATACAGCCATTCCGATCCAGCCTTTGTCCCTTAGGGCAAACTAAAGGCGTTATGAAAAGGGATTTGGTAGTTATTCTTCGTGGTGGAGCATTCGGATTGCCGCTCTCAGGGCTCTGGAGCCAAGACTTCCAGGCGAGCTCAGCGGCCTGTCGGTCGAGGGTGCGAGGTGGCACGCGAGTGGTCGCCACCGGCGTCGTCACCGGCGGCTGCGCCCCTGCCTCCCCGTCCGCCTTCACTAGTGCGCACGACACCAGCAGTAACGTCGTCCACGTGTACCACATCGCAAACAACTGTGGACAAATACTTAGGTTGTAATACACTTAGTCGTTATAGAATAATAATACTTAGAACTTCAGTACTCCGGCATCATTTAAACTAAGCGATTATGGTTCAATATTTAGTGTGTGTGTAGGCAACCATAACTTTACGGCAGTTACCATTACTTTAGTTGTTGCTAGCTGTAAGACACACATTGCTTTGTGGTTTCATATCTTAGAGTATATTGTATACTAAGTACTACTGTTACTCTTACAATCAAATCAGCCGATAATTGTAGAATCATTAGATGTTTAATGTAATTCCCTTAACTTGCATTAGACACTTAGGTACCGTACCTATTTGTTTAGTGATCGATGTGTAATTTAACTATACTCCAATAAACGACCGATACAACATACAACTTAATATGCTAGTTACTATGAAAGTAGGAAATTGAGCAAAGTTGTATTACCTATTCATTGCGCGAAGATATATTATGTTATCTTTAAACAAATCATGCGTTACAACGTAATGTTAACTTGGATCAAGTCCAACTATGGATACATTATTTATTATTGCAGTACTAGTATTTATAATCAATCTTTTTTACACGGCTCCGTCTCTCCGTGGCCAGTGTGGCGTTTAAGACACCAGTGATCTAGCTGTGCGCTCACGGAGTGCGCTTCTTGGACTTCGATTATTTTACATCTTATCACATCTTATCTTTATACGTACAGGTAAACCCATATATTCATCTACAGTTTGCATGGGTTCGTAACAGACTTAAATAAAAGGTGCTCAATGCATAGATTTTTATTATTAAGGACCACTACAGATCATCTTTAAAGACTGTTATTAAAAATTGAAAGTTTTCAAAAAGTTGCTATGACAACGTGGCTTACATGAATAGAAAAGAAAGGGTATTTTTTCAGTAGTTTATTTTGTCTATCAACGTTATTGCAGGGTGCTTGAAAATACATCTATTTTTACGTATTTTCTTACTTCTACTTGCTTTAACTGCCTAGTGGTTATTCTCGAGCCGAAAATGTGAACGGTGTAGCATACTATTGGATAAAGGGTAATACCGTTTGTATTTCAATTAAACGGTATACCGACTACGAGAGATCCTGTTACGATATGAGATATGATGCTTGCGTAGATTATTCTAGCAAATACACTTGGGTGCCTACCGCCAACCGCAGGGCTAACACGTTGCCGACTATATATTTTTTAATATTAACCGATCTCACTTACATAGCTAAGCACATGCATGAATGTATTATATATTTAAAAATGCGCTAACAAATATACTCCTAGTCAATTTTGGAACATCCTCCAAAACAGACAACCCTGGAGTAATGTGGCCTTCATTTTAATCTATCCAAGTAAATGCATTAGGCTCCTCATCAAATTAGAAGACGGGTAGGTACCGATTGTTGTATCACAATCCCCTCATCTAAGAGATTGCTCATGGTCTTGATGTGATGTCAAGTGGATCAAGGTACGACCTCATCCATTAGTTCAATAGCTCGAACACGAATCAACTGCATTCACTGAGTATCTACTTGCTTAATACCTATCTACGTATCAACGTTCTGCTATGGTATTCTCTAAAAGGTTTCACCTCGAACTCAAATCTTACTTCGATAATACATAACTAAGTAAAGTTTTTTCGTAAAGTAACAATTTTTTTATTGAACTTACACAAAATTGAGGGATTTTCGTATTAAGCATATAATATTTCTTTTCGGCATTCCAATTAAGTCAAATATTTATTGCAGCTAATGTTGAAAGTGAATAGATTTTTTGTGAATAATTTTAGTACCTAATTTAAAAACAATTATTGGAATAATGTTTCATCTCACGAAAGATTTTTGGTATGATTCACCATCTCAAAAATGTTTTTAATATCTGCGTTTAACATATATTATTGCCTAAACAATGATTCACTTCGGTTTAGGATTGTCAAGTAAATTTCTAAACTATAATTAGAATAAAATTATGCTAAATGGTTTGGCATGTCTTGATATTCTCCTGTTGCACATGTAAGTAGTTCGTTGGTGTCAATACTGAGAAACGATCTATCATCATAAATTCTGAATTAAAAAGATTCGTGAATGTGGTCCGAATAATCACGTGCGTTCCGACCTTGAGGCCCTTTATCATTGGGAAAGTGAAAGTGTGTTAATCATAGGCTATAAGTGTAGGCACTTACAGCGCCTTCACTTTTTATTCGTATTAAATTATGCGCATGTTACTTATATGCATATTATTAAGTAAAATATTGAGAATTTATATCGTCAATGTCATTAAATAATGGTAACATTAAATAAATATATTTTGCATCTACAGTGCTACGTTATATTAAATGTATAATCAAAACTATTAGGATAATGGGATTAACTAAAATACGATGTACCTATGTGACAATATTAGGTACTATGGAAAACTATAACATACCTATCGTGCAACACGAAAACTCAAGGCACTAGTGAGTGGTGGCCCGCTTAGGTATTTTAGGCCATATATTATGTTCTAATAGTCTATGTAGAAAACTAGAAACAGTAGAAGACTAGAGGTGATTCGCTTTTAATTACTACCGATATATTATTGTACGGGTGGCATAGTTGCTTGAGTAGCCACCTCGCCACTGCCACTATTAGCATGTATGTAGTTAATGGGTTCGAACCCCACATGGGCCTAAAAGTATGTGATATTGAAATGGTTGTTCGAAGTCGTAGTGTTCTTTGTGTCTGTTGTTTGAATGTTTATACATTTGCCCACGATATAGGAATACCTAGTGCAGGTCTTCTGTCTTTTAGAAAGCGAAAAACAGCAAAATTGTAAATTTCTAAAGGTCTTGACCAAGCCTGATTCTTGTTAGACATTAAACATTGTGGGTATATATACGTATAGCCTGCAACTAATAGGTATACTTCGTACTTTCGTAATAGCATGAATCAACGCGACAGCGATGTGGTTTTACTTTGGTAATGAGAAAGCGAAAGAAATTACATGTTACATTTGGACGAATGGCGCGCAAAATGGTTGTACGTTTTCTTTTGCACAAACAAATTGAGTTGCGAAGTCTAAACAAACAGTTTTGATATTGCGGTAATAAATTGAGTATGTTGTAGGAATCATACAATATTCAACAGAATCTCTAACAATTTATCAGATAAACATTTAATATGATTTAAAATACATGTTTGTGAATATGTATAAATTATGACTATAGGTTAGTACCAAGTAAAAACCACATCCAAACGGTTTTTAAATGGTAGGTGCTATTAATATTTTTTAAAGTAGGATGTTTAAGCTGTCCAGGCTCCTACCGTCTGCCGGGAAACTTCTGTTGTGAAATACACGGATATATTTTTAACATTATACTTAGATATTATTTTAAATATCTTTTCATATTAAAGTATCTACCTAATTATTAAAACACGCGTCACGTGTGCCGTCAATAGTAATTCGTAAATGGCCAACCGGCTATGGAACTTATCGGGTCATTCTTCGATTGCTTTCAAAGATTGCTAAACCTACTTATCTATTTTTGTACAAACGTTGATAGCTCTAATTATTGTGCTTGTAGGTAAGGGCCCGTGAGTTAAATATTTGCAGATTTCAGCACCCAAACTACATGTATGTAAAACGTCATAAATAGTCATAATTAAATCAAAGGGAAGAAAATACCACAAGAATCTAGAATCCAAATCGCACCAGTATTGGATCAATATGGATATAATAAATCAAATAGGTTACAAAAATATCGGCTTTAGATTGTTTGGTAATATATGAATAAGTAATTTCCACATAGTATAAATTATTTTATTATTAACAGCAGTCAATTCTCTCTAAAGCTCCAGAAGACGTGAATTTTTCAGCCTCAAAAGTTTTCTTGGAGCTTTTTGTTATTTTTACCTACATATGTACCTATATGTAATAAATAAGTGATTTTATAGGTGCTGGTATCTACTTAAGCTACTTATTTATCTATACAGTTATGATATAACACGCCAAGGTTTTTTAAACTCCTTTCACTAAAATACCTACGCATACCTACCTATTTAAGCTGTTGTGTCAATAAATATCTGTATCTTACATACTTTATTGTTTTGTTTAACTTTAGATCTTATTGTAATTATAACATTGAAATGCAAGAGTTACAGATATTTGCACTCGGAGACTTATCTATGTGTACCTACTTTATACTTCTAGCTACTATTATTTTCTGATGGTCGTAGAATGCTATCCATATTGATGAAAACTAAAATATAACACTATTTATACGACAATGCCAATTCTTTGATGTTATTTATGTTGTATGCATTTATATGTAGTTTAATACTCGTTCATATCGCAAGAATCACACGTGCTGCGAAGGAAGTCGTCTTTGTAGGATACTAACTTCAAAGCTTTTTAGTATACAATAATAAATCCGTAACGACGTCCACTGTAATAATGTGTTAAAAATTTACCGTGACCATGTGTTACAAAGGTTGATTGCCTGTTACATTTGTTACTAGCCAGGGAATGCATGAACTCCGTATAGCTAAACGCTAATCGACGTAAATGGTTCATGAATATGTAACATTACATAACACATGTATGTAAATAATGGATTTTTGTGCATGCTTGTGTAAACGACAATGTTGTAAACAATGCGAGTTTCCTTGACCCTAGGCGAGTGAAACACGCTTATGGTGAATCTGCTGTACACTCGAGTAAATAATTTAGTGCGCAAAACAAGGGCAATGGCTGTTGACCCCGTCGCGATCTATCGTCGGCATCTGGCAATGATCTCGCATCAGGCGCCGCCGCACGCGCACGCGGAAGCTTCTCGCGGGAATTGACCGTGTTTCAATGGGTGCTTGATCGAAGCACACTTTATACTGCATTCTCTAGTGTGAAAAGGATTAGAAAGTGGGATTAAGCCCAGCGATGCTACAGGAGAGTTTGTTACGTGAAATGTAATCGTTAGAGGAATGTGTCTGTTATTGATTATGATGTTGCGTATGCGTCTGCGAGTGCGCCTGACCTAATGAGATCATTGTGTTTACATAAAGCAGACACACTTCGGGTATTCCGTTTGGATGTATTATTATCTGCGCGCACCAAATCCTCGAATGTTGAACCCTACCTTGACATGTATGCGAGAGCGAGACAAGACAGTTGCGGAACAGAGGTGCGCCGGCGCAGGGTTGCACACAAATAGCTTTCCAGTCAACTCGAGTCGAGTGCTTCTGAGAAAGTTTAAGCGTGTACATATGGATAAATTAATATTTTATTATTATACACATGTTAAAAAAATGTAATTCAATGTTCATATCTAAAACCATATGTGAAGGTTGAACCTACCTACGTTTCAATGGGCGGGGAACTACGCTTACTAATAGGGGAACATATTATGTCTTTGTCATGGTTGACGCACCACCCTAAGTTAAAAACGCTGGTGTTTCTTTTTCAAACGTATTTATTAGACAGACATTTCTACCATAAAAAGTTAGATTTAAGCCGGCGATAAAAACATTAATCTACTTAGTTCAAATATCCTGTGTGTTTTAAATAGGTATCTGACGATCAACATAGACATTTTATAATATTATAATTGAGGCAGGTACTGGACTATTTTATAATAATTGAGACAGGAACAGGACTATTTTATGTCAAGATAGTTAATAAAATATAAGTCTGTTGAGCAACTCTACTGTTAAATTGTCTAAAGGTTTTATAATATTGTCTTATGTTTACGAGAATGTTATACATTGAAATTAAACTACATTATTTTACGGATTTCATCGCGTTGTTTATTTTAAAACACTTTACCTAATTTAAGCTATTTAAATAATTAAATCTATTTATATTTAAGTTTACACTTTGCCCCGACGCGCGACGTTTCGGTTGCTTTACAGCAGTCATGTTCACGGGGAGACTGTATTTTTGTTTAAAAAAGACAACTACCGCACTAGAAATAATTTCTGTGTCGCGGGTGACTTTACAAACATACAAACAACGGACACAAAGATGAATTTTGCATTATTTATTCTTGTACTGCTAGTTCAATGTTGAAATGTTTACAAACATTTTCAATGATTATTCTAGCGATGAGATAGCTGTACAATTAAACATGACGGTATTCGTGACTGGTCTCAACATGTGTCTCGATATTATATCCAATAATGTGTATTGTTTGGTAATGGTAGATTGTGGACGGTGCGCCGTGAAAGTGCTGTCGCTAACTGGTTGGACACGATGTCGGACAAACTTGCATATTAGGTAACTGGTTGAATCCCGCTTCATGAACAGGATATAGGGAATCATTAATATAGGTAATGTGTTTATGGGAAATTTATTAATTAACGATTTGTTCGGTTTATCACCGTTAATAATTAGTCCGGTTGGTTATTATTTTCGTGCAATTGTTTGATACTGTGAATTGGTTGCACTGAGTTAGGCAATTGTAATAGTAGAAATTGGCATGGTTAATTAATTGAAGGATTTATCACTAAACCACATGATTATGTTCATATTTACTGAAATAATGCAATGGTCATCAGATTAGTTCCATAAATCGAATATTAATTGCTAAATTATTTAACGCTTGTAACGTTATTTTGTGGCGTGTTCTATTGCTCCAATAATTGTCAAAATGTTACAATATTCTTTCTCATAGCGATTCAATGACATCAAAATATTTCGGATGTAGAAATAACTAGGCAATTTGTAGTTAACGTAAAAGCACCTTCACGGAACGACAGACAGTCTAATGAGTAGACAACGGTTACTCAAGTACCACTTGTAAAAACTAAAAACATGGAGCCAGATAATATTTGTTACTTATCTTATTTACTTAAAATGCTCGCTAAAACAATAGATGTATATTAAATCAAAATTCTAAACAGACTGTTTATATAATATTCTTCTTTATTATGCAAATATTATATTCTCCGTGTATTAATAATACTCAGACATACAAAGTTATGCTGTCTGCGGAGATTCGGACATTGGTATGACAATTTTCATTACATCATCGTACGTATTAGTACTACTAACTTTGGTTCTAGTGAAGTAGCTTTGACACAAGTAATTCACCGTTATAATCGTCTGTGTTTAAGTGTCGCCACCAGTCACGACTAAACAGCTAACTAATACTAATGAGTGTGAGTTTCCTTAATGACCATGTCAACTAAGAACAATGACACGAAAAGATATATAAGATATAGTAACGCTTCCGAATATTTGTTGGATTTTACGCTACCTATATTTTTTAGAAAACCAAATGCTTATTGCTTAAGTCATTGAGTTATCGATTGGTATTAGTCATAGGTAAGATGAATATTTTCACATTACAATAAAATGCAACCAATTGAGAAACTTAAAAGGATGAATGTTAGAAGCGTGTGGTCACCGCGAACGTCATCGCTAACGTATTCTGAATATTGATTATATAATCTACAAAATTCTAAGATATGATTACTTTCTATGTCAATGTACTAAGAAACGAATGTCATGGTTACGATATTGAATAAATTTAAAACGAAGTAGATAATGAAGACTACACTGGCATAAAGGTTTTCTCACACGGGAAATACATTGAGTCAGGTCAAGTTTTGGATGCATTTATATTAGAAAATAGAAAGTGACCGATGTTATTTGTAGTCAATGCCATAATTTGGTACAACATATTGGACGTTTTTTTACCAGCTATATGACTTACATCATTATTATAAATTGACACCTTAGGTAATATATATGCTATACTCTTTAATAATATATATGGTTTTCTCTTAAATGATTGTACTTATAACTAAGTATATAGATATGCGCTGCTTTTCACTTAGGTAATGTCATTATCCCGCTCATTACTTCAGTAGAGCTGTTCATTAGTCCTCTATAGCTGCGGTAATTACAGTTTCCTACTTAAAATGGTTTTAACCTTTTTTATTGTAATATTACAAATATTAGTTTTGTATAGCATTCAAATTATTTAGGTCAAGCATTTAGATTTAATATATATTATATTATAATTTAGATTAGGCGTCCATAGTTGCGAGAATACTAAGCTATATGTGACGATATAACGCTACAATATAAAGTATATATAGAAAAACATTGCGATGAGTGAATATTCGTAATCAATCATCATGGTATCATGGTAAATACTACATGCGACGTGCTTCGATACTGTACACTGCCCCATTTTGTTCACGAGGAATACTTAATGTCACGATTGAACAACAATCGGCTAGGACTACTATACATACAATCATCAGGTCCGTTCAAACCTACTTTAGCTAAATGATCACTCATGTCTTTATACGACTGCACGTTTTAGCATTATGTATTCTGCCAACAATATCCATTCATCATGTATCCCTTTTAGTTATAAAACTCAACGGCTGTATCGTTTGGCCTATAAAGGCAGGTTTGTAATAATTGTGATTCGGTTTTGCAGCTGCAAGCAGTTTTGTCACTCTCATGGACAAGTGTGTCGGTCGTTGAGAGCGACCTACTGACTGAGTGGTTAGCATGTACCGCGACATTTCACTATCATTCCTACATCTCGTCTACATTCGGGTATTGCTACAAGGTCAACGTATCTATTTTACTTGACGATGTATTTTTATAGACTTAGTTGCCACCTGCTTTCAGACGTAAATCTCTATTAAAATATTAGTTTTATCAAACAGAAATAACACGGTATCGTAGTTTTGGCTATAGAGATAAAATGTGTTTTAGAGTTTACTAGACATAAAATGTATATTTTAAATGACTACCTACCATAATAATGGTTATAATGGTGCCCACACCAATGAGAAAATTGATTCCCAAAGGTTGAGACGACGCGGACGTGACAATGTCAGTCTACGCAAATGTTTATTTTACGCAAATGTGTAGACTCTTATCAGCGGATTACATAAATATATCATACTACATTGATGAAATTATGTCAGCTAGGCATTGTGCCATACTAATTAAATCAATTGTATTTATTTCCTGGCTAACATGGCCTAATCAACTATGATTTATGAGCTTACAGTGACTAGTTATTAATATTTCATCGTTAATATACCACGCGCACAACATATCATAATATTCAACGAATTGCCATCAGGCGCTATATAAATGACATATTTTATCGTAGGTCATTGTAAAATGTCTTTTGAAATATATTTGCTAGCTAGAATGACATTTAATTATACTGCGTATTCGTAATGATACAATCTTAGGATTAGTTCTAAGCGGTTTAGGCAGGTTAAACTCTTGTATTCCTTTAAATGCTAGTGTTAAACTTAATATGTTTTCGCTCTATATTATCAGTAAACATGACAATTTTTTCAATCGCCGTACAAACTGCTCTGGAATTTTCTCTTGCTATAAGATTAACATTTTATATTATGCCGTAAGTGGTTTAGCTTATGTTTATCTACTGCTTTCTACTATGTGTTTCTGTTTCAGTAACAAATGTGGCTCATCAATGTCCAAAAACAATTAAGTGCACCTAATCCAAGCGGCGTAGTACGCGGCGGCCTTTGGCGTGTGTTCCACAGCCGGTGTGTGTTTATTTATAAAAAGTGCCCATTCATCTTCCCTTTAATTTCCAACTCTCTTAATTTATAGTATATGTATGTACGCCATGAGTAGCTTTTAATATTCCATTAGCACTGTAGGCAGTGCACGAAACTGAACCTATCAATTGATACTGAAGTTAAACGTTTTAAAAAAATAACGTTCGTTAATTAAAAGTAGCATTTACATTGAAAAGAAAATATGAATCCCAAGTACCAAATTGCTTAATTTGAGCGACGAATGTAAAAAGCAATTAGGTACTTAAGGTGTAGTATAAAGCATGTAACACGCATGTGGAGGCACGAGAACTTTTACAACTTTCTCTGTTGAACGAAACATTTTAAGGGCGTACAACAAGTTTCAATACAAAAGCAGGTACTTCTTATCGCTCTAATTTTCTTCTGCCAGCCATTATCTGCTATATTAGTGCTCACCGTTCAGTTTTTTATACTAGTCGAAGTCGGTGTAGGGCAGCTTTTGCGCGACATAGCGTTCTAATTAGTGGTACTGAATTTCTTAAACGGTCGGATGGACGTTGTTAACGAGCGTGTACGAAACGAAATCGCACTCAACGTACCGAAACGGATGCGTTCGGAATATAATCTTTATATTTTTGGAAGGGAAACAGACCGCTTTGACGGAAGCCGGCGGCGACAGATTTCGTCAGTGAATAACAAATAATATAACACGCCCGGATTCATGGCCGGCGGTACAGCCGCGCCCTGCACAATGAATATGCACACCGAGTCGGGCCTTAAAGGTTAACAGAATACGTTGCCATAAGACTCGCTCCACTAACAATTACTTATCTTGATAAGAGTTAATATTTGTACCCGGCCGCAAGGTACGGTAATATTTTGATTTCCTCGCTTGCCTACAGGATGTCCTAGAAGGACAATCCAAGTAGTGATAAGTTAACGATGTTGCTATTCTCTTCTTAAACCCATTGTCCCCTACTTATGCCCAAAGATAGTTTAAAAAAGGAGTGCATAAATGAGAATCCTAATTAATTGCTACGTTCATTATTAGAACAAATTCATTAAGTACCATTAAATACGAGATCTTCATGTTTATGATATATCAATAAAGTTGTTACCTAAAATATGGTTGAGATGTTTGGAAACTTGCTTAAATAAAACTGGTCAGTCGAAATAAACTTAACATATATATATATATATATATATATATATATATATATATACATAGATAGTATAGGTACATGCTCAATAATTCAATAGTCTATTAATTATAACCTGATTATTGATTGTAGTGCACCAGGACTGCGTATTGATTAACGACAATCTTACATGATTACTATATCGCAGGTTTCACAAACATTTAAAGTAAGCACACAAAGTGTACATAGATGCCGAAAATCGAATTAGGGTCCAAACAATTTATTGTCATGTAAACCGTATCGAAAAAGGTATCGAAACCAAACTACTCGATATAGTGGCGGCAATATAGCGATCACTAAAACCATTGTAACTGCCGTGCAGTCAGTCTGTTATAACGAGCAAGAGTAACTTCTTTGAACTTTCGAAGCACCCATTTAGTGTCAGTCAAGGCCTTAAACTCTTGACCGTGACTGAGGTTTTTATTTCTGAGCATCGGACATTTAAGCTCAGTGCTATTGTAATCGATGTTCGCAAGGTGTTGCTAGTGCGGTGAGAGAGAGGACGCTTACCTTGAGGAGAGACGCGCGTGGTCGTGCGCCGGTCACATTATAACGGGCGCCCGATCTCGCCCTGTGATGTCCTGCAACAATGAACAAACAAACTTTTTATATGTGTTAATGTTAAGATAAAGTTTTTGCATGTATGTATGTATGTGTGTGGGAAAAGGGGGGGGGGGGGAGGGGTGGAAGGCTGCGGTCTCACCCCGTGTCTAACACATAAGCGTCTATCTGAGTATATTTTTATTAACATATCCTCACATAATATATTAGTCGCTGTTGAGGAAGGTTTGAATTTTAATTATGTGAATAATATTGTATATAGAATAAAAATTATGTCAAACAGTTGAACTATTAATTGAAATGTTACCTACAATAGTTTGTTATGAATATTCATATTTATAAATAAAGTAGAACACTATTTTTCCTTCACGGGTAAAGTGAGTGATAATGAATTATTTCGTCAGCAAAATTTAAAAAAATTAGAGATCTTAGGATCGAACTGAAAACCTCTGCGACAATCCAGCGCCCTCCCATTAGTCTACTGCTGCTTTCGAGATTACAATTCACAAAAATACGAACACCTTTGTGCCTCACACAAGACGTAAAGGTATTAGACCTAACTTACGTATATGTATGATATAAGGGATGTCAGTACCCTCAAACATTTTGAAACCTGGTCTGATGTTAGAATAGTGTTATCCCTTTGAACTGCAGTAGTCTAATGCGCTCCGTGGAAATACTGACATTGAGCCGAATCTGATTAGACGAAAGTGACTACAAGACTCTACTGTCCTGAAATATTAAGGCAATGTAGGTGATACGTAAGGATATGATTGTGTTTTATTGTTGCCTAGCCGAGTTTATACACAACCAGTTGCAGCTATACCCTTTTAAAAGTCGTGCAAGGATTCTTCTTTTTGTAACTACTTATGTAAAATTACAACTTGCAAGTATACTTCTACTTAAAACTTTGACAACATATGTTACTAAATTGTAGTTCGCGTATTACACGAAATTATTTTTTCTTATCATTATTTTATATAGCATACATACATAAACACTTATGTCCCTTAATGAATTAGTAAAGATGCATTAGAAAGATTTGTACATATGTCCTATGTAATAAGGCGAGTCTGCCAAAATTTTAGGCTGCGTGCCGCTTTCTGAATTTTCCTAACACAAAACCAAATATGATATTTGATCTAGTAATCAAAATCATGATCTATATATTAAACAGATATGAAATTCTTAATTACAACAAAGAAACGGGAAAATTTAAACTCATACGATTTTCACATGTAAAGACAAAGTACCTGCATGGCATAATAAATATTCTGATAACGCTTCTTGGGTGTAAATAACGATGATGATCTTTTGTGACGCAGTTTTACAATACAATGTATTTTATTCAAAATATAATAAAATATGATGCCTAAGCCAAACAGGAACAGAACGGGAGAAATGCCGCCGGCGCCTATTAATCAGAATATATGTCGCGGTGAGTTGTCAGACGCGAGCGGTTCCCGTCACGTCTTAAAGACTTGATACGTCTAGGACGCTTTCTAGCAATATCTGCGTGGTGTACGCGTCGCTGTGGCGTCGTTGCGCAGAATGTCGCCGAGCAACAATGTTGGTGCCAGTGTCGGTACTGCGCGCTCGCCGCGGCCAGCGGCGCCGGCCCGGCACACAAGCGCCATGAAAGTGGATCGGCCGAGCCCACCTCCCAGTACTTCTTAAGTCGGCATAGCCCGAAACTAGTCAGCCATTTATGAGCTTTTATGAAATATTGTTCTATTCGAAGAGACATCAATGCCGTTCATCGAACTTGGCTTACTTACATCGGATCAAGTTACTGTAAAATCTATGGTAGTTTCTAACACATATTGAGCTTACGACACAAATTTCAATATATTTATTGTCGTTTCACTATGTACCTATGGATAATATCCTATTTTATATGTAGATACTGTAGAAAGAAAGGAACACCGGTGAAGAACGCGTTGATATAAGAAACACAAAAGAATATTCCTATACAAAGAGATTAGCCGTCAGTTAGTAGACAAAGAGAATGTCAATATTGGTTTGTATGGGCGGTAAACACTGGACGTCTCGGGCGACCGACTCCCGAGAATCCGACCATGTTCCGTTCTATATGTACTCATTTATTATGGTCTTTCAATTGTTTTAGGAACAAAGACTGTCTTTCTTCAAGCTTACAAGGTAGAGGCTATTCCAATATGAATATTGACTAAGATATTACTAAACAAACGCACAAGAAAATATTAGGAATACATAGCCATACAAGAATTTAAACATTGCCAAACAGTAGACATCGATCGGAGCTTCACATACCTGCCGAATAAAAAATAAGTGAATAATTCAAATAATAACAGTACAATCATTCTCAGTCATGAGCCGTGAAAGCAAAACATCGTTGCCGTTTGTTTCTAAACATTGTGTGCAAATTTCTGTCGATAAAACCAAATAAGCGCACTCCGCGCCGATCGACACCGGCTGTTTATGCGTTTTGTGGGATTATTGTTACTGTCTGTTCCACCGGGAAAGTATTTTGTACTTTTCTAAATAAGACATATTTATCCAAAGTATTGTATGTGTCAATAAACTTGTTGAAAGATTATTTCACAAAGTTAAGTTCTTACTAGACTATCGTTAAAAGCTTACATAGAGGTGTAGAATTATATTGTCTGCTAAGATATGCTTCCAAATACAGAAGGAGAAGGGAATGTGTTCTACAACGTATACAGTCAGATTATGCTAATAAATATCTGCACAATTACTCACGTTTGTTTACAGTTGAATACATTTAGTATCACGTTCTCTTGTAAGTAATCAGAGCACGTACCCTATCGGAAGAAATATCCACAACATTAATATGATTTGGCAAAACCACTTGTTCACTATTGTATTAGCGAATATCCATTCAATAACATATCTTCGAAAACTCGAAGCTCAGTGTTTTTGATTTTAAACAGTAACACAGTCAAGTTATTTGCAATAGCAATTTGTTATGTCCACTTTGAATAAACAGTTCCTTCCGCTAGACAAACACTTGTGGATACTAAGTAGTGTTTATCCCATCAACTATTAACAATATATTGTTCTTCTGTCGACCTTATCTCTATATAATACAATACAAATGTGGCTCTACACGTCACGTAGAGGAGCAGTGTGGGTGGCGAATTGATACAAAAATCTTAATAACCAGAAAATAATTAATTGAATGATAAAATGTTATGAGAGCAAAAAGGTTACGCGATAAGTCCGCGCTTATTGAATAAACATAGAAAAATATGTAGCCGTGAAACTGTACAAGTTTTGTATCGGTATGAATGCAGCCACACATGTGAGTGATGCGTACGAAGTGCAGGAGATTCTCAGACTCAAACATTAACCTTTGAGCAATAATTATTGCATTAGATAAGATTTTGTTCCAGATTCTAGAAGACCTCAACATAATACGATATTTAACCGTGTTTCTCGATAAATGACTGTAAATTGTATCGAATGTGAGCACGATGGCAGATGTGCGTTCTAACTTGTACTCGTACCTTTATCGCTTGACCTAAACATTTGGTATGACCAATATGTTGTTGTCGCTTGTTATTATTTGCATGGAAAACTCAACTTATGTTTTGAATTCCTCTATTTTCCCAATATGTTGCATATACCTTGATGGCGAATGTAATTATTTTCCTTGTTAAGACCTCTGTCGTGATATTAGTACATAAGCTATTAAATTAAATATTTATTTTCATGTTCGAAATGGTGGGAGAGATGTAAACGTTTTATGGTCTGATAAAAACGTTGCGAATTCAAGAATATGTCAAATATCTGTGAATTACATTGGGTCTTATTGTATATTTTAAGATTATGGAGATACAAATAAAATATGTTTCTTTCTTTCTTCTTATTAAAATGATTTTTAAATAATATTTTATGAAATTGAATGTAACATAACATTTTTACTATTATGTTGTCATTTGCAGTTTAAACCAATTTTGTCAGGTGCGAATCCAGTAAAACCAATTGCTTTTTGCTTCGACTTTTACATTTGCTGTAGACTTTGCCACTTAGATAATCACAACCATAATTTCAAATTGTTGAGACCATTTATCCGCTTGTTGAAACACATTTTGCAATGAGCAGAAAGAAAATAAAACACTCAGAACAATACAAACTTATAGCAAATTAGTAAATAACATAATACATTTCGATCATTTTATAGCTTATCGTTAAAATCACCATCTCGCTTTGCTTATTATTATTATTATGTTACTGTATTACAAGTTTCTCTACACGTATTCAAGCAAAAGATAATTTGAATTTATGGCGAAGTGCGAACATATGCAACGTTCCACCAATTGTAAAATTAGTAGGCCTTAAATCAAAACAGCATTGATTTGAATGGTAAGTCCAATAAACGATAAAAGTAGAAAATTTATAGGTATTTAGTTAAAATAATACTAATACAAGTATCTACCAGAAACATGAACTAATTTTTATATTATCTGGTACACTGACTCATCATTAAAACCTATTATTAATGCGTTTGATTTAGATTTTGGAATATTGACTTGATGATAGTTTGAATGGCTGGCAAAGGCGACAAGTATCTAATAATATTTTGGTACTTGATATGCTGTCTTACGTATGAAGCACCCAGGCGTGAACAATAGTCCAATTAATATAAAACACAAAGATACCTAATTAAATTAATTTAAAACTTTAAAATGTTTTATACTTAAATCATGAAGAAGGAGAAATAATATTTTTACATTAAAATTTGAGTAGATATTGTAATATTAGGTATGCAAAAAGATGAAACAAAACAGCTTCTTTAATAAAAATATTAATTTAACGTATGCAAATATGACATCTTTTTTTGACATTGGGTCCAAGCAGAATATTGATTATAGAATATTGTTATAATTTAGAGTAACTTCTATAAAGACAATAACATGCTTATATAAGTGTAGACGGTAATACGTATGGAAATGAATCGATTAGGAAAACAAATAAAAATTATGTTTGAAATCTTCTGATTTACTACTGAATTAGATCTTTTTAAAAATAAGTCATCATAGAGTCTAAAAGCGAATTGTCTCGTCTTTAGGTATAATATAAATATTTTTATATAAAATCCAAATAGATAGAGGTAAAGTATAGCATGTATATTTAAAGCGCGTCGTATCGAATAGTGTTTACTTTGCAAAGCGCGATCCTAGTCTAGAACTAAAACTAGTCAGTTAACTATTCATGAAAGTTGCTCCTGGGCCGAGACAAGAATGCCAGCTGGCGCCACTCCGCTCCGCTAAGGACTCGGTACCAATACTAACTACATAAAATCTCGTGCGTTTTAGATCGAAATGTAATTTAAAAAAGATACGGAGAAAATATAATCTTTATAGAACTGGAATACAAAGCTATCATAGCTTTGTATTCCAGTCAGCTGTAATGTCTTAAACATTTTCTATTTATGAGTCCTGGTTTATGATATATTGACTGATACTATTCTACGAGATTCAGAATCTATATATACATAAAATTTATAGCGGCATGTACACAAAGATTGCCAAAAGTACCCGTTTTATTACGCTCCGACATCTATAACGTTGACGCACTAAAGGTGCTCGCATCCGTCAGTTTTTTATGCTTGTAACGTGACTATGTTAAAATAGTACCGGTAATAGCTTATAAAGTACCACTGTCAAGATATGATTTATGAAGTAGGATTCACCTACCTGACAACGTAATTCTTAAATCCCTTATCTTGCGTAAAACCATAATTACACGCAGTTTGTTGAACATCGCGTAATATTAAGTATACCTATTCAATTCATTTTCCTTATATGGAGGCATTTTAATAGCAAGTTATTAAACGATCAACGGAATGAATGCAACGGCAGTACAGGAAGACTGCAATAAAAATGGCAAATTAATTCTAACATCCCGCTTTAGTATTTTGTAGTAAAATGCTTGCTCAAATATTTCATTACAATAAGAGGTAATATACATAGGTACAGTGTGTACATACAGCATAATTTAAAGCAGCGGTTCCAGATAAGAGCTCTTTTTGTTAATAATAATTACCTTACAATGTAAAAATAACGGTTGCTTTCACGGTTAACTATTACGTTAATTATTTTTTAAGGTGATATGCAAATTATTTTATGATTCATCTATGGCAGGAAAGAACAATGCCTATTATTGGCCCAGTTTTGGAAGTCATGGACAGCACAATAGGGTTTAAATTAGTTGTGGAATAATTATTATGTAATATAATATCATTTATAGATATTACTAAAGATGTGCCAAGAAATTTATTCATAACTAGCTAACCCGCGCAACTGCGTCTGCTTCATAAGAGAATTTACCCCGTTTTTGCAACATTTTTCATTGATGCTCCGCTCCTATTGGTCATAGCGTGATGTTATATAGCCTATAAACTTCCTCGATAAATGGGCTATCCAAATAATTTTTCAATTCTAAGCAGTAGTTCCTGAGATTAGCGCGTTCAACCAAACAAACAAACTCTTCTGCTTTATAATATTAGTATAGATTTATATTTAAAAAGATGTTTCATCGTAGAACTAGTCAAAATGTAATAGATAAGAAGGTGCCAGTAAAAAAATCATGATAATCATATATGTATTGTTAATCGATTTAATATTTTCTCTACTGATAATAATTTGATTAGTAACTAGCAAAAACTTACTTGGCAATTAAGCACTTTTGATGTGTGTAAGGTGTTTAAGGTATAATGTAAAAAGGTAAAATGGCAACACTTTTTTGACACTTAGTTTAATTTTAATAATGAATATATAGAAGACATCTAAAAGCTGTGTATTATTGCACTTATCCATCATCCGCTTACTGTGAATCCCTATCCATTCCTTTTTACTCAAAACAACGAAATAACGCTGCAGTCTAACTTCGATACTTTATTAAAGGCAGGAGGTTTTATGAGTAGTTTTTCAATAAAATTATGAACGTGGCAGACCTCTAATCAATTTTAGATTATTAGTTAAGCACTAATTTATCAAATGCAGTAACAACTAGTACAATTTTTGACTGACCACCTCTACGGCGGTGGCATTATGAAGGTTGGGCATTGTTCTTTCTTGTACTAAAGCGATTTTTCGCAATCACAGCTAGGATTGCCACTGTAAAGGTAAATAGCTGATCATTAATTTAAATAAGTATAATTATATTTATGATCAATTTATAGAGTATAATTTTTTTTACGCTAACCTAACATAGTACCTTAGCTTTAGTTTAAACATATCATAGCCCTAACTGCTTCAACGGACGTCTATTTGCTCACTTGATGGTGAGTGTTTATCGCCGTTCATGGAGTACAGGCAATGCCAAGCCGCTGCCTACAGTAAGACATACCATAGGTACATACTTCTAAATAATTACCTGGAGAAAGTGAATATCTATATGACACCACCTACGAACGTATTGCTACCTAATAGGTACAGTCAGTCCTAGGCTTTTGTAGTTTGTGTTGCTATTAAGATTTTAATTAAAATAATATAAGATTATTTTGTAAAATTAATGGGTGTCTTGTAAACTAAAGTAGGTAATGATATAGTGCTAAATATTTAATTATGTATCTAGTATTCGTGTTATGGATAATTGGAACTGTCTGTCGAGGACAGTGTGAAGGTTTAGACCCAGCCACCATTTCTTACAACGCTAAACACAGTTTGCAGCTTTGTGTTGTTCTCTCGCAAAGTAAAATCGCAATAATGCTGCTTTAAAAGACGGTATGTCTACAGGTTTTACCTTTGGTTTGATTTTAATAACACTTTTGCTTTAAGCTGGCGAAATTTAGTTACAATGTAACTTTGCCTAACCCTTCGGGAACGTACAGGCTTACTATTATATTATGAATGTCAGCGCATGAAGTCCTTCGTAGTTAATTTGCCATTTAAAGTTATATAATACGACATGGTATTAATTTTTTAGACATCTAGATTAACTATTTTAGAACTTTTTGTGCTAGCTTTGCTTATAATATGCCTAGGGAATCAAAGTTACACAATTTTTGGCAAGTCATTTTATATGTGATAACTGTGATACGTTGAAATAAGCAGTTCAATATAATGATTTAGGTAAAAACTCAGTTGATAATAGATCAATTTGCGATTTTGTTGGAAATTTAACATTATACTATTACGCGTGGACGCCATTGCGCTGTGTTTTAATTATATCGTGTAAAATTTGCTGCAACACCTACTGGAATTCATTTTACGTAACATTGTAGATGTGAGACCTGTATGTACACATTGCACACGTCGATAGCGTGACTTTTGATATGATCAGCGGATAAAATGACCCTGGTAGAGTAGAATCTCGTAGTGTTGTGCTATGTATCTATTTAGATTATATTTTAATATGTACGCATTCGTTTTCACTAATATTAATGCAAGGTATGTTAGAAAATACAAATTTCCAGGTCGCGAAAGATGTTGCTTGTTTTTCGCATCGGCTATCAGTGTTATCACTAAGCTCACTTCAGTAGCAACATGGATTTTCCTCGTATTACGTTGGACGTAATTTAAAGCTGCTGGAATCTACGTGTTTTGCCTATCTACGTCCTCTTTCAGCGATATACAAGCGCGTGTCTGTTTTTTATTTAATCTCTTTCAATGGTAGTCTATGAAAATATTATTATAGTCTTGAGTCGATCGATAAACAAAATTCTTATCAATAATTGTTGTGCTAACGATAATTACGTTCGTAGCTCATAAGGCTATTGGAAATTTACCCTTAGGGTAAAGTTTAATACGTACTACATTGACGTATGCCTTTTAGTGTAGGTACTTATATAATAATTTAACAGTTGTATGTGTAATAATAATAATAATATTCTACCACATACACACAACACCGTCTAGGCCAAACTAAGCAGAGCTTGTACTATGGTACTAGACAATGGATAAACATACATATATCCTTTTTTTTTTTAAATACATACATATTATACATAGAAAGACCCAGACCAAGACAAACATCCATATTCATGCACACAAATGTTTGACTTGTGCGGGAATCGATCCCGCGACCTCAGGCGTGGCAGTCGGTTACACTAACCACTACGCCATGGAGGCCGACAGAGATTAAGACGATATTTGACTTTGTTGGTTTAAAATAAGGCATAGTTGTCACTTTGCCGTGAAATTAAGTTCAAGATCGATATCGCGTTAGGTTATAGATACATAGATGGCATGACCAGATCCATAATAGGCGGAGCTATTACCGCACATCCGATACAATGGTGTTCACTTTTACTCGGTTCGTGTTGCCACACAATGCTTAGCGTTATGTCACAATTCTATATTATAATAAGCGAAGACGTTGCATTGTCACTCATTATGTTTTTATTTTTGGCATGCATGTAACTGCTTCATATTACAAGTCTTACATAATGTCAAGTTAAAAACGTTGCCTGGGTACCTGAATATTTATATTAGTATTTAATAATCTACATTATTTGTAAAACTTATGACATAATTCACTTTTGTAACTTTTTGCAATAATTTGATTTGAGCAACATGATTTCTTATTCTTGAGACAAGGAGGACTGCACGACATGAGTGTTGAAAAAGTTCAGTAATCATTAAGAATAGCACCCTCCACACTGTCTTGTTTACAAAAATGATATTGTATTGTCCGAACGACTACAATAGAGGTATAAAGACGCATTGTATTATTTACACAGTAGCAGTTTTCACTTTCGTCTACAATGATAAATGAGGCGATTAACGATTCCGCCCGCGGGCAGGACGTCACGTCGCAGTCGCAGCTTCCGCATTAGCACGCCGCGCCCGCGCCGCCTCGCCGCAGCCGGCCCGCCGCCGTGCCGCCGCGTCCCTCACGGAACAATACTGCGGTCTCTCGCGGGACAATGCCACTGTGTACACGCACCTTTACTTTCTACTCTTTCTACAAACATAATGCCTGCACTGCGATACTAATTAATGTTTGGTGCTTATTTTAATTTTAAATATTCCATGCTATTTATATTGTGTGGGCGGACACTTTCACTTTATGATTTTGTCATCAGCGTGATCTAATATGATGCAAATTATTTATTTATGACGGCTTCTAAAGAAGATAAACGAGTAGCCTGTCAAGGAAATATCGCCAGTGTATAAAACGAGGTAGCTCCACGTGCTTGGTGTATAGAGTGCTCGGTGTCTATTCTATTATGTTCTTATTAAGTATTCCATAGTGGAACATTACTTCCTTCCTCACTCCGTTTATTCCGGGAGTTCCGACATAACTTCAGACTTGTATAGAAGCACTTTTGTGTACCTACTACGAATCAAATATTAATAAAGTTTAATAAGCTTAAATCAATAGGAAATCTTTTCTTAAATCAATATTTAATTCAGAAATTTTTGAACCAAATAATTATAGCAATACAAATAGGGCTATATGCCCTATTTGTATTGCTATAATTATCTTGAAAATATTTTGACTAGTCATGCTGTTAATTTAAGTTAGAGGTTTGTTAAGTTTAACTATTAACTCTATAATAAAGAAACAGTCCCACGGTTTCCCCACTTGATTATATTATTATATTTGCAATACTTTAGAAGAACAATTCGCATGTTGAAATGATGTAGTCTTTCTTAATCTCAAATGTTAATGGAAATTTTGTGCCGAAATGTTCGAATACAATATTGTAAACGTTATGATAAGATAAATGATGTCAGCAGAGTGCGAGGCACGACTGCGTACTCCAAACGGTGCTTACTTCTGTAGTTGGTATATTAAGCTTGTCACATATGCAACTATAATATACATTAATGCAAATTATAGCAAGATATCTTTATAATTTTTATGCACCCATTATTTCTAGAGTTTGCTCATTTTTGATTGCACATTATAAATTAAACTCTCATACTAATTATATACAATACCTCTAGGGATCGACGTTAATAGCTACGTTTACAGAGGGGCATAGGACGATGTCTTTTTGTAAATGAACAATGTAAAAATTTATTTATTTCGTTGCTGGTTTCAATACTGTTTAATGTAACTGGGCTTGCCCAAGTCTTCATCAAATACTCAGTAGTCATGATCATGATGCATAAATGTTGACAATCCATAGCTCTACCTGACAGGTGTATATTGTAGTATATCAACGTATATTATAGCTTTATGTGATAGGTGCTTGTTGATACAGTCATACGTAATGAAAGCACTCGCTAACACTGTTTGTGTAATTAGTGATAGTCGTATTTGACTAAGAGTTAAAGTCATTAGGTGAAATTGTTTCTTGGAACATTAGGCGGCAGGTAGCCATAATTGATTGACATGTTGCGTTCAGTAAACTGCATTTGAACCACAAACATTTATAAAACTTCTGTTGTACAAGCTGCTAATTAAAATTCTCTTGTTGTATGCATGTATTCATTAAGCTTTGAAAAGTGAATCTGACGTATTACCGTGTCCATCTCGTTAAATTGATTTTAAATTAATAATTATAATGCTATTATTTATATTTCGTTAGAACGTTCAGGTGTTCTAGAATGCACGATCAGGTTGAAATCTGCCTGAGGTTTTGACAAATGGGTCTTATAAAAAAAAAACTATGATTTGTAAGTTTTGCTGCATGATCAATCATAATGATTAAAGTCGTGCTTTCTGACTGGTCAATCCGGTTGCTCTAAATAAGTTGGAATAGCGTTAATGAAGTTTCTATCTGCAATATGACCAGTCATAGTAGCTTAATGTATGAATAAATAACCTCATAACTGGCGTAATGCGTGTGTAATATACCTCTGCCTACCCTTGGAGCAAAACAAACGTGAGGTTATTTCCAATGTTTTACAACGCGGTTGATATAAAAACCGCGAAGGGACGCTCTATCGCAACAAGATTACGTCCATTAAGGCGCGGTCACACAGTAGCCGAACTACGCTCGTTAATGTTGCATTAGATCGATAGAACAGCCGGTTTCTTGACCGCTAACGTATAATTTAAAATTTATTTTAAGGAAATGTTCTTCATTGTATAAACGAGTTACATTTACTTTAAATATTAAATTATATTAATTTTTACATGTTAATAGCTTCTCTGGGTTAGTAGATCTATCTAATAACCCAGAGAAACTATTTAGTGACTTTGAATAAGATGGATAGATTTTACTGTTTCGATCGTCGTTAATGTCTCAATCTTACTGATGTTGCCATTTCTGTATGCGCTTTCTCTACCCATCAAACAACATATTAATTTCTGACCCTTAAGATAGCAACATACAACATAAAGTCAATGTTTCTGACCCCATCTAATCCTGTTCAAGTCCGTCAACATCACACGTTGTTATCACGAACTATGACGAGCGTTTACTCACTAGTAATTGTATAATTAGGCATTAAGGTACCTTTAAGTAGGCCATTTGACTAAATAGTTATGACTCTTTAAAAACACAATACAATGGAGGAAATACCCGTTTACGAAAAAGTGAACGAACACATCTAAACTATATATCACACTGTGTTTATTAGTCACAAGTAGTTAGTATATTTAGGGCACTGTTAATTATCGTACTGTTAGGGCAACAAGTTGTAATGACTATCTAACTATAAGTGCAGGACGTTGGAGCCGTAGATTAAAGTGTCAAATAATGATTACCTTGTATACAACACACTAGCCAACGAAATAGGATAAATAATTAAGATAGTGCAAGGCGCCACGTCTCGAGATATACTAATGAAGTAATGATGGTAGAGTGTAAAATGACTAGTGGCTATTGTGGCTACCTATAAACATGTCAAGGTCTGCCGGCTGTCTAATATTTAACAAACTTTACGATGACGAGTCCAGATGTGTTTTTTTTTAATTTTCCTCTGACTGTGTTCATAGCTGTATATCCACCTGTTTAACATACGTATGTGTTGATGAGACGAAGTTAATTAATAGTAAAATGTTTCGCTCGATTCGAGTGTGTACTATAAATCTTACAAGTTAATTTTAGGTTGTCAAATGTATTGTATATTGTATGTATTATCTTTTTAAGATAACTCTCGGATTAAGGGATAATCCAAAATCTTGAGATTATTTGAATTTCTGGCGATTTTTGAGTAATCTCCATGTTGGAATTACAAATATTAAATCATGATCACAAATAAACACTCTAACAATCCTGCACAGACAATAAATGTAAAAAACAGTTGTTCAACTGCTTTGTAAATTTATTGTCCGTGTAGGAATCAAATTAATTGAACTCTGAGGCTTAAAGTGTCAAAGAAAGGAACATTTAAAGACAACCACGCCACAGACTATACCATTCATGCTGTCAAAATATTTAAACTTGAAATTTAATAGTATATAATATAGCCTGTAAACTTAACGGATAAAAATTGTTACAGCGCGGTTATGTATGAGTGTTATATTGGTACCGCGTTAAATTAGAAGATTGACGCAGTTATCGTAATACTTTGTGTTTTTGGCATGAATCCACTAATGAGAGCGATGGTACAACGATTTTCATTTGTTATGAAGCGAATGAATGAGTTTGTTTCACAACAATATTAATTGGTATTTCCTTGTGTTGCTGTTGCATTTATTCAAACTATATGTATAATACATTTATTATGTTGTATATTGCAGGTTTATTTATCCCTGGAAGGTTAGACCCAGTTGCATATATCACACCCATGTTTTGCTAGCTATGTTCCCACGTAAAAAGGGGCGAGCCCACGTTCAAGCACAACCCAGACAGTGCCACTTCATTTCATTTAGCCGGGAAAATATATGAAATTGCCCGGCGCTATAATAGAAATTAAGACCTTGCGATTGGCAGTTGTGTAAATGCTTACGCTGACGTCGCAAGCCCAAGACATACATGTATAAAATATGTAATGTTTAATTAATACCACATTATATTGTTAACAAATATACGGATGTTTAATTAAGTACATCAATATTCTATCAATGAATTAAATTGTAGTCGAGAAAATAACATCTGTAAACAAGGTTCAAATAAAGTAACATAATTATATGTCTGTTAAAATATGCGTTCGTGTTATTTCATAAGTGTTTATAGATATTAATAATTTGTATAATCTCTGCTTTGCTTGGACCACAATGCGCTAAAATTATGATGGATAAAGTTTAGATTGGCCAATCTTCTATTAACTTCTAGTATTTGTACCTAGAGGCCTCCGAAATGAGCGATGGAAAGATTTCAATGGAAAACATTAAAACAGCTTTCTACGCAATAGGTACGCAGTAGTTTAGGCAAGATGAAAAATCTTTTTTGATAGACCAATCCAGGCACAGGCCGTGAGCAATAAAGCCAGCATAATATCTGTTGAAATTGTGTCGTGGTACTCAAGAACTTATTCCAAAGCTCGTATAGAGAGTTTTGTGAGAAAACAGATTATACAATGCTATTTATTAATTATATATACATAAATATGTTTGTATAATGGTTATTTCTACTACTACTGGTCTGCCTCACCTTGTAATCAGTTGTTATACCAAGGCAATGTGTATTTTACTAGCAAAAACGTGAAAAAGAACATTATATCTACAAGAGTCGTACAGTATGTTTTTAGATTCTACAACATTTCTATTTGTAATGTTAAATAGTTGTTCCATACTTCCTACAGTTCTCCCGTTACTCAACGTTGTTATAAAGGTTTAAAATAGGTTTCAGAAGATTAAGTTACTTTAACATTAAGTTGTAATTATAATGATAGAGAATGTTGGTAGCTTATAATTACAGTCTTAATTAGTAATATTTTTAACAGCCATCTTTTGAATTAAGATTGTTACTTAATCTTTTGGTAATTTTGTAAAATGAAGCTTATTTATAACTGAATATAAAATGTAACGACATCTTTTAATTTAATTTGACTGTAGCTGTCAAGAATAGAAATCTAATAGTTTTGTAGAGCGTATATCCTTATTTTTTATCGACAGCTGTGGTTTGGAAAATTTACCAATCCACTTGGTTAAGTAACCACGCCAGTTGCCATCCCGATTTAACACGCGATTGAGATTGAGATTGCCGCAAAGTTTTAATGTTTATTTTCTTGTTTATTGAATCCTTAGGTATATCTAAGTAATGCCAAGCTATAAAATAGGAATAGATACATTTCCTTTGACCACTGAATTAGTGAATTTGACTGTATACAAGTGGAGCTGAAAGTGAACTCTACATCTAACTGTCCGGTACTTTGTTTGGTATTTATTCTACCATGTACAAATAGTTTTATTGTGCTAATAGTATTGTCAAGCCCTTTGTTGGAGCGGAATGACTTCATCACATTAGTTCACCGTAAGCAGCCATCATTTCCATACCTTTATTGCGGCTATCCTTCGAGTGGCTTGTAGCAAGAAATATTTGCATTACTCGATTTACATTTAGATTATTATAATTGTAGTACCTAGTTGTGTACCTTACCGGAACAGCGTTATTATGAAAATTCGCTCAAGCACACCATTCGACAAAAGGGAAAGCACGGAATCAAATAGGCATCGATTCCATTGTTTGCTGTCACTTTTACCTCGCGAAACACGTTTGCACTATTGTCGTGTCGCCCCTTGGCATTTTCTGCTCACCCGAACAATGGCGCCGATTGTTTGCACTCACCTCTCGATGGACAATTAGTAAGAAGCCGATCACGAGATAATGCCACATACACGACACTCACACCACCAATGACTGACCAATAATAACGCAGTCCTGTCTTTCAAAGGAATTCCTTTCATTCATAACGTTTATTTTATTCGCCGCGTCTATGAGATAGTTGTTTCTGCAATCATGCAAAGGTAATTTTTGATTATGCACACCATTTTTCTCCTTGACCTGCACAATCTAAGTGCTGCAAAAATATTATAATAGGTTTATCGTAGAACAACTTGCTTTTGTTAAATACTAACAAAAGAAACTTATAATCACGGTAGTCTAAAAATATAACCAGTCTGTATGAATAATTTAAATAGGAATTTATCAACACGCTATAAGTTTAATTGGAATAAAACAGATTTGTTGCTTGACGATATTAATGAAGTTTCTACCTACGTTGGCTTCCACAAACTAGATAAGCTATTCAATGGCGCATAATTAGGCATATAATTGTATGATGACATAGCATGTAATCCGCCTTTTAACCAAAACTAAATTTCGTGTGAAAAAATTAGTACCTACTATTTGTAATGCGATTGGTCAATTACAAATAGGTGGACTGATTTCATTATATTGTAGTTCAAGAAGACTAATAACAAGTATAGTTTGTCAATAAAATGACGATTAATTATTTCAACAAAGTACGAATATTTGTAAATAAGTAAAACCACGGAATGTAAAGGTTGCAATCGAATACGTATCGTACTTTGTTTGGAATATCCGCTGGTGTAGTAGCAACAATGTTTTAACTTTTATGCGATGCATGTATTTTCTAGATCCGTGTCGCGTATTCCATGGCCACACGTTTAGGCGTGTAAAGTGGGTGTACATGATTATAAGATGACAACAAACATGCCATTATATTGACGAAGGTCCAACGTGGGCTTATAAATGAAACCTATATCAAATGTGTTCTTACTACAGTATCGACCAAAATCGACAAGCTGATGTCCTCCAATCAACTTTCTCTTTTAAACCATTTAGTGTAGTGACTGAACTAAGTTTTACTTTGGCTGAAGATCAAGGCGGAATTAGGTAACTACAGAATTGATCTAAAAGTCTTTAATCAATAACTCGTGTGTAGCTAAAATTTATAAGAGAAGTGTTCATTCCAAATTGAGTGATCGATGTTTAAAGAACACCGCGGTATGTGTCAATTAAAATAAAAGGGAAATATTGACAAGGAGAAAAAGTTTGTCATAACATCGGCGAAGTGTGTCATGGCTGTCTCTATGTCAAGAAAACTCTTGTTACGTGCCATAGACACTTCAAAATAAAAAAATAATATCGGGTAAACTTGGTTATGTGAACAAAGTGCAATTAGTAGGCAACACTAACTTCTATTAAGAAGTCTAAATATTCATCAATTATCAAACTAAATTAATGTATAATTAAGGATAATAATTATAATCGCATAATTAATAACTTCTGTTTTTTATAATAATAATTTTGATTTAGATTATTAGATTGATATTCATATTTTCTACATCAAATATGTATAATTTTATGATATCATAATGTACATATATTATATGGTCGTAACATAAATTACATTGTGTAAGTAGGTTCAACAAAACGTAAGGATCAAGTGCGAATTTGCGAAATTTTCTGTACTACTTACAATCCTAATTTGTTGAATGTAATACGTGGTTGCAATAACATTAACAGTCCAGGTTTCCTTGTAGGGTACAATTCGCGGCTGTTGAAAGGTTACAAAGATTCCGGACTTTGATCTTTATGCGTAACTCAACGCAATATATCCGTGTGGCTTAGTGGCACGCAGGATTTATTATATCTAACACAAAGAGCTTTCAAGGTAAATAAGCAACTTACTGCTCATTCTTATTGACAAATCCATGTGCGGAAAACCGCGCTTACTATACAATATTCATTTGATTGAACGATGCACGTGACTTTAGATGGGTTTCTCATCAATAGGAATCAAAATAAAATCAATGAGATTTAGTGTTCGATTCTTTTTTTATTAACACAAAAATACAGTTGAATTCGTAAAAGGTCGACATTTTCATTAATCCGGTTTTCCTAAAATGCTTTTAGATATACATTCGTTTGGAATGGACTGTTTATAATCAGATTAGTTTAATTCAACATAGGCTAATGTAAATAGTTGCCGGTATCGGCCTATACAACTGAAAATTGATATCGTGTTGGTTTGAATCACTCACAAATGCGTTAATCTTGTGTAATTATTAGGTAATTCAATTCAACACGTCTAATTAATTAAACAAATTTTAGTTTTTCAATTAAAATTGTTGAATTTTTACAGGTAACCTATAATATGCAGTGTAATCATCGATCTGAAAGTAATTAGGTCAGTTTAAACAATTGGGCCAGTGTCCGCGAGCAAGCAGGTGTTGATTCAAATTTAATGAACCCCAGGTTTGCTCTAATGAAAACTCGCAATGTAATATGTACACGTGAATGTAATACGATGCCATTGTTGGCACAGCCGATATAACGGCGACCGGATATTTGCAATTCAATTGCAAATTGAACTATCGTGTAATTTCAATACGAAAGTTCCGACGTATTCAATGGTCCATTTGTAAATTTTTGAAGAGCTTGTCCATATTTTTGTTTATATATTTGCTCAATTGGGCTTGTTTGATCATACATTTTTGAAAAATACAATACAAGTAACCAGTAGCGGTGAAAACGTGGTTAAAATATCTGCCAACATTGAAATTCTTCTGAATACATTCGCGAGCAAATGTTTTTCTTTGCGTTTGGTAAAGCAATTACAGTGTATTCACCTCACCTCAGATGCTTTCCTGTCTCGTTCGTCGCCCATTAACTGCAGGGAAGGATCTCGGAAGGGGGAGAACTGAGAAATTTCCCCCTAGAGAGCTTGGGGTGGAAACGTACATACATGTGTGGGCTGTTATCTGTTGCATATTGGGCCTGTATGAGGCATATTTTGGCTGATACAAAATATGCCTGGCTCATTCAGAATAAGATTTGTTTATAGAGACGTCAACTACCTAAAACGTTTGTGACAGTCTTGAAAAGTAATATTCAATTCCAATATATTATCTACTTATGTATTTGTTGTAATGGTATTATGTAATAACATTTCTGTATCGTATTTTTTGGCGTTTCGTTTTTCACCAGCAATGGTAGTGTAAGTATTACTTTTAATAGGCTTGTATGAACCGCTCCTGAAGGATCACGGAAAATATAATAGAGCTAAGCTTTCCAAATTTATATGTGAATTGCTATACCGAGTAATGGATCATTAAGATAATACTGATATCGATGTGTTCAATATGGAACTACTTATACGTAGCTTTTCATTCAGTTACGATTATGTATTTCTTCTCCCTAGCCTTTATTATTCCCAAGTCACTTGAGGTCGGCTTTTCTGGTCTAATTGGATTTGGCTGAATATCAGTTTTTTACACGGAGCGGCTGCCACATGACTTCCGGAACCCGAAGGCTAACGATACCCTAAGGCTAGACCAGTTTTAGGATATTATAGGGCATTGATTTCCCGATAACGACTGCCATAGGTGTTCATGGCAGCCGGTACCGACGTCTTAACGTGCTCTCCGAGGCACGGAGCAGGCGATAAATGTCAATCAATACATACATAATTTCGAAAAGTCATACAACTTCCGAAAATCAGCGGTGCGCGACGTGGGTTCGAACCCGAGACCCTCTGCATTCCAGTCTGTTGATCTCCCCACTGAGCTATTGCTGCTTTGCGTTAGGATTATGTTTATAAGATAGTATTGAATAAAAAAAATATGATTCTATTCTAAGGATGTTGATGTTCGGAGTTGTATTTGTGTGTACGGAGTGCACCTGCGCTCTGCGTCTCGACCCTTCTTTAAACAGGTAGAAACATACACGGGTATATTTATCGTCGTCTAGGAGGGTAGCTTGGAATAGCCATATACCTACTCGTACAAAACATGTGACGGAAGAAATACATTGTTTTTTTATACCCGGTTCCAATAAGTATGTATCAAGGCCTGCTTGCGGTTAATTATAATCTAAATTTCGATACTTTAAACATGAGTTATTAAAGTTTTGTTCCAATACTGAGAATTCGCCTACAGCCTCATTATTAAAATTCTCCTGATAATTTGGCCTTTGTGAATAATAAATCACCGTATAAGTCATAGGTGGTAATCATTGGCGTTGTTATTAGATAAATATACAAGTAAAATGTTATCTACTATCTAGCGTATAATCCTGAAAGATGAATCAATGATCCGTACATCCTCTATAGAAACAAAGCAATTATACAGGTGAATTAAATTTCAATGTAAAGTCAACCTTCCGGGTACCAAGTGTAGCCAGTAGTTAGCTACGTGACCATCGAACATGATACTATAGATTTGATGCAAAATATACATACCTGCAAACTCACGAAGGAATTGCTAATGAATCAGTTCCGTGTGCCTCCGTAAAATTGAATTTGTTACGTATAAAATTAACTCTATTGTTGTACAAAGTACGTCTATACGTGGACGAATGAGAACCTAGCATGATGTATGCCGATAAAAATAAATACAAAGGCATCGCTGACTATTATTATGTTCGATAACTAGACCAAAACTAAAAGAGAAGCCTAAGATATTTTACCAGGCTACGGTATATTACTTTATCTCTCTCGCTAGTCTCTATCTATATAAAACACAGATTAAAAATGCAGACGCAATGACTGCTTATAGTTATGTCAAACATTGTACTCGGTAATTAAAAAAACGTTGCCAACGACCAGTTCATCATTTAAAAAGCTGTTTATACTATTACGATGCTGCTAATCGAATAAAAGCTTCCGATAATATTAATTCTAAATATTTATATAACATATTTGACAAAGTTGTATCATGCTTGTTGTATAATTTCATGGTAGTGTTTGTTAAACATAACACTAAAGCGAATAACTAGGCGACTCGACTTCGACCATTACATTAATAACTTCAATTGCTCGTTGTAAGTTTCGCTGGACCAACAGCATGTCTTACACGACTCGTGTTTTCTTGATTGGATTGTTCAAGCGTCGCGTTGTTAAGTTCCGAGCTACAGTCCTCTAAATGCTTGATTTTAATATAAATGAAGATCATTGTATCTTGGGATCACATCAATTGTTCTGAAACGTAAACTTCCGCATATATATAACACGTCGTATGTTTGCGTCTAATTTGTTGAACAATTAAAGGCTAGGTTACACCGTTGTCAAGGTGCCAAGATCGTCTTCATTCTTATTATGTTCGTAGTATTTAAAAAGCCATCGATCTTCGTTGTATTGGACACTTGTAACGCTTGAATATTAGCATATACACATATACATGTGTGCTCCTATCGACCACAAACAAACTCTTTAAGTCACGTGCACCAATATCGATTAACTGGGTTGGCACTTCAAATAAAACCATTCAAAAGCAATATTCATAATATGCCCTATTCCTGCTGTTAACCTTTAGGTTAGCAAAGTTTATTGTCGATTGGTTTTAGCACATTTTAGTAGCTGACTGTGTGTAAAAATACATGTTAATGTCTTATCTTTGTGGCGTTTTAAACGTTGACGCTTGCGTGAAAGTTGCATGACAAATGCCTTAATAGGGCCCCGTGTGCTATATGTAGGCCTCTAATAAGTCAACGTCATCTAATCACGTAGTGTCAATGTTGCGAACGGGGTGAACATCGGTCACTTGTTAACATCATTGCCTTACTACCTATCGTAACATTCTTACTTTCTATAAAAGGAAATCGAAATTATCTCACTACTTGGGACATTCCATTTCTCTCTCGGTAGTTTTGATAATTGTACCTCGCTCATTCGTTTTTATTTTTATCGTGCAGCAATTGAAATAAAACATATACTATTATCAACATTCCTCACAGCTGTGGACAAGTTCCTTTTCAAAAGCATACACCAAAATAGATACTTAAGCGTCAATTACATTTATGTTGCATTTGGATATGGTATAGTAAGTATTTTGTGGGAGCTCTTCGCCCCTTCCATCATATTGAGTGCCATATCCGATTGTATTAGGTACACACTCAATTGGGCTCTCTCACTCGCTGGCGCGACTCAATCACTGAATCATTACCAACTGCTCTATTTGCGGGGTTATTGTTTTGAGCCTGACCTCACTACTCGAACGTCCCATCATATGAAGTTTGGTGTTGTGTCACAGGTCGTAGCCGCGAAATTCGATTTCCTGTTTCTATTAGCTGGATATAGCCGGTCGCTCGGAAGTAACCAAGTTTTATCGAATCGAAACGCGTAAAGCAACCGCAACGCTGGATAGAAATTGCTTTAGTAAACTCTTGACTACAAATACACTTAAAGCCTCAAATCCCGTGGCTTTGTTTACTAACCGACGGGCCACAAAAAAGTTCAAAGACCTCGCGTAAAAAGAATTGTAAGACGTGTACACACACGATAAGAAATAAGAAACGGTGACCAGCAATTAATTCAACGCAAAGAAATGGAGTAAAAATGTCTCAATGGACAAAATACACGGTTAATTGGCGCGTTGCGCGGAGCACATTCTAGTTTGCCATAGAAGGAGGCAGATCTCCGCCTGGAGCGATATAAATAGCGAGGCGGACCGGGCCACAGACGTAAAGTGGACACCAGTTTTAGAAGTGCTCGCGTCTATTTCGAACAAGTGTAAATAAATCTAGCGAGTCACTTTCGTACACAGTTGTCACTTTCATTGCCCGCCGCGCCCGCTCGCCGTGTCCTGCCGCGGCTGCCGCGTCGCAGCACCGCGCCGATGCCCCACGGAACGCGTGCATCGCCACTTCATCAACAAATCGCGCCGGCTTATAATTTATAACTCACGCGCCACGTCTAATACAACATATCAATAACCAACTTCATCTTGCTAAACTAACACGCACATCTCAATTGTGGCGCACGCGAAATGTTCACGTTTTTCAACTTCCTATTTTCAAGTATTTGTTACTATGTAATTTAAGCAATTAAGATAACGAATAGTAAACACTAAATGTTGATTGGTGGGTGGCACACTTGTAATCACGATGTTATGATTCATTTTGTAATGGTTATGACTCCGATTCGTGCTTTTGATTTAAAGAGGAAGAAACCTATTCTTACGCAACTACATACATACATAGTTATATCTCAGTCTTTCGAAGGATAGGTTAGTGTAATGTTATCATAATAATTCGATAACCTTATTAATGTTAATTAAATGAAACATTACAAGTAATTCAATTTAATAGATCGTTGGAAAATTAATCGTAATTGTATTGCGGCATCCTTGATCAAACACGTTGTTTTGATTAATAACATGTCATGTAAACAGCTGTATTTGTCAACACACCAACATCTGTTAGGCATAGGTGATCTAATTGTTATTATTGTAAACAATTCCATTCCAAACGACAGGATTTTAAAGTACCCGTTTGGAAGGTAATGTTAGGGTAAAGCAAGCTAAAATTTTATTACAATTAAAAACAAAATTATCTTGTTAATTGGATTGGGAAGTGTCGACAAATACAAGGTCCAATCGCATGTTTAATTATTAATTTTAAAAGTATATTTAAAAGTACCAAACCTTACTTTGTGTTCTGTTAGACATAACGAACAAAGTAAGGTAGTAAACTAAGATAATCTCAAATTAAATGCGTTCGCAATAATGGTTGCGATCTCACCATTTGTATGCTGTACTTATTTGTTATCCATAGTGCTGATATTTTGTCACGGTTAGAAGATATAGAACTACTGTTAGTATTGATAACTGTTAATAACATAATTATATTATTGTAGAACCTAAAATCCACGTAAACGTGTAAATTTCAATATGACCTCACGAATTCTTAGAATGACACTTAAAAACGATTTCACGTGAGGGCACTAAGAGTTTTTCGTAAAATGTACTAAGAGTTTGAATTAAGCTTAGGTGTGATTACACATGCAATATCAAGCTAGAGTAGGTCCAATTACAACGCAACATTCCGTTAGTAGGGAACTCTATATGTGTTTAAATTGCTTGCTACGTATATATACAGTAGAATGTTCGAGAAATACGCAAGGAACCTAATTCCTTGCTACATGTGTATATTAGGTGTCGCTGTGTATTACTGTAGGTATAAATATAATTTAAAGCAATAATTATATTATGTAATTTAAAGCAATAATTATATTATATAATTATTAAAGCTACAAGAGTATTAGGATTGATTGTTAGAATAATTGTAAAGTTAAAGATCAGTATTTCCACGAACGATGGCAAATTGACTGTTGTAACACTATAAGCATTTACTTAGGCTCGACCAGTTCTGAGAATATTTGAGGACTCTCCATTTCGATAAATATAGGTATTTGTGCTTTCGTGATATTAACAATGTGCGGGTCGACCGATCTGCGCGGTCACATCACATCGAAATATAATCAGTAGTATATGTATGATACATATTACATATTTTATTTGTATATGCATAATACTCGAAACAAGTTCGAGTAACTTAAAACCATAGACACGTTTCTTAATCGGAGGTCAATCCATGTGAAATTTTAGTATTGATGGTAGATAACTTCAAGTTTGCAAAAGTAACCTAACCCTTCTCACGCTAAGAAGAGGCCCGTGCCCAGAACTGGGACAGTTTAGTACCGGGCTTATATTATATGTAAAAGTATTGGTATATATCAACATAAAGTTAAGTGACAGGCATAAAAATATATCTAATGTGTTTGTCGAGCACGTGTCGTGGACAGCAGGTCAAGTTTCACCAGCGCCTGCGGATTCTTCGCGCGTTTCTCTAATCTCTTCCCACGGTGTTGCATTCTTTGCTCAACAATTAACAAATAAAACGCTCCAGTTTTAAGGCATTGTTACAAATACTACATATACTTGTGATTCAAAGCCAACAAAAGTACCTACGTGCTTAATTTATGATACCTATCAATAGCTTTACCGATTTAGGTTATACCAGATAAATCCGTAACTGAAATATTTGTACTTATAGTTGTAACAGAATTGAATTATATAAACTGTACCAGACAAATCAAGATCGATGATATAATACAGGTGGATGTAGTGAACGCCGCGGCCACAAGAAGGCGGCGCGAGCGCGCGTTGCCGCGGTGCCGAACCAAAACAAATGGACGGGACACCGTTACACCACTTCGCGGAATTAAATAAAGTAAAAAATGACAGTAACCAACGGTAATCTTTGTTCGTGTAAGGTCGAAACCCCGTCTTCACGGTAAGGCACCAAGATTGTTCGCGATCTAACACGTTGAGCACAGCCGGCAACTAAAATCAAAGTGATCGCGCGACTTTAGATGTCGTTGTCCGATGATAAATATGCCGTATCCGCAACTATCTGCCAAGTAAACTGAAGAAACATGTGTGCGCAAGAGCCGTTGAGATAGTAAGTACCGCGTGTTTTTAAAAGGGCAATAAATAACTCGAACTCTGTCCGTCGCCACCTTTAGTGCACCCAGATGGCACAGTTCCCAGTGAAAACGCTTTTGGCTTCTCTACATTAAATTACAAATGCAAAGACTATCTCCGACGCCGCATTATCAAATTTAAACATATGCAGCATCAATTAAAATCCTAAATTTTGAAGGGCCATGTGGCTATGTGATTAGTGATTACCATTACATTTGGTAAAACATTAATGATTCTATAGTGACGTTACATGTTCCACATATTAATTGGAACAGGTCAGCGTGTGTCCCAAAGGACTGATCTCATATTGACAGCTTTAATTGCAAAAAATCAATACGCGGAAGTCATGTCACATCTATAAAACATCAGAAAAAGACAAGTTCCACTTCCAGGAATTCTTGGTGCACTATAACGATTAATGTAAACAACAAAGCTGGAGAAAAATATACGCAGTAATGTAGCTATTGTGCGACCATGAGGTGAAGACGGAAGGCTGGAGGCGTGGGAGTGAGCGCGGGAGCCGACCTGCCCCGCCGCGGGAAAATGTCGCTCCACACGAGCACGTTCACATGAACGCGCATAAACACAAAAACGCAAAACTTGCTAACGAGCCGAATGACTAAACATCGTGCTCGTAACGCACACGCCACGCACAGCTCTCGACGATGCACTGCCATCAAAATCTATTTTATATCATTTTAGAGCGTCTAACACGCGTCTTGTTTATTGGTATTGGAGGCCGTTTGAAACTGATTTAATTAAAGTAAAGGAAGTTTGTTTTCATGTGAATCGAAGCAATCGCAGTTTGCGCCCGACGCCTTTCACGCAGCTTTGATGCAGTATCAGTTTACGACTCCTTTCAAAACGTTATTAAGTAGATAATTAAAATGTTGGTGTGAACGATGCAACGCATGCAATATGTAGTGCTTAAAACTTATTTTAGTATTATATAAAAATACTATGTGCTCTTATTTATTATTCATTGAACAGGTTTTATCAAACTTGAATCTTTATTAATATAAACAAGCGGTTCATCCTACGACATCCTAAAATTAAAATAATTAAAAATGGAGAACAATTTCTTACTTACTTAAAATATATAATCAATCATTTTAATGATTAAGCTAACTATACATCCTTACAGTAATTAATCTTTGATATTTATTGTAAAACATTTGTATAATATTTATATATTTGTGATGTTTTAATTGAGGTGAAAAATCTATCGATACGTTCTACGTTCAAATGGTAAGCAAAAATAATGAAGTGTTGCTTAATTTGCATGAGACTTTATTCGGATATTTCGATTTCATCTAAATTAATTGCAATAAAAGTCGAAGATCATTGATCAGTCGGGTTTGTCGGCCAAACAGCTGCGCTAGCGGTGGCTTCGCTACGGGTACTATTGCCTCGGGTCTTCAATATTTATGTGTTTCGTTTACCATTAGCACACTATAAAGATTTTATAATCTGCAAGGCACCATTAGTTGGTATCACAGATATCTGAGATTAAATCTTTGATTCTATCCGTTAATTTTTGAAGGATTATTTTAGTGACCTCAAATAACTCAGGTATTTAAATATGTATAACTTTGCATCGAATTGTATTATCATATAATTGTATATATTTACTTTGTTTAAAAACATCGCAGATCAGTAAGTCGTTAATGTTAAAGATGAATACGTGGCGATCTCTATTGCATTCTCGAAATTTAGTAACACACAGTGGATAATCTAAAAGAATACCATAAATACTTACTCTCGTTTTGGACGAATAGAGGCTCGAGGTCACAATAAGTAATTGAAACATGTACTTATCAGTTCAATCAATTACATTATTATTACGAATTTAATGAAAATATGTTGTAAGCATTAAATTATGCAATTTTTCTATCTTCTATCTTTTTAAGTACTTGCATATGTTTAAGATTTGGGTCGATCACTAAATAAGGTTGGCAAAACCAAACACATGTTTTCGTAGATGCTTCTCAATACAACAAAAATCGAATAGATAAAGAGTTATTTATTCATTTTCATACCTACTTACGGAGTACACATCACGATGCTACACAATAAAATCTGTTACGAAAATTAAACGCAAGGGTTATCTTGCTTTGTAATGTGAAATTATATTAGATACCTAAAAAGGCAGTATAAGATTGTATCACAGCGTTCGTTTTAAATCTGAGGATTTAAAACGAACTCTAAGAATTTGAAACTGAAGAGCAACATCGCCATGTTGGTATAGCCGTCGGCTAAGCACAAAGAGTAACATTGTGCGCGAGACAATGTCGCACTACTTATGTCCTTACTTCATACACTATTCTGTCTTGTTTGTTAACTCTCACGGCATCTAGCTTCGACGAGAGCTAAGAATTTCCTTAATTAAAAACAGCTTGTTATTTATTAGATATTATGAGCGCTCATATGTAAAAATGATTTGTATATTTTGTTTATCATGTAAATAAATATTTTACATATCTCTTTGACATGCAAATCACGAGGAATTTCATATTAGGATTAAGTGTATTTTCACGATTTATCTCATTCATCTTAGAATGTATTATAATCACTTGATTAGATTTATTGATTATCGGCTATTAGTTTGAGAAACATAGTAAGATTTGCTAATTGGATTGTTGAAATATTAATCATACAGATATAACAAAAAGCCCCAGACATTTATGTAGTTTGTCTTGTTGACATCCGATACGCATGAATACCAAAAATCCACGTTATTTTGTTAATGGCGGCATGCCGTGAACCTGTGCTGAAAAATCTGGAAATCGTATATGGATTCAGAGTAGCGAGCGAACAATGTTCGTATTCTCATTTATCTGCCTAGTTTCTGTAACCTAATCCATGATTATGCGCTGGCGGCACGCACGTGAAGTTTACATTACGGTGTGCATTGTAGACGCTATTGTGTCGGACAAGAAACGTACTGAACACAACGGACATGCGCATAAACACGCGCGAAATGCATCAACTAACTTTTGAGAATAATTTACCACATAAAAAAAAAAAATTGCTGAGCTCATCCGTTCCAGGTCCAAATATCACATAATTGCTAGGACTTTGTTGTCTACTCGATAAATTATTAAGCAAACAAATTTAATAAATAATAAATAAGCGATAATATAACAATAGAATTGATTAAATCACTTAGTGATACTTTAATGAAAGTTTATACTTAGAGGTGAGAAGCATCTCTCACGACGTTAATCGGTAACCGAAAATAAATCTGAGCTCATTGGCTAAAATTCTGCTTTAAGATAATATGTGTAATTATATTGTACGTCTTATTATACCTATATCACGTGTCAATGAACCTAGACCTATTACAAAAACTAGGCTGGTTAAACTACAGTGGTACTAAATTGGAATTTTCATAGCATCTGGCATTCGTATTAGCTGGGATCCGCCTTTGTTTCCGCTCGTAATAATGAAAACCATCTCTTAAACTCAATTATAGATTTGATTGATTTGGTACTCAGGGCTACGGAGCATTGGCCTTATGTATAATAGAATCATCATTAAAATCAATACGGCCTGTAGATATAAAGTAAAACAAGTAACAAGTATATAATACAATAATGAGTGAAATTTTCTTATATTATCTGTTATCTGAGACTATGTATTCCTCAACGAAACGATCGCTAGTAGTCTACGTGTAGAGAGGAAGAGAAAAGCCATGATTAAATTCAAAAGAGTTTGATTTTCCATCACGTTAAACGTAAACTGGGTCTGAAAGGTATAGTGTATTATTTATAGATATCATTTTAATTTATTTTCTGTTTTATACTATACTAACAATTTATTGTAACTACCAACTAGTGAAAACTGTAGATTTTATGTACCGTTGTAATTTATTTGTGGTGAATTTTAATGTAGGTACTTTTTAATACATAAAAGTTTGAGTTCTAAAAATAATATTTAGCTAAGCTAAAGAACTAGGAAAACTGCAAAACCGTGTCATAGACAATCAATTATTTTAATGTATTAACTGATGACATAATCAATATATATGAATATCGAAACTATTAAAAAATAATTGAAAAATACACAATGTACTGGTTTAAAAAAGTTTATTAAGATCTAGCAAATAAGATCGCTTGTCAGCTATGAAATTAAAAAGATTTCTTCTTACTCCAAATGTCTTAACTTTAGCTCAAATCAAAATATTAAACTAAAACAGTTTTAAAAGAAATGTCGTTAAGTAAAATTGGTTGAATCCGGAGTACAATAAAATATAGATACAATTTCTATGGCAGTATTAGTTTAAATACTATCACCTCCTTTACGAATCGAGGGTAAACTCAGAATTCAAGGTATACTTCTATATTAAAATGTGAAACAAGAATCAAACTATTTGGAAATGAATTCATAAGCGGCGCGCGACGGTAAGGCATCTTGCGACCGAATGATTGCAAACTGTCACACATTACATTATTGACGTGAATGTACTCTTAGTATAAATATTTATAGCTTTGCTACAATGCTTACAAAATACTATTAGATATGCGCACAATATATTTTTAAACAGAAACCATCTTGCTTTAGAATTCTTCTAATACATAAAAGTGGTTCTCTTTAGAATAATTGAGAACCAACCACACTCCTACAGTGTTAAGCACACAGATTGCAATAGAAAAAGGATGGGCGTTACACACATTTTCTATTGTTTCTGAGTAGCGTCATTGACCTTCGGGTCTTGCCCAATTTGCAAATCTTCGCTTTAAAACAAATAATATGTATCGACACGAGTTTCGCCTCAATATGAGGGTCAAGTCGACTTGACGATGAATGAGCAGTTTTATGACAACGACCCGATTTATCTCATAACTTTGCAATGAACAGTTTGTATACTAAAGTAGTAAGAACGCGTAGGTCCAGTATATGTGTGTTTGTTTAGTGGACTGAAGTCTGTAATCGCGTTACACAATTTTGAGTGACAAGCGTTAACTGTTGTGTAGTAGCTACGGCAGCGTGTGCTCTGCATGTCAGAGAAGGATGACTGGTCACTGTTTACAATTTACATGATACATGCGTCGAGAACGGGTCACTAGCTGCATACATATTTAGTGCAAGATCGTAAACCCTATGCACAGAGATTTAGAAATATTTGATGTCCTTTTTTAGATCGCTTCAATATTTTCTTCATACAATGTATAATATATAGAAAGGCAATCGATTTCTGATGCGAAATTATGCAAATTTTCTCTTTGTTTCTTTTATTTATGGATATTTATTGCTTAAGCGATTTAATTTTGATATTATGCTCTGCGTGTAAGATGCCCGTAAACATAATGCAAAGTTATGATTCGATTTAGTTAATTACTATTTTCCTTTAGCCCTGCGATTTAATACGGAAGTAATAATATCTGTCCAATAAATCTTTATATAAATAAATGTACAGCATTTAACAGCTAGAGTTAGTACAAGTACTTGGTTATATTGTTTCCAGTGAATATGAACAAAAGGACCGATCGAACTGAATCGTTAACATGGAATGGCAACCTGCCATATTTGTTAATGTTACCTATATTCTGAGGTTTCTACACAATAAATAAATAACTTCAATTGCGAATTCTATATAGACGAAGTTGCAGGTATAATGTAATAAAAGTACAACAGTATGCTTCCAGCAGTACAAGTTTGTAAACTAGTGTCCGGCGCGCTAGAAAAGATAACAAGTCTAACAATATTTACATTCATTTTAATCCATCGCGGACACCAAATGTTTAAACATAAACATCTACATGTTGATGTATGTACAGAAAAAATTTAATAAATATATTATCTTGTTATGTTGTTGTGACGGAGTGTTGTTATTTACTAGTTTTTTTTTGCTTTTGTCATTTTGCTTGTAAAAGACTTCAACGCACGCTTTTGTTGTAGGTGTAGTTATTGCTCGATCGTGTTGTCATTAGATCATCTTAGTAATCATTTCTTATCTATGTGTTTGGATACTTGTGATTATCTGTAAATTACATTTCTTGTAGTTACTTAATCGATAGACATTTTGTGATAGGTTTTCTCGCAGGTGATTTTACTTAATCATTTAACCGTGGAACATCACTATTGCTTTATTAGCCTAATCAGTTAATTGATTTGAAAGCTTTTGTATTTTTTTTATTAAAACCAGGGAGTTTGATCATTTGAGCAATTGTTACTGATAATTACTCCATGCTGTAGGTACTCAAATAACAAAAGATAGATAACCGTATGACCGAATAATGATATGGAAACCGAATCGACCGCCACCGCCAGTGCGGCCTTCGTGGAGTAAAATGCAGTTCATGGCGCGATCTCGTCTCGTCGCATAAATCAGCTGTACGAGGCTCCTACATAAATAAATTAAAATTCAACTCGTACTCACCGTAAACAGACGGCCGTATTGAAAATAAACTGATCCCCTCCAATGTGTGATCACAAAAACAAAAATAAACAACACAAAACCAAAACTGTTAGTTCTTAAATGAAAGTATCGGTATGTAAAACGTTTGATCAGTCAAAAACAAGCACTTCATTCACAATGCTACGAACGAGTAAAGTTTCGCTATCGAGAGCGAACACGGTGTGCGTGCGGTGCGCTCGGCGGGCTCGAGTCGAATGGTCATTCATCGGCGGGCCGGCGGGCGCTGGGCGTGCGGTCGGGCCCCGCGCGTGGCGCGGCGGGCCGCGCGACGCCCGCCGCCGCCGCTCCGCCACAGAACTGTATGCGTTCGTGCCAATATGCATATAATTGGTGATATGTCCACATCCGCCCATGAGCTCAGTCCTGCGGCGAGATGCTCGCTCGTGTTAGCGTACACGCCGTTTACATTAAGTGATCCAATTCAGATTGGATATATTGAATTATGCCTACCGAATGCTTCTTCATTTAAATTCATTATTTTTATATAATTAATCTAAGTTCAAACCTTTAGGGCAAATTTATTGTGTAGGTGTGAGTTACACGTATTGAAATTGCGTTTAGAAATATAATTCATCTGCTTTCCTTACCTAGATAAAAATGAAAGAAATAAGCTCTAAAAATTATGGAACTTAATTTCAAATGTCTGTATCGTTACCTATATTTATTTAAGATAATAATGTAAAACAACCTATAAAAAAGAAATTACTACCACGTAACCAAGTGAATATTTTTAAAAGCAAATGTCTCACGTCACTCTTTATTACGAACATATCAATAATGAGGAGCATTATTGATATGTTCATGTGTATCAATAGTAGTGCTCTACCAAGCGTTGCTTTCTATAACGTAAAATACTGTTCGAAAATTACAATTGTTAGGTACTAGAATAGAAACACTTTTAAACCTTATACTTCCTTTTTATGTAGTTATTTTATGCCAGATACAATTAAAAATTAACAATTTCTCTTAGGTCAAAACCTATTTAGGCTATTGTATAATTGTATATATCGCATATACCATACAATCGGCGCGTGTGCACGGTTTGTACCTATGAAGATGTAAAGAAAACCCGCGCAAGTTACCCGTATGATTAGCTTGTGCGTGTAGCCTGCACACGTACCTTGAATACTGAATTGAATACTTGCGTCGTGTACATGCACCATTAGGAAATATGCCTTTGACAGTTTACATGTCGTCATTACACAGTGTCATTCTAACAGAAAAACAGTTTACATGTCGTCATTACGCGGTGTCATTCTAACAGAAACACCGATAGTAAATATCGTAGTCGATAATACAATACACAAATATAATTAAAAGTACGACTGACACTTGTCCTCCATCTTAAAAATGACTAACAGCGCAGCACCAAATTGACTTTGAACAAATAAATAACTGCAATACTTATTTCTTGAATGCCCAGAATGCTCTACTCCTTATCGCAACTTAGCATTATCATAATTTAAAATTTATAATCTATTATAATTTTAAATTTACATTTTAAATTATCATTTAAGCAACATCTCATTTAAATTAAACGACGATAAGTTTTAAAATACTACCAATATTAAATAGCTCATAAAGTAATATAATTATGTCATTGGTATTAAGTATAGTAGATATATCTGGTAGCATACCAGTGGTTACGGAACTATAACACAGTCACGCAATGTGTGGCATATCACTAACATAGCTACATTATTATAAAACTGTAACAAGAATATTTCTATACATTACACGTTTTTTAAACACGCATGTGAATTTTTGCATTTTTATTGTTCTAAATTCAAAACATATTGTTTTTTTATTTGGCTGCCTGTGTCTTTTTCGTTTGTTTTGGTACCACTAATCGATTGCGATGCCATTTTTTTATTTCATTGCTTTCCATAGAACCTGCATAATGATGATACATGCTCTCCACCACGAACTGCTATACAATTTAAAACTTTCCAGTCAAACATAGATCACGTGGACTAAATTCGAGGCAATAACTAGTAACTTATGAAGTTGTAACTGCGTTGTTTGTATAATGTTATATCACTATACCGACTATTCGATAGTAAGAACGTCGTTATAATGATACATAAAAAGCATGAGAAACATGAAAAATGTGGAGGTGCTTACGGGTGGCATATCAAAGGGCCGCATTGGATTTTCTTTTTCGAAGAGCCGCCCGAAATAATACAACCTTCTTAGCAAGGGCACATTTTTAAACTGCTTTACACATTATTTAAATAAAATCTAATAAAATGAAATGTAACTTAAGTGATCCTGAATTATGACGATATGTAGACAACAATTTACAAATAATATAACAAGATTAAAAGTAAACTTTTGATTTGGTTGTTTTATTTGGAAAACATAATAGGTAAAAATAAAGCATCGTTTAATTATGTTATGTAACCGCAAGTAGCGCTTTAAATTTTTACATATAAATTTGACTGACTGCAGTATTTTCCGGATGGAAATACATCTGTTGGTAGAACTCGTAGTTGACATACTGAAGGATTAACACAAATGTGAATCACATCAATATTTCGCCAGTTAGAGTAACAACTTAATATACATATAATGTAATATACATATCTATTTGATTGTCGTCTGCGAGTCATCCTAACTAATATTATAAATGCGAGTTTTTTTTGTTTGTTACGTTTTCACTCCTTAACTACTTGACCGATTATCATAAAATTTGCATAACTTTCATCCAAAAATGTACTGTCCCTAAGTGAAACCACGGGCAAAAGCTAGTAATGTCATATTTACTCTAAGCGGTCTTAAGCTCAAATGTCTGTAGTGCAAAAGTCATGGTTGGTTGTTACGCGTCCTTCCATCCATCACCTGCCACTAACCGGCTGTAATTCAATATAATATGTCACGTAAATTAAAACAAGGAAGCTAATAAAAATATTATGCGAATACTAATTAATAATTGTACATAAATTAATTTGTATATATTTATTTTATTTTAATAAAAATAATTTTAGTAGTTCCTATTTTTATGGCGCTTGCCCTTATGTGGTCTAAGTGTGTAAGCACTAATTACCTTCCTATTACAGTACAAATGTATGTAAATAATAGTTTATTTCCAAGGATTAGATAAAACTATTCGCTTGATTTCTTGAATTAAAAAATAAGTTCTTAAATAGTTATTATTTCTTTCTTTAATTTTAACAACTTACTTATCGTGTCGATGGCAACACTTTATAAAATTTTGGACCAGTTTTCGGCAACGCAGATTGCATTTGGTTTAGTCTGATACAGGTCATCCAGTGTGCACGATTCTGGGATCACGGGGCACGACAGCAGATGACCCATTGTCTGTAGTGATACGCCGCAGTCACATGCATTCGCACTCGTGTGTATATAACCCCACCTTGACAGGAATAAAACCTGTATCGCGGGGATAACACATAACACTCGGTTCAGTGTCAGTGGCGAGGTGACCACTTAAACCACTACGCCATCTGTGCAATCAAATTATACCATGAGAGGTTATTTATTTATTACATTTAAAGAACTCATTTATAACGTTATTGCCATGTAGTACCTACCTACATTGAACATATACTTTGATTCTTTTAATTTATGTTGTAGTCATGGTCAGTTTATTGCAGTAGGTACAAAATAAAATTAATATAAAAGCTTTTGAAATAAAATATGCATAAATTAAATATTGAGTTTGTTTAGATGTCGCTTACTCAAAACCGCTCAGACCGTTGAACGGTTCTTAATAAATTTTGGTACGCTATCTGATAGATCTCAACAAATAAAATATATATCAAGGATATTTTTTGAATTTTAGATGTTTAGAAAATGTATTAATATATTGTTTACTACATTGTGATGTTATACAAGAAGTATAACAACAGAATGTAGTAGTCGCAATACCGTTGACAGCTATCGGTTACTAATAAATATCAGCTTTTTGCTGAAAGGTTTGAAGGATTTTTGCTGAAAGGTTTGAAAGAGTTTTGCTTTGAGCTGCTGAAAGATTCAATTTCACACGTCGTTTTAATCGTATCTCTTCTATCTATCCACACACGTTGTATAAGTACACGCTGTTTGTATTTTAATAAGTAATAAACACAGGGCATAAAATAACAATATTTTTATATGTGCCATGGATTTGTTCAGCCTTTTTTATAATACTGTTATTGCATACAGTATAGCAAAGAATATTTGCTATATACCTTTTGTATAGATGTATAAATACTAACATGTATAAAGCTACTGTAAGATCAAGTACGTTAAAGTATAAATGCTTTCTTATAAACCAGCATATATGTGGCCAAGTGTTTTCGACCACAAAAGAATTTATCCAAGAAATTGTAACCTAATCATGCACTAAAATAATGTTATGGATATAATTAGGGTTTTAAAGTATATTTATTTTACGTTATACAAGTTTTATATATTAAGGTCTATGATTGACAAGAAAATTAATAAAAAAATTTCTCTGTTAGGGATGTCCAAGTTAAATAAACTAATCCATATTAATATTTTAAAGTTGAAGAGTTTGTTTGTTTATTTGGTTGAACGCGTTAAGCCCAGAACTACTGGTTCAAATTCTTTTAGTGTTGGATAGGCCATTTATCGTGGAAGGCTATAGGCTATATAACGTCAAGCTACGACCCACGGGGGCGGCGCAGTAATCATAAACGCGAGTGAAACCGCGGGCACATCTAGTAAATTATAAAGCTGAAGAGTTTGTTTGTTTGTTCTATCTCAGGAACGACGGATTCGAATTGAAAAAATATTTTAGTGTTGGATAGCCCATTTATCGAGGAAGACAATAGGCTATATAATGCTACGACCAATAGCAGCGGAGTATCAATGAAAAATGTTTAAAATACAGGGAAAATTCTGTTATGTGAAGCAGACGAAGTTGCGCGGGTCAGCTGGTAGTTATATGTATATACTCGTATGCCGGTTCCCGACAAGCATATTCTGTTGCCGGTTGCCGGCATATTCTGTACCGAGTTGCTAAGCACAGAATATACTGGTCAGAAAAATCCTTATTTTTTCAAATGACTACAGTGAGGATTAAATATCTATTTTCAAACATGCGTAATTTCACTAGCTAGCATAGTTATGTTAGCTAGTGAAATTGCTTATAGGTGGGAGTAAGAATAACTCTTTTAACTTAGTAGAGCACAGGAAAAAGAACTCATGTTCTGTGATGGAAGGTTTGTTGAACGCTTTATCGCTGTTGTTAATTTGAAGGTTATAAAGAAATAAAACGATAATGATAATAACTACGGCTGGTCATTTTTATCCACTGACCTGAAAGTATTAAATAACAATTACGTCGGGATTACAATAATTTGTATGAAAGTAACGTTTTCTCCTGATAATCCGCTGTGAACGGCGATTGATGTCACGATTTTATTTTCAACCATCACGCATAATGGTGAACTATTGGTACAGTTTTTTGCAATATAAGTGTATTGAAAAACGTACGTTTGTGAGTCCAGTAGTAGAAGATAAAAGGCAGCGGTACCTCCATTCGCAACACCACCGACATCACTCGCGCATTGCTAACCCGCGAGTTATAGTACCCGTGAGTATATAATATAATATTCTACCACATACACACAACACCATCTAGCCCAAACTAAGCGGAGCTTGTACTATGGGTAATAGACAATGGATAAACATACATAGATACTTTTTTTTTGTAAATACATACATATTATACATAGAAACACCCATGTTCATGCACACAAATGTTTGACTTGTGCGGGAATCGAACCCGCGACCTCAGGCGTGGCAGTATAGAAATATAATAATATTGTCTTGCGTTTACGCGAATGTTATAGATTGCAATTAAACTACATTATTCGACCTTAATCGCGGTTTTTATTTTAAAACATTTATTTACATTATTTATTTATATTTACATTTATAACCTTTTTTTTTCAAAGTGCTTAAGAAACTGGGTAATATTTTTTCGGATCTAAGTTTATTTTTTACTTGACTATGGGAAAAAATGATTTGCTATAAATTTTTTTGTGCCGTCGTGATATTTTACTATGATGCAGATACCTTTTTCACTGTTTGTTCTGTTATTATATTGATCAGAAGCTTTTGGCACAAATAAATGCTGACATTTCCATTACAGATACTCACACAAAGCAAATCAATCAACGGGTGATCATGTGTGTGTTTTTACACATGCAATCGTAATGTGTCACACAATTGTTGCTATAATTTGAAAATGTCTCTTATGTTGATACCGATGTTGTTTATCGTTTTAACATGAAGTGTAATTTCTGCTAAAGCCTTTTTGTTATCTTATCACGAAGCTTTGCGCGTTGAACGCGGAACATTTACACAGTTGCGTTCATTAATACCGAGTCAAAACTAATGAAGCCAATTGCACAAAATTTGGGTTACTGTTTTCTTTTATGAAGCAAGGCTGCGATTGAGATTCTTTAAATTCATTGGTACTCCAAAAGAGTGAAATAGGTGAAAACTGTATGAAATTGTTTAATTTTAAAGGAAAATTAATGTAATTTAGTAGTTGGATATCGTTAGAAAAAATGTGTAGCTATAGTTATGTCATACCTACTAACTTTTTAAGTATAAGATAATCTTATACTTTAAGTATGGTATAAGATGAATATTATACAGGCATTTTAGCAATATATATATGTAAAGTGTAAATAAAAAAAAAAACAGTTTCTTGATCACTTAACCTTTAAGTTGGTAAAACACATATATAAATTTCAACAAGACCAAACCGCCGGACTTACAATCTAATGTTTTGATAACGTTCATCTATAATGATGACACCATGAGAGCCATGCTTCGGCACGAATGGGCCGGCTCGACCGGAGTGATACCATGGCCTCACAGAAAACCGGCGTGAAATAGCGCTTGCGTTGTGTTTCGTCGAATGAGTGAGGATACTGGAAGCCCAACCACCCCTCCCCCTCCTAGGGGAGAGGCAATTTTAAAAGGCTGGTAACGCCCTTGTGACTCTTCTAGTGTTGCGTGTGTCCATGGGCGGCGGTAATCGCTTACCATCAGGCGATGGGTCTGCTCGTTTGTCTACTATAACATAAAACAAAACAGATAACCGCTAAGATAAATTTTGTTCATATTCCACCCCTGAAAGGATGAACAGGACGCAAAAAGTTTGTATGAAAAATCTTATTAGTTTATTTGTTTAAAACTTGGTCATATTTGTTTAAAACTTGGTACACCTACATATTGATGCAAATAATAAAAGTATCCCTTTGGCGAATTAACCTCAAACTCGGTATAAATACTTACCCTTTTAATATGTGTGTGGAGGAACAGAGTGTGATGTCCCTCCGACACAAAGGGAGGATCCTCCGACCAGGCTGGTCGATCGTGCCTGGCGGGCCGCGGCCCGACGGTTGATGTCGGGAGCTTGTATATATAGTTAGTCGCTGTATAAACTCCGCTTGTGCGATGCAGGATAATGACGTCATTTGATCGTATTTAGCGCCATCTGTTAGATGTAGGCGGAACTTCTTCGTCTGTGCGGAGTCGCCACATGTGCTTTACTATGTCGATTACCAGTCATTGAATATCTGAAACTATTATATACTAACTGTTTAGATAATATAATTATTATGTATTTTTTACACTTAAATCCTTCGTGTATTTACTGTTAATACATTATATGATACCTGTGTATTTACTTCATATTTAGAAGTCAGCGCTATCGATTATGTTCTCTCGTGATATCTTTAATTACGTTATCGCAGATTCATTGAAATGAAATTTGTTACGAAATATGAAAAATAATGCTCATTCTCATCATAGTGAAGGCTAATATTCGTTTGTAAAACGACTTAATAGTTCCTATTGTAGGTAACGAGGTATCGTGCGGTGTGACAGTGTGCCATTGGAGTCGTTGAGCGGACGCGTAAACCTGCCAATTTGTCGGTGTCGCCTGCTCGCCACATGTCTGTACAGTCACCGAGATAAAAGGATTCAAGTGAGAGTGTAACGAGCCACTTATCACTAGTGGACTGTAACGTCAAGGGTTTTTGAATGTGCAATGAATTTTATTAATCACATCGAGTTGGGGTAACATAGTTTACCATCTGAATCACAATTAGAATAGAAATATTTGTTTGTAAGCATAAGTTTTCACGAAATATGAAGTATTTTATGTGTTTTATGTCCGTCACGGGACGATCAAGCAAATAATATCAGCTCTCTGTATATAATGTTCTAATGCTTGGTATGTACAGGCAGTTTGAGTGGGTTAGGCCGTAGTCCAAAAAACGCTGGCTTTCTAAAGGTAGGTAGGTTTTACGGATTTCAGATATGCAGCTTGCCTTACTTTCCTTCATCGTTCAACCGAGCAATAATTAGCGGTTTATATCTACATTATAACTACGAAAAGTCCGAAATGCGTGCCTTGGGATTATACTCAATATCTCTACATAGCAGTCTAACAGTTTCTCCTATCATCGGTACTGTACTCAAGAACAAATGATTGGAAAATATTATTGTACTGTAAAAAAATAAATTACAAGTGACACATTAGCGTCAAATTACGACTGAGCTTTTATTTGAAATATAATTTAATTTATTAATCAATCATCAATCAATCAATAAAGGTAAAGTAGATATGTTATTTTTAGTATCTGATCGGACATTTGATTGCTTTGCGTAATTGAAATTAAACTTCTATATACGGATTTTATCGCGTTGTTTATTTGACACTTTTTTACATAATTAGAAACTATTACTATTAAACTTTACAAACTTTTAAGCTAATTAAATTATTAAAACTATTTATATTTAGGTTTACACTTTCCCCGACGTTTCGGTTGCTTTTCAGCAGCCATGGTCACAAGGGGACTATAGTAGTTTAATTTCAATGAATAACATTCGCGTAAACAGAAGACAATATTATGCTTTGCGTAAGCTAGATACGGCCACCGAACGCTCCATTCTGCGTACAAACAAATGCCAATAGCGGCGCCTGAGTCGCTTAGGATCTTGATGCAGCAAAGGAACCCTTTTAAAATATTTAATTTACTTTCATAAACTGCGAGAATTATCTTGCAAAAATACGCAATGCTGATCCTAATACGAATGCAGAAAATACATAAAACGAGACGCAGCAAGGATGAGTAAAAAATAAGTAGCATACCCGTTTAGGCTCGTAGTTGTATAATTCTGGATTGAAATTTATTGAAATCTGGCAACTGGTGATGTAGGCAAAATTTTGAAAAGCACGTTAATTTTAACACATTTTACATTTAACGTGCTTTTCAAGATTGTTGTTATTGATGTTACGTTTAATTTAACACACTCCCTACTTGACCTTCATTATATAACTATTGATGTTAGAGATTAATATAAGTGTTAAGGACCAAAACGCAGCAAATAATAGTAGTAAGTAATTAAGACAAGACCATACTTCTTTCCTCTTTAGATATTCGCTATATTAATGTCTAAACTCAGCTTGTATGATTTTTAAGATTTATATTGTGCTTGTAATTAAAACTTGAACTTGAAAGAAGAGGTCGATGTTATATAGCAACACGCAATAACGGCCTATTTTCCAGATTATAGAGATAAGCGGATGACGCGAATATGCCAGTTCGTATGCAAATATGTCTTAGGAAATATTTATATTTATTGCATTATATTAGAAACCTTAAAAAAGTAGAGCCTAAAATTATAAACTGGAATTGAAATAAATATTTATATTATTTTTGATTTGGATTTAAAATATTAATTGCCGGCTTCGCTATAAAGCCATCTGTGACATTAATATATTCTGGTTAATATCTTTAAGATTTTATGGATAATTGGCCATAAGCATAAATTATTCCATATTATATTTAAAGATATGTAACCACAGAAAAGAACAATAATAGATAAAGAAAATATATTTCTACTTATCGGATAGATTTAAATATTTTTTTAATAATTTCGTAGTTAAATTGCTAATGCATGGAATCCTTCAAATCAAATGAATTTATTTACTAAATAGTGGTATGCGTAAGGTATTATAATAGTTGATATGCACTACTATTATTATACAAGTGTTAGATATGTTAGTATAATAATATTTATCGATAGACCATATATTTGTTTCAAGATGTGAAGTATTCTAATATATAGGGCGTTTTGTTTTGTAATAGTGATGTGGCAGATGACCTTACAGATATAATCGATCGCTATCGTAGTCCTCAGAAGCTTAAACTAGTACAATATCTCCACAGCTCCTTGAAAAGGTGTCAAGGAGTTGTGGAGATACCGCACAGCTTCAGAACTTAAGATTATTTCAGTACTATATTCTAGTACATTACAACATTTAGATAAAAGTATTGTTATTGTATCTGCAAGAACTGGCCACAGCTACCACGCTATACCAAAGCTATGCGCTGTACCGTTTTAGCATATGCGATGATCATGTCCTAAGAGATGATGGTAAAGCCCATCTTGGGTGTTATTGCTCCTGTTTGAGAGGGATAACTAATCCCGCCGTGACTTACAACTCTCAAACCATTTGATAATATGACTAAGAACAAACCAAAATAAACTATAAAAATGTATTAGCCATAGTATGTTATATCTATGGTATAGTTTTGCCATCGAGATACTCGGAAGTTGAATAATACCATTTCTTTACAAGAAGGCCATGGAGTTCTCTTTTGAATGTTAATGTGTCATTAGTTTATCTAATCTGGTTTGGTATTTTATATGTATGTTTAATCCTCAATAATAATTAAGTATTCTGTTTTTCATAATTTAATTGCAAGGTCTGTTTGTTGAAGCGGTGAATTGGTAATCTTATCTTTAATATTTTAACTTTATGGATTGCACTTTACGATACTAGTTTTTTTGCTAATCCATCTTAGTCTTCTGATGCTGATAAATATGTTTTATATCAGGAACTGGAAATCGGTAGTTATAAATTGAAAGCTAAAGTATTCGACTTTTTCAGAATGCATAATGTATTCATTTTTGAGGTTGATATGTCACTTCGTAGGCGTTTCTGTTAAAATAAGCCAGAGTGAGTGATTTAAATCAAACCAAACAAGAAATAAAGGTGCAATACTTACTTAAAATCGGTATTTTATTTCTTAGAGAGACAATTAACAAATTTTATTACAGAGGATAGCTAAAGGTAAGCGACCTCTAGCTGTACTCTGTGATACAATTTGTCACACAATTTGTTACAAGTAAGTACAGGGAACACAGAGGTGTTCCCTGACTACTTTTAAACAACATATCCAAAATACACTTTTTAAGATCTTGACAAATGTTTAATAATATCAACCTAATTACCAATCTGTCATTATCACAGTTTGATGTTATGATCGACTTGGAGTCTATTTAGATCTTATAACTGTTCACTTCTAACTATTTCTAGGCTTGGCTTTATGTCTATAATAATTGCTTTTACTGGTATTTTTATGACCGGTTGTATCGGTGTAATTACAATCTAAAGTTGGTCACCCCAATTAAATAAGGTTTATTCATTGTAAGTTATCTGTATGCAGTGTTTAACAAAAATATGTTGACATATTTAAGGGTAAATAGTTAATTTGATTTATTAAAAAGTAGATTTAAATATATCTTCAAACAAAACTATTTACTAGATTCAGTGTCAATATCATTAATATTATTGATCGCATATCCTGATATGTCTTGCAATATCAATTTAAATTAATGGGCATAATAAATTATGATACTATTATCTTAGATTGATTACGCAACAATAGCAAATTTTACAAAACAGGTATTTTTATGACTCTTTATTATTGCCGATATTAATGTATTATACTTAGTATGTATATCATATTATTATAGACCACTGTAATTTATATTAAGTCTACAATTATACTGGTGTAGCATAGTTTTTTTAAATATTTACAATCTTTTATGTACTGTTACTATCTGTTATGTATTTCAAAATTGCGTTAGATATGGATCGTTTTTTTTGTTTTATTGTAGCGTAGGTAAGTTTTAAAAAGATCATCATTACATTATTTTGATTCATCACATGCTTGTTAAATATATTCTGGTTTGTTATTCTGTATATTTTGCCATCTCAAGCTAAGATTCAATAATCACTAAAATCGTTGCAGTAACCGTTACAACACCTATTATTACTCTATTTGTTCTTTGGATACTATGAAAAATGTATTTTTAACTGCCGATTCAGAAGTGTGTTTAATGATTAAATTTTAAACAAATCCGTAGATAAACTTTATAGTATTCTTTGTATTATTAAATAACACTTGTTTAAACATATCAAACCATAAAAAAATCAGCGTTTCTAATGGTCCATATTTGATTTTGAAGATGACGAAGGTGCCTCACCAGCAAAGATTTTATTTATATGGGTGACCGGCCAATTTAACAATTGAGGAAGTCCCAATAAGCCATTTAGATTAGTCTGGTACATAACCTACATTTTTGCGACACTCTAAACCCGATAGAACAGCTACGTAATATAGTTAGTACGTTACGCACTCGATGCTAACGGACAAGAATTACATAACATAGGTAACATTACCCAGCATCACGACTGTATGAAGACTGTCAGAAGGGGTAGACAGAAGTATGTTGTAAATACATTTTACCAGCTATTTTTATGTCCCACGTAATAGGAAAAATATAAAAATGGGCGATAGAATACAAGGGTATCTCACCCTAATTGTGGAAAATCGCACTAATTGTGACAGCTCGAAGTATGACGGACTTCTCTTTACCAGAATATCGTAGCTCGAATGGATTGTGTTATTCCTATTAACGAGGGTTTCAAGACTCCTGCAGTAGACGGTGTGTGACGGTGTTACATAATTTAGAAACTATTACTATTAAACTTTACTAATTTTTAAGCTAATTAAATAATTAAAACTATTAATACTATTTATATTTAAGTTTACACTTTCCCCGACGTTTCGGTTGCTTTTCAGCAGCCATGGTCACGGGGAGACTAATGTTATTTCAAAATAGGAACACCAATGATTAAATTATGTTCGGGTACTTTGTAATAACTACACTGGAACATTGAGACAACTACCATCTTAGTTTCTCCGTGACCATGGCTGCTGAAAAGCAACCGAAACGTCGGAGAAAGTGTAAACTTAAATAGGTATAATAAGTTTTATTAGTTTTAATAATTTAATTAGCTTAAAAATTAATAAAGTTTAATAGTATTAGTTTCTAAATTATGTAAAAAAGTGACAAATAAACAACGCGATAAAATCCGTGTATAGTAGTTTAATTTCAATGAATGACATTCGCGTAAACAGAAGACAATATTAAATAGGTTTATTGCTTTTTAATCCCTTCAAAATAGAAGTCACTATGTATATATTGACTATTTTTAATCCCTTCAAAATAGAAGACTTGATATTGATCTTGATATTGACTATTTTCTTGATGGGGCACTGTCTCATTTCAATCTTTTTTTAAGTGGTGGCCTTACCACTGCCTCCACGCCGAGTGTTGTGGGTTCGATCCCCACACGGTACAAAAATTTGTGTGTTCCACAAATGGTTGTTCCGAGTCTGGGTGTACTTTGTGTTCGTTATTTGAATGTTTGTAAAGTCCCTCGCCGTACAGGAATTATTCCTAGTGCCAGTGCAGAGAGCAGTCTTCTAAAATAATTAAAAATTTAAAGTTGTAACGTCCACCGCGATACAAGAATTATTTATAGTGTAGGGAGACTTATCTTTTTAAAAAGTAAATAAACAGGTGGGCCTCTTGATCAGCATAGAGGCACATATTTATTTTATTATATCGACGAGACAATTGTGACTACAGTCTTAATTTATGATTGACCAGTTTCTGTTTGCAGCTTCGTCCGTGTATAACCAAAAAAAAAGCATAGCAAGATAAAAATTATGCTATTTGTTAATCAATACATTCTCAAGGCCTATCTATGTGCCGAGTTGCATCTGAATGTATTAAACGGTTTACACGTGATCGTGTAATATTCAAAGCTTCAAACAACTTCACAAACTTTTATATTTATGATATTAGTAGGATTATGTATTCAAAATTATTTATTTATTCAGATCAGACAGTAGCAGTTAATAACGACCAAGTTAAATCATTTGCCGTTGCAAAATTTTACATATGGTTTGTGACTATGAGAAGAATTTTAACAAAGAACGTTAGGTTAGGTTAGGTTCACTCTTTTTAAACCGTCCTACACTTAATATTATAAACCTAAGTACAAAATATGATAAGTACCATATATAAAAATTCAGATAGAACCCATTTTTATTTTTTTAGTTATCACATTTATGACAAGAAAACCTACTACTGAACTTATGAAAAATATTTCGACGAAAGAATTTGTTTTTACGCTATGATATTTTAACATTAACATTGTATGAAATCGAAGGGTTATATGTCAGTTCATACGTTTGCCTCAGTATAATCAAAACAATTTTATTTAATTTTATATTATATACTGTTCACATTACTTTTTAAGGTCTTATTGTTTAGTAGTAGGTATTATTGCGGATAGTAAGCTATTTGTTGTTAAGGAGTTTTGTACGTTAGTGGTATAATTTTCGTTGCTTAAGTTAAATCGCTATTTATATTCTTCTCGATTTGGTTCGTGACTTCACTCGTGTTTATGCAGATTTTGTCAATTCCATCCCTCGGGAATAGTACTTCTTTTCCGGATTAAAGATACCCTATGTCCTTTTCTATACCGCTGACATCGTGTATGAGAAATTGCAAGAAATTTGTATGAAGATCGGTCGAATAGTCAAGGCGTGAAAACGCAACAAATGAACAAACTCATTTTAATTTTCTTTGAAAGTATATGCCGCTAATGAAAAATGCTACTCATAACTATTGCGCAAAAATACTTAATTAGAGTGCAACTAAATTGACAACCTCCTTTATAAAGTGAGTTAAAAGGAATGATACATTTGACCAATTTAACTGGTTAAATCTTGGACACTGCGTTTGGGAGAACGACCTTGAGCCAATTTTGAACTGCTCTGTTTGTGTGAAAACAACTCTCGAATAATCTCTTCCCTACTGGTATGTCAGAAACAATAAAAAGGCAATGTATCTTGGGTAGATCTTCTTTTCAAAAGACTCATTTTGTACCCGATCGTTGTTAAGAAATACGTCAAATGAAATGAAGACATCTAAAAATTTCTCACCTTTAAATAGTTGTCAGTGAAGGAGTTTAAGGACGAGACTTTGATGACTGGATTATATTTTTTAAATTCTACCATATGATAGAACTTCCTATTCTTCTACCAGTCATATATATACTACCAGTGAAGCAACGAACTTGTTTTGACAGGTCACAACTTTTATATTTTTAACTATCAAAAACTGACCCAGTGCCTCGGTGGCGCAGCGGTAGTGTAGGCGACTGCCGTGCTTGGGGTCTCCCAGGTATGACTCCTTGATCAGCTCAAGTGTTATTGTGTTTATTTATCAAATAATTTTCGGCAATACGGATGCTGTAATTGTGTCCGATAAACGGCAATAAGCTCGGCGCCATTACGTGAGACCTAAAAGCATAGCTGGAGAAATGTGGATGCACGCATCGGCTCACCTTTTCGGAGATATACGCCTATATAGGCGAGAGCCTACATATGTATGTCAAAAACATAGATTAAGAACAAAAGCGAATACAAGTTTCCATAGAGTATCAGTACTCCTTAATCTGTTGTTCTATAAAACTGTTCAACAAGCAATTATTATGTAACCGAGGTTCCTCATGAGGTTTAGGATAGGAAATCATTGTTACCAAGCTGGAGCTACCGAAAGAAACCTTGTAGTCAATAAGTTGAAGTGATTATAGGTGGTCCATAAACACCATAAGACAGCATATCAAAAACGAACTTGAACGCGAACTGTCTTGAAGTACTCAACAGACGTCTTATTATCAAGAATATTTTATTGCATGTTAACCATAAAGAAATCAATGTACTTTACTATCAAAGACTTACTTATTAAAATCAATATACTTGTTTGTTAGTTGAGATATGAGTATAATTAAAATGAGGTTACAAAATAGTAAATAATTGTAATAACGTTTAGATTTTTAAGGTATATGGTATGTATTTTCTTTATAAATGAAGAATCACGAGTTTATTGACGTAGTTTTAGAGTTCGAAAAACTCTTATACAACAGCTTTGTCCGTCCGTCCGTCCGTTTGTCTGTTATACAACTTTCAACTCAAGAACCGTAAGAGCTAGAGACTCGCGGTCAACGCCATTCGACTCAACATAGTTGATATACCCCCGAAATGACTATGACCTTTGACCTCTGACCTCAAGGTCACGTGATACCATCTTTCAACTCAAGAACCGTAAGAGCTAGAGACTCGCGGTCAACGCCATTCGACTCAACATAGTTGATAGAAATGACTGAACTTTGACCTCAAGGTCACGTGGTATCACGTGAGCTTTGCATATGTTGTTTTTCGAACTCTAAGCTTTACGGCAATTCATTGCCGTTTCTCACTTGTTTTATATTTTCAAGATAGTAAGCAAGCCATCAGCCCGTCTGATGGTAAACCGTTGACGATTTTTGATCGTTTGCATTGCCGACCCTAAAAAAGGTATTAAAGATCGGATAAAAGAAAGGAGAGGTTTAGTTATGTGCATTGCCAAGATTTTTACTCATTTGGTGAAACATAGTAACTTTTTATTTTAAAAACTCACACATTACCGTTTAAGTTCTATGTGGCTGGGGACTTTGAAAACATACAATTAAGGGACACAAATTACAACCAGACCCTGAACAATCATTTGTAGAAAGGTACGGGAGTGGAAAGGAGAAGGAACGGGAAGGAAAAAAAGAAATATATAACTTTTTTATGTATTATGAATCAGTTCGATGAAAAAGCAATGTCATTGACAACATTTATACAAAAATTAATGCCATACATTACGGAAATAATTTAATTTTCTTTGAACATTTTGTCCAACCCGAGAATCAATCTATTGACCTCATGATCGTAGCAAACGTAAGGACAAGGGAACCTTTAGCTGCTATGATCACAGTTAGACAAGAATGAGAAGTTAAAGCACGACTTAAGCGATTGACAGATATTTCTACCGATTCTGTTGTCACAAAATTCTTTAAACTAAATTCAAAATCACTAAAATTTAGTTTAGTGCTGTCAAACGACATTTCGTATTCTGAAATCGTTAGAATTGACAGGATTAAACTTATTTTAGTTTTTTTTTTATACAACTAAGTTGGCAAACTAGCATGCAGCCTACCTGATGGTAAGTGGTCACCGTAGCCTATGGACGCTTGGAACACCGAAGGCATCACTTGCGCGTTGCCGAACCTTTAGGAGAGGAAGTGGGAAGGAGAAGGACAAGATTGTAATACGTTTAGTTACTTAATTTAGTCCTTTCTGCATTCTGCGGTACGGCTTAAACGTCAAAAAAGATCTGAAATTAGAAATGTGAAACTAATATTAGATGACATCTGAAAACATGATACGAAGTTTAGTTTTTCTAGGGATTTGGTAGTTAAGGCTTAAACAGTGGAATTATTAATATGTAAAAAAAATTGTTAATAATAATAAAATATAATATTGTCTTCTATTTACGCGAATATTATTCATTGAAATTAAACTGCTATATACGGATTTTATCGCGTTGTTTATTTGACACTTTATTACAAAATTTTGAAAATTGTTTCACTACTACTACTATTAACCTTTACTCATTTTTAAGCTAATTAAATTATTATTAAACTATTATTAATAGTGCAAGTGTATTCCTAGAACATCTTAATTCCATTAATAATAACATCCAATTTACTATGGAATTAGAGGCAAATAATTCATTAGCTTTCTTAGATGTACTTGTCATCAGGAATCCTGATCATACTTTGAGCCACACTGTATATAGGAAAAAGACCCATACAAATAGGTACTTAAACGGTGAATCTCACCACCATCCTAAACAGTTAGCTACCGTGGGAATGTCTTTGTTTCAGAGAGCCCATGGGATCTGTGACAAGAAACACCTGGACGCCGAGCTTCAACATGTCAAGCAAGTACTGCAAGACAACAAGCTCCAACAGCCGCGCCGCTGTCACAGATCCCGAGAAAAGCCAGCCACAGTCGAGCGCCAGCCTGCTATACTGCCTTATGTAAGGGGTGTCACTGACAAGATTGGCTACATCTTGAAGCGAGCTTCAATCAACACATACTTCAAGCCGCCAACGAAGATAAGTCAATTTTTACCATCCGTCAAGTGCCAACTACCTTTACAAGATGCAGGGGTCTATAAAATAGATTGTGACTGCGGACTCTCATACATTGGTCAAACCAAGAGAAACATAGGCACCCGCATAAAAGAACACATAGCTGATGTAAAACACCAACGCTCGTTGAAGTCTGCTGTGTGTGAACATGTGCAACAGGACCACAGAACCACCAACAGAACCAACCACTACCTGAGATTTGACAAACCACAGATTCTCGCTAAAGAACACCGATTCCTACCAAGGATGCTTCGCGAGGCTATTGAAATCAAAAAACATCCTAATTTTAATAGAGAAGATGGTTGGAATGTACCACCAGCTTGGGATCCAGTAATAAAAATAGTCAAACCCAAGAAGAAGCAAACCACAGCTAGACTTCATGATACTTTGAGCTCATTCTGCGTAAATAGAAACACCAATGATTAAATTATGTTCGGGTACTTTGAAATAACTACACTGGAACATTGAGACAACTGCCATCTTAGTCTCCCCGTGACCATGGCTGCTGAAAAGCAACCGAAACGTCGGGGAAAGTGTAAAAGTAAAAATAAATTAAATCTAAATAGTTTAATAATAATTTAATTAGCTTAAAAATTAGTAAAGTTTAATAGTAGTAGTAGTGAAACAATTTTCAAAATTTTGTAATAAAGTGTCAAATAAACAACGCGATAAAATCCGTATATAGCAGTTTAATTTCAATGAATAATAAAATATAATAATAATAATATATAATCTAAAATAATGTCGGCCTCGATGGCGTAGTGGTCAGAGTAACTGACTGCCACGCCTGAGGGTTCGATTCACGCACAAGTCACACATTTGTGTGCATGGACATGGATGTTTGTCTTGATCTGGGTGTTTCTATGTATAATATGTATGTATTTACAAAAAAAAGTATATACCTATGTGGTGTAGTGTGTATGTGATTATTCTATCATTCGAATTTGGACGAAAGGTACATGACAACGTGTACCTATGTGAAATTTTATGATGTCGATTGGTTATGTTAAGGCGTGATAGCGTGACAGCGTAACAAACAAAAAATCTCATATTGGCATTAATAATAATAATAATAATAATAATAATATTCTATCACATACACACAACACCATCTAGCCCAAACTAAGCAGAGCTTGTACTACGGGTACTAGATAATGGATAAACATACATATATACTTTTTTTTTAGGAATTAGGATACTCCTTTAACATTTTACTCCATAAATAACTCAAACATAAAATATTTTCTCATCAATATTCAAACGCGGATTCTATTTACGTAACAAAAGAAAATATATACTTGTTTAAATCATAACCGTATTAATTTAAATAACTATGAAACATGAATATGATTATGATTTAATTAATAAATATGCTGCTAACATAATTATTACATAATAATAATGCATGAATGGCGCTTTAGCTTGAATCGCCACCACTGTCAACACGCTGAGCGTTAAAGTGTTCGATTACCATAAGAAACAAAGAAATATGGTATTAAAAAAAAGGTCAATAAATATTGGTTATATAACCCCGATCTATATGCATAAATTTAGGGAGTTCCGAGTCTGGGTATTCTTTTTATCCGTAGTCTGGTTTGTAACGTTATACGCGATATACATAGGTCTTAATCTAATGCGGGCATTGCCATTTTTAATGAAAGTGAAAGGTGCTGTAATATAATACGTTACATGTTTCTCTTATCGTATAATTCCTGCTTTATGTGTAAAGAACTCAGATGAAAGTAAAACTATTGTAGAATAATCTTTACTAGCGGTCGCCCAGTGGTCGAAATTCGACCATAATTAATTTAAATTTTAAGTATGATGATGATGATAGGTATTTAAGGTATGTAACCATAGTTACAAAGAATTGAACGACATCAGGCGAACAATGCCGAAGTGCTACGAACGCGATTCGACTGCGTGTGTCAAATGCATGGTTGTGTGCGTGTAGTGTTTTTTCATGAATTTAATGTATTTCTAATGTATATTTTATAAAAATACTAGGACTCGCCACTCCTTCTTCATATAAACTTTAACTGTGCCAAATGTCATACTCCTCTGTCCACGCAATTTTCGTAAAAAGGGGTACATAGTTTTCGCTTCACGTATTAATATATAGATAAGGTCCTCCAAACCGAATTTCGGTCTCGTCAGCCAACCTTAACAGAGACTGGCCATCTATGCAGGAGCTATAATAGTGCACAAATGCGTGAGTAAAAAAAGTGCACTCTTTATTACCTAACTCTCATAATCAGGTGGAACGGTAATTCGACACGACTGGAGACAGATCAGGCGCAGCACCATGGGTATAACGTGATTTTTGAGACACGGCCGGTGCAATATTGGCAACTTCTTAACCTTGCGTTATAGTTAAGAATTTTTTGGCAGAAAAGACCAAAAATCTATTTCCCAGCCTGACCCGGGATTAGAAATCGAGATATAGCAGTCGCATTTACTACCGCTGCACAATTAAATTTAATATTATACTAGATTTTGAATGTAGGTTAGTTTAGTAACAATACTTTTTTTTTGGATAAAAGGTACCCTAAGTCCTTTTCTGTTCCTCTGACAATGTGTATGCGAAATTTTATGATGATTGGTCAAGTAGTTAAGGCGTGCAAACGTAAGAAACAAACTAACTCACATTCGCATTTATAATATTAGTTAGAATTACGTTTATAGGCTATCGTCAGTGATATTAAATTATACCCATACGTCTAATAAAATATATTTAAGGTTTCTTCATTTCTTTTCAGCTTCTCGCTATATATAATACTAGCTGACCCGCGCAAATTCGTATGCTTCACATAAGAGAATTTCTCCCGTTTTTGCAACATTTTTCATTGCTGCTTCGCTCCTATTGGTCGTAGCGTGATGTTATATAGCCTATAGCCTTCCTCAATAAATGGGCTATCCAAAACTAAAATAATTTTTCAATTCAGACCAGTAGTTCCTGAGATTAGCGCGTTCAAACAAACAAACAAACTCTTCAGCTTTATACTATTGGTATAGATTTAGAAACGTGTTTTGAATATCCTTTAATCGTAAGTATACCTATATAATCTGTAACGGTTACTAACGCGATCATGCATATGTTTGCCTTTTGGATTTTGCTTGATTTTTGGACCAGGTTACAGCAGCTTATGACCATGACCGGTGTAACCTGGTATGATGATATATAATATATCATACAACGCGAAAGTTTAAAAATTATTTTTCTTTAAGTGTTTAGTTATGTGAAGTATGTATTTTGTAGAATAGAGCTAGGGGTGTAATCTTTTGGTCAAAGCGATTGTTCGACACTTCACATGATCTTTTTGATATATTTGGCCTTTTCTTGGTAACAAACATTTATCGTACCATTCAAAATGCTAAAGTTGCAATTTTTGTGCGAACTCAATCTGAACAGATCCAATTTCAAGAAAGAGATCTTTTGTAGAACCGGAAAAACGTAATGTCTTGTCGTAGAAAAACTCTCAACGAGAAAAGGCATGTCTTTAGTCATTTACAGTAGCAATTACTTATATTAATAAGACAGTCCTTAAGAATTGCCATAACTAAGAATTGCAGTTTATTAAATGATATAGTTATTTATAATAGGCACTTATATTGTGTTTTGGAAAACGATTTAAGGTAACATATTAAAAAGATCTCTGATTGACATTTCTAAATGTAATAACATACGAAATGAGATAATTCTTATAATAAACGAATCAAAGTCCTAGGAGACATCAAATTGAAGAAACAACAGGCCAGAATAAGTTGCCCAGTGATTTCCTATTTAAACAAGCAAATACAACTTGAGTGTTTAAATAGACGAGACTTTTATAATCTTTGTTATCATGTTCAACTTTATACAAATATAAGTTGAGCAATAAATTTAAATTAATTACTGCTGATCCTAATATATAATATATATCATAAATGCGAATGTGAGTTCTAACGCTTTTGTTTGTTTGTTACGTTTTTACGGCGTAACTACTCGACCGATCATCATGAAATTTTGCATACACGTTGTCAAGGGTACAGAAAAGGACAAATGATAATATTTTTATATATTTATATATTATATTTTATATTATTATATATTTTAACTGATCCGTCAAGTGAAGCGGAATGACGATCATGACATACTGCAGCGGGATATAAACAGGGTTGTAAAATGGAGCCTCGAAAATAAGATGTATTTTAATGTAGCCAAGTGCTCCGTGCTTACATTCAGCCGCGCGCGTAAACCACATCAACACCAGTATCAAATGGATGGAGTCCCGTTGCAGCGCGTCACTGAAGCTAGGGATTTGGGGGTTCAGTTTGCTGCCGATCTCAGCTTTCGAAAACACATTACCAATGTTTGTAAAAAGGCATACCGTAATCTAGGATTTGTATTGCGTTAAGCGAATCATTTTACAAATATTGGAGCAATAAAAGCACTGTTTGGGGCTCTCGTGAGGAGTCATTTGGAAGGTGATGCGGCAATCTGGTCACCACATGAAGCAAAATATAAATTAATGTTGGAGCGTATCCAGAACAAATTTATAAGGTTTCTCTACTTGCAGCAATATGGAGTATACCCAGGCTATCCACTACTATACCCTACTCTATTTGTATTGGGTATGGTGGGTTACAAAAGACTTGAAGTGAGAAGAGAAGTGGCTTTAGCTACGTATGTGTTAAAGGTACTTAGGGGAAAGGTATATAACCAGGCTGTCCTACAGACGGTTCAACTCTGTGTTCCGGACGAATACATAGGCATAACCTACTCCAGCTCGCGCCGCTGACGCGTGCGCTGCGTGTACTCTGTGCTGTGTCCAAATGTGTAGACATATTTACGTGTTTACTGAGTGAGTTCACACAGGCTACTTTTTCATTTTTGTGTTATAATAATAGGAATTAATTAGTATTAAGGAATAAATAGTATTAGGGTGTATATATTATTATTAAGTAAATATAATTTGTACATATTAAGTAAATTCTGCATCCATTGCATTAGGTTAAGTATTACCTGTAATGATGGCTGTATGTGGTATAAAAAAAAAAAAAAAAACCAGAAAACACGTACTTTTTTGCGAGCGAAGCCAGGGGCAAAAACTAGTAAAATAATCAATTGCAGCCATGAACAAGACTTCTATCTGCTATCTCAATATTCCATTCCGTCGCTTTGGTAACTGAAGTATTCTTTCTTCATTTCAATGACTTAATAATTATACGAAGCTGAAATAGGCTCATCATAAAGTAATCGAACTGTGCTTATGAAAAGTAACAGTAACGACACCGGAATGCTAGTAGGTAATAAGTTATTAACATGTTGAGCACACGAGTTGAGCCGTGCAGTTGTCGCGTGACCGATGTTTGCTAAACACTGAAGTTTCAACCCTTTGACCGCGCGCCGTCTACGTAATGACTTTTCTTTTAAGTTGATAACCCATGAACAAGAAACTGTGAAACGTGTTATTAGCTATGGTAACATTTATACGAGTACATACGTAGATTCACGTAAGTGGCCCGAGGGGTAGGCAGAGTGAATACGTTATTAATTTTATAAATATGTGTATAGTTATTTGAAAATAAACAATATCCATGATAAAATGTCTGCTCTGCGGCAATCAATGCTATTAAATCGACTAGTCTATGGTTACATTGTATAAATTTTCAAAAATGTAGTTGCAGATTATGTTGCGTCTTGTCGGAAATTGCTGCATAAACCATCAGCAGGCAACACTATTGTTTAAAGGCGTTCGTCGTGTTTGCTCGCTCGCACGATCATCCATGCTTTATTTGTGGTAATAAGAACATAAAAAATAGATGGTTCAAATCTGATACAGAATTAGAAAACAATACATTGGTATCAGAAGTATTACTTGACTGTGCTACATATATGCATACAGGTACCAATATGCCTGCATAATTTCAGAAGGTTGTGCAGAGCGTTATCTCTGCAATGTTATTTTAATATTTCATGATTTTAGACACGTCCGCTAAAAAGTTATTGGATTAAATAGGAAATCATGACAAGAAATGTGTATTGACAAGCCAGTTTCTGTAATAAAACTCACAATTCTCGGTCAATGGCAGTTCCAACCTCTGTCTCGTGAGCAAATCTACATAACTAGATAGAAAAGTCATGAATGCTTTGAAGATCACTTAAGCCGTTTATGAAAATAAATTGCTTAATATCGCTTTGAAGAACACTTTGAGCTATTTAAGCATATCAAGTTCAAAGAGTACATAAGCAGTATGATTTGTCCTTACAAATGTAATACATGTTGATTGCATGTCCAATTAGACGCATAATACACCATTTAAAAATGTCACTACAAAAGTGTAACTCTAATAAGAGAAATACTTATATATTTACTACTATTTACGGTTATGTCCCAGTGGTTTAAAGGAAAAATAATTATTTTACGGTAAGGGTGCATTTTTCCTAAATAATCGTTATAAGCCTATGTTAACCCCTGGGCTATCTTTTATATGTATGTAAAAAGTTATATAGATTATCCATTGCTGTCTGATAGAAGAACAAATCAACATCCACACTTCCACATTTATAATTATTATGAAAGGAATAATTCTTCGATATAAATATCATTTATACAATCAAACGCGTTACTAAAATACAATTATGAATTTAATTTTTTTTTTAATTTAATGAAGAAAATAATGGGTTTTATTTTCTTAACTTGGCACAAAACTACAATTACAGCGTCACAAACACGATATTTAGGATATTACGATAAACTCTGGTACCCAGAATAAGATTCAACTTGTGTTTAGGGTACCAGCGTGCTCGCGCACACTATAAACACATTACGTGAGTAGTACTCGTAAGACGAACTCAGTGTTAATTAAGAAAATACTACTAAAAGACGGTTGTTGTGCTGGGCATACATTAAAGTATCTGCGTTTGGTGATAGTTTTTGAGTAATGCGGTAATGCGGTAACGGCGGCTTATGGAGGATGGTACTGAGAAAAAGAGCTGTCTCACAATGCTGTGAAACAACTACCAAAAGGTCGCTAAGGGCGACACTCTTTACAGCAATAGAAATGGTTGCTTTTTTTAAATATTGTAAGTTGGTCTATGCGCCATTCGTACAGTTGTTAAGAAGAGGACATTAAGCCCTGTCGTACATCGCTCGTAATGCACGTCAAACGAAACTAAGTTAAACATGGCCGCCATAATTAGTGACAATATATTTTAATATAGAACAGTTTAGACAGGGATATAATTACTGTAAGAATACGATCTGGAGCATCCTGAGTAAGAGAGTACCTCACGTGTACACAAAATAGCAGCCTAATAATATGTCATCCCGTTGCGGTGAGTAAAATTGACAGAGTTTCTTCAGGAAATTCATTGGTGCATGTCACTTGAACTGGCAGGGTAACCACTTCATCGATAGAGTCAGTCTTCTTAAATACCGCTTATGGTAATAACGTCCATAGACTAAAATTACTCTTTATAGTGTAAGAAAACTTGTTTGACGTACATAACATAAAAACGCTATTTTATTTTCTATGAGACAGAGACATAGGTACGGTCTATTTTTGGCTGATGTAAAAAGCTATAATGACTGTTTGTTTTTTTATTATTATTAAACTAGATATATTATTTTTAGTATCTAGAAAAGCAACTACTTGAACCTAACGTAAAGTCTCAGGGTAAGTTAAACTATCTTAAAGCCCGCATCGAAATAAAAAATTGGAAGAATTGGGAAAAACAACTTATTTAATTAACTATTTCTACCTTGGATTATGCCTATGTAATGTCAAAGGCAAAGCCGTGTTCTTTTCTAGTTCTTATAGTTGAGACAAGTTTGGCACGAAAACATTGCTTATGTCTATCTGTTTTGATCTTTGATTGACCTTTCAATCTTTCCACCAAGCCGTCTAGCGAAAAGAATCCTCGGTGATGTGTTTAGTCTACCGGAGTAGAATTATTTATGCATGTTCGACCGTTAGTCAATTTATTTTTATTGCATTTGTATTTGTGAGCAGTTGTGCTAAGAAATTCGATACATTGATATTACTTACATAGCTAGAAAATATGAGTATGTACCTCTTGAGGATACACAGTACCATAATGCTAAATGCTCAGCATAAGTAATATGAGTTAAAATATTAAAATTGTTTATTTTGAACGTGCTTATCTTGCTCAGAAATATTCGATCAGTTGTCTAAGCAACAGGTGGGTGAATGCTTTTCTATTGGCTTTCACTTCTAAGAAAACCACCAAAGTTTCAGAGCCATTTTATTTGCTTTTGAAGTAGCTATCAAAACTATTTGTGCCATGTGAATTTCGCTTCTTATTGCGTCGCAATATCAGTTAGCTTTGCTATAGCTATGGCTGCTATTTTAAAAGCGAGACAGTTCATACAACATTAAGAGGACAAGATAAAGTCAGGGTAAAGGGGGATGGCGATTGCTTCACCGAGGAGTGCTCTCAAATTAAAGTAAGAATATCTTACTTAAATATAATATTAGCCCTGTATTAAATTGTCCCACTGCTGGGCAGGGGCCTCTACTCAGTGTGCGGGTTAGGCCATAGTTTACCACGTTGGCTCAATGCGGGTTTGCAGACTTCACATAATAATATCTTCGAGAAAATTTTGGTAAATTCTCAGATATGATATATGATATTAAAGTGAGCGATAATTAACTACTTAATACGCTCATAACTTCAAAAAGTCAGAGATGCGCGCCTTAGGTTGGAACTCGAGACCACACACTCCAAATGTCTCCCACTAGGTTGTCACTATTGTCTTACTTACCTTTCAATATTATTGATTGGGGTCTTTAGTACCTCCCACGTCTCCAGCGATTATGGAAGGGTTAATAAACGTGATGCGAGCGTGACTGAACCGCGTGCTAGCATCTTATTCTTTACGACTGTGTTTTCTTTCAGAATGCTATAAAATGTTTATGATTTCAGGTCTCCCTATTTCGGTTCAAGCAAAATGTTTGATATTAAAACGTAAACACTCTCAGTCATTAGCGATACGTCATAATAAACTGGATGTTGTGACGAATCCGTAATGGTAGTTGTGTAGTAAAACACTGTAATTTATCTTTGCAGTCGCAAGAATTTGAATTGTGGTAATACTCTTAAGTAATTAGCGAAGTGCATACAGCTATCATGTGCGTCAAAAGGAATTTGATAGAAGAAGAAATTATTTATTGCAAAAGCATTAGTGGTAGTTTTGTATAGCTTCAAAATACTGGGATGACTAACTTCTATTTTCTGTAAATATATAACATAACATAGTATTAAACCAGTATATCGCCGAATTGGGTATATTGTATCCATATTTCTCTAGCTATGTAAAGGTTCCACATAAAAATAGACGGGCCTATTAGATACATAAGTAGACTCCGTGCTATTTTTAACAAAAGAATTAAATATACAAAATACTTAAACGGGTCGAGAATTGATTTCTGCCTCGTTTGTAAAGGAGCCGTCCTGCAGTGTTTTTACTGTCACGTGTGGCTGCAAAATATCGGGCAATTAGTTTGATCATATCCGACGCATTAAAATATTGTAAAAATGGCCGGACTATAGTCGAAAATTGTAGCAACATATTTCAGTAAGATATTGCCCGTTTAGAAAGTTTTTAAGTCTAAGCATATGCCGCGGGACCAGAGAGACCTTGGCCTATGTATACAAAAAATAAACATTTAAGTAAAATATAAACAAAATAAGTCTTAATAAAACTCGTAAGAAGTACTTTAATTTCAATACAGATTATTTGCTACAAATTATGAGTCGTCAACTCGTGGTCGTGGGTCTTTATTGACATAAATTCCGATAAGAATAAACTTTCTATTGAAATAGTAGCGTAGTAAACGTCTCAAGCAGGCATGGCTGAGGCACACGAGTGAGTCGGGCACGTGACAAACAGGCCACGTGACCACCTCAGATGCACTTCAGAAGGCACAAATCTGACCTGTTTAATCGTACTTGTGAAAGTTCTGCACGACCATTCTAATATACCTTAAGGAGTCTTAGTGCTGTCAGACCTTTATTATCACATACTGTAAATATGGATTTGGACGGATTAGGATTTCGTTTTATTAGTCTATATAATTTTATATTATTTATGGCCTCTTCAGTCCAACCACAGATTAGGCGCAAGTACAGTTGGTTTCCCATTGTGACTCTGTTAATGGATACATACATAGGCTTAATCGTAATAGCGATATGATATGTACGGTAAGTTATTGGAGAATAAACGTATTTTCCAATAAAGTGCACTATAAGACTTTGTCAAGATTAGTTATTACTGCGCGAGCTGAGTGACGAATTGAAAGTTTATTGGACCTGAACTCTAATGAAAAGGTACTATACAATTTAATAAAATGTGTCTTGTAGCTTTATCATTTTACATCTAAATTGTATTGTAAAATATGAACGTATACGATACTGTGTTTAGCGACATAAACCCATTTCTTTGAATTTATGATTAGTTTTAAATATATCTTCTATCGTCTGCCGTCGATAAAGCCAGGGTAAGTCGAAGTTTATCACGTAAAATCTTATAGATTTATATTTGTTGTTTTTAAATAAAATAGTCTATGCTATCTTCGCATTAGTCTTTTTTTATTACTTTGAGTGCAGAAGTAATCTGTATTAAACAGGTGGCATTTTCCACACTTGGAAAATTTACCTTGTGTAACATAGCGCCATCGTCGGATGGCGCGAGAATACAGAATGTGTTTGTTTCTTCCAAAAATAATGTGTTCCATTCGTAGCTATAAAAATATGTCTACTAAATCGACCAGGTTATTTTGGCTTTCATCAGAAATGTCCCGGTGACTTAGTAGTAGACTTAGTAGTAGTAGTTGACTAAGTAATTTTCACAGTTTTTTTTTCTGCTATACCTTAATTAATGTTAAACTACCGTGTATCTGGACTCGCCTCCGGCCGTGGTTCAGTCCATGGTCTGGACTGAGACGTCGTGGAATGCCGTCGCCTCCTTCTGTGAGGAAGTAATTTCCATTAAAGAGGCGGTGGAGCGGGCAAGAGAGCGCTTGAACCCTCTCTCTAACCGCAGAACCGGGCGCCGGAGGGTGCGAGATGACCTCCAGCCACCCTGAGGTTTGATCTGGGTGTGGTGGGCTTCGTAGGCCTGCTCACCACCCGATCAGCACCAAGTCCGAGAGGCGGCGTGCGTGTTCCCACGCGCGTCTCTGTATCGTGTGTCCGTCCCCTCTCAAGGGGACAGTAGGGTTAAAATTTAGAGGTGACCATAGGTTAGGTCTTTTCGTGTAGTGGCCTGTAGTTTCATATGGCGGGCCGAAACCTCGGCGGGGTCGCGATTGCATTTAAAAGTGATTCGCGCGGCCCCGCCGATTGCGGTTATGTCGAGGAACACCGTGGTGGGTTCAGTCGGTATTACCGGGATGTCGCTCACCATCTTGCCCCCGGGGAGTCCGACATAACCTCTCCGCCCGCCCTAGCGAAGGGGTAAGCAAAGCACTCCACAACGTAAAAAAAAAAACGTGTATCTGGAGCAGTAAGATGATATGATTTATGCATTAAAATTAAGAGAGAATAGAAAATAACTGTTTGTCGATGACATACGCGGACGAAGTTGGGAACGGATACTACTAAAAAGCTTTTATATTAGTATCAACAACGTGAATATGATAGATAAAACTGAAATCCAACTATATTACTTTTATTCTGGTGCAAGAAAATTGCCTTAGGCTATGACAAGATTATTATTATTCGTACCGAGCGATTTCTGGGATTCCAATTCTTCTTATGGCGGTCAATATGTGATATCCAATGTTCTTGAGTGTTACTTCATAGTTACTGAAGACAAAAAATATCATCTGGAGTCTCTTGAGTAAAAATATAACATGTTTGATTTACTACCTTAGTTTCGTGAAACCTAATTAATAACAAGCTAATCCTGCGAAATAATTGTGTACATGAAAGGATTAGGTCTCTTGTTAGTGATAACGTTTTACAGTTCATTAAATACGAGTACGCAATATATCAACAAGTGAACTGGGTCACGGCCCGGGGGATCCAGTTGTTACACCTGTTGCCCAACAATTTGGCTTTATAAGTAATGAACATATGAGGCTTTGCGGACGTCATGGGGAAGATTCTATTTATATGTGAGTCAAGCAAACTTATATGTATGTACTTCTAAGATTGGTTATAATGAATCGCTGTCATATGATCAGCGTTGTGTACTATGATTGAACCTCAGACTGAACCGCTATAATCGTGAGAGAACGCCCGCGTCACACAATGGGTGAGTTTATAAAACAAGGCTGTATTATTGGTATTTATATATAAACTATTCATGGTTGCCGATAAGGGCAATGACTCGATATCAGTATAAGTACCAACATATTTTTTTTTAAATTATTGTAGGTGGTAAGCAGAAGGTATAATTAAATATACTGTTTAATGAGTTTTTGGCTGCACGGATAGTGTAGCAGGCAAATGGTCGGCTTGCCGTTGCTGGGTTCGAAGATTCGGTTCCATACGGTACAATTATTATACTAAACAAGAAATATTGTTCTGAGTGTGGGTGTACTTTGTGCCCGGTAACTGCGTTTTTGTAAAGTTCCCTGCGACACAGGGCTTGCTCTCCAATGTGGGAGATGCATTTTTTAAACAAATATAGCTCTTTTTATAAGCTGTCCCACTGCTGGGCATGGGTGGCTTTTAATATGGAAAAGTTTAAGCCAAGTTAGTCCATCGTCGCCTTCGTTGCAGGTTTTTCTACTTCATTGTCATATCTTCAAATCAAATCAGTTTATTTGCATTAATGTAGGTATAAAATGTTCTTATTATACAAAATGAAGCACCTTTACATTTTACCACACAAGGTGTGCAAATATTTAAAACATACATATACATATAATACATATTCATTCTTCGAGAATATTATGTCTCTATGGAGAACATTTAGACTTGCAAAATAAAAACCTTTTTTAGGCTTTCCTTCTTATAACTTCGTATTGAATAACAAAATAAATGTTTTCTTATTTTCCTTTTTTTTTTAAACACGCACTAGGAATAAATCCTGTGCCGCGGAGGACTTTACATTCAAACAACGGACACAAAGAACATCCAGATTTAGAACAACCATTTGTGAATCACAATGTTTTTTATTGTATGTATACAAAATGTGGGTGTATGATGTATGAACGTCTATAGCACGATCTAAGTATAAAAGATCAATATGCATAGATAACGTTATTAAGTTTTTGCAGAGCCGATATAATACTTAGTTAAATATTAAAGTATCGGGAATATGCAGGACCGATTATGAATTTAATTTATATTTAATTAAGTTGCCTTGCAGCCATAGAGATATGAATACTTAACCAACCTATCTACATGTGCAACCCAGTGAAACGCTAAAGGCAAACGAGGGTTTTCATATGTCTAAAACATACAGTGCAGACCAGTGAGAGTGTGTTTATAGTATTAGATTGCTCATTGCAGTAGTCACTTAGTACTTAGAGCCTAATATGAAGTTTATACGGCCATCATTAGATATATTCTTGCGGGCGTTGTTTTATGGGTTTAACGGGAGTTCAGATTACTTACGACTAAAATAATTCTTTACAATGCACTTTTACGTAGTCAGCTAGAGTATGCATGTATAGAAGCCAACATAGGCAATACATTTACAGATAGTAGAGAGTATCCAAAGAGCATTTACCAGATATTTTATCTATCTACCGATGTCTTACGAGCAGCGTCTTCAATATTTTAACATGAAACACTACGCGAATACCGTCGCATCGAAGATATTCTTCTCAAGAATATTGTGGAAGGATCTGTAAGATACATGACACTGAATAGTTATATTGTGTTAATATTTTTGGCTTGAGCAAAATCTCCCTCATGTAAAAATATGTGTTATTAACAGGTTACCTGTCCGATATATAACATATGAACATAAAAATAGATTTTCTATTGTGTTCATCACGGGACAGGGAAAGGGTTAATATCGAAATACTTGCATGCCAAATGCTATTTTAATTTTCTATTAAATAAATAACAAGGCAAGTTTAAAGTGCCTATTATACTATATATTACTATACTATATTATACTATACTACTATATATATAACCTATTTATTTTCTATACCGCTGGAATTACGAATTCATTCTTTGTATGCATCGAAAAGATAACCTGTGTGCAGAATTTCAGCTTTCTGGGTTCAAAGGGCTGGTTGTTGATGATTCGGACAGTGAGTTAATTAGGATTTGTCTTTTATACATATTGATGATTTACTGAAAAAAGTTAAGCTTAGCTAGAATGACATCTGGCGGCTCGGGGATCTTGTACGATAATAATAACAATATCAGCCCTACAGTCAACTGTCCCACTGCTAGGCACGGGCCTCATCACGGCGTGATAAGGGTTAGGCCATAGTCCACCATGCTGGCCAGTACGGGTTGGCAAACTTTATCGTCGAGAATATTATGCAGGTTTCTTCACGATGTTTACCTTCACCGTTAAAGCGAACGATTATTAACTATTTAATACGCATATAACTTCGAAAAGAGAGATGAGTCAGCGTCAAACTCAAGACCTGTGCGTAGCAGTCCAATGGTCTCCCATTAGGATATCGCTGCTATTGTACGATATATTGCGAAAATCATATTGGTTGCACTGTGATGAACATGTGGTAAGGATTGTTCGTGTTGCAATATCGGCCAATGATCGCGACATTAGTTGCCTGGTGGTTGTGAGCACATTTGCGCACGGTGACGTGTCCGCCATCCAATCAGGTGCTAACGCATGACGCATTTTCCTGTGAGGTCATTAACATCGTGACGTCATATATATGTTATCTAAGTAGATCTTGTTACGAGATTTTTCTTACTAACTAAGGTAACTTTTTCAGAGTTCGGCTAATGATGTACTAGTATTGACATGTTCACGATTCACGTGTCACGATTTCTCGTAGAAGGGAATTTATAGTGATATTACGCATTCTTTGGCTTAAAATGTTATTATTTATTAGCTATATATTTCAGGTATTGTTAGTTAGAGTAAGTGAATAGTATTTCCTTCATTAAGAATATTACTTAATTCAGATTTTCTATACATATATATATAGGTACATAAAAAGTCTCGCGTCTCATCCACATTTAGACATATGTATTTCCCAGGTAAAAGGTGGTTAGTATGTTACTGTCTTCTAGGCACAGATCCAAACTCCGTCCTGATCACTGAGAGTTCCTTGTCAGAAAGTCCAATAGCACTTCACCTTACTCGAGAGTCGAAAACTCTCATGCACAACAGTCGCATTTACGTCCGCTGCGCCGTCGAGGCGGTCGAGGCAGACTCTATTTATTGTCGTCGTAATGACTACATGATAATTTATAAATTTATAAATCGCAAATAGTATCCGTTTAAGAATTTAAAAAACCTGGCAATTTTCAGGTCGTTTAGGGAACAATCCCAAAACACATTGAAAACCTTTCCATTAATTTGATCAATAAGTATACTTTTCTTATGCATATTGTTGATCTATATCGTATTCTTTACTACCTTTATATTTGCTTCTTTTTAGGAAGCCTGGAAAAATGCAATCTTCACCATGTTCGTGGCCAGCGTCATATTTTTGTTTTATATATTTTTATTAATCCTTGTCGATCAGCCTCAGCGGATTGGTAGTGGCGGGATAAACCACTTCATCTGTGCTATCGTGCAGTTATTGGAAGCACAGTCATCTGAAATATTCAATTACGTTTCGTAATAGCTTTATAAAATATTTTTATACGTCTGTACGATATTTCTGATTCAGGGTATGATTCAGAATGTAGAATAATACACACAAATATTGTAATAGGAAAAGGAAATACTGTTTGTTTGCTACTACTGAACCTTTCACTATTAGAAAAGTGCTTTATCGTTAGATTAATAATAATACTTTGCTGGATGAAACCCTATGTCCTTTTCTGTTACCGTGTATGCGAAATTTCATAATAATCGGTCGAGGAGTTAAGGCGTGAAAGCGTAACAAATAAGCAAACTTATATTTGCATTAATAAAATTAATTAAGATGGCATATAATAAAATGCCATGGGTCGCAAACACGTGGTGTGGGAGGATTCTTACTGCATGGACAGACGACCAAAAGCAAATCAAATCAAAGTGCCCGGGAAGCATTTGGTAACAAGCCGTACAGCATCAATCGTTATATGGAACCGACCTATGTTCTGACATGATTTGACTGAAACTATGAAAATAGCCTTCATCCTGTTTTGTCATGTTATTTTGTCTTACGTGAATGTTTCACATTGAAATAAAACTTTTTTAAAGACATTTGATTTAATATGAATCGTATAGTTTTTAAAATTTTGAAGATTTGATCTACTTTTCAGTAACCATTGCTGTGACTGAAAAGAGACTGAAAAGTTATATAAATCTAGTAGGTACACCAGCCGGAAGTTGTCCTGTCCGTAAGAAAATAAATTTTAGCACTCGATTGCAGCACCGTAATTGGGACGGATTCATAATTATTGGACCCGGTAGTCCAATTATGAATCTAAATCATCTGGATGATTTAACACACGAAAAAATCATAATACTCGTTTTTTGGAGGTGTTGAGTGATACCAGCGTATATATGAAATAAATAGATAAATATTAACCATTATAAAATCTGTAAAAACAATTTGATATTTTAATTTCAATGTCTTATCTTATCTTTTGATCATATAAAGATTGTATACGTATAACTGATAACTATTTGCATATCTATAATCTAGCTCTAGTTATATATTTTATTATAATTCTTGCAGAATATATTAAAATGCCTAATATTATAAAAAATAACGTAGTTCTTAGCTATTTGATATTCAAGCTTACATATTAACCTGTGGTGACATCTAAAGCGGAAATAAGACAAATTCGTGGTAAAACATCCCTATAGCTTTTAGTTTGATAATGATGATTGATGACAAATAATCCCATTATCACAGTGACAGGACGGTAGCGTTTTTTTTAGGTTCTGTAGCGAAAATATCAACGGGTGCTATATAATTTTGCCTTGTCCACTGCTTTCTTTTTTACTAAAAGGCTACCGTGGTTTTACCCACGTTTAAAATTACTGCACCGCTTCCGTGACTTGTAGCGTGATGTTATATAGCCTATGTGACTGCAGGATAAAGTAAATTTCTAATGGTAAAAGAAATTTAAAATTCGGTCCATTAGTTTTTAAGTTTATTCATTACAAACAAAAATAAAAATCTTTTCTTTAGAATGTTAGTATCGATTTTTATGACACAACTGTTTTCATACAATTAGAAGGGTCAGATCATAGTCTATCACGCTCACCAAGCATGCTCAGTAAATATACTTTTTTTATAGTAATACTCGGTTTACGTAATTCTCTGTTTCGCTTCATGAAATAAATAAACATAATGTTTGATGGTATTTCTCACCCGCGCGTTAACACCTGAACAGATTTACAGAACTTTGTTTAAATGTCAGTTAATGTTTTACAAAGTATTTATTTGAGTTCAGTTCCCAGAGCTGCTGACTCATTTGATTCGATGGCGCAGGTATTTGTTCCCATAAGATCACAGCGTGGCCTAGCCCCATAGTCGGCGGTGAATCACACTGGGAGCACACGTAAGTTAGGCTCCTAAACTCGAGTTCAAATATTGGAAGTATTATTACTTATGTACTTTGTAGTCTTTCAAATACCAAGCTTCTAGTAGTCCACCCACACCTATATGAAGAGACACCGGTGGGGTTGTTCGAAAGTCCGATATAACCTTTTCGTCGCATCGTGACGGAAGGAATTGTGTAACGCATTTGCCTACGTCAAGAAAAAAAGAGGGGAAAGACAGGGTGCAAGCTGTTTGCGTCATGCATGTCTTAGTAGTTATGATTACTTGTGATGGTTTAAACACTTGTGTTTAAACCATCTAAACTAGTGTAAGTGTATGTGGTAATATTTTTACAAGGCGCTAGATCAATACACCGTTTTCCTCGGAGAGTGTACTATGCTTGCTGAAAAAGATCAAGTAGCAAGTTTGCTATGCATATAACTTATTTACAGTATGTATTATTCGATGCCACAAATTCTATTTTATATCCCATCTGTATGTAGAGCGCTTATGACTCATTATAATTTTTCATGTACTTTGATTGTGTTTGTAAAGTAAAACTCAACATATGTGAGTTTATTTCTTATAGAATATCGCAATTAAGAAAATAGTGATATTTTTTTTTGTTCTTCGTTAACGTTTTCGTAAGTCTCAGTACTGGGTAAAGGCCTCAGCCTTGATTTCAGAATCGCTCTGTTCTTTGCTATCCCCTGCCAGTACCTTTCAAAGGCTTGTAAGTCAGCCCCCTAGCTTGGTTTAGATCTTCTTATGTGATAAATAATAAATGATTTATTTATATACTTCTCGCGTTTGGATTTAACAAGTTTTTAACCTATCTAGGATACTCAGACATGTCCCGGTATTACGGTGCGACAGAGACTGGAGCCAGATTAATTATAACATGAATATGAAGTTATCAATTACTCTTATAAAATATTCAAATAATTTATTTCCTGCCATTACAACCGATGAACAACTTAATAGAGAAATTATATTCTAAAATTAGATCAGTAGTTACTATATTTAAGGATAGGCAGTATTCTATGTCAAAAACGATTGCCATATTTACAGCAGAAACTGTGGCGTCGACAGAATTCTCAGGATGGTTTGACTTTTCTAACACACAGAGAACATATTGACACAGAGAAACAAGCACAATACAAGTAATATCAACTTTTTAAAATAAAATTACTGATACAGTCTCAGTGTCGTGATTATCACAACATTAAATTTTAAATTAAAATAAACGCCATAACGAACACAATTTGCATTTAATTTCACGTTTGTCCTTTGTTTGGCTAGAGCCAGTGTACTAGTTTAGAACTAGATACTCTATTTTGAATACAAAAACTGGTCCTCAGGTTGTCTAGAAAACATAATAGAAAACCAATATTGTTTATATAATTACTTTTAGCAAAATGCTTCATATTACAAACTACAATTGTTTAAAGCCAATCGCAGATCTACAGGCTCTCCCTAAGATCTTATTTACTACTGATGACATTATGTTGCCGAAGAAAAAATATTATAAGTAAAATGAGTCACGACCGGCAACCGCAAATCAGCGCGTAAAACTTGTTTTATACAAAACTGATCGCTATTTAATACTGTAGTAGTCCTGAGTCATGATCTCGCGCCGTGAGCGAAGTGAATCGTCTCGGATACGCGTCTTTTACCCATTGTTTCTGTCCACGCAATTTAGAAAGTTTGTGATTGAGAATAATGAGAACGAGAGCGAATTATAATGTTATGTAATTGTTCGCAGTGCCATAACTAGTTTACACAAATTTCTTTACTTTATTTATCTGTCTATTTGTTGCTGTGCAATAGTTTTCTTTGAAGTCGTCACTTGCGCTATCAGAAGAATGCTAATAATATATTTTAAAAACAAAATTACAGACATACATGCATAGTCATATCCGTATATCGCCGAAGTGTATTACACCGAAATATTTTAGGTAGTATTAGTATAAGCCTATTGTCTCTATCGCGTACAGTTACTTGACAAAAAGCTTAATAACCCTTTGACGGACTCTGGATTGAGCTCGAGAGTTTAAGCACAGCAGTAGTACTTACTGCGTCACCTAGGCAGTCAGCCGTAGTTGCAAACTAGAACATACACTAATACCGGATTGTATACCTTAATATTTAGTATTGTGATTGTACTATGTAATAAATAAATAGGTAAATTGAATTTGGTGAAACATTGTTTAGAGCGTATTATATAAATTATTCGTTTGCCTGACTTAATAAGTCAACCAGATCTAATGGAAAAAGCCTTGTCCAGGTCCCATCAGTTAAATATTATGTTACATTGGGATAAAATGTTATTTAGTTGTTATCTATATATATAAAACTCTTCCGTTACTGAGTGACTGACAGACAACGCACAGCCGAAACTACTGAACGCAAGAAGCTGAAATTTGGCATGTATGTTTCTTGGAGAGTGTAGGGGAGCACAAAGAGAGGATTTTAGGAAATTCCACCCTGAAGGGGGTGAAAGGGGTGAAACCCGATATTCACACGGGAACGGGACTTACGCGGGTAAAACTGCGGGAAAACTACTAGTCTTATATAAAAAGCGCAAGTTACATAATATTTCAAATCATCCATGTTTAAGATATTAAACATAACGTAAAAGTATTTTTAATACACTACGAATTTGGCAAATCATGGTAAGCCTATGATGGCTTGTAATAATGGTTATAACTCGCGCGTTGGCGACTCCAGAAAAATGAATTAAGGATAAGAGAGCTGACATAGCTACCTCTCCTATTCTAGACTCTAAAATAGGAGAGGTGGCTATTTGAGCCTCCGGCACTCTTATTCACAGGCCGAAACGCAGTAACAGTCCTTCTACCCTTACATCGTAGAGCAGCGATAGCTCAGTGGGGAGACCAACAGACTGCAATGCAGAGGGTCTCGGGTTCGAACCCACGTCGCGCACCTCTGACTTTCGGAAGTTATAAGACGTTTAGAAATTATGTGCGTATTAATTGACAACTATCGCCTGCTCCGTGCCTCGGAGAGCACGTTAAGCTGTCGGTTCCGGCTGCCATGAACATCTATGGCAGTCGTTATTGGGAGAGTATGGACACAAAAGATCCCACTGGGTCGAAGTGTCGCCGATCTGCACTGACTGGCCCCCACATAAGATAAGATAAGATACCCTTACATCGGTTTTCTCTTCTATTTCGTAGGACATACTCATTCAATCGTATCGTCACCAAACGTTGGAAAAAGTTGCCTCTACCATTTGAAAACAAGATTTATAATGCGATAAAATTTCCTTTTTATATGTGTGAGCTTATAAAGATAAATCTTGCCCAAGTAACAAGTCACAGCTATTGTGTTGACGGAACATTGAATGAAGTCATTTATATTGCAAGAGCTGGATTGGCACGAGTTGATCGACACGTGTAGCATAGGATGATATGGGTCACACAGGACATGTATAATACCAACCAGATAAACCAAAGCACAGATAAGCAGTTCTCAGCACTTCGAAAGTTGTAACGACGTGATGCGTAATATATCATGGTGCAGCATGAATCTGATTATTGTAAACGTCATGTATTTGGTTATTATGCCATGAGTTGCCGATCACGTGCTATATACAGAGACGTGTTTCTAAGAAACACTTACGTGCCACCTAGCCTATTTGGAAACATATACGGTTATCGCTGGTTTCTGTCACATAGTAAGGACAAACAAATAAACACATTTGCACATTTATGATACTCGTGACGATTTTTAAATAGGTGCATCTTTTTGGTATATCAAAATGCGAATTAATATTATATTATAAATATTGATCGTATTCTATAATAATGTTCCTACCGAGTATATTTATGGAGTACAGGCTTATAGAAAATACAACGAACTTTCGCCGGTCGTAATAATATTTCATCGACAACAGTGCCTGGAATTCAATATACTTACTTTCACAAAAGCTACATCTGACGTAAATTATGATTGTTGATCTAAGTCCTGAAATACACGAGTTATAAATGATTAACTGAAAATCAAAACTACAGACGCATGCTACTTTTGGCCAGTTTCAAACAAGATCCGCAATGAAAATATGAACCAAATCATGTGAACACAAAAGGATCTTAAAAACAATCTTAAATGATACAAAAAGCCTAATTATTAAAAAATACTTCAAAAGATATACAAAAACTTTAAAATCTGCTGTTAAAATAGCTAAAAAGTTAGAATATATACGACAAATGAAAAATTCAGACAATAAAATAAAGACTATGTGGAAGGTAATTAACATGAAAAACGGTAAAACAAAAACCCTCAAACCGAAAAATATATCTTTAAAAATTAACGATGACACAATTGAATGTCCGACAACTATTGCAAACATATTTAACAAGTATTTCGCGACAGTAGGTAATAATCCAAATCACATAGATTCACACAAACCAATTGGACAACGAGTCATAAACTCACCGGTATGTTCTATGTACTTGCGGCCAGTCAGCCAAAAAGAAGTCATAAACATTATACACTCCACAAAAAACAAACACAGCAGCGGCATAGATGACATACCACCTATACTATTAAAACAATGTGCAATAGAACTTTCCACTCCCTTAAGTCATTTAATTAATCAAAGCTTTCTAGAAGGTCAATTCCCAGATTTACTTAAAAATGCGTTAATTAAACCCATACATAAGAAGGGCGATACTCTAACCCCAAACAATTATAGACCGATTGCTCTACTCCCGACATTTTCAAAAATCTTTGAAAAAGCAATGTACAGCCGTTTGTACGCATTTTTGGAACAATACAACATACTAGACGATAGTCAGAATGGGTTTAGAAAACGTAGATCAACAACATTAGCGGTTTACAAGTATATACAGAGAGCACTTCAATACATAAATGACAAAGAATATGTTGTTGGATTGTTACTCGACATGACCAAAGCCTATGACAAGGTACTCTACAACATCCTCCTAATGAAATTAAACGGTTGCGGAGTTAGAGGACCTGCTTACTCATGGTTTAAGTCATATCTCACTAACAGGACCCAAATGGTACAAATTGAACATTTTGATAAAACCTCAAAAGAAATAAAATCTACCCGATCTCAAACTATAGCTCTATCATGCTCAATCCCTCAGGGAAGCGTTCTGGGATGCATATTGTTCTTGATTTACGTTAATGACTTGCCAAAATCCTTGGATTCAGAAAAATCTTTGCCAGTACTGTTCGCTGACGATGTCTCGATTTTAATAAAATGCAACAACTTAGACTACAATAGTCAAATACAAAACACTCTTCAATCTGTTACACAATGGCTCCAAGAACATAACTTAGAAATAAACACACAGAAAACAAAAGTAATGCAATTCAGATCATACAAAAAAACACCTCTTTCTCTACACACAACACACGAAAATACACCACTAGAAGAGGTCAACACTTTTAGTTTATTGGGTATAAATATAGACACACATTTGAATTGGAAAACACACATTGAACACGTCAAATCCAAATTATCTCAATTTACATACGCTCTATTTCAAATAAAACATAGCACGGATACACAAACAGCATTGTCGGCGTACTATGCATATGCATACTCCTGGCTAAGGTATGGCGTCATGCTTTGGGGTAATAGTGTAAATGTAGAGGAATTATTTATAATACAAAAGAAATGTGTTAGAATACTAGCACACATAGACAATACGCAAAGCTGCAAACCTTACTTTACTGAATTCAATATTTTAACATTACCATCAATATATATACTCGATATATGTACATTTGTTTTCAGACACAAAGACTCCTTTAATAAAATGAAAGACATGCACAATTTAAACACACGCCATAAAGACAGATTACACTTACCTCCTTCAAAAACGAAAATGCTCAACGAGAGCCCATATTACATGGCTGTTAAGATATACAATAAATTACCTAAAAAAATTAAAGAAGAAAAGCTTGAAACAGCATTTACTAAACGCCTCAAATTTTTTCTGACCCAAGAGTGCTATTATTCGGTTGCAGAATATCCAAATAATAAATAATTCGAATTTGTTTGGTAGAGACATAATACCTATATAATAATAATAATACCTATATAATAATAATAATACCTACATAATAATAATACATGTCCAAATAAGAAGTATATGACGAAGCTCTTGATTACACGAACTGATATCTTAAATAAGGAGACAATTATTTATTTGCATTATCTAACTCTGTATTGATCTATTAATATTTATTCTATGGTTATGCTATAACTAATAAGATATACCTAATTATTATGTTAATTTAATTTGAAATGTTTATATCCATTCCGTATTTCATTAATTTTATATAATTCTAAATTTATTGTACTAATGACTATAACAATGGTTCCTATTTAGTTATCGTATAATTGCTAGTCAGCTTTCAATATTGCTACGCTTGTAAAAGGCGCTAAGTCTTAAGCACATATCATCATTGTATATCATCACCATGTACACTTAGTTGGCAATAAATGATTTGATTTGATTTGATTTGATTTGACCTCAAAATACCGACAATTTGCTGTTAATAAATATAAATGAAGTACCAGATAACTAAATATTATACGAATACTTAAATATTACAAAATATTAAAAATCTTGTAATACACAATTTCAAGATTATTAAAATTTCTTGCTCATTATCAAGTAATGACGGTATGTAAGTATAAGCGTAGTTGTTGAAACATCCTAATTAAAATTGGTAACTGTTGGAAAAAGAGCAGGTGGCCTAAATAGCAATTGTTCAGCCCTAGTTAATGCGTGCTGTGTTGCGAAATCGATACACACACAACGATCATTTGTGTTAGCCCAAATATTTTGTTTTCATTATGTCTTTTGTTAGTTTCCCGTATAAAACAAAAGCAAAAATCAATGTAATTGCAGTTTATAAAAAAGCTTAGTCTAACAAGTATAAAATTACTGAGTCTAAATATCTTAAACGAACCTCGAACTAGACAAAGGCCCAATACAAAAATGTTGTGAAATTGATGAGGATGGCTATTAATTATTAAATCATGTCACTATATTGTATCCGATATCACAGGGAGGAAGATCAGAGACATTTTGTTGGGTCGAAATTAACCGGGCAGGTACTAGCCGGTTATTTTGGTAGTGTTATGTATCACTAAACTGTGGGGAAAATTGCAGTTTTAGAATGAATACATTGGCGCTTATTAGAGTAAAAGAATATATGTCATTCTTAATATAATGCTAGACAATGAGTCTTACTCGCGATAACGGGTTGACTCCCGTGACCACGATCGATGCAAGTCGGTCGAAATCGGTATTTATTACCTTTTAAATACTTTATCGCGAGTAGGACCCGTTGTCTAGCATTATATTAAGTATGTGTATAATTTGCGATGGTCTAAAAACTTTTAGATGTCATTCATTTGCATAAAATTTTGGATACACCTATGCAACAAATACATTATGTATAATAATACTAATATCATTGACTACATTATTTATATATACAAATATTGTAAAAAACAATGTCAAAATAATAAAATGTCAAATAAATAATTATAACAGAAGAACACACACATAAATGTCAGAAATAATGTTATTGTTGTAAAACATTTTGTTAATTCTAAAGATATGGCGCTTTCTTAATCATGTCATAATTAAAATATTTCTATATATAAATAATGTAGTCAATAATATCGTCAATCAGTTCAATCCTCTCGCAATCAACTGCTAGATTTCGTCAGGAGAACACCTGCTCACAAAAACTCTACATGCGCGAATAACAATAATAAAATAAAAATAAAATCTCGATCTACAGCCCAAGAAAAGGTCTGGCCTCTGTTCAAGTGAAGAGTTGATCGGTCGCATTGCTGTTCTATATTATGTACATATTAATTTAATGTAAATCTAATTCATAGTCAAGGTGTGAGATTTTGACTGGCTGTCGTCTAAAACAGATAACAAATGATTGATGTTTACACATGTAATATTAATGCATCAGCCTTGACTCGCTCTGAACTACTCTGAAGAAACAGTACTAGGGTATAACCCGGTTAATAAAAGACTACGTATGTATACTATTTCCGGTAAAAGTATTTCTGTGCCGCTTTTTCAATAGGTTTGGCAGGGTAGTGTCATTTATCGGAACAGCTACCTTAATGCAGAGACGTAAGCTTTCGCTCACGCATAGTTCCTAATTGTGAGAAAGGAGATCTTATTGAGTCAGTCAAAGCGCAAAAGCACTGCGAGAATTGACAAAATGTACATGTAACATTAACAGTTGCTCTAAGGAACATTTCCAAGAGCTACACGACTCTAGGATCTATGTCTGACTGATGATGATATGAGGCCTGTATTCACGTAAAATCTAAATGTAGTTGGTGAAATGTGGGTATGTTATACTTCTGCCTAACTCGCCAAGGTTAACTGAGTTTACGGCCTAAATGATTATTAATTTTAATCTAAACAATAAATCGAAGATATCAATTTTACTATTTAATTAACTAATTAATTCTTTTTTTTATCCATCATATTATTTTATGACATCCGGCAGATAAATTAAATATTGACATCTATTTGAGATATATCTTATCTCAATTTTTAATTTGCAGATTGCAGTTTAGATTGAATAATAATTTAAGGTCGTGTTTGGTTTGTCTTTTCGATGTTTCTCACAACTGAACAAATATGTACCTACTTAAATAGAGTTTTTACTTTCATATGTATGTAGTAACTTTATACTGTGTATAATTTACGACCAACTATTATCAAAGATTAATGAATTATTAGATTGTTATTAGAGAATAGTTATAGCAAATCTCATAGTTATGCCGCGATTTCTGTTAAGATCGTCTCCGTTGGCGTATATTAAGCCTGTTACGTACAACAATAACAAAACAAAGATAATAATATTAATTTTAGGAGATACACACTCGTATATTATATTGCGTTTTTTTAATAAGTTCTTTATTTGGTTTGCAAATTACTCATATACTTGTTTTCCATCTGAGTAAAATCCTTGGGGTTCGGGTTCAAGTCGGTAGAGCAGTAGGTGGGGATTGAACCTACGATTCTTGATCACAATTCGGCGTAATACTAATAACCTATTGAGTTTGTCTGACTTTACAAATGTGTACCGGACGGGCGAACTCGGGGCTGAGGTTACTATGGCGATGGTTACGATAACAGCCGTCAAGTCGCTGACGTCCTATACACGGTGTGTGGACTGTACTATAGCGGTTACTGGTCTCGGAGTGGAGGCGCTGAAAGGCGTGTCATACGATGTGCGGGTCGGGACTTCGATAAATAATACACATGCTTCACTGTTCAGTTGTCTTGAGGTTTCTGGCTGGCTCCATTCGGTTCTTGAGGCTTGAAGATGAGGTTTCTTGAGCACCCAATATCGATCGATACGGTGTCGCTTAGGTACCCCAGATCTTTACTGTAACGAGAGCCGGCCAGAAACCACTGTTCAACAATTTTATTTTATTTACAAAATTACACATTTCTGCTTATAACTATGGAACTATGCTAGCTAGCGTGATGGTACAACCAGTGCCGCGTAGGGCACGAAAAGACCTAGCTAGTGCTATAATGTTTATCTTTCGGAAGTTAGGTCTAGGTATAGATAACTTAGGTTTTATGCTAAAAATCTAAGCTGCGGTCATATCTACAAAGAGAAAAAGTTTAATAACTTCATAACTATGATATATAGGAATATAATTCCTTCAACATCCTATAGCGCCTTTCTTAGCGCACAAATAAAACACAATAGGTAAAACGTTTTATTGAAGCCTTATGACCTAGGAACCTTGACCTAAAAAATGTACATTTTATCAGTATTGTTTACATATTCACAAAATATTTCTATAAACTATAGGAGAAACACAATATTACGTTATTTACACTATTTAACTATATTAATTAGGTCTATATGTGACCTAATTCGACACTATTTCCGAACTATAAACTTTATGGATACAGTATACTTAAATAACACGTATGGAATTTATAATCATAATATGAATCTTAAGTTACTGTTGACGTTGTCGCGAACATCTCTCCCGCCGTGCAGCGACGCGCAGACACGTCGGCTGGCTCGTAGCGCTGCTGCAGACAACCCGGTGAGCGATGTCATCTCGGCAAGGGCACCAACTTCTTTGCAGGACGTCTCAGGACTCCCGCCGCTGTTCGCACGTCCACCGTGCGCACCTGTCCGTCAGCACCGGGGTAAACGGCAATGACTCGGCCGCGCGGCCATGTGTTGCGCGGCAGCTGACCGTCAGCGATGAGTACGAGGTCGCCGACCGCGAAGTTGAGGCCCGTTCCGTGGGTCTCCCGCCGGTGTTGGAGTTCGGGCAGGTACTCGCGCACCCAGCGACGCCAGAACAGGTCCGCCAGGATCTGTGCTCGCCGCCAGTGCCTTTTGCTATCGATGTCGGCCTCGCTGAACTCGCCAAGGGAAGGGAGACGAGCAGATCCCCCGAATATGATGTGGTTCGGGGCGATAGCTTCGTCGTCGTCGATGCTCACGGAGACGTGTGTGAGCGGCCGACTGTTGACTGTGTATTCGGCCTCACACAGCAGCGTCGCCAGGACTTCCTCATGCGGGTGACGGTCGTGAAGAACGGTGTAGAGTGTGGTCTTCACGCATCTGACGAGACGCTCCCATGCGCCTCCCATGAAGGGCGCTGAGGGCGTGATGAAGCGACGCCACGACGACTCGCCTCTGCTCCTATGGCCTCTCTCATCTCTTTGTCGGCGCCATGCATGTTCGTACCGTTGTCCGAATATATTTCTGTGGGGCAGCCACGGCGTGCAGCAAACCTTCTCAGCGCTAAGATTGCGGAGTCAGCGCTGAGACTGGCGGCCACCTCTAGGTGTATTGCTCGGGAGGTGAGACACGTGAATAGCGCCACGTATCTCTTCTGATGCTGTCTTCCTACGGTCACGGAGAGCGGCCCGAAGTAGTCAAGGCCGGTGTAGGTGAAAGGCCTCTGATGGTGAGGCAGATGCGCCCTGGGCAGGTCCCCAGTGGCCGGCTCCGGAGGTCGCGCCTTTCTGATGCGACACTGTAAACACTGTTGTACTATTTTCTTCGTCGTAGGTCGCAGGCGAAGAACCCAATAGTGCTGGCGTATCTCGTTGATCACCAACTCTGTTCCGCTGTGATGCAAGTTTCTGTGGGTCCAGTCTATATAGAGCTGCGTAATACGGTGATCGCCATCCAGGATTGGCGGTCTCTTTGTTTTCTCTGGAATGTTTTCTGTAGCTATTATACGACTGCGCAGAGTGATCATACCGTTGTTCATCTCTGCGGGCAACGAATATAGGCGGCTGTTTCGGTCGACACCCCTCCCGCGCCGCAGCTCCAGGAGGTCGGCGCCGAAGGAGTCCTCTTGTACTGCCTTCACTAGAAGGTCCTCGGCGCCGTGGGTGTGTTCTGCGGACAGAAGCACGATGTTCCGGGAGCTGACAGCGGGGCGAGGTGCCGCGCTCCCCGACGTGGTTTTCGTGTTCGTCTTGCGCCAATCTGGATCCTTCTCTCGGGATTTTGCTGATCTCTTGTATAGAACCTGTCTCTTGGTTGTTCTACACAAGCCTATAAACTGTAGAACTCTCGCGGTAGCGCGCAATAGGCGCTCCCATCTTGAAAATCTGTTAGGGTCAGGAATAGCTTCTAATATCTTTATCTGTGCTCTCCGGGACTCTGTCACTGTTGTTGTTCGCTCTTCGCCTGTGTTCTCTGTGACGACAGGCTTTTCACTGGGCCAAAAGGACGAATCTTCTGACAGGAACGACGGTCCGTTGTACCACGGGTGATGAGTGTTGAAGTCTGCAGGGACGTCTCTGGTAGCAGCGTCGGCGATGTTCAACTTCGTAGGTACCCAGCGCCAGTCATCTATTTTGCTGTATTCTTCTATAGTGGCCAGTCGATGTGCGACGAACGGCTTGTAAGCTCGGGGGGCCTTTTCTTATCCATGCCAGTACTGTCTTGCTGTCTGTCCAGTATATTGTAGCCTCCGGTTTCACGCGATGTTCTTCTATTACAGCTACAGCGATGCGGCTTCCCATCACGGCGGCCTGGAGCTCGAGGCGCGGTATGGAGATGACTTTGAGTGGTGCCACTCTCGCCTTGGCCATGACAAGTGATACGTGCACTCTACCGTCAGGTGTAGTAGCGCGCCAATATACCGCTGCTGCGTAGGCTGTCTCGCTGGCATCTGTGAAGACATGTACTTGTAGCGATTCTGCTTGGCTGAATCCGGGGTAACATCTGGGTATTCTTACAGCCTGCAGGTCTTCCATATGGCGTATCCATGATGACCACAACTTCGATAGACTGTCGTTGAGCTTCTCGTCCCATTCTGTGCGGTACCGCCAGGCTTCCTGTAGTATTTTCTTCGCTTGAACTGTCACAGGTGCTGCTAATCCGAGAGGATCGTACAATGACATCACGATTTTCAACGCTTCTCTCTTGGTAGGTGTCGTCTTCTTCAACAGCTTTTCAGGGAGCCGTACGAGCTTGAGGTTGAATCTGAGTTCATCATCTCTCGGGTTCCATATCAAACCAAGTACTTTCTCTTCACATCCTTTACTGGCAATACTGACATTTTCTGTCGGGTTTTGACTCGGTTCCATGTTCTTCTTGACCTCGCTACTGTTAGAAGCCCATTTGCGTAGTTCAAAATGCGCTTCTCTGTGTATGTCCCGAACCTTGGTTGCTACGCGTGTCGCCTCTTCTTCGCTGGGAAAGCTGTCTAGATAGTCGTCCATGTAGTGGTTCTCTACGATAGCTTCCACCGCTTCAGGACTCACGTGCTGGTGTTTCTGAGCGTTCCAGTTCTTGGCGAAGATTGTTGTGCACGGTGAGCTTGCTGCGCCGAATATAATTGACTTCGGCATGTCTATAGAAGTGTCACCGATAGCACGTATCGTGAAAGGGTCCAGGCTTCCTTCTGCTCCGACCGCGTTGGCTATGTCTTCATCTATGAGGGAGATCGTGGAACCATCATCTAACAGCGCGAACGTCGATGCCTCTCCCGCCGGTCCGACAATCTGCACAGGAACTATCTTCAGGTAGGCTTGGGGTTTGGCTGTCATACTCGAACTTGCAACCACTTCACTTTTCTCACTGTCAGCTTCTGGTGTTCTGTTTTTCCTTTCGTAGTGCAGAAGCCGGTTGTGTGTTGCGGTGCATCCCCCTACGTCGCATTTCCTTGACTTGCATGTATGTCCCTGGCGGCGTGAGCGCAGACATGTGAAGCACAGGCCGTGCTTCTTGGCCAGATCCCATCTTCTGTCAGCGTCGCTTGCTAGAAACTTCTGGCAGCCAGACGGGTAGTGTCCCTCGCGTTCGCAGATCTTGCAGTACTGTGTGGTAACTGGGTACTTCTCGGTAGCTGTGTGGGTCCTCTGCACGACGCGACGCGTAGGCTGGCCGTCAGTGATGTTCTCTGCCGGCGCGAAGGCACTGCAATAGCGAGCGTATTTGGTGACGAAGTCGCTGAATCGGCTGAGGTCCGGCTTCGAGTCGTATTTTTCTGTGTAGGTCCGGTACCACTGTACGCGTAGCGAGTTCGGCAGCTTCTCGGTCAGCACACGCAGGAGCTCCGCATTGATGAGGTAGTGTTCTTTCTTCAATGCTTGAAGTGTCACTACACCGCTTCTTATTTTGCTTGCGAACGTGCAGATGTCCTTCGGTGCTTCGCTACATCGTGGCAGCGTCCTCAGCTTGTCTGTCTCCGCTTGGGCAATGGAGTCTGGTCTTCCGAATTGTAGCTCCAATTCCTTCATGATGTCGTCCGGTTTCGCATGTCCAATCAGTTCCGAACTGACAGTTTCAAGTGCTCTTCCTTTGAGACTTTTTCTCAATCTTGCTGTATTTTCCACGTCGTTGAAATATCTTCTCGTGGTGTCGTATATCGCACGAAACGACAACCACTCGGTATGCGCCCCGCTGAACGTTGGTAGTGTCATGATGACCTTCGATACCGCTGGGTGTGGCGACGGACCAGCGGTGTCCAGCGGCTTCCTATCCACGAGCGCTGCTATGGCGGAGGTGAGTTCAGTGATAAACGGCTTCAGTGAATCTCCTCCCTGTTGACGAATGGCCTTTTCCTTCAAAGGGTCTTCATCCTGTTTGTTGACGTCTTCAGCGTCCTGTAAATTGTTGACAGTTTTCGTGTCACTATTGGCCCTGGGGGCCGGGGCCGGCAGATCGGTTCTTCTTCCGATGTCGGCTTCTATATTTTCTATCTGCGGTTCCGGAGCCTCTTCTAACCACGATCGCACGTAGTCGTCCTTCGAACGGCCATCTTCTTCGTAGTCATCCGATTCCGCAGCATCTTCAGCCTTCTGTAGCGCCAACTGCGCCAACTGTAATCTAATCTTCAAGATTTCTTCACGCGCTTTCAACACGTTTCTATTCGACCGGTTTGTCGTCACTGACCGCACCGTTCGACGTTCCTCTTGAATTTTCTGTATCTGTTCTGATCTATCTTCAATACTGCTCGGAGCCGCACGCGAACACAAACTTTCTGCAGGCCGCAATGTTCGATTCGAATCTTCTACCGTACGGTGAGCAGCCGCCCGTTCACTTGACGCAACGCGCAGTGTAGACTCGGCGGCGACCGGAACGCACGGCACTGTACCGGCGCTTGTCGACGGAGACCGCGGCGCCATCTGGTGTCGAATGCACGGAGCTCCGGTGCGCGCGGGCGCCGGGACGCTCGTCGACGGTCCTGCTTCAGCGTCGATTGTCCATGCTTCAGGAGCTCTCCCTTTGGATCTTGTCACCGGCATCTTGATAGATCTTCTGTAATACGTCTTGAATCTTCAATTTTTAGGCGTGGAACGTCGACGGGACACGTTTTTCAGGCCTTCTGTGGGATCCGGCTCGAAGGACCAGCAAATTTACCGGACGGGCGAACTCGGGGCTGAGGTTACTATGGCGATGGTTATGATAACAGCCGTCAAGTCGCTGACGTCCTATACACGGTGTGTGGACTGTACTATAGCGGTTACTGGTCTCGGAGTGGAGGCGCTGAAAGGCGTGTCATACGATGTGCGGGTCGGGACTTCGATAAATAATACACATGCTTCACTGTTCAGTTGTCTTGAGGTTTCTGGCTGGCTCCATTCGGTTCTTGAGGCTTGAAGATGAGGTTTCTTGAGCACCCAATATCGATCGATACGGTGTCGCTTAGGTACCCCAGATCTTTACTGTAACGAGAGCCGGCCAGAAACCACTGTTCAACAATTTTATTTTATTTACAAAATTACACATTTCTGCTTATAACTATGGAACTATGCTAGCTAGCGTGATGGTACAACCAGTGCCGCGTAGGGCACGAAAAGACCTAGCTAGTGCTATAATGTTTATCTTTCGGAAGTTAGGTCTAGGTATAGATAACTTAGGTTTTATGCTAAAAATCTAAGCTGCGGTCATATCTACAAAGAGAAAAAGTTTAATGACTTCATAACTATGATATATAGGAATATAATTCCTTCAACATCCTATAGCGCCTTTCTTAGCGCACAAATAAAACACAATAGGTAAAACGTTTTATTGAAGCCTTATGACCTAGGAACCTTGAGCTAAAAAATGTACATTTTATCAGTATTGTTTACATATTCACAAAATATTTCTATAAACTATAGGAGAAACACAATATTACGTTATTTACACTATTTAACTATATTAATTAGGTCTATATGTGACCTAATTCGACACTATTTCCGAACTATAAACTTTATGGATACAGTATACTTAAATAACACGTATGGAATTTATAATCATAATATGAATCTTAAGTTACTGTTGACGTTGTCGCGAACAAAATGTTTAATTAAAATTTGTTTGATTTTAAAATATGTTTTATTTTTTATCATATTATAGGAAATTTATACAAAAACTGATCCGGCTACTAATGATATACTATAATTAAGCAGATTAATACAGACAATGATTAAGACGCAGGAACTTAAAGTAAGGCGCCATAATAATTGTTGCAACATTTACTTAATGTGAAGCGTAACGTGTATACCTACAATTTTTGATTTCTTAATTATCCGTATCGTTTTCGATTTCGTCTATTTTTCTCTATTTTTGGCCTAAAGCTTTGACATCAGCAGGCACATTTATTTACTATTTTATGATTAACTAGCGGCTAGCCCCTTTTTACAAAAATACTTCCTTCACTGTCCCCGTGTGGGGGACAAAGACACGACACAGAGGCGCACGTGGGAACACGCACGCCGCCTCTCGGACCTGGTGCTCATCGGGTGGCGAGCAGGCCCACGCATCCCACCAACCTCAGGGTGGCTGAAGGTCATCTCGCGCTCTCCGGCGCCCGGTTCTGCGGTTGGGGAGAGGGTATAAGCGCTCCTTCTTTCGCTCCGCCGCCTCCTTAATGGAAATTACTTCCTCACAAAAGGAGGCGACTGCGTTCCACGATCTCTCACTCCGGACCATAGACTGAACTACAGCCGGAAGTGAGAGGGCATCCAGTCCGACTGCCGCGATCAACTCACGGCGCTGCAATGCCCAGGCGGGGCAGTACGCCAAAGTGTGCAGCGCCGTGTCCTCAACAACGTTGTGGCAGTCGCCGCAGTGGTGACAACCGGGCGTCTCTTGCCGGCCTATTCGACACAGGAACTGGCCAAAGCAACCGTGGCCAGTCATTACCTGTGTCAGCCGGAAGGTGAGGGCGCCATGCCGCCTCTCCAGCCACTCCTCAAACACGGGACTTACCGCCACGATCGTGGCGTGCCCGGCACTAGGGTGCACAAGTCGTTCCTTCCATTTCTCCACTAGGACCTGGCGGAGCTCGGACCTTGCCGCCTCGAGAGTGGGAAGAGCAGGTCCTTCGCCCCGAGCCAGTGCCTCCCGGCGCCAGTGGAAAAGTGACGCCAGAAGCGCCGCTTCCAGGTCCCAGGGCATCGATCCGGCGAGGAGGCTCGCTGCAGCGGCTAGCCCCTAATTCAGCCAGATTTAACATAAAATATAAGCTCTGTCAATCTAAAATAATGTAGCTTTTAAATCAATTATAAATTTTTAAATATTTACAAAAAAAGTGCTGTGGTTCTGGAGATTACCCTCCACATATACTCTAAATCACAAAGTTCACACACACTCTTTATAAAGTTTATAATATTAGTTTAGAAAAAGATAGAAAATAAATAACATAAAGCAGTAATCCCACCAAATGGTTTCTATATTTAATGATGTAGGGCCAGGTGGGAGGCCGGGTCGACTCATTCTTAGCATCGCTACCGAAAACAAAATTATAATGATCCTAAGAATTGCTTTTATCTACATAACAAAATATTTTATCATTTTTAATTAGCTACCTGTATCCATGACCTGTGCGCTGCATAAAAAAATCGATACAAAAGGCTCTTCCATAAAAATGTTCTATATTGTATTTGTATGACGTAGCAGCCTTGTTTCATTGAATTATCTGACGTCGCTTCCACGATACCTCGTTTACAATCCATAAAGGGAACTCCATCTATAAATTATTGAACCGCGCGCGATATAAAAAGGTTTATTTTATACGGTTTTCACATAAATAGAAATTCGAAACTATTTTCAATTTTAATTCACATACGTTAACGGAGAAACTTCTTTCATAAATGTGTGTTGTTGGCAAAATATGCTGATTTTGAACGTGAAAGCATCCATGCGATTTATTAGACATTAAAGAGATAATCTCAAGCACAATATCTACTTTAGATAAAGGTTCTGATATTGCTTACGTCCAGTAATCATGATTTTATAGTTGACTTGTATTTTATGTTCATAATAAATAGTAAGAGAAATGTAAGGTGATTTTTAAGTACAGAACCAATAAATTTTGCTTATTCCAATAAATAATAGGTAAGTGCTTACACTCTTCAAATAAAAAGCGACTGGTCGACGCTTCAATTTGTCATAAGGCTTTTTAAAATATATATATATATATATATATATAATAGGTCAGTGTTGCGTAGCAATTTTATGAGATTTATATTTAAGAATAACGTAATATCAGCCCTGTATTAAATTGTCCTATTGTTGGGGGCGGGCCTCTTCAGCCTCTTCTCGGTGTGAGAGGGGTTAAGCTGTAGTCCACCACGCTAGCCCAGTGCGGGTTACCAGACTTTACATATTTTTCGAGAACATTATAGAGAACTCTCAGACATGCAAGTTGCCTTAAAGCGAGCGATGATGAATTATTGAATACTCACATAACTTCGAAAAGTCAGAGCTGCGCGCCTTGGGACCGAACCCGGGACCGTGGCAGTCCAACGGTCTCCCGTATCGCTATCGCTGTTTCTTATTTATTTTATGATACGTATGATATTTATTTAGTTGCTGTTTGCTATTTAATTGGTAGTATTGATAATAAAATAATTATACGTGATATTTACATAAATAATCTAAACAAAATATTTCAGACTTCAGACAGCAATCAAAACATAAACATTGGATTCTTCATTCAAATTCACTCTGTGACCAAGTTAGAATTCGAATGTTGTTATAAATTGTATAATGTTGTTGGACTTGAATTCTGTGCCACATTCCAGAGCATCCAGTGGAAGTGTTCGATGCCATCACTTCCGCTCGTAATACAGGTATAGAATGCATATTCTACATGTGCATCTTGCGGCGCCATCAACAAATATTTGGTGCAACATTCCGATACGTTGGCTCATGTTGGTAATAACTTTCAGCCGGTTTTCAATACAGTTGTAACATTGGCCCTGGGCCAATGTTACAACCGTGTTTTGTCTACTAAACAACTGTTTAAGTTGTTTTACCTATTGTTATAGTCTTATCACAAGTGTTGGTTGTTTCATGTGACTTTGGAACGTTGATAGATTTTATTTGTATTCTATGTATTGTCTTTCATGCGATTTTGGCTATATGGAATCACTTGTATTTTTGTATACTTATTAATTTCACGTTAATCGCAACAAACTATTTAACAAATAAAACTGTAAAAAATAATTTGATATTTTAGGTATGATCTAGTATATACAAAAGATATTTACCTACTTATCTTTAGTTCTAGCATTACTATATCGAATTTAGAAGTTTAATCTTAAATAGAGTATATTTTAGTCTCGAACATTAAGATATTACAGTATTTGTGTATAATGCACACAAATACATAATTTATTAATGATTTATTTATTTATAAACTTAAGGACGGCCAGTGGTTATAACAACAACAATACATGACTATAATTACATGGTTTAGGTTTTTGTTGGTTGTTTAACCTTTGAAGGCAGCCACTGCATGCACTAGTAGAGCTAAAGAGCAGTAGAGAAGAAACATTTTAAATATATAGATATAAATTTTGTGAGTGGCTATCGAAAAGGTTAATAAAAGGTTAATAAGGTGATAAACCAAACACAAAAATCGTCATAACAAATTAAATCAGTTTTGTCCGGAACATTTACAGGTGGTATTGTTTCACTTACCTTGGTTTATTTCCGATAATGTATACTAATTATTTATACTATTTAACGCGTATAACTGCAATATATTATGTATGTGACAACTTCGCCTCGTAATAGCAGCAAAAATGCGTCGCGCAGTAACGACACGCAATAACAAAACAGCCATTGACCATGTGTGGCGTTCCTTTAATCACTACTCGCATGCTCAGTTCTAAGAATAGCCCTATCGCATGCCGTAAATGCTCATCATTTGTCAGATTTTAAATCTGGCTAATATTATGTGGTGGTTTACGGCTGTGTGGAATAATTTGCTGCTTCCGACATTCGCGTGCCGCTGCTTCGAACCATTTCGTTTTCGAAATGGCCATATTCCGGTGTTAATTTATACAGGAAGCGAGGTGTTCATGTGATCAATGGATTATGTGCATTATGTAAATCTGCGTACGAATTGACGGGAGCTGTGATCGAACTTCCGTCGATTAACTGATAATCCAGTGTAAAGTTGATGGATTTATCCAATTATGTACTAAATTAACTTATATCATACACGTAATAGGCCGCTTCTCGTGCGTAATAACTGTTATTTTGTTCAAGTTTATGTTTTGATCTGGACGCGTGTTACTTAATAGTTTAAATTGGACGCTTTGTTGTTGTTTTGATGTTAAATTTTATTCAGTATAAGAACACGTAATAATTACGGAATAAATTTATCAAAATTATAATATAAAAGTTGTGCTCCAATCAGTATCGGAAAGGAATGCGTCCTCTTTTCACTCTTTAAGGAAACATGTAAGTACCATTTATAACAATTTACATCTGAACTATATCAGTTTTTATTTATATAAGTAAACTATTTATATTTTCATTTTCTGTGTACAACATTGTATTAGTAGTCTTTTTTAATTATGTAATTTATAAAATGGAAAAGGTATAAGTCATGAGTGGAGGAAGTCAAGAGATGTAAATGGACACAAAAAGATTGATAAACAGGGCAGTTACATATTTATTATTAACAGAGGCGTGTGAACGGAACAGTTTCAAAATGAACTAGGGAAATAATCTCTGACTACATAATATTGTCTTCTGTTTACGCGAATGTTATTCATTGAAATTAAACTACTATATACGGATTTTATCGCGCTGTTTATTTAACACTTTATTACATAATTTAGAAACTGTTACTACTACTATTAGATACTATTAAACTTCACTAATTTTTAAGCTAATTAAATTATTAAAACTATTAAAACTATTTATATTTAAGTTTACACTTTTCGGTTGCTTTTCAGCAGTATGTGTTGAAGCATGTGATCAACATGTCAAGTAAGTACTGCAAGACAACAAGCTCCAACAGCCGCACCACTGTCACAGATCCCGAGAAAAGCCAGCCACAGTCGAGCGCCAGCCTGCTATACTGACTTATGTAAGGGGTGTCACTGACAAGATTGGCTACATCTTGAAGCGAGCTTGAATCAACACATACTTCAAGCCGCCACCGAAGATAATTTTTTTTTTACCATATGTCAAGTGCCAACTACCTTTACAAGATGCAGGGCTCTATAAAATAGATTGTGACTGCTGACTCTCATACATTGGTCAAATCAAGAGAAGCATAGGCACCCGCATGAAAGAACACATAGCTGATGTAAAACACCAACGTTCGTTGAAGTCAGCTGTGTGTGAACTTGTGCAACAGGAGACCAACCACTACCTGAGATTTGACGAACCACAGATTCTCGCTAAAGAACACCGATTCTTACCAAGGATGCTGCGCGAGGCTATTGAAATCAAAAAACATCCTAATTTCTGTAGAGAAGATGGTCCTTGGACCATCTTAGTCTCCCTGTGACCATGGCTGCTGAAAAGCAACCGAAACGTCGGGGAAAGTGTAAACTTAATTAGCTTAAAAATTCGTAAAGTTTAATAGTATCTAGTAGTAGTAGTGTAACAGTTTTTAAATTATGTAATAAAGTGTAAAATAAACAACGCGACAAAATCCGTACATAGTAGTTTAATTTCAATGAATCTCTGACTAAATAATAGTGCAATACTTATAAGATAAGATAAGACAATATGCTAGAAATGGTCATTGCCAGTGGAAATACGCAGAATTGTCTCTTGAAAATACCTACACGTGAACTTATGCATAATAATAATAATATCAGCCCTGTATATAAACTGTCCTATTGCTGGGCACGGGCCTCTTCTCAGTGTGAGAAGGGTTAGGCGATAGTCCACCACGCTGGCCAAGTGCAGGTTAACAGACTTCACATATCTTCTAAAACATTATGGACAACTCTCAGACATGCAGGTTTCCTCACGATATTTTCCTTCCCCGTTATATTATATATAGTTAGCTTTTTAATATGCACATAACTTATACTCGTATAGATATAGGATATTTTATAATGAATGCTTATAGCTTTTTTAAAGAAGCAAAGAAGATGGAACCGCCTTTTACATTTTACTAAACGAACTTTGTAAAGGCCCGGTAGTAAAACAAACAAAAACAACAAGAAACGTTTGGCCTGAAACACGAAGCATTGCTTTAATAGGCGATTTGTTTAGAGTTGTAGGCACAGCTGCATTGCCGGGTAGGAAGTTTGTTGGATGTAAGTAATCGTGTTAGGATCTGGGTCGCGCGAGATGGCCCGTGTAAGCGCACGGGAGCGATGACGCCTTCCTGGCGCCTATACTGCGCCTGCGCTGCGCCCGTTCCAAACACTGCATTATTAAAAGATATTGCTGAAATCGTATTACTTATAGCGTCAAAACAATGTTTGATATGAAGACTGCGGTTATTTTTGGCTAAGAATATGGGCTCTATTTAATGTCTTATAAACTTTATTTGTTGAACACTTGTATAGCGATGAGGCATAATGCAATCTCGTTGTCGTTGCCCGACTGGGGCAGTATCTCCGCGCTATAAAAGATAATCAGCAAGGAAGAAGAAGATAGCGAAATAACTTCCGGCTGTATTTCTGCGGTGAGTTTCCATGCTTACAGATGTGTGTGTGATGTTTGCCCCTTGTGCTAGGATATTCTATCTTACTAATATTATAAATGCAAATATGAGTTGGTTTCTTTGTAACGTTTTCACGCCTAAACTCATGCAATTTCGCATACATGTTTTCAGGGCAACAGAAAAGGACATAGGGTATATTATACCTTTCACCCAGAAAAAGTTCTGTTCCTAACCTAACCTACATTTAAACTACATTACGTAAATGCAAGGGCAAAATCTATTAAAATGATAATAAAACGTGAAAGTTTGTTAAGATGTTTCTATGTTTAATACTTACCTTTTAGTTTTTTTTATACGACTAACGTAGCAAACATGCATACCTGATACCTGATGGTAAATGGTCACAGTAGCCCATAGACGCCTGCAACACCAGAGGCATCACTTGCGCGTTGCCGACCCTTTAGGAAAGGAAGTGACAAGGAGAAGGAGCGTTAAGGGGGAAAGAGGGTGATTGAGCCTCCAGCACTCTCACTTACCGAACGAAACACAACAGTAGGAGTACTGCTATTTCACGTCGATATTCTGTGAGAGGGAAGTCTTTCCCCGGTCGAGCCGGCTCATTCATACTGAAATCAGCGAGGGTCATAATCACGCGTAAACATTTGAACGAATTTGGATAAAGTTAAAACGTAAGTAGTCCAGGAAACAGTTTAATTAAAACATAGGTAGAACATGTTCATCCTAATATGTGAACGCTTGGGATTCACGCATACAAACAAGCCGGCAGGAGCTGGTTCAATATAAAACATATTTTTGAACAGCGGTTTTCATGTAGATTTAAACAAGTTAATTTAACATGTAAATTTCGATTCATCCTGACTATGTTATTTTACACGGCCAATGTTTTGACAAATTGGATATTTCAGCAACATCTTGTCATCATTTGTTCGTTGTGGAAACTGGAAGCATGTTCGCGGTAATGATAAAATTTAACGTCCATATTATTAGTTTATTAAAGGCTATTGTATGAGCGAAGTTCTGAGCTTCCATATGATTGTCATGATTTATGGCAATCAATGCTTTTCGCTAAACAATTACATTCTAATTTTGCACGCAATGCATTAAGTAGTTTTTAACCGACTTCAAAACAGCAGAAGACTACAGGCAATTTAGAAAATAAAGGTACGCAATTGCGTTTAGTGACAGCTAGGAATACCAAGCTGAAATCAAAAATAAAAATTGGAGGACCTTACAATCCATGTCTAATGCTACAGCACTAGACATGGATTGTAAGGTCCTCCAATTTTTGGTATTGGTATAATATATTTTTGATTTCAGCTTGGTATTCCTAGCTGTCACGACAGACTTTAAACAAAACAATTAAGTATTTGTTAATTATTCAAAAAAAAAAGGATAATATATATAGTTTTAAAATATATATTTGTATGACGCTTAAATATAATATTTAACAGTTACGTATCTATATTAAATAAATCAGCAACATCATACACACATCTTATAAACTACATTCTGAAATTCCGTGCAATACATTACTACCGATCTACTGATACAGATTGCGTTTAATTAATTTCATTAATGTTCTAACACGTACACCTATTAGGAGTAAACACAACCGCCAACTATCTTAAATACGTTTAGTTTACTGTTAGCCGCCACGTTATTATCTGAGTACGAGTAATTTATCCACTTTAATTTATAAATGATGGCTGACGGTTGTAGCATGACGAATGATGACTTATTTGAACGTTATGTCTATGTAATATTCTATTAACGGTACTCTCGGCTGAGATATTATAAGCTATCCCAATTTATGGGCTTATTGTCCATTTGCATAGACGATAGGTATAGTGCGTCCGTGATTTGGCTAGCACTACTGATACAGACAAGATCCAATTGACGATACGGCGAGTTATTGTTGGAATAATTACGGTTTGCAGAATTTACGCTTATAGCGTGTAATGTTTGTTAGCTGCATATGTATGCTATGTATGCTATGCTGCTATGCCACTATGTATAATATGCTGCTGTATTGCTATGCATGCTATGGTGCTATGCAGCTATGCTGCTATGCTGCTAGCACTACTGAGACCCAATTGACGATACGGCGAATTATTGTTGGCATAATTACCGTTTGCAGAATTTACGCTTATAGCGTGTAGTGTTTGTTAGCTGCAGCTATACAGCTATGCTGCTATGCTGCTGTGCATGCAATGCTACTGTTTACTTTATTGCTATGCATCCTATCTTGCTATCCGTGCTATGCCGCTTTGCATGCTATGCTGCTATGCATGCTATGCTGCTATGCATTTTATGCTGTTCTTCATGATATGCATGCATACAACCGCATATAGCAATTAAGATGATAATATATTTACATTGTCTCACGTCTATATCCCCGAAGGGGTAGATAGATTTCGCTAGCTATGTTTTAAGATCCCGCGTAAAACTGTTTGAGTCTATTGCTATTTACCTGGCACAGTTCCAGACTCTGCTGCAATTGAGAGATCCTTAATAGAAAACCCAATAACACTTTTCCCTATTCGATAAACGAACCTAACACAGCACATGCGGAGCAGTTGCATAACGTGCCCTTCTTAACGTTGGGAAATGCCTTTACGCTTTTCTCTCTGCAGGAAAATGGGGAGCGGAGATGTTATGTCGTGCTCACCTGGGAAAAGATGGAACGTCGCGGGTGCTACCGACTAAACGCAGTTGCATTTCCTACTGCTTCAAAATTATAATACTACTAGATTTTACCCGCGGCTTCGCTTGCGAAAGTTAAGTTAGTAACAGTACTTTTTCCTGGATGAAAGGTACCCTATGAGCTTTTCTGCTCCCCTGAATAAGTTTATGCGAAATCTCGCGATGATCAGTCGAGTAGTTTAGGCGTGAAAGCGTAACAAACAAACAAACTCACATTCGTATTTATAATATTAGTTAGGAAGTTAGGATTATTTGCGTACATTTGTGTGAAACATTTGAAAATATCTTGATGTGATTCAAACTGAGTTGAGACATATTTTAATCAAGGTAATAATCTTCTTTGTATTAAACAATACTATATTGTACTAACGATGACTCAGTAATTAAGTTATCAGTAACAAAACAATGACATACAAAAACAGCCTGTCGTGTGTTCAAACTAACCCAAATTAAGTCGTACTTACATCTTCGTGTTCCGTGTGAAAAGGGTCAAATACTTCCTGTTCTGGCATAGTCATGACACTAGTTAGTATTGTTTAAATTCCAACACGAAAGTTCGCTTAAACATTCCCGTAGTCGCAAATTGGCCGTGAAAAATGGAATCAGTGTAATTCCCTATGGAGCCGAGACTTTAATTAACAAACGTTGTGCTACACTAGTAGAGCAGTGATTCTCAAATATTTTCATCACAATAAATAAGAGCAAATTGTTGCAGTCTTATAGTGCAGTGTAATTGAAGTGACTGTAGTGGCGACCTTTAAAAGAAAATGTCGACCTCAGTTAATAACTGGTTTTATTGAAAATAACTAGAATGAACTGCTACTATTCTAAATTCAAATTAATTTATTTTTAGTAGACTGATGTTTAAAATTGTATATCTTGTATTTTATCATTGGTGAGTGATATAAGTATAATTTTAAAAACGCCATACATTTTAAATTGTAGGTATCAACATAATTATGTAGGTATAGTACAGTTGGCGTGGTGTTTTCTTTAGTTGCCTCGCCCATACCACTGTGTCGCACGTTGTGGGTGTAATCCCCACACAGAAAAATTATCGTGATCCATAAATAGCTATTCCGAGTCTGGGTATTTTTTGTGTCCGTTGTTTGAATGTTTCTAAAGTTACCTGCAACACAACATGTATTCCTGTATCGGATCTGTCTATAAAAAGATAATAAACCTATTTGAAAACATATACATTTATTAACTTATATTTACATAATTAATTTTAGAATGAAATATACTAATAACCTATATTTACAAACGTATATTTAAAAATAGTTCTGTATGAAAAAATTATGATGTCGTTCAGTACTTTTCCACTGTCAACTCAATACCGATAGTTACGGAGGATAATTTCTTCAAGTTCTGAGGGCTATTTACATGAAGATGACGTCATCGGTCGAGTCTGTTCTCAGAGAGAGTAGGGTAAGGCTGCAATATATCACGTTGTTAAAGTGGGTAGCAATCACGTGGTACTTACTGTTCATATAACTGTAATAAAAACTTTTAATTCAATAGAGATTTTCTTTCTTTGGTCACAGGCAAAATATTGTGGCTTTGTTTAGTATTATACTAAACAATACAAATGTACTAAGTCTAAAAAAACGATACTTATGTTATACACCGACTTTACAAATCTTTTACAAATAACTCATATATCTCTATAGGCAAAGATAAGTTTTGTTTCAAATTACAGATGTCATACGGAACGACAACGTTTAAATTATTTAAAAAAAAAAGAGCTTTTAAGTCCCGAAAACATCATACTTGTTTATGCTAACGCAAAAGAGTTATACTCTCAAAACTGCGATTTGCGTTGCAGTTACTTTTATATTTTGTCATGCAAGAAACATACATATGTTTTAGAAATATAGCCATTTCGCCGTTGCCTGGACATTACAGACAAAAAATAATCATAATAGGTGGAGGCAGCGGCAATCTTTTTACTAAATATTGTTTTGTACAACTACATTGCATTAAGTATATTTGTGTAATAAAAGTGAAAGTGATCATTATGTCCCTTATTCATTTTAAAAAGAAGCAACGTAATGTCATTATCTTTTAAATGACAGCAGGTTAGTAATGCGAACTTTACTACATATACTACTAGATTATGCCCGCGGCTTCGGCCGCATAAATGTAGGTTAGGTTAGTAACAGTGTTTTTTCTGGATGAAAGGTATCCTATGTCTTTTTCTACACCCTTGACAACGTGTATGCGAAATTTTCATGATGATCGGTAGAGGAGTTAAGGCCTGAAACCGTAACAAGCAAACTCAAATTTGCATTTATGATATTAGTTGGGCTTTTCTTTCAACGAAGTACTATCCACTACAATTAGATATTTTGAGGATAATCTATAATAGTGACTTATTTGCGTTAGATGGTACTTCATGTGTTTTTCCTATTATATACCACACAGACAAAGCGGCCAAAGCAGCTAAAGCTGTACTTCTGCGCTTTTATACTTCTAATTGGTGCAATATTGTAGAACACCAGTCGGGCGTGTTACATAGAGTTATTTTAAACGAATTATAAATTATTAACTCCACCCTGTTTGTGTATTCATTCATTAAAGTTATTTACGTTTAAATTACTTAAGAAAAGCGATATTGCAGTAAATTCGTGATGGAAGAGAGAATTAAAATTGATATGGTCGTAAAACAAATAATTAAACAATTATCAGTATTTAAGATGCCGATCTTATTTAATGTTTGTATTAATGTTTTAATATAAAATGTGAGAAGAATTAAAACAAATTACATCAGTGTTTTGTCTCTAATGTTTTTTATCGTTTCTATGTGTGTATGTATAATTGCACACGTTTGTGTTTTATTAAGAAAAATTATATATAAAAGACGCATCGACTCGACCTTCTTATACATAAAAAAGAAAATGAGAGTGTAAAATCAGGGAATTTATGTTATAACTAATTATAACATAAATAGTAAACTCTCAAATAGCTGCTCCAAATTTGCTTGTATATTGTACTATGATAAGTTGATAACCTAGTACTTAGGTGATTATAGTCGATACTTTAAATGTTCATTGATCACCTGTGGAAATATGGTGCAGTTCAACTGGTTACGTTCATCCTACAGAAGATAGAAGCCAAATAAACTTATTTTGTGTTCTCATACTAAATGGGTTTGCCAACGCTTCTCAAGGATTAATTGCGATACACCAGCCAGTGGAACAAAATACACCGGCTGACAATACAACGATTGTTTGTTAAAAATCATGTCGTTCCGTTGCCTCTTTTCTACACGAAGAATGTATAAAAAAACACAATTTCTCATTTATCACATTAGTCAGGCTGTGGACTAGTTTTAGTATAAAATATTACTAGCTCTACTTTAGTATAAAATTAACAGCTGTCAACCTTACTAACAACGAAAGTTTTAGAAACACCGCCGCGGGGGTCATATTTCAGAATTATTCCGAGTTGTTCCGCGTACTCATTAGTGAAATTGGCCAGTAAGCTTATCTACGTGATCGGATCCGTGTAGCCGAGAGCTATTGATGTGGCATCACTTTGACGTCGACTGACGTAGAGCCTCCTACTCCACACCTACATCCAACACTCAAGTAGACGTTGAGTGATATTAATTTTATTTTTGGAAACCTAGAAGACTTTTATTGGAAATTATTGGTAATCAGTGTCATGGTATCTGCGTCTTTCCATTTGTTTATCTTGAATATTTATAAATTTGTCTGTGTTTCTCAAAATACAACAGTGTACCATACAGCCTTGAATAACAAGCTGAAAAGAAGTGAAATTGTAAACAGGTCCAGTTTTGCTTACATTACGATAATATCATTAACCAAATGTCATCTTATAGGAAGACATTTTTAAAATGAAATATTTTGATTCCATTAGCGTCTTTCCACACGAGTTGTTTATCGTACTACAAACACGAATATAATTTGTTGTTAAAAATGATTGAATACTTAAATTAAAAATGCATGGTGATTCGACCTTCGACTGACAACAAATGTATGGCGTGTTATGAAGCAATGCGCGTCAAATCGCCGGCATTCCGGATCGTCCGCGCACCGTTATAGTACCCGGACACTGCGCTTGCGCAACGGAACGCATTCGCTCGCCGGTTATGTAACGCCAGTTGCATCGTCGCCTCACACTATGGGGAAGGGTTTTTGAGAAGGTCACAAAACATTTTGTAGATCCGGTTGGATCATAGTCTATTAATTTACGTAGATGCGACTGTATTTCGTCATAAAGAGTAAGCATATAGGTACACAGCCCGCTTGACGTGACTTCAACATATATTAAGTAATTACGGATATCCTTAATGGTATTTAACTTTCATAATTAGGCACACTTTAATTAATAATATTTGCACAAGAAGGTATAGAATAGACAATTAAGTAAACTTTCTTAGTTAATTACTCTCGAGTTTTTGCATTATATTACCGTATTTTGATGAACTAGTCTTAAACCATACCTGTTACTAGATTTCACTGAATTCCAACTGAGGATTCATAACATTTAATTTATTAAATTTAAAAGTAATATGCAGCTAGAAATGACATAGTGTGTATAGAGCGTGCGTGCAGAAGAGTGCGCACGCACCGCGGGCGTCCTCGCGCGGCCTTGACAATGTCGTCGCCGGTGCCCGCGCAGCAGCCGCGTGCGCCGCCTCGCGGTCATGCTACTCCCGCCGCACGAATATGGACCTTTCATTTGTAACACTACTTAAAAATGTTACATAATCTGGGCTATTAACAGTTGCAAACATTGTTAAAAAGTCTATATGGTAGGGTAGTATTTTTAAAATAGTAGCATATGATTAATGGTAGGTATATTGTAAATGAGACTCTGTCTGTCTACGTATGAATATGAGATTTTTTTTAGAATCTAATTAGTTTAGAGTTTTTGTAAGTCAGTTTACCTGTTTGATCCGGCATTAGGTAAAAACCACAGAACGGCTTCTGCTGCTGTTTTCATAGTATAGCTTTTATCTTTTGCGTCGATCTAAGTAATATCACTTTGTCTTATTCTGTTTAGAAGAACCCAAGCTATGGTGCACATGTCAATATCGTTGTGGGCAATTGTAGTCCACGCAGACGTAGATGTGGGGAGATGCTAGTTTATGATTTAATATGTGTAAACGTTTTAGTTTAATCAAAATAAATAATTTACATTTATTTAGAAATTCGGGATTGCCAGCGTTTGTATAGGTCGGCAATCGTAATTGATCGGTGTGCCAGCGGGTGAAAGTAAGTATACTACTTACACACACATGAATGTGACTGTTATTATTACACATTTTAAATGCATTGTGACTTCACACTCTAAGTGGCACGTGTTTTTGTAAAGCTAGAGATACATAGGTACATGGTTGTAGATAATAATATGACAAGTACAACTGCGTAATAGGACTACCGTTTTATTCTCGAAGACTACCTTCGAGAGTAAAACGGTAGTCTTTTTACGCAAGCATGTATTATTTATAGCCTCTACTTATAAATAAAAGGTTTTCCAATAAATTACATTTCGAGGTGAGGTAACTAAAAATAAATGTGATGGGTTTATTTAAATCATAAACAAACACAAAATAAAGCTTTTCTTATATCATTTTGGTACCTCCATTTATAATAAAACTTCCTTATGACTTATGACAATAACAGTATTTTTATCATATTACTAATTTAAACTGAAGACTGTGCGTCCTTGAAAGCTTATATAAAAGATAAATAAATCCCTAGACGTAGTTTGTATCTATTGACCGTCAACCAAATAATTGTATCAAGTATGTACCAAGCACGTGGTGTGTGTGCTACACGTGAAAATAATGTGACCTAAACGCAACTATACGACTGGAAAGCGGGACCACAAACTAGACATGATGGGTTCGGTTGACGTTTAAGCTTCTCAAATATGGAGGCAGACAAATATTTAGTACGTGGACTATCCACGTACTAAATATTTGTTATTATAAAAAAGAGCCTAGTGAAACGAAAATTTCCAAAAGGACTAATTCCCTTAGTAAAATTTGATTTTTATGACACTCACACTAGATCGACACTCTAGTTCTGATCTAGTCTCAATATCATAAATATCACAAACGGTATTCTCGTAACTAATATACGAGACAAATTCGCTTTGTACACATTCGATGTTTATTAAGAGTAGATCGGCACTCTATTCTGTATAGTTTTTATTACGAGACTCGGCCTTTAGAGCTAGGCTACAGTACCTGCTTATCAACAAGCGAACCATGCTTGGTTGCCATATTAATTATATAAAGAACAACTTTGCTATTGTCTTGGTGGCGCCTACTAGCCGTGAGTTGGGAATCCATTACGAAGAAAAATATCCGACGGTTTTGTATGGCTACTTGTTTCCGAAGACATTTCCATTTTTAACTACACATTAGTGTCTTCGACCGCATAATTGCGGAACCAATTAGGTCGGTTAACGTAATAAAAATTGCTTTCCCTTAAACAACAACTATTTCCATATGATTATGTAGTATAGCTTTCTTTCTACCTTACTGGAAACATAACTTGTTCTTTGTTTTGTTGCAGGTATTTCCAGGTCTTCGAGATGCATTGGATACTGATACGAATCCATACAAGCGAAAACTCACATATAACATGTATTTTCTTCGCCTATAATGTGGGAATAATGATAGTAGATAATGGTGGTATATAAATCATGTTTTATGACTATTTTATAAAACATACGATGACTTAAAAAATATATCCTGTCATATTATGATAATTTAAATTAATTATGTCATTTTAATGTGGGGACTATGATCATCATTTTCAAACTATTGAAAAGTGAGACAGTTTGCTTACACTCTTTATCTGTATGTTTCATTTATTGTAACTCTGTGGCTGAGAGATCGTGAACTACAGATATATATGTATAATAAAAGAAATAAATTGAAAGTATAGCTTCTTTTATAATAAAACTTAATTGACAATTAATTATAGTATTTCAAACGTCTACGTATAGTGGAAGTTACTTATAACTTGCTTTGTCTAACAAAATTTTTGCGTTATCGTACCTAAAGGTACTAATGGATTTTCTTATCTTAAAATACATTAAAAGATTCATTGGAGTTTTGAGGTTTATGTTTGATATGGTATGTTTTTATACAGTCTTTAAATGTGATAACTTATTTACTGTTACAAGTTGCAGGTAAAATATTTCAGTTACTTGACTAGTTTATTAGAAACCGTCATCGTTAGATAATATCAGTTGATATGCTTTTTATTAGTGCAGCTAACTTAAATGATAAAAAAGCGTTTCATTATTGAAATATTTAATCTAGCAGAAGGATGTAGTTTTATTAACTAAAACATAATTATGTATTACATACTTAGATTAACACCTGTATCTCATGTTTGGATCGAAGGTAGTACAGGGCGAAATAAGAGATTCCTAATGGACAAACATAAGTCACTACTCTATCCGATATACGAACGAACGTTACAATGAATATACACTCATAAAATCGTATGATATTATGAAAAATTGCCTCACATCATCGCATGGTATTACCTCATGTTAGTGCTGACCGGTTTCTGACCTAATTCTTAGCTTGAGCAAAACTTTACTAAGCTGGAATTGAGGGAAATCCATCGCAGCAGCGTAGATTGTAGATTTTACTTGGTAGCGCAGCTGTAGTTAATATAATGTTGCGCATTAGGCCTCTAGTTCGATGCCCAAGTCGGACAGTTTTATTGGATTTTCATTTAAGAATTTCTCAGAAACAGTTCTGAGTTTGGATCAGTGCCCGTTACATGTACAGGCTCACTCCCATTACGTGGGATTTAGAAAACGTAGCCGAAAGGTGGCTGTAAGATATTTCTGTCTGCCCATCCAGGGATATTTTCGTTAGACATTGTATGTATGCGTGTTCGGTGGTTCGTATTATCCGGGTCTTACACTTATCCTTAATGTTTCAGGTGACATAGTAAAATATAGCTTACGAAATATTTGTGTCTAAAATACATCCTTGCGTAGTCTCTTAAAGATATACAGGGGTTATGTTTCTATCGCCCATTTGTAAAAGTCTTTCAAACACGGTTCTAGATTGACCTTTCCTCATTTGTAACGAAAGTTCATATGACCCACAAACATATGGCTATTCCCAAAGAGTTCATCTTAAATAAAGTTATATTTATGAGTGGCCGGAATGTTTACGAAAGTGCTCGACTCACAGTGGAAAGCAGGCTTTTAATTCCATTAGGCTTATTAACGACATTACTTTTCATACTCAGAATACAAATGAATGGATTTCGTCGAACGTTCGAGAACATCGTCGCATATTGCATCTCAGTTGTGTCACAGAATGCGTCAGATAGCATGAAGGATCCGTAATCTGTGTAGTTATATCATCAGAGTGACAGTGCGGCGCCAAAACGATGTGTCAAGGAGAACCCGATCACGTTTTTAGGACTCCGTTACACTCCCACTCAAACATCATTCAAACGCATCAATCGGTGGCTTAAATTGATGAATACTATTATTATAATATTTTGAGTGTTTCGTCCTTTCATGAAACTGAAATTAGTTGGATATTTTAACGGAGATCTGATGTTTTAGTTTTTTTAATACCAAATAGACGGTGATATAATTCATTCCTATGTATTATGACTTATGACTAATATCTACTATTATTTATTTGTTTGTTCTTTTGATCTACGCGTAAAATAAGAAACATTATTTTTGTGTTAGGAATTATTGTGCCTGTACCTACACACTTTAATCATCTTCATTGTTAGGTCCGAAGGTTGACGTAGAACCAAAGCCTTATAGTTATACTGATTCAACCTTCGGCTCCATCAATGATTAGTTGAGTGTATATTGCAATTAATAAGTACTTAGTTGCACGTATAATTGTACTTATTAATACCAAACACACATCAATATTACTAATTAAGGACTAAAACTTTTTATATGAGTTTATCTTACTTGGATTGAGGCGTCATAATCAGTGATCGGAGTAGGTAGATTGATTTTTGGTACTTGTATCATAAATACACACAGAAAGAATAACATGGATAAGCCATTTTCCCGGAAAGTAATTCCGGTATTTCCGGATTCAATTAAATATTGTTAATGTTGGTAGTGATATTATTCCTACTCAATTCAAAATTTAAAGGAAGGTATCAAAACTAAATTAATTCATTATTTATCTGTTGAATAATAAAAACAATCGAATTCCGATCGAAGCTTTAATTTTTTTTTTTTTTTTTTTAGCCTTTTATGGCTAGAACTTTTATAGATAGACATAAATTGTTGCACTTAAATTTAAATATTTTCATAGGGGTCATGGTAATTTGCATTAAGGGTAGAATACATGACGGGGCCCCATAGAGGGCCAGTGCCTGCTGGGGTCGTGAGACTGTTCTAAGGATGCACCACGACTCTGAAACGTAAAGGGCATACGAAGGAACAGGTTGATTTTAGTCAGATTTTAGGACCAAAAAAAAGGGGTAGAATAAAGAAAAAAGTTAAAAATCAACATTGTTTATTGTTAAATATGTACATTTTACATTTATTCACATTTTTAATCTTCATCGATTACAATGTCAGCATCCTGGTAATCCTGATCTTTACAATTAAAATATATAACTATGAGTTTCTCTATATTTTCTATTTTCAACCTATTTCTTTTAACATCTAAAGTCCATTTATAAATGGAAAAAGACCGTTCTACATCTGACGATGTCAAAGGAGCAAATTTTAAAAAAGGTATTTAATTATGTGCTTCATTTTTTTCAATGGCCTCACTATATTCTCTAAGTGTGTCTAAATCTGGGTTTCGTTCCATAACACGTTCTATTTTATTTTTTATATTTTCTGAATTGCACTGATTTATAGCATCTCTGACGTTGTCAAATGCTAAAAGTGAATCTGTCAACGATAAATTATGCTTTTGCAATTCTTTTAAAGACAAATGAATTATAAAATAATTGTCTTTAATGTAATTTAAATCTTCTTTTAAATTTTCTTTTTCTATAATATTTTTTGCCTCTCGAATAGATACCGCATCAGAGCTGCTTAAACAAGATAATACTTCTTTTATTTTTTCAAAGTTTGAGCGTAATAAAATGCTGCCTCTAACCAAGTGCCCCATCTTGTAACAACTGGTTGGGGAGGTAGCGGCAAATCTGGATATTTTTCTTTTAAAATTTTTACTCTACTTGGGGCTTTCAGAAATACCTTTTTAACATTTGCTATTAAAATGTTAACATCGTGATATTCTAACCTAATTTGCTCAGATACGTGATGAAGAGAGTGCGCCAAACATGTTACGTGCTTCATTTCAGGTAAGTATTGTTTTAAATTTCGTCCTGCAGACAGCATATATGCAACGCTATCAGTGCAGAGGACAAGAATGTTACCTACCTTCGATTCAAAAGAATCTTCCCAAAAGTTTTCCAAACATTCTAACACAAATTGCGTGATTGTTTGTCCATTAACTACAGTTAGCATTTTACATGCTACCAAATAAGGTCTAGTCAAATTGCTAGGATGTAATGGTTTTATTAAAAAATGGACTATATAGCGACCTAAAAAGTCTGTCGTTTCATCTAATGATATCCATAGTTTCTCATTTTTATAATTTTGCCGAATCGAATTGATTTTATTCTTAAAAAACTTGTCCAAGTAAACTTTCCGTAACTGTGATTCATCTGGCAGAGTACGATTAGTACACGTACAACAACAGGTACTACACATATATTTTTTAAAGAAATCTTGAAAAGTAGTATTTTTCATCTGAGACCACGGAATATTGCACAAAATGAGAAATTTTATAAGATCGAAATAAAATTCCTCTTCGGGCCGCTTAAACTTTCCCTGGTGTACTGCTCCTTCGATATGTCTTTTAACGTTTTCTTTATTTATGGTTTTCAAATGGCTTTCACATTTTGAACAGTATATTGTACCACTAGCGTGATCGTAAAGTAGTTCGGGATGACCGGATATCCATTTTTCTACAGTTTCAGCCTTGACGTTTGCCATATCTGAACTTTGTTTTATAGATGGAACCTCGTATATATCACCTAAAACAAAGACATGAAAATATTACATTTTATTTAGTTTATTTAGCTTACTCCGTTTGTTTTATTTTACGTGGATCAAATTTAGTCATTGAAATTTCACCCTCTTCCTGTCAACCGATTGATCTAAAATTTGGTATTCGCCTTTGATTCTGGTGACAATACAATTATGTATATTCAATATTATTGTCAATCCAAAATGGCTGCCGCTACAAGATGGCGGACAACTTATTTTTTTTTTTCAATCCCATCAATATGGGTATCAAATGAAAGGGCTTGTTACGTAGAATATTTTGTAGAGAAGTAGATAAGGCCTATAGTAATTTATTTTACCAATACATTGCAAGAGGACACAGGGCATTCAAATTATATACGGATTCCAGTAAAATGTCGGTTAATAGTGGAGTTAGCTGAATTGCGACTACATTACTAGAATATCATAATTTTGTTTCGCACTAAGCTCACTGGTTCATACTCTATTAAAGATTTAACAATATTAAGACTCATGGTATGTTCAGCAGGTTAAGCGAACAAACACAATACTAAAAATATTCTTATAGTACATCCAAACATGCTTTATACTCCTTGTAACTAGTAAAATATTACTTACCAAAGCTTGGTTTAAATATGTAGATCCAATTCAATAGTGAAAAATCTGAGTCCGTATATTCGAGCCAAATCGTGGTTTAGAGCAGATTCCAGAAGTCAGTATGTACACAAGTCAGGGTCAAGTAACGTTTTCACAACACAGTAACAAACAAAGATGCGCACTCTACGCACCGAAGTAAACGAGTGAGCTACCTGGCATGTCGTCGGCGGGCGTACGCATTGTTCTGATAACCGGTTATTGTACCACCCATGATCCTTTGTTCTGATTGGTCGTTGGGTTTTGTCAAATCGTAACTGTGTGCCGTTAAAAAAAATATGAAGAATAATAAAGAATAATATTGCTCATTTTATTACAATTCCTACCTTTTTTTGAGGATGGCAAATCATCAAATGACTCCTTCCACTCTGGCAGAATAAAATTCCTACATAAGTTCCGGTTTTTTTTAAATAATCCACCAATTCCGGAGGAATGTCCATATTAACATATACGTTTCGGATCAATGACCCCATTTCAATCTACCTACTCCGATCACTGGTCATAATTCAAGGGCATTATTATTATTTGCCTCTTAAACAAAAAGATTTTCTGTGAAAATAAAAATATATATCTCATACAACTCTACGGTAAATTTTACCTCAATTCATTGATAAGTCTGATTGAAGTAATCTTGACTATGTAATAGGTTTACAGTTTCATCACTCGCTTATTGTTCGATTCGATCGCTACTTGTTAAAAAATAAATTGCACCTTTGACATTTACCTAAGTGAATTGTGTTCTTGCCCAAATAATTAAGTCTTTTATCAGTGCACGGTTCGGAATATTGGTTGTAGTTGTTTTAATATTTTTTGCAAAATAAACTTTTATGTATATTTTACATATTGAACGCGATTCATACTTAATAATATCTTGTGAGATGAGACAAAGAGCACAGCAGAATTTCCAGTTAAACATAGATTTAAACTTATCTGCCATAAATAGGGTTAGTTACGTTTAAAAGCACTTTGCTATCATTTAGAGATCCAGTGTATTTATTGAATTTTAATAAAAACAAAACGAAAAACAATTATAAAATTTGGTCTAAATGAGTGGAATAACTCACCGTAGTAGAGTCGGTACCAAAGAGTCGCTTGCCTCGGCTAGTACTTTCTAGTAACACTGTAACTGCGTTTCGCCCAGTGCCCGAAAGGGTTCTAGAGTGTCCTTACTATTCATTTCCTCACATCTGATCTTTAATTCGTATTCCGTAGCGACGGAAACGCGTGACTCAGGCATCAGGCAGGCCGTCTGCTAATTTGTCATCTTACCTTTGTATAATATATGTATATATACATAAAAATATGTTATGTCTATGATAAAATATTATAGGTATTATTTAATTTAAATTGTGAATATTTGTCTATAAAACAATGGCATATTATTCAGTGACCATTTCGTTAAATTCACCGACAAACTAAGTATGTACTTAGACTAAAATCAAAACCATTCATGTTTTGTGATTTAAATACTTACTGTGGTTTCACACAATTATCGTCTGGCTACAGTTTGTTTGGTAATTTAATTATATGCTTTCATGCATGTTTCAGTAAATTGGGTTTTCTAATCTGATAACGTATTTGAATCGTGGTATTCAAATAATTACTATAATTACTTTTCAATTAGTTTATCATGAGAGAAGCCTTTGTAATTGTTACTATCTGTGGTCATTGATGTATTGTTTCGGTTACGTATATATTAATTTAACAGATAATGTTGACTGCTGTATATACGCTTATTCGCATGAGCTATTTGTTTATTGAAAGTTCTACTTTAAATTGAAAATGTATTTTGTGGTCCAGATAAAGTAAGCTTTCTAGCTTACTTTATTTGGAGCATTATCCAGCAACACTTCACCCAGCAGTTTATAATATAAAATCACGTCATGATTTTACATTATAAAGTGCGAAATTATAAAATACTTTGTCTATTATAATCATGCTTTATATATAAAACGTGAAACATTTCTTACAGATAAAATGCGACATTTCCAAAAAAGTTTATTACGATAGGTACTTGATTATGATAGTAAGTTTAAAATGCTAGATTTTTAACTATCACAATGAAACACCAGTAAAGTGAGACATCGCTAAATAGGACCATAACTGGCGCACCTAAGGTTCTACCTGCGTAAAAGACTACCACGAGAAAAGGCTTTGTTGTAATCTACCAATAGCTCCTTTGAGTCATTGTTTTGAATAGTTTTCAAACGTGCGTGCAATACAGGGTATATTCCCTAGTGCCAGATGTGTAAAACAAAATGTAAATACATAACAAGTAAATACTTTAACACTAATATTTTGCACAGAACGCTAAACAGTGCTGAGAATTGCACAGGCGCGTGTTTATTACGTTTGATTCTTCTTCGAAGCTTTTGTTAGAGTTTATCATTAGTCTAACTCAACAAAATGGACAGTCAAGTTTATCCTTCAACCGTAATGTAGTATTGTTGACTCATCCCGATCCGTCAACGTCCAACACTTATAAAAAAAGCTTCATTACTGTCAAAATATGTTTAAATCTACGGTTTAAAACCAATCACTTATGTGTCAATATGTTTAAAAGATAAGCTGAGATTCAAATCACTCGGCCTTCTCTGTCAATATCGAATGGTTAGGATTGTTCATTATGAACAGGTGGCGTAATTAATAACGAATTGTGTTTAGGCACAGATAAGCACACAGACACACAGAGATCAAACAAACAGACCAAACAAACCGTTTATACATGTAATGAAATAAGAACTGGACGTGAAAAAGCAAGTCTGGATGGGTTTCAATAAATTTTACATGTGTTTATATTAATTCGTTACGGCTGATTGTTTTATTGGAGTCGTGCCAAAAAGCTCGGTACTATACTTACTACTCCACTATAACATCCATTTATAGGTACTTCGGATATATGTGTACGTAACGTTACGTGTGGAAACTTTGTAGTATTGGATATTGTCTAGTAGACTGTGTGTACTAAGAAGATAGATAACGAAAAACAAACTAAATTGGCCGTTTATCTTTCGACGCAAATTCTACTAGTTGCTTCTGTGTTATTGCGATTTAGAAAATAAATCTGCTGCTTAAACACGCGGCTTTGCTTATTGCGACGTAATAATTATCTGTTGGAAAACTTAACATTAGGTCCTTAGCGATGAAACTACTGTTATGTCTGAAGTAAAACGGTAATGTGGTGTTCTGATACAACCTATATTATAATTTTTTTTAAGTTGTATATCTTAGTTTAATGTCAATTTACAGGAAAATTCTTTTTTGACTTGATGGCTTGTCTTATTTTATCAAATAAGACAAAATAAGAAGCATCGTATAATAGTAGCAAAAGGCATCGATATCGGTAAGATACTAAACGGCCTAACTTTAAACAGATGTTTATACATAAATTGCGGGGTTTTCATTTTTAAAGATTTACTATAATGTTTTGGCTTAAGATGTACATATTTATAGGAATATATTATATGTTTTAAGCTCAACACTTCAAATATATTCATGATTTTACAAATGATCAAATACGTTAATTTCGAAGACATATCACTTAGACAACCAGCTATACCTCTACAAACAAATTTAAAAAGATTATGGAAATCTCGAAAGCCGTCACATGTGCAAGTTCTGTCAAAGTTCTTTATAGCTATAAGTAATTGAACTATTTAAAACGCAAATAGCTGCCAAAATATGAATACACGATCTTAGATTCAAGATCTCTGAGTTCGCAGTTCAACGATCTGTGAAAACACTAGTCCCAGTGGGAACACCGATAGGCTATCGCGGGTTGAAATTTATCGAGAGGCAGTATTGATGACTCACACAAACTCACGTGTACCGCAGCGAGTTAGAGATAACATTGTGTTTAAAGACAAGTGTTTGGCAACAACCGACAATAACCAGTCGATATGCAGACAGAGAAAAATATCAGTTTATCAACACCGTTTAGTTACCTCGAAAATCAATCGTAGAAAATGCACATGTTTCTAGATCTAATTTGTTAGTAAGAGTAGAAAAATATTCAATATTTAAAAATCTCTGACACATGTAAATATTATCAGAAATTTCTTGTAAATGTTGCATATCATATTATACCAGCCCAGTATACTTATAAACTATACCACACCTGGGTATGGACCTCTTCACAGTGTGAGACGAGTTAGCCCATACCACACCGACCCAGTGCGGAGTGTCAGTCTTCACATATCATCGAAAATATTATGGTCAACTCTCAGACATGCAGGTTTCGACGTTTTCTTTCGCCGCTAAGGCTAGCTAAAATTAACTATTTAATGTGCATATAACTTCGAAAAAAGCAGCAATAGCTCAGTGGGGAGACTAACAGACTGCAATGCAAAAGGTCTCGGGTTCGAACCCACGTCGCGCACCTCTGACTTTCGGAAGTTATATGACATTTCGAAATTATTTGCCTATTGATTGACAATTATCGCCTGCTCCGTGCCTCGGAGAGTACGTTAAGCCGTCGGTCCCGGCTGCCATGAACATCTATGGCAGTCGTTATTGGGGAGTCAGTGCTCTATAATATCCTGACACTGGTCTAGCCTTAGGGTATCGTTAGCCTTCGGGTTGCGGAGGTCAGGTGGTAGCCGCTCTGTGTAAAAACTGAAATCCAGTCAAATCCGGTTAGACCAGAAAAGCTGACCTCAAGTGACTTGGGATAGAGGCTAGGGAGAAGATAACTTCGAAAAGAGGTGCGAACTGGTCAGTCAGCTGCAGCATAACGGTCAGCCAAGTAACCATGTGAATTTAATCGGCTAAAACGACTATACTACTTGTATGTATATAACTCATAGTAAAGTTATTATTATAAAGCAGCTAAGACTATCCTAAAGGATAGTCTTAGGTACTTTATAATAGTAACTTTACGACGACCCGCCTATGTGAGTGTGTGTGAGGCTTCGGAAATTTTATTCGCTTGAAACCAGTAACAGTATTATACTATACTCATTCACTACGCCAGTTTATTGTTAGAAGGGTGGTTCTTCCACAAATGACCTGCTTCATTAGAAACATCATTAGATAATTATGCAACAGCCGGCTTTTTATACGTGTATCGCTCCAACATTTCACCAGTCATATACTACATTACATATAATCTAGGTGCGATAAACCCCCTATCCTATGAGAGAAACAGATGCCATGTTTATCATCATAACTACTACACTACTCAGCGATTCTATTCACATGCTCAGCGCACAATAATATCAATTCTATTGTTACATTAACTAATAATAGTCGCATGAAAAAAGTCTGGACTACGATTTTAAGTACTATCAAGATGCTTCATATTAGGGGTTAAAGTATGAAATTGTGAATTTGTACTTAAAAATTGAAATTCCTTTTTTTAAAGATGTACCATATTTATTTAATAGAAATATTGACCCCCATTATCTATACATTGCTGCCATCTTAACGGAAGTTCATTTATGCCTTTACGATAGAACTCCGGGGATCTAGATTCGACAAATTGTGTGAAAGCATTTTGAAAATTGTCCAAATCACGAAAAGAATTGGTAGTCCGTTGGAGCAAGGTCTGGCGAGTACGGAGAATGACGTATGGGTTCTAACTGCAGCTCCTGTAGAGTTACAACGGTTTCTGGTGCAGTGTGAGGTCTTGCGTTATCATGGAGCAATAATGGTGAAGATCGATTCATGAGTCGGCGCTGTTGCACAAGTTTCGCCATCATTGTTCGAAGCTTGGCACAGTAAACATCAGACCTGAGAAAGCTATAGTGAATAACACCATAAAGACACCACCAAACAGTTACCATTACCTTTTTATTGGTAAGCTTTGCTTTAGGGCACTGTTGCGGCGTTTGATCTGGGGTCAGCCATTGCATTTTTCGCTTACGGTTATCGTAAAAAATCCACTTTTTCGTCACATGTCACAATTCACTCCTATATTCCTTAATTTCTGTACCGATTCAACAAGGCAACACAAGTTCCAACACGCATTTCTTTATGCAGATCAGTCAAATCTTATGGGTATGCCTTATGGCACCCATTTTTCATATTTTTTATCTTATTGATTTGATGCAAATGAGCCAATATTGTAGGTAGGGTAACGTTAAACCATGCCGCTAATTCCTGAGTAGTTCGACTCGGATCGGTTTCCACTATCTCCTTCAATTCAGCGTTATTCACTTGTGTGGGCGGTCTTCCACGTGGTTCGTTCTGCAAGTGGAAGTTTCCATTACGAAAGCGTTTAAACCAAAACCGCACGGTGCGTTCATTAGCAGTCTCCTCTCCAAACGCAGCGTTGATATTGCGAGTCGTTTCTGCCGCGTTAGTTCCGCGTCGGAACTGGTATTCAAAAATGACTCGGATTTTCGATATATCCATCAAAATCATTCATCCATTTCGAAAATCTCACACCATGAAGGTTTTATGTCAATTCAAAGTATCTATTACTATACAACGGCAACTTCATACTTTAACCGCTATTATTTTTCATTTATTCATTGCCTTATGTTGCTAAATTCGTTGAATCATCTCGAGCTATCTCGAGGCTACTTCAGAGAGCTACAGTGGTGGCTTACCATGCCTGTAGGCCTTCAAACAAGAATGCTTATATATCAGCAGGGTGAGTAAATGTGATAGTTCATAAGTAATATTAGATTTTTATTTGATAACTTGAGCGCTGTCAGTATTTCCAAACACTTATTTTGCGACCCAAAACTAGCTATATGTAAATAATTTATACTAGTTTATTTGAGACTTCGTCGTGTGTACGGTGATTGTGCCGGTGCGCGGTGTTTCGGAAAATTTAGCGTTGCTAATTCATTTAAGAAATAAGGGGATTGCATCGCTCAAATCTTAAAAACACGCACGGTATAAATAAGTTTGTAGATGAATCCTTTTATGCATTTACCATAAAAAAATATACAAGTAAACTAGATTATATGGGGTAAACATCGTATTGATTAAAATTTCAATTGGGTTGTCAAAATGTTACCAAAAAAAATGAGAAATAGGCTGTTTTAAAACTAAATATTAAATTTTCTATATAACGGCTGAGATATTCTGTATGAAATTTATACTAAAAAACATGTAATACACTATTAAACAATGTGTATTGTTTATTTTCACTTATTTATTTTAAAATTTTGTAATAATCAACAATAACCCGAATCTTAACAAAAGTCCCCGCCAAGCAACCCCGCTACTCCCGTGACGCTTACTCGGGACTGCAAAGCCCAGATCTTCAAGGTCATTGGGCAATGTATTGCCCCTAACAGTAAAATCACCAACTCTAGTGACGTACCCTGTACCCTATACCTACCAATCAGTTTGCTCTCTATTTTGTGGCGTACGTGGATACATATATTATGTAGGACGGAATGTGGATGTAATTGGATTACCGTAATACTGAGGACCTATTACAGGGACGTTTAACATAACGCCAACCATTCTCATATAGTATAATACCATAACTTAGTATGGCGCAATTGAATTAAATCAAATAATATCATATATCATTTTAATTCACACACATACACACACACACTACTCACACACACACCCATACACACACCACACACAAACACACACTTGATACTAACCTATGTATATTGAACTTGTTTTCTTTTCTTGTTTTATTCCTTTTTTTTGTATTATTTTCCCTACGATTCATAGGATGATAGAGGCTTACTATGGATACATTAATACGGGGGGCGCTGACTACTGAAATACAGGTATATATACCTAGTTCAGGGGTCAGAGTTTCTAGACAAGTGCATATTCTTAAGCCTTAATTTTTGATTGTATTTTATGTCATATAATTTTGAACAATAAAGATTATTATTATTATTATTATTATTATTAATATAGTTCAGCCTAATCGATTGGTGATGTATTAGCATTCATACTTACTTCATATAATTCAATAATGAAAACATTATAAACAACAGGCTTCTGTTTTCATATAAGCCCATGATATTTATATGAAGGCAGCTTATCTCAGTACGAATGTACGCTTTCATAGGGATATATCTACTTTATGTTCGACGTATATTCCAATGTTTTGAGTGGGGCGTACAAATTGCGAATTGACGCATCATTTCGTGGAATCAATTTGGGTCGACTACTGGCCGGTAGTAGGGATCTGCGCAGGCGCATTGTGGGCCGAAGGTCGTCGTTCGCGTCTGCTCCGCTCCCGCTGGACTGCGTGTCGGCACCGTCAATTACTTGTACACTATAAAAGCACTAGCACTTGTGAGGATAGTGCTACATTTACATAGTACATTTTGCTTTGTTGTAGCGAATGAGGTTATCATTTTAACCCTGTTTTAAACCGTTCCGATATTGGGCTCGAACCTGCTTTCAGTATTCCAGAAAGAGAAAGACTTAAAGCCATCATGCTGAGCAGTTTATTGTCTACAAGGGATATATGTACATCTTTCAAAATATTATTGCTATTTCCAAATTATTTTTTAGAAATACATTGTCATTGGTCGAGATTAAAACAAAATGTATATCGATCACTATTCTCCTATATTGTTATCAAAATGCCGGAGAGTAGCTTACTTTATCAGTAACACCAATTGCTAGAAAAAAGTAACGTTAAGTTTATATACGTATTCTGATACTTACATAGACTGTCTGTATAACTTCTAGGGGGTACAATATACCCATATTCCGCCAGCTAAGGTTTTACGTCGTACGTTATAGGAGGCAGGTCTATTGCCGTTTAATATATAATTTATTTAATAAACTGTTTTGATATGTGGATCACCAGTCCTTACTGTATAAAAAAATTATTATAAATAAAATGGTTTATATTTATTTTTATGTTTATTTTATCTGCTGTTGCCGGCAAATTTTATATTTTTTATCGATTCTGAGTTCAAGGAGTATTGGCATAAAAAGCTTTTAATTTTTAAGGTAGCGCAGTGCTTAATGTAATGTTTTAAATGCAATAATTATATCTCCTGCCACACACCCCAAAAATATGAGTACATGAGATTTACAAGTTATAAATTTTAATACATATTATTATTAAATTGCAACCTAATTCTGTGGTTGCGGGGAGATCACTGGTGCGCTGTTGCGTCTAACATCCTTACTAACGCGTCAGCTGTGACCTACACTCACATTAAACAACAATAATACTATTATAATTTTAACATCATATTGTACTTATGTTAATTATTAAAAATGTAACTGTCCATATAACACACATATGAGATATTTGTTAAATATTTATTTGCTAGACTTTTTAACAGCTTGTAAACACAACACAACATTTTTACTAATTTTGTCTTTTGTACCCACATCACACAAAAGCCCCCGACAAATTTTTTTTTGGCCGCTAGGGTCCAAAAAAAATTTATTAAAGTTCGGTTAAATCTAATTCCTTTCTACTAGTAGTATTTAATGTAATACATAGTTCCGGGTGTATAGAACAATATCCTAGAGCTGCCACGTTAAGCCTAGCGCATACATACTTCTACATCGACTACACTGCTTAGTCGAATTGTGTACTTCTCGTGAATTAGACACAACTAAACTAGTTAGTCGATGGAGGTGCGTATTGTATGTGCGTATACAATAATAATTGATGTAATCGATCGTCGATTTTTTTATCCCCTAATCAAACCGATCAGTCTTCTTTCGGCAACGTTCAAGACAAGGTGCTACATACCATGTCCATTAACAAGAAAGTTCTAGTTTGTGCTTTGCTTTATAGAAATATTAAAAGAGATAAGAAAAGAAGAAGATACTGTGTACATCCTATACTCAGTGACAGATTATCTTGTGGAATATTTCATACGTTATATTCTAAGCTAAAAGAGCACCCAGATAAGTTTTTAAATATTGTAGAATGAGTGAAGAAAGCTTTAATGGAATCATATCATTACTGGGTCCTCATATACAACGTCGTGATACAAGATGGAGATTCACCATATCAGTAGAAGAGAGATTAGTGTTACTTTAAGGTAAATAATATATTACAAAACACTTGTATAATTTAATAATCAATATTTAATTTTAATTATTATAGCCAAAGTACAATACTAGCTTAAATTCTAATTTAAAACAAGAACAGAACTTTGCGGTGAAGGAGTGAAATTTGATATGTAGCTTTGCAAACTATCCAGGGAATGTTGTGGACTGATAGACGGGCATTGTCGAATATGTTTCGATCCCGAACCTTCGATACGAGGTGTGGAAGCATGTTGATTTGTGGGTTGGTAAGAAATTTATGTTGATGTAGATTGTAAGAAAATGTAGATTGTAAGAAAATGTTTAGTGTATGAAAATGTCCAGGGTAGGAACGTGAAGACTATAAAAAATTGTTTGGTGCAGGAAGTGTTACGGAAGATTGAGTATGTTGTCTGTTGGCTTTTATTCTTCGACATACATGCAGTATTTCAATTTTGGCTTGAAATTTTTCATCGTCAGTCATAGACTGTAAAGTAGGAACTAAAGAGAGCGCAAAATGTTTGTCTTTATCTAAATCATCCTTCAGTACGTTCAGCAAAGGTTTTTCAAACTTCAAATTCGGGTTAACTTTTCATTCCTTGTATTTGTCTGTCTTATAGATACATTTGAGTCCATAGTCTCAGATGTTTCAGTCTCATCTTCGTCTTCAATGACAGCGGAATCTACATTACTATCAGTAGGTCGTTGTGCTAATGAAGATTTTAGAAATAGCAACTTTACAAAATTTCGACGTTTCTTTGTCGCTTGTCCAGATTTTGTTTGTTGTGCCTTCAATTCTCTTGAAAAGCAGGTTCTCAAGTTAAGCCATTTCTGCTGGTCCTCTAAACCTGTAAATAAAATAAACATGTTTTTATGGTTACAGATATCTAGGAATTGGTAACAGCTTCAATGCCCTCTCATTTACATACCGTATTGGAGCAACAACTATAAGAGAAATTATAAGAGACACGTGTAATCAAATTTGGGTAATAATGCAACCAATTGACATGCCACAAAAGACAGCAGAAGATTAGTTTGAAATTGCAGATCAATTTTATGCTCGTACTGATTTCCCTAATGTTATTGGTGCTTTCGATGGTAAACATATACGTTTAATTCAACCAGGTAACTCCGGATTGTCATTTTTTAATTATAAAAGATCATTCCATGGTGTTAATGGCTTGGACTGATGCAGATTACAAATTGATTTATGTTGACATTGGTGCGTATGGAGGTTCTTGCGATCGACTGTTTTCAAAAACTCAAATATGGGAATAAGATTAGAGGAAAATAGTTTAAACATCCGTCAACAACGTCCGAATGGAAGGATATTGTCCCATGGCGGTAATGGTAAAATCATGCCATTTTATCTTGTGGCTGATGATGCGTTTAGGCTTACAAATAATATTTTACGTCCTTACGCAAAAAGGAACTTATCTTATGAAAAAAGTCTACAACTATAGGCACACGAGAGCTCGCCGGATGGTAGAATGCACTTATAGGATTTTAGCTAACAAATGGCGCATATTTCATAGGTTGCTTCATTTTGCAGAATCTATAATAAAAGCATGTTGTGTTTTAAATAATCTTGTCCGAATCAAAGATGGAATACATTTCAGAGATACGCTATATGACGCTCCATTTGAAAATATGATATCTCATGATGACAACGGAGGGAGAAACCTTAGCGGTGGTGTAAACGTCTGCCAGTACTTGATGTCTTATTTTGTTTCTCCTCAAGGCACTATACCATGGCAATACGACAAATTATAAATTGTTTGTATAATAACTACGAAATATAATAAATAAATACGAAACTTAACTCGTTTTCATTTAGTGTCCGTGTCTAGTTCCAACCACCCATATACAACTTCCATGCACACTTCCCCCACTCCTCCATGTCGTCTGTAATAGTTCCCGTCATGGCGATGAGCGACGTGGCGCCGCTTCAAATGCTAATGTGAGACTGACAGTCGCGGATCGACTATTATACGATGTTATGCGCACATCAATACATTGCAATACAAATTAAGCATTTGATCGATAGTTGTCCAACTTTTTCATCAAAAGCAAATCGATACGGTATTTTGATTTTTTTGACGAACAACTATTGTTTTGACAGTTTGCGCAAGTTCTATGATCGCAGTACATTCCAATAAACGTATGAAAAACAACAAATAGTTGTTCAACTAAAAATTGTATGTATGCGGTACCCCTAAGTCTGGCGGCTCTGGGACATTGTACTTACAGGTTGCATAGTATGATTCACATAAATATGTGAACAATCACGCGAACGAAATTGCGATCAAAGCATTGTTTTATAATATAAAGTTAATTATTACAATACCGAAACCCCATGAGCAGCGTGCCGGCGGCCATTCGAATACTGATCCGTGATAATTGTCTAACTAATTCTATTATTTTACAGTACCGCCTGTATGGATCATTCATGGATGGTTTTGTATACGCTGTGATGGGTACATGTCCTCAAATTCATATTGGACCAGCGGCGTTGACATCTCTTCTAACATTCACATACATGAATGGAACTAATGTTGACTTTGGCATATTCCTTTGTTTGGTAACTGGCATCGTTCAGGTAGTAGCAGGTCTTACTCAACTTAGTAAGTGTTCTTTTAAGATATTAGTAGTTTAATATTTGCATGGTGTAACAACATTCTGCATACGTCCCCTAAACATTATAAGAAGCGATAGCTTATCATTTAGTTTATATGTACTTCATACTGCGACTGCCTCCGTGGCGCAGTGGTAGTAAATGCAACTGCTGTGCATGAGGTCTCGGGTTCGAATCCCGGGTCGGGCCAACAAAGTTATTGGGTTTTTCTGTTAAGAAATCTCAGTAGCAGGAGTTTGCAATTTGGCGGTGTTACAAGCCCCGTGCCCCTCGGAAAGCACGTAAAGTCGTTGGTCCTGCGCCTGATCTCTCTCCGGTCATTATGAGTTAGGAAACAGAGAGTGCACTTGTGTTTGCGCACACACTTGTTCACTATAATGTCTGCTGCGCAGATGGGCAGTCTCCGTTAAGATTGGCTGTGATCGAAGTTCGGTCCGGAGGACATAATTATTACTACGTGCTAGAGAATTAGAACATAGTCAATTAAACTTGTATAAAATTAAGTTTAGGTCTGATTGTTTACTCACTCTATAGACACAAGTCCAAACTACCACAACTACCACATTTATTACCAGTTTTACAATGTTTTAATAAAAGTTATCTGAAATACACATCGCAAAATTTATTTTTACTGTAAGGCAAAAAAAACATTACTATACTTTTATCTTATGTATGCAAAATGTATCTAATAATCTATTTGCAATGTTACTTGGTAGAATTTGTATCAGCACCAGTGGTATCTGGTTTCACATCTGCCGCAGCATTTACGGTCGCATCATCACAGATCAAAGGGTTACTTGGTTTGAGATTCAAAGCTAATACGTTCATCAGCACATGGAAATGTGTTTTTCTACACATAGGAGAGACTTCGTGGCCTGACACTGTGCTCAGCGTGGTCTGTTGTATCACGCTGGTGGGAATGCGGGTAACTTTTGTTATTGTTCGTGTAGACTCCCTGAATTGTAGTTTAAATATTAGTTGTTCGAGTTTAAAAGCATGTAAAGGTAAGCCTCTTTGTTATATTATAAGGCCGATAACTATTACAAAGTTACTACAACCATCAGAAACCATATTTGTTATGTACTTTTTGCATCGGCTTAATTACTCCATTCTGGTACTGAGAATTTCTTAACAGTAAAACATAATATAACTTTGCCCGAACCATAGGTTGGGTGCAATTAATATAAGCGCAAACTTGCAAGTTACCGGTAGAAACGTAGAAAGATATATTTAATATTATAAATTGGTGAAGAGCAATGTGTCAAGACTTTCTTTATCTGGACAAAGTATCGAATACATACCTACATCATATGATTATCACTACTAATCATTATTTAAATATGAGCAGATGCCAGTAGATGAACAAATTATTATTTAATGACTCACTTCGTAACTACAAGTTAATTTTCTCATAGATATGTAGCCTGCCTCCAGTGCGCAGCGTATACATATTTAAAAGCTTCACAAGTTTATTCGATGACTAGAGTAGTGACCGCGGGAGAAGTTCCGAAACTCTACCAGAGGTGTCGATTCTGTTGTCACAAACTTAAGTTATCATTGCTGCATCTCTCTCTATTCGGTATTATTAAAATAACAAAGATTCATTATTTGTTTAGCTATTATTCCTATTCATTGTATTAATTAAATGACGTCTTAGGGTGTTACCAGACCAATCGATCGATCGTCGATCGACGGCATCAATCGATGGTAGAATGGATTAGTCGACGTCGATCGATAGTTTCTACCAGACCAATCGATGTCGACAACTCCGATCGACGTCGACCGATGCCGTCGATCAACGATCGATCGATTGGTCTGGTAACACCCTTAGCAGTCCCAAAGTACTCGTCAATAGTACAAGTACGATTTTTGATTTCTAGCCGGAGCTGCGGAGTTAGGAAGTTAGCGGTGTTAGAAACCCCCGATCTCTCTTCGGTCGTATCGGATTGTCGTTTTATGAGAGCAGAGGAATAAAGAGTGCACTTGTGTTTGCGACCCAATTATTTACTATAATATCTCCTGCGCAGATAGTCAGTCTCCGTTAAGATAAGCCACCGTGACCGAAATTTGCTCTGGAGGACATTATTATATTTGTAACGGCGTATATCAAGTTTGTATTGAGTCATAACGTAAGCTAAGTGTGTAATCTGTAATTCTGTATGCGACAGCATTTTTGTATTAAAGTTTTTGTAAAACCAGTCCTCCGGTGCTCTCGGTAGCCAATACACGTGTCAACCCACATATGTGTTTTACTCACCACTCCCGTAGCGACCCTGATTCTACATATTATTAGTTTAAGCACAATTTTTGACGATTATAATTTAAGTATGTGGCAAATAGGGAAAGGAGAGTCTACTGCAATCACGCCCTTTATCGTAGTTTATGGAGATACATAATATGGGATACATTTATTAGATAATAATAATTTCTATAAAATAAGAATGAATAATTTATTAAAATTACTAAATTATTATTTCTTATCTTAATTAGTATTCCGGTTCAACAAAATTTTATAGAAATTATAAAATAAATACTCTGAGATTGAACTGAAATATAATATCTCTATGTAACTTCGACATCATGAAATCCATATTTAATGATGCATGCATTCATATGCATAATGAAAATAATTACACTCAAAATAAATTCCTAACCATTATTAATTATTTAAATTGACTGTGACCAATTAAAAAAAGGGAATCCTTACTAATATTATAAATGCGAATATGAGTGTGATTGTTTGTTTATTACGCTTTCACGCCTCAACTACTCGACTGGTCATCATGAGATTTCGGTAACACGATGGCAGGAGTACAGAGATGGACATAGGACAGAAAAAGGTAAAGTAATTTAATCACAAAATCTACATTAACGCGAGCGGAGCCGCGAGCAAATCTAGTATATAATATAAATAATATTTATTGAGTATTTAGAATAGTTTTTCTTTGGCTGATGTTTCAATTTCTGTAAAGTTGCCCGCTATACAGGCCTTATATCAAGAAATAAACTTTGGCTTCTTGAATGGAGAGAAAAAGACAAAGGTTTTGTAAAATTTCTGTTTATGTGCCTTAGATTACAAATGTTTATGTTACAGATGTTTTACAATGTTTTGAAACGATGTAGTAAATTATAGTAAAGAATGATTAAAATTCGAATGATTTGGTAGAGGGATGGACAACAGAATCAGCACCTTTGTTTCGTTAGTACTTAGTATGTATATGCAGTGTATCTACCCTAATTAGTTCTTTAATACTCTAATGACTTCGTTAATATAATTGTTTAATAGTTTTTGATGTTACTATGCTTTTGATGGCACTTATTTTAATTTACAGGAGAACATTTCATGTGACTTAAAAATTTTAAAGACAAACATTTTGTGTGATGGCATGCATTTTACTATATTACGCTTTGTATAACCTGGCGTAATAGGCCCGGCCAAATATATATGGTAGGCAGCGCATACACTAGCCACTCGTAACAAGGAGGCTAATTAATAGGTTAATGTCGTTTCTAATTTGAAGAGTTCTTGGTAAGACTACTATTTCCTGATCCTTCTCGAGGCTTCTATAATTATCTGCCTTATCCTATCTGCAATATTTATGCTATACACATACTCCTTTACCTTTAATATCACTATTCTGGATCTATTTGTCAAACACATTTGCATGCCGATTGTAGGGAAATATAAGTCTTTCTTTATCTTGTTTCTGTACGGTAGGCAACGCCATGACTATGAACGGCAGAGACCATTGTCATTAGAGCTGGCCTGAAAAGTTTGCCAGCAACGGCATTAGCAAAATAAATAGAGCAATAAAAAGTGTGACATAGTGCGGTTTGTAAACTTTTATTGTTTATATTATATTATTACTGGCTTCTATCCTCGGCTACGCACGCGTAAATCCTACGGAACGTAAACCGACATAAAAATAAGGATAATAATATCATTCTATACTGAGTAACAAAGTTCTAAATGTCCAAATACATACATATTTTCACGTTTATTAATATTTGATTTGTATTGACGAACGATGTATAATGCGTGATTTTATCAAATAAGTGACTTTATAATATTCCTGAATATATAACCATAGTCCATAAATTCACGATGTTAACACGTAGAAGATAATGCGTCTAATTTTGTAACCTTCGTCAATTTTATGCGATCTATTTTCAACTGCATGTTTATTGTGTATGACAAACTACTTTTATAATTCTAGGTTATTTTCGTTACTGAGCTAATAAATACGTCAAAGAAGAATCAGTGTCAATATAGATAATTTTTTGTACCTGCGACCTGACAAATGTGGAACAGCTTCATGATAATTTGCCGAAACATAAAAGGCAGTCGCAAAAGGATTTACGAGCTCAGATGTAATTGGATTATTAAATAAATCTCTCATTAAACAACGTGATGTGTTTGCACGTATTGTGATAACACGCGGCAATCCTCGTGTCACAAACACGTGTTAATACTCAAAATGATTTTACTTCACGAAAGGTGAAATTTATATTTGTAGTCGTATATCTTGTACCACTCAAGTGGTAAAAAAGCTTACGGTATACCTAATGGTAATCGGTAACATAGCCAATGAGCAAGTACAACACTAATCGCTAATCAACAACGTTATAAAAAAATGTCTTAGTGTTACCAGCGGAAATGACAAATAATCTATAACTCATGCACAAACTCTACAGTAACACATATCCTAACTAATATTAAAATGCGAATGTGAGTTTGTTTGTTACTCTTTCACGTCTTAACTTTTCGACCGATCATCATGAAATTTTGCATACACATTTTGAGGGGAACAGAAAATGACATAGCGTACCTTGTATCCAGAAAAAAATCTGTTTCAACCCCAACCTACATTTACCCGAACGAAGCCGCGGGCAAAATCTAGTATTTATATAAATTAAAGGATGTGAAGCAATTATATGAAATAAGATTAAGCCACGCTTTTTACCGACTGAAGAAAAAGGTAACTAATGAAGACCGCTAACAGTGTGAGCTACGCTTTCTGGTTCTCGTGCACAGACTTCTATTAATTAGTTTGTGGTACATTCCAACTAATATTTTAAATACGAATATACTTCCTTTGTTTGTGACGCTTAAACGTTTTAACTAATCGAACGATCATAATGAAATTTCGCATAATTATATGTACTAGCGGTCGCCTAGTGGTCGAAAACCATAATAATAACAATAATAATTGATTTAAATTTTAAGTTCGATAAGTATTAAGGTTTTATTGTCTAGAACCACCACCAGAAAGAATTCGATCTATACAGGTTATCTATCCTATCTATTTTAAACAAATTATTATTTACTTAACTAAACTCTTTAATTAACGATATTCTTAAACTTGCTACTTTGTTTTCTTTTTTTCATATAATTACGTATATATATTATAATATAAATTATAAATAGTATATATCATTCCAATCTGCCCGAAGGTTGCCTGTAAGATATTGCTGATATATGTCATTATATATTGATATATCTAACCATAGTTACGAAGAATAGTACATCAGCCGAACAATGCCGATATACTACGAACGCGATTCAACTGCGTGTGTCAAATACATGGTTGTGTATTTGACACACGTAATGCATATTTTATAAAAATATTAGGATTCGCCCCTCCTTCTCCATATAAACTTTAACTGTGCCAAAGGACAATGAATAATTTGGCCTACTCCTCCACCTAAACAATAATTAGTATTTTATTTTATGACTTAATAATAATCAATCATTACAATCTCAGGGACACTTTCGAATCTTATTTTCGTGTTAAAAAGTGTTTTCACGATTTCAAATACATCGGCATCCATTGTTTACATCTGAGACACGCAGTGTTGCCATGCCTACAGTTTTTACAATATGTGTACGGTTTTATCAGAGAAATTATTTCCTATTTAGCTTGTCTGTAATTTTTCTTACGTAGTTAATACGAATGTTATTCTATAAATACCATTATTGAACTTCATCATAAATATGACTAATTTCTTAAAAAGTCATAAGTTTGAATGTAAAAGACCATAATAAATATGTACCACTTACTCGGTATTATACGTTTTTCTATAGTGCAAGCATGGCTAAACTTTTTTTTTACGTGTTGGAATGCATTGACGCATACCTCTCCGCGGGGCGATGGAGAGGTTATGTCGGGCTCATCGGAAGAAAGATACCCCGGTAATACAGACTTACCCTACCACAGTGTTCCTCGACATAAGATAGACGGCGGGGCCGCGCGAATCGCTTTCGTATGCAATCGCGACCCCGCCGGTTTCGGCCCGCCGTGTGAAACGGCAGCCCACTACATGAGACACTTTCTCTACTGAGTCGTGTTTTTGTTCCCCTTGTGGAGGAACAAAAACACGACTCAGAGGCGCACGTGGGAACACGCACGCCGCCTCTCGGACCTGGTGCTGATCGGGTGGCGAGCAGGCCCACGCAGCCCACCACCCCCAGGTCAAACCTCAGGGTGGCTGGAGGTCATCTCGCACCCTCCGGCTTTCGGTTTTGCGTTTGAGGAGAGGGTTTAAGCGTTCCCTCTCCCGTTTCGCCGCCTTCTTGATGCAAATTACTTCCTTGCAAAAGGAGGCGACGGCGTTCCACAATCTCTCACTCCGGACCATAGACTTAACCACGGCCGGAAGTGAGAGGGCAACCAATCCGACTGCCGCGATCAACTCACGGCGCTGCGATGCCCAGGTGGGGCAGTCCGCCAAAGTGTGCAGCGCCGTGTCCTCAACAACGTCGCGGCAGTCGCCGCAGTGGTGAGAACCGGGCGTCTCTTTGCCGGGCTATTCGACACAGGAACTGGATAAAGCGCGACTCATGTACCTACTTTATCAAGTAAACCAACGTTACCAAAATCCTGTTCTTCCGTTCATTTTCTTAAAAAATATAATTTCCTTTCTAAGATTAAATCCTGTGTCACTAGGGACTTTTCAAACATTTAAATAACGAACACAGTAGACATCTAGACTAGAAGCAACAATTCAGGATCACATAAATTTTAGTCCCGCGTGAGGATCGAACCCATAACACTCGGTGCAGTAGCGGTGGTGAGGCGGCCACTTAAACCTGTACGCCATCCGTGCAGCCAGTGTTGGGTAACGATTTTATTAAAATGCCACACTCTTTCATACCACAGCGAGTACTTTATAGCATAGATTCTGGCTGTATCAGTCGATACTTAAAGTCACTTACATTAGGTCGACTTGAATATATCAACATGACTTTAACTCCGAAAGGTGGTTACTCAAAAAACCTTATATTTTGTTGGATCCCGTTACATCATAGGAATAATAAGAATAAGATGAAAGAGATGTATACATACATACACCTATTTTCTTCCAAAGCGGACATGAGTGAAGTGTAGCTTATTGAAGGGTTGGGTTTCCAACATTTTGCTTCGAGCTATTCTCGATCTTACACTGTATCTTATTAATTGAAAGTTTTCGCAACACTAGGGTCTGACATGGTAAACGTTCTCAGACGGAAAATTGTTAGCTTGACTAATGTGTGTGTATGAGATTACATTTATAATTTATTTTGATATATAAGTACTGTTTGAACATTAGCTTAGCGTCTTAGAATCTTACCCAACATCTTTATAATAGCACATTTATGGCTATTATGTCTACAAAGATATTTGACATTTCAATACAATAGGAGGCAGTAAATGCCTTCGTGATAAGTTTTGATTGAATGATTGACAGTAATTAAAGTTTAAATCAAATTTACAATAATATTAATAATATCCTACTGTCAGAATTTTAATCACGGCGGTAAGTCTTAAAGCAATCTTACCAAATGCGCTGGAAAATTATACTACACTTGTTTGAGAGCAAACACAAATGCATTCTCTTTTCATTCATTGTTTTAGACTGATGGGACAGCAATCAGATACGAAAGCAGAGTGATCGGGCGCAGGACCAACGGCTTTACATGGTTTGTTAGGCAAAGGACAAAGAAACATTGCCAATTATGTAACAGCGAGCTGCTACGAGTAATATGCCTGATATTTCAATTGATATAGACTTTACAATATAATAAACCAAATAACTATGAAAAGTCATAGGTAATAATAGGAAGCAGAAAAGAAATAGTATGCAGTATGCATCAAATATTCTGACGTCATTGGAAAGCCTCTCTGGGAATGCGCTAACCCACTTTGCGGCATTTGCGGTGTGGATAGACATACGTCGTTGAACAGGATTAGAAAATCTTGTCCTAGGTAGTGTTATTTTATACGTATGAATATGAATAAGCTTTACATTCAGAGTTATGCTTTATCGCTAAGCTAAGTAACAATGATAAACGATTTTTTACAATGCCTTAATTATTGGCTTGGTGTATTTTCGGAGTAGATCAAATGTCAGCCTGTATTAGCCTGTATAGTTATTTTTTTAATTATTTTATATCTACTCAGGTTGGTTTCTGACTAAAATGATATGAATCCATATTAATCGAACATGGAAATAAGTATCTCAAAGTATATTCTCTCAGATACAACTGTTATGATTTGTAAACGAAAAAGAATGGCCATGATTTTCTTGCCCGTTTTTCTCATGAGTTACGCCCTTGGTTTGCTGAACGTGGCAGTAAATGTAAATTCACAGAAAAAATATTGTGTAACTTTGACATTCATAAGTGTTACCTTGTAACCTAACTTCAATAAACTTATTTTGAATTTGAATTTGAATTCAGATTATTAAAAGTCAATATCATCTGATTATGGATAAGTGGCGTTTAGTTTCTTGTCTTTTCTAAAGCTAAAGCTTGAGTATACAGAAAATAAAAAATATAACGTCTGCTTCATAAAGCCGGTCAAAATAAAGCGGTTCTGATAGCAGTATCAACATACACACCCATTTGTTTTTCCCATCGGCGACCATTATGGTTCGTTCAATGTTCACGTGCGTCAGAATACAACGCTTGACCGACGCGAAAACTTCCACACAAGCATGTTTCATTACAAGTTTTATTTTATTGCTAGTTGTTTAGCTTTGGCAAAGTGCCTGGCGTAGAACACATTTCGCATTAACAAAGACGTACCTGTTGCAAGGTAAGTTGGTAACCGCTAGTTTTGTACTGTTTGACTCTATGCTAAACATCTGTGAATCATTTTGCCACTAGATCTAGCAAATATTTAGATATGGTTGTTGGATTTTACCAAATTCCTTTGTGATGCTTTTAATTGTAATATATTATTTCAGATTTGCTTCTTAGAAATTGCAGCTCATATTGTAATGTCAACTTGTGTAATTGACGCTGATTTTTTAAGATCTGTTAAGATCTTTAGCTCTCTCAGTATATATCTAAGTCCTATAGCCGATAACTCAACTAACTAGTTATAGTTAGCCGAGTTAAAGAAATATCATAAAAATATCCTTTGAATTGATATTTTTTCTATTTTAATATCTACACCTTCAAAACTTGTCAAAGTATATTTAATACGTTGAAAAATTGTCTTTGTTGTCTGATCTGATGAGGTAATGCGTATTTATTTCTTCATAAGAACTAAAAACCTGTCTCCAAGATTATGTGTAAGTTCTCTACAATGCATTTTGACTCGACTTGGGGCTATTTTTTTCACAAAGCAGTGATAATAATAATTTTAATAGTTTTCTATTACTCGCCATTTAAGTAATAAGCACAGCAATGGGTGTTGATAGGTGTAGGTAATGAAAGGGATAGGTAAAAACTAAGAGCCATTACAATTATTGTATATAAGCTAATGAAAGCCACAGTTTGATAAATGTTTGACCAACATCTGAAATCAAAATATTTACAATACGACTTTATAGGACAAGTTCTTGGCAAAAACATTGACGGTTTTAATTTTTATGAATCATCTAATTATATTCAAAATATACTTGATTTATTTCAGGGCAAAAGCCAGTGCCGGCTAATGCTACTTGTGGCCTGCAGTCCTTTTCTAATTTACTTATTAAAGTGTTCTTGTTAATCCCTCTAGCTAAGATAATGCTTGTAGTGTAATGGGATGTTGTATGGGTGGTGGGTGGAATGTTGATATCAATCCTAAGACCTTTCAATAACATGGTCGATTTTAGTAATTAGTGTTAAGTACTGTCACATATCTCTTATAAAGTACTAAGGAAGTCTAACATTTATCTATATTACCGATACTATGCAGATACTACAGCGTTACAGCCTGTGAAGGCTTTGAACGCCTGGGGTATCCCGCATGAATGACATTAGAATAGATAAATCCTCTGCAAGTACTAAGGATAAATACCGTCGCTCCACTCTTGCGCTGGCAGCACATTACCTCCTTAAGAAGGAGTTATTTGTACCATTCATAATTATTCAAAGCATGTATTACGGGCTTACGATCTATGTAAATGTTCTGCACGCATACATAATAGTTTGTATACATAGTGGTTTATTGTATACATATGTGCCGATAGATAATAGTTATTGTTGAGTAAGAACACGTCGATATCGACAACTATGCTGTGAGATAGAAATGTGACAGCCATTGTTCAAAGGTACAGTTTTGATATAGGTGCGAAATTTCTATTTGTAGTGGCAATGTTGACATTCGGTATACTTGCATAATTTAGTTCTTTTTGGAACAGTTTGCCTCATATACAGGATACTGCTTATTAGCATATTTAATTATCTATGTGCGCATGCTTTTAAATGATTAATCTATCATCTTCCTACGTAAAAGATTTATGTTTTATATATAACCAAGGCGGCAAACCAGCATACAAGCGGCGTGAAGTGCTTAGACTCAGGTTAGCGTAGTTTGTAGATACTTGCAATATTATGGATGTAGTACCCGCTCGTCATTGAATCTATAGAAACAATTTCATGCCTTTCTTGACCTCATGGCAGTAAGTAGTTCATACGGCAGAAGGCAGAAGAGGTAGGAAATTAAAAACAGGATTCAATGCGACAACCATTTGAAACTAATATATTATCTCATTCTTAATCACGATGTTGTTTTTAATTCTACGGTTTAAAGATTGTTGCTTTTAATAATAATAATTTATTACTCCAAAATCAAGCACAGTAATTATGTTTCCTTTGAATCTGATTCGACGACATTTATACATGTCGTTATATCTTTGGTCTACTTATATAGGTAGATATTTTGCTTTTATTCTTGATGCCGAAATTAAACATTTTTGGTATCTACGGAATCTATATTAAGCATTCATATCTTAATGGCCACAATCTGTAACTTCTAGTAGTTTTGTCTATAGATGTTAACCATAAATAACTAACCTTAATAACGTTTGTGTTAGTAAACTAGGTTTTGTATTTACCTGACCCTTCTCCACGAAAATAGTGAAATATATTATGCCTCTACAATTTACCTACTTTAGTATATAATTAATGTGATTTAAACCAATGCGTCGTAAAGAAAATTATTTTATATTTGTTTATTTATATACCCAAGAATAAACAATACAGTAAAACTTCATGTGACGTCAAGTTTCTCTGAACTCATCTTGCGTAAATAGGAACAGCAATAAAGAACGATGTAGGGTATTTCGTGAAAATTTACACTTCAAGGCATTTAAACGTCAACAACTCTGTCTACACGCGACTGCTGTGAAAAGTATCTGAAGCTTCGGGATGAGTGTACGTGAAATTGTGAGTAATAAACTGTGAGACAATCTGCACAAGAAGTTTTAGTCCAATTTATAAGCGTAAGTATTAAAAAGCGTAAACTTGGACATATATTTTGTCAAGTTATTTTGTATCCGTGCAATTTTGTTATTATTATTTGAGCCTGTCTATGATTCGAGCAGTACTCACCCACAAAAACATGTGCAGGCATAAGTAACATCTGAAATAAAAGATTTTTTAATAGTTTAAAAAGTTTACTGTATTTGTTAGACTAGACTACGTTTGACGAACTATGTAGTTTGTGGTCTCTCGCTGCTTCCAAGGTTTCAAAAGTAGAAGTGTCTAAAGTGCCACTTATAGAAGACAGGCCAACTTTTACAGAACTTCCTAACTGGTCAAATATTTCGCATTCGCCTGGCCTAGGTCTAACCTTTCCTCTTGATCCATTAATAACAAATTGTATTTTCTTTCAGCTTTTTTATCGTATATGTATGTTAAGTATATATTATTAAATCTTTGAACCACCGCGGTCACTAGGTGTCTTTAAACAATAAATTTTCCATGATGTCTGCTGCGGGACGTTTAAAATGTTCTTAACTTCTTAGGTGATTTCTTTACTGTATGCTGATTAAGATTACCACAATACTTGTGCAAATAGCGTATTAACTCGTTAAAAGGCTTTAATAAGTAAACCGCTCGGCACTGATAACTAAGTCGGCTATTCAGAATTTCATATATATCAGAACATCCGGATTAAAGTCTTATCGCGCAATAATTTGAAAATATATTAGGCATCAATAAGAGCCCAACAAAGAAGGTTGTGTACATCCATAGATAATACGGTTATAATCCCTAAAGCTTTATGTACACACTGTCCAATGAGGGGAGCCCGCTTTTGCCAATTACATATTTGGTGACAGTTGAAATGACCTGGCTCACTCGGGGATGTACCAGCCATAGGCAACCAGGGTAAGAACAGAATCACGATTACTGCAGTTCGCTCGGCGTATAAAAATTCTAGAGTCTCAAATGCCTACCTCACTGATTTCAATATTTTCATCCCATCTGAAATTCCTTTACCTGTATTACTGGCGATTATAGGTATGATAACCACTTACCTATATTATTGTATAAATTAAATCGCAAGTATCGCGAATATTATTCATTTACTTTAGATAGCGTCCTATTAAACTAAGACAGAAAAAGTCTACTTAAAAAATATAGATTTGTTTCAAACTAGCAAGTATGCATACGTTGTTGATCTTATCATTAGATTGTAAATGGTTTATTAGAGACAAAAAATAAAGTATAACAGAATAAATAATAGATGATACTAAGATAAAACCCGAGCTGCGATATGAAGACATCTTAGGTTTGCAAAATGACGTAGCTCTGGCAGCTCTGGAATCTTGTTATATAAGTCTAATTACACATATAATATATACAGCCTGTTTGTATTTAACTTTTACATAATAAGTACTGCGTCTATCACGTGGACCGTATATAATTAATAACCTCACAACGGTGGTTGCGTAAGTGAGTTGATCTAGAAGGGTAACTATTATACGTATGCGCCCTTTTAGAACAGGCAGTTATATAACAATAACGTATTAGAAGCATAGAGTTAGTATTGAAACAAGTCGAAAGCCGTTTTGTAATCTAGAATAAGATTCTACATATATAAGTAAAAACAGATTTACAAATAATACATTCACACAGATTCCTCGTGACACTTACACTAAACATATTCTTCGCAGTTGAATAGAACAGTAAAATCCAGAATCAGTATTCACATTCCAATATGTATGAAAAGCTTAAACACGTATAAACAAACAGACACAAATATTCAGCGAATGTTAAATTATACAAGATCCAAATCGTTGGCATGAACGGCGCATTAATATTGCGTTTTGAATTCAGCTCTCGATATGTGAGTTCGACAAATATTCACGTTCCGCTAAAGGTAAACGATCCTCAGTATTGTTTGCACTAAGTATAAGTAACATCTCTGCTTGAACATGGGTGAGGCCATGTTATCGACATGCTACGTTATTTTCGTCTTTTTATTTATTGAAATTTAACTACAATATACGAATTTTATGGCGTTGTTTATTTGATACTTTTTTACATAATTTAGAAACTACTACAATTTAACTTTACTAATTTTTAAGCTAATTAAATTATTAAAACTATTTATGTAATTATGTAATATGTATTTATGTAATGTACCACCAGCTTGGGATCCAGTAATTCAAATAGTCAAAACCAAGAAGAAGCAAACCACAGCTAGACTTCATGATACTTTGAGCTTATCCTGCGTAAATAGGAACACCAATGATTAAATTATGTTCGGGTACTTTGAAATAACTACACTGGAACATTGAGACAACTACCATCTTAGTCTCCCCGTGACCATGGCTGCTGAAAAGCAACCGAAACGTCGGAGAAAGTGTAAACTTAAATATAAATAGTTTTAATAGTTTTAATAAATTAATTAGCTTAAAAATTAGTAAAGTTTATTAGTAGTAGTTTCAAAATTATGTAAAAAGTGTTAATAAACAACGCGATAAAATTCGTATATAGTAGTTAATTTCAATGGAAAACAATCGCGAAAACAGAAGACAATATCATGTCTTTTTATTTCTAACTAACATTAATGTTGACACTTTAGGCAGGATTTAGAATTGCCACAGAACATTACTACTCCTTATAAAGTTCTGTGGGAATTGCCGACATATTTATATTCTTATATATTTTTTTAATTCTTTATAATACAACAAAGTTTTGTTGTTTTTGGAGATAGATGTAAGTTGTGAGCTGAATGCCTTTTACTAGCCTGTAATGCATTGGTCTATTTAAAGTTATTTTTAACAGCGATGGTTTACATAATATTCTTGAATACTGAGTTGCAAGCGAACATTCTGGGGTGGGCACAAGACGTTTCTGGGACAAGCACGGCGTAGCCTGCCCTCCTCCTCATATACTGTACGTACTTTAATGATAACTTGATGGTTGAATCATAGTAACATATAATTTTACATATACATACATTATGCTGGAGCGATAGAATTTCAAGTTTAGTTGAAAATGTTGAAATGGCATTTCGATGTGTTTAATGATAATTGTTTCTGTCAATTTAACAAGGTAATAAGCTATTTACTTCACTATTGTGGGAATCTTAACCAACATCAAGGCACCAAGATTTGATAAGTTAATATTTTATTTTATAAGTACTAGCTCTTGCCCGTGGCTTCTTTTTTTTTTTAGCTGTTGAGGCGACAACACTTTGTCAGACCTAGAACTTTACGATCATACAAGCTATGTACCACAGGGCAATAACTAAGTTACTTTTAAAGACGACTTGAAAATATGCTTATTAAACATCAATATTTTCCTTTTGTATCAAAATACCACAAGTCATTACACGTCAGGACTTGATTCTTATAATGAAAAAAAAAAATTTTAGGCTTGCGTATAGGTTAATGGTAATTATTTCTATGTATAATATGTATGTATTTACAAAAAAAAAGTATCTATGTATGTTTATCCATTGTCTAGAACCCATAGTACAAGCTCTGCTTAGTTTGGGCTAGATGGTGTTGTGTGTATGTGGTAGAATATTATTATTATTATTATTATTATTTATAACGTTTACACATGCAAAACAAATATAAATTATAAATGCTGCTAATACAAAGCCACTACATATGAAAGAATGTATCAAAAATAATGTTACAGTAGGTATACTATTTCTTTCAGAATCATCGGTTTTATATGTAGGATGAAGTTCCTACTATTATATTTAGAAGCTACGCACGCTCGTGATTTGCAGGAAATGTACAATTAATATAACCTCGCTCAGCTTTTAGTACAGCCCCGCCCTAATACATCCGATAGAATAGTTACATTGAAAATGTTACTCTAATGTATACGGCACGATAAATTCTGTAAGTAAAAGGCCTTTGTACGATATTGAAATATCTATACTTGAACTCTTATACGTACAAAAGCTTGCAGTTTTTATGAGTTTGTTTTCGTTACAAATATAGCTGAAAGCTCTGCCCTTTACAATATAAAAATCCTTAAACAAATCATAATAAAACGCGAAACATCAAAGGGTAAAATGTTACTAACAGTAGTTAATATTTTACGATACAGTTTATAGTTAAACATGTAATTTAAAACATTTTAAATCCCTTCACTATAGTAGTAAACTAGTTGAATACTTAAACAGATGATGGACTGTAAAAAGTCATATTGGTAGTATTAAAATAGTGACGGAATGTGGTGTATCTGATATAGTTTATATCCTCACCTTGTAAAGTGGAAGGCGTGGCGGGACATCGCGGCGCTATATGCACGAAATATTTCGCACATTTAATTCATAAGTGATAGCGATTTATATTCTTGACAACTTAATCAAAGTAAAGAAGTGTTTTGAATAATATATTAAAATAAATTAAAGTAATATTATTTATTCATAAAATAATTATATAATGGAATAATAAAATAATTATACTATTTTGTAATAATATATTGTCAGTATGAGAAGGAGTAGGACATAGTCCTTCACGGTTGCTTAGTGCGTGTTGATAGATTCGCACATTTTCGAGAGCCTTATGTAGAACTGTCAGACATGCAGGTTTCCTCACGATGGTTTTCTTCGCCTTTAAAGCGAGCGTTAATTAAATATTTAATTTCGAAAAGTCAGATATATGTATCGTGGGATTGAACTTGAGACTGCGTTGCAGTCCATCGGTCTCCCAAGACTATTATTATGCTTGATGGTATGTATTGCTACTTCATATAATATTATATTGTTTATTTTATATGCAGCCGTTTACAATTAGTTATATTTTATCCAATGCTCCGGTTCTTGTTCAATGCCTTCGTAACCATGGCTAATGAATAAATATAGAAACAAAAACGAAAATAACAATAAAAAAACTAACATCTAAACAAGATCCTATGAGCACTAGACAATTCTATCCTATAGGTAACAGATATAACAACAAATTTTCGATATATAATGTAACATTCGTGTAAACGTCAGACTAAAAGATAATAATTACTGTCTACAAATAAAAAACTATAATTATTTTATTGCTATTAACAGATTTAAAAAAACGTGTACTTTAACGTAAGTGGTGGTAAAAGGTAGTAACTAAAATAAATTACACTAAAATCTGTAATAGAAAATTCATAAGAAAAATTGGCATTATCATTAGGATTGACTGTCGTAATAAGTGTCAAGTACTACACATAATATAATATCCAGCATAATTCTCAACTTAACTTTATACTCCGAATCACTTGATATTCTACCCGAGATATATAACATTATGTAAAGTCTAGTGCCCGACTATCCCAAATGTAATAAATCTGTTTTATAAACTTAGTCTATTGGAATCGTGAACACAAATAAAAAGATTTTCTTCCGCTGGATACAACTACGAGTGTCCACTCAAAAGGAACTTTCAGAGACAGTTCACAAGTAATCAAACGCGAGTTGGTAAAGTCTATATTATATGCGATTATGAAATCGAATAGTATAGATATTATTCTTCTGTCTTCTGGGCACACTATCAGTCAACTGGAGGAATTCTATGACGCCTATCAGAGAGTTTTAGTGTTAGGCTTTTTTATTTTAATAATTCCGTTATATATAGGTATAAGCAAGTTCTAAAGAATTGATCAAAATTATAATATTTGTATATAATAAATGACATTATTTTAAACGATGTCTTTAAATAAGTTGCTTGTAGATTCTTACTCGATAAGCTATATTACTGGTATTATACGTTTATTTAATATATAATATAATATAATAACCTGCATGTCTGAGAGTTCTCCATAATGTTCTCGAAAATATGTGAAGTCTTGGCAGACTTCCAGATAGTCCAGATAGTTCCAGATAGTCCACCACGCTGGCCTAGTGCGGGTTGGCACCCGCACTAGGCCAGCGTGGTGGACTATGGCCTAACCTTTCTCACACTGAGAGGAGAGGCCCATGCCCTGCAGTGGGACAGTTTAATACAGGGCTGATATTATTTATATATACGTTTCCTTGGCTAATTTCTAGATCCAAAGCTGGATGGTATTCGAAGTTCGCGATTATGAAGTTTATATCAGCCCTTAAATTAGATATAGTCAAGGAGCTATTTACAATAAGCCCTTTAATTATACCTAACGTGCTTGTAACGCGCGTAGCTGTCATGTGTATGATGCAAATGACAATAATGCTTGTGTTATAACCATGTTACATTTGCGTTATTATCCTAACTAATATGATAGATGCACATGTAAATTTGTTTGTTTATTACGTCTAAATTACTTGACGTCGAAATTTCATGATGATCATGAAATTTCGCTGTGTTATTGTTTCTGGATGAAGCCACGAGGAAAAACTAGCAGAAAATAAGCCCTACATTTCCGACGAATGGATTTCACATTTGTTAGGCTCAACATCAGTTTTGATTTATAATTAGTATATGGTACACTCGTATTGACTTATACAATTCCATCACGGCGGACGAGTCGTCCAATCCTCGTCAAACTGGAAGGATCATGTAATCTTGTGATCGAGAAACATGTAACTACCGCTGTACTAGTCATTACCAATAATTTCAAGCTGCTTTTATGATATAATGGTTAACGATAGATAAATGTTAAATGCCTTCATGCTATTAAAATATTAATACAAAAAGACAGATAAGATACTACTGCGTATACTATAAATAGGTAATAATATAATATTATTTTCATACATTTATTCTATTAGTAAAATGTTGATATTTGGTTTATTTTGTGCGTCTTTTAAAATATTTGTTGTTGTTATTAGAAAATGATAAATGGCGGCGCCGTACCTGTAGGTACAGAATATCTACTATTGAGGGTCGACAGCGGGATGCGTAGACGTTGTAGAAATCTTGTCTAGAGTGCCATAGTGCTAAAATTAACAACGTGAGCATGGAATAGCTCGACTAAACTTTTCTTCCATTCCACAGAAGATGGCATTTAACAACACACGTTACTTCGTAAAAGTCTGTTATGAAGACTGATAGAAGAGACTAGATGGGTACGTATAATACATGTATATTTTAATTTTTACTTCAATTTATTACTGTTTCTTAAATGAAAATATTAAGTGCATCGGTAAGAGGTCCCAAGTAATAGAATTAACAGGAAAATATTGGTAGTAATGTATTACAGGAAAAGCCCATCTAGTACGAATTTAATAAGTATCGTTAGTAAAATCGCTAACCTCAAATTACGAATAAATATTACGAGCTTATGTTTATTTTAGTTGAGCTTGTAATAAAGATTATCAATTATGTTTATACCAAATCAAAATACTGTGATACACTGATTGAACTGAGTTCTATATGTATAAGGCCGATCGCCAAAAATGTCTTGCAAAACAAACACGAAATAATATAGCAAAATCATTACTACTATCACATGAAAAAGTGCGAGTAATATGAAGTGATGAGGTTGCTAGCTATCTATTATTAGATGGGTTATTTCTGCCACACTTACTATATCTATGAGGCCCCGATCCTGAATCAAATCGCTTCAGACGGCGGTGATAAAATCAATGGCAAGTTGGAACGCTGACTTCTATCATATTATATTTTATTGAATTGTTCCCGGATTGACGTCGCTAGACTCAAGTGTACTATGTGAATACACGTTTATCTCAATAATATATATACTTTATAGCATATGCCTCATAATATTAATAGAGTCGATTATGATTGGACATTCTATAACGCTCATATTTTAACGTCTTGTTGATAATGTCACCGCCTGTACCATCGGTTAGCGACTTGGTTCATAGATCATCCACAGCTGACCTCTCGTAATTTGCGCCCGGCTCACCTAAACAACAATACGAGCAAGGTGAAGCAACCTGCGGAAAGGGCAAACATCGCAGATATAAAACGTGAACATCCCTGCGATCTGTATTCCGTCTCCGGCGCCGCACTCGACTGTATCGACACGAGCAACAACAACACACATCACTATGACGAAACTGGTAAGGAATTGTATTATAAACGTCTATTGTTGTTTTTATCACTTAAAATAATAGGTATTGTTTACCTATCAGGGAATCAACATATGTGGAAGGCAAATGTACAATTCGTGGTTGCAGCAAGATTGTCTGCTAATTATACATTACTTATTAAATTCTGACAAAGTGCATATTATTTATGGGTTACATATAACATAGCCTATACTAGTGCATATACTGCATATACTAGTGCATAATAGGAACCAACAACAATGTTCTACACCTTCTTAATAATCTCTCTCCTACTATTATAACTTTTGAGCTTAACCAGTTAAAGTCAAAAGTTTTCTTTTCATCAATCATTTGAGTTATCATTCCATATACAATTATCAGGATACATCTTGACAAATGTGAAGATATAATATCTGAATTCATTATATTTCTTTTCCTCACACGGTGAACTTCTTTTTCCAGATCCTGGCTTGTATTGCGGTAGTGGGGTGCGTAAGCGCCGCTCGCCTTGATCATCTAGTGCCATCAGGGTATGCCGGCGGCCGCGGCGGCGGCGGCTTCGATGCCACGCCCTTCCATTACGAGAACGTTAACAACGGCGATGGGAACTATCGCTTCAGGTAATGTCAAGTTAAATTGCGTTCTTAAATCGAATGTCTGTTGCTTTGAAATTGATTGCATCAATTACTTATTTCGTAGCGTAAGTTCAAAGTGCGAACGAGAAACACGCACAAGTGCAATTTAAGGCTTTATTTATAGCTTTGAGACATAAATATTTTAAATTGAGAAATACTATTAATAGATATAATATATGCGTAGTAGGATATTTCCTTTTTGTTTCAAAATCTGAATCTGAATAAATTCTAAGAGATTAGCGTTTTTTTTAAATTTATTACATATTAGGAAAATCCTTCATATAACTAATATTTCTGTAATATATTTCTAGTTACGATACACCTGACGGTATATCAGCTCACGAAAGTGGTTCACCTCGTGCGTCAGGTCCCGAGGGTCCCGCAGTGACAGCCGAGGGAGGGTTCTCCTTCCGTACACCCGACGGCCAGAATGTCCAGCTGACATACACCGCCGATGAAAATGGTTTCCATCCAACTGGATCACACATCCCTACTCCACCGCCAATCCCCGAAGCTATCCTGCGCTCCATTGAGTACAACAGGCAACATCCTTCGTCGTGAGTTACCAGCTGCTATATAAACCTTTAACGACTTTGCTTTAGCCTGCCGAGATTTTAGACGATAAAATATAGATTGGTTTCTTTCATAATAATATTGACGATACACGTTGCATACATATATTGAATGCAATAGTTACCTAGTCAAAGAAGTCCCTAAAGGCTTTATAAATTTTCGTAGAGAGTATAGTCTTCTACGGGTAGATGACATTCTAGAGGCATTTGCCGTCTGCAGGCTAACGAAGTGTTTAAATTCAGCAACGAAATTTACTTAACCATGGTAGTAAACGTATAAACGGTTTCTGCTTGATGGTAAGACCACACGGTCTTTATGGTAATACTACCAGAGACTATGAACCCTTGCAACACCAGGGGCATTACTTGCGCATTGATTACCCTTCGAAAAATCTCTTGTCTCTGGGCTCTGCTGCCATCACTAAGGTCTAATATTACCGGCTGCCTGTGGTCAGTATAGTGCTTCCTTAAAGAGCCTACTTATCACAAGAGTACAACAGCAACAAATCAGTAGGTACAAAATTTCTAATTTATATTGCTTGAGCCTTAACCATTTCACAAGCGATGTTATAAATAGTCCTAGATCTCTAGATAACATTGTGCTGAAGTGCATGTTTAGATCGTAAAGGTATGAGAAATGAAAATTTAAAATTTCGATGGCTACGATATGAAAAAGGTAATTTTAAACAGCAACATTTTTACTATGTCTCTACTGGTTGACTCGTGAAGTATTACATACAACATCTAGTTTGATCTAAATTCTTTTAGCACAGCGAGCGATTTTGCATGTAAAGGGAATGTCTTTGATACAGTTATTTACCCAAAATCTCTACACATTTTATTCAACGTTATTATTTTAGAAATATCGATAGAAATATGTTCGGAATATAAATAATTTGATTGAAATTTCGGTGTTTGTTGAAAATTGCCACGCAATATAGATCAGTTAGATGCACGCGCTGTCATATTCAACGGTAGATTAGTCAAATATTTGTTCCATCTGGGATATCACATTACTGCAGGCACCTAATTAGTATTGATTTAAACTAAACCACATTATCAATCATATCTATCTATTCTAGTTAGTCCCGAATATTAGGAATTATATAATATCTAGTACTGCTATTGTAAACACATCCAAAAGTGCATCTTAGGAGCTTACAAAGTTCTGAAAATGGGCAATGCTAGTAGTATAAACAACAAACGTGATGATTTCCATATTTTAGTTGACTTTACATTATTTTATACATCCTTCATCCGGTTAATATGATAAATATTCAAAATCAGGTGATTTTTATACAATAAGGCTGGCACCATGACCGAGTCAGTGCCAGCAATCCAGCGTGCTGTTAATATTTATAATACTTATATTCAGAATAGCATCAATGGTAGCGGTAGTGATTGCGACTGCAGAGAATGAGATTTCGGATTGATTTTTTGCGCCAAGAAATTTACAACAGCAGCCCGCAATTAAGAAGTTGGCGTTATTGCTTAACCCCGTGCTTCGGAAATCACGTAGTTGGTCCTGCGTCTGATACGGGCCTGTCGAATTGAATAGAACACAATAGACAGTGCACTTGTATTTGCGCACACACTAGTGCACTATAATATCGTCTGTGCAGACGGCGAATCTCCGTTAGAATTAGCTGTAATGACAGCAATTTGGTGTGATGGTCATTATAGTTTTATTAAGGACAATTGTTATTTTCATGTTAATTCTATTATCACATGGGTGGAGTCTAGGATCCCTAATCTAAACAGTTATTTAATAGCGTTTTATGATGCATTGTTATTTTCAGTGATGGCGGTTCATACAACGGCGGGCGTAACTACTACTGAAGACTCCGTTGATACCTGTTACCGTACCTCAAATACCAGTGGACTGTGATATCGAGATAACCTATTATTGTTTTGTATAATGTAGCTATTTATTTAAGCCAAGTGTATTTTTATAAATAAAGAATGTGATGCTCTGACATTGTGTTTAACCTTCTACTCTACATTCCATCAGACTGATGCCTATCTATAGGCTTTGGCGATCAATTAGAAACATCTGCAACTTAAATAAAATTGATAAATACCAGTCGAACTTCTTACTTTGCATGGTTACCAAAATGAGCAACAATCTATTGATGCCGCAAACAGTCATTTTACTTCGTTAGGGCAAACATTGGCCGATAAAATCTATATATGGACTATCAATAAAAATGAAGCAGATCTTGTACGAGCAGTTCGAGTCAATCACTCCCCAACCGCTTCATCATTCATGAGTCCTACTGAACAAATCGAAGTTGAAACGATAATTGATGGGCTACAAAATGACAAGGCTCGGGAATAGACGGTCTCTGCAATTCTCTCATCAAGCATATTAAGGATGAAGTAACAATTTTCTCATCAAGCATATTAAGGATAAAGTAAAAATTCCGCTTACACATATTTTTATATCTTAGCTTGTCCCACGGTGTCTTCCCACACATATGGAAGACAGCATTAATTTGTCCAATACATAAGAATGGGCTAAAAGACACCTTCTACAATTACATACCAATTGCCCTCTTAGGGGCTTGGAAAAGCTTCCAAAATGCAGAAAATACTGGTTAACAAGCGCCTCATACACTTTCTTAACACTCACAATTTGATTTCCTCTAAGCAATACGGTTTTCGCAAGAATATGAGCACTGAAGATGTTTTAAAGCAGATGACAACGTTGGTGTCTTCACACCTAGACAGAAGGCAGTGTTGCGTTGGCATGTTCCTAGACTTGGCTAAGGCCTTCGACACTGTCTCCGTTCCGTTATGAGGATTTTAGAGGCGATGGGAATCAGAGGAGTCGCTTTAAACTGGTTTAAGAGTTACTTGACAGAACGAAAACAGTGTGTTAGGATTGGCCCTGTAACTAACGGCCCTCAATTTATTTGCTTCGGTGTCCCCCAAGGAAGTATAGTTGCCCCGACACTATTTTTGCTGTACATTAACGATATTCACAACGTACCAATTAATAATGCTGATATGCTGTGTTACGCTGACGACACTCGCCTAATTTTTCACGGACCCACGTGGCGTGCAGTCTGCTCTAAAGCAGAAATTTCACAGTGGCTGCAACAAAATCTACTAACACTTAACACCAAAAAGATTATAAACCTATGTTTTCATAAGAGCACTGCCTTAGCCCCACGCACTGAGACGAATATCAAAATCCATAACGGGTCATACAGCGGGTATTCCTGCTCATGTGAAACTCTTACGCGCATTCAAGTGATAAAATATCTCAGAGTACAAACTGATGACAACCTATCGTTCAAAACTCACATTGGCACCCTCTCGGCGCGAATTCGTAAAATCATAAGAGTTATACGTAACTTGCGTGACGTAGCGTGCTTTGATTCCCTTGTATCTTGTATCTTATGTGGGGGCCAGTCAGTGTAGACCGGCGACACTTCGAATTATTATATTCGTAATTATTTCTATGTATAATATGTATGTATTTACAAAAAAAAAGTATCTATGTATGTTTATCCATTGTCTAGAACCCATAGTACAAGCTCTGCTTAGTTTGGGCTAGATGGTGTTGTGTGTATGTGGTAGAATATTATTATTATTATTATTATTATTTATAACGTTTACACATGCAAAACAAATATAAATTATAAATGCTGCTAATACAAAGCCACTACATATGAAAGAATGTATCAAAAATAATGTTACAGTAGGTATACTATTTCTTTCAGAATCATCGGTTTTATATGTAGGATGAAGTTCCTACTATTATATTTAGAAGCTACGCACGCTCGTGATTTGCAGGAAATGTACAATTAATATAACCTCGCTCAGCTTTTAGTACAGCCCCGCCCTAATACATCCGATAGAATAGTTACATTGAAAATGTTACTCTAATGTATACGGCACGATAAATTCTGTAAGTAAAAGGCCTTTGTACGATATTGAAATATCTATACTTGAACTCTTATACGTACAAAAGCTTGCAGTTTTTATGAGTTTGTTTTCGTTACAAATATAGCTGAAAGCTCTGCCCTTTACAATATAAAAATCCTTAAACAAATCATAATAAAACGCGAAACATCAAAGGGTAAAATGTTACTAACAGTAGTTAATATTTTACGATACAGTTTATAGTTAAACATGTAATTTAAAACATTTTAAATCCCTTCACTATAGTAGTAAACTAGTTGAATACTTAAACAGATGATGGACTGTAAAAAGTCATATTGGTAGTATTAAAATAGTGACGGAATGTGGTGTATCTGATATAGTTTATATCCTCACCTTGTAAAGTGGAAGGCGTGGCGGGACATCGCGGCGCTATATGCACGAAATATTTCGCACATTTAATTCATAAGTGATAGCGATTTATATTCTTGACAACTTAATCAAAGTAAAGAAGTGTTTTGAATAATATATTAAAATAAATTAAAGTAATATTATTTATTCATAAAATAATTATATAATGGAATAATAAAATAATTATACTATTTTGTAATAATATATTGTCAGTATGAGAAGGAGTAGGACATAGTCCTTCACGGTTGCTTAGTGCGTGTTGATAGATTCGCACATTTTCGAGAGCCTTATGTAGAACTGTCAGACATGCAGGTTTCCTCACGATGGTTTTCTTCGCCTTTAAAGCGAGCGTTAATTAAATATTTAATTTCGAAAAGTCAGATATATGTATCGTGGGATTGAACTTGAGACTGCGTTGCAGTCCATCGGTCTCCCAAGACTATTATTATGCTTGATGGTATGTATTGCTACTTCATATAATATTATATTGTTTATTTTATATGCAGCCGTTTACAATTATTTATATTTTATCCAATGCTCCGGTTCTTGTTCAATGCCTTCGTAACCATGGCTAATGAATAAATATAGAAACAAAAACGAAAATAACAATAAAAAAACTAACATCTAAACAAGATCCTATGAGCACTAGACAATTCTATCCTATAGGTAACAGATATAACAACAAATTTTCGATATATAATGTAACATTCGTGTAAACGTCAGACTAAAAGATAATAATTACTGTCTACAAATAAAAAACTATAATTATTTTATTGCTATTAACAGATTTAAAAAAACGTGTACTTTAACGTAAGTGGTGGTAAAAGGTAGTAACTAAAATAAATTACACTAAAATCTGTAATAGAAAATTCATAAGAAAAATTGGCATTATCATTAGGATTGACTGTCGTAATAAGTGTCAAGTACTACACATAATATAATATCCAGCATAATTCTCAACTTAACTTTATACTCCGAATCACTTGATATTCTACCCGAGATATATAACATTATGTAAAGTCTAGTGCCCGACTATCCCAAATGTAATAAATCTGTTTTATAAACTTAGTCTATTGGAATCGTGAACACAAATAAAAAGATTTTCTTCCGCTGGATACAACTACGAGTGTCCACTCAAAAGGAACTTTCAGAGACAGTTCACAAGTAATCAAACGCGAGTTGGTAAAGTCTATATTATATGCGATTATGAAATCGAATAGTATAGATATTATTCTTCTGTCTTCTGGGCACACTATCAGTCAACTGGAGGAATTCTATGACGCCTATCAGAGAGTTTTAGTGTTAGGCTTTTTTATTTTAATAATTCCGTTATATATAGGTATAAGCAAGTTCTAAAGAATTGATCAAAATTATAATATTTGTATATAATAAATGACATTATTTTAAACGATGTCTTTAAATAAGTTGCTTGTAGATTCTTACTCGATAAGCTATATTACTGGTATTATACGTTTATTTAATATATAATATAATATAATAACCTGCATGTCTGAGAGTTCTCCATAATGTTCTCGAAAATATGTGAAGTCTTGGCAGACTTCCAGATAGTCCAGATAGTTCCAGATAGTCCACCACGCTGGCCTAGTGCGGGTTGGCACCCGCACTAGGCCAGCGTGGTGGACTATGGCCTAACCTTTCTCACACTGAGAGGAGAGGCCCATGCCCTGCAGTGGGACAGTTTAATACAGGGCTGATATTATTTATATATACGTTTCCTTGGCTAATTTCTAGATCCAAAGCTGGATGGTATTCGAAGTTCGCGATTATGAAGTTTATATCAGCCCTTAAATTAGATATAGTCAAGGAGCTATTTACAATAAGCCCTTTAATTATACCTAACGTGCTTGTAACGCGCGTAGCTGTCATGTGTATGATGCAAATGACAATAATGCTTGTGTTATAACCATGTTACATTTGCGTTATTATCCTAACTAATATGATAGATGCACATGTAAATTTGTTTGTTTATTACGTCTAAATTACTTGACGTCGAAATTTCATGATGATCATGAAATTTCGCTGTGTTATTGTTTCTGGATGAAGCCACGAGGAAAAACTAGCAGAAAATAAGCCCTACATTTCCGACGAATGGATTTCACATTTGTTAGGCTCAACATCAGTTTTGATTTATAATTAGTATATGGTACACTCGTATTGACTTATACAATTCCATCACGGCGGACGAGTCGTCCAATCCTCGTCAAACTGGAAGGATCATGTAATCTTGTGATCGAGAAACATGTAACTACCGCTGTACTAGTCATTACCAATAATTTCAAGCTGCTTTTATGATATAATGGTTAACGATAGATAAATGTTAAATGCCTTCATGCTATTAAAATATTAATACAAAAAGACAGATAAGATACTACTGCGTATACTATAAATAGGTAATAATATAATATTATTTTCATACATTTATTCTATTAGTAAAATGTTGATATTTGGTTTATTTTGTGCGTCTTTTAAAATATTTGTTGTTGTTATTAGAAAATGATAAATGGCGGCGCCGTACCTGTAGGTACAGAATATCTACTATTGAGGGTCGACAGCGGGATGCGTAGACGTTGTAGAAATCTTGTCTAGAGTGCCATAGTGCTAAAATTAACAACGTGAGCATGGAATAGCTCGACTAAACTTTTCTTCCATTCCACAGAAGATGGCATTTAACAACACACGTTACTTCGTAAAAGTCTGTTATGAAGACTGATAGAAGAGACTAGATGGGTACGTATAATACATGTATATTTTAATTTTTACTTCAATTTATTACTGTTTCTTAAATGAAAATATTAAGTGCATCGGTAAGAGGTCCCAAGTAATAGAATTAACAGGAAAATATTGGTAGTAATGTATTACAGGAAAAGCCCATCTAGTACGAATTTAATAAGTATCGTTAGTAAAATCGCTAACCTCAAATTACGAATAAATATTACGAGCTTATGTTTATTTTAGTTGAGCTTGTAATAAAGATTATCAATTATGTTTATACCAAATCAAAATACTGTGATACACTGATTGAACTGAGTTCTATATGTATAAGGCCGATCGCCAAAAATGTCTTGCAAAACAAACACGAAATAATATAGCAAAATCATTACTACTATCACATGAAAAAGTGCGAGTAATATGAAGTGATGAGGTTGCTAGCTATCTATTATTAGATGGGTTATTTCTGCCACACTTACTATATCTATGAGGCCCCGATCCTGAATCAAATCGCTTCAGACGGCGGTGATAAAATCAATGGCAAGTTGGAACGCTGACTTCTATCATATTATATTTTATTGAATTGTTCCCGGATTGACGTCGCTAGACTCAAGTGTACTATGTGAATACACGTTTATCTCAATAATATATATACTTTATAGCATATGCCTCATAATATTAATAGAGTCGATTATGATTGGACATTCTATAACGCTCATATTTTAACGTCTTGTTGATAATGTCACCGCCTGTACCATCGGTTAGCGACTTGGTTCATAGATCATCCACAGCTGACCTCTCGTAATTTGCGCCCGGCTCACCTAAACAACAATACGAGCAAGGTGAAGCAACCTGCGGAAAGGGCAAACATCGCAGATATAAAACGTGAACATCCCTGCGATCTGTATTCCGTCTCCGGCGCCGCACTCGACTGTATCGACACGAGCAACAACAACACACATCACTATGACGAAACTGGTAAGGAATTGTATTATAAACGTCTATTGTTGTTTTTATCACTTAAAATAATAGGTATTGTTTACCTATCAGGGAATCAACATATGTGGAAGGCAAATGTACAATTCGTGGTTGCAGCAAGATTGTCTGCTAATTATACATTACTTATTAAATTCTGACAAAGTGCATATTATTTATGGGTTACATATAACATAGCCTATACTAGTGCATATACTGCATATACTAGTGCATAATAGGAACCAACAACAATGTTCTACACCTTCTTAATAATCTCTCTCCTACTATTATAACTTTTGAGCTTAACCAGTTAAAGTCAAAAGTTTTCTTTTCATCAATCATTTGAGTTATCATTCCATATACAATTATCAGGATACATCTTGACAAATGTGAAGATATAATATCTGAATTCATTATATTTCTTTTCCTCACACGGTGAACTTCTTTTTCCAGATCCTGGCTTGTATTGCGGTAGTGGGGTGCGTAAGCGCCGCTCGCCTTGATCATCTAGTGCCATCAGGGTATGCCGGCGGCCGCGGCGGCGGCGGCTTCGATGCCACGCCCTTCCATTACGAGAACGTTAACAACGGCGATGGGAACTATCGCTTCAGGTAATGTCAAGTTAAATTGCGTTCTTAAATCGAATGTCTGTTGCTTTGAAATTGATTGCATCAATTACTTATTTCGTAGCGTAAGTTCAAAGTGCGAACGAGAAACACGCACAAGTGCAATTTAAGGCTTTATTTATAGCTTTGAGACATAAATATTTTAAATTGAGAAATACTATTAATAGATATAATATATGCGTAGTAGGATATTTCCTTTTTGTTTCAAAATCTGAATCTGAATAAATTCTAAGAGATTAGCGTTTTTTTTAAATTTATTACATATTAGGAAAATCCTTCATATAACTAATATTTCTGTAATATATTTCTAGTTACGATACACCTGACGGTATATCAGCTCACGAAAGTGGTTCACCTCGTGCGTCAGGTCCCGAGGGTCCCGCAGTGACAGCCGAGGGAGGGTTCTCCTTCCGTACACCCGACGGCCAGAATGTCCAGCTGACATACACCGCCGATGAAAATGGTTTCCATCCAACTGGATCACACATCCCTACTCCACCGCCAATCCCCGAAGCTATCCTGCGCTCCATTGAGTACAACAGGCAACATCCTTCGTCGTGAGTTACCAGCTGCTATATAAACCTTTAACGACTTTGCTTTAGCCTGCCGAGATTTTAGACGATAAAATATAGATTGGTTTCTTTCATAATAATATTGACGATACACGTTGCATACATATATTGAATGCAATAGTTACCTAGTCAAAGAAGTCCCTAAAGGCTTTATAAATTTTCGTAGAGAGTATAGTCTTCTACGGGTAGATGACATTCTAGAGGCATTTGCCGTCTGCAGGCTAACGAAGTGTTTAAATTCAGCAACGAAATTTACTTAACCATGGTAGTAAACGTATAAACGGTTTCTGCTTGATGGTAAGACCACACGGTCTTTATGGTAATACTACCAGAGACTATGAACCCTTGCAACACCAGGGGCATTACTTGCGCATTGATTACCCTTCGAAAAATCTCTTGTCTCTGGGCTCTGCTGCCATCACTAAGGTCTAATATTACCGGCTGCCTGTGGTCAGTATAGTGCTTCCTTAAAGAGCCTACTTATCACAAGAGTACAACAGCAACAAATCAGTAGGTACAAAATTTCTAATTTATATTGCTTGAGCCTTAACCATTTCACAAGCGATGTTATAAATAGTCCTAGATCTCTAGATAACATTGTGCTGAAGTGCATGTTTAGATCGTAAAGGTATGAGAAATGAAAATTTAAAATTTCGATGGCTACGATATGAAAAAGGTAATTTTAAACAGCAACATTTTTACTATGTCTCTACTGGTTGACTCGTGAAGTATTACATACAACATCTAGTTTGATCTAAATTCTTTTAGCACAGCGAGCGATTTTGCATGTAAAGGGAATGTCTTTGATACAGCTATTTACCCAAAATCTCTACACATTTTATTCAACGTTATTATTTTAGAAATATCGATAGAAATATGTTCGGAATATAAATAATTTGATTGAAATTTCGGTGTTTGTTGAAAATTGCCACGCAATATAGATCAGTTAGATGCACGCGCTGTCATATTCAACGGTAGATTAGTCAAATATTTGTTCCATCTGGGATATCACATTACTGCAGGCACCTAATTAGTATTGATTTAAACTAAACCACATTATCAATCATATCTATCTATTCTAGTTAGTCCCGAATATTAGGAATTATATAATATCTAGTACTGCTATTGTAAACACATCCAAAAGTGCATCTTAGGAGCTTACAAAGTTCTGAAAATGGGCAATGCTAGTAGTATAAACAACAAACGTGATGATTTCCATATTTTAGTTGACTTTACATTATTTTATACATCCTTCATCCGGTTAATATGATAAATATTCAAAATCAGGTGATTTTTATACAATAAGGCTGGCACCATGACCGAGTCAGTGCCAGCAATCCAGCGTGCTGTTAATATTTATAATACTTATATTCAGAATAGCATCAATGGTAGCGGTAGTGATTGCGACTGCAGAGAATGAGATTTCGGATTGATTTTTTGCGCCAAGAAATTTACAACAGCAGCCCGCAATTAAGAAGTTGGCGTTATTGCTTAACCCCGTGCTTCGGAAATCACGTAGTTGGTCCTGCGTCTGATACGGGCCTGTCGAATTGAATAGAACACAATAGACAGTGCACTTGTATTTGCGCACACACTAGTGCACTATAATATCGTCTGTGCAGACGGCGAATCTCCGTTAGAATTAGCTGTAATGACAGCAATTTGGTGTGATGGTCATTATAGTTTTATTAAGGACAATTGTTATTTTCATGTTAATTCTATTATCACATGGGTGGAGTCTAGGATCCCTAATCTAAACAGTTATTTAATAGCGTTTTATGATGCATTGTTATTTTCAGTGATGGCGGTTCATACAACGGCGGGCGTAACTACTACTGAAGACTCCGTTGATACCTGTTACCGTGCCTCAAATACCAGTGGACTGTGATATCGAGATAACCTATTATTGTTTTGTATAATGTAGCTATTTATTTAAGCCAAGTGTATTTTTATAAATAAAGAATGTGATGCTCTGACATTGTGTTTAACCTTCTACTCTACATTCCATCAGACTGATGCCTATCTATAGGCTTTGGCGATCAATTAGAAACATCTGCAACTTAAATAAAATTGATAAATACCAGTCGAACTTCTTACTTTGCATGGTTACCAAAATGAGCAACAATCTATTGATGCCGCAAACAGTCATTTTACTTCGTTAGGGCAAACATTGGCCGATAAAATCTATATATGGACTATCAATAAAAATGAAGCAGATCTTGTACGAGCAGTTCGAGTCAATCACTCCCCAACCGCTTCATCATTCATGAGTCCTACTGAACAAATCGAAGTTGAAACGATAATTGATGGGCTACAAAATGACAAGGCTCGGGAATAGACGGTCTCTGCAATTCTCTCATCAAGCATATTAAGGATGAAGTAACAATTTTCTCATCAAGCATATTAAGGATAAAGTAAAAATTCCGCTTACACATATTTTTATATCTTAGCTTGTCCCACGGTGTCTTCCCACACATATGGAAGACAGCATTAATTTGTCCAATACATAAGAATGGGCTAAAAGACACCTTCTACAATTACATACCAATTGCCCTCTTAGGGGCTTGGAAAAGCTTCCAAAATGCAGAAAATACTGGTTAACAAGCGCCTCATACACTTTCTTAACACTCACAATTTGATTTCCTCTAAGCAATACGGTTTTCGCAAGAATATGAGCACTGAAGATGTTTTAAAGCAGATGACAACGTTGGTGTCTTCACACCTAGACAGAAGGCAGTGTTGCGTTGGCATGTTCCTAGACTTGGCTAAGGCCTTCGACACTGTCTCCGTTCCGTTATGAGGATTTTAGAGGCGATGGGAATCAGAGGAGTCGCTTTAAACTGGTTTAAGAGTTACTTGACAGAACGAAAACAGTGTGTTAGGATTGGCCCTGTAACTAACGGCCCTCAATTTATTTGCTTCGGTGTCCCCCAAGGAAGTATAGTTGCCCCGACACTATTTTTGCTGTACATTAACGATATTCACAACGTACCAATTAATAATGCTGATATGCTGTGTTACGCTGACGACACTCGCCTAATTTTTCACGGACCCACGTGGCGTGCAGTCTGCTCTAAAGCAGAAATTTCACAGTGGCTGCAACAAAATCTACTAACACTTAACACCAAAAAGATTATAAACCTATGTTTTCATAAGAGCACTGCCTTAGCCCCACGCACTGAGACGAATATCAAAATCCATAACGGGTCATACAGCGGGTATTCCTGCTCATGTGAAACTCTTACGCGCATTCAAGTGATAAAATATCTCAGAGTACAAACTGATGACAACCTATCGTTCAAAACTCACATTGGCACCCTCTCGGCGCGAATTCGTAAAATCATAAGAGTTATACGTAACTTGCGTGACGTAGCGTGCTTTGATTCCCTTGTATCTTGTATCTTATGTGGGGGCCAGTCAGTGTAGACCGGCGACACTTCGAATTATTATATTCGTAATTATTTCTATGTATAATATGTATGTATTTACAAAAAAAAAGTATCTATGTATGTTTATCCATTGTCTAGAACCCATAGTACAAGCTCTGCTTAGTTTGGGCTAGATGGTGTTGTGTGTATGTGGTAGAATATTATTATTATTATTATTATTATTTATAACGTTTACACATGCAAAACAAATATAAATTATAAATGCTGCTAATACAAAGCCACTACATATGAAAGAATGTATCAAAAATAATGTTACAGTAGGTATACTATTTCTTTCAGAATCATCGGTTTTATATGTAGGATGAAGTTCCTACTATTATATTTAGAAGCTACGCACGCTCGTGATTTGCAGGAAATGTACAATTAATATAACCTCGCTCAGCTTTTAGTACAGCCCCGCCCTAATACATCCGATAGAATAGTTACATTGAAAATGTTACTCTAATGTATACGGCACGATAAATTCTGTAAGTAAAAGGCCTTTGTACGATATTGAAATATCTATACTTGAACTCTTATACGTACAAAAGCTTGCAGTTTTTATGAGTTTGTTTTCGTTACAAATATAGCTGAAAGCTCTGCCCTTTACAATATAAAAATCCTTAAACAAATCATAATAAAACGCGAAACATCAAAGGGTAAAATGTTACTAACAGTAGTTAATATTTTACGATACAGTTTATAGTTAAACATGTAATTTAAAACATTTTAAATCCCTTCACTATAGTAGTAAACTAGTTGAATACTTAAACAGATGATGGACTGTAAAAAGTCATATTGGTAGTATTAAAATAGTGACGGAATGTGGTGTATCTGATATAGTTTATATCCTCACCTTGTAAAGTGGAAGGCGTGGCGGGACATCGCGGCGCTATATGCACGAAATATTTCGCACATTTAATTCATAAGTGATAGCGATTTATATTCTTGACAACTTAATCAAAGTAAAGAAGTGTTTTGAATAATATATTAAAATAAATTAAAGTAATATTATTTATTCATAAAATAATTATATAATGGAATAATAAAATAATTATACTATTTTGTAATAATATATTGTCAGTATGAGAAGGAGTAGGACATAGTCCTTCACGGTTGCTTAGTGCGTGTTGATAGATTCGCACATTTTCGAGAGCCTTATGTAGAACTGTCAGACATGCAGGTTTCCTCACGATGGTTTTCTTCGCCTTTAAAGCGAGCGTTAATTAAATATTTAATTTCGAAAAGTCAGATATATGTATCGTGGGATTGAACTTGAGACTGCGTTGCAGTCCATCGGTCTCCCAAGACTATTATTATGCTTGATGGTATGTATTGCTACTTCATATAATATTATATTGTTTATTTTATATGCAGCCGTTTACAATTATTTATATTTTATCCAATGCTCCGGTTCTTGTTCAATGCCTTCGTAACCATGGCTAATGAATAAATATAGAAACAAAAACGAAAATAACAATAAAAAAACTAACATCTAAACAAGATCCTATGAGCACTAGACAATTCTATCCTATAGGTAACAGATATAACAACAAATTTTCGATATATAATGTAACATTCGTGTAAACGTCAGACTAAAAGATAATAATTACTGTCTACAAATAAAAAACTATAATTATTTTATTGCTATTAACAGATTTAAAAAAACGTGTACTTTAACGTAAGTGGTGGTAAAAGGTAGTAACTAAAATAAATTACACTAAAATCTGTAATAGAAAATTCATAAGAAAAATTGGCATTATCATTAGGATTGACTGTCGTAATAAGTGTCAAGTACTACACATAATATAATATCCAGCATAATTCTCAACTTAACTTTATACTCCGAATCACTTGATATTCTACCCGAGATATATAACATTATGTAAAGTCTAGTGCCCGACTATCCCAAATGTAATAAATCTGTTTTATAAACTTAGTCTATTGGAATCGTGAACACAAATAAAAAGATTTTCTTCCGCTGGATACAACTACGAGTGTCCACTCAAAAGGAACTTTCAGAGACAGTTCACAAGTAATCAAACGCGAGTTGGTAAAGTCTATATTATATGCGATTATGAAATCGAATAGTATAGATATTATTCTTCTGTCTTCTGGGCACACTATCAGTCAACTGGAGGAATTCTATGACGCCTATCAGAGAGTTTTAGTGTTAGGCTTTTTTATTTTAATAATTCCGTTATATATAGGTATAAGCAAGTTCTAAAGAATTGATCAAAATTATAATATTTGTATATAATAAATGACATTATTTTAAACGATGTCTTTAAATAAGTTGCTTGTAGATTCTTACTCGATAAGCTATATTACTGGTATTATACGTTTATTTAATATATAATATAATATAATAACCTGCATGTCTGAGAGTTCTCCATAATGTTCTCGAAAATATGTGAAGTCTTGGCAGACTTCCAGATAGTCCAGATAGTTCCAGATAGTCCACCACGCTGGCCTAGTGCGGGTTGGCACCCGCACTAGGCCAGCGTGGTGGACTATGGCCTAACCTTTCTCACACTGAGAGGAGAGGCCCATGCCCTGCAGTGGGACAGTTTAATACAGGGCTGATATTATTTATATATACGTTTCCTTGGCTAATTTCTAGATCCAAAGCTGGATGGTATTCGAAGTTCGCGATTATGAAGTTTATATCAGCCCTTAAATTAGATATAGTCAAGGAGCTATTTACAATAAGCCCTTTAATTATACCTAACGTGCTTGTAACGCGCGTAGCTGTCATGTGTATGATGCAAATGACAATAATGCTTGTGTTATAACCATGTTACATTTGCGTTATTATCCTAACTAATATGATAGATGCACATGTAAATTTGTTTGTTTATTACGTCTAAATTACTTGACGTCGAAATTTCATGATGATCATGAAATTTCGCTGTGTTATTGTTTCTGGATGAAGCCACGAGGAAAAACTAGCAGAAAATAAGCCCTACATTTCCGACGAATGGATTTCACATTTGTTAGGCTCAACATCAGTTTTGATTTATAATTAGTATATGGTACACTCGTATTGACTTATACAATTCCATCACGGCGGACGAGTCGTCCAATCCTCGTCAAACTGGAAGGATCATGTAATCTTGTGATCGAGAAACATGTAACTACCGCTGTACTAGTCATTACCAATAATTTCAAGCTGCTTTTATGATATAATGGTTAACGATAGATAAATGTTAAATGCCTTCATGCTATTAAAATATTAATACAAAAAGACAGATAAGATACTACTGCGTATACTATAAATAGGTAATAATATAATATTATTTTCATACATTTATTCTATTAGTAAAATGTTGATATTTGGTTTATTTTGTGCGTCTTTTAAAATATTTGTTGTTGTTATTAGAAAATGATAAATGGCGGCGCCGTACCTGTAGGTACAGAATATCTACTATTGAGGGTCGACAGCGGGATGCGTAGACGTTGTAGAAATCTTGTCTAGAGTGCCATAGTGCTAAAATTAACAACGTGAGCATGGAATAGCTCGACTAAACTTTTCTTCCATTCCACAGAAGATGGCATTTAACAACACACGTTACTTCGTAAAAGTCTGTTATGAAGACTGATAGAAGAGACTAGATGGGTACGTATAATACATGTATATTTTAATTTTTACTTCAATTTATTACTGTTTCTTAAATGAAAATATTAAGTGCATCGGTAAGAGGTCCCAAGTAATAGAATTAACAGGAAAATATTGGTAGTAATGTATTACAGGAAAAGCCCATCTAGTACGAATTTAATAAGTATCGTTAGTAAAATCGCTAACCTCAAATTACGAATAAATATTACGAGCTTATGTTTATTTTAGTTGAGCTTGTAATAAAGATTATCAATTATGTTTATACCAAATCAAAATACTGTGATACACTGATTGAACTGAGTTCTATATGTATAAGGCCGATCGCCAAAAATGTCTTGCAAAACAAACACGAAATAATATAGCAAAATCATTACTACTATCACATGAAAAAGTGCGAGTAATATGAAGTGATGAGGTTGCTAGCTATCTATTATTAGATGGGTTATTTCTGCCACACTTACTATATCTATGAGGCCCCGATCCTGAATCAAATCGCTTCAGACGGCGGTGATAAAATCAATGGCAAGTTGGAACGCTGACTTCTATCATATTATATTTTATTGAATTGTTCCCGGATTGACGTCGCTAGACTCAAGTGTACTATGTGAATACACGTTTATCTCAATAATATATATACTTTATAGCATATGCCTCATAATATTAATAGAGTCGATTATGATTGGACATTCTATAACGCTCATATTTTAACGTCTTGTTGATAATGTCACCGCCTGTACCATCGGTTAGCGACTTGGTTCATAGATCATCCACAGCTGACCTCTCGTAATTTGCGCCCGGCTCACCTAAACAACAATACGAGCAAGGTGAAGCAACCTGCGGAAAGGGCAAACATCGCAGATATAAAACGTGAACATCCCTGCGATCTGTATTCCGTCTCCGGCGCCGCACTCGACTGTATCGACACGAGCAACAACAACACACATCACTATGACGAAACTGGTAAGGAATTGTATTATAAACGTCTATTGTTGTTTTTATCACTTAAAATAATAGGTATTGTTTACCTATCAGGGAATCAACATATGTGGAAGGCAAATGTACAATTCGTGGTTGCAGCAAGATTGTCTGCTAATTATACATTACTTATTAAATTCTGACAAAGTGCATATTATTTATGGGTTACATATAACATAGCCTATACTAGTGCATATACTGCATATACTAGTGCATAATAGGAACCAACAACAATGTTCTACACCTTCTTAATAATCTCTCTCCTACTATTATAACTTTTGAGCTTAACCAGTTAAAGTCAAAAGTTTTCTTTTCATCAATCATTTGAGTTATCATTCCATATACAATTATCAGGATACATCTTGACAAATGTGAAGATATAATATCTGAATTCATTATATTTCTTTTCCTCACACGGTGAACTTCTTTTTCCAGATCCTGGCTTGTATTGCGGTAGTGGGGTGCGTAAGCGCCGCTCGCCTTGATCATCTAGTGCCATCAGGGTATGCCGGCGGCCGCGGCGGCGGCGGCTTCGATGCCACGCCCTTCCATTACGAGAACGTTAACAACGGCGATGGGAACTATCGCTTCAGGTAATGTCAAGTTAAATTGCGTTCTTAAATCGAATGTCTGTTGCTTTGAAATTGATTGCATCAATTACTTATTTCGTAGCGTAAGTTCAAAGTGCGAACGAGAAACACGCACAAGTGCAATTTAAGGCTTTATTTATAGCTTTGAGACATAAATATTTTAAATTGAGAAATACTATTAATAGATATAATATATGCGTAGTAGGATATTTCCTTTTTGTTTCAAAATCTGAATCTGAATAAATTCTAAGAGATTAGCGTTTTTTTTAAATTTATTACATATTAGGAAAATCCTTCATATAACTAATATTTCTGTAATATATTTCTAGTTACGATACACCTGACGGTATATCAGCTCACGAAAGTGGTTCACCTCGTGCGTCAGGTCCCGAGGGTCCCGCAGTGACAGCCGAGGGAGGGTTCTCCTTCCGTACACCCGACGGCCAGAATGTCCAGCTGACATACACCGCCGATGAAAATGGTTTCCATCCAACTGGATCACACATCCCTACTCCACCGCCAATCCCCGAAGCTATCCTGCGCTCCATTGAGTACAACAGGCAACATCCTTCGTCGTGAGTTACCAGCTGCTATATAAACCTTTAACGACTTTGCTTTAGCCTGCCGAGATTTTAGACGATAAAATATAGATTGGTTTCTTTCATAATAATATTGACGATACACGTTGCATACATATATTGAATGCAATAGTTACCTAGTCAAAGAAGTCCCTAAAGGCTTTATAAATTTTCGTAGAGAGTATAGTCTTCTACGGGTAGATGACATTCTAGAGGCATTTGCCGTCTGCAGGCTAACGAAGTGTTTAAATTCAGCAACGAAATTTACTTAACCATGGTAGTAAACGTATAAACGGTTTCTGCTTGATGGTAAGACCACACGGTCTTTATGGTAATACTACCAGAGACTATGAACCCTTGCAACACCAGGGGCATTACTTGCGCATTGATTACCCTTCGAAAAATCTCTTGTCTCTGGGCTCTGCTGCCATCACTAAGGTCTAATATTACCGGCTGCCTGTGGTCAGTATAGTGCTTCCTTAAAGAGCCTACTTATCACAAGAGTACAACAGCAACAAATCAGTAGGTACAAAATTTCTAATTTATATTGCTTGAGCCTTAACCATTTCACAAGCGATGTTATAAATAGTCCTAGATCTCTAGATAACATTGTGCTGAAGTGCATGTTTAGATCGTAAAGGTATGAGAAATGAAAATTTAAAATTTCGATGGCTACGATATGAAAAAGGTAATTTTAAACAGCAACATTTTTACTATGTCTCTACTGGTTGACTCGTGAAGTATTACATACAACATCTAGTTTGATCTAAATTCTTTTAGCACAGCGAGCGATTTTGCATGTAAAGGGAATGTCTTTGATACAGTTATTTACCCAAAATCTCTACACATTTTATTCAACGTTATTATTTTAGAAATATCGATAGAAATATGTTCGGAATATAAATAATTTGATTGAAATTTCGGTGTTTGTTGAAAATTGCCACGCAATATAGATCAGTTAGATGCACGCGCTGTCATATTCAACGGTAGATTAGTCAAATATTTGTTCCATCTGGGATATCACATTACTGCAGGCACCTAATTAGTATTGATTTAAACTAAACCACATTATCAATCATATCTATCTATTCTAGTTAGTCCCGAATATTAGGAATTATATAATATCTAGTACTGCTATTGTAAACACATCCAAAAGTGCATCTTAGGAGCTTACAAAGTTCTGAAAATGGGCAATGCTAGTAGTATAAACAACAAACGTGATGATTTCCATATTTTAGTTGACTTTACATTATTTTATACATCCTTCATCCGGTTAATATGATAAATATTCAAAATCAGGTGATTTTTATACAATAAGGCTAGCACCATGACCGAGTCAGTGCCAGCAATCCAGCGTGCTGTTAATATTTATAATACTTATATTCAGAATAGCATCAATGGTAGCGGTAGTGATTGCGACTGCAGAGAATGAGATTTCGGATTGATTTTTTGCGCCAAGAAATTTACAACAGCAGCCCGCAATTAAGAAGTTGGCGTTATTGCTTAACCCCGTGCTTCGGAAATCACGTAGTTGGTCCTGCGTCTGATACGGGCCTGTCGAATTGAATAGAACACAATAGACAGTGCACTTGTATTTGCGCACACACTAGTGCACTATAATATCGTCTGTGCAGACGGCGAATCTCCGTTAGAATTAGCTGTAATGACAGCAATTTGGTGTGATGGTCATTATAGTTTTATTAAGGACAATTGTTATTTTCATGTTAATTCTATTATCACATGGGTGGAGTCTAGGATCCCTAATCTAAACAGTTATTTAATAGCGTTTTATGATGCATTGTTATTTTCAGTGATGGCGGTTCATACAACGGCGGGCGTAACTACTACTGAAGACTCCGTTGATACCTGTTACCGTACCTCAAATACCAGTGGACTGTGATATCGAGATAACCTATTATTGTTTTGTATAATGTAGCTATTTATTTAAGCCAAGTGTATTTTTATAAATAAAGAATGTGATGCTCTGACATTGTGTTTAACCTTCTACTCTACATTCCATCAGACTGATGCCTATCTATAGGCTTTGGCGATCAATTAGAAACATCTGCAACTTAAATAAAATTGATAAATACCAGTCGAACTTCTTACTTTGCATGGTTACCAAAATGAGCAACAATCTATTGATGCCGCAAACAGTCATTTTACTTCGTTAGGGCAAACATTGGCCGATAAAATCTATATATGGACTATCAATAAAAATGAAGCAGATCTTGTACGAGCAGTTCGAGTCAATCACTCCCCAACCGCTTCATCATTCATGAGTCCTACTGAACAAATCGAAGTTGAAACGATAATTGATGGGCTACAAAATGACAAGGCTCGGGAATAGACGGTCTCTGCAATTCTCTCATCAAGCATATTAAGGATGAAGTAACAATTTTCTCATCAAGCATATTAAGGATAAAGTAAAAATTCCGCTTACACATATTTTTATATCTTAGCTTGTCCCACGGTGTCTTCCCACACATATGGAAGACAGCATTAATTTGTCCAATACATAAGAATGGGCTAAAAGACACCTTCTACAATTACATACCAATTGCCCTCTTAGGGGCTTGGAAAAGCTTCCAAAATGCAGAAAATACTGGTTAACAAGCGCCTCATACACTTTCTTAACACTCACAATTTGATTTCCTCTAAGCAATACGGTTTTCGCAAGAATATGAGCACTGAAGATGTTTTAAAGCAGATGACAACGTTGGTGTCTTCACACCTAGACAGAAGGCAGTGTTGCGTTGGCATGTTCCTAGACTTGGCTAAGGCCTTCGACACTGTCTCCGTTCCGTTATGAGGATTTTAGAGGCGATGGGAATCAGAGGAGTCGCTTTAAACTGGTTTAAGAGTTACTTGACAGAACGAAAACAGTGTGTTAGGATTGGCCCTGTAACTAACGGCCCTCAATTTATTTGCTTCGGTGTCCCCCAAGGAAGTATAGTTGCCCCGACACTATTTTTGCTGTACATTAACGATATTCACAACGTACCAATTAATAATGCTGATATGCTGTGTTACGCTGACGACACTCGCCTAATTTTTCACGGACCCACGTGGCGTGCAGTCTGCTCTAAAGCAGAAATTTCACAGTGGCTGCAACAAAATCTACTAACACTTAACACCAAAAAGATTATAAACCTATGTTTTCATAAGAGCACTGCCTTAGCCCCACGCACTGAGACGAATATCAAAATCCATAACGGGTCATACAGCGGGTATTCCTGCTCATGTGAAACTCTTACGCGCATTCAAGTGATAAAATATCTCAGAGTACAAACTGATGACAACCTATCGTTCAAAACTCACATTGGCACCCTCTCGGCGCGAATTCGTAAAATCATAAGAGTTATACGTAACTTGCGTGACGTAGCGTGCTTTGATTCCCTTGTATCTTGTATCTTATGTGGGGGCCAGTCAGTGTAGACCGGCGACACTTCGACCCAGTGGGATCTTTTGTGTCGATGCTCTCCCAATAACGACTGCCAAAGATGTTCATGGCAGCCGGGACCGACGGCTTAACGTGCTCTCTGAGGCACGGAGCAGGCGATAATTGTCAATCAATACGCACATAATTTCGAAAAGTCATATAACTTCCGAAAGTCAGAGGTGCGCGACGTGGGTTCGAATCCGAGACCTTCTGCATTGCAGTCTGTTGTCCACTGAGCTATCGCTGCTCAAGATACCCTTAAATCTGTATACTACGCGCTGTGTCAGTCCTTGATAATCTATTGCATAACATGTTGGGGCAGCGCTGGTAAAACCTTTATGATTCAGACAGATAGAGTCCAGAGATCTGTTCTAAAGGTTATGCTCGAAAAGCATTTCAGATTAGGTTTATAAAGAGGCCGGGGTGCTTAGTGTGCGCCAACTTTTTATACTTAGCCACATCTGTCAGTGCATAGAGCAGTTATCTCATCAAGTGACCACGAGGTCCTCATAGAGAGAAGACGTTACCGACTAACCACTTCATTTGTTAACCACTTAATTGTTGTGTACATACATATAATATAATATGGTCGCCAAAAACTGTGATATTAGAAATAAAACTATAACAGAAACTAATAACATTATAAACTAATGGTGAAGTTACGATTCTACAGACGAGGTACGAGGACGAGGACCTTTTAATTTAATTTGCTGTAAAAATGTTTTTGATGTATTTATTTTTATTTATTTATTTGTTATATGAAAGACTTACAGCTAAATTAACAAATTAGCAATAGAATAGTGACAGAAAGCCAATTAAAGGTCTTCGCTTATATAAAGTTGATTAATAATTAAGTGTGACTGTACGGTAAACTTATACCGTACAGTACAGTCATTGACATATATATATATATAACAGAGCATCAGAAATGCCTGCGGAATGGTCTCGGCCGTAATATAAATCACTTATTCTTTTAAAATTAACAAAATAATATTCAGCCAAGCCGCGCGCCGTCATATACATAATATAATTTTTAAGTGACTAAAAATATGATAGAGGAATTAAACATTATCAAAACCAATTATATCTAAAATAAACTACTTATATATGAATTTAAGTCAAGAAAAAAAGTTAAAGCTCAAGCATCTTCTTACTGCAGGTATACTATTTACAAATGGTTCAAGATTATGGTGTTTACACAATTTATTAAAAGTTGTACTAGCTCGCACAGTAAAAGTGTTTTGTCTATATTTAGTAGAAGCATGTGGAACACTTATTAGGGGATTAAAACAACATGATTTGCAAGGAAAGTTAAGGCCAATGTTGTATTATTTATATATTTTTTTTATATATTTTATATATTGTCTTCTGTTTACGCGAATGTTATTCATTGAAATTAAACTACTATATACGGATTTTATCGCCAATAATAATATATAAATAACGCGATTAAATCCGTATATAGTAGTTTAATTTCAATGAATATTTTTTTTATATTTTAATAAAAGTATATATTAGTAATAGTCAGCAATTTCTCTACGATTCTGTAGTGGCAACTGTAAGCTGCAAATGGTACCTTTTACAGTATTCAATGTAATTATTAGAGTCGTACGGCATCCCCTGACGAAAGCATAAGTATTTAATAAAGCGCCTCTGTATGCACTCTATTCGGTCTATATATTTTTTATAACATGGGTTCCAAATGTGGGAAGCGTGTTCCAAATTGCTACGAACATAGGCACAATATAACATTTTAAAAGTGTTACCTTCCGTAAACCATTTAGAGATACACATAACAAAACCTAGCTTTTGAGGCTCTCTTAACAACAGCATCTATATTAGTGTCGAATAGCAGTTTAGTCTTGATAGACACCTAAATCACGAATAGTGTTATATCCGGATAAGGTTTGGCCGCCATTGTGCGGCCAAACCAAAAAATATAATTTGTGGTTATAGAAGAACGCTTCCGTGAATATGCAGTTACCGAGCATTTGGATGGATTCAAATCTAATTTATTACATTGACAATATACCTCTAGTCGCTGTAGATCTTACTGCACAGCATCCGTGTCATGAGACGAGAGTATATTTGAATAGATTTTCATATCGTCAGTGAAGCATAAAAGTTTGGAAGATTGCAGGCACTGGTCGATGTCGTTCACATAGACGATAAATAATAAAAGACCTAGTAAAGATCCTTGCGGGACTCCGCTAGGAACATGAACCCAACTTGACATGTAATTATTCAGTACTACAGCTTGCAATCTGTTATCGATATAAGATGAGAACCATCTCAGCAAGTGTCCCCGAATACCTATAATATTATGATCTATTCGATCAAAACATTTACTATAGTCTTTGTAAACGACATCGACCTTACCGCCTTTGTCCATGGCCTCAGTTATGAAATTATTTAACAATATCAGATTATTAGTGACGGTAGATCGACCCTTTAGGAAATCATGTTGAGCAGGTCTAAAGGAGTTAGCAAGAGTAGAATATAACTGCTTGTAAATAATCCTTACAAATACTTTAGCTACCACTCAAAGTTTAGATATAGGCCTGTAATTAATTATTTCAGTTTCAGAGCCTTTTTTATGCATAGGGGATATGAATGCCGATTTCCATACAGAGGAGGCCACACTTAACAACAAAGATTTTTTAAATAAATCGAAATGGGCTCGGCGATGGTAGAAATACAACCTACTAAGAGCTTTGGTAATATACAGTCAGGTCCAGCCGTTTTAGATACAGCTAATTTACGAAGTAGCTTGACAACCTCTTCCGTATTGATTTTTACATTGCTTATATCAGAGAGTGAGTCCGAAAGTTTGAGTAGCGAAAGAGTCGGGCGTTGAGTGCAGGAAATTTTATTAGTTTTGCTAAGCTCGAGGACACGGCGCTGCACACTTTGGCGGTTTACCCCACCTGGGCATCGCAGCGCCGTGAGTTAATCGCGGCAGTCGGATTGGTTGCCCTCTCGCTCCCGGCCGTAGTTCAGTCTATGGTCCGGAGTGAGAGGTCGTGGAACGCCGTCGCCTCCTTTTGTGAGGACGTGATTTCCATCAAGGAGGCGGCGGAGCGGGAGAGGGAGCGTTTAAACCCTCTCCCCAACCGCAGAGCCGGGCGCCGGAGGGCGCGAGACGACCTCCAGCCTCCCTGAGGTTTGACCTGAGGGTGGCGGGCTTTGTGGGCCTGCCCGCCATCCGTTCAGCACCAGGTCCGAGAGGCGGCGTGCGTGTTCCCACGCGCGCCTCTATGTCGAGTCCGTCTCCCCTCTAGGGGGGACAGTAGGGAGTGTTAGAAGTGCCAATAGGGTAGGTCTTTCGTGTAGTGGCCTGCCGTTTCATACGGCGGGCCGAAACCTCGGCGGGGTCGCGACCGAATGCGCAAGTGTTTCGCGCGGCCCCGTCGATAGTGGTTTTGTCGAGGAACACCGTGGTAGGTTTAGTCGGTATTCCGGGAGGTACTTTTTATTCTTAACATCTTTCGTTTACCCCGGCGAGTCCGACATAACCCTTCCGCCCGCCCCCGCGGAGGGGTATAAGTCATGCATTCCCTCAAGTAAAAAAAAAAAAAAAAGTTTTGCTAAGCTCAGTAATAAAATTATTCTTGTGTAAATCAAGGTTTCCTCGATAAAGGCTTGCCTAGCGAGAAAACCAAAGGAGACTTAGGTTTAGAAATTAAGCTCTCTGCAAAATGAATGCAATACATAGAGTAGATATCGATACTGATGTATGTTATAGTATTAGTATTAATATGTATTCTGTGGCACAATTATTTATGTTTTCCTTTTTGTAATGTTTTGCAGTAATAAATCATTTTTACTTATTTACTTTTACTTTTATTTTTTTTACTTTTTTACTGATACATACAATTTTTACTTTAAGTAATAGGGTAATCATGAAATGGTTTAATTTTTGTAAATATAACTAGCACTCTTATAAGGCCTCAAGTTCGGTTCAGGTCTAGTCTAAGCGTAGTTGGTTTTATAGTGGAAAATTTTCAGTAGCTACACAGAAAATGGTTGCTGCAGCTGAACTGTGCCTTGTATCCGTAACTGTTAAAATATACGTATGATATACTTCCTAAAAGTTCTCTTTCCTAAAAGTCACGTTTAAAAAGAAGACATATTGAGATCTTCGGTTAAACCTGGGATACGGTGTAACTCAAACGGGTGTCACACATCTAAGAAAATAACTTTACCGCTCACGAAAGATTATAGTCTGACAATCTTATCGTGTGTTCCTGTGGCGAGGCTCCATAAAAAGGCGCTGTTTTCATATGTCATGAACTACGTAGACCTATAACTTAGTTTTATTTGTACAATAAATGTACTTGATAGAATTATTACTAATACCTCCGTAAAATTATAGTTCCTGTGTGACATTTTTATATGATATCGTTCGTCAGACGTCGATTCTTTAATATTTACACATATGAATATTTTTCCCTTGTGAGCTTTTAAACCTTGATTAGAAATAAAGTACCTCCTTATTGTAGCAACATTCAGAGTTGTAATATATGTTAACTCATATTTTTTTAATAGGTAAAGTATAAAGGTATTGGTGTGTTCACGGCCTTTTCGTCACATTAAGTTTACGAGAATAAGTGCTGAGACATACTAGAAACTATTGAGTCATTTGGAGATCATTTGAATTTTCGGGATATTGCTTTAACTGAGTAAGTACGTTTGCACTATAGAACCAATGTTTGCTGTCTGGCAACATGATGCTTCCTGAAGCAAATGGTTTCTAGACTTCTTGAACAGACGGCGTATTGTCTGCAGGGAAGCGAGGGTAATCTTTGCAGTAAAAAAATATGTACAATTGAAATTAAAATACTTCATACAGATTTTGTCGCGTTGTTTATTTAAAAATACTTAAGAATTATTTTTTTAAATGTACAGCGCGGCTAAATCCGTCTAAAGTAGTTTAATTTCAATTCATAACATTCGCGTAAACAAACGCAAATCGCAATCTAAAATAATTATAGACAATTTAAAAATGAAAGACAATTAATTTTGTTACTTGACAAATATGCAACATGACTTAGAAAAAACATTTACTTGTTATTTGCTCGATATACTATACATATATCGTTTATTCTTGGTCTTAATCATTAACCTTTCAAACCGTATCGGCACACCGGTGCCCAGACACAACACATTTTCAATTATGTCTGGTATTCTAAGACTTAACAGATTTATAGGATAAAGTTTGATCAGTTCGATAACGTGACGAGGCGTTATGCCTCTATTTAATTACATTAGTTCCAGACTCACTGTATCGGTAACGCAGCAATAGTGAGTGCGACTGCTGGCCGTTCTTGAGTTCGATTCCCAGGTCAGGCAGATTACTATTAGGTATTTCTGTTAAGACACATAAAGGTAGGCACAGATGATAGAACCCTATGCTGCTATTGACAATAGCAGCAGAAAGTATAGAACTATGACCTATGTTGGTATGTATAAAGTTACTTTCGTTTTGATTGATAGCGTTGATCCTCAACCAGTGCTTTTGAAGTTCGAAGTTTAGGTAAATGGCGCTATGGTCGACTTATTGAGGTACAAACATTTTAATTATCTTTAATTTAATATATTAATTAAATCTAATATATTTACATTTAATAATTGATAATCGAATGTTTATATCTTATGTAATAGGACATCAGTGTATCGTTTTATATTCAATAGTATTATCGTGGATAGTGCTAAGAAAAAAAATTGTCGTGGTGTTTATACCATAAAATCTAATTAGAGGAGGGTATAGACTTAAGTGGTATCTACTTAAGTCTATACCCTCCTATAACCCATAACTATAAGATTATAGCTCAATCGATAAGGCATTAGACTTGCGATCGAAAGGTTGTGTGTTATAATCGCACACTATTGCGCAACTGACAAGACCCCTCTCATTACATTAGCATTTAGCTATTATTGTTTGTAATATTTATTATTTTCACCTCGTAAAACCATCATCATTATTATAATCCTATCGTAGAGTACCTACTCAATATTTGTTATGTTGCTCGATATTTTCAGATTTTACTAAAACTTGGTAGTCATTATTCCTAAATAAAAATGTAGTTTAAAATCTATGAAATTTATAAATACATTATATTAGTTTTAACAGGGCTGTTGTAAGATTTGGGTTTAGCTTTGTATTTGTGGCTAGGGTCTTATTTTATTGTTGACTTAAAAAGTGTACTCCCGACTCTAGGAATAATATCCGCACCTCGGAGAGATTTACATGTATTCAAACGGTTACAAGGAACACCCAAACTCGGATTTGTGGATGTAATAGATTTTTGTTCCGTGTAGGATTCGAACCCACGACACTCGATGTAGTTTTGCAAAGCGACCATTTAAACCACTACCACTACAACTATGACCATCCGTGTAGATACTTTAAACTTAAGACCATATCATCATAATATTTAGCTCTGTTTCTTTTCGTCATTCAAAAAGCTCTTGGCGTGCTATCCGGCTAGGTGATGGCCTTAGTAGTAGTAGATGATCATATACATCGTTTTCCAGGCACATAGTTATGACGAATCAGTATACCGAAATAATAAAAATAATAACAATGGGTGTGATTTATTAGAAAATATACGTTGACGTAGTAGTAATACATATTAACGATATATGGGTCAGCACGACGATATGAATGAATGAACGAACGATATGAATTATTCAGTCATTCAATGAAATCTGCTGTATGCCTTGGTAATTAAAGTATTCTAGCATTCATATGAATGTACTTCGATTCGTAAAGTACTGACAATCAACTTGAAACATTCAAATTTATTGTCAGTCAAACTGATGACTATTTAATATTTTTAATAACATAAAAATATGAAAAAATATTGTAGCATAATCATGTGACTATATGCGAAATGAGAAAAATATAATTTTATAGTTTTTTAGACATGTTCATAGAGTCAGAATAAGAAACATTTTCATATTTAATATATATATACGAAACAAACTTTGAATATGGTTATATAATAATAAACCCTGCGAAATAAGTTTGCAGTGGTCCATGTAGCTTTCAATTGCCGAGTCGAAGATTACTGGCATTTCTTATAAGAGAATTATCAGTAGAAGCATGGAGTCTACACAATATGTCCTAGATAGACTGTAAAAAACTTGTAGGGATAAATTAGTATTCTGCCTGTGGATCTAAATATGTATTCATAATATACGTCGATGATATATGTTATGACTTCACTCTTTATGATGGTAAGCAGTATCCACTTACAAAGTATGCGATAGGGTAAATGCGTATGTATGGTACAACAAAACAACTGAATACTTCATAATAATAACTTTATTAAAGCTCCTAAAAACAATCAACGTTTAATACTGTAATAAATACTTAGTGATGCTTATACAATATACGAGGTTGGTTTATTTCTAGATCATTCCGTTTGAAGGCCGCGGTCAGTCGTCTTTGTGGAGATCTAGTAGTTGTATCCGTGTTGGTGGCGTCCACCGTTGTAGGCACCGTCACCGCTAAAGTAAACAAACATAATCATTATAAAAAGAAAACTGTTTAGGATATAATATACCTACCTATGAGATCAGATGGGCCATCGTATGTGGCTGCATTAAGTCGCATCAACCTAAATGGTCTCTTACTCGTCGTATTGTATGAGTTCGATCTTGAAACAAAGGTTTATATCATCTTGAAGTACCTATATAGTTAAGTTTTATACTGTTTAATATTCGTGCAACCCATAGGGACTATATAAATGACCTGCAATAGATAGTGGTGAGTTTATTTTTTAAAGGCGATAGAATAATAAATGGAACCATGAGCAATGGTGCGAGTATCGTGCATTAATAATATCAAAGAAACGATTTTCGAATAGAAAATGTTAGTTTAAGAATAGATGAACTGATGCATAAACTTAATGTATTAATTTTAGGTAGGTAGAATTACTTTCTTCAGAATCAGGATTAAGTACTCATTGTGTAGAATAATAAACAGATAAAAGATAGATTATATATTAAAGCAAAATTTAAAATTTTACACATGTTTACGGGTGTGGTTATGGTGTTGCTTCCGCAACTTGATTGCCGAATGGGCTTGCGATTAGCGTATCATATGCGCCTTATAGAGCAAAAACAGCCGCTAGCGGTAACGACGGCACTTTTGTAATGATATATCCCACGATGTTACGGTTTACTCGCTGAGTATAAAGGTCAAATGAATACATTAACAAGAGAAGTTTGGTAATCTGTTCTCTTATAAGTTAAAGAACTAAGGCAAATGCGGCCGGTATATATATATATATATAGAACTATATATTGTGATGAAGGCAGTTTTTTAAAGAATCTACACTAAAGTAAAGAAAATTAAAAATAAAACAGGGCAAGTTATTCGCAGTCACAATTAAACTGGCCGTCTTTGTAATGATGATAATGATTATAATTAACTTACGATGACGGGTGCTGTCTGTTGTATTCAAGGGAGCGCAGGATAGCTTCTGGGATTGGAGGAGGAGTGGGAATGTGAGAGCCGACGGGATGGAAACCGTGTTCGTCAGCGGTGTAAGACAAGGAGACTTGCTGGCCGTTGGGGGCGGTGTATGAGAATCCTCCTTCAGCAGTTACTGCAAGACCTTCGGGTCCTGGGGCACGAGGAGCTCCACTCTCATGAGCTGCGATACCATTGCCGGTTTCATAGCTGTAATTAAAGAAATTATTTACTTTAAAAGCCGAAATAAGGCATTTCTACATTGCGTGACCGAAATAAGACATTACATATATTGAACAGTGGCATACCGAAATACAATCTGAACTAATCACAATGTTAAAGTATTTTTAATAGCAAGCCTTGAGTAGATGAGTTTTTGCTTTCGTATTCAGGTATTGGTACAAACCCGGAACACAATGATTTTGATTTGAGTTTGATTCGTCTAGAAAGGTCTATTATAGATGCGTTTTATGAAGTGCATTAATTTTCATGCATATAGACCTACCTGCATAGTTTATGGTCTCGTATATTATTCAGTCAACATGCTAACGTAGTTTGGTATAAAAATTCGTAGCTTACTTGTATCTGTAAGTTCCATCGCCATTGTTTATGTTCTCATAGCGCAGTATGGGGATATGGGCGCCGCCGCCGTAGCCGCCGGTGAACGCTGATGCCGATGCGCTGTTGTATGCGTTTCCGCCGAACGCATTGTATCCACCGGAAGATTGGAGGTGACCCAAATGACCTGCAGACGCCAACGACAGCAGAGCAAGGGCTGAGACGAGCTGAAATAAATAAAGGTTATTATGTAGATGTTCGTAGGTTGAGTAATACTAGGTCAATGTTCATAGTAATGATTCAATTAATTCCAATAATGTGTTGCGTTTTTGGATCACAAATGTGGTAACTAATAACAGGTTGCTGGCGCGTCAGCTGATAATAATTTTATACGAGTAATACATGTTTTATTTTTTACTTTGTGTTGTAACATTTGAAATTGAGTATAGAATGGTTTTAGGTCTAAAAGTCTACATCAAAATTGAGCAATAATACTATTTTAACTCTTACTAGTTACTGCTACAAAAATAATGTAACCTGCTTACCTTCAAACCGGCCATTGCGATGATTCAAAATGTGAAACAATTTTTAGATGAGATGCTGTTACTCAGAATGCTGAACGCTGAATGATAACTACACTTAGACTTACAGTGTTTTTATATAGATGTAACCCTTCCATTTGAAACCTTGCTCGATATCAGTCAGGGCGTATTCAGATTTGTGAAGAGCATTCGACACATTCGACATTCCGATGCGGCCACCCCCCGCCGTTGAGATTATAGTTGCCAACACCGAATTTAGACAATGATTTTGTTTAGAGTTTGTGTCAGACAAGGATGGATTGGTTACAGACGTGAAACTAGAACATTATGTAGAAATAACAAGGTCATAGATCGACTGGCTAACGGGCGTGGCTCAAAATATTTTTGTTGAACTTGTCTGATGATACCTAGGTATATTTTATTACTTGAACCTGCTGCTTTGAAGAACAAAAGAAATAAATAATCGTTGGAAAGCAAGTAAGTATTTTAACATGTAACTTAAACATTGTTTCGTAATTGTATACCTACATTTACTAATCATCATAATAATTAGAATAATTTTAGTACTACTTCGAGGTATTACAAGTGTAATAATAACAAAGAGGGAATGTAAACTCTAACTCAATAACATAGAAACTTTTCGAAGTTTAGAACTGCAGCTGGTTTGTTTACAAACTAATCGAAGCCGCCAATGATAGAAAACAGGTAACGCTAATACGGTACATCACTATTGACAGGATCGTTTTAAATGGATACTGCGCAGTTATATCAATCTACTTCAGTATTGTGGAATGCATTATAATAAACTGAAGCGTATATCGGCGATGTTATATCAACTTTGCACCTGTATAGTATATAACTTCTTCAAGCAGCGATAGCTCAGTGGGGAGACCAACAGACTGCAATGCAGAGGGTCTCGGGTTCGAACCCACGCCGCGCATCTCTAACTTTCGGCAGTTACATGACTTTTCGAAATTATGTGCGTATTGATTGACAATTATCGCCTGCTCTGTGCCTCGGAGAGCACGTTAAGCCGTCGGTCCCGGCTGCCATGAACATCTATGGTAGTCGTTATTGGGAAGTCAGTGCCATATAATATCCTGACACTGGTCTAGCCTTAGGGTATCGTTAGCCATCGGGTTGCGGAGATCAGGTGGCAGACGCTCCGTGTAAAAACTAATATCCAGTCAAATCCGGTTAGACCAGAAAAGCCGATCCCAAGTGACTTGAGAATAATAAAGGCTAGGGAGAAGACTCCAGTAAGTCAGTCAAGTACTCGGTACTCGTAATCCCATGGTATTTTCTACTTTTTAAAAGTGAATATAAGTACATGACTGCCATCCAGACCATTTTTGGAATTTAAAAATCTCAAGTTCTCTGGAACTTTCAATTTCCTTTTAGGTTAGCTGCCAATGTTTGTCCTCACAGATAAAGCGGGGCGAGAGTAATATAAGCGCTCTTGTAGACACCTGTTGCTTGGTAGATTTCCTCAAGATGATTTTTTATTTATTTAAGTATGTTAACGACAAATAATTTTTCGAATTGTGAGTGATAGATCGCCGGTAAGTATCTGAGGTCCTTGCAATGTATACTTTTTTTAGACAAGTGAAACTTTAAGTTGTGTATTAAATGCAGTCATCACGGTTTTGATGGCGCAACGATAGTGTATGCGACTGCTGTGCAGGCTCGATTCCCGAGTGGGTCTTAGGGCTTTTCTGTCAATACATTATCAGTACAAGCACGGTGTCTAAAACTGTAGCCGAAAAACAGCAGTTCCCTATTACTGTTCAATAACACTACAGGGAAATTATGAAAAAATACATAGTATTCATATATATATATATATATATATATATATTCATAGTATTCAGGGATATAGGCGTGAGTTTATGTATGTGCAGACATTATAAATGAATAAAATTATACGTAATATTATATAACTATACGAATCACAATAACAAAGAGTATGCGTCTCGGCTTCTTATTAAACGAAACGTCGCTAGTCTCCCCTGTCGGAGTGCAATAATAGAACTGAAACCTGAAAGCTGGCCTGACCTTTAAGTTACAGGTCTGCCTATTAATTTGTTTGCAAAGGTTAGCTAGTGGTCGTTCTCTGTAATTATCATCGTTAGGAAAATTTAGGAGCCGATGGATGGGTATTTCTGTCTCGTAGAAGAATTTGTCATGTTACCAAATAATTGACTGAATATCTGTGATATTGATTTACACTTACCCGTATGTCAATTACATATTTATTTTTATGTTGAACGAAAAATGCGACGCGGCACAGCGATTCCTTTTAGGGTACTGTGTCTGAAGTGTGCTAAGGAAACCCTATTACTAAGTCTTCGCTGTCCATCCATCCGCCTGTATGAAGAGAGTTGAAAATGTTTACACACTGTCTATTTCTATTGCTGCTATAAAACAAATAATAAAAAACGTAGTGCCAAATCTTGTAAGATAGTACGGAAGGTACTAACAGAAAGACAGAAGGTACTAACAGAAGGTACATACAGAGATGCAGGTAGTAAATAATTTAAGATATGGCTTACTAATAAAGTTATGACTACCACAACAATGAATTCGCGCGTTTAATTTCGACAAGGGTCAAATTGTGTGTTCATTAGTATTAGGTCAGTTTTAAAATTTGTGATTCAATTTATGAATATTTTATTATTTAGAACGGAACGGTCATGGAGAGCCATACCACAAGTAGTATCTTTAGTACAAACTATGCATGTATATTTGTAAACAGTGTTGTGTTTTCGAAACACATACATCCTGTATAGTATAAGTAACTAGAAAAACGCATCGAAACGTGAAATCCGCCAATAAACAGGTTAAAAACAGAGACCAGAAGCATTTTTCGATCTTTATCTTCACCTTATAATAAACAGATAGTGTGAATGTGCAATGATAACCTCTTTAAGAGATAAAGTGTGGCGAATGCAGTTAAGTATCATGTGTATATTTCTGCTATAGAGCCTAAATTGTCGGAACGATCATGTTGCATCCATTAACTGTACATTAAAATGTTTTCTTGTGGAATGCAGCGAAATACAACGCCTACAAATGCATCAGCCATTGTGGATCTCTCATTATGTAACCTGATTATACAGAATTTCTAAGCCAATCTTCAGTAGACTGTTATTTGGTAAGACACAATTTAATACGTACGTTTAGTTGCAATTTAAATGAGGGAATCATAGGCCAGGCCTCGTGGTTCGTTGAATGTTTGTGATTAAGCAAAAATGTATTGTAGCGAACATCTTGTTAGATTACCGTTGAAGTGAATTACTCTACTTTGTTGTTTTTTGTCAGATTACAGACCTTTAGTCGCCATTATATGTACATATTATTTTGATTAATAAGTCACTAATTTAAATAGCTTATGAATTCAACTTGATTAAAAGTGTTTTTATTGTTTATGTTAGTATCTACTAACATATGACATGAGATCATCTGATGTCATTTAAACATATTATTGATCACTGAGCTATTTCAAAGTTGTTTTATTTATTGGTACTGATGACCTCTAATTTATTGCCATTGCACGACTAATTATTCGACTTAATTTTATTGTAAGGAGTGTTATTTTGTCGAAATTTTTAGAGAGATATCTGAGATACATTTGTTAGTGAGGATCTGTCTCAGGTGTCTACATATAGATAAAAACAAATTTGAAAAATATAATGTAGGAGACACTGCTTTTGCTTATTATTTGATATTGTTACTAATGGGATAGCTTGTCAGAAAAAGTATGGGATATCGACGTAAGAGTAAAAGCACCGTAACTGACACCTTTCCTTTATGCCGATGAGCTTACATAAACAATGGTATAGGCTTGAGCGAAATAAGCAAGTCAGGATCGGAGCAAGCGAAATCCGTGGTACCTATCTGTTTATCCAACAGTCTATATATGGTTGTGTTTATTAAACTTAATACGTAAGTAATTGTATTTAGGTAAACTAAATGTTTGAGGCATTCCCTACCAGTCTACCTTGAGTTGATGCAGCGATAAAACATATTAAATACATACATACATTTAATTTACTACAAGAACCAGAGAGAGGTACCTACCCAATCGATGTACTAAATATCTCAGCTAATGTTTGGTTTTAATATTCGGAGCCGTCGTTTCTAAGATCATGTTATCAGTGATATATAGACAAAATTTCATCGCCTGTATAATACGACTCGTCCTCTCATACAAGCTGCAAGACGATTGCTACGAAGTGTCAGTCTTAGGACGTTTTCTGAAATGATTACCGTGTATTACTGTAATTTTTTTTATTAAATTATAATTATGATCGTTCATATCATATCTTTGTATTCACAAAGTAAGACAAAATAATACCGATATCATAAAGTTACTTACTCAACATTTAATTTCATTCAGTTCTTAAAGTGTTGTTTTAATTAATCTATTTTGATAACTTTAATACATTTTATAATTAATTATAAGATAAGTATGTGAAATTTCATGATAATTGGTCGATTAGTTAAAGCGTGAAAGCGTAAGAAAAACCAAACAAACTCACATTCGCATTTATAATATTAGTGAAGATTGGGATATATTGATATTTTCATGATGACAACTTCGCATCTTAGACATTCCACAATACTAGTAATTTAGTCATTTACACCGAGAGGCAATTAAAACTATTTTAGCTCATGTGCTCATCTCAAAATTCTGAAATCATCACTGCTTTCTTGGTATTTGATTGCTCCATAATTAATGCAATGTATCAAGTCTGTGAAGGTGTGTGTGTGCTTTTTACGCTGTTTTTCTGCGGTATGTTCGGAATTTCGGATTTACTTTATATCTCAATTATGACGGAAAGGAGATGATGAACCCTTTTAACCTGCTAAAGCAATATGTACTTATTTACGTTTACTTATAAGTACTTATTAATTCTATGGTTTATCCTACGAAATATGGTTGTATGTTTGTTAATTTGACTTACTTATTCTTAATTACAACTAAACAGATTTTTGAGCTATATTTATAAACTAAGCTAGAATTGTACAGGATTGTTTCATGGATTTGTATGACGGAAATGGAACTCGATACTTCGTAGTGTGAGATGAGGTTTAGTTTTATCAAATAGTTCTCATACAAGCAATTAAAACATCGTAAAAAAATAATTTGATTCAGAACTAGATTGCGTATCCATGTAAATATTATAATATAGGTACCAAATAAATAATAGGTACCAAAACTTTTTTAATAAATTTTTATTTTATGGGCACTTTAGCATTGACTATTAATGCAGTTCCGTCACAGGATTAATAAAATATAATATGGTACAAATAGCATCATAAACATAAAACAAACGATTTATAAATAATGTATTTTCGATGAAGGAATTCCTTGCCTATGTCTGTATTGTCTAATGAGTATCTACAATCTAATTGTTGGCAAGTCGCGAGTACATACGTACCTGTTACACTAGTGTCGATCACAGCGTTGCGTCATCATTAGGCAAAATATAATAGGACTGGTGAGTACAGCAATAATAAAATAATAAGATTTTAAAAGGCAGAGTCCTACGTTGCCAAATATTTGGTGACGGCTTGAATGAGCCTGCTCAACAGTGAAAAAAAGAAAAAAAACAAGTAGAAAACGTAAGCATATTACGAATAAAAAATATATTTTGTATCGTTCAACGAATTATGTCATAAAATAAAAATATATATTTTTTTAGACTAAGCATGTGACTACGTCGCATTGGGCATTTGAAGATTAAAGTGCTACTTCGTTGTTCTAGATGTATCACCTACCATATTACATTAGACAAAAAGTTTTAATGAATTTAATATACAAGGCAATAACGAGCACACTGCGGCCATTTTTAGTGACGGTTCGGAGCAACCAAATTGGCGAGGGTATGACCCACCACTCTTACAGGACACCGGCGAAGGGATAAGTGCATTGATTCTGTTTTTAACCTAATAAGATTTTAGAGGTTGTCTTCTCTACCTTTCCCATTACTCCCATTTATTTCATCTTTCAACGATTCTACCCTTAAAATATTCCAAACTATCATAGGCTACGGTGAACCGGTATGTTTGTTTGCCATCGTCTACTAGTTTTGCCGTGGCTTCGCTTGGTTTTTCGCATTTATAATATTAGTAAGTCAGGATACTAATATTATAATGGTAATAATTGATTTGTGATGATGATAATATGATGAATAATAATTTTTCATTGGAAAGTTATTTTATCCAGAAGTAACGAAGGTTATATAACATCACGCTACGAGTCACGGGAGCGGAGCAGTTATCATAAATATAGGTGATATAGCACGGACAAGCTTTTATAAAACAAAACGGTTACTTCGACTTGTCCGCATACGAAATACCAATATACCAATATCTACCTATAGACAGGGTGTTCCGAAACTCAACGATAACCTGGTACCGGGCGAGAGGCCAAGGTATACCAGTTATGAAAAAAATAAGAAAAAAGATCCATGTCACTTAGTCAAGCGATAATAGACATATTTCGAATAAGTTGAAAATTTCACACCCGTGCTCGCATTTTTAAGTACTGTGATCACAATTTTCTTTTTTTCATAACTGGATTGGATATTTTTTTACATAACTGTTATACCTTGCCCTCTCGCCCGGTACCAGCTTATTGTTGAGTTTCGGTACATCCTGTATAACCACCTTCGCGTCTGAAAAATCTTCAAGACTGACTTAGGTAGGGCGAACACGTAACATCGGTCGGAAATAGTTAGATTGGGTTACCAGAGCTAAACCTCGATGCATTGCTATATTGAACGCGCAGATCGTTGTATGACCTCGGCATATCAATTTTATGAAGCTGTTTTATGCTTCTAAGTCCGTCTGACGGCAAGCGACTATTGTAGTCTATGGATGTAACTAGGGTGAACAATTTTTTTTAAATATTATTGTTTTTACCTCGTTGGTTGTAAATGTAATATAGAATTTTTCAAATGATTAAGAAATCGTATCTATTATTTATAATAATATTACGTTTACGCGAGCGTTATAAATTAAAATTAACCATTGTATGCGGTTTTTATCGCTGCTTACTGTTAAAAATTAAGTGTAACGTAAAAAAACTGTGAAACATCCTGTTACTTTGAGAGAGCTCAAAGTATCATGAAGTTGTTTAGTTCTACGTAAATAGGAACACAAAAAAGTTTAGATATGTTCGTAAGTATTATGTACTTTAAAATAACTACACATCAAAACAATGAGAGGACCAGGTCTCTCCATGACCATGGCTGCTGCAAAGCAACAGAAACGTCAAGGAAAATATAAATTTGATTAGCTTTTATCGTAACTAAAATAAGCGCTTTTCAAATATACGTGGATGAAAGCCGTTTATGGTAGCTTCATAAAAATTTAAAAATATTGTGGTTTAATAAAATTCCGACCAACTGATACATTAATAGAAATAATTTTTATTTGTAGAAATATTTATTATTATTTTTTCAAAACATCTTGGAATAGTGTGTTTCGCCCGTGATAGGCAACTGTTTAACATCACCCAGACCGTGTTAATTTAGTTTAAAGATCTTTATTAACTCAAAAGAACATACAATCCACTTAATGAGCATAATAAATTACATTATAAATACAAAGTATTAAAAAATATGACAGTAGTGCGATCTGTTTGAAAAGTAATGACTCCAAAAAAAGTGTACTTATAATAAATAACGTAGCAGACGTTTTGTGAAACTTTGCTGCAATGACATAATACGATGCTGTGTATCTTTAATATTTTTCATGTTTATAGACTTTGGTTTTGTATTATTATTAGTATAATAATTATTATTATATAGTATAAAAAAATATATATACATATATATTGAACAAATACGACACTAGCATAATTTATTTTGTATGTAAAAATAAACTCTAATGTGTAATTAGTATTTTTTCAATTTTTAAATATATATGTAGGTATAGTCCTTTCTTCTTTTATGGTTTATTTATTTTATTTCACTGTATTAAATATGTTATATACTTGTTTTGTTGAATGTTTTGACATTTATTTGTAGGATGATTTAAAATATATTTCCGCTGATGTACTGTTTTATTTTATTTTTGAAAATAGGAATTCTTTCAATCTCTTTTAATTCATTAGGCAATTTGTTATAATGTTTGACACCGTCATACAATATATTTATTTTACCATATTCGGTTCTCGGTGTTGTAAGTGTTAGTTTGTTTGTGTTTCTTAGACTATGTGTGAATGTTCTTTTGTTATAGAAATTTGAGTATGAATATGTCCTAGAGTAATCTTTTTTATTAATGTACATATATTTTGGGTGTATATTTGCTTGAGATTAAATAATTCTATGTTTTTGTAGAGTGTAGGTGTATGTGTTAATTTGTGGTAGTGAAAGAGTACTTTTATTATTTGGTTTTGTGCACGCTGTACAGGAGTAAGGTTGGTTTTCGCAGCCGAACCCCAGATTTCTATTGAATAATTGATATGAGACTTAACGAGGGCGTTATACAACATTAACCGTGTTTGGCGTGGTACACAAAAAGCCATCTTACGCAATGTACCAGTAAGCTGTGTAATTGTTTTTCTTACGTGGTTTATGTGGTTGCCATGTGAGTTTGTCATCTAAGATAAGACCAAGATACTTTTCCTGATGGGATCGTTAAAGTAATTCGTTGTTAATGGTTAATGTAAGTAAGTAGGTTTATTTTTTGATTTTTGCAGCAAATATTATATAAGAAGTTTTCTTTGCATTAATCGTTAATAGGTTGCATTGACACCAACTACTAAAATGGGCTAAGTCTAGCTGTGCTTGATTTATTAATTCTGTTATGTCTTTTCCAAAATAGAAAAGGCACGTATTATCTGCATATAATGTGATTTGACCCGTTAACTTTATATTAGTTATATTATTGACATAAATTAAGAATAATAATGACCCAATTATGGAACCTTGTGGAATTGAAATTAAACTGCTATATACGGATTTTATCGCGTTGTTTATTTGACACTTTATTACAAAATTTTGAAAATTGTTACACTACTACTACTATTAAACTTTACTAATTTTTAAGCTAATTAAATTATTATTAAACTATTTAGATTTAATTTAATTTTACACTTTCCCCGACGTTTCGGTTGCTTTTCAGCAGCCATGGTCACGGGGAGACTAAGATGGCAGTTGTCTCAATGTTCCAGTGTAGTTATTTCAAAGTACCCGAACATAATTTAATCATTGGTGTTTCTATTTACGCAGAATGAGCTCAAAGTATCATGAAGTCTAGCTGTGGTTTGCTTCTTCTTGGGTTTGACTATTTTTATTACTTGATCCCAAGCTGGTGGTACATTCCAACCATCTTCTCTATTAAAATTAGGATGTTTTTTGATTTCAATAGCCTCGCGAAGCATCCTTGGTAGGAATCGGTGTTCTTTAGCGAGAATCTGTGGTTTGTCAAATCTCAGGTAGTGGTTGGTCCCCTGTTGCACATGTTCACACACAGCAGACTTCAACGAGCGTTGGTGTTTTACATCAGCTATGTGTTCTTTTATGCGGGTGCCTATGCTTCTCTTGGTTTGACCAATGTATGAGAGTCCACAGTCACAATCTATTTTATAGACCCCTGCATCTTGTAAAGGTAGTTGGCACTTGACGGATGGTAAAAATTTACTTATCTTCGTTGGCGGCTTGAAGTATGTGTTGATTGAAGCTCGCTTCAAGATGTAGCCAATCTTGTCAGTGACACCCCTTACATAAGGCAGTATAGCAGGCTGGCGCTCGACTGTGGCTGGCTTTTCTCGTGCCTTGTGGAATGCCACAAACTATAGGTAGAGGATGGCTTGAGAAGTCTTTACCTATTCTAACCACTTGTGTTCTGTTTTCCAAATATGTTTGAAATATGTTGCACGCGGGTCCTGACAATCCAAGGCTTTTTAACTTTGAAAGCAATAGAGACTCACGGTGTCGAACGCCTTTTTTAGGTCGACAAATATACCTAGACAAATGTTTCTTTGATCTATTTCTGAGCTAATTTTGGTTACTAAGTCAATTACCGCTGACAAGGTGCCTGAATTTTTACGAAATCCGTATTGTTGTGGTGATAGGTAATTAATTTCTTCTAGGTGTTTACTTAGACGGTTATATATCACCCTTTCATATATTTTTGACATGACTGCCAAAACCGAAATTGGTCGATAATTGCCAGGGTCATTTTATACTCCATATTTGTAAATAGAACAGCATTTGAAGACGCGTCTCGCAGCTGTTAAAACTCCTTAGTGTTGAGTTTGTTAATTTAAACGGCGTTGCGTTTGATGAGACATCTCAGTTGCTCTAAAAGCTGCTTGGCTTTTAGCTTGTACATCTAAACGAATCTGCGTTTGATGAAGTGTTTTATTAGCTCTCAAGACTCTCTGACGTTCGAGTTGTTCCTCCAACCACAATTGTGCTGGAAGAGCGTCTCCACGCTCTTATGAAGCCTGGCGGGTGGCTTGGACCTCCAGTTTGTCTTGGCTTTGGGAAAGTGTCTCATCAGCTCTTAAAGCAGCTTGTAGCTGCCTCCTTAATTCAACATGAACGGATAATTCTTAGGATCGAGAAATTTCTGCTGCCCGTGCCCGCGATGAGCTCATAGGTAAAGTTAGAAGTACGATTATTAACTATTTGCGAGGCATGCCGAAAAAAGTTATAAATACAATAAAATAAAAGAAAAACAGTAATACAGGTTAAGTACTAACCTAAAAGGTAAAACTGAGAGACTATTGCTTAAATAATATTGTCTTCTATTTACGCGAATATTATTCATTGAAATTAAAAATCCCGAGAAAAGCCAGCCACAGTCGAGCGCCAGCCTGCTATACTGCCTTATGTAAGGGGCGTCACTGACAAGATTGGCTACATCTTGAAGCGAGCTTCAATCAACACATACTTCAAGCCGCCAACGAAGATAAGTCCATTTTTACCATCCGTCAAGTGCCAACTACCATTACAAGATGCAGGGGTCTATAAAATAGATTGTGACTGCGGACTCTCATACATTGGTCAAACCAAGAGAAACATAGGCACCCGCATAAAAGAACACATAGCTGATGTAAAACACCAACGCTCGTTGAAGTCTGCTGTGTGTGAACATGTGCAACAGGGGACCAACCACTACCTGAGATTTGACAAACCACAGATTCTCGCTAAAGAACACTGATTCCTACCAAGGATGCTTCGCGAGGCTATTGAAATCAAAAAACATCCTAATTTTAATAGAGAAGATGGTTGGAATGTACCACCAGCTTGGGATCCAGTAATACAAATAGTCAAACCCAAGAAGAAGCAAACCACAGCTAGACTTCATGATACTTTGAGCTCATTCTGCGTAAATAGAAACACCAATGATTAAATTATGTTCGGGTACTTTGAAATAACTACACTGGAACATTGAGACAACTGCCATCTTAGTCTCCCCGTGACCATGGCTGCTGAAAAGCAACCGAAACGTCGGGGAAAGTGTAAAAATAAATTAAATCTAAATAGTTTAATAATAATTTAATAAGCTTAAAAATTACCTAGTAAAGTTTAATAGTAGTAGTAGTGTAACAATTTTCAAAATGTAATAATGTGTCAAATAAACAACGCGATAAAATCCGTATATAGCAGTTTAATTTCAATATTGCTTAAATATTAAACTGAAAATAAAAATTAATTGTGAAAATAGAATTGGAAGTAAGGATTGGATTGGAATACAACGGATTACAAAAAGCTCGCTTAAATAAAAAAAAACCAATGATGATTATTTACAGACCTTAAGCTTGTATCGCTCTTACCACCTCCTCTGTAGCCGCACACGATACTTCAGTACTCATAGCATCTGGTCTCACTATTACCCGTGAACGGTCCTCCAACACTTTCAACCGTGAGACAATAGTCTCAAACGATTGACGGACGGTAGCCAAAAATAAACCTCCGCATACTCGAATGGCTTTGCAGATCGCGGAACGATCGCGATCTTGAGACGTAAAACGCGATGTTCTACCACAATTGTGCCTATTACATGACGGCCTCACGTAGGTAGATCTAACCTTAAAAGAGAACGATGTGATAAACATTTTCTTTTGTAAACGCCAGAACCTAGTTCTATTACTTGTGAGCAAAGGAATCTGTATCCTACTTCTGATGTTAGGAATCAGAAGTCAAACACCAAAATGTAAGAAATTACTAACGCATATTAATAAAATATAATAGGACTGGTGAGTACAGCAATAATACAATAATAGGATTTTAAAAGGCAGAGTCCAACGTTGCTAAATATTTGGAGACGGTTTGAATGAGCCTGCTCACCCGTGAAAAATCCACCTAATAGCAGACATCCAGCGTAAGAATAGTAACACTTTTTCTGCTTTTTGCCCGGTAAGTAAGAATGCCGGCGGCTCATACACCCACCACTTCAGTGTCTTTCATTTCATTCCTTCTTTTATTCACTGTACACCTATTTTATTGCACAGTAGACACTTCATATTTATAGAAAACTAGCTTTTGCCCGCGGCTTCGCATGTGAACAGTACTTTTTCTAAATGATCGTACCATAGGGTAAGGACATAGGTCCTTTTCTGTACCACTGAAAATGATGATGATCGATCAAGAAGCTAAGGCGTGAAAGTGTAAGAAAAACAAAATAACTCACATTCGCATTTATAATGTTACGCCCAGTGACATCTCACGGCATTGTGGGAAAGACTCGGCAGTTCCGTCTAATAATTTACACCGCCGTCTATTGACATCTTACGGAACTACGTAGTAGGTATGCTTACGAGAATCGTAGAGAAGACGCTCGTACTTTCTCGAATCATCGTACTGTTTACATACCGGTTACAGCGTTACTAGAAAGCTCTAGAAACGCTTTACCCGCGTATAAATAGGGCGCACGCGCACCGCCGAGTCAGTTTACAATCGTAAGCGATCAAGAGTTCATCGCAGCGAACGGAAGCGGAAATACTACAGAGTTTGAAGCAGTACAGTGAAAAAGTGATTGTTGTGTTTTAAATTTAATTGTGTGTTTGAATAAAACGTGTTTTATTCGGTAATATTGTTTGCATTCTTATCCGTCGAATCCAGCACGTAACAATAATATTAGTGAAGATTGGTAAACAGGGCTGTCCCGTAAATAATGGTCCAAGCGAATGCAATGATTCTTTGCCTAATTATCTACAACTAATTTGGATGATTTTTTTAAGACAAAATATATTTCCATTTCCGATTTTTAATTTCTACTACCTAATTTCAATATTTTTTACACTGGTACAGCAAATATGTATAATTTTTCAAAATCTTTGTAAAATTAAAATTTTCCTAATAGTAGTGCCCATGACACAAAATAGCAATTTAGATAATATCAGTATACATAGTTTTTAGAGAAACAATGTCGGAAATGATGAAGTACTTTGTTCCTTATTATGAATATCCAAGTTTCATAATTTCCACTGTAAAAAAAATGTATCACATCTGAGTGACCCATGACTTTAAAAACATATGCACTTATTAAGGTTTCTAAAATGGTATAAAACTTATGTCTAGTCCTTCTAGTTACAAAGTTATTGCTATGAATCTGAGGAAGGTGCTAATTCAATAAAATTTTCTAATAATTTAAAATGCAACCAGGCTATTATTTTATTATTTTAAAGACCTACCTATCATCTCCTCTTTCATTTCAAGACGCCCACGCCTTTTGTTTTGGTTTAACGGTACGCCGCCGCGACACCTGGGTCACTACCTGTGCTGGAGCCGGACGGCAAAAGCTTAATCTTTATGTCTGCAATTATCCGGTTGCTATGTGTAAAAGAGATAGATAGCACCGGGCTTTGTTTGTTGTTGCGTGCAATTACACCTCTAACCTTGCCTAGTTGTACTTGCAGTCGTGATTACAACACAAGTATTTTTGCTCTCATCCGAGAAATAATAAATTATTGTGAATTTGGATCTTATTTTGCCTATTGATTTGGACTTTGTTTATTGGTTGACACTTGGCAATCATAAGGACTTGTGCGTTTAAATTTAAATGAAGAACAATGCCACGTCACCAGTAGGTATACCACACAGGAGTACTGAAACATGGATTTTATTTACGGAGAATGCCGTGGTAATGGCAGAGCGGCCGCAAGATTGTATCGCGAAAGATACCCGAACGAGTGTCATCCGATCATCAAGTTTTCGTTAGAGTCCATAACTTGTACCTAAAGGGAAGGATTCCGGGTTCCAGAATTGGTGGAGCTAGTGAAGGAAGACCGCAAGTACTAAATACAAGAGCCATACTAGCGGAAATTGAAAGTGATGCCTCGACTTAAATTCGCGTCATAGCACGGCGCACTGGTGTACCTAAAACGTCGGTGCATAGAGTGCTAAAGAAATATCAGTTGTACCCGTACCATTACCAACGTGTACAAACATTGCAGTCGTCGACTACCCTCTCAGAGTGGCATTTTGCCTAAAAATGCTTCGAATGATCCAGAAAGATCCGCATTTTTTTAATAACATTTTGTGGAGTGACGAGTCTTTTTGCAGACGAGACGGATATCTCAACATGCATAAAATAATAGTCCGGTTGCATTTTAAATACTAAGAAAATTTTATTGAATTAGCACCTTTCTTAGATTCATAGCAATAACTTTGTAACTAGAAGGACTAGACATAAGTTTTATACCATTTTCGAAACCTTACTAAGTGTAAATTTTTTTAAAGTCATGGTTTTCTCTGATGTGCTACATTTTTTTACAGTTGAATTTATGAAACTTGGATAATCATAATAAGGAAAAAAGTACTTCATCACTTTCGCCTTTGTTTCTCTAAAAACTATACTGATATTATCTAAATTGCTATTTTGTAACATAGGCAAACTCTTAAGCAATATTTTACAAAGATAAATTTGTAAAAATATTAATATTAGCTGCACCACTGTAAAAATATTGAAATTAGGTAATAAAATTTGTAAATCGGAAATTAAAAGAAATTTCGGCAAGCCTACAGCTTAAAAAAAATCATCCAAAGTAGTTGTAGATAATTAGGCAAAGAATCATTGTCTCACGTTTGGAACATTATTTACAGGACAGTCCTGTATATTAACATTTCCATGATAACAACATCGCATTCTAGACATTCCGCTAATTAGAATACCGTTATGTGCAATCCACAATACTAGTAATTTAGTCATTTACACAGATAGGCAATTAAAACTATTTTAGCTCATGTGCTCATCTCAAAATTCTGAAATCATCACTGCTTTCTTGGTATTTGATTGCTCCATATTTAATGCAATGTATCAAGTCTGTGAAGGTGTGGCTTATTACGCTGTTTCTCTGCGGTATGTTCGGATTTACTTTATATCTCAACTATCACGGAAAGGAGATGATGAATCCTTTTAACCTGCGAAAGCAATATGTACTTATTTACGTTTATTTAGAAGTACTTATTAATTCTATGGTTTATCCTACGAAATATGGTTGTATGTTCGTTAATTTGACTTACTTATTCTTAATTACGACTAAACTGATTTTTGTGCTATATTTATAAACCAAGCTAGAATTGTACAGGATTGCTTCATGGATTATGGCGGAAATGGAACTCGATACTTCGTAGTGTGAGATGAGGTTTATTTTTATCAAATAGTTCTCATACGGGCAATTAAAACATTGTAAAAAAATAATTTGATTCAGAACTAGATACGCAATCCATGTAAATATAATAGGTAGCAATATATTTTTATTAAAATTTTATTTTATGTACAATTTAACATTGATTATTAATGCAGTTCCGTCATAGGATAATGCATAAAATATAATATGTTATAAATAGCATCATAAACATAAAACAAACTGTTTATAAATAATGTATCTTCGATACAGGAATTCCTTGCCTATGTCTGTGTTGTCTGATGAGTATCTATAATCTGAGTGTTGGCAATTCGCGAGTACATACATACGTACCTGTTACACTAGCGTCGATCACAGCGTTGCTTCATCATTAGGCAAAATATAATAGGACTGGTGAGTACAGCAATAATAAAATAATAAGATTTTAAAAGGCAGAGTCCTACGTTGCCAAATATTTGGTGACGGCTTGAATGAGCCTGCTCAACGGTGAAAAAAAGTAAAAAAAAAACAAGTAGAAAACGTAAGCATATTCTGAATAAAAAATATATTTTGTATCGTTCAACGAATGATGTCATAAAATAAAAATACATTTTTTTTAGACTAAACGTGTGACTACGTCGCATTGGGCATTTGAAGATTAAAGTGCTATTTCGTTGTTCTAGACGTATCACCTACCATATTACATTAGACAAAAAGTTTTAATGAATTTAATATACAAGGCAATAACGAGCACACTGCGGCCATTTTTAGTGACAGTTCGGAGCAACCAAATTGGCAAGGGTATGTCCCACCACTCTTACAGGACACCGGCGAAGGGATAAGTACATTGATTCTGTTTTTAATCTAATAAGATTTTAGCACCTACCTTTCCCATTACTCCCATTTATTTCATCTTTCAACGATTTTACCCTTAAAATATTCCAAGCCATCATAGGCTACGGTGAACCGGTATGTTTGTTTTTGCCATCGTCAACTAGTTTTGCCGTGGCTTCGCTTGCTTTTTCGCATTTATAGTATAAGTCAGGATAGTAATATTATAATGGTAATAATAATTGATTTGTAATGATGATAATATGATTAATACTTATTTTTCATTGGAAAGTTATTTTATATAGAAGTAACAAAGGTTATAATTATAACATCACTCTACGAGTCACGGGAGCGGAGCAGTAATCATAAATACATATAATAGGTGATACTGCACGAGATAGCTATTATAAAAGAAAACGGTTACTTTGACTTGACCGCGTACGAAATACCAATATCTGGAACCACCTTCGCGTCTTTGAAATCTTCAAGACTGACTTAGGTAGGGCGAACACGTAACATCGGTCGGAAATAGTTAGATTGGGTTCCCAGAGCTAAACCTCGATGCATTGCTATATTCAACGCGCAGATCGTTGTATGACCTCAGCATATCAATTTTATGAAGCTGTTTTATGCTTCTAAGTCCGTCTGACGGCAAGCGATTATTGTGGATGTAACTCGGGTAAAACTAGGGTTAACCACATTTTTTAAATATTAACTTAACTTTTCTTTTAACGTCAATGGTGGTAAATTTAATATAGAATTTTTTGCAAATGGTTAAGAAATCGTATCTATTTTTTATTATAATCTTACGTTGACGCGAGCGTTATATATTGAAATTAAACCACTGTATGCGGTTTTTATCACGGCTTATTGATAAAAGCTAAGTGCTACGTTGTTATTACTTTTTAATTATTAAATAGTTCAAAATTGCACTTTTCTTATAAAAAAAACCGTTTAACATCCTGTTACTTTGAGAGACCTCAAAGTATCATGAAGTTGTTTAGTTCTTCGTAAATAGGAACACCAAAACATTGAATTATTTTTGGGTACTTTAAATAAATACACTTCAAAACAATGAGAGGACCTGGTCTGTCCATCACCATGGCTGCTGCAAGGCAACTGAAACGTCAAGGAAAATATAAATTTGAATAGTATTTCACATAACTAAAAGAAGTGCTTTTTCAAATATACCGGTAGGCAATCCGTTAATAGTAGTTTGATAAAAATAATTAAAATAAAAAACATGTGGACATTCTTTAAAAATATGACTGCACGGATGGCGTAGTGGTTTAAGAGGTCGCCTCACCACTGCGCGCAGTGTTGTGGGTTCGATGCCTACACGGAACAAAACTTTGAGTGATCCACAAATGGTTGTTCCGAGTCTGGGTCTTCTTTGTTTCCGTTGTTTGAATGTTTGTAAAGTCCTCCGCGATACAGAAAATATACCAAGTAGTCTTAAAAAAAAAACCTGTTCATCAGGTGTTATTTACAAAAAGTCCATTCCATTGGCCAGTTTTACGATATATAAACATTGTTATTTTATTATAACGTGCACTTGGCAGACTCTCAAATATAATACACTGGTCACTACTCTAACAGCGCAACACCTTAAAGGGCGAATGATCTTGATATCTTGACCTCCACATTCACAGTTCACACGTGTAGAGAAAGAGGGAGCCGCTTGTTTTCTTACATCTCTTACAAGTACGGAGGCACTTATCATATCCAGATTTCGATCCCTTTGATATGAAAAATTTCATCAGAATTTTGATATCTCAATAAACAAAACAGAAAGTTATTTGAGTATGACCTTTGTAAAAAAATCAAATGAGAATACGTTATGAAATTATTTTATGACATTTTAGCAATACACAAGTTTAAATACACACTTAGTTCGTCTCGAATTATGGCGCAGATAAGCAATGGCTGTCACGTCATCTATGAGCTAGGGAAAAATCCAAATATCAAAGATTCAGTGGTACCATCCTATGGAAATTAAAAGAGTGATAAAGTGATAATAGACCACGACTTATCAACGCGTCATCATCGAGGCATTCGAATAGTCGAATAATTTTTTTTCTGTAGCCATAACACATGGCTCAGGGAAATACTTGACCAGCCGAAGTGCTTCCTATTTGAGTTGATATTTGTCCGTCTTAAATATTTATAAGTTTACTAAATTTAACTACGCATAATATTCACAGCAACTCATTAAGCTCCTTAGGATATCAACAGATTGATTTTGTATTTCAATTTAAAATATAATATATATATATTTAAAATAATCACAGATCCTTAAGATCGCTTTCCATTACTAATAACTTGCCATCTTAGTATGGCTCAAGGCTACGCCGAGCAGAACATCATTAATTACATTTTTTTAATAAATGGTTATTAAACAATACATTTAAATTATGGGTAAGATTAATGATATAGATCGGTTAAAATAAGGCGGTTTAAACTGCCGAATACATAAATAGTGGGATCACGCCTATCTCACGATTGTATTAGCTTAAGAGGGAAGATGCAGGTGATAATAATTTGGTTTAACTGATCTTGTTGATCACTCAGTTCAGGAATAATAACCCGCATTTTAATATCTTTGTTGTTTAAAAGAGATTTTCGCCAGGGGTATTCTAGTTATAATTAATTCCGTTGTATTAAATATGACTATATAAAGTGCTTACGTCACGTCAATCAGAGTGATCTCTTCTTCTAGTACGACGCCAATAAACTACGTATCCCGTCAATCTAATATTTAATGGTGCAGAATAAAGAAAGGGAAGAGTCGTAATGTACAGCCAGATCTTCGCTTTCTGCATTCGCAAATGCCGGTATACTAATAGAAAAGAAGGAACAAGTAACCAAATAACTATTCGTTTTTGCAAATAAAATCTGGAGTAGCGGATTCTGCCCGCGGCTTAATTAGAGGGTTTACAGGCAATTGCTTAGGTACAGCCAGACCGTAATCATCTTTGCAATAATATAGAATTATATAAATACGAATCTGAAATTCTTTGTCTGTTTGTTTTTACTCTTTTAAGCCTACAAAAAAGGAGGAGGGAGATAGGATACTTTTTATCCAGGAAAATAGAGGTAAACATATATTTTTAATAGCATCAAGCTAGTGATGCGCGAAATTGTATTCGAATAATATTCGAATACAGATGTGCACAATGCGACTTTGTTTGTTTGTTTATTTATTTATTTTACTCAATACAACTACCATTACAGGAAGTAGTTGAAGAACACAGCCATACCTATGTATTGCGTTGTCGCTACATTTAAATATACTTCCAAAGCCATATTGCACATCGCTACATCACACTTGTATATATCCATATGACTGATGATATTTTACGACCTTAGTAGCGCATGGTTATGTATGCGACTGCTGTGCATTAGGTATTCAGGTTCCAATCTTGGCTCGAGCCAACAAAAACTTATAGGGTTTTCTGACAAGATTTTTTTGTAACAGTCCGGCGTTAGTAAGTTGGCGGTGTTACACGTTTAACACCGCCAACTTCCTATGCCTCGGAAAACACGTAAAGCCGCTGGACCTGCGCCTGATCTCTCTCCGGTCGTGTCGAATTACCGACGCATCGGTTTATGTGGGTTAGGGATCGGAGAGTGCACTTGGGTTTGCTGTGCAGATGACATATAACTAGGTATATGTATGACTGAAAGAAGGTCGAAATAAAAATACAATTACATATTAAATATATATTTTAGTGGTTATATAATAACGACAAGAAAACTTAATACATAAAATCTTAATAAAGAATATTAGAAAAAACTTTATCTGTAAGTTTTCCTATTGTGTTTATGTTCAGGACAATCCCTTATTAAACTCAAGCAATAGTCTGCCATCATAATATGGCTGTCCCATCGGCCTTGGTATCTTTCTTTCATTGTTATCATGTCCTCATAGAACCGTTCTTTATGTTGAATATCTCAAGAACCAGAGTCAATCTATACAAAGTAAATAGATTTCGGGTATGACTGATGAAGGTGTTTATTAAAACCAATAACAAAATTAACGCCGCAGAAAAAATATCTTTTTTGTTTCCCAGTGTTATGTATCCAAAAGTTTAAGTAAAATTAACCTGCCATTACTACATTTCTCTTGCTATGATTGAAATGCGAGTTTGTAGCAGAGAATTATCCTTATTCCTGCTGGTTATTGAGATTTTTTACAACCCAACCTAATAACGTTTCACTCAACATGATTATTAAATTGAAAACGTGACCACAATATTGAGAATTGCTATAGAGCTCATGTTGAAGGTGCTCGAGCGATAGACAGTATTTACCTTTTCATTCAATTTACATACATGGATACATATTAACGCGTATATATCAAAGAGACGAGTCTATTGCCGTCTATCGGGCATGTTTTGCAGAATCCGTGCTACTAAGGATTGCCTCATCGAAGACTTTCTACAGCATCAGCAGCAAATATAAGTGCTACCTACTTATATTATAAATGCCTAAGTGAGTTTGTTTCTTTGTATGTTACGCTTTCAGGCCTTAACTACTCGACCGATCATCATAAAATTTCGCACACACTTTGTCAGGGAAACAGAAAAGGACATAGGTTTCATCCAGAAAAAATACTGTTACTAACCTAACTTTTTCTCATCGCCTTTACCGCAATACCTGCAGACCTTTCAAAGTCTATGACCAGTGCGTCCTACCTGTTATGACCTACGGTGCCGAAACGAGGACACTCACAGTAGGGCTAGTCCAAAAATTTTAAAGTCACCCAGCAGGCTATAGAGCGAGCTATGCTTGGAGTTCCTTTGAGGGATAAACTTAGAAATGAGGTTATCCGTCAAAGAACCAAGGTTACCGACATAGCTCGCAGAAGAAGCAAGCTGAAGTGGCAATGGGCTGGCCATATCTGTAGAACGACCGACGGCCGTTGAAGCAAGCGAGTCCTAGAGCGGAGACCACGACGTCGTAAACGTAAGGTAGGACGCCCCTCGGCCAGGTGGACCGTTTACCTGAAAAAGGTAGCTGGGTCAGGCTGGATGGGAAAGGCGGAAAACTGGATGTAGTGGCGTAAAATGGGAGAGGCCTATGTCCAGCAGTGGACTGCGGTGGGTTGATTGATTGATTGCCTAACCTAACTTACATTTACGCGAGCGAAGCCGCGGGCAAAATCTAGTATATAATATTCGTAGGCTAAGTAATATCTCGAGGTGACATTTCATTTATTTATTTTTTTTTATTACCGTTGCAGTAGGAACTAACTTGACCTACCTGAATATATGTATGTTAGCATAGTCGATCGACATTTATTTATACATCAAATTAAGTGATTTTCTCAGTAGCGCAGCGGCAGTGAACGCTAATGAAACCTGCATGTATGAGGTTTGTGTTTATGTTATGGAGAACATATGGAGAATATGTTCTCCATTACATTCTCACAGTGTGCGTGGTGGACTTCGGCCTTACCCTACTCTCACTGAGATGAGGCCCGTGCCCAGCAGGGGGACAGTTAAGACAGGGCTGATATTATTATTATAATTCATACATAGTCTTAAGTTCTATGCTAAATTTATAATAGGTATAATTGCAGTTAAATACTAATGCAGTAAGTTGATATTTTAGTTTAAAAGCCAAACACCAGAATCTAGTTTGATGCAAAGTGAACTTTAAACGTAATTACATGTCAATAAAATGGGGCTACATGGCAATTACTTTGCATCGTGATTGATAATTCTAATATTCTGTTTACTATAGATTGGTTACCGTATTTACCGTATGTGTAGTAAGATGTGTCAAAAACTAATGCATTTATTACACGAACTATTTGTGGCAATCTGCGTTTAACGCTGATTTTATTTAGTAAACGTCACATCGGTGACGCGTGCGACTAACTTAGTTTCTTATATAATATTATATAATAAAATTAGCAGCAATAGCCTTGTGGCTACGCAGAGGTCTGAAAAAGCCTAATTCACTATTAAGGCGCACACCTGAGACTTTTCGGATGCATTTCTGAGAGTTACCCATAATGCACTCGAAGATATGTGAAGTGAGCCAACCCACACTGTGGGTTGGCTGACTTCACATGGGCCACACCCCTTTTTAAAACTAAAAAGAGGCCCGTGCCCAGTAGTGGGATAGGAGGATACATGGCTGATATTTATTATTGTTATAAAAGTAGTATATTTGCTCCAGTAGCGAGAGTCGGCTCAATTGTAGTTCAGGCAATGTGTTGATAATTGCGCGCTTGTCATCATTATAAATCAATTAATCAGTCAATTGTATATACTTTATTTTATATATTGTAGGTAGACTATACCTATATTCAAGATATGTTAACCGATATTTAATTAGATTTGAAATTAAGCAAAGAAAAAGCTATTTAAGGATTTATTGTTTTTACTCTTAAAACAGAATAGTTTCACTTATTCGCCTTATTCAGATAAAAATATCACTATTTGGAAGTAGTAGTATAGAAAAGTATCCTGAATCCGAGTGTACAGAATGTAAAGGTAAAGACTAAAAATAGTGATACATGGTGTCTAATATTGAACTCTATTCACAAATTTTTGTAACAAATCATTTATAAATGTCTGTCTTCATAGATTGGATTGGGTTTATGAGGTTTTAATGTTACCTGAATATTTATTGCATATTTAATTTTATTAATTTTAAAATGCACTTAACATTGTAAAAGTATTAAAATGATGTCATAATATTTAATTAGGTTAATAAAATCTCTATTATGTTAAATAATTGACAAAATATGATATTTAATTAACCTTGTCTAAGGACACATTTTTTATAATATGTATAAACGGATGATAAAACTACTAAACCGATTTTAATGAATGAAGTGTCAATAAATTCGTAATAATGGCCCGGGTGACGTAGGTTATATAAATTTAATAAAAAATTTATATATCGGCATTTAAATTTAAATTTATCAAAAGAAAGGTATTGGCGAGCACATTACAAATATGTATATATATTATATTGTTTAACTCAAAATATATGTTTAAAATGCGGTCGTACAGTTCAAAATATAAACAGAAAATGAATGTTTAACTGAAAAGTACCTATTAAATAAAAAAGAAAAGTAAAAAAAACTATAACCCGACAACGCATTTTTGTACCTATGCATTTCTGGATTTCTATCTGAATTATTTTCTTGTTTCATTCTTTTTAGACCCCTTTTTTACGTAGTCGGGTTATAGTTTTAAACTTTATTTTTTTATATTGTTTGTGACAAACAATGATAGCTTGTGTTGTGGAACACAAGTAAGCTTAAGACGCTTGCACTGTATAAAAGTTATGTCGTCAAATTTTCTAGTAGCTGCAATCGGCATCAAGCTGTTTGAAGTATAGTAAAGAACCAGACACCTTGATCATTTTTATTGCGTAACTAATTAATATTTGCATCATCCATTATATCATTATAAAACGATGTTATGTTATTTTAACAGAGAAGATTCTTTAGTAAAATTCTTCACTTGATGATTGTTATAACACTTTTTCTACCAAAAGTCTTCGGAAATGTAGTTTGGTATCCATATTTTGCCAGTTATGTTTAGATTTAACTTTTACAGTGGCAAACTACTTGTTATTACATTTAATTTGATATTGATCTTAATATTCAAATAGAATAGAAGATCAATATAATAATAATAATAATGAATGTATGTATTTGGACTTATGATTACATTTAGGTTCGAGGCATATATAGATTTAGAAAATAAATACCAGTTTCACATAAACATACGTTTATTCATACACCATTTCTATTTACATTGTCAAACTACAATTATTCACTAAATAAATAAAATGTGCGAGTTTCGTCGTGGTATCACAGTCCTCCTCGTGAGTTCAAGCAGTCATCGTCTTTAGGAGTCACGTGCGCTAATATTGCTTTGAAATCGCAACCAAAACACACCATACAATACCCTCGGTCGTTTACTACTGTTTTATTGTTAGTTTTACTATAGCCCATTCTTGAAATCGAACTATACACATGCCTTGCAATGTGAGTTATATCGAGATCATCATTCATTCCAAATTTAAATTCACACATTCAATTTAAAAAAACATTGTGTCTTGTAAAAAGACTTCTTAAAAAGTTGCGGTTATCTTTAAAACTCTAAGCCATCACACAAATATATTTTTTTAGAATATTTTTTTTCACACCTGTGATTCCGTTTGCGATTTCAAATGTTTAGCTGCGTGAATATTGATTGAGATCAGTAGTGGTAGCCACCACCGGCGCCACCTGATCCGGATCCGCTGCCGCCGGAACCGCCGCCGCCATTGTAGGAACCTTCGCCCCTGTAAAAAAAAACAGTTACTCTTTGTGTCTGTTGAGTGAGGTTTGTACCGAGAATTAAACTGATGAAATTAATTTTCACAATGAAATAAATGCTGACCGTTGTGATTCAAAATTGATTGATGCTGATATATGTAGGTGCTTCATGGGGTAAAACGTAACTATTATGACTATTACTATGTCGTTGTGTTACTTCAGTTCTATCTGCCTGCCTGCTTTTCAAAATAATTGTCCTTTTGAAATAAAGGAGGATTTAATGCAAAATATTTAGTTTACCTTTGTAGCTATGTCAACAATGCTAACACGATTCGACAAAGATATGTATTTTATGTAAACTGCGTATATATTGTTTATTGTACTAGCCAACAATAATGCTTTTTACGTTAGCTTGATCCTCATCTTAAAACTTAAAACCACTCTGTCCTTTTCTGTTCATCTGACAACGTGTATGCGAACTTTCATAACTATCGGTCGTGTAGTTAAGGCGTGAAAGCGTAATAACAATAAACAAAGAAACTCACATATGTATTTATAATATTAGTTAGGAAATAAACAACTTTAGGTAATTCATCAATGAGTACTTTTTTTTTATTTCCATTCACACTTGTTTGCATTTTCTGTTTCGTGTAGAAGTTTCTAATTAAAATCAAAGCAAGTAACAAAGTTAAGATCAATCTAAACGCACTAAACAGCTCAATATTTCTCTTTAGATCTATAAAATCGAAATTAGTCTTTCGCTTTGAGATCTGGAGCATTTTAATCTTACTTCATTCTGTAAAGTGTTCGTAATTGAAATAAATAGAGCCGCCCATTCGGCTCAATTACAAAACAAGTACAGTTTCTATAGGTACACGTAGTATTTGCTAACTAAGGAAATGGTAGGGTTCATAACGTCAAGTGTACATCAAAGTAAATGAACTTCATTCAAGAGTTTGAATAGCTAGATGATCCGAGCTCTCATAACGTGTGAAGTTGTTCCTAAAAAGTCGATATAATGTGCGTTTATTTTGTTATATCGATATATTTTTAATTGTATTGCACTATGAAAGTCATTGCTACTTGATATGTTTGTTCATTCTGAAGTTAATGAAAAACCTACTAATAGATTTTACCAAAACGGCTTGCCATAGATGGCATAGATGTATGTATATCACTCAGATCATCAGAAGATGAGCTTTGTCTATCAAGATCTGTTCACCCTGCGGTGCAGCTAACTATTTTATGAAAAGAGAAATTACTTTTGCTTGATTCGGTAATGAAAACTGCAACCCTAACTTTTTTTAAAATGTATTTATATTATTAGTATTAAGTGATGATGCAGTATATGTAAATATTATACTTACGAGGATGGGTTGCGCTTGTTGAACTCAATGGATTTGAGGATTTCTTCAGGGATTGGTGGAGGAGTAGGTAGGTGAGGTCCGACGGGGTGGAAGCCGTTCTCGTCGGCGGTGTACGTCAGTTGGATCTGCTGGCCGTCGGGAGTGCGGAACGAGAACCCTCCTTCGGCAGTCACTGCGGGACCCTCGGGACCTTGAGCGCGGGGCGCGCCGCTTTCGTGAGCTGATATACCGTTGCCGGTTTCGTAGCTAAATAGAAAAGTAGCGTAAATAGCTTATCAGTAATCTACATTGTATATATTCAGTTTTTAGCTATATAAATTCACTTTCGGGACACGAAATATATAATGTTTACAATAAACGACAGATTTTTGGAAACAAATATTAATCAATCTATCCTCACCATAGCGGCAAATATTTATTGATTAATATTTGTTATAATAAAATAATCAATACACATACAATAATGGCTATGGTGTGTAATGAAGTTTATCCAATATAGTTACTCTCAGAGTATCTTAAAACATTAACGCGGCTTGAAAGGTTGTACTTTTAATCCTACTATTGCACTAATGAAGTGAGCTTTCTTTATTCACAAACATTTAGCTGTAAGAATAAACGAGAAAAATAATAATTTTAAATCCCAAATAATCTAATCTCATATTAAGAAAAATAAGTCTGTATTATGTTGAGTAATACTAAATACCTTTTTCAAATGGATGTGTTCAAAATTCTATTAATATTAATAGTCAAGATAAAGTATATCTTAGCGACTAATACTTAATGAATTTTCTATCTTCTATAACATTGCCTCTCTATTTTATGCACAAAATAAACCAGAAAGCGATCACGAATTTTAGCCATAAAAATATGCTAAGAGGATTCGAACTTTAAAACTACTTAAGATATTAAAAATTCATACTCGAAATGGTAAGTTCCGTCCCCGTTGTTCACGTTTTCGAACTTGGTGATCGGTATTTGGTTGCCGCTGCCGCCGCCGAATCCACCACCGCTTGAACCGCCGAAACCACCGCCAAGGCCGCCATTTCCGCCTCCGCCGCTACCAGAGCCGAAACCGCCGCCGAGACCGCCGTTTCCAGCGCCACCGCCGAAACCGCCGCCTGCGCCTCCGCCAGATCCGCCGCCGAAACCGCCGCCGTGTCCACCATTACCAGCACCACCGCCGCCACCACCACCGGGGCGAGGAGGGAGGTACTGAGGCTCTAAACGACCACATGAGCCGATCGCTATCAGCGTCATCGATAATATCAACTGAAAATAATATTGTTTTGTTAAACATTGGCCATATAATACCTACCCTTTTCAAACGGGATAAGCTAGCTCCTAACTGCACTTTTAAATTAATTTATATAACATTTCACATCAAATATATTAGTATGGGCTTTCTCTTTATTATTTGTAAAGAGCAGCGATAGCTCAGTGGGGAGACCAACAGACTGCAATGCAGAGGGTCTCGGGTTCGAACCCACGTCGCGCACCACTGACTTTCGGAAGTTATATGACTTTTCGAAATTATGTGCGTATTCATTGACAATTATCGCTTGCTCCGTGCCTCGGAGAGCACGTTAAACCGTCGGTCCCGGGTGCCATGAACATCTATGGCAGTCGTTATTGGGAGGTGTCGACACAAAAGATCCCACTGGGTCGAAGTGTCGCCGGTCTGCACTGACTGGCCCCCACATAAGATACATAGTATTTGTAAGGGATAGCAAATATATCTAGGGTATCCACTTTTAATTTAAATATTTTGAAATAGTAAAGAAGATTACAAAAATTATATTACACTCCCTTTAGTTTTAGCTGCCCTATTTTTATATACTACCGGAATGTAGACAGATTTATAATATATTATAACAAAATTTATTGTACCTATATGTGTATGTTTTAGGTTTAAGTTAGAATACACAAGATACAAAATACATAAAAGTTGTAAAAAATGGGGGTTTATGTAATAGAATAATGGTAAGCGTAGATATTGGTAAAGCTCACAATTAGAAGCTTTTACTGATCGCTAATCAATAGTTTCTAATAGGTATATTCATTCATTAAGAAAAAAGAAATAGTAAATTTTGTGAATAGTATTTTACAGGTATAAATAATATGGAAAAATTTTGCCAGGCAGTTTTTTACAGGGAACAGAGATGATTAAATTCCACACTTTCAGGGAACTGGATCTTGCTCCGGTAATATAGAGAAATCTTTGTTTTTTATATATCGTCTTTTAGATATAGAACTATTTTTTTAACCAGTATAGGATTTTCCTGTACTTACCAGGGTAGTGGTCATGTCGGTAATTGTTTTGTACAAGTGGACAGGCGCTCTTTGCTGTTCAGCTGTTTGCTGAATACTGTTTGCGAGGATGTGCCTCGTTTTATATTGCTCCGATTTGCCCTTTCTCGGTTGCTTCACCTTGTGCGTGCTCCACCGATATCGGCGAGTGAATCCGTGTCTCATTGCCCCACGCCTCGAGCTCACCAACATTTAGTTAACCTGGAATTCCCTTTACGGATGTACTGTTCCTTTAACAAAGCATTTCTAGTTGCCTTCAGGTGCTTCCTCGAAGCGGGTGAACCAATGCAAAACAAGTATATAGGTCAAATTGTGTACAAACTGTTGCAGCACTTGCTAGTTCACACTTGCGAAAGCTTACAACTACATGATTAAGTTGCGTTAGCTATTTCCATTGAGCTTTTCCTAACGACTCTTGTCGGCGTCTACATCACTTGATGTATGGGAAAATGCGCATGCGTTGTAAAGTTTTGATGCCGTGTATAGTAAATTGTAATTGTAGGATTTTTGTATTATGCACTATATGATTAGTTTATAATGTAGAAGACTAATGAAATACAAAAGCTTTTAATTGTACTTTTGTATATCGAGAGAGAATAGTCGTAGTGCAAGCTTTAAGATTGGGTTTAAAGAGATTTAGTTTGTAATTATACTGGACTGCAAGATAAACAAACATTTGTGAAAGTAATTTAAATGAACCTAACTTTTGCAATCTTATCTGAACTCTATGAAAGTTGTTAATGAAACCGGTACATCTTACATTCAACTTCATTATGATTTATTTGTTATCTTCTTTCATTATTTTCTTTTAAAGTCAGTCACATGCAAAACTATTAACTAATAATTAAATATCACCTTTTGTCTCATTAATTAATTCTCGCCTTATGACTATTAGATATGGGTCTTGTAAACGCATTCAAATATATCTTTTGGTCTAACTTGAATGTAAGAGTTCAAATGATATGAATCTTAATCTGAAATTTGATACTATAATTTATTATAAGTTATGCATTTCCCAAAACTGCACATATGTCCTTGTTAATATCCAACCAAATGTAGTATTAGCTGTCAATTATTCCAAATATATGAAAGTAGCATTGTTAGCATAGGCTAAGGGAACTTTCAATTTCAAACAAGTGGGTGGTAAGTTGGTTTTGTGTAAATGTCACATAGCATTGAAGTTCGAGTCCGTGACCGTTCGAGCGGCGCTCCTATCGTGTCAACGACAATTACTTGAAAATGATCTTGTTCCGATCCTCGCTCGGTAGCAGTACCTATTGATATTTACGAAATAATCGCTTTTTTAATATCGAACAATGCATGCTCAAGGATCATTTGTATTACTTTAATATTTTGCTAATGAATTTGTGATATAAATGTTTTTATATAATTTTAATATTGTAACATGCATATGAATGACATCACGTTTTTAAAAAGACAATTATTATACTTATTTGCTATTCTCTGCGGACTAATAAAATAACATTTCATACTACTAAGTTCCTAAAATCGTAAAAAGCTTACATAGCTAGCCATTCCCTCTTATATACGATGACAATGCTCATATTTTGGTAGTCATTTTTTAATAATGTTACGGAAATAGAATTTTATAGGCGTAATAGATAAATATCAGAGCCAAGTTTATCCTAAGCCCTCGGGTCGCTATTCACCTATTGCGCCACGCTTCCTAAAAGTGCCGAGCCTTAATATCGACGATATAATAAGATCGGCCTCGATCAACGCCACCATTTGACATGATCCGTATTATAAGTGTATAAAGATATGTTTCCAGTAGACAAACTAGCTGATTATTTGCTGGCTCACTTTACGTGTCCTTAGTTACGCATTAACGTGACAACAGGTGCCTCTTAATATTCGTACGGTTAAGCAGCCCTGTTGCATGGATAGTCTTAGCGTAAGTTGGTTGTAAAATTACAATATATGAAAAAGGAAATAGTACCATAAAATATTGTTAACACACTATAAATCTTATTTACGGGTACTTATTTATTTAATATATAACGTATTACATAATCTTGTACAGTTTCTACTAGATTGTTTGTACCACATGGTAGAGGGTGTGTTTTTTAACTAACTTATAGACAAAATTAAGATAGAGAGCATGCACCATAACGCACAGTCAGCGACATAAGATGATGCACACCTGAAGATTTCGATTGTCTCTATCTTTAAAAATTATAACAATTGCTAGTTTTTTATTAAAGTAATAGTTAAATAATAGTTGATTTAATCATAAAATACTTTTACAAATATGTTAAATGTTCACCTACTTATATCGTTGACAATACATACAGTCTAATTGAGTTGCCTTTAATACGATTAGACTTATCATTACTACGTATTAAGACATTTTTATTTTTGTTTTGTAATACAACTCCTGCACTAGAAATAAATCATATGTCGCGGGGGGCTTTATAAACATTCAAACCAAGAACATCCAGACTCGGTACAACCATTTGTGGATCACACAAATTTATGTCCCGTGTGGGATTCGAACCTACAACACTCAGCATAGAAGCAGTGATGAGGCGACCACTTAAACCCCTGGCCGTGTAGTCAAAGAGTTTTCATTCAGCAAAGAGTTTGAGGTTTTGAGATTTCTAATGAGAACGTAGCCTTATAACCACAGCAGAACTAACATCTATAGCTACAGTGGAACTCAGGCGATTGAGAAACTGGAATATTAGAAAATGGTATCTTCGGTCGTCTATTTAAGTTGTACCTAAAACCTTAAGATGTGTCTATAAATTCCGTTCGGGTGATATTTAATTAGATTACATTTGACTGATTATAGTTTTATTACAGTGGGAATTGTTAGGAATATAAATGTTGTGGTCGTATTATATTTCCTTTGTTGTGATAACACTCGCTTTTGCTCGCGATTTCGTAATTTACGTGAATTAGTCTGTGCTCCATAACTCCCTTTCTATTCAAGTGAATTAAATGAAACGTGGCTTTGTTTTAAGTTGAATCGTAAACTACTAAACCATAACAACTGCTCCAACATCCGTGAAAGGGCTCTCGTAATTTGAAAATTAAAGAAGTGGTTTAAAAATTCGAGTACCCGAACAGTACTGAATACTCTCTGTACCCTTTGGGTTCGGGTTGAGAACCCGAACAGCCTTTAAAGTGGCACTCCAAGCTAGTAAACAGCATCAAAATCCATTAGGCAGTTTTTGCGCGAGTCTCGAACAAACCTACAAACTCCAACACTACAGATTTCTGGTATACTTTATATTGTAATTATAAACACAGTTATTAGTTTCATAAAAGTAAAGACAAATTGCGCTTTAGAGGGGCCTGTGACTCAGTAGTGATCACACAGATTTGTCGCTCTGCAAGGTTAAATAAAATTGTCATCTTCTGGGTTATAGATTTAGTGTCTGGCGCAGTGGTAGCGAATGCGACAGCTGTGCATAAGGTCTCGAATTCGAATCCTGGATCGGAACAACAAAAAATTATTAGGCTTTTCTGCTGAGAAATATCAATAGCAGCCCGGTGTTAGGTAGTTGGCGATATTAGGCACCCTCGTGCCTCGGCAACTACGTAAAGCTATAGGTCCTGCGCCCGATCTCTAACCAATTGTAACAGATTGCCGTCTCATCGGGTTATGAGGGTACAGTGAGTGCACTTATCTCTTGCGCAGATGGACAGTCTTCATTAAGTTTGGCCGCCGTGACAGAAATTCGATCTAAAGGATATTATTATTACAGATGGATGACACTAAACACGTAAAAACTTACGTACTGGCTGTTATGCGCATCTATGACACGGTAATGGGATTTAATATCCTGAAATATGTGAACATCTAAAAGCATTGTCATCGGATGCTTAGAACGAGACAAAATTATATACTCTATACGCGCTGTTTTATTGGCTTCAATGCAATGACAATGCTTTAAGATGGTGTTAAAGGCCTGTATCTTATATTAACTCCATTGGATTGCGGAGGAAATATCAGGTCTTGGAATATCTACTGGTACCACATTTGTAAAAACAAATTGTAACTTTTAGTAACTATCAATCATTGAAGCGTTTGGGAATATTAAGATAATAATCCCAAACATTAATACTTATACATTATTATTATATATAGGTATATATATATACGGTTTATTTTGTAAATATATTTTATGTTTATTGTACTCATTTTAATTTGCACTTCCCAAGGGTAGGTTAGTCTGTGTATTATAATAATAAATTGTTGTTTGTTTTAATATGTACCATATCGATCGAATAAATAAATAAAATTGAATTTAAATCACTGGTAATAATATCAATTGTATACATATAATATCTGAAAAATATTCTTAAATACGTTCTACTTAAATCAGCTTGAGAAGGCGAAATATTGAGTATTGTATATTTAAAACGGATTTTATCACAGTTTATTTTGTTTATAACTTTTTGAATTATTAATATATATAGTTATTATTAAAATATAAATAATTCAAAAATGTTGTCGACATATTAACTATGCTAAAGACCGTTTTTAAGTAGTTTAATTTTAAGATGACAGATACATAAAAACCTTAATCTTTATTTGATTTTTATTTATGACACCACTTTAAAACTAAATGCTAGTTCATTGATTAGTGTTAATATTCCTCACAGAAATTAAACCAGAAAAAGATGTCTTATTATATTTTTTATTATATTTAATCAAATAAATTAATTTAGTTACTTATAAATCACGACGAAGTTCTCTCTTTGTTAGGGCGAACACATTTTAGTTAGGCTTTAGAAATTTAATGTTTAAACTGGTAGTCTGCCTGATTCTAGAATAGCGACATCCCTAATCACGTGCATGATCTGAGGAGACAGCTGGTGATTCTAAGCAACAAATTTTAGGGGAAGTATATAAATACATCCCCTAAAATTTGTATGATGAATAGGCATAAGCCTATTCAGGTTTATGTCAAACGACCCCGCCGGCCAATCTAGGTGTGAGTTATTGTCCTCGCTTTACAACTTAATATGAAAGTCTAGTCGTTATCAAACATAACTACGTGTCCCTAATTATTTTAATCAATTAATACCCTGCCTGCTAATATTATAAAAAAACACTTAGAACAGATTAAAGTTTTCCATTAAGTTTCACATTATTTATTTCTTTTGTTAAGTTCATTCCTAACGTGTAGCTTACCTTAATTAATTAATTTTAAATTTTCTGTTTTATGCTATGTTGTTATGTATGTGCATGCTGTGGTCTCCTATAACTGAAGGAGTACACTTTACAAAACTAATGTTCATTTGTCTGTGCAATTTTGTTTATATTCCTTGTTGGAGATCCTTAATAAATAAATATAAGGGCGAAGGTAATTCTGTCAAAATATCTTTATCTTTTATTTGTTGTCATGTATTGTTAAATCCTCATTTTTATATACAATTCGAATGCGTACATCTACATGTAATTGCTAGCTAATAAAGCCTATTTAGATTGAATATCTAACTTCTCTATCTCAAAGTAATAAAACTTAAATTAGTAGGATATTACAATACTATACCGTCATTTTTGTGAACGGATTTGAGTGACACTTCACACACGCCTAGAACATGTTCAGACACACATAGGATATTATTCCGGTATGCATCCCGTTGCATACATGCGGGTAAATCCGCGGTCAGGAATTACATCTATATACTAATACGTGAAGCAAAAACTATGTAGGTACCCATTTTTACGATAATTGCGTGAACGGAATAGTATGAAATTTGGCACAGTTAAAGTTTATATGGAAAAGGAGGGGCGAATCCTAATATTTTTATAAAATATGCATTAGAAATACATTAAATTAATGAAAAAACACTACACGCACACAACAATGTATTTGACACACGTAGTCGAATCGCGTTCGTAGTATTTCGACAATGTTCGTCTGACGTCGTACAATTCTTTGTAACTATGGTTACCTATACCTTATTTATATGTAATAGAGAAAAACAGAAAACAAAGTAGCAAGCTTAGGAATTTAGGTCGTATTTTGACTACTAGGCGACCGCTAGTATATATAAATTGCTAAATTGGTCTTTATGTTGTCCTAGGATTAGGCCTACAACAATCTTTTACTTATTCATAAGTATAAAAAAGCCATGCATTTTCATACTTTTTTGTGTATTCCGATTATTCATGAAGCCCAATAAAACGATCTCCTTAACATGACTATACTATTATACCTATTACACACTGGTTATAAAATTAAACTTTAATAAATAAAGTAATGTTTAGTTGTAGTTATAGTATACCTAAGATGCATGGACTCAATCATTTGAATTGAATACGTCTATAAAAACTAGGCATTCAATAAGGTATTCCGTAGAAATCTGCTGATATAAATGCAATCGCAGACATCGATAGGGATTCAATAACAGATCGTAATAAAAAATACAGAGACAATCATGTAACCGGAGAGCTACGGCGGTTCCACTACAGGCGCCTCGGGAATGCAATCAAAATGGTTCAACTGCACTAGAATGGATTTCAAATAATAATTTCTATAGAATACTAACCGATATGAACTGGTATAATCTATATAAGTGTCTTCAAGTGTTCGGTAAAAACTGCAATTTCCTGAATGAGTGGCTCTGGGTAAACGTTTATCTTGTATCTAATCGATACTATTATGAATCATCAGATCAGAGCTATGTGAAAGTGCTGCGCTGATTTTCTCACATTATGTGGTGAATCCCTTGAGAAATGACGAAATATTTGATAATAATTGTCAGTATAATAAACAAAAGTTTTTAAGTTATCACTTGGTAGAGTACCAATTATATTTTATAAATGGATATGTTAAATGCGAACTTTCCATCTATTATTATTATTTAATTCTAAATAAAGATAGATTTCTCTTAAATTTTTTTGTGCATTTATTTGTGCAAACATATTTGATATTCCGTGACATAATCATATCGCGTTATAAATGATCAAAGGTTTATTACCTGCTGCGAAACCTAGTAGTAGCCTTCTTCCATGAAAGTTGTATTGGTACTTGTACTTTGTACCTTGTGTACTAACGAACATGAATGCTTAACAGTAGCAAACTATTAATTATGTGATGAAGTATGTTAATCAACCATTCTAATCCACACTGCAGTTTCAAGTTGCGAATAATGGCGATACAAACAATTTACAAGAACTCACATGTTTAACTTGTTTTAGCGACAGAGTTATACTTACTTTAACTCTATTTTTATTACATTTACAGATCATGTGACTGATTTATTTACGTAACTTCAGGAAAAAATGTCTGGCGAATCTGAAGATTTAAATCTGTGGGGACATTAAAATATTTATGTAATGTTCCATTTGATCTAAAAGTTTTATGAGATGAAAACAAAAAAAACATTCTGGCCGGAAAATTCGACAACTTTATTCATTCTTTTGAGGAGCTCATAAAATTTCGGGTAAATTTGATTGTTTCAAGATTTCATCGTGTCAGGGTCGGTCAAGAATAACAATCAGTCTATACTTGTGTTTATACATACGGGAGTGATTTTATATGCCTTGAGATTTGTTCGAAAACAGAGCGAAGAGATGCCTTTCGATTGGTAACAACTTTCGACCTCCAAAACACTTGTGTAAGACACTATTTATTTTGTATCTCGAGTGACGTAAAAGTGAATTATTTCCCTTTTAAACGAAATTAGCACCTACGATGTAGAGCGTGATATCTCAATGTCTTTTCTATGCAAATCGTATTAACTGTGAGTCTCTCGTGGGCTTTTTGTCGGTAGACTAATCTACCAACCAAATGAAAAATTAAAAATGTAGTACCTTATTTCATGGTAGACCTCATCACAAAAATTTAAATATAAGTAAGGAAGATAATAACGGTAAAGTCGTTCACCTATTCCCAGACACAATTTAACTTCGCTCTGTTGTTGCTCTTGTGAAGTTGTCGGATTACCAAAGTGAGGACCCAACTGAGAAATGAGCATTCATGAAACATGATATGGCTAAAGCAGCTTGACCTGTAAACACTGATAATAATTTACTGCGTGTTAACTGTTAAGTGAGGTTGGCAGAGGTTTATACGTCCAAATTTCATCAGCTATTTTAGGTCCCACGTAATGAGAGCGAGCATACTTGTTAGTTCCAGCCCTCATTATTGAGAATTTCTTGACAAATACGCCAAATAACACTTAGCCCGATCATGCACAGCTGTCGTGTCGTATTCACGACCGCCGCGCCATCCAAGTCTCTCATCATCATCTCATCTCTCTTTTTATTATTGTTAGAATAAAAAGAGAGAGAGGTGGGTTGGTACTTTAATACATAATACACCGGTATATATTACGGGGTACTATTCGTACTCAAACATCACCCCGGTATACATATATAAAGACTTAGCAAAGGTAAATTGTATAGTACTAGTTATGTTTAAATTTATCTTACCATGTGCAGTAATGACAATTGCATGAATATTTTCCAGAATTTCTCAGTACATTTAGCACTCCCCGGTTATCAAGTTCGGGAACATCATTAGTTACGTATGCACTCATGCCTATGCCGTTGGATTAACGAAGTAGTCATGTGAAATGCAGGTAGGTTCGTAATATGAGCACATTTCACAATTTCGGTAGTAATTTTACAAGTGGCTTCTAACTGTCTTTTAGTGCTATCTTTAAGGTCTGTTTTATTACACCTTAATAGATAGCTGATGGATAACATTTTCACACGACCGTAATACGCACGCAAACAATAAAAAAAAAACTTAAGTTTTCCTGTTTTTATTCTATAGTAAAATGGCAATAAATTCAATGTTAAAAGTATACAACAACTAATAAAAAGTGTGTGTTGTGCTCGTATTATTGTGTAATGGCATGGAACCTAACCTAACTTAACCTAGCTGTAGATGTCTGACTTGCACTAGGCCGCGGGCGGGAATCTTCCACCCGCCAGTCATTGAGTCGGTCCGACGCCCTCTGTAGTGCCGGGGCGTCGTCCAGGAGTCGTAGTCTGCTGGGTGGGTCGCTGAGGTAGATTCTTTACCAGCGGCCCATCCACTATACAAGGCAGCGAAGAACACACCGTGGAGTTTTAGTCCGTATGCCCGAAATACGGGAGAGCCGGACATAACCCTCTAGCTTCCCCTTGTGGCGGGGAGGTATGCATCAGGTGCATTTCCACACGTGAAAAAAAAATGGTCAGTATTTTAGAACTTTTGAAAGTGTTACTATACTAATATTATAAAGCTGAAGAGTTTGTTTGTTTGGTTGAACGCGCTAATCTCAGGAACTACTGATTCAAAATGTAAAATTATTTTACTGTTGAATAGCCTATTTATCGAGGAAGGCTATAGGCTATATAACAAAACGCAACGAACCACAGGGGCGGCGCAGTAACTATAATCGCATGAGAAACCGCTGGCACATCTAGTCTGTTATAATATGTATTATGACCGTTATTGTCAGTACAGAATCACGCACTTAAAACGTTTCAAACTATTCATTAGTATTTATGTAATTAAACATCCTTATTTACGTTTGTTTTACATCCGCATATGCATGAGAAATTAACATAATTAAATGATCCGTATCCACATTACAGACAAAGATGTATCCGTATGTACTTAATTCACAATAACTCATTATAATTATGTAGTAACTTTAAATCGTTAATCCTTTAAGTTGTGAATGTCAGATTGCGGTCGCTCCATGGATCGTCAGTTACCAATGTACCGCTTGTTATAATAATTAATTTCCAATCGGAATGTAAAGTGTAATTGAAAAATATATACTCTAGTATCTGTGTGTTTATACAGTCATCTTGAAACTTTTCATCCGGTTTTTGCGAGGCAAAACAACGCAAATTTTGTTAACTGCCGCAGGCCTGACAACTTTTAGCATTGGCTGACTAAATTATACTGATTTTGACACGTCATAGATTGGCCTTTGAGAAAACGAGTGTAACTAGCACAATAAAATTAATAAATATATTTATTCCGAGACAGCAAGAGCGAACAGTAACCATTACATATCTTTAGTGTCATGTTATAGGAAAAAAATAACTAAGATGTCTCAAGAGCGAACTACTAAGTGCCACTCAAGCAAAGCAGCATACAAAAAACTAGTGTGGGAATAATATAAAAGTAATAGATCATGGCTACTTGTCATTCAGTCCAAGTGCCGAGCTGAGTCAATTGATGGAGATGGGTTCCAATGGTACTGATTAACTTGCCGTCTCACTACACCTTATTATTGCAGTACATGATTTGCAATGTAGAATTAAATTAATTATTTGTATTCTGCCTCTATATTATGTAAATACTTAATCATTTAAGCAAATTTATAATAAGATACGCTGTCTTTGTGATTAAAGAATATATATACTTTTTCTTATGTTCTGCTCTTCGTATCAATAAATACCGATTTTTTTATACATCCAAGGTTTTACCTCATTTCATTATCTTAATAATTTAATTATAATATTTTCACTGTCGTATGTTAGTCTGTTAAGATATTTTTCATCCCTCTTTCTTTTATAATTAGAAAAGATACTAGATTTCGTACTTAAGATCGTGCCTTTGTTCAAATTTTAGTACTGTCGTGTACACGGAACATGGCTGCCTATTGTTAAAAAACTATCTCTGAATTTAGTGTTCATTTTGTTTAATCCTATGCATCGCAACAATGCACTGTGAACATGACTGTATAAGATAACAAACTGCTATTGTTTGTGGTTTGTATATTTTTCATTGTTTACGTTTTTTTAATATCGGGAACACAGTATGACAAGCTCATCTGGAGACTTCGTAGCTATCAGTGCCCTTCGTTTTGTTTAATTGCTGGCATGCCTAACCATCCATTTTTATTAGTTCGTCGATGTTGCACGACATGACAATGAACATCTGCACCTAGACTCTCATCGAGAGCCATAAATCATGGGGCCCTTAGGAGGGTGGTCTACCCTCCTAGAGGGTTACAATCGTAGCAGTGTATAGTAGTAGGTACTATTCGAAATGTCTTTGTATCTTCGTGCCGCACTCACATCACACATCTACCCCGGGATTCTCCAACACACGAGCTGATTTACAGGAAGACTTCTGATTGCTGAACTTAACGTCCTGGCATGATTAGTCATAACAGAAAACGAAAGCATTATTTTCGCTCAGTGTTAAACTTTTCTTACCATTTTTGGCTTTACATTGTTACTGTTTTTGTCATGACATCACTAATACAATTAACGATACGATATTGGTTTCAATTACCCCGACCTACTCAAATAACTGTATGTACTCAATTGTATGTTTATATTGTTCTTATATGTCTATAGTTAATGCTAACTTATAATCCACTAAATTAAGTATCAAAAGCTATTGTCACAAATTTATTTACATAAACTAATAAAATAATAATAATATCAGCCGTATATTAATCTGTCCCATGCTGGGCACGGGCTTCTTCTCGGAGTGAGAAGGGTTAGGTCACCGTGTTGGCCTAGTACGGGTTAACAGACTTCACATATCTTCGAGAATATTATGGAGAACTCTCGGATATTCTGTTGCTGTGTTCAGTACGTTGTCTGGTAGAATGTAATAGATTAGTTATGAACTAAAGCATACCGAAATAAATGTAAGTTATAAACATATTTTCGAACCTTCGGATAGACCGTAATTTTATTGGTATGACATAATACAATAGCATCGACATTTTAATTAAATGCCCTAACGCTGTGCATTATTATAAATTGATACATCGGCTTACATTCCAAGGCATCCAATTATTTTCGCAATTTTCATAATAGAATTGTATCAATTCAATTTTTATAGATTTCGTAAACATTTTCGGCCCACATTTTTATTGTTTAAAGAATGCCGAAGGACGTTTGGTTCTTTGTTTGAATCGACCAATAAGAAGTTAATGAAATCGAAATAAAAGCAATACCGCGAAGACTCCTTGAACTTTCAACAGTCACGGAATGGGAGGTATCTCTGTTCAAATTAGTATTTTAATACTTCAGAAATAAGATGTTGATCGTCCGACATTTTATTTAATGTTTTCGTAATATTTGAGCCTATTTGTTTTATAATTTGATGCAATTTTTGATAAAGATGATTAAATAACAGGACTTAAGAAAATCTTGAGCAAATATTTGTAAAATAGGTTCGTTGGAATACTCCAGGGGTATAGGCAACAATAAAACCTTACACCAAAAATTAGAATAATATGATATCAATCTTGATACAGTGTTGGAGTCAAGCCTCCTATCAATGTACTAAAAATAAGGCCATACTCTACGTCATATATGATACTCTAAATAAGCCCAGTGCAGGATAGTAAAATAATATATTTTTACACTATGAAGAAATTTTAGACGTATAATGTACCTAATAATGTTTTCATTTGCCGTTGCAACATACAAAGTTCAGGTTTTAGGTAACTTTGTTCCTTAAAAAGATAAAGTTTCCTATTTTATAATAGACTTTGGTAACGAGACTCCTTCCAATAAAGCTTAATTATTTATGGTTATCGGCAAAATGTCACAGATATTAACCTGTCAAGTTTTGGTGTCATGTAATTTAATTTATAGTGTAATTGGTATTATAGAAATTTTACTTAGTTGTTATAGTTTATATATAAAATAGACCACAATGTTAATACCTACTTGTTTAATAAAACTCTGTGAATTGGTAAGTTACAAGGAAATTATCAACATAAAAATATATTGTCATTGACCGTGTGCTTGGGCTGCCCTGCAGCGTCACTCGCGTACATCTCACGGGAACACAAACTGAGATAAAAGTGTCCTTTGTATTAATCCAAGACAAAGTATATAAGTGTCAAGTTTTATCCTTTGTAATCCGTTCAACGGTCTACGCGTGATAGAATAAAAATTATCTAAACATCTTTCACATTTATAATATTAGTATTATTTATTGAATCTGAAAGTATTGTATAGTTATAATGCCGAACATCAATGACTATAGACTTAGTAGCCTTACAATGCCTATAAAACAATCACACAGCAATGGCAGGATGGGTGAACAAAATAACGGCTAACTACTTGAATACTCAGTATTCACGTCTACCTGGCATGAGCTCTTTCACGATTGTTGACAGACTGTATGGATTACCATTAGCTAAACTGTGATATAGGTAATTAATATGCTAACTAGTCGTTAGCGACAGGCTATGTGGAGGTCCTGGCATTAATTTTTGGGTCACACGTAACAATTGATGTACTAGTATGTAGAGGAAACGGCTGTTCGGATAAAGGCTGAAGTCATGAACACTTATAAAAGTTGTCAAATGACGTAGCATTAAGCATAGGTATGAGAGAGTATAACACTAATGGTTTTTATATTAACCTCCATAATATATCATCATACAGCGATAGCCTACTGGAATACTATTAAATCACTACGCAGAGGTCTCGAGTTCAATTCCAAGGCAAGCACCACTGACTTTTCGAAGTTATGTGCGTATTAAATAGTTAATTTTATTATCGCTTGCTTTATCAGCGAAGTAAAACATCGTGAGGAAACTCTGAAAGTGCTCTACCAACCCGCACTGGACCAGCATGTGGACTATAGCCTAAACCTTCTCACACTAAGAAGCCCGTACCCAACAGTGGAACAATTATATACAGGGCTGATTATTAACATCACAACTACCTAAAACAAAAAAAGATAGAAAGCATAAAGTATGATGTTTATACATCTTGATTATTCAAGCAACTTAGATTAGTTACTTATTATCAGACAATGAATGGTAATGTTGTAAAATTGGGATGGTCACTTATTTCCATGTTGCAGATGTTGACTGTAGCATGTTTAACTTTGCACCACTACAGTTACGACCTGACAGATGTGCCCACACTAATGCTATGCTCCGGCACATACGTCGGATACGTGGTCGTGCTCTCCGGAGAGATCATCGGTGAGACGTAGAATTTAGTATGCATTGTTGCTGTAATTATCATTCTATTTCGGCACATGTCTTGAATATCTTAGTAAAGGTTGTAGTTAGAATTGTAATCGATGTTATAGGTACGTCGGTTTTAAGTTACTTTACAAGAATGCTAATATTTTGTACGCTATTTGGTAACATTTATTAATCTGGATTTTTGTAGTTTTATTTATAGAGTTAGTAGTATCATATTTTAAACTACTGCCTATTTATTGATTATGAATAATTATATAGTCATAAAATGATATAAATTTTATTTTAAGGATAGGTCGACTGCAACACAAGTAGGTTAATTCATAATTCATAGATTGATTGTAAATTAATTTATAGATAACACAAATAGATATATCACACAGAATAAGGATAGACAAAATATAATTTATAAAACGTTTGGTGAGCTGGTTTATATAAACCAATCGATTATTTTGTTTAGTTTCTATTTTTATTGTTTTAAGATCTGTTTTAGCTTTGAATGACTACACTGAAGGTGCAGTAGTTTATATAACTATAGAAACACATGAAAATCAATTTAAGATTTCGATGTGTTTCCATAGCTTTCGTTTCTTTAAAATGTAGTTCATGTTTCATTTCATTGTATTGTAGATTACATACTATATTCTAAGCACAGGGCCGCATTTATACTGGATTTAATTTTTCCATATCTAAGCCAACTAGACAATGCACGAGTCATTTCGTGATGCGAATGCTTAAATAAATGGAATTTACACGTTGCTATGAAACATTCCTTTTGAAGGATGCACCTAGGATTTATTTACTAAAATACTAGCTGCATTGACCGACGTGATATATTCATAATAACCTCCAATCGCGCATACCCATGTGGTACAGTTTCTCTTCGTATATTGCCGTATATATTTGTTTAGGTATTCTTCTTAAGGTCTAAGGATAATGTGGTTCTTTAAAAGACATACAACCATTGCCAATTTGACTTAAAAGAACAAAGATACAGACACACTTTAACATTTACAATATTAATTAGGATCTATGTATAACATAGCATTTAATTAAACATTGTTGATTACGAAGAAACGAATGCATTTACGAGTATGTGTGCTAAACATCAATAGCTTTGAACAAGAAAGATGAATTCACTTCAATTAAATCTCCAAACAGTCGTTGAAGGAGAGATTTAATTTGTTTATTGACTCACTCTGCTGAACGGTCCGCTGTTACTTTACACCAATCTTAGCAACCACTTAATACACATTCTAGGGGAGATGTTATTCGCGCCGCTGGATCTTGTCCAAGACATGTACTTTGGTATCATCGGGGTTGGCTTGTTCGCCGTGAGCGGAGGACTTGTGATGTCGGCCAGAATTAAAGCACCTACGAGCCCAAGGACGGGTGACCATTACGCGGCGCTACTGGGTGCATCGCTCTCCATACTCAACGCCGTCTTCATGCTTTTTGATCTAAGCTTGGCTTACTTGGACTCAGAGGAATTCGACGAAGATGCCAGCGTGTAGCAAGGTGAACGCGATTTTCGGAATATTAGTAGAGATAAAAAAACCAGTATACATGCGGCTTATCAGTATGTAATCCTCGCTTAATGTAGGTGTTAGTTACATTAGAAGATTAGTTAGATATTATCATGTTTGCTCTCTAATTTATCTATAGTGCTTTAGCTTCCCATTTCAATAAGCTTGTTTATTTATTAAACATAACATAGCATCACGGCTGGTGTATTTGGAAGGCTAGACAGACATATCTATTATTTACATTGTAATCGTAGTCAGCATGTTTATTGTCTACTGTAGAGCACGGTTTCAGACTCTGGCCGAGGCTGGCACTTATTGATCAATCAGCTTGTTGTATGTAGTTCACAGTTACACATAAGACTATTTTAATTTGCGCCACAACTTCAGGTTCTCCGCATTCTGCTTCAAATTCGTCTTTCGTCTTATTTATTAGACAACTCCCAGGAATAATTTCTGTATTTACAAACATTCCAACAACGGACAAAAAGTGGATCACACCTATTTTTGTCCCGTGTAGGATTTGACCCCTTAAACCAATACGCTACCCGTGAAGTCATTTCTCCAAACCATCTATCTTAAAAAATATAGAAAATCTCAGTAATATTGGCTGGGCCCAGGAATTCAATTCGAGACCTCATCATGATCGTCAGTTGCGAATGTGTTCATCCTTATGCCTTTATTTACCAACGAGGCAGAATTTATTATACGCTTTACATTTTCTTGTATCTTTTGAGCATATCTATTTAATGCGTGGACGATCAAAAGAGCCGACTGTAGAATGATGACAACTTGGCGTCATATGCATATTTGTTGCATTCACTGATGAATGATATGGCACGACATGAATGTTCTGCGTGAGTTTGCTAATACAGGACGTATATTATCCGAACTAGACTATGTTTCTTTTGTTTTTTTGTTTTATATATCTGGGTAAGGTGGTATATGGCATTATTAGGCATGCAAGATGTAAGTGGGACTCCACTACAAAAGTTAGGTTGGGTGTATTAAAATTGTAGCTTGTAATTTTTATTTAAACGTAATCTCTTTCTTGACTAGTAGTCATAATAGTTCTTAAATATTAGACTGGCTAGTACCCTTTGGCAAAACTACGTATCTTGCCCGGCCCTACAAAAAGGACTGCCTGCAGTACTAACGTAAGGCGCAAAGGTCCTTGATGCTCTAGTTAGGTATTATTAGCCGCACAGCATTTATCTGCTTTGGCTTTACACTTCAAGTTAATTTATAACTTAAACGTACCTAATTGCTTTTTTTTTTATACAGTAAAGCTGGCAAACTAGCATATTACCCTATAGTACGTACTTGCCTAATAGTAGCCCGTAATCACTTCCATTACCGAGAAGTGTGTTAGGATCGTAGCAAATGGAAATCCGTAGTCTCTGCCTACCCCTCTGGGAAACAGGCGTAAATCTATGTATTTATGTATGAAAAAACATCTGATTGTTTAATCCACAGGTGAAGCCGTATCAGCGGCGGCGGACGCTTACATCGACGCTTGGTGGTCGGGGAGCGGCAGCTTACTGTTCGCGACCTGCGGCGGGTTGACGCTCCACGGTTGGCGCGACATTGCCCAATGTCCCCGCCGCAACTTAGCCCAAGCTGCCTCCATATGTGCGCTGGCCAATGCTTCGTTGCTATTCGTCGATTCGTTGATCGCAATCTGCTCCGCGCATAGGGAAGATGGCAGCACAATTACTAGGGCTAATAATAAAATTAACAAAAGTGCTACGTAGTCCTAGTAACTTAAAAAAAAAATAAAGCTGTTAAGTCACAACTTTTATTTATTTAGTTGTTTTATTGTTTCTGTTATTTGATAAGTCGCTTAAGTAACTATTACATCATTATGAGACTATAGAGGTATCAGCTTCTTGTAACTTTTTACTTGTGTATGAATTATGTGTATGCTAAACTTAGTACACGCTGCTATAATGTTTTATGTGATGGTTCTTCAAACTCGGGCTAGAGGCGCTGTAAAGTCTTCTAATGTTTTGCGGTTCCGCCCGATTAAAGGAATTTCTACAGTAGAGCAGCTTTAACAATTTATTGCGACAGAATCATAGATATATAAAAAATTTATTATTAAATTTTTATATATCAATGGACAGAATGCATAAAAATTGTTTATAAGGACATACATACGATGGGTGACTGTCATATCCCGGAAGGTAGGCAGACAGCCAGCTATAGTTTAGGATCCCACGTAATAGGGAGTGAACTTATTACTGTACCTAAGTGAGTAGTACGAATTTCTACAAAGAAAAACATATTTTGATATTGTTAGAGGGCAAGATATAATAATAATAATAATAATTATTATTATTTATTTATTGATTACAATGGTAAAATATGAATACAGTCCATAAAATACTTAATATAGTTAATTTAATATGGGTGCCTGTACTAGGGTAAACCTGTGCCACAGGCGTTAAGGGCACTTACAATATGGTACTAGGAACTAAGTTATATACAATTAACCATAGTTATTATATAAATATATGCAAAAATAGGCCAAGATTGTAATTATTATCATCGAACTTGTTATTGCTTATTTAACAACAATCAACAAATCTTCAGTATCTTCATAATTTAAAGTTTGTAGGTACCGACACACTATCCGCTTAGATCTTACATAACTTAGGTCATATATAGTTGTTTGTTTATTTATATTGTTATAAAGAAAAGGCCCTAAGATTTAGAAAGTGTGGTACAGACAATATTTTTCCGTCTTTTAGTGTTGTTGATGTTATACGTAAGCGTTGCGTGCTGTTTAAGTACGGTGTACATTATAAAAAGCTGTCGGACAGTTAATACTTTACAATTTTCATACAAAAGATGTGTGGAATAGCGGTAGGGTCGGCGGGTTGCTACTTTTAGAAGCACTCTTTGTGCCCGCTCAATATTTAACATGAAGGATGTTCCGCTACCGCCCCATGTAGTGATGCAATATTGAATTAAAGACTGACACAATGCCTTATAGATCTGTATGATGAGTTTGTGATCGCATAGGTATCATAAGGCGCAATTTTTTGAAAACAAATAATTGTTTGCGTTCTCTGAGATATGTTATCGCACTGTTAATTTATTTTCGACTAATTCATTGTGCTAAACGGATTTCTAGAATCACAATGATGGTCAATATACAGAGTTCAATAGAGAGAGAATATAAGACTGCACCGCATTTGCATCAATTTATACCTAATCTTCCTTTCGTAAGTGAACCAAGCAACAATATAATTACATGGTTTTAAATGCAATGGTTTTAGTTATATTCCAAGAACTCATTTTAGTTAACATGATGCGATCACGGATGCGGTAATTTTTTTAAACTAGGTTTTGCTCGCTGTTTTAATGTAGGTTAGGTTAGATTACAACAGTATTTTTTTCTGGATGTAAGTTAACCTATGTCTTTTTCTGATTCCGTAACAACATGTATGCGAAATTTCATGATGCTCAGTTAAGAAGTTAAGACGTGAAAGCGTAAAAAACAAACAAACTCACCATTGTAATCCTAACTAATATTATAAGTGTGAAACTTTTATTTATTTATTTTTAATTTGGGCAATATGTTAACTTTTAACTCACTACAGCGCCATCTTATATATATTGCTAGAATTAGAAGGTGAGAAACGTGTTGTGAAACGAACAAGTTGCTGATTGGAATAGTTTCATCTATTAACCGATAGATGGTGTTAATGAGAGTTGGTGAAAATAAACCCACTTACTACGTTATTTCGCTTCTGTTTAAACTTTCACATGGTATTTAAATTGCTTCAAATACAAAAACATAATTAATTATATAGAGCACGTATCAGAAAGGTTTAGTAATTATTAAGGATAGTTTAGTGTGTTCATTTTATGTAAAAATTAAAAATCATTTATGTAACTAAATAAATAGTGTGGTGGTCTACAGAATTTAAATTAGAATTTACATTAGGTAGGTACCTAATCTGTTAATCTTTAGACTCTGACTTGCACCAAGGGGGAAATCTTTAGTAACATATAGTAAATTAAGGAAATGTTGACTGCGTAGATTTCTAAAGGATTGTCTAGTTTGGTGGGTTGCAGTATACCTAACATAAATAGATTTTGCTCGCGGCTTTGCTCACCCTAATGTAGGTTGAACTTTTATGTCTCGGCAACAGTACCTACTTTTTCTGGATCAAAGGTGCCCGTATGTCCTTTTCTATACTCTTGACAAAGAGTATGCGAAATCTTGAGGCGTGGCATTACAATGTTCAAGGATAATATAATAAAATTAAAGCGTAATATAATAAAATTGTAACTTCTCGATGTCTGAACATCCTAATTAATACAATAAATGGGCAAGTGAGTTTGTTTGTTACGTTTTAAAAAAAGGGAGGGTGGCTTTTATTTAGAAAAAAGAAGGTACTGTTACTAATCTTACCTTATATTATATAATAATTTTAGAATTTTTGTGAACGGTCTAGAGCAATGGCCTATTATGTGGTACATACAACATAGCTGGTGTGTAAAGTATAGCTGTAATCAGTACGCCGCTGCCTACTTTTTCGAGAATATACAGGCGTGACTTTATATGACTATTATGAGTATTATATTTATAGCCTAACCAGACTGGCTTATGAACGCACGGATGATACAATGGCATAAGTGGACTTCATTCGCGTGAATTACAGTTTGTCCGCGACGTCTTTTATGAGGATCACGCTGTGCATCATACTTCTTGTCATATTGAAACGTGGCTTATATTTTATGGTGAGCTCGAAAACACCAAACAGAAGGGATCTCTTCAACATCCGATTAGGATGATGCCGGAACAAATAGACAGACAAAGAGAAGTTATTGTTTTGGGTTTAGACTCCTCTAATTAGCCGATCTCTCTCTCAATTAGTTCAAGTTCAAGAATACCTCAAGTGTACTGGCAGTATTTCGTTAGTGTTATAATAATATATGGAGTTATATGTATAGGCTACCCCAACTTCTATTATGGTCGGCCTCGATGGCGTAGTGATTAGTGTAACCGACTGCCACGCCTGAGGTCGCGGGTTCGATTCCCGCACAAGTCAAACATTTGTGTGCATGAACATGGATGTTTGTCTTGGTCTGGGTGTTTCTATGTATAATATGTATGTATTTACAAAAAAAAAAGTATATATGTATGTTTATCCATTGTCTAGTATCCATAGTACAAGCTCTGCTTAGTTTGGGCTAGATGGTGTTGTGTGTATGTGGTAGAATATTATTATATTATTATTATTATATTATTATTATTATTGAGAGAAGTGGGTAGAGACTACGGATTTCCACATGTGACGATCCTGGCATAAGTATTTTGATTCATGTCACTATCATCATATTCTTTATGCACACTCATTGGTTTAGGTTACTCTTAACCAAGGACCTGGCATCTCTTTAGAACATCTTTATTTTAGCCTGATTCCTGATGATATAAGGAAACGTTCGCCTAATCTATACTTTTTGGCTTATATATTCATATTTAGCTTGCATAGATATTTTCTTGGTCAGTGTTTTGCCATCCATTCTTTTCACACGCCCAAACCATCTTGGCACACTTTTCTCAGCATGTTTTAGATATCAATCGCATAATTTCTGCCTATTGACATTAAAGTTACACCATGAAAGTATTTTCGTGTTTTTGCATTATCTTAGATTTTGAGCTTTACACGAAACAGTCTGTTTTAAATTTATTCTTGGTTGATCAATTGTCAATCAAGTATAAACAAATGCAATTGAAATGTGATGAAAGTATAAACAAGGAAAATGAACAGCTATCAATTTTATTTATATTCAGCAATTTTATAAAATCTCTTTTAGAATTTAACAGCTTTAACTTAAAGTAAGACTGTTTGACTCCCACGTAGATGTCTTCAGTTCGATCATCTCACGGCACGTAGGTAGATACCTCTGCATTTGTAAAGTTGTGTGCGTATTAAATATATCGCTTGCTTTAACGGCAGAGAAAAACATGGAGATGAAACTTGCAAGTCTGAGCGTTGTCCATAATGTTCTCAAAGCTGTATAAAGTTTGTTCAACTGCATTGGACCAGTTTGGTGTCGTGGTAGACTATGGCCGAACCTTTATCATACTGAGAAGAGGCTCGTGCACAGCAGTGCCACAGTTTATAAATAGGGCTGATATTAATATTATAGAGTTATCCGCTATAACCTAATCGAACCCTACTGCCTTATCAAATCGTCGATACCGCATACCATGTTTGATTTGTGGTATTGATATCGTATTTCACTCCCATAGGACATAGAACAGAAGCAGTATTCTTACAATTCCACACTTTAATGCTAGCTTTACGCAGAATGGTAAGCACCCATCTGGTTTTCTGCACTTGAAGGAAATGACAGTACTCTTTGCTTTACGGTGATAGTAGCTTGGTTGCCTTATCTTGGCAATCATTCTGCAAGGCTTTGCTTGCTTGTCCATAAGCAGTGTTTGCCGCTTACTTTTAGTAAGCACGTTTGCCACCAACAGCGGCAATAAAACAAAACTAGATTTTACGTTTCTTTTTGAGTCCTAATTTTCTCCGGTACATTTCGAACAAGTAATATACCTACGGATTTGGTATGTAATGACCTTACACGAAAATTATTTGTGCTGTACGTGTCACACAACATTATGCAAACGAAGTCTTAAACACCAAGTGGGTATTGTTGTAAACATATTTTTAGTGGCTTATGTACCAGCAATTGTCTTAATAGCGTATTCAAACAAAATATCTTAAGTGTGGTCACCCGAATCCTTAAAATTGTGAGATTAATTAAGCACGAGATGTGAAACGTGGTCTGACTAAAATAGAAGCGGAGGGTCTCACGATAATTGACCAACAAACATCTTATTCTGTTACTGTATGTGTTGATACGCACGAAGGATGTAATGTTTAGTGTGTACATTGAGTAAGCCCAAAGATTGATGTAATATTTATTTACAATTTTGTATTAGATTTTGGCTAAGAATGGTTTTTAGTAAATACTTCTGGATGGTGGAGGTGGTAGTAGGATACAATAAAATGGTTCTCGAGGTTCTTATAAATATCGATGTTCTTCAACAATGAAAAAGAAGAACATTGATATTTCTTGTTAACTAGATTGGTTTGAACATCTCTCACATCTGGTATAAGGTCATAGGACTTAACTCACTTTAAAACAAAGAACGGACAAAATAAAGTTAACATTACTATGTTTTGCAGATCACATTTGTCCCGTCCGGAGATTGAACTCTCATTACTCGACGCAATTGTAGTAACGTTCACCGAAAACACTGTACCTTGCCTTGTATTCCATCATAGTCATGATGACGACATGAAACTTTAAAACTCATATTTGGTTTAAAAGTCAATAGTACAAAATCGATAGGCAAACTTTAATCTATGAATTATTAAGTTTCCTCAACGGTATCGCTATGTAATGGCTTATCGTTAAGGTAATAGCACCTTTACAGGGCGCGGGTTTAGGTGATGCAAGTTGAAGCATTAACGCAGATTATAGGTTGGTATTGTGAAAACAACTGCTTTGCGAGCCGAGAAGACGTAAAGGCCGATGTAGGGATGACTTGGACACTTTTGAAACGGATAGGCACGTGACAATAGAGCAATTTGATAACTCAAGGCCTTCACCCAACAGTAGAACATACTAATAGGCTTGCTAAAAACTTCTAAACCAAACTCCCAATCAAATCTAACGAATGTGGAGTAGGGGTCCGAAAATATTTTTGTGATTACTGTTTTTATTTTATTTAGTTTTTTATCAAGAAATCGAATTGTGTTTACTGGTTTGTTATCTGTTATTTACCAGCGGCTCGTGTACGAGCCACTATTTAGTAAAGACAATGAAAAGAGGCGTGACCTTGTGGATTTAGACAAGTTAACATCGACTCCATAAGATTAGATTTAATTCCACGATATAGATGTCGATACACAAATAACATTAGACTCGAATATGGGACGTTAAAAAGGATAGTAAAGAGGGAATTTTTATAATTTGAAAGCCCAAAATATTACGATGGTGCTTACCCCAAAACCAAATGCCCTTATGGTGCCCGGTGTGTTACTTTTAAGGGGCCAGATGTTCCAAACACCTGCTGGTGGAATAATAACCGAAACCTGTTATCAATCCGAACCAGACCACTTCTTTGTAAAACGTATCAAGGCTAAACAATGATTGAAGTTCGCATGTTATGCAATTGATTACCAAAACGATAACCTAAATATTTGAAAGCTTATTTTTTACTTACATAAAAATACATTGCTGCGGACGTATTAGCTCGGCATCAGATCAGCAGGACCTCGCTGTCGCCTGCATCTGTGCAGGCTACTGCTTGCCTAGCTGACTGGCTAGCATTACTGCTGAGATATCGGCTACGACAGCATTTTGATGGCTGACCGTAACTTCAGGTGTTTGTGATATAAAATCGCGAGCAATTTGAAAAAGCAATGTGCAAGCCTGTTTAACTGCACGGATAGCGTAATGGTTTATTAAGTTACTGCATCGCCACTGGTAGGTTTGATCTCCAAACGGGAGAAAAATTGTGTGTTCCACAAATTGTTCTGAGACTGGGTGTTCTTGGCATGTTTGTAAAGACCCCTGCGACACAGGAATTAGGTACTACTAGTGCGACAGTAGTCTTTTAAAAAGAAGCGAATAAAAAGATTCTTATATTTTTTTGCGACGAATTAAGAAGTCTAACTTTTAAAAGCAAGTGGACATAGAAAATACATATGTACAAGTATGTGAATAAATGAATATGCCTACTTAGTTTATGCTACACATACCACTGATTCATGACATTGACAGTGCTTAAATTATGATGAGCAATCGCCTTTAAAGTTACCTCATATTATGTTGAATTCATTAAATAGATTTCCTTTATTTCCTACGTAAGCCTTATTCCTTTGACAGCCACGTCAAAAAAGCAAAAGCGTGCTCTCGGCACCCAGCTACGACTTCATCCTTTGATTTGTCATGTAGTCGTGACCGTGGCGTGCTGGACACATTTTGCTTTATTATGTATACATGACTGTGGCAGTCAAAGGTTAATCAAGTACACGAATGTCGAACGTTCAAGCAGTTGAAGAGATCGCGGTGGTCGAAATCGGTCAAGGAAGATATTTAGTGTGGATTACGATTAAACGATGAAAGTCTTATATCGAACTATGAAATTATGCCCTTGGCTACAAAACAACAGATGTTCATTCATTATTGATTTCTATTGACCTCACTTGCATCGTAGCGGTGCTATTACCAATATTTTCTTCGAACAGTAGTTGGTATTGACCGCTTGCAACTTGGTCAAGTTCCCAGACCCTGAAACTATTCATAAACACAACTCATTAAACATTCAGCGCATTTGTTTTACTTCATGGCGAACAAATATTACTGTCGTCTAACTTAATTACAAATTATGTTAATGAGTAAAGTTGGAAGCAAGGCTGTATAAATTGTAAACAACAGGAGCGACTGAATAACATCAATGAGTGAACAGAAATTACGTGTGATTTTAGTAAGAGACAATTTAAAGATGACGTAGAGTTTAGAGAAAATAATTAATAAGCGGATTTTAAAGTAAAATGTTTTACAAAGGATATATAAATAGAATATAGTATTGGTCGAAATATCATTGCTATTAAGGTTTTCTGCATGCCACCTTTTTGTCAGTCCAGTAACATTCAAAGTACTTACCTATATTTGACTAAACAATGCATTTAGTTTCCCTATGTTTTTATCCGAGCATATGATTCTTTTTTAAAGAAGATGTATTGTCTTCACCAAAGTAACAATATGTGTTACTTTGGTGCAGACAATAACCTTTCTTCTACCATACCTTCGACCATAGTACGCCGAACACATGTTCGGCGTACTATGGTCGTATTTGACGGTTTCACTAACTACTACGAACTAATCCGGTGACTGTCCAATGACGTATGCTTGTGGTTTTTGAAGGTTATGATCGGGGTTACTGGATTATTGACAAGGCAATTCTTCCTCTTTGCATTGTTCTTACGCATGCAATGACAATGCTTTAAGAAATAATGGTAAGGCTAGGGGCCCAGTATAAAATGATAATGCACTCGACCACTGTGACGTGGGACGTTTATAAGTGTATACACAGCTAAGAAAATATGCCTGTATGGTATACAGATACCTATGTAGCTATACCCCTTCGACGAAATACAAAGACAAAACGTGACTGCTACGGTAAATTTTATATAAATCTCTTTATCACCAATTACTTAAGGATTCTTTAAAATATGAATACAGCCATTAGGCTGTATTCATATTACTACCACTCCTATACTACTACTATCAAAACTATAATGTAAGCTTCTGTTTAATTATAAACAGAAGCTTACGTTATAGTTTTGATAGTAGTAGCCAGTTATTAGATATTCATAAAACGTGCCAACCAACTATTTATAAATGTTACGTAGCTGGAAGTTGTTAAAACGTTTAAACAATGCTAGTACGTAGTATACTAGTCATCAATGGTGGCACATTTACATATATCTGTTTACATATTGAAGCAGCTAAAAGAATTTATGTATTAACTTCAGAAATATCAATGTAAACTGAAGTGCAATTTCTGTTCACATTTGACATTTATTTTAATTTAGGCAAATTATATAATTAATTTAGTCACCATTTACGGATACACGGAGACTAGCTAATTCTATTTTCAACTGTTTTTATTACGCGTTTTGGTCGACAGGTCGTAATCCTGGATAAAAGCGAAAATATAATTACTTACTTGGTTTAATGACAATAATAATGATAAAACATCATGTTTTTCAGACTCCAATCTTAACGGAGACTGGCCATCTGCGCAGGAGATATTATAGTGCACAAGTATGTGCGCAAACACAAGTGCACTCTCTGTTCCATTATCCTCATGATCCGATGGGACAGATAATCCGACACGAGCGGAGAGATACCAGGCGCAGGACCAACGGCTTTACGTGCTTTCCGAAGCACGGGGGTGTCTAACACTGCCAACTTCCTAACTCCGGGCTCGTATTGAGACTTCTTAACAGAAAAACCCAATACATTTTTGTTGGCCCGACTCGGGATTCGAACATTTCGAACCCGAGACCTCATGCACAGCTGTCGCATTCACTACAGCTGCGCCACAGAATGACAATAATAAAAAGTTAGGAACTATGTATAAAATAAGGCATAATTGCTGTTAGCTAGGCGGTATGTGCCGTTTTAGAGTTCAACCACGTGTCATTTGTATACTACGTGTTGTTTACAAAAATAAAGCTGTTTTTTATTATCGATTATTAAAATTAATTTGCTATTATGTTAATATGTATTTTTTTACATTGGAACGCTTTGACTTGTCGACTTGATGTAATGACAAATAAAAAATAAATTCTGTTATCCTGATATACTAGCAAATTTTATTTATCAGGAACCTCGGTAGCGGGTTATCTTATCGGACAAACAAAGAGTATTCCACTTAATTCGTTAAGTAAAAATAATAACATACGTTAGTTCTATGTACTTCGAATAAAAGTCTATGGGTACGAGATAGTAAATAATTTCTACCCCATACTCATAGAGTATTGATTCATAAAATGGTGATGTCATTTTCGTAGGATAAGAAAAGAGTAAAACTACGTTTGTACATCATGTGTATCCATGAAACAAATTAATGTCCAGACATTATGTTTTTCAATAAAATACACTTATGCACTGGGTCTTGTGGAGTTTCTTGAGAACCTGTGCTTTGTTGTAATTCCATTATACTTTTGTTGCTTATCCTGCTGTTATTCAATGTAGTAAGATAGTATTCTCATAACAAGTAATAATATATTGATAGTTATATGAAACAACTATAATAAAGTGATTTCATATGTTGATAGAGGTTAATTTAAAATGTTTTATGCATATTCTTTCTCTCTTTTCTGTGTTCCTTGTTTAGGTAACAAAATAGGTATCTAAAATTATATAATAAAATGTCAAAATTTGTTTGTTTTTCTAAAGCCTATTGATAACCCTCAAAACTTCTAAACCGATTTCAATAATTTACCAATGGAAAGTTACTTTATCCAGAAATAACAAAGTCTATATCACACCACCCTAAGAGCCATGGAAGTGAAACAGTATTCACAAAAGTGTGTGTGACTGCAGTGACAGCATTAATGTAAGTATAGAAATCGTTAGGTACGTGTAATTTTAACTCATATTTTTGTTTACCATGGAAGTATACCTAAAATGACTTAAACTTCCCAAATGTGCTATGCGAGTAGGCCATGTGGTAGGTAAGATTTTTATGAGTTTGTTTATTGCTGTCCCGCGTTGATAAACACGATGGCCACACCAGTGCATGATCTCATCGCTTGTAGCCGAACGGCACACGGCGTACGGGGCGCCCTCTGCGCCTCAGCCAGCAGTCTCAGTGGCGACTTGACTTCGCGCGCTCGTGTGCCAGTGTAAACAAACTTTATAAAACGTGCTATTTTGAAATTCGAACCTCCTCACAATGGCTATCAGCAGATTGTCTATTATCAAGTTTTTGGAACTGGTAACTATAATTTCATTTCTGGGTCGATTATTAAAGACCGCGTTTAATGTTATTGTTTATATTTTGAACTGAAAGATACACAACGCGCCATTGTCACTTGAAATTTCGTCAAAATACCGGCAAATAGGAGTGTTCATACATTTTTTATAAGTAAATTAATTAGATCCAATGCAAGGTATAAGACTGGTTTTATAAATGTTTTGATAAAAAATGTAAATAACGTACCACGCCTATGATTTGTAAACTGTTACCTACTTACTGAGTATACGCGTAGTACAAAACAGGTGATACTGAGTATACTCGTAAATCGTAATCCAAAACGGGTTATTTTTATGGAGATATCTTTTATGTTTAGTATTAATACTTTCTATTCGTTACAGAAAAATCAATCTGGGTACCTACATCTTATATAGCTAGCTAAACTGGAAGTATTTATAATGTGAAATACCCTATCAGTGACAATTTAAATGAATTACGAATGTTTAAAATTAGTTATGATGACAAGTGTACAAATAAAAAGTTTATTAACAATATTGTACCTACTGTAAATAAACGCGATCCATATCGGTACGTAGCATGGCGTGTTATCGTGAGTTGATGGTTGTCGACCCCTTTCACTTTCATTGGCAACAAAAGGGCTGCCTTCCAGTGACAATACCAACGGAATTTATTACCAATACAGGTGGGGCTTGATGGGCCGCCAGGCCTGATGTGATGACCTAATTAATAAAGTTTAGACAAGTCAAACAAGCTTTGTTGCTTGTGTTTATCGTTAGCTTAATTATGTACTTTGTAATTGTTATATTAAGAGGATTGTATTATGATTTGCTTCGAGTTAAACGTTATTGATAACCATGCGTGCAGGAAGAGATTAGTCCATATTATTTAGGTCCAGACATTGAAGGATCTAAGTCGAATGTATCAAAATATTATGTTGCGAGTTGCGACAAATTTTGTTAATAAATAATATACTGTTCCTCTAGTGACGTCACCCGCTTTATGTTTTTGTTAATCTGCATAATGACCATAGATAGATTTTGTTAAATCTATGATTCAGATTTGTTATGACTGTTTGTAGTTTATCAATTAACAAATAAGAAGTTACTCAGAAATACTCATCCGGTCTAATAAAAGAATATTGTCCATTCTTATCTTGTTAACTATATTTCTACCTGCAAGTGATTTCACGGTAATAAACTAAAAGATGGGCAGGCACTCCAGTGAGTATCTAACCTTTGCATCGAAAATCGTTAAAACAAATTTTTATCGCTTTTACTCCATTAACTACTGGCCTTTCAAATAGTCAAAAAAGGCCTTTCAAATAGTCGAAAGTGTAAATGTAATTAGTTCTTATGCATCGGTTACTAATAAGAACGAAAGAAAGTTATTGATCGAAATTTCTAATGTAATATGTTTTAGTTTTTTGAATTAAGTTATGTAGGAAGGTATGCCTAGTACAGGCAGTGCAGCGTAGTGGGGTATAACATTCAAGACATAAGGAAACAGATACCTAGTTTACTTTTTAGAGGGCTTTGCTGCAATAAGGAAACTAAGACTTTGCTTTAACCAATCTACACGATGAGACATTTACCACAGTGGTGTAAAAGTGACAAATCGTTGGATTACATCAGTGTGGCCGCTATTCTTAGTCCTGACCTAATCGTGTCCTCGCGTATCATATCATTGTTGTTTGCCTTATTGAAAGCAAACAACGTGTAGGTACATGCCTTCATAAGTCTGAATGTTGTGTGTTTTTTTGTCAATCATTTATTATTTACAAACCAACAATAATATCCCTTTATTATACATACTAACTATATATGTATTTAGTGTGCAAACTACACATTTAAAATTTATTACTCCGCATTTTTATTTTTATTATTTTATTTTCAAGACACTCATCTTTTTCCAATGCTTATTACTTTTGGTACAAATCTGAACAATTGTGTATAAACATACACACAAGTTATCATTGAAAGAGCTTAGGATTTTTTATAAATAAATATATATACTTACATGTATATATATTTATTTATGAAAAAATCATATATGATATCATATTTATTTTGTCCCACACACATACAGTTGAACAGGTGAATAAAAAAAAACACAACCAACCTATCTGCCTCATCTATTTTATAACTTACTATGGTTTTCGCTAAGTAGATTGCAAGCAGTAGATAAATTAAATCCCACCCGTTTACTTCAACATTATAGAAGAACGAGATGGTTTCTTTGCCCTCCAGTATATTGCAGTAAACAAGTAGCGACGCGACGCCCACGTCCCGCCAAAAACGGGTCATGGTCCGATAGATTAAGCGATACCAAAGAGATCAACTTATAACTGTTAGAATGTGTGCGTCGATAGTGAATAAAAAAACACATGTCAAATTGATCTTTAAGCCTATAATATAATGAGAGGGCCGACACAGTTCAATATACAGTTCCGATTTACGGTCAGTGTCATAAATACCACAAAATATGACATTCTTCACATATATCTTTATATATATAATTCTAATGGAACGTGGGTATGTCACTGAACGCCTAAACCGCTGTACCGATATTGATAAAAAAAATTGTGTGTTTTCATGTGGATTCGAGGATGGTTTAGATTTGGGTTTTTATTTTAACGGGACAGCTAGTGTATGATTATGTATATTTCGACAAATGAACATAAATTGCATCTTCTATCTTATCTTATGTGGAGGCCAGTCAGTGCAAACCGGCGACACTTCGACCCAGTGGGATCTTTTGTGTCGACACTCTCCCAATAACGACTGTCATAGATGTTCATAACAGCCGGGACCGACGGCTTAACGTGCTCTCCGAGGCACGGAACAGGCGATAATTGTCAATCAATACACACATAATTTCTAAAAGTAATATAACTTCCGAAAGTCAAAGGTGCGCGACGTGGGTTCGAACCCGAGAGACCCTCTGCATTGCAGTCTGTTGGCCGCCCCACTGAGATATAACAGCAAAAAAAAAATTGCATCTTAGTTCGCATTTACTGTTTACAAGACTAGATCGACGCGTTTTGCACAGTTTTTATTATAAGAATAATTGACCCTCAGAGTGATTAGGTACTATGTGATTGCATAGTTCTCGACGGTTATGCATTTGAACATCGGCCTAATTTTCTATTAATACATTTGTAAAAGCATCTCAAAAGATTGTCGATCAAAACGTCAATGAATAAATCAAATTGTATGAGAACAAAAAATAAATCGACAAATAAAAGAATTTAATAAAGCTCTCTCCTCAACTATTATTATGATTAATTAATTTTCGGCGCGCGCTGACTCAAAGGTTGCCTAGTTTAGTAGATTATCGAAATCAGTCTACTCGGTAAAAATATGCGTATAAAGCGTGGTCATAAAAGCATAAACAATACTTGATATCCTTGTCGTTTTTCGATAAAAGTAGGTACAAAATGTCAATAATCAAACATGCTGAGTTACTTCAAGGGCTACTAATACTTGCTTGAGTCGTTTAAACAACTATTGCTCAAACACACAACACATTACCATTAGAAAGCGAAAGGTCAATGGGCATTTTGTTCGGACGTTTGACCCACGGCGTACACGAACCAAATATGGCAGACTATGTAGAGAATTGTCTTTGAAACACAATGGTATAGGTCGCACTCTTGCAGAATATGAGAGAATTAAATATAAATAATAATAATATAATATAATATAAAAAAACGAAAAACAAAAATATAAATAATAATAAAACAAAAATAAATAATAATAATAATAATATAATATATTATAAACATTAACATTTAAACTTAAACATTTAGATTTTGGTGGGTGACATAAAAAAGCGTTAATAATGACAATTATTTAATATTATTCAATGTTAAATATTTTTTTGCCCCCGGCTGATATAAACGAAATAACTTTACGAAATGAAAGAAAAAAAAAAGAAAAGAAATCATTCTCATCCTCATCAAGGGGTGATTAATAAGATTTATTTAAAATACATTTGATTTTTGTACGCATTCTTTCATCAACCGGGTCAAGTATGCCCAATGACCAAATACCAACTAATTTATATGCTCGTTATTTGTATCTTTAGTTGTGGTTTAATCGCTACCACAGGCTGCTCTGCGTAATCTGTGTAACAAGTTCATGTATACGTTAGACCTCATAAAGCGATAAGGCAAAAAAATAGTTTGTAATTTCCATTTTATATTTTATAATTATGAGTCATTTCTTCGTCCATATCTCGAGGCTATCGCAGACCACAATGTATTTCACAATAATAATATGTGCGTTGTATTAAAAGTAATATCTATTCATAGAGCCAGGTGGACTTATTGTCCTCGGTTGCCTTTTACGATAGCTGAAATCTTTGGGGATGGCTTTGTTTACTAGTGGACGTCATACGATTATGTTATGATGATGAGGCTGAATCGCCACAGCTACATATATATATGAGTGTGTGTGTGTGTGTGTGTTCATTTGATAACGTCATATTATGATGAACGAAGAGTTTTTATTATACTGCCAGTTCTATAAATAAAAACAGGTCGTATTATTGACGAATCTGTGAAAGCTATCGATTCAAGTCTGGTTAGTTGTGCTTTTCAAATGTGGGTAGACTGTTTGACGACAAGCAGTTTCCGTGAAGATATTTTCTATGTTCTACTAATCTACAATATTATATATTTACACTGATCGGCTACCAAATAATGAAAACAGATAAAAGTGGGTTTAATTTAAAATCTATAGGTACGCAGACGAACTTCGGGCAAAGACCAGTTGGATAGTCATAAAGTTAATAAAAGAAAATATAATGTTTCTTTGGAATTATCTGTATTAGTCAGTGCTCCATTTGTTTTAGCTATTGCGTAAATAAGTTCGTCACGAGTGGTGCATCATGGCATTGACTTATGAGTCTGCGATTTTCACCGTATTTGTGTAATGACTAAATCATTACGACTAAGTACAACAAACTTAGTTGCCTGTAACAGGCGTAATAGTCATATTAAAAACATATCAATAATATATACCTATTTTATTACATCCGTGCACACGTTTTCATATTATCAGTGCTGAAGTGTGATTGGTTGTTGTTTATCCAAAGAAAAATGTTGTTGGTTGTAGCTATATGCATTTTGGTAAAGAGATTCGAAGCTAAAAGAGTACATTTTCGTTGTGAACTTAACTGTCGAATAAAAGCATATTGATAGCTTCTGTCACAAAATATAGTTTTACTAGTACCACGTATTTGTTCAGGCAAGCTGTCAATATATACCTCAGATAAGCTATCTGCCGATAAAATAATCGGTCTATAGTTTACAGACTTTAAAAAGAAAATATCCTAAAGACAAAAAGATTCAGCATGAATGGGCCGGATTGACCGGGGATGTACCACCCTGTCACAGAATATCAACGTAAAGTAATACTATCCGTACTGTTGCTTTTCATTTCCATCCATTTCTTTCCGTCTCCTCCTTAATTTCTTTTCCAAGGTCGGCAGCGAGTTGGTTGTGTTTTTTACATTGTTTTTACAATGCTAAGTTAACAAAGCCATTGTTTTTTGGTGACTGCTTACCATCAGGTGAACCATAAGTTCGACTGCCACATAAGGTAAAAAATTTTTTTACCCAATATTGCTTCAATATGGATTAAACGACAGGGTATAAACACATCAGTAGTTACGACATCACGTCATAATAATATTTAAAAAATTTAAAATAAAAAGCAATTTACGTTTTAACTGTATAATTATGGTTATCGATTGGGTTTATTCCAGACATACTACAATCACTATCAGAACTATCTACATGAATATCAATATCATGATCAGACTCTGTTTCGCTGTCACTCGATGTAGAAATTATAAACCGATACATTTCTTCATCTATTAGTCCGTCGTTCATAAAATATTCATCTTCTAGATGTGCCACATGTTTGCATTGTGCAAACCAATCTTCTGGTGTCACGCTGCTAAACGCGTCTTTCGTCAATTTAACAATTTTTTTCGGACGTTGGTCAACATTTTTCTCTGCCACGCGTCTTTTCACGAGGCTCCAGATTTTTTCAATCGGGTTCAGGTCACAATGATACGGTGGCAATCTTAGAACATCGTGGTTATGTTATTTTTTAATAATTCATCCACAGCATAAATTGGTTCTCCTTTATTTTGTTTGATTAAATCAAATAGTATGGCTTTTGTGCAGCTATCTTCAAAATAAATATTCTTTTCTTGCAAGCACTTTTGCATATCAGCTTTAATTTTAGACATATTTGGTGCTTTATTTAATTGAGTACAGTGGTATGGAGCATTATCCATAACCAGAAGAGACTGGCAAATTTGGTATTAATTTTTCGGTCATCAATTTAAGAATTTTTTTAGAATTTATGTTATTATGATATCAGATGATTTCGACTGTGATTTAAACAGTAATAACGCTCTTTAATAAAGCCATTCTCAGAACCAGCATGAGCGATTATCCATCTATTTCCAACAGATTCAGATGTATAAAGTCCAAAGTCTCTTTTTCACTTTGCTAGCTAGTTTTTGCATGGTAGGTGTTATGGATGTAAGTTTCATCCAAGAACACCACTGGTATTTTCCACATTTCGATTCATGCGCATTTTTCTATGTATGTAGACCGCCAAGCACTTATATCATAGCGTTCCATTAATATTTTTCTTTTATACTGGCACTGCCTGTATTTGAACCCAGGCTTTGAAGTATTCTATGCAGTGTAACGTGACTTCCCTTAAAACCTATATCTTGTTTTAAGACTGCAAGTAATTTATTTAGAGTAGGTAGCTCTTTCTTCACCGCCTTCTCTTTTCTGGAGTGACAATATTTTTGAAGTGATTGCTGCTGTTTTTCCTTCTTGTGTTATTCTTGAAACGGTTTTCCCAAACACTCCTTAAAAAGATATTAAAATTTTGTTAAATACTATACTTCCTCTTCTTCTAGTGTAGGAAAGTTTAACGTTTAAGTTTATATATCTTATGAATCAGAATATGAAATCAATAATAGGGTATTTGATTACAATGAACATGTAGATCAAACTGTTGTTAACTTTACAGTATTTTTTTAAACCTATTTCACTTGCAAGTTTTGGTGCATCAATCTGCAGTATTTGACAGAGACTAAGTTGTCATGATATCATATGACCTATATTTAGCGATTTGGCGACATTTTTATTTATTTAAACTTAGATGGTTATTTACATAGAAAATAGAAAAAACAAATAAATGCTCAAAAAAAAAAAAAAAAAGAATTAATCAAACTGTTAATATATTCGACTATAATGAAAAATTAGAGGTAATTTTCTAAAACCTGTCTAATACTTATACCCTATTGAATGGGTAAAAAACATACAGCTAGAAACCCCAAATAACGTACCAGTCATGGCGGCAACTCTCTTGCGAACATTTTTTAACGGAATTAACAGGCTATTATTCCGCTGTTCTGCTTCACAAAACTCCTTTATCTTTAATATCATCTCTCGGCACGAACTTTTCACAACTTTAGGCATTGTAAACAACACTCTAACTGCAGTTAATTAACAAAACATCTCATTATCACGCGAACACAATAACAGCACCTGACAACTACAACAATGACAACATGGCCGATCTATCATAATTAGTTCCACTTTTGTCGCGGGACTTCTTTCGTGAGACGGACTTTACCAAAGATCGTCAAAATGCCGTCTGACCGACCGACAACTTTTAAAAAGATATCGTAGTCGCTAGTAAATGGCCAGGATGGCGACTTTTTAAAATAATTAATTATCGTTAATAACGCTTTCGAATTTTATTTATTATTTTATCGCTTTATCTACGTTACGAATCATTTGAATAACTTGAAAATTCTACTGATTCGAATTATAAATCGATGCTAGCACATCAGTAATTGACATACGATATAAGATGTAGTTCCTTTTAATGTGTAAAAAGTGATTGTATCAGTAGCTGTATCCGCTAAGTATTTATCGATGCTATTAACTAAGGATGTGCGTGCTATAATAGGAATAATGATTGCAACATTTTTTATACGCTTGGATGAGTCGACTAATCTATGTTAATCCTATTGTACAGTGCAAGCTTTGTTTGTCATTGAAGGCAAAATGTCACATGACTGGTTAAGATTATCATTGGAGACGTAGTCATATATTAGCGGCAAAAAACGATAATTCAATTGATAAGAAAATTGTAGCTCGTTTCATATTTTTTTTGGGTTGTTCATTACTTATATTCTTGTAATTCATTGCAATGATTAAACAATATATAATATTTATAATGAATAATTTCGCCTATGATGCAAATTCTCAACTTTACTAAAGTTACTTTATAATAAGTATATCTTTGTTGGAGTTTTCTTGTAATATTGGTGGTCTGGCAACGAAAATATGTATATAAACATTTGCCTTTTTAGTCTGCATTGAAATTATTAAAATGATTGTGGTATTAAGCATTGCTAGACTAGAGCATACTTACCAATCAGTTCAAATCAGTGAGACTTCAAACGTACAATACGTTAATTGGCCCAAAGTGGTCATAACAGTCTGCATACAATGAATTTATAGATGATTATAATTAGCTAATCAAGCATAATAGATTGATTCATAAAGAGAACTAAGCAGAAAGATACTAAAAGCGTTCAGGCAATAAATATTATGTAATAATATTAAATCAGTCAAATCAAATATTATAAAAGTCAAACATTTATGTGCTTGACTAAACATTTTAGGACACTTATACTATATCCTACAATGTTTAGTGTGGTTCTCAATCGATTTACTATTTGGTTGGACCATGGAGAATTTTATGTTAGTCGAGGTAAACGACTTAGAACTTTCTATGGCGGTTAAATTTGAGCCGCGATTAGATCTTCGAGCCATACAGGTAATGTATACCGAAATGTTTTTAAAGTTTAAACTATTATAGGTCTACATTTATTGTCAGAATAATTGCTGCTAAACATATAAATGAATCTCCTTAGTAAATAGCGTTTCGGTTAGTAAAATTTTTTAAGTACCTTATGATTCACGTTGGTTGTCCTCTATAATTTATGAATTTGTCAAGTCTCAGAATAGCTGACATAATTAAAAATCTATCGTGTCTGGTAACCGGTGTGCCGCTGCAACTGAATAGGTTAAAAAATATAGTACTTGTATATGTAAAGTTGTGTGTTGTTTGCTTGTTATTACCGCATGTGTTTCTAAACTATTCATACAAATGCGACGAAGCTTTGATAAGTAAAGCGCACAAAAGCAAAGGTTTCGGATTAAAAGAATCAAGAGACAATGCAGCGCATGTTATACATCAACCTATATTTTACATAATGGCAACCCGATACAGTGACCTCATTGTTTGTTTACATTAAAGAAGTTAACGCATTATTCATGATAAACAGTTGATTTCACTCCCGCTTACGTTGAACAATTTATTCCTGACGCGCAACACGTATCAATGAAGACTGAATAGCTTTCACTTACAAAAATATTTTACCTATTTATTGTGTAGGTTTATAGTTTCGATAAAAAACAAGTAAAAAATAGTGATCAAGGGGTTTTCTGCTATATATTTTTTACGAACTAATTGGGTCTGAATAAATGAATCACCTAAGTAAGGTTCCAGCGTTAATCTCCAGAACTCACTTAAATCTGTATTGAATACTTGGCATAAAATTGAACTTTTCCGTGCGGCCGATCATAAAGTCCTGGTTTTGAATCCCGGGTTGGATAAAATGTTATAAGTTTACCGATTAAGAAATAATAATTGTCAGTTGTAGCACTGGTGGCCGCGTGCCTATGCTGGCAATAATAAGCTGACTCTCTACATGGATTTCATAGGTATACAGCTAGCGAAATATTACCCCCATTTATAGCCTGCTATGCATATTTGTCTACTTATTTGAGAATATAGGGTTGGTAAGGTTAGGTTACCATATATAGGTATACCCTATACCTACAGGCGTTAATGAAATGTAGATACATATGTATCGAATGAAAAATTTAAAGTTAAAATATGTTATGTACCTATGTCCTTATCTATTAGCACACATGTCAGGTGGGTCCATAAATTAGTTAAACAGGGTCACTTATCTTAATAGTAATAACCATTAGCCTCGTTTTGCAACTGTTAACGATCGCTTATTAAGTTTATTGAAAGATTGGTTTGTGCCGCATTTGCCCCTACATTACGTCCCACATTCCAAAATTTTCCTCGCTCACCCTTCTTTTTAAATTATTCCTCTTTCGCCCAAATTTTTAAACATATAGTTAACAAAACAAAACATGGTGTAAAATTATATTAAATCTTTCGTTGTCAGGCTTGTGATGTCATGTAACCATAAGTCCAAAATTTTAATGATAGATCAACGAGGTATTTTAAAATATTTTTCGGCTGACGATACAATAAAATTCCATACGAAAAAATAAAAGGGACAAAAGAGGAACATAATTTGGGACGAAAGAGGAATTACATTAATAAATTAATATTTATTTAAATTTAGGGGCATATAAGGAAATTTTTCTGGGACAAATGCATATTTTTGGGCTTGGGACGAAACATGAGGGACGAATGTGGAACAAACCGAAAGATTACATGTTTTAAGATATATTACAATTATTATGGATTAACCTATTCCTATTAATCTTCATGTAATTTAGGGGAAAATTGTGTTAAATGGTGTATTCTATTAGCTTTACGTCTTGTTTTTATATTGTTATGAAATTCTCAGTAGCAGCAAGGAGTCTAGACTGTACCTAGTAGGCGAAAATAGGCTCACCTTCTGTTATATCTATAATAATATTATAAAGTTGAAGAGTTTGTTTGTTTGTTTCTTTGGTTGAACGCGCTTATCTCAGGAACTACTGGTTCGAATTGAAAAATTATTTTAGCTTTGGATAGCCCATTATCGAGAAAGGCTATATAACATGACGCTACGACTCACGGGGGCGGCGCTGTAACGATAAACGCGAGTGAAACCGCGGGCACATCTAGTAAGACATAAAACTATAGAAAGTGAATCGTGGTTATAATACTGCTGCCTTCTTCGGGGGTAGATACGTGAAGCTGTGTGTATGTAAAAATATTTTACAAATAGTTAATAATATTAGAAATTTGTTGTTCTATTGTTACGCTAATTACTTGTGCATTTGTTATTTTAGATTATAACTTCAAATATTTTTTGGCGCTACTGTATATTTATTTATGTGGAAACTGCTTTGGATTAAGTGTAGTTAATTTGAACATTAATTATTTTCAAAGTGTATCTGTGTTTCCCAAATAAAATAAAAAATAAAATAAATATAAAATAAAATATTTTGGTTTGAGTAAAAACTAATTTTGCTATCAAACAATAAAGTTAAAAAAGATGTTAAAAACGTAAAAATACTGTAAATGCTGTTTTTCAAATTAATTTACCATAATCGTTTAGAGCAGGCCAAGTGTGTCTATGTCTCCATAAATTTTAAATGTGGTAAGTTTTAAGCTTCCCGACGTCCCAGAGAGTCTAGTTTAAATGTCACGCTTTGCCGATTTCTTTATAAATTGCAGGTTCTGAAATACTTGTATGCCTTATAATCCTTTTACCAAGAAAAACATCGTAAATGGAATTGGAGCTTTGTTAGATTATTATAACTTCTGTTTATTGCGGGACAGCATATCTATTATCTTCTTTGTTAATTTAGAATAGAAATATGAGGGAATGACTATTGCCGTCACAGCTCATTAAAGCTTAATGTCCCGGTTATGCTACGCAGAAGTTTTCTCTGTCGTACAAATCTGTTTTAAAAGCATAATAACACAAGTAAATGATAAATATATATTTAGATATGAGTAAGATATTTGCAAAAATACTGAATGAGTCGAGGCGATCTGCGTAACCTTGACCTTGATTTCATGAGTACGAATCATATTTATTATTTCACTCACAAATGCTTGTTTCAAGGTAAATTAAGAAGCTGGTTACGTAATTGTTCGATCATAGCATATTATAAGCTCTGACACAATTTTATTACTTACACTGTAATTGAGAAACACATTTGGTAGATTGTTATTATTCACGATTGAATGATAAACTGATCTTAAGAATCTCTATTGATATTAAACAGTAACTGGTTTTTATTGAACAAGTGTTAGCTTATGTTTTCTGAAGCACCTATAAAAGATTTTAATGTATCAAAAACTTCTTGCAAAACCGCAAAAACATCATTTAAGCATTTAATCGTTTGCATTGCAACATAGGTCATAGTGACCTTAAGGCGCTACAAAGATAATTTGGTGAAGTGGAAGCTTAAAAGGTTTCTAGGTGTTCTAGACTAGACTATGTCTCATCTGTTTAAGTGTCACGAGTGTCAATACACATGCACTACTCCTGATCTAACTACGTCACCGATGATTAAAATGGCCATATTACTAGAAACAAAGATCAGGCAATAATAATATAGTGAAAGTCGACGAGGAAAGAATAAAAAAAATATATACTAAAACACATTAATCGCACATATTAAACTGACACAAAGCACACGAGACTCATCTAATATACTTGACCCTCTAACAGTGGTCGGCAACCTTGTCGTCTAAAAGAGCCAAATTAAGACAAACCAAAAGTGAAATCTACTTGCCTTTTGTCAAATAAGTCTTAGTTTAACTAACAGTAAATAAAATAAAATTTGGTATCATAGTTATAACTTATAAGGCAAGATAATAAGTAATATTCCGTGCCTGCACTAAACATTTCGTGGAAGAGCCGCAGCCGAAGAGTCAAAGAGCCGCATGCGACTCGAGAGCCGCGGGTTGTCGACCACTGCCTAAACCTATATATCTATATAATATTATATATCTTGTAATTCAGCGATTTGGTTTAGATAAGTTTGTTATACACTTACTACGCTCGGAACAGTAAATTTTTCTGGATGAAAGGTATTCAATGTCCATTTCTGTACCCCTGGCAACTCGTATGCGACATTTCATGATGCTTAGTCGAGTAGGTAAGGTGTGAAAGCGTAACAAACAATCTCACATTAGCATTGATAATATTAGTTAGAATAACTTGTTTGTATTATAATTCTGAAACAATACGAAGTTCTGATAGCATGGAGCATCTATTACCTACGCATTGAACGTCGCGTGCATGCATAGCCATTGTGTGATCATTTACACCTTAATAATCGTATTGCGATGCTGGTGGCGTTTTTCCTGTGACCTAATACGGAGACTACAATGTAAGCGTGTAGAATGAAGAGGACCCATTCATACAGTCAGTTTAGAAAATAATTCGTACTTAATATGAGCAGTGATAGCTTAGTGGGCATACTAACAAACAGAAGGCCGAGTTTATCAAGGCACGAGCCTCTGACTTACTTATAGATGTCATGTACCTTTTTGTTAAATGTTTGGCAATCAGAAGAAAACCTTTACACCCTATTTGAGAGTTCTTTGTAAAGATTTCCAAGTAGTTTGATGTCTGCTGCATTTGCTTAATGTGGTAAGTTACCTTGACATTATACTGTACGAGGAATGAACTCTGCACATATTATCCAATAGAATATGACAGATATTTTTTGTTTTTTAATCTTTATTTATTTGAAGCACTTGGTTCACAATAAAGAAGCGACCATGTCATCCTTGTAATACAACGTACAATGATTACCATACTTAATATTTAGATTACACATGATAATTTAGGTTCTTATACTATTAGTTACACTTATTATCTATTCAGGATCTTGCCTTTAAACAGACCTCCACTAATTTGTATAATGCTTTGGCATCCTTTGAGTCTGGTTGAGACAACACACTGTTGCAACCACCTACATTATTAACAATATTAATATTAAAAATATCGCGTCTTAAAGTTTCATTGCGGACACATTCCACTAAAATGTGATGCATGTCCTCGATTATACCACATTCTGTACAATTTGGTGACGACACCTTTTTCATTAAGAAGGCGAACTTGTTAAGTGGAATGTGGCCAGAACGAATCCTGAAAGCAGTAACTAAGGTACTTCTATTGAGGTTGCTTGTATCAAACCAAGGGGAGCGAAAAGGTTTAGCTCGTATAGTATTATACCATATACCCTTGCTTTGTGAATTACTTTTCAAATGATCTGCCCATAGCTCAAAAATATGTTCTTTTAACAACGGTATAGCATCAGTATAAAATGGCGTAACATGATGGGTATTCCGTCATGACAGATATAAGTGAAATATTAAGTTTAATTTGTATACCTTACACCAATTGACATTATTTATGTCTATCGGCGAAATTCGTAGTAATTACAAAATTTATTAATTCAGTCATCAATGTCACCGAATGTCTTATGTTGCACTCCAAGAATAGGTATTACATCATTTAATAATGCAGAATTTTTCTACTTTATGCGTAATACATTGTAGTTATGTGTAAGCCAATATTATTTGTCCGTGTGGCGTAGCTGTGGGTTCAAAAATTATATTTTTATATCAAAAATATTAGTTTTTGCAAAATATACAATTGTATAGGATTTAATTAGTTATAATCTTGTAAAAAGTTTGAGATTTGTCTTATTAATTAGAACCTGTTACTGTCATGGTTGCTCCTAGCTATAAAGCCGAATACAAATCTATTGATGTACTTGCAATTGACGACTAACTTTCTACCTGCCTACTATTGTAACAGGATATTACAATAGTACGCAGGTAGAAATGGAATAGTACTATTGTACTATTGTAACAGGAAGTAGTTTTTGAATTCTGAGTAACTTTACGAACATTGAATCGAAGGCAAAAAGAACACTCAGAATCGGTACAACTATAAGCAAATCACACATTTTGTATGTAGATAACACTGTGTATTGGTAATGACGACTGATTATTTAAATTCACACCGGTATTCGCAAAGGCGAAACATCTAATTATGACAATGACATTGTGTTGAACAAGTAGACCCAGTTTACACGCTCATCCTCAAAGACAAGGTCTTAAGCGGTCGGCCTCGACGCCTTTACGCAGGCGGTGGTGTGTAGCATGACATCATCCACGCAGACCTGGTTCTCATATTTTATGTATTACGTCAACGCTTCAAGGAGGAAATGGATGTGACGTCATCGTATAGCGCGCCATTTTGGGTTGTCACTGTCATTCATTGGTGTAGACTCACTCGGCAAAGCTTTTAAAGGATGACGTAAATTTTTATTGTTTTAAATTATCTAAATAGTAGTAATGGGTAGGATTGGTTAATTAACGTTATATTAGTAATGTAGGTTAAATTTATAGAGGTTTACCAAGAGAAAGGTAAAAGACGCACCAGCAGTTTGTCTGAAAAGGCACTTAATAGTATAGTAAAAAAGCAGGCTTGTCCGTGCCGTGGTAGGTACTTCCCTAACGCTATGACTTTTTCGAAATGTTAAAAGAGAGGAGGTTGGTAGTAGTAGTAAATCAGGCTATCTTTATATAGCATGCTGGCTCGTCAATCACAGCATCCGACACATAAATATCCTACTTAATTATATTTTATTCCCCGCAGGTATGTAGTATAAAAATGTTTAGGTCTTCCTCTAATACGTAGATATAGAAGTGACAAAGTTTTATAAATAGCCAACCATATAAAGTGGCTTACTAAAAGATTTAATTTAAAAAATACTGGTACTTATTAAACAATGGATCGTCCAGACGAGTTTCTATAAAATTCATTGTGCATGTTTCATGATTTGACTTAATTTAACCCCGACTATAAAGATGCTATTTTTGGGTCGTTCCTGTATTTAGGCAACAATATTCTTAGTTTGACATAAAAGATTACGTGAATCGATCGACGTACTCGTAGCTAAGCAGTATTATTGCGATTACGTTCTAGATTAATCTAGATTAACGTGAATAATCATTTCAAAATATTAATAAAGATTTATCGATATTCCAAAAACCATATCTTATTTGGCAATAATGTCTAATTACCTATATGAATGCTTGTGGCGGACGCCCCGAAACCCATGCAGCATTCATGTAAAAAGATAAATAGACATATATTTTTTTTTACGGGAGTAATTCTATCCGAACAAAAAATAATAGGTACTACAGTATTACTTAATATTCGTGTTTCTTTTATTGTGTATAACTATTGTAAGCAAACGTTGGTAAACCAAATAAAAAAACAAAAAAAATGATCTTTCATCATTGCTACATCATAGTAAGCAGCTAAGGATACACCAAATTCTGACACACTAGAAGTTAAACTGTCTCGGCACCAGCCGCGAATACATGTATTTGGAGGTTTATCAAACTGTTTTCACAAACGTCTGATGGTATACTACCTATACTACTATCTTAAGCTTTAAACACCAAGAAGATCTCTCCTTATAAAACTCACGTTACGTTCCAGGCGCTGACATGTTCGTGTGTGGCGCTGCACTACCACAGCTACAATGCGGAGGCTGATGTCGGTATGCTTGTCACGGGCACCTTCATCGGATATCTCATCATATTTGCCGGAGCCGCTGCAGGTTTGTTATCGAGTTTATTATAGCCTATTCGTATAAGAAGACGAATGACGAGCTTGGGAGACCTTTTCTTGTCAAAAGGCCGGTACAAATTGCGGATCATAGTAGCAATTTCTGTGAACAACACTTAAGCTGTTAATTGTTGGAATGCTAGACATAATTGTAAACCTATTGTGCCTGCCCACCGGTGTGCTGCTGCAACTCAAATACTCTGATTATGCCTCTAACTATTTATATTATATGAAACCCTACGGTATAATTAAGTAGCATTTTATAAACCATTGGCAAAAATGTCCATGAGTTTTTTTACCTGACTACCCACGTGAGCTCAAATTCAGATTTCTGTAAAAAAACTTGTTTTAATCAATAGAGCATAGCTCTATTTATTAAAAACAAGATTTTCAAACTAGAATACTTAGCTTGCATAGAAATATCTATGCAAGCAAAGTATTCTAGTTTGAGTGTTACAAAGACAATAAATACCACAGCTTAGTAAGAAACAACAGGAAAACCGACGCACAGTTTGTTTTCTATACGAGAGTAATACTTATCTAATCTAACTGGCAGAGATCGTAACATTTCAATGAAATGATATCTTATCAAAATTATTTTTTATAATACCAGCATAATGCTGTAGTAATAAATTATGTATCCTTAATACCAACATCGGTACGTTTCAGGATACGTCATGCAGACACCTTCCCACAAACGCATTGACATATTCTACTCGCTCGTCGGTGTTGCTTTGTTCGTCGCCAGCGGTGCCATCATTATCGAAAGGTACGTTTATCAACAGCATAATAAGAGCATGCCCCGTCTGATCCTATCATCGGACAGGCTGACCATCTACCGGCCTATCTCAGTTCCTAGGCTATCCCGCGGACATATTCAATATCATTCCAACAAGGGAAAATATTGCCTCGCTGATAGCACAGCGCTCCTTTCTGAAAAAGGCTTATTAGTAAAGGCTAAATGTTCTTTCTAGTTAAAATAGTTCCAGAAGTCTTTTACACCTTATTCATCTAATATTGTTTATCATGTAAAAGGGTTATTATTATTACTATTACAGTAAAAAGCTTACGAAATAAAAAGTAAGCGAGATCCTGACGCTGGTATAGTTACAATTCTAGAACTATTATATTTTATATTATATATGTATATTACACCTATAACGTATAGGATTTAAAATCCAAACCAAACTTAAAAAGCAAAACATGCCAGTTCGGGACTAGAAAGACTCCTACATAAACCTTATCTAGTTGCCCCGTTTTCAATATAATATATAAATATGTAGATTCTATAAAATAATCTTACTAATACGCGAAACGAGAATGTTTAGCATTTATTGAAATGGTTACATGTTTGTATGTTTGTTGTATAGTCACGCTAAAACCATTGAACGAATTTTATAAATTCTTGGCTTTTACTTGCGTGTTTGTCATTTTAACATACTATATGCTAAAATTTGACTCGTTACTTTTGAACTTTTCTGGCACTTTTCTAAAAGAAACGGCGCGGTGCCGTATTTCTGAATTTAATTTAACTTGTAAGTAGCCAAAAGTACACGTACGAGTACCTAATTTATTTGTTTATGTGACAATAACTATCAGATATAGAATACCTACAGACGAAATCTATATCTGTTAGTTAACAGTGAACACACATTTCATAAAAGCGTCACTAGATCGACATCTAGTGACGCTTTTATGAAATGTGTGTTAACTACAACAATAAGTTCTCCCTTACTACATGGGACTCAAAACCATAGCTAGCGAAATGCACAAGTAGCCTATGATGGATGGATGAACTAGGACGCATGTAAACCGCGGCAGTAGCTTGCGCATGTATCTTGCGCCAATACTTGCGTCGTGTACAAGCACTAGTACTTTGTGAGTAGTAGAGCCTCGCTGATTTCAGCATGAATGGGCCGGCTCGACCGGAGAAGGACTTCCCTCTCACTGAATATCGACGTGAAATAGCAGTATTCCTACTGTTGTGTTTCGTTCGGTGAGTGAGAGTGCCGGAGGCTCAATCACCCTCTTTCCCCCTTCCCGCTCCTTCTCCTTCCCACTTCCTTTCCTAAAGGGTCGGCAAACACAGCAAGTCGGTAGTCGGTTTATGCGACAAAACATAACAGTAAATAGCGACCTATTTACTGTTATGTTTTGTCGCATAAACCGACTTACACATAAGCCATGCCCTTGGGTTAATCTAGTATGAAGCTATATTAATGATATGATACTGATTTAGTAAGATGATATTTTTATCTACAGGTATCAGAATGCTTACAAGAGCGAACTTAAAGACAAGAACTTAGCCAAGGCCTCACTTGCCATCATCAACGGCGCGGTTCTGCTTGTCGACGCTGTGCTTACGCAGCGCGGCGGTTAAACCAGCACTTGCGAGACCTTAAGTGTGGCCACATCAACATAAAGTGCCTAAGACAGTAATCTTAGATGTGTTTGATATTATATTTTAGTTACGAGTCCGTTCGCCACTCAAGGTTCGCTTCCTAGTAACTATCTGTTAGGTTTCTTCTTAAATCCACCCAAAATTGGGAGCCCCGCTACGCGGGGCTCCGTGGACTTTATGAAAGCGGCGAAAGTCAAGGGGCGTACGGGCTCATAGCCTATATTTTACGAAGCGCAGATATGTGCCTAAAATATTATTTCGTTTATACCAATAAGTGAAGAAACCTAAAATCTACTATTTGCATGTGGTCACACTGTTAGATATACTTAGATATATTATGTTTGTTATGATTGTAATCTCAGTCATGTGATGTCTAATACTGCAACTGCTGAATTTCCGCCTGCTGTCAAGCATGAAGCAAAATTACAGTAATTCTTACTATCAAAACTTGTATGACATGTGTATATTTATAAACCAAAGCTTGCAAAAACAGTACATATTACTTGGAGGTAGTTATATTTAAATGTTTTCTTATATGTTTTATTTAACAAAGACTTTATGCCTTAATGCGTAAAGTAATCGGGTTATGAATTTACAAGTTTATTATTGCTTTATGTACTCGTAAATTTACATTATTTTTAATTTTTTACATTGCATAACGTAAGTACCTCAAAAGAGATATTATTCGAAGTGAATACATGCCATTTACCAATATTACGATAGCATAGAACAAATACATGTATTTTCATCGTAACATACATTTAAAATATGTTATTGGTGACTTTCATAAAGTTTTTCGCTTTAGATTATAGTGAAACAAAAAAGTGCCTATTGTAATTTTGCTATTCAATATACTAAATTAGTACATAATATATTACAGAGTCACATAGTTCACCAAGAAATAGTAACAAATCTTTGTTATATTTTTGTAACAACTAGTCTTTATTAAGAATATTTTAACAAAAACGAAGACCCAAATTTATATAAATCTAAGATATTAATAGCTTTTTACAATATATACGGGCCTATATTACAGGTATCAAAAGTAGAAATCGTAGTTCAAAGATTAAAAGCCCTTTTAACAAATCTGTATGTACCATTCATAGCTATAATACGCGGTAATATTGCTTAAGATAATTTATTACCTAACTTATTTCTACTCGTAAATATTGTATGTAAACTTTATATAAATGTATTTTCGAAATATATAAATACTAAGAAATATTTTTTGAACGATACATTTCGTGCACACGAATCATTGCATTTTATATACACGTTGTATAGTTTGTTTAAATATTAAATAATATAATACAGAACGTATTTTTATTGCAGGTGTAATCATGTGCCCACACACACTAACACGAACAGAATTTAGATAAAAGAGAAACATGTATTTATATACATACTTCAACGCGAGTAAGACCCGTTAGCTAGTATTGTATTAAGTATGTTATAAATCGTAAAACTCTAAAAACGTTTATGTATTTATATAATTGTAAAGTTGACATAAACAGACCTCATCAATTGTAAACTAATGCAACGAGTGAGAGCTAGCAGCTTTTGCTATTGTGTAAATGTAATTTTTCTCTTCATAGTTAAGAGCTTTAAAATTGTTACATGCGCATTTTCAGATCCTTGACTCTTTGACACAAATGAAGATAAATAGGTTAAGTGACTAGATATTATAGAGTTTACGACCGCACCACGCTGCTTACAGTTAAAATTAATTTATGCATGCTCTGAAGATGTATTCTATCATAAATATTTGTGCATTAATATAACAATATTTCGAGTCAGAGATAGTGGAAAATATATTAGTTAGTTTATCAGTGTAAAGACAGGCACATTTTGCCCGTACTAGGATCAAGCCTTCCGTCTTACTGGAAATATTTGTAACACGGATAGTGTAGTGATTCAAGTGGGTGTAGAGTCGATTTCCACGCAGGAAAAAATGTGTGATCCTCAAATAGTTGTTCCGAGTCTGGGCAATCTTTGTAGGTAAGTATACATTGTGTAAATGTATATAAAATCCCCCGCCACAGAAGATTTATTCTAAGCGCGGGATAAGTTCTTTAAAATACAAAAGCTTTGCTGCTACTAAAAACTTCCTGACAGAAGAACCACCAACATTGACCGAACTGGGAATTAAATGGTCATAATTGGCATATACCACAGGCACAACGAACAAAGGATTATCCTTCAGCATAGTTAGAGTAACATTATACCTATTCCTAACTGAAAGTAAATAGCTTTGCTTGAAATTAGATATATAGTATAAATATAACCACGATCCAAGTGAGTTACTAAAATATACATTACTGAAACAAACTCACCTTTTATGTATGTACTTAATTCATTTCCAAGTACAAAATATCAACGTAGGTACTTGACATTTCGTTGGTAAAGTTCTAGCAATAGTCCCAAACAACAAAATAATAGTATTGTACCTTGAAATTTAAATGTCATTCGATGCAAAATAATGGCGCCTGTTGTGTGACATTCAAATCTCTTAACAGATAAAAACTGCTTTTGCATTATTAGAATTGAAACGACTTTGAAATGCTTTTGAGTAGGGAGCTATTCTTAAAGTTTGTCATGGTTAGTTCCACGGCAATTGTCCGATTTTAGTAATAATAATTAATTGTAAATGTATGGTTTTTAAAACTAAATAAGAAAGGAAAGTGTGACTACTTATACTTCTACAGCGTCAGGCACTACGCTCATTGATGTGAATATACATACAAGAGTATTACATATGCACCGTGTGTCTTTAAGCACTTTTTACTGCCCCTAATAGCAGACGACCTAGCGGCCTATCTGATGATAAGTGTCAACCGCCGCTCATGGATTTCGGCAAATTCTCATAGCCAAACCACTGCCTAGCGGAATAGCAGTACTCCGATAAACAAGGTTAAAGACTTTGTTTATCTATCACTTTAGCGCCACCACCAAACACACACACACACACCCACAGATATAGACATACTTCGTTCGAGAGACTACACGTACATGGAAGAAAGGATCGCTGAAAACGAGCCCTGCTAGACGGGAATGCTTCCAGGTAAAATTGATGAATTTTGCTGCGGCGACGAGTGGTACCTAGGTACCTCCAAGCGAGCGTCCCGCGCTCTGTGGTATACATTGAACCTACCCTAGAAATGGTACATCTTTGATACTATAATGGTACGCTGACCACAAAATCACTCACAGTATTTTATTTGTCCTGTCCTTTGTCCAGTATTTAAAGTCCACGCCTTCTTATTAGATTACTATGGTAAATATACGCACATCAACAGAATCTAGGGATATTTTATATTTTATCAAATACCTATCTAAAAATATATGAAATTTTTCTGATATAGTAAAATATAAAATAATAGGTTACTTTAGGGCTTTATTAACCGGTCGTATACCGCCGGCTCGCATACCAGCCGGCAGATTTGTACCCGTCGTACGCCGTACGACGTCGTACGTCGTACGTCGAACGCCGCGCGCCGCCTTCGCTTAAGCGAAGGCGGCGCGCGGCGTTTTGGCGCCAATTTGGTGGCTCGCATGCGAGCCACCGGCCTACGACGGGTACAAATCTGCCGGCTGGTATGCGAGCCGGCGGTATACGACCGGTTAAAAAAATTAAATTAATTCGTGAATTTTTGTTTTATATAAAAATGAACTTTTTTAACCGTAGAAAATTAGTACTTATGATAAAAATCTTCATTACTTCTTATAAAACTATTAATTTTAATTAATATTGAAAAATCTTATAATATCTAATTATAAATAATAAGTATTGCCAACTTTTACATTAATTACACATCGACATCGATTGTTCATACTTAAAATTAAATTGTCAATGTCTTGTTGCGGTATGAGGTTCCACGTTCTTTGCAAGTGTTCGTAAAGTTGTTATTCCGTCGTCAAATTTGGTGGGAAATCACTTAAAGCTTTAACATGTCCCAGGCATGCACGATTGTCTAAACTGCAGACGTGACAAAATTATTTTTATTTAGCGTATATCCTTAGAATATACAATATACTATGCTTTATATTAACTTTACAACATGTTCCTTATAAAGTGGTGTTTAAACCGTATCTAACTTTTGTGCATTTCGGCAATTTTTAGGTACCATTTGTATTATTATAGAAATCGACTTATCTTGTACTAAAAGAGATTACAAACTAAACACGATATATAGGCTAAAATCAACGTTAACCATAAAAGCTAAAATAGCATCTAAGTTGGTGGATATTTTCTTCTCGCATACACCAAATACCCAGATTGTGTCCAGCCTAATGCTAGAAAGATAATAACAAAATACGCCTCACCTATAAAACACATGTCATAAATTAGCTTTTATTGCTATAATTTTATCAGCTGTTATCATAAAACACATATAATTTATAAGAGAGAAGGTAAATTATTATAATATAAAGGTCCATGTAATGGTAATCTATATGGTCATATATGCTTTCGGTTACTTCGCTTTAAGTAAGGAAGTAAATGTAAGCATATAATTTGGATTATTATAACGTTGGCCTTTTTAAGTGTCCGATAAATAAACAAGAGAAAGGTAGCACAAAGGGACACGCAATAAAACTGTATACACTGACATCCTATCCTTCGCTCTAAAGTAATAATGATATATGTAATACTTCTAGTATTTTTACATTTAGTCAATGCAAGTGACAACGCCAATTCAAAGCTAATAGATAAAGCTGTGTATGTAACGCGTCAATACTACAAACTTCAATGGGCAACATCTGTTATATGGAGTGATAGTGATTCGGAAGGGGTTGATGAATTTTTAAAGAAATTTCCGGGTACTATAGTGACCACTACTTTATCTGATAATAATAATACTGCAACTATTAACATCAAACGGCGTCTAGGATACGAGCAAACCGTTGTATTTGCATCAGAAATAGAAACATTTCAAAAATTCTGTAATCTTTTAAATGTGAAGTTAAAATTTCCTGTACGGTTAGTATTGATTTTAAAAAGTACTGTTAGTGTATCGCCTGATATTTCAACTTTCATAGGAGCAGCTTGGAAGAATAATCTAGCTGATGTAGTGATAATAAGCAAAAGTCGCAGTCAAGAAATTACCTTAACAACATATTTTCCATATAGCAACAGCGGTTGTGGCAATATCATTCCTGTAACACTAAAACCTGACGAAAATATATTTCCAAATAAATTCACAAATTTTAATAAATGTGCTATTAGGTTATGTGCATTAAATATTGAAGCATTAGTACATGCGTACGCTAAAAACGATACAATTACTGGAATGAGCGGTATCGATGGCGTCGCATTTATGCTTATAGCCAATAAATTAAATGCTACTTTGACAGTTATAAAAGCACTAAGTTTTGGATCTTACAGAAACGGAACCATATCTGGTGCTCTCAGACATATAGTTTACGATAAAGCTGATATTGTAGTACCAGGCGCTGTCCTAAATAGAAGATACTTGATTGCGCAAGCTTCTCATGTTTATTATTCTGCTGATATGCGCTGGGTTGGACCAAAGCGTCGTCAAATATATCAGTGGTTTAGGCTGATAATTCCTTTTTTTAATAATGTAACTCCGTTTCTTTTGTTGGCTTTTACTGTATTTGTTATTGTAACTATAATAATAAGGCGGGTACGCAACGTGTGTAGAAGACATGAAACAGGGAGCGTATCCTTTCAAGCAATTACTTTATTACTTGGTCAATCTGTTAACTACGTGACAAAGTGGCCGCTACTTAATAGTTTATTCTTGCTCTGGATTTGGTTTTGTTTTATAATTCGTTTGACATACCAAGGATACCTCGTTGATTCTCTCCAGAGCCGAATTTATGAGCCACCATTCGGGTCAGTCGAAGAAGCAGTGAAGACAGTTAACGGCTATGGTGGCAGTGAGGGTATGTCAGAATTCTATAAAGGCAGTCCTTTAGAACGTCGTTTTACAATACTAAAAACGATAGAAGCATTTTTTAGTTATTTAAATCGTATTGTTGATGGTGAAAGATTAATGCTTATTGTAGATAAAATATCACGTCAGCGGGTTCGGCATTCTATCCAAATTTTAGATACACCTATTAGTAGCACTATGGTGTGTTTTTACATGCGTTTGGAGTGGCCTGGAGCTCGAGCCGTAGACACTATTGTTGTTCGTCTACTGGAAGCAGGTATTATACAGAAAATACATAATATGGGCAACGGCACAACTGGAGAACAAACAGACAAACACGCGCAGCCCTTAGATTTGGTAACGATTAGCAGCTGCTTTTATATAATGGGGTTTATGTGGTTTGTGTGTTCATTTATATTTTTAATAGAAATACTGTATTACAAGCATTCTCACGTAGGCAAATCAGTAAAGGAACCTCTTTATTTAAGTGATAATGATGTTATTGATGTTGAAGGCGTATGTAATGATTCTCAAAACACAACTTGTGCCTCGTAATTAGTATTGAGATATCCGTGATGTGTTTTTATGAATGTTTGTTTCTGTCAGCCTAGTTAATATCGCTATTAATTAATAATTATGATGAATTTTGTTATATATCACACTAATATTGTATGACACAAATTAAATAAGAACTATCTGCATTACCGAAATCGAAATCAAATCTGTTTACCAATTTAAATAATATATAACTCATATCAAATGAAATAATTAGTTCAAAAACTCTTGTCAAGATAAAATTAATAAATACAAAGTGTTTCTCATGTCTAATTATATATATAAGTATAATACCTTTGGCTGGAGTAGGTGTACCTGTGATTGGCACGAGTACGTATAAGTATATGATAACTTTCTCTTATAAGGATGCATAAATGTAGTGAAATTAATAAATGAAGCTGTAACATATGATTTCAAACCAACTTTATTATAATACCTACAAACATAACATTTTTACAACTGTAGAATAAATGACCTCAGATTATATAGACCTCAGATATATATAAATATCTATATGTTATGTAAGTTTTCAAATGTACATATATTACCAGAAATAAATACATGATATAATTACTGTATCATTTATGAACATCCTTAAATGCTTTGTTATGTTCGTAAGTTGCGTATTGGTAGTTCTGTAAGATAAACTTGTTTTCAACCTTCAATTAAAGTTTTGTGACATTAAAATCATGTAAATAAAATAACTATAGCGTGCACTACATTGGTATTACCGAATTAAATGAAAATGCATAGCCAAGTGGGAATTCTTCAATGCCAAGCCTTTTTATTAAGGTAGGGCGTGGCATGTGAAAAATAATGGATGGAGAAAATACATAATAGTATGATCCCTGATTTAGTACTAGCTAATATTATAAATGCGAATGTGATTTTATTTGTTTGTTTGTTACGCTTTAACGCCTTAACTACTCGACCGATTATAGAGTCGGAACCCACTGGTCCCCTGAAATTCGCACCCTGTGCCCACTCGTCCCCTGATCTATTATTTATTTAAAAATCATTTATATTTCCCATTCACTCTGCTAATTTAGATATTTCGTTTCGGTTCCTGTGGTTGTGGTACAGCCGCGTACAAAAGGTAAAAATAAAACAATGTAGTAAACAGGTACATATCATATGTATTTCAAATAACAGATAATTAGATTAAAAAATAAGTTTTAGTCACAATCAGTCTTCTAGAAAACAAACGATTCGTTATTTTCGTACTTTTTAAACTTACCTATAAAGATTATGATTATGGCGTGATTAAATCAATAAACATAAAAACTATTTATTTACATTATTTATTTATTTATCTCTATAGATATTTAAACTACTGTTTTTATAATAAAGGCAGAAAGAAGAATATTATATTTCAAGAAATGAGAAGAATTTCTCATGACTTTCTTGTATAATTCGCTTTTAAGAATGTAATAAATAATAATAATTAAAAGTAGCTTCGAAAAATATTAACTTTGCGTATTAAGTATATAAGCTATGTAAACTAGTCGTGTACAAAATACTATATGTTGCAGTGCGTGAATAGCCTTCTTATTTTTCAACGATCTATATAATTTTTCAAGTTCTGTTCATGACTGTACTATGTCAATACTTTATAAGTAAAAATATGGCTTGTTTTCTATAAGGGAACCAAAAGGCACCCGAGTAGGTGCCGAGTCTATAACTTTTATTCCAGGGGACGAGTAGGTACCTTAAAAATAAATTAATATTGACTGGTCTTCTACCGGGAGACCAATGGGCCGGATCTACAACTTTTATTCTGGGACAAGAATATTAGGGGACCAGTGGGTCCCGACCCAATTATATTATTAGAAAATTCGAATACCCGTTATCATGTGTACAGAAAATATCATAGGCTACCTTTTATCCAGAGTAAAGTACTGTTACCAATCTAACCTAACCTACATTAACATGAGTAATGACGCGGGCAAAATATAGTTATAAATATATATAGGTTGAGCGTAATGATAAGTACGCACTTAGAAAAAAAAATCATGGTCATAATACGTTTTCCTAGTATGTTTACTCTTCTTGTAATAGGCATATGTTCACGATGGTACCTATGTTATTTACTTTAATACGACGTACAATAAATCAACAACACTGTCATTAGCGACTCCATGCTGTTTTATTTCAAGCAACTAATTATATGAATCATCAATACTAATATTATAAAGCTGAAGAGTTTGTTTGTTTGTTTGGTTGAACGCGCTAATCTCAGGAACTACTAGTCTGAATTGAAAAATTATTTTAGTGTTGGATAGCTCATTTATCGAGGAAGGCTATATAAAATTATGCTAAGACCCACGGGGGTGGCGCAGTAATGATAAACGCGGGTGAAACCGCGGGCACATTCTAGTATAAAATAAATGGACACAATCTCCATGTGACAAAATAAATAAAACTAGAATGTTTGAGTACTCTTACAGAGTATACGATGCATGAAATAGATAAGCACTTATAGTCTTTCATTTAGTTGCCAACAAGATACTATGAGGACAGCGAGGAAATCCTTTTTATAAATATTGTTCAAATAGAATCCCGATCCATTTTAATAAAGGTGAACTTAGTTCACATTCGACGTTTATTTAAATTTACGAGAATACCATTTGTGACAGTTATGACAATATACATCCTATATTATCATATGCCAATTAACAATTTAATGTATATAAGAAAGCTGCAATCTTTATATATATAAATCTTCTGTGCGTGTGTTTGTAATTAAACTCCTCCTAAACGGCTGGACCGATTTCGATGAAATTTTTTGTGTGTGTTCAAGTGGATTCTAGAATGGTTTAGATATGGTTTTTTTTTCTCTTGTTTACTTTGGGACGGCTAGTATAATATAAAATATCCAACACTGTCCTTTAGTTTACCTACGACTTTACTGTCCAGAATATGATCTTTACTTTTGTTTTGAGTGCATGGATGGCGTAGTGGTTTAAGTGGTCGCCTCGCCACTATCACCGCGTCGAGTGTTGTGGGTTTGATCCCATGCAGGACAAAAAATTGAGTGATCCACAAATGGTTGTGCTGAGTCTGAGTGTTCTTAGTGTGCATTGTTTGAATGTTTGTAAAGTCCCCCAGGGCACAGGAATTATACCTAGTGCGGACAATGCACTTTAAAGAAAAGAAAAGTATATAAAATGTCTATGTTAATCACAAAGACTTAATTTTCTTTATTTTTACACTAGCTGACCCGCGCAACTGTCTGCTTTATATAACATAAGAGAATTTACCAGTTTTCAACATTTTCTTTGCTGCTCGCTTTTGCTATAGCCTTTCTCGATTAAAAAGACTATCCAACAATAAAATAATTTTTCAATTCGAACCAGAAGTTCCTGAGATTAGCGCGTTCAACCAAACAAACAAACTCTTCAGCTTTATAATATTAGTATAGATATGCTTGCTTCGAGTCTGGGGTGCTTTAAGTTTCTTCCTTCTATTCTTAGTATCCTAATTGTTTAAATGTGTTTGGAGTCCTTCGCAATACCTACAGGAATAATTCCCCCGCACTTTACAAACATTCAAACTTGTTGTCTTTTTAAAACTAAACTAAATAAAATTCGATAGATATCGATACTTAATGCAAATCGTAGCAAGATGATGCAAGTCACAGCAAGCAGATGCAAGTCGTAGCAGGAACTCGTACTTAATTTTAGTTGTAGTTAATCATACGCTAATGGGTCTTTAAATAATATTGAATAGGTTCGGTAATCATTTGAGGGACGCTAGTAATTAGTGTGATGTATTCGCCACCACTGCGAGCTCCATCCGATTAATTATTCCACGTAAGAGAATATATCGGGATTGAAATATCACGTAGCGTTAGATTTTATATTTAGAATTTTACATATTTAAATGAAATATGAAAATGGATCGGATAACAGCGGTCTCTTTGCAGTAAGTAACCCACTATTCTAGCTACATATCATATCTAGAACAGTATCTAATGCATAATAATGTTCTTAGTAATAATTTAATTGAATATACTTATATTTACCTGACAGATGGTAAACGGTTACCATATGGATCTATGGACTATTTACCGCTAGCCCAAATGTGGTTTGGCAGTAACAGGCAAAAATATAGTTGTCCACTAATGTCCTAATCGTAACTAATCCTACTTATATTATAAATGTGAAATTTTGTGAGGATGGATTAATGTTAGTTACTCTTTCACACAAAAACTACTGAACCGATTGGTATGTAGATAGCTATGGAGACCTGGATTAACGCATAGGTTTATACTTTTGTTCCCGACTTTCCCACGGCATCGGGACTTACGCGGCTGAAACTGCGGGGCGCAGCTAGTATTATAAACGCGAATGTGCGTTTGTTTGTTCGCTCCTCTTGAAATTTCGCATACACGTTGTTAAGGGAGTTACAGAAAAGGGCACATTTCATCCGTAAAAAAGTACTGTTACTAAATTATATTAACGTACGGTTACCATGTTTCTGCAGCGACGAATGTCCGGTTTCTTCAAAACAAATATAAGGGCGAGTATATCACTTAGGCATTGTGTTTGTATGCCACTGTTTTCGACCATCCTCAAATATTCAGAGCGCGCCACAGACGGCAAGCGAGCGTCTAAATGAACCAAATTCTATTTCGGCTATATTCTAACATCCAGAATTGAGATAATTAATTCATATTATTTTATTCGATCCAAGCCAACTTCTATTTTCGCTTGCTCATTAAAATTGTATATTATTCGATATTCCACTTTTGTCAGCCTTGCACTTAGAGAAGGACATCATAGTGAATTTACCTAATTACATAAAAATCTCCTTTAATAAAGGCTGCCACCATTTAGGAGCATTTTTATAAGACGTTTTAAACTAGCATAATTATTAGACTTAAACTAGCGATAAAGAGAAGTTATGTAAATATGCATATCAAACTTACTGCTATAGTTTGAAGTTGTCACCGAGACATCCTGTCGCTGTGTTACAGGTCCATTACAAATAAGACGTATCACGTAACCGATGCGAAACAACAATCAGTGAATTGTGAGATGTACCTATTATAGCTATTCTGGGTCAGCAGTAGTGATCACTTGAACATCTACACCTGACTGACTGACATGTGCAGTCATAATATCTTCAGCTGTACCCTGATGATAGGGGATCATCAGGGTACAGCTGAAGATATTACGACGTACATATTACGACGATCGTACGAACGAGTCTTGGTGGACAATATATTTAAGCTACCAACCGATATGTAACTGCGTAGTAACTCCTGTGTACCGAAATCCATTAACAAAAAATGTGACCTTATGGATAAGGACTTAAATTTTTATAGCTTTTAACTTTTATACTTTGATTGCCGCTAAGTCGACTGCATGGACGGCGCAGCGTCCAAACCGTCCCCGTTGTCTTGCCGGTGCCTTCACTCCGTGTATGAGTGTTGTGGTCCACAAATTATTGTACTGAGCCTGCGTGTAATTAGTATCCCTGCTCCGCAACACGCCTTGATCCATAGTCTAGTGTCTTAAAGACACCTTTCTCCACACACTTTCTAAAAGCATCCCTATTGGTAACGTCTATGAACTAATTAAAATATTTAATTAAACAAATGTGATATTATCATAAATTATATGAATCTGTATGTGCTGTTACACCTATATATTAATGACTATATATTTCCATTATTAATTTTAAAACTAATTAAAATGAATATAAAACATGCTGATGATTATAAAGTTCAAAGCGAAGAAAATTCCTGGTTAGCCTTTTGCACTTCGCATTAAAACCTCTATAAATACAGCGTTTGAATCAACCTCCGACGTTTAAGATAAGTCGCTATTCATTCGTATCTCTTAGTAATATAATTATTGAAATTATATCAGAAACTGAGGTGGAAATTGGCAAACAGAACGTCGGGCAAGTAGAACAGACTCCATTTGCCAATGAAATGCAAACACAGGTAGGCCACATTTGATCGAACCAATCTGAACTTGCCCTCAACACCGTGCATAATTTAATTGCATCATGAATATCTTCGATGGAGAACTATCGCTCTAGTGCTAGTGAATTTGCTTTGAAGTATTATACTTGCTACTTGTATACAGGTTGCTCATGAAAATACCCGTTTATTTGTGATATTACGTAGTCAATTAGGAGAGCTCAAATTGCTATCTATAATATTGACAATCATTTGCATAGTTCTATTATAAGAATAGTGACAAATATTTGTATATCATGATTGAAGTGAAGATGGCAAATGTGTTTTTTGATTTAACAAATACTTATGTAAATAATATTTAAGCAAATAAAAATGAATCGATTTAGGGTATACTCTTTATTTTAACATTAACTTCTCGTTCTGCTGATATTGAATTGCAGGTATTTTCTAAGGCAGCTAGAGGTTGGCTGCTCAAACCGAAGTAACCCGGCTAGAAAACTACCTCTATCCTGCAGAAATAGTAGTCAAAAATCTTGTGACGTATTTCAATACGCGAGGAGGCATCTTGCAGTAGTATTATGAGTACCAGAAATATTTGCTGTAACAAAATGGAATCCGAAACGGTGTTTTACACTTTGTATATATTAATAGAATTTGTAAGCAAATACTTATCTATATTTTTTATTTTTTGCACGTTTGCAAAAGCTGATTTACACCCATAATATTCGACTTAACCTAGCCTAGCCTAAGGGCTAAGCGGTTTATCTGCATGAAACACACCAGATTTAAAGACCACGTTCAATTGCGTGCAGTAGTTTTTGTGCAATGCGCGTACAAACATACACAGAGAAGGATAGACAAAAAGATTAAATGATATTGTTTTGCCTTAGGTATATAGCTTTTATAAAGATACTCCTTAATCTTGAATTCTTTAATATCTACTATTTACAGACATCGAGCAATTAGAATATTGAATTTTATGTATAGATTTTAAGGCGACACTGATATAAAATGAAAATAGTTTGAACTAAAAAAATTAACATCAACCTGTAGACTATAATGATCTCAGAACGATTAGATTGAGATGTTTTCATGAAAAGCTGCCGAATTCCCATGATAGAGCAAATAATATAAATATTGAAATATGAATATTTTAATATATAATTTTATAGTAAAACAAACTTAGCAACTGCAAAACTGTTTCTTAAGTTTTTCGTAATTAAGTATACCTAGTTGGATCACGATATTGGATAATTTTAATTGAGGTCAAACATTTACATTAGTTATACAAAACTTGGAAATCTATGAATACAATATGAAAGTGATTATTTTAACTGCACGAATGGCGTTGGGAACTAAGCAGTCACTTCGCCACTGCCACTATGCTGAGGGTCGTGGGTTCGAATCCTACACAGAACAAAAATTTATGTGATTCTCCACATCAATATGTTCCGAGTCTAGGATGCAAATGGTATTTTAGTCATTTTATAAGTCAATATCAATTAATTTCTAATAGAAAGTCTTTGACAAAGAATGTTTAAGTAGTTACCTACCCTTATTTCAAGGGTAAACACTTTGTAAAACCTTCTGTGGCCTCTAGTGATATGAAAATTACCCACTAATTTACTATCATATATTATAGTGTTTACCAAATTATTATTAGCGTGTCACTATTAAAACGAAACTGTATCCGAGTGAAGGAGGTCAGAATGTTTGTTAACTATAATTATTGACATACCACGACGTACGTTCGAAACATTGTTACTACTTTTGTCTAATCGCTGTTGACTGTAAAGAGACGACCGACTAATATAGAAGTTATGGATTTTCAAATGGTATTGATTTTTTTGGTAAGATTATTTACTAGAAATTTATGCAAGAGAGACATAATATTTACTAGTATTTCTTAGAAATTACTAGAAGGTATTCTAGTTAACACCTTGAGCTAAACTAAGTGCGCTTGTGTTAGGAATACATTAACATCGACACTGTTAAGCGGGGTAGTCCAATCCATGACAGTACTTCGCAAGTTCAGATACATTTACTATTGGACTATTTATTTAATCTAACAATAAAATAGTCTGTTTTATGTCTTTCCACGAATTTATTTTTATCTTCTATTGTACATCTCTTCATCATCATCATCTTGTAAGGTACAATTCTGATTATGATAAAAACCGAAAATAAAACCAACCTTGCAATAATATCTCGATGAAAAAGATGATCAATTGAGTGCTAAACACAATCTACATCAAATTTGTATAATCTATGAAACAAAGTAAATTATTTTTGCAAGTGAACCATCATTTCTGGTTACAAATTTACTTTGAGAAGGGCACGATGGTTTGGCACACGTATATATATATTGTGTTATTATTCGTATTACCATTTCATTTTAGTGTGACTGCAAAGCAGAAAATATCAAGTTTACATTTTGACCAAGAAAATCTATGTAAATGTATCTCCATATTGTTACCGATTTATATGCGACGGCATATATTATCTCCATCTCGTGAATTCTGATACTATCTATATGTATTAATTTGGTTATAGATATGATACTGCAGTATACATGATTTGTCCATATTCTTGATATTTTTCTTCAAACACGTCATCTCTTGAGGCGTATAATATTTTTGAGAAACACCACTTAACATAAAGATGTTAAAAGGATACATGATTATCTACTTTATTGATTAGATCAGAATTGTAGACTTAGCTTCTACAAAAGCAAAACGACCTTGCTTAGTTAGTGGATTTGTAGGCAGTTTATAATAAGGCAGGAATGCCACGTACACATGTTCTAATTTCCATTACGTTCAAAAAGTAATGCATGTACCCGTTAGATCATTCATCCATTTGGCGACTATCTGCAGCGCCCCGATAACCATAAATTGCCGGTCGGCGGCGCGACCGGACCGGGAAACTTTTGTCTCCAACTGATTTTTCCCCAATGATAGATCATTATCTTTATAGCTCATAATTTTTTATGATTTATGCCATTGAACAAATCGAATTTTATAAATTGTTGAATTTTGCGATTCGAGTTAGAATTGATAATAGAGAATGATTTAATATATTTGAGTTGTTTTAAAATTTGTGCCTTTGTTTCATATACATATGTCTATAATAAGCATAATAGCGTCATATTCCGACATTAGCATCTTCTAAAGCTTTATTTTAATATTGAGTTTCCATTCTGTTAGTATTTTTCTCGACATACCTTATTCAGTGTTCACATTTCTGATGTTGTTACATCAAAACGTTTGAACATACTTATGTAACCATGTAACTTAATGTGATAAATAAAATATTTATTATAGTGATGCATTGAACAAATTTAAGAACATGTTCAATTATACATGTAGCATTGATTATCAATAAATTTCCTACGATCGCTATAACACTACACATAATATCGACCGGGGTCTACATTTCCATGTAAATGAATTTTGAAGCGGTGCGTGTTATCACTGCCACATATCTTTAATAACCATAAATCTACAAATTGAACTTCCAATTATTATTTATGGCATAGAAAAAACCATTCCGATTCAGAACCCATCTAGGTATTCCTAAGCCTGTCAGTTTAATTTTTGCGGGGAATATACTATCGGGGAAAACGTCATTGCGACAAATGTTAGTACGATAGAAAATTCTAAAATGGCTGAACGGTCGGATAAAAGCGTTCCTCTTGACCATGCTCGTGAACAATGTGCTCTGTATACTTCATCCAATATTAATTTGAGTATATTTAGAAACTAATTCGTTTGCTATTAAATATTATATCGATTTTATTTATGATTATAACTAGAAAGCAATTTTGATTAAAAAGTGTATTATTATGATTGCTCCCACAATTTTGCACTTGATTCCTAGATTAAGAAAATTATTTTTAACTTTTTCCTGCTAGGATATTCTTAGTAGCAGGATGAAGTCTAAATTTAGAAATGTGCCCCATAGTTATTAGCATGTTTACGTTCAATAGAGCATGCACTAAAAACATAACTGGCGAAAGTTGGATATATGGCTTTTATTAGCTTGCTATTATCTGCTTACCCGAGGTGGAACCGCACTTCGACTATTAGTCGTATCGATTATAATTCTTTTTCCTTATCGCTATCCGAATTTAGTGGTTTCATACCAACACGAAGAAAACTTTTGTTGTATCTGTGATTTATATGTACCTATGTTATTATATAAGCTCTAGGTTCTTGTTAACATGATAACTTAATCTATCATATTTAATATTAAGTTTCTTTTGTCAGTGTTAATCACTTTATATACGCTTTTCATACAGGAAAGCATCTTTAACCCCGAACAGTTATACTGGTACCATCCGTTTAAAAGATAGTATACACATTTCTCGTGGTAAGCTCTTGATGTAGGTCAAAGGCTTATCATACTCTCAACCAGCGTCATTGTTGTGTATATAAAATATGTAAGCAGCTTTTAATAACTAGGTTAGCAATAAAATCATATCTAGTCTATGAGTAGATGCATTAGGCGGATAAACTGTACGTACGATTAAAAATTAAATTTAAAAGCAATTTGGTATGGTATTTCTAATTCTTAAATACTATAATGATTATAATTATAATATCGACTGTTTTAACCATGATCTGATTATAAACAAAGATGAGTTATGTATTTTAATGAGTTTCATTTAGCAATGATTGCCATTTTGAATTAGATTGTCTGTGCTAATATGTCTATCAAAACTAAACTATTTTACGGGATCCGATCCGATAACAATTTAGTTTTGATAGTATTAGGCTGTTATTAACAGTTACTCACATATGCAAATAGTAGATATAGATTAAAGTATTCTAATTTATTACATAGATAGTCAATATTTACTGTAAGCCTCGAAGGGAGAACCTGCCTTTGCCTACTATTTGGTGAAGGTACAATGAAGCCGACTGTTTGGGGCAATGCCAACCTGATGATGAAAAGTAGTAACAGTGTAACTGTTACTGTGTTTCGCCCGACAAGTAAGAATTCCGGTAACTTACCTGATAGGTGCAATCCTTTCTTTTCTATTCTTTAATTTGTTTTCAGCATCTCAAAAAGCTATACTATTGCAAGCAATCATATGCTACCATGCGCTTATGTGCTTACTGTCCGGCAGGTCGTATGCTTGTCGTATAAACTTACTATTTACCTATATGTCATATAATCTATACTTAGATTAGCATTAAAAGAGGCCTAAATTTTGCATAAATCGTTTTAAGATGTCAAGTGATACCGACTCCTACCACATTATCAGACACGCCGTATAATTGTCATATAAAACATGTTTTACTTACAATAAAAACTTATTATTTACTTGAGTTTATGTAATCTATGCTTAAGAGATTAGCACTCAAAGAGGCGTGCGTTTCGCATATTAAACACATCTCATTCAAAGTTGATAATCGCACATGTCAAATAAGTTACGTCATCAATATTCCAGCCAGGTTGTATAAAATATAACAAATCCTCTTTAGCGGTTGTCGATGGGAAAATGGTTTACGCGTCATTTTCAGCTCATAGCTCATTTGTAATAGGGAACAGTAGGCGGCACTAACAAAGGGGTGCGCGCGAGTGCCGAGTGACGTCAATGGACACGTTGTTGTTGTCCAAGTGAATTGTTGTGCCGCCGACTCCTGTGCTCGTATAAGCGATAAATCGTGTAGAAACAATAGCGCAGTAGGCGCCTACCGTCGAACCATCGGACACGCATAAATCAGTCGCTTTACTAACGTGGACCGTGTTGTATGGACAAGCGTAGCTGTAATAAAAGTGATGTCGCAGCGAGCTCCGATAATCCCTATCTATACTATTATAAATCTGCCTTTGCAATCCTCTTCTAGTTTATTTACGTTACAGAAAATGTTTTGTCGACAGCAATATGATCGTACATAGGTGTGCAAACATAATATGGTAACACAGGTAACGTAACATGTATAATTTCGTTATTTTAATTTTAAAATAAGTCTATATTTGTGTATTATGTGTTTGAAGATTTAACATAGACTTTATGATCTATTGCATGATGTCGACATCCATCTTTATTTTTAGTGTCTCTATGCGAAAGGGAGAGGCAAAGGTGTATTCCACTGATACTTCACGAGTTATGGTTCTAGGCCCCGCGTTGTAGTATACAAGCCTATTGCCGTCTACCGTGTACTATTCTTGCCTCCGTGCTGCTACTGAGTATTTCTTGATAGATGAACCGGGAACAGAACCTTTAACATGCACAGCGGTCGCATTTATTGTAGCTGCGAAACCAAGGCAGCCAAGTTGGTTGATAACATAAAATACATAACATAGCCAAAATCACATATTTTAACAATATTTTCATTACATTACTCATTTAATTCAACCTATCATAATTAATAAGCGCCTGAAAATAATAGTCAAGCATTCACACATTTCACGTCATACACATTAGATAAATATATATATATATATATGTTTTTACGGAATAATGAGAAGACTGAATCATTGTGCCCGTGGCATAAGTTTACGTAGTGTTTCTTTGCGAGCATGAGATTTCGAGTTCAATACCTGGGCCTGGAAAAGTGGTACTCAGTTTTACCGTTAATAAAATCTCACCATCAAATCCGGGAATGTATTCAGTAGACAGCAATAGCCGCGCCTTCTATAACACCTACTATTACTGTCTCCTATTTGGACACTCTTAGTTTTGGTGTTGTCCTAGCAAAACAAGAAAGATGACTGTCAAGTCAGATGATTTAAATTGATGTAAAAGCTACGCGCTGCACTAGGCGTATTACGTTATCATAGGATTGGCAAGCTTACTTAGTTCAGATGTATCGTTCAGTAACAGCAGTTGAGCAGTTAGACAGGTCGGTAACAGCACACAGCGTGTTACAGATAACTTCGAACACACCCTGTGGAGCAAACTTTGTTGTACGTTGTTCAGATTATTTTGTACTTACTTAAAGCATAACACAATTTGTATGGACTTATTCTAGGATGGGAAAACTTAAACACCGAGCAGCGAACGTACCAGTTCAAGCATATCTCATCGCCATTTTTAGTTTGTCGAGTATAAAGGGTTCGGTCCTTGCATTGTCAAAACTGTTTTACACAGTTTTGCCAATGCAAGGACCGATAACATGTTATTATTCCGAGTGTTTAAAAGCTTACTGGTTCTACACATATATTTTATTGAAGGAACTGTGTTATTATAACAAATAAAGGATATGTAGTTAAGCACATCAAGCCATATGAAATTCTTCTAAAATGTAAATAATATATTCAAATTTTAGAGGTATTTTAGTGGGATTGGATTAATTTCTAACTAATAAAAACCATAAACTTTAACTGTAAGAGTAAAAGACAGTCCTTTAAATCATCTTTATATTATGTTAAACGCTAAAATAAGTCAAAGCCAATAACGGCAAATAATAATGTATAAGCCGACTATACCATTACTTAGTGTAATCTATCATTAATAGAACCGAGAGAAAAACTGAAAGCAACTCTAAGAATAAATGCTACGTAATATTTTATTAAATGATTTGCAGCTGCTTGTTTTAATTAACGAAAAGAAAGTCCAGACTTTTTGCCATCAACTTCTTAATAGCCATGTCGAGATTGTAAGCAACAGAACAATTAATTATATGAAATGTTGAACAATGCTTCCAACACAATTTTAATTCAATGTTCTCGAGTAATTTCGGAGCTCATTATGTAGATGAATATTTATTAAAAATAATACCACGGGTCGAACCAAAGCGGCGCTAATACTCTTAATAATTCGAGTTAACTATTGGAAGCCAAGGGGACTGTAGGCAAGTGCCGACAACTGTCGTCCAATTTCACGATAACTCCCCCGTCCAAATGTTGATGGCGCCTTTCAATTATTAAAATATCCCTTTAATATTCCTGTTTCGCTTAAAGAAATTCTTGAGACGATAATGTTTGTTCTTAATTAGAAAATCAGATTTACTTCGCAAAGAAAGGATTATTAGAAGCGGACAAAGAAAATTCATTATTAAAATTTCCTATTTGACTAATTAGGTATTTGAGTGTCTACAATGCTCGCTGCATTATGCTAATTTCTTTACAATTAATAATGCCTTATAAAAACAATTACTGAGAAAAAACTTATTTGCAAACTGTCTAAGCTAAGGTGATCAACTGTAGTAGGTATTATTATCGCTACCGATACACTGACTACCACAGATTGCCTTTGTACTCAGGGCGTAATGTTTGTGAAATCGGCAAACAGTTGTTTGAGTATTATATTAACACCCTTTGATATTATTTCAATGTAGTATATCCCATCTATATTTTCAAGTAAAAATTATGAATCATTACTTTGTTCTAGAAAGATATACATATAGGTATGTCGTTCAACGTATTATATATGCATTTCAGAAAATAACCACTTAATATTCCCGAGAATGCCCATTTTGCAGTGCAAATCTTGAGTTAAAATCATTTGTTATTCAAAGAATGAAGTGTTCATTGGTCGTGTGGGAGCGCTACCTCGATATGAATATACAATTTTGTAGATTACGTCGCGAGGCGCAAGATAACGATAGCTCGCGCTATAGGGAGAAAAATCTTGACATTTACTATGGTATATTTGCTTTGCTTTTTTTAACAAAGTAACCAATTTTCTGGCTAGCCATAATACATTTTTTGCGCACTGGAAGGGTCTTAAATCATTAAAGTTTTAGTTGGTTATATGAAGAAAAGTATAATATGATAAATTAACAGAAAATATATATTTAGACGGCCTCAACAAAAATTTTAAACTAATGTTTTTAATTCGGTTATAACTACAGGACTTTATAGTCGAGTATGTTTACTCGACTATAAATTCGATTCTATACTATACTATATTTGAAATACACAGTTGACGTAAAAACGTGTATTTCCAAAATAAAGCTGTGCTGTTCTATAAAAGTTACTATCTCAAACTAAAATGCCATTAATTACGACATTATCTATAATTATTATTATACATACTTATATATCTAACAATATCTGCAATTATTATTACTGTAATAATAATTATTGCAGTTATTGTTAGATGTAACTAACTGAGATAATAAAACACTGAGATACACTAATTAAAGGGTTTCTGAAATCAAAACTACGAGTATGCTTCTTTTCTCACGTTTGAATGTAGTTCATGCTTAAACTATTGAAACAATTTGGTAGCGTGTCCTCCAATTAAAAACTTAAGCTACATCTAATTTCCTTTACTTAAGTCCATGTGGACTAAGTTGCGACCATCATCTAATTATTTCTATAGAAAAGCTTTACTTTTGTCGGCCTCGATGGCGTAGTGGTTAGTGTAACCGACTGCCACGCCTAAGGTCGCGGGTTCAGTTCCCGCACAAGACAAACATTTGTGTGCATGAACATGGATGTTTGTCTTGGTCTGGGTGTTTCTATGTATAATATGTATGTATTTACAAAAAAAATATATATATGTATGTTTATCCATTGTTTAGTACCCATAGTACAAGCTCTGCTTAGTTTGGGCTAGATGGTGTTGTGTGTATGTGGTAGAATATTATTATTATTAATATTTTCACTGCGATTTCAAAGTGAGTTCGATAGTGAAATGCACTGTATAGATGCCGCAGTACATTAGTAAAGTGCATTTAACTCGTCACCACTAATGTGGTGAGTACCGTGAAATATGCCTTTGATAGTTGTACCCAGTCTGGATATTATTAAGGTTCATTGTTTATGTATTACTTTGTTACATAGAGATTTTCCAAAATGTATACCTACCTAATTAAAATGTATAGGCAATGTTGCTAGAAAATTTCTAGGTATAGAATAAACATCAGTTCTCGGTACAGTTAATAAATTATTTTGAATTCAGTTATACGTATTATTTTTATTTTTATTCCTTCGCTTATTGCATATTCAAAGTCAGAATTAGATTATTTTAAATAATACAAAAACAACGATTAATATTTGTCAACGGCTAGGCTGGATGTGGCTGTTTTGTTTAACTAAATTAATAGGAGTCATATTTCATGTACGGATATATGTATATTATATTGTTGATCAATGATACTAATATCCGTTTAAAGTTGTTTATCATCGTTCACGTTATTCAACATAGCATAACCTTACGGCATACTTATTTCACAAATCTTATACAACCGTCTTCACTATAAGAACACAGGTAACACAAGCTTAGGCCCTCTAGACTGACAAGGGCTTCGAGAAGCCGAAACACAAGCAGTTACAGCAAAATGTTCCTTTTTTTAAATGGCGTCACTCGCTCTGGGTAGATATCAAGGCTTATGACGCAAAGAATTTACAAGCGCACAATTAATGGACACAAAATACACCCAACGATGGACTGATTGCGATCACACGATGAATTGCAACATAACCTTATGCATTTCATGTTGAATTTATTCGTACAGCACGTAGAAACTTCAACTAGGTATTACTTTGTAGTAATGGTCAATAAAAAAAAAACAAACAATGTATACCATGTCGGCCTCGATGGCGTAGTGGTTAGTGTAACTGACTGCCACGCCTGAGGTCGCGGGTTCGATTCCCGCGCAAGTCAAACATTTGTGTGCATGAACATGGATGTTTGTCTTGGTCTGGGTGTTTCTATGTATAATATGTATGTATTTACAAAAAAAAAATATATATGTATGTTTATCCATTGTTTAGTACCCATAGTACAAGCTCTGCTTAGTTTGGGCTAGATGGTGTTGTGTGTATGTGGTAGAATATTATTATTATTAATATTTTCACTGCGATTTCAAAGTGAGTTCGATAGTGAAATGCACTGTATAGATGCCGCAGTACATTAGTAAAGTGCATTTAACTCGTCACCACTAATGTGGTGAGTACCGTGAAATATGCCTTTGATAGTTGTACCCAGTCTGGATATTATTAAGGTTCATTGTTTATGTATTACTTTGTTACATAGAGATTTTCCAAAATGTATACCTACCTAATTAAAATGTATAGGCAATGTTGCTAGAAAATTTCTAGGTATAGAATAAACATCAGTTCTCGGTACAGTTAATAAATTATTTTGAATTCAGTTATACGTATTATTTTTATTTTTATTCCTTCGCTTATTGCATATTCAAAGTCAGAATTAGATTATTTTAAATAATACAAAAACAACGATTAATATTTGTCAACGGCTAGGCTGGATGTGGCTGTTTTGTTTAACTAAATTAATAGGAGTCATATTTCATGTACGGATATATGTATATTATATTGTTGATCAATGATACTAATATCCGTTTAAAGTTGTTTATCATCGTTCACGTTATTCAACATAGCATAACCTTACGGCATACTTATTTCACAAATCTTATACAACCGTCTTCACTATAAGAACACAGGTAACACAAGCTTAGGCCCTCTAGACTGACAAGGGCTTCGAGAAGCCGAAACACAAGCAGTTACAGCAAAATGTTCCTTTTTTTAAATGGCGTCACTCGCTCTGGGTAGATATCAAGGCTTATGACGCAAAGAATTTACAAGCGCACAATTAATGGACACAAAATACACCCAACGATGGACTGATTGCGATCACACGATGAATTGCAACATAACCTTATGCATTTCATGTTGAATTTATTCGTACAGCACGTAGAAACTTCAACTAGGTATTACTTTGTAGTAATGGTCAATAAAAAAAAAACAAACAATGTATACCATGTCGGCTTCGATGGCGTAGTGGTTAGTGTAACTGACTGCCACGCCTGAGGTCGCGGGTTCGATTCCCGCGCAAGTCAAACATTTGTGTGCATGAACATGGATGTTTGTCTTGGTCTGGGTGTTTCTATGTATAATATGTATGTATTTACAAAAAAAAAGTATCTATGTATGTTTATCCATTGTCTAGAACCTATAGTACAAGCTCTGCTTAGTTTGGGCTAGATGGTGTTGTGTGTATGTGGTAGAATATTATTATTATTATTATATTATACCCAGGAGCCCCTGTATGATTAAAGACGGATCTATTAATATGCGATAGTATATTGTCTTTCTTCTAAAAGTTAGGTAGCGTTATATCACTTTATACTTGACCAGATATTTATAAGTCGTATGTAATAGGAAACAATATTATCACACAGAACACGGCACCAAAGCACACGGGGTGCTGAAACTCTGCGCGCAGTATAGCTCTTTAGTCTGTTACAATTTACTAGATTCAGTTGCATGCTCTGGTACGCTATCAGTAGCTAATAAAGTGTTCAGTTAGTATGTGGTTTATTTAGCTACTTGGATAAACTAATAGCGTAAATGTGAATGCTTGCGTAACTTTCAAATTTTAATACCTGAGCCCTAATTTTCGTAATAAAAAGTGTTCAAGATAGAGTTGTTCCGATGTAGTTTCGAAGTCGTACAATATCAAGAAAAGTATTCTTCTAAATCAAAATGAACGACGTATGTAAATATTATTTGCATTTCAGTTCTTTTATTACTAAATTCGAAATCAATCAAACAATCAGAATTTTAAAAAGTTTTCTTGTCGCGAATTGGCCTTCTGTTCTAATTCTAAGTAGGGTAAATAGTAATTCTAAGTAGGGTGCTATCAGGCAATAATAAAAATATCTAAAAGATTATCTTATTGTTCATATCAACTTCCACAAAAAATAAAAGATCATCAGGTAAAAATATTTGAGGTCTTTATCATGTATAATGATAACGATGATAAAAGCCACGTTAAAAGATATTGTGGATATTTATTAAACGACAAAGTGCCGTAATCTTATAAAATGCCATATCAAATATCCGTACTATTCATATTCCAGTTTTTATAGGGAGGGACATATCTCTGTGTTTCTACGGTTTTATGTGATCTTTATGTGACGTCGACGGGCACACTGACCCGACATTTTCTTTCATATATTTTACATGTTTATAATTTGGTTTTGTTTTGTCGGTTCGAGATTAGGATGTTAGGTTCGGATTTTATTAAAGGAAAGGCATATTTTTGTTATGAATTTATGCTAGAATTGCCGTGTCTTCATAAGCTTTTTGTACGCTACGTTAAGCATTCCATAATGTTTACAAAAGCAGGCTTTCAAAATTTTGATCACTAGGCCCGTCACCCGTGTCGCGCTATAACAAATTAGGCGCGAGGAATCCTATATATTTTTTATTATTCTTCTAATTAGTTGGCTATAAATAAAATAACACGTTTGAATGATTTAACTTTTAATTTACAAACAGTCAACAGAAACATACATCCAAGCATCACATTTTGCTATATAACACATTTTTACATCAATTTTAGGTACGTCTTTGGCAAGTCGACTCCATGAACCCCCGGAATTATTGACACACATCCCATAAGAATTATATACTAATATACACTAAAACCACGATTAAAATAAATATAGGTCATCTTAGCTGCCGATACTATCATAACTATCAGATTCAAATTAACTAATAGTCTACTTAATCAAGTTAAAAGCAACACAGTAAGTAAAAGCTAGGTAGAATTTCATATTTTCGCTGCTGAAAATAGTTTAGTACGTAGTTATATTACAGCTAAGTAAATGAAACGAATCAGTGAAATTATGAACATGAGATCAGCTACGCAAAAGGTTAGTTAGAAACTTATTAGTAAGTAGTAAAAAAGACAAAAGCATGCAAGCATGCACGATTGCATTGATACTATAGCCTCGAAACAATAACAACTTAACAAAATAGAATCAGACCACGTCTGTGCTTATCACACGGAGCTTATTTATGATATGTCTCTTCTTGAGCTTCCAGCTATGGTAACAGAATTCACAACAAAAAGTTATAAAGCAGCAGGTGCTCCTAGCATTAAACTTACACATAAACTGCATTTCACTAATATTATGTACAGTAACATTGCACATGTTATGTAATTCTCGCCTGAGCTCAAAAATACTCAATATTAAATTATCCAAAATATACAGAAAGAACAAATAAAATATAATATCTACACTAATTCATCAATACTGTTAAATTTTAAACAACGAAACTGTTTATCGCCGACGAAGTAAGCAACATGGATTTACAAATTCCTCTATATATTTGGCATACAATGGCTTATCAAAATCCAGTGGAATGGTTCTAAAAATATTATTCTGTATATCTCAAAATTTATTTGGACAATCTTTGGCACTAAAATCTTATGTCTAATACAAGTCTTGTAGACAGAACCAAAGACCAGGATGATTACGATACGCTTGCATTGATTACAACTGTTCTTACATACTAAGTTTGTCTTAAGTCACGGATTATGAGAGAGTTCGACTAGCAAGTCATTTTCACTGATTGCACTATCCCTTGGAAATGTTTGTACAATCGTATATCACATGGACACTTCAACTCGTAAGCCCTTCCTGTAAGTTCCGTAGCATTTTATCGGTAGTGTGATCGGTCATACGAAATCGTTGATTTCGTTTTGTAGAGGAGTCTCGGCTTTGTCGACGCATTTCCTGATCGCGTCAAGGATGGTCACGATACGCCGGTCGAGGGCGGCGAGGTGCGGCTCCCACAGTATGGGGTTCACCGGATCTGCTTTCAATGAATCACGGAGTAGTTTCGATAAGGGACTGCCGTTGTGGTATCTGTGGGTAATAAAGAAAAATGAATATAGGGAAAGCATTAAGAACAACCTATTATAGCATATATACGGAGAAGATAACCCTTAGCCTTCTCACCCTAAAAAGGTCCGTGCCCAGCAGTGGGACAGTTTATACAGGGTGTCCGGTAATTAATGGATAACCTTGAAATGTCTTATAGTAGAACTGATGGCCGTTCAGAAAAATATGAAAAAAAATCTATCCTAACTACTACCTGATATATGAACTATTTTTAATTACCATATTCAGCTTTCTTGTACACTACAACCATAAATGAATGAATTCCATCGGATTTTTGTTGTTTTATTATTAAACACTAATTATGCTAATAGATAGACAGTCAAAAGTACGACATATTTTTCTTTTTCTTTTTTTTCTGAACGGCCGTCTGTTCCACTGTAAGACATTTCAAGGTTATCCATTAATTACCGGACACCCTGTATACAAGGCTGATATTATACAGAGAAGATATATTCAACAATATTCAAAAAGATAATCACGCTCTGTCAAAGAGTTATATATGTCAAAAATCACTCGTAGGTTCACATAAAATATAGAAGTGAGTAATATTTTCCTTTAACAACACACAATAAACAGATTCAGTTCATTAGTCTTACTTTAACAGTTGAGATAACGTGGTATGCCTCACAAGGCAGCACTGTAGTAGCGGGGCTAAGATGCTCAGTTCGTCATGGAACGCCTTGCCGAACGCACGCCCTTGGTCCAGATGCAAGGTAAAGGTCTCGTTGCCAAACATTCTGTAAGAACAGACCTTATTAATATCAACCTCAATGTAACCATGTCTTTATATAGCATTAAATGTTGCATTATAATTACATCGCATACATGCGAATGATAAGTAGTGATATTATTGAAAATATAAATAACTTTATACATAATCAAATAATTAATTAGTTTATTTATAACCTTCTAAAAGTTCTAAATGAGGTAGAGATTTTAATTCTGACATTCAAAAACGAAAGTAATAGGTTCAAAACTAAATGTGCATTCCGTCAAAATGCACGTAAAAGTAAAATAACTTTTTAACTTTAGGAATGCTTAAAACCTGTATAGGTATAACTTTTTAAGGAAATTTATTCTGATAAACCTATTTAATTATTGAAGAATTTATAAAATTATTGTTAAACTAACTAGTTAAATATAATCAAGCTATTTTTCCTATAACGTTTTAGGTAATTGAAATAACAACTCGATAAGCATTACTAATTTTCATATCATTAATGGCATTATTTTACATAGTACAATGTGATATAGCGGCAAATAAAGTAATTACAACTATTTCGATTGCTGTAGCATGATAACCATACAAAACTTTAAACATTATTTTACAAAGACGTCGTGCTAGAATCGGTAAATATTAAACCTCGCAGTTATTGTATGAAGGAGAATTAGAAAATATACGTACTTGAAAGTCTCGTAATGATGTCTGTCCATGTTGCCGGTTAAGAAGTCGAAAATAGCCATGTCCATAAGGTCCAGCAATCGTCGGCCGGAATCATACGGCGGGGTCGTACGAACCTAGATAAAGAGCAGCTATAAATATAAAAACTCTAGAGCACAATAAGCGTGATGACCAGCGAACAAGATAAGCAGAAACAGTTGAAGTAACGGAAACTCCTACATGCAATGTGTTAATATAAATAGTTCTCTCAATCATCGTGGTTTACTGATGTAAGGGTAATTGATGTAGGAGACATTAATAAAAATTCAACCAGGAATAAATAGAGTAACACTTTACGTTATATTCTTTGTTCCTTTACAATATTGATAGTGATAGGGTTGTTACTGACCTTAATGATTTTGGGATTTTCTTAAATTCAAGTCAAACAAGGAAAACACAATTAAATATGTTTTACCGTATCGCAGTAATCAGATTGCAGTTCCCATTGCGCTTTTCTCCGCTTGTGGTAGCTCCTTCTCCAGGGATGTCGCCAAACCTGCACAGTTATATAGGAACATTATACGAAACTTCGGCAAATTTAAATTATAACGAGCTTAATTCTGAAATAAACAAGAAATATGATATAATATTATATAGGTATGTTCCATTAACGATGATATCTAGTATCTATTTATGATAAATCGAATCGAATTCTTATTATATCTAATAATACGAGTGCAATTGTACTTTAATTAATTGGAGAATTAATAAGTTACGTCTAGCAATCTACTACAACAAAAAGACATGTCTTATATTTAGACAACTTTATAATGTGAGTTTTATTTCTTTATCTATTATTCCAAACAGCGATAAACGCTCCATATTATTTCAGCAGTTTTAATAGCTACAGGTAATCTATATCGACATAGTTATTATTCGTATTGGTTAAAGTCCTTGGTGCCTACACAAATACCAATGATTGGCTTATGAATAATCTAGTTTTGATAAATAGTTGTTTCTATTTAAACTAGAATTCCACAAGGCTGCCACTATCAGGCTTAAAGTAGATAGCAATTTATAGGAAATACCAAAATAATTGTTAACCATTTCTGCAAGCCTCCAAACAAATTTAAATATCGCGCATAAGGTGCTGTATTGAAGAAGCACCTAATATGTTTGTATAAGCAATAGAATCAACATAAATAAATTAAATATATACAGATTCAATCATCAAACTCATTAATAACCATATGATAATATACTTCAAAAGCGTAATAACATTAACGCACATTCTATTACTAAATATATTAAAACACTGACCCTTCGTTCAGCAATTTCAGAGGACGGCAAAAACGCAGCAAAACTTCCTTCAAGCATGTCAGGGTTGCCGCAGATCGCATGTCCAGTGTCGCAATAGTATGAACATTTGCCGTGGAAGCAAAAGTTATTCGCCGGCGACACAAAGAACGTCTTGAGGATGTCACCTTCAGTCACGTCGTAGATCTCTGTCGTCATATTGAGCACTCTGCCCACGACCGGCATCGCGCGACGGAAACCGAGTATCCTGGATAACAGTTGATTTACATTAGCCGTCACCTCTATTCGTGTTACATTGTAATACACATCGCAATATGTATGTGTGATTCCCGATAAGTTCAATTTATGTAAATAGATAGGTTAACCAAAATAGAACTGTCGACCTAAATTTTAACTTAGTAGAATATCAACTAAGTTATATTATTTGATCAAATCATGGATTACTAATCGGCAGCGTGTGTTAGTTCCCAATTTACGTTAGATATGATTGTATAATATGCTTTCATATACAATCCAATTTGGTTGCTCGCTACATATGTACTCATAGATAATGGTTGGTTGTACGACTAAACCGGGGCGTGTATTAGGCGTTTTATTGTGATTAACACTATAATCCGATAATGAAGCTACTATGTATGCAAAAGTTATAACTTAAAACATTACGTAAATTCAATGGTAGACCCCACGCATGTGTTAAATTCCACATTAATGAGTCGGGTCGATGAGTCAAACTAAGAATTTATAGAAATTAAACTAATATATACGGATTTTATCGCGTTGTTTATTTGACACTATATTACATAATTTTGAAAATAAACAACGCGATAAAATTCGTATATAGTAGTTTAATTTCAATGAATAATATTCGCGTAAACAGAAGACAATATTATAAGAATTTATATTTTGTACCTAATTATAGTATCTATGATACCCACCTGTCCAGGTGAAATGCTGCTATTTCAGCATTGTGGCGTTCATAATCTGAGAAATAGAAATGATTTGGTAGTGTCTGTACATCTCGGGCAAACCTGTGAACAAAATAAATATGAAGGTGAAAAAACTTCGCGGAAAATAAAGAAAGTTCGATGATCGAACAAAAGTTACGCGATAATTTTCTACAATATTATGCTTGTATCCAAAGACTGCAGTGCAAAAAGATTTGAATAGATAAAGCACGATGCTGGATCGTCTCCCTGCTTCAGCGACAATTGACGGCTATCTACATAATTTGCAACATAAGCAGGCAGTAAAGTATAATCAGATTGCAGGAGCAACGTAGGATGTTAACGTAAATGACACTCTTCAGTGTAAATATTTTTTTATAAAGTTACTGTATGTAGGTTAAATATGGTAAAAGCCGCATGAAGTAATTTAATTGTGCAATATGCAATATTTACGTAAACCTAATAGAATTTATATTATACAACCAATATATCAAATGAAGTCATTAAAATTGGGGCAAACATTTCAAAATCTGACAAGGACAAGGTGAAATATATTTAAGTAATCAGACCGAAGCTACTTCCTAAAATTACTTACCACAATCCTATAAGGTAATACAGGAAGCGACATTGAACATTTTAAAATACTCGACGAGTTTTCAAAATTATTCCGCCTATTCTTGTCAGGTACTTATTCATGATGTAAATTGAAACCCAGTAATATAAATCCATTAAAGAGAAATATCAAATATCGACTCTCGAAGATAAGAGACCCCTGTCCTTTAAAATAAATTTATAACCTCGAAAAATGTTAAATTACGTACTAAAATGGAAAAATTACTCATTCTCAGTAACAAATGGAGGTATAATTTCTTTTGGTGTCTAATGAGTCGAATGTGGGTGCTTAATCAATTTCCCGGAAACAAAACGATTAAAGTGGCTCTTAAATCGTGAATCTGGTTAGATAGGAGCAATCCCGGTAATATACTGCACCGAGTGTCTTTCGATTTATTGTCCTCACTGCGACTCGTAAGTGAGATAGTACAATTTAAAAAGACTACTAACAAATGTTTTAGTTTCTCTTTGCTCTTTACCCTTTAGACATTTTCATTTGAGTTTGTCAATTCTTGTTTGTTAATGCGGATACGACGATGTATGAGATGCTTATACTCAAACAATAAATAAAAGTTGTATAGCGAAAAGTGGTTGTCAAGGTGATAAAACTAATGGATGTACTCGTGTAGGGAAGGGTTACCACCGACTGCCGCGTAATTTATAGCCCCTTGTGAATCGTGAAAGATCCACGAGGGCCTCTTGATATGTCGTCGGGGTAACCCCTCGAGTCTATATTTCTCCTAGAAAAGTTATCCAGTCGGCCAGAAAAGTTAATCTGTTGCCTATATTTAAGTATTTCAGTTGAGGATTTATTTATAACGTTTTGTTATGCTGTATGAATTTTAATGCAAGTTTCAAGAACAGAGTAGGTAAAGCGAGATGCAAAGTTATGTGCATACATAAATTATTTGCAAACATACGCAGTATTTTTGTCGCCTTCGACGTTATCATTTCTATTTTATGTGAAATCTATATTGTTAAAATAAAGGCGAAGTGCTAAGACGGCTGATACTCGATATACAAGTCTGCCGGGAGTCTCACGAAATTCCCGGGAGTACATTTTTCGGGATGCTCTTTGTATTCTCCGTCACGTCAAAATTGTATCAGATAGCATTACAGAATATCGAATGTGCAATGTAATATACTGGCAATTCGTATTTATTATTTCTCAAACACGATCCTTTCAAATCACTAAACGTATAGAAAATATTCTGCATAACATTGTTGCAATAACTTGTTAATAACTTTCATAAATAAATATAGATGTGTTCGTGGTATAGAATTGAAAACACAATCAACTCTAACAATGGTAGGAAAGTAACAGAACTTGGCAAACTCACTACTTCAATAGCACTTGTAGTTGAGAACAGTGTGGGCAAGCCGCTAAGCCGATCGCACGAAAGAACGTTCTCGAAGTTTTGTGAATAGGAGTAAGCACAACACACCCAACAAGGTGACAGGAAAGTTACCGCAACTCCTTCAGGAGCATACATGGACACTCGAAACTAAAGCCCTCGAGCCCAACTTGTTTACCGAACAATATAAAACGTATGTATCTGTGAACGACACGACACATGATGGACGTACATTCAAGGCAAAACTATAAATTATGGACATTCGACGTTGCGTCGGCTAAACTTACCTCATCGGTTTGAATAGAGCTTGGACGCCGTTAGGATAGTCGATAATAAGTTTCAATTGAGTCCCTCCTTCTTTTTGCTCTGCCAAAAAACAATTTGTTATTAGATATTACAGTACGATATCTCTTGCATTAAAATCTGAATACAGCCTTCAAACTAGTAATTTAGATTATATTAGAATGCCGTGTTATGCAGTAATCGAGCTTTAGTGAACGCATTATAAATAAATGCTGTTCTATACGATAAAGTCAGATCAACAATGAAATCCATTTAAGTAGTTTAAATATTTAAGTCCAATTCGAAGTAAAGGGCGAGATTGTTGTGGCACTATTGTCCGCCGGACCGCTAACCCAGGCAACTGATTGCAGACCCAGCTTCATATAATATACATACCTACCTGCTTTAGCTTTTATATGTATGCAAATATTATCTGTGATATTATTTGGCGCAATGCATCATTTATTACTAACGCAATAATCTGATTATATATTAATGGTATGTCATTAAAGTATCCTTGAAATTAATACCATTGGTAAGTTCTAGTTTAGCTAGTAAACATTGAATCTTTTTTATTCTCTATATTTGTAGTGTTACTCATGATATTTATTTCGATGTAAATCTGTTCATTATTTGAACGTAATACATTAAATTTGTAGGCTACGGCTGTCCATTCATAGAGCGGTGTGGGGTGGCGTAAAGGTTGTCTGTCTAAACGTAATTGCTTTTCTAAGTCCGATCAACGGTACATTGAATATTTGATGGCGATACATACTTAAATTGAGGTCAGGACTTAGACTGAAATGCTGAGGTGAATAATGTAAATAAAGCGAATAATTGCCAAATATACATATACATTAAATTACCTAACACATTGCTCACATAACAAGCGCGAAATGTACGTATTTAATTCAATTTTATATATTATTTTCCCGTCTTGTTAGTGTTTAATTGATTTTACAGTTATACCGTTCAATATATTCCAATAAGTGTTTATTACAAAGTTAATCGATTGATCTTTCTCGTTATCTACAAGTCAAAAGTTAGATTGGATATAAATGTTAGTGAAACTTACCTACATGTAGGATGGGCGAGTAGATCATATCTTTGAGTACAGCGTCAACTAGCGGCTCACCATCCTCATACAACTCGTGCTGAGCTATCTTCAGTTGGAACTTCTCCAAATTAGAAGCGTTTACGCTGCAATAGAAATTGATAGGTATTATAATACTATATTGGTTGAGACTAGAATTTGCATACTTGGTAAAACGTGATGAAAGTTAAAACTATAGCATTGAAGATTTAAAATATGTGGCCTACTCTTAGCAAGTTCACAAAATGAAATCAAATGAAAGACAATAGCGAGCGCGGTACGTCATCTTTGATGTTACTTTAAATTTTTTGCACACGCCCGTAAACCTGGTCGTTAACGTCAAGATTTACATGGAAGATTTTTCGATGGAGGCGTGTTGGTTTTGGCTGCGTGGAACACATAGGTGGACGTGATTTGCCTACTAGCGGTAGGTGCGAGACTCCGGGCGACACGACGCAGCACGGAACTGAATACTAAGGAGCGTACGTGTAACGTTTTCGATTTGTGGCATGCTCCGATAACCTGCATTTAGAAATCAAGCCGGCAGCTACTCTAAAATTTATTGACTTCCTTTTGGTGTGAATTGTGTCGGCGTCGACTGGGAATTCAAAAAACGCGTTTGTTCCGATGCCCGACAAGTGGACGTTCACGATTGTTCAACAACACCGTCGCCTAATCATTCAGACAGAATAGATTTCGAGCTTATTATCCCGGAGACTAGCGTAAAATATTTTTATAAGAAATGAAAATGCTCTCGTACCAAACAATGGATGTTCATCTTCTCTCATATTTAGGTAAATGACACCAATTTTCAAAAAATTACGCCACGATTTTCCATGTATCAACCCAACCCTTTCTACGTGATATATGGATTCAGTCATAACAGGTCCCGTCATATCACGAGCAGCGTTTTAAGGAAGCCATCATGCATTCATTCCATTTAGTTTTATTGTCAAAGACCCGCGCCTATCTCGGCGGGACCCCGTAACTGGATTTTAAATAAGATTCCTTGTAGGTCTTGCGAAATTTGGCTCACAAGATAAAGAAAGGTCGCTTGTCTGTTTCATATTATAGAATCATTCCGCGCCGAAAGTATGATATGATCCTTTTTTATAGTCTTGTATCAAACGAGACCCCGTCGATAGTGTACCTAAACGCGAATGGAATGTTATATTCTTTTCATTGCTTTCACGTTGCCCTATGAGATTTGGCCTAATATTTGCGTTGGTGAAATTACGTGAACCACTGGAGGCCGGTCGCGACCTACCTGTTTGATTTTGATGCATACTTCAGTGCTCTGCGGGGGCATTCGTGGTAGATGAAAAGCTATCGCCTTTAGAACGTGCACCGGTGACGTGTTACATAGAACATTATACACGCCGCAGCGGCGCATTTGGAGCCGGCACACGGAAATATGTAAACAGTTGTTCTGCGGCAATGTTCTTCTTATCAAAGTTTAATTGCGGTAATAACGACGAAACTAACAATTTAATTTGGAGACTCGCGGCGTGCTACATAAATCGTACTTGTGGATGTCAGCTGTCGGCAACTTTACACAATTTTCCTTGTAATGTCCTTTTAGCGTCGTTTTTCGCGGAACGTTTTAATTAATAATTCTTAACCGACGGAGTACTTATTCCTTTATTTTTTATATTAAAATTGTTATGCGCAATTTTGGAGTCATAAAAATATTATATTTTAAATGTATTTTGTACACAACATACGTGTTTAGAATAACAATGTGAATTATTACGTTCTGAAGTCTTTTAATCCAATACGAGTTCATGGGCGTATTCTTGCCTAGAAATAGTTTATCACTAAACAGGTTTCTACTTCTAAAGATTTATATTTGATCTTTCGAACAACTGTCGACTATCCTCATGATATTTCGTGTATCTGACGCTGCACTGAGTTTAACTTTGATATTTGCGAGTATTCGTTACAAATGGGTAATCATAATGATTCAAAATTGAATTACTTGTCCTTACCTCGGATATATGTATGAGCTGCAAAGTCGTACAATAGAGATTATAGTAAAAAGGTATGTAATGTATGTATATATGTTTCCAAGTCAGTTTAAAATTAAAATCATTAGAATGTTTCACCAAGTTGTTCTTAAATAAAAACTATGCATGAAAAAGCTTTACCTAGGTTCAAGGTCCTCCATCTCTCCGATAGTGGGGTTCTCAGGCCTTAGGACGTTAAGATCTCTATGTGGAGGAATGATGACGGTGTGATCGTCAGCTTTGCCTTGGATTTGTGCAAATATTATTTTTTGTAAGTCTTCGTATTTGTCTGTCGGAGGAGCTGGGGTACGAGGCTCGGCATCTGCACCGCCGCCGCTGGTTTCGCTTGGCGCGGACTGCTCGTATTCCCTCGAGCCGTTGCTGCCATTGCTGTTAAGAAAAAGTAAATTAAAAATTTATTTACTATACAAAATCCCTATAGGTTTGCAAGACATGTATATATAACATACACGTGGATATGCTGTTACATAAGCAACAGAACCATTGTTGTTAGTCAATTGTTGCCGAGGAGGACGTCCGCATGTCCCAAGGATCCGCATCTACGATTGTTGCTGCTGTTTATCACAAAAACTTCTAAATACCAATCTTTGAAACTCATGAAAAAAAAAGATGATCCTTAATAAAGCTAAATAGAACATAAATTAAGGATTATTCACCGATAAATCATCTAAATTTATAATTATTGTCAAAACTCGTAACGTTAGTCAGGTGTTGTACTCTAAATAGTATATTGACGTGTTGTTACAACTATATGGGACATAAGGTCTTGTACAAAGTTGTTAAGGAACAGCAATAACCACTGCGTCGGAACAATACTGCGGACTACTTGAGTAAAGTACGAGCATAGAATAATATTGTGTCATTCTACTTGGAGAACTGGTTGAACACTGTTTTAGTGTATGTGTATGACATATAATATTACACAAATTAAAAATAGATGTACTGGTATCTATGTTTGTTCGACTACTTTGCAACACGAAAAGTATTTTTATTTCTATCAATAATTTTGCAACCACGGAGTAAAGAATATTTTATCTCATAGACTAATTTAATCATTAACAAAAAATGAACGATATACATTTGTTTTTTTTTAATTATTGTACAGATCCTAGATTTATTTGACAATCTGTTTATATCCAAAACCTTAGTGAGCTGTCCCGGAGAGTCAAGTATGGCAATAAAAATAAAGTTACACAACTTGTATACCACGAGTAAGCTCTGCTACAATAATACAGCTTGTGTGTAGGTAAAGACATAGAAGTTTTTGTACTTGCGTGTTTTTTTTTTAAATAATATGATTACTGGATTACATTCGCAAGTAGCTAAAAACAACAACTTGATATTATGTTTCAAGCATTGAGATACGTTGACATTAAATATAATAGTTGTCAATCTACGATTTATCAATGTATATCATTGATAAATCGTAGATTGACAACTATTATATTTAATGTCAACGTATCTATCTATGTAATGCTATCTAAATTGGTAGTGAGCAGAAAAACATGTTAGAGTTTTCTCCTAATAATATACTACAAAATATATTCGAAAAGGCTTCATAAAAGTATATGTTTATCTTATCATTACAATTATAACATATTAATAAATAAGCAGTAGTTCCAATACAATTTGATTAAAGTCACTGTTAACTTAAATTTTTGTCCATTCCTTAACATAGTCCAGCCAAACCGTTATCCAATAAATTTTCGATACAAACAAATACTTTAATATAACTTTGACTTATCAAAGAAGCTTTTAATGAAATGCGATTAAATAGAAACCTACACAAATCGAGTGTTCTTTGTGTTTTGTACTTATAATAATAATTTATATTTCTATCGGCTCATTGTAATACTTTATCAATTATGTTTGTAAAGGTAAATAATTGAAGGGTTTTAAGCCTGATTATACAACTTAATGTACAATTGAAATTGTTTGTTTGGTTATTTTACCTTTTAATTAATGTTATTATAATCAGTCATTGTTTGTGCCGATTGTATCTAAAGTCATTGAGAATGTTGGCATGCGGTCCATATTAACTATTGGTTTATATTTTGGTTTCAATTAATTTCTCCCCCTTACTTTATTTATGAGTCTACTGTCATGTTTTTATGTTACGCTTCTATATCAAGATAAAAACATGATAGAAGCACACATATCTGAAGTTTGGTAATAATGTTATTACCAAATGTCAAAGATGTGCGTCAGAGGTGCGTGCGTGCATATGCATCATATTAAATTATTACCACTCGCTTGCATAGTTAAAAAAATATCTTGAAAAGAACCTGCATAGTAATTTATTATATTATTGAATTGCCTGCCTGCTTAGCCAGGCAAGGTTTCGAGCAAGGTAAGGCATTACCAAACGGTAGAGATGCTTCTGCTAAAAAGAGGATCGTGCTAATCAGTGTCTATTTAATATACCAAATATCTTTATTAAAATACTCATATGAATACGGTGTAGAATAACATCGCCAAATGACCAGCACGTAAGTTACCAAAAATGCAAGACCTCCATGATATCAAAAATGTGTGAAGTCTACCAAGCCGCACTGGGTCAACGCAACGTGCTGGACTGTGGCCTGACCCTTTTCATACTGAGTAGAAGCTCTATTATAAGCTCTATTGCTAAAAAAAAAAAAATTTAATTCAGAAAACCAAAACATTGTATTTTTCCAGTTGACAAATATTCTGCAGTTACTCTTCTTTTAATAATATAGGTTTCTATACCTACATCCGTCATTCAAATTTCGTTGCTTCTTTTAGCGTTGAGGAAAAAAGAAAGAATCATTTCTAAGAATTATGATAACATTTAGTGATTCTTTGACCATTTAGGCAATCAAAGCTATTCTGCTTTAATATTATTGTTTGCATATCGTATTTCTCATGGTGTGAATGACTTATCAAGTGTACCAACGTGTTTATGCTACTGAATGCCTAATATTGTTCACAGTGACTAGTATGCATCGCAAGTAATAAGGGAACGCCAAACGTGATGTAATTTTTTGCATATTTAACCTGATAGGTGACATTGACCACAACTTTCGATGACCCTAAACATTGAAAACGACTCTATATCGTATAGTGTTAATAGGTTGTAAGGGGTTAAGTGTTATATGTTAATTTTATTTTAAAAAGCTAAATAATTCCTGTGCTACAAGGACTTCACAAACATTCAAATGCCGGACACTAGGATCGGAACTATTGTGTTTATTGAGTGCAATTTTTTGTCCTATGTGGGAATCTAATCCACAGTGCTCAGCGCACCGGGAAGGCGATCGCTCAAACCATTGCGTATATCTATTCAGTCAATAACTAGTATTATATAAACGTTAATAGGCTTAGTCCATCAGGAAATTCGGACATTCATTCAGTAACAGCATAGTTCTATAACTGTGCCGCTAAATGTTAAAGTGTTGACCGCCTTTAACGTGGACTTTGGCATAGTTGGCGAAGTTTCGATATGATAAAACTCTGTCCAATCCCTCGGGAATACAAGCGTGATGTTATAGACTTCGCATATTTTCTTCATATTGCCAGAATGACTTAACTGGGTGAAGTAAAACACTTTCTGCTACGTGGCAAATATTGTTTACATTTATAATAAGCTCCATCTTTATAAGGTAAATCTAAATCTTTCTAAGATGTATACTTGTTCGTATATGTATTTTAACTATTTTTATGAAATTTCGACATATTCTTTTTATCGGAGGTCCCATTAAATGAGGCACGAAAACCAATACAACTCTATCGAAAAGATTGTAGTCTTCGCGTACCTGTTGGCAGTGTGTGAATATTTCAATTGTTATTCAGTAAATTTTTTTTAGTCGGTCTAGGCCTCGGTAGTGCATTTCAGCACTTGGTAGTGAAAGCAACTGCTGTGCATAAAGAGGTTTAATTCTCAAGGCAGAATTATTGGGCTTTTCCGTCAAGAAATTCACAGTAACAGCATAGAGTCTGGAACTGTGTTCCGCAAATGGCAAAAGACTCGTGCTCTTTTACATGGATTTTAAAACCATAGCTGCCAATATGTGGGTATGTATACCATATGTATAATAAATAACTATATTTATAATACTAATGGTTCTACACATATAGGGATATAGGCGTGTTACTATAATTATATGTAAACACAAAACAATAATATTCTTGACATAAAACAACTTTAACGGACTTTTCCGTAATTTACACGGTTTAGTAAATCTTATAACAAACGTAATAAAAATTGTAAACATCTTATTTAAATTTGCCGACGATTTATTAACATTTTAGTAAAGAAAAATGATAAAACAACTTAAACATTTTCTGCCAGCTATCAAGAATGCTAGTTTGGTATGAAATCACTCGTTAAGTTCAAGTGTTTGTGATTGCGCGCGCGGCGATTGTTTACATTTGTAATCATTACGAGTTCTCTACACAATAGAGTTTGAATCAGTACATGCGTTATATGGTTACCAATTTTCAGTATAATACAAGTGGAAAATTAGAGTTTAACTTACATGTCATGTAATGTTAGCATAGATACATATCCCTATCAAACATTTAGCCAATTGCAGACCAACATTAGGCTAATTGATTAATTGAAATACACGGAATAGATAAATAAAGCTATTCCATGCTAAAATATATGTATGTTCTGTGTATGGATTCATCACTAACTGCTACAGTAGGACAAATATATTAGAACCTATACCACCACGCTAGCCCAATGCGTGTTGCCGGACTCTACATCATGGGTATTATGAGGAACTTTGAAACATACAGGTTTTCTCACGATATTTTCCTTCACCATTACAGCAAGATAATTAAATATATAGACAAACCTCTGTGTGTTAACTTATTAAGACAAAACTCAAACAATTTGTTTAGAATTAATCTGATAAATTGTAGAGAATTTGTTTTAAACCTATTGGTAAGATGTAATGTACTTACATTCAACGAATAAATATAATTGATCTAAACTAGGAAACGAATAAATAATTTTGAAATATTAGTCGTGATGGTAGTCAATTATTATTGGTAATTAATATAAAATGCTCTGTCAAATATTAGGTCCCGACCCCAAGTGGGTGGACACCCACTGGACTTTACCACTGGTGGGTGGAAGGGTAATTCACGATTACCTCTCCACCCACTATGCTAGTGCGAACCAAAGTTATCGATTAATTAAAAAAAATATAATTTCAAAATATTTATTTTGCTTTTACCGCTATTCAAAATAAATACTCTTCTACCCGATAGTATTAAAGGTAAAACCATTTTCGCTTTACATATTAAAATTTACAATAGCTTATAACGATGACAAAGTATTTTGTATTTTATATAACATCATAGATACATCTACGCAATAGAAGCAAGAAGGTTTTAAATAAATAAACCAATATTTGTCGATTCCGTGGATACATCAACATAGCTTATGAATCATTTTCTAGTTTCAAGGAGACAAAAATGTTTTATGACTAGTAAATTTATATTATGTAGTAATTAGTCAGATTTATAGTGTGTAAAGACTTCGCTTTGCTTTGATAATAGCAGTATCCCTACTGTTGTGTTTCGTTCGGTGAGTGAGAGTGCCGGAGGACCAATCACCCTCTTTCCCCCTTCCCGCTCCTTCTCCTTCCCACTTCTTTCCATAAAGGGTTGGTAACGCGCAAGTAATGCCTTTGGTGTTGTAGGCGTCTATAGGCTACGGTGACCACTTACCGTCAGGTGGGCCTATGTTTGTTTGCCATCATCACTTTTAATAATTTGGCGGCGATACAGAAAAAAGAAAAGAGACTAACGATATTAATAGAATTAAGATAACAAAAACAAATTCCTTTTAAAAATTTAGTGAGGGTATCTTAAAACATACATAACCATTCGAAACATTTGTTTATCCATATTAGCAGTTTACTGCATTGTATTTATACAAGGATCGAGCGTACCTAGAAGCGACAACAACGGTTTGTACACACAAATGACACATTTAGTTCCAGTAATCAATTATTAATAATTTTAATATACAAATACTATTATTTGCTTGTTATTATGGTTAATTTAAGTATTTAATAACAAACTGAATTTAGCATATTTGTTGATTATTTATTACTTTGTTTGTGTATTTTATTTGTGTACATGTGTATTTTAATTATTATTTTTTATTTAATTGATTGATTTAGTTTGTTATTTTAATATAATAGCGTAGTGTGTTTATTATAATTATTTATTAGATTATGAAGACATAATATTAAATTAAAAGTATAAAAAGAAAGTCTAGTAGCTACAGAATAAATGCGATCAAATCCATTAACATTTTCCCTGCAGCTCCGCTCGCATAAATGTAGGTTATGTCAGTTTTCTATTTTTCTTTTAAATAACAGTATATATTTATAATATAATATAATATATTATAATCCGCCGATGTATAATATAAAATTAATATATTATCTGGACTTTGGTCCAGGTATTTTTATTCGATAGAAATATACATCAAATCAAAGTTATCGTGGAAACCAAAAATAATTTTATTATTATTGATAAATACGTTTGATACGTAATTTTATTGATACTGTAATGATTACCAACAGCAAAAAAATGCCAAACTAACAAAACGAAAAATAATCTCCGTGTTTTTAACAGATAACATAAGTATTTATTTATCAGGTTGTTATTTGTCAGTCGACGATGGTTACGGCGATTAAATATAATCTCACCGTGCTTGTTTTGGCTATATTATGATTACATATAATTTTAAAACATCGTCACTAAACAACCATTGCCTATTTTTAGCCATTGAACACAAATACTGCATGCATATCCAAACTCGCAACCACAGTGTAAATCTGTTGCAACCAACCGTTTCGGACCCTACAGAAAAGGAGTCGCTGGCATATATAATTATAATATCAGCCTTGTATTAAAATGTCCCACTGCTGAGCACGGGCCTCTTCTCAGTGTGAGAAGGGTTAGGCCATAGTCCATCATGCTGGCCTAGTGCGGGTTGGTAGAGTTCACATATCTTCAAGATCATTTTGGAGAACTCTCAGACAGGCAGGTTTTCTCACGATGTTTTCCTTCACCGTCGCTAGCTTAGAGAACAAAATAACAGGGCCATTGTTGATAGTTCTTTCTGAAGCAGAATGGAAACCCTATTCATGCAGGATGACAACAATAGGTTGTTTGTTAGACATCTTATGGTTGGTAATATACACAAACCAGGCTGCTTCTATTACAGTAAAATTCCAGATCTTATCGTATTCACGCTGTGCCTGTACTTCTCTTCAACCGTTTAAGCGGATTATATTGATATACCTCGTTAAAAGCAGCGATAGCTCAGTGGGGAGACCAACAGACTGCAATGCAGAGGGTCTAGCCCTAGCCTAGGCCTAGCCTTCGGGTTGCGGAGGTCAGGTGGCAGCCGCTCCGTGTAAAAACTGATGTCCAGTCAAATCCGGTTAGACCAGAAAAGTCGACCCCAAGTGACTTGGGAATAATAAAGGCTAAGAGAGAAGATTGATATACCTCGTTAGTCTAGTGACTATGGTATACGATAGCCGATCATAAGATACCACCATGCACTAGACTAGACATCCGTGCGATGGCGTAGTGGTTTAAGTAGCCGCCTCGCCACTGCCGCTACGCCGAGTGCTGTAGGTTCGAATCCCACACGGAACAAAAAAATGTGTGATCCACAAATGATTGTTCCGGGTCTGGATGTTCTTTGTGTCCGTTGTTTAAATATTTGTAAAGTCCCTCGCGACACAGGATTTATTTCGGAAGTTGAATTTTTTATTAATTTTGAGTAACTAACTATAATAATTATCCTATGCACAGATGGCAAGTCTACGTATTAACGTATATAATATTAACCAACCCGTGACTAGCATTCGGTATCCCAGACTGTTTTACGTTATTATAAATATGTTTATTTAAGAGTGTTGTGTGAGTTTGAACTTTGACACTATTACGCATCATAATCTAAGTAGGTATTATGTACGCTTGTAAAAAATAATCGTCTACAACGCTATTATTACCGCATGACAATATGAGTATTAAACTTAAGAATAAACAGTGCTCAAGTGAGTCATAACCACAAAACATATATGTATATAAATACATTCATTCTATGTTGAATATACACCATTATGATAATGTACGTCTGTATATATCTTATTAGGTACCTACCTATGCAGTGGGGAGACCAACAGACTGCAATGCAGAGGGTCTCGGGTTCGAACCCACGTCGCGCATCTCTGAATTTCGGAAGTTATATGATTTCGAAATTATATGCGTATTGATTGACAATTATCAGCTGCTCCGTGCCTCGGAGAGCACGTTAAGCCGTCGGTCCCGGCTGCCATGAACATCTATGGCAGTCGTCATTGGGAAATCAGTGCCCTATAATATCCTGACACTGGTCTAGCCTTAGGGTATCGTTAGCCTTCGGGTGGCAGCCGCTCCGTGTAAAAACTGATGTCCAGTCAAATCCGGTTAGACTAGAAAAAACCGATCCCAAGTGACTTGGGAATAATAAAGGCAAGGAAGAAGACCTACTTAAATTACTGGCTAGTGGGACTAGTGACCTAAGAGATACCTACATAGAAAAAAACTAAGACAAAGTAATTTATATTTATTCAGTGAACCTTTAAGAGATGTCATACATCGAGGTGAGCCTATAAGAACAAGCATTCAATTATTTAAGAGTTTACGTCTTATGTAATAGAACATTCAGGCTATTAATATAAATAATATACAAGAATTATAGAACATCTAGAAGATTTTTACCTTACGACACTATTTATACTTATACTTTACGGTTCTAGAATGAAAATTATTTTTGCATATCTAATATTTATGAACAAGCCATAATACTGACTGCCTTGTAATCAAACCTGGGAACTTACAAAGCGTCGTAAACGTGACGTCTGCCTCAGGAATAACGTGACATTTTTCGTAACACTTTAAGGCAAATGAAGCCTACATATTAATGGATGAAGTTCCATGTATATAATAATATGTTCTCTGGGCGTATTGCAACGCTCAAATCGAAGTGGTTTGAACTTTGCATCTAGAGACCTTATTTAGGAAGAACTCATGAAGAATTTAGATCCAAACCGGTTTCCACACAGATAGAACAAACTACTAAAAAAGTTTTGGCCGTAACATAATAGTCGGCAAATAATCCTGCTATTTAATAAGTAAGCGATTGCGAAAGTTAAACAGTCATTGATCATAGGCAAGAGATAGCCATAATCTAATGCCAAAAATTGTTAGGATCGCTACCAATGTGTGGCTTACTACATTTATTATTTGATTTGAAAGCCATTGCAAATTGATCAAGCTGCAATCGAGGATTCTGCAGGCAATCTCCTTTCAACTATTGGCAGATAAGTAACACCGGCAAGTAACGACTTATGGAGGATTATGGTGTGTAAAGCTTTGGACGTTTATTTGAGTGACTCAGATCAAATATTTAATAGTTAGTTGTAACACAATGGTGTAAATGCATTGTACGGCAAGCATTAGAATAAGGTATTAGATTGCCATTCGTATGCAAAAGTTTCTTTTTTCTAAGGACGAGCATTGATTAACGTTTCTCAGAAGTACGCTCACTATTTGTTAATTGATTTATCACTAAGTAGTTAGCTTACGTGAAAGGTCCAATATGGTTGTTATATTCCTTTTAATAATGATAGTTTATTGCTAACGTCTTCTTAGGTCAAACAAGGGCCTTTGTGATGTTGATATAACTGGCAAGAGACACGAAAGCTTATGTTGCTGCGTCCATGTTCATAGTAGTATTCTGTATGAGTGAGCTTGTTATGGTAAAACAGCTACATGGTTGCCGCATCACGCTGGATGCCCTGAGCTCTCGCTCCATGCGCTCTCAGAGCAAAGCTGAATCTGATTATTTTTCTGACGTCAGTAGTGCAATTATATAATATTGAATGCATAGTCTATTGACTGATGTACATAATCAGCTCGAAACATGCACACGTTTAATGATCTTTTATTACGCTCAATATTCGTGTAAAACATGGTTGCAGAGCGCGAATTGAAACGATCACGACACGTGCACTAGTGGTTATCATTCGTTATCCCGGTAATAACTGATGTTCTCTATTTCGTTACCACATATGTATCAACTTAACATATCAGAGAGTCAATTCTCGTAATAAAAGTGTTCAAAATAGAGTTCCAGTTTTGTTTCAATGTCATAAATATCTCAAATAGTATACAACTAAATTAAATAAACGTAAAATGTGAACATAAATGTATTTTATTTCACATATGATGTCTATAAGACTAGATCGGAACTCAACTTTGAATAGCTTTTATTACGAGAATTGGCCTTTTGATCGCCACAGCGGATGTCCCAACCGCATACAATATGAAAGTTATTTAGTCCTGCTTACTTAGAAATTTATACAGCTGTACTGAACTATTAGGAATAGTATCTTGGAAGCAAACTTCGGCATCAATCGGCAAAATTCGCTATTATAATAATAACAATTCTAATATCTATACTAAAATCCGGTTGAAACTAATATCACAAACGAACAAGGCAAAGTACGATTTAAGGTTTACACGATGTTTCAGCTAGTTTCGGCTTTAGCGACTGCATCATGCACATTCATATTTAAGTAGCAAAGCTAGGCTATTAAGACGACCTAAAAAACGTTTAAAGTCGCATAACGAGCTATAAAAAGGCTACTCAGTAGGTCACTCATGATTGAATAGGGAACGACGAAATCCATAGAAGAACCCTACAACTTTTTAGGTAAAAAGTGTACCTGGTAATCAGCTGACTATTACCGAAACACGAACCGGTTACATCAAAATGCTGTCAATAAAATAATATGACTATTAGAGGTTAAATTATGAAAATGCCGATTTGTACTGAAAATTTAAACTCGTTTTTTTCTAAGATGTACCATATTTAATTCTTTCATTTTTGCCTTTACGATAGAACTCCGGGGATCTAGATTCGACAAACTGTGTTTAAGCATTTTGTACTGGCCTCCTGGGCAGAAAATTTTTTATCACGTAGAAAATTGTCCAAATTACGAAAAAAATGGTAGTTCGTTGGAGCAAGGTCTGGCGAATACGGAGGATGACGTATGGTTTTTAACTGCAGTTCCTGTAGAGTTACAAGGGCTTCTCGAGCAGTGTGAGGTCTTGATTATCATGGCGCAATAATGGTGAAGATCGATTCACGAGTTGAGGCTGTTTCACTGCCAGTTTCGCCATCATTGTTCGAAGTTCGGCACAGTAAACATCTGCTGTTATTGCTTGACCAGACCTGAGAAAGCTATAGTGAATAACATCATGAAGAGACCACCAAACAGTTACCATTAGCTTTTTATTGGTAAGCTTTGCTTTAGCGCATTGTTGCGGCGTTTGACCTGGGGTCAGCCATTGCATTTTTCGCTTACGGTTATCGTAAAGAATCCACTTTTCGTCACATGTCACAATTCGATCCAATATTCCTTCATTTCTGTGCCGATTCAACAAGGCAACACAAGTTTCAACACGTATTTCTTTCTGCAGATCAGTCAAATCATGAGACACCTTTTTTCATATTTTTTATCTTATTGATTTGATGCAAATGAGCCAATATTGTAGGTAGGATAACGTTAAACCATGCCGCTAATTCTTAGATAGTTTGATTCGGATCGGTTTCCACCATCTCCTTCAATTCAGCGTTATTCACCTGTGTTTTCCATGTGGTTCGTTCTTCAAGTCGAAGTTTCCATTACGAAAGCGTTTAAACCAAAAACGGACGGTGCGTTCATTAGCAGTCTCCTCTCCAAACATATCGTTGATAGTGCGAGCCGCTTCTGGCGCATTAGTTCCGCGTCGGAACTCGTATTCAAAAATGACTCGGATTTTCGAAGTATCCATCTTTCCCGTCTAAGCTGAATAAAAAACCAATTGAAAGTCGAAAATCCAATGTTGCACATTATTTAAAAGAAGAATCTTATAGGCATCATGTGAAAAAACTTTGACTCGAATATCTCACAATATGAAGGTTTTATATGAATTCAAAGTATCTATTACTATACAACGGCAACTTTATACTTTAATTCCTATTATTACAGTTAAATCTAGAACGAGGCAAGAAATGCTGTTTGGGGCAACGGTCTACTAATAAGAGACCACGTAAGTGACGTAACATCGACCTGGGAAGACCTATGCTATCGGGAACGGATCCTATAGAATTGAGTTCCACAGTTCTTTCAAACTATTCACTGGTTTACAACCTGTTGTGTTCAACTACAAAGCAAGGGTCGGTACTACTACTTTTCTACTATTTATATCTATTCTATATATGTACATGTTTTGCGTTGCAAGGTCTGTCTACCGCCTATCCTATTTCAGGAGCTCACACTCAACAGGTTATGCTAGTTCTTCAAAGACATATTATACTTACAATGTTATGAGGGATGACATTAGATTGTTAGTAAGCACTCATACAAATCAAAATTTAAAAAAAAACAGCCATATTCTTGAATATCATAGGCTATCAATCTGAGACATGCCACGTGAACTTAGCCGTAGGAGGTAGCTAGAAGCTAGTGGTTTTATACCATTTTTTACAATTCAACGCTGAATCAAGAATATCGCAACTATTATAACTTAAATATCTATGTATGTAATTGGGTACCGATATCCACGAATTGCCGGTGGTTTTGTCTCCGCCTTAATAAGACAATATAATCGTGATATATCCTATTGTTTGATTTTTTACGAACCTCGAGCCTACATTGTGCTTTGTGCGAAATTATGTAATTGGTAGCTAGATATAATGAACATAGTCTTTTTAGAAGCATTGGAATGTTTATTACGCAGATTTCGATAAAATCATTATTAGTATAGGCAATATCATTTTACTTGTAATGCCGTAACGTGCATAGCAAGATTTGCTCGTTAATAACTGCGAACATAGAGGCTTTTCAAAGGCTTTGCCGGTGTCAGTTTCTGGCTCTACTACAGCAGTACGGAATATTAAGTTATACTGTAAATAAAGTAAAATAAGTTGCACAATGGATGATGTATCTAGTCTACAGGGATGGCTTATTAAGTGATTTAACTGCACGGATGGTGTAGTGGTTTAAGTGGTCGCGTTGCCACTGCGCCAAGTGCTGTGGGTTCGAATCCCACATGGTACAAAAAATTGTGTAATCCACAAATGGTTGTTCCGAGTCTGGATGCTCTTTGTAACCGTTGGTTGAAAGTTTGTAAAGTCTCCCGCGAATCAGGAATTATTTCTAGTGCGGGAGTTGTTTTAAAAAATAAGATTTTATTTTGGCAGACTTATACTTGCTAGCTTCTGTATTTATTAAAAGCACCACAGTGGCACGTGGAGACCATGTAATAGCCATATATATCAACGTGGATGACGACCATTATTATACTACATAGAACATCGCAACTTCCTCTTCGTAGCTCCGAATAACCACTTATTATCAGGCAAGCCCTATAGATTATTAGATCTATAACACAAGATTATGTTATTACCAAAGCTACCTGTTCTATGTTTATTGCAAATACCGTGACAATTGTTTCACTAAGCGGTCAAGCGGTGACTAGCACTATCTTTTACCCACGCTGAAGTGAGTGTCAATAATAATTGTGTGTTCAAAATAGATAAAATAAACGAGAACTCTCCTGAGACTTAGCTCTATAAAGGTATCGTACTGGACTACAAAACTGGGTAAAAGGTTGACCCTTTTTAGTTGAAATCTGATGTGGGTAAACAAACTTGTTTTAGTATAGATTGCGATGTTTTCACGGAAACAGTAGTAGAAAATACTAAATCAAAGAAGTTTGTTCCCAACTATTTATACCAAAAGAAAAATAGACCGGTTGTTTGAAGTACGAATTTTTATCAATAATCTAGTCAGCTTTTTATGTGATAATTTAATGCTTAGGTCAATTTTTGATAGGTAATATGTTTTAGTTTAAATAGACATACTCATGGCTTGCTGAGCAAAAAGCCCATTAAACATTGTCAAACCCAGAACCACACCATCGGCTGCGTTATAAGCGGCAACCAACAAGGCAGTTTTGTTGATTTATTAATTTATGTAAAAATGTAATATAATGTTATTTACATTTATCCAGTAAGAATGATGGAAACGAATAGCAACATATAAAATGGAATGAATGCAAAGAGGAATATATAATTCTAAAAATAAATTACTCCTTTTGTACTGGTTTTTTACTGTCTAAAAATAAATTATTAAAAAACAGACTATAAAAAATATACTATTTTTAATTTTATTGATAACTACGAGACTATATTTTGAGATCTGCCTATCCCTCACAGACATAGGCGTAAGTATAATATGATACAATAACAATGTTCATAACAGCTTTTAGTTTAGAAATCTCACATTTAAAAATAAACCACTAAAATCATAAAATAAAATTAGGATAAGCAATTTGGTTAGATTCTATTACTGATCAAGTTTTGTTATGGAACTTTTAAAAACACGAGATAATAGTAAAAAAATCCAGCATAGTTCATTGTTCAGTCAAAACTTGAATTCCAATATAGACATGCATGTTATACAGATATCTATGGAACGAAGAATTTTATCTTATACATATAGAGAAGTTGAATGCAAATTGAGGGTATTGAACTCTACGCTTCGAGTCAGAAATATGAGAATTAAATTAAGCAATAAATGCTGAGCCAGTGCTGCTGCTGTAGCGGCGGAAAACCTCATACGGCGCAAATACAGTAATTTAATTGGTAATTACGTTTTCGAGCCGTTTGGGGTGGAGACGCTAGGTGGGTCCGGGCGCTCGTGCGCTTTTTGAGATATATCTAAGCGGCTAATCGACGCTTCGCGTGACCTGAAGGCTGGACATTTTTTGGCTCAAAGAATCAGCATTGCCATTCAACGTGGCAATGCTGCCAGTCTTCTGGGCACATTCCCGGTAGACAGCGATACTGAGGAATTTTACGACGCTGCTTAAAGCAGCCATTTATTTTTATTAAATTTTACAGCCCCATATTTTGTTACTTTTCATTTTGTTTTATTTATAAGTGGTTACCTAGGTTTGTTAATATTAGTTAAGTTGTAAATTATGATTGTTGCTTCGTTAATGTAAATAATGAAATACATAAACTATAATTAGTAATAAATTGTTTGGTACAATTACAAATACCAATATGTTGTAGTATTTAACGAAGTTAAGAATATGTGACTTCTTATGTAATAGTTTATGTATTAAAGAAATAATAAAGTAATATGTATAAAATGACTAGTCTTTGCTCGCGGCATCGTTCGCTTTAATGTATATTTTGTCAGTAAATTTCCTGTGAAATAGTATTCTTTCCTAGATGAAATGTTCCCTATGTCCTTTTTTGCACCTCTGACAACGTTTCTGCGAAATTTCATGATGCTTGGTGGAGTAGTTTAACCATGAAAGCGTAACAAACAAATAAACATTCGCATTAATAATATTTGTTAGGATTATCTCATTCACCCCAAGGCGTGTCACTATACGCCAGTAATATAGATACAGATCCCGCATCCGAGTCCCGTGTCGTGATTCTCAGAAGCAACATGCAATTTAAACCTACCCTGATAGATATCAGTAGGCTCATTACGTGTGTATTGTACATATATCGCACATCTTTAATACAGCTAATAATGCTGTTCTCCTCTCTGCCTGACTATGAGATACATCAACTACCATGTACTCGGTTTAAACCTAGAATTTCGCATTCGAGGAATTGTCAGGTAAAACGAGGGCAATGCCGAACGCAGTAAAACAACCAAGTATGTATGTATGTTCCTGCGTTGGTCAGAATGCTTCTGACCACTGGAAGAGGCGTGAGATACCACAACTTCTGCTACTGGCAAGTTGCAGTAGTAGAGTGCTAATACAACCCTTGTTATTTTTTAAAGGTTGGCAACGCGCAAGTGACGTTCATGGTATTAGAAGTGATCATAGATTACGGTATTCACTTACCATCAGGCCGAATGTGAGCTTACTTGCCACATATAAAAAATGTTAACGCTGAGTCATATTTTATTATATAAAACAATACACAAATAAGCTTTTTAGCGCTTATTTAGGCTCTATTGTGAAAAGGCTGTGATTGCATTGTGTTCGTTATCAAAGCAATAAGTACCTGATTCATTTTTCATTTGTTTGAAGCTCATATTTGCACAGCCTACTGACAATTTAATTAAGGCATTGTTGCCTAAACAAAAGCTGTTTTAATAATAGTCGAAATTGTGTGACGTCGTAATTGAACAAATGCATTGAATACCTTATTACGAATGTCTACATAATTAGTGCTTGTAATTATATAAAGATGGTTAATTGTGAGAAAGAGATACGTTCATACTATAAGGGGCGTGTGTTTTGTACCCTTATAAGTTAAAAGAATCTTGAACATTTTTTTGTTCGTTTACTTTTTTATATTGCCAAGGTGGCAAACAGTCATATTTTATGCGTGATGGTAACAGATTACATTCAAGGTTATTATATTGCAATCTCTGTAGAGTGGTAATTCTCCAGTTTTAATGGTATAGCTTTGAACAGGGTTCACTCTGAACCGCTTAAGGTAAATTTTAATCAAATGCCGTGTAACCTAAAATACTCGTATCTTTTGCGATTCTAAATCTCTTCGATCCTACTCATTGCCATTTTTAGTTTGGACATGCGCTGTAAGCCCTTTTTCTTGCCAATTTTCTTAGTTAACAGAAAGTTATATTTAATACTGAAATATGTATTTAACTTATATTTAATTTTAAATAAATATACATTTTAATTCGATATATGTATATATATAGAAGAATAATTACGGTAAAGTAGAGTTACAAATAGTAAGAAACAAAGTTAAACTAAGGAAACAAAAGCTGAAGCCTTTACTAGTGCTTTTAAATTTCAAGTTATGATGGGCGGACTCGTTAGTCAAATGCACCCTTGCGACCAACAAGTAAATTACATACGCATGCTTACAAAAAATAAGGATTTAAATAACTACACGTTTCGTTCACTGTGAAGTGTGAAAGCAATCTCTAACTATCAATTCACAATGTGTTTCTTCTTCCATCACCACACGGAATAAAATTAGTATGATTCACAGATTTGTTCCGGGTTCGGGTGAAATTTGTGACCGTGACTTCAATGTTTATAAAGCTGCTAACGATAGAGAATAAAATGTCAAATAACTTCCATAAAATACTTGGATTTTGCCGCGGCTTCGTTCACATTAGTGTAGAGTTTCAATACATTTCTATCCCTCCACCCCCAACAGTACTTTTTCCTGGATAATTATATATTTATATTCTTTCTGTACACCCTGACAAAGTGTATGAAAAAATTTTTGACAAGCTATCGATTAGTTTAAGCTTGATAGCGTAACAAACAAACTCATATTCGCATTTATAATATTAGTAAGGACACTAGTTAGGATTACAAAATTGTAAGTAAATAATATCATCTTTAAGCATTATATACCTAGTGTAGGTTGTATACCAACTTCTCTTATTAATGAAGGTATATTGTATACCTTTGGTATGTATTCATAAGGCAACGTGAACCTTTAATACAAAGACTATACATAACTTTCAGATTGCCCCCGGAAGATAAAATGAGAAATATTGAGAATTACACTGAGTGACCTCCGTGTTAAAAACCCCAAAATACGGAAGTTTATGCGATGTTTTTGTGTCCTTATTCAACACAAATGGCGTTGTACGGACAGCAAGCCTAGAATAGACATGAAACGGAGCAGAAATAAAGGGGAATGGAAATTGATTATATTTTCTTCTTTAAAAAGATATCTCCCGCACTGTGAATGAGGCTTTGTATCGCGCGGGAATCATCAAACATACTATAAACGGACACACGTCAATTATTGGTGGTATGATGTGGCATTCGAACCCATGGTACTCGGCACGGTAGCAGTGACAAGGCAGGTACTTGCCCTCCGTGCCACTCTGTGCCATACAAAATTAAGTAACTAAGTCTATGTAAGAATATTTTGTATGAACGCACTAATTATGATTAGTGCGTTTATATAAACTATTCTTACCTAGACTTAGTTACTTTTCCTATTATCCTATGGGATATGCCACTTTGATGTAAAAGTTATTTATATCCTTTTCTTACAAGTTTTATAATTATGTAACTACAATAATTGTTGTCATCAGTAATTTTTTAGGTATATTACGCTCATATTTCTCAGTTATGGTGTCCCGACCCGCGAATCGATCCCAAGGTCGCACAGCAATAACGTTCACTACCACGTGCCACCTAGACCAATTTTGTTGATATAAGAAAAAAAAATGTATAAGAATAGCGACTGCTTAATAATATGGAAATCTACCTACATTTGTTCATACAGAATAATAAAACAATATACGTCAAGTCATTTCTGTAATTTTAAAAATAACACGCAAAGCTCTAGCCACATAGGTTAACGAGACAATTTGCGATAGCTATATCGATTACTGAGATAACTTTTGATAGTGTGGAAATTACTAATGTATCGCGTTATCTTTGCATCTAAAATCCACTGATAACATACATTAGGCCACCATCAACGTTGCTTGTTTTAAGATTATCGAGCCGAAAAATATGTTATTGAACTCTCGCGGCGTCAATATTTGACGTCGCGTCGTATCGTTTCGTTGACATAACTAATTATATCGCTTTACTTTTACTGACGTGGCGTCGGGTTACCCATCATACACTACGCCCACCTACTGTCGTCTGCCGTCACAATGTAAAATGGTAGCGAAATGATGAAAAAGACTTAAGTCTTTAAATCGTATGTACTAGGTAGAGTCACCTCTAAAAAAATATTGGTTGATTGATTGATACACCTCTCTAATTGCAAACTGAAGTTTCGAGATGTTTGATGATGTACATACTGTAACCTTGGTTTTATTGGTTTACAATATCCTTCTTCTTAGCCAACTCCTAAAGCCTAAACCTATTGTCCTGCTGCGACTCAATAAGTTAATATATTCGATACTAGCTTTTGCCCACGGCTTCGCTCACGTAAAAATAGGATAGGTTAGGTTATATTAGTGAAAGCCTTATTTTTAAAATAAATGTAGCCTATGTTACTGAGTGACAATATAGCTTTCAAATGGTGAACGAATTTTTAAAATCAGTTTCGTAGTTTCTATAGAGATAAATCTCTACAAACAAACAAACAAAAAATCAAATCGTTCATTTTTATAATAGTAAAGCTTACTACCTCGCACCTCCTTTTTCAATAGACGATTACCGCATGTTCACGGTCCACTCAATCAAAAGTTACCCTCTACACTTGCATTAATTGATGCGCACGCACATCCGAAGTAAATAGATTGAATATTCTTTCATGTAGGTACACCAAATAAACTGAATTTTCTAGCATGAATTTATAGAATATCAGAAATGTCTTCTACTTTGAGAGAGCATTCAAATAGGTGCACTCTGTAGCTAAATAGAGCAAGTCCTTAATAATCATCGTGTAAAATAATATTACAACCAGATTTATTTTCTGTACTACATCTTGGTACAGGAACGCTTCCTCTATAAATAAAATAATTTGGTTACATAACAACAGGAAACTACAGGACATGACGGTGCCTTCGAAATTTATACAAAACCACACGACACAGTATAGAGCCATAAACCTGTTTTTTATTAGAATTTAAAAATTCCTTTTAGCAGTTTTTGCATTCGGTGAATATGCTTACATAGCCTATACTATACATAATATATAAGTAAGCGAACAGGAAAAAACTTGAAAGTTTCTCATCATTTCCTTTCTCAGATTGACCTCCGTTAACTTAAATTGAGAAAGATTTGCCAATTCCAAAATTATATGATTGGTCGTCACAATTTATTTTACGACTAAGATTATTATCTCTTGTCTAAAAATTTGGCGATGTGATGAATATTATGATTTATAATAAAAAAGATATATTAGATGGTTCTATTTACTTAATATACGTAATATTATAATAAAGTGTTATATACATATACAGGATGTCCCAGAAATCGACGTCAAGCCGGAATCAGTTAAGAGGCTAAGTATATGTTACATGTGTAGTGTTGACAAATTCCTTAACTGTTTTAAAAGAATAATAAACAAATCCAAATTATATCTAGATATCGCATTAAAATAAACATTATTTTGTAAAACCTAGCTACTTAACGTAAATGTAAATTCAGTTATTTTAGTAAAATTAGTAGCCGATAGTCTCTGGCGTTTGTAAGTATTAGGTACTTTGTGACCTAACGGGATACATCATTGTTTTACTTTGGCTTGACTTAGTATTTTAAATAAACGTGACTATGAACTTCCTGGCAGTTTTATTTTAATAATATCTTTGTTTCTATTTGTTTTATTATTGTAAACATTAACGTTATTTGGTTGGCCTGTACTATAATGTTTTACCACCCATTGACGAAAAATTATATTATCTATACCTACTAATATTAGAAAGCTAAAGAGTATGTTTGTTTGTTTGGTTTAACGCGCTAATCTCAGGCACTACTGATTCGAAATGAAAATTATTTTGGTGTTGGAAAGTCTATTTTCGAGGAAGGTTATAGGCTATAAAACATCACGCTACGACCCATGGGAGCGGTGCAGTAATAAGCATAAACGCAGGTGAAACCACGGGCACAGCTAGTTATAACATATCATCTATAGGTACTAATATTTTTTGAATTTATAATATTCTACCACATACACACAACACCATCGAGCCCAAACTAAGCAGAGCTTGTATTATGGGTACTAGACAATGGATAAACATACATATCATATACTTTTTCTTTTTTTGTAAATACATACATATTATACATATTATAAAGCTGAAAGTTTGTTTGTTTGGTTGAACGCACTAATCTCAGGAACAACGGTTTTGAATTAAAAAAATATTTAGTATTGGATAGCCTATTTACCGAGGAAGGCTATATAACATGACGCTGCGACCCACGAAGGCGGCGCAGTAAAGATAAACGCGGGTAAAACCGCGGGCACATCTAGTTCGGTATAAGCGTTTATTGCACGTTTATTTAGTTTGATGTATTTCATTTAATTTTTATGCTTGTATGTGTTTCGCTTAGCTATGTCGTTAAAAACAGGTTTCACATTTACAAGTATGTATGTATAAACTGAAATGTATGACATCCACATTTTGCCAAAGTTTCACGTATTGACGATTTATAGTTCACGTATATAACAACTCAATAGAATTGTAGAGAGTAATTCCACATGCAAAACCACGATAGGCAATTAGCACACATGTTGACAATAATTATATTAGATCGAAGAGACAGATAACGAACAGTTCCAATATTTTTCAAATTGCCATTTATACTAATGCAGAAATAATTTATAATCAATTTAGTATAGGTGTTATTATTACAATATTTTTATTTGCTCACTATTTCGAAAAATAGTCGTAATTTTGTGTAAATATAAAGAAGGTAATTCGAATAATAATATTCTATTCTACCACATACACACAACACCATCTAGCCCAAACTAAGCAGAGCTTGTACTATGGTACTAGACAATGGATAAACATACATATATACATATTTTTTTTGTAAATACACACATATTATACATAGAAACACCCAGACCAAGACAACATCCATGTTCATGCACACAAAATGTTTGACTTGTGCGGGAATCGAACCCGCGACCTCAGGCGTTGCAGTCGGTTACACTAACCACTACACCATCGAGGCCGAAAGAATTGAATATCTATTTATTAGACATTATATAAATTTATAAAAACGTCTGTATTTTATTTAAGGTGTAACAATAAGGTGCGGTCACATTTTTAAGTTGTAAAGTATAGATAATACGAGCATTATATCTAGATATCGCATTAAGATATAATTAATCGAGCATAGCATTATGATTTTAATAATAATATTTTATTTATTTATCCCTTTTAAAATGAACTTGTAAAAACAAACACACGATACTAAAATAAGATATTATTATGCTTACACGTTATCAGTAGTTTTAGGCTTTTAACATTTTTATTCGGATATTTATAGATATACATATATTTGATTGCAAATAAATAGATCTTTCCAAATCAATGGACGAAAAGTCTGTAAATATCTTTAAATAAATAACGACTATAATATCCAACCTCTTTCTTTTTTCATTTGATAAATGTCACTGTATCGGCATTATGAAACCCAAATATTTGTTGCGCTATTAAAGACCATTTATTAAACACGATTGACACCATCTTTGAAGTCTTATGGAAGATATCCATATATATATATAGTGTTATAGATATAACACTCTATAATATAAACAAGCTTACGTATAGAAACTCGACGGACGTCAATATTGTAAGATTATTAATGCCTATTTATTTTCCAACCTACGAGTACATAAACTAGACATGTATGCATTTACTCTACATTACGAACTGTAATTGTCTCCCAGTGGGATATCAATAAATGCCTTAATGATCATATATTAACAATCGTTATGAAGCTCGCCGTGGAAAATGCCATATAGTTTGTAATACTATTAAAATAACCGCATGTAAACATTTTTTACTGATAGCATCATCAAATAAATAATAAGTAGGTATCGTTCGTACACTCAATGAAGCAAATGAAGCAATAAGCGTAGGTAAAGTGTAGTACCTATTACCACTTACTCATTGCCAAGTTTTACAGAACAGAGAACAGACAGAAAATGCCTTATTCTGATTTCTGAGGCTAATATATGAGGAAAATACAGCTCACACTTTAACACATGTTGTGTGGGCAATATTTTTATGCTGTTCAACCTGGCCACCGCAATTTCGGTAATACCCGAAGCCGAGGACACCAGCCAACCAGCGTAATAATAATAATTATAATGTCCTCAAGTCAAATTCCGTCACTGCGATCAATCTTTACGTAGACTGACCATCTGCGCAGGAGTTATTATAGTGCACAAGTGCGTGTGGGACCCCGTCCCGGTGTAAAACACCACCGACTGCTTAAGTTTAGGCTTATATTGTACACTTTAGACAGAAACACTCAATAACTTTTTGTTGGACTGGCCCGGATATCGAATCCGAGACCACATGCACAACAATTGCATTCACTATCGCTGTGACCCCGCGGTGCCCAGTAAGAAAAGAGTTCGATATTGTAGTTTTTTTGTCATGGCAATAGTTGCAGTCGGCCATCGTTGGAGTGTAGGTACGATCCATAACTGGATGGCGATATGAATTCGCCATCATTATTTTATTACAGCTCTTTACTTATATCTATAACCATTTTCTCTAAATAATCCAGAAATATAGCGAATGAGTATAAACCTACGTCTGTCATACTTAAATAATTCATAATTTACTCACTCAATGTTAGAGGAAATACGTTTATTACGCTTATTTATTAATTTCAGCTAATAAATGTATTACAAATAATAATAATTATGACGCAGATGAAGCAAATGCGTTATATAATTAACCGACCTTACCAGCCTCGTAATTGTAAAAAATTCAGTAAATTATTTAACTAACCGTTATATTATAACAACAATAAGTAATAAAGTTGCGTATTTCAAATAAAAATAGTTTATTACTTATTTTCCTTATTATATATACTTATTATGGGCTATTGGAAAATTCGCTGATCAATAAGCTCAAAACAAGACACTATGAAGAAAGCATGATGACTTGGTTCCGGAGTCCAAGCGGAACTCTTGGCCTAATAGAATATCTCGAGAAAATGTTCCTATTTATTACAAAAGGAAACTTTTAATAAGTACCTAAAATCATTTTATTTAAAGTATTTACAAAAAAAAAGTATATATGTATGTTTATCCATTGTCTAGTATCCATAGTACAAGCTCTGCTTAGTTTGGGCTAGACGATGTTGCGTGTATGTGAAAGAATATTATATTATAAAGTTATATCGCAAAAGTAGACCGAGAAAACTACCTGCTCGAGCATTTTTATCGATTTGTTGTACGTTTACGTCCTATATAATATTATTCTTGAAACAAACAAATTATTTTAAGAGTTCAATTGTTTTCGCCTCAATTAAGAGTTCATTCAACATATTGATATAGATTGGCATTTTGCAAATTAAATGGTTATTATATTTATAGTTATACTATGCTCTTGTTATATTGATTTATTATAATATATCAGATAATTAGGGTACCTATATCTGTTGATCTTTTATTATTTATTATGTACTAAGCTTATTCAATTGAAAAGTTGTTGATATGTTAGGGATGCTGATATATTCTGGTTTATCTATTGCAATAATATACCTATTTCATAATTCATTATTAATATAATAAAATAAATTTAAAACTTATGATTTTATTTACTTAATTTATGAAGTCTTAGAATACCAGACAATTAAAAACCTACTGTGTGTGGTCACCGATGTGCCGCTGTGACTCAATAGATTAATTTATTAACATATCTACTATCTATATTTTAAATAATCTATTAAACGAAGACACTAATCTCTTAGATACAGTTTGCACTAGTTCAGGGGTCAGAGAATTCAAATCTTCAGTCAGAACTTTACATGTCAATAAATGATTATTATTATTACATATTAATTTTCCTATCAGAATTATCTGATGTAGGTACTTTAAATAAATAATTCTATATCATTTTATAGTATTCATACATATCTTTGCATTATTATTATTATTAGTTATAATTTGCAACAATAAAGTATTCTTTAAAAATTTTTAATATAAAAATAATGTAAAATATTTTACATAATCATGTATAAAGTAAATTATCACCAATAGTTGATTTGATATTTGACGTGCGTCAATAATAATCCCTCTACCGATACATCGATCTATAAATAATGACTTGATAAGCTACTTCGAGATAGCAAATTTAAAAAAATACCTATTTTAAACAAAGAGGATATTCCAATATTTTAATGTTTTGAAAATATATGTTGTGGGTACTATGTCCAACAAGAAGTTAGTATAGTTAACTGCGTTATCTACAAAGACGCTGTCAAACCAGTAAACATAGCGATAACAGGAGATAACAATACACATAAATTACTAATAGAATGTTTCTTAAAACACAACACGCAAATCTGTTTACTTAGTTCCTTCCTAGACCTAATACTTGCTACTATTAAATATTTTAAACTCTAGTACAAAATAAATAGTTCTTGGAAGGTTATTAAATTGTCATTATATAGACAAAATAAGCGGACATTTTTTATAAATAATATCTTTGAGTCACTAACTTATTTCTCATTATAAACTTGTTTGATAAAACATTCTACAATTCTGTGATACAGAAATGTTCCGAAGCAATCAAAGGGTCATTCTTGTATTCGATAAGATAAATTTTGATTGAAAAGTTTGCGTGGAAATTACCTCGTCGTTATATGTAAGCAGATAAATGTATATACAGAGATATGATAACTATGTATTTTTTTGGACGAATAATAAAAATATTTTTCTCTTTTCATTCATAAAATGTAAGTTTGCGTAGTATAATAGTTATTGTACTTACCGGTTCGCCGAATTCCGAAACAAATTAAAACTTCTCAATAAATTTTACCACACATCACACAAAAAGCAAAACGATTCAAATTATAGACACACTAAACTGCAAACACAACACCAACCTTTTCTGGAGGAACCTCTTTCGAAACTCAACGTAAGCTGACCGGCCTTTATCTTCGGTGTCTCCTATCCGGACGCGTCCGTGTAAGGGTACTCTGTGTCCGGAGATGCCATAGTCCATCTGGAGGTCTACGACGAGCATGAGGGTGAATAGTACGAGGAAGGCGCTGAGCGCGAGCGCGAGGCGCTCCTTGAGCTTCATGTTGAGCATGGTGCGCGCGGTCGTGCGGCGCGGCGCGTGTGGACTGCGCGCATGATCCTCGGGCGTCGGCGACCGCTTACAATCGCGCGCGCACGCCGAACCGCCGCCGCGCCACCGTCGCCGCCACCGTGCGCGCGCCCACCCGCTTACGCTGTCGACAATACAGATCCAAAGTTAAAGGCGCTCACATAGGTACTAAAAAAAAATAGAGTAATATGCAAAGATATTTCCCAATTAGAAATATAAAGGAGAAAACACAAAGATATTGCCCAATTGCAATAGGAAAAGGTTATTAATGTTTTTATTGAGCAAAATAGGTAGAACAAATAATGTTACGTAGGTACTGCATAAATAATCTGATATTCAAATCTTACAATAAATCTTGTAAAATAAATATGTATAAGTAATGGGCTGATTGATTGATTATGTGTAGGTAAGTAGTATGAGCAATATTTTCAATTTTCCACACTAGATCCAACCATATTACATCTACAAAGGAATTGAATTTTAAAACATGCTGACATAGTGGACTCATCTTGCACATGAATAATTACAATAACAAAGGTAGATAACCCAATAATACGATAAACGCTGCCTAACTGTGTGACCTAGATTGGTAACCATCTCTGTTTTGAGATCACAATAAATGTCAACATCGTGACTATAAAACATTTTATTATTCCCCTAATGTCTATAAACTTGGACTACGTTATACTACAATATCGATAATCAATAAAAGCATACAAAATAGGTATAGACTACAAGCCAATGCACCATATTGTATGTTTTATTTTACTGGCGCCTGGTCAAGAATATGAGACGCCTTTGTGAAACCTCAGTCCGTGATATCTTGAAGTATTAAATAACTCGGCGCAGTATCATACTTAGAATCATATCCCACGTATACTAAGAAAAAAGACCTTACTAATGTTACCTACATACCAGTTAGTAATAGACAGCTAATGAATAATAACGTATTGCTCAATGTGATCGCCTATGATTGCGAAACGAACTGGTTTGCGGTGTCATGCAAACTTAATAAAACGCGCGCAAAATGGTACATTTTAGAAATATGATGCCGTGGCTTGTAATGTATTTAATGAACAAGTAGTTGGCTACACACCGCTAAACATTTATACATACTGTTTACTTGTATATATATACATAATTTCAATAGAGAAGATGGTTGGAATGTACCACCAGCCTGGGATCCAGTAATTCAAATAGTCAAACCCAAGAAGAAGCAAACCACAGCTAGACTTCATGAAACATTGAGCTCATTCTGCGTAAATAGAAACCACCAATGATTAAATTATGTTCGGGTACTTTGAAATAACTACAATCGAACATTAAGTCAACTACCATCTTAGTCTCTTCGTGACCATGGCTGCTGAAAAGCAACCGAAACGTCGGGGAAAGTGTAAACATAAATATAAATAGTTTTAATAGTTTCAATAATTTAATTACTGTTAAATTAGTCAAGTTTTATAGTAGTAGTAGTGTAACAGTTTCAAAATTATTTAATAAAGTGTCAAATAAACAATGCGATAAAATACGTATATAGTAGTTTAATTTCAATAAAGAGCTGTCATAAACACTATAAGGTATCAGCCATAACATAATTCGATTCCTATTTAAAATTCAATGCAAGCCTCTACTAGACGCTAGTCCTATTATCGCTATTCTTTTTTTGTGACAATGCCCATAGTAATAATTATTTGATTCATGGTCATCGATCAATCTTACTTCCAAATTCAAAAACCAATTGGAAATTCCAGCGTCACATTTTGTCCAGGTGCTTTAGGTTATGTCCACCGCATAATAAACTTGGTACGTCAACTGTAGTCCATTTGAAGATAGAGGATAAAATTTAACCACACGGCTTTACGCACGTTCGACTGCACGGATGGCGTTCTGATTATGTGGTCTCCTCACCACTACCGCCGCGCCGGGTGATGTGGGTTCGATCCTTACACTGGACAATAATTTGTGGGATCCACAAATAGTTGTGCCGAGGGTGTTCTGTGTCCATTGTTTGAATGTTTGCATAGTCTAGTCTTAGCGACACAGAAATTACTAGCAGTGAGGGAGGATTGTTTAAAAAAATAACCAGTTCTAGCAGGTTTACCACGAGTATGTTCACTTAAGCTCGCTAGTGGCAAATCAAATATTTGCTTGAGAAAGTCTACAGCGCCCCTCGCAGTTATGTGACTACATTAAATTAGTATAGGTTAGTGTCGTGTAATTGTCCAACTGTAATGTTGACGTGATAACTGTATTTTTCATTTTATGTTTGGAAATGTATAGAATGACAACTCTTAGTAAAGCTACTGAAGACTGACAAGACACCGCGAGTCTGTGTAAATTTTGAGAAATGCAATTTTTAAATGAGGTAACGCACAGCTTAAACTGCTCTCATGTCGTGGAAACTGGAGCATTCCAGCTGGGGTAATAACACACCTTACAGAAGATCACAGCCAAACAAACTTTCTCTGTGATGTTTCTATAGTGTGTAGGAAATATGTACAAGCTCTTTACGAAGGTACTGTGCTGTCAGCAGAGGACCAGTGATGTTTGAATGCCTGGATAGCGGAGTGGTTTAAGTTATCGCTTGGTCACTACCAGCGTGTCTGGTGCGGAAAAAGAAAATCTCTTCCAAACCGAGCAACTATTTATTTGCTCTGAGTGTCGGTGAGATTAATTACCATTGATTCAATGTTTGTAAATTCATGAACAACATAATTATTCTTAGTGCTGGAGAAGAAAAAGAAGTTTAATTTTATATCCTATTTCGATTTGAAAGTATAAAAAATGAGATAAAATGAAACTTGTTGTGCTAGCAGAAATACTGCTTTTTAAATAGGAATGCAATTAAGTTCGACTTATTTACTACTTCAGAAGTAAAGAAGAATTGCTTCTTAATGTGATTCACATGACTATAAAAAGTTGGTGCATAAGATTTTAAGGTAATCCGTAGCGCAAGTGACATCGTCATTTAAACTTTATGTAAAATACATACGAGTAGGTATATGTATATACATATACAAAATATTGTAAAACATGGTAATGTTATTTAGATGTATCTTATACAGATTCATTTTAAACTAATGATATCTCCTGTATCCAATCTAACTTAATGATGTCAATCATAATATTCACACTCGTAAAAAAGCATCTTCATTAACAAACTTTTTTCGAACATCCGGCACAGTTTCAAATGCTGTGATAGCATTTATAGCGATGCTTGCCTCCACTAAATGCAAAGTTCGTCTTGAATATACATAGTTTTACGTAATCATGACGAGTTTTCTTTAAATTTTTGATATTTGTAGTTATAAACATACATACATAGTCTCATATCTGTATCCCCAAGAGGGTAGGCAGAGGTGTACCACAAACCCCTTTCACTCTCCTGTGTCTGGGAATTTGATGGCAAAAAACCCGATTAAAAGACTTTGTCTGACACGGGAATCAAAAACGAGACCTCATGCTCAGCAGAAGCATACACCACCTAGGCAATTATTAACATACTTCATTAATATTACGATGTAATGTACACAAGATTTACAACAACTTATGCATTCACGAAATTACTTGATAATTATGCGAGAAGATGCAAATCACACGGACATCCCTTTACACAAACAGTACGTAACTACAATACGAGAAAGTTAGTCGGTATTCCACGAAAGCGCTGTGCACGTCTGACTAACATATTCAATCTGTAAGTTAAAGATCACGCGGAGGTTATCTATCATGTGCATGTGTTGAATACTCTAGTGCGGGACACTGCTGTCCAGATGGAAAAACGGTCCAGACTTTCGATATGAAAGTTCAAGAAATCTGCACAATATGAATTGTTGGGCTTGACCACGTTCTTGGCAGACATGATTTAAATTTTTCTTCGTATTTTCCGAGTAATCTGGAACTATTGAAGTAAATTGAACGTCTTTTATCTGATTTTAATACATACGCAAGGCAAATGTAATACACAACCAACTAACTAATAGTCGCCTCTATATTACACACGCAGGATGCGACCCTAATCTCGCAAGGTACAAAATGTGTGTGGTCCATACTAATATTATAAAAGCAAATGTGAGTTTGTTTGTGTGTTACGTTTTTACACCTTAAATACTCGACCGATCATCATGAAATTTCGCATACTCGTTGCTAGGGGTACAAAAAAGGGCATAAGATACGAAGAGCTGTAGCTAGCTAGAGTTGTTTTAATATTTGTATGTTTATCCCATCAAGTATCAAAGGCTAACTTATATATAGGTACAACTGTTATATAACAATACAAATATGGAATATAAAGAGTTATGATTCCGAAATAAACTCTAAGTTTTTAATCTTATAGGTAATGGCTTCCTACAAGGTTGACTAGCCCACGTTGTTGATGGTAGGAAAATTAACAATATTTCTTTAGAAACATGTACGAGTTCGACACGTGTTTCGCCTCAACACGAGGCGTAATCACTGACAATGATCTTACTTTCTGCGAAATTATAAAATCTTACCTTATTTTTTTTGTATACGTTTGAAGGATCAGCTTTGTTTTTAAATGTTATACAGAGGCACGCAACCAGTGGTCATTGAGTAATATTATGACATTTGGTTTGGTTTAATGCATAATGAAGCTAAAGGCAATATACAATTTACTGTTGAGTACTAGTCATGTACTACCATTGAAATAATTTTGTTTAATTGATGATTATATCCAACTTATCAGTGTACGTAATACTTACTAATATTATAAAAGCGAAAGTTCGTATGGATGTTTGTTACTCTTTCACGCAAAAACTACTGGACCGATTGCAATGAAACCTAGTATGTAGATAGCTGGAGATCAGGATTCACACATAGGTTACTATTTGTCCCGATATTCCCACGGGCACGGGACTTACGCGGGTGAAACCGCGGTGGAAAACTAGTACAAAATATGGGCAAAAATTTAGGCAAAGCTTTTCGGTGTAGAAATTCTCAGCAGCACCACGGAATCTCGATCTGTGCCCGGCAAACTGCAAAGTTCATTCTCTCAAGACTGTGTACGTATGTATAGTAGAAGATATAGTTCTCCACTTAATGGTTGATCAAATAGCCAACCCTGTCTGTGATATTTTTGCTGACGACTTGAAAGTAGTCATAATAGTAGGCAATGATTTTTGTGAGAAGTTAACTTAAATTTATATAATTTAATTATATACTAATAATTAGTGTCATTGGTTTATGTAACCGTTCTAATTTTATTAACAAATAATTTAATCTCTCTTGTATACATAACATATGATTGTACTTAAGTGTCTTTTAATTGTTACTGATACAAGTCCGACGATAAAAATTATCTGTATGAATGTACCTACTTTGGTAGTTATTTATGTCTATTTATTGAAAACTTAGGTATTGCTCAACTTCCACGATAGTTCAAACGGAAATAATGAGAAAATTATCTGTTTAAAAATACTGTTAAAGGAACTTGGTTGAATGACAGTCACGAGACACGTTATAGGTAAGGTTGTAAAAATATCACTAAACTAAACTTTACTTACACAACATGTAAAAGAAATATATATACTAGAATATATACTAGATTTTGCCCGCAGCTTTGCCCGCGTAAATGAAGGTTAGGTTAGGTTAGTAACAGTCCTTTTTTTTATAAAAGTTACCCTATGTCTTTTGTACTCCTGACAAAGTGTATGCGAAATTTTATGACGATCGGTCCACTAGTTTAGGGCGTGATAGCGTAACAAACAAACAAACTCAATTTAGCATTTAAAATATTAGTTAGGATTAGGATTTTCAGGCCCGTAACGGTTTGAAATCAAGCAATAAATAGGTATTTCTTACCTTTAAATAATAATTTGCGATTAAGACCCGTTGTCAATTGTAATTATTATACTAAGTAAAGAAATATACGTATGTATATATTATGTTCACAATTAAAGACCGTATTCATAAATGCATGTAACATTAATAAGTGGCAAATAAGTAAGTAGTCTGGTAATATTCGCTTATTCACACGTGTACGCACACACAATATAAATGATAAAACGGCAGGCCACACTAGCAAACAATATTCATAATATTACGTATATGTGTACTATTAACACTTGATTGACACTATGCATAAATGTGAAAATTAAATATTACACGCGTCGGCATTACGCATACTTGTTTGTTAGTGTGGCCTACCTCCCTATCACTTTATGAGAACGTGTAAATGAAAGATGACCTTTTTACATAAAATGACTTCTTACCGAAACGCATTTCACGTCACGTTTACTTTAAAGCGTTCGGTTGTTTTATGCGTCATACGTTGAGTTGAACGCATTGAGATTGCCGCGTACTATATTATTACATACTAGATTTTGCCTGCGGCTTTGATCGCATAAATGTAGGTTAGATTAGGTTAGTACTATTTTCAAATAAAATATAGCCTATGTTACTGGGTGATAATAAAGATTCTAATAGTGAAATAATTTTTAAAACTGGCTAAGTAATTTTTGTGTTAAATCCTTACAAACAAACAAACAACAATTTTCCTCTTTATAGTATTAGTATAGACTAGCTTTTGCATACGGCTTCTTTGCTCTATTTATTTTTTCTGGATGAAAGGTAAAAGAAACATAGGATGTTCCGTTTTGTACCGCTGATAAAGTGTATACCTACGTAATTTCGAGAACACGTAATAAATAAAAAAACACACTCGCAGTTATAATATTGGTTGGGTGTTCTTTGTGTCCGTTGTTTGAATGTTTGCAAAGAGGAATTATTCCTACTGTGGAAGTTGTCTTTAAAAAAAAGAATATGAGTTCAGATAAAGCAATCGAGCGTTACGCGTAGTGACAATCACAGTGTGAGACACGTGTCATCATGAGCAGCGTTGAGCGTAGTGACAATCACAGTGTGAGACGCGTGTCATCATGAGCAGCGTTGAGCGTAGTGACAATCACAGTGTGAGACGCGTGTCATCATGAGCAACGCAGACGCGGCGGTGTCTATGTGAGTACGAAGTAAAAATTATATATTTACAGTATGACGTATAAACGAACCAAGCGCTTTAAAGTTCAATACTGTAACATGTTGCTCGTACATTGTGCAGAACAACATTGTAACGATTACTTTCATGGTTTCACAACAGTGTGTCTAATGATGACCTGTAAATAACTTGTTACACGAGAACTATATTTATTGTGATAATACCAATTAAGTAGAGTTGTCTAACTAGTATATGTTTATAATACGCTAAGTACAGTATGGTTAATAATGAATATAATTATGAGTTAATTAGGTCGTCATTTTGGTTAAAATAACGGTTGTTGTTACAATTTGTTAAAATAATTATTTGCCTAATGATTGCACACAGTAAAGTGCGATATCGAAGTATAATAATGTTACTAAATTATGTTTTTAAGAAAATATGTAGTTACAGCTTGGAGTTTGAACTGTGCCCAATAGAAGGTTATAATCGTGACCTCATTAAACGTAAATATAGCTGACGCAGTAAGTTCCTGATGGCACAATTCGCACTAATATTATAAATAGAGGAGTAATTAGTTTAAAAGAGACCTATAGAATTGCCCAAAAGCTTTCCCTTTTGCTTTTCATTACATCCCAGAAAAGCCAAGCCGTCTTCTCAACTTTCAACATGTTAGCAAACGCACGTTCAAAACAGACTACAAGAATTTCAATTCCCTCTAATTTCGTGTGAAATGCGTATGTAATAAGTGCTATTTTCATCGCATCAATTTTGGAGAAAATGTATTTCAATATTATTTTTAAAATGTTTCTAGATGTCAAAATAAAGTCAGTGCAGTTTCAGCACGTTAGAAAGTTTAGCTGCTCGGGCGACAGATGCAAACATATTTGGGAAATACTTTATATTTTTAACAAAGGTCAATAAAAGTTCGTTTACAAACTGAACTTGTGCGCACGTGGCAAAACAATCAACTATTGAGCACCTGTCCAATAAACAGTACGGTGAAATATTGGCAACTGCCATTTACTTGGTGGCACTTGGTATATTTGACTTCACGGTTGGTGTAGTGGTTTAGGTAGTTCATAGTAGTAGTACACACACTCGGCGTAGTTACAAAGACGAGATCTCTGTAACTACACCGAGCGTATGTTCGAATCCTACAAGGTACAAAACTTGGTGTGATCCATAAATTATTATCGCCTGAGTCTCGATGTTTTTTTGTGTCCGTTGTTTAAATATTTGTATAGTCGCAATACGAAAATTACTGGCAGAGAGAGATAGAGGTCTATGCAAAAAAATGTACGACTCACGTACGTATGACATTCCCATCGACCCATAAATATACCATCTGGCAAAAGACTGCCGGTGTTCAATTCTAGATTTCTCCGCTTTTCACACTTTTATTTTTAATAAGGCAAGCGATACAGGTTGCTTCAACAGTAAATGAAGTGAAAGCAATCTTATTTCCTCTTTCCTCTATAATTTCAATTGCATGTAGTGGAAGAGCTCAAAAGAGCGACTGTGGCGCCACTAACACTCTGTCATTTCCACAGTCGCCTCTTTTTCTGTTGCCAGTGTAAAGAAATAGCGTTAATTTGGTAGAAATATAGAAGTGGTACAATTTAAGCGCCGGTTCAATATAGGTTACTCTCCCCTAAGATTTTATCTGACACGGTAATCAAACTCGAGACTTTATGCAGAGCATTCGCATTTACTTTCGCCACCGAGACAACACGTCATCTAGAAATAATAAGACATTTATTTGTTTTCTAAATCGATATAAACACAATGATGAAAAAACGATCGTCGTAGTTTACATACTAATGCACAATTTCTAGAATTTAACGGTATTGGTAACAATAGGTCCTTAAGATAATGATCGTATTAGCTTCATTACCGGTTTTACTGTGGCACTTAACAATAACAACCAAAGAGTGGTCAATCAAGAAACCGTGAAGAATTACGAGTAACTTGAAAAAGCATAAATCTCCGCATCTAATCGATCTAATATCAAAAGAGGTTCTTGAAAGAGGTCACGTATTGTCTGATCGCTTTGCAATTTTGAGTTGTTTTTATCATCGCTTTGGGTTTAAGTGTGTTTTGAACAAAATTTGGCGGAAAATATTTATATAATTCCTTCGCTGGTCTATACTCCAAATAGAGATTTTAGTTATAAGTGCATGATTACTTTATACATGCATATTTTATAGCAATTGCACGCGGTTTTGCCTATGTTTTATGCCGAAACAAGCAAAAATAAAGCTGCTATAATGATCTATTCCCTGTCTGTTCTTGTTGTTTTTTTTTTTTTTTTTTTATACTTTTAGGGCTATATGTTAGGCTATTCCTGTCCTGGAAGGATATAAAAAAATATAATTTAAATGTTTCCCTACTTTAGCTATTTACGTTGAGAAGTCACCTAACATTATAATCGTCGCTCCTTTTCAATATGTCAAAATATAAATAAACATCATATTATTAAAATATTTATTAGTTTTGAAATCTCAATAAAAAATATAATACAATCAACATATAGCAGAAGCCGTCGAGTGCGCCTATTCGCCCCGAACTGTCATCAATAAATCTTAACTAATACTTATCGTAGAAGTTCATTGAAGGCACATGTCGCTGATAACATCGTAGATACCACCAGTAGCTCATTAGCTATTCTAAACGGGCGATAAAACTAGTTGACATTGTGACTATGTCCTGCGTTATCAATGGAAAATATTTTCAAGTTATACCTATTTTAAATGTTTTAGTTTTAAAATCCTTATTCATATTATAAATGTGAATGTGAGTTTGTTACGTTATCACGCCCTAACTACTTGACCGATCATCATATATTTCGCATACATGTTTTCAGGGGTCGAGAATAGGACATAATCCTAAAGGACCTTTTATCCAGAAAAAAGCACTGTTTTCAAAAGGTAGACATTTATTGACATATCATAATGTCATATCATATACATATGTAGTGGCGTATTAAAAGTGACTGGATACATAATAAACATATGTCCCAATTTTGAATTCAATGTCTTTTCAATGATAAACTGATATACATTATTAGTTTAATCTTTAACCGCGATGTACCATAGATAAATGATTAAAGTGTATCCTGTAATATAGATTATTTAAAGAAGGTTTATTGAAGGATTTAATTGCATATTTCGTAATGTATGGCGCAGTGGTTATTATGGTTGGTCATACAACTGCGCAGCGTCGTCAGGTTGAGATGGATCGTTGCTTGTGTTGTCGTATTTTAATAATTATATAGGCTATTGCAATAACGAAATTTCGCTAGTAAGGTATACGTTTAAAAAAATCAAACAGTTATCTGTAGTCAAAAATGTTAAAATATTACTGGTGTGCTTATGTCCATTAATTAAGGCGAAATATTTGTCATTATCAGACAAGGAGTGTTCTTAACGCATGCTCCATAATATAAAATGGATAGGTAGTTCGAAAGATACATCCTTTTTCAGGCATTGCTGAAGTATTTTATCTACATATCCCAAATATAAATCGGTTCTTTTTACTTAAAGTTTCACATTACCACCTGATTTATTTTAAAGTAGATACACGTTTAGGTAAAATATCGATCACCTAATATCGGATACGATTACGACTCCCACTGTATTTTCATTACAATATAATAATGTATGATGCGATTGTGTTCGTAAATATAGTATTGCACATTACATTCTTATTTCAGTCTAAGACCGTCATACATTTCACCAAGATCTTTACTAAGACAATAATCCCTCCAAACAAATAACCATCCCTATTATTTCTTCACATAAATAATAACAGCTGAAAGCAAAAGTTTATGCGTAGCTAATTAAAAAAACAAGTTGGATTGTACGTTATGGGGGTAAGTACTGCACTAGAGACTTCCACGAACAAAAAAGCTCCAATTATACAAGTTCCGTAGCGTCATCGAGTCATTTACATATGTTTACTACGTTCGTTAATTAACGATATTGACAATGTGAGGATTATTCGTGGATTGTGACTTTAGAAGTGTGATAGTTCTAGTGCTCAGAAACTCTATTTTTTTAAGCAAGATGCTTTAGGAAAGGCAGCATACTGGATTCCTACAAGTCGACGTCGAAAAACGTTCAAATACCTGGAAATTTACGAAATATTGGCGGAATAGAGTAAGCGATAGGGATTACTGAAAAAGCTTGGTGAAAACCTTTGGCCAACTATCTGATACATAATATCAGCCCTGTATGTAAGCTGTCCCACTGCCAGGGCACGAGCCTCTTCTCAGGAAGGGAAGGGTTAGGCCATAGTCCACAACGCTGGTCTAGTGTGGGTTGGGAGACTCTACATATCTTCGAGAACATTATGCAGAACTCTCAGATATGCAGGTTACCTCATGATGTTTTCCTTCACCGTTAAAGCAAGCGCATATCTTTAAAAATTCATATGTGTATGCCTTGGGATCGATCGAGACCTCTGCTTGGAAGTACATCGATATCCCACTAGGCTATCGCTGCTACAATGGGATAAAATAAATAAAAAAATAAATTTTATTGAAATTAGGTATGGATTTATAAGGCTTGCACCCTGGGAAAGAGCAAAGGCTGCTTTTATAAAATAAAAACTGTCAGGTAATAACTATAGATTGAGTGTTTATTATATAAAAAGTAACAATGACGCAAATCACCTAACATCTAATAGTCCTGAGAAAAATTGTTTGAAAACGTTAACATAGTTTACATTCTGTTGTTTAAACAAAAACGCTCATAAATTATTACTGATTAAACTCGTGAGAAACAATACTCTTATCATCGCGTTATGGAGATCCGTATTAAAATCACGTTTTGCTTCACTGAGTATATATATGTATGTTTATCCATTGTCTAGTACCCATAGTACAAGCTCTGCTTAGTTTGTGCTAGATGGTGTTATGTGTATGTGATAGAATATTATTAATATTATTATACTCTTTATTTCTATCTTTGCAATACATTTTTCAATATACATATATAAAAAAATACATCTAAAAATATAAAATGTATGGTACCCCACCGGCATCGGGAACAGGGTCCAAGCTGCCGGTGGCTAGGATTCCAGAGACAGGAACCTCCTCACAATGCGTGCTGTATCTAATAGCACTGCCTTCTGCATCAAACCCCTGATCCAAGAACCTAACGCGAGCCTCTTTAGATGGTGATCGAGGTCCTTGGCAATTAGACCATTGACAGATACGACTATCGGCACAATGATTGCCGAATCCACATCCCACATGTCGACAACCACGCGAGCTAAATCGAGATATTTAATTTGTTTATCCTTTTCAGCTTTCGCGAGATTGCCGTCATGCGGAATGGTGACATCGATAATCATTGCACGGCGCTCTGATCGATCTATCACCACAATGTCAGGTTTGTTGGCCACAACAGTCCTGTCTGTGATGATAGTTTGATCCCAGTACAACGTGACATGACCATTTTCGAGAACTGATTCAGCTATATATCTGTAGTACAGCACTTCAAATAAATACTTTACGCATGCTTTACTATAGATAATATTATTATTATTATTATTATCTATAGTTAAGTATGCGTATAATAAACGCGTCGGTTTGTTTTGACGATAAAATCGAAATACCACATTTGATGCAATTTGGCATGGCAATGCATACATCAAGAACTCTTAAAAGGATAAAAAAAAATGCAATTAGGCATATACCTATCTAGAAACCTGAGAAAGGATAAATCAAGTTTAGTTTCAAACTTATACATACAGGTGCCCAGAAGATTGTGAGTCAAATTGTAACGGGAAATTCCTTGGATAAGTAACTTTCAAATGTGCTAAAAAAATTAAAAAAATTATTGTCTTTGGTTAAAGTACAAAAATCAAAGTTTTAAAGACTTTTTTAGACTTTTAACTATAGGTGCTTCGTTTATGGCTAATTTTCATTTTTTTCTCTATTATTATTTGTGAAGGATTGATTCGTCAAACAACAAATGTTTTTTTTTTAAAACAGTCGTAGTTTTTAAATTGCGTCATTATTTAGGTGTATTTTTTTGCACCAAAGAAAATCTTGTACGTTTGACCAACAACACAACATGATTTTAATTTTTTTTGTTTAGCACATTTGAAAGGTCCTTACTTAAGGAATCTCCCGTTACAATTTGATTCACATCTTCTGGGACATCCTGTAAATTCCATGATAACCTAATTTTCGCGTCTTTAAGAACAATATGAAGCTTTCAATGTACCGGCCTAATGCGGTTTCGCGTTTTTACAGTTTTATTACATGTACTTATAAATTTATAACCGTCAATGATAGTCTGTCTTGAATAATGCAAGTTTGAAGAGCTCATATAAACTCAAATAGGGATATATTTGTGTATGTGGTTATGTATATCTGGAGACGTCTCATTAAGCTGCCAGTTTTTGTAATGACAGACATAATTGAAAACCTATTGTGTCCGGCCTCCGGTGTGCTTTTGCGACTCAATAGATTAATAGTTGGAACACAAAACAAATGGCTAACCACTAAGGATACTACTTAACAAGCGCGAACGAAGTCGAAGTCATCTACTAGTTTCAAAATAAAAGTAAGTCACCGTTTTATCGAATGCCTAAGGCTGCGCGAACAGTTTCCATTTTGAGAAAATTATTTGTTTGCCTGTTGAGCACGATATTGCTTCTGCTTTCGAATTATAATATGAATCATACGACGGATTATAATACACCAAGTTTATTGTAGTCGTATGTAACACCAATTAATGTCGATGATATATATCTATATACATCGACTTGCATAATATCCATAAATAAATAAAACAATAAAGTATTTATCGGCACATTTAAATTTGCATGATTGCATAGACGTAGTTGTTTAGTAATTATATTACTTATAATGTATTAGTTTGTGAATTCTTTAAAATTGAATTGTTAAATTTGCACTTTATGTATTATAGTCATATTATTTCAATATTATTTATTAATTTCTTTCTTACCATATGAAATGTCGTCTTATCTTATATCTAAACGGTAACGGTCCAGCTTCAGACAAACAGTGCTATCAAATTGTTCTGATAGTATATTCTCAGTAGCAACACAACACAGGTTTTTGCGGTATGCCCAGTGGACATGCAATAGGTTTTTAATTATGTCTTACAGTCCAAGGCTAGACATTAACAACATAGCTCGCGAATTGTGCCTCTCTTTTTACCCTATCAGGAATATACAGACATGAGTCTATAAAACGTTAACTCTACATCGTAATAACGTGTCATTATGATTTGTAATATTTGGATATAAATTACATTCCCATTAGCCGTTCGCTTAGGGTTGCCATTTGTATCAATACTTCCAGGCATGTCAAAGCTGTAAACGCTGATGTACCAACTTTACTGTAAAATGAAAGTTACTGCCAAATTTAATGCAGCACATCAATTTGTTTTAATTGTAATAAAAAAGTTAAACGAAAATATAATACTGCAAATTTTTATTTATCTCATAGAATTATTTTTAGAAATAGCTGCTAGAAGGCGAGTGTGCAGAACACAAATATGTTTATTAATACTCTGCCTTCCATTAGTAGGGCATAGAAGTAAATCATACGCTGTTATCATGTAGTATGTATTGACATTTTTTACATAGTTGAAAGTATTGTTAAATTTTCTCCGGACCTTTTTTTTACTTCAGGACTACGTAGAATAGGACGTATACCATTTATTTTTGATATTAATCTTTGGTTGATCATATCTACTAAACTTATTTTCACTATGTATCTTTCAGTCGGCAAAGTTTGACAACCCTGAGTTAACTGAACAGAAGACGACAACCGCAATGCGAATTTATCTTCCTACTCGACGGCTTCCATGGGAAACGATTTGCACAACGACGGTGTATAAGCGATTATTACGAGTAGTGCGCAACTTGTACGCGTCACTATTACTGCACTCGCTACTGTGCGCATGAGTGCATTTACACCTACACATTAAGTCCGCGTGTTGTCCTCGATGTAGGACCTGGTTACAACAGACATGCAGGCTAATAATTCGTAGCTATTTGCGACGTTTGATTGGCGACAGAACACGCATTTTCGATTTCGTCTACTACACTGAGGGCGAATTCTCGTAATAGACACTGTTCACAAAAGAGTTACGATCTAGTCTAATAAACGTTAAATGGGTACCGAACAGCAATTTATGTTTACATTTGACAGTTATTTTCATTTTTTATGACACTGAGACTAGGCCTAAACAGTATTTTGAACAGTTCTATGACGAGAATTGGCCCGCTGATCAAATAGTCGGTAAGAGTAAGCAACGTTCCCACAATCGAATCCTTAGACGAATGGCATATTTTCGTAAAGACCTTGATGCTTTATCGGTATAGATTTTATTGTATATCATCTATAATTATTTAATAAAGATAACTTACCTAATCGTATGAGATAAGTCATCAAAGTATTATTGAGATAGGCATCTTATTAAAAAAATAAAATATATTCACTTCTAAGAATTAAGTATAGAACAAACAAAACATTTCCACGGAAATTTATATAACGTATGTTGGAAGAATTTTATCAGAATATGTAAATAATTAGAAACGAATCTAAAGAATAAAGTTAACACATATATGACGAAGCCTAAGCAAAACATGAGTAAATATTTTAACAAATATGTAGATAATAAAAAAGTGGTATGAAACAAAAGGTTCATGTGAAGCAGCAAACAATGCGAGACAACGAGCGTGGATTCGAACATAAGTATTTGGAGCACGCAATGATCACTTTAGGCATTCAGCAAACAAACAATAGCTCACTAGCCGACTGATAACATCGTAATCGCGCACATTTGTCTACATTAGACCTCAGAGATCCGTCCAACGATTATATTCCAAAATCCTTTAGATTAATAATTTTGTAATGCACATCAACATGTCGTATATCTAATAATTTAGAACATTTTTTTCAAATTAATGGGCGGCCCTTTCTCTAATAGCAATCTTCAGGCTACCTGTGATGAAGAATAATTATTTCATAGAGTAGCCTATAACTTTGGTCAATCTAAAGCAACCCAGCTAGGCAAGTCATGATGGCAATCAAACTAACTGGTACTTATCATGTTCTTTCGGTGTTTATGAGCCAGCCTTTTCTTAAGGACACGACGTACCGTCGCTAGTGACGACACGTGTGGCAGGGAGACCAGTCATATTTTCTTTTGTAAGGGTTGGTAAAACGCGTTCTACCGATGCTTGTCGTAGCGAACGGCAAGAAGACTGTGACTTGGTAAACGTTTGACAGGTCGCTTCCCACAAGAAACGGATAACCAGTGGGTGTTGTGACACAAATTGGGAGACAGAGATACCTATATCTCTGGATATAGGTATCACGGTCACCCAATTTGTGTAGTCTGCTATGAAATGCTAATACATAGATTGATTGACCCTAAAATTTAATTTGTATTAATTACAATGTTTGACGAAGGACAACCAGTAGCTTAGTCAATTAAGCCACGGTATATAATATACCATTGACATTCACAAAAGTAATTTTGTGATCTAAATGAATAAACGATTCGAATTATTTATTCATTTAGGTTAGTAAGGCAATGACTTTGAATCTTATAAACTATATATCATTATAATGAACCCCGCTTATTAATATACAATTGTACCGCTATGATGCTTAATGTACTGATACTTGATCATAATACGAGTTGCGTGCAACATCCGTGATGCTTCGAATCACATTATTACTGACCAAGCATTTTTTCTTCTTTTGAGATTCACGAGTATATGTATTTTGAGCTAATAAGGTGAAGAAGAAGGTATTATGAGTAAGTAAGTAGATAAGGTATATATAGTATATATATATTTTGAGCTAAAATACTCTATAGCATGATTGCTGATTAGACTGAATTCAGTCCACGCCACTGGATTTCTTTTACAGTTTCTAAAAGCAACGGTTCAATACGTATAACAACGCTTTAATTAATAAGACTAGTAAGCTGTTGCCAGAAGCATAGCGCGTTACCGATTCTTATAACAGCCAGTTATTTTTTCTAAAGCTCTGCTAGGGTGATATCTCGCGAGTTTTTTACTAGTAGTATAGTGTCTCCTTAAGAAGCCTCCTTAGAAAGCCGCGAAACTATTGACCACCGTCTCCTTTAGTTAGCCGGTCTGATACAGTTTGCGCAAGATTCCATCATAAATGAATATACAGGTTTGCTTTACAACTTATCTTATAGAGGTATTTTTAATTATTTAATCTATAAACTTAATTAGCTATTGACTTATATAATGATAAGTACTATTATTATATTTTGAACCAATGCAGCTTATCTCTCTCTTACTAACAATTTCATGATTTATGTGTACAAAACATTAGTAGATTGATTGTATTATATTCCGTGATGACTCGCTATAATAAAAAAGCAACAATACTAGATTAATTCTTGTCATTTTTAATAGCATTTTGCAAACAAGATTCTAGTAAATTTATATATTTCCTTACGGCGGCTACACGTGTAATTTTACAATGACTCATCTATTACCAATAAATTAATATTGACACTGACATTATATGCTCTTTTTAATGGCATTTAACATTATGATACATTTATTTACCGCTATTTTTTGGAATACTACATTTAGTATTACAAAAAATAGCGGTACTTACTAAACAGTAATTGACATTTACAAGCACAAATTGCTAATATAATGGTAGTAGGCTGTTTAATTCAATATACATTGATGTACATATATCTACCTAATCGTACCTATAGCAATTATTCAATTGTGACTTTATGTTCCAGTAAATGGTTATCATTTGAATGCAACAAAGATAGTTAAAGACTTTTTACTGATAGCAGATTATAGAAACCGATTTGTTTTAATTATGATGATTTATATTAGCTCCACACGTATCTATAAATTAAATGTATATATTTCGTATCATGCAAGACATTTCTTTTTGTATCGGCCCTCCAACTGCTCAATAATTATTTACCAAGGTGCCTAAAAATCACACACTAGTCCGTAGAGCAGCGGTCGCTGCCTATGATTACCTGTAATACTAAGGATATAACTTGCGCTTATCGGAATGGAAGAGGTAGGTATGTAAGATTCTCGAATTCCACTTATCGATAGAAACACGGGTACACTGTTCTGTGTAAGAGCCAATATTTTCAATGGCAGACTCTTCTATTCGAAATATTGTTCATCTGGTACCCTAACAGATATCTTCATACCCTTAAACGAACCTGGTATATTATGGTTAATTGAAATTGAGAAGCCCTAGTAGGTCAATAAAGAAGGCATGGCAAACGAAAGATTGTGGGTTCATCCATAGCACTACCGAGCATTTTAGTTTAGCATGAGAAGTTACAAGTATCATAAATATTACTAAGTTTACGAGTATATCCTTATAGTATTTTTATAGTCAATAAGCGGCCGCTTCGATAGCGAAGCGATAGTGAATGCGACTGCTCTGCAATCGATTGTCCGGCAAAGTGTTATTGGGCTTTTCTTTCAAGAACTTCGCAGTAGTATCACGGTGTCTGGAACTGTGCCCATAGAGACGAACTCTTCAACGTAGGAGTCAAAACCATAACTGGCGAACTGTAGCCTTATACACCTTTGCCTACCCCATTGGGAATATACGCGTGAGAATTTGTATCTTTGTATAGATAATACATACATACAGTCTCAGGACTACATAATACAGTAACCAATTATTGTCGCCGAGGTCTATAAGTTACACGAATTCATGATTTCGATGTCAACGGTTTGCCTGGCCTAAATCTGTTAATTTAATCTGATTAAATATTTATAGAATAGGTTTATCTACGTTCTACAATAACTTATCATTGTTATTAACCATTAGATGGTGTAGAATAATAGATAAGAAAGCGAAATCTCTTGTTATTATTTTGTTATATGACTTTAAAATCCATATTATAAAAAAAACAATCAAATGAGACTTAATACGATTGATGTATTTATTTGCAGCCGTTGTGAAATTCATGAATGATTTAGTGTAGTGCATATTGTCACAAATGATTCTACCGCCTTCTATTGCCGATGGTTTTCATTCACGCTGATAAGTTTACCCATTTTCGTAATAAAAAGTATTTAAAGTAGAGTGCCAGTTTAAATACTTTTTCAGTTTCAGTGTCATAAACAACTGAAATGGTCATCTCCTAAATACATTAAACGTCAAATGTAAACAGAAAATGCATTTCAGTTCGACGTTTATTAGAATATATCGGACGGACTCTATTTATAACAGTTGTAATTACGAGATTTAGCTCTCTGATCCAGTCACTTAAATTAGTTATAATTAATGCATCGGTAAGAGAAAACGATACAATAATATAGACACAAATTGCCTAGTTTCACACTGTTGAAAACAATGCACATTTTCTGTTAAAGTTAGTAACACAATCATATAAAGCGGAATGCACACTGCACATATAGTTACGAACGGTAAACAATAAGTCGGAAAGTCTCAGTGAGAAATGGAACATTTTTTCATCGCGTGTGTCACAATTACACGACGGATATGATTGTGGAAACTACAATGCGGGTTATGTATTAACTTAATAACCTTTTACTGCTTATCGGTGAGTCGTTGAAAACAATATTATGTAATAACGTAGTTTCCTTAGCTCGCGTAATGGTAGTCACGTCGCATTGAAAACTAAGCGCTGTTGGTCAAACACTCAGTCAAATTATAACTTAAAATAGCCACAGAAGCTGTATTAATTACATAAAGGAAGTTGGTATTGCATGTGTGATGAATTTGTGTGCACAATGTGCATCTGTCATACATTATATTGTACTGTCCGCGCTTGAATAATTCGTAGCTGAAGTCAGAATAAAATACCAAGTCCTGTTGCGTCGTAGTAAACTAGATAACTTTACAAAAGTATTTTGTGATGTGTATTCGTTCTCATTAAATTGCTCAGCAAATATAATGATACGTACAAAATATGACAGTAGCTAGGTTCAGGTACAATTTGCTGTGTGGTACTTTTTTCAGTAAATGGTAATAATATAGTATAGATACAATTAATTATAATTAGGTATGTGAAAACACAACATATACGAGTTGATTTTATTGAATCATAACTGATATCCACGATTCTTAAGTGTATAATTTTAGAATAGACTAGTTTTTATTATTGACTGCATAGATGGCACAGCGGCTAAGCCCTCGCCTTACCACTGCACGTGGTTTCGAATCCCACACTGGACAATTATTTTTGTAATTCGATGGTGGAGGTGTGCAACACCAACACCAACTGCCTAACTCCAGGATGGTATTGAGAATCTCTTAGCAAAAAAACTAATCACCTTTTGTTGGAGCAGCCCGTATGTAAACCCAAAACCTCATACGGGGTTATTAAACATCGAGGCAGTTAATTACGTATAATTTTAATTATACGTAATTAATAATATCCGGTCTACAAAACCAGACATCCTGGATGAAAAACCAGTGCACTCTCTTATCTTTGATCTTAACACCTTAGTAACCTATTCATTTCTTAACTTACCTCAATGAACAAGCTAATTGACAGCTGTTAGTTTTAATTGCTTTTTGTTCAGGTTCTCACATAACGTCGTAGGTAAAAACCTCGCCTGCTAACGATGCATCTGCCTTATCCGTCATACTCCTTACCCAATCTTTGCTACGTTAAGCAAGTTATACAATGCAAGTCATGCGATGCAGTAATCTATTGAGGTCTTAATTGTTAATTATCATAATAATACGAATAAAAACTCGGATAAAAAGGGCGTTGGTCACATCCTTCTATTACCATGAACTGTCCAGCGAAATGTTAGTATAGATATTCTGTGTTGTCGACGATACGTTAAAAATTGTTGTGGTGTTTTGATAAGAGCACTTTTTCGTACAGAATTGAAATATAATAAATAAATAAAGAAAATTTAAAAGAAAATTGACTTTCGCTCCCATTTCGATAGCTATGTTTTTAAAAGTTTATTGCCGTATTTTGAGCACATCTCCAGAACTCATGTTACTAAAAATCACTTAACAAACAAATGCAATAATTTTACCTGAAAAACTCGATAGCACTAAGTACAAGCCGGTAAGCAAACCTAGCACTACACGATAACGCAAGCTTATACCAAGCTAGCAATAAAAAAAAATTATCCTATTTTCGTTCACAAGTGGTTTAAGGCATACATTTTAAAAAGGAACACTTTGGTATTTTATCCTTCGTGTATTGATACGAGTAAGTAGCTTTACTAGTAAAAAGGAAAATTTAAATATGCCGTCGAAGTTTTCTCGAGTCTTTTTAAATCGTTAAATGTGCTTAATGCTTTTTATATATATTCAAGGGTTAAAAGTATTTATTTCGCAATCTATTAGCATCCGTTTGAGGTAGCATTGAACAAGAACAGCCATTATTTAAAAAATATAAGCTATTGTTAAATAAATGCATTATTGTATTACAGATTTAATAAATAACCATGTGTAACATTTAATTTGATAATTAAGATATCATTTTATAATAATTTGTATTACATTTAACTATCTAATTATAATGTATTTGCACGTCACAATTATGCAGACCTGTTTGAATTTTTGTATCACGTTATACCATATTGGAGCAAATCAAATTTGATTTGATTTGTTATTTATGGATTTCAGGTATATTATATGGTTATGGCCCGGCCTTCACAACCTATTTTGTTTAAATTAAAATTATGAACTCAAGTTCATAATTTTAGGTTTGAAGTTATGTCCTTAAAATGGCAAGATGAGTCTCCTATTGAATAGAACATAAAAATAACTTAACATAAATTCTTGATGTTTGTCATTGTTTACTGTGACTTTGGCTTCTAGAAACAAATTCGCAACAATGTACAGCATTTGCCATCACCACCACGTTCACAAATCGATTACCAACGTTGGTACTAATAAAGCAATTTGCTGTAAACCTGTTTTAAGGCCATCTGTCGCACATTCCTGCGCCGCTAACGTTAACTAAATGACAAGTTGTTTCCTGCGCCCGCGCAACAACGGTGCGCGGTTTTTAACTCGCCACTTACTGTTTGTGACAACTGTATAACATTATTGTTGGGCATTTGTTATATGGCCCGTAATTGTAATGTGTATTGCGGTGCATTTACTGGAGGTACTTATGGAAATTCCGTTAATACCTGGTAAAGGTGTTACCTCTGTGTTATAGTTTTATTTTATCCCGCTTAGCATAAACAAGGTAGTGTCTACATATGATGCAAAGATGTTCAGAAAAGACAACCGAAGCATTACAACATTGATCCATTAAAGTGGGAGAATGGAGCATAGTATAAATCTGAGATGTTTGGTAAACAAGAAAATTAATGATGTTGAAGTGCAGAAAAAGTCTAATGCAAAGCGAGTGTTATTTCTGACTATATGCAGCCATTTTATATAACTATGTATTCTTGTTTACCAAAAGCTAAAAACTTTTTGTTAGAAGACGTTAGTACACCATATAATGTATTGTCGTGTCCTAACAAAAGTTGTTAGCTTTTTCGCCCAAGACTTTCACAGTAGCAGCCCAAAATTAGGAAGTTGCGGGTAATTCACACTCTCATGCCTCTGCAAGCATGTAAGGTCGTGTCAAATTGCCGTCCTATTTACAGGACTGAGGAAGTAGAGAGGGTACTTGTAGTTGCTCAAACACTTATATACTATAACATCGCCTGCGCAAACGGCCAGTCTCCTTTGTAATTGGCCGCCGTAACCGAAATTCTGTCTTGAGAACCTTACGTGTGCTTGTTGTGTGTTTACCTACGAAATTGGCTACTGTTGTCATAGTCACATACACAACATTTTACGAATATGTCGCCGTAATCGAAATCTGTATAAAGATATTTTTTGTTTAATTTTATTGCAAAATATCAATGTTTATATATGGTTTCCGTTTTTTGTCACATATTATGAGAAGAATTTTCCATTTTAACTTCGGTAATTCACATGCCTTTGAATCAGGGATGTTGCGAATGCAGATTTCTTGACATCCGCGGATGCGGATGCGGATACGGATATTTGAAATCTCACATCCGCGGATGCTGATGTCCAAATCGATGCGGAAGTTCCGCAATTGCGGAGGCGGATGTTGATGAAAATTGTTTATCTTATTTAATAAAATGTTAATATTACCGCCTTCGCAGGTTCAAGCCTGTTTTGTAAAGGTTCATAAATTAAACACGTACTACTGAACAACTGATTTCTTTATTATCGTAACCTACGCTATATCTGGATCCGCATTAAGCGTTGATTATTGCGGATGCGGATGCGGATGCAGATGTCCAAATCGATGCGGTAGCTCCGCGATTGCGGATGCGGATGCGAATATTCGCAACATCACTGCTTTGGATATCGCCCAGAGTAAATGAAGACTATTGAAATAGTACAACCATTCGGTGGTATCCAATTTCTCTCAATGGATCGAAGACCGAGTATACTTATTTATTGAAATACTACGATGGACATATTTTATTTAAAATATCTTTCAAATTTAAAACCTTATCTCGCACTTTGAAAATTTGCAAAGTAACAGTTGCATAGAAGGACTCCTATGGACTATACAAATATTCGAACAACGAGCACAAAGAACGTTCTTACAGCTGTTTGTGGAAAATTTTGTATCCCGTAGGTATATAGATTGATCCCCTTGCCGCGAAGATGTATGAGTCAATGCATTCCTCAAAGTAAAAAAAAGGGTATATAGATTGAACCAACAACACTTTTCGCACTGGCCGAAGCAAGGAGATGTGAACACTACCTTCTGCGCCATCCGTGTAGTGTTTTAGGTAATTATTAATAAATTCACGTAATGTAACTGACACTTTGGACGGTAAATGGTAGATACTAATAAGCTCACTCTATCTACATACTTAAACATTACCACTAAAATATTGGAGTCAAATATCGCAGCTTTACGCTTCAAGAGATACAAATGTAAGTTTATATTATGATCAACATTATACAATTGACCTACTTCCGATTGCAACCGGTCGCAATTCTAGTTAAAATTTTACTATTGGTCCTAAACTGAATGCAGAATGGACGGCAAAATGGTTTTGTAAACGAATGCAGGTGTTCACCAATAAGTGGCTTATTTCTACAGTCCACAATTCACTTGACAGATCAATTATTACGTTCTTTCGGTAATCTTTAATTTTGTAATAAACATAAAACCAAAAGCAGGCTACCGCATTTGGTTTCATTGAATATAATATATCAATCTATGAATAATAATACGTCTAATATATAATTAATCAACGATAAATTTAAATTTGATTAGGTTGTATAACGACAAGAAAATATCAGAGATCAATAAATATTAATCAGATTTAATTTAAAAAATATTGTAACTTGATTTAAATCACGATAAAAGTGAATGAATGTGAAACTAATTTGGAAGTTACGGAAAATGTGGAATGAATTCACACAAAATATTGCCGCTTATCTTACTAGCCGAGAATGTCAATTAAATCTATAAGCATTAACCCAGTAATAATAGCCTTCACCTATAAATACTACACATTATATTTATTTTTATATACGATCAGCTTCCGTCTGTGGTTTCGTGCGTGTGATATATGAAAAATGTATATTTCACATACATTGTAAACACTATACCTAAACGAACTAACATGCAGTAATATAACTAGTAATGATTATTCTACATTCTGTAAGCGTTGTCGAAATTTGTACATTGGCAATACAACTGCAACTGTAGGATCACCGCCTACTTTGCAAAGACACTTAGACTGGTTGGAGTCTCGTATACTTGTGTTGTAACAGTTGCTTTTGATACTTGCCTTATACGCTAACGCGGGAAATCAGAAGCTCTTTTTTTTCCAGTGCAGTAAGTCACAATATTGTGTGTCGAAGGCGCCTATTAGCTTTCCCTTAAGCCTCTTATGTTTTTAGTCTTAATGCTAATTCAACATGAAGAAAAACTTTACTACAGAATATACTAGTATTTGTTTGTTACTTTTTTCTTCAAGTTTAAGATACATAACAAGAATACTAATTATTTTTACATCTAAATCTCTATTTTAAGTCTTATACACAACAGTACCATGTTAATAGAGCAATGGATGGCCTTTAAACCACAAGCATACGATCATAAGTCATATAACTAATATTTATTATCCTATCTTCAATTCGATAATGCCTACAATTAAAGATAAGTTAGTCCTAGAAATAATACTAACCAAACTGTACACGAGTATCAACGCGATTCATTGTTATCAAAGATATTGTAAATCCATTTTAATTATGAATATCCAGTTCCACTTTTTATTATTTATAAAGTAAATCTAATCAATTCGTATAATCATAATACAGTGTTATTTTGTATAAATCTTCGCAAAGATCGGCCAATGTTAACCTACATATGTCTGTGATGTTGATGAAACTACACATTACTTTCTATGTGGTCTTATAATTTGTTTTACAGCTCAGTCAGCCTGTGAACACAGTATACGCAGCGTGATTGAAAAGTAAATTAAGGTGAAGTAATGCGTGGTCGCGTTGAATACATTTTATATACCTCATGCAACTTAAAAGTTATTAATTTATACAGGAACATAGATATAACAATACAAGCATACCTGCTTGTTCTAGGCACGGAATATGAATAACTTCAACATGTATTTATTTTCTACAAGCTGACATTTTAATTAACTAACGAGAACATAATGTTATAAGTTCTAAATTCAAATACATTTTTTTATTTGAAAATATTCTGTTGGAAATAAGTTTTGTAAGAATTTAAAAATATATAAATTACAATTTAGCTAAATAGGCACAAATAACTTAATGCGTTGTATTAATTATACGTTAGTTTGATTAACAATGAGAAGGCTTATCGTTTAGCATTTACATACATACCTATATATAGGTATACGCATGATTTTATCGAATATTCAATGTGTACCGGACCTGTCTAACAAGAGATTAATTAAGTATATCATAGATAAATACCTAACAGTATATTAGTAGACAGGGATGATAGTTATAACAATTATGTAAGCCTAAGTAAATGTTCACTGCAACCGAACGATGATGAGAAAACGAAATAAGTCTTGAAAATTGAATTGACGTAATTATAACAATAAGCAAGCCTACATTTATTTTAATTTGTCAACCGCTTATTATTGATATAATATTTCTCAATCCATGCGTCATAGTATAATTAATTACAGCGAAATTCTGTCAATCCTTTGACATATTAATTGTATGTCAAATCAGACGCAATTTGTGTTTCTTTAATTACCTTTATAATAACTAAATTGGTGACGTTCGATCGGTTGGTAGTTAGTTCTTGAATAGTTTTAATTGTCTCAGCATAATTAAAGGCATCACTAATTAACGCAGATAATTGGTTATACTTATCTACTATTACTAGTCCTAGCTAAAGGGTAAGGATATCGCAACAAATATCATAGTTTAAGGTATCGATCGGAAGCGCACAGAATTAGTTAACGCAGAGAAGTATTAAGTTGAATTGCCAGATAAAAATAATGCTAATGAAAGCTTAAAGAAGACATTACATAATTATATTAAAATGTTTTATAATAAAACTTACACAAAAGCAAGTTAAAACTAGCACATACACATATAAAAAGACGTCAATACAATTTTATTTTACTACATTTTATTATACTATTTAAGAATCGGTAATCAGGTATTGATTCGCTTTTTAAAATCTTTATCTGCCAAGTCTTAGTATACCAGACATAATTAAAAATCTATTGTGTCTGGCCACCGGTCTGCTGCTGCGACTCAATAATAATAATATAATATTTTATCACATACACGCAACACCATCTATATATAAACATACATATATACTTTTTTTGTAAATACATAACTATTATACATACATAGAAACACCCAGACCAAGACAAACATGGTTCATGCACACAGATGTTTGACTTGTGCGGGAATCGAACCCGCGACCTCAAATACAATATAATAGGTTAATACAATAACAAAATTCTAAGCCCCGTAGAATTTAACGTAGGCGATCGATGATTTAGTCTCTATTCGAAGGCTCGGTAAAGCGGCCGAATGCTATTCTCTAAAATTAGCCTGTAGCCCTTGGGGTGCATTTCAGATGTTATCTCTGCGATTTTTTGTATACATAGACTTGTTTCCTCTTTGCTACTGCTTGCCATCTGTTAGCAAGTACTACGTATTTGAACTCGAAGCACATAGGTATTAAAAAACCGTTTATAAAACTATACTAATATTATAAAACTGAAGCAAATTGTTTATTTGTTTGAACGCGCTAATCTCAGGAACTACTTACTGGTTTGAATTGAAAAATTCAATTCATTCAGTGTTGGATAGCCCATTTATCGAGGAAGACTATAGGCTATATAGCATCACGATACGACCAATAGGCCAATAGGAGCGGAGCAGCAATGAAAAATGTTGCAAAACGGGGGAAATTCTCTTATATGAAGCAGACGAAGTTGCGCGGGTCAGCTATTATTCTATAAGATGGCTTTTAAGCATAATTAAGAGTGACTGTAGTGACAAAACAGAGGACCAGTCGGTGTGATAAATATCATGCTCGTAATAGAATTGTGATCTAGTAGTCTTAGTGTCATAATTATCACATAAGTGTTCATGTGAACATAAATTGCATTTCAGTTTACATTTGACATTTATTATACTAGATCAGAGCTCTATGTAAAATGTATTTTATTACGAGAATTAGCCTAGTACAATCACTATGAAAATTCTGATACTGTTTTGTATGAAACAATTGATGTAAATATTGTACGTTATTACAGTAAAATAAAACTAATACTCAAAGAAAACATGGATTTGCTACAAAATATCTAGTTTTACCTACCTACGTCTAAAGCTTATTTAAAATAGTCACAACGATTTATTACTACCTACAGTGAATGCGACTTAGTTTTTAGCCTTGATATTTACATTGACATATCCTTTTTTTATAGACTATATAATCTTGAATGCACTTATCCTAATAATATATGCACTTTAAATTTAATTATCTCATCGAAACAATTTATTTTGTTTCATAATGCATCTACACAAGTAAAATATTTGTATCCAAATGGCGCATTATGCAAATAAATAAAATTTACTGCTGTATTTTACAATAAACATAATATGCTAATTTTGATAACAGGTATATCAGGCAACAGTAATAACATATTTTTGTTACCTTACTTTTACCTTTGTTTTAGGTTACTTATTTTATAGTCATCTAACAGCGATGCAATATTAGTTACAGAAAACGTACCAACCTCAAGACTTACGATATCACAAGTTGACCGAAGACAGTTTAAGCTTATTAATAAAACAGACCTGTATATAAACAAGAGTCACACGAGAGCTTAACATAAAACTAATAATGAACGTAATAAACCTGATTAACTCTAAAAAAGTACGCCGCCATGCTTCGGGCAATGAAACTCAAAGCAGGTTAGCATCTGAATGGCCAATGGCAGAGAGCGTTTCCTTGTCTCCTCGCATGAGATAGCGACGTGCGAAATTAAAACCCCTCCCTCACCGTTTAGTCTACCCAAGAAAAGTATTTAAATGAAATGTATTGAGAAACTCGCTGGCGGAAATGAGGTTCTTTCAGAGCCACCTCATTCCCACTTTTTGAGTGACTGTTTTAGAAGTCCAAGCGAACTTTTTTAAGTTTCTTTGCGTGTTTTTCTTTTATACGCTTTGCTTTTTGATTTTCAATTTCAAACAGCCAATATAATGAATATAGTTCGTAGCTTAATGGTAAAGTGCAGCTTAGCTTGTAACTGCAGCTGTATTGAAAATGGAAGTCAGAACTTTATGTTTCGTTTATCGAAATCTCGGTGGTAAATTAAGTATTTTATGGTTGCACGTTTAGACTAACAACAGTATCGAAATCTTTAACTACTAGTTTACTTTAGATACATCTTTGAATAGATGTCCATAAAGAAGTTATATTGTGCGACCTCTCAAATAACACTTATTTAAAGATAAATTCCTATACATCATTAATAATGTTTAAATAAGTGCTAACACTAACATCAATAACTTTGGCACACATTCCTATGTGTGCCAAAGTTTTATATTTGCTAGTTAACAATTCCAAGACTTATATACCAAACCAAACCACGGTGAAGTGCGATGACGGCGATATTATTTGACTAACTTTTACCTTTTTCGTTCTAAAAATATTCTATCGTTCACCTTCAGCCTATATTAGAGCAAAAGAGAATTAACGAAATAAAGGCGCTCATAGCCAGTTGCACTCACTGATCGGTAAACGATTAACGAGGTTAAGCAACGTTGGGTGCGGTCAGTCTATAGATGGGTGACCGCTAAGTGGTATTTCATCTGAGCGTCTCCGTGCTTCGGAGGGCACGTAAAAAGTCAGTGCCGGTTGTTGTCAAATTGACAGCAGTCGTTAAGCCATGTCAGAGGCCTACGGGCGGCTTGAACACCTCTTGACAACAGGTTGGCCACTAACCACACGAATAGAAGAAGAAGACGAAATAAACAACTGGTTTAACTTAAACAACAGAATAGGCACCACTGAGCACTAACTAAAAACGTAAGTACCATAATCAATTCATAACAGGTACATCCTTTCGACGACTATTTGTGTCAGATGGCGCGTAACTAAACTGGACCAAGATCAAAGGGGCAAAATGAATGGGTGACATTGTCGGACGAATTTCACAATAATATCCAGTGTACGTGCGTATGTACCCAAGTCGTGCATAACAGCGTGAGACAATGTATTTGTAGAGAATCAAAGACGAATCTGTTAGCATTATTACCTGTAAATTATTTTGACATAACTGTTAAAGTGACAATGTCGTTGTTTTTAAATCAACTATGTGACTTGACTATGCAATTACATCGTAGAAGCGATGCCATGTGTATTTCGTAACTATACTTGCAATAAGTGTCTATCTCGGTAAATAGTATTATTACAACATGTTAATACCATATCAGCGTTACACCGGTAATACTGATATGGTATTAAAAAGTTAATGAGAGCCAGTATAATTTTCTATTAGTAAAAATTTCAAGAAGCAGATCAGCAGAAAACTTTTCTAGAAACTGACCCACTACTGGGCAATATTAGGCCTTCCTCTATTCTTATAGCTTAAAGAAATGTATACATGGGTTTCGGGCCTATACCACAGAACCTCGTGCATCGAAGTTGGGTGCAGTTGGATAGACTATTTCATTCTGGCTAACTGCCAATTGGTAAATTTCACACGCCTTCGTGAACACTTTGAAGAACACAAGAACATTCAGATATGTATGTTGCATCACGATATCTGTATTTATCGTTATAGTAAGCGATAATTATATTTCATACTCAGTTTAAAAAGAGAAGTCATGACTTTTAAGTTAAGATTGTATGCACTAGACTTTACATATAGTGTAGCGGCGAAGCGGTTTTCTCGCCACTGTCGCCGCGCCGAACGTTCTGGTTTCGAATTCGACAACGAGCAATTATCTCTGTTATATAATTATTTTGAGTTTGTATATACTTTGTATTTGTTATTTGAGTTTGATGAGTTTGTAAAGCTAACGTTTCAAGCCCAGTGTGGGAGTTGTTACTCATTACTGTTTTAAGGAAACTGGGCACCAGAACTTGTTTCGAATTCCTAAATGTCAAATCGAATCCCTAAGGATTGTTCTAGTCACGGTTAGTCTGAATTTAGCGTACCCTGTTGTAGTAGCTCACTAGTAACCGTTGTATGCGACCGGGAAGATGACCCGGGTAAACAAGTATCCGGGGCAATATAACATACATATAACATCGAGTTCTCAAATCATCGATGCAGCAAACTAGGTCTCATCCACAGGTCTTGGTTTCCTTCTATCGGGCGATAAATACAAACCTATAGCCTTGATCAATTGCGTAATACTAGCCTATCAGTTTTTTATTAAATGCATTTTGATAAGTGTGTCGTGCACAGTAGGTATAATTCCTCCAACTCGTTCCATATTTGGACAACCACACGTACGGCGATGCATCTCCTTTATATAGGTGATATTTGACGTGAAGCGTTGCTTATACATTAAATTTGTGCAGTGCTAAGAAGTGAACCTTCTTGCTATCATCTACGTTTACAGTAACGTATAATCTGACAGTATTACTCGCGGTGAATAGGTTTTGGTTGTTGCCCAACGTGGAATTAAGTTTCTAAGCCGGTACAGTACCTATCGTCGTATACTGTACCTACTAAGGTACTATAAGGAATAACTTAAAGTATATCATAAGAAACTATTGCCTTGACTCATGAACACGTGAACTGAACCCGTAATCTCATGTAGAGCTGTCGCATTCGCAATCTCTGCGCTAGAGTATATTTTTCGTTAAATATAATTTGAACTAGGTTTTGACCGCGGTTTCGCTCGCTTTTTTTCTAGATGAAAAGTTCCCTATGTCTTTTTCTGTACCCTCGGTAACGTATATTTTTTTATTAGTAGACTATACCTTCGGTTTTTAACTAGGTATGTATGACGTGTAATAACTAATATCACATAATATGCAATAGTAACAAAGAAAATAAACATTAAAATTAGCTTTTCTCTTAAACACACAAGCTATGAACTGGTATTAAATTAGTAGAAAATAAAATTAGATAAAATCTCAACTAATATTATATATGCGAATGTGAGTTTGTTTGTTTGTCATGCTTACACGCTTTAATTACTCAACCGATCGTAATGAAATCCGCGTGCATGATGTCAGGGCTACAGAATAGGACATGGGGTACCTTTTATCCAGAAAAAATCTATACTAATATTATAAAGCTGAAGAGTTTGTTTGTTTGTTTGGTTGAACGTGCTAATCTCAGGAACTAATGGTACGAATATAAAAAATATTTTAGTGTTGGATAGCCTATTTATCGAGGAAAGCTGTAGGCTATATAACATCACGCTACGATCCACGGGGGCGGCGCAGTAACGATAAACGCGGGTGAAACCGCGGGCACATCTATCTAGTATAAGTAGTTTAGTACCTATAATTATAATACGTCAAAAATGGCATCGTAAATAGCAGCAGTTTAAATAAATTACAAGTCTTTCATACAGATAATTACTCACATCGTATAGCTCTAGAACAATAATATAAACGTCGACATGTGAGTGCTACAGTAAAATCTCTCAATTATCTTTAATAACCCTTGTTTTTCTTTTCATTCTTTATTTAGAACTTCTCGGCATCAACACGAGCCGTACCCCGCATTTTTCTTTTCATTTTTTAGTAATCGTAGCAATTATTAATTGACTATCTAAAGCCCGCGGCACCGCCCATGTTGTGGATCGAAAGGGACGTTTAACTTACAATTAGCGCCATCTAGGGCATCAAAGTTATTTATTTGGTGTAATTTATTTTACATATGCGGAGGCTGGAATTGTGGATGGCAAATGATTCGCACATATTACGTGACACCTGAACATAAATTGACTGTACGAAGTGAGAAGTGGTTCAAGTGGCTTTTAAATATATCATATGTGGCATGCAGGTCTAGAGTTCGATTCCAAAGCACACATCTCTGACTTTTCGAAGTTATTTACGTATTAAATAGTTAATTTTCGCTAGCTTAACGGTGAAAGAAAATATCATGATGAAGCCTGCATGTCTGAGAGTACTCCAAAATTTTCTCAAACATGAGATGTAAAGTTTGCCAACCTGCACTGCCAGCGTGGTAGACTATGACCTAAACGTTTTCACACTGATAAGAGGCACGTGCCCAACAGCAGGACTAATATTATTATTAGCTTATATTATTATTATATTTAATTAAAACTAGGTTACCGCCCAATCAGGGGTAGCCCGTATGAAAAGTACACGGTCTTCTCATTTTTGTGTTCATACGGTAAATCGTCTTTTAAAGGGACAATGTTCTGTCTGCAGGAGGGGCCAGTGCAATTCTTACAAAGACTCTTATTGAAAGATTGGCAAGAAGAATGTGCCACCTGGTTGCTGCATACTGGACTAGGTACCGTTTACCATTAGGAAGACGCATATGTGTTACCAAGATAATAAAAACACACAGCACTGCGCACGCGCAATTAAACGAGGACGTAGTTTAGTCATTAGTCCTATTAACCACGCCACGGCTGAGTTCATCTAGTAAGATGTTAATTAAACCTCTTTGCGATTATTTGTTTTAAACGAAACGGAACTATGATTACCAGTCATACAAGCACTTAGTTATGTTAACTTTTTAATGTTGTGTGAACATAAGTAATCAAATCATGTGGACATGAAAATGAAATGAAAAGTGACGGCCATTAAGATTGATAAACGAGTTGGTAATTACCGTAATCTGTGACGTATTAAGTTGTCCGCCTCTTTGCTTGAGACCGGTTCTATTTTTACCCTGTATTGTGATTTGTTATTGTACCTGTTTGTGTAACACTTACGTACCTATGTATAAAATTATGGATAATGGGATTTTTCTTACGTCTTAATTTATGCTAATTCATACATAGTATAATACAAAGTATCATACTATGTATGACTTTTGAGACGAGTAGGCGACGAAATGTTAAATATAAATTACAGTTATTTTACCAATTTGGGCATTTTTTGTCTGCAGGTTTCTAACACGTGTTGAATAGAATTGGACAATTTAAGTTTCGTGTTGCATCCATATAGGATTGTCTCAAGTGGAGAAGTAAATGAATTAAAATCAAAAATCGTAAATACTTGGTAAGTACAGTATCATGATGAAGTGTTTACAGATTAGGAAAACGATAAAAATAATTGACGCCTGTTCTATAATTAATCAAACAAATAAAGAATGGGCCAATAATAGACTCCTTGTATTTCTGTCAAAATATTCCATTAGTATAATGTATTTTGACATTATTTTAGATAAGCCGTTATATTTCATGATTCTTATACTAAATAGTATAACAGGCCTTTCCTAAGGTTATTTTTACAAGGCAGTGATTAATCTTCCTGTTTTCTTTTGTAAGTATAGTTAACGATATCAACGCTTAGAATGGCTGTAACAGTTAATGGTTTAAAGTTTTAAAGTAAATTTGTCGCCATTTTAATAGTACACAAATTAAATTTTATGACAACAACAACGGAAGCGCACTGTACTAAATATATTTTTGTTATAGTGACATAAATTGTTACAGCTTACTCATATGAATTGTAATAGACAAATCAATTAAATTGGTTTAAATTGTCAACTACTTATATTGCAACATATAAGACTATATAGGAGAGTTAATTAAAATTATTAAAATGGATTAATTTGCATTTGTTTTAAGACAATAATTTCATGAATTATTTGTTATCCTGCCTGACTACTAAAATAAGTTTTATCCCGCCTACCAGTAGTTAAGCTGTAAAAATATCAACCATGTATAAAATCTGTCCCACAGCTAGGTACAGGCCTCTTCTCGGCTTAAGGAAGGCCATAGTCCACCACACTGGCCCAGTTGGCGACCCAGGCGGTTAGCGGCTAAGCTAGTGGGTTGACAGTTCAATGGCGAAGCTTTAATTAAAATGGCTACCATTTAAATGATCAACTTCACGTAAATAGCGTATTAGTTTGCCATCATCTGTAGGGTAGAAGTAATACATCACTCGGGCATATTGGAGTATTTGTAGGAATTGTCCACGACGCAAGTAGCTGTTTCATACAGGTCACTTGCGCGGGTGACTCGCGTCGCTCGCTTTTACGATGAGTACAACCAGTACAGTGCCTTAACTTTTCCATCTTACCCGCGTTGTATACAAATACTAAGAACAAAATACTAATGCATATGCAGAATATTCTAGACGAAACCGGTCGTTCCAACAACCAACTCGAGATTTATTACCCGGAATTAATTCATGTCAGTTGCACTTTTTAACAGTTGCAAAAGTTACGACCCGATATTATGAATCAATAAATGTTTCTTTTTTGAACACGTTGTACACACTTTTATTAGAATAATAAATAATTAAGTACCTAAGTGTTGCTTTTCTTAATTGAAATTACAGTATGACGTGATTAGATTGGTTTAAATACGTCTTATAAGTATATTGTTCATATATGTTCGGGACTGTACCTATTAGCGTGAGCGTAAGATGAAAGAGTCAAATGGGGTCATCATTTGACTTATTTAACACTAGAGATACGATGTACTCATAGTCTTCTTGGTAATACATACGGAAAATCGGGTCAAATTTATGAATAGTATCCGTAAAGTGTAAGATAAATCAATATAAACTATACTAATATTTTACATGCAAAATTGCTCTATTTTCTTTTAACCGATTAAGCCGTAACGGTCCTCTGGCGGCCAGACACAAAATATTTTTAATAATGTCTGGCATAACAACTATGGACAGGTTAATGAAAATTACAAAAAATGTACGCAGTAGATAATGAATACGAATTAACTTAAAACTAAGAACTGCGTCATCGATAACGTAATTCTCTAAGTAAGAAGTCGCGCAAATTGAGGTACCTAATTAAAGTTATGTAAAGTTCCGAAGTTAAACAATTGCATTGTTTAGTGAAAAAGTATAGAAACTTATTATGGATACAATATCTTTAAATTCACTATATAAATTATAATAATATCAGCCCTGTATTAAACTGCCCACTGCTTTTCGGGGGTATCTACTCAGTGTGTGAAGGGGTAGGCCATAGTCTACCACGCTGGTCCGGTGCGCGTTGGCAGACCTTACATATCTTCGAGAACATCATGGAGAACTCTAAGATATACAGTTTTCCTCACGATATTATCCTTCACCTTTAAAACCAGCGAAAATTACCTATTTAATACGCACATTACTTCGAAAAGTCAGAAATGCGCGCGCTTTGAGATCGAACTCAAGACTTCAGCGTGGCAGTCTAAAGGTCTGCCCACAGGCCTCCGCTATCTAAAATCTCTTTAAATTTAATAATTCATTATTAATAGAAAATATAACTATTTTACTGTGAAATTATGCAGGACACATAAAATAAGCCCAAGAAGTGGTCTTTGGCTTATTTTCTGTCCCAAGCAAGCAATAATGTATGCTTGTAAGACACAACAGATCTCGTAGACGCCAGTTCGATATGTGGTTACAGTAATTTAAGGGCTGATTTGTTACGTTTTAGTGGCTGCCGACTAAATCGATTATAATGAAATCTTATTATGAGACCTTGAATAGGCTACTTAAATAATAACGCGAACGAAGTCGCGGGATAAAGATGAATAAGATTTGCCATACCACTCACAAAACCAAATATGTAAAAAAGACAAAAATAAAATAAACATTGACAACAGCTTTTCGCGTAAGTAAAGAAGTCATACGTCAAGGTCAATTCTTCTAATGCTCTTTTCAAAATATAGTTCCGATCTAATCTAATAGACATCAAATGTGAACTGAAATGCAATTTATATTCACATTCGACGTTTATTTTAATTAAGGAGAATACCATTTGTGATATTTATGATAGTTATATAAAATCGGAGCGCTATTTGAAACATTTTTATTACGGAAATTTACATACATAGATTCACGCCTGTTTCCCAGAGGGGTAGGCAGAGACTACGGATTTCCATTTGCTACGATCCTGACACACATCTCTGGCTTAATTCACTTTCATCACATTCCTCATACACGCCCGTCGGTTCAAGGTGGTCTTAACCTGGCCTTTGTCCAGAACGCCTCCGATCTGATCAAGAAGTTTTCAGCAGCGTTATATCGTAATTCCTTGTTCCGCAGTGGTTCACGGTTACGGATAAACATGACATCGTGACTTGCATCGTAATTAGACAGAGATAGAAGTATGTCAGGTGGTTAATAAGGCAGGTACTCACCGACAGCGTGCGACGCATTCAAATGTGCACTAGTTTCACGGATGTGCACATGTAAACCGATCTCTATCAATGTCACGGCTATCAAATTTGGTTGTATGGCCTAAATGAACTCTCTCAGTTTCGACAGATAATGACTACCGAGAATGATTAAGTCATAAATGTCAGCACTTATGTAGTAACTTTAAAACATACCTGTTTTTGCATTTGTTGTTTCCTTTGCAGTATATGAACTCTTCTTCTTATAAAGATTCAAATGCAAAAAGTATAAAGAAGACGCTACACAGCCACAGATTTATATTCATATTCATATATTCAGATTTTAGATATTGTAAAATAATCAACAAAATATTTACGGAATAGGTAGAAAAATAAAAGACAGATAATAGTAGTTCAATTTCATTGTCAAGTAAGAAAATACACGATATTTAAGCATATCTTCCTTCGCTAATTACTAAATTTAGTGAAACTAATGTTCACAACCGAGAGGACAGAATAAGCAGAGAACTTAACGAGATTTGGTTAAAACGGATACGTATATTTGTCCACTGCGTGCGTTACTAACAAGTTCCGTTACACAATTACGCATAATGTAGTGGGAGCAGAGTTTAAGAAATACTTACTTTGTTTCGTTTTTAGTTTAACTTATGTTAAAACTAACGTTCACCCAATGGTCGATATTCGACAGTAATTATTATTGAAATTTTGAGGCAAACATGTAAATTTTCATTTTATTTAAACTATCCGTTTTAAATTTTGTTATTGATATCACTTACACTCATGAATAGTTACTAAACACAGCAGAAAAAGTTACTTAACTGTTTTATCTTTGCATATTTATGTATAGATTATTATTAGAGATATATGACGAGGGTGTTTTATGTTATACTTGCATTTGGTCAAATTTAATCTTACCAAGACACAAATTTAAAATTATGTTACACTTATCTAAGCGTAACGTAATTTTAGTTCAATGGCTCAAACCAAACAGAAGCAGTTTCACTGTTGAGCAATTGCCGCCCTACAGGAGATCGCAGGTAAATAAAATCGTGTGTTTCTGCGGTAAATAGTTTTATCTTGGTAGCAGGAGATAGCAGCGAGGTCAGAATGGTCTTTGTCCCTAGCAATGGCTTGCGCAAGATTCGCGGGGCCATACTGCGAATGCTTATATGAAAATTGGTACCATGACTAATACCACTGGTGTCGCTACTGTATTAAGACTACGGTAACCGCTTACCATCACGCGCTCCGCTCCATGACGCAGCGGTAGTGAATGGGACTGCTGTGGTCTGAGGTCTCGGGTTCGAATCCCGGGTCGGGCCAACAAAAAGTTAGAAAGTTGGCGGTGTCAGACACCCCTGTGCCTCGGAAAGCACGTTAAGCTGTCGGTCTGCGCATGATCTTTCTCCACTCGTGTCGGATTACCGTCCCATCGGATCATGAGAGTTAGGAAACAAAGAGTGCACTTGTGTTTACGCACGCACGTGTGCACTATAATATGTATCTCCTGCGCAGAAGGCCAGTCTCCGTTAAGATTGGCCGCCATGACCGAAATTCGGTCTAGCAGACATTATTATTATTATTATATATAAAAAATCATAATTGAATTGTGTCCGACTAAATTTTGCCCGCGGCTTCGCTCGCAAATATAGGTTAGGTTAGTAAAAGTTTTTTTTTCCAAGACGAAACGGTACCCTATGTCCTATTTTGTACCTCTGACAACATGTATGCGAAATTTCATTATGATTGATTAGTTAAAGTATAAAGGCGTAACAAACAAACAAACGCACATTCGCATTTATAAATTTAGTTAGGTTTAGGATTATTAGAGAACTCACCAATAAAATTATTTGCCTTGGTATATAAATAAGTATTTATGAAATTTTTCTACCTAGAATTGACAAACTAAACTTTAGCAGAGTCCCACTCTCTCAACCAATACGTCAGAATGAGATGCACGTGTCCACCACTGCCTAATAGTAACGCGTTCACCTTTATTGGGTGCTTACCCTTATAATATTAATGTGCTGCATAGTGCGAAAGACTGAACACAGCGCTCACTATCACTTCGCATAGGTTAAAAAATAATGTAGCAACTAAAGTTTAGGTATAGCGACATCAAGGTGAAGTATAAAAAAAAATCTATTAATTCTAATTAATATAATTTTAGTATTAATTGTCGTTAAGTATTTTAAAATTCTGTACATAATGTAATAAACCTTTTAATTATGCATTTACATAATTTTAAAGAACTTTAGTTTATGTACATAATTTTTAGAACTTAAATTACAATATCTACAACATTTTATTGAAATTTCTGTCAATAAGAGCAGAAGCTATTATACCCTATCTTTTTATCTGAATATTACGGGTTCATCGACCAAAGGACTACCGCTGCTTGATATTTTTGTTTTTCACATTAATAATAATAATGTTATATATTTTTAAACACGTTACTACATAAATAAAAATAATAATTATTGTTATTCACGTAATAGCAACGATTCATTTCGTTACTTTCGTTATATATTATTAGCGAAAATAATAAACCAATAATGCTGAAATTCGAACAACGAATGTGTAACTTACCTATTTTAAGCAAAATAAAGAAATCCATGGCGAACTTTATTTTATAGTCATAAATTAAATTAATAATAGCAATATTAGCTTGTGCCCTAAAAGCTTCTTAGGTAAATGTATTAGTGGAAATAAGTCTTAATATGCGTCATAACGTCCGTTCTGTCATATTCCACATTCAGTGTATATCTATACTGATATTTCGGTTCAGCTTGGCGTATCCTAACTTTCAATAGCTCATTCAGCATTATACGTAGCCTGTCAGCCATTTGTTCATTATTCTTATTAGGCGGGCTCTATGCATATTCTAGACATATGATGTAAGCCCTAAAAAACTAGAGACGAGATATGGTTTGTACAAGGAAAAGAAACCACAAAAAGTATGTTTAGTACCTAGTATATTGTCTTGTTTACTTCTGTGCGTATTTTACTCATTATAAGTATTTCTTAGCAAAAACGTAGAAAATATTGAATCTAATAGACTTTCAATACTTTACGTGTTACAACGCTAGTTCCGTTGTTTAACATTATTCGCGTAAACGTTCCAACATTCCGAACTAAGAATACCCATTAGCAGAAGCGGGTTAATTAGTTGAACAACTTTTCTAAGGTAAGGTTTAAGGCCTGCTTCAAGAAAATTTTATCTTCGTTTCTAGATTCGCCAGATCGATGTGTCTCGTATTTCACTCATTTGCTTTTCACAATTGTTTCAATATAATTTGATTAAGTTAACTTTCAGAAAACAGCAGTCATCTGGAAATCCTACGACAATCTTAAAAGATGGTATTTTTTGTCATATTATTATACCCTAGCAGCTCGCCCTGGCTAAAGTTGTCTGTAATAATGTATTCGCACTTTTCAAATAGTAAAAGAAAGGATTATTTAAATTCGATGACTAGATCCAAAGATTACCTATTACATCCAAATTTAACCTCTTTGAAATATTGGTAACATATTCACACTGTTCATATCATATATCTCGGTGGTGCTAGCAGAGACTACGGATTCCTACTAGTTACGATCCTAGCATCTCAAGTTCATTTTGATCCATTACTTACTTCATACACACTTAATCATCATATTCTTCATGGTCATCTCAAGCCAATTATATTTTTAAATGACGGTATGGATGCTTAACTATACAAAGTACTTCAATCATTACCTTATTTACTTAAATTCTATGTTTTGGATGGTAAATTTAACAATTGTGATATTTAACAATTATGATTCACACAATTGAGGTCAGAAAGCAATTTATGTGTATTTAACGACAATCCTCTTGTGTGTATAATAAGTGGCGTGTAGTTATGTAAATGGCTCTGCGATACGGATGCACACATGACAATGTAAGTCATTAATGGCCTAATTGCACTGACGTAGATGGTCTGGCGAATTCTAGTATATTTATGGAGTATACTAACGTCGTTTAATGTGGAATGATCTTAAACAAGATCGCACATTTTGCAGTTTATATTTGGGTGTAAATCAATAATGGCCAAATCTTCTAACAACTAGGGTCTTTAGTCTTAGTCATGTTATAATGGGGATGTATAATGATTCCAAGGTCTGGCAATCCATGCCAGACCTTAGAATCAAACCCATACTTATAGAGTCAGTTACATACAGTCACGGTTACATCGCAGGATCAACGGCAGTTAAGCTTGCATAGAATTCTACATCTTATTATTTAAAGTTTAAGACCATTTAAAATTCTTAAAGATTCGTGCTTGAACAATCAATTAGGGTGTTAGCTACGGTCTTATTAACGAACTCATTCATTTCTCTGTGCTTTTTTGGAATAGACTAATTCTCTTACATCATTGACTATGTTCATTAGAAACATGACCGTTACTAATCTTTTGAATTTCTTACAAATCAACGCTAAAAGCAATTTATCAACTCTCGTGTGATAAACAGCTTCTTTCGTGATAAGTCGGTTGTATTTCAAGTCTTAATTCAGAATGCAATGTAAACAAACTATCACCAAATCCTTGCAAATATTTGTAATTATAAATAAATATAATCAAAGATAATTGAATTTTAGTATTAAGAATGGAACATAAACTTATTCAATTATGTCGTACATCCATTTATTTAGGTTAACTACAATAGGAAGTCGTGTTGTCATCCAAAGCTATGAACAAAATTACAATTTGCTATAATACCGTGACCAATCACTGTTCATGGCTATGTTTTAGGATATAGTAAATAACGAGCACAACAATAGTAAAGTATTTGGATTTATTTACTTTTGTGATTTATTTCTATCATTCATCATAAAATTATTATGCCATTATGATATATTTGTATTATAGCAATGGTCATTTTATAAACGTCGTTTTATTTCGACTTACGTTATGCTTTCTGTTTAAAAATAATTGTACACTACTTTGAATTAATATCTGTAGATGAGATGAAGATTGTCCAATAAATTCTTATTTCTATTAACCTGTAATACAGTATAGAATTATGATTGTACATATTCAAATAAGGATAGAAAGGGCAGAGATGTATCACACACATTTTTCCTCATTTAAAGATTTAATATAATAGACGGTGATCTATTCATGGCAAACAAGCACACTGATACGGTCGCACAGTTTCAGACTGCGTGCTGCTGCTTAAGATGATTACCTGAAGCAAGCAATACGGTAAAGTCCGGCGAAAATTTACAAAAATATATAACATCGTTGCTATAGGGCAAAATATATTTTCAATTTAATATTCCATAATCATCTTTATGATTCATTGAAATTAAACTGCTATATACGGATTTTATCGCGTTGTTTATTAGACACTTTATTACAAAATTTTGAAAGTTGTTATCTACTACTACTATTAAACTTTACTAATTTTTAAGCTAATTAAATTATTATTAAACTATTTAGATTTAATTTATTTTTACACTTTCCCCGACGTTTCGGTTGCTTTTCAGCAGCCATGGTCACGGGGAGACTAAGATGGCAGTTGTCTCAATGTTCCAGTGTAGTTATTTCAAAGTACCCGAACATAATTTAATCATTGGTGTTTCTATTTACGCAGAATGAGCTCAAAGTATCATGAAGTCTAGCTGTGGTTTGCTTCTTCTTGGTTCTTGGAAACGTCGGGGAAAGTGTAAAAAAAAAAAAAAAAAATCTAAATAGTTTAATAATAATTTAATTAGCTTAAAAATTAGCAAAGTTTAATAGTAGTAGTAGTGTAACAACTTTCAAAATTTTGTAATAAAGTGTCAAATAAACAACGCGATAAAATCCGTATATAGCAGTTTAATTTCAATGAATAATATTCGCGTAAATAGAAGACAATATTATGTAAATCTTTATGATAGTTAAATATTGAATATTATGATTGTTGTGATTAAATTTTACAACAATGGCAGTGATTGGCCATTTGACATCTTTCTGTAGTGCCTATTTATTGACTATTAAAGTAATAAATACGATAGCAATAAATAAAATTATGTATGCGACACACCGTACAGCATGCAGTACAATCTCAATACGACCTTACGAATTATTATTCGAACATTCTATTAGAATACACTTAAAAATTCGTCCACGTGTAATGTTCATTGATAATCAAACTCGATATTGATTCGATACCTCTAAAGTTGGGTTAAAACATGTTATAAAATATCGATCAATCTATTCCTAGCTTTTACATATAGTCTAACTCAGCTATTTTCTTTACATCATTGGTCCACCAGTTTGAATATCTTCCAACCTTAGGTTTACCATTTTACGAACTGCGCTCTATAACTTATTGCGGCCGGTCGGTCTTTCAGTCATCGGTCTTTCGTTAGTTATGGCAAGCCACTCTAGCTTGCTTATTCTGTGAGCTATGTTTCTTGTATATGTTGTCTTTGATTCTTTGTCGGATAACCGCATTCAAATGGTTGTTCCTCAAAGTAACTCAGAGCATACCCCGTTCTCTCCACTCAACGTAAGCTGACCGGCCTTTATCTTCGGTGTCTCGTATCCGGACGAGTCCGTGTAAGGGTACTCTGTCTCCGGAGATGCCATAGTCCATCTGGAGGTCTACGACGAGCATGAGGGTGAATAGTACGAGGAAGGCGCAGAGCGCGAGCGCGAGGCGCTCCTTGAGCTTCATGTTGAGCATGGTGCGCGCCGTCGTGCGGCGCGGCGCGTGTGGACTGCGCGCATGATCCTCGGGCGTCGGCGACCGCTTACAATCGCGCGCGTACGCCGAGCCGCCGCCGCGCCACCGTCGAGTCCTTAGTTACAACATCTTGAGGCAGTGGAACCTTGCCGATTCTTCTATGATTGGGCCGGCCATTATGTTTAAATATGGTCACCATTCTGGACGATAAATAGTTACACCACACACAATGCCAACATGACATCTGAATTATAAATATAGTATTACCGCACTCACTCATATTATAAAGTATTCTCCATCTTTCTCTATCTAATGTGTGACCTCACTCTTTTTAGTGACAGTTTCGTGTGAATACAGTGAAAGCACATCTAAAATTTAAATCTTTACTTTTTACGAAACTAATATGCGATCTCCACTCTAGAACTCATTTGCTCCAGTAGCCATTGGTCTTTTGTAAATTATGGCAAGCCACTCTAGATTGCTTATTCTGTGCCCATACAGTATGTAAATATGTGCCGGCTAAAGATTAGTATATCATGTACCTACTACATCTTGCTGCTTTGATCCTTAATAAATAAATAACAATACAGGAATTAATTATAGAAATTATGCATGTATGAATTTAGTTGCGGCTCGTTGAAGTCTTTATTGCATTGATATAATAATATGGCGGTTTCGCATGCATCTACTAAGAGCTGTTGAAATGTCGTTTGAATACATAATGACATGTTAATTACAAGTGTCAATAAACCAAATTAAAGCGTTATGTCGGTTCTTTTTTGAAGTGATATGATCAACTCGCTCTTAACACTGAGTTTAAACATTCGCTGTCAACAGTAATAAAAATAAAGTGCAATTCTTATCAATTGTGATTCTACTGTAAGTTAATTTGTGAGTAATATAAAATTTACAATATATTTACATTATTAATTTTAAAACTAATTAATCTAACAGAAATAAAAAAGAAAATGAAATCTAAAACCCTCTAATAGGCGTCATAGAATTCCTCCGCATCACAGTCGACTGGTAGTGTACCCAGAAGACTGGCGGCATTGTCACATTGAATGGCAATGCTTATTCTTGCCGCGCTATGAAGGTCAGCCCTCTGGTCACGGAAAGCGTCGGTTAACCTTTTTGCTATTTCTATATAGAGAGCACGAGCACTGGGACCCCATGACCCTAGCGTTTCGACCCATAACGGCTCAAAAACATAATCCCCTACCGGGTTTTTGTATTTGCACCAGCACAACCCGCCGTGCTGGGAAGATGTGATGGCGCAAGGGTGACGACACACGTTGCGTCCCTAACCAAAGGACTACCCATCTTCCAAGGCATCAATGACATACCAAAACGTAAGCGTGTGAGTGATTTCAAAACATTGTTTTAGACACAAATACAGCATGAATGCTTTGTTGGTCTAATAGCGCATGTTATTAAGCAGTTGCGTACGCATAAGTGCATACGCAACTGCCCAATATCCCGATGCCTCACGGATCGGGAACGCTGCGGCTTGTCTGGCTGTCTGTTTGTTTCGGGTAATTTCTGAAACGGCAAAATCGGTCTGAATAACCGATTTTGATAAGATTTTCACTGGCAGATAGCTGAAATTAAAAGAAGTAACTTAGGCTACTTTAGTTTTATAAAAAAACTAACTCTGCAAAAAACATATCTTTTTTATTAAATTCCACGGGGACGAAGTCGCGGATAACAGATTAATTATGATCTGTTACCCGCGTGTCTGTTAATAATACAAATTTAATTATAATTACAGACATAATTTTTATTTATGTTTTGTATTATATTCTATTAGGTTAACTTAAACATGGCATGTTTAATATATTAAACTTATCTTATGTACAAAGTCGTGAGTGACATTAATTATAATAGGGGTTAAAGTATGAAGTTGCCGTTGTATAGTAGTAAATACTTTGAATTGACATAAAACCTTCATGGTGTGAGATTTTCGAATGAAACTTTTTTCACATGATACCTATAAGATTCTTCTTTTAAAAAATGCAGCATTTGATTTCCGACTTTCAATTGTTTTTTTTATCCAGCTTAGACGGGAAAGATGGGTATTTCGAAAATCTGAGGCATTTTTGAATACCAGTTCCGACGCGGAACTAACGCGGCAGAAACGGCTCGTAATATCAACGCTGCGTTTGGAGAGGAGACTGCTAATGAATGCACCGTGCGGTTTTGGTTTAAACGCTTTCGTAATGTAAACTTCGACTTGAAGAACGAACCACGTGGAAGACCGCCCACACAGGTGAATAACGCTGAATTGAAGGAGATGGTGGAAGCCGATCCGAGTCAACTACCCAGAAATTAGCGACATGGTTTATCATTACCCTACCAACAATATTTGCTTACTGACCTTTGCGACTGATCTGCAGAAAGAAATGCGTGTTGAAACTTGTGTTGCCTTGTTGAATCGATACAGGAATGAAGGAATATTGGATCGAATTGTGACATGTGTTGGCGTGTCAAACGCCGCAACAATGCCCTAAAGCAAAGCTTACCAATAAAAAGGTAATGGTAACTGTTAGGTGGTCTCTTCATGGTGTTATTCCTTATAGCTTTCTCAGGTCTGGTCAAACAAAAACAGCAGATGTTTACTGTGCTGAACTTCGAACAATGATGGCGAAACTGGCAGTGAAACAGCCCCAACTCGTGAATCGATCTTTACCATTATTGCGCCATGATAACGCAAGACCTCACACTGCCCGAGAAGCCCTTGTAACTCTACAGGAACTGCAGTTAGAAACCATACGTCATCCTCCGTACTCGCCAGACCTTGCTCCAACGGATTACCATATTTTGTGATATGAAAAATTTTCTACGCGATAAAAAATTTTCTTCTCAGGAGGCAGTACAAAATGCTTTAACACAGTTCGTCGAATCTAGATCCCCGGAGTTCTATCATAAAGGTATAAATTAACTTCCGTTTAGATGGCAGCAACGTACAGATAATGAGGGTAAAATTTTCGAGTAAATAAATATGTTACATCTTAGAAAAAACTAGTATCAATTTTTCAGTACTAATCGGCAATTTCATACTTTAACCCTTAATATTTTATGTATATAGTAACTACATATAAAATTACTAGTGACCCATGACTTTCTTCTCATGCAATATCGTATAAGTGGAAAATAACCAATATACGGTACCTACAGTCATGATAACTGAATAAATATCAGCATATATGTATAATATAACAGTTGATAGGTTTACATTTAAAAGATCTGTTTATAGATAATTCACGATAATTTTGTATAAAATTAGTAACCAGCTGTTTGGACAATGATGAATCAAATAATAATTATCATTGAAATTAAATGACTATAAACGGATTTTATCACGGTTGGAATACGTAAATAGTATTTAAGTTAAATGTATAACATTCAGGTAATTGTAACACAATATTATAGTAAATCCGCTCGACTCGCAATGTAGGTGCAATTCCATAACAAAGGCAAATATAATAATGTGGTTTAATTGTTTTTATAAATTAAAACATTATATTTTTAAAAACATAAACATTTTCTTTTAAATATATATTTTTTGAAAATTTGCAATTATATGCAGCTATGTCTGACCGGACGCCGTAATATTCATTACACAAAATAGGTATATTATGATGTTGACGTAATTGTCAAAAAATATATCTTGAAACCATAAGTGTAAATAACAATAGCGGATATGTTATAAAGAAATAAACAAAACATAAGTTGTTAAAATCACCGATAATCCATTTTTGCACCAGATTTGACTAACGTACATACTCACATCTGAATATTTCTAAGGTGTAAGCAGAGTTGTATTATACGCACATTTCATTAGTCATACTTTATGACCCACGTAATACAGAGCAAGCCTGTGCCCATTAGACGGCTATAGGTATATTAAACACAGAAATACGAGAACACTGCGCAACCCGAGCATCAAAGGCCTCACAATCGGCCGTTAACATGAACAAGTGAGAATCGGCAATGAATTGCCGTAAATCTCAGAGTTCGAAAAAATGGTTCATGTAATATGCAAAGGTCACGTGATACTACGTGAACTTGAAATCAGAGGTCAAGTTGACCGCGAGTTTCTAGCTCTTACGGTTCTTGAGTTGAAAGTTGTATAACAGACGGACAAAGCTGTTCTATAAGAGTTTTTTCGAACTCTAAAAGCAAACTTATGAGGCAGGACCTTCGAAGCACTCAGGTACGGCCATCGACATCTTCACGGCAGTACAGCGTAGTGATTTAAGTCATCGCCTCGCCCGCGCCACTACCATTTCGCTGTGTGTTGTGAATTCGAATCTCACACGTGACAAAATGTTGTGTTGCCAAATGGTTGTTTCGAGTTTAAATGTAAACTGTGGTCTGGAAAGTACCCACCACCCTAAGATTTAATAAGTCCACAGGACTACCACCGGGACACGACCTACCGTGGCCCGTTTGGAAGTCATTAAATCGCCTTCGCACTTAAGTTGGTTGCTGTAGGCAAAATATGTGCAAGTGGTGATTCAGGGATGCCTTACGGCATGCGATTGCGGTGACCCAGTCCAGTCGATGCCACACCTACTAGTGTGCCCTTTGTGCCCGATCACCTGCACCAATTAAGACCTTAATGCGGCCAGCCCACCCGCTATTGAGATGGTCACCTTTTATTCAAAGCAGATTTGATATTTTGAGTTGACTGTTGACACGACAAGAAGAAGAAGAAGAAGTTTGAATGTTCGTTGTTTGAATGTTTGTTAAGATCCCATTTTAGGGAATATTCCTTTCGAGACCATTATCTTTAAATAAAGATTTATCATGTTAAAAATACGAAGCATTATATAAATGTCACGTATATAGCTTTGAGTTTAAACATGACAGGCTGGTGACAGCTCATGTCGACACAAATTATTTCAATAAAAAACTACCTACATATTCAATTTACCGTTTCTTAATACACATATAAGTTATTTATAGTTATATTATTTTAATCAAACCTAAATATTTTAATACGACGGTAGAGTTATTATTGGCTTACTTGTAAATAACTAATTAAATTAACATAGAAATAGACTGTACATATGAAATTGCAAATAAATTACACACCTATGCAGACTTTAAATGCGACCATATAAAACTAGTTTCACAAACAAACTCTTTGTTAGTAACTATGCTAATATATTATGAAACTGTGTCTGGCCAGGATTCAGGTGTCGACTTCAATGTTTCTCTGAATTAGCATACACGAATATGGAAGTGTCATTCGTGAGCTGCCATTAAAAATCGAACAATTTACTACAGTTTGCGTAACGTACCTTTGCATAATGGTAGCAACACATTACGGCCTTTATATGCGAAGTACTTTTTCTGTTATTTGAGCCACATCTGTATAACGTTTTCCAAATATGGCAAAAGCTACCATGAAGCTTTGCATTCATTATAGAATCAATTTTCAACATACTTTAGACCAACTGTGCTTGACAGGACCACACTATACAGAACTAACAATGTGATATATATTTTCAGTTTCTACTTTAATATAGTCGATTTATGACGAATTATATTAGGTGTTACCTAACGACAAGCCATTGTAAAAATGAGGTTATCTTTATCTACTACCAATTTGTAGCATTCCACATCGAAACCGATTTCCTCGAAGTGTAATATTGCCAATTGCTCCTTGGCCTTACACCTACACTACGATATCAACAGTTAACAACTGGGGAGGAAAACGCGCATTATGCGAAATTGATTTACCAGGTTCATTTTTTAAAAACCTATGTTAATTGTAATATTAGTAGTAAAATAGTATAATATTGGTATGAAGCATATTTGACCGACATTTCGACCACAAGCAATATGTCGAGTCTAAGAGTACTTAGGTACAAAATCAGAATAAGGCTCCAAGGGGCTGACCATTGCTGTCTGTGACATAATACTTTTTCCGTCGTATCTCGGTTCTGGCTCTAAGAGCTTTATTTGTAATCAGATTATATATTAATATACAATCGAGGCGAAGTACCCACTAAGTACCCACGGTTTGCTCAACTATTGTAATAAGTAAAGTTAGACCATACCAAACTGCGATGGTCAACCGCATCGTGGGATTAGAGTGTACTCCAATTTGCAATATTCCGCTTTGAAAACAAAATATGCGTTGACACGTGTTTCGCCTATAATAAGGAGCATCAACACGGCAGTTTGGCAACCCCTGGTTGCAATTGTTTTATTACAATAGATTATTGCCAAGTAACGCCTAATTCGATTCTATATAATATACTTACTACCATCTTCAGCATCATACTTTAGTCGATGATCACGTGTAACAGTGGCTAAATCAGCGTCGCGACATCTTCTTTATTTTCGCCGGAGCTAAAAAGGCAATATAAGCTAACAAACGTGTAAGGCCCCTTACACCAACAAACCGCATAAGGTGCCGCAACTTTAACCACGACCGCTAACACTGGACATTTGACCTCTTCCTTATGAATTATAGTTTCACAAAATTATTACATTTATAACTATTGAATGTTAGTATTATGCAGGTTATTTGTATAGAGGTTTGATTAAGATATATATAGCATTGTAGGCTATGCCACTTATTGTCAAATCTTTGATTGCCCAAATATCTTTGACTCTGTCTAGTACTCAGACCCGTCAAGATCACTTTGATCTGGTAAACTGAGGTACGCTAGCTACGTAACTTTAACAGGAGCAGTAATGGCAAAGTAGCCCAATGGTGAAGGTATTGAACTTGTGATCGAGAACTTCGAGAAATACCTTCATAATTATCTGTTCATATCGACTTTTATAAATGTTTATGACATGTCCACAATGATATTACAATACCTTCCAAACTGTTAAAATTTTGCCATAAAATACTATAGCCATCTGTTTGATCTGTCCTCACGATATCTACGCTTACGTCATTGGACCAAAATGGCAGTCAGAATGTATTGGTACTTTTTTGGATGGTACATCGGGTTTGGACATAGATTGATTGGTAAACACCGTCCGGTTGCGAGACCGTTTCAAAGTATTAAGTTACTTGTTTTAAACTCAATCGTGCTCAATTGCTCATACTAATCACATTGCATTGAATTAATTTTAGCGCTCGAAGGCTTACCAAAAGGGGCACAATATAGATAGCAATAAAGATATAAGATAAAAATATAATCGAGTGAACTAGGTCGCCTAATGCTTACTGGCAAATGCATGATGTGCTACATTTACGATTCAATGCAGCAAAGTATAAAACTAGAATTAAATAAATATGTCGTAATAAAAAAAGTACACGCCTTAATTCTTAGTTTGTTTAATGCTAGCTAGATACAGCTCTTCGCTTACGTTATCTTAGTTCCTATTATTATTAATAATAACAATATGGAGGCATAATCTCGACATCGATGGCGTAGTGGTTAGTGTAACCGACTGCCACGCCTGAGGTCGCGGGTTCGATTCCTGCACAAGTCAAACATTTTGTGTGCATGAACATGGATGTTTGTCTTAGTCTGGATGTTTCTATGTATTATATGTATGTATTTACAACAAAAAAAGTATATATATACAGCCTTGGCCAAAAGTATTAGGCACCCTATAAATTACTGCATATTTCAGGCTTAGAGAGAAATAAAACTAATTATAATGATTAAAGTACTTTATTTCCATTAGAATATTATAAAAACATCAATATTTTGTTGGGCCACCCTTTGATTTTATGACAGCAGCAACTCTTTGGGGCATACTACGTACAAGTTTCGCACATTCCTCTGGAGAAATTGCATCCCATTCTTGCACTAACGCGTTTTTTAAAGCAGTTTTTGATGTTATCGAGTGCTCTTTTATTTTTCTCTTCAAAATACTCCACAAATGTTCAATAGGATTTAGATCCGGGGACTGGGCAGGCCAATCTAACAGATCAATACAATTTTCAGTAAACCAGCGCATCGTAGTAGCTGACTTGTGACACGGAGCATTGTCTTGTTGGAATTTCACACCATTTAAGTTAATGTCACCAAAAATACACGAAAGCGAAGGTACGAGAGCAGTTTCCAGTACATTAATGTATTTTTCACTGTTCATGCGACCTTCGCAAACAAACATTTTGCCGACTCCATCCGCAGCCATGCAACCCCAAATCATTACACTGCTTCCGCCGTGTTTTATGGTTGGTACTACGCAATCTGGGTGATATTCTTCGCCTTTGCGTCGCCTCACAAACGTCACACCTGGTGTTCCAAATACCTGTAGATTCCAAAAAAAAGCACACATTACAAACTTTTATAACATTTGAGTTTGAAGACAAACACAACAATGATCGTTGTAATTGTGGTATAGACTTCACTAAAAAAACTTACCTCAAAGTTTGATTCGTCAGACCACAGCACATTAGACCAATCCTCTTCTGTGAAATGTTGGTGTCTCAGAGCCCAATCAAGTCGTTTTCTTTTATTGTCTGCGGATAGCCACGGCTTCTTCCTAGCTTTGCAACCTTTTAAACCGGCTTCTACTAGCCTTCGTCTTGCAGTTCGTGCGCTTATGGGATGTCCAGTCTCTTCAGTTAAAGCCACAGCAAGCTCCGAAGAAGTTTTTTTTCTATCTTTCACAGACTCTCGGATAAGTTTTCTGTCCTGACGGCTAGTAGTCACGCGTTTTCTGCCTGTTCTTGGTTTATTTGCATGAGAGCCAGTCTCAACAAAACGTTTGATAGCAGATTGAACGGCGCATCGCGAACATTTCACCAACTTCGCGATTTCTTTTTGAGTCTTGCCTTGCTCATGTAAAAGTTGAATTTTTACACGATTTTCAATACTAATTTCGTTTCGTTTTGGCATTTTCAAATGAATTTCTTCTCAATTAATTCACAAAACCACAAATGCACTGTCTTTACACTAAGACTTCCAAATGGTAACTGACGAAACGTTAAAAATAAATTTTGGAAAAAATTAAATTTTATTATTGACGCACCAGATGTTTTACGACTGCTTAAAAAATGCCGCCTATTGTCTTAAATAGTGTTTTATGACACCGGTATCGCAGTTCTATAGAATATTGTTTAATTGTTCAAATAGCACAGGTGTGTGATAACTATATTGGGGGTGCCTAATACTTTTGGCCAAGGCTGTATATGTTTATCCATTGTCTAGTACCCATAGTACAAGCTCTGGTAAGTTTGGGCAAGATGGTGTTGTGTGTATGTGATAGAATATTATTATTTATTATAATGAAAAATGTTTGAAAGCCGGAGTCCAAGCGTCTAATTAGAAAATAAATAATAATTTACAACAAACATAATATAGCTAGAGTAATTATTTTTATTACTAAATTTTACATTTTATATTCAACAGCTATAAATTTACTACATAAAAAGAAAACTGTCTAGGTACGTTTAGATCCTATGCAACTTATTAGCTCTATATTTCAGGCTAAACACACTAATCGAAATAAATCCACGAGGCAAGTTAAGTAATCTAAGTGTCGTACTGTATATGTGTTTTACTCCGCGAAAAATACAGGGATAACATGACACTTGCTTTAAAAAACTTACCTTGTATAAGTGTTTTGAAATGTTCGTGTTTTCTAGAGGCACTAATTCTAAACTTAGTACGAAAAACCAGCATTACAAACATCCTTCCAAAATTTCAAGCGTCTACAGATAAGAACGATTAGTATAGAAGAGATGAGACAAGATGTTCAAAATAGAGTGCCGATCTAGTGTCGAGGTATGCTTCAGAATTCAAATAAACGCAACGCAACGCCATTCGACTCAGTATAGTCGATATACCCCCGAAATGACTATGACCTTTGACCTCAAAGTCACGTGGTATCACGTGATCTTTGCATATTACTTGAACCATTGTTTCGAACTCCATGATTTACGGCAATTCATTGCCGTTTCTCATTTTTATTAAGGAAGACAACGCCCGCACTCTAAATAATCCTTGTATTGCGGGGGACTTTACAAACATTTATACAACGGACACAAAGAATCCAAACTTGGAACAACTATTTGTGGATCACACAAATTTTTGTTCCATATAGGGATCAAACCCACAACACCCGGCGTGGCAGCAGGGGCGAGACGACCACTTAACCACTGCGCCATCCTTGCAGTATTTCTTGATTGGACAACTATTTTAAGCATACTTTATTTCGAGAAGATCTTCTGTTATATGCTCATATACGCCCATATCGATCTTCATTGGCAGGTCAGTAATCTCAGTTTACAATACGTAATGTATGTCGCAAAACCGTAACAAAAACATGAACTAAATTATTGTTTTTCATATAAAACAATGCCACATTCAAATATATATAAATATCGAACGTTTATAGTTATAGGACTTTAATAGAAAATGTTTATTATTACTATTATATGGGACTATTATAATAGGAAACGTAAGAAATATTTGTATCATCTGCTTTACAAGCAATCGTGGCATAAAACCTTTAATGGTTTAAACGCTTAAAATAACTGCAATTAAGATATATTTATAAACGTACCATAATTAACGCGAATACCGAAAAAGCCAAGCTGGCATCATGACTTAAACTTAAATATGTATAACGAAACCATTTCAGCTTGAAAAGTTATGACCGCTTTTGAACCCATTGTCGCCACTTTGCCTGATAAATAAAATACACAACATTTAAAACTATTAGCCCACCGCTACGGATTTTAATTTAAATACATTTTAATGTATATGATAACGAATGCTGTTATATTCCGTAACCATTTAAGTAGACATAAAGACTTTATTTATACATGAGTGATTATTTTAATTTTATACCACTAGACTAGTTTTCTTAAGTCATATCTAATAAATACACACAATATGATATGCAATTTTTATTCAAATAAAATGCCTATTTTTATTTTCCTACCGCCTCCGTGTAGCACTTTTGTTTGCTTGTTTAAGACGCAAGTATCTAGAGCAAGCTATATGCAAGAGCTACTTAGCTTTTAATATCACCTTCACCTTGTGGTATAAACAAAAATGTATCACTAGGTTAACGTAAAGCACACAAACTGCAGGGCAGCTTGTGGCGAGCTGAATGTGAATGGCGTCACTGCGGACCTGAATGCCTCAGAGAGTCGGTTAGGACCTCGTCCTCGGCTTGCTTTCACTGGTTGGCTGGGGTGGAACTTCAAGAACGCCCGTAGGACTCTCAACTCTGGCTTGCCTTGGTCGGCCTGTCAGAGGGAGGCCGCTAGAGCGATTTGCTTGGGAGTGGAAGTGTCATTTTCAAGGGCGTAACTACGGGGAATGTCGCTCCAGGTCTCCGTTTTCACGAGACCCGTGATGGTGAAACCGGCGCCGTATCGCTTTACACCCCTAGCCACTCACACTGGTGTTGCCCCCTGCTGCTTTTAAGGCCTGTATGTCTATGATGACTATTCAGGGGGCCCATCTACTGAGTCGGCAAGTCACCGTCTGCCTTTCCGATTTTGTATTGAGACAGTATATCAAGCAGACGCCGTTTTTTAACTATAGTTATATAATTTTACCCATATCCCCATCCCCATAGACCAGAATAATTAGTTTTCATATGTAGCAATAGTCTCCTAAACCTGCCGCGGCTAGTGTCTCGGTAAGTGTCCTATCTCACTTTAAACTAAAACTCTCGAAGGGCCTCTGCATGTTGGACCCATGTCCCCGTGTATGCCTCCCAAAGGGCCGGGTATTTTACTAACGGATTAGGGTATTAACGGGTATTTACCCGTGAAAGAGAAACAAATAATAATATTTATTTATTCTTAATTATACAAACATGTAATCAATCAAGTAATACATTATTAATTATACTTAGTATATTTTCTGATGAAAAGTCATCTGTGTCCGAACTAGACAAAATTAATTATCTGTAAGTACTTCGGACGACAACGCTCATCCCAATCACTACTGTGTAGATAAAAATAAGTAATAATGAGCTCAAGTTAATCATACAGGCTAGTTCAGAGGGTGGCTAGGTGCTAGTTGACGTAGGTCTAAATACAATGAATACGCGCAAGTACCTCAACTTGCAGATGTTACTTGCATTGTGTACTAGTAAGCTATAAATGCATACTTAAATGTACACAATAAATCATTTTCACAAGAAATCGATTTAGAAATGATATTACATACAAGTATATTTGCTTTTACTATTTGGGTATATCTAACTATTTAGTATTGAAGTAAGCATCCCATTTAAATAACGATTTGTCTTTTGGAAATGTTGATCTATGAACGTCTTGCTTTATTAAAATAAAACTTATTATTGCGAATTTTATCGCCATTTATTTCAATTATTATAATTTGGAGATATTTATATTTATAATTTTCTCGACGTTTCGACTGCGTTTCAGTAGGCAGACTTACTAGGAGAATAAAGTAAATTATAATAAGTAAAAAACCGCGATATAATTCACAATAAATAGTTTACTTGCAATGTATAATATTCGCGTAGACGTAGTGTTATGTGTTGTCGTAATTAAAACAAGTGACCTCTTTTACAAGCGTGTCTAAAAATATAAAACTATTTTACAGAATGTAGACTTTGAAACTAAGAGTATTCAATGTCCCATTTTCTACGCTGGTTAATATTTGCGACAGTGCCTTGCTGCCTCACAGCTTACTTACCTGCACCAACATAATCTCATATCTTAGTATGGCTCTCAGGGAGTTAGACACGGCTTTACTTTACGACTAACCTAGAACTGCAGTAATATTATGCATAAGATGTACGCGTGCTTCATAGTAACACGTCTACCACCTAGTCAACAAGACACTCGGATCTGTTGTTACAAAATAACTTTGAATGACGCTTGTTAATGATGTACAAGACATCTTATCTCTCATTCACACTTTAAGATAACACTTGGAAAGAAAAGAGAAAGATATACAAACGTATCGGTCGAGGTATGGCGAGAAGCCAAATCGCTTTATCGTAGAGCACTTGACCTAGAGTTACATTTATAAACAGTAAAAATATTCACGTGTTGACGGAATAGTAGAAATTACAATAACAAACTGTATGGGTAATGACAAAACAGATGTTTTATAGAAAGTCATGAATTACTCTAAGCGGTTATTAACCATCCTTACTAATAGTTTAAATGCAAATGAAAGTTTGTTTATTTATTTATTACATTTCTACGCCTTAACTACTCGACCGATCATCATATTACCAGGGATACAGAAAAGGACATAGTGTACTTTTCATTCAGAAACTAAGAACTACTGTTCCCGAGGTATAACAGTTTATTGACACAATGTGGCGAGTGAAGCCGCGGGCAAAATCCAGTATATTATATATGTATAAATTAATTACATATATGTTTTATCTACAAAACAAATTGAGAACTTCGGTAACATCCGCTAAGCCGCACAACGTTGCATGACTAAGCAGATAATATAATATTTACATGCAGGCTTGCATATTACAAATTTCCTACTTAACATACAAATCACAAACAATTACTATAGACAATAAATACTTCACGGTGATTTCAGATCTATATATGCAACGCTAGTAAAATATGTAAACATGTGTCTCAATCTTTTTATTCCGCAGATTAGGTTGACAATGACTATCTATTCCGTAACTAACTCGTCTAGTCTAGAAAGAATTGGCTTGTATAATATTATAGCAATTTGTGTAATAATATTTTTATGTACGCTTCACGGTCAACAGCATGCAGAAACCCGTTGAAAATCCTTTGAATACTTCTAGAGTAAGGCAATAGTTGTTTAGAATATCAGTGTTTGCATTACGTGGAGTCTTTTGTATTACATTTCGTGTAAATGCTACACTAACATGAAAATAATAGATAGACATAGTGTGTCAGATTGTTCTCATCTCACCTATGCAACTTGTCAAACAAGGACAGTCGGTTTTATACTCGGCTTTATTCTCTTTTATTACAGTTCACACCCATTCCTATTCAGAAACTTGGCTGTTGAGTTGTAAACGAAATGAAGTAAAGAGGATATGTATTATTTATTATTTGAAACCAATACATTAACATACATACGCGAGGTTGCAATGATAGGTTGTCAATACGTTATAAAATATTGTGTAAAGGAATACAAATGCTTTCACATTGTCTTATAATGTAAACTGTTATAATGTAGTGGGAGACCGTTGGACTGCTACGCAGAGGTCTCGAGTTAGATCCCAAGGCGCGCATGCGTATTTAATAATTAATTATCGCTCGCTTTAACGGTAAGGATAACATCGTGAGGTAACCTGTATATCTGAGAATTCTCATAATGTTCTCGAAGATATGTGAAGTCTGCTAAGCCGCACTGGGCCAGCGTGGTGGACTATGGCCTCACCCTTCTCACAATGAGAAGAGGCCCGTGCCCAGCAGTGGGACAGTTTAATACAGGGCTTATACTATATATGATGTAATATGTTATTATGTGAAGAATGAAAGAAGGCTGTAGCGGAAATCTGCTGTAAAATAATGTTCCAGAATAGGAATTTAATACTTTGACCAGGACGAGATAGTATTTGCTTTCATACTATTTCAGAGTCATCTCGTATAGTGGCGGGGTAGAGCTCCGTGGCATTTGTTTTTGGAACGAGGTGCTTTAAACTAGGCGGCGCTTAAAGACTGTAGTGTGATATGCTTTTGCACAAGTGCAGGGAAAGTTGACATTGCCACAACATTGACTAATTAATGGCAAATAGTAGACCGTTAGAGAGAGTAATTTCTTTCCTTCTGCTCTATTATTTTAACAATACGCAATGTATTTAGCTGACACAATATTTGTATTTTTCGGATATGTCGAATGAACTGCTTCATCAACGATTGATCGTTTCCACGTAACAATCATTGACAATATATGGATTCGTTGAAAAATACAATTGTGAATACCGTCAAAAATACATTTTCTAAAGCAATGCCATATGTATAAGATAATAGGCTAAATTAATGAAAAATAATAGAAACATGAAATGTGACAATGATTGCTGCCTTGCTGGTTTCGAGGCATAAGGTACCGGGTACGACATCCGAGTCAAGAATGATTCGATTTTTGTAAGAACAATTCATTATTAGTGTTAACGTGGGCTTTAAAAGCATATCTGGCACACTGGCATCTGGCATACTGTGTAATACACCGCTGCCTTCCCTTTTGAAGATAAATAGCCATGATAATAACTTTACGCTAATTTATGTATATAGGTACGCAGCGTAAACAATATTTATCCTTACTAATATTATAAACGTGAAAGTTTGTATGTATGGATGTTTAAAACTACTCAACCGATTGTAATGAAACTTGGTATGTAGATAGCTGGAGGCCTGTATTAACATAAATTAACATAGGCTACTGTTTATTCTGATATTCTTACGGCATCGGGACTTACGCGGTTGAAACCGCGGGGCGAAATTGGTATTTGAATAATTTTATGTTATATTGACCTACTTCTGGCTAATAACAAACTAACTAGATTTTATAAAAAGGCCATTGTATTTATTTTATTGCGTGTTTTTCGATTTTGATCTACGTATTTTTGATATTAAAAATTGCTACGTCTTTGGAGACTAAATCTTTAATGATAAAATAAACGTGTTTGGGCACTAAGTAGATTAGTCAGTAAGTTAATTACCAAATACATAGATGTAAGATACTACAGTTAATCAAGAGCGAAACGATTTCTTACCGAAGTAAACATAATATACTAGGTATAATTCTATCAGTATCGATAATTTATCTAACATTTTGAAAGCCGTTATATTTAAGTCGCACATGATGGAGGATAAACACCTCAAAAATATGTCTGAGATAGGTAATCCAATAACAAGTCGGACATACGAGAAACAAAAGCAAACTTTTCAAATATTTTTTCGTCTTGGTAATGTATATACATAAGTATTAAATAATTAAGTCGCCATTCAATACAAGTTACCAAATAATTAGATTAGATATAAACCTTACATCAAATACCTACTAAAACTATTGTGGGGTAAAACAATATCAGTAATGTTGATTTTATTGATATTGTTTTACCCCACAATAATTTAACAAGACAGCCATCGAAATAGGGGAGACGGTGACAATTATTGGCTGTCTCCACAAATTAGAGCACCCGAACTACGTACTGTATAATCAAGAAATGTTAGTATATGACACAGAGCATTGTGCGTGTGACACTGATCGCATATTGTACAATATGTGATCTGATAGTCTGGCACGCCGCGGCCGCGCTACAGGTGTCGTTCGCCCGTCGAGATAATAAGTAAAGACATTCACTAAATAGATAGCGGTATTATTTACTCTATACAAATATGTAGGGTTGCTACTGCACGCGCATATTGCGTATCAGGCAGATATTATTTTATTTATCGTAGGACTTTGAACTCATAAAGGTTTTCGCATGCCGTAGGCCGATTTTCTTCCTCCGCTCTAGCTCCTTCTAATAGCTGACCTCACATTATATATTTGTTGTTATATATTGTAAAACAATAAACTATTATTTCTATAATAAACATCTAGCAAACTTAAATAGATAAGCATTCGTGCAAAATCAAAAGAGAAAAGTTCACTTTGTTGGAGTTCTAAGAGGTGGACAGATCTAGTTCTTGCATTGGATATCTCTTAACGTATTATGTATGGTTTTATATATAAGACTAGTATTTCGCGTGGTTGCGCGGCCCGCAAGCGCCCCGCGAGGGGGAGGTGTACAGCGAGGGGGAAGGTCAGACAGTTTGTTTTCTTTTTTTTCCGCCTCTCTCCCCTCCCCCTAAAAGTTCCTATGGTTTTTGGAAAATTTTATTCGAAAACGACTCCCGTAGATATCACCGTTCCCGAGATCCGATGGGATCTCACCACCAAGAGATGACCTTCCGAAGGTCAGGCATTTTTCCCGGGCCTTCTGAACGATTCTCTATATGACGACTCTCTCTCTATATTTACTTATTTCCTACGACTCCCCCTTGTATGACTTCTATTTCGCTAAGTCAGAGAGTCAGTGAGTGGTAATTTAAGTTTATATATAGTATAAATATGATTCTAACCACGATTATTTATCTTATAAAACATCACAATTCGAAGATATATCCTTATTCTGAAAGTATATTTTAACAATCAAAGTTATATAAAATTATACAATTACCTACATATGTAATTATCAAAACCTTTATTTGACCACGATAACTTTGAATACATGGCAACAGAAATCTAGATATTGACTGAAGGCTGACTATCTAATTAAAATATAAACCCTTAACCTATATAGGTACTGCAAACACCGCAACGAGACTGCGACTAATAATTAAGCACAGAGAAAATACTACGATTAAACGTTTGATTTTTGTTGCATAAATTGTATACATACCTTACTTATACACCAGACTATGTTATATATACATACATGTAGATACCGCTATTATCCTAACCCTAATCTTAACTAATATTATAACTGCGAATGTGAGTTTGTTTATTCGTTACGCTTACACGCCTTAACTACTCGACCAATCATAATGAAATTTCGAATACACGTTTTCAGGGGCACAGAGTACCTTTTATCAAAAAAACGTACTGTTACTAAACTAACCTACATTTACGCGAACGAAGCCGCGGGAAATCTAGTTATTATTTATATAAAATTTTATTACACGCATTTTTTTAGTACGATTGTAACCAACAAATTACTTTTTCTTATTACGGAATAAACGTTTTTGTGTCATCAATAGTACATTTCTGATGTCAAGACGCGACTCTATTAGGAACAAATCATTACTAAAGTAGCCAATTATTACGCTAGCAAACATCCATTATTATAATATTATCCTTGTATTAAACCGTCCCACTGCTGGACACGGGTCTCTTCTCAGTGTGAAAAGGTGTTAGGCCATAGTCCACCACGTGAGCCCAGTGCGGCTTGGCAGACTTCAAACATTATGGTGTGTCTGATTTAAATAAATGTTAAAAGTTTTTAAGTCATTTGGATATTTGTTCTTTACTGACGCGTAAACTATGTAACGGATTTGGATGAAACTTGGCATACAGATAGACCATGATACCTGGATTAACACATAGGATGTATTTTATCCTACTATACGCTTTCGTGACATAACTGCGGGCAAAAACACGTGAAGCTAGTTAAATTATATAAGCGGGAATGTATGTTTTATGTCATTGCTTCAATCCAAAATAGAGGATCCACGGAACAATAAGAACGTATCACTGAGCCGATCGTACTCTATTCTGTGACAGAACCGAATTCACGCACATAATGATGATTGAGAAGGAGTTCCCTCTACTACAACGATAGTAATTATAAAAATAATATATGATAGTAGGTATATATTATGTATCTATATAAATAAAATCAATGGCTACATGTATGATAGAGTGTCACGAATGACTCGACCAATTTGGCTGTTTCTTTTTTATTGTATTTATAATTGTCAGAATAAGGTTTATACGAAAGAAAATTTGCGAAAAATCTGCAGGAAACGGTAATAATATAAAAATACCATATAAAAATTTTAATGATATTTTTATATGATAAATATTTATTGACGTTTTGATATTGAATTTAATTACGTGAAATTTATTTTTGTATTGATTGACAGGACGATTGTTGGGTCAGCTAGTTTTACCTTAACGTGTCAACTGTTGAAATATTTAATTTTATATTTGCATAATTAAAAACCTATTGTATCTGGCCACCGGTGTGCCGCTACCACTCAATACGTTAATACTTAATTCTACAACTAATGTTCAGTTGATCATGAACTCCACTTACTATAATCCAGCCAGTTAGCAAATATTATCTTTCAACAAAATATGTACCTATCGTCTTTGCTCCACTTGGCAGCGAATTCACACTAAGACAGTTCAAAGAACACTGTGCACTTTATGCGTAAACATATTAATGAAGCAATAAAGAATTGCGAGAGTTTGTTTGTTTTGTATGAAGTCCTGCAGCCGTCGCTTTTAGAAGTCAATGTATTTTTTTTATTTTTTTTTATTTAATAAATTATAGTCTTTACGAAATTATATACATTACAGGCTACTTATTGTATTAAATTCACATTAAAACTTTATTTAATCTAAAGGAAAACATTTACAATTTAAATATTAGACACAAGAGACTTGTTTATGAAGTCTGTTTTTACATTGTATTGCCTGAACTAGGTCGGAGACCTGTGTTTCAGGCTGTTTCTAATATTACATTTTATTCTACTGTTAATAAAGTAAGGATCTACAAAAAATATTTATACGTGTACTGCAAACATATATAGTTAAGTATTCAACTAAAATTGTTTTAAACAATAACAATTATAATGAAAAATTGCTTAAACATTAAGAAATTATTTTACAACTACTAGCAATTTCTCTGTATCTGAATGTCTAAAAAATGCATTGTAAAAATGCTTTATCCATTAATTTTCTGTAGTCCTTTATTATAATTTACACAGCATCATTATTACGCAATCTAAAATTCTTATGCGATACTATGAACAATACTTTTTAAATTTTTTACTTATAGCGACGTTATAACCCTCTTGTAAGTTTTATATAATTGGCAGTTAGTCTTTAAAAATGCCCAGATATGTCACAAACCAGTATTTTATCTTTACAGAGTGCATTATTGAAACTCAATCGGCTTAATGCATTAAAATATACCTTAGCAAAATATTATCATTACATTCATATTTTTATACCGCTCGTTACTGTGCTAAGACCTTTTTATTTTCGAGCAAGCTAAAAAGAAAGTAATTTGAAAACATTTATAAATTTTGCTTCAGAGGTTAAAAGCTTTAATTTAAGCTTAACTTTCGCTCTTGGAAAGGAACTATGTAATTACAAAACAATTTTAACTAAGTAACGTAAATGTATACACTCACACTACTGTAGTAAATCCTAACTAATATTATAAATGTGAATGTGAGTTTGTTTGTTACGCTTTTACGCCTTTACTACTTGACCGGTCATCATGAAATTTTGCATACACGTTGTCGGGGAACAGAAAAGGACATAGGGTACCTTTCATATAGAAAAAAGTACTGTTACTGATGTAACCTAACCTACATTTACGCAAGCGACGCTACGGGCGAAATCTAGTATTCTGATATAACAAACACTACGTACGTATTAGAAACGTTACATACACCGTTTTTAAAGTTCGAAAAAACTCTTATACAACAGCTTTGTCCGTCCGTCCGTCCGTCCGTCCGTCCGTCCGTCCGTCCGTCCCTCCGTTCGTCCGCCCGTCTGTTATACAACTTTCAAATCAAGAACCCTAAGAGCTAGAGACTCGCGGTCAACGCCATTAGCTCAGCATAGTCGATATACCGCGAAATGACTATAACCTTTGACCTCTGATCTCAAGGTCACGTGATATCACGTGACCTTTGCATATTACTTGAACCATTTTTTCGAACTCTAAGATTTACGGCAATTCATTGCCGTTTCTCATTTCTTATATTATAATTATCTACATATATGCGTTAGATTTGCCTACGTAAATATATATAAACTATCTGACCCGCGCAATTTCGTCTGCTCCACATAAGAGAATTTTCACCGCTTTTGCAACATTTTTCATTTATGCTTTGCTCCTATTGTTCATAGCCTAATGTAATATAGCCTATAGTCTTCTTCGATAAATGGGCTATCCAACACTGAAACAATTTGTCAATTCGAACCAGTAGTTCCTGAGATTGGTGCGTTCAACCAAGCATACAAAGAAACAAATAAACAAACAGACTCTTCAGCTTTATAATATTAGTATAGATTAAAAAGGATAACAAGTATATTCTCATCGTTATCTTTTTTATATTAACTTATACTGCAGACTACAGAGACCTTTACAAACATTGATATCACGAATATGTTATGCAGCCGCCGCCGGCTCTACCATACGTAGTACCGTATTTATATGTATATATGTTTTATATGTTATATACATTGTATGTTATATACTTATATTGTATGAAACTTAGTATTAAATAAATCTATCCCTCTCTTATTATATTAACGATAATAAATAGTAATCGCTGTTAAGACTGCCTCAGTAGTGCTAGTGTGTATGACTGCTGTGTATAAGGTCCCGGGCTGGATTATGACACTGAAAAAGAAAAGACAACTCCCGCGCTAGGAATAATGCTTGTGTTGCGGGAGACTTTACAATCATTCAAACAACTGACACAAAGGACATCCAAACTCAGAACAACCATTTGTGTATCACACAAATTTGCCTCGTGTAGGATTCGAACCCATTACACTCGGCGCAGTAGCAATGGCGAGACGACCATTTAAAACACTACAGTACTACACCATTCGTGCAGTAAATTGGTTTTAAATCCTGAGTTCAAAAGTAAACCTAGACGAATTATTGTCTATGAATCACACAAATACCTGATGTATGTAATTATGTTATGTCTATCGCAGTAGGCGATCGCGCAACACCTCGTAGGTATATTGAACGTTACGTTGGTCATGCAATACTTAACCAAGCGTATAGTCAGTATATCTCCTTAAAACTAAGTAAAAGTATGTTTAACCTGTCAATTGTTGGAATGCCAGACATGTTTAAAAACCTATTGTTCCTGGCCGCCGGTGTGCCGCTACGACACAATAGATTAATAAGTTTATTTTATACCTGTACCTTATCACAGGAATCGTTAATATACGCCCTGGGTTAAGCAAGATTTTACCGAGTAATATGTATTTTCAAGTATCTTTGCACCTTTCCTGACATCTGCTTTTGTGATGTAAACGTCTCCTTTTGATCGTCTTCTACGATAATATTTGTGCTTATATGTAATTTACTTTATGTATAAATAAAGCAGTCAACATAATTAAGTGCACTTTTTATCCCGATAGTTAGAGTAATAAAATATTAACGAAGCGAGATATGATTTTTGACAAAATTGAAATTGCTTTGTGTTACAATCAGTCTTTATATTATTTTTTGTGTATACGGTAAATTTGTGTTGGGTCAGAATTGTTTAACCACCCCGACAGCACACATTTTGGTAGTTTGACGTAAAAAGCAATTGGTAGTTTAATTTTTTGATAAAAACTGTAATCTAAGTGTCGAATATGTTTCAAATACCATTTACCAATAAACCAACGAGTTATTTAGTAGGCATTTGGTATTATTTGTGTAGGAAATCAAATATTGTTTATTTAAAATACAGTTCTAACAAAATATTCTCAATAAGTATTTCCTCTCAGAGTAATAGTCATCTAAATAATCTCCATTGTTGATTATACATATTGCTTCCAGACAGCAACAAACAAAATATTGCAGAGTACTGAGTTGAAAACATTTAGATACAATATTAATGCCTAACTTTTTTTTTATGCCACTCACGCTAGTCTGAGTGCTGTAAAACTGAGCCAAGAACAATATTCAATCGATTTATTGTCTATTGGACGGGTTCAGATGAATACAGCTAAATTTAAACATAAAAATATTTCTGTCGGAGTGCAGGTAGCATACAAATGTAAGTAGCATATCATGTCCCGTTACTAATAGGTAGGTATCTGCTATCTAGCATGGACGGAGGAGCTTTCCTTTGGTTACAAAAACACATCGTACCCCGTTCCTCCACAAGAACAACAGGGTTTCCATAAAGTGCGTTCTAAAATATAGCTGGCGGAATGAGTGTGTAAAATATCTCTGCGTATTTCTTCCTATATATACTAAGGCTTAGTAGTGTTTGTAGGTAGCTAATATAGTTATGTAGCATTATGAACATGAGTATTGTATATTAAAACTTGCTGTTACCCAGTGACTTCGTCCGCGTGGACTTTACAAAAAATATATTTTTATCTATAATAAAAGCCTAAGTTACTCCTCATAACATCAGCTATCTGCCAGTGAAAGTCACGTCAAAATTGGTCGAGCTATTTCAGAGATTAGCCGAAAAAGCAGACAGACAGACAGACACAAATTTTGAAATAATTGTCTATTTGGGATAGATAATGTAATTTTTACTAAATGTGTATGTACTTAATAAAAAGCTATTATTTTGACATTACAAAAATACACTTAAATTTTATTTATTTGTATCGATAGTTGTGTCTATAGAAAAATATAAGGCAAAGATTAACATGCAATTGATGTCATGCATGTGCCACAAGGTCTTATGAACTTAACGAGATGAAACTGATTTAGTGGGACCACATCGATATTGTGCATGGAATAGTAGCATAAGAAGAAATAACCTTTTAGTTAAATAACAGTATCAGATTATTATGCAGGTTGTATTTATTATATTCTCTAACTAGAATAACAAGTCCCTGCTCATTTCAAGAAAATACGTATAATTTTGTTTATTTTAAAGATATTTTTAATTTCTGATATTTTACTGCTCATCTCATAGAACGACTTAACAATTATTCTATACCGGGCAGCCTCGTCCTCGCTAATGTTTTATTAAGAGTTAAGAAGAAAAGCGGTTAGGTATTAGTACGGCATCAAGTTAGTCTTACTATGTATTATAATATCGGTTTATTACTTTAAAATTGAGTAAACAAGTAAACTTTATCTTTTATTTATAGCACATACAACTAAAACTTATATACATAATCTATAAGAGCAGCGATAGCTCAGTGGGGAGACCAACAGACTGCAATTCAGAAGGTCTCGGGTTCGAACCCACGTCGCGCACCTCTGACTTTCAGAAGTTATATGACTTTTCGAAATTATGTGCGTATTGATTGACAATTATCGCCTGCTCCGTGCCTCGGAGAGCACGTTAAGCCGTCGGTCCCGGCTGCCATGAACATCTATGGCAGTCGTTATTGGGAGAGTGTCGACACAAAAGATCCCACTGGGTCGAAGTGTCGCCGGTCTGCATTGACTGGCCCCCACATAAGATACAAGATACAAGATACATAATCTCACGTCTAAAACCCAAAGGTACATATAGATATAACAATCATATTTCAGCAACTGTGGTTTTAAGTTCCATATAATAGGTGCAAACGTTTCGTCTACCGTAAAGGGACCCAGAACTTGTGCTGCTAGTAAAAAAAATCTGGACCAAAAACTTGACCCGATCCAAAAATCGAACTATAGCCTTATACACATGAAGCGGGTTTACTACCGCTGCGCCACTAAGGCACTTAAAAGACAGTCATTTTCATAGCAAACAATATGATACGTGATTACATCCAGCGGGTTAAAACTAATATCTGATATTTGTAGACGTCGCGGTTAGTTTTGCACGTTTGCGATTTGGCAGTGCGCTGTCTGACCTGTTGCTACTGACGTCAACTATATACTGATATAATACCGGACAAATAACGTGAAAACGTTATTTGCGCAACGTATTTTCTGTTTATGCAAAAACCGTGTATAACGCTAGGCTACATCATCATGTTTGCAGTGGAGTCATGTTTCATATTAGCCTGCGTTGTTAGCAGTTGCGGAATGTCACAGCTCGACTTCTACGGCGAATCAAACTAAGGTAGGTTATCAATTCCTTTAGACTTAAATATACTAACACCAGGTTTCTACATGGCTTCGGCGAAGTCGCGATTCGCATGTGAGAACGATTCGCGCGACCCCGCCGACTTTGGTAACGTCGAGGAACACCGTGGTAGGTTTAGTCGGTAGGACCGGGACGTCGTCATCTTTCCCCGGGTGAGTCCGACATAACCTCATCGCCGCCCCGCGGAGAGGAAGGAGTCAATGCATTACACCACTTAAAAAAAAGATTTCTGAATCGCATATCAACGACGTGCCAATATCAAAGTCATGCCAAGTGATTTGATTGGCTGTTATTAATCCAGTCAGCTAATCACAGTAGTTTACATTTGTTTGACCGTCTGTTAACTGACTTTTGTGTTGATCTGCCTTTTAGAAACCGAGGGTTACAGAAATATTCTTAATAATGATCGATTATTCGTATTTTTGTGACAGGCACTTCTGATTGTGGATTAAAGTAATCTTACATGTTCAAGCAATCTGCTTTCTCACTGATGATTTAATGGCCTGCGTGATAAAATATCAATATTGAGTTCCTCTTAAAAAAAATGTAGGTAAAAGGTTATACAACTCTGCCTTCCTATTAATGTACCAGTTACTATCCGAACGTATTAAGTTTTTCGTGCATGGCCATACCTAGTTGACAATCGCCAAAAACCTATCCATCGCTCAACACAAGTTCATCGAAGTGATTACTTTGAGCTCACATGAAGGAGTATAGTTGTTGTGAATGCACTTTTTGTAAATGTTGACGAAGTATTTTCACCATTAGAACATTCCACTACGCTAACTGTTATGTGACTGAAAACAGCAATAATACTGTTACAAAATAACTGTGACCAGAGTCGCTTATTAACTTATTATGTAGTTAAATCGAATTTATATGCGTACAATTCACATGCAGTTAGGTTATATACATTGTTTTCATATGAAATCATGAAACCCATTGAAAATTTGTTATTTATGCTAAGTATTACATTCTTTGACTGATATTTTCATGGTCACCATTGTGTCATAGAGAACTGTTGTTTAATGATATATGTTTTTAATGATATACTACTTATTTCAGCCATTTTTAGTAGGCTCTTTTATCCATCGCCTTGATATCAGTTTATACGGTCGACGGAGAGAAATAATACGGTAATATAATTTTGATTAGTTCCGATAAAATACCAGTCTATGGCCGAGTTTACGAGATGTATCACACAAGTTTTATGGGTTGAATTACTTTTTTACTTTGCATGATTTAGGATAGGGTTAGTTTGAAATAATATGACCGTCGTAAAAATAATAAAATTCACTTGTATATGTTTTATATCAAAAGACTTTACGTTTTCAATACAAAATGTAGGTGTATCCTAACTAATATTATAAATGCGAATGTTAGTTTGTTTGTTTGTTACGCTTTCACGCCTTAACTACTCGACCGATCATTATAAAATTTCGCATACACTTTGTCAGTAGAATGGAAAAGGACATAGGGTACACCTTTCGACCAGAAAAAATACTGTTATTATCCTAACCACACCGTGGGATATATCTAGTAAAACATAAACATAACGATAAAGGGTACACAGACGACTATTTCTCGCTTTGAAACGTAAATTAACCATTAAAACGAAAAGTTGGTTGACCATTAAAATATATAAAACAGTGGTTATTCCTATCGCCAATATTATATAGGCAATCCAAATTAATACAGTAAGTAAATAAAACGCATAAGGATTATTAAACATAGTATGTTAATGTTATGCAAAGCCAACATTTACACGATCTAAATAAATATGGTCTACTAAGTACCATAATATCTCACTTTGTAAACCGATTAATCGCTACAGCGATGCCTAATAAACGTGCTGTACCTACGTCATTCTTGTTTGAAACTTCTTTGCTGACTTATTCACTAAAATCTGTCGGTCAAATAACCTTGTGATGTATTTCTGTAGTGAGTAGAGTTTAAGAGTCAGTGCTCCATAAAGATACAACAGAGGACCAATCCTTTTAATGGACCCAAAAGGATTGGTCCTTTGCTGTATCTGAGCGCGCAGCGATTTCTTGCTTTAAAAGAGTAACAATCGAGTGAGAACTCTGGTTTGGCAAGCATTCATAGACGGCCAATGACCGCTAGGTATAACTCTTTATGAAAACTAAGATCCCACATACAATGAACCCACGGTAATCACAACGCAAGGGTCACAAAGGTATGATTTTAGTGATTCTTCTGTAAGTGCTGACTCTCATGATGATGTTGAGCCGCCATCACCAGCATTGTGGAGTGGTTCTACAATACGCCAACCTACTGATTCCGGCCTACGGCGAGGGAGAACATCCCGGCGACCTCTAAGATCAGGTCCGGAGGATCGCAGACAAAGATCGTTTTAGTTCACTTTAGTATAAAAAAGTTGATGGACTCTTCTTGACTGAATTTGGTTTTGATAAACATATCTTATCCTCTCAGCTGTGGCGGCCAGAGGGGTTATATCGATAGTTAGAGTTTATAGTCGGCCATGCTCAATGAAGCGACCAAGCAACTGCATTAGCGGCTTCCTGAATTCAACTTTTATGCTCTTACATAACCCCAGTTATGCATTCGTTACAGAACATTACTTACACCTCTATACATACATTTACTTTGCAGCAGCAACCTTATCGACCAAACGTAAATAATTTATTTAGTTTCACTACAAAAATGTATCATAATAAATTCAAAAAGTGACCGTTGATAATTCAATACAAATTGAATTAAGATAATCGTGAATATGAAAATAATATACACAGATGTTTAGTAATTTGAGACAATTTTTTAATACGTTAATGATAATGTGCTCCAGGCCGAATTACCATTTATGCAGGAGATATTATAGTACACAAGTGCATGCATAAACCCAAGCAGTCCATATTAATGGACATAATGTCACTAAGATACCACTGAACCAAGAAATTGGCATTTGTTGATTTTTACTTTAACTTAAATGTCAACTGCCGAAATAACTTTCAAATAAAGATACAAGAACTAATAGTCATATAAGTACTTAAAACACCTTTGCGTCACCCTACTTCTGATTTTATACGACATCACCTACGTTTTGCGAACTTTACAGACGTACCAATCATAGCTCCAGTAACAACACGCAACAAAAGCAACTATTTGTAGACACCATAAATATTTGCTTTGCGCGGTAATGGAACAGCTTTAAGTGGTTCCAAAATGGAGTACCATACTACAATCGAAATCAATGATTGATTAATTATTAACGAAAGACTTCAAAACTTCGCGGCGGTTTGGATTCTTTACAGCGTCAACGAGATCCATGATACTTAAATTATTATTATAAGTTTTTTATTAAAACGTCCACTATTTCTTACACTTGATATTTGAGGCAAATCAACGACAATATAAAAATTCAAACTTATCTAATCATTTCGATTTGGTTAACTAATTCAGTCAGCCAATCAGTAGTCAAAGCAGATGACATGTGTTTGTCTGATCTGTCTTTAAAAACCAAGGTTAATGATGCATTTATGTAAAAGTAACAAAATCCCATTTAAAATAGTTTCAAAGCTGAGATGGCTTTGGTATAATCCCAAACAAATGCATCCGAGGCAAAAAAAAATCCTTCGCGCCTAGTATGTTGTCTTTACAAAATTTTGTTTTGATCCTATAGTTATACATAAGTAAGAACTAAAGTGAAAAAGAATGCGAGCCTACGAAACGAAGAGTAACTAATATGCTATATCCGTATATTTTATTATAATAGAAACTGCTACTGTATATTGTTTCATGATATTGCGACACGCGATAACGGTACAGTTGACGTGGAAAAGTTATGCCGATATAACCACACAACTACTACAAAACTGTAGGTTTAGTATTTATACTAGTTTCTTTTCTAAGGTGATAATACCCGCATTGAGGGGAGCCCTGTATCATAGAGAGGGCTATACTACAAACATGAAATAATGGGCATAAAGAATACTAAAACTTAGAATACCGTTCTCCGGATCTAACATGCTAGTGTACGCATGTTAGATCCGGAGAACGGTACTGCGCCACCAAGGCAGTCGACATTACCATGCATTGGTAATGTCGACTGCCTCGGTGGCGCAATTGCTGCCTATGAGGTCACGGGATCCAATTACGGTTCGGCCCAGCAAAATGCTATTTAGTTTTTCTATCAAGTAATTCTGGATTAGTCCCATTCGCCACCCCCAGCATTGCACACCGGAGGCGAATGGGACATTTTCCAAAAAAAATATCCCATTCGTCACCGGAGGAGGCAACGCTGCGTCACCCCCGGTGGTGAATGGGATATTTTTCTGGGGGTGGCAAACTGGTGTCAATTGGGACATAGTTACGTAGAAATGTCCAGTCACTGCTGGGAGTCAATAGTTACTTTATCACATTACTAAACCTGAATAATCATCCTATTCTATTTAGAGTTCACACTAAAATTCTTAGCCATACCTACTTCAAAAACTATAAATGTCATTCCAAATACAAGTACACGCCTTATGTTTAAGGGTGGCAACTGAGATTTTTCGTAAGCAGCATCCCATTTGCCACTCGGGGTGGCGAATGGGATTCTTTCTATTGAAAATATCCCTTTCACCACCGGAGGAAGGAATGCTGGGGGTGGCAAATGGGACTAAACCGTAATTCTCAGTACCCGTCCGGCATTAGGAAGGTGACGGTCTTACACACCCCGGTGCCCCGGAAAGCACGTGAAACCGTTGGTCCTGCACCTGAGATCTCTTCGGTCCTGACGGATTGTGAAAGTTAGAGAAGAGAGAGTGCACTTGCGTTCGCGCACACACTTGTGCACTATAATATCCCTTGCGCAGATAGTTAGTCTCCGTTAAGATTGACCACAGTTACCGATAGAATTGGTCTCTAGGACATTATATTGTCAAGCAAATTAAAGTAAGTATATATTCATCCGTCGTTATGTTCTTGCTGTTAACAGTTACTTATATATGTTCTGCTTGTCTCTATATTATGTCGTGAGACTATTAGAACAATGTATTTAAGGATAATTAACTAAATGCTTTCTAATTTAAGACCTGGACGCTACTGTTACTACGGAATCAGATTTCTCATTTATTTATAATAGTCAAATAAAATTATTAAATTAGCTGCGCTTGAAGTTTATAATTATATAGTTAATTTATAACGTTAATTATGTGACTAAATTGTGCCATAAAATTGCATCTTATTCCGGTAATACACACTACACGGATTTTTGAAGTGCATCATTATATTAAACAGTTATTTCAATTCCATTAGCTTCTAAGTGACTTTTAAACTCATTTCTATAATTTATATGCTTATTACTAAGTAAATGGATACTTTATTATAATTTTAATGTATTTTGCTAATTTGCTTATCGATTGATAGTAATGTGGTAAAAGATCAACGGTCAGTGTCATTAATAAACTTTGTATGCGATATTGTAATAATTATTAATACCAACGTAATTTCGTCATCATTCATACGAGTTGTAATTATGTAAATAAAGTCATTGATATAAAGATTTCTTGTTGACTGATGGTCCTTTCGTAATATCTAATATTAATATTTAATTTTTAAATTCAAATTTATTTGTACATGGTAAAAATATAACAGTTTACTACCTACCTTTTTCGCCCCTATTTGTCAATCTAATTAGTATACCTATTATAGTTTAGTAGCAAAAAATAAATTCAGTTCGGTAATTTTTTATTCTCTTCAATGCGAGCTTTAACAATATCTATAAAAATAATGCACCGAATATTTATTTTAAATATCTAGCTTACATCATCATTTTATATTTACGTGTTACTAGCCTTTAATATCTTCACACATCTCTGTTACATGATGTATATATCATGATTGTTCATTAAATAATACACATGTCGTTGATTTTATTTGATAATGTCAAAGTATCGTGTTCACGTTCAAAGAACTGACTTCACGATTGCAAATAAGCAAATAAAGTGTCAAGTTACACATCCGTTGCTATATTTGCAATACTTTGTTCAACAAACAACAATTGTTTTTCTATTTACTTAATAATGTCATCAAAATGTATGATCTAATTTACTAGGTCTTTTTGTCGAAAGGCAATCAATCCTGTGTATCAGTTCAGTGTAATACCTAGTCCAATGGACACCTGATAACAGTTTCGAAGGATCTGAAGTGCATGACCTGTTAGGTAGTTTACTACTAAGAAAATAGCATAATATCAAGTTTAATTCGAGATTTGTCACGGACAGACTCTGAAGCTTTTAAAGCGGGTTTTGCTTCCCCTTCCTCTGGACCCACTATTGCTGTCTTAAATGCAACTTTGTATTAGAGTTGCCATACAATTCGAATATACATTGGATATAATTGCAGAAAATATATTTAGTATTCTTAAGAAATCGATAATTAGATCATCAAGGAAGTGATTATGTCATTTCTGTATCATCTACAGCTTGAGCTTTCGCCGCAGCTTATAAGGTCAACAATATAACATACGTCATATTTCATTGTAGAAGGGATTGACGTCCTATCGAGAAAGTGCCATAACCAATGAACCTATTACCAATAGCGGACATAATCGGAATTATGCAACCTTCTATAAAACCACTTTGCTTTAAGCATAACATGAACTCAACTTTCAAACCTACAAATGTGACTTCATGATTGTTCATTGTGCCAGCCATTCATTTGAATACACCATGGAAAGTACAGTTTCGTGGCGCATTCATACGTGTAATTGTTGACTTTCCATAACATGTGGGCAATTTGTGGCCAACTGATTTTATTTCATTCGATGTCATTGCACCAGAATTATCAATTACCATGGATTGTACAATAACATCCAATCAGTTGTTATTAAATTGTGTTACATATGAGCGCTTCTTTTATACTCGTTTGTGTTGTTTTATTGCAATTCTTTCCGGCTTATTACTGCTGGTTACAGCGGAATGAACTGCATGTGGCCACTGACCATACAGACTCGTGCGCATGAACAAGCCAAACCAAATTATTCGTTCATTGTTCTTTTGTGACTGAATTTGACTCGTTGCGGTAATTTGTAGTAGAAGTGTAGGGAGTGGGCACACGGGATTAACGTACTAAGCAAACTAAAGGGAGGAAATTATTTATTTTTGTATTTTTATCATAAGTCGAATGTCAAAAAAGAATTTATGATATGCCACTTGCAAATCTTATAATATTTATGCTTTATTTTATAAGAGACTTTTGGTTATATGATATTTTATTCATGGAAGTTGCAAAAGTGCTATTTATAACAAATCCAAATTTGATATCAAAGTATTAGTAAGTAGATACTAATATAAGCAGCCTTGACAGTTCTTTATCTGTAAAGCTTCTGTTTACCATTTTGATATAAGATACAAAACTACTATGATGCCAGCTAGATTTTAATCGCCAAGAGTCGCAAATTTTGTTTAATTGAATCCTAGAAGATTAACTATGACTTCAATGGTTTTTTTCTAATCAGCAAAGCTTGCAAGCCGCCAAAGCTAATACTAATATTTTCTTTTATATTTGTACTTCGAACTAAGAAATGTATGACGTCTTTTTAGTATATTTATCTAGGAACCCCGTAGGCTGAAAACCCACGACCATTCCTATTAGCTCTACAGCAAAGATCATGTCCCATGTTCCCGTAGGCATAAATAATATGAAACTTATAAATTATAAAGCGCTTGTAACGTGGGTATAGAATCGCCATGAAATAAAATAACAGTATCCTGCAAACAGGATATAAAATATAAATTTTCTTCTCTTTTCTATTCTAAATTAAAAGAGAGCAACTGCCCTAAAAATAACCAATTTGTCGCATATATGAAAAATTCACAGGTCCTGGACTCGGTACAAGTATATAGTTGTTCCGAGTCCAGGTGATCTGTGAAGACGGGCAGTTCGAATCGTCGATGATCCCAATTTCACGGATAGATTGGAGTCGTTGGAGTAACGGAGAGACTTTGGGTCTCTCTGCGTATTCTACCGACTCTTTCACGGGGAGTACTCTGAAGAACTGTTGACTGTGATTTGGTACCAGAGGCCCCTTTCTATCACCGTACCACTTGCCAACGAAGCAGGGTTCATCCATATCACCTGGAAGCGTTCAAATCCAAGACGGTCCGCTTTCAGCGATCATTTCTCCCACGTACGTGCGAGATCTGGAATGAACTGCCTGCTTCGGTGGGAAACACCTAGGAGAACACCGGGAGCGCCATGATATGTCCTAATTCAAACGAGGTTTAAAGAGAGTTCTTCTTTCACGGTAGGCAGCGGCTTTGCTGTGTCCTGACATTGCTAAAGTCCATGAGCAGCGGTCGCCACTCTCCATCAGGTGGACCACTTGCTCGTCTGCCACGAATGGCAATAAAAAAAAAACGTTTGTGTTCGTGTGGAGATCGAACCACTGGCAGAGGCGAGGCGAGGCGACCATTTAGTACCACTAATCTATCCATGCAGTCTATATATCTAATCTGACATATCTTCCCTGATACGCGTCTTATTTTGAAATTTACTGCATTGTTGTTATCCGATAACTAACGAAGGCTCAATGCCCTTTGATGCAGAGCGAAATATATCATCATGATATAGTATCTGAAACAAAACTCGTAACATTAGCGAGTCGAAATGATAGCTAGAATGCATATTTAGGGCGCTTGCCAAATATCTGTCGGTTTTACGATTACGCCTACAATTAGTTTCTTAACTACAAACATCGTTTCGTCGATGATTTACTCGACTAAATATTTACTATTATCAACACTATGTAAATATGTACTAACGTTTATTTTTACTCTGCATTCATGTATAATATATAATTACTTTTATAAGTTGCATAATTGTGTTATACGGGCACTGACGCGATCATGTAAGATATTTAGGAACTTCAAGGTAAATTAGTTAGTTAGTTAACAAATAAGAAGAAACATTCGTTGTTCGCATCACATAAAGTGCATGTCCTCGTGATATTTTGTTCATATACACATTGATTGAGGAATATCTTATTACATTTTTATTACTCTACGGTTACTACCAGACCAATCTGGATATTGTATGGTGATATTATGGGCTTATCTTTTACAATAAATGTCGCTGACTTTATCTTAAATACTATTCTGTTATCTAATCCGAAAATTATAAATTTACGTTTTTTTAGAGCATGGTAATTGGCAAGCTTACGATATTATGCGCTGTGTAAATAACTAAGTATATATTTTTGTACCACAAACAGTTTGGCCTATAAAACACACAATATGTACGAGTGGGTACATACTACATGTGTATACGTACAAAGCATGTGACAGTTCTAAATCAGGCCGATACATCTCCCTCGTGGAACAATCGGCGATCTCACGGCATGCGGCATGACCCTAACTGTATCACTTACCATCAATTTATCGCCATCGAACTAAGTTCGCGTGATTGAGCCACTCATTGACACTTGACAACAATGTACTAGCTGTTGAATACTACTATGTATATCTCGACCATGCTTACCATGATAAACGCGTATATATCAAAATAGGCCACACTACGTGAACGTGTTGCAAACTTAAGTGCGATAACGATAGATTACCCTTAATTTAGCAACTAAGCTTGTTGAAAAAGTATCGAGGTATCGATATTTTTAATGCAATATATTGATATTTTTAACCGATATATCAATATATCGATACAAAATATCCAATATCGAAAATTGCATCCAAAACGATATATATTTTTTAATTTATGTAACTAAATTTGCTGGTGTCCAAAATCATAAAAGCTGGCAAAAAACGGAAAAAAAAATTGTATTGTCTATGACAGATGACTGTTGAGTAGTCTGTTTATTGAGATTTTTGTACATTAAAATAATGTACATTTTGTATGAAAATTACTAAATTGATATTATTGAGCTAGGCTGACCTAAATAAATAATTATTTTCAAAACACATTTTTTTTATTTGTCCGATATATCGATATTTTTTCCTTGAGATATCGATGTTGATATTGATATTTTAATAAATATCGATACATCGATATTATTTTTCACTTCCAACATCCCTATTAGCAATATGTTACACAAATGCTTTTAGTGAATGCAAACATTAGGTTGCACTTACAAGCATCATTTTATTAGTCGCACTCGCACGTGCTAAATAGTTGTCTATTAAATTTATAAGCGTAGAGTCGTTGACTTCAGAATTCCTACGTCTATGCGTAGAGATTAAAAAAAAGATCTGGCTAATTAAATATGTAGCTTATAATAAAATAGAACATAACTATAGCAAACTTGTAGAAATTGATGCTTCTTACATGCAGTAAGAAGCATAATTACGATTATTTGACGTAAAATACACTCGGTAATAATGCGGTCTCTATATAACTAGTTGTTGTTTCATCGTGGCCTTGACCCGACAAAAGCGAATTATTACTTCACACATCTGTTACTCACCTACTACAGAAATAAAGCGCCGAGCCAAGATTTCTGCAAAAAAAGAAAAGTAAATGTCAATAAAATACAACATTGCACTTTACGTCAGACGTACTCAACCAAAACCAGATACGTAAGAAGATAAATATAGATGAATCAAGTAAACATAATGACATCACTTCTTTGCGAAGACCTTCGATTACATTACTAGTCGTAATTTTACCAAGCACCTACTTACGAAAACCATAATTTTAGCATAGACTACATGATCATTTTATTGCCTCATTGTGTCTGAGAATAAATAGTTCAAAGGAATAATAACACCTGTTTGACACCATTAACGATAGTCCCGAATAATGTTTTATAAACTAAACAAATAACGCAATTATATCTATTTTTACCACATTCAGTAGCAACAGGTGAGATCGCTTAATGTAGTATTTACATGCCTCTCTGTCTCCCTAATGTTTTTACGAGACTCTACAAATAACTACCTACGTACTGTAATACACTCGTTTCGCTATTATCGAAAACCATTTATTTGATTCACATTCGCGTTTTTATACTACCAGTGTATTTCTACATTCGTTGTTTTAAAAACACTTACTTATTATGACACAAGTGTATTAATATTCAGTGTAGACGATGTCGCATATTGAAAGTGGCGCCTCTAATAGCCTCAGTAAATAGGAATAACCAGTACTAAAGCTGACTATACATTTTAGTGAAATGTCAATAAGTCGAGCCATCAACCGCCATTAAGGAGGGAGAGGCTCGGTAACAGAATCGGTCATTAGAGGGAAAAACATTTCAAAATCAAATACGAAGTTGCGCCAACCTCCAGGGAACTTAGTCCTAATTGCCACAGCACTCCTTTGAGCTACTTAAGTATTTCGCGGAAATGAAATATTTGCGGACACTGACGACAGCATGAAAAATAAATAGTTACATTAACAGAGAGTTAAATTTATTATTTATTTAGTATTTATAACATATTTTCCAGTAAAATTGCAAGTGTATTATAAGTAAATAAGTCTGGGAGGCGAGATAAGTTTTAGGTTTTATCACCTTTATTTACTAGATCCACCTTGAGCGTCTGCTGCTAGAAGTTGCGCCGTAGAATCGAAAATTTTGTATATTTTCTAACGTCAATAATCAGCCCATTGTCGTAGCTATTTAAGCGCCTTGCCACTGCCACTGCGCCGAATGTAATAGCTTAGATCTCACAAGAATTTGTGTGATGCAGAGGTAGTTGTTACGAAACTGGGTGTACCTTGCGACCGTCGTTGTTTCAATTATTCCTATGCAAAGATATTTTACTTATACGCCGATACTACTCCAAACTTTGTTAGCAAATCACGTTGTTGTATAGTCAGCCAATTGAGACGAGATCAAATAACTAATGTAGTTTACGGATAACCCTATGGTATACTAGCTGCGCCCCGCGGTTTCACCCGCGTAAGTCCCGTTGCCCTGGGAATGTCGGGATAAAAAGTAGCCTATGTGTTAATCTAGGTCCAGCTATCTACATACCAAGTGTCATCGCAATCGATTCAGTAGTTTTTGCGTGAAAGAGTAACAAACATTCCATTCTCACAAACTTTCACATTTATAATATTAGTAGGATTTAAATCATTACTGTTTTTACGAAATCATACAAAACATTTGATAAAATACCTCATAGCTGCTGCTTGTTCTACGGTCACTCACTTTTGTAATTATGTATGTATAATTTTAATCCTTGCTCATTGCCTTTCTGTCTCTTTACATAAGATCTATAGGTCAATTGCCGAGAAGAAAAAACTTTAGTTGGGTTTTACTGCAGAACATACTCAATGGCAGCACAGAGTTTGAACTGTGATCGGTAAAAGGCAATAGGTTCGCCTTCTTACGTGGGACGTAAAACGATAGCAGGCGATTAAGTAATACAAGGTCTACTCGTTCGAGGATATTATACTCCATTTGGTTAGGTACTTAACTAAAGGTAAACAATCTTGATGTGTCTTTTTATTTAAAAACTCAGTTTAAAATAAAATGCTGCTAAAGATCAATGTAAATACAACAATAACGATTACTAAATCAATTGAACCGTTAGTTTAAGCAGTAGTTTATTTGTTTAATATGTGTTTGTGTAAAAAGTCACATCAAGATTGTTTACCTTTAGTTAAGTACCTAACCAAATGGAGTATAGTTACGCATTTTTGAGAAGTATGCATGATGTCCAATATATTACTTTTACCATTTATATTTAATATATTTTTCTATATTAACAGTTAAATATATTTAGCTAATAATTTCATTTTGTCAAAGTAATTATTTTATTATAATTAATAAAGCAGCAATCTATCGAATCTTATCAAATTTTAATCAAGCCTTGATTGGAATACCGAAACAAATGGAAGTGGCGGAATCACTACATAATATACACATTACAACGCAACACTGACCTCATGAAATACAAGGTCAACATACCTTGATTGTGTTACCAAAGGAAGGTGACCATAATATATTTAAAATACTGAAATATACAATACATTATCTATATATTAATAGGTGAAGCAAAAACATTGTACCCCTTTTTACGATAATTGCGCGAACGGATGAGTATGAAATTTGGCACAGTTAAAGTTTATATGGAGAAGGAGGGGCGAATCCTAATATTTTTATAAAATATGCATTAGAAATACAATAAATTAATGAAACAACACTGCACGCACACAACCATGCATTTGACACACGCAGTTGAATCGCGTTCTTAGTATTTCGGCATTGTTCATCTGACGTCGTACAATTCTTCCTAACTATAGTTACATAATAAAAAAATATACCACATATATATGTAATAAAGAGAAAAGGAAACGCTGTAGTAAGCTTAGGAATATCGTCAATGAAAGAGTATAGTTAAGTAAATAATAATTTGTTTGAAAAAGATAGGTAAATTAACCTTTATAGCCTTGGCGCAATGTTAATGAAATGTAATTATAAGGGTAAAGTTATATACAATAAAACCTTAATAACGATCAAACTTAAAATTTAAATCAATTATGGTCGAATTTTGACCACTAGGCGACCGCTAGTATAATTTAATAAGTAGCCTAGTTGGAGACCGATGGGGTGTCGGGTCTCGAGTTAGATCGCGTGGGAAATGGCGTATTAAATTATTTATTATTAAATAGTAATTATCGCTGCCTTTAACGGTAAACTACAACATGGTGAGGAAACCTGTATGCCAAAGAGTTATCCATAATGTTCTCAAATACTGTACTGAACCATGGCCATACCTGTCTCATTTTAAGTAAAGGCAGGCGCTGCAGTTGCTCAACTTATAAAAAGGGGTTTCACCAGATGTGTTTGAACTATCATAGGCGGTGAGACTATTATCGTGTATCGGGTTTAGTGCCGAATTACTTCCTACTACTAAGGAATGACTAACAGAGTTACTCAATAACTTTTAATCTGCCGTTTAAAAAATCGTCACAACAATTAGGATTGGCTAACTAAATTAGCAACATTCAATCAAATCACTGGACATGAGTTTTGACACACCTTTTTTGTCAATCTATCAGAAACCAGATGTCAGTCCAGAATCCACCAGACTTTACATATTATTACATAAAACTTAACGATAACTTTATTCGAACATACTATGGTGAGTGTTCGAAATAATCATTATGTTCTATTGAACAGAGGTCTGTTGAGGTGCACGGACATCGGTTGTGCAATTATAAATGTCAAAGTGAGTGTAGACAAGGTGTGTCTTGTTACCAATCAAATTACACAAGCTAAACGTGATAGTATTAGGTACATACCTTAATATTCATTTCAGTACAAATTATATTATTAATAAGATCTTGCTTATTAGCAATAGTGAAATTTTTGTCTACGTCGGGAATTCACTTAGTTAGTATTAAAAAAATATGTACTTAAATAGAGTCGTCCATACGGTCAATACACCACCTCGCTATTTGACATCGCCAATATTATGAACACAAAATAACAAGATCTACATTCCTTTTTTATTTTCTCTCTAAAAATGTGGTTTACAATTCATCAGTAATAGATCAGAGGCTTAGTTCCAGAGATCACCAACTAAACTTTAATCAGATGTGTGTTGAATCTTCAATAATAATATCATACGTTTTATACCTAAACTTTGCTCTCTATCTTAATGCACGAATATCCAGTTTCGATGTTTGATTAGCTAAGGTGGTCTGCTAGGTTATTTCGTAATCTAAAACGCTGCTGACGATGTTGATCTCAGATGCATATGCAAGGTCAGCAACGTGCTTTCGCTTTTCCTTTCAGAAAATTCTTAAGAACATTTTAATGCAGAACTAGGATGGCAGGCAGTAGTTCGTTCTTAGCTTGATATTCAGAATAGTGCAAGCCCGATACATCTTAACAATAAATGAAGTAAAAATCTTTATTCTATGTTTTTTCTCAGTTTCACTTGCATTTATACGATAAATTAACCAAAGCACACTCAGGACACCTATGCTAGCGTTAGACTTAATATAATAATTAATAATGTATTTTCTTCTAGTCTAGTTGAAGGCAACCCGGGCTTATGAGCTTATAAGAAAATTTCAACATTTTAAGTAAGCGTGGACTAATCTAAACTAAAATATAATTGGTGAAATGAAAATGTACCTATACAACCATTGCCTAATCTTTAAACGAGCGGTCATGTTATAGAAATGTAGAACTACAAAGCAATAAATCACGACATTTCCAACATATGTTATTAAAAGAGAGATAGTGATATTAACACTCGTTTGTAACAGAATCGCACGATTATGTTCTCACTTTGAAGTTAGCGTAATAGTACCGGTTCCGTGCCGGCTTGTTACAAGGTCGTAGACAGGTTTATCTACGTCACTAAGACTTCGTAATATTATAGAAATAGTGCATAAATTATAAACGAGACGTCTATCTCGTGAATGACAGTGCTTGAAACATGTTTTAGCACAACATTGATCATGCAAGATTAATAGCTAGTATTCAATCGAATGAACAATTGCACATGCATTTATAACCTGCTCTTTTAATCGGTCAACTAAAACATATGCTTCATACATTACTCGTACAAATCACAACACGCAAAAAATATTTCATTAACTCTTACTATTAAAAGGTGATATCAAATTATGTTTACTTTTTGTATACCACGGTCTGTTATTTATAAAATTATCACAAAATCTAATATTCCATCTAGAAACATCTCAGGTGTGCGCTAAACATTTCACAATATTCGCACAGCAATGACAATCTTAATGCATACAGATAAGCGTTACCATGACTATCTCGGATACATTACCTAAACAACAACACCAAACAAAACTGGAAATATTTCATCACTACACAGAAATTTCACACACAAATCACTGAACACAACACCGGTCACAAATTATACGAATTACTGAAGAACGAATTGTAAAGCCACGTAAAACTAAATAAAATCGTTTATAAAGGAAGAAGGGCGGTGAAAAACGATCCGCGAGCGCGCATGAGTCGAGTGTTTTGAGCAAATCGCGTGAGTAGAGAAAGATCGTGCGCCCACGCATCGCGCGCTATAACGAGATGCCGATTGTCGCCGGCCCTGGGGCAAGGTTGCCTGGAATACCGACTTGTCACTTTTAATAGCTCAAATACATCAAAACTGTCACTTTCGATTAGTGTGATTGACCTGGATACTGCCATTTCTATTAAATTGTCGGATAGCTTTAAGGTAATACTAAAAATGTATATCGCGAGATTTCTAAGCAGCTTGTAAACTAACCCTTAACCATGAAACAATATTTGAAAACACTATCTGTTGTAGTCATTTACGACGAATGCATTTCTATTTAATGTACATTGTGTATAATAGTTGTACAAGTGCTCTAAAATGTTATAAAATGCCAACTAAATATCAATCATCAATGCTTACAAGGAAATGTTTCTTCTCGGAATTTATGTAAGCGTACTTTAATTAAAGTTCACTTCAGTACAAACAAAAAAGCGAATCAAAATGTTCATGTTTGATTGACGTCATGTTTTGGTTGTTAAATGTCCTTTGTATGGCTTAGTGATCGCTCTAATTGCTTTTCGTTGTACAAAACACTGATATATTCAATTAGAGAGGCTTACATTGGAACTAATACCTACAATCGTATTATATGATGTACTTAAGAAAATTGTAACTCTTTGAACGTTGACTTACCATTAATCAATTGTAACTGACTAATACGATTATATGTATTGAGCATAGAGATTAAATATGTTAATTACGTAGCTTCTTTCTAATAACAATCTTAAATAAACTATAGAATAGAATTAACTCGTCATTGATATATATTTTCGATATTATGTCAACGCTAAAGAAATTTACAAACAGTTCTAAAATAATTCAATGCTATTTGTATTGTCTTTGTCGCGAATGGTATTACAATAATGAGCTGTGCTTAGTACAAAATAGACACCATTATCCGCCTTTTGGCAGACACAGTCAAAGCTTTAGATGTCTTTCTTGAAAATAGACCACTATATTATATATATATATATGTTGTTGGAATTTGTTATTGTGTTGAAGTTGTGTATCTAGATATTTAGATCTGCTGTGTAACATAGACAAAATCAAAATCATTGATTCATTTAGATCACTAAGCAACAATTAACGTCAGAAGTGATCGGTTAGTGTGTTTACTAAGGTTACCGAAATTACATTTATGTTAGTTGCTTGATTCAGGCATAGGGTTGAGCCTACTAGAAGACAGCTGAGCTGTAAGAAACTCATAGCCACTCTTTTAAGCCACTGTTTCACAGATTCAGTGGAGAATATGAACAATATGGGAGTTTAAAAAAAATATTAGTTTAGTTGGTAGCCAGCCATAAAACCACCAATAAATATCGGTAATGAATCTCATCCTCATGTCTGTCATACGAACTAAGTTTTGAAAACAACAAAATGAAATACTGATCACTTATTTCGATATCTATAAATAATTTTATTATTTTATTACAGTTCATTACTCATTAGCTTAATTAAACCTGTCAAAACTATAACGATATAATAGCACGCCTCTGTTATTATTATGAAAGCAAATTACATTGATATTGTTAGACATAATTTATCAGTTATAATAACAAAACTATAGAATAGAACTCCTTATTAACATTCATATTTTATTTTATTTATAAGACTACTGCGGCATTTCTTTGTTGCAGGCGACTTTAAAACATTCAAACAGCGAACACAAAGGCACCCAGACCCGAAACAACTATTCGAGGATTTTATCTCATATGGGGATCGAACCCATAACATTCAGCGCAATGTCAGTGACGAGGCAACCTCTTAAACCACTACGCCATCCGTGCTATAATGCATAATTCTAATGCAATCGATGTCGAATCCAACCTAGTCTCACGATAGCTATAAACAGTAAACATGGATAAGATTTCAAGCTAACCATGTGCATATGTTACGCTCAATCGTGAAACGTCAATTCATTAAAAATAACACCGCATTCAGATTATTTTGCAATCTTTAAATCGTTTATGGATGTATTTCTTCTTTAAATCTTGTAACGCAAGTCGTATTCCAAACATAACAAGCTTCAAAAGCGCTGAGATCGCACATAAAATTATAATATTTTTTATCGCCGAACAGCAATAGAAATTTTGCAAGTGAACCTCATAAAGTTGAATCGTAAACAAACTATTTCTGATTAGGTTGTACCTAGACGTTCTCTTGCTATAACGCATTGTAAAATAAATAAATGCATTCTTTCAAGGTTCTCTTGAAGGTTAAGAGAGTCATTCCGCTTTTTCGAAGCAAAAAGTATACCTACTAATTAGTCGGATGGCTTTGTTATTTGCATTTCTGATCAAGACAATCTTAATTAAATGGAATTTGATATTTTTTGTAAATAAGATAGTAGATAAAGGTCGGTGCATTCCGTAGAAAAGTCGAGTAAATATCGAACTTTATAAACTATTTGAACTATTTCTGAAATAAAAAATATTATATATGCGGGTGGCCAAGACCGGTCTGTGAATAAAACCTTTAGGGAGGCCTATGTCCAGCAGTGGACGTCTTTCGGCTGAGATGTCGATGATGATGATGATGAATTATGTATCTGACCACCACTTGGTTAAGTTGATTGCCTCGGCACTCGGTACACCGAGTGTTGTAGGTTCGATTCACCACAGGGGTGATAAAATGCGTGATCGGCAAATATCTCTATCGAGTCTGGCCGTTTTTTTATGCATTGTGGCAATGATTATAAAGTTCCTCGTGACAGAGGTATACACTATACCGATTTTTGTATTTCTCTTTTTTAAATAAACGCAATAAACTAGCCATCTACGCACAATATTAACAGGCAGCCTCTATGCCCTAAAACTTATGTTACAACAACAAAAAATCTGAAGTCATTTTTTTTGTAGAATTGCCCCCAGAGCAATATCAATAGCTTTACATGCTTTACGAGGCACACAGACGAAATAACTACTACTAAGGATTTCTTGATAGAAAACAACAACTTGCCAGCCTGAACAGGGAACTAAAGACTTACATACACACTAGCTAATTGACCAACGATGGATTCAATATGTAGACGTCATATTTCTCAATTATACAGGAATAATAACTACTATCAACAGAATGAACGCGCGAATATGTATGTATATTTAACGTCATTAGTCATACGAGCGACGCGATGCGACGTTCACTTCTAGTACTCCTATTATCGAATAATTGCATTGTTATAGTTGTGCTTACAAGACGCTAAAATGTAGCCATTTTTCAATTTCACATGTATTGTCGACTATATTATACACACACGCTTATTATGATTTAATTCGATCGTAAGGTCGTATCTACGTAATATTTTCCACGTGCAAAACTTTATTGCTGTATGGAATATTTTATTGCTCTACTGCCCAAAAAGGAAAGTGTATTGCATTTAGATCAAATTTGTATATACCTACTTAAGATTATAACCGGTTTTCAAAAATACATAACAATAGAGTACGGTGCAGTATTCACAATTTATACAATGTATTAGGTATTAAGAAGACTACGATATTCAGGGCCTGTTCCACAACCTCCAAATAGCATTTATCTATAACATAAATGTGTCGCCATCTCTCTTATTTAACCTAACAAGAGCGTGACAGCATGCGATTTATCTTTCGGATAACTTTTACTTGATAGTTGTAATACTGGCCATCGGTGCTATATTTTTAAGTCATCCGTCTTAATTTAATTACATATACATACATAGTCCCACAGTTACATCTTTAAATATGTTGCAAGTCATTTATTACACCCAAATTTTGACAAATATGTTTTTGGCATGACGCAATAGAACACAAGTCGGTTGCCGAGCACAGTTATAGACTCTGTCCTGCTTTTAAAAATTCCAATAAAACTCGACCCGCGAGTAAACTCGAGACCTTATACACAGCAGTTGCATTTACTACCGCTACTACTATATGTAACATACAAATAATAATTAACTGTTTATTCAAAAGGTCAGCGTTACTTTTACTTCTTAATAAACATAGGTTCTTAATATGATTTGATTTATCACATTAAGTACGTTTCCACTGGCCCTGACGATTGGTTCATTATGAACCTGACACAGAAAGATGACTAACATTTGACATTTAAATCATCAAACTCCACAGATGCTGATACTATACTAACATATTATAAATTAATGAAACATCGAATTATAAACAATCGTCCATCTAACGAGCGAATAGAATTAATTTTAATGACTCTATAATAATTATTAACCACTTGTTTGACTCTTTGCGGATTGACACCGATGACACACTCACTGAACATTGTGTAAATTGGCAAACACGTAAGAATTATGTGTAATGCTCTTAATGGCCACTTTTATATGTCTGTTCTCTATTCTAATCTAAAAATTAATATGTAATTTCCATCTTTCTTTATTACGAATGCTAGAGTCGGCACGGTGTGTCTTTTTCTTGCATCTATCCCTGTCAGGCGTCATCTCATCATTAACTCCTTTTTCTTTCATATCTTTCCTCACACTCTCCATCCATCTTTTCTTTGGACTTTGCTCTGCCCTTCTGCCCATTTACATTCATATTTGTAACTTTTTTACACACATAATATGTACGTCTCATCTTTCATAATAAACGAATCCCTCGCGACATTTTAACCACTGCATGGTGTCTTTCTTTAAAAGGTAAGTACCGAATACAAAAGAAAATATTAAATTATATTATATTACTCAGGTGGCTAACAAGTGTATGGTATGCGGTTACTTAAGCGGGATACTCATCCTTTAAGGTTAGACACACAGTGCGCTAGGGCACCTTGCGATTTTATCATTTTTAGGAACGCTGCTACCGACACAGGACCTCTTCAAGAAGTCAGGTAATCCTGGTCACCTCAGAAACACTGCACGAGGTTGTTCAACTATCATGTTGATAATGTTACTTTGGCGAATGCGCTCCAGTTTAAACATAATTTAAGAAGGTATGTCATATATAGAAGGTTATTTATAAAATATTAAAGAGGATGGGCTTCGATAAATTATTACATAGTTTGAATGACAAGAGAAAATGATCGCAACAGTTGGCTACAAGCCAACTGCTGGGATCATTTTCTTGATTGAACATCCAAATAAGATGTATTAGAGGCTCAACCTCATGGATATTAAATTAGACTTCAAATGAAAAAAATAAAAATATTATTCTCTCCTATTACATAATAATATAAACATATAGAAGCGAGTGGAATGCAACAAAAATAATATAATTGGAAGTGAATAGAATCTGTTGCATACAGGATATGTTTTTTAAGAAACGAGAGAGTGTACTCTCCACTTTCTATTCAATAAAAACGAAATGTTTTCACGGATCACACATATTCCTTACTTTTTGCGGACAAATTATATAAGTAAATTTATATTTGTGACGTAAGTGTTCACGAACCCGCCGGTATCGGCATTAATGGGAAAAGTCGCGAAAGTTGCTCGCTCGCTTCGCGGCGACAACTTCGGGCTATGGATGTCACCGGCAAGTTTTAAATGAAGATTTAGGTGCAATACTTATCATGCTAGGTCAGATAAAAACAGAGAATTTACTGTTAAAAGCAACAAGACTACAATCTGATTCTGTGAGATATACAATTGACTTTTTATCTGTTTTAATAATAGTGGCGTCATTTATAAGTTCAGACCATTTTTATTCATATTAAAATATGTAAAGAACTAAATTAAGATTAGTAGTAATCTTCGTCAAATTTTCTTCCCTTCCTGTATTAATTACTAATCAATTGTCTTGTTCAAGATGTGTTTATACATTTTTATTTTGACTCCTAACATAATTAGAGTGGCCGAATATTATGCAAATAAAATACAGTTCACACAAAAAGAACAATGGTTCTTCTTGTCCTTATTGCCATTCTTCCTTTTCGGCTTTTCCTTATGGCAATGGAGACTTGGAATGTAGTATATAAGGTAATCCATATTTATATTAACCTTGAAAAGCTCAAATACTTACAAAATACGAACTCAACATTTTAAATATCTACTTAGTAGGGATTGATGGGTCCAAGACCTTCATAATTTTTCTAGTAAGTTAATATTCTTACGTTTTTCGGCTTCTTAAAACAATCTCGTATAACATAAAAAGTATTTACTATTTCTAATAAGCCACAAATCTAGAAATAAACTACACAACCAACGTCCAAAACTCGTGATAAAAAAATTTTTGACATAGAATTCCGATCGAGTCTCAATGTCATAAATACCGCGAATTATATTTTCCTAAATAAACCTCATGTGATTTTAAATTGCATTTCATTTGACTTTTGACATTTATTAGACTAGATCGGAATTCTATTTTGAACATATTAATTTATAACGAGAATTAGCCCTCTGCACAGACTTTCGCTTTCATACAGCACAAGATTCAATAAACATTGATTTGGCAGCCCTGCGTGGTGACGCACCTGAGGCGACCGCGTTGATTGGCTACTGTGTCATCAGAGCAAGGCGAACCGATCGCGGACCGCGCATAATCGCTAATTGCCATTACGTTAACGAACAAATTCTGTTATCATAGGCGTTGATGAATTTCATTATTTAAGACAACTTCCTACAAATTATTTGATGCTGCGGTATCTTGAGTTGTTTATGACCCATTTAGATGTTTTATATTATAATACGTTTATAGACGAAAACGTATTTACAAGTATTCTTCTTTTTAATTATGAAATAATAATAAATTTTGGTAATGGCGCAAAATTTATATTCAATGACTTTGTAGTGCATATGTGTGTGCGAAGACACAAGTGCACTCTCATAGTCTATCGCATGACAATTTAACTCAATCGAAGAGGGATCAGACGCAAGACCAACGGCTTTACGTGCTTGTCAAGACACTGAGTATGCAACACCAACGACGTCTTAACTCCAAGCAGCTATCAATAATTTCTTGTTAAACCCAATAAGTTCTTGTCGGCGGAACCCGAAAAACAAACACAACAGACCTCTTGCAGAGCAGTCATATTCGTTCATGATGGTGCGCTCCTGACCTGGTCAAAAGAATTATGTTTGGAATGATATTTTTACGAGGGAGAGCTACGCTTCGATACGAATGGGTCGGCTCGACCGGAGTGATACCACGACCTCACAGAAAACCGACGAGAAATAGCGCTTGCGTTGTGTTTCGTCGAGTGAGTGAGGGTACCGGAGGCCCAAAATGATGGCGCAGTTGAATTACCAATACTACCCCAGGAGAGTACCATCTGCGCAATAGTGCCCGAAGCAAGAGCAGAAATACTATGGCAACACCTGCTACGCTGGCCGTGGACTTTTGCAACATCAGGGGAGTACATAGTAACCTTAATGCTGTTCACTACCACCTCGAGACAGCAAAGCCAGCCTGGTCTTCTTACTACTACTACTACTTACTACTACTACGCAGATATTGTCTCCAGCAGACACTTCCTACTTCACCTACCCTGGGTACGAACTAGAACACTTCTCTTTTCTAGAGCCGGAGTGTGCGTGTATGTCAGAGACGATATCAGCTCTCGTCGCCTCATCAATCTTGAAGGTCCTTTCTATCTCATGGCTCCGTGTAGATAGCGACGACCGTCCCCGCGACTATGCGTGCCTCTATAGGTCCCATAGCGGTGACACCGAAACTGAGCAACTCATTGAGCACATCCAGATGGCTTCAGACTTTGTGCAGCAACGGATGCCGTCCGTAGAAATCGTTTTACTTGGCGATTTTAACGCCCATCACGCCGACTGGCTCAGTTCCAGTAAGACCGATCATGCAGAGAGATCTGTTCACGACTTCGCCCTGGCATATGGCCTGACACAACTGGTTACCACACCAACGCGAATCCCAGATGTGGAGAGCCACAATTCTTCACTGTTGGACCTTCTGCTGACTTCTCATCCGGATAGCTACCACGTATCTGTTGGTGCCCCATTTGGTTCCTCAGATCACTGTCTTGTCCGGAGTACAGTGCCTCTCTTGTGCTCGCCGCAATCACGTGCTGCACGCATGCACGAAGCTGCCGTGTGTGGCACTACAAGTCAGCAGATTGGGATGGGATGCGGTCCTTCTTTGCGTCCTACCCTTGGAGACAAGTATGCTTCTCGCCGGATGATCCCAATGCTGTTGCTGATTCTGTTGTTGGTGTGGTGCTACATGGTATCGAGCTTTTCATTCCGTCCTCTGTGGTCCCCATTGGTGACAAATATCGGCCTTGGTTTGGTCCATCTACCAAAAACGCTTCTCACAGGAAGCAGGAAACTTACCAAGCCTGGGCTGATGCGGTGACGGCATGTGATTTAAAAACCAGCGCGTTAAAAAAGGAGTATAACTTTGCCGTAAGGTCCTTTAAAAGAGACATTGCAAGGGCGAAGTCGAAGCACATCGGTAGAATTGGTGAAAGGCTTGAGCGTCTTCTTTCGGGAACTCGTGCATTCTGGTCTCTTGCCAAAGCTATCGAAGGAAATTTCTGCAAACAATCCTTTCCACCTCTTCACATGGGAAATGATTCGTTAGCCCACGACTCAAAAGAGAAAGCCGATCTTCTGGGCAAACTCTTTGCGTCCAACTCGACTTTGGATGACAGGGGACAAGAACCGCCTACCATACCGCGGTATTGTATGCTGAATATCGGGTTCTACCAACGCTCTGTGCGCTTAGCACTTTTATCCCTTGATATCCATAAGTCGAGTGGGCCTGATGGAATCCCCCCTATCGCACATAGCGAAGTCCTTCGATCGTGTTTGACACAAAGCGCTTCTTTCGAAGCTCCCTTCCTATGGGCTTCCTGAGAGATTATGCGAATGGGTTACTAGCTTTTTAGCAGACAGAAGTATTAAGGTCGTAGTCGACGGTGAATGCTTTGAATCCATGTCTGTAAATGCTGGTGTCCCGCAAGGCTGTGTGTTATCGCCTACACTGTTCATCCTCCATATCATATGACAAGTTGTAAATTAGCAGCATTCCTTGTTATGCGGACGACAGCACGAGCGATGTTCTTTATACCGGCCGCGCTAATATCTCTCGGGAAAACGTCATTGAGAGCCGAAACAAACGTGTATTTAAAATTGAGACCTCTATGAAGAAAGTCTCGGATTGGGGCAGACTTAATTAAGTCCGATTTAACATCACAAAAACACAAGTCTGCGCGTTCACCGCAAAAAAGCTGCCGTTGGTTGTATCTCCTCGTTTTGAGAACATCCCTATAACTGCCTCAGCCGATATTGGAATTCTTCGTGTCGACATATCGAGCGAAGTCCAGTTCCGTGGTTATTTAGAGGGTAAGGCTAAATTAGCTTCAAAAAAGCTTGGCGTGCTTAACAGATCGAGACAGTATTTCACGCCGGCCCACCGCCTACTACTTTATAAGGCGCAGGTTTGGCCTCACATGGAATACTGTTCTCATCTTTGGGTAGGGGAACCCTAGTACCAGCTTCTCCCTCTGGAACGCATTCAACGGAGAGCGACTCGAATCGTCGACTGCCAGGATGTTACAAATCGGTTAGACCCCTTGGCGCTGCGTAGAGATGTGGCCTTGCTATGCATCTTCCATCGTCATGCCATCGTCCTACGCAACAGCATTTTCATTTCCATCATTTAGATGATTGGCAGTCCACAGCTGTGCATTTCTCTAGGAATTATCTACCTCGTACAACAAAACTGTGGAATGAGCTGCCGCCTGCGGTATTTCCGGACCAATACGACCTTCAACACTTCAAGAAAAGAGCGTACTCCTTTTTAAAAGGTCGGCAACGCACTTGTAACTCCTCTGGTGTTGCGGTTGTTCATGGGTGGCGGTAATCATTTACCATCAGGCGATCCGTCTGCTTCTTTGCCCCCAAAACCATATAAAAAAAATATATATATACCTACATAAATGTTTTCAAGCTGGCTAGGCTACAGTGGTTCAACCACATATTGTAATAAAATATTCTCCGCTTCCTACCTTAGGTAACTAGGTATTTAATATATCTATCTATATTCTAAGCATACATAATATACTCCTTGTTTTTACCCGATCGAGCACTTCAGGTCACACCTAGTTTAGCTGTTATGAACTTATGATTTACCATACTATGTAGAACTGCGCTAGCTTAGTTCCTGGAAACTTTCAGCATTTGCTTCAGATATTTTATAAACAAATATGTTTTACGCCTTATTGTTTTCTGTTTCTAAAACCATACTGTTGTTTTTGTTTTGAACACATAATTGTAATCTACTAGACTTTGCGCGCGACTTCGCGTGGACTCTAGTTACGCGCCCTCATTCACTAGTATCACACTATGTATGTACCATATCTTTGATTTTACTAAATATATTGAGATAAAATGTGGTTTAGATATTCAGTTAAAGTTCAAGCTACTAAACTGTTATTATATCAAAATCCATTCCATGGTACTGTGTAATGTCGGCAAATATGCAAAATCATTATTTTGGGTTTAGATCCCTATAAATAATTGAACCCAATTAGTTCACAGTTCCCAATTCAATATACAAGCACAGTCTCGTTATATTTTCTACGGTATTGACAAAAAATGGGCCTTTACTAGGCACAAAACAAAATACAATGCCGATTTACAATTAAAGCAATGTAAGTAAGTACTTTATGTTTTTCGGAGTATTATTTGTTTCCGTTGTTTGGTGTTAATAAATACAGGAATTATTTTAAGTGCATGGGCTGTCCTTAAAAAGAAAAATACAATAACAGCTGAAGAATTTTAAGCGACGTTAAATATCTTATATTATGTTAATCCAAGTCATAGTTTAAAAGTGGGTGCCAAATTATATCAAAATACGGTCAGCAAGTCTGGGTGTGATTGAGTATCAAACATTTCAATATCTAGACTTTAACAATTATTATATTTAATTAAAGAGTACAAATGAAGCATAAACTAATTAAAGTAACTGTTAATAAGAGGCGTTAAGAAAGAGATTTTTACACAGCCATTGATACAGTTATACAATCGCGGGCGGCGCAAGCGCAACCGGCGCAATTCACGAACGGACCATTTTGTTAATCGGTTAAGAGGAAGCATTTAATTCAATTATAAAGTAATTGTGTATTGTTCGAAGCATTGTTCGAAGCAATCTAAGTTTTCTGCCTATATCGCTTGAATAACCGGTACTCGATAAAAGACTGAAAGCTATGTATTTACTTGTTTTATAGGATACCTTTAATTTCTAATAGTAGATACCTACTGTTGATATAATTGAAGAATTTTAAGGTTATTTATTATAGAAGTTTTATGTATATATCTTACCAAGAAGTTAGACAGGCGCATGCATACTAAATCAATATTATTAAAGATCTTATGAGAACTATGCTTTGGAAAGAAGGCCCATCGCGATTCTGGATATAATTGTAATTTGTAAAAGGTAGACAATGCAACACAGGTTTAACAAGCACAGGAATCAGGATTTAACATTTGTAATATTTTCTTTTTGTCAATAAGTAAATTTTTATGTTTATTTAATTATAAATTACAGCCTGCTTGCTTTTTTCATTACAAAACTAGCGAGTTAACGACATAAAATGATTCATTCATATACATACAATATAAATTATTTATGTTCGTTTTAAACGTATGAACATTCTTCCGATAGCATTTAAACTTTGGCGAGTTGTAGTGTGTAACCCCAGCGTTACCCATAAAAGTAAAATAAAAGAATGACGAAAGATGTAAAGAGTTATTGCACATCCGGGTATAACAAGTGACTAAGAAATAATTTGATATTACCTCATATTTAACCTTTATCGCTACTAGTGACCCACATACTGGTATACAGGTTGCCTTGCACCTTTACGAATGTCGTGAGTTCAAGCCTCGTGAACTGCTGACACTAAAGCGAAGTAAAGATACCATGAGAAAGTTCCACCTTTAGATTACTTCCTTGAATTCGCTAAGCGCGTTAACGTTAACTAATAAGTTGCCCGAGAGAGGGAGATCAAATCATATAGCATTCATTTTATTTTATAATTTCAAATTAATCTATTAAGTCGCCGCGGCACACCGGTGGCCAGCCGCAATAGCTTTTTAATGTTGGTTATCCTATGACTTGATAGATTAAAGGGATATAAATGAAACTTAAGATTTAAGTGTGTAAATGATTTCAGCCGTAAAACTTCGACCAATCAAAACAAAATTGTTTAAATTAAAGTTCTTATCTAGTGTAAATTTTATAAATATCACAAATTATATTCTTTTAAAGTTCCTGCGGAATCGATTCAGACATGAGGAGATCCGCAGGAAAACTAAAGTTGCCGACATAGCTCTCCGGATAGCCAAGGTGAAGTGTCAGCGCACATAGCGCGTAGAACCGATGGCCGTTGAGGCAGAAAGGTTCTGGAATGGCGGCCACGCACTGGAACACGCAGCAGGGCAAGCGGCAAGCGGTTGGATGTGGGTGGCCCAAGACCAATCTGTGTGGAAAACCTTGGGGGAGGGACATAAATTGCATTTCAATTCACATTTGACGTTTATGAGACGATGAGTCTATGAGAGATGTGTATGTTAGACCTTTAAATTAGGCTCTTTATACACCATGCAAACAGATTAGATAATAGGTAATTACTACGTAACCTGTAACCTCTTTGAAGGTAGTTATAAAACTATTGCATTATACTGATTAGCACTGTGCAGTATTAAAATTTTGCTAACATTTTGCTGTAAAACATAGCTTGATTGAAATGAATACACGTCATACAATGGGAATATTTTTGAGCAAAGCGGATATTATTGTAATTGGCGCTGCACCCTCAAAACAAACTATAATTTAAAATTTAAAAATATATTCATAATATTTCTTGGAATGAAGTACGCTAACATCAGATCAGAGGTAAAAACTATTCAAAATAGTTTCTTGGAATGAAGTACACTAACATCAGATACACAGATATATATAACACAGATACGACTGGGAAAAATCCATGACGCTCGGTGAGCACCACATCAGGTACATTTTTTATTTATTCAATGCAAAAAGAAATGCTACTTAGAATAATTATTTATGGCAGCAAACAATATTATTGGTGGTTATATGGTTATATCATGGCTTATATAAAAGTCTTTTGGCCGGGCACGCCACGATCGTAGCGGTAAGTCCCGTGTTTGAGGAGTGGCTGGAGAGGTGGCATGGCGCCCTCACCTTCCGGCTGACACAGGTAATGACTGGCCACGGTTGTTTTGGCCAGTTCCTGTGTCGTATAGGCAGGCAAGAGACGCCTTTGTCACCACTGCGGCGACTGCCGCGACGTTGTTGAGGACACGGCGCTGCACACTTTGGCGGATTAGCCACCTGGGCATCGCAGCGCCGTGAGTTAATCGCGGCAGTCAGATTGGTCGTTTCGCTCCCGGCCGTAGTTCAGTGTATGGTCCGGAATGAGAGGTCGTAGCGGGAGAGGGAGCGCTTAAACCTTCTCCCCAACCGCAGAGCCGGGCGCCAGAGGGTGCGAGATGACCTCCAGCCAACCTGAAGTTTGACCCGAGGGTGGCGGGCTTCGTGGGCCTGCCCGCCATCCGAACAGCACCAGGTCCGAGAGGCGGTGTGCGTGTTCCCACGCACGCCTCTGTGTCGAGTCCGTCTCCCTTCTAGTGGGGGAGGGGCACAGTAGGGAAGAAGTGATCATAGGGTAGGTCTTATCGTATAGTGGCCTGCCGTTTCATACGGCGGGCCGAAACCTAGTCGGGGTCGCGACCGCATGTGCAAGTGATTCGCGCGGCCCCGTCGATAGTGGTTTTGTCGAGGAACACCGTGGTAGGTTTAGTCGGTATTCCGGGAGGTCCTTTTTACATCGTTTCAACATCTTTCTTTTACTCCGGTGAGTCCGACATAACCCCTCCGCCCGCCCCCGCGAAGGGGTAGGCGTCAATGCATTCCACCAGGTAAAAAAAAATGTCGTTTGGCAACGGTTGATACATACTTTATTAAATAAACTGATAGAAACTGTGATCACAGCATATTTATTATTTATAATATAACGCCGCGCGTCTGCCTGTCTGCCTGTTTGCGATAACTTGAAAACTACTGAATTAATTTTCATGTGTTTTCACCAATAGATAGAGTGATTCATGAAGAAGGTTCATGTGTATAATTTGTGAAGGTTACCCGTGCGTAGATGGGGCAGGTCGCTAGTTTATATTATAATATAAATAAAATAAGATGCTAAGAATTTATCACTGAACGTAACTCAAATCTTAATTCCAATTTTCGTATCTTTGTTTTACATCGACTTGACAAGACGTAAAGTGCCCGGCGGCGCACTACATGTTGACAAGCCAATAAGAAAGATCCTTAAAGATTAATTTCACAGAGGATTTTGAAGGTTGTGGTCGTGTATATATTTTGCTTTAAAATAAATAATCAGTAACAACGGTTCCTAGTTATTGATAGGAAAACCTTTTAGCTCGCAACATCCCACTCGTAATTAGATTTGCTCATGTTCTGAGGTTTACTTCAATATTCTTAATAATAATAATAATAAATCGTATCGCTGAGTCCAGGGCACTCATCGGCAAGCTTATCTGTTTCAGGGAGGGTAATACACGACCGAGAGTGATGCGTTATGTGACTCGGGCGTTTGCAGGGACTGACGTATGTCCCCAAGATTATGTCGCCCGGGTTACAGAACGCATCGACTTCCTGAAGCAGAGAATTTGTGCGTGGGCAAGCCGAGTGAGGCGCTACAAAAAAAGAGCTGATCGATATGCCCAAAATCGTGCATTCCAGAGAGATGAAAGGTGGGTGTACAGAAGGTGGGAGCATCCTGATTCTAGTGGGGATGGTTGTCTACCACATACAGAAGCCACGACTGCTTTTTGGCGTAGTATCTGGTCAACGCCCGTCGACCACGAAGAGGGGGATTGGTTTGGGGATGTTAGGCAGGCATGCGACACTATACCTCAAATGGAGCCAATAAATATACGACCAGAAGACGTTTCTTGTGCGGTTCGTTCGTTACCAAACTGGAAAGCACGGGACCGGACGGACTGCACAACTTGTTGAAACTTGAAATGGTTCCGCAGTGCGCATGCATGCTTGGCATCCCTATTCCAGTCATCTTTGGAATCAGGATCGCTGCCTGAGTTTTTGACCACTGGCACCACTCATCTGCTCTACAAATCAGGTAGTGTCACGGACCCAAAAAATTATAGACCGATAACATGCCTACCGACGGTCTATAAACTTCTTACATCCATTTTGAGATCTAAACTTTCACTACATATTACAGCAAATAACATCATGTCTGTATCTCAAAATGGATGTAGAAGTGGCGCCCGTGGTACTAAAGAGCTACTCCTAATTGACATGACCATCAGTCAACAAATACACTGCCTTAAGAAAGATCTTGCGACATGCTGGATAGATTATAAGAAAGCCTATGACTCTGTACCTCATGCATGGCTCTTGAGGGTGCTGGAGTTGTATAAAGTTGATGCAACTCTTTGCACTTTCTTGAAGTCATGTATGAGGCAGTGGAGAACGGTTTTACGCTATCCAGGATGTCGCCAGATCGGGGAAAGCGGTGTATTTATCAAGATCAAGCGAGGTATATTTCAGGGCGACAGTTTGAGTCCCTTATGGTTCTGTCTAGCGCTGAACCCTCTTAGTACTTTACTGGAGAGTTCAGGGCTAGGCTATCGATTGTGGAGAGATGGTCAAGTTATATCCCACCTTCTTTACATGGATGACCTAAAACTATTTGCCTCCACCAGACCCCAACTGACGGCGTTACTTAAGGTAACGGAAACCTTTAGTAATTCCATCAGGATGGAGTTTGGTGTTGACAAGTGTGCAGTTATGTATGTAAAGCGAGGCAGGGTTGTGGAATCTGATGGCATTGAACTCTCAGATTTTACTAGACTTAGGTCTCTCTCTGCAAACGAAACCTATAAATATCTGGGTATGTCACAGGCATTAGGTATTACTGAGGACGGTACGAAACGGACGTTGCGGGAGCGCTTCTTTGGCCGTTTGAAAAAAATACTGAAAAGTCTTTTGTCAGGCGGCAACAGGGTGCGCGCCTGTAACGGTTGGGCCATGCCGATCCTTATGTACTCCTTTGGCATACTCAGATGGACGCAAACGGAATTAGATGCCCTGGATAAAAAGGTGCGTACACTGTTGACTGCATACCGAATGCACCACCCGCGCTCCTCGGTAATGAGATTGTACATCCCACGGAAGTGTGGGGGTCGCGGTTTTTTAAATGCCAAGACCCTCCACAACCGTGAAGTGTGCAATCTCAGAGAATATTTTCTCCGAACCGATGTGGGCGTGCATCGCGATGTAGTCGCAGTGGATACGGGCTTTACCCCGCTTGCTCTGGCTAAGGAGAACTGGCGCAAACCTGTTATGCTTGAAACTGACGAGCGCAGGGATGTATGGAAAGGAAAAGAGCTGTATGGACGCTTTTTTCGGGCCCTGAATGGGCCCGACATAGATTTTCAGTCATCGGTGTCCTGGCTACGTTTCGGCGATCTCTTCGCTGAGACCGAAGGTTTTGTATGTGCAATAATGGACGAAGTTGTTATGACGAACAACTACCGGAGATATATCCTGAAGGATGGGACGGTTGACATATGTTGGGCATGTCACCAGCCCGGAGAATCTCTCAGACATATTATCTCCGGTTGTTCTCGTCTTGCCAATGGAGAGTATTTGCATAGACACAACCAAGTAGCCAGGATTGTCCATCAGCAACTTGCCTTAAAGTATGACCTTGTGGAATCTGAAGTGCCGTATTACAGGTATGTGCCCGATCCAGTTCTCGAAAATGGTCGTGCTACTTTGTACTGGGATCGGTCTATCATCACTGATAGGACAATTGTGGCGAACTAGCCAGATATTGTGCTGAAAGACCGATTGGAGCGCCGAGCAATGATCATCGATGTTACCATTCCGCATGACGAGAATCTTGTGAAAGCTGAAAAAGAAAAAGAGTTGAAATACTTAGACCTAGCTCACGAGATTGTCGACATGTGGCGTGTGGACTCGGCGATCATTGTGCCGATAGTCATTACAGTCAATGGTTTAATACCTAAGAGCCTCGACCACCACCTGCAGAGGCTCGCGTTAGATGGCTGGATCAAGTCCTTGATGCAAAAGGCAGTACTACTCGATACGGCGCGTATTGTGAGGAGATTCCTCTCTCTGGGGCCCTAACCACCGGCAGCTTGGACCCTGTTCCCGATGTCGGTGGGTCATTTCAGTTTTTATATTTTTAAATATGTATAGATTTTATATTTATATTTAAAAATGTAATTATTATTGAAATTAAACTGCTATATACGGATTTTATCGCGTTGTTTATTTGACACTTTATTACAAAATTTTGAAAATTGTTACACTTCTACTACTATTAAACTTTACTAATTTTTAAGCTAATTAAATTATTATTAAACTATTTAGATTTAATTTATTTTTACACTTTCCCCGACGTTTCGGTTGCTTTTCAGCAGCCATGGTCACGGGGAGACTAAGATGGCAGTTGTCTCAATGTTCCAGTGTAGTTATTTCAAAGTACCCGAACATAATTTAATCATTGGTGTTTCTATTTACGCAGAATGAGCTCAAAGTATCATAAAGTCTAGCTGTGGTTTGCTTCTTCTTGGGTTTGACTATTTTTATTACTGGATCCCAAGCTGGTGGTACATTCCAACCATCTTCTCTATTAAAATTAGGATGTTTTTTGATTTCAATAGCCTCGCGAAGCATCCTTGGTAGGAATCGGTGTTCTTTAGCGAGAATCTGTGGTTTGTCAAATCTCAGGTAGTGGTTGCTCCCCTGTTGCACATGTTCACACACAGCAGACTTCAACGAGCGTTGGTGTTTTACATCAGCTATGTGTTCTTTTATCATACTTTGAGCCACACTGTATATAGGAAAAAGACCCATACAAATAGGTACTTAAACGGTGAATCTCACCACCATCCTAAACAGTTAGCTACCGTGGGAATGTCTTTGTTTCAGAGAGCCCATGGGATCTGTGACAAGAAACACCTGGACGCCGAGCTTCAACATGTCAAGCAAGTACTGCAAGACAACAAGCTCCAACAACCGCGCCGCTGTCACAGATCCCGAGAAAAGCCAGCCACAGTCGAGCGCCAGCCTGCTATACTGCCTTATGTAAGGGGTGTCACTGACAAGATTGGCTACATCTTGAAGCGAGCTTCAATCAACACATACTTCAAGCCGCCAACGAAGATAAGTCAATTTTTACCATCCGGTAAGTGCCAACTACCTTTACAAGATGCAGGGGTCTATAAAATAGATTGTGACTGCGGACTCTCATACATTGGTCAAACCAAGAGAAACATAGGCACCCGCATAAAAGAACACATAGCTGATGTAAAACACCAACGCTCGTTGAAGTCTGCTGTGTGTGAACATGTGCAACAGGGGAGCAACCACTACCTGAGATTTGACAAACCACAGATTCTCGCTAAAGAACACCGATTCCTACCAAGGATGCTTCGCGAGGCTATTGAAATCAAAAAACATCCTAATTTTAATAGAGAAGATGGTTGGAATGTACCACCAGCTTGGGATCCAGTAATAAAAATAGTCAAACCCAAGAAGAAGCAAACCACAGCTAGACTTCATGATACTTTGAGCTCATTCTGCGTAAATAGAAACACCAATGATTAAATTATGTTCGGGTACTTTGAAATAACTACACTGGAACATTGAGACAACTGCCATCTTAGTCTCCCCGTGACCATGGCTGCTGAAAAGCAACCGAAACGTCGGGGAAAGTGTAAAAATAAATTAAATCTAAATAGTTTAATAATAATTTAATTAGCTTAAAAATTAGTAAAGTTTAATAGTAGTAGAAGTGTAACAATTTTCAAAATTTTGTAATAAAGTGTCAAATAAACAACGCGATAAAATCCGTATATAGCAGTTTAATTTCAATGAATAATATTCGCGTAAATAGAAGACAATATTATGTAATTATTAGAAAAAGAAAGTAATAAAGAGAATAATAATAATAATAATAATAATTATGTTATTTTATTTAATGTTTATTTCAGTTAAGTTACACATATATTAACATTTACTGTGACAGCCACACTAGGCACAGCCTGTGTCGTGGCCATCAAACTATACGGATTGTCATATACCTAGAACTTAACTATTACAAATAACTAATATGCATGAATAAATAGATGTGAAAGTGGTGTTAGTGAGTGGATGTTTGAGTTAGTTATGGTGAGTATTTATAATAGTGTGTGAGGTATGGAGTGTGTGTATGTATGTGTGTGTGTAAATGAGTGTATAAGTTTTATAATATCTTGTATGATGTATTTAGTGTCACTGTGGAGTAGTATATTTTACTTATAGAGACTAGCTAAATGAAACGTCATAAACAATAATCACTGTCAAAAACTTAGGAGTAAACTATTGTTTACAGTTAGGTAATTCACAAATGTGTATACACATTTTTATTAAATTTAGATTATTTATTTAAAGTCAGCTTTTAAACATGTTCCAAGGATTAAGCGGTTTCTATAAACATCTGTAGGTAGTATATTATAGTCCGCACATAATGGCTGTTGTCGATATATATTCGAAGCGATTGATTAACAATGATAAGCACGTGTATTTCGATGAGACATATCCTGAGCAGCGGCATTATTACGTATTCTGTGGCATCGCGTATATTACTAGGTGGTGCTGCTGTGTGAATAAAAGCAATATACTTAAACGCATATTACATTTGTTCTTTAAATGAATAAAAATGGATGCTTCCATTTAACAAAACCATTCCAGGCTTAATTAATAAAAGGAAAATATTAATTTTATTGTTTAAGTATCAATATTGAATCGATAGCGCAATGCTTTGAAAGGCTGTATAAAACTCGTACAGGACAACAATTTATATGATTTACTAGCAGTTGTTCCAAACATTCGTGATTTTTGTTTCCGTTGTTTTAATGAATCTCAAATACTGGAGATGCCTTTAAAAATTGTTGGTAAAATGCCTGTAAAAACAGCGTTGTAGGTACGACACCTAATATGCATGCAACAGTTTCCAGCCAGCATGATAGACACATTGTTTTATGACTTTCTTAATTTAACGGACCCTGACAACTATAACTAGTTAGATCAAATATGGCCACGTATAAATGTTACTTAATAACCTAATTAATATTTATATTATATTTTCTTTAAATATGCTTTTAAGCACTTAACTCACACAAAAAGTATAATAGAAATTACACATTGTATGACACAGAAAGCCGACCTCGAATTACTTACATAACATTGACTTACATAAACCTAAGTTCAATAACAGCGTACAAAACTGCCTCGAGTTAAACTAATGAGTATAATTAAATATAGTTTAAAAATATAATTTAATTTGAATTACTATATTCAAATTAAATTATATTTTTAATTTAATTACCTGCGTCGAACCCATATTTTAACATGCGCCAGTAAATGTAGAACAGACTAGTCTACCTCAAAACAGTACCAACAACTGTCCCGTGACATTTTTATAAGCTACACTATGCAAACAAAAATGCATCTAATTGCAATGGTAATAAGCTTTGAAATGCTTTTCTACGCACTTAAAGTTCGGAGGTCGCAGACGTAGTGAAGAAACGCTTATATAACAGATAAAATACTTGCGTTGTGAAATATACAACTACTCGTACATCTGCAGTTATTTTAGACATTTCATTGTGTTTGTCTGAGTATTTTCGACACATGTTTAAATGTCATTTGTTAGTATTTAAATATTGAATTGAATTTAATTGAAGATATTCTCAGTAGCGGCACAGAGACCGGGCACTGTGCTATGTAGACGGCAATAGACTTGCCCCATATTATGTAAGGCCTAAAAACTATATCGCTAGCGAAACGTGGATTTGATATACTTCTGCCTACCCTTTCTGGGATATAAGCGTGAGACAATGTATAATAATAATAATAATAATAATAATATTCTATCACATACACACAACACCATCTAGCCCAAACTAAGCAGAGCTTGTACTATGGGTACTAGACAATGGATAAACATACTTATATACTTTTTCTTTTGTAAATACGTACATATTATACATAGAAACACCCAGACCAAGACAAACATCCATGTTCATGCACACAAATGTTTGACTTGTGCGGGAATCGAACCCGATGTATGTATGTATGTCTGTCGTACAACAAATTATCCAATTCTGGAACACTATTTCTAATATTCGCGATTCTAAAGACTAGATCTGTTGAAACTATTATATCCAACAGTCTAAGACTACTACCCCTTTCACTACGTTATTATTTATTAAAAGAACCTCCTCCTTTTTTGATGTCAGTTAACAAATCTCTAAATACTGTCGTAATTACCACAGCTAGTTTTGTAAGAAAGGTCGACACACACATGTAATACTGACAGCAGAAACTAATCTAGATCAAATTATAATAAGCATTTAATTATTTTAACCAAATACCACCTTTAAATTTGAAACTCTCTCCAAAATAAAGTCGTCGATATAAAAGTGTAATAGTAATAAAACCGGCTAATATATAATTAATCATAAAAATATATGTTATTACATATATCAAGACAATTTCCGTGTCCACTTTCATATAGAGATACATTTTAAGAGTATTTTCATATTTAATTTAATGGACTTCCTCGGTGGCACAGCGGTTATGAATGCAATGCTGCTGAACATGAAATCACGGTTTCGTCTTCGGGTCGTACAAAGTGTTATTAGATTTTTCTGTCAAGAAATTGGGGTCAAGATCCTGGCGGCAATATGCTCACTGCCAATTACGTGGAAATTTAAACTACAATTGACGAAATGTTGGTTAAACATCTCTGCTTACTTCTTCGGGAATTCAAACATGAGCTATTACATTCAGACTATATATGTAATATAATCGTGTGAATTTTATTGGTCAATTCACTCAATAGAGGTCGACTGCGATATTGCGCATTATGTGACAATAGGTTATATCGCCTTTTATGGACTCTTAACTTATGTAAACTGTACTGCATTTGCATCCATTGTGAGCTCGTTACATTTCTACGTATCACTTACTTCAATAATTAGTTTATTGTTACGTTTGCATAGTAATTTATTTGTCTGCTTGCGGATACAACAGACGTGGTCCTACCCGAAAGTAAGTTTAAAATAAATAATCCTAGACGTAGATCGCAACGCCACCTACCGGGCCCAATCATGAAACTAAGTAGGTAAACTAGAGACCCACTCAAACACACACAAAAATGTTCATCGATATCGGTTCAGCCCTTTAGGATAAGTTCAATGACAGACGTACAGAATTATTATATACCTATTTAGGTTATCGACTTCACTCGTCTTTTTAATGAAGCATATGTTATTTTCCAGTTTAGGCTATCTCCATACCAGGTTTCATCAAAATTTGTTTAGCGGTGTATCCGTAAAAACGTTACAAATAGACAGAGTTGCTTTTATATTTATAATGTAAATGGAAATCGTCCCTGCCTTTTGCCAATGCTAATGGTCATAATTGACAACAAATACGAAAACATATTTTTCTGCGATACCTTATTATTAATATAAATATTGGCACTTGAATTCAAATCTCAAATCGTAATGTTTAGTTAGTAGGAATGATTTATGTTTAAATATAAACAACAACTTCGTCCAACTTAGGTTCTTTAAAAATCCATTAAATATACTTACAATTTCATTGAATTTAAAACAGGTCGATAAGTAGTACCGTGATATGCAGAAAACTATACAATAAATAAAACTCTTTTACAAACGTTAAGACCAGCTTTTTAGAACTGAAGAATGAATCTTTAATATATATTAAAGATTCATTCTTCAGTTCTAAAAAGCTGTCGACGATATCTTTAACGTGAATGTGCTTGTGGAAGATTTAAAAATATGATCACACAGATCATATTTAAAAAAGAAACATATTTTGTCGGTAAGACCCACGTGAGGACGAGCATATTACTGTCTACCGGGCATCTATCTAGACCCAGCGCTGCTACAACAAATTCCATTTAAAGAAAATGTAATAAAATTTAGGAATCAAACCCAAGACCATATGATCAGCAAACATAAGTGCAAAATTGTGCCGCGGGACTAACGACGCAGTCAGATTAGTGGTTGTAAGCATGATTTGTAAATGCATCCCTCTACCGAAACAATCGCTCAGACGAATAAATTGTTATGCACTAACCTATAATTAATTCATATAAGCCATACCGAGGTCGATGGTCCAGCTTTCTCTCTAAATCATGTCAGTATAAAAACACAAACTGACATGACACTTTAAACCGGGCGATTATCTTTTTTCTGTTCCTCAGTTAATACCTACTTATCTTTAAATACAGGAATGCATTGCAAAACCATGTAGGTAATATAAAGAAAAATTTCCTTTATAAAAATTGTTGTTGTCAAAATAAAGGCTAAAACAGTTAGTATCTTAGCATTTACCAATTAGAATATAAAAAGCGGAAGAACCTACAGCTCATCCACGGATTCAAATAGAATACGGCAATGCCGTGATTGAACTTCATCATTGTGGTCACCGAATTTAGAGTATTTGCAGTATCCACTTCCCTTCGAAAATACACCATACGCTTCCATATACCGCTAAACAACCTATTTTATTTGCCTCTATCTACCTATTTAAGTTCCCTCTTCAAATATTATACAATTCATCTTGTTTTGTTTTATTTTATCTTTACTTTTCTTAGATTAGCTTTCTTACTTTTCCACTTGACTAAGTGTTAACACCTAGTTAAACCGAGTTAGGTTACAGGCTTGCCTAGTTTGGGGTCAATTTAACACTGTATTTTGCATAATTTTTAGAGATAAAGAAAACTATTTGACAACCAAACGCTTAATCAACTTTAAAATGGAATATACAGAAATCAGGTCTACCTATGGTTAAACTTATGATAGAACCCTTAGCTGTCAGCTAAAGAAGTAGCAGTTGGATTTATAAGCACGTGACCGCAACCTGATATCTAAATAGAAATAGTACCTTAGGGTAAATACTTGACAATATATTATATAAAAAGACTTCTTAGCGTAGATACATTGTCAGTGGCAGCTAGCAATGCGTCACGATATGAAGTGTGTGTATGCGAGTAAATTTCAAGTGCAAGGTTGAATATAATTGTGGGGACAGAAACATTTTTCGCCATATTGGCTGTTTTCTACTAAATGTAGTTGCTATTCTGAGATATCAAGTTTTACTATGGATGGATGTTCATGATAAACAGAGTAACTTATATAGTTTTATAGACAAGTACTAAAATATATTTATATAGAATAATCTATCACAAAAGTGAATTCGAAAGTCAGTTCGTGCGCATCATCCGCAATCATCAGGATTCTATCCTCAAATGGAACAAAACGTATAAAGTATTTCGATCAAGTATAATTCTTGAACACTTTGCTAAAATATGGTTATGCATGTTATTTTTATATCTTCTATAGCAGTTGACTAAAGTGTAATTTGTATTGGTTGAAAAATTTAAATGTTTCTGTATGAATAATATCAAATTCCACATTTGGTGGAGCCAATCATTAAACAGACATCAATCATGGGTATCGAGAGCGACCCAATAAACATCGCTAAGTTGCACTCGAGTTAAAATCTCATTACCACATTATAACGTACGTACGGTTTCATTTAAGGTCGCTGGTCTGCACGACCCTGAGCTAAGGAATTAAATTGTTTGCATTTCTTTATGTAGGCTACGAATTTATCAATGAATAATGGCAATGAAGTCAACCTATTAACTTATAATTGCCAGACATTGACTGGCTGAATTGAATGCTTGTTATTCTTTTTTTTTTGCGCTGTAGTCGCTTTTAAGTAATTTATTTCTAATACGTTTGGTGAATGGACAGCTTAGAATTTCTTTTGCGCTCTAGAATTATGTATGATCGCAAAAAATTGTGCTAATAATAAAAATGTAGTTGTTCCGATATCTGACTCACAAGTGTATATTTTGTCGTATACTTATAAATTCTTCGGGTTTCTTATTGTTCCGAAGTTTTCGTTAGCATGCCGCGATATAAATGCACAAGCAATCATATTTAAAGTTACAGTTGTGTAAAACAGTTTTCTCCAACAAAAACTGTTTATAGCGTATATTAAAATAAAAAAAACATGATTTTAAGACAAGTAGAGCGTCACTCTATCCCCACGCCTACATTCATAAGAAACTCTTCAACCATCGTCCTAATAAGGACAAAAGTTATATTCTACGCAGACTACGATACCAACAAAATACATCGCAGTATAATATACATTAGTAACCTGCGTAATACGAAGGCATTTATCTTCCATCACACAATGTCGACCGAATGCATAATTTTTTATTCATTCTATGAATGATTCGTATTACAATATGAGTCAGCTGTGCAAACAGGATACAAGCGGTGTACTGGTTTGTAAAGCCAGGCAAAATATAAGGTCTGTCAATACCACGTTGGACTTTATATTACCACTCTTTAGTAACTTCAAAGTGTCAGATTGTGCTAAAGCGGTTAACAGAATATAAGATCATATTGACTGACAGTATTTAATACTCGTGAGACCCCTGTGAATAAAGCCCTAAATTCAAAAGTTACAATAATATCAAAAACATCTAGATTAAACTTAAGAAATTGCGACATGTGGTATGTGGATGCGGTAGTCATCTAACGTCTCTACCACACTAAGAGGCTTACCGTAGCTGCTTTGATAAAGGGTCTGACGCAGAAGGCAATACTCCACGCATTGTGAAGAGGTATCTGTCCCTGGAGACGTAAACTGATCCCGATGAAGATAGATCTCGTAAGTTTTTGTCCCGTGTGGGGATCGAACCCACAACACCCAACGAGGCGGTAGTGGCGAGGCGACCACTTGAACCACTGCGCCATCCTTACATTTAGATATAGCTAAGAATACCTTAAAGTAGCTGTTTACTAGACTATGTGAGTAGTCTGTCCTTATTTATAAAGTATATGTAGATATATGTTCGTTCCTGTGTCATTCATAGAATTTAATTATTTGGTAAGATGTGCGCTCGCGAAGGTTAGTTTGTGTGAAATATTCAGCAAATTAAATGTCTGTCCTTTTTAGGTAACATAATTAAAATAATATAAACAACATATTTTTTTCTATAGAACGTTCATAATTATCATTATAAAAAGCTATTTTAGGAGATTTATTGATTTAAAAAAGCAATAACTCTTAGGTTATTTTACGTTTCAGCATGCAAAAGATTGATATAAATACGTCTACCTACACACAAACATAATTTCGAGAATCGCAAACATAACAACTATCTAATGAGCTCCTAACAAGGCGGATCATTGCTGAACATCTATTATTGCAATATTGTGCTGCAACTATAAGTACTACGTCTATAAACAAACATTGTGAACGACATCACGTTTATGTAATCAGTCTACTGACCCGTTCAGTTAATGGATCTCTTCACGTCGTACCCGTTCATGACAACCACCTTACATGCACTTAACCGCTACACTGGTTTCAAAACAAACATTCTAAAATAGAAAATAACAGCTCAATTATGAGTTTCAGTCTGTACATCTTTCTATCACAACAAACTCAGAATGCAAGAAAATAAACTTAGTATTTTCTTGAACACAGATAAACAATGGGAGTTAATTTTTATTTACAAGAACATTCTTAGAATTGTGTTTCTAGTCAGTTAAATCCCAGTGACTATCGACGTGAGCACACGATTAAGAAAAGCATACCTATAGCTAATTATAGATACCTTCAACTAATTTAAGTGCTTGCTCTTGAGTCACAATTTTTTTATGCAAACGTGTAAAGGCTTGTACACATAGAGACAACGCAACACACAAATCAAACTTTTTTGTTCGAGATCTGTAGATCATATATAGAAGGCAACGATCACGGGCTGTATCTTTTCGATTTGGCATTAAAATATTTTTCTACCCTTAAAAAGAGTACGCTACGGCCGGCGGTAGGAGCACCCCGGGACTCCAAATGTGCATTTTGTTCATAGGGCCGTGACATTCGCATCTCTGCGTTGCAATTGTGAGACAGCGTGCGCTACTCCAATATTTGTAGCGATGTCACAGGGCGTGAAATCTGTTGCCAGAAATTCCTTCAGACTGTGACCTGTAGCCCTAACAATACAAATTCATCGTCAACAGTTGTGTAACAAATACACAAACGAAACAAAACGTTTGTATTTGAAGAAGATTTAGTATGGATCCCTTCTAACACGCACATTTGCCACGCGTATTTGTCACGGCTCGAGGTTACAGCCTGTGTCTTGTCACAGAGATGTGGACCCAGCTTTAGTGTATTAAGAGTCTATGACGTCAACTACGGCCAATTCCATTCACTAAAGAGTGAGTGAAATTGACTATGACTGCAGTTGTAGCCAGTCTATGAATGTGTGACTAATTTATATTATTCGAACAACGTTAAAAAAGACAACAAGTAAACTGTTTTTGTTTTTATCAGGTCAGTTTTTATTTGAAACAACATTTTGCCCGCGGTTTCGCTCGCGTTGTCAATAAATTTCTATGCCTCGAAACAGTACTTTTTTCTGTATAAAAGAAATATGTCCATTTCTGTTCCCCTGACACCTTGTATGCAAAATTTCATGATGATCGGTCAAGTAGTTAAGGCGTGAAAGCGTAACAAACAAACAAAGTCACATTCGCATTTATAATATTAGTCAGAATTATCCTTTCTGTATGTCTCAACTTTTATAATATTAGATCAATCACTAACCATATGGAAGACTAACAAAATTTTTCATTCGTAATAATACGAAACATTATGTACGCAGTTGTTTTCAATAAATATTTATTTTGACTAGCGAGCGTAGGCTCGTAGGTTTGCGCGTAAAATTATAAAGGTTATTTGTGATGGGTTGACTGATCCCATACACCTTGGCTTGCTATATTTAGGTTTTATTTTATTGAGGCTACATCGTCATAGGTTACGTAGTACGTTAATATAATGGTGATGTGCAACGCTGTCAAAATGTAAGTTATACACCTCTGCTTTCCCTTTCAGAGACATAATATTATCGTGAGTCTTTGTATGAGTAAATTAATCATGTAATTTCTTTGTTAGTATTAGATCAAAAAAGCTGATGTGGCTTAACATATTTTCGACACATAATATAATGGAAACCTTTATACATTAATTACTGTGGTAATTTTCTTGTACCTTATAATCGGTAGCACAGTGGTAAATAAAACGCCATACTTTCATTTATTCTTTGCATTTGCATTACTAACACAAATTAATAATTAGTAATTTAGAAACTATTACTGCTACTATCTACCGAGACGCAAGTAATCTTTTAAATAAAAACATATTGAATACTCCATACTTAATATTTATTCATTACGCAGGGCTATTAGATATCTTTATATTCTTATAGGTCTATTTTCCAGTGACTTATTGTGCACCAGGCACAGTAAGTCATTGGGCAGCGTGATTCGCAATCGACTGTCTCCGATACCTCAAATGTTATTAAGCTTTCCTGTCAAGAAATTCTGAGTTACAGCACGAAATCTAGATGCCCAAAAGCACTGAATACACATTACTCCGTACCAGTAGACAGTACCTCTATCTAATTACACGAGACCTAAAAATAACTAACCCTTGAAGGATCAAAATACCGTTATGTAAACGGTATATTGCTTTATTCGAGTAAATTTTAAGAGGTGGTAGCCCAATGGATAAGGTATTCGACTGGCGATCGATAGGTTACGGGTTCGAATCAAATCCGTTACATAAGCCTACTACTAATACAAGCCTTCTAGTTTATTTGGAGGAGTTAGGAATAATATAATAAATCATCGGCCTCGATGGCGTAGTGGTTAGTGTAACCGACTGCCACGCCCGAGGTCGCGGGTTCGATTCCTGCACAAGTCAAACATTTGTGTGCATGAACATGGATGTTTGTCTTGGTCTGGGTGTTTCTATGTATAATATGTATGTATTTACAAAAAAAAAGTATATATGTATGTTTATCCATTGTCTAGAACCCATAGTACAAGCTCTGCTTAGTTTGGGCTAGATGGTGTTGTGTGTATGTGGTAGAATATTATTATTATTATTATTATTAATACTAGTAATGTATAACCAACTTGCTAGTAATCTTATTAAAAAGAAAAATAATAACTAATAATATTTCATATACATATTCTCATTTTTAATATTAGTTACTAATATAAAATGCATTAATACAAATTTCAAAGTAATAAGCAAATTTTCATGGTAGTATGTGTACGATTGATTATTTTGATAACACAAATATTATAGTTTCTAACACGCTTTGATTAACTTCACTTATATGCGAGTAAACAACATATTTTCTATTCTAATTTTCTTTCAATTATATAATTATTATAGTTTTCACTACGAACTTCAAAGTGAATTTCTATAATAAGATCTAGAATAGCACAGATCGCTAATCACTCGTCATGTCGATAGTCAAATATTAAAACCAGATAGGTAATAAAAAGCTGGCTTTTAACTTTAAAACAATGAAATATGAGGTTCAGTCCGAATATGGCTAAAAGCAGACATATTAGCAACTAATTTTAAACCAGCGCAAATGTAAAATATACATAGTCATATTGGCTATGACTAGCTAGTCGGCGTTGATTTATTTCGATGAGTCTTGTTTATTAGTCAAAGTGTCAAAGGTCTGATGATGAAGCTGGTCGGATAGAGGTGCACACACTTCACTATAAATTACCAAGCATAGTAGAACTCCTTTAATTTGCTTTATAGTAAGACTACCTCGGTGCTAAATCATAAGTTTACACTCTTGTTCATGGCCTGTCCTGGTATCCCACATTTGATTTTCATGTCTGGCAAATTGTTATTGCGTTTTCTATTATCTGTCAAGTTTTAGAATACCAGACACAATTAAAAATCTATTTTTCTGTCCACCGGTGTGCCGCTGCGAATCATTGGTAAAGAAGCTCTAAGTAGCAGTACAGAGTCTGGACAATAATAATAATAAGGTCTCTCTGCTACAGGGGTCATACCCAAACAACTACACCAATCACTCAAAACTTTTAAACTGCCACCTAAGACGTACTGCCTGCTACAAAAAGCAGTTATACTCAACACTTGTAGAATAGTAAGGAAATTTCTACAATGTGAATCAGAAAACTCACATCCAGTAACATATACAGCCACTCTGTTTACAATTTAATCACAACCTATTGCTGATGTACACTTGGCTTCGGAGTTCTCTTTCCGGTTAGCCGAGAAAATACAAGAAAATCAAAATAATAATAATAATAATAATATTCTATCACATACACACAACACCATCTAGCCCAAACTAAGCAGAGCTTGTACTATGGCTACTAGACAATGGATAAACATACATACATACTTTTTATTTTGTAAATACATACATATTATACATAGAAACACCCAGACCAAGACAAACATTCAAGTTCACGCACACAAATGTTTGACTTGTGCGGGAATCGAACCCGTGACCTTAGGCGTGGCAGTCGGTTACACTAACCACTACGCCATCGAGTCGTCAATAAGCGTGATGTAGACAATGACTCGTCTCGCATTACGTGGGATTTAAAACCATAGCTGGCGATATTGAGGTTTTGTACAATTTTACTATCGTTACACGGATAAGCATACTTCAAACTAGATATGTAAATTTATTAAGTGAGGTACATCAGTACCTTACTTATTCTCATACTCAGACTATCAAGTCTGATGGCTTATTTATTGCATTGCTAGTAATTGATTACCCACTTGAAGTTCTGTCAAGTGCTTCACTTGACAAATATTCTAAAGTGCCAGCGAATAAGACAGCGTGTTACAGATAGTATATATTTTTTGTCACGTCCTTGCATGTTATAAAATGTTTTAAGAGATGTCGGCAGCGCCTTCAATGACGTGTCCGGGTAAGGAATTAAATCCTGCCATCATATTATCAGGCTATCAATTCCACTATAGTCATAGTTAATCTAAGTCTAAAGAGTATTATTATTTAATTATTATAAACTATAAATTATTTTAATCCGGTCTCAAGTTGGCTCGTAGCCCATATATAATTGGCGACCAATTTCTGCATCAGCGTAAATCAAGCGCGGACGGATTGCTGTTGGCTTGGTTTGATAAAAGTTGATAAATACTAGTTTTATTTTTATTTACCTAGGAGAGTAATTGGCCAAGACAAAAAACATTGTGCTTCGGTCCGCGACGTACTAGATTTTTGTTTATTCTTAACAACAAGTTTAGAATAAACAAAAATCGAATTTCAGAGGTCGAGTAATTCCAATTAACCTATTGAGTTAAAGTCTTTCATTATATGTATTTGGCATTCCATTTTAAATACATTTTATTTTAAATTTTCTATTATTTACACGAACAAAAGCAACAATCAAAATTTACAAATAATTAATTATTTAATTTATTAAATATTAAATATTTTTTAAAACAACGTCGCTCTGCCGAACGGATTTTAAAAGATTTTTTTGGAGATAATATGTATTCTTCTCTCTTCTCTCTTAGCCTTTATTATTCCCAAGTCACTTGGGGTCGGCTTTTCTGGTCTAACCGGATTTGACTGGATATCAGTTTTTACGCGGAGCGGCTGCCACCTGACCTCCGCAACCCGAAGGCTAACTATACCCTAAGGCTAGACCAGTGTCAGGATATTAGAGGGTACTGACTTTCCCAATAACGACTGCCATAGATGTTCATGGCAGCCGGGACCAACGGCTTAACGTACTCTCCGAGGCACGGAGCAGGCGATAATTATCAATCAATACGCACATAATTTCCGAAAAGTCATATAACTTCCGAAAGTCAGAGGTGCGCGACGTGGGTTCGAACCTGAGACCATCTGCATTGCAGTCTGTTGGTCTCCCCACTGAGCTATCGGGGCTGTAAATAATACATATTATTTAAATATGTATTATTTAAATAATATGTATTATGTATTATTTAAATAATATGTATTATATGTATAATACAATAATACATATTATTTGTATAATAAAAATAATATGTATTATAAATCTAAAATTATTGTAATCGTAAGGTTGGAAATGAAGGCAGACTTCTGAATTTATATCATTTATGTAGATTTCCAAAAATTTTGGACAGCGACGACGCACACAATTTAGGACAACGACAACGCACACGCATCAAGCAATCTGTATTATCACTCTCTAACGATCATTAGAAAAGGCCATTTGGCTACTTTGATGCATCAACTTAAAATAAACTACTACAAACAGATTTAATCGCGTTTTTTTATAACTTAATACATTTTATTTATTTTCACTTTCTACGTCGTTTCTCTTTGGTTGGGAAAGCCTATTAAGGAATAGTAAAACATAGCAAGACTTCAATATTCTTCGACTCAATTTAGCGTAGATCATAGCAGCAATAATAAAACAACTTAAATAATAGCACTCTTCAAAGTCAAAGTAAATGTCAAAAATCATTTCTTAATTTAGTAAAGTCAGCGTGCGTTTAGTAAAGTCACCGAACTTACATTTAGTTTAGTTACTAGCTTCAGACCATGTAGAGCCTATGAGTAGATACCTGCAATCAATTCACGACATTGACATTCAAGACATTGGACGTACAGGTCCTTCTTAGCAGCCCCGTGAGTATGACTGCTGAAAGGCAGTTCGACGTCGCGTCGGGGAAAGAGTAAATGCAAACCTTGTCTTAACAGAAAGTTCCTAGTTGTAAACAGAAATAATAGATATACTATCGGTGTAATGTATTTTAATTGCTATGTGTATTTTTCGCGTAAAATACCATACTATTAAAAATTTTGAAAGGGTACTTTTTAAATTAAATACCACATAATATGTAACACTGTGACTTGGTTAAAACAGCATCAAGACAATGTGTGTTATTTTAACAGATAAAGGAGTCTGCCCACTACCCCGTTTCATACCATGACCGTGCTAGGAACGCGTCAGGCAAAAAAATATTATTTGTAAGGAAATGTATAAGACTATGCCCACTAGACCGTTCCGTCAACGACCAGCAGTTCCTATAGCAGGGCGTATCGTGTTGCTTTTCGTGTCTGATACATTCCTAGCACGGTCATGGTATGAGAAGGTGTAGTGGGCAGACTCCTTTAATGTGAAGCATCGGACTATCACATTTCAATAAAACAAAATGGCAGCATCGTACTTCTTTTTAATCTGAATTTTGATGTTCGTCGCGGTCGAAACCATGAAGTGCAACTTAATACAGTAAAATGTCATACGAAAGCAATTTACTCCCTATGTTATATTAAGAATAATAAGCGATAAATATGTTTTATTGAATTTCCAGTAATTGATGACATACTCCACTCGAAGTTCTGTCGAGTACGTCACTTCACAGTATGACGCGAGTGTACGTTGAATCGTTGACAAACGAGTGAAATTTTAAACTCGTGTTGAACTTTATCTGACCTACGAAAAGTATGTACTCACCTCGTGATGGAAAACATTTGCATTTCTTAATTTTTCTTAAACATTTACTGGTAATTAACTAGATTTTGCCCGCGGCTTCGCTCGCGTAAATGTAGGTCAGGGTAACGGTACTTTTTTCTGGATGAAAGGTACTCTAGGTCCTTTTCTGTTCCCCTGACATCGTCTAAGCCAATTTTCATGATAGTCGGATAAATTGTTAAGGCGTGAAAGCGAAACAAATAAAATAACAAACACACATTCGCATTTATAATATTAGTTAGGATGACACTTTGCATTTACATATGTTTGGAAGCAAACATGAGGTCCGATATAGAGGCGGAGAAATTGTTTATCTGATTTGACCAGCTAATGTGATCAGATACTACACAAAGTTAGCAAATGAGAAATAGTTGCCTAAATGACGGCGTAATAAAAACCCTGCATTCTCTTTCAATGCGATGAATATAATTATGTATTCGATATAAAACCTATATGTATTAGTTCCTCAAATACATGCGTGAATTTATGTCGCTATACAAACTGACCACACTCAACTTAAAGGCTACTGAGTGTTTAATTTTAATACCATTAACTATACCACAGATAATATAATACTATACTAAGTTTATGGTCATAAAATTACCCTGCGCTATAAAATTAAATTAATAATTTAAAATTTATTTATTCCGTTTGTATTTGATAAGGATTTAAAATAAACTATAAACTTAGTATTTGCGAAATAGCTTGCCTCATCTTCAAGGAGGACTCAAGAGAGTGACCCTTGTGTATTGCTCATTTCCATATAAAATCACATAGGTATGTAGTAGATAAATTATTGACTGCTTGAGTGGAATTGCAAATGCGTAATACAAAAATCAAAACGCTTATTTATTTTGTCAGTAAATTCAAATTTTGTAACATAGGCAGTTCCCTTAGTGAGAGGATTGAGAGAGGACAATTGAGAATATTAGGTTTAAACAATTAGCGATAAGTACGTTCCTTATTCCAAAAGAATATAACATCTTATTGACACACATATGTTACATTTTCTTTTGATATACCAATATTAATTTTACAAAGAAGCCTGCCTTGCTCGGCAATTCTTATACGTTTTAATGACAAACACAAAAATACCTAGACTCAAAAGAAATATATGAGTATCGTGAGCGAAAGTCTATAAACATTCATCTTGAAAATTACGTAATAGCGATATAGTAACTGAAAATGTATTAATATTTTCAACATTATGAGTATAGTTAACATGTGAAGACACGGTCGTAACCGGTCTTTACGTCATAAAAGTACATCCACAATAGTATCAGTGAGTATCGGTATCTGATTATGCAGAGAGGCGCATGCGCCTCTTATATGCAAATAAAACGGATAACTCACACAGCCGCGATCTATTCATTTACAAATGACTCTATACAATTTCCTTTGGACTGTAATAAAATTAACTCTGTGCGCAAATCGATTATCTTCAGTCGTATTTTGAAAGGCAAACATTTGTACACTTATTAACACAAATTTATTTTAGGTTTATGGTTTCTGAGAAATAAACGCAATATGCAAGGTATACTTGCATAACTTAAGTGTTTAGTGTAGCAGTCAAAATTTGGGTAATGTAAGGATGAACAAAAGGTATAAAAAGATGAATGACGACTCTTCATTAGTCTAAACATATTTACAACATTCCGTTAGGTTCACGCCTGGACGAAGGCGTTTTACATTCAGATCTGGTCAACTTAGTTTTTAAGTCCCTTGACTATTGACTGTATAACGGGCACATTTCCTTAATATTGTCTTATGTTTTTTGATTTCAAGGATGCTTCGCGAGACTATTGAAATCCAAAAACATCTTACTTTCAATAGAGAAGATAGTTGGAATGTACCACCAGCTTGGGATCCAGTAATACAAATAGTCAAACCCAAGAAGAAGCAAGCCACAGCTAGACTTCATGATACTCTGAGCTCATTCTGCGTAAATAGAAACACCAATGATTAAATTATGTTCGGGTACTTTGAAATAACTACACTGGAACATTAAGACAACTACCAACTTAGTCTCCCCGTGACCATGGCTGCTGAAAAGCAACCGAAACGTCGGGGAAAATATAAAATTAAATCTAAATAGTTTTATAATTTAAATAGCTATTGAAGTAAACAGTAACTATTCAAAGTGTTTAACAATAGTAGCTTAAAGTTTCAAAATTATGTAATATTTATATATAGTGTTTTATAAAAAATAAACAACGCGATAAAATCCGTATAAAGATTGTTTAATTTCAAAGAGCACATTTCCATTAAAATAATAAATAAAAGTATAAGATCAAAGTAATAAATTACAAAAGCTTTAAGATCATATCCAAACAAGAACAATAATGTCAATCAATTAAAAACAATTGAACCTAATACACGACTTCTCATCGTCACTATAACAAATTAAAAATGATCGCAGGATTTTTTGTGTCACAATGTGTTTATACAAATAATAATAATTTTACATTATGCTGGAAGGTACGTAGCTATATGTATTTAATGATCTAAAATTTAAGGTATGTAGCAAGCGTGTGTCCCACTTACCCATTCAACTAGATGTAAATAGACGTATAGTCCTCACACAAATCTTTTAAAATACGACGTAAATGATAAGTGAACTATTGGGAGGACATTTGCAGTGTCTCAATAAATAAATTGTTCGGAACGACTCCGCCACGGGACTAACAAATAGCTGTGTTGAAGTCATCGAAGGGAGACGCAACAAATCTGACAGTATTACAGTTTTGAAAGCAATGCGTCGGTTACGACAGGCTGATTGCGAAGCCAACTTGTCAAAGGCTGCAAAAGTATCAATAGCTGGATTTAAATGCCACAACAAATATAATTGTTCGAAATACTAACTTAGTTTACTGCACATTTATCGGAAAATGCGACAAATAGTTAAGTAGCGCGAAAGTAGGAATTTACGTATTGGTATTTGGTGCATTAATGTCAAAGTTCATGACCTTAGTGCATGTTTCCTTACATCATGAATGCTTCTGAGGAGCGGTTAAACATGCTCTCCCTGGTGATTTGTATAATTTTAGTAACTACTATTGCATAATCAACGTTACGTCATGTATAGCAATCGTCATCAGTCAGTTTAATCGAAGGATTTACAAGGATGATGTAAAGTATAAATGTAATATCAAAGTACATTTACAGAATTGCAAAACATAGCACATAGTATATGCACATAGTAAGTATATGTTAGTTTAAATCATAAATTTAAATTAACAATATTCAAAATAATTCGTAAACTCCAAGGTGCGCTGTATATGGAGTGTGTAAAATTTCAACACAGCAATAGCAGATATACCACGGACACAGGTGCTGCAGATTTTTCCGTTACGATCATTATGCAATACCCACGACAAAATCTTTTTACATTGTTCTCGAGCCGCAACTAAACAAGACAAAAACGTGGCCGATAAAAAATTTCGCATCTTATTTCGCGATCACTATCGTGTTTCGACATGGTCGTGAGAAATTAAGTTACCTACGCACTCATGGAGCTTATTTTGTTGTCTGTGTTATAAACAAGTCTGTAAACAGAGGCTGGAATACTTTTACTGGAGTCATCCATCTGCAAAACTAATAAAGTATCTAATCGAAGCAGTTATGTTGTTGTCTACCTACTATGTAATGCGAATGGCCATAATAGTCAAGAAACAAGGCAGATTGACGTTTAGTTTAGACATACCTTAGTAAGCTGAAATATTTTACTGTCGCCGATACTGGTTGTTATTCTACAGCTAGTGTAAAATAAAACTATTACGTTGTATTAAAGTATTCATAAGATTTCCAATAGTAAAATACTTATAAAAATATGACACCACGTAGGTACGTGACATAAATATTCCGTAATAAATTTCCACTGTCCAATTTTTCTATAGAGACGACAAGCAGACGAATCAATTTGGCCATTCATCATTACATAAGTAGTCATAACCTAGGATGTCCATCGCGTACTCAATACTCAATATTTTATTGCATTCCACAATTTTATAAAGATGGACTTATTAAACAAATTAGTTCATTATGGACCCTGTCGAGCACAGCAAAATTATGAGAGAGGAAGAGGGCTACATAACAATTAAAATAATTTTATTTACATTTAAATATCGTTGTAAAGATTGAATTGACACCAGTCAAATACTAATTGTTAACCTTTACAATTGAGACAAATATCTCTTTATTAAAAATTATGCTATTAAACCATGTAAATAGATGTTATGTTATTCCTATTTAATGAACTTCCTTAATATTAAATTCAAGTCAGATCAAATTGCCAAATTAATGTTAAGTTAAATATGGCGTCAAGTAATATTATCAAATACATTAACGGAACATGACGTTGAACTAAGAAGAGTACCCTTGTTTGCTATACTGGTGTCAAACGTTGTGTTTGAACATTCTTGAGGTTTGTTTATTGGCATTCATACCGTTTCTTCTTAGTTACGTTACCGTTTCGAGTTACGTGGTTGACAAATACTTTGTTTTAAAGACATTGTGTAGTATGGTTAAGTCCTAAAATAAAATTAGTCGTAAAAGAAACTCGTCGGTAAATATCGCATGGCTGTAAAGGTGGGTTATATTCTATAATTACATATATTTCAGTAAGGTGTAAAATTGTAAATCGGCAATGCAGAGGGTCTCGGGTTCGAACCCACGTCGCGCAACTCTGACTTTCGGAAGTTATATGACTTTTCGAAATTATGTGCGTATTGAATGACAATTATCGCCTGCTCCGTGCCTCGGAGAGCACGTTAAGCCGTCGGTCCCGGCTGCCATGAACATCTATGGCAGTCGTTATTGGGAGAGTATCGACACAAAAGATCCCAATGGGTCGAAGTGTCGCCGGTCTCCACTGACTGGCCCCCACATAAGATACAAGATACAAGGTGTAAAATTACGTAAACCGGTAATTAGCTTATTTTATGTTCGACAAGTGTATGCGCCAGACGAAGTGCAAACATTTTTAAATCTTTTTAGTTTTGTAAACCCAACTTGAATTTAGAGTCGTACTGTGGCTATTCCATTTCGTTTCAAAACGTATTAAATTATAATTGACACTATGATAACACTTATGTCAGCAATAAAATGAATAAAGCTTGTTTACAGTCATTTAGGTGATAAACTGCGTATACATAATTATATCTTAATTGGCGGACGGGCGAACCTAATGCCTAAGGCAGTTTCTGCCGGTCTACCTTGGAGTAATCTAGAGACACCTAATAAGTGCATAAGTTAAAGTAGTTATGTCCTAAGGAGAAGTAAACAACAAGTTAAACATTCTAAAAAGTACATAAAGTCTGCATATATTATTATATATATGTATGTGTATAAGGTATTTGCAAGTGTAAGAACACTCAAGTAGATATACGATTTAATACAAAACAAGATAAGAGCACTATTACTAAGATATTGATTGTCAACAAAGAGCAGGTAATAACTTCCTGCTAGTGATCCCTCCCCGCTTGTCATGTATGCAATCCAAGCGTGTGCGTCTATAGGCGATCCAAATAATTATACATACGTCGAACTTTTGACGAAGCCGGCAGTCGGCACTGTCTATCACTCAGCTGGAATAATTTTTATTTCTTTTGTCTCTAGTAGAAGCTGTGATTGTCATTAAATGTCATACATCCTTAGATGTCTCAGGATTTGCACTAGGTCTGTGTATGAAATAGTAAATATTATGACAGCAGAGAAACGAAAGTATGTCTCAATAGATCACTCCTCCTAGCTTTTGTTCGTTGATAGCTATGATTGTTCATTGTAACCTATCAAAGCACTTATTCATTACCCATATGTACTAATATTAACAAAACCATTATCCTATTTTGCGTTTGTTTAATAATATGAATCTGCTATTCAATAGGAAATGTTCAAATAATAAACATATGCGTAATACTTACTTATTACTGAGAGTATTACGCCAGTCAGCCCGTAATTTCTTCGATAAGTAGTTATTAGGATAATTACTTACGTTTACAAGACTAATGTGTAACATATAGGAAGTGAAGTATTTTTCCGTCGTACTTATATGATTGATATTTTCATTTTAAAATCATTATTATTATACTTCTCCAAACAAATTGCACACTTATTCGGTTATCGGTTACGTTTTATACCGACGACTTGAATATCGAGGCTGAAACGTATCCGTAATATCGGGAAGTGAACATCACTCACAAATTAAAAAGCTGTTTTATGGAGGATTCATTATTTTGTTTGCTCAGTTATATGTTTTTGGTTTTATTGTACTCCTGCGGTAAAAATATCATATCTATCGCGGCGAGAATTTCCAATATAAAACCACACTTCAGCTGGAAAATAAAACATTTTTAAGGAATTACTAATAACCTGATTACTAGTATTTTTTAGCCCCTACAGCTCTATTTAATGCTTGTGTTCGGTGTTAGTCCACGTAGATAGTGCAATTGGTACCTACTGCACTTTAAAATTGAAGAATTCGGCAATTTTGTTTAATGTCGGCCTCGATGGCGTAGTGGTTAGTGCAACCGACTATCACGCCTGAGGTCGCGGGTTCGATTCCCGCTCAAGTCAAACATTTGTGTGCATGAACATGGATGTTTGTCTTGGTCTGGGTGTTTCTATGTATAATATGTCTGTATTTACAAAAAGAAAGTATATAAGTATGTTTATTCATTCTCTAGAACCCATAGTACAAGCTCTGCTTAGTTTGGGCTAGATGGCGCTGTGTGTATGTGGTAGAATATTAGAATATAGAATATATATTATATTATATTTATTAGCCTGTGACAGGCAAAGCGCGAGCTTTACAAACGATAATAGGTTACGATAGCCGCTTACAAGAATGCTAATTTGCAACCACTGTCGATTAAAAAAGTCTCACTATAAATAAACAATTAGAATCATAATACCCAGACCACTCAGCGCATTGGTTACCACTGTTCTACGTCGTCAAGTCTCTGCTCGTGTCATCAAGTAGTTACAAGGTATAAGTATTATTGTATCACATACACAATGTATGACAGATAATGTGGGCCTCAGCGATTGTGATAAATTGATGTCAGCGTGTGCCTACAGTGTCATTGTCATTACCTCTGACCATTGTAATGAGCTGCCGTTATTCGGAGCGAAGGATTCGTGTATGCCTAATGTGAAGGTCATGCACTTGATGCTCGTAATGTCAATATTTATTGATGTGTTACGACACAAAGACTTTCTTTTACAAGCATGGTGCATATTGATATTAGTTAGAGCAATATTTTTTGTAGTTATTTACAAGTTTTTAGAGCAGCGATAGCTCAGTGGGGAGACCAACAGACTGCAATGCAGAGGGTCTCGGGTTCGAACCCACATCGCGCACCTCTGACTTTCGGAAGTTATATGACTTTTCAAAATTATGTGCGTATTGATTGACAATTATCGCCTGCTCCCTGCCTCGGAGAGAACGTTAAGCCGTTGGTCCCGGCTACCATGAACATCTATGGCAGTCGTTATTGGGAAAGTCCTCCTCTACCTCTACCCTCTAATATCCTGACACTGGTCTAGCCTTAGGATATCGTTAGCCTTCGGGTTGCGGAGGTCAGGTGGCAGCCGCTCCGTGTAAAAACTGATATCCAGTCAAATCCGGTTAGACCAGAAAAGCCGACCCCAAGTGACTTGGGAATAATAAAGGCTAAGAGAGAAGATTTACAAGTTTTTATTTGCGTTATATTAATTTACACAGACTTGACTTAAGTACATCAGTCTGTCACGACGGGGTCGCGATTGCATGTGAAAGCGATTCGAGCGGCCTTGCCGTCTATGGTTATGTCGAGGAACACCGTGGTAGGTTTAGTCGGTATTACCGGGGTATATTGTCCCCGGTGAGTCCGGCATAACCTCTTCGTCGCCCCGCGGAGAGATATGCGTCAAAGTATTCCACCACGTTAAAAAAGAAAAAGTACATCAGTCTGTGCAAATTTATATAGCTAATTGTGAGTATTGCTTTTCATGCTAGTTGGTTATTATTGTTTTCTGAACCTTTCAATGCTTTTTTAGTTATAATTTATGTTAAGAGATTGTAATATTTTTCGGTAAATTGCGTTATTATGTTTCATTAAATTGCTTGCATTTCCATTCTATTTGAGATTTTTTTGTATCTTCAATAGTCACAGAAAGATTCAGATGACTTTTTGTCTTGGCTTTTTAATTTAATTTGTAATTAATATCAATCTGTCAAATCATTTCAATAAAAAACCAATTGTCAGTAAAATAAGCCGTACCTTTTTTACTTCAATAGTATATAATAAAGAAAATGTACCTATAACTTACAAAATAAATTTGCTATGGCCAGTAATCGAATCCCATGGGTTGATGACACAGAACTGGAGCGTGTCATTAAACGATCACGTTACTTGTGTGATAAACATTAGCGCTCATCAAGAAAGAGCTATGTCCTAAATCAGAAGTACAGTCACACTTTGGTATATTGGCAAACTAAATAAATTAATATTCGGATAAACTAAGATATGCTTGCATCCAAGAACATATGCCTAAACCCTTTTAACATATTTATATGATAGAAGGGTTAAGGTGTATATTTGTTAGTTCCAAAAGTACAGAGGTTAATATCATGACAAAAGTACAGAGATTATCATTAGGCAGTTGTTTACTTTCTTTTTTTACTTTACAACTTTCATATTATAATCCAAATAATCTGTCACAACGAGAAACGTACTTTTTGGTGGTGTAACTTCAAATAATTATATTTATTTACACAATGTCACAATATTGCGACGTTTTTTTTAGGATTGTGCTCATGGTAAAATTAACACTAGGTAATCTGGCTTCATCGACCTTCACGACATCAGTTAATCTAACCTCTCCTGAATCTCCTACTTACCGCTCTACCTTCTTACACTTATAACGCAAAATAAGCTTAGTCTGTGCAAAAATTCTTTATAACTATCAAATCAGCTCTGGAGTTTTCTGGAATTTAGTTTACCAACATCTCTTAAAGCATCGTTGTTACATGCGCTCCCTCGTTCTGACACATGCACTTACAATGCTTTAGAAAATGGTGATAAGGCCCCAGTTCTTTAGAACACTTTGTATCATCACAATCAACAATCACTGACCAAATGCGAACTAACTAGTAAGTAAGTAAATAAGAAAAATTTATTTTTCGAAATATATGTAGGTACAGGATCTATTACAAATATTAGAACACAGAAAACAAAACAAAAAAAATGTACATGTATCATGAAAAATTAGGTTACCACTCAGGTTTATTGTTGGTTTGCGGTTGATACCTCAAACCAACCCTGATATTATTTGGTAACCCCAAGTGAAGCCCGAAACTAACTTTATGACTGAAAAGTATATGATGGCTAATTTCCATATCGATTTGTCAATAAAAAATAATATTCTTGAGCTTACACCTGAACTCTAAAGGACCACATAATATTAGCACCGGGTACCATCTGAAATTGCGAACTTAGACTTACTACAATCCTAACATATCGTATTATCTTCATGTACACTTTTCATATTATTTTGATACACGTTCGTCAAATTCAAAGAAAACCCAATTTAAGTAGCTGTCACTTCATGAATACGAGTGTACAATACACATTTATTTCTAGTTCGCTGAACTATTCACCTATTCTAATATGTAGATTGCTTGTAGGGCAGCGCTGTCAGTTTTACCTTCGGGTCACGTAATTTACTTTATGCATTTTTTCAGACTTCTAATCTACTCCTTCCCACATAACGTGGCATTGCGAACGGCAGACAATTAATTCGAAACGCCAATACAGTAAAAAACTGCGAGCCTTTTAAAAAGAGATTGCAACTGTTTCATTAACTAACTCTTTGCTTATTAGATGATTTGTAACGGACGTAATGGGATCGTGATTCCTAGAAGTTTATGGCAGAAACCGTTGACACTCGGAAGAATTTTATACGTATTTAAAATAAATTTGGAGTATTAAATTTAAAATACATACTTTTAGATAACTTTTTTAGAATATAGAAACGAATGAAGTACTGCGGTCGTTTCTGTCAAGAAATTGTCAGTTGCAACATGGAGTCAGGAAATGTGACTTGTAAACGCGAATAGGCTCAACTCCTATTGCTCGAGACCTAAACCTACCTACAACTTCGGGAATAAAGATGTAGTATTAGGTATGTATGTATCTATACGAATATTATAAAGATGAAGAGTTTGTTAGTTTGCGCTAATCTCAGGAACTACTGGTTCGAATTGAAAAATTCTTTTAGTGATGGATAGCCTGGCTATTTATCGAGGAAGGCTATAAAACATCACGCTACGAGCCACGGGGGCGGGGCAGTAACTATAAATGCGGGTGAAACCGCGGGCATATCTAGTAATAATAAGGTTATTTAATAACCTAGAACATTCACATACTCTAATCAGTTATTTTATGATTAAATATGTTCATCGCTATGAATAAAATATAAATAAATTCAACATCAAATAATATATTATACTATTTTCCATTGCAGCATCGACTTAGATTAGATTTACCTCGTTGTTGAGGACACGGCGCTGCACACTTTGGCATACTGCCCCGCCTGGGCATCGCAGCGCCGTGAGTTGATCGCGGCAGTCGGACCGATTGCCCTCTCACTTCCAGCCGTAGTTCAGTCTATGGTCCGGAGTGAGAGATCGTGGAACGCCGTCGCCTCCTTTTGTGAGGAAGTAATTTCCATCAAGGAGGCAGCTGAGCGGGAGAGGGAGCGCTTAAACCCTCTCCCCAACCGCAGAACCGGGCGCCGAAGGGGGCGAGATGACCTCCAGCCACCCTGAGGTTTGACCTGGGGGTGGTGGGTTGCGTGGGCCTGCTCGCCACCCGATCAGCACCAGGTCCGAGAGGCGGCGTGCGTGTTCCCACGTGCGCCTCTGTGTCGTGTCTTTGTACCCCCCAGGGGGACAAGGAGGAAGTATTTTTGTGAAGTGGCCTGCCGTTTCACACGGCGGGCCGAAACCTCGGCGGGGTCGCGATTGCATGTGAAAGCGATTCGCGCGGCCCCGCCGTCTATGGTTATGTCGAGGAACACCGTGGTAGGTTTAGTCAGTATTACCGGGGTATCTTTCCCCCGGTGAACCCGACATAACCTCTCCGTCGCCCCGCGGAGAGGTATGAGTCAAAGCAATCAACCACGAAAAAAAAAAAAACCTATTTTCTTAGTGACAATTTCATTTTAAAAAATAACACACCAACTGTAATTTTGCCTTCCATAAGCTCACAATTTTAAAAGGGATGATTATAATAGTTGCTACAAATTTTCTATGTATTTACTCAAATCGTTTCTGTAATCTTCTGTAAAATTGTAGGAATGTACCAATGGTCGCCGATCTTGGCAATGATCTAAATATAACCATAACAAGATATTTAATAATAGACGAATGATATTCGCATACAAAAACCAAAACATTGTGCTCAAATAACTTTAAAGCTAACTCGTCTGTATAATCGATCGATATCCTATTCCTTTAAGAGTTCGAAAAATTCTTATACAACAACTTTGTCCGTCCGTCCGTCCGTCCGTCTGTCTGTTATACAACTTTCAACTCAAGAACCGTAAGAGCTAGAGACTCGCGGTCAACGCCATTCGACTCAGCATAGTCGATATACCCCCGAAATGACATTTGACCTCAAGGTCACGTGATACCATATTTTTAAACTCTAAGATTTACGGCAATTCATGGCCGTTTCTCACTTGTTTATTTTGAATTATATAAATAACGCAGACCAATGACATCTAGACGCGGGACAACTAATTGTGGTCCACATAATATTTTTTCCATTGATCGAAATTAAAACACTAAGCGCAGTAGCAGAGGCGAGGCGATGACTTACATTTAAGCTTAGTTTCATCAAATTCTGTCTAGTAGATTAGGAGATATTGAACATAGGGTGCTCTACATAGATGACGTAGCGGACAAATTGTAGTCCACGCCGATAAAGCCGAGGCTAGTTCCTTTATAAAAACGTTTTAAAATACAAACTAAAGACTTTTTGCTGTAGTTTTACTTAATAGATGCGTAATAATACAATGTATTTACAGCGCATATAACAGTGTTCCGATCAATTACCTGTTAATACATTTTTCTGTCGTGTATCTTGTCATTATAGTTCCACGTAAAAACTGCCGAATCACGTGTGACGGAAGAAGCATGTTTTATTCGAAACTACAATGTGTCCATTACTGCAATCGTATCGAACAATAGCGAATTCATACATTGCATATATAATTAAACTGAACAGTTTTTATACAAGTATAGTATATGCCTGTTTTTACTATATTTTCCCATTTTTATGCATACACTTCAATGTATCTATCGAGTCTTTTTAGTCGAAAGAGGTAAGATTTTTTTAATAAACCTGTTAATGCTTTGAATGCTAGATATAATTTAAATGTCGGCCTCGATGGCGTAGTGGTAAGTGTAAACGACTGCCACGACTGAGGTCGCAGGTTCGATTCCCGCACATGTCAAACATTTGTGTGCTTGAACATGGATATTTGTCTTGGTCTGGGTGTTTCTATGTATAATATGTATGTATTTACAAAAATAATAGTATATATGTATGTTTATCCATTGTCTAGTACCCATAGTGCAAGCTCTGCTTAGTTTGGGCTAGATGGTGTTGTGTGTATGTGGTAGAATATTATTATTATATATTATTAAAATCTATTGCGTCTGGCCGCCAATGTGCCACAGCATTTCAATAGGCTAAAAAAACTAAGATTAAATCTTTAGTATGTTTATGCGTTACTAGCTTATGCCCGTTCTGTCCTTATAAACCCACAGATACACATAAAAAGTGAATGGGATAAAGAGTTTCCTGTGTGTTATTTCAGGATATGGTCTATCTAGGTGCCTAGTTTCATCCAAATCCTTTGCGTGATTGAATAACAAAGATCAAAACATCTTAAGATACTTTCACATCTATAATATACAACATTTGCCCGCGACTTCGCTCGCCTAAATATAGTTTAGGTTTGGTTAGATTAGTAACAGTACCTTTTTCTGGATGAAAGGTAACCTTTGTTCTTTTCTCTTCCCCTGACACCTTGTATGCGAAATTTCTTGATGATCGGTTGAGTAGTTAAGGCGTGAAAGCGTAACAAACAAACTCACACTCGCATCTGTACTAATATTATAAAGTTGAAGAGTTTGTTTATTTGTTTAGTTGAACGCGCTAATCTAAGGAACAAATAGTTCGAATTGAAAAATTATTGTAGTGATGGATAGCCTATTTATCGAGGAAGGCTATATGGTATATAACATCACGCTACAACTCACGGGAAGGGCGCAGTAACTATAAATGCGAGTAAAACCGCAGGCACATCTAGTTTCTAATATTCGTTAGGTTTAAGATGATCTTCTTCTTTGCGTATCGATGGCAAACACTTTTAAATTATATATTTGCCACCCAGAAAGCAGCTACGCTAGCTGCGTTGTTAGAGGCAGTCATTAGATCCTCCTGCGTGCAAGTTATCGGGCATGCAGGGAACGATGTGAGGTGGGACATCGTTTGTCTTGCACCGCACGCGCAAGACAGATCGGTACCGACTGAGAGTTTCCACCTAAACATGTTTTCTTTGCACCGACCGACCTGGGTTTGGAGTCTATTTAGCGACTTCCAGACCGACTATGGCAATTGATATACAGGTGGAAGGCTCTCAGCAAGTGATACGAAAGGTGTAGGTAGAGATATTATTTCTCGCCACAGGTTGCATCTCGCCTTTGATGGCTCCAGAGTCAGTACATGGACACATTTAACAAAGCTGTTACGGCTCTTCAGCCTTTGCTGCACTGGCCTGTGACCATACATGGGGTGCCGTGCATCACTATCCATTTTTGTTCTCTCTCTCTGCTGAGCTCACCACAGCCCTGTGGACATCCGGAGGTGCGATGCCAGCCAATGGGTACATTAGCTTTACCGAGGTCGGTTTAAGGCAACCCGTGATAATCCGGCAAGTTTCATTAAGTGCTGTATCCACAGACCTTGCATGCACCGATCGACTCTATACAGGGCACGCGTATTCACCGGCAAAAAATGCTAGCGCCAGGGCACAAGTTCACAATACTTGCGGTGAGGCTTCCCATTTAGTAGTAGTAAGACGCTGGAGCACCTTCTTCTTCAATATCCCGCAATTTTTTCCGTATGTGAGAGACCTATCGAGAATGATTCCTAAATATTTGGGATGTTGATTGTAGGCTATAGGCACACCCTGCCACATAATATTGAGTTTACGACTCGCTTGGTTGTTACGCAGATGGAATGCACACGACTCTCTTTTAATTGGGTTGGGCTTTACTGCGTTCGCCTTATAGTACGTACCCAAGGTGTTAAGAGCCGTAGTGAGGTTCACCTCTATTTCTTCAAAGTTCATGGCTTGGGAGGTTAGGGCGAGATCGTCTGCGTAAATGAAGCGAGACGTGTTTGGGCAGGAGGGTTGGTCATTAGTGTAGATGTTGAAGAGAAGTGGGGCTAGAACACTTCCCTGAGGCAGTCCGTTCTTTTGAGTTCTCCAACGACTCTCATCCGATAGAATATGAACCTGAAAGCGACGGTTATGGAGGAGCTCCCGGAGTATCATGACAAATTTGTAGTTACCGGTCATGGTTTCCACCTTCCACAAAAGCCTTCTGAGGTTCACTGTGTCGTAGGCCGCAGAGAGGTCAACGAAAACAGCACCTGTTATTTTGCGAAGTTAAAACCCGTTCTCCATATGCTGCGTTAGTTTCAATGTCTAGTTGCAACATGACTTTACCGGTCGAAAACCCGCTTGCTCTGAAATCAAAACTGGGTCTATCAAGCTCGTAAGCCGGTCCAGCAGCAATCGCTCGAATAATTTATAATGTGTGACACAGTAGTGATATAGGGTGAAAGTTTTTGGGATTATTTGCTTGCTTGCCCGGCTTTAATATAGCTATAACTTTGGATTTTCACTAGATTCGAGGTATAAGGGTGGATTCTAGGCAGTTGTTAAAAAGAAAGCAACAACTACGACACAGCATTTGGGCCAAGATCTTTTATTTGCTCTACTGAGATGTTATCCAGACCCGAGGCTCTGCCAGTTTTAAGACCGCTAATTGTAGTGACTATGTCGGTCAGGCTGAATGGCTTGCTAATCTGGTCACTTGAGTTTGTGCAGCTGTTTGCCTTTGGGACCTTTGCAAGGCGGCATGATGATTCACCATTTAGTAAGAGCTGATGAGCAATTTGGTTCGCGGTGACTTGACAAGAAGAGATTGGTCGTGGTGGGGTCGTTGGTCAGCTTTCGGATGGTAATACATGCCTTCTTACTGATGTGAGTCAGGTCTATGTCAGTAACGGTTTTAATCCACCTCTTCTGTCTGGTGTCACTGATACGCGACAGCAGCTCTTCACGAACAAAAGTGGTTTCCTCGGAGAATGAGTCTTGGCTATATAGAACCTAACACTCTTTTAGCAGGTTTACAGAAATTTTCGATAGCCCAGTAATGTAAGATGTCCGACAGCCTCTAGGTACACAATGGCGTGATGTTTTGGCAATTATGTCGACAAATCGATCGTAGTTTTGTGGAATAGGCGGGACATTCAACAGAGCTTGATCTATGGATTGCGAGAACTGTTCCCAATTTGCCTTAGAGTAATTGAATCAGCGCTTTAGTGAGACGCTTAAGATGATAAGAAAAGCCTTTGATGAAACTTGATCAGAATGTATTTTTATTCTTAGTAATCCTGGTCCCCAGAAAATGATCGGTGAAATGGTTGACGTTTAATCTGCACAAGAAAAGCCAATAAGAAGTAGAAGGATAATTATATCCTTCTACTTCTTATTGGCTTTTCTTGCCTTTTTCCTCTTAACCTTTCCTATTAAGGAAAGGTTCAAAAAAGAGCGCATTTAGAACAATACAATAGAATAACCAAATAATACAATAGTCATCACATTATCTTCTGAGATAGAGTCTAAACTAGTTCAGAAGGAACGAAGCTATATTGCTGGCAACAGCTTAAAATATACAGAAGCAATTTCAGTGGAGCCAACATAGTTTTAAACTTATAATGCTGCTCTTTGTCTTATTTTATTAGATTAATTTTGGCCTGTAAACAACGAGATTTTGTCTGCGGCTTCGCTCGCGTAAATAGTACTTTTCCTGGATGAAAAATGTTCTATGTCTTTTTTTGTTCCCCTGACAACCTATATGCGAAATTTTATGATGATCGGTCGAATAGTTATGACGTGAAAACGTAACAAACATCATCAACACAATCTTTTATCCAAAAAAAAGAATTGTTACTAACCTACATTAACGAGAGCGAAGGCGCGGAGAAAATATAGTCTATATTAATAATGTAAGAGGAAAAATTAGATTTTTGTTTATTTGTAGAAGTTGAACTTAAAAAACCGATTTTAAAACTGTTCCACCATTATAAAGCTTTATTATCACCGAGTAACATACGATATACATATTTTTAAATATTTTCTAACTTAACCTAACCTACGTTTATCCACTACACACGTGTGCCTAGCAACAGGCGTTTACATAAATAAGAAAGACTTTCATAAACATAAATCTAATAACCATTACTTCACAAGATATAGTCCTAAAATCATCAGATATCGTGTTATAGGCGCGGAAGAGCCCGCGTAATACACAAGAGGCACTAACGCAACCGGCGCACGCAATCTTACATGTACTAAAACAAATAAAAACAACACTTCATTGACATACAGATGGTGATTCAACGATAATATCCAATCGTTCAGAAAAAAAGACAACGTTATTTATGAGCACATAACAGTACGTTCATTGTGTAGGCTAATTTGGCGTATTCCCTTGACCTCTTGTAATGCCAAATACTAACGCAAAGATATTGTGTTCCAAATAATTTATATGTACATGGACAACATTGAAAGTTAGTATAACAAAACCAGATAAAATAATTTATAAAAGTAGACCATTGCATTCAGAACTGCTAGAAGAAAGCGTTTATCCTCATCCTTTACGTAAATATTATTAACTGCTAGCTGTACCCACGTTTATAATTACCGCACCGCTCCCGTGGCTAATAGCGTGATGTCATATAGCTTGTAACCTTCTTGTAGAATTGGGCTACTAAATGCAAAGGGATTTTTAATCCGACTGGTAGTTCCATAGATGGACGCGTTCAAATAAATAAGCGTTTAAATAAATAAACAGCTAAAGTCTCCCGCCGATTCATTTGAATTTATGAAATACAAATAATAATTATAATAAAAATGAAATTATGAAATTAATATTTGGTAAATTAGTACGTACATAATTTAAAAAGTAGTTATATAAGTAATAATAAATACCTGTAAATAAAGTAAGCAAGTAAAATGAATTGCAAAAGTAAAATAATTCGCTTAATTATTATACGTGAACACTTAAAATACCTATTTGATTTCTTATGAAAATAAAAAGTATCCTCCATTATTTTTATACTTTTTTTAGTCCAGTGAACAGGTAATTATTAACTACTAGATTTTGTCCGCGACTTTACTTGTGTTAATGTAGACTTTGTTGATAATTTTTTATCCCTCTGTACATTTTCCTGGGTGAAAGTTACCCTATATCCTTTTCTGTTAGGGGTACAACGTGTATGCGAAATTGAATGATGATCGGTCGGAGTAGTTAAGACGTGAAAGCGTAACAAACGATCTCAAATTCGCACGTATAATATTAGTTAGGATTAATAATTAGAACCGTTATTCTCTTATCAGTTTGGGGAGCATCGCTATCGTGAATGGTCCAACAGACCAAATAATTAAGCAACCAATTCAGTCTTTGATTACCATTTCGTATCATCTTCGCTTTTTTCATCATTAGCAATAAAACAGGAGGTCTACGATGCAGCTTGCTTTTTATCTACAAGCTTTTATTTTCCCAACTTTTATCACCTCTTAAGATGTTAACTGTCAAATCTTGGAATGCCAAACATAATTAAAAATCTATTGTGTCTGGCCGCCGGTGTCCCGCTGCGACTAAATATGTTAAACGGAATAAATTGACTAACACCTCATTTGTACGCAGACCCACAATTAGTAAGTACCAAAGATTTGATTACTAACAATGTTGTAATTAACAACATGTATATATACATATATATATGGCAGCAGTCTATATGCACGTAAATTCGCTCTACTTAACACACGATCCGCGTTATCGTAAGTATAAATGTAATCTTTGATTTGACAAAAGCTGTTAACATAAAATGTGTCGAGCGGATTAATCATAATCGTTGTCAGATGTTCAACTTCAATATAATTAAATCTTGAAGCTACGATGACGTGTAAAAGAATAACATCATTGATCCACCTTAATACATATTAGCGTTAGATAGAGTTTTATCACGAAATGCCAAGCAATGTGTATCAAATCATTACTTTGGTGTTGATTCAATTTATAAAGTGTTTAATAAATCATGAAGCGATTTTTTTGCATTAGGTACTATTGCCGCGGTACACGCACTTTTCTTCAAACTACCGCCAATTTGTAAAAACAAGTGCCAACTGAATTTAGTCGTTCCACCGACTTGATTTAAAATTCCTATCTGAAATATTTGTACGCATTCGCTGATCAGCGTCTGTTTTCATGCTTTGTTTCAAGTTGCACATCTGTGTCTACATTAGCAATGACTTCTACATTTAATTCGTTTTTGGCTATTATTATCCTACATGTCTGCATAATTTACCAGAACTTGTAAAGTTCAAAAGATGAACAGCTCAGCGGCATCTTTTAGATGTAGAACACCTAGATTGGAGAAAACTTCATAGCGAAAATCACAGCTTTTTACTGTCTTAATACGGTGCGTAGGAGTTCCAAAGTTGCTATTGCTTCTAGTTTTTTAGGTGTTGGTAGAGTTATTGAGCTGCAGCAATACCAATATATACTTCGTTCTAAATAGTAATTATGCTATTTAGAACGAAGCTACGAGCAGTACCCTACTTAAATTGCCCAAACGCAGGAGTATCAGGACGAAATATTAATTTACCCACCGTTTTCAATACCATGCTATGCTTGCACAACGAGTTCAAATTAACTTTAAATCCCCACCCTAGCGGGATATTCTTGCGTCAGCCATCTGGATGAAAAGTTTATTAAAATCTTGACAAGAACTATATAACAGTTACTGTACTATAAAAGGTTTTATAACTATGATTTCGGATTTAGTAAAGAATTTTTAGGGACCTACGGCATAACACTTATCTTAATTAGTAAAAAAGCTAGTCACTGCCTTACACTTATGAATTGATTACTCTTTTGAATTAATCCTTCGACTAGAGAAGAAGTTAATAATTTCTTAAGAATACTAAAGATTTCATTTTAATTAAATCTGACTTACTTTGATGTCTTACTTTTGTTTGGGTATACTTAGTGTAGTAGTAGTAGTAGGTAATAGTTTATCCCCTAACGAAAGAGAAATATATTATGTAATCCAGATGTAATCAATTTTAAGCGTGGCTTTTTATAGCCCGTTGTTTTAGCCAGCTCGGGCAATAATATATTTTTAAATACTTGTAGGCTTGCTGTGGACACAATTGTATTACAGCCATCTTTCTCCGGGAATTTTCCAGGTTCGACGTAATAAAAGGCCAATTGCCGTCTACATAGCAATTTTCCAGCGTCTTTACCGCTACCGAAAATCCCATTTGTCTACGACTCACATAGGTATGTAAGATGAACTATTGTAAAATCATATATCGCCGGCTATGCTTTAAGTCCTGCACCTAATAGAGATCACGCCTATAGCATATACATATATTAAAAAGACATTGCATCACTATCGCAAGCATCCATTGTATAATATTTTAGGTCTCCTAACACAGGTAAAGTTTACTTACGAGTAAAATGAGACCCCGTGTACTGATTATAAAATAGCATATAAGAAAATGATAATAAACAATTTTTAATAAAAAACAAAATTTTTGTAATCCTCAAATGATGTTATAAATGTGTTTGTCTGATTGTTTATTACACTTTCACGCCTTAACTACTCGACCGATCACACATGGAAGGAAAACACAAAAGTACATTGGGTAAAGCAAAAAGTGAAGAGTAGAAAAAGTATTAACCAAACCTAATCTACATTTACGCGTGCGAAGCCGCGGGCAAAATCTTGTTTTTATATTATTTCCTTCGACATCGATGGTAAATAAGTATATTCGCCAGTAGCATCCGTCTTTTCCGTCACGTAAATAATATTTATCAACAAATAACAACAAATGTTCTATTTTCTCCATAATTTTCGCAACTAGTCGGTTTCTTTCCAACGGTAATAGAGTATCTACTCAAGCATAACAGTGGCCATTGTTAAGGGCTCAAAGGTATACAAAAAGGCAAGTAGTTGTAATTGTCGTGAAATTTACATTACGAGTAACAGCTACCAAATTAAATAATCTTTGTAGTACATACCAAAAATATTATACGTTTCTTATTATTAACATACATAGATATACCACCTGTATCCTTGAAGTAAACAAAGGTGTATTACACCCAAATTTCGTAAGCTGTGGCCTTAAGGTCCCACGTTGTCTACCGCGCACAGTTCCAGACTCGTGCTGCGCGCTACTATACAGCATCTCTTGACAGAAAAACTCAATTACGCTTTGGCCCTACTCGAATCAAACCCGAGACTTATAGCGATAGACTACCCTTATGGCCAGCCGTCACAATGAGGATTACAGCGACTGGGACCGCAATTAACTCGGACCGCGGTCCCAGTTGCCGGAAGAAAAATATTAAATTAAATGGATCCGGCAACTGGGACCGCGGTCCGAGTTAATTGCGGTCTCAGTCGCCGGAATCCTCGTCACAATCACTACCGCTGCTTGATCGAGGCAGTCATAAGTTTCTTATAACAATTGTTCAAAAATTTAAGTAATTTGTTGCTATAATAAACATTACCAGTCCGATTTACAAACTGTCCTTTTGGTGGGCATGAGTTCCAGTCAGTATGAGAAAGATAAGCTGACTGTGGAAGTGCAGACTTTACACATAATTAAGAATAGTATGGAGAAATCTTAGACATGTAGGTTACCTCGCGATGTTTTCTCTCGCCATACGCGTAACAACGAAAAGTTAAAGTACATGCTGCGCTCAATCGGTAGCATAATCCGGTCCAATGCTTATGCGTGGCAATCCAACGGTTTCCATTAGTCTAATACAAAAGAAAAATAATAAGTGCGACTTCGAGATATGGTTTCTTGATTACTTTGTTTTCTGCCAATGCGACGCACATAGCCGGTTTGATTACTACACAAAATAATTTGTGACCCACAGAAGAAACTTGTTCGGTGTCTGGATACTTATTATATCTCTAAACGTTCATATACTATGCTATATCCACCTATTGCGAGGACTGCACGAACGTCGCATTAGTTTAAATAGTCGTCGTAAAACATATACATAGAAATAGCTGATCCAAGTCTGGCTGCTCTTTGTTCAAATATTTGTAAAACCAAAGACTTATGGAAATCGTCACGTTTTTTAAGATATTCATACGAAATACTTGTCTATATATGCTGGAAGGGATAAGGCTCCAATTAGTATCAACCGAGCACGATTCTAGACGCCGCGCGCCGTGTTGCTACTTATAATTTCATAACAGAAATTCTGTATTATAAAGAAATCTCAAGGCATAAAAATCTAATCTGAGGCAGTCATTACAAAAATCATATTTTTTATGAATTAATTGGTATAATTTTGTAAATATATACCTAACCTTTACATAGATATAAGGATTATAATTACTTTCAGCTGTATCGTTCATCGAGAGAAGCGAAGCGGCAAAGCTAGTGTTCACAGCCACGCAGCTGACCGTGACCACAAAATTTGTGTCAAATCTACACCAAGATAGCTTTCTTTTTGTCACTTTACGCTACTATTGTATAACGCAAGAAATACTAAAGTTATTGCCAATATTTTGTTAAATAATAACTAATCTATTGTAAATTTGTTTGGGTCAGGCGTTTCTGGTTTATAATGCGTAAGTTATTTCGTTTATCTACAAGTCATTTACAGTAAATAAGACTTAACCTAGTACTGGTATGTTAATGTCGTACCTTTAAGTTGGTCTGAAACCAATAATTTAGTTTTAATATACTTAATTATTGCACCAGGTAAATTCTAGCAAAGGTCGCCGATATTCTAGTAATATTTGTAAATATTTAAATCGGTGATTTGACATGATCAAATCTGCTATAATTCATACATTAGTTTAAATTACTTACTTATGCTTAAACAGCAAGGTCATTCGTCAGCTAGTTACATAAATTCTTGTTACCCCTCTATATGCTAGTGTCAAAGTGGAGTCATGCCAGTAGTGCAATGGATGAGATTACAATGCCAAGAGCTCTCGATCGCAATCCTTATCCATTGGGCTACCACTGCGCCGCTATAAAAGTACCAATAAATCTATACAATTTGTCATGCATTCGATTCGTGTAGTTGAAATATAAAAAAATATTCCGCTAAGGTGGCTTACAAACCTAAAGCCCGCCTGTATACGTTAGCATTGCCTATGGACGCGTCCATAGGATACTTCAAGAGCTGTGACGTATGCTCGAAACTCTGCTGTAAGCTGATATCAGATCTAGAGCAAAGATCCAACCATACGAAAAGGCGTCACAGCTCTTGAAGTAGGCCGGGCAGTCCCACACACCACAACACAGGACAGGTTCGATTGGCTTCATTCAGTTATAGGAAAGAGGTACTGCTTTAGTCAAACTGCTCCAATTGTATGCAAATATTCTACCGTGACTTATTTACCTAAGAAGTTTTACAGGTCACCTCGCCACTGCCACTGCGTCGAGTGTTGTGGATTCGAATCCCACACGGGACTAAAATTTGTGTGATCCACAAATGGTTGTTCCGAGTCTGGATGTTATTTGTGTCCGTTGTTTGAATGTTTGGTAAGTCCCCCGTGATATAGGAATTATTTCTAAGGCGGTTCTTAGTTCTTTGTTGTTGTTGTAGATATCTTTAAAAAATAACATGATTTAAAAGTAGTATACTTTTGTACTGATATTTGAACTGATGGATATACTCTGCTGTTTATATGTATATTTGTAACAAAAAAAAACAGCTGTATGTATAACTTCTCTTTCACCACTTACGCAACGTTATTTGTTGATACACATGACTTCAGCACCTAATAAGGAACTCATGCATCTTACATTAAATCCATTGTGGATGTATGTTTGTATAAAAACGTTATCAATTATATTTCCATATAAACGGTTGTCTTTATTGATTAGACATAATTGTATGTTGATCGTTGATGATGTATTTGTATGGGTGTGTAATAAATGTTTCCAATAAGTGCGAGATTGTGATTTCAAATGTTATAGTGTTTTTGTATACAAATTTATTTATTGACGCTTGATATCCTACATAATAAGAAACATCCAGTTCGTAGTTTCGTGGTAAATCGGCAGTCCAAGCTATCAAGTCGTCACACCATAACCCAGTCAATATACCCTATTTACCATATTAACTGGGTGATGGTATGGCAATACATGTGAATCCCTAGGTACAGCAAGCTCAATTTGGTGCCTTTCATGACCGATACGAATAATGTATTATGAGTAACAATAATTACGCGAATGTTTCACTTGAAAGTGTAATATAGCATTACGTGTAACCCAAGAACCGAAACCATTACATATCATACCATCAGATTAGAACTTGCTTTCCTTTGTTTGCAAAACGCAATATAATTTCTGAAACTATGTAATTCAATAGATCACCTAAGGCATATACAGAGGTACATTTCACATAATCGTGTGATACGCGTTGTGAACATCTGATAGTTGGACTGCAATTGATCCTATTTGGAGAGTATATTGGTCAAACAGCATAAGATATTCTCAGTTATATTGACTCCTGTGACCTTTGACATAATAACACTGGCCACTAGAGAGGCAGTTGTATTCTAAATGAAGAAAAAGTACATCAACAAACATCAATAGCTCCAAGCAATTACTTCGAAGACGACAATATTTTTTATACAACTTTCCAGTGCACTGAATTACTATACAATGCACAGCGATACTAAGCCAACACATAGGCTACCTATTCGTTCGTTTATGTTCTGTATGTCCCCTCTTCTTAGCAAATGGATTTACCAGTAGAAAATACTTATTACTAAAAGCAAGCCGTTCTATAAATTTGGGGGTCTGATTAAGATTGATAATCCACTCGTCAAATATTAGATCAAACCTGCAATTATAAATTATGAATTTTTGATTTATTAAAAATTTGATCAAATATTTGAGTTGTCTTATACTACCAACAAATATTAACTCTAATCATTCTAAATATGGTATCAATATTCACTAACAATTGTGGCACTACAACAAAACAAGCCCTAGGCGTACGCCTTCTCAAAACCAGTTATTCATTCGCAATTTCCGTTTATATTTACTAGGTTTTTAGGTAAACTGCCACTTCGCGCACATTGCAGTGCTAAATTGTATTACGTTAAAATGTGACATATCTCTTGTTCTCTCGTACGTTGGTGCTAATTGGGTAAGGTCGCGTGTAATCGGTGATAGTCAAGTTTTGTTAGAGTAGTTGAATAGCACACTAATTCGACGTTGCGGTAAAAGTGCTTTCGTTTTAGGCGACAACTAATTAGAAAGCAATGACTACGAAGTCGATTAATACAGTAATTAATCAATTTTAATTTGGAAAATGTAATTTTCCAAATCTATTTTATTATAATTTTATATAAAGGAAATTCCCACACTAATTCCTGCGTCGGGTAAGACTTTGCAAACATTCCAATTCAAGTGGTAAAAATCAATGAATTTAATCAAATCTCTAAATTTTTGGCGGGCTCACCCTTTTTTTAAGAAATTAAATCCTAAAATGGTAAGTTTTTGGCCACAATTGTATTCCCCAGAATGACGTTTAAGTAGTAGGGAATCCCCGTAAAAGATAAAAAAGTAGGGATGCGAACTGAGATTGTTAGAAATCGGAATTTTCTACGATTTTGTAAATTGGCAAATAACAAATCCGTAGAAAAATTGTTCCATTTTGGTATTTCGATAGGACAAGCGCCATATCGGTAGAAATACCGAAAAATCGGTAGGTTCGAGACCACTGGGCAGCGGTAAGGCGACCGCTTAAACAACTACACCATGAAAGCAGTCGAAATCTACTAGTGTGATGTTAAAATTTACTCCAATAATTAATTAGAATCGCTTTTAAGCACGGGTTTACTGACATGAAAGTATCCACGGCAAGCACGAATTCTGCTACTAAATGACAAGGGCGATCCTTAAGCTTGGTATCTAATACTCTGATGCTTGATTTTATTCGATTGTTGGTTGACAAAGAGATTCGTCGAATTTTCAATTAAGCTACCTGTGGTAAGATTATCTTAGACTAAACTGTAAACCACAGCTTTGATCCCAGGGAAAGAAAAAAAAGAAAAGCTACTAAGGATAGTGCTTTTAAATCACCAAATATCTGGTTAACGTGCATATAAGACTCGCCGGTCATGTACTATATAAAAGCAATACTCACATCGAACCTTAGCTCTGTGTCTGCAAGAAAGAATGATATGGTAAGTATTTCACGCAGCAAACATTGATATTATCAAAGGGTTTATTTAGCCAGCTACAGAAACAAGAACACTCTTTTGTCTGAATTTATAATCATGATTATATTACTATTCCCTCGACACGAACCGGGTGCTAACATGCTATACATCGTTACTATGAAAAAAGTATGTTAAATTATCCTTTTGTATCCAAAAAACAATAACTAAAATTCAATTGTAATAGTTCAATAATTTATGTGAATATATTGTATATTTCTTAAAATAGCCATAAACTAGTAAAAGTGTTTAACAATAGTATTTCTAAGTTTAAAAATTATGCAATAATAGTGTTTTATAAAAAATAAACAACGCGCTAAAATCCGTTTATAGTTGTTTAATTTCAATAATCATAAAACTTTAAGATAGTGTCCTCCAGGCCGAATTTCCGTTACGGCGGCAAACCTGAACGGAGACTGGCCATCTGCGCAGAAGATATTATAGTGCACAAACGTGTGCGCAAACACAAGTTTATTGTACTCTCTGTTCCTTAACTCTCTTTATTCGATGGGACGGTAATCCGACACGACCGGAGAGAGATCAGACGCAGGACCAACGGCTTTACGTGCTTTCCGAGACAAGGGGGTGTCTAACACCGCCAACTTTTTAACTTTGAGCTGCTATTGAGATTTCTTAACAGAAAAACCCAATATCTTTTTGTTGGCCCGACTTGGGATTCGAACCCTTGGGATTCGAAGACCTTATGCACAGCAGTCGCATTCACTACCGCTGCGCCACGGAGGCATTTTTTTTAAATACAAATGACAAAAGAAATTGATTAGTCTTCTACTGTTTTTTTTTACCCAGAATTACAGATTTTTTTCTAAAAAACAACAATACCAAGCAAAAAATTATTATGCTTCATTTAGCACACACTGCGTTTATAACGTGCAAAGTTGCATTAGATAGTTATACCAAGTGACTGTTACTAGTCGCAACAGTCATTGTCTCTCAAACGACCTTGATAGAGCCAACTTAAAAAGAAGAAAACTATTCAATATTACACAACTTACTACCGTAAACAATATGCTGTCGTAATAACTGTCTTTAGTTTCGTAGATTATATCTTTTTTTTTTCGTGGGGGCATGCTTTGATGCATTTCCGCCCGCGGGGGCGGGCGGAAGGGTTATGTCGGATTCACCGGGGTAAACGAAAGATGTGAAACGATGAAAATGGATCTCCCGGTATACCGACTAAACCTACCACGGTGTTCCTCGACAAAATCGCTATCGACGGGGCCGCGCGAATCACTTGCACATGTGATCGCGACCCCGCCGACGTTTCGGCACGCCGCGCGCCATATGAAACGCAGGCCACTACACAAAGAGACCTACCCTATATGCACTCACTCACACAACCCTATTGTCCCCCCCTAGAGGGGGAGACCGACTCGACACAGAAGCGCGCGTGGGAACACGCATGCCGCCTCTCGGACCTGGTGCAGATCGGATTGCGGGCAGGCCCACGAAGCTCGCCACCCCCAGGTCAAACCTCAGGGTGGCTGGAGGTCATCTCGCGCACTCCGGCGCCCGGCTCTGCGGTTGGGAAGAGATGATAGCGACTGCTTGAACCATACACTGAACTACGGCCGGGAGCTAGAGGGCAACCAATCCGACTGCCGGGATCAACTCGCGGCGCTGCGATGCCCAGGCGGGGCAATCCGCCAAAGTGTGCAGCGCCGCGTCCTCAACAACGTCGCGGCAGTCCCCGCAGTGGTGACTACCGGGCGTCTCTTGCCGGCCTATACGACACAGGAACTGGCCAAAACAACCGTAGCCAGTCATTACCTGTGTCAGCCGGAAGGTGAGGGCGCCATGCCGCCTCTCCAGCCACTCCTCAAACACTGGACTTACCGCCACAATCGTGGCGTGCCCGTCGTAAATTATATCTTAGATTAACAATGAACCTTACAAACAACAAAACTTAACTTCACGACTGTATTTCTCGCGAATAAGGTAGTTAGAAGTAAATGCCAAACATATTTTTAAGACATATTAGTTTGGCGCCTCCTTCGACGTGTAGCATTCAGCACAGTTTGACGTGAACTTTACTATGACACACAAAAACATACCATTTGTGTATCACACAACTTTTTATAACAACATCCATACAATCATCCTATCCACAGATTTTACACCTAATAGATAGCTGGCTTATTGCTTGTTTATCGCTGTCCCTTTCATTGTCCTAAATTGTGTAATTGTTAAATACATGAATAACTTTTTTAGTAAACCTTACGCCACTGAACTTATAAGACGCCAGAAACATATTTAAGTCTAGTATAAATATTATTTAGTGTGCAGTCTAGGCAGCGCGACAAATTCTATATTAATAAGCACAATAAGACGTGAGTCCCACCAGTGTTCATTTTATAGTTATTGCTATGTCATCTTCTAATACTAGAAATCCCAATTTAAATATTCAGCCGTATATTCTTAAATTAAAAATAAATCGGCTTCTCTGCTTCAGATCCTATACCTATACAAACGTTAAGCCGACTACCCAACAAATCATTACATTATAAAAACTAATAACAACCCGTCACAAAACCAACGAAGTCTAGAAGCAAGTCTTAAAAATATAAAACGACTAGAACACTTAAGCGCTAATCTGTTAAACCAATTTCGATCCGGAACACCTACAATACTTACACAATAGTTTTTTAATACTAATTACCTAAAAAGCTTCCGGTACATATTCATTTGAGCATCGCCAAATGAGGCATTTAATAATAACCAATCATGCATCAACAAAAACGTGAATATTATACAAACAAAATATCTATTTTTAATAACAAGTAATTTACATAGGCAGTTAAAAACGTGTTACGTTCATCGTGATCGTACATAGTGTTATGAAACTACACGAATCATCAGATTATTTATGTTTATATTATTTCCACATATACGTATACAAGGCGTGCTTTAGATAACACATAAATTCGCTGGTCTCGGCTGTCTTTAACCACTTTGGCAGCTGGGTCAAGTGTATTCAATGGTATCTAAATATATTGGCTGAAATGGTAATGAGCTTTTTTATCATAACATTTTCAGTATGGATGGCAGAGCTCACCATTCTCTGTTATTTGATCACAGTACGAATAAGCCAGCTTGCCCAGTGAGTTACCATTCTCGTCCACTGAAGCCACAGTAAGTAAGAGTTCCAGCAGTTCACATACTAGCCAATTTTTTTTTTACCCTTTCTTTAAATCGTTTCCTTAAGATTAGCAACGCATGAGTAATACTACTGCAAGCGCTACAGAAATGAACTAACGTAAGATCGTTGGTCTCCACACAGCCTCCACATGACGGGATGTCGATAATGGTAAAGCTCAAGAGGTGTTTGTTAAGTAAGCAGTTACCTGTTGAGTGATTTTTATTAGTAGGCATATACGCAACAGATTATGAACAAAAAGGCAACCTTCGTTTTCTTACATCACTACACAAAAAACATTGAATTAATCACTGTTTTTTGTGTAGTGTCGTAGTTATGTCGCATAACCATGCTTTGATCTAATAGAAACGTCGACATCTAGACCTAGTATTTCATCAACCAATTGTGGTCAATCAATTCGTGGATAGAATGTTATAATAGGGTAGGAGGAGTCTTGAAATATAATTACACATGTATAAAACATGCGAATATATTGCACTGATACCTATATTCCAAAATTTTCATCCTTTGTTCGTGCTTTAAACAGCTGTGTTACAGTGACATTTAGCGTTGATCACGGTAATGCCGTTTCAATAAATGAGTAATTTGACCTCGTAGCTCTAATACGATCTTTCTAAGTAGCGAACTTTATGGAGAGACGTTAGTACTCCTTCTTCCTGGAGTATAAACGTTTAGTGGCAGATCTTAATTTCAAATAACAGCGATCAAGTGTTACTAGGCCCTAACTGCTAGTGGTTGCTAACAAACGGCAAAAACTGTACGTTTTGATACTACAAAGTGATGTTTTTTTTTATTTTTGTTATTTTAATAATATACAGGTTGTCACCTGTATAAATAATTTTGTGAAAATAGATTATTTGCATATATAAATAATTTTATAAATGTATGAATAATTAGCTTTCCCGTGGATCCTGTGGCATAAGTTTACGCATAGGTTTGCGGACGATCGCGAGGTCCCAGGTTTGATGCTGGGATCGAACAAAGTTATTAGTAATTTGTGTTAGGAAATTTTCTGTAAACGCACAGTGCCTGGCAATGTGTCCGCTATACAATAATGGGCTTGTCAACTGGTCTCTAAAACATAGCTGGTGAATTGTGGTTGTAATAATATACCGTAATCTACTATAATATTATAAAGCTGAAGAGTCTGTTTGTTCAACACGCTACGACCAATAGGGGCAAAGCATAAATTAAAATCTTGCAAAAACGGGGAAAATTCTCTTATGTGAAGCAGACGATATTGCGCGGGTCAGCTAGTCGTATATAAAAACGTAAATATGCACGTACACATATTATTCAAAAATATTTTTTATGTCCACTCTTTACTACAGCTAAAATCGCATCAGTAGCACTTGGCCATCTTATCTTACCCACGTCATTCGAGACACTGAGATATCCGCACTTAAAACAATATTAGTATCGGACCAGCCAAGTTTTCTCTTAACAGTGGCAATCATATACACAGCCAATATGTAAGCTAATTCAATTAAATATTATAAATAGAAAAACATACTGCAATCTATATACATTACCTGCACGTTATTTGCGCAACAAAATCACATTACAACTACGTTTAACATTGAACCAAATTAAATGTTACGTCTAATAGACCCACGTCCGGTACCCGAGCGCCTGCGATCAAGTGTTATTAGACCCTAATGGCCTCAAGTGTAGAATAGTGTCAAGACTACACTGTTCATAGTATAATAATAAACACAGTTATTGTGTTTTAACTAGTCCATTGAAAACTCAAATGTAAAACCTAAGTATTTAATTATGTATATCACAATAGTACATAAGTTTCTATAAGTTTCGCATTGAGTTGTCCTGTAAAGATTGTGTGGTATGTGTTTATAAATAAATAAATAAAATTTGACATAGCTGCATTTTTCAATGAACTGTGAAAGGCACATTAAAAATTGCCGTAGATTATAACTCCAAAAACATATAGGAATTTTCAAAACTAGCCTTAGGGCCTTTTTGTTAGGATATTGCTACGTAACGTACGTGTGTGTCATACACATCCTGACAACTCATAAAAGATCTAAGTCTTGACCCAATTAACCAGATACAAAATATTAAAAGATAAAAGCGTAGTAACTCCAGTGCCAGTTTATTAAAAGTCATACTTAGTCTCTTGTCGATATCCCCTAGGAGTAAAGCGGACTTGTTGCACTACATTTAGCCTGCCGTGGAAATCCACAGTAGGCGATTTATTTGGATCCTACGTAAAAGTAAGCGAGCCTATTGACGTGTACCGGACTTAGTCCCAGACACCATGTTACTACTAAAGTTATTTGACAAATTAATTACTTTGCCCGACACCAACCAAACCCGGGACCTAATGGAGAGTAGTTGTTTTAACTGATGCTGCGCCATCTATCAAAGCCAGTCAAAAAGTCTGATAATTTGCAAAGATCTACATCTACACTAATATTATAAAGCTGAAGAGTTTGTTTGTTTGGTTGAACGCGCTAATCTCAGAAATTACTTGTTCGAATTAAAAATTATTTTAGTTTTGTGTAGCCTTTTTATCGAGGAAGGCTATAGGCTATATAACATCACGCTACAACCCACGGGGCCGGCGCAGTTAACATAAACGCGAGTGAAACCGCGAGCACATCCAGTCTTGATATAATTGAAAGACAAAAATCGAATTATCTCCATAGCGCAGTTATTAAAAAACTATACTATAGGTAGGTACCTATTTAGTAAGTATTTATAAAATAACGTAAATTCAAATATCGTAAAATATGCCAAAAGTTTCAATTTAAACACATTTATCAGCCATAATCACTTCAGCACTCACTACTTTAGGGAAGTAATTATTTTTGAATGTAACAGATTTAAAACATGCAAAACTCAACTAACAATTAGCATGTTTTATTTATAAAACGTTTTGTATGAAGAAAATCAGTGACGCTTTGTTTTTCATATAAAAACATTCATCAATATTTTAATATTGATGAAATGTCCTGTATGAATTAAAAATAAGAAAAATTAAATTAATAATATTTTATGTATATTTGCAAGGCTTTAAGACAACTACGATTTGTCTTAAATTATTATCACAAGTAGCAGCAATCATATATGTATTGGAATTGGAGAAATGAAACTAGACAGACACTAAACGACCTAAGTTGCAGCACTAATTGTATAAATAATACATATAATTGTTGTATATTCAATAAAATATGGACTTCTTCAAAAAAAAACAGTAGGTTATGACCTAATACAAACAAGTGAGAATCGGCAATGAATTGCCGTAAATCAAAAAGTTCGAAAAAATGGTTCATGTAATATACAAAGGTCACGTGATACTACGTGACCTTGAGGTCAGAGGTCAAAGGTCATAGTCATTTCGGAGGTATATCGACTATGCTGAGTCGAATGGCGTTGACCGTCTCTAGCTTTTACGGTTCTTGAGTTGAAAGTTGTATAACAGACAGACGGACGGACGGACAAAGCTGTTGTATAAGAGTTTTTTCGAACTCTAATAAACCAACGCAACACTCCGAGAGAGACACGCAACTATTTAGTTTCATCTTACTTGCATTACAGACTTACTCATGTTTAGCTCTTAAGCGTTAATTAATGGTTTGTATATTACAGTAAAAGGCGTCAAAGTCAATACATTTTCTATTTAACTTCTGTGAATGGCATGTATTTTAATTTATACACACAATATACAAACGAATCATGATTGCTTTTTTATAATAGCTCCTATTCGATAGCAACAGATTATTTTCTTATTTTCTTTATTTATGCAATGGCGCGCTGTCAAATACATAATATGTCTGTGGAAGAGTTATGTTTTAGTGGGCGTAAAGAGTTATTATATTATGTATCAAATTAATATTAATGAATACCAAATGGACTATCAAAATAGCAATGATGAATTTTCTAAGCTGTTAACTAATAAAATGTATGTAAGATTGATTCTTGGTACCTCATACATTTTGTATAGTTTTGTTTATACACAACCACCATAACTAATAGCAAGCATTTCGAACTTATAGATATGACTTACGAGATATATTAATTCCAAAGATTCACATTTTATAATGTCGTCAGAGAACGTGCTAAGAAACGCGTGGTTTTCGTGTTTTCTCTTTTCCCTTCGCCCAAATAGAACAGGTATCCCTTTTACTTTTTCGAACGTAAACGTCATTAAAATAGTAGACCGCACGGATGGTGCAATGGTTTTAGTGATAGCTTTGCCACCCACTACACTGAGTGTGCGTTCAATTCTAGTTTGCTGTTTGTTCCACACGGGACAACAACTTGCGTGGTCCACTTATATAATAATAATAATAATAATAAAGTATTTATTTCTCAACTTTACGGATAAATTTATACTACAATACAAAGTAAGTGTTAATATAATACGGTGAAATTGGTTAAAGTTGTAGATAACAAATGGGACATGCATTTAGTTTAATTCGAATTCCTTACAAGCTAAAAATAAGAGTGAAGGTAATTGTAAAAAATCTGTTTACAAAAAATATTTACTCTGCCCCTTAAACTAGGCTTAGCCTGTGTCTTAAGAGACAGTGATCGGTATAAGTTTTACAATAATAAGATTTGTACAACGACTTCAATTATATTTTTCCTAGATGACGTATTATTTGTGTCCGTTTCAATTCATTTTATTTGGGTGTTATTGTACTAATGAGTACTCATGTTTTCATTTAAATGTTTATATACAAATACGGGAACAGAATTTACAAAAAAATGGACATAACTAGTTTCCTTATTTAGGCATTACTGTAAAACTGTCGTAATGTTTGACCGAACGGGATAATTAACCCTCATTTCTCCACCGCGGTGTAGCATGTCATCCGATACTAAGTGGACAGCTACGAAGGAGCTCTAATTGCACCATAGACACCACAATTTTCTCGTCGGAAGTGGAACATGAAAAAAATTGTCGCTTTGATATGCAATCTCACTATTATACGTGCTTAGTCATTAAACAACGACAGTTAATGACACAGGCATGGCATATTATTTTGCTGTCTCAGTTGTTTTCTATAGTTTAGCCAATGGTTTAGAAATGTACTTAAATTACTGTTATAATCTACTTTAAATATAATCGTAATTGAAATGAGTAGGCGGGTAGGCCTAGCGGTAGTATAGAAACATTTGCTGCATTAATTTTATTCATAGAAAAATATTATCACGTCTATTATTTACCAAGGGGAAGGTAGATGTGTATTACTTCGCTAGCTTATAAGTCCTATGTAATAGGGACAAAGCCTATTGCCATTAACCAAGCACAGTTCGCCAAACTCCCTACTGCTATTGATATATTGATAGAAAAACGCTATACCACTTTGCGCGAGATTCGAATCCGAAACCTCGTTTACAGCAGTCGCTATTCACTATCGGTGTACTACCAAGGTCAGTAAATCCGAATCTAACATAATATTAATTAAAATGAGAAGATAGTATTGGGTTTCGCAGTAGAATAAAAAATGGCCACAGTTATTGGTATAACGTTAAATATTACGAGTGGAATAACTATCCCATAGACCTCAACTTATACTCTTATAGGACAGCGGCGTAAGACTAGTACCTACCTGTTACTGCAATTCGCATGTTGAGTGCGCCGAGAACGAGAGGTATTCTTTTTAACTTATCTTTGATCCCTTTCCTCTGGAGACAAGTGAGCGGCATGGACTGAAAGTATCGGTTCGTATTTCAAGCATTATGACGCTATACCAATATCCCTGATAGCTGTATTATTGCAATATTACTTTAGCGAGAGAAAATAGATATTTTACATCGCTGAATCTAAAATAGAAAGATTATAATTAACTGTTACAGGAGAAAGTGTTACGACTCCTGGCCCCTGGAGCCCCTGGATACGGACTTAAAGCGCTATTATTCATTTTATTCTTCATAATTTTGAAGACAATTACCTCATAAATAGCTAAGGTTATAGATCGTTCGGCTCAGCTGCTTCGACTTGAACACTAAACAACCAAAAAAGGAGCATATTTATAGTTACTAGCGTTCGCCAAGTGGTCAAAATTCGACCATAATTGATTTCAATTTTAAGTTTGATCGTTTTTAAGGTTTTATTGTCTATAACTATACCCGTATAATCACATTTCATTTAGTCACATACTCCACATACAATAACCATAATTATGAAGAATTTTACATCAGCCGAACGATGCCGAAATACTACGAACGCGATTCGACTGCTTGTGTCAAATGCACGGTTGTGTGCGTGTAGTGTTTTTTCAATAATTTAATTTATTTCTAATGCATATTTTATAAGATTATTAAGATTCGTCGCTCCTTCTCCATATCAACTTTAACTGTGCCAAATTTCATACTCCCCCGTCCGTGCAATTATCGTAAAAAGGGGTTCAAAGTTTTTGCTTCTCGTTTTAATATATAGATAATCAATTAGATAAGATTTTCTGTTTTTCTTTATTAACGATTCGAAATGATAATTGTAGTATTATTATGAAATTGTACGTTAAGCGGCAATTACTCTGGCCGCCCTGTACTGGAGAAACGAAGCTAGTTACACTTTGATTTAGATACCGCTGTGCAATGTAAATGAACCAATTGTATGTCGCATGACTGTGTTTATATATATATAATAATATCAGTCTGTAGTCAGTTCTGAGAAGCCCATAGTTCACTACGTTGGCCCAGTGTGGGTTGACAGACTTCACATATATTCGAGAACATTATGGGGAACTCTCAGACATCAGATTTCCTTATATATTTTCCTTTACCGTCAAAGTAAGCAATAATTAACTTTACTACTGAGATTTAAGTAAGAGACTGCTGGCAGCATGGGCTAAATTGATAAGACCAAGATAAAGATGATGGCAATGGGCAACAGGAATGTATCGCTACTACGTTCAACATGGTCACTTTTCTGGATGTTAAGGGGGCATTGTGTGTCAGACAATGCAAGCATGGCATTAAAATTAAAATTATTAAAAATTGTGCGTTATAGTTCTGTGTCTCTGTACGAGCTCACCCTTTTTCATGCAATCTACGTACATCTTAGATATATAAATCTTTTCTCTATGCAACAATCCATAGATTTACAAGTATAGCAAGTTTGGTAACTACTTTGAGATAGCAACATCTTGGCGATTACCGTATCTCGTTTGTTATGGGAATCAAGCCCACACAATCGTTAGATGAGCATGCGCTCACACTTATACATATGACAAGGCCAACTACACAGTAAATTCTATAGAAGATCTAAAATAAACAGTACAAATGGAACAATAAAGATTTTTATTTACCGTACAACGAAATACGTAATATTTGATACCGCAAATTACGTAACAGCTTAGGTTCTAAACGTAAGCCATTATTTAATTGAACTCAGTAATAATAAGCAGCCCATAAAAGATGAACGGTTGTACGAACCTTGAGAATAAAACGAAGAAATTCTCAATAATTAGAACAATCAAAACGTATCGAATCGTCATGAAATTGCTAGTAATGCAACAATTTGTAAACAGCCAGCCGATGTGTTTATAACTGCATGAGGGCCCATTGTAACCAACTATATGCTTTTGATTACGCAATGGCATGTGCTGAAACAAGCGAGCTAGCTTATAAACTAAAATCAATTATTCCTACGGTACACGACGAAATACTACGCCGATGAAATTGCAACGCATTAATGAATTTTTAATTCGTTTCCATGGGTAAAATCATTTACGTTTGATATTATTTCTACATCGCATGTTTATAAACGCTATGACTACACTATAAAAAATTAATTTCTAAGTTCTTACCTTTTTACTGTTGGGATATAAAAATCGAGTTATTATAAACTTTTTTTACATATTATAATCTATATCGTATGGAATGCTTTATGAAATAAACTGTTGCGTTGCTGATTCATAGTATATCGTCCGTAAACCTTTGTTATTAACCAGTGATATGGAACAAATAAAAGTTAAACAGAATTGGAACACGGCTAGGTTTATTATACTCGGTAAGGTTTAGTCACAGATAACATACCCAACTGAGACTTAGCCATCAAAATAAACAATTAGTAGGTATAGAATCTTTATAAATGAAAAAAGGATTCAGATGTTTGATATTACATTAATATAATATAATATTGAGGAAATTTTGTTTCCTATAATGGCAACTTAAAACTTTATTAAGATAAAGCGAATTTGAATTTATATAGTTTTAAACCATGGACCTAAAGTTGACCTAGTTAAGTATACCACGTTACCACGAACAATTTAGTAAGATTTATGCTTTATTTTTATGACTCGTGCGAGTTCGTCTCTTTGGTCTAAAAGCCTGAGTGTCTCGACAATTGCTAATCTGGAAATCATGCGTTCTATTACCGGATTCAATAAGATTGACGAAGTAAAATTAGGATTGCCATCAAAAATGTTGTTACTGGCAATCGAGACTGCACATACTTAAATGCTTGGGACCTCTACATCTACCTACACCCATTTAAGAATAATTAGTCCTGTTATTATTGGAATCGGTACTGTGTTATAAACTTACAAGCTACTAAACATTTTTCATTACGAATCAAAAATCATACACTCGATTAATAAAAAGTTAGTTAAATTCTTTGTACAACTGTTTTGTAATTTAATTGCGCAAGTTCGATGTAAATGCAATATGGATAACTGTTCTCACGTCCGCATCGCCCAACACACACAATTTTTTAAAAACAAAGCTACTTTAAACAGCTGTGAATAAAATAAGCGTGAACAGCCAGTGTTCGACCCTCGCATTTTAACGTAATGATATGCATTGTACCACATAATTAAATATAGAGCAATGCCAAAAAATCTAGTTTTATTTCTGAACGAACTGACTGAGAAACGTACTTCCGGAATACCTGTGCAGTGATTCATGCTTTATAGATACAATAAAAGTTAGCTGTAAAATACATGTAAGTCAAGGAAAATAATGTTTAATATCGTATATTTTTATGGTCTTTACCTTGATTATGAAACCAAGAACAGCTAGAAAGAGGCTGATACGTTCTTAGAAGGTAAGCAGTTTTGATTGTCTTTGGACGATAGATACCTTGCAAGCGTCCAAAAGCCATCAAAAACAAAGCCAACTGAAACTACGGTTGTAAGTGTAAGATACCCTTAGATACCACAAGCACGTTGTCAATCCAGTAAAGAGGTCGCTCTGCTAGTTCAAGAGCAGACCATAGTTCTAGTGCTTACCTCACAGCGCCTTCTCAAACCTTCGCTAGAATACAATGTAAAGTTACTTAACTGTGATTTGTTTGGAATGAAGATACTTCGTTAGCCAATATTTTCCATAATAGATCCAAACGTTTAGTTATCCAGTAATTAATATCGTATAGAGCACCGCATATTGTTGTTTTTATATTTTAAGTGAGGTAGAATACAGTGCGGCTTTGTTAACCTTGAGATTTTGCTTACAACTAAACCGGCAAGACTTCCAGAATGTTAAAGAGGCTGCTGCCCATACATTTTGTGTTGTCTTCCTGCAGCTAGAAGGATATTCAGATTCCTTATAATATCCTTGCCCTTATCCTTTTGCGCTAATAGCAAAGCGACTACTTTTTTCGAAAAGTCGGCCTCGTGATTCCGTATTTCAGTAAGAGGGTAACGGCATACAAGCAGACGAGCCGCTTGATACTACAACAAAATGTTTTTATATAGAGACCCATAACACTAGGATTATACATAACTCCAAGAGCTACATCAAAAGTGTTTACAAGATTAAAGTAAGGGTACTTATTTTAACCGACTTATACGAACGTCGAAACATGTTTTATCATATTAAGTTAATCATAACACAATTCTATTTTGCTAATCCTGCTTATGTAGCATATTATACCAAAATAACGTCGTTAATCGCTTATTACCGATAGATAACTAAGTAACAAATAAAGTAAAAATCGATAAGCTTGGTTTTATTTTTAGCTCTCCCTAGAAACCTTCAATCAAAATTCATATTTTTTAAATCTTTCTATTTTTATTCGGAGCCGGTAAAAAAGATAAGCTAGCCTTTAGATTTCTGCTCCAATTGCCTCACAGGCCCAGTGGTGTAGGTGTTAGTAATATGCAGATTCGTGAGGTCCAAAGTTCCATTGCCATGTTGACTGGTGGTTTTAAGATATTCTATGACGATATTTTTGATTTAAGCACGAAGTGTAGAACTGCGCTTGTTAACTGGTCTTCATCTTGCCTTCTATTCCGCGTAGCCTGAACAATAACGAAATGTGGTCTAGTAGAAAATTGCAGGTAAATGACATTGACTAGAAAGTCTCTCCCAGAAATTCAGTACATATTATAATTGTTATATTTATGCAAATGTTATATTGAAATTATATTGCTTTATATTGTATGGATATATAAAAGCAACCGAAATTTCGGGGCAAAGTGTAAATTTAAATAGATTTAATTAATTTAAATAGCTAAAATTATAGTAAAATTAAAAAAGTATAAGAGTTTCAAAATTATGTAATAAAAGTGTTTTAAAATAAACAACGCGATAAAATCCGTATAAAGTAGTTTAATTTTAATGAATAACATTATATATACATATATATGTATAAATAAATAGGTACATTATATGTAAAAATATTTAAATTTACTCTATTCCACGCATCACCTGTCTCTCAGTGACCTTGACTGCTAAATAACAATGAAATTGTGGGTCAAAATGTAACTTGTAAACAATAAACACCGTATAAATTAGGTACATAGTTTAATTTTAAATTAGTTTTTTTGTTAGGTATTTATTATGTTACTACTCGTTTAATAAAAATGTTTGTAATAAGAGTCTGTATACACGTCGGTAATGACTTGGATAGGTATTAAACTATCCGATGAACAGACATTTCTAATTAGCTTAACCAAATCGAGACATAATAATAAAAACGTTGTATAGACACGTCCGATGATGGTCCTTGAGCTAAGGATTTGGCTAACGCTTCATCAAATTAGTCTAGATTCCCATATAGTACATATTAAAACAAGTTATATTATGTACTCAGTTCTATGTCTTCTTCTCTCTTACCCTTTATTATTCCCAAGTCACTTGGGGTCGGCTTTTCTAGTCTAACCGGATTTGACTGGATATCAGTTTTTACACGGAGCGGCTGCCACCTGACCTCTGCAACCCGAAGGCTAACGATATCCTAAGACTAGACCAGTGTCAGGATATTAGAAGGTACTGACTTTCCTAATAACGGCTGCCATAGATGCTCATGGCAGCCGGGACCGACGGCTTAACGTACTCTCTGAGGCACGGAGCAGGTGATAATTGTCAATCAATACGCACATAATTCCGAAAAGTCATATAACTTCCGAAAGTCAGAGGTGCGCGACGTGGGTTCGAACCCGAGACCCTCTGCATTGCAGTCTGTTGGTCTCCCCCCCTTCTATGTAAATGATCTAAATACCTACATAAATACCCGTGTTGTCATGTTAGCACCTACATACATACCAGTCCTGTCAAGCGAACATTGCATTTACTTATAAACCAGTGTCTACTTGGGTATTAGGTTCAGACAGGTTATGATGTGTTACATTATTTTGCAATACACAACAACCGCTGTTATTATTAAATTGTCGACTGTCACGTAGGTTTACCTACTAAGAATGGTTGGTTGAAATGTTAGTAATAGTGATTTTTAAATGCTCATAAAGGGCAGTTTTGTTAAATAGACTGTAAGTGACTAAGCGTTAGGAAGACATAATCACGTCACCTTTAACTTATTAAGTCTCTTAATGAAGAATAAATGCAAGTTACATATCGCACCCTTAATAAAACAGAGACTTATCTCAGTATTTTGGATTTAACAAATTTGACTCTATTGCAAACATTTAACACAAATATAATATTAGTATTTAACATACACAATTAGAGTTCAAATTGCCTTACTTTCAAATTTCGAGTTAAGTCGCTGTTTTATTCAGAGTGCGATATGTACATTCACTTCTGTATATCCCCTGAAAGACGGGTAGAGACATAGTTTCTTTTAACTTATTGTATAGATATGTTAGTTTCATCGATTGATATAATCAGTGGTTTCATCTATATTTCGCCAACAACTCTAAAGTCCCACGCAAGTTTATTCTCGCTTACTGGGAAGATATAAAGACTACGTGCAGCTTTTGATAATTCCCACTCCAAATAAACCCAATAACACTTAGCCTGACCTTGGACCTGGTATGGCAAGCCATAAATATAAACGAAACCTTATGCTTGTAGTGCTATCTACATAAATTAGAGTCAATCATCTTACAACCAACTCTATTAAGAGTAGTAACACAGTCACTGCGTTTCGCCCAGTAAGACTTTCGGAAGGTCTAATACATGCCTACCATAAATTTGCCTTCTTTTTCATCTTCTCTTAAATACGCTTTTGCGGGAGTACTTCTCTCGGTATTGCAAGCACCCACTTATAACACAGGACTAACGACGCTGTTCTAAACTAGGTGCTTGTGCTCTGTGGCAGTTACGTCACAGAATATAGAATTAGCTCTTTGCTATATCTTAACATAAAAACCCAAAAGTACTTCACCCAAAATGGGACTCAAAACTTCACAGTTCACAGTTATGCATACACGCCTAAGAGACAGATAGACATTATAAACTTTGAAAAAAGAATTACTCCGCTAGACTATTCTAGATAGCCAGTTTGTCATACATCAATAAAAATCTAGTCACGATATTCGTAAACATTTATTTGTGTATTACCTAACTTATTTATATGCTAATACGTCAATCCTGGGTTGTAAGATATATGCAAATAAAACAGGATCAAAAAGAAAACAACGTACGAAGTCGATTGTGCAACAAAATTCTTTGCTTTTTCTCAATCTTGGCGAAGCAACATGGACATTTTTAGACTAAATCACTAAAGATACCAGCAGGGAATGTAGAACGCAAAAACTTGTATATGCTAAGACTGAATATCATCTCAAACTGTATTTATACAGCTGTGCTGGCTATTTCATACTCGCAAATATGTATCGTCCACGTATAGTTTACTACCATCGCAATCCAAAATTGATTAAAGTTTTCAATGTCATTGGTTGACAAAGAAATAAAATTCTGTCAATGTAAATGAAATTATCATTATATATTAATAAGTACTTCAAGCTTATCTAAATACATAGGTTCAGGTATGTTGGAAATCAGCGAGCTTAAAAGCACAAACAAGTAAAGAGAACGCTGTACTGTAAGAGTGCTCTGCTCGTATTATTTTTCATAATAAGAACGATATAATATATTTACGATATATTAGAGGGCGTACCAGTTTATATGTATGTTACATACAATAACATTCTCTCTTTCTGACGCAGTCGAAGAAGAAAAGTTGTAGAGACGGTTTTGCAATATATAACTATATTTAATTTAGGGTTTTAGTGGGTTTGGTTGCAAGTACGTGCCGAATGTTGTTGCAAATGGCACAAAATCGCGGAGACTAGCACAAATACAGAGGCTTAAGAAGCAGCAGTAATAAATAGGTTGTGGATCAGGCTGAAGACGGTGATTATAAGGTGCTACGCTAGCAACAAACGCAAAGCAACCACAGCTTACAATCCATGCTGTGTGGTTACGAACATTTTGTCTACATAGACGGTGGCATCATCTTACATCGATGGCGTTGTCAAACTGTATGGATAGCAAAACTGTTATGCGATACGATCATACGACTCGACACGATGTTACGTAAATTTGGTAATTACTTCCAGAAACTTGTCGGGTATCGTATCCAAATAAAATTAAGAAACATGTTCATAGCAAGCTTATTGTTTTGTATCAATAAAGTCTTGCCATGCTAAAATGGTCTTGTTTTTTGTCAGACGGCAATATGTAATCAGACACGCAATCAAACGTATCTTCTGCTAGATAATACAGAGCAAAGGTACAATAGCAAAAGGACAAAAGGTATAAAGCAATACAATACAATCCGGTACACTTAGGTGTACGGTACACTTTATTGAATTAATTAATTTAAATAAACACGGTAAAACTAATGAATATTGATGGTTCAATTTAAAGAAACCGACGAAAGAACTCTATAATTATTTTAAAGTGCTTATTGAACGCCAGTAGAGCGGTTATATAAAACAAAATCCTTCATTTAAAACGTATAGTTTTAACTTTTATTCACCACAGACAATTATGACCACCAAGGTTAGGCAGGCATTTGATGGTCTTGCACACTGCCGTGCCTCGGGAAGCACATAAAGTCGTTGTGGTCCTGCGCCTGATCTTTCTCTAATCGTGTCGGATTGCCATCCCGTCGGGGTACAAGAGTGAGGGAATAGAGAGTTCACATATGTTTGCGCACATATTTGATTATTATAATATATCTTCCGTTAAAATAGGCCACGGTAATCAAAATTAGGTCTGGAAGACTTAATGATTTCGATAATTTTAAATTTGGCTTAGTTATTACGTAACTCAGGCCAAAAGCGGAAATTGTTAGTATAAAATAGTATGCAATGTTTCTATTATAATAATAATTTAATTAGTTGTGAATGATTCTGTGCTACTTAGGAATTATAATCTCTGCATAATTGTTTTTGTAATGTGAAAAATTTACGAAACAATTGATAGTAATGAAACTCTTCTGAGTTGACAATACTGTCAATTGTTTCGTAAATTGTTTGGTAAAGTATTTTGTTGTTCAACGAGAATGTATCTCTTGTATCATAAAATACAAAATTAGAAGAAATAATTAATAGCGATATATGCCCGGCGATAACAGAAGATAGCACAGTGGTTTAACCGGTTTCTTAGCTTTAAATATTAGCAGTTTTGCGGTTCAAATTGAATTATGCCATATAAAGACAACTGTTTTTTTTAAATTGACCTTGACATAAAGACATTTTAAAAATATTTGAGTATGAGGCAATAACCTCATGTTCAAATATTTTTAAAATGTCTTACGACAATAAAAGAAAATACATATATTATTTTTAAAGAAACTGACGCAAATAGCGTTATTTGTCTTTAAAAATTATATATTTAATTAATTATCGACTGCAGAGCTAATTTTGTTTCTATTTTTGGACTCTTATATATATATAGTATAAATAATAGATAGTAGAAAATTTATACGACCGGTGGTATACAAACATTGCAAGAACCTCAAGACAATAGTAAAGAAACCGCACTTAGCGGATATAGTATATAGTAGATATGCCATCTACATAATCATATATTATGTACAGAGATCATTTGTCATGTCATGATCATTTCAAATTGTTACAACAACTGAATTTAAAGTAATTATTAAATTCATATCATCTGAGCAAACATTAGATATTTTGCCTTACGTTTATGCGAATGCTACACATTCAAAACTACACAGATTCTATCATGATTTTTGTTGCTAAGAAATTTTATTATTATTTATTAGTAGGAGTAGTCTAGTGGGAGACCGTTGGAATGTCACGCAGATTCAGAGATTGATTATAAAATTCCTAATGCACCTAGCGACTTTAAAGATTTAACAGCGATTAAAAAGATCGTGAAGAATTCTGCATATTTGTCATAGTATTGACGAAGATGAGTGAATTTTGCGAACTCGCACTGTGCTAGCGTAGCGTAGCGGACTACGGCCTGTCCCCTTACATACGATATACATAAAAGAGACCCATATACTTCTATTCATTATAATTCGCCATCGAAAGCGAATAATAGGATTCAATCATCATAATATGATGTAATATAAGCTATATCTGCTGTACTATAAACTAGTTGGTATAATTCAGTCGCCGACAGGTACCAATTGAAGGTTAGAGTAGCTGGTCATATGCAGGAGCATCGCTCAGGAGTCGTCGCCCGCGTTCTTGCCTGCGTTGGACACTGCTGGGTGGGTGGCTGATGCTGTTTTAATTGCAGTGTCCCACAACATTTAAGACAGCGAGTTGGCAGACCGTTTAAAAAAAGCTGGCCATATTTGGCTCTTCCTTTATGGTTGATAGGGACTAGGTTAAGAGCTATGTTCCCTTGTTAAAGCATCTGCAATGTTTAGCGATGAAATAGAGACATGTCCATTAGCGGGGGTTATAGCTTAGCTTCTATGGCACTTGCTGTTTGCCACCAACGGCAATACAAAATTTCGTGGTTTTTTTCGCCTTTAAACAATCTTGTGATGCGTTCCTGTGGTGAGTTGAGGTTTCAGGCTTCTTGAAGATACATTGCCCATTGCCCTAGCTGAATACCGCCTCCTCTTTTTAAAGGTTAGCAACGTACTAGTGATGCCCGTAGTGATGTATATAAGTATCCATCCAATTCCTTTACAATAAGGTGGCTCGAATGCTTGTTTGACAACCTTTTGTATAAAAAACATGACACCTCTAACCAACAACAGAGAAGTTTTTGGTTTATCTTTTACAGCAATGTTTGGGATTATAAAATGTGGTGAGATACTCTTTCTCGAACATTGTTTTGCAATAACTGCCATTAGTTACGTCTAAATAAACACATTTATATTTAGTTAAAGGCTAATTAAAAATGTATTTAGTTTCACTCTTATAATTATTATTTTATTATTATATTAATTACCATGTAGGTTCTTTTTTATAATTCTTACGTAACGCTTATCGACTTATACCAAATTACTTACTGTTTCTTAGTATAATTTTTCGAAGTTAATTTGCAAATGGGAATGTTCTAAATAAAATGAATACATTCTCCAAATCTATCTTAGAATTAGGTAAAAAAAAATATGGGAATATAGGGTACTATATTCCCATATTTTTTTTATTTTTTACTCTGTATATTCTGTATAATTAAGGTTTATAATATAAACCTTTCGTTTACCTAATGAGCTATACAATAGCAACAGATTTTATATCGAAACCATATATAAAGTTTAAATTAGTATAGTTTCTAATTTTATTAATTATGTTTCAATTACTGTGTACTCTACACGCAATAGATTTTATCGCATGATTATTACGGCTTATTATATTAAAAAGATTTATACCTATATTTTTTGTTAAATTAAATATTTTGTTGCGCTGCAACTATTATTTAATTAAATATTTACTGTAAATGTGTGAATATGATTCGGCCATTGACCCAGACTGAGCTTTGCTCTGGCGATGTCATTCACAACAAAATGTATTTATTATTTACTTTATGTTATTGCTTTTTGTATTATAGAAAATAAATAAGAAAATATCTTTCGGTAAATTAAAATAATTACTTTCTGTACCTTCATTCTAAGCAAAAGCGCGCGTAGTTATTATTTTATAATTAAACTGACTCTTAAGCTATTTTTATCGTAATTATAATTTATTGAGTCGGAGCGTAGATAAGAGAACACACGTATTGTTTATTTTGTTAATAAGCGTGTATTCGTTTATTATTCTCCAAACTAGCTAATATTATTTATTTAAATATGCCGTCATTTTGTATAGTTAATAGTTGAATATTATTATGAAGTTTACGTAATATTGTGGTAAATATTTAAGATTAAATATTGATTAAAAACGCTCGCGCTACAAAAGTGTTCATTCAAGAAAACAAATTTAAGATAACATAATGCAAGGTGATTACAATGTACCTACCTTTATTAGAAACTGTACCTATTTTCAAGCCACTTTTCAATTAATTGTGAGATAATAAGAAAGCATAAACAAATTGAAATTCTGTATAATTTTATTTTGCGGTTGTGGTTTCCTAGAGTTTACGCCTGAGTTGATTGCGCACCTAACGCTGAACGAAATTAGCAGTAAAAAAGATAATTTGCCGTTAAACACAAGTGTCATTGTAGTTATATTTTTTCTGTACATTTCATATTTAACACTATACATACCTGCTATGGATGACCGGCCGGCGACGTACACTGCGACGTTTCCTAATCAAAACAATGACAGCTGAGTGAATAAATGGTTCTAACCTGTTGATAACAGTTTAATAAACGCAGAGTTCCTTTTTAAGTCTATATACAACACTTGCACGATATAACATAAAATAATGTACTGGATACGATTATTTAAAAGTTTTCTAAGTTGACGTAAACGTTTACGCGGCACGCGAGAGGAAAGGCGCGCGGTCCGTGTAGCTTCGCAGTTGTTACTGAGTAAAAACGTATTTTGCCCCGTTCCGACGTGTATACCAACACGCTCTGGCCGTAGACATACACACATAAAGCGATCGTGGGGCTACTACATCATCCTTGCTCCAGGAATACCTACGTAATGTCCTGAAATATAAGGTCTATAACATAGTGTGTGTAAAAGTGTAAGCTGCTACGGAAGTTCTAAATTCAAACCTAATGGAAACAAAATTGTTAATAAAAGGTTAAGTGTCTTAGTATTAGACTGATTGAAAGTGAACACAAAATTGTGTGAAATAATCATTGTTTATTATGTATTACAAGTAATCGGTTTATTACCTATAAAACTGCAAAGAAAATAAAAATGTTTTCTTCGGTAGAAAATCGAACCAATATCAAGGCTAAAGAAAATTTACTGTTATTTCTAACAGTAAACGACGTGAAAACACTAGACATCATTTTAAGGCACACAATTTTTTTTATAGTAGAATGTTCCTAGGTGTCTTTAATTGTACACAAGTTCTGTAGAACGTATTCTGTCGTTGTATGTTATCACGTATATTTTGGGCTGAGTTGGTAGTCTTAACGTGTGTGTTTTCTCAACAAACAGCCGCTACTAACCATTGTGCGCTATCTGCCAGCCTACTTATTAAAGTTGTGCGAGAGACCTCGAAGTAGTCTACCACAAAATATTACCGTGTCATAGTTCTAGTATTGCGTAACCATAACACCGGTTAATATTTACGAAAGGTGTTATTTTTTGTTGTTGCTTACATTGCTTGTTTTACTCTGCGGTGAAATAGAAGATATTTTGTAGTTATGATAATGCTATAGAACTTGATTAAATTGTCATGTCGTTAGTTTCGGGATAACAGTAGGGTAATAATTGGTCGTGTAAGAAGAGTAATCAATTAATGACATAATACCTATCTACGCCTATTGTTTTTAACTATCTCATTGTTCTCAAACGAAGCAGAAGTTATAGCATAAATTCGCGTTTTGCGTGCTATCGCGGGTTCGATTTTTGCGTAGATGGTCTCGCGTTTGATTCTCATGTGGGACAAAGTGTGATTGGGGTTTTCTCTGAATATATTTAGTTATAGCACGGTTATAGAGAGCGAGCTTATTGCTCTAATAGGAAGAGCTCTAGACTCCGTGCACTTACTGATAATATCTTAATAGAAAATCCAATAACTTACCTGAACCGAGAATCGGATCCAAGCCCTTAACGCTTTGTAATTGATAACTAAATAATTAGTAAAATTACCGGAATTACTGTAAATTATGGAAAATTATACCTGTGAAATCTATGTTGGTGATGTGTGTTTATATAAATTAAAAACTGATGTTTTCTCGACGTTGTCTTTTGATGACAAAAATAAAATAATTTCTCTGGGACGCTGTATTCGCGATTTAGATCTAAAACAACAGAAAGGTAACACGACACGTTCTTTTAATAAAAAGTATTATGATATTTATAGCTGGCTAGCGGGCTGTGTACACACAAATAAACTATTTTGTTTTCCGTTTATATTATTCCAGGCGCGTGTTTAACGAGATTATTGACAATGTCTTGAACGAGTGTCGTAGTCGTTATAAAAACTTAAAAGACCTTAAGTTTTTCAACGTACTTTCGTATGAATATTATACTTTGTATTGTAATAATTTTCCGCAGCAATCGATCGTCGAACTCATTAATTCGCATGAACATTCCTTTAACGCGGATCGCCTTAGGAATGAGCTCCGATGCGTTTATAAATCAGACGAATTAAAAACGTTAGGAATTATTGATCTTATTCAATATTTACATACAAACAATTTAACAGCCATATTTCCCGAAGTTTACGATTCCAGTTAGTAGCGCATCGGCAGATCGATCATTTTATTGCTTCAAAAGAATCCATACATATCTACGAAACACACAGGGCCAAAGCAGACTCACTGATCGTCTATGATTTCAATTGAAAAAGAACTTTATATGATTTTAAAACGATCTTGTAATTTTAACGACGACGTTTTACAGAATTATTTAAAAAAAGATAGGCGCGTTGAATTGATTTATAAAAATTAAAATAATACCTACAGTCAAGTATGTTAGTAATTTCGTTCATTTATATTTGTTCATTTGCGTAAAAAACACTCTTAACATCTCACGGCCTTGTAATACCTACAAGGCCACAATGGATATCATTTAGGTGACTTGTTCTCACTAGTGAGTCACTATCAGTCACTTATTTGGATATTCATGGTGGCCACACACACAATCATCAATGGTGCCATGTCGAAAAGTCGCTGAATTGAATTTGGTAAGATATTTTATTTATTTATTGTACACAGATATATATACACACAAAAACATTTATAAATGAAATGTAGTGCCCTCGCAGAGGTTTCGGGTAGGGCGTCCATACCCTACCAGAAATCTTTGTGCACGCCCCTGGTCGTAGCGTGATGTTATATAGCCTATAGCCTTCCTCGATAAATGGGCTATCCAACACTAAAATAATTTAACTAATTTGAGGTAACTTTACACTTCAATATTGAAGTGTAAAGTTACTTCAAATTCTGATCGTAAATGAATTCTGCCTGTAGGTGCTAGGGATGGCAGGAGTGTAAAGAAGGTTATGACTTCGTAACAGCGCAGATAGTACGCGCAGATCAATTTTGTTCACTAGCTCGGCTACATCCGTCGAACCATATGCAATTTTAAATAAAATGACAAAATAATTTTAATCGTTTTAATGTTTTAGAAATCTTTATCCTAAAAATGAACCCTAATTCTTTAGCCTTATTAACTACGTTTGAAATATGCGCATCAAATAATATCTTTGAGTCAAACGTTATCCCCAGGTCTCTGACAGTGTTAACTTTAGTTATTGCGGTACCCGACAATGTGTATTGGTAAGTTATTGGGTAAGGCTTGCGTGTAAAAGTACAGACGTAGCATTTGGAGACGTTCAGATCCAGTTTGTTTTTTGTGCAATATGTTTGAAACCGATCTAGATCACTCTGCAGCCGAATAGCGTCTTCATACGAACATACATATCTTACTAAGTATTTTCATATCATCAGCGTACAGCAGTCTTTTTAACGTATGAAAAGAGTATATCGATATGACGTCATTTATAAGTATAATAATAATAATAATAAATATTTATTCATCAAAACCTTATTATAAGTACATGTTAGTTTGGACTACAATATTTAATACATTACTGTTGGTACATGTGTGCGGCTGGTGCTTAAAAAAGGAGAACCTGTACTATAAGCACCAGCAACCTTCCTTATGAGCTGTATTTTTTTATTTTTATGTAGCGGTAGGCAGTCCTTATATTCATGGTTTACATTATATTTAGTTTTTGTTACGAATACAAAGAAATATAACAAAGAAACTCAAATCAAATAAGTTTAATTAATATATTATGTTAATTATTAAGTAATATATTATTAAACAACATAGGCCCCAATAAGGACCCCTGTGGAACTCCTGAAGGAACGCATCTTGCTCTCGTCGAAGAATAACCATTATGTACAACTACTTGGCTCCTGTTCTCGACATACGATTAGAACCACCTATATAAATTACCGCGTATACCCATCTGTAACAGTTTCTTTTTAAGAATAAAATTATATATTCGATCGAAACACTTACAGTAATCAGTGTATATAACGTCCACCTGTAATCGCTGTGACATGTGTTCTGATATAATATCGCTACAAACAATAAGATTCGACGTGGTGGAGCGACCACTAAGGAAACCATGCTGGTGCTCACTAAAGTTACGCTTAATAGCTAAATAGAGTTGCCTGTAAACAGTTTTTTCAAGTATTTTAGCAAACACATATAGCTTGGAGATTGGTCTATAGTTCTCCACCACATCCCTTGGTACATTTTTATGTATTGGAGTTACATACGCTGACTTCCAGACCGCAGGCAAATCTCCATCAGTAAGAGACCGTTTAAATAGGGCACAGACCTTTCCTCTACACTCTACAGGCTACTTTAGTTTATGTTATAGCGTTGCCGCTCACCAACCTTTCGGTATATAGTAAGAGCCGCTATAACTTCCAGTGCCCGAAAGCACCTTCAGGGACCAGTTATAGACAGGTCTTGTCCCCAAATCCTGAGACCCGGTTCTCGTAAGCGACCTACCTCGGACATTTACAACAGTTGAATATAAAAATTGGTGGAATATTATCAGATCCTGCAGATTTGTTGAGATCGACCTGTTTTAATAGCGTGAGCACCGCTTCTTGTATTTCTATTGAACTGATATCTGACTTATCCCCATAATCATTTCATATTTACACGCAGACACACACACACAAACACACAAAAATACACACACACATAATCATGTTCCATAGCTATTAATTAAATTAATTTATGTTTAATATATAGATATATCTTTGTATAACGCTAACAGTCACCAAATCCTTATACTGTGGGATCTAAGGGCTGAACATCCTTAACACAGGCTACTTAGTAGCCTCGGGCACGCCACGATCGTGGCGGTAAGTCCCGTGTTTGAGGAGTGGCTGGAGAGGCGCCATGGCGCCCTCACCTTCCGGCTGACACAGGTAATGACTGGCCACGGTTGTTTTGGCCAGTTCCCGTGTCGTATACGCCGGCAAGAGACGCCCGGTTGTCACCACTGCGGCGACTGCCGCGACGTAGTTGAGGACACGGCGCTGCACACTTTGGCGGTTTGCCCCGCCTGGGCATCGCAGCGCCGTGAGTTGATCGCGGCAGTCGGATTGGTTGCCCTCTCGCTCCCGGCCGTAGTTCAGTCTATGGTCCGGAGTGAGAGGTCGTGGTACGCCGTCGCCTCCTTTTGTGAGGAAGTCATTTCCATCAAGGAGGCGGCGGAGCGGGAGAGGGAGCGTTTGAACCCTCTCCCCAACCGCAGAGCCGGGCGCCGGAGGGCGCGAGACGACCTCCAGCCACCCTGAGGATTGACCTGGGGGTGGCGGGCTTTGTGGGCCTGCCCGCCATCCGTTCAGCACCAGGTCCGAGAGGCGGCGTGCGTGTTCCCACGCGCGCCTCTGTTGTTTCGAGTCCGTCTCCCCTCTAGGGGGGACAGTAGGGATAATTTGTGAGGAGTGCCTTTGGGTAGGTCTTTTGTGTAGTGGCCTGCCGTTTCATACGGCGGGCCGAAACCTCGGCGGGCCGAAACCTCGGCGGGGTCGCGACCGCATGTGAAAGTGATTCGCGCGGCCCCGTCGATAGTGGTTTTGTCGAGGAACACCGTGGTAGGTTTAGTCGGTATTCCGGGAGGTACTTTATCATCTTAACATCTTCTTTTACCCCGGCGAGTCCGACATAACCCCTCCACCCGCCCCCGCGGAGGGGTAGGCGTCATGCATTCCACCACGTAAAAAAAAAAAAAAAAAAAAAAAAAAGCCTACTTAGTAGCCTAGCTAGGACTTCAGTGTTAAATATTGTAACAGACTGTACTTACTATTCTTTTGGAAATAAAAATTTATTATAATATATTATTATTTTATTTATTGTTTCTAAGAAAATTGACAATTGTGTGCATATAATACATTACACAATATAAATTAATGTAATTTTTAATAGGTGCTGATACTGAATCCAAAACTAAGCAAAGGCTTGTAACTTAGAAAACAGTGATCAGTCATGGAATGTGGTACAATATTACAATTTCATATAGTAAAAGTAAACGTAAAACATATTTGTGTAGGTACTTTAAGTTTGTTCTTGAGAACTCTAATTTGCTAAACCAGTCAGCCCAATAAACTTCCGATACTTAAATAATTTTTATTTGATTGGCTTTGGTGCCACTCAACTCAAAGGTGCACCTGTTTTTGAGCGGTAACCGCTGAGTATAACGGACTTAACGGTAGTGGTTGGCATCTTTGGGCATTACTGCAGTAACACCAATTTACCTCTCTTATATAATGGGAAGGTAGCGGCTATTGCTGCTTTTCAGTGAGACCGATAGAAATGGACAAAGCTATGCATGGTACATACGGCTACACATCAAGTTAGACACCCTATATACGCATAACTACGCTACATACAAAATAGAGAATTGTCGGAAAGGGACAGTACATAGTGGTGTCGATGTAATGGTAAGGATAGACCGTAACAAAAATATAACGCACTCTCTCGCACAATTCGCAGCGTTCAACTTCTAATAGTTCAAAGTTCAAACAGTCTAGGTTGATGTGTCGCTGTGTGTACAAACCTGCACGGGATCAAAAATATTTGGGGAATCCCAAATAGATAGGTAATGCAGAGCCCTGCCAACGATAACGGGATTGAATAGTAGTAAACGGATTATAATGGCGCGGATTGTACAGTTTGTACTATACTGAAAGAATCATTGCTACTGATTCTGCTTATTTCTTCGTACTAGCTTTGGAACCCTGTAGCAAAATCTAACATCTATAGATATTTTGGTGTTAGTTAAATTATCTATGTGAACCTAAGCCAACACTATCTGCAAAAGACCGTGCAGTTGCCCAGAGTTCAATTCGTATTGGAGCGGCGATGTCAAGAGCACTAACAAATGCTTGAACAAGAGGTAAGAATAATCGCAATACTACAAGTGTGAGCATCATCAGATTTGGTTGTGTCGAAGAGTATAGGTAGGTACTACTCAAAACAATATCATATTCATAATACCATTAATTTGTGGTAATGCAGGATATCGCGTAACACACGCTTGCAATATAATCAGTATGAGACTATAAGCCATGGGATCTGATCAACTGAATTGGGCTGAATTGCCCTTTCTCTGTGCTGGCAAAATAAAAGTATCTTTTGCCAAAATAAATGATAATAATAGGTGGCTTGTGCTCTCTCGCCTATTAAAATATAAGAAATTTGGAAACAGTAAGTTTACTTCATAATATTTAATACCTATCCACTTCTTTTTCTAATCATTATTTACTATCAAAAGATATTCGAAAATTCAAATACCTTTCTATAGTAATTTAAGCAGCTCAAAGTTTATATTGTTGCTGTTTTTAATATGTACTGAGCAGATGACTCCTAAGTATTAAATAACTTAGGTGATCTTGACCAATACTGCAATCTAGCTAAACTATACAATTAATTACTTTAATAATTCTCATTTAAGCTAAAGATAAACAAATAACAATACCGAAAAACATTCCACGTTTAATATTTTTCTGTACCAATACGATTGTATAATTAAGTAATACTTACTTTAAAATTACACTTTTATTCCTGAACGTATTTTTTTATTTCTATATGTTGTCAATACTGCTTATTGTTGTCCTTGTCTTTTACTCGTTTTACTAAGCGCAACGCCATCTATTGTGAAATATTTAATTTTAAGCTCTTTGCATAATTTTTACTCTTGTTTATTATTTTACGAATTTTGTGATTAAATTTTGTACACCTGGCGTCTAGTTAGCCTTTGTAAATTGATAAAATAGAAATGTATTCTCTCACCACATAATTTACGTAGTCGCTAATTACTCTTTACTTATGTTGGTACTACTGTGACCGTGACAAAACTTTCGTTCGTTCTTTGATGTGTGTGATAGGAAATGTGTTTTATCGGAAACTTTTAATTTTAACTAGTATTTATGTGTATTTTGTTAAATTGTTACCTTGTAGTAACCAATTTATAATATTTTTTAACTTGATAAACCTTGAACACAAAGAAATCGTTTAACGGTGCTCCTCAGAGAAAATGTTTTTGTGTGCTAAGTTTCATAATGGCGGTCCGTCGCGTCCCCCGCGCCTCCATTTCGATGACAGTCAAATTATGACAATGCCGATACGTAAAGTTTAGAAAATGTTGTGTATTTGTAAATACTTTAGTGAAAGTTGATAGTTGACGGTTACAAAAAGACTAAATATGAATCCGGAACATCATAATATGAACACGGGTGGTGGCCAGCCTCCGGGAAGTTCTGAGGTGCGAATGGTTTGTGAGTTTTTTGCAACTTTTTTTTCTATTTGGGATACTAATTTTACTTGATTGCAGTCACAGAATCAAAGAGTTCAATCTACACAGCAACAGCAGCAGAATAACTTGCCTGCCACGACATCTGCTACTGATCTGCGAGTCAACTCAGTGAACTCGGCAGCTGTGAACGTTGCTTTGTCCAGTGTCGCAAAATATTGGGTGTTTACAAATTTATTCCCCGGGCCTATACCACAAGTGTCTGTGTATGGATTACCTGCCGGTGCTAGACTTGAAAATGGAAAACCTGTTCAGGTAACCTTGATCTTGTTTACTTTGTATAGTTATGTATAATTTATTTCAGTTTAAAATTATTTATTCTATTCATTACTAAACTCAAAGGTACAAAGTAACATCATGGCATTTATTATATTAGTACCCAGTCCATATATAAATTAAATAATCCATTGGATAGATCTGTAAAAAAAGTTTAGTTTTAGATATGTACTCATTGTTAATCTGAGCATGTTATATCAGTAACCAAATGTATGCAAATTATCTCATTAACTTATTCAAGTAATTATAATAATACAGTCAGTTGCTATTAGTATTTTAACCTTAGTATGCTCTATTCTATAATATCTAAAGTACTAGATAAATTTGGTAAATTTATTGTTCATTTAGTTAAACCTATAGTACACATTTATTTAAACAAATGTTTTGTTGAAACTCCATGGAAGTGTTCTTATCATATTAAAATTTTATTTAGTATCTATTCATTTTGATCATTTAACTGATATACAACATTTATTTATATATTTGTTGGTCACTTTAACACCCTTAGCACTGGTTTTTATGTTGTATGTTCATGAAAGTTTGGTATTTTAGATATTGAACAAAAATGGCTATACATTGTTTTTATATATTAATCTTAGATTAGATCAATTTTCAGATAATATGTGAGACAGTAAAATGTTAAAACACATAAAAGTAAAATGTGTTACTTTATGTAGTACTTTAAAATTATATCACATTATCTATCAAAACGGCAATTTCTATCTGATGTAATCCCAGATGAGTTCAACACAATAGTATAAATAAATAAGTCATACTGGAACATAGTACATTTTTTAAATAATATTTGTTTATTTTTATGACTTGAAGAACACTCAGCCTCTGGAGACCTGGAATCCAGACTCAATGTTGTTTTTAATTGTGTTACGATTTTAGCTATTAAAGGATTAAATTCTTATGGCATGATTATCTAAACTCTATAATTGTGTAGTTGCACAATCATGTTTTATTTATATATTACTCCAATAACAATAGCCTAATGGATAGAGTTTTGCAAAGTCAAAGGTCTTTTAAATGTTTTATAACTTGTTGATGTTAATAATCAGTTGTTTTATCAGTGCAAAATAAAACTTTAGGCATTTCATACATATTATGACCTCAAATATAAAACCTCATTGTTATATAAAATTGCCCGCATTAAGTAAAAAGTAATAGCTTAGTGGGAGTCTGTCAAACTGCCATGCGGAGTTCTCGAGTTCGATGCCAACCTCTGACTGATCTATGTTATGTACATATGAAATATGTAGTTAATTATAGCTTACTTTGACAATGATGGAAAAACATCAAAGACGACCTGCACCTGTCTGAGAGTTCTCCATACTGTTTTTGAGGATATGTGAATACTGCCAAATAAAATATTATTTATTTATTTAAACTGAGAATAAGCTCCTGCCCAGCAGTGGTACAGTTTATAATAGGGCTGATATCGTGAAGTAGAATTAAGATGATATTATCTGCTAACCTACATTTTGCCAATGCAGTAGATGCTTAATGCATCTCAGGATAGAGTTCAGCTGAAACCCATTATTTGCAGATCAGTATCACAATATAATTAGCTGTTATGGTATGCTTAAGCTCATCTGTAGCACTTTTATAAGAATGTTTCAAGAATATCATGAAATGATATTTTTTTTGTAGTGACAGAAGTGTTTATAAGAATGAACCATGTTTATTTAGAAATTATAGATAACTTCTGAGCAGGTGAATGATTATAATTTATTGTACTTGCATAAGCATAGGAATATGGATAAACAGTAGGTGTGTAAACTGTGGAATTATTCTGAAGGTCATTAATAACATTTATTTTTAATATCTTAGTATACCTTACACAAACATTTTTGCTATATTCTAAGTACATTAAAGACTTTGTTTGTGGGCTTCCAGACACATATGATGTGAATTAAAAGGGTTTTATGGTACAATAGGTAAAGCCTAGAACACCAAATTAGAATCCTTTTCTGTGTTTCTTTTTTATAATATTATATTATTTAAGTGTACTTATTTGCTGACATGGCAGAGCAGAATTTCACAGAAATGTTCACTAAATATTGTCATTTGGTTTGTTGTTTTGCACATTTAGACTTTTTAGGGTATGTGCTAATCTATACACCTAAGTGTTCTTAGTGTTTTCAGCCATCGATGACAGTCGTACCCAAGTACCTACTTCAATATCCTTGCAGTCACACCAAATAAATCGCCGTAAGGCGCATTAATTTTTTGTGTAATGATGTCTAACACTCGGTTTCTGGGACGATAATCGATGACGTGTCAAGCTCCTGTCAAGTGTTGTGATTGGCTGTGAATAATTCAGTCAGCCAATCACAGAGGTTGACATGTGTTTGACCACCTGTTAACAAATCTTTGTAGTGATCTGCATTTGAGAAATGGGGGGAGGACAGTAGGAATTAAATACTACATAGTCAACTCGGTTTTCCTTAAGTGTATCTAACTACCAGTCTTGAGTTACTATTATACAAACTCTAACCTGAGCTGTTGAGTGTAGTTATGTCTCTAGAGCTGTGTATTCATGATTAGTTATTTCGGGCCAAGAATCTATCCTTGAGGTACTCTCGCCTATGTTGATAAATTACTTACATGGTCTATTCAATTTCAAAACTGATTGCTGTTTAATTAACAATTAGCCAAAAACGTTGGCCATTGCAGTGCCTTGGCAGACTATTTATAGGTCCCAAAATCACTGTTCAGTTGATCTGTTTGTGTTAGGTTTGCTGAAGACTAGATATAGCGCGTTGTGTTCTTAAACCAAAAGAAACTCTAGGTAACTCTTCCTAACTACCAGTAAAGCCATAAAATATCTAGTTCAGCTAATTGAAATAAATATCGTCACATGATGTCGCTAAATTAAATTACATGTTTGCACAAATCTGTTGTCATTCCATCGACCTTTTAGAAGTTAACTAGCTTTTGCCCATGACTTCGTCCGTGTAGAATAGTTACATTGCAGCATTAAAATTTTTTTAGGATACTTATTTTGCAAATAATACTCATACAAACTGCTGTGGTTTACAGCAAATAGCTTATTTTAATACATCTTGATACTTTTTTTTTTTTGCCTTTGCTAAAACATAACTATTTTGCGGGTTTGATACTTGTGAGCACGCCACATAGAGTTGCCCATAGAAAACAGTATTGTTTATTATTATCGTAAATGCTGTTTTTAGGGGAATCTGCACTCTTTTAAACTGAAATGGCAAATCGGTCGGAATTATCGGAATACGGGGAATTAAAATATTTTCTCCTTTTGCCATTCTAGTCATTATTGCGATGATGCGAAATTAAATATAAGAGACACAAACCGGCTTAAAGGACCGCTTGGTTAAAAATGGTAACTATTCAGGCACGGAAATATCGGCAAGCAGCACGCCATAGGAATTTTACCTACAGATTTGGACCGTTATTTCTAGGAACAAGATCCATACAGCCTTTCTATTACTCGTCCATTGGCTAGTCAGACGTAGGAAATCATTTTTGTGTCTCGGGGGCCTGTACAAACATTTAAACAAAAAACACTTAGATTTAGATCAACAATTTGTGAATCTCGTAATTGTTTGTCCTGTATGAGGATCGATACCACAATACTCAGCGCAGTGTCAGTGGCGAAGCGACCACTTAAATAGTAAGCAGTCAATAACTAAGCGTTAAAAGATGCACCATAGGCCACGTAGTATATCTATAGCTGATTTAGCCTTTATATCGGTTTTTAGTACCAACATGTAAAATTATCCACGTAATCCTTACTTCCTTACTAATATTATAAATGTGAAAGTAACTCTGTATGTCTGTCTGTCTGTTACGCTTTCACGAACTAAAAGGCTGAACTGATTTTGATAAAATTTGGTACAGAGATAGAGTAAAAGGTAGCCTATGTCCTTTCCCAAGGTATGGAAAAGAAAAAAAGAGCATGAAGGTAATGAAATAAAGGATGAAAGTTTGTATGGGAATTCGTCATAATTGCGCCTAAACTACAACCGGTTTTTATTAAATTTGGTACAGATATAGACTAGATCATGCGAAAGGACATAGGTTACCTTTTGTCGTAAAAAAAGGCCATGAAGGGATTGAAATAAGGGATGAAACTTCGTATGTGAATTCGTCACTATCGAAGATAAAACCATGACGTAAAAAAGGGCCATGAAGGGATTGAAATAAGGGATGAAACTTCGTATGTGAATTCGTCACTATCGAAGATAAAACCATGACGTAAAAAGGGCCATGAAGGGATTGAAATAAGGGATGAAACTTCGTATGTGAATTCGTCACTATCGAAGATAAAACCATGACGTAAAAAAGGGCCATGAAGGGATTGAAATAAGGGATGAAACTTCGTATGTGAATTCGTCACTATCGAAGATAAAACCATGACGTAAAAAAGGGCCATGAAGGGATTGAAATAAGGGATGAAACTTTGTATGTGAATTCGTCACTATCGAAGATAAAACCATGAGACTCTGTATTTAGGCACTTGATAAGTAAATAAGTAAACATTTGTTCCAGCGATTTCAAAATTTCGACCTACATGGGGATGAAATAGGAGATGAAAGTTCGTGTGAAAGCCTGAACAAATGTGTATTTTTTTACAATACGAATACTTATCGGCAACATTGTACAATTAGTAAAAATGCCGTCTTAATATATACACGTCGCGCGAGCGCGGGACACGACAAGTGCCATACACAAAGAACGATGCACCGGCGGCGGCGCGGCGTAGCGCAGCCTAGTGAGGGAGTTTGTAAAATTAGTAAAAGCTGTGTAAGCTGTTGGTTTGTGATGAATGTACGACGTCTCACAAAAGAGCAATTAAAGCACTATATCGCACCATGAAAGATATCAAGAGCAACCAGGATATCATGGGAGGGATGGTGGTACTTTTAGCTGGTGACTTTAGGCAGACCCTGCCGGTTGTTACTAGGGGTACATTGGCAAATGAAATAAATGCCTGTGTGACGGCGTCTGTAGTATGGGTACACGTAAAAATGTTTTGTCTGACTAAAAATATGCGAGTACAACTACACAACAATTCTCACGCATGGCAATATGCGACTACTCTTGTCAAAGTCGGAGAAGATTGTATGCTAACAGACTGTAACGGCATAATTACACTAAGAAGTGAATTCAACAAAGAAGCAAAGTTACGTAGCTAGAATAATTAAGCTCAAGGCTAGTCATATCTGCTAAAGAAACAATAGCCGACGGAGCAAATGAATCATAGAGTAGAGGACGCGAATTGGTTAACGCAAGGTAGAACGCCTTAGGCCTAGTGAGCTGATGACCTGAAAAAGATGGTTGAGCCACCTTTTCCAGGTCGTCAGTTCACTAGTTAGTGGGACTGGGTGCGGAAGGCGGAAATGGGATGTTGTGCCGTAATGTGAGAGATACTGACCCATAGCAGTAATTTCTTTTTATACAACTTATGTAACTTGAAATATCTCCAATAATCCTAAATTTCTTTATTGTTTGTCTTTTGAAAATGTCTTACTTTTCTTTATTTTATATCGAAAATGTTGATACATTTGTGTTCCAGGTCTAAAATCAGTATTTTATGTTTTTGAATATTTAAGGGCAAATCTCACACAACTTACAATCTAATTCATAAATAGTCATCTTGTCATTTAGTTATATAGACAGAAATATGTACATCCTAAATAAGGAATTAGTAAATAAACTAAGTAGCCAGTAAGTAGGGTATCAAACAGTTTTATTTTCTATTACATACCTTATTCAAAAGCATTAATTAACATAAGTATATTTCAGGATCTCGGTCAAGCTCACGCCAGTATACTAAATGGAGATCCAAATATCATACTTGGGCATCATGGTGGACAATCCCAGGTCACAGTATCTGCTGCCGGTGGGCAACAGATACCGGTATCACAGATCATCGCCACCCAGTCTGGACAAACACATGGTAAGCTATTGACGTAGGTCTGGTAGAATATGGTATCAATAGAAACTTCTAAGTGTTTTGAAAAGTAACCCTTTGACGGTCAAAAAAGTATAAGCGTGCTCTCGGCGCCAAGCTACGATTTCATCCTATAATTTGTCATGTAGTCGTGACCGTGGCGTGCTGGACACATTTTGCATTTTTATTATATATATGACTGTGGCGGTTAAGTATAGAAGGGTACGTTAGTTTGATATGGTTGTTTCATTTCCAGAAGCTCTTGTGGCTCATAGTCAGCAAGCGGAGCTGGCGGCGGCGCAAGGTTCCGGGAACAACTCGCAGGTGTCAGTTAGCACAGGCCAGCCTACCCACCAGCAGGTACCCAATAATCGGGTCGAGTTTGTACAACACCATAACATTGATATGGTAAATCACGTGGTAACCCACTCCGTTTACTAGCGGGAATGCTAACCGTACATCGCTGTTGTGTAGTTCATAGATTAATTACTTATGTTGGTAGCTTACGTATGAGGTTAGTACAAACATATGCATGATAGATAACAGTTCAAAGTTTACAATACGACGACAAAACTTGTATCTCAAAACAAAGAAGCCTCTATAAAGCTTCTAGTACCTTCAAATAACTATACTCTGATTCAATTATGATTTATTTTCTTTCTAACTACTCATTTCATTAGTTAGTGTAGTAGGTTCTCATTTTTAAATTTAAGTAAAATTTACTTAGTTAATGTAAAATGCATGTACTTCTTTCAAATTCTCAGTAGATCTTATTGTTATGTGCATGATAGAAAATTTGATAGTACCGATTAGACAGGTGTTTCAATAGGGTCAGTATTTAATTAGAGTACATTACAATTTACCGCTCATTAGATATCGTGATATACCAAACAACATAATAATGTTATGTTTCTAAAGGTTTACCCTTTTTAATAATCTCATCGTAATTTTCACATTAAAAAGTATTGGCCTGTCTAGTTTTTGTGATTGCGTGTTTTATATGAATCGAAAACTTCAGTAACTTGATTTTATAATTGCGTGTATGGACCAATGCAGGCGGTGAATTCGAAAATTACGTGTATAATCATAATATAATTTATGATTGTACGAAATCGAAACATGGGCGGTCAGTCGGTCGGGTTTTTTGATTTCAATATCCGACATCCCTATTTCTTACTACAATATCACTTTTTTATTAGACAACGTCATGATTTTATCGATTAGTATGTTTAAATGTTTGTGTAGTTATGATTTTCTTTCGTTATGGCACAGCAACAGATCTTAGTATCTCTCGCTGCCCGCGTTTCCTTGTATGCGCGTAGGTAGTTCTAATCGAATCTTAAGGGACTGTAACTAACTTATAAATATTTCTCTAGGGACATCATTCACAACAACACTTAATGCAGCAACAGCTCATGGCTTCTGCTCGGCCGGAACACAGCAACCAGCAGGTTCGTCACGTTTATCTAAAGCCAAGAGAATTGTTCACATTTAGAGTTAAATTAGCCAAGCTGGCTTGCCAGTTGCCTCGACCAAGTAAATAACCCTTACCCACTCCTGATCTTTCCCTCCGTTCTGCCTTAAGGCGACACGCATTCTGTCTAGCTGTTCCATCTCACTCACAATAAAATTATAGACATGTGTAAATATGGGCGTGCTCACTTTACGCTAGATCTGAACAGTATCTAAGTTTGGCTATATGGCCAAACTTGCGTTGTTAGCTTCCTTGTATATTGCACTCATGTATACTAAATTTTACTGTACTTCACGCTGCTTTATATAACCATCATTCAACAGGTCAGCGAGGTAAGACCAAGTTTTCGTATACAAGTAGTTAGTAAATTATATATTATAAATATATAGTATTATTTGCACATTGTAAAGACACCCGATGCTTTATATAGTAACTCGGTATGTTTCACGATAGGAGGTTTCTATAAAATATAATATAGCTTCTAGGCAATATAGAATCGTCTTATATTTATATAAATAAGATAACCATATTAGTGCTATCAGTGTGAACTTGTAGACTTTAATATTATCAATTATTTTATTACTTAGCCATATTCATGTAGTTCACATATTACAAGTTAGTATACTCTGTCCCAGTAGAATTAAAACCTATTTTATGTAAACAATCGTTTCATGCCTAATTAAATATAAATCATTAGAAAATTCAAACTCTTTGAAAAGTAGTTAATGAATACAATAAGCCGTATGAAAGTCCTTCTTTTGATAAATATCCATAAATTTATTTTACAGGAAAATATTTTATTTTAAAAGTCACTAAAAGTTGTTTACATTTTCTCAAATTCTATTGGGATAGACTATAAAATGTTTTATCGGCAGATCAAAGGTTAATTCAAGTAACTTGCTGTGAAGTATTGATTTGTAGAACAATATTAAAAACATATATGTATATTATCTTTTCACACATATTTGCAGCTAACGGTATTAACATTTACACTTATCCATAATAAATGCATGCTGTCAGCAAAATATACAGCAACTAAAAAGGATCAAATACAAAAGTAAAGCTGTTCATTACATAAGTAGCTTCAAAATTATCGCTGACGCGCCTATTTTGGTAGAAAAATAGTACACAAACGATGTCACATATATTCTCGGTGCATTCCTACTGCCATTAGCAGATATGGTAACATGCTATTAGCATAGCGTAGCTGTTGTTTATCGTTGGGTGGGTTAATTATATTTAGTAATAATAAGTTAACCTTTCTAACGACAAAACAATGATACGTAATTTTATTATTCTTTCTATAATTATGATCTAGGATTATTCACCTGCTTTTGAAGAAATTGACTGGGAAATCCGTAATGTGACTACCTATTTAATATTTTTGCCCTTAAAATAACTATAGCTTGGCAAATGGCTTTGAAGGGTTCCGTCCTAAAATTGTACCCTAATTTGATAGACAGATAAATTGGCCAGTTTGTCACAGCTATTTGTTCCACTACTACTACTGCCTTAAATTAGGAATAGTTTAAAATATTAGTTGCCCATCTTGATCTATAAATATTTCTTATAATAATAATTATTATCCCTGAGGATCGTCCACAAATATATTTTTGGATAAAATAAATATCTTTCCGACAGTAAATAAAGCTTGAATAAATGTTGAATAGAAACAAGGCGCTTTTTAATCGTACTTTACTTCTCTTAGGCATAGAAAAAAGAAATATTATAATATAATATAATCCTTCTCTCTTAGCCTTTATTATTCCCAAGTCACTTGGGGTCGGCTTTTCTGGTCTAACCGGATTTGACTAGATATCAGTTTTTACACGGAGCGGCTGCCACCTGACCTCCGCAACCCGAAGGCTAACGATACCCTAAGGCTAGACCAGTGTCAGGATATTAGAGGGTACTGACTTTCCCAATAACGACTGCCATAGATGTTCATGGCAGCCGGGACCAACGGCTTAACGTGCTCTCCGAGGCACGGAGCAGGCGATAATTGTCAATCAATACGCACATAATTTCGAAAAGTCATATAACTTCTGAAAGTCAGAGGTGCGCGACGTGGGTTCGAACCCGAGACCCTCTGCATTGCAGTCTGTTGGTCACCCCACTGAGCTATCGCTGCTTATATTATAATATAATATAATAATAATAATAAACCATACACTACAATAGACCAGACATAACCATACTAGACAAAACAAAAAAAAACTGTTTTCATAATAGACATCGCAGTATGTAACACGCATAATCTCCTCACTACGCACGCGAAAAAAATGTCGAAGTATGTTGATTTAGCTATCGAAATAAAAAGGCAACGGCAGGTAGACACCGTTAAAATCATCCCTATTATCATATCTACAACCGGCGTAGTCCCTAAGACACTTCTACATAGCCTGAGCATACTTGACATGCCGAAATCTACAATCACACTCATACAAAAAGCCGTTCTTCTTAACACATGTCGCCTCACACGTAAATTTCTTGCATCATCTACTTCTTAACTTTTCCCCCTCTGGCACACTTGGTTAAGGCCCGTGTGTCAGGTTTTTACCCCTTTAAAATAAAAGGGAGACTCAATATAAAACAAATACAATAATAATAATAATATTCTACCACATAAACACAACACCGTCTAGCCCAAACTAAGCAGAGCTTGTACTATGGGTAATAGACAATGGATAAACATACAAATATGCTTTTTTTTTTTTGTAAATATATACATATTATACATAGAAACACCCAGACCAAACAAACATCCATGTTCATGCACACAAATGTTTGACTTGTGCGGGAATCGAACCCGCGACCTCAGGCGTCGCAGTCGGTTACACTAACCACTACGCCACCGAAGCCGACAACTGTATATAACCGTATATTCTAATTAGTCGATATATCCAAACAGATACAGTTAACGGTAAGTGAAGATGGTATCGTGACGGTGGTGGAGCCGGCGGGCGGCAAGATGGTCGACAAGGAGGAACTACACGAGGCCATCAAGATGCCCTCCGACCACGCCCTTACCGTACATCAGTTACAGCAAATTGTAGGACAACAGGTACTTTTTAGTTTCTATACCATTTTATGCACTAAAATACATCCACTATATAACAAATAATAATCGTTGATATCTAGATTCAGTGTAAATTAACTATTTTTTATGCAACATTTATTCCATTTTATCGTGATTATTGTCCTTTTATTTTTAGTCTTTGCCTTTTTAGTTTTCTAAATTTATGCATGGATATTAATTATTTTAATAATAACATCTTTTAAAATTTTACAATATAAATCTCTTACCTTGTGACCCTTGATAAAGGAATCAAAATTAAAATTGCACTTTAATTAATTTAAGTTCGTGACTAAACTAGTCACATATTTCCGACCAGGTCATAGACAGCGTAGTTCGCATAGAGCAAGCGACCGGTGAGCCTGCCAACATACTGGTGACACACAACCCGGACGGTACGACGTCGATAGAAGCGAGCGCCGCGGACCCACTCATAGTCAAGGATGAAAAGAATTCTTCCAAGATAGAAACTGCTCAGTTCGCGATACCGGCGGAAATTAAGGATATTAAAGGCATAGATTTAAAGGTAACGCTTTCTTGATTGTTTTTATTGTCGTTATTTTATATTGTTTGGAGTTTGCACTTGCAAACTGATGCATTATAATATACTAATATTATACGCTTGTTAAGTAGGTAATGTATTGCAGCAACTATGGTATATTGACTACCTGGATATTTCACCTACATCCTCAAGATTTATACTTTGCTAGCTGACCCGCGCAACTTCGTCTGCTTCATAATAAGATAAGAGAATTTATCCCGTTTTTGCAACATTTTTCATTGCTGCTCCGCTCCTATTGGTTGTAGCGTGATGTTGTATAGCCTTCCTCGATAAATAGGCTATCTAACGCTAAAATTATTTTTCAATTCGAACCAGTAGTTCCTGAGATTAGCGCGTTCAACCAAACAAACAAACTCTTCAACTTTATAATATTAGTATAGATGACGAATGATTTCCTGAAAAGATATTTACGATTACCTTAACTGATGTTCTCGATTAGTAAACAGTTTATCAATGGAAATGTCTCAGATTTTCACGTGTTGCTCTATTTGTATCTTATCAATAACTATCTTCTAATCTTAACACAACCTAAAATGATTTTTTAATTGACACTTTTTAATTTATTACATATTCTATATTTATAACAGAGTGTTGGGACAATGGGAATGGAAGGTGCAGTTGTGAAGATCTCCGCTGGCGCAACGGAACATGATCTCCATGCAATGTATAAAGTGAATGTAGAAGATCTTTCTCAGCTATTAGCTTATCATGAAGTATTTGGGAAGTTAAATTCAGAAGGACAACAGCAAGCCAAGGTAAAATCATTGATGTCTATATTATAATTTTGAGTCGATACATTTTATATGAAATATGGCCACTAGTTACACCTACATATAAATCTTACGTAATTAGTAAAGGTTACCAAACCACCTATACTAGATATATTTTTGAACAGACACTGTAGTGTCTGTCGTGTATGGTGTGTATGGTGTACCATACAGTCATTTGACCTAAAACAATGTGTTTAAGAATTTTTACTATGTGTCTGTTCCATCATCACTAGAAAGTAGGTACTGCCTTTTTGATGGTAGTGTTCACAGTTTAGTAACTTTGAGTTCAACTTAAAAACATGTTTAACCTGATTCCATTCTGTAGAACTATAAATTAAATCACAGTTTTTTCTAGGTTAATGCTGATAATAATGATAATTAACCCTTTTTGCAAGTCATTCTCAATTTAGTGAATGAAGCCAGAGAAGTGTGTCAGGATCGTAACAAATGGAAATCCGTAGTCTCTGCCTACTCCTCTGGGAAACAGGCGTGAATCTATGAATGAATGAATGAATTCTCATTTAACGTTATTTTCTCTTATTGTAGTGTATATACCTAATATATATCGCGTACAATCATAAATCTCATAAAACATGTATATTTCTTCCAGGTTATAAGTGAGGTGGAAGTAGAGGCGGGTACGAGTGCCGCTATGTCAGAAGCGGAATCGTCACCCGGGCACCACTCCTGTGATATTTGCGGCAAAATATTCCAGTTCAGATATCAACTAATAGTTCATAGGTAAATCTTTAACTATGTTAAAATCAATAATCGATTTCAAGCCCCATGTAATTATGTATTTACAATAGGTAATGTACCTTGTTTTGCGCAGGCGTTATCATGGCGAAAGCAAACCATTCACGTGTCAAGTTTGTGGTTCCGCTTTCGCGAATCCCGTCGAATTGTCGAGACATGGAAAATGTCATCTTGGTAAGGGCCTACAATGATTTATATTACCGATATTGGTAACAAATATTCAATGAAAATACTAAGATATTTGGTTTTCTTGCAGCTGGTGACCCAAACGAAAGACACGCCAAAAGGTTGGCTCAAGATAAGCCATACGCTTGCACGACTTGTCATAAAACATTCTCGCGGAAGGAACATTTAGATAACCACGTTCGAAGTCACACTGGAGAGACACCATACAGGTAACCAACCAATGTTAACCAATCTTATCATATTATTATAAATACGACTCGAGCCTTCATAATCATCAGTTTTTATAGTGAAGATAAACTATGCTCAATTTCTTTATTTATGATTTTTCATACTTGATGCTAACATCTTATGCATTATAATTGAAAATTGATAGTAGAGGATTGGAAATATGATAATGATTTGGGAAAATTAAAAAAGCAGCGCCTGGTTTTCGAAGTAGTGGACTGCCGGGGCGAGAGATCTTGATTAAAGATCAACAGCAAATTAAATTCCTTTCTTTTTATTCAACTCCCGCACTACACACCTTTCTTATGTCGCAGTGAACTTTACAAACATCCAATAACGGACAAAAAGAACACCCAGACTCGAAAGAACTTTGTGGATCGCATAATTTTTTGTCTCGTGTAGCAACCAAACCTGTGGGTTTGAAACAGCGATAAGCATAAACCCACAGGTTTAGTGTCAGTGGCGAGGCGGCCACTTACACAACTACATCATCCGAGAATTATACAAAATTATATATACTCTATTGCACCCTTTCGAAGCGACAATACTAACTGTATTTCTGATTCAAAAACCCCAGCTAATCCTCTTACTGTTTATCCCTCCCAGATGCGATTTCTGTGCAAAAACGTTCACCCGTAAGGAGCACATGGTGAACCACGTGCGTAAGCACACGGGCGAGACGCCGCACCGCTGCGATATCTGCAAAAAGAGCTTCACGAGAAAGGAACACTTCATGAACCATGTCATGTGGCACACAGGTGTGTGAACATTTCTTAACTTCAACCATCATTTTAAATTACCCTTATTTGATTTCTATTTTACCCGCATTCCTTTATAAGAATTGTCACCGATTTTCCATTACTGCCTACAATTCGGAGTGTGACAGATGGTTGTATTCTTTCATGGATCCTTATTCATTTATATTCTCGTTTTTTCGGTCGCCAACAAGACGCTTAGCACAGCTTGCGTTAAATGATGCAAGCAATGTGCTCTTGTTATAACGCTAATTAAAAGGAATAAAAACTGCATGAATGTAGTTACAACCCCTTTGAAAGGACTGCTGCAACATATTTATTGGCTATAGCCTTGAAGTTCAATAAATACTTTTCTTGATAACTAGTAGTAGTTGTTTTCCTTTTGTTTATAAATGCAATTTGGATATAGATGTTCCACTAATACTATTTGTATGAATATACTATTGCAAAAAAAAACACATGAATATTGGTTATATACCAAGATTACATTGACCGACGATGCGTTATCGCAATTCGAGGTATTGATTAGATTGACACGCCACAATAACTGCCATTACGGTTTTTCATATTGATAATACTCTTTTATTTTATCGCAGTATTCTGTAGGTTATACAACAATAATTTATAATAAGATTATTTATTTTGCAATTACTCTTGAATGATTGTAATTGATAAGAATCGAGCGAAATATCCTAGTATCAAAAATATGCATAATATAATAGTTTCTTTGCTTTAGGATTCATATAGTCTATCGCAGTACACTTTTAGGGCTAAACCACCATTATTTCTAAAAGAAATAATGGAACTTTCGTAAATATACAAACAGTGTACAGCTCTGTCTCGTTCTCTAAAGTTGAAGTAATTATGTCTTACCAGCACAAATGAAATCGTATAATTTTTCATGTTGTTAGGGTCACTTGACCCTGTATTAGGAACTTGCACACCTTTGAATTATATTTTTCACATGATAATTATTGTTTTCATTGTGTAAACAGAAGGGCGGCTCCCCACGTTTCTTGCTTTCTTTATTTTATTTATAATGGAATCAGTGTTACGATCCATTATATAAACACAATTCAACCAATCCCATCCACTTCCCTTTGGCTTTTATAATTAGATAGTAGAACAAAGCACTGTTAACACAAGGGATTTATCTTTGTTCTGTAATATTTTGTAAGAATTTATTTCTAAGAATTAATTCATGATGTTATTAATGATTATTTTCGGAATTTTTAGTTTGTAATATAGTTTCTTTCTAAGTTATACGGAATTCCCAAGCCTGCACCAGTACCATGGGCAGTTTCCAGGGGTGCAGAAAGTAGAAATATGATTGAATGATTCAACTATCAATTTAATACTTCTTAACAATATAACATTGAATATTGACTAATACGATCTCCCTAAAGCTCCACCAGTTTACTATGCTTGTCACTAACATTTAATAAATACGGGGAGATTGCCATCTATTCACAACAAGAGACAAACTAAATGTTTCGAACAATATAGTTGCATCATTGAATGTTAACATTTTTATTTTCTGCTCCACCCAAATAGGTGAAACGCCGCACCATTGTCAAATATGCGGCAAGAAGTATACTAGGAAGGAGCATTTAGTGAACCATATGAGATCGCATACAAATGATACTCCGTTCCGATGCGAACTGTGCGGCAAGTCGTTCACAAGAAAGGAACACTTCACCAATCACATATTGTGGCATACGGGTTAGTATAGCTTTCCGTTCTACATAGCCTGTGGCACAGGCGAAGCATTCAATTGCTACTAAAGTAACATGTGTTAAATGTTCTTTCCCTGTCTCCCCTGGACTGCTCCTAGTGTCAGTCAGGCTTGGTGTTATTTATGTGCATTATACACTAATAACACAAATATGACGTTTTTATGTCTTTATGTCTTTATATGCCTTTGTTTTATGTAATATAAAACCAACAAATAAAAATGATTACTTCTATCACCACTTATATGCGACGAACAACCCGTGATAGTTGCTACTATATCAACTATGTTTCGGTAATAATTCGAAAAGCTAAATATTGAAGTATATGACTGTCTAAAGTTCACATTATTTCTCTTTTTTATAGGCGAAACCCCACACCGCTGCGACTTTTGCTCAAAGACGTTTACGCGTAAAGAGCATCTATTAAACCACGTTCGTCAGCACACTGGGGAGTCACCGCACAGGTGTAACTTCTGCAGCAAGTCATTCACTCGACGAGAACATCTCGTCAACCATGTCCGACAACACACCGGAGAAACGCCCTTCCAGTGTGGATACTGCCCTAAAGCGTTCACCAGGAAGGACCATCTGGGTAACAACCTAACATGTTTAAAGCTATTACTGAATGTATGAATTGTACACATCAAGAATACTAGTAATTACAATAATAAGGTTAAAAATAATGTCTATTTTCCGTTAACCACATTTATGCTCTGTCTAATTACAGTAAACCACGTCCGCCAGCATACAGGAGAATCTCCACACAAGTGTTCCTTCTGTACAAAGTCGTTTACGCGCAAGGAGCATCTCACGAACCATGTACGACAACACACCGGCGAGTCGCCGCATCGATGTACCTTCTGCGCCAAGTCCTTCACTAGAAAAGAACATCTTACCAATCATATCAGGTAAAAAATCATAGCAAGTTATTAAAAAGCAATATTTACATCTTGTGTGCTGCTAAAAGCTCATTACCAAGCCTTGAATATCAGTTAAACAGAATTAATTTCAAAGTAATATTGATATATTAAATACATCGTAATACATAGTTTTAAAAGGTGCAAAATATTTATCAGTCCTTACATATTTTATTTGGTATTTTTATTAAACAATTCAAATACAATGTGTAAAGAGTGTAAAATACTCTGGTAAACTGATAACAAGTAGTTAGATATTACAAATTGTAAATTGTCTTTGCACAAGATGTGAATATTCTTATGTGTTGAGATTATTATATCAAGGTTTATTACTGTCTTATTTAACTTTATATTTTATAGTAATTTAAAAGTTTCATCAGTGTTATTATACAAAATATGCTTGCATTACTTAAATAAGAATGAACAAATTGTGGCTGTGAAATATATATGACAATCTCAACACAAAATTTAATTTATTGTCTCTTAATTTAGTTTATTTTTATCTTAATGTTAGATGTGTAGTAGTTATGCAATGCTGTGCTACAATCCCCTATCAACGTTGTCACAGTGTAACAGTACTATAGACCGTCTTTAGTAGATTAATATCCGATCGACTCTAGAAGCATGTCTCTATTTAGCTCGCATGAAAATAGCATGTGTCTCTTACATATCGCGTCCTTCAAAGGTAAGATCTATCAGAATTTCCATTCACACAAGTACGCAACGTTAAGTCTTACTCGGATCCGTAGTCCCAGACGGCATTTGTGTGAGTTTCCCTCTCTATATGTAGCACAGCATTGTGCATTCCGATTGGATTTTGCGCGAGTCGATAGTTTGTGTCCGATCCCCCACCTCGTAGCAGATATAGCAGTGGTTGGCATGTTGATGGAATCGGAATGTACTCTGTTGCGCAGACAGCACACGGGAGAAACGCCACACAAGTGCACGTTCTGCCCGCGCGCGTTCGCGAGGAAGGAGCACCTCAACAACCACGTGCGCCAGCACACCGGCGTCACGCCGCACGCCTGCTCCTACTGCAACAAGAGCTTCACGCGCAAGGAACACCTCGTCAACCACATACGGTATGTCAGCCCCGGGGCCCCGGACACTCTCTACTTTATACAATACATCTCATTTTTATTTTATGTTTAGCTAGACACGAAGTATCAGTGAGTGTCTGCATTTACACAGGATGTGCTTACAGTTGTTTAGACTTAGTTACATTTAACTTCTATGTGTTAAAAAGTATTTATTGAGTACTATCCATAATACAGCTTCCTGCTAGATAATATAAACTTTTATGGTACATTACGGTACCCAGCTATAAGAAACTTATTAAAATAATATATAAACTCAGTTTTAATAAAATTTGCCTAATAAATGTTTTTATTGCAGACAACATACGGGCGAGACTCCATTCAAGTGCACGTACTGTGCGAAGTCCTTCTCTCGTAAGGAGCATCTAACGAATCACATAAACCTACATACGGGGGAGACGCCGCACAAATGTCCGTTCTGCACCAAAACATTCTCCCGAAAAGAACATTTGACGAATCATGTCAGGTTGGTACTCGGTACTCGTGCTATTATTCGATTTACATAATCGAATCATTGCTAGGAATGTCGCAGTCACTTAAATGAAAATAAATTTATGAAGTGTTTACATATGCAATAATAGAAATTCCGCATCAGTACAAGTTTAACTACTATGTTCTTTTCGCCAAATGATAGAATTTGGCTATAGTTTTACATCCAAATCTGTAGATTGATAGATATCAAAGCAATCTAATCAGCATTTCATTGGAGATAATACGGTGCAGGGCTTTATGAAGTCATATTCTCTTATTAACGTCTAAATGACACTTTAATTCTAAGAATAACGTTTGGTTGACATGGATCATGTACATCATGATAATAAATGTATATTGATTGTAGAATTCACACGGGTGAGTCTCCACATCGATGTGAGTTCTGTCAGAAGACATTCACACGGAAGGAACATCTAACAAATCACTTGAAACAACATACCGGCGACACCGCGCATGCGTGTAAAGTGTGCTCCAAACATTTTACTAGAAAGGAACATCTTGTTACACATATGAGGTGAGTACAATATTCTGGGAGTAAATTACCAATTACAAAAGTTTTGCACTAGATTAATTATGGATTCTAAATAAGAGACTAAATAGCAACTAATGCTATTATCACTGGATGAGAGTTTCGTGGATTGGGTAACAACAAGTCTTTGTAAACCTTAACCTTGCGAAGACGAACACTGTACTCAAATATTTAATGACAATTATTGCTCTCTCACTTCCTGGCTAGGTATGCTAGGTATCCGATATGATGGTTGCGTCAGCCTTATTTATCATAGCTCTCCAGTTCGCTCTATTCTTCACATAATTTTCTCTATACAAATACAGTCGACTCTCGATAATTTGAAACTCAAAACACCGGAAAAATTTCAAATTATCGTATGTCGACTGTATTATAAAATTTCTTATATTTGGTTATCAGGTCACACAGTTGCGGCGAACGGCCGCACATCTGCGGCGAGTGTGGCAAGTCCTTCCCGTTGAAAGGGAATTTGCTGTTCCATGAACGGTCACACAATAAGACCAACGCCAGTAATGCTAACAGGCCATACAGATGTGAAGTCTGCTCTAAGGAGTTTATGTGTAAAGGTATGTTTTATATTTTTATGTATTCTGTTCTTAAATAGATTAAAGCATCACGACTTTTTTTGCGTTAAATGCCATTGAGTGCTTATAGTGAAGGCTCTGAATTTATTTGATTTTCGGTGTGTAGTGTTAATTATTGCATGTATAAAGTGACCTTGAAATAGACACTACATCACTGATTTACATATGACTTGATATTTAGGAACATGGGAAATATTACTACAGATATTTCATCAATTGTGTGATGTTTACTAGGATTGACAGTTGTGTTTTGCCCTCAATGTGTGTTACACAATATACTACCCTACATCAAGGAAATTTTCTGGCTATAGGTTTATGCAGGAATGGTTTATTAGTGTGGGAGTTAACAAGTTTAATTATCTTAATTGATATCAATAAACTAGCTATTCATAGTCAAATATATTGTAGCAATATACCAAAAAGTCATAGTTGTTCCAACTACCTAATAGACGCTAGCACCTACCAATTAAATATTAACGCAACGTAAGCGAAATAAAAATAACGGCGGCTTTACTGTAATTTTCAATCGCTAAAATCATAACATTTTTCCAGGCAAGTGTAGTCCCTACTTTACGTTTTTGTAAAGCAACATTTCTTTTACTTCTTTAGGACATTTGGTGTCACATCGACGTACGCACTCGGAGGCCGGGGAAGCTGCGCCAAGCGCCGACGCGCCGCCTGAAGGAGAGGACTGCGGCGACTGCAATAAGTGTGTCAAACCCGAGCCTGAACAAACTGAACGGAAACATGAAATCAGGTCAGTTATTAAACGATGTGCGCTTTTATTCAAATCTTCTAGTAAAATTAATCATTTGATACATTGATAATAATTAAATAATCATCATCATTGTGGAAGGTAAGAAAAATAGGTATACACAGCGACGCATCAACCTAGACTTTTTGGACTATTAAAAGTTGAATGCTGCGAATCGTGCGAGAGAGTGCGTTATATTTTTGTTACGCTCTATCATTACCACTACATCGACACCACCTATGCACTATCCCTTTTCGACAATTGTCTATTTTGTATGTAGCGTATTGTATTGTTATGCGTATATAGGGTGTCTAACTTGATGTGTAGCCGTGTGAATATAGAAATATAGGAAGACCTAAAACGGTCATCACAATTCGCCGCGTATGAGAACTTTGTCATGTAGTAAAGAGTTATAGAGCTTGTTTTATTCATACATTCTTCTTTCATATTTAAGAGCTTTGCTCTTGTCGGTGGAGTATACGCCATCTTTCTCGGTTTTCGGGCAATACCAATAAGACATGACGATATACATACATATACTCAAATACATATTTAAAAAAACATTTTTAATAACTTGTCTATATACCTTTAGGATATGTGGATACGTATCGACGTCATCTTTTTTATAGGAGTTGTAGGGTAACACTATAATGGTTAAATTATGTTTGTTGTTAATTATTATATTGTATTTTTTGGCAGGACATCGGTTGATACTAGACCAGCTGAAAATAATGTCGCTCAAACCCAACAAAATACGGCTACTACTGTGATGCAAATTACCAATCAGGTATGTTTTTGTCCTTTTAAAATCAACTTGCTGACAAAAGGATATTATTCTAACGAATTGTAATTATGAATATTACTATTATCATCAGCATTTTTTTTTTTTTTACCTTGGTGAATGCTTTGCCGCATACCTCTCCGCGGGGCGTCGGAGAGGTTATGTCGGGCTGACCGGGTAAAAGATACCCCGGTAATACCGACTAAACCTACCACGGTGTCCCTCGACATAACCATAGACGGCGAGGCCGCGCGAATTGCTTTGACATGCAATCGCGACCCCGCCGTGGTTTCGGCCCGCCGTGTGAAACGGCTGGCCACTACACAAAGTATATTTTCTTCACCGTCTCCCTGAGGGGGGGACAAAGACACGATACAGAGGCGCACACGGGAACACGCACGCCGCCTCTCGGACCTGGTGCTGATCGGGTGGCGAGCAGGCCCACGCAGCCCACCACCCCCAGGTCAAACTTCAAGGTGGCTGGAGGTCATCTCTCACCCTCCAGCGCCCGGTTCTGCTGTTGGGGAGCTCTGCCGCCTCCTTGGTGGAAATTACTTCCTCACAGAAGGAGGCGACGGCGTTCCACGATCTCTCACTTCGGACCATAGAATGAACCACGGCCGGGAGTGAGAGGGCAACCAGTCCGACTGCCGCGATCAACTCACGGTGCTGCAATGCCCAGGCGAGGCAATCCGCCAAAGTGTGCAGCGCCGTGTTCACAACAACATCGCGGCAGTCGCCGCAGTGATGATATCCGGGCGTCGCCTACCGGTCTATACGACACAGGAACTGGCCAAACCAACCATGGCCAGTCATTACCTGTGTCAGCCGGAAGGTGAGGACACCATGCCGCCTCTCCAGCCACTCCTCAAAAACGGCCTAACCGCCACGATCGTGGCGTGCCCGGCACTTGGGACTATCATCATCAGCATAAATTAACCTATATATAATTGTTATAAAACCATAACGTATATATCCATGTTTGTCAGAAAAGTTAATACTGAGTTATTATTTTCTTTGCTGACAAAAAATACCTGCATTTTCATAAATGATCACACAATAAGTTTCAGTGTGTTCCCGAACAGCAGGTACGCGCGAGCGCGGGCCCAGCGGCGGTGGGCGGCGCGGCGGCGGCGGGCACGTTCACGCACGCGGTGGGCGCGCAACACCACGCCGGCGCCGCCGCGGCGCACCACCCCGTCACCGTCAACTACTAGCACGCGGCCCTGTCGCTGCCCGCGCTCGACGACGCGCACGCCTGCCTATGACACGCGGGCGGCGCGGCGGCGGCGGGCACGTTCACGCACGCGGTGGGCGCGCAGCACCACGCCGGCGCCGCCGCGGCGCACCACCCCGTCACCGTCAACTACTAGCACGCGGCCCTGTCGCTGCCCGCGCTCGACGACGCGCACGCCTGCCTATGACACGCGGGCGGCGCGGCGGCGGCGGGCACGTTCACGCACGCGGTGGGCGCGCAGCACCACGCCGGCGCCGCCGCGGCGCACCACCCCGTCACCGTCAACTACTAGCACGCGGCCCTGTCGCTGCCCGCGCTCGACGACGCGCACGCCTGCCTATGACACGCGGGCGGCGCGGCGGCGGGCACGTTCGCGCACGCGGTGGGCGCGCAGCACCACGCCGGCGCCGCCGCGGCGCACCACCCCGTCACCGTCAACTACTAGCACGCGGCCCTGTCGCTGCCCGCGCTCGACGACGCGCACGCCTGCCTATGACACGCGGGCGGCCCCACTGTGTCACACTAGATCAGTGCTAGAGGTTCGTTCGCTGGATTGAACGAGACCTCGGCCTCGCGGTGTCGCTGCAAAGCTAGCGCTACTTCTCTATAACTGTGCTATCCTCCCCGAGCTTCCTCTCCGAGCACACCACGTCCAACGCAATATTTCTGATGACGTTCCCGTGTACCGGGCATCGGATATTGTTGAACGTATGTATATTGTTAAGCCGTACCCCGAGTATCCAGCGACAGATTAGTTTCTCTTTTTAAATATTTGGTAGCTATGAAATCCATTATTATAATCTATGTAACGATATAGTGATACCATAGAAGTGACTTCCGATTCAGATGGAGTATTATAGAGTTAAATATCTATCAGTTTATAGTAAATATAAAGTAACTTTTTATATTGTAAAGATATATTTTTTGTAAATAAAATCTAGGGCCATGTAAAAATAGATATATACTTTGTGATATTTCACAGCTACTAATAAACTTCATTTACATTTATATATAGGTTTTGAAATACTTTAATAACCACTTATTTAAAGCGACATATCTGACAATATTTTTACTTTCTGATTGCAATTAATTTAATTATGACTGAGACACCTTTTATATTATATTAATCATGATTAGATTAAAGTGGTTACCAGGTTGATTTTAAATTTTACTCAAATAAATACACATATTAACTGAATTTAGATTTATTTGTATATAAAATATTATTTAGGCGTTCTCTCGTGAATTTAAAAATACATAGTATAACTTACACGTTATTATAAAATAGTTACATTCCTTTTTGATTGATACCCAAAAGTAAATAATGTGTAGTATACAAAAACATTATTTATTTTAAGCTTGCACGTTAGAATGTCGTTTCTTACAAATTTTGTCTTATTTATAATAATTACAATATCGTCTTCATACAATTATTGACGCGAAATCGGCTTGCGTCAGTCAAAAAGAAAATGGCGGCCCTCGCTTCGGCTCAACTCAGTTGAAGCTACTCGATTTTTCCTGATCGCATTATCGGCGTTGATAGTAACCGGAACGCCCACGAAAGCATGCTGCCTGATTTTACTTAATTTGACTGCCGAACAGCCCTCGCAACGTCGGATCGGTGTTAATCGATTGCGAGTAGTGTGTGAAGGCTCTATATGAGCCTTCACTCAAGCTCATTCCTCGTCGAATAATGTTGGGAGACACTTATTGTATTACCCGTTTAACTTAACGGGATTTATATGAAGACTCATTTTATGCAATTACTATTCGTATCATAAATTATGTAAAATGAGTTACTCTGATTAGGGAACAGGGACCAGATCAACGCGAGAGTGTAAATAATATAAAAAGTTAACCTCCTCTTGCCGTATCCCCAAGAATTATTTAACTATTATACACTCCGAAATCTGTAATTTCGATTTTGTTATAATTTGTCTTTATTCGAGCAAACATTACAGTTTGCTCTAAAAATTTTCTCGATTGTGTCCAGCTTAGATAATAATTATATTCTTTGCCATGTATGTACAGTACAAGTGTGATAAATCTGTTAAACTTTTTTATAAGATCTATAGAGGTAATACGGTGAATGTATCGCTTAGCTTAGAACTATGAGCCTGGGAAGTGGTGTTATAATCACTTCCGTGGTTATAATCTGTAAACACGCCGCTTGTAATAAATATTATATAGCCTGTATTTACTTGTACATAGATAGATGTAATTATATAGATGTATTCTGTAGAATAGTTAAGACTAATAAAAAATATCATTTTATGTTATATTGGCTGGATTGATAAATGTTATCTAATGAAGAGCTGAGAATATAACGATTCAGAATCGTGCGGTGTAGTAAGATTTTGTTTAAGGTGCGATAAATCATTGAGATAATTTATATCAGGGCCAAACGGTAACTTATCTTCAATGGTGCCACGCTAATTTATATTTTATAGGAAAACTAATTCCTTAGACACAATAGCATGTACTAAAATCTAAATTATGTTCAGTAATTTCATATGAATGAGATTAAAAAATGAAACTAACTGTGGTAGTTTTATTCATATCCACTTCTTCCTATAACCTAATAAATAAATCGGTACATTTTAGAATAAGTTGTAACATACATACATAACATACCGCTTGGTGATTAGGATGTCAACCTAGCCTACATTTGTCCGAGCGAAGCCGCGGCCAAAAGCTAGTAGTATTATAATAAGTACACATTAATTTACTGAAGAACTACTAGGTACTGAAAAAGATTTGTAACTTTAAAGCTCAAGGCCTTTTCTTGCCTTTATGTGAGTATATCTGTATGTAGCTTTATATTTTTGTGTGATACCTCCTGCGTTTTTAATAAAGCCTGTGTTGCGAGAACTTTACAAACTATATAGGTAAATATTCAAACGGACGCAAAGAACAACCAGACGGAACAATTTTGTAAACTACACAATTTTTTTGTCCTTTGCGGAGGTCAAATCCATAACACGTGGCGAGTTTACCACTGAAACCACTGCGCTATCCGTGTACCTTTTCAGGGCATGATCCGATTTCTATGTATATTTTTAAGAGTCTAAGCATGATCGTCGTAATGTCGATCGAGTGTAGACGTTACCTATAGTACATACCTATTTTCAAATGGATTCGATAAACAAGAAACCTGGGAGTATAGTTACAGAGCAAAATAAGGCTACTGTATAATCAAAGCAACAGAGAGTTATGCTGCTGAACTGAAAGAATAAGAAAAGTCTGATCGGATTTAGAAGTTGTCATCGGCTATTTAATTCGATGCAATTACTTGTTCTATAATTATCTATGAAGACAAATTATTAAAAATTCGTAGGCAGAAAATATACGTCTGCAACGTTCGGATATTTTTTTCATGGCAATTGCACATCGATAGTTTTATTCGGCCACACATGTTGCCATATTAGTGGCTGACTAACATGCACAGAACACTTAAACTTGGAGATGCTAACATGGCAACATGTGTGGCCAAGAGGACATCGCTAGCTTTGATTTACTTTTTATTCTTTATTTTGATAATTTAATGAATTGAATGAGTACATAAAAAGTAAATATATAATTAGAGTTGGTATAGAACTAATCACCTAGGTAGATTTTATTTTCCTAGAGAGTATAATTTAAAATTACATCACTGGCTAACTATTATAGTTGACGTTAATTTTTATAAATTCTAAAACGAAACAAATTACGTATTTATATATATTTCGGTAGAACAAATATAAAACTAACTATTTAGTGCAATTCATTAAACCGCAGGGTATGATCAATCGCCAGATACAGACACACAGGTATTGAATAAAATGGTGAGAGTCAAGATGGCGGGTGTACCATAGCGAATTAAATTGTACCAATTACCAAATTACTAAAATGTACCTGTTATTCACTATTTTGTACTTAGCTCTAAAAAATCTGTACCTTCATCAGACCGAAATTATTTCGTAATTAAGATACACCGCCATATTGACATCGAGATGGCGGATGTTCTATAATATATTATTATTTAAACACTACATAATTAAATATAATAACACCAAAATAAGGTACCTAAAAAGTACCTCAAGTAAAAAAAACACACGATCAGTTCGATAGTTACTGAGAAATAAAAAAGCCGTGCCTTGTGTTTCACAATAATTATCATGAAATATTGATATATTTTACGGATATTTTTAATTACGAATTATATGAACACTAATAGAAGCGGTGGTGGCCCCGAGACGAGACCAACACACTGCAATGCAGTAGGTGTCGAATTCGAATCCTAAACCAATGACTACGAATGTTCGAAAATGATCGCTTGCTTTCGTGCCTCGGACAGCACGTTAAGCCGTCGCCCCGGCTGTCATGAACATCTTTGATAGTCGTTAGGGAAGTCAGTAGGTACCCTCAAATATCCTGACACTAGTCTAACCAACCGAATGACGTTTCACTTGTTTTCGGCTTGCGGAGGAAAGATGGCAATCGTTATGTGTAAAAACTGATATTCATCAAATCTGGGTGGACTAATAACAGCGGACCCTGGGTTCCTAAGCAAAAAGCTTAGTTTGCAAACCGGAACAGACGTTTGGATACTTACTTACTTTTTATATGAACACGAATATAATAACGAATACAATAGCTTTTGAGCTAAATCAATAATATAATAATAATATCAGCCCTATATTAAACTGTCCCACTGCTGGGCATGGAGGGCCTATGCCCAGCAGTGGGACAGTTTTCTAAATATGAGAAGGGTGAGGTCATAGTCAACATTATGGAGAACTCTTAGACATGCAGGTTTCCTCACGATGTTTTCCTTCACCGTTAAAGCAAGCGATAATTAACTATTTAATACGCACATAACTTCAAAAAGTCAGAGATGCGTGCCCTGGAATCGAACTGGAGACCACTGCGTGGCAGTATAACGGTCTTCCGCCGGGTTATTCCTCTTGTCCCCCAGCTCTTCGGCCCCACTAGGGGTAAACAGGAATTTTTGTACTGTTGTCCTCCACTACAATTTAGCGGAGCCAAACGTAATCATAATTTCCTGTTGGCCCCCAACTAAATATTATTTTAAATATCGTCTTGGTATCGGTATTTAACATTTGTTAAATCATTTATTTTTATGTTGTCATACGTATGAAGAAATATATGAATAATAGAGTGTCCTTACGTTTTTTGTAATAAATAAATAGTTTTTGTCATTATATTGTTTATTATTTCAAATTATTTTGTATATTGCATATGATAAATTGGAAGAAGGGAATATATCCAACACATTTATATATACATATATAAATGAATATTATATATTTCAGCCCTATTAGTAAATAAATCAGAATTTATATTTTCTTCATTATCATTGATATCACATGAGTCTATAAGTTGAAAGTAAAAAGTTATAAAGTTTCTTTTAATTAACTCCATTCTTATTTTTTGGATTTATTCCCTTCTTACAATTGGTGGTTCAATTAATTTGAGATCATATTATAATTATGATGACCATTAGTAACATGAATCTCTACATTATGCAATGTGCATGCAATAACTCATTATTGAATCAGTTTACTTCACTCATTTACATAAGGTAGATGTGTATAATATTTTGAATGAAATGAACTAATATTTATTTATTTAATTCCCTTTTATGTATTATTTGCTTTAGGGATTAAATATAATGACCATCACAAATACTAATTGAACAACAAAATATGATTACTAAAATAAATCATAACGAACACCTATACGCCTCAAATCACTGCACTCCGTCGACTTAGTTTGATCTCTTTAAATATATTTTGCTGTGCAATTAGTATTTTTAGTAAGCATATTTTGCTGTACAATTAGTATTTTTGGTGGAACAAGGGCAAAAAATTGAAGAACAGTTAAATAATACCCTTTGCTTTATTACAGGATCATGTATCCCGCAATGCCCTGTTTTATTCGAGGAAGACAACATAACTCTAACTGCTGATGAATATCGAGAGCAAGCTAATTTACATGAAGTTAGTAACTGGTTTTTTAAATTTATACTCATATATGTTTTATTTACTTCATTATCCATATTTGTTTTAAATGTAATTAAATTTTGATATTCTTTCAGAACTTAGTAGATGACGATAATCCAATCAGAAATCCTTTCTATTATGGTCAAGATATGGAGAGCTGGTATGCTGAAGTAGCAGCAAAGGCCTGTGATAAGAGTTGGGCAAATAAACAAAAAGAACAAACTATAAAGAAAAAAGCAAGCCAAAATCTCTGCAAAATACATCCTATATCATAAAGAGAGATGCAGGACGTGTTCGTCACATTGTGAAAATTATGATACATAATTTGGATGATAACAATAAAATAAACTGTAGTGATCCCGATAGTGCAAGTGTACCTAAATGTACAATGTTTAGTGCGAACTGACTGATGATATTATGCAAGAGACCGAACATTTAGTTGGTAAGAAAGTAAAAAAATTAAGTATACATACCTGATTCTTTGTAACCCTTGTGCTGTGTTTTTTTTATTTATTGATATATATCTTAAATATTGTGAGTGTATTATCGTGTACCTATCAAAAAATCAATGGAAAATCATTACCGTGTAAAGTGCCTTATTTCAGTAATTATATGATAAGTATTAAAATATATTTTTCCTGTTAATAAATTAATAAGAATGAGAAACTTCTGTCATCCTAATTATTGAAATAGTGTTAAAATACCTATAACTATTATTAATAAATACTTATGAAAATATTTTTATTTTACTTACCTACTACTTACTACTTACATGACATTTCAAAGTCGTTGACAAATTAACAACATATACGACTCCAAACAATTAAATTACTTATCTGAGACGCTTATTTTTTTTTTTTTTCATAATGAAAAGTATTAAGAATAAAAATTTACTCTTAAAATCAATACATAGGTGTGAACGTTTTATTTATTTTCTTTTTTATGGGATAGGTATCTATTGAAAACGATGTGCATTGCTTATTACATAATACAACTAAGCAGTGTCCAAACACAAATTAAACATTTAGTGGTTACATAAATATTTTGTGGTGGTTTTTAGGTGTACTGTGTAACACTACCACGACTAAAATACATTTATAATTATTCATCAACTGTAATACTTAAACATAAACGTGTCTAAATAATATTTACTTGGTAGATTGTAACGTAGGTAAGTATGTATATTTGAAGTTCTATATAAGATGACATTAGGGAATATTTTCGCGCATTTACCCATCCGAATTGGAATGTTCCAAATAGACAATGTACTTACTGTGAACTATGCTATAAATGCTTAAATAAAACAAAACTGTTATGAATTAATGAATGGATGTTATATTATTTTGATAATACACACCACAGTAGGTATATTTTCATCCTTATTACTTTTAATATGAATCTCTAATCAGTAGGTATGTATCACATCATTTCTAGAGAAATTATAGTATGCTAGGTACAATGAAAAATAAAACACAGTATTAGTCTATATACCTAATATAAAATATATTTGAGCTTGTTATTTTATTTTTATAATTAAAAAACATTATTTTCTATACACCACTAGTTTAAACAAAATACATTTTTTAAAGCACATAGGTAATTATGTTGTCATGATTTATACAACTTAACATAATATATCAGGTGAAGTTGAATATGTTTTATACAAAGTTAATAAACTTGAAGTTTTTACTTTCTAAATTATATACATTGTTATTATCTAAGATATCTTTCAACCAGCCCACTTTTTCATCACCATTAGTAAATATACACTTATCTTTTAATAATTCTACAAAGTTTATTTTATAGTTGAAATATGGTACTGAGCCTTCACTCTAGCGTACTCCTCTATTTCTTTCTATCCAGATTACTTGCAAACGTTCTTTTTTTGATAAGTAATTCATAAAAGGGACATGGTGGCTTTATTAGCAATACTACTTGTATACGTCCTTTACACATTACTGCTATTTCTTTGGGAATAAACTCATTATCTTCAATTTTAAACCCTTGTACCTACATCTACAATAACATTCATGATAATTTTCTCACAATATTGCTTAATGGCTTGTATTCGTAAAGACGATCGTTTATTATCAGACAATAAGCAGATGTATTTTCAGGAAAGTGTTCTCAACATTCTAATTCCAACTGCATATCAACAGGTCCAGTTTTAAGTGAATCGTTTTGTCTTGAGCAATCTATTACAAAAGTGGAGCTATTTCTTTGAATTGTTTTAAGTCAAGCAACGGATCAACACCCACGTTGTAATACGACTGACGGAAATTAGCATAGGTACATCTCGTATAATATACTTTTTTTTTATTTCGTCGGGAAATCCGCCTGATGCATACCCTCTTGCCACAAGGGGAGGTGAGAGGGCTATGTCCGGCTCTCCCGTTCTTCGGGCCTGGAACGGACCAAAACCCCACGGTGTGCACGCTCGCTGCCTTTTATAGTGGATGGGTCGCTGGCAAAAGTTACTACCTCAGCGACCCACCCAGCAGTCTACAACTCCTCGGCGACGCCCCGGCACTACATAGGGCGTCGGACCGACTTAATGGCTGGCGGGCGATCTCGTATAATATACTGTATTTACTCTCATTAAAATTTAGGTTAAATGAGCGGTTTTCATAGTTAAAGTGGCACCACTAAACTAAAATGCGATAGACCGTACTATAGCTACATATTCTACTACTCTACTATAGGTTCAATGAAATAATTATCCAATATGTAAAATAATAATATTAACCTATCTGTAATAAAGTCAAATTATCAGTATTCGCTCGGATATAATTTTATCAATTAATTTCTTTAAACTAAGTTTAAGTTTATTTACGATATCTTAATTAACCGGATCGAAACGAATCTAATAAGTTATTACGAATGTTATTCAAAACATGCAACAGTCGGTCAGTCACATCGATAGACATCTTAACTTTATAACATTCAACTATTATTTTATAAGTAATGAAACAACGTTACACCGAGCGCAGTTGCCATACTTGAAAGTTGTTTATACTTTATACAATGACGATATCATCGCAAACGTAGAAACGATAGTTGTGCTCCACTGTGACTGTGGTATCTGTGTAACGACGCATCAGTAAATAAAATACAATATTATTATTTTTTGTTGTGAATCAGACGGGTTGCAGATCATAACAGTAGTAGGGTATTACTAGTGCGCTCTGCATCGCGAAATGAACGAAGCAAGTTGAATGCATACGACTGTCGCACCGAAGTCCCGGGTTCGATTCCCAGGTCGAGTAAAGTGTCATTGGATTTTTTTAGATAATTCTTAGCAGCAGCCCATAGACTGGAAATGTTCTCGGCATAAACGTCAATAGGCTCGAACCTCGATCTCTTTCTTTTGGTTAGGTACTTACTACTTGATGAAGTTGAATTCATGATTCCATAGAAAAGATACGTAGGGGAAGATTGGCACCATTCGTACACGGGGAAGCTTCATACAGTCACTATTACAGCTTGTTAGAATAATGTATTTATTACGGCTTTGCGTGTGTGGGTAGGCGCGGATGATCCCCAGTTGTCCACGAAGTTAGCCACCAGTGCGGCCGCTGCGAGCGACATGAGAGGACGAATTGTATTTTTGTACGCTCAAAGTAAATATTACGTCGATTTTTTCGGATGTTTCGTGCTTAAGTGAAGTGTCAAATTCTCTAGGATTATTGCTCAATCGTAAGTAACTACGATCACATTAATAATAGCGTACCTATTTTGTGCGTTTTTCATTTTGATTTGTGTGTAGGTAAAAATCATTCATTTTTGACCTTCGGGGCAGATTCGTACGTCTACTCAAGGGGAACATTCGTACGCGTATGAATGTACCCCAGACTGTACGAATGTACCCACATGTCAACATGTATTAACAGATTTGTTTCTTTTTTCAGATAGATTGCAAAAAAGGTGCGGAATTACAAGAAGAAAGAAAGGTCCATATTAATTAATGAAGAAGATATGTCTTTGGCAGTAAAATATGTTTCAGAAGGAAAATTGTCTTACAGAAAAGTAGCCGATAAATATAACATTAAAGTCCTAACTTTGGAGAGTCGGGTAAAGAAAATAAAAGAGAAACCTAATGGTGCTGATACAATCCGTACGTATCAATCTAAATTTACAAGTCACCAAGTATTTTCTACAAAAGAAGAGTCACAATTGAACGAGTATATAGGGAAAAGTTCGAAAATGCATTACGGGCTCACAATATTTCAAGTCAGAAAGCTGGCATATGATTTTACCAAAGCTTCGAACTGTACATATCCTCCAAAATGAGAAGAAACTGGATTGGCTGGCATAGACTGGGTCCATGGATTTCGGAAGAGACATGATAATTTAAGTTTAAGAAAACCAGAAAGTACGAGTGTTGCCAGATCTTTTGCTTTTAATAAAACAGTCGTAAATGACTACTACGATAAATTTAAAAATGTGTATGAAATATACAAGTTTACTGCAGATCGTATATTTAATTTTGACGAGTCTGGCATATCGACAGTTTTAAACACTCCTATAGTATTAGCTGCAAAGTCACAAAAAACTCTACCGCCAGAACTTCTAAGTTATACACATTTCTTATTAATTTTACAACGTTTAATGTGCAATAATTAACTATTAAGGCTTGTTTTATCTTATATTAATGTCTAATGTATGAAATAACTAAAAGATTGATCTCTTGTTGACTGATTAGTAATTATAAATTAGCGTAGTCCACCATATCCTGCTTTTCCTCCTAAATGTTACCTAATTGTGTAATAAATGTAGGTTCTTTGTTCATAAAAAAATTCGTCATATAGTTTATTACATCGTTGTTATTTTTGAGGCCAATTAAAACGATTTTTGATAATTAATTTTCTATTTTATTCAATCTGTATTAAGGTACCCCATACCGTCTGAATGTTCCCCTACCCGTGTACGAATGCACCCCTACAGAGGGTAGATTCGGACAATTGACAGCTTTTACCTAAAATGGAATTCATTAATTTATTTAATAAGATATTGACTTTAAACTTTTTGACTAGATAGCGAAATATATGCAGAATGTTTTAGTAACTGATTGGGCATTCTAACTTCAATATCCTAAATTATAAAAATCAAATTCTAAAATGTGTACGAATGGTGCCAATCTTCCCCTAATGCTAAATTATTAACGTTAAAACATCCAATGCAGATTCAGACATTGCATTCGAACAGTCATACTCACCGCGATCAGATTGCGCTGGTGCAAAGGCTAGGCACACGGAGCATAGTCCGCTCGCTCGGTGTCGTGTTGAGTGGGCATAGTGAGCTTAGGTTACATACATATCGATTGTAAGATTCGAGATGTAAAATGTCAAAACATCTTCGCGCATCCAAGTCGATGCAATCAGATTACTATTAGTTGCGAAGTAGGGATAACAGAGACATGAGTACAAGTGTACAAATGAATTGCTTAAGGAAGAAATAATTAATGTCATAACAAACTATATTTCTTAAATGCACACATCACAGGTTTTGTCATCGTAATCCAAAATGTATCAAAATCTGTTCAGAGGTTTAGGCGTGATAGCGTAACAGACAGACAGACAGAGTTACTTTCACATTTATAATATTAGTTGAGAAGTAGGGATAACAGAGACATAAGTACAAGTGTACAAACGAATTGTTTAATGAAGAAATAATTAATGTTATAACAAACTGTATTTCTTAAATGCACCCACCACAGGTTTTGTATAATATATTGTTACGTGCTGGGTTCGACGGATAAGAATGTAAACAATATTACTGACTAAAACACGTTTTATTCAAACACACAATAAAATTTAAACACAGCGAACACTATACTTCACTTTTCCACTGTAGTAGTATTTCCGCTTCCGTTCGCTTCGATGAACACTTGATCGCTTACGATTGTAAACTGACTCGGCGGTGCGCGTGCGCCCTATTTATACGCGGGTAAAGCGTTTCTAGAGTTTTCTAGTAACGCTATACCCGGTATGTAAACAGTACGATGATTCGAGAAAGTACCAGCGTTCTCTCTATGATTCTCGTACCGTACTACGTAGTTCCGTAAGATGTCAATAGATGGCGGTGTAATAAATTATTAGACGGAACTGCCGAGTCTTTCCCACAATGCCGAGAGATGTCACTGGGCGTAACAATATAATGCGCAACAAAGTACAGTGCATCACATCACAATAGTACTGAGTCAGATTCCCGTTGAATGAACAGTTACGAATCGAACGTAATGTTTATTCGGCCGATGTGTTGTGATTATTGAATACAATATGCACTTGACAACCTGCATTAGTAGGGTATGATTGGGGCGTTTTGCATCACGCAGCTCGAGCGCGGGCGAGAGCAAGTGATGCAGAACCCCCAATTATACCCTACTAATAAAGAATGTTTTCTTTCTATTATGATTATGCTGCAAATCCTTTAAATCATCTGTGTTATCGACAATTTGACAGAATTTACGTTTTAGTGTAATTATGCTGTTACTGTCTGTTAGCATACAAAATCTTCTCCGACTTTTAGAAGAGCAGCCGCATATTGCCCTGCGTGAGAATCGTTGTGTAATTATACTCGCATATTTGTAGCCAGATAAACTTTTTTACGTGTACCCACAGTAGGTACACGTAAAAATGATTTATATTATAGAAGCTATACCATAGACGCCTTTAAACAGGCATTTATTTCCTCTGCCGGTGTACCCCTAGTAATAACCGGCAGGGTCTGTCCAAAGTCACCAGCTAAAAGTACAACCATCCCTTTCATGATACCCTGGTTGCCCTTGATTATCTTGCATGGTGCAATATATTGCTTCGATTGGTCTTTTATGGGACATCGTACATTCATTCCAAACCAACAGCTTACACTGCTGCAACATTTTTCTGCGCTCACCGCTTTTGCTAATGTTACAAACTCTCTCACTACGCCGTTCATTGTGTATGGCGTTTGGCATGTCTCGCGCTCACGCTACGTGTACATATTAAGACGGCATTTTTACTAATTATACAATGTTTCCGATAAATACACGAATTGTAGAAATAAACAGGTTTGTTTGGGCTTCCATACGAACTTTAGACTCCTATTTCATCCCCATGTAGGTCAAAATTTCAAAACCGCTGGAACAAATGTTAACTTATTTACTTCTTATCAAGTGCCTAAATACAAAGTGTCATTTTACCCTCTATAATAACGAATTCCCATGCAAACTTTCATCCCTTATTTTAAACCCTTCATGCCCTATTTACAACAAAAGGTAACCTATGCCGTTCCCAAGGTCTAGTCTTTCTCTGCACAGAATTTTATCAAAATTGGTTTAGTGGTTTAAGCTCGATAATGACGGATTCCCATACAAAATTTCATACCTTATTTCAACCCCTTCATGCCCTTTTTTTACAACAAAAGGTAGCCTATGTTCTTTCCCAAGGTCTAGTCTATATCTGTACCAAATTTATTTCAAATCAGTTGTGATTTAGGCGCGATAATGACGAATTTCCATACAAATTTTCATCCCTTATTTCAACCCCTTCACGCCCTTTTTTACAACAAAAAGTAGCCTATGTCCTTCACCAAGGTCTAGTCTATCTGTGTACCAAATTTCATCAAAATCGGTTAAGTGGTTTAGGCGTGAAAGCGTAACAGACAGTCAGATAGAGTTACCTTTGCATTTGTAATACATATTAGTAGGGATTGTTTAGTGAATATTGATAAATAAAAACATGAATATTTGTGTATTCTCTATTGCATTCGCACATAGTTGTTTGGCGTAGAAGTTTAAGCGGTAGCCTCGCCGAGTTTTATGGGTTCGAATCCCACACAGGACATTTTGTGTGATCCTCAAATAATTGATGTGAGTCTGGATGTACTTTGTGTCCGTTAATTGTATGTTTGTAAAGTACCCCGCGACACAGAGCTCAATCCCTAGTGCGGGAGTTGTCTTTTTTTATAAAAATACAAGTTATTCTAATGGAATGAATAGCACTTGCTTTTGCTTAGATTCTGTTTGCGCAAATAATATGTTGAAAATAATCTAATAAAGTTACTAAACTTAGGCATTAATAACATTTGCAATGTCAGTTAATTTGAAAATAAAATATGTAGCTTATATTTTCTTATATCTAACAAAATGGACATGATACACATATAAATAGCTACATAAATATTATACATTGTTACAGGGACAGAACATTGTAGAGGAAAAAAATCACAAATGTACGTACACCCGCCATCTTGACTCTCACAATAAAATGCTATTCATTATTATTATTATATATATATATATATACATTATATTATATTATATTATTATTATATATATATATATATATATATATACATTATATTATATTATATTATTATTATATTCAATCCAAACGGTCGTTGGGCGTCAACGCGGATACCAGGTAGCCGCGAACAATAGATTTTGTATTGTATGTATCTGCTGCATGGCCTTAAGTTTTATTAGCTGTCACGCAATGCTTGCGAATTTACCATCCTATATTTTCTTGTCTGCCAAAGCTGGAGCTAAACAGTCGTAGTACACTCGGCCGTATTGCAGCGTTTCGCTACGAGAGTAACTTATTATGTAAATTTATTTCGTGTTATGCAGCGATAGCCTACTGGGAAACCGTTAAAGCGCCACGTAGATGTCTCGAGTTCAATACCAAGGCACGCTTTGCTCTGACTTTTCGAAGTTAGTACCACGTGCTTATTAAAATTTAAATAGTTAATTAACGCTCGCTTTAACAGCGAAGAAAAAGATCGTGAGGAAACTTGCATGTCCGAGGGTTCTGCTCAGCACAATGTTCACAAAGATGTGTGAAGTTTATCAAACCGCACTAAACCAGCGCGGTAAACTATCCTAACCAAAAACAAAACATTCTCTTCCCTTTCTTAATTTTTGAGAAAGGGTCCGTAGGTATCTATAGCACTATTGGGTTTCTAGAAATTCTGTGTGTGCCTAGTAGACGGCAATAGACTTGAGCTCGCTTACAAAATGTGGGCGTAATACAGTTCTGCCTTTATTTCTCGCTTTCGATGATATACCTGTGTTTAGCAAATAAACGGCATTTGAATTAGGCATGAGCAGTCGAGATAGGGAGCAGAGGTAGGGACGGCCTGCACTGGGTGCTAACCATTTGGGGATGACACCCGACCGTAAATTTTGATTCATAAAATAATACTTAATAACAAAATCCAAACTCTACATCAGCTTTGCCACCTATAAAATTTTTACTTATAAAACGTGTGTAGTGATAATAAGAATATAACAATAATAAGGATTTGGTCTTGTTATTAATGGTGAGCTCAATAGGCGTGACCTTTTTATTTTTGTATCGATTATATGGCTTGTTCGATCGGGGATTTCCCGCCTCCAAAATGTAGTTGTTTTATTTTAACTAGCTATTGCTTGTTGGGAGATTCCCCATAAATAGTCAACTGCTTGTCGCCTCTTACGTTCGGGGAACAGCCAATATCATTTCTTTCGCGAATTGTTATTAATGTGTGCCGTGAATTGTTACTATTTTAAAACATATTTCATTATAAGATTTTGACTCATTTTAAAAGTATTGGTCCATGGTGTGCTATCACAATATCCGCATCGGTTGCCATCTATGTTAGCAACGCCATTGGGCGTGATACTGCTTAGCTCAGGCTACATATTTTAATTATAACCACATTACTATACTATACTACATAGTACAATACATGTTTAGCACTGGACCTGTTAGAATATTGTAAACAATACACTAGTATATACCTTTTATATACCTTTCCATCTTTTCGGTCAAATATATTTGTGATTTAAAATAAATTAATATATTTGCTTATATACTAACAGTGATAGCCTAGTGGGAAACCGTTAGACTGCCACGCAGAGGTCTCGAGTTCGATCCCAAGGCAATCTCTGACTTTTCGAAGTTATGTGCGTATTAAATAGTTAATTATCGCTTGCTTTAACGGTGAAGGAAAACATCGTGAGTAAACCTACATGTCTGAGAGTTCTCGAATGTTCTCGAAGATACGTGAAGTCTGCCAACCCGCACTGGGCCAGCGTGGTGGACTATGGCCTAACCCTTCTCACAGTGAGAAGAGGTCCGTGCCCAGCAGTGGGACAGTTTAATACAGGGCTGATATTATTTATATTATTAATATATTTGCTTATTAACAACATGTACAAATAAAATTGCCTGTAATGGAACAACAATTCAAAAATCTTGTAAAAATGGATGATTCAAAAATATATTATACTTTCAGCTTATACAGTAACTGCACATAGTGACTTAAGCTTCAACTGTAACTTTTTTCTGTCTCTGTTTGGCTTTCTTTTTCTCTGCCACTCTTTCGTCTTCTGAGATCTCTGGTAGATCTTCGTCTGGCACTTCTGGCAGTTGATCTTCAACATCAAGGATAGCTTCCAGTTCAGCTTCAACAGCCTCATCATCCTCTTCTGTTAGTTGTCCAGAGATTAAATCATCTATTTCTCTTTGTTTCTCTATACTCTCTTTAGACTCATCTAAAATCTTTTCAATTTCATCAATACTTAGTACATCATGTACCTTTTTCAGGGCTGCATTTCCAACCTTCAAACCATCCAGAACCTGAAACAAGATAATATTACAATTAAAATTATTTTTCTAAATACTATACTAATAAGCATTTCTTCTAGATCTAATTTATATTATCATTTTTGTGGCAATGTCAAAGACTTATGTACTTATTTATGTCTTTGCCTGCTGTTGTATGTCACTTAGTCCTCTTGTTTTTGCAATAACACTTTAAAAGCTATGACAGACACATGCAGCCTTTACTTATAAAAATACTGCTAAACATTGCTTAGTTATCTCTTATCTAAGAAGCTCTCATACCTTTAATCAATGAATTACATTTCTTTATTTATAAACCAATCTTAACGGTCTCTCAAGTGATAGCTCGCAAAAACACGAAACACAATTTTAATCTTGCAACATTTGCAGTCAGCATAGAGCATGACCAAATTAATTTACAAAATAATGCAATTGAAGTGATACATAATCTATAATAAATTACGTTTTAGTATGTGGCGTGGCGACTTTAACTTGTCTTTAATTATAAATTTTATTTTCTTTAGGTAATTCAAAAAGTTTCATTATTGAAGGGGAGTATATTATCACTTTGCTTAAATATAATAACTAGCTAACTATAAGAAAATAAATGTATTGTCTGGTTTGTATGATAGAGACAAATAAAAATATCAATTTTCACAATATGGAATAAACAAGTACAGTGTATTTTTAAATACACATAATAATATTTTTAAATACACATAATCATAACAAACTGCTGCGTTTTCTAAAGAATAATAACAACAATACTATGCTTTCTTAAAAGTGCATTTACTTACAATAATAAACAAAATAAGTACCAGAGTTCGTCAGTTTCTGATTGTTTTTGTTAGATTTTATTTTTGCAACATTTTTCTTATACATACTTTGTGCTATGTTTTGATATTATAATGTAGTTAACATGAATCATTGTAATTATTTGCATCTTTACAAATCACAAATGGATAACTCATATTAGCAAATAACTATTAAACTTTAAATCATACAGCACATTTTTCTTTTAGGATAATATGATATCTGATATGATATTCTGCATCACAAAAATCGTGAAGTGGTTTTAACCACACTTTATAGGTCTTCTTTCGTCTTCTCTAAGCTGCAATATTTTAAATTATTGGGAAAATTACACAGTACATAGAAAACTGCGCTGAACCATTTCTCGTTCAAAAAATGTAATCTACGATATACCACCTATTACATTTTTATGTAATTATTATTTTTGTCCACAATTGACTTTATTGTTGATTTATTTTAAGCTATTGTCACTAAATAGTAATATGTAGAACATTTCTGTATGTTATTTTTTTATTACAATTATAAATGAGAATATCAGACAAGCACCATACTTATAATAAATGTACACATTTAGGTCAACAATTAAGTATTAGAAGTCTAGGGTAATCAGATTGCAATACAGGGAATCTTACCTCTATTTCGACTTGCGTAAATTCAAGGTCGTGAGTCAGCTGTTCCAATTTTTCTAGTTGATTATCAGTACTTTGAAGCAGATTTTCTTGATACTTTTTCTTCTTTAAAAGTAGTCTAGCTTTATCACGTTTTCCCTCATTCAAAAGCTTTTTCGCTAATTGTCTGTCTTTTTCAAGATTCAGTTCTATTCTTCTTTGATATTGCTTTAGTTTATCTCTCTGTTGTTTCAATTGGAGAACTGCCTTATCTTGCTCTGTAACTCTACTTACGGGTTTCTTGTGTTTACCGAACAAGGAACCCATTTCAAAATACTATAACGACTTAACACTCATAAAGTTAATTCAATGGATCTATCTAAATTCTATATGGCATAAAATGCTATTTTTAAGATTCTTTCTTTACACTTACAACGCCTACACAACACAACACATCGCTAATCAACAACACATCGTGACATCACATTACGTTACAATAAGTCAATAAGCGATTGATCATTGATGAAAAAAAGAACGAATGAGAAATTGAGAATAAAATGTCAGTGTTAAATTCATCATTCAATAAAGCTAGTTCTACAACACAAAATATTCCTTCTAAGGCATCTTTTTTTTTTTTGCCTAGCGAATGCTTTGTCGCATTCCTCTCCGCGGGGGAGGGCGGAGGGGTTATGTCGGACTCACCGGGGTAAAATAAAGATGTTGAAATGATGATAATGGACCTCTTGGAATACCGACTAAACCTACCACGGTGTTCCTCGACAAAACCGCTATCGACTAGGCCGCGCGAATCACTTGCACGTCGGTCTTCGTCAGTCGGTAGCGACCCCGCAGAGGTTTTGGGTTTCGGCCCGCCGCTCCGCGCCATATGAAACGGCAGGCCACTACACGACAAGACTTACCCTATAGGCACTACACATTTAAAAGCCCTACAGATTTTCACTACTATTTAGAGAACTTATTTCGGGCGGTTTATATGTATAATTTATTCCAGTCTAATACTTAACATTTAGGAACAAAAATACGCGCATCACAAATAATAAGTGTAGGGTACAGGCCTTATATAAGTTATTTGGGCGATGAGACATACGAAGTCTAGCGAAGCCGGAGCAAGTTGGTAGTAATGAAATTTAACATACTTTTACAGATCCCTGGTTATGTCGAAAGACTTTTCGAATATGCATTTACAACCAACATACCATAATCACCGAGTTTCAGATGAATATATTTGAAAAAAGGCCGCTAGCATCTAATAATTTTAACAGCATATAATTCAAAAGTAATCATGATTACAATTATAAACTAATAATCAATAATCAGCGAATGAACTTTCGCTAATCTATAATTGTAAATTAAGATTACATATTGTTGTAATTGTAATTGGTTATTGTCGGCCAACATAGGTAGGTATCATGTTGGACGATACGACCTTCCAGATCTATTCTTGCCTGCGCTTAGGTACTCCTTGAATTTCTCCGCATAGTTGTCTTTGTGGAGAAGCCGTCTACAGTCTTGGTTACCCTGCTATGCTGCTACACGACACGCCAACCTGAATAACATACTCCGTCGGGCTTTTGACACCACTGGCGTTCCGGCTTAGCTTGAAACCCACGGCTTAGGACGCTAGGATGGCAAGAGATCAAATGGCTAGTCCTTTGGTGTGGGATGCAACTTATACCCTTGCGTCATCACATCCTCCTAGCACAACTGATTGCAATGATGCTGCTGCTGCATCAGCGTAAGACGATGAAACAACGCAAATATCGGAACCTAATCGGTGGTTACATATTTGACCCGTTTAGTGTGAAAACGCAGTGGCCATATGATCCAAATCGGCTGTTTCAACGTGGCAATGCTGCCAGGTTTGTGGGCACGTTGCCAATTAGCAGTGACGTTGACAAATTTTATTATTTATATTATTACTTTTACTCTTTATGTCAACCTTGTTGTTAATAATTTGCTTGAATATATTATATTAATTAGTTTAATTACGCAATTGTTTAATGAAAATAAATAACTCCATTTCCAAAAGAAAAATGTTCTAATCGTATGGTTAACTGATTACATTTTGCCCAACTGTACTTAAGACACATACATCTTTTATGTATGTGGCTATAAAATATTATAAAATATATTGGCACCAGACCACAAGTCTATGAATATGTATAACCTATGTATGGTCTATGATATCTTCTTTCGTTCGAATTTTTCTCTATGATCATTCACATCGTTCACTTTTTACACTGGTTGAGCTTACGGGTGAAGGGCAAAATTGTTTGACTATACGCTGTAATATTAGATTTTTATTGTTCGTTATTGTGATTACGTTAGATTATGTTTATTCTTTAAGTTACATCATATTTAGTAAAAAACTAGATATTTAGGTTGCCATAATGGCGGTACTTGCGGCGGCTCAGCTGCTCGATGAGTTGATGGGCAGACATCGCAACACAAATCCAAATGAAAAAATCAAGAAGCCAAACTGGGAAGATCCGGAGGTCAGAGTTATAGTTAATCGATAACAGTAATCTATGTACATGTTTTGTGATAGTTTATTCTTATTCATGTACTTAGCGATAACATATTTACTATTAACGTTGACCCGGTTGAATATTTAATTTGCAGTTTCATGTTAAACGTTAAGATTTAACGTAGAGGTTATGTACACACAAGCATCTAAACATTGAGACGAAATGTTTTCCTTCACCTACATTATTTTGATTCCAAGATTATTTTTTTCGGTTGCTTATTATTTTTTAATTTTTCTATGTACTACAGGCCACAAACTGTACGTAATTTGATTATACATCATGTATTTTCTGTAAAAATGTGTATCTACTTAAATAATAAAAACTCAATAATTAATGTATAACTAAATAATTAAATAAATGTTTTATGTATGCTCGTCAAAAAATAATATATGTACAAGCATTTGTAAAAAAATTTGCTAGTTATTTTATAACACACATGTCATAATTATCATAAACTGAATTATGCTCCATTTGATTAGGTACTTAACTAAAGGTTAACAATCTTGATCTGACTTTTTATCTAAAACTCAATTTAAAATAAAATGCTGCTAAAGATCAATGTAAATACAACAATAACAATTACTAAATCAATTGAACCATTAGTTTAAGCAGTAGTATATTTGTTTATTAAATGTTTATGTAAAAAGTCACATCAAGATTATTTACCTTTAGTTAACTACCTAACCAAATGGAGTATAGGTATTACTGACTATTTATTTATTGTCAAACTTAGACTGGGCACCTACTCTGGGCACTGTACTCCTTTAGAAATGTCATTTAAGGAATAGTTTACCTCTGATCTCTAATATTGCGAACACAAGGCAGGTTTAAGATGCCTTGGCATCCTAAACCTGCCTTGCGTTGGCCTTATATTGTATAGAAATTCACCTTCTGTACATTTGTGTCTGCAAAACTCGAAAAGTAGTTGGTGGATTGTCTTGCAATGACTACATATTGCATTTGTATATAATAGGAGGTTTTTTATACACTTTAATTCCAAGCAAAGCATTGCCAAGTTTAGTTAGTAACAAATGAAGAAATCTATATCTCCAAATCTTAATTGAGTATTAACTTGTTTCTTTTCAGTACTGTAAATATTACATGGTAAAGTTCTGTCCTCATGACTTGTTTGTGAACACAAGAGCAGACCTCGGGGCCTGTCCCAAGGTCCATGATGATGAGGTCAAGGACCTATTTGAAAAGTGTGAGACATCATACAAGAAAGCTCAGTATGTTGAAGAGTTCTTGCGTTTTTGTCGGCACATGATTAATGATGTTGAAAGTAAGTGTAGTGTGTATTTATTATTAATAAACATAATCTAGCAATAAACTTAATATAATTTGCAAGCACCATAGCTTTATTACGCTGTAACCATATTACTTACTCTGTTTACTCATGGACCCAAAGTATGTCTGTGCTGCTAATATGAGAGAAAGCTGTTTAGTCTTTGATTACAATAGTGTTAAGTGCTACTGCAAACTTTAGTTACAGCAGAACATAGTATGTAAATTTAACTGCTAGCTATCTATTAAATCTGTTTCATAACATATTTTAATACGTTTTGTAATTTTCAGGAAAGATACAAAAGGGTAAACAGAGATTGGAGTTGATGAACTCCAAGCCTGATGGTCCACCAATGACTCAAGCGCAGACTGAAAAGAACCAGGAACAGGTAATACAAATAATTGCTTTGACTAAGCAAAAGTGCTTAGCCTCAGCTAGGACTAAATAAACTTGATTGATGTTATTGTACACCAAAAAACATTTTGCCTCCATAGCAAATAGTTTAGACATTAGATATAGTAATCTATTAACTATAAAATTTTATGAGAAATCAATCCATTGCACTAGCGACGAGTATTGACAGGGATCAAATCAACAAAACATGTGTCTAGTCTAAACAAAAACCTTTTACTGTGCTACTTAGAACTTATAAGTACATGTTATATAATCTCATAAGAGTGGACTTCATATGTTACGCACATGTGAATCATAAATATCTTTAGCAATATGCACAATTTTACTCAAATTATATTTGAATGGTAAACTGTGAGCAATCTTATACATAAGTGTTCACTATATTGTCAACCAGGAACAATACATGTTTATAGTGTGCAATAATATTTAAACATCATTCCAGTGATATGCTATGATCATGTTACTTTCCATATTCATTCAATAGCTAACTTCTCAGATATTAATAATTTATTCCGCAGTTTACTAAACAGTTATTCCAATCCTCTAGGTACAACTGCTATCAGAGAAAATCACAGCATTGGTCCAAGAGGCAGAGGAAGCAGGGACCCGCGGTGATGTTGAGCAAGCTCAAGGCTTGATGAAGCTATGTGACCGACTAAAGGAAGAAAAAGAGCAGCTACTGAAACAACAAGAAAACAGGTCTATATTTACTATTGAGCAACAATACCAAGCAACTATTGACATTGAGAGCAAACAATTGTTTCTGCCATTTACATTAACTTCTTTACTGTTGACTGATTACTTGTCTTCATAATCTTGTATGTTGAGTGTTAGCTGTATGCGTAAGCAATGTGCTCCTATTGGTATTGGTTTTTTAGCCTATGGGTTACGTTGATGAAATTATGATAGTTTGTATATTTAAATTGCAATGAGATGATGGGGATGAGTGGTGATGCCTAGCAGGAGTTGACACATTCAGTCTATGTATTTGCATCTTTCTAATCCTGTGTTGTGACACTATAAGTGCAATTTCATGATACCTTGTACATAAAATAGAATAATAAACATCCATTTTCTATAAGTTTCACATATTTTATGTGGGTCTTAAACTAAATAGGTATATAGAATATGTTATATATTGAATAGAATATTTTATTATCCTATATGTTATTTTTAGCCACTGGTCCATGACGGCAGAATTGGCGGCCGCCCAAGAAAAACAAATGGAAGTTTGTCCTGTGTGTGGAGCTTTCTTGATCGTTGGCGACGCACAACAGCGCATTGATGACCATTTGTCTGGAAAACAGCATGTCGGGTGAGCCCAATACCCTTTGGGTAATATTATTATCATAACATTCTCATGTAGGTCATACTTGCGTTACAAGTACGTACATACGTACGTAGTCTAGGCAAATTCGGGATATAAAAATTATAATTAATTAACCTAATTCATATTTACTAGTATTTAGCAAATTATAGTTATATTCTTACCATTTCTTTGTTGCAGTTACTTCAAGCTCCGTCAAGCCTACGAGGAGATGATTGAGTCTCGCGAAAAAGAACAGCAGGAGAAGGAGAGGAAACGTAGAGAAGAGAGAGAAAAAGAACGTAGTTCTCGCAGTGGGGGTCTCGGCTCAGACCGTCGTGACCGGGAGCGTATGGAGCGGGACCGCGAACGTGACAGAGACCGTAGTGAGCGCGGGGATAGAGACCGCGAGAGGGAACGGGAGAAGGATAGGGAAAAAGATAGGGAAAAAGATAGGGATAGGGAACGTGAAAGGGATAGAGATAGGGATCGTCATCGGTAAGACTCCATTCTTATATAACTTATGTTATATTACTTTTAGATTTAGTTTAATTAAAATAATAAGCATTATATTTTTTTGATTTTGCGAGGCAACTTATCTATACATAGTCTGCATGGATCGCGTAGTAGTTTAAGTGGTTGCCTCGCTATTGCCTTTTGTTTGCCACTGCGCCGAGTATTGTGGTTTTGATCCCCCAAACTTTGCAGGTACACAATTTTTTTATTGCTTTTTTGCAACGTAGATAAATGCAAACCGTTCTTTGAGCCCGTTGCTTGGATGCAGGTAAAGACGCCTGAGACACAGGGCAAATAGTAAAAGAGAAATCTTTAAGAAACCTTGAAACATAATAGTACTTGTCATAATGTAGGTCGAGCCGTGAGAAGTCGAGTCGCCACGAGGACCGCGACCGGGAGCGGGAGCGCGACCGTGACAAGGACCGGGACCGGGAGCGCGACCGCAAGCACCGGAAGGAGAGAAGTTAGTACACAATAATACATATCTATAATTACACCTACAATATTTGATATAAAGATTATATCCCTAACCAAAGTGTAACGATAGTAGGTACTTGTAAATATGGTAGTTAACTATTTATGATTTTAATTATTTCGTTCATAGGCGTATCTAGCGTTATTTACCAGAGGTGCTAAATAGCAACGGCCTAAATACAACACTAGAATTTTGTGTTGAAACATAAAATTTATTTTGAGCCTTCCCTGCCTTATACAATGTGTCCGCGCATGTAGTAAAAAATCTTTAGGGGTGGTAAATACATGTAATTTTATCGGTAAAAACATCCCATTTATGGGGTCTTACCCTAAAACTCCAAAGATGGAGCAATTTTTATATTTGACTTACGTATTTAGAATTTTAGACCTCTAAGTGATCTAACAACCGCAAAATTACACCTAGGTCAGACAGACGCATATTTTTGATGTTTTCCAAAAGTTTACAGCATACGCAATCAAAAAAGAACCTTAACAGCCATACCTAATACAAGTTACTTTTGTTATGAGTCATAAAAGAAAATTTCAAGCACAACATACATTATATTAACAGTTATTGTTACTCAAAGATTAGAAGAAGAAATTAGAACCGGATTATGCGGAAGCGAAAACATTATGTTTTTGTCGTTGATGAGAAAGAGATAAAAGATATTTGTGTGGATCATTTCCTTTGCGTCATACAGAGTCTTAATGTTAGCAATAAAGATTAGTTAGCTGCTACATCTTTTGCTCTGAGGTTGTGTAGCTTACTATTTTTCATCTAAACTTTAAAGTTGTTCGCGATGCCACGCGGAGGTCGCGATTACTCTAATTTGCACATCGCAGATATGCTTTTTGTTTATGGTTTCTGTAATGGAAATGCAAGTGTCACAGAGCGTGAATACGCAAGAAGATATCCTGATCGGCCAACTTCAAACTTTCGGACATTTATCAACATACACAATAGACTAGTTGAAAATGGTATTCACTGCACCGCAGTTGAACGTGTGTCTAATGTGACGGACGAAAGTGATAGTAATTTATTAAGTGAAATAGCGAAGGACCCCAGACTAAGTGTATACGCCTTGGTTTGTCAAAAACCACAGTAATAAAGTGAGAGATACTAAAAAATTGGGTCTGCATCCCTATCATTTTCGTAAAGTGCAAAATCTGCAGCGAGACGTTGATTGTCCATCAAGGTCAGTTTTTTGTGCGTGGATCAGCAATAGAGTACGCGCAAACACGAATTTTACGGAGAGAATTATGTGGACTGATGAGGCGAAGTTTCCAAGAACGGGATCACAAACTTTCGCAACCTGCATACGGCTGAAAATCTCCACGCTATAAGACCAGCAAGTTTCCAACATGAATTTTCAATAAACGTGTGGGCTGGTCTATTTGATAACAAACTCATTGGTCCGATAGAATTGCCTCAATCATTAAACGGCGCCAGGTTTTTGCATTAACAACGAATTCCAAAATGCCTTAATGGAGTTGCCACTTTTTCAGCGTCAGCAGATGTGGCTGCAATTAGATGGTGCACCAGGCCTATCCGCAAGAAACGTGCGGCAATATTAAAATTAAAATTTTGGTGAGTGGATAGGTCGCGGCGGTCCTGTGGCCTGATCGCCGCGCTCACCCGATTTAACCCCGTTAGATTTTTTCCACTGGGATCATATGAAACAACGGGTTTATTTTGAGCCTGTAAATACTAGAGAAGAATTATGAGAGCGAATTGTTGTAGTTGCAAATGAAATCCGCGAAAATCCAAATATGGTAAAAAGGTCTACTAAACAAGTCGCATCCGCGTGTTTATTAAATCGTGGCGATCACATCGAGAATTGTATGTAGTTTACTTTTGTATCGTTTCCGCAACAGCGCTAGCGCAGGTTTCGGGATCACCAGAATTGAAACAAAGCTGCCTCCACGGATATGCTGCGTAGAACTCTCGCAGCCCATCCCAGTCTGTTGACTTATAGTGCCACACTCGACGCCATGTGGTGGGCCGGAGTGGATCTGCTTGGACCAGTGGCACTCGCGCTCGAACAAGGCAATGGTCAGAAGAACCAAGAGGTGCATCCACCTGGATAGAGTATCCATCCGAGCGTGTAGTCAGCAGAAGGTCCAATAAGGTCTTTACGTCTGGTATTCTGGTAGGACTATGTACCAGTTGAGAAAACACATAGGCCAGAGCAAAGTCATGAGCAGACCTTTCCGCAAAGTCAGTGGACCGAGAACCAAGCCACCCTACGTGGTGGGCGTTAAAGTCTCCTAAGATCCCTAATTCTGCAGAAGGGTACTGCTCAAGAGCTTTGTCATTTGACGATTGCACGTGCTCAAAAAGACGAGTCGTGTCTGCGTCACCGCTATGAGACCTGTAAAGACACGCCTAGATTCAGGTGTGGCCTCTGTAATCTACGCGTACCTACAAAGTCGACAGGTCTCTGCCTTCAAGGCCATTAATACGGCGACAGCAAATATCATCACGGACGTATACACAGACCCCAGCACGACGCACAAAGTTGTGCTCTAACTTGTAGCCAGAGTGTAGGAGATACGATGTGTCGGTCAGGCATGATATTTGCGTCTCCGTAAGGAAGAACAAGGTCGGCTTCGCTGTCTCCACGTGTTGATGGACAGCGTTGATGTTCGAGTGAAGTCTTCTTATGTTGCAGAAGTCCAACTGTAATGTGGATAAGGATGCCGCTGAATAAAAAGATCTTCTATTCTTTTTGGCTATGTTTAAAAAAAGGGGTGATAGGGATATTAGTAGACACTGTACTATCAGCGCAAGGGACAAATACGTGTTTACATCTCACCAGAGCCTGGCACAGGTAGAGCGATTTGCCGATGCGGCAGCCGGAAGGGCCCCCGGTCCCCTTCTGATACAATAGTCGAGTCTACTCCGGTCTCCTCCTCCGGCTACAACTACTGCATCGGAAACTTTACACGGGCTGGCGGTTCAGCGTCCCAGGGCGGCGATTAAGTAATCCCTGGGTTCGGGAACCCTTTCAGCCTGCGGGCGGCCACACTTCGCATCTGTACAAGGCAATGGCGCTCACATAATCACTGGTCGCCCCATTGACAGTGCAGCGCCTCCTCGAGGAGCACTGGCACCCCTACTTACCGCAGGAACACATCACAAAGTTATTTTGGCTGCGGTCTTCTGTAGGGTGGAGAAACTTCCCTAGACGGGGCTGCTCCTGCGAGAGGTAACAGTAAACAGTTACCTCTATGCCCTACCTCCTATAAGAAATTTATCTTTTATGACTCATAACAAGAGTAACCTGCATTACGTGTGGCCGCTAAGGTTCTTTTTTGATTGAGTATGCTGCAAACTTTTGGAAAACATCTAAAATATGCGTGTGTGTGACCTAGGTTTCATGTTGCGATTGTAAGATCACTAAGAGGTCTAAATACGTAAGTCAAATATTAACATAGTTTCATCTTTGGAGTTTTGGAGTTAGACCCTATAAATGGGATGTTTTCATCGATAAAATTACATGTATTTACCGTCCCTAAAGTTTTATTACTACATGCGCGGACACATTGTATATGTACACCAATGATTACATTACAATAAAATAACTGTACCAAACCACTGGCAGACGGTAGGTTTCTGCGAGGGGCGTCGTTTGTCATAGTCACCACACATTGCATAATTATGTATATTGTATTGCCTACAAATATAACACTTATATGCCCGAATTGCTGTCATCTATAGAGTGCCTGTGCACGGTTTCTAAAACTAAATTACATTTTGTAGATAATTAAGCACAGCCGTTTCATATCAATAATAAATTAATAATATACAGATATTATTTAGCAAATGCATCGATTTATTTAGTTAATAGTGCTTATACGTTATTGTGTGTGACTGTGACTAATGTTTATTCGAATGCATAAAATATCGAATTATTCAAAATCAACATGCAGTACATTTGTTATACCAATCAACTACCTATGAATGCCAAACGAAACTTATAAATATTTTGCTTGGTAGGATCATCTCACGAGCGCTCGCGGCGGCGTTCACGCGACCGTCATTAGCTTTGACTGAGGTATCACAAATGCACCTGTAACCGGTAAGTATATCTTTCACGCATTTTCCCCTATAAACTGCGAAGCGTCCAAGAACACTGACGAATCCCACATTAATCATACACATCACCCCTCCTGTCTTCACTAATTGTTTAGAAACTAATAATCAACATATTTTGTTTATTATCCACTACCTACATATATTCCTCTCCCCTGAAAGTTGAAACATTTACAAGTAATAAAGTGAACACTTGTTTTACAGCTTATATGTAGCATACCAAAATATAACTTCGGTATATGGCAAACATATGGGGAGTATTGACACCCATTGCACTCTCGATTCGGTAGTTGTCGTCACACCGACGGACTTGGCAGGTATTTGATTGGTATTTTGAATAGTTGCCGAGGGCCGACTATGGGAGCAAGACTTATTTGTCGATCGCCATCACCTTTCACATCTGATGTTCGTTGGGTGTTAGAGTATATTGGCGATCTTCTAATAAGATCTCTTCTGATGAGGAGTTCGACTCGACGTCGTTTTGAGGTATTTCAACATGTTATGTTTTGTCGTCATTTGTCGCCAGTCGACTTGGTGCCGATCGCTATCGCGATGCCAGGTATTTGTTAGGCTATTGCGTTATTCAGATTAAGGTTTTATGATGGGGAGAAAACGTCAGGATTGGAGGCGTATTTGATTGAAATCGATTCATGATAACGTAGGCGATAAAATCAATAAAACCAAAATAAATGTATAAATAATAAAATTATTATATTTGTTATCGTTACATTTTCATATCACGTTTAATGCCATGTCACGAAGACAAATGGAGCGCAAATATTGGTGCTCTTATATCACAATAAATGGATGCTGTTATCACATCATCTACTGTGTATTTCCAGGTACCCAAATAATGCTCAGCATGGTATCAAGTCTCTAGGCTTATAAGACTGCAAATTGATAATATAAAAAAGAATAATAACCTAAAGTTGTTGCCGAAACCTGATGCCGTGCAATTACATAATTAACCTGAACCCCAATACAATATCCGAATGGAAATGAAATGTCAATGCACATAATTATATGTTGTAAATTGAATGCTATTTCGTTTAAAGCAGCTCTATGATAGTATGGTGACACCTATTCATTGACATATCAGTTCCATGGTCGCTCGCTGCTAAGTACCCGTTACTAGCTTGCTCCATGGACTTTTCAGTTGGAAAGCCATAGACGAAGAACTCCAGTAGGTGCTGCTGCGCCCATCAAAGAGGTACTTTTGAACTTAAGAACCCGGTATAGAAGAGACGAGGGCGCGACTGTGTTCGAGAAAATTCCACATTCGTCCAACGGTTTCGAGGTGACATAGAATAGTCACACGTATTTTTAAGATATTCAATGTTAGTTCCAGAACTATTTGGTTAATAAAATGCATGTAGTGAAAAGTCCCGCATTACATGGACTTGTTTATACGTTACAATTAGATGTAAATGTTTGTAACAGTGTAGTCACCACTGATATTTGATCCATAGGATGGTCACTGTTTTTTTTTCTGTATACCAGTTACCTCTGAGGAGCCATTCAGGTATTTATCAAATTATTTTTTATCTTCATCATAATGATGTTCAATGAGATTTTATTGTGTATGATTGGGAATGAGCTGATAGAGTATGTTTTCAACGAATAAACATTAATTCAAATTGTGGTTTTTTTTTATTTTATTTTATTTTGCCTTGTAATCTGCTGTATTGAAATGGAAGCAGGAATTCGTGTCACCCGCCTGTCGACCGCAGTGTCGAGATGGTTTTCATTCATCGATATGTACAATAACAATCTTTTTACTTTGCATTGGAACGACAGGCATTCCTAAAACAAAAAATACGACAACGTGGGTGTTGCCGCAATTCTGTCTATACTGCTTAAAACTTGTGGCTGTGTGTGCATTGCGATTATTTTTTAAAGTCGGTTTATGTGTGGAGAGAATATACCTACTTTCATTAGCTTTTAATTTGAGAGTTCTTTACTTTCAACTTGGCTCGAAATATGTCTCAAGTACTAGGTATCTATGTTCTAACATATTTTTTGGGTAAATGCTATGCCTCTTATTGTAAACATGTGGTGGGAGGAATAAAATTAATTATACATTTCTGAAGTACTTATCTTATTTTTGTCACATACTTTTAGTGCGTTTAGAGACATGCTCGAAGCTTTAGACAGAAGTGAATGGTATCTGTATTGTGTCATCTAGGTTTGGAATCCCATACTTATAATTTTATTACCGATGACTTGACACTGGGAACATCTATAGGCAGATAGCTATTACTGAGCATCTAACAGAATAAGGTCAATAACACTTACTGGGGAGTTAAATCTTGGACATCATTATAGACAGTTGCACAAGCAGTTACAAAGCAATTTTATTACTTAGATCGTAAGCGATTCTTGGATACAGTGACAGTTTAGTTAGTTAGCAGTTTAGCTAGTTTAGTGCCTAATAGGTAGGTATTATAAGTTTCTTATGATACTTATGATATTAGGTCTACATTTCGCTAACTACGTTTAAAACCCATGTAAACTGTAATAGACTTAATTGCTGAATTTGCTTATTAAAACCCAATAAACCTACCTGATCCGGGTATCAAATCCGGGATCTCATATTGTCGCAAACAAGCGCAAACTTATCCCAACCAATGAGAAAGCTCGTCAGTGCTTATTTCGCTTTGTGTTTTCAATTTAAATAAAGGTATCTACCTGAGACATGCCGAGTCGCTATTGAGAATACGAAGCGGTACGTAATACGCCACAGCGAAATACACATATTTCAACATCCTTTTATATAAATTCCTGTTGTCTCAGTGAAATAAGTCTCGTTTGTCACCGACATTCTAGAGAAACTACTGAAAGCCCCTTTGAGCTAAAACAAAAACAGTGAACTAACAAAAAATTTAAAACACATTGCGAGGACGTGCGTAGTACTTGAATATGCTCGTTCCAGCTGTTCGCTATTTTTCTTTATGTAAGTATTCCAGTTTTCTTTTTTACATATCTATGCTAAACTGCGTACCGACAGCACCACAGAACACAAGGGTAGAACAGCACCGTAGTACCAGTACGTTTACTGTACGTATTGATGAACGGTGCAGACGGGAGTTTATTATTAAAAAAAAATAAACTATAATACTGATGTCGGCACCGTAAGCCCTTGGATTTCGCCTCTTCTGATAAAATTTTCTGTTCGCCCCTTATTCGTGGCCATACAGCACATTAATATTTAATTATTTATTTTGGTGTAGCTGATCGCAACGTACAAGATTTTTAATTTGAAGTACAGTCTGCCGAAATAAAATAATGTAATACTGAATATACTGATAAAGTATTATTTAAATACTTAATTAGTAATCGTAAAAAACAAATACATTTGTTTTATTTGAAATGTAGTTAATTTAATACAGACATACACATTCCACAAAAACGTAAAAAAAATTAAAATTCGATTGAAGTGTAATTAATTAAATAAATACATACACATCCCAAACTTTTTAATCTAAACCTTCGCACACTCATTCTCTACGCTAAAACTTTTCATTTAACTACTGTTCTTTATGCTTTTAGTTTAATACTTCATATAATATATGTGAAATAGACGCCAAACATACAAAAAACAAAATCCAACATGCTGATTACTAACGTTTCTGACTGTACTTTTCATCGGCTAGTAATCGGGGGTGAAACTGAGTATCTAAAATGCTACGGGTACACTTAGCTAATCATGGGCAAACAGAGCGGACACCGATTATACTTATAATTATAATTTAAATCAATTATATATTTAATGCTAATGATGCATTCTGCTGTCCGGTATAGTGAGTCAAAACGTAGAAGGGTCCTTTACTTACTAGCTAGAATAAGTGCCTACTTTTATTGAAGGTATGTACCTACCTAGGTAGGTATTCACTTATCTTACTTACTAATAATATAAATGCAAATGTGAGTTTGTTTATTTGGTCGTTTGTTACGCTTGTATGCCATAACTACTCGACCGGTCATCAGCATCATGAAATTTCGCATAGGTAGAGGAACAGAAAATGACATAGGACATACTAATCTAACCCATATTTAGTCGAGTGCAGCGTGTGCGTTACCCCAGCAGGAAAGTATCTCTTAGAGAGATATGAGTGGAATATATAATTAGTGTGTAATTTGCTGTAAATGTGCGCCGCATAAAAACAAAGTGCGTGTTATCGTTTTGAAAAACCTACCTACCTTCTTACGTCAAATGTCTTCCAACTTTTCAGCGGGCAAGGGACTTAAAAGTACTCAACGTTCATAAGTGGGTCATACTGAATAGAAAGTTTTGTCAAAGTTGTGTGAAATGAAAACAAATAGATGTTTGTCCGCATCTCCTGAATGTAACTAGCTAGAGCAAGTTTTGCAAGGCCAGTCTTGCAAAGCTACAGTTTAAAGTTTGTGTCAACTACCTTATATCACAGTACCGAGTCTGCAAATTGCAAGGTTAGTTTGCTTATTATTATTTTTAAGTTCGGATAGGTACTACTTATTACCACTATAGTATATTACCTATATGTTCATCTTATTTATATCTAACGTTTATATATAATCTATGTGTAGATACTACAATATTGATTAAGTGCATCGTTGGTCCCGTGGCATACATTTACATTAAGATAAGCGGCGGATCATAACATGACGGAGCTGATGGCCGAATATTTTTTGGATAGAATTAGGTAGGTAAGGCCTAATAATGTGTTCTGTTAATTGTCGAAATCGTCACGGAGTTTAAAAGGCATTGCTTTCCACAGTCACTAATATTCACCTCATGCCTTGGCAGCACGACTAGCTACATAATAATATAACAGCAGACATAAAACAGTATTTTTAGTAAGTACAATTGATATATTTCGTGTTATCAAATCAAATCATTTATCTGTGTTAACATGGTATACAGTGGTGTTAAAATATCTTATCTTATTTTATGTGGGGCCAGTCAGTGCAGACCGGCGACACTTGAACCCAGTGGGATCTTTTGTGTCGACACTCTCCCAATAACGACTGCCATTAACCTTTTCAAACGCCACGCCGTAACGGCACCTCCATGTCCTGTACGCCAAGCCCGAAAATCGATATATTATATATTGTTTTTTATGATCACATATTTCAATAACTAATAACAATTTTGTTTGCTGTATACAATTAAGTAATTATTGGGGATTCAATTTTTAAGTTGTATCTCTAAAACACAGAAAAGTAATGATTTAATATGTTTATTTTGTATTTTTCTGTGAACCGACAAAAAACAGTTTTGTCGAGTATAGACGACGTTGGCGCACAGGGCACGCTTGCGCATGTCGAGTATAGACGACGTTGGCGTTCAAAAGGTTAAATAGATGTTCATGGCAGCCGGGACCGACGGCTTAACGTGCTCTCCGAGGCACGGAGCAGGCGATAATTGTCAATCAATACGCACATAATTTCAAAAAGTCATATAACTTCCGAAAGTCTGAGGTGCGCGACGTGGGTTCGAACCCGAGACCCTCTGCTATGCAGTCTGTTGGTCTCCCCACTGAGCTATCGCTGTTCTTGTTAGTTGGTGTTAAAATAACTACAAAGACATATTCAGCAAATGCCATCATTTGCAATGGTCATTCAAATATGATATTATTTCCTTCAGTGTACCTACCGTGTGCGTAGGTAAATACTACAATTAAGTGCATAGTTAAAATTCGTAAGAATTTTAACTACGTTCTTAACATATTTATTAGTTCTTGGTATATAAGTAGACATTGTTGTATATTATAACCAAGAACCCATTATTTAAAACTAATAAGTATGATAAATTAATCTAGGCATACCTAGGCAAATTATGGGCGCTCCGTACTGCCAAGATTAGAGGAATATACGCTGTCACGTCATATCTTGCCGAACTTGCAGCGAGTAAGAAGTGGGTCACGAAATACTGCATTCTAGGGAAGGCCAGGGTAAGAGTACCCTTAACCATAAATCGACAATCATGTATGAAGTATGTAATAAAACTGAATGAACCAAGAGTGCTATGCTGGAAGTCGTTCACCGATATACCAAATGAAAATTTTTAAGTAGATACAGGCAATTCTTTCGGGAGTCCATGTGCGTAAATTTCCATAAGTACACACGGCTACACATCAAGTTAGATACCCTATAGTGCCCTATCCGCATAACTAAGCTACATACAAAATAGAAAATTGTCGGAAAGGGACAGTGCATAGTGGTGTCAATCTAATGGTAAGGATAGAGCGTAATAAAAATGCACGCACTCTCTCGCACGACTCGCAGCGTTCAATTTCTAATAGTTCAAAGTCCAAACAGTCTAGGTTGATGTGTCACTGTGTGTACATGTAAAATTAATTATGTCGGCAAAATCTTATATAAATATATTTTATTTTAATTATTAAAAAGTAGGTACATACTTTCCTATAATATATCTTGTTATAGTAATACAAGATGTTTGATCATTAAGATTTATAGATTTTGATGATACATATTAGAATTTTATTGTTATTATGATATTAGAGAGTTATAGATTGTGCAGGTTCTATACATTTATTTCGAAATACAATATTCTAAATAACACCACGCAACACAGTTAAATATTTTATTATTTCACTGGCAATACATATCGCCATTCAAAATAATTTGAATCTTAAAATGTCAATGTCAAACATATGTCAAAGCTCTATACAAGAAATAAACTTTATTACAATGAGAAAAGTTTTTAAATTGAAACAATACTTTAGCAAACTTTATTAACATTTGATCAGCTTTAATTAAATCATTGCTCAGTGCATTATTTACCATGATGACCTCTGACAAGGAAGAAAATGATAGTAAAACAATACAACAAGAAGCTAGAGCAAAACTACGTGAATCATTTTTAAGAGCAATAAGTGAATTTAGCGGTTAGTATTTTCTTTTTCTAACAACCTATTTAGTTCATTCAGATTATAGTGTAATATGGCGCTATAATCTGAATGCTATATTTTTGTACAAACAAGATATTATTTAAACATAAAAACAATGGCATGTGTATTTCTTTCTGAGAATTTTAATATTTCTCTAATCCAGTCATTAAATAATAGACAGAACTAGTTTTCATAAGAATAACTACATTAATAAGAACTTGCACACCAATTGCTTCTCAACCTTAATCTTTAAGAACTATGTGTATGGAGACACTCTATATCTGATGTGGAGGTGCTAAAATGCACAGTTTATTACACTTTTAATTTAATTATTACTTATTAAATAATATATGTTTATTTATATCCAGGTTTGCAATGCAGTGTCGTCACTTATGAGAACACATCACTGAACGCTACATTTGCAGGATGGAATCCCGATGGCTCTGAGATCCTTGTCAAGGATTTAGAAACTCCTTCTCAAGTCAAAATTAAGTGTGCATTATTAAGGACACCTGATATTTTAGCAATTCAATTTGATGTACCTGTGGAGTTGCCATAAATTAAGTTATTATTATACTTTATGATTTAAGGGTGAAAAAATATGTTGATATAAGGTACCTACTTTCTGTAACAGCTTTCAGCCAATACACATGATATTTGATATATAAGTAAAGTAATATTAATGTTTTTACTAAGTTTTAATAGTAAGTAATAAATTAAAGTTAATATGATTAAATAAATCATTATATTTCACATAAAATAAACAGACAGGTATTTCTATTATTATTAAAGCAGAATATAGCTTATATATAAGTATCATACTTTAAATAAATAGACGAATATTTTTTTTTTGGTATTGCTTGATTAAAATTTTATTAGGCATGCATGCATAAATCTCACACCTATATCTGTAATTTTATTACATAGTCCTTTATAGCAGGAGATGAGCCTATTCCCTCCTACTGGGCAGAGTTGCAGACTTTGAACTATTACTGAGAATTATTTGACAGAAGAATCTATTATCACTGTGCTCAACTCCGTAATCAATCACAATACCTTATGCACAGCAGTCACATTTACTAACTACTGCACTACTAGGCAGTCAGTTATTACTATAAACAATTTAATTATTGGCTGGATGTTAAAACAAGGCAATTTAAAAATGTAGCTACATTAATGTAAAAAGTATACATGTCTATCAGGGATGCAATCTTTATTTAAATTAATTAAGTTAAATAATTAGAACTGAATTTGGATTTACTTAGCGGTAATAAATTGTAATAAAAAATGGGCAAAGAGGAACCTACTACGCACCCTCAGATTACCCACTCCAATAATTGCAATAGACCAGGTTGACAATACCAAATTCCTCTGATAAGGGATAGCCGCGTCGTGGAAACCGGGCGCACTGCAATTTGCAGTATTCCGTTTCTAACACACAATATGCGTCGATACATGGTTCGCCTCAGCCCGAGGCATCCTTAGAACTTTTCTTTGAGAGATTTCATTAATAATATCTAGGAGATAGACAGGTCTATCCTTGATCTTCAGCATTCTTCTTGATGGTTTAATCCAGGGATGTTGCGTATATTCACATCCGCATCCGTAATTGCGGAGCTGCCGCATCGATTTGGACATCTGCATCCGCATCCGCAATAGTCAACGCGGATGTTAATACGGATCCAGGTATAGCGCAGGCTGCGACAAGAAAGAAAATGGGTAAGCAGATGTAAGCGCAATGATTCTTCAAGTGAAGATGAGAATTAAGAAACACTAGAAAATGGTATAGATACATTTATGAAACTTTGCAAAACAGGCTTGAACCTGCAGAGGTGATATTAGATACTTTTTATTAAATAAGATGCACAATTTTCAACGACATCCGCATCCGCATTTGCGGAGTTTCCGCATTGATTTGGACATCCGCATCTGCATCCACATTTGCTGATGTGAGCCTTTAAATATCCATATTTGCATCCGCGGATGTCAAAAAATCTGCATCCGCAACTTCCCTGGTCTAATCTGAAGGTCGATATGAGTGTTCTAATATTTTTTGGTCATTATCATTACAAGTCAGATTAAATAAATTACAGATCATAATTTTAAATATTATTCTAATTAGTTGATTACACATTTGACAAGACATAGGTGCACCTGGTTTCTACCAGACGGTATTCGCATGTCAACTGTGAACTTCTGTGATTGGCTGACTGATTTTGGCAGGTCGTTTAGCCTTGTAGTAACACTGTGTTATAAAAAAATACATTATTAAACCCACATAAGTAGGTAGTAGGTTAAACTCTGCTTTCGTTAAGAGGCAAAGTCGGACATGTGCCGGAAGTCTGATAATGGCGATGAACATTTTCCACATCTACACGCCAACGGGTTGAGATGTCGACAAGGGGCGGATGTCCTCTGTCTATGAAAACGAAATCCGAAAACATGTAATCGTGGGTATGTATTTTTAATATTTATATTGACTGTCCGAAACTTCAAGGCGAGCGGCTTTGAAGTTTTAAGAACAGCCTTCAAGTAGTAGTAGTCTCGCTGATTTCAGCATGAATGGGCCGGCTCGACCGGGGAAGGAATACCCTCTCACAGAATATTGACGTGAAATAGCAGTATTCCTACTTTTCTGTTTCGTTCGGTGAGTGAGAGTGCCGGAGGCCCAATCACCTTCTTTCTCCCTTCCCGCTCCTTCTCCTTCCCACTTCCTTTCGTAAAGGATCGGCAACGCGCAAGTGATGCGTCTGGTGTTTCAGGGGTCCATAGGCTACCATCAGGTAGGCCGTAAGCATGATTGCCACTTTAGACGGATAAAAAAAAATTTGGACAGTAGCTTACATTTTAGGTGGGGAAGCCGTAGTAGGCAAGTAGGTACCATGAAAATAATGATTTTGATAATTACAATCACTGCCTGACTGTTAAAGTTATCTATTAATATAATCTTATGTTGCTCTTATCTTACGTGAACTAAGGGATAAACTGATACTTTTCATAATATATATTACCTACTTATTAATTATTACTTACCTATGTCGTTTAGTGCTCGTCTGTAATTGTTTTTTCCACTCAATCAATAAAAGTGCCGTTCAAGACGTGAGCTTTGGGAGCAGCTCTGAACGGATTGGTGCCTTGGGAATAAACACGACGTCTAAACTCTACATAGATAGATGGCCAGCGGGATTTATCCAAACTTCTTTCTATGCTTCTAGACGTGTGCGTTACCGCAGCAAAATGTAATAAAATATTGTGCTTTAGAGAGTTGAGAGAATAACACGTAATTAGTTCATCGTAGAGTAATTTGTTCACTAATAGCAAAATTTGTTCAAGTTGTAGTTGTAAAGTTATTCGAGAAAAAGAGATTTTGCTGCAGTAATGTTTGAAATGTTACCTTGGCAAAACTTTTTTTATAAAATAATTTCATCCCGGAAATCAATGCATGAATAGATAGCTTTTGCTGCGTATCAAGTGTTTGTGAACAGCAAAATTAGTGTGTGTTGTGGTTCTAAATTTATTTAAGTTTTTGCTGCGGTAACGTTTTGGGATTGTACAGATCTCGAAAACGGCTCAACGTAAAAGTTTGAACAAATACCAATAATAGAACTTAATTAGTTCAAATTTGTTCAAACATTAGTTTTTAATTTGTTTGATGAACACCAATGTAATTAAATGGTGCCGAAATTCAGAAAGAAACACTACTATTGTTAAACACTTTTACTAGTTATTGTTTAGGTACTTCTGTTTGAGCTATTTAAATTATAAAAAGTATGAAGGGGCGATAAAATGATGTGAGGTGTAAGAAATGATGGTCACATTGATATATACTTTCTTTACTGGTACCAGAAACTTATAATAGATATAAAAAATAGACTACATAATTACGCGACCTAACTGAGCGGGCGTGGGGAGACGACTGCTCCGCTGCGCAGTGCGCACACACAATAGCGCGCCTTGTATATAAATTTGTAGCGTCAGCAGCCGCTACAAATATTTAGATTTCATTTTACACTTTCTCCGGCATTTTCGGTTGTTTTCCAGCAGCCATGGTACTTTTCCCGTGAACATAATAATAATAATATTCTGTCCTCCTGAGTCCTTTTGTCCTTAATATAGAACACCAAACAATAAAAAATCTGCTGCAGTGAATATGAATCATTTACGAAACGTAGTTTTGTTGCATTGAATTAAATGTTTCTTAACTACAGCATATAACTAAAATAGGATCACGTCGTATCAGTATGTGTATAAGGTAAACATGGCATCACTAGACCAGAGAGCGCGTGCCGCGTGCACCGTACTATGTTTCGTATAGAACTCTAGAACATGCTAGCTGGACAAAAACAACATTAAGATTTACTAGAATCATTAGTGGGGGTATGTATGTATCTTATGTGAGGGCCAGTCAGTACAGACCGGCGACACTTCGACCCAGTGGGATCTTTTGTGTCGACACTCTCCCAATAACGACTGCCATAGATGTTCATGGCAGCCGGGACCGACGGCTTAACGTGCTCTCCGAGGCACGGAGCAGGCGATAATTGTCAATCAATACGCACATAATTTTTAAAAGTCATATAACTTCCGAAAGTCAGACGTGTGCGACGTGGGTTCGAACCCGAGACCCTCTGCATTGCAGTCTGTTGGTCTCCCCATTGAGCTATCGCTAGTCATTAGTGGGGGTAAGTAGGGTATTAGTTTGGTAATTACACCCACAACTATTGTTTTGGCGCATGTCATACAAAGCATCGTTAATGAGAGTAAGTATATAAAACAATTGGGTCAAATGCATAATACTTTTTATTTGCGTTTTTGCTACTGACACGATTTCATCTCCCGCAGTTATTTTAGTAGTTGTGGTAAATTTTAGTGATGGATTCTACTAGTAAGGGTGAATACCTAATTTTTTTTTATTTAGTCACTATTAAATAATATTCATACCAAATTAGAATCTGAGCGTTGCAAATCCGTAAAATAAGTTTTTTTCAATAATTCAGATTCAAAAGACGATAACTAAAAATCCCCTCGTCTCCCCAGTCAGTATTTTTTACCAGTTGATAGACACATGCTTTCAAATTATAATGAAAACTTCTTTTTTTTCACGTTTTATGCTCAAAAGCTGTTTTTAATTTTATTTCAGTTAGCAGTTTTACAGTGTCAAAAATGTAGCTTTTCGAATAATGGGTGAAACATACAAAAAGTGACCGAAATAAGGCCTTTCATGTTTGTTTCACAAAAACATGACCTCAGTGGTGTAACACAAGCATCTGTGAAGGAGATCGAGACTATTATTTCCCGTTTTTTCTACGAAATTTTCGGAGAAATGGGAGAATTCTAGCCAAATACGATATAGTTTCTTAGCTTGTAATGCTAAGTGGCCAGAAGGTGAAGATATACAGTAGTAGTAGTAGTAGTAGTTGTAATACCGCTTGGCAGAACCCTCGCCCATCCTCCACTATGTATTGTCGACCAATAAAGTTTATTTTCTCTAAAGAAAATACGGAATTGACCGTTTCTGAAACCAATAAGGTATTAGAAGACATAAATGAGTTATTGCCGACTATATATAGTGCTAATAACTTCTTCAGCACAAAAATAATAATAATATAATATTTTATCACTTACACACAACACCATCTAGCCCAAACTAAGCAGAGCTTGTACTATGGGTAAACAGACAATGGATAAACATACATATATACTTTTTTTTTGTAAATACGTACATATTATACATAGAAGCACCCAGACCAAGACAAACGTCCATTTTAATGCACACAAATGTTTGACTTGTGCGGGAATCGAACCCGAATATGGCTGCTATGAGTTAATAAAAATTGCAGTAAATAAAAATTAGTTAAGACAATTCAAAATTTGTTTAATAAATTAATTTACAGAGTAGAAACATCTGAGTAGAAACCAGAGTAGAAACCGCTTTTAGTTTAAAAGCACTACTCTCTCTTTTAATTCTATAGAAAAAAGGTTAAATTAAATGGAAAATTTGTGTTGCCTTAATTTTATCCACTTAAAAATAAAGTTCTTGTACATACAGTAGGTATTAGGTTACTTCTTATATTGAATTTCAAAACTAAACTAACGATTTTTACAATGTGATTATATATGACCAAGAACAGTTTGATTTATTTGTCCAATGATCATTAAGATACACACACACACACACACACACACACACACACACACACACACATACACATATAAGTATAGGGGACTGCCGCTAAAACCAATCTTAAGCATATACAGACGTTACACAACATAATAATAAAAATTCTATACCACTATGATTTTTTACCACCTTCAAAGACACTACAAGATACAAGGCTACCAAGATTTAAAATATAAAATAATTTTACACACTTAACACATGCAATCTTATATAGTACTAGCTGTCCCGACAGACGTTGTCCTGTACACACGAAAAAAAACCCATATCTGAACCATTCTCGAATCCACTTGAACACACACAAAAAAATTCATCAAAATTGGTCCAGCCGTTTAGGAGGAGTTTAATTACAAACACACGCACAGAAGATTTATATATATAAAGAAGATAAAATAATACACTAAATGATACATACGCATATATCACATTCCATAAAAGGTAAATGTAAAACGCACAAATACTCATCACGTCGCGCTAAAACTCCCCGGTGCAAGAACCAATTACAGGAAAAACATACGTATCATTTCCGGAAGCACATATATAATAGGATCCCAACTGAAATAAGAAGTGCAAGCACACTCACAATCTTTAAAAGAGAATTGTTAAACCTGGACCGGGGAAGGACTACCCTCTCACAGCAGCACAACAGAAATAGCAGTATTCTTACTGTTGTGTTTCGTTCGGCGAGTGGGAGTGCCGGAGGCCCAATCACCCTCTTTCCTACTGCCCGCTCCTTCTCCTTCCCACTTCCTTTCCTAAAGAGTCGGCAACGCGCAAGTGATGCCTCTGGTGTTGCAGGCGTCCATAGGCTGCGGTGATCACTTATTATCAGGTGGACAGTATGATATTTTGCAACCTCAGTTGTATGAAAGAAAAATAAAAAGACAGCTGGTGATGATTCGTTCTTAACATAAGGAATGAATAGACACCACGCAGGAGAGGCGAAAAAGCGTATAATAGCGCGTAACTTGGACCTCACGGTTTTCACCATCCACCGACTAACAAAATTAATGTGAATAAATTGTAATCTGTATTTTCTATCGTTAACTATATCGTTTCTGTTTTTGCTTATAACTTTAAAATAATAAAATAATCATTTTCAAAATTAACTTTTTCTGTTGTGTTGTAATAGTTTTGTAGCAATCTGTGAGTGTGTTTTTATTTTATTTACGAAAACAATTAGTGAAACTGTGAACTTAAAAGTGATAACGGACATGTTATTTGTTAACCTTCAACATTAGATATTATGCTTTTTTACGTAAGTGACACTTTTTTGTGTTTTATTTTAGAAATAGAGATGTTATTAAAACGAAGATTACCAAAACGATTTTTAAAATGTTATTATTATGATGAAGAACCGTTTTAACAGTTCGATCGGTCGGCAAAGCTATGTTTTTGATAAATTTTATGTGGTTGTACGCTTTTGAAACATAATTAAATATTATAATTATAGTCATCTAACATTTTATTGATTATATGATAAGGTAGGTAATAGGCATAATGCGAAGCTTTTATGGTTATTTCAAATATAGCATTCCACTTTAAAAAGTAACTATTTGTGATATTCAAGCCTTTTTTATCAGCATGTATATCTGAATTTCAGAGTAGGTACATAATTGTATACTTGTAGCCTAGGAGAATACAAGTCAGTAGGTAGCACGTCTGTATCGTGGTAGATAGGTATATCATACCTGCGCAAGTAGTTCAGTTGGCTTAACTCATTGCATTTTACGAATAGATTCTTCACCATAATTTCACTTAACACCTGGTAAGGCTATGCTCATTAATAAAAATTCGCTTAACGGCTAAGTATCACCTTAAAGACAAAATTTGCATAAGCTACTCATGTATGAAATTCAGCATCATTTGTCAAATAAACGTATACATCAATACAAATAAACTAAGTATACGTGAGGATGCAATATCATTCAACATATACTATAAAACTGTATATATCAATATTGAAGGTATGTAGATATGATACGAAATTAAATTTCACACCGAATAAGTAAATATATTTAAATCAGTTATAGTATATGTATATACCTGTTATCTAATTTAATACAAAGTACAAAGGTAGGTACATGTAAAATACTATTTATATCATGTTATACGTTAATAATTACGCCCCAACATTAAATATTTTTAATTTAACTATAATTAGCGTTTTCTATTCTACTTACCTATATTAAGTTGTCTTTAGCATAGGTACACGTAGACGATTTTAAAACAACTGGCCGACTTATACTGTTACTTTACAGTCAAACGAAAATATTGGCAATGCACAATCCGTCGAATCCGTGAGTGATTTTCAAAAGCGGCGTCGTAAAGCCACTGCACATGCTGTAGTTATAAGGTTATCGTGAAAGCCCTGGTACAGACCTGTTGCTCAATCGATTCGCTGAGGTCGCTTTGTGTGGCGCACAGCGCACACTCAGGCGAAGGCTTTTTGTAACTTCGAGGCCTTTATTTTGAGGCTTCAATACTGCTCGACGTTGGTGTGTAATTAAAAATTCTAAACTAGAATGCTTTTGTAGTGCTGCATGGAATGGTTTGTGTTACCTATCCGTATCTGTATGTGTATTCATACTTACTAACTCGTATAAAAACAAACATACGTATTAAGTATGTCTGCATGTAAGTTGGTACCAGTGGCGTAGCGTGGGTGTCGGTTACGAGCCCGTTCGCCCCTCAAGATTCGCCCCCTAGCAGGTATTTGTTTGGTTTCTTTTTAAAATCTACCCAAATTCTTCTATGAAATCATCAAATCATCTTTCTATGGAAGGGGCAAAAGTCAAGGGGCGTACGGGCTCGTAGCCGGGTGTCAGCCGCCCGGGTGGGAAGAAAATTTTGTCGCCCTCTTATTAAAGTATTTCAATATATACTGTGTTTGCCGAAAAGTTCTTTAGAATAAAGTTCTTTAGAATAACTGTATATCCTATGATATACAGTTGTATATCATAGGATATACAGTTATTCTAAAGAACTTTTCGGCAAACACAGTCATCATTATTGTATATTGTACATCTGCTCATTCCTCTCTTTCGTCATGAAATGGTTCAAGTATTTAAAAGATATTATTATTATTTATTAGGAAATTCCGCCACACCCTAAAAGTGCCGCCTCCACTAAGCTACGCCACTGGTAGGTACATGTATTTGAAAATATGCCTATGCTGTAAAACTAATATGAAAATTACTATCCTTGAAGAAAATATATTATTTGGTACTTTGTATAAACGAATACAATTTTTTATAGATTTTATCTACTTCGTTATGGCTAAATGAATAAACATACCTATCAATAATATTTCTGGTAGATAGTTAATTGCTGAATCGACTCATCCTCTCTTCATCCTACATGTAAAGTAATTATAAATGACGTAACAAACGACGACGAAAGACGTAAAATGATAAAATGGTACTGTCAATTGTTGTAATGCTAGACATGATTAAAAACCTAATCAATACGCCAGTCGCGACTCGTAGGTTACTGAAAGATAATAGTCTATTTTAAGCAAATATCATAATATTATACAAATTATTTTCACTAAAACTTCAGATATGGTTATATTTGATCTACAATTGGTGGAGAACCGCCCTTTGATCGTTAGTCCGATGCCTTTTTTACCATTACGTTACCTACCGATACTGTTTTATTGATTATAGACGTCCTTAATACATTCAAATTCTTACTAGAACACACTAGATATTCTCTGTAGATAATTCTATTAAAAGGTTGGAGCGGGAAAAATCGATCTTGTTCAGGTTATGGTAATACATGCAGCCCAGTCAAGCTTAGCGGATCACATTTGCCTTCTCCCGTTTATGCTTCATAGCGTTTCGTTGAAGTATCAGTTCTTACTTATTTATGTTACTACCTCTCTATTCAATGTGAATATTTTCACTTGCCTTAAGGGAGAAAGATATTCCTTAGTCGGGTATTGTACAGTTGTGTAGGTGTTAAAAATATTGTTGCAACCGAGGTATAGTAAAGTTTATTCAAAGTATCTAAGAACAATAGTACCTACCCATTCATATAAATAGTTAACTGTGCAGTCTATTAAGTGGTTGTTATAATTTTTGTTGTATTTAATTGTATGGATCCCTCAGTGCGTATGTTGATGCTAATTAAGTGGGCGACCTTTCCACAATTTTACTAGCTTATATTTCGTTGAATATTTTGATAGATACAAATATCTGGAACCAATTTGTTAGGTGCCTTATCTTGTTATATATCTTAGAAATACAATTTTAGGGAGGAAAATGACGATGCCGGAAGTAATGAGTTTTAATTTTGTTAATTAAAAGGAAGATTGTGATTAAATTGGGACAAAGAGCTTCAGTGATACAGATTTATTAAAATGAATCTACAAATATTAATTAACACTTGTTAGGGAGAATTCGAAGAAATCTTAATTATATTTACAGACGTTGTTAGCAGTCGTTCTGAATTTAGGCCGAATATTTCGCATTAGCTTTCACCAGCGACCTTGTCCACGTGAAATTTAAAGATAAAGCTTGATGGGTGGATAATTATTATTTATTTTTTAAACACAAAAAAAATCACTATGGAAATTTCCCTTATTAGTATTAGTTTAGAATCGTTTACCAAAGCAAATATTCCAACGTACTTACCCTAAATTTGTTATTTAAATATACAGGCTCAATCGAACCGTAATCCCTGTGCGGGTACAATAATAATAATAATAATAATATTCTATCACAAACACACAACACCACCTAGCCCAAACTAAGCAGAGCTTGTACTATGGGTACTAGACAATGGATAAACATACATAATTCGCACCCTTAATAAAACAGAGACTTATCTCAGTATTTTGGATTAAACAAATTTGAACTCTAATGCAAAGATTTAACACAAATATAATATTAGAATTTAACATTTACAATTAGAGTTCAAATTGCCTTACTTTCAAATTTCGAGTTAAGTCGCTGTTTTATTAAGAGTGATTATATACTTTTTTTTTGTAAATACATACATATTATACATATAAACACCCAGAGCAAGACAAACATTCATGTTCATGCACACAAATGTTTGACTTGTGCGGGAATCGAATCCGCGACCTCAGGCGTGGTAGTCAGTTACACTAACCACTACGCCATCGAGGCCATTTTATTAATATTGAGTTATATATTTATCTATTGTTACAGCTAGTGCCATCTCTCGGCACTGTAGAGAAGACTCGGCAGTTCCTTCTAATAATTTATTACAACGCCATCTATTGACGTCTTACTGAATTACGTAGCTTGTTAGTACGCGAAGAGTAGAGAGAGCGCTAGAACATTCTCGTACTCTTATATCGAGTATGGCGCTTCTAGAAAATTCCAAAAACGCCTAAATCACATATAAGTACGGGGCCATCGCACCGGCAAAGTCAGTTTACAATCGTAAACGGTCAAGTATTCATCGCAGCGAACGAAAGCGAATAGATCACATAGTTTAAAGCAGTTAGAGTGGGCAAGTGTATAAGTAGTGTGTTTTAAGTTTAATTGTGTGTTAGAATAAAACGTGTTTTAGTTGGTAATATTGTATAAATTCTTATCCCTCAAACCCAGCACGTAACACTATTATAAGTTGTACCTACTCATAACACTGGTTAACAGTTATTTTGCGGCATGGTAAGTTGAAGTCAATTTTGTGTGAGTTCAGTATGCTGAATACGAGAAAAATATCAGATTTGTTAAATTTACTGTAGTTTATGAGATAAGACTTTATAAATGTATGATTGAAAGAAGGGCGAAATAAAAATACAATTACATATTAAATATATATTTTAGAAGCGGCTATATAATAACGACAAGAACACTTAATACATATGCCACTAACAAAAAATCATAAAAAAAATATTTGAAACACTTTATCTGTTAGCTTTTCTATTGTGTTTATGTTCAGGACAATCCCTTATTAAACTCAAGCAATAGTCTGCCATCATAATATGGCTGTCCCATCGGCCTTGGTATCTTTCTTTCATTGTTCTAATGTCCTGACGGAACCGTTCTTCATGTTTAATATCTCAAGAACCAGAGTCATTCCATACATATAAATACATTTCGGGTATGATTGATGAAGGTGTTTATAAAAACCAGTAACACAATTAATGCCGCAGAAAATATATTTTATTACGTAGTGCTTTGATTTAGATTTAATCTGCTAGTGGTCAAATGTCTTCTTCATACCTATGAGGAGTTAAGTAGTGCTTGACTCATCCGTGGCGGAATTGGGGATTCCAAGAAAACTATTTACTAATATAATTATGAATGAGCTTTTGAGAGGCGGGGAGCAAAAGGAAACGAAAATATTAACTCTAAAGAGGGTACAATTGTGTAATATTATATTTAAAGAACAAATAAAACAAGCGAATACATGTACCTACCTATATATGGATCGTTTTGTTAGAGTGACCGAACAAAAACGTAGCAGATATTGCAAGGAGAGTTAACGCTGGCAACAAAGTGTAAAACGTGGACTTTATGAGCAGCCGAAATGTATCCAAAAAGTATGTTTGGCTGTGCACAGAGGCGTTTCAAGTAGGCATTTGAAACATGAAAGTAAAAAAGAGGCATGATGCTAGAATGAACGCATGTTTGTGAAAGTTTGGTAAGCACGGCAAACGGGGAACTTTTTCATGCATACCCAACTAGCACTACCATACACAAGTATACCTAATAGGTACTCATATAGATGCCTTATCTGTAACTTTCGTGTCTTAGATCAAGACAAGTCTGCCTTGCCAATACAAGTATTTTATTTATTTTGCTTGTAGGTAAAAAAATCTTTACGATGACTTCCTGTATCTACCTAACCTTTAGGTCAATAAAAGCTTTTGCTTTCGGCTCTTTTTAATAAGCTACGGAGCAATAAATATCAATTATTGGTTCTTATTCTGATAGATTCAGTTAATATGCTACAGCAATCTATTGCATACGGAAAGAACACACAGGATTTAAATTTAAATAACATTTGAGCATTTTACTTGTGATGTGATGACCTTATAGCTAATAATCCATTATGGCCGCTGAATCTAAGTTAACTTGTATAGCTAGATTCAGTACGATTATCAGTGTTATACCACTCAAAATGAAAAAGTCGGATAAGGCGATAAGGGTAGCCAGTAGTATAAAGTAGCTTGTAAGTTGTACTTACAGTACGATTACTTATCCGAATGTAGGTACTCGTTCCCAGACGACAAGAATAATTACTTACGAAAGTTCTGAACCTGATTACTTTGGATAGTTGACCCGTGTGTTAGGTTTAAGGACAATAAGTGGACCCATTTACTAACCTAGACCTTGGATTACCTTCCAAGTGAAGTAAGGTTGAACTAAGTATCGCAGTATGACTGTAGTGGACGACCGTAGATATAAATTACATTGTACATAAGTGAGAAGCAATAGCCGTTACGACACCAGGCAGTGATCAAGTTGTTTGTCAACTGGTCAGAAATAATAAGCTCAACATGCAAAGTGTCTAAAAATATGCATGAAGCATTGTTCTGTGGATTGCACAACAAGCAAAGCTAAGTCTTTTAATGTTTATATAGGACAATGTATTAATACTAACTGGCTTTATGTAAACATATGGAGTTACAGTAACAGTCTTAGATGCCTCCATAGAGATGTTAGATTTTTATTGCCTAAGAGCCTGATATGCCTTTTTATCTTCCTCATCACTATTACTTATCACATATATATCGCACTCTTAATAAAACAGCGACTTAACTCGAAATTTAAAAGTAAGGCAATTTGGACTCTAATTGTATATGCTAAATTCTAATATTATGTTTGTGTTAAATCATTGCAATAGAGTTCAAATTTGTTTAATCCAAAATACCGAGATAAGTCTCTGTTTTATTAAGAGTGCGATATATAATCTCACGCCTATATCCTTGGATTAGGCAGAGGTGTATTTCATTTCACCAGCTAATTCAGGTCCGACCAAAGAATCAACCCAAAACCTCATACACAGTAGTCATATTCAGAATCGCTGCGCCGCGTCACTGAGGCTGTCATATATATATACACATATATAATATCAGCCCTGTATTAAACTGTTTCACTGGTGGGCACGGGCCTCTTCTCAGTGTAAGAAGGGTTAGGCCATAGTCCACCAACCACTGGCCTGTTGTGGATTGGCAGACTTCACATATCTTCGAGAAGATTATGGAGAACTCTCAGACATGTAGGTTTCATCATGATGTTTTCCTTCACCGCTAAAGCGAGCGATAATTAACTATTTGATACGCACATAACTTCGAAAAATCAGAGATGCGCGCCTTGGGATCGCACTCGACACCTCTGCGTGGCAGTCCAACGGTTTCCCACTAGGTCATCATATCATCAGTCATAGCTTATCATATTCTTGTTGAATATGGGTTTGAAATACTTTCAAGGATAAATATTTTGATCTTTGAGTATTCCCATGAATTTTCATATTTCGACGCGCGACTAGCACTTGATTGTTGCTAAGTGTGTTTAATATTTTGATTAGAACATCGACGTTGCTGTGCCACTAGAGGCACGTTTAGGAAAAATGTGTCCATGGTATGTCAAAAGCTATTATAACTTATGAAAGGCCCCAGGTTAAAATTGGAAATTTCGTTTAACGTTTCATAGCATGTCAGAAAAACATTGCCTATTTATATCTTCACTAAGGTTATGTCTAGCTGTCCTATTTAAATTTGCATCAACTACATTAATATTTATCGTCCAATAGGTGTGAATCATGATCGTGTACATTGAAATCTTCGTACAATTCAGCGTTTACTGTGGCCACTTCTGTCGCGATAACATGAATTTTCGCCATCGTCCAATAAATGTCATAGCTTTACGATGCAGCTGGCAAGTTCGAACCATGTAAAATTATATGGTCTTAATAGCCAAGAGTATGCTTAGCTTACAGAAAATTTTCTATCCTGTGATCTATCTTTGTGGTTATCCCTTATAATGAGAACATATGTATATACCTATATATATTTTAAAGACACCTTCAACAACTGCCGCACTATTACTATAGCATGTGTCACGGAGGACTTTAAAAACATTCAAACAATGGTCACAAAATACATCCAGACTCAAAACAATTTTTTGTGGAACACATTTTCTTGTGTGGGGATCGAACCCACAACACTCAACGCAGTTTCAGTGGCGAGGTGACCACTTAAATCACTGCGCTGTCTGTGCAGTGATAAGAGGTTAGTTGTTTCTTTTTTATTTTTTATTTAATCTCTTTTTGGTAAATCAATAAATGTAACGCGGCGATTCCGCGGCCCGCTACACCAAGACACGAATGTAAAAGCTACCTAAGCTGACCTTAAAAAGGCCTGGAATAAACTGGATGCGGCAGGGAGACAACCGGTAGTTGTGGTGCATATTGTGAGAGGTCTATGTATAGAAGTGGTCTACAATAGACTGATTGATTGAAAAGAGAAAAACCGGTAACGTGTTTGTGAACTTTGTGACTTTTATCTTTTCAGTTCAAAGGTCACTGTATTGCTCTAACTAAAATTAAAATAAACGAAGAGCATACTGGTTTAACAGACTTTAAAAAAAGGAATAGGTTCTATTAAAAACAAATATACTATTTTTAAATAACTCTCCTTTTTGACGCGTAATATAAAGACAACACAACTTTATAGTAAACATACTGAAAGTCTAGGATCAAAGCGACAATTCTGACAATTACTTAACATTCCAATTTCTTAAAGTACCTCAGATCTCACTACTTCATGAAATTAAATTGCTTGAAGTGAATGGACCATCTTGGAACGGTTAAGCTGAGCACATAATACAGAATTTTATGTAAAAGTGGACAGTCTTTTAGAATCTGGACATCTCGTTGGTCAATAAGAAGTTCTAACGATATCTCATAGCTTGAATATTACATTTCACGTTAAAGTTCAATATCAAATGTGCTGTCGAATTTCCGAGCGTACGTGACAGATTTGCCACATTTTGGGTTTAACGACAAATGCCTGGTTTAATAGAGCTCTGTGATCGTGATAGGCCACTCGCTTCTATCAAATATGATTGCGACACTAACTGTGAACGTTTGGAATGTGACAATTTTCAACAGATTTGTTTTCTGTGTTGGGTGGGAACTATTTAATTTAAACATGCATAGTATATATATATAGCATTTATTTCCCAAGGGGTAGGCTAAGGTGTATTACAAATTTCGATAACTTTGATTTTAGGCCGATAATTTTGTCATCTACCGGGCGATTTCTAAGATTATTTACTACTATTAGGAATTTCGTGGCAGAAAACCCTATAACTCTTTATCCAACTCGGGAATATAAGCATACCAGTATTTACTACCGCCGCGCTATCAGGGTAGACTTTTAGGTATGTAGGTGTTTAAGTGACATCATCTTCGAATCTAATTATATTGTTTTAAGGATAAAACTTTCAATATTAATAATTTGTAGATTGTTGTTTATTACTCTTAAAACTGAAAGAACGTGTTATTAGTTGGCTCTTCTACCATGCCTCAATATATAGTGTATATGAGCGCAAAGGGTTTGCTGAAATAATAACTGCTGGAATGCTCAGTATAAAAGAACAATTTTAATTCGGTGTTAACTACACGAGTTCAATACAGCAAGTGACCAACATAGAACGGTCGGTACGTAAAAAACATTACAAATTATATAAAAGAATAATCTACTATTAGACGGATTGCTTCAATGGAGCACTTTCTAGGCCATAAACTGTGCAATACCAATATCACTGTAATGTTTTTTTTTATTTCGGCAGAATGCACCATTCACCTGTGATGGTTATTTTCGTAGACTAATTGAAGCTTGGTACACCTTAACCAGAAAGCGAATAATACACTATTAAATTCAGAAGCCTATGTATTTTGACATATTTCTCCAAAAATAAATATTTACCATAAATATATTAGAGGAATTACATAACTTTATCTAACACATAAGAGTAGACGCTTGTAGAGTATGCTTGCTATGACAATTAAATTTAAAGACTGGAAGGCATGATTACGCTTGAGTTACTCGACCATCGTGGATGACAAAAACATGTTAAGGTTTATTGAAGATATTTTTTAAAATAAAATGTTTGTTAAAAGCGTCCCTTCTTCAAAATCACAATGTTATCTTAAAATTGTCGGCAAAATACAGGTTATCGTTACAGCAATCTTAATGATAGAACAGCTACTGCTCGCAAATTATTATTTTATTCATAGCCTTGCAGCGTCCTCGTTAAACGCGATGATGTGGAATAAAGATCGAGAAAACGCCGAGTTTCTAGAATAAGTAGATAAATATTGTCAAGTCACTTGAACTTCGACTATGTAATTACGTAGTCAGAGCTTTGAACACATATTAACAATAAGCGACAAGTAGCCAAAAATTAACCAATTTTATATGACATTTTTATGTCAACCTTGTTGTTAATTATTTATTTGTATATATTATGTCAATTTATATAGTTTATTGTATATCGTGGACGAAATGGAAGTGGTATGGCAATCTCTCGGGTTATGAACAGTTTTCATTCTATAAGGCCAGGTTCAAAGTGGAATGTAAAAATGCTATACCAGGTTTATGAAGTAAAATATTTTTGGAAATTTATATAGGTACAGTAGAAAATCGTCACCAAGTAGTCCTTCAAATATGCGCTATAAAAATAACTTTTCTAATAAACCTGACGAAATCTGTTAACTGTTCTCAAACTTCTTTACTTCCGTATATGACCCTTGCACACTTGCTAATATCTCCTAATATTCTCAAATTTACACCGATAATAGCTCTATTTTAAGTACCATTAATTTCACAAATGAACACGTTTTCCAAAGCACTTCAGATTCGATATCTCTAAAGGCCCAGGTCCTGATACGCTTCCTGTATTCTTTTTAAGAAGTACTACTAAAAATCTTTGTATACCTTTACAAATCATATTTAACCAATCTATATCAGAAGGAGTGTTCTCTGAGTCATGGAAGCTGGATAATATTACACCTATCTATAAAACAGGCTCAAAAGACGATATCGAAAATTATCGACCGATATCCATATTGTCAGCATTGCCGAAACTTTTTGAGAGACTTGTACATGATAAATTATACACCCCGTGTTTCACTGTACTATAATTGAACAACAACATGGTTTTGTCAAAAAAAGATCTACGGTTACGAACCTAGTAACTTACACAGACTATTTATTTAATAATATGGATGGTGATGTTCAAGTGGACGCTGTCTACGCCGACTTTCATAAGGCCTTTGATAAGGTTGACCATGAGTTGCTGCTTAGGAAAATTGCACATAATGGTATACGTGGGGATCGATGCGTGGGGAAGATGTTTTACTTCGTACATTTTGAACAGAACACAAAGAGTAGTGGTGAATGGCTTTCAGTCGGCTACCATTGCTGTAACATCTGGCGTCCCACAGGGATCGATTTAAGGACCTCTTTTGTTTATCATTTTTATCAATGACATTAGTAAAAGCATTCAAAATTCAAAATTTTTACTTTACGCAGATGACTTAAACATGTGTAGGCCAATCAAAGATCATAGACTGCTATGCATTTCAAGATGACCTTAACCGCTTAACAAAGTATTGTTATCATAACAAATTACAAGTTAACATCTCCAAGTGCTGTTGTTTAAGTTTTACCAAAAATAAAGTCATAGTTAACTACCCTTACTATTTAAATAATTCATATCTAAATCGAGTTAGTACAGTGCGGGATTTCGGTGTTCTATTGGACGACAAACTCCATCTAGATACACACATAGATGCTATTGTTAGCAATGATTGGCGAATGTATGTACTACTCAATGTACTACTTCTATTTTTGGGTGGGTTTAAGAAGGAACCTAACATAACCTAACCCTTCCGAGACGGAATGCAGTTATTTGAGGCGTATAGATGCTCGTTATGCTGTGTAATATTTGCTGTGCAATTAGTATTTTAGATGGTCATTATTATATTTATCCCTTAAAAAATCACAGACGTAACATTTTTTTTCCGTGTCTGTATAAATCATAAAATGTATCAATGGAATCAGTTGCCCGATTCATAACATTCGTTAGGTCAACTGATCCCGCGGGTCCAGTTCAAGCGGGTTCAGTTAACTAAAGAGCCTAATAACGTTCTTGAGTTGGTCACTTATGGTTCCGATTTGCTTTTCTTCAGAGTATTTTTTTATGTCAGCTAATGTATTAAATTTTCCTTTTATATTAACCCAATTTGCTAGTACTATCTATTAAGATATTACTTTAATAGTCTTACATTTTATGAATACCTACTTTAAAAAGATTGGGCTACCTAATCCGTTGATGTTTCAATTTCACTTGTCTGCCCACAAATCGGGCTTATATATAAGCAGTGGTGGCTGACTGGATAAGACATTAGATAATATATGTGAGCGAGAGGTCGTGTATTTACGAGTATATTACCCCCTGCACTACTAATGTGACATCTCTACCAAAAACAAACATTTAGATTAGCTAAAGGGATTACCAAGAATATTGGTACCAATCTATACTAATATTATAAAGCTAAAGAGTTTGTTTGGTTGAACCCGCTAATCTCAGAAACTACTGGTACGAATTGAAAAATTATTTTAGTGTTGGATTTATTGAGAAAGGCTATAGGATATATAACATCACGTCACGACCAATGGGAGCGGAGTAGATAAAACCTATAATAAATCTAGTTATAGTTATAATATGGCAGTAGAAAGTAAGGCCAAGAGGTTGCCCCATTGAATTGTAAGCAATCTTATACGGATCATGTTACTAAACGGAGTAAGTAATTAGTATGTAAATATATCGTAAGTTTTCCTTTCAACTGCTGCAGGAAATAAAATTAAACAGTTTGGTGGAAGCCATTTTGTTCAATATAATTATGAATGAAAATGTTGGATATAGGATTTTAAATAACGAATTCAATTAAAATATTCAGATTTTAAATTGAAGAGCACCCCAGAGATAAGCGGGCATCGTTTTAATTATATATTTTCTCTTGTACAATTTAGTCATTCTGGCTTCGTACCAGGTACACAAAAAAATCGTTTGAATTCTTGGGTACACATAAATTACATTAACAGATCCTAAAAATACCTAAAAAGGCTTCTGAGGTACATATGTTTAACTCACCTAATCTTTTCTTTTCAACTCATATTTAATTCCTCTTCCTTAGGATCAATTGACCATAAGTTATATCCTTGATTTTACGAGCGATTTTATGTTGCGATAACTAAATATCATCAGGCCGATTGCATGTTTGTAGCACAAAAAAGCGTACCTTGAAAATGACAATCCAAATATGTATATTATTGTATAAATGTATAAAGCTTTTAAGTCCTTATATTCCTTCTCATTTTGCCTAATCGAAATATTTCCAAGCGTAAGGAATTTAGCTTCTAATCCCGAAATAAAGGATATAGGTATAATTATTTCGGCGCGATTTTGACCTGACTTTAGAATATCATAGCTTTGTTGTGGGTTGGATTTTAAGTTTAGACTAGATTGGCGTTTGAGATTTTAATTCCGATTTTGGATTTCCTTTCTAAACTGAACTACTTTATAAAGATTTTATCGCAATTTATTGACTGCTAGATCGAACAATGTGTTATGAGGTTTTTCTGTCTAGAAATTCTCAGTAATATCACGGTGTATGAACTGGGCAATAGGCTCAATCCCTCTTACAATTTCCTGTTTTCCTACATTTCGCCATTACTGAAATGTAGGAGTTATACACCTATTCCTACTCTTTCGTGTATATAATCAAGACACTGTGTATGTACAGTGAGCTACAAAAAAGCATACCCATTTTGAAACTATAATGGTATAAGCCGGTAATTGACGCCATCTAACGGAAATCGATATAAGAACTGTTAAGTAGTTTAGTAATATCATAATAGATGGCGGCACTACTATAAAATAATATGTTGATTTCTTAATTACTGAATTTTGATAAATTCACTTTAATTATTGAATCTCTATTCACAAAAGTTGATTAAAAAATAACACATTTCTTATATGAATGAAAACCTAATGGTAAAATTATTATAGCCGTAATTTATACAACATGATTTGGCCTCGGGGAGACTAAGATGTTATATGTCTCAATTCCAATGTGCCTTTTTAAAAAAACGGTCGCTATTCAAGATTTGATGTAATCTGTTATCAAGTCACTGTGAGTAAGTTATAGTTAACAAGCAGCGATAGCTCAGTGGGGAGACCAACAGACTGCAATGCAGAGGGTCTCGGGTTCGAACCCACGTCGCGCACCTCTGACTTTCGGAAGTTATATGACTTTTCAAAATTATGTGCGTATTGATTGACAATTATCGCCTGCTCCGTGCCTCGGAGATCGCGTTAAGCCGTCGGTCCCGGTTGCCATGAACATCTATGTAATGGCAGCCGTTATTGGGAGAGTGTCGACACAAAAGATCCCACTGGGTCGAAGTGTCGCCGGTCTGCACTGACTGGCCCCCACATAAGATAAGATAAGATAAGTTATAGTTTTAAATCGACCTCAGTAAACACCAGAACGACTTACTTAATTTTAAACGCACCAATGAAAATTTAGAATAAGTGTAACTAATTTACATTATTTTTTATGCTTCTTCTCTTTTATACATAATACAACGTCTGCCGAACTGCTTATCCGTATGTGCATGATACTTATTTTAGAATTGAAATCGATTATGTGGTCTAGGTTTTTTGTACCTACCTATACTTGAAACCTTGGCCATTAGCCATAACAATGTTAGTGATAGATTGAAAGAAAAATAGCGGAGGGGGCACAATATGGCAATTACAAAGATATTTATAGTTAGATCAATAATTTTAATGTCTTTGGGCAATATGTATGTTCACGAGAATGCAGCTGCCGCGAGCATTGCAAGGTTTATGCTTATGGACCCAGTCGGGTACAGCAAAATTGTTTATTGCCTGCAATTCGTGCATTTTGCGGAGTAAAAAGTTTATGGGAATCTGCTGCCATGTAGTTGCGTGAATAAAGCAACAAACATAGTTTTAATTATAAAACATTACTAATAAAGAAATTAATAATAATATACCCCTTTTTAATATTCGATATCAATTTCTATTTTATAATTTACTAGCAGCCCAGACAGACGATATCCAGGCCGAACAAAAAATAATTATAGAATCAGATCGTAGCGCCATCAACCAAACCATCCAGGGACACATAAACCTTAAATAAAATAGCTCCAGCCGTTTAGAAGAAGTTTATTGATATACACATTGATTAGGTAAGTTAGTTATAATGTATAAACATATATTTTTGGTAGATTAATTAATGAATAATTAATGTAATTAAAATAAAAAACCTGTTAACAATATTAATATTTAGCTTATCTTTCTATAATTTTCCGAGAAAAGGGCAGAGCTAAAGCCGTATGCCGTCCGTTTTTAGGTCAGCACATGTAGTTTGCAGTGAACGTTATGCAATTCCGTTTATTGTAGTCATTTCAGTGAGCCGGCTCTGTTTCCATTGAGCGAGTCATTTCTCCGCGCGCTCATTACCCGGAATGGTCAGCCGTGTTTCAACTCTACCTACCTACTACCTGTTACGCTCAGCTTTACATTCAACTCTAGTATAAGGCTGTATTTACATTAGTCGGCTTATGATATATTTCTTATTAATCATATTTTCCCGTTACATTTGCAGATAATGGTGCTCCCACACTGGCTGTTACAAAATGTTTACGAACATTTATAAACAAATTTTATGAGTTGTTACATTCTGTTAAGAATTGTTAGATGTTTTGAGTGCTCCTACACTGATGGAAAATGTTTACAAACATTTCCAACATTTTAAAAATAATATGGGTCGCAGTTTGGATTTACGTCCCGAACCGTCTACACGAAAATGGAAGAAGATTTGCTCATAGCATTATCTTTTATTTTATGCTTAAAATAAGAAAAAGCGCTCTAACTGGATGCGCCAAATGCTAAGAGCTAGACAAAAGTATAGTATACCCTCATGTCGTCTGAATAAATGTTTATTAACAAATGATAACAGATGTTTTAATTTGTTACAATTTGTTAACAAACAATTTTGTTTCAAAATGTTTAGTAAACATTACCTAACATAAAAACATTTTAAAACATTTTTAACATTATGATTAAATGTTTGCTAAAATTGTTTACTAATAATATTCTACCACATACACACAACACCATCTAGCCCAAACTAAGCAGAGCTTGTACTATGGGTACTAGACAATGGATAAACATACATATATACTTTTTTTTTGTAAACACATACATATTATACATAGAAACACCCAGACCAAGACAAACATCCATGTTCATGCACACAAATGTTTGACTTGTGCGGGAATCGAACCCGCGACCTCAGGCGTGGCAGTTAGTTTTGTCACTAATGTTTGTAAACATTTTGTGACAGCAGTGTGGGGCACCATAATATATTATTAACTGGATAATGTTGATTTTGTCAATATATACCTATCTTTTAGGAACAGTTCTTTAGTCTGGATGAAAGGTACTCTATGTCCTTTTCTGTACCCCTGACAACTAATATGCAAAATTTCATGATGATCGGGAGAGTAGTTAAGGCATGAAAGCGTAACAAACAGACTCACATTCGCATTTATAATATTAGTTAGGATATTGCTTCAGTGGCGTAGGAGTAGTTAATGCAGCTGCTATGCATGACGTCAACAGCCGGATTCCCAGGTCATGCAAAGTGCTATTGCGTTTTCCTGTCAAGAAGTTTAAAGTAGCAGCACAGGGTCATGGGACTGTGCCTGTTACATGGCCGTTTATTCAATATTTGTAAAGTGTACCACGATACATTTCTATAGCCAGAGTTGTATTGTAAAATCGAGATTTATTGTTGTCAGTTAGAAATGTGTATTATTATGCACACAGCACAGATTATAAAGACAATAAAGAAAAACATTTTTTTTCGTAAAAACTATTGTATAAATTATAGGTTGTATACATGAAGGTTGAGTCCATCGCCATATGGTGGACGATTACAACGTGGCTTAAATCTATATGGTGAGTCTGCGAATGGGATGTGAAGATTTTAATTCAATTCAACAATAACACAAGTTTCATTGTATAGAACCACTTTTTAATCAGTGCTCCACATCCGTGAAGTAAAGACCTGTTACGCGAGAAAAGCTACTGTGATTTTATCAGATTTAATGAAGAGAAATTGTTTCATGCCGCTCATTCTAACGAAACACTTTGTAGCGGATGTTTTACAGCAACTTATAGCAAACACTATACCACTGTTTGTTTGCCAGCTGAGTGCGTCCCTGTGTGCTGCGTAGCTTCGACTCCATAACTTGTTCCTGCTACGTGACCAAACCACTGAAGCGGCTTTTTAGTTACTACATCTTTTAAACATTCTGTAAACCGCTCTCGGAAAACGCTGGGTGATGACTCTAGCTTCGTTTCACCTGGTAAGGTTGTTTTGTAAGTAAAACCTAAAATATCTGAATAAGTATATTCTGGGTTAAATTTGTTGTATATAAAAAATGCTAACCTTCTCTAATTATTCTAATTAAAGCAGATTAGATACTGTAGCTACCTATTACTATGTATTAACTATTTATTTAATCAATCCTCCTTTCTCTCTTTACATACCTAGAGGCTTCTTGTTGCATAGGAGGTTTGACACAATAGTTCAGGATTTCGATTAATACTTTAGTATAATGTAAAAATAATAAGGCTGTGGTCAGTAGTTGTGAATAGCACCCAATATATGTATGTAGGTATCACTGATGCAAAAATTATAGATTTAATTTCTGAAGCATTTTTTTCTAGAAAAGTCTATTACGAATGTATGACGCGTAGCTTTACATCTGTAGTGAAAATATTCTAAGTTTAAGATAGAATGCCTCTACCCAGGAACAACCGTGTATCTGACACACTTTTGTGTTGTTGGGATCGAAACTACAGCACTAAGTCTTTAAATGATTTATAGTCACAAACAATATATTTCTTTATCATGAAAAGAAGCTACGCATATAAATAATTATAAAATTTTCACGACAATGAAAGTAATATCTTATCACAACTTGATTAATTCAAATATGCCATCAGATAAATGAGTATAAAAACAACTGTCATAATATTGTTTGCGTGACTAAACAAAAACAACAACTAAACAGTAAGTAGATGAATAATACGTGTTATTTTTTAAATTGCTCTTTTTGTTTCTTTCCGTAATATAAATAGTGTTTGAGAACAATATTTACAAGCCTTTAACATTAGCAACCCCAAAGGATTATGGTTCTAACAGGCATTAGTTAATGTTTTATTTATAAATTCTAAACGCAAATGTGCAAGATATTTACAACTATGCATTAAGTGCATTAATTTGTTGTTGACGTGAAATTGTAGATATAAAACATATAGTAAACAATTTATACAATACACGAAAGTTTATTCAGTGCTTTGTTGGTTGGTACTAATGCGATCGCGATGTTCCGAGATCGATTTGGGCCCGAAGAAGTGTTAATATTTTTTGTTGAAAAATTTTCAGTAGTAGTCGTCGTCTAAAAATGTTCTGGGTACTTGTTAATACGATCATTGACTGTTAAGTGGAACCTAAGATCTTAAACTGCTCAATGGTATGTGGATGTTATGCACCTCTGCGTAGGTGGAGCATGTTGGAGATACAGGTGAGAGGCGAAAGTTGCTGTACTTACTAAAGGCAGGTTAAACGGTTAGTAAAGTATCTACAGCAGTAAAGACAAACAGTCAATCGCCTTTCTATCATTGCATAAATATCACGATGATCCACATTTTGACGACCTTATGATGAACGTTCTAGTGCCCGCTCAAAGAACCCATGATTGAAGGATGAAGGTAACAAGTACGCAAACAATGATTTCCATACTTTTATAGTACATATACGAGTATATTTGTCCTACAATTATTATAAGAAACTAGAGAAGGTTTTGTTTAACTGTAACACAAAGGGTCAAATATATTTTTTCGTTTATTGTAATATTAATAGCACTATGGTTTTACCCTCGTGAATGACTGCAAGGATGGCGTAGTGGTATAAGTAGTCGCCTCGCCACTGCTACTATGCCGAGTGTCGTGGTCTCGAATCCCACATGGAACAAAAATTTGGATGAAATGATTATTCCGAGTCTGGATGTACTTTGTGTCCGTTGTTCAAATATTTTTAAAGCTCCGCGACACAGGATTCATTCACAGTGCGCGAGTTGTCTTTTTTAAAATAAATATATGCCACGGGTATAAAAAGTATCTCCAAGGATTTGGTCTGTTTTTATACCAATTTCTATCCAAATTCCTTCAACAATTTATACATAATTAAGTTACGATCAAAATATGATTGTCATATGTGGTCATGTCATAAAATATTTTCGTTTAAAATATTAGCAAGAAATCCTCTTACACTTTAATACAGACAAATCCAACATTGTAGTCTTTGAGTCCAACTACAAACCTGGTATAAGTTTCAAAGAAAGCGCAATACATAAAAGGACTTCAAAGCTTGACTAACAATTAAATTTGATACAAAGCCGGTAACTGTATACGACCGCTGCGAGGTATGACGGCTAGTGGACCTGTCTGTCTCGGTTTGCGGTTTGCGTACGGGCTTTCAGCCTTCGTTCTTCGCTTTACACGAAAAAGTAATCATGGCTGACACGGCCGGGTTATAAAAAACTAAACCTAAATTATTTCATCTCTATAATATTATTATTAAGTAATTATTGTTATTCTTTTTAGATTTACTAGTGTAAAGTGTAGTGTAGCTGAGTTGCCGAAATTCGAACATAATCTTTTTTATAATTTGAGGAAAATATAGATATGGATTTACACTTTAGCAATTTTTTATTTTGTTTTACCGAGTTTTTAAGATTTCGGTTGTCCTCGTCGATAAAACAAAAATAAAAGGAAAATCGGGTGACAAACAGAACATTTTTCTGCTCTGTTTGTCATCCGATTTTCCTTTTATATCGACGATAAAAATTGCTAAAGTGTAAATCCATATCTATATTTTCGGCAAATTTCTGAATAAGTATTGAACTGTTTTGATTTTGCCTACTTATATATACATATATTCACAATATATGGTATGATATCTGCAATATCTTGGTAATATGAGTTGTAAATTGGTAATATACAAAGTGGCTGTGAGTTTCTTACTGGTACACGAGACGACACAGTTTGTATCGTGCATTCTTTTTCTGTCCTTTGCCAATTACCCCTACTACTAGTTTTGGAACGTTGGTACCTTATTTATTTTTGAGTAGATCTCATAAAATCTTTGTGTTTGAATAGACGTAAGTTAACTACCCTAATTAATACGTATGCATTAACATTAAGGGCTCGCTGTAACTGTTTAAATGAGTTTAACTTTATGTTTCAACATTTCCCAGTGCGTCTGACGAAGGTCGGTGATATAATTAGGGTGGACTTGCGCTAAGACTTGTGTGGCACTTCCGAGTGTTAGTTTGGCTTTGTACTGTTTTACTAATTACTTACAACATTAGTTTTCATATAGCATCACGCCAGTCCCCAGTAGGTTAGACAGTGTTGTATCATACACACATTTTGTCTATTATGTGCTTGCATAATATAGTCTGGTTCTATATTACTTCAGAACTGTCGTAGATAACAGCTGTGCTTTGCTAGGCATAATACCCGTTCGCTTTCACTTGCTGCTTAGTTTTCTGCCAAAATACATATAATATATATATATAATATAATAATATAATATTCTATCACATACACATAACACCATCTAGCCCAAACTAAGCAGAGCTTGTACTTTGGGTACTAGACAATGGATAAACATACATCTATACTTTTTTTTGTAAATACCTACATATTATACATAGAAACACCCAGACCAAGACAAACATCCATGTTCATGCACACAAATGTTTGACTTGTGCGTGAATCGAACCCGCGACCTCAGGCGTGGCAGTCGGTTACACTGACCAATACGCCAACGAGGTCGACTAACACGTTAACCGAGTTGAAAATCGAATCCCTCACGAACGACAGCTGCTCGTGCGATCACCCGAATGCTAGTGGCCATAGACATGACACTATATAACTGAAAACTACTGGCTTTACGATCATCTTTATAGATTTCGATATTTATTAATTTAAACTTACCTATACTCTAAAATTGTTTTTGCATCGAACACAGAGTATGTTAGATTGTACGTTCATTGTTTTAGTAACTAGCTAAAACTACCCATCGTTGCCACTGTAATAACGATAAAATGGTCAAGCTTCAAATAGGATTGCTTATTTCAAATTTATATTTCAAACGTCAAGAACTTTTACATTGGGACTGTGTAATTAGAGGCGTAGGAAATGGGTTGCTATGGCTTCTGCCATAATCTCGTTTTACTTATCTTTATAATGGTGGTCGTTAGAGACGCTCCGAGTTTAATTTCGTTATCTTTTTATTTTGTCCGTTTGGTAGGAATAATAATGATATAGAAGGCTCTTGAAGATTATGTTAGGGATCATTAGACAGCTTCAGATTAAGATGTTTGCACATTTTTATGTAAGGTGCACCTATTGTTTACTTTAATAGTTTAACAGTATGTTTTGGGTGAATTAAGTAGGTAACTATCCTTTATCACATGTATAAACTCGATTTTAAAATAATGTCTTGGTGGCTACGAGTTGACTTGACGGTGGAATGAACATTTAAAAAGATTGTCATGCGTGGAAAGTTCTAGACAAAAGGCAAAGGAAAGGACATATTCACGCCTCAAGCTTTTTAGATAATTATTTCTCCAAAACATACCTTTATATTTCGACGACCACTTTATTTAGCATTTTCCTTATTTCGTTATACATTTAATTAATTAAATTTTAGAAAGTTGTTTTGCTTTTCCGCCAGCATTGTACAACAGTGGTCATACGTTATAGGGAACGAATTTTTTGCTGTATACCGCACACTTTTCCAGACTCCATGCTACTACTGAGATTTTTTGGACAGAATAACTCAATAATACGAGTTCTTTGCTCCACTCGGGAATCAAACCGGGACCTCCTTTGCTTTAATTCATTTGCCCATAAGTTGTTCACTTGGACTGTAAAACCAAGGTATTACTAGTGTAGGCGTCATACTTAAAAAATAAAGGAACATGATATATATTTTTTGTTTGTATATGTATACAGTATTTGTAAAATATATGAAAGAAAAACAGGGGTCATGCTAGTTACTAGCAAAATAAATAGTAGCCTAAAACTATACCCGAGTTTCCCTTAGTTTTAGTATTTTTACCAAATTATGACCCCATCATACAAATCATCGAAATTCAATAAAAATATCAGTAGAAAAATAAGAGGACGATATTGTGTGCGACCTTCTTCGGCGTCAGGTGCGCGAAATTGACTAACTTGCCCTTTTGACACTGTCACTTCAGGCTCTTTATTTAATTTCCTGTGCCTTATTATTTGAAAAAGCTTTCGATAGTTGCCTATATTTTAATTTATTATGTTGACATAATGGCTTAGCTTCTTTTTTTGACAGGTTTAGGTACGTTTTTTCGTTTAAAAACGAGGCTGATTATAAATTTGTTAATAATAAGTAGGTATCTGTAAAATTAACTTTGCCTTGTTGGTTTGACAACGGTAGGTCTCGGATTCGATTCCCGGGCCGGGCAAAGTGGTATTGGGTTTCTCTGTTAAGGAATTCCCAGTAGCACGGAGCTGGAACCGTCCGGTTACCAGTAATAGATTCGCCGGCTATTGCGTCTTCACTATTATCAGCTAATATCGGACATTGTTCCAGACTCCATACTGTTACTGACAATTACTTGATAGAACACCCCAATAATACCTTGCCTGAATCGGAAGTGGAACCCGGAACCGCATCCACCACCACTACGGCTGTGTCACCAAGGCAGTCGTACTACCGTTCTGAATTATTGTAAACTTAATTTATAACTAATATTTATTAAAAAAGTAAACTAATTAAGTATACATACATACATACATAGATTCACGCCTGTTTCCCAGAGAGGTAGGCAGAGACTACGGATTTTCATTTGCTACGATCCTGACACACTTCTCAAAAAAAAAGAAAACAATTGAAGTCTTCTTCTCTCTTAGCCTTTATTATTCCCAAGTCACTTGGGGTCGGCTTTTCTGGTCTAACCGGATTTGACTGGATATCAGTTTTTACACGGAGCAGCTGCCACCTGACCTCCGCAACCCGAAGGCTAACGATACCCTAAGGCTAGACCAGTGTCAGGATATTAGAGGGTACTGACTTTCCCAATAACGACTGCCATAGATGTTCATGGCAGCCAGGACCAACGTCTTAACGTGCTCTCCGAGGCACGGAGCAGGCGATAATTGTCAACCAATACGCACATAATTTCGAAAAGTCATATAACTTCCGAAAGTCAGAGGTGCGCGACGTGAGTTCGAACCCGAGTCCCTCTGCATTGCAGTCTGTTGGTCTCCCCACTAAGCTATCGCTGCTCTTTTTTTGTTAAGTACTAGTAATCTTTTTAGGGATCTCGATCACTATTTTTGCTTATATTTAGCAATACCTATGAAGTCAATACGAATGTAAAAAAATAATAATTATAAAATACGACTAGGACATGGAAGATTTTTTTAAGAAAAAAAAGAACTTGTCATAGTACTCGTAGTTTTAAGATTGTATAGTATCGTATATATAGTATCGAGTTCATTCATATTTATTTAAAATGTCACCTTTTTTCCATATATCGTAATTTTTTATTAAATATGTAAATTCATAGTATATTTATTCAAAAATCTATGAAAATTTACAAAGCAGAAACATCTTTTGGAAGCCTTCTAAAATGGCATATCGCGTGGGGCAGGCTTCTTAGGCATGCTGCTAAATTGCCTCCTTGCCTGTATAAGAGCGGTTAGGTCACGTTTCTAGTTAGTCTGCAGCGAACACTACGTTTTATATTCTATTAAGCTTGCTGAGTGTTCTTAGCGATAACTCCTGTAATTTAGGAAGGAAAAATGCAAGTAAAATTTCGTGTCACCATTTATGTTTTCTGCAGATAAAATGGTGCATTGTGCACTGCATATGAGCTACTTAGTTTCTGGAAAGGATGATTACATGTTATGACTGCCGCATTGGTCCTATGGTATTAGTCGTCGCTTGTTTTTGCACTGCAAAACTAAAGCTATAGGTATTACAGCTATGTTTCGCCATCTATGACTAGTAGAGCCTTGCTGATTTCAGCATGAATGGGCCGGCTCGACCGAAGGACTACTATCTCACAGAATACCGACGTGAAATAGCAGTATTCCTACTGTTGTATTTCCTTCGGCGAGTGAGAGTGCCGGAGCCACAATCACCCTCTTTCCCCCTTCCCGCTCCTTCTCCTTCCCACTTCCTTTCCTAAAGGGTTGGCAACGCGCAAGTGATGCCTCTGGTATTGCAGGCGTCCATAGGCTACGGTGACCACTTACTACAGGTGGGCCGTATGCCAGTTTGCCACACTAGTTGTATAAAAAAAAAATATGTTTTAATTCCAACGTAAATAGACAAGTCTATCAGTATCTTGATTGCCTGTGCAGTAGTAGTGGAAAAGCGACCGCTTAAACCACGATGACATCTGTATGTAGTAGTGGTTTAAGTAGTCGCCTTTCTACTGCGCCGAGTGTTGTACGCTCGATCCCCAAACGGGATAAAAAAAAATTGTAATCCACATATGGTTGTTCCGAGTCTCGGTGTTCTTTGTGTCCGTTGCTTGAATGTTTGTAAACTCCCCGCGACAAAGGAATTATTCCTAAAGCTAATTGGATTTATCTCTTTAAAAAAAAAAACTACGGCTTCATTTACAGACACTATGCTGCAACGGAAAATTTCATGACAGGAAAATCCAATGGTTTTTTTAACCCGGGAATAAGACTTAAGACCTCACAGTTGGCCGCAAGTATTCTTACGCTGCGAGACCAATAAGTCTATGTATTAAATAATTGCATATCTGATTAAAATATGACGCATTTATTCTTGACTGGACAGTTGCGGTTTGACCTGGCGCCAAGTTCATGTTGATGTTGGCTCCAGTTTTATCCGGAAAGGACTAAGTAGGCAATCTGAATGCTGGCACTACTTTTCAGAGTTAGCGTTTCAGCTGCCAAAATCTTGTTTTAATTCTTTCACATATAAATTGTAAGCAAATGGTCCAGGTATGGAAGAAACTTTTTATTTACGCCACATATTTAAGGCAAATGTAAGCAGCGATAGTCTAGTGGGTGACCGTTGGACTGCCATGCTGAGGTTCTGAGTTCAAAGTTTCAAGTTCTGAGCACGTACGACTGACTATTCCAAGTCATGTTCGTATTAAATAGTACTACCCGCTTTAAAAGCGAAGGTAAATATCTAGAGGAACCCTGCATGTCTAAGAGTTCTGCATAAGTTGTTAAAGACATGTGAAGTCTACCAACGGGCACTGGGTAAGCTGTGTGGACGTGCCTAGGAATGGGAATGTTTATATACAGGGCTGATATTAATATTCTTGTCTTCTCCCTAGCCTTTATTATTCCCAAGTCATTTGGAGTCGGCTTTTCTGGTCTATCCGGATTTGACTGGATATCAGTTTTTACATAGAGCGGCTGGCATCTAACTTCCGCAAGCCGCAGGCTAACGATACCCTAAGGTTAGACCAGTGTCAGGATATAATAGGGCACTGACTTCCCAATAACGACTGCCATAGATGTTCATGGCAGCCGGGACCGACGGCTTTACGTGCTCTCCGAGGCACGGAGCAGGCGATAATTGTCAATCAATACGCACATAATTTCGAAAAGTCATAACTTCCGAAAGTCAGAGGTGCGCGACGTGGGTTCGAACCCGAGACCCTCTGCATTGCAGTCTGTTGGTCTCCTCACTGAGCTATCGTTGCTATTAATATTAATATTCTTATATACATATTTAATACAGTAAATAGTACTTTGCCTTCAAATTAATGAAATTAATGGTTCTCGTACGCGCGTATGTGAGAGTTGTGTATGTACATTGTGTAAACTGCCAGTCGCAAATAACCCGTATGATTAACACGCGCTTATAGCCCGTGCCATCTAATTGCGTTATAAGCAAGCAAAATAAGAGTAGTTCATACAGGCATTTAAGTCGCTTATAGCTAGGAACGACTCAATAAAATCTCTAAGAAGAATCCCGCTTAAGCTAAAGCACATTATGCTCAAAACCCCCAAAATAGTTGTGCAAGGCTGCTGGGTGAGATGGTCGTGAAAAGTACAATATACAGTTAGCAATTTTTGTGGATATGAGAATTCAACACTAAAGTAAATGTAAACATATAATAAATATGCTCTTGTTATTCTGAAACCGTACTACGTAGTAAAATATTGATTTGAAAAGTTCTTAAAGGTCACCTACAAAACTCGTGCAAACTTCATCAACGAGTTACCTGATGATTATGTAGTACTGTGATAAAAATAAGTCTCGATTCTTCAAAACTCGTTTGGAAAACATAAGTCGTTAAACAAAACGAAAACTCCCATTCCGTCGTTCCAGGGACTCAAAAAGCTGGTTCGTACGAAATGAATAGCTTAACTGTTTAATAGACTCGTTAACGAGTCGTCAGTTAGTAGGTAGTTGTAAATTGCTGCCTCGTATGGGTTCACACATGTATTTCGTAGTACGCCTCGATGCGTGAAATTATGTCTTACACGCATTTAGTACTAATAGATTTAAAGCGTGGACCCTTATTCTATTGCATATAATAATATTAATCAATGCAGCTTCACTAAATGTGGTGTGTTGGTCGTAAAGTAACCAATATTATATGGGTAGATGTCGCTAGCACCACAAGTTGCTTATAGGTAGCAGTAAACAATTTTAACACTCCGCTATGGAAAGGTTGGGTAATAGCAAAATAGTTTATTATTGTCAAAACTAGCTAGTCAGAAGTTTAGGTACCTGCTCATTTAAAGATCGCACAACGAATTGCGCAAAATAAATTTAAAAACATCTTGTGTTTAAAATATCTTGCATTTACTGTTTTCTACATTATTGGTACAAGATAATAGAGTACTTCAGAAACAGCTACCGGAAAACCCCCACGTAATTTAATTAAGCGAACAGATTTGTACAGATGCGGTTATATAAATAAATATATGTTTATTGTTGATATCCGACAGTTATTAAATAAATTGATATGAAAATGTTATGATTTGCATATCCATATGGGGAGAAAAACAAACAAACGTAGCAAAATATTTGCCAGAGTGAACGTTTATCTGGTGTACGTTACGTTACGTTATGATCCTTAAATATAACATATTATTAGTTATCTTTGTATAACTTTAGTAGATACAACTTCCTCAAAGCAGTGTATAAAAGCTTATGAAGCGCCTTGTATTCTTTTATTGTTATGTCAATAAGTATTGTTACGTACTGGGTTCGAGGGATAAGAATGTAAACAATATTACCGACTAAGACACGTTTTATTATAATAATATTAATATTATTAATTCATTAATAACATTAATATTATTAAGACACGACAGTAACGCAATGCCCGGTATGTAAACATTACGAAGATTGGAGAATGTGCCAGCGTTCTCTCTACGCTTCGCGTATCGACGAACTACGTAGTTTCGTAAGACGTCAATAGATGGCGATGTAATAAAATATTAGATGGAACTGCCGAGTCTTCCCCACAATACCGAGAGATGGCGCTGGGAGTAACAGTATGTTAAACATAATACTTATAGATTGAAGGCGCGTCTAGGTGTTCCGTTCTTTTTTAGTTTCTATTTCTTATAAAATATATAAAAGCTAAAGCGAACTATAAAAAAATAAAATGATTTTAACAGATCTCTGTTGTCGCGCTTGTCCCAAACGATATATTTATGTGCGAATGAGATAACTACAGTTCTGACTAATAATACCTATATCTGGCATTATCAAACTAAATTATGAAATAGAAGCAATGCTTAGGAATAATAATAATAATAATATTCCATCACATACACACAACGCCATCTAGCACAAACTAAGCAGAGCTTGTACTATGGGTACTAGACAATGGATAAACATACATAATGTTATACTTTTTTTTTGGAAATACATATTATACATAGAAACACCCAGACCAAGACAAACATCCATGTTCATGCACACAAATGTTTGACTTGTGCGGGAATCGAACCCGCGACCTCAGGCGGGGCAGTCAGTTACACTAACCACTACGCCATCGAGGCCGACAAATTAATGTATAACTTTATTATGTAAGTTATTTAGAGTAATTGTACTCTACTTTATGTGAAAAAGTAGTACGTAATTTGATTTCTTTGGGATTATTTTTATATATAATATACAAAAAATATATAAGAAGCAATGTTGAATTTGATAAATTTGTTAAGATAGTCGAAAATTTAATTCTGCAGAAACTTAATGTAAATGTGCATGATCTTTATGGAGAATTTATTTTATTAAACATATTCTAAAGGTTTTGCGGAATTATCTGCTGCACAAAAATGGCAGCAAGTATTTAAAAATTTGTATAAGATTTTAGTTTTAGTCATTTTTACTGTCAGTTTCCGCCACGTCAGCATTCACAGAGAGTTTTTTCTGTGATAAATAACAAATGGCGAAACGAAAGAAACAAATCGTCTCTGAAACTGATAAAAAATGAACTACTTATTTACTTTAACTGAAATCTAGACCGCAAAGATGCTGTGCAGCTGTTAAGCAGTGATAATTATTTATTAGAAGTTGCTAAAAATAACGAAAAATATGCTTTAAAGTAAAATTATAGAGTAAAATAAATTGTTCTTTATTTTAACATTCAGTAGATTTTTTTCTACCTTTAATGTCCAATGTACATTATTTAAATTTTAAAAAGTGGCAATTCTGTAATGCCAGTAGTAGAATTAGATTATAACGTTTACGTGACACAGTTTTAGGAACTATCTTTGTCTTACTTGGTGAAATAAAAGTTTAAAAACTATAACCCGAATACGTAAAAAAAGGGGTCTTAGAAGGACGAATTATATAAAATTTATATAACCTGTGTCACCCGGGCCATTATTACTAATCTATCGACACCTCATAAAATCGGTTCAGTAGTTTAGGCGCTACGGTGGAACATACAAACATACATAACCAGACTGCCAAAATCATTACCCTTCGTTTTGGCTTCGGCGTAGTTGGGTAAAAAACACGGATAGAATGATTTTTGATGGAACTAGCCTAGTTTAAACAGACGTTATTTTAGTGTGCTGCAGAAAAAAATAACTGTATTTGAATTTTTATTTGTGTATTATCCTGCTCATGCACGTACACAAAATTGTTTACAAACATACAAGAGTGACGTGCAATTCTAAATTCCATGACTAGCCTGGAGCCATTATATCTTTTTGGCGCTGGCGACTTCTATTTTATACGCGAATACAAATACAGAATCACTGGACGATGGTTCCAATCTCACGGTCGAATCCGTTGCCAAAAGCTAGTCTCACTTATAAACAGAAAAGTTTTGTTATAAAACCAGCTTTAACCAGGTTATCCGGTCCATTATCTGACTAAAGGTTATCCAATCGCTATTGGAGATCGTTCTGTGCCCAGATTGTCGTTAAAGATAATAGCCATTGTTATAACTTCCTGGAAGACAAAGTAGCGGGGCATTACTTGTCATAATTGAGGATGATTAAATTGCTATCAAAGGATAGCTGAGAACAAACAATATTGATATTACATAACAAAGTGACATAAAGATCTCGATAATTTTATACAGGAAATTTGGGAGATAGTGTGTGTGTGTGAACCTTTGCATCTTTTTAGATATTTCAAAAGAGACAGGATTAGTGATAAAAGGACATTCTATGTTATATTTAAATCGGATTTCATAGTGTTAGCGATTATAGGTAGAATATAATTATTTTATAGAAATACTTAATAAAGTGTAGCGATGTATAAGCATTATTTGAATATGTTTAATTGTACTCGTTATTTTCTGTTGGCAACACTGATTTTGCTCGACTGCCCCACTACGCTTGATAGTATAAAAACTAACGCACGGAACGATAACGGGCAGTCGTGCATTGAGTGGCGATCGGATAACTTTGTGAATCAAGAATGTATTACGTGGCGGATACTGCATTGAATTAAATAAGGTATGCATATTGTATAACTATGTAAACTATTAATATAAATTCTAACTATGTTACAATTATTAAAGGAAATAAATGTCTGATTCTGGGGTTTCCTTAAATAGTCAGCACAGATTTAACCTTTATACATAGTCTGAATGTTGTTGTTTGATACCCATAAAACTTGTAAATAAGTTGTCAAATACAGTACAGGTGTCCCGTATGGATAGATGCGGCGTTGTTATATAAACCACATAGCTATAGCGGGTTAAACAATAACACTTATAGTTGTGTTGTCCGTAATTACAATGTGCAAGTGCACTACTGCAAGAGGCACTGCAATAATTTGTTCATTTTGTTTTACATACACATGTGCGATTATTACTCATTGAGACTCATGTGTAAGTGTTCTATATACTTGAATGTCACATTATTGAGACACATTTCATCGTAATGTGCTTACCCAGCAACAACCGCTTAAATTATTTCTTTAAGTGGCAAATTTAAAAACCATATTCTATCATGCGCTCGCATTAGATCACCTCACTAGAACAAATACGACGCACCGAAATTAGTAGTGCTAAAAAGACAGCGGCTATCTATTGACAGTTGGTAAGACTGTGTGGCATAAAGCTACATATTACATGATTTATAGGGTAAGATACTGTAACGCCCTCCCCGCTCTAACCCGGCGACACCCATGCCATTCAATTAATCAGTCCAAGATCAAGTTAAACACTTCAAACGCTGAAGATCTGTCTTAGGTAACGTATTAGTAACGATGAATTTACAGATAAGATGGTTAATTAACCAGTCCCTCCTTGAATAAAAAGGGTCTGAGATTTCGTCTGTCCGTCGTGGCTCGGTAAAACGTCTCCTATAATACACGGCAGAATAATTCCAACAGTGTTAGTTTAATTTAGTTTGAATGCAAATGCATGTTGGCTAGTGAGACTTGGCTTATCCCCGATAACCTGAACAAAATTCACGTGTTCTGTGTCGTCAGAAAACGTTTGTATAATGTTTTAGCCGATGTAAGGAATTAATCCGTGGGCTCGCGCGGAATGGGTGCTCGCGGCGACCGACGAGCCGGAAACTTTAAATGAACATTGTACACCCCGCCTTAATTAATTTTCATGTTCAACTGTGCTACATACTGTAATTAGCGTAGGTATCTCCATATGCGTTGCTTTACCGCGTTATAACGAGTTTTATAAACAATTCTCTTTTAAAATGGACGCATGTTGTGTTGACACGTATTTTGAAAATGAGTGCAATTGTTTAGCAGCTGCAGAAATAATTGTAAACACCATTCATTTGCTCATTTACGGTGTCTATTTTATGTCAATGTATAATGATAAAAAGTTAAAGGGAGAGCAAGACCAGAATACAGATAGAATAACGCAAGTACTTTATTTTTAAGGATCCCTGACAAAGAATAAACACAAAATTGTACAGACAAATGAACATAAGTTTTGTATAGTGTACTCATTCAACTATAGGAGACCACAGCATGCTATGTGCATATGTACAGTGAGCTGCAAAAATGTATACCCATTTCAAAACTAAAATGGTATAAGCCGGTAATTGACGCCATCAATACAAGAACTGTTAAGTAATTAATGCATTTCCTAATAGATGCGGTGCACTATTATAAAAAAAAAGTAGATTTCTTAATAACTCAATTTTGATAAATTTACTTTTTACAATTTTTAATCTCTGTTTACAATAGTTTATTTAAGAAAATAACGCATTTTAGGGTAAAACAAGAAGCAAAGAATAACAAATGAATTTATAAAATAGTAGGTAGTTTATTTTATAGATATTTTCGATGACTCGCTATTTTTTTCGTACGCAAACATTATACTGTCCCTGTGTTTGAGTGTATTTTCGGTTGAGATTATAATTTCATATAAATTGCACCTATTTGCTAAAATGATTGCATTGCAATATTTATAAAACATTGCTATCTAGTTCATTCACACTTATTCTAATTCGAGTGTTCACAGGATTTTGGATCTTAAGACTTCTTATCCATGCACTATTACAGGTGACTATATATAACAATAAAGATTAAAATAGAAAATTAAATATGCATTATTTAATAGAAGCTGCACGATAGGAATTAATTCAACAAAAGAAATAGAAAATGTAAAATCTAATGAAAAATTTAAATAAATTCTTCTAAGACTCTTTTATGTTTTGGTAAAGGTTCACTAATATCAATATCATGAGCCTTTGATACAGTATTGTATTTGCTACAAAACCTTGGTACACCAGCGTAATGACCCAGATTGGTTTTTGGAAGTGGAATATCCAATAGATTATAATTACTTTTTCATGGAATTCGTTTAGTATTTTATGTGGAAGGCGCCTAACAGCTCACTCTAAGCAGTTTATAATATGTATAATCTTTATATATATTCGTTTTCCTGTCATTTAAAATAGTATTAAAATAGGTAGTTGTAATAAATACAACCCGCGATGAAATCCATTCAAATTAGTTTATTTAGAAAGTTACAATGTGTTTCATGGGCTCATACTATCTATTTGTTTTGGCAAAAAGCACTCGTTCATACTTTTTTGGATAATTTAAAGCATTCAGAATCGTGTAAATTAAAGGATTCGATATACAGTTTCTCATGTGGTCTGGTATTACTACAATATATTTGTAGAACCATAAAGCCTATAAATTTAAAGATACCGTGATATATTTACATAATTTTCTTTATATGTTGTGCACATTCTCAAGGTATAATTACTGGGGACTGGAGAGTCAAAATGTCTGCCTGAAGCGGTGAGACATCCCATCAAAATGCAATTTGTGCACATAAACACGTGCATATATATATTACATACCTTCGTATATACAAAGCTACATAATTAATATATAATGGGCAACAAACTGGAAAAATGCGAGCGCTGTAACAATTTAATATGACATGGTTCGTAAAATCATGGAACTTAATAGTAATCTGTGCTAGGCTTCAGTGCCTTCTTGACTCTTTAATAACTTCGTCGCCTGTAATATGTGACATTGTAATCGGTCTTACATTTTCTGATGATAATGGCTGCGGTAATGGTGTGTTCTAGTTTTAAAGTTACTATATCTAGTTTATATTCCCCCTGTATACTAAGCTCTTAAGCTTAGTATACAGGTGGAATATAAACTACGTACATGCCTCAAGATAGCTGCAGTAGCGCAGCGGCAGTGAAGGCGGCTGTGATGGTCTCGGCATCGATCGGCTCAACTTCTCTTTTGCCGGGTCGGCAGGTGTTGAGTTTTTCTAATAAGAAATACTTCATAGTACCTCGGAGTTTGGTTATTGTCTCGGTTAATGGCGATTAGCTTGCTCCTATTACGTGCGTGGTTAAAAACGTAGCTAGCGCAATGATGGTGTTATATCCCTGCCTTTCTCTTTGGCGATATATAGGTTTGAGTTCATGCATGTATTTACTGAATTTATGTCTATATCACGTCTGAAGTAAACTAATCTGTTCTACAGCACAATTAGATGGCACATACGGTGCAGTGGTAGTCTATATACTACACCAAGTGTTGTGGATTCGATCCTCATAAGGCAAAAACATTTATCTGACCCACAAAGAGTTGTCTCGGGACTGGGTATACTTTGTATACGTTGTGTGAATGTTTCTAAAGTAAAATTTATTTCTAATATCGAAATAGCTATCGTTGCCACGTTTAGATTTATATAATCAGTATGATTAATTGGCATACGATGCATCAGTGCAGTTGACGTACAATCTATGCCAACTGCTTACTCACAAACATATACCGTTTGTAGACTATCAAGGGTTAAAACGGTCACACTAATACTATCAGCGAGCGCCGATTTTGCTACTGTATTAAAGTTGTATACCGGTTGAACCGTTCCCAACATTTGATTGCAAAATTAAAATCGCAGGCCTTTGTATTGATGCTACAACGCGATTAAAACTCGATCGCGTTTCAACGGGTTCACTATCCAATGACAGAATATATGATACATTACAATACATTTTATTGTGTCTATCACGGAACAGCGAAAGGGTTATATATCGGACTAGCTGACCCGCGCAACTTCGTCTGCTTCATATAAGATAAGAGAATTTACCCCATTTTTGCAACATTTTACATTGCTGCTTCGCTTCTATTGGACGTAGCGTGATGTGATATAGCCTTCCTCGATAAATGGACTATCCAACACTAAAATAAATTTTCAAATTGAACAAGTAGTTCCTGAGGTTAGCGCGTTCCAACAAAAAAACAAACAAACTCTTCAGCTTTATAATATTAGTATAGATATATGGGCGTAATATATCACGATTGCTATAATAGTAACTTGTCTCCTATGTACCTAAAGCCGATTATAAATTTAAAAATGCTTGTGATTATTATATAAAGTGATTGTTCGTGTCTGCGCGAACAAAGTTCTACGGCACGCCGTATAATCTTGGTCGATTTGTCCTCGATACTTAGCTTGAATTGTCACGAAAGTACCCATTCCTGTCAAAATAAAACTTTCCTTTTAAATAAACCACGAAGACGGTAAGTATTATATTTGAAAATTTCCACACGATTAAACCTTACCGATTCCAAAAGCTTTTCCAAGATATTTGCCTTTGAAATACTTCGGAAAACACTCTCATTCCTCTCAATTTGTAATATGTGTAACAATCGTAGCGACTGCAATAACTGGCGCCGCAATTCCTCGATTGTTCACGATTATTCTCTACACTGAGTTATATTTATCTTAGTACTTTTATTAGTAAGAGAAAATGGTATTTATCTCAATGATAGTAATTATGCAGTGTAGGGCGCAGTCATTGTGTCACTTCACAAAGGAACACAGATGAATACATTATAAGCTATGTTTGTAATAAAATAATTCTATTATGGTACCGGGTATTTTTACCCATCTAGTGCACATAATACAGTTGACTATGAAGCTCCGGTCCCATAATCGTCAGTGTTTTTCTGTATTGCTATAAAGAAAATGTATGTAATGTGTAATGTGTAGTACTACCGAGTTGAGCTGAGAACTGTCACCACCCACATTAAGACTGCGCCGAGCGAAATGGGCCAAAACAGGCGGTCACAGTTAAGTGAATAGAATCAACACTTTTTGTTTAATACAAATATAAAATATACATTTACCATAACAAAGAATGTGTTTACAATTATTCCGTGTAAAAAACTTCGAATAATTAATATTTTCGCCTACAAAATTATTTAAATTTGTACGAAAAATGCAAATACGAAAGCTCGTGTTACGTGATTTTTAGATTATAACAGTAGAAATCTATCCTATTTTACAGTTTAAACGAAACATAAATAGTTATATTATAATTTGTCCGTTCCAAATATTTAAGTTATTGGTTGACAATAAAGATACATATTTATCAAAAAAGCACTTCAAATCCTCCATACAATTTTACTATGGCGGCTGCGCGCCGATTTGAATATGCGCCGCACGAGCTCTGTCATTATCTGTCTTACGTTCGGCGCAGTCTTAAAACTGCTGTCTACCGAAAACAAAACATAGCTTAGCTGTGATATTTATCTGCCATGTTTTGATGTCGGATGGCGTAGTCATGTAGGTGGCCGCCTCATAACCTGTAATGCGTTAAGTCGCGTTAAAATAATTTGTGTGATGTAAAATAGCTTAGTTGTTCAAAGTATGAAAGACTTTTGCGTAAATTATTTAAATGTTTGTTAAGTTATACGCCACCCAAGGATTAGCCATTATCCTTAGTGCAGGTGTTGTTCATTTTATAATAAAAACAAGCAAGTAAATTTACGATAAATTTTGATCCGAAGAGTGCATGTATGTTAAAATAAAAAAGGAAGTACGGCGCTCATCATTAATGCCTCTTCATGTTATCACAACTGAAAATACTTTGGCAATATTGTAGATATTTTATTATTGGATCGCTCCCGATGTTTTGCAGCGTCTGCTCTGCAGATAGAAATGCATTCGTATGTTTGTATTTTTATTAAAACATCCACGGACCGATGTTGCTCTGTTTGCGCCGGTTTGTTTGCACAAAAATGCGAACGAGGAAAAATGTCTCGATTCCTATGAAGTTATTCAGTTGAATATCATCGTACACTCGAGTACAATGATGTTATATCTCCTCTGTTAAGACGTATCGCTCGTTAGCGCAACCCTAACTGAAAATGATTTATTACATGTCTTCATGGATGTACAGAGAGTAAGATTTCTTGTCGACTGCGCTCTTTGTATGTACATGAGCTTGTAAGTTACGAAATTATGGCGTTACAAATTATGGTGATATATAATAAGAGGGTCTTATAGTACCTACGTAAAAGGATGTGAGAGAAATAAAAGTAGACTCGGTGAAGACGTATTGATGGCAAGGATAGCATTAATGGTTCAAATGATCAACACATCTTTATACATCAACTCACCCACAAATGACACGAGAAGTATTGTCTCGTATTGTGGTAGGTATGATGTAGGTAAGTACAGTATACCAGTGTATACGACACCCATTCACCCACAGGATCAACATTTATTCCACAGGGAATAAATGTTATTCTCAGCTAGGTGATATGCACTGCCCTAGTTACTGTTGTTCTTTGTGAGCGGTGTTATATTATTACATTTAGCGACGCAGTATTAAATAATTTTGCTTTTATGCAAATAAAGTTTGAATTGCGTTTAATATAATGCTGGTAACAAATTAATCTTAAATAATTAAATTGAATGTAAGCTTATAAAATTAATAATAACATTAAATAAATGAATACGAAAGCCGAGAGTTCAATGGCTAATATAAATCCTGAATAGAAATAAAAGTACACTATTTTACATTACCTTTTATATTGTCTGACTATTTTACAGGTTAAATGTTTCTAAATGTGGGCAATTACCTAATGGATTTGGAGCCATTAGTAATTCTGTTTGAATGTTTCGATATAAACACTTATAGTTAAGTGAAAATGGCCGACAGACGGTGATTGACCAAACGATAAGTACGCTTATAAGTAATATAATGCAACAATGAAAACACAAACTTGTGTACACTTTTACGATGGAAATTTTAAATAAAACGCAGCTGGTGCACCGCTGAATACGCAATTATATAGTCTAAAATTCATTTTGTACTAACGGATTGTGAACAAAGAACCACTTCATAAGTAGTTAATTATATTCATGAGTTAAACTTGCAGATTAGAGAAAAGCTGCTAGTATAGCGTGTATTTTGAGAATATAGCGTAGACTAGAATACACTATAGCTTAATACTTATATAAAATCAAAATAAAATTTTATGACTACAGATGTATTTTACTGAACACGATAGAACTAAAAGATTTTCAATTATCCATGACTTATACGTTATATTAACCGGACAAAATGTCACTTGAGTATATTGTCGATGTTCTGACTGCGCCCGGCGCCATTCATCATTTAGTACGAGTATTATAATAATTACTTCTGTCTCTAGTAGTAGCGTAGCGCGCAGTATGCCATACACTATGCTTTAGTTGCACGGTAGTTCCTCTGTACAGGGTTGGTAACAGGCGAGCGATGCTTCTGCAAGCATTCATAAACTAACTCCTTTCTTTTCCTCTTTTCTATAAAAATCTCTGATTATTAAGAATCTATAAATTAAGAAACTGACTGACTTACATATTATATCCTTACTAGATATTGCCCACAGCTTCGAGGTTAAATTCTTAACATTTATTTTTCCCGCATGAAATTTATTTATTACATAAATTGCAAATACAGGTAATATGGGATGTTATGTTAGTAAGTATACAATTAGGTAACACTATATTTAGCTTTGCGGCATGCAATCATTAATATAAAACTAATGTGATTTGTTATATGTATTACATTTTATCTAGTAAAAATCTTCAAAAATGTAATTGCATTTTAGCAGCAAGATTTGCTTTAAGTTTTCCTTTACAATTTTTACATTTTGTTCTTCAAGAAGTGACTTAGGCAAGTGATTATAGATTCTAGGCGCCATACAAAATATACTTTTATTGAAATACGCAGTTGTGTTAGGCGGAACACTTACTTTTAAATTACATTATCTACTTTTTAAATTTCAAACATATATAAATTCTTTTTTAAAAACAATACAGTTTCCAAAATATATACACATGGTAGAGTAAGAATGTTTAGCATAATGAAAAAGGGTCGACAACTATCTGTTGGTTTAAAATTACAGATAGCTCTTACACATTTCTTTTGGGCTATAAATGTGTGCTGTTCATCTGCTGAATTCCTCCAAAAATTTATACCGTAGCGTATGATTGGAGCCACGTATCCATGATAGGCGGTCAATAGCGTGGGTTTAGATGCTCTTTTTTCCAGCATATAATATATTTAATTTTGTAGATAAACTATCAATGTGGCTCTTCCAGTTAAGACCATCATCAATATTTATGCTTAAACATTTTGTAGTTTGTACCTGTGTAATATTTATGCTGTCGTAATGTACATATATCTAAATTATGTAGATTATTTATTCTATTTATAAAAATTATAATTTTACTTTTTTGAAAGTTTATTTTAAGGTTATTTATATTTGGCCAGCTAATGATCCTGTTCAAAGTATTATTAATATCATGTTCGACCGTTAGCTTGTTGTTGCCTTTAAATAGAATAGTGCTATCATCCGCAAATAGTATCGATTAATGTACACCCTATGTCCTTTTCTGTTACCTTGACAACGTGTATCCGAAATTGCATGATGATCAGTCGAGTACTTAAGGCGTGAAAGCGTAACATACAAACAAACTCACATTCGCATTTATAATATTAGTTAGGATGTAATGAAGGCATCCATTAGGAAATGTTTTTGAAAAATCTATCTAGATTATAATATTTATCTCCTAACCCTTAGGTTCGGAGATTAATTTCGGAGGTTTTTAAAGGTAAAGATTTTATGAAGAAACCTACAAGATTAAATTAACACTTCGTACAAATTAAACATACGGTTTACCGACCTCAATATATAGGAAGTACTGCCGTTAATTAAATAGGGATAGTAAAGTCTTAAGTTGTAATATATGTATCAATATTCTTATATAATTTAATAAAAAAATAAATACTACATTAAAGTACTTTCGAAATAGTGTTAAACAGGCGTTTCACATTTTAATTAGCAAATATGAGTAAAGCTCCATGCGCAAGCTAATAAAACGTAGAACTTATATAGTTCATTAAATTATGGAACCTACAGTTGCTAACTAGATCAATATTCAGCCAATTAGCTATATAGTAGACACTGTTACATGTTAGATTACACATGTAATGCCTAGTCGGACTGTTATGTAACTTACACTTATGATTGATGTGGGTGAATGAACAGGCACCATGGCAACTAACTTCGTAGGTGAATTGAACATGGTACAAACGGCGGTTTCGGTCATTACGAAGGGTGTGAAGTTCTCAATTTAATTATTGGTAATATTGTGTGGTGACGGGAAGATGTTCAGGGTGACATGTTTTACTAAAACAATTTGAAGATTTTGTTAAAATCAAAGATTTTGATTAGGTTATATCACTTAGTAAATGTATGAGATACGAACAGGATCGCGCAACAGTTGTGTATTGGACTGTGCTCGGGTTCAAGACCCAGTAAATTTTTTGGTTTGTCTGTCAAAAATGTCAGTAGCAGTACGGTATTTGGCACAGGTACCTGATAAACGGGATAACGTTCGCCTTTTATTAAGTGCGACCTAAAATCTATAGCTGGCGAAATGTCGGTGTTATACACCGCTATCTACCCTTTCGGAGATATATGCATAAAACTATTATGTAAATATTAAGGACAATATATTTTGAGCATGCTCGTTAGTTACCAATATCATACCTTAAAACTTTTGTAATGGATGTTTTATGTAATAGGTAGAAACGACCATTACCGTCCCGTCATGCATGCGGTGTTTGCTTATTAATTGCATTTATTTAAGACCCCTGTACATGATATACGACATGTATGAATGTATTTACTGAGAGCAATCCATACAATAAATACATTACAACCAGGCGCGAAGCTGTCAAGTCTCTACTGGCGGGGTGGATAAATCCAATCTAATTATATTCTGGTTCATAGACAGAGGTCAGATATGGCCACGCCAGTTTTCTGGTGACCACGGCCAGTGCAACCTTGAATAAAATAATACAATGTATGTGAATGTCGCTCTGAGCGTTGCACGCGATCAGATCATTTCAGTTTACGTTCTGTTTTACTGACTGAATATACAATTTTATTACGAGACTAGACTCTTTAAAGTTTTTATATTTACAATTCTACTTGATTCACGGCTGATATTCATGTCCCATAAAATATATCTATTCTCGAGTTCGATCCTAAGACTTTTTTTAGTAATGTGGCATTAAACAGTTAAGAATATTGTGAATTTAATAACTATTACCATGTATGTATGAAACCTGGTGTAAAATGTTTTGTGTTGTGTGCTTCATTAAATAAATAAATATTGCTTGGTGTAAAGGTCAAGACAAATATAGTAAGGAAACCTACACGTCTGTGAGTTCCCCATAACGCTCTTAAAAATGTTTGTAGTCTACCTAGACTATAAACATTTTTAAGAGCGTTATGGGCAAGCGCGGTAGACTACAGAGTGACATGAAAAACCTGAAAAGAGGCCCGTGTCTAGCTGTGGGACAGATTGTTATATACAGAGCTGATACTCTGTAGATATGTTTAGGTATTGAGTACCATCTACATCATAAATCTCCATAAGGACCACAAAATCCTTTTTTAATTATCATTAATATTTTATTTACCAAAAGAATCGTTTTCAATCCTTAACTAATAGGAGATTTAATTTAAGCTAAGCGCCATATTGTTTTGTGAAATCGTTTTTTTCTTTTTTTTGGAAGAGTCTAATTGAATTAAAAAGTAAACTGTCAGTGTCAGTTTATCTCGGCGAAGCTAAAGCCCCAGAGAAATTATTCGTCTCGGGCCGTATTAAATTAGAAAGTGCTTAGTAAAATGGAAATTGTTCGTTCAGCCAGACACACCAAGACTTTAATCGATCATTTGTATCACAACTTGATATTTATCTTATGATGGATCATGCTTTGTGGAGCCGTGAAGACGCCTTGAAGAATTAATGTGCCGTTTCATATAGTGGGTTTATGGACGAGAATACAGCTGATTTTTCAATAATATCTTATCTAAATATCTGTCCAATTTAACTCACAGGTAACATAATACCAGTTTCAAGCCTTGCACAAATCGCGTCCTCCACTGTCTTGCAAATTTAATGGATATCGTCTGTAGTTTTATTCCTTGAATATTGTCTACAATACATGTATTATGTATAAACTATTCTGCTCACTGTTGCCGTCAGTTAAATATAAATTACTTATATCACCAGTCTATCAATTGTCTAATTTATCAGACACCGCGTAGGTGTTTGATCGTTTACCCCAGTTTCTACCGTATTAGTTCTAAAACAAAGGTTATATGACGTAACTTTTGTAACTAATATAATATTATATTAGTAAGTATCTACAATATAACTTTTATTAATGTAATATTATATTGAAATTGCGCACATAGGCTGTCAGACCAACATTTTCACTTAATTCTAATATTCGTAATATGTGACAGTCTAAGTAATAAGTTTGGTACAATCAGCGACATAGATTGATAAACATTTATGAGATTTTGAATTGCTTTATCATACACGATAATGTGTTGTACCAACAGTTAAAGAATAGTTATTTCAATCGCAATACATTGTTATAGATGAATTGTATTTCATAAAATATCACTATAGTATGTAGGTAGTCTATAAGAGACCATTAGACTGCTACGCAAAGGTTATAAATAAATCTAATATTCAGCTACTTTCTTCGCTGTGTGTACCATGGTAATGAAATCCAATATTGCTATTTAATATTAATTACCACACGTGTATTGTTTGAAACTTGTTTCAATTGTAGCGAGAGGATATGAAAATGTCCTGAATAGTTGAAATATTAGATATAATAATTATAAATTGTTATACTGTGGCTTTACAACAATACCACTATTTAAGGCTTTGAATCTTATTCAGTTGGCAGCAGACATTTAAGTTTGAGGTAGCCTATTTAGAATTAGTCCCTAGGCGTGTATTCCAAGTAATGTTAAGATTATTATGTTGAGCTTTCTGAAGTGATATGTTTAAGTGAGCCACGGTAAAACAGTATAATATAATACGTGTAGATACGCTTACTGAAGAGATTGAAGTGGTTACTGGGTTTCACACGGTAAGTAAGAGATTTTAATCAAATGCTTTTATTGTGAAAACAGTGGTTACAGGATGTTATTATTGCCAAATAGTACATAGTGTAGGTAAAATAACACTGCTAAGGCGTGTAAGGCGTATATTATTTAAGTTATATGAATAATAAACAGAAATGTTCGACACGAAGTATTTAAAAAAGTAAAAATATTCATCCGATAAGTAAGAGATTCATAGACTTACATACTTACTTCTTCTTTTTCATTCCTTTCATCCTATCTTTCATTTCTTTTATTAAGGGTCGACAACATGCGAATTGCAAGTAATATTTGCCAACTTTTGGTGTTGTAAGTGACCATAAAAGTTAACTATCTAGAGGGGCATTCGATTTATGAAAATGGAACTTTGCAGTCTGACAACAACACATTAGATTCGTTCTGAGTGCATGTGACATGAAGGAAATAATCTATACATCATATATGTTTAGTTAATTGCTTAATTAATTATTATAATAAAATGCAAGGCTACTTTTATGATTGCGTATAAGAAGTCGTAGATTACAACTAGTAATAGATTACTTCGTTAGTAGGTATAATAAATCATAACACCTAAAAACTACCTTACACATGGATTTCTATATTAAAAGCACTACTTTTATACTATTTAAAGGAAATTTTGACTTAAATATCCATAGGGTTCAGAAATAAAATAAAACTAAAATATCATCTATATATTAATACGTGAAGCAAAAACTTTGTATCTCTTTCAACGAAAATTGCGCGGGCGGAGAAGTATGAAATTTGGCACAGTTCAAGTTTATACGGAAAAGGAGTAGCGAATTCTAATATTTTTATAAAATATGCATTGGTGTAGTGTTTTCCATCAATTTAATGTATTTCTATACATTAAATTGATGCAAAAACACTACACGCACACAACCATGCATTTGACACACGCAGTCGAATCGCGTTCGTAGTATTTCGGCATTGTTCGCCTGACGTCGTGCAATTCTACGTAGCCATGGTAACATATACCTTATTTATATGTAATAAAGAAAACGAAAGTAGCAAGCTTAGGAATATCGGCAATGGAAAAATAGAGTTAAGGCAATAATAATTTGATTGAAAAATATAGGTAAAATAACCTGTGTAGCTTTGGCGAAATCTAAATGCATTCATTGATTGATTATAAGGGTAAAGTTATTAATAAAACCTTAATAACGATCAAACTTAAAGTTTAAATCAATTATGGTTGAATTTTGGCCACTAGGCGACCGCTAGTTTTATTTAATTTCCAATTTGTAACAAACATTTATAAAAATTTAATTAACTATATTAAAGGCTCAATTTAATGACAATGCTGGTATTTGTCTTACTGATTTATTACTGAATAATGATAATAATGATAATGATAATAGGTAATTACAATACTTTGAAACACGAACTGTTATTTTGTGGCAAGAAATAATAATATTACAACATGATTTTCTCGTTATATCCAGCATTTTTGAGAGATGTCGTCATAGTAAAAAATATCACCTTACTAAGGGGTTTTGATTGAGATACATTTCAAATCTGTTGTGTCGATGTAAGATTTGGAAGGACGTTTTTACGCATCGTCCTTTATACTTACCTTTTCCCCGATGTTACGGTTGCTTTCCAATAGCCATAGTTACGGATAGACTAAGACGGTGACACCACATTGTCAGTGTAGTGATTTTAACAAAAACCGTAATAAAATCAGTATATTATTAGTTAAACTTCAATGTATAACATTCGCGGAAATGTAACAACATTATCTTACTGTGGGTGATATTGATACGAAATAACATATCATTATGTTTATCTTTAATATAGCTACGATCTACAATAGTACTTAGTAAAATATCGGCCTATCGAAGTGCTCAGTGCTGAAACAACGCAATATACAGAGTTTAATGCGATTTATGACTATTCTCGAATAGACAGTCAAAATCAGGTAAAGGTTGGGATCGCATTTTAACAACGTGCTGCATATCCTTATGTTCTCAGTGTTTTGATAGCCATGTAAAAATCACTAAAAAAAAGAAAGCAAACCGTGTCTGTAAAATACATTTACTTATGCAGTACCGACTTAAAAGCTGGCTGAGAGATCATGGTGTTATTACTAGAAGCTTTGTCTAGAAGGCTATTTAGCGGGAGAGAGTTTTCAGTAAAGGACTGCCAAAATAAAAAAAAACTTGATGTCACAGAAAGCACCGGCATTATCAATATGTTTTTTGAACGCCTACTGCAGCGTACTGCACGATTGTTTTAATACAATCCTAAGAAAACTATTGAAAAATCTTGAACTAGTTTATAGAGTAACGGTGATAAAATGAGACGTTATTTTCTTTAAAAGGAATATTTAGAAACTGGGCAACTTGTCTCTGAAAGTGGATCTTAATTGATACGCTTTAAGCTTCAAAAACTTAGAACTTTATTGAACTTATAATCGGATTTCGTTAAGTTGAAAACTGGAGCCATTAAAACGTGAAGCTAAATATTTGAGCATATTGAAAATAAATCTGAATAATATTGTCTGCCGGCTCACGTACGATGTTTAATCTGTGTCGTCCATTTCCCGTTGGTATGCAACGGTGTTTCAATTAAATGCCTGTCGATTCGCGAAGCGACACAACGATATAATAAAAATTATTGTTCTGGAGGAAAAATGGCGTGTTCCATCCATCGGCAATTGTTTAAACAAGCTCTATTTGAATTATTATAGCGAGTCACGAGCGTAGCCGAGAGCTATGAGGTATTTAAAAAAATATTTTGTTCATTTTTCTACCTATGGCATGTTTAATATTCCGATGTTGTCTGCCAATTTTATCGTCCAAAAAATGTTCGGCGAATGTTGTTGTGATAATTTATAGCGGGGCTGTGGCACATATGTACCTACGACCTATTATTAAAAGTCTATAATTCTATCATACGTTATATTAGAAGGCTTTGATAATAATCATTTGGTTCAAGATGCTCGCAGAGCATGTAATCGACATCGATACCTGAATTCTTGTGGGATCTTATAACGGTCTGATCGGTCGGATCTGCAACATCATTGAACCAAAGATCTCCTAGGCTGGGGAATTGCGGGTTGATATTATGGCATGCTGCATTTAGCTAAAGATGAAGGATTTTATAAATCATTACTCTGGTGAAGTGATAATTGCTCACATTTAAATTGTCAAATGCCCTTATTATAATTAAATAATTATTGCTTCTTCATTTGATGTTTTAAGGTGAACCTTTTATTCTTGTCGCAAAGTTAAGCGTGAGTGCTAGTGCGAATTATTAATAACAGTACGGCTTCTGCACGGCATGCCGACATCTCGAAAAAATATCATAGAAAGAGATATCCCTTGCTGCCAAGTGTATACATCGGTATAACTCGCCACAATCATATATGACTGTCAATAAGAAAGTCAAAAGGCTCAAATTAGTTAGTTAGTTAATATTTGCTTCAAGGGTTGGCCCATTTAAATATTTCCAGCAGGCTAAAATTCTGTCTTAAGGCTACTTTTTTATTCCATAACAATACTTATATTAACCACTAAAAAATTACAACCAAAAAGATATTTTGCACCCAATAAACAACCATAACGTTTAAGTAAACTTTATTATAAAGCCCACGACTTTCCAAAGGAAAAACATGCAAGTGTTAAAAGTTAGCACCATATAAATGTGACATATGTTAAGTATCGTAACAGTATACTAGCACATTGTATCACCTACGGCCATTTAACCCTAGAGGCAACCAACCCTTGTGATACATAAAAGCACCCGTAAAACAGCTCCATGGGAGATATAACCGTAACTACATATGAGATACACGAATGATTTTTATTTTAAATATCGCTTGCTTTTACGCTTGGACATGTAACGATGTGAATTAGTTATGGGTTTATGAAGTTATTTTAAATTTAATGTATGGAAGAGATTAGTTTGATGTGTAGATATACATATATAACTTAAAGTATTACCCGTTGACGAAGTCCAATGCCCATGAGTCATATTTGATTATGATTGATGTGTGTAATTATATACAGGCGTAGTCATACATACCCGAAGGGTTAAGTAAAGGTAAAAACGCTTACATTATGGCTATATATCGCACTCTTAATAAAACAGCGACTTAACTCGAAATTTGAAAGTAAGGCAATTTGAACTTTAATTGTAAATGTTAAATTCTAATATTATATTTGTGTTAAATCTTTGCAATAGAGTTCAAATTTATTTAATACAAAATACTGAGATAAGTCTCTGTTTTATTAAGGGTGCGTATGTTTGTTAGACTACTAGTTATTTATTTTGAAATCTCCTGTAATAGGGAGGGAGCCTATTGCCATCCATCTACCAGACACAGTTCAGGATCCGTGCTGGTACTGAGAATTTCATGACAGAAAAACCCAATAACAGTTTGCTAGTCCCGGGAATCAAAACTAGGAGCTTTTGCACAGCAGTCGCATTCACTACCGCTGCGCCACCGAGGCACAATGATGTATGGTATTAATGTGATTATACATATCAACGCTAGCAAAAATACGAAACCATTTTTAAAACGGCAACACAAAATTGTAATATATATAATATGTAACGGGTATTAACGCGATCATGCATAATGGGTTACACCGGCCGTGATCACAAGCTGGCTGAAGTCAGCTTGTGACCACGGCCGGTGTAACCTGGTCGAAACGTCAAGCATAAAAAAGGTAAACATTATTATATATATGTATATCATGCAACGCGAAAGTTTAAAAGTTATTACAAAATTGTAATGCTTACTAGGCTTAAACTTGGGCTTAGGATAGCGGATTATTTTTACAGGTTAAACGTTCGTATCTATAGTAACACTTAGCTAGCTTTATAATATGTCGATATTTAGTATGAAAAATGTATATATAATGAATGATATATTACTATATATCTTTATATTTATAGTTTGTATTTATAATAGACAACTCCCGCTAGGAATAATTCCTACATATATTGCGAGGGACTTTACAAAGATTCAAACAACGGACACAAAGAACATCCAGACTCTCAACAACCATTTGTGTATGACACAAATTTATGTCCCGTGTGGGATTTGGACACACAACACACAGCGTCATCCTTGCAGTCAATAATTTTTTTTCCTTCGGAAACAAAGCTCTTTTTCTGGATGAAAAGAACCCTATGTATGACCTTTTTTGTACCCCTGAAAACGTGTATGCAAAATTTCATGGTAATCGGTCGAGTCGTTAAGTCGTGAAAGCGTATCAAACAAACAAACTCACAGTCGCATTTATTATATTCAGTTAGGATATTTGACTGACTGGTTGAAGTGATCACCTCGTCAATTTTATATTGTGGATTGAATCTCAATATAAGCAACGTAAATATCTGTATTATATAAACAACTTTGAAGGAGCTGCATTTTCTTTGTTGTAAAATTGCCACGACATTGATGTTATTTTAACTGTAAGAGTATACATATTTAAAACAATAAAAACCCGACTGCAGAAAAATATATATGGCCGCTGCCGCGACAAAAATACTGTTGAGGGCTGCCATATTTATTTTTACAGATCACGGTATAACTTATATCAATTTTACAATATTGACGAATCGGGCGGCACCTTATTTATTAAAATCCTTCAATCCATTTTATCTATAGATGCGTCAAAAAGTCATACATATAATGTACAATCGAAACATCTTAGACTGTTTCTGAGGTAGTCGAGTAAAAATAGAAATTGAAAGCGTAACAACTCGAATAGAAAGAAAACTACTGATATTATTGTGTCCATAAGTGGATAGTTCTTGTTTTGAAACTGATACTAACGCTATAACCAGTAATACGTTCTCTGAATCATGTCTTGTAGAAGTTTTCTACGATAGTGCTACGAGATTTTAAAGTTTTGAAACAATGTGCAAGACGAACGAAACAATATCCGCGTGCAAACAAACTAACGTATATTTTATTAAAAGTGTACCGTTTTTTTTAAATTATATATTAAATTATAATATTTTAATCTGAGAATTTATTATATGGTATGTAGTAAATTTTTGGTTTTACCTGCGTCCCATAGAGTACATGCACGAATATTATTATTAACACACAGTGCTATTACTGAGAATTCAAACACACAATACTCGTCGCTTGATTGCCAGCCAACGTAACGCTAGCTTATGCTATGTATAAATAATATTAATCATTAAAACTATACCAAAAGATTTCCATGGTACAAACTAATTGAAGTGTGAAGGGTTGTGCGTACATACACCTTGTATAACTTATATGTTGAATTAATTTCGGAGGGTGTTAAAATGTATGTCTATGAGATACGAAGTTTCAAGAAATGGAACATTCCCACGGGCGAGGGTACAAAACTTGAACTAACTTGTTAATAAAATAGAGTAAGAACTTCTCTGTTCATTTACCTAATGGACAAGTTTCAATTTTCATTAAGATCTGTTCATAGTTTTTAGAGTTCGAAAAACTCTTATACAACAGCTTTATCTGTCCGTCTGTCTGTTATACAACTTTCAACTCAAGAACCGTAAGAGTTAGAGACTCACGGTCAACGCCATTCGACACAGCATAGTTAATATATCCCCGAAATGACCATGACCTTTGACCTCTGACCGGTCAAGTAGTATCACGTGACCTTTGCATATATTGTTTTTTAAACTCTAAGATTTACGGCAATTCATTGCCATCACTCACTTGTTATAGAAGGAGAAAACTGCAACTGTAAATGAAATATCATGTAGTTCGTGATTTATTTTACATGATTCTATTTGGTTAATATATAGCTGCATATAAGTAATAGGGAAGTTGCCTATGTTCTATTTTGTACAATATTTGACACATAAGAGCAAGTATCAATCAAAAGAAATCTATTTGTACAATCAATATCAAAATGGATTACGAAATAAGATAGTTATTCAAATTTTAATATAGATATAAGAAAACGTTTTTGGGGTGCTTCAGTAAGGATATCTCGCTATATCCGCAAAACCGCATTTGAATAGCGCTGACGTCACAGTTTGCATCGTGTATCCCTTTTTTAGGTCATTTGACAATTTTGTCTACCAGATTTGAAACGCCTGTAACTTTCTTTTTCAGCAGTTTCCATTTTTTTGTGAATTTTAGTGTTAAAGTGATTATTGGTTAATAATGTCTGCTTTTATCTACATGTAGCACCCGACAGCTTCGTAAGTGACGTTACATAAATTTGTGCTTCCTTTCGTACGGATCATGAGATCTTAAGTTTGATCTCCGGGTCTAGTTGAGTAATCGGGTTTATCTAATAGGCATGCTCAATAGCAGCACGGGGGCTGGAAATCTGCTCAGCAGACGACTTAGTTCTTTTCCGAGTCATGGGACATTTAAACAAATTTGACAAAATGTGGTATAAAACTTCTCTACGTATCTCTTCGAAGAGAAGCAGTCTTGACTATAGAACTATAGTCTTGTTCTCTTATGCATATAAATACATAATTACACGTAAGTAATATCGCTCTTCTTACGCGTCTCAACCGACTGATCACAGCTAACCATTATATCGAAAACATTATTGCACAAAAAATTCCTTGGTGAGAAAATTATATGATACATACGTTAGATTCAGACAATCATATTGTACACTTATTTTCTGTATATAATATCAATAGTTCCAAAACAAAAAAATATACAGGTTACCCAGTACGTTTTCGGTTCTTTCCATTTAATCCCATCTTTAATTATTTTTCCTCAGGCTTAGTCAACGCGAGTGATAAACCTGCTAAAGCAATCATAGAATAGGATAAACTCTTTCCAATACAAATGTTACAGAATTGTTACTCAATATTATCATCTACTTATTAATGTAAATTAATTAAACGTTTGTAAGGAGAAAAAGGTGTCACAAAAATGTTCATCATGAATATTCATTTATATGCAAAATATGCGACGCAAACGAAAATATGTATGTTATTGTTATTAATATTCGTAAAATATTTTCCATAGCTATAAAAAATTGTTTTGGATATGGAAAACAAAACAACGTGTTTGTGAATTTTGTTTTGATTGACCAACTATCTGGTTTATTATATGAAATAGAAATATTATATAACGTATCGGACTATTGTTTGAAATTAGCAAATGCTGTGACAGCAAGGAAGGTTACTAGACTATATATTTATGCCGTATATTAAGAGTCTATGAATCCGAAAGCTTGACCTTGTTTTCTACCTTCATGTACATAGATCGATGTCATAAAATATGTGTAGTATTATTTTGGAGTGACAGACGCTAAGTATAATAAAAAATATAATAGCACAAAATACTAAAAAGCATCTTTTCAGACTGCTACGACATTTTATTTTGTAAATTACTCTCGTTCAAGTCACAAAAATATTTACGAAGCCCGTAAGTTAAAATGCGATCAGCTTACTCACCAGTTTTATTGAAAACACCTAGCTAGACTGATATATTGGCCATGCCTTTTCGAGGTAAGCGTTCTCATTTATAACAAATGTCAATAGCAAGCGTCTGATACTTAAATTCACTCTATAAAAATTGACACTCTAACCGATATTTAATCCCAACTCCAAAGCAATTAAATGAAATTCAATAATTACAATTTGAAAATGATTCAACCACAATGATTTACGTTTCGTGACACGTAGGCGTGGACTGTGATATATTGTGCAAACCTCTCTGTATGCTGATCTTCTAACCCTTAGTCTTGTTTGCAAAGGTCTTCCAAGTTAAAGGCCGTGAATCAATATTTCCTTATGCCCGCTTCGCTTTCTAAATCCGACCTTCTGAAAAAGTTTCATTGCCATAGATTACTAATTTACGATAAAACCTACGTCTTTTGTGCGTGCGATTAATATTTATTTTTTGAACATCTGTGCACACTTCGTTGATATTACTACCCACGCTTAATTGAAGACGTTGACCTTTTGTATTACTATTGATATTTAATAATCCTATGAACACAGTTATTCGTATAAAGCCGTTTCTTTGTATAGGATAGATATCTATTTCGCCACGATTGTGATTGTATTAGAGTCCCAACGTAGTCACAAAGGCTTAAATCGAATGTCCGCTTTTCGTATAAAACTGGGGATAGCCAATCGATTGTATTAAATCTACAAAAGAGGTATTTATTCGAGAGGATGCCGTCGAAAGAAAACTAGAGGGACGTTTTTGTTTACCTGTTGAATTCACAGGCTGTGTACCTACTAGTGTTGTGTGTGTTCGTCCGGAGCGATACCTGGTACGGTAGGTACGTCGCCATGTAACGAAATTGCAGCCCGTATCAATGATGTGGAAAATAACCATTTAAGCGAGCAGCACTCTGTAGCTGACCGAGTATATATGCTTATATTTTAATTATGCAGTCTTGTTCAGCAATTAATTTATAATACGGGCAATCGGTTTTTTGTTTATATGTTCCGGTTGAACGACAATGATGAAAGATACGTTAATTTCCCGTGAACTCATTTTAAGTGCAAATATTATTTATTGCCAATTGTGTCTGTTCGTGTGGGTGCACATATATTGTCATTGAAACATACACTATTATTATTACCGTATTGTCTTACGTTTATGGGAATGTTATATATTTTGTCTTCAATGCCTTAAAGACATTGAGAGAACCATCATCTTAGTCTCCCTGTAAAACGTCGGGGTAAGTGTAAACCTGAATAGTTTAATAATTTAAATAGTAGTAAAGGTTTACCCGTAGTAGTTTATAGTTAGTAATAATGGTGTTTTTAAATAAACAACGCGATAAAACCCGTATAAACTAATTCAATTTCAATCAGAACCTACATATTATAATGTAAATGATTTTCTGAACCGATCCAGTAGGTCTTTTTTCTTCATTTTTTTTCTATCCCACGCAAAAAAAAGGTTTAACCATCCCATCCATCTTATATAAACAAACCACTTTATATTACCACTTTTTTAATATAAGTATATTAAAGATATGATCAATAAAAAGTTAGATATCCAAATTAGGATTTTTATTGTGGATGAATGATAACGGGCCATATAATACAAGCGTATACAGAATTTACGATATTGGATCGTTTAATATGTAAACGCATACTTGGACGGTGTTATCTCGCAAATTGTAGCCATATTAGTTAATAGCGCGCAAGCTGTCGTGGTTCGCCGGCCCACCATTACTTCCCGCTGTTTCTATAACATCTGACACTCGCGACCTTATTTTAATAAATAATGTAGCCTGTTATTACATCAAATAGGTGCTCAGGAGCAGCGGTTTCGAGTGATTTATAGTCTCGCTGCCACCACTCACCACAATAAACTCGCTTTTTGTTTACCCCCAAAAATATTCTCAAGTTTTATCGTGCGAACAAAAACTTTTCTTGACTTAGGTATTTTATTTCCAAGCTTGTTTCATGGGCATGTCTTATCTCATTTTCAGTAAAAACTAGGGCTCGCGATGTTCTTGTCCGGTATTTGTATGTGTACATGTCTACGTGTATATATTTAAATGTATTTTATTTATTCAAGGCCTAGCAACACTTACATATAATAAACACGAAGCTATCAAGTACTACGTACTAGAGGAGACATCTCAAGTAAACGTTCTAATTATTGAATAGATATATACGTATAGAGTTACAGGTTACAGTTAACAGTATAATGACCACAAAACACAGAAATATGGTGTCACATACCTTATTTCTCTGTTCTGTGGTCAGGTCATGTGTTTATATGAATTAAAAAGAATACTATTTGAGAACAGATCGGTGGAAAACATATTTGTTTTAACCACATATGTCCACAGATTAACATACTTTGTTTTTCACTAAGCTCTAAAAGGTTTATTGATCTACACGTATGAAGCCAACAATAGAGGGATTGGTTGCCACGGACTGAAAGCTGGAGGCTTAAAATTGAAGTAGGATTATAATTTATCGGTGCGGTTGGTAGCGCGGCCGATTATCCGGCTTCAGAACCATTGGTGGCGTTAAACACCGCCTCGGAAATCGACTTTTGAAGCCAATTGACGCGAGTACTCCACGCTGCGTTTATTTCGCTGATACGAAGGCTTTTTAAAATTGGGACACAAAAAATAGCAAGCCTCTAAGTTAAATTGGGGCTTACGTTTAGGTTCGTTTGTTATTCAACATTCTTATTTTCAGACTACTGGATTTACTAATCTCGTATTTGTCCCAAAAAATTATCTTATAACAGCTGGATGTAAAATTTGTTCTACAGGATTTTCTGGATTGAAAGTACCCAATATTCTGTAGTACGAACAATAAGAGCGAAGCGTACGCTTTGAATAAAAAATACTCTTAATTTCCATCATTGTTTTTAATATTATGTTTCGTTGATAAAGTTACATAAATATGGGAGCTTGTGTCACTGTGGAGTATGAAGTGCTTGAGTTTCAATGTTTGTTTGAGCAAAGTAGTGTTGTATTTTTGGCACTACCAGAAAATTAGTCACAGCTCGAATTGTTTAGCTGTATTTTATATTTTCTTAAACTGTCACTTGTTGGTGTGCCAGAAAAAATAAATAAAAAAATAATAAGAATAAAACCTATAATTGTGTCTGGTCACCGCTGTGCCACTGCCACTTAATAATAATAATCATAAACCCCTCTGGGATAGTCGTTATCTCATGATGAGACTAACGCGATATCAAAGGGCACAGTACACTAGCTTTTAAAATACCACCTTCGCCTTGTGATACAAACAAAAAATGTATCACCGGGTTAAATAAAAGCGTACAAACTGCAGGGCAGTTTGTGGCGAGCTGAATGTGAGTGGCGACACTGCGGTCCTGAATGCCTCAGAGAGTTGGTTAGGGCTTCGTCCCCGGCTTGCCTTCACTGGTTGGCTGGGATGGAACTTTAAGAGCGCCAGTAGGACACTCAACTCTGGCTTGCGTTGGTCGGCCAGTCAGAGGGAGGCCGCTAGAGCTATATGCTTCGGGTTGGAAGTGTCATTTTCAAAGGCATAACTACAAGGAAACCCGCTCCGGGTCTCCGTTGTCAAGAGACTCGTGATGATGAAATCGGCGCCGCACCGCTTGACACCCCTAGCTGCTCATGCTGATGTTGCCCCCTGCTACTTTTAAGGCCTGTAAATGTCTATGTCGGCTATTTAGAGGGCCCATATAGTGAGTCGGCGAATCACCGTCTGCCATTCCGACTTTGTACTGAGAAAGTATATCAGGCAGACGCATTTTCATCCATAGTTACCATTATACCGGTCCATCAAACACCCATCCCCATAGACCAGAATAATTTGATTCCATATGTAGCAATAGTCTCCTACACCTGCCGCGGCTACTGTCTCGGTAGGTGTCCCATCTCACTTTAAACTAAAACTCTCGACGTGTTAGGGAAATACCCATGAAAGAGAAACAAATAATAATAATAATATTCTATCACATACACACAACACCATCTAGCCCAAACTAAGCAGAGCTTGTACTATAGGTTAATGAATACGTGATTCTACCGCACGTAACCATAAATGTCTAAATCTATGTGATCACGCAGATCTGAATATATTTCTAAGTTGTTCTGACGAATTATACATCTAAACTATTCGTAACTTGCCTAAGTGATAACCTTGTCTCTGCCGAGTAGTGAGCTAATTATCTAAAGAGAAACTAGCTAGATAAGAAAAGGTCAGGTAGAATAAAACGGGGTTGCACACTACATGTTAATATCGCTAATGAAATGTGTATAAGTAACGTACAGGTAAAGTGGCGCTGTGTTTATACTTCAACCTACACGGAAAAGTTACTACGTTTATTACACTTTCTAGTAATATCGAAACATGGAGACCATATTTCCACAGTTTTAAGCGCTGTAAATAATTTCGAATGTTTTAAAGTAAAGTTTAGTTTATTACGAATATATATTATTAAGTAACTAGTAAATTAATAAATATTTGTTAAAAGTATTTAGATTTTCGTAATGTAATAGTTAAAAGAGCAAATACTAAAATAAAAGTAAGTTTTGTTAAACTTTCTTTTACAGTTTCTAAGAAATATTTAAAAATGATCCAAGGTTTCTTAATATTTTCTCTTAGATTAATTAATTGTTTTATCTTTAAAGGACAATACAATACAATACAAAACCTTACTGAGATTTAAATAATAATAATAATTACAATTTTATTTCGCGTGGCATAGACGCATAGATAAATATCTTATAGATTAACCTACATACAATTTGTGTTAGTATTTATGTAACTTATTTGTCATGCACCTCTGGGGTGAGTCTTTGGCTAACAGCCTTGGCATAGCCACAGCTTTCGATAGGGTCTGGCACCGGTCTCTTCTTTCCAAGCTTCCGGCTTATGGCTTGCCACCTCAACTTTGCACCTGGGTTGCAAGTTTTCTGCATAAGCGTCGTTTTCGAGTCCTTTGCGACGGTCGCGCTTCCAAATTTATGCAGGTCAATGCAGGAATGCCTCAGGAGGCCGTCTTATCCCCTGCGCTCTTTCTTCTGCATATCAATGATATGTTGACTCTCGGCAACGTACATTGTTATGCGGACGACAGTACCATGCATGGGCGATATCTCGGACATCCTAGGGCCTAACGCGCTGACGTTGAGAAGAAAAGGCAGGATCTTATCGTTGAACTTGGCCAGACCTTGGATCGCATCTCTGAAAGGAGTGTCAAGAACTCAACCAACTCTGTGTGCTCTTTGTGCAACTCAACAGAAAAGTCTCCTTTCCGTCCCCTCCCTTCTGTGAAGAACACTACACTGGTGATACGTGAGAGCCTCTCTATCTTATGGATCTTTGCCGCACCCTTAATCCGAAAACCTATATCAAGAGCGTCATGAAGCAAGCTTCGCGAAAACTTGGAGTTCTGAACAAGGTGAGGCGGTTCTTCGCGCCGGGGCAGCTGTGCCTACTGTATAAGGCGCAAGTGCGCCCTTGCGTGAAGTACTGTTCTCATCTTTGGGATGGCTCCGCGCAGTACTTGCTGGACGTACGGGATGTACTTCCTCATACCTCTGCCGAACGATCAAGGCATGGAATTCTCTGCCAAGGCACGTGTTTCCTTCTCCGTTTAATCCTGGGTCCTTTAAGTGGGGCGTGAATAACCACCTTCTTAGGCCGTCAAAGTATCTCTACTTTGACGGCCTGAGAAGGTCCTAAACATCGCCTCAGCTGCTATGAAGACGATGTGGAGGCCAGGCCAGGCAGTTTTAAGTTTTGTTTTTTATTTTACTGTTTATTATCGTTATTTCGTATCAATATACTTTACTACTTAATATTTACTTGGACTATTTTTTTCCTATTTTCTATACTTTATTTAATATCTCAAAAACGGCACAAAAGTAGCACTATGTGTCTTGGGGAAAAATGTGGCAAATAATAAGATACTGCCATAAAAAATTCAGACCGAAAATGGGCCAAAATCAAAAGATATTCATATTTAAAGATTACTTCCCATACATTAAAAACAGTTTCATTCAATTTTACCACAGTGTAAGTGTAGCCTTATAACTCATGCTGCTAGAATTTCTTTCTCTTCAATATAGAAATCGAATGGCATATTCAGTTATATGAAATTACGACTTAAAATTTTTTAATACCCTATGTCCGACCTCTTGTATGGGAACGAACCACTGTGCGACGCGGCGACGGTACACCACAGCCTTCGGGCAAAAGTCTTCCTTTGTGAATACATGCAAAAAGCAAGTTGGAACTTGCACCGCGAGGTGCAGTACATTCGTATAAGACTAAACTAATTGTATAGTACAAAATTTTATAATAAAATTGAAATGAGTCACTTATGTAGTTATTACTTATGTAAGAAAATAAAGAAAATAAACTTTTCTAAGAAAATCCAAGTGGAAAATAACTGGCAAGCAGTAGCGATTTCCGTGACGTATTTTCACTTAAAATTTTTCAATATAAAGTATATTATTTAAGTTCTGACAAGCTTCGAAATTAATGACCCGCGTAGTTTGGCAATGTTCTTTGGCTTCGGGTACTTTACGAACACAAATTATAGGTGATAACTAAGCGTTATTGTTAAAAGTTTTGATATTTGCACACAGAGATGTAAAGTCATGAACTTTACTTAATATATATTGAGTAGTTTGCTTTAATCAATCTTTTGCAATCAAACAACTTCATTTGCAGCAAATTTATCGTTTTCTTAGAGTTGAATTGAAGAAAACTTATTCACGTAGCGCTTTGTGAGATCACTAATATAACAGTCTAGACGAAAACTTTCTAAACAGATTAATTAAGCTAGTTAAGTTAATTATTGAAAGTGTACACGTATTACGGCGGGACATTCAAGACTCGGATTTTAGTATTATTTGCTTGGGTTTAATGTTCGGTGCCATAACTGTCAACCTCGCTAGCGATTAAAAGAGTTTCTTATTGTCTTATTTTATGTTCTTAGGCTGCCAGTATTTCAAAGAATTACGTTGAATCTTGTCATAAACTAGGAAATTTTGGTCGTTATTAAAAACACAGGAATATCAGGAATACTAAAACAGCTTTGTTTTGGGATTCCTGATGTCGCAGATAATAAGCTAAGTACATTGAGAAGGTTTATTTTAAATTACATTTAGCATGGCAGCACGTAGTAAGCATTGCTAGTATTTGTCATGATATTTGTTTCATTATTGAGGAATAGAGGATAAACCTTTTCAAGAACATACATACATATGTATTTCTAAACGCTTACAATCCTTTAGACTAATCTATTGATTTGCAGTGGGTGTGCACTTAGGCGTGCATTTCTGCAACTCCGACAGATTTCTACCACCAGTTCTGTGCCCTTCTGCTCGCACATCATAAGAGAACGTGCGTGGAATACGATTGCGACAGACAACCGTAAGCTACTCTAAACTAGCGATTATCAATCTGAAGTATTACATGATGATCGAGTTCCATAATGATGAACATGATACATTGATGGCTGACGATAAATGTCGTTGATCGCATCTGAAAATTTCGCCGGCAAAAAATATAGGTAGCGTCATAGCTTTTCTTTTAAAGTATAACTTAAGATAAACTAAACAAAAAGTGTTTGAGCTTAGAGTCGCGTTTCATTTACAACCTTCAACAAGAAAGTTCATATTAAATTTAAAATATAGCTGTTAGAGCTTAGAAAAATAAAATACCTACCTAAAGTATCCTATTTTTAAAAGTGGCTCGTACGAAGGCTTTGCTTAAAGTAAATAACGTGGAGTGATTAGTGTACTATTATATAGCATATTATAGCAGCGATAGCTCAGTGGGGAGATCAACAGACTGCAATGCAGAGGGTCTCGGGTTCGAACCCACGTCGCGCACCTCTGACTTTCGGAAGTTATATGACTTTTCGAATTTATGTGCGTATTGATTGACAATTATCGCCTGCTCCGTACCTCAGAGAGCACGTTAAGCCGTCGGTCCCGGCTGCCATGAACATCTATGGCAGTCGTTATTGGGAAAGTCAGTACCCTCTAATATCCTGACACTGGTCTATTCTTAGGGTATCGTTAGCCGTGTAAAAACTGATATCCAGTCAAATCCGGTTAGACCAGAAAAGCCGACCCCAAGTGACTTGGGAATAATAAAGGCTAAGAGAGAAGAAGATTAGTGTACTATTATAGTAGATAAGGTTGTTTTATTTTGTTTTTGCATTTGGTTTGTAAATCTATGATTAACTTACTACTAGTTGTACTATCACAGATATACTGTAGAAAATATTAATATGTAATAGAAAGTGCTTTCAATGAACAAGATCATTCCTTGTGATTGTATATGTTATGTTAATTCTGTCGCTCAACATCAAGTACCCCGAAGCATCCCGTATAAATGGGAGCAAGCATTGTTACACAAAGTGTAAATAGTCTATTTGGCTCAACTTACCCGCCTCACTGAACAACTAATCCGTCGTCTAAATAACGTCTTATTATGATTACGAGTAAACCGTGTTTAGATGATCATTGGAGCGAGACGAAAGCTGTTTGTTTGCATCACTCACGTAGTCACATCTATTCCTCGAAATGTTTCTTTGTCGCCGGAAGGTGTTTTGCTAATCTGATGTGATCGTGGATTTGTTTTATTCGGAGAAAATTGAATACAGGCGTCAGTTGATATTGGTACTTCTTTATATATGTCAATGAATAACATCCATCTATGTAGGAAGTCTTTTCATTTTTCTTATATTTAGAAATCCATTCTTCGCTTCGGTGTTTGTAAATGAATTACTATAGGATATTATAGCAACACATTTGTGTATTTCCAAAGGACGTAGGCATTGATGTTAATAGTAAATGTAGTAGCTATAAGTATCTAGTAGTACCTTTTTATCGCCACAGTGAAGTCTATTTTCATCTTTAGGATACAGAAACTCCTGAGCTGAGAAGATCTTGGAAAACCCCTCGAAGTACATAGGTACCGGGCTTTAACAGGAAACCGGTGTAGTAAATCTGTTATTGCTTTTAACCCGGTAAGTAAGACTGCCGGAGGCTCACGGTAGGGCTACGCGGGAGTCCACGGGTATTTAACAAAAATTACCTGGTATTACTAATGGTCGTACGGCTAAAAATGACTATCAGGCCGTATGCTTGTTTGCCAAGTTTGTAAATCATAATAATAATTTGATGGGCCGTAGACCATAATAATAGTTTATAAAAAAATGCACGATTTCTGTTAGATCTTTTTCAATTGATCAATAGATACAAAGTAATAAAGCCTAATAGCTTAAAGTAATAAAGATAAATTATTGATTCTAATAATCTTCTTCTTTTTCCGTGCCTACGTTTTTTGGGGTAAGTTCACTTAAAAGATATAATCTTATTACGTTATGCCTTTTTAAAATATTATCAGCCTTAAGCATAGTAATAATATTTAATTTACACTTGATATTATAATTAAATCATCTCTTAAACATACAAATAAGCAGCGATAGCCTAGTGAGAGACCGTTGGACTGCCACGCAGAGGTCTCGAGTTCGATCCCAAGACGCGCATCTCTGACTTTTCGAAGATATATGCGTATTAAATAGTTAATTATCGCTTGCTTTAACGGCGAAGGAAAACATCGTGAGGGAACCTGCATATCTGAGAGTTCAAATCAAATCAAATCAAATCAAATCAAATCAAAATCATTTATTTGCTAATATGGGTATCTACATAAAGTTGTTAAATAAAATTATAGTACAGTTCAACCATATTACGCCTTGAGGCATGCAAATCACAATTACTTGCAAAATAATTCATAGCTGTTAACACAATTTTCGTAATTTCACCTTGGCAAATAACAATTAAACATAATAATAATGTCACAAAATTAATTAAAATTTTAAATGTCAAGAAATGTATTCTCAATTAAAATAACATGTATTAAATGAGGATTTCAAGATGAATTTGTTAATAAATGTCGAAGTAATAATAATATTAATAATTAAATTAGTGCACTAGTCACATGTCACATTAACAATATGTCCTTACATCCTCTATGTTCTCCGTAATGTTTTCGAAGATATGTAAAGTCTGCCAATCCGTACTAGGCCATTGTGGTGAACTATAGCCTAACCCTTCTCACGCTGAGAGGAGGCCCGTGCCCAGCAGTGGGACAGTTTAATACAAGGCTGATATTATTATTATTATTAAACATCTTTATGTTATCAGATTTTTCACCCAATTAACTGCTTAAAAAGATTAGCTCAATAATTTTATTAAGCCATGGGATAATCTTTATTAAGTCCGTAAACCATAATTCTGACGTAATCATCCTTTTTAAAAGCACTCGATCCTGCGCCCACCAAAATGTGTTAGCGTTATGGTGGCTTTTGGAGTAAAAGCATTTTACTTTTAAATTTTTATCCGGGAAATGCGTTGTATGATCATGAGAATGTTCCGGAATTGAGGATTAAGGATTCAAAAGATGGCCGTTTTCTTGTCATTGTCGGTAATGTCCACTGACCTCTATTTCACAAATTACCTAGCTCGTTAATCACTGGCCCGTTACTACCTCCTTTGTAAACACTACTGTAATACGTTAACGGAGGATTGTGAGTTTTTCTGTTACACCTAATTGCTTAATCTGTTTGTACAGGTGTATTTCTTCGTAATGTGGAAGGGTATAGCGTAGTGGCTATTATCTTGTATAGTTATTTCTGGGTGTAATGGTAATTGTATTCCATATGCCTAATAGGCTGGGTTAAGAGTACTTAAAGAAGCGGGTAGGAATGTGATAAGAGTGAATGGAGAAAGAGAGGTGGAAATCTAAGCGAGTGGAAATCTGTAGTCCTTATGTATATAAGTATAGCTGAGAATTTGGTATAATGCTTTCTAACACGGGTTGCAAATACACAAAGGCGTTCACCAAGGTTGGGGTTTGCGGCAATACGACTACAAATATGTCACATGGAACGTATTTACGTCTGTCTGCACTGTAGGTAGAATATATTGGTTCTTTTATTCTTACTTCAAAGGGTTTATACGAGGTGAAGCAGTAAGTTGAGGTAAGAGTCATAAAGTATCTATCAGTAAGCAATAAAATGGTAAGCTAAAATGTTTTGTATGTGGAACCAAAAATGTTGCTTTTCCTAACATGTTTTGTAATTGAAATTAAATTACTTTATATGGAATTCCGTGTATAACATTCGCGTAAACGTAAGACAACTTAAGTTTACGCGAATGTTATACGTGGAAATTAACTACTTTATGCAGATTTTATCGCATTAAAATCCGTATAACATTTTAGTTTACCAATATTTTGCTCACTGATAATATTGTTATTACGATTCATAATTTTAAGCATACTATACTATTCACAGAACAGGGTATACCGCTACTGCTACTTTTATTTTTTAAACAAACAGTATCGGACATGTCATTAGCATCGCCACCTCGCGAGTCTTTACCTACAGTTAAATCAGCGCATCTGTCTGATGATGAATTCGCTGATACGCTCTATTTGCAGATATATATATGTATATAAATAATTTTGCTGTTTAAATGACATTTTATACAATTTAAAATAAGCCCCAGAATTCACTATACAGTTTTACTAGTTTTACTATTAGCATACACTAGTATACGCTGTGGAGCTTCAACACTGGTTTGTAATAATCATTAACAAAATTAATAATTGCTAGAGGAAGTCTATCAAATGCCAGCTAGCAGTATTATATGTGAAATAATTTACTTTTATATTATGATGGTACAGTTTTTTTTTTTTTTAACAATGGAATTTATACTGTGGGAGACTGGTGCCTAAGCTAGGCTTTTGGCCTGTATTTCAGGTCACCAGGTCGTCCCCTCTTTAAAAAGAAGTGATTGGAACATGTTCTATGCGAGTCTTGTGAATTGTAATATTGTGTTTTGTGCGTGCGTGCGTGTGTCTGTGTGAACGTGCGTGTGTTTGTGTGAACGTGCGTGTGTTTGTGTATGTGTGTGTGTGCGTGCGTGTGGGTGTATTTGCGTGTGTTTCTTTTTGTGTGTATGTGGAACAGATGATCAGATAAAGTAAAAGTTACTCGGTTGCATTGCTTTACTTAGTCAGGACATCTAGATGGCATTTACTACACACAGAAATGTTGTAAGATATTTAAAGCTAATCTTAGTTGGCGTATTCAATATTAAAGTAATAGACAGACATTGAACTTGACGCCTAAAGGGGTAATGATATTAGAGATGAACAACATTATCCTGTACCTTGGTCTTGAGTCATCTGTAATGTATGCCTTTTTGACGATGGTTCATAAGAGAGCCTTCAGCGCAGTGAAAAAGATACTGTATTTAAAAACACTCTTATGAGGAAGCTTATCTTTAATAGAGGTTATACAGGAGTACTCGTGTATTCATAACTGGCTTTATTATTTTTGGCGTAGGTGTGTATTTAACATCTTGACTAACGCTCAGACCTCGAGACTTAAGACAATGCTTTTTCCATTGTGTGTGGTTTATGACTTAATTGAAGAGTTAGTATAAAGGTTATAGAGCTTTACTTTTTTTAGTACATTGCTGTCTTTATAGAGTGGACTAAATTGACCTATTTCAAGGTAAATAAGGCCCGAAAAGAAGAAATTAACCTGAGGTACCTACTTACTAATGTAATTACAGCATTTTCATTGGCCTAGTTTTGTTATCTTGTATCTTATGTGGGGGCCAGTCAGTGCAGACCGGCGACACTTCGACCTAGTGTGATCTTTTGTGACGATACTCGCCCAATAACGATTGCCATAGATGTTCATGGCAGCCGGGACCGACGGCTTAACGTGCTCTCCGAGGCACGGAGCACGCGATAATTGTCGATCAATACGCACATCATTTCGAAAAGTCATATTTCTTTCCGAAAGTCTGGGGTGCGCGAAGTGGGTTCAAACCCGAGACCCTCTGCATTGCAGTCTGTTGGTCTCACCACTGAGCTATCGCTGCTCTTTTTTTGTTAAGTACTAGTAATCTTTTTAGGGATCTCAATCACTATTTTTGCTGATATTTAGCCTTGGAATCAATACCTAGGAAGTCAATACGAATGTAAAAAAATAATAATTATAAAATACGACTATGACATGGCAGATTTTTTTTATGTTTTTGTTATTATCCATTTTGTATTGTTGAACATCGCATGCTAAAATATGCAATCAAGAATAAGTGGAAACGATATTATGCAACACATATATATTATTTTAGTTTTATAACATTTCTTCATAAAGCCTTGAGAACGTCGGTCGTATGCGCAGGGCTACCAAACAATTAATAATTAATAGGTATGATAAAGATATTTGTAAATATAATTAGCTTGCGAATTCTGTTTCAGTGATATGATTGTTGTACAAAAAATTGTGCCTGCTTACTCTTTATTAGCATCTACATAGATTTTGCCAGCGGCTTCGCATCTATCCCTCGGGAACAATATATCTTACCTTGATGAAAGGTCCTTTTCTGTACTCCTGACAGACAACATGTATGCAAAATTGCATAATGATTAGTCCAGTATTTAGGGCATGAAAGCGAAACAAACAAACTCACATTCACACTTCACTTTCACTGTTCATATGAATAAAACACATGTATTTCATAGTCGCTTCTAGTGTATATTGCGTGACGTTACATTCAACTATTGTATAAATCACAAAGAACTATCTGTAATTGCCTTTCAAATTTGTGTTGTCCGTGCAAATGTATCTGTAGAAATGTAAAGTGCTGGAGTAGTGCATAAACCGACTATGCAATCTCTTCGTGCAGACGTCATAAAGGACGATTAAGTGATTAGAAACGTTGGGACGATAGCTAAGCTGGCAATAACATCTTCATTGGCATCAGGTTGTAAAGGTATACGGAATTCTATGAACGTGGATGAAGGCTGCATGCCTCACAACATCTCTACTCGTATCTCTGCAAAGTCTTACGACTGAAAGCAGGGTATTTATTTAAGTTATGTTAGCCGTTGAGACGACCAACTACTTAAATTAGCTCTACATACGCAAACAAATGTTGGTTAAAGTAAGAGAAAATAAAATGTGTGCGTCAGGACAAGAATTTGTTTGTAGTTTAAATCATTTTATGTCTGTTGTTTCAATGTCTGTAAAGTACATCCCGTACATATCGTCCCAACGTAAAGTACCCCATAATACAGAGATCACTATACACATGCAGTTAAAGACTTAAAATGTATCCTTTACGATTATTCATAAGGGGTGCATTTTAATTATCTGCCTATTGTATTAAAAATAAGAATATGATAAGTACTTTTTTAGGTATTATCTTTACGTTAAAAATTGCAGATATTACTGAACGTTATATGTTTAATAGGGGATGTCATTCTTAACCCCAAAAATCAGTAAAACAATGTCAATGTAAGCCTACAAAATAAAACAGTTGTACGTTTAATTCGTTAAAAAGTATCCCTCGTTCTGGAACTAAATTGTTTCTGCGTCTGTCGGATTTAATAGTTGAGGCCGTCTCGCCTGGAGCAGTGTTATAGAGCAGTCACAGATTCAGAGTTACGAAGGGAACTGTACTTATACTTATAGCTAATCGCCCACTCGCTGTAATGGTATCTCAAAATTATACATAGCCAGAAAGTTCTCTATAGGTGAAAGCTTTCCTGCACACGGTTTAAGCATTAACATCTGTATAATGTCTGCCGCAACTTACCATTTGTACCAGACATATTTTTCAGTAAATTTTAATTATCTTTGTATGCAATAAGTTTGTTGCAAATGGTTGACTAGGTGTTCGATAGGAATATAAATATGTTCCAAGAAATAAGTACTAGCTGTCATCCGTAGTGACCGCTAGAAAGATGTGTATATGATGGTTAAATAAACAGCTATTTAATTCTTTCGAAGGCTTTCGTGCAGTGTAGTGTACACATGGCTGGATGATCGCATAAATAGTTCTGCCTATTTAATCATATTACAATATGAGCATGCTGTAAATGTTAAGCGCAAAGGTCACGAAATACACTAGAATAAGTCAATATATTATTCCTGTGAACTTGTAGTCAGTGGATCTTATATTGAAAAGATATCAAATATATATTTCTGCACGTGCGGCCGGTGTGCTTTCAATCTTAGTATGCTACGATGTGATTGGTTATGCACCTGAAATAACGTACACTTTAATATTAAAGATGTATACATTTGTTGCTGTAAATTTCTATTTTATATTTAGATTGCAAAGATTGCTACACTTATTGAGCGGCAGTGGCCCGCCAACCAGACACATATGGTTTTTATTTAAGTCTGGCATTGCGATTCCTACAATTCCACGATTCCTCTCACAGAATATCGACGTGAAGTAGCAGAGTTCCTACTGTTGTGTTTCGTTCGGTAAGCGAGAGTGCCGGAGGCCCAAGCACCCTCTTTCCCCGTTCCCGCTCCTTCTCCTTCCCACTTCCTTTTTCCTTTCCTAAAGGGTCGGCAATGCGCAAGTGATGCCTCTGGTGTTGCAGGAGTCCATAGGCTACGGTAACCACTTACCATCAGGTGGGTCATATGGTTGTTTGCCACCAAGGTTATATAAAAATAAAAGCCATGTATCTAAAAGAGAATTAAATATATGCGGACAACACTGCAATATAAGGCCTGACAGTGATCGGTACCGATAATACTCACAACAGGTTAGAAAAAGTGAATAAAGAAGATGATGAAAACATTCACAAGTCCATGATAGAAAGTATTATATCTTAAAAAAGTTGAATATTCCCCTTCCGAAGTAAAGAACAAAGTTTGGTAGGTGCAAAACAATTTTCGGTTGTTTGTGTTTTGCCCATCAGTCTCGGAATCTCAAGTTTTATCCGTCGGCAGCCTCCGCGGAGAGAAATTCACTTATTTTATTATTCGTCCTGTGTTGACCTCATTTTTGTTGCTTGAACGTAATATTTTATTCATTACATATTTACACTTGGACAAAACATTATGTTTGGCGTTCCGGTTGAATAATGATTCGGTTTGTCGATCGTACGCTCCGGTGAATATATTAAATCGGAAAATACTTTTGAATGAACATAAATAAGCTTGATTTATTGAAAGCAATTTGATTAAAGTTCAAACGCTGAATTAATTCTCGCTGTAGCCAATTTTATTGGCACCAAGCGCGAGAGCTAATCGTCATGTATCTTTCGTTTGCTGATTCAGACAAAGGGTTATTAGCACTTTGTTTGGAGGTAGGTACTCTAACGCAGGCTGAATGTTTTGTTAATGGCAACATGTAAATGGCTCTTTCCTATTACAGTGCATCTAAACGTATATTCCGAAAAATGAGTGTAACATATTATCATAAGTTTAAAGTAAATTTAGGTTTCTTTAAAAGTATAGATGTAGTGAAAATTGTTTTTGTTCGACGTTTGGCAATGAATAGCTCAGGTGAAAAATGTTGTATAATTTTCCATTCAACCTTTTCATTTTAGTGCTTTTATATGCTAAATGCTATTAAAAATAATTAAAGCATAGGCTTTCACAGAATTATAAAAAAAATATTGTTAACCACATTATTAATACCAAGATCACTTTTTTTATTAACTGTAATGTTAGAAACGGCAGTGGATTAAAGATAAAAAAAGAAACTTTATATCGAAAATTATAATTTTAACTAATTACAAATTGACAATAAAAATAACGACCGAAACTTAACAAATCGATACGAACAATTCAACAATAATTTACACAAAGTAATTTCACAAGAAAAATGGCTCACGTATCTTAATCACGAAACGCAATTGAACTAGCTGTTGCCACGACGAACGCTAACGAGCAAGTGAACTCTCTTCCCGTGAGTGCTTGTTTATATAGACGCGTTGACATTTATTACTCGTCGTCGCCTAATACCGTCAACACGGCCTCTCCTGACAAAGGGTCATCCACGACCCGGGAGCTTGAGGTGGTGCCACTCGGACCTGCAGCAGCTTCCAATGATGCTTCAAAGTCATTTAGATCCAGGGACGGCATGGAACGTGCTTTATCCGCTGGTCCCTGTGCTGCGGGAAGCGATGGGTCATCACTGATCTCATCAGGTTCATCATCTGTAAAGTTAAGAAAATTTTAAAGATCATTCTATGTCATTAACACCAGTCTCATAGCGTGGCATCCTCGTCATATACATTCTCATTTCTCTCTAATACGTTCACTTAATTCATTCGTCACATAACACACCATGTACATTTCATAATCAGTCTCACAAACTTCACCTCAAAGACGTCTCATAGTAATGAAAATAGGGCCCTTTTTACTTAAAGTAGCACGTAGCACGGTGATTGACGGTGCCTTCGACGTAGGCAGCTCCACTTAGGCGCTCTGGCGGTCGCTCTACTCGGCTGCTCCTCTCGGCCGCCTGTTGCACACGCGCTCACCCAGCAGAGCTGAGAAGAAAGAAAGAGAAAGAAAAGAAGAGAAAGAAAGAGAGAACTGAGTGCTTAGCACTACTGCCTCTGGACCAGTCGATCAGGACTCCAGGCCGACGCATACTTCATGCGCCGTCCTGCAGACGATCTCATCGTCTACCCATACAGTGTCACACACTGAAATGGGTCTGCCAGCCGCCAAAGCGAGCCCCAGGCTCAGAGCCTGCCGTGAATCATGTAGTACTTAGCACTACTGACTCCGGAGTTCCGGACCAGTCCATCAGGACCCCAGGCCGACGCATACCTCATGCGTCGTCCTGCAGACGATCTCATCGTCTACCCATATAGTGTCACACACAAAAATGGGTCTACCAGCCGCCGAAGCGAGCCCCAGGTTTTAAAACCTGCCGTAAATCATCCTGATTTACGCAATACTCACTATCGAAAAACGCAGCACACGTTTCCGGACACCACTCGCCTCACCATGGCACCATGTATTGTGCCGCGGCCTGTGTGGTCTTGCTATAGCTGCCGGTCAACCGCGTCAGCTTGTAGCGACCGCTCGGTAGTACATCGACCACCTTGTAGGGACCACGCATTCCCGGATCCAACTTCCCTGTGCACTGAGAAAATTTTATGACGAACACTAAATCGTTAATAGCAAACTCACGAGGCGGGCGTTTAGACCGATTTACATACTCATCCTGGTGGGTCTGGTTTGATCTGAGAAGATCTCTGGTTCTGCTTCTGGTGATTTCACGGAGGGCTTCTCGATTTGGCCTGGCTTTGTCTATAGCAATATCACGAACTAACGCACGAATAACTGGTGTTGTAGCTTCAGTGCCGATTAATAGATTTAAGGGAGAAGTTTGCGTTGATTTTTGTTTGGTGATATTTAACACTAATTGTAGTTTCCATAGAACTTCTGACCAAGACGAGCCTTTATGGTTAGTTTCGATGGGAATCATGTTAAGAACGGTCCTCACATATCTCTCTACCTGACCGTTGGCCTGGTGCATTTCAGGAGTTATATAATGAAGGTCGCACCCCATGTCATTAATCCACTTGGAAAATTCCTTGGACTCAAACATCCTACCCTTATCAGTTAGCATTAATCTAGGTACCCCAAACAGTGAGATTGCCTGAGTTACCGTGCGCTTTAATTCAGTCGCGTCTTGACGACGCATAGGGTAAAGCAGACAGTACTTAGTAAACGCGTCGACCACAATTAGTATGAATTTAAAATCGTCGGATAAGGGCAGAGGGCCCAATGCATCCACGTGTACCGTGTCAAACGGAATATCTGGTTTTTGCCATGAAGTTATGCATTGGTGAGGAGCTCTTGGTACACGTTTTTTTGAGATGCATATCAAACAATGACCCACGTATTTAGTCACAAATTGTCGAAGGCCTGGGAACCAAAAATGTTTTAAAATAAGGTCTACAGTTTTGTCTACCCCTACGTGTTCGTGTTCATCGTGAAACACTCTTAAGAGGCTCAACCGATGGCCCTTTGGTATGAAACACAAAGACCTAGGCTCCTCACCCACCGGAGTGTATCGGTAGTATAGAAGGTCATTACGTTCTATGTACCTACTCGAATCTAGGCTACCATCCCGAAGTTTTTCTAAAAGCTTACATGTCTCGTCGTCCGCTGCTTGGGCTATCTGAGCCCAGTTGCGAGGGTTTGCAATTTGATTAACCAGGGCTGGCACGGGTGGATTACGGCTTAGATAGTCGGCATGTGGCATCATTATCCCCTTTCGGTACTCGATGGTAAACTCAAAATCTTAGAGATAAATCCACCAACGCGCAACTCGAGGAATCAAGTCCTTCTTGCGCTCAGTGGACTTTAGAGCATTACAATCCGTGACGACAGCAAATTTCACTCCCACGAGATAATGACGAAAATGTTGAAGTGCTTTGACGACTGCTAATGTCTCAAGCTCGTAGGAATGATATCTGTTCTCGGCTCCCTGTGTCACTTTGCTGAAATAACTGACAACTCGTTTCTTACCGTCTGGGTGGGTTTGAAAAAGAACTGCTCCATAGCCAATACTGCTGGCGTCGGTGTGAACCTCTGTTGGCAGTTTGTGATCAAAGATAGCTAATATCGGTTCGCTAGTTAGGTATCCTATTAGATCTTGGCGTACCTTTTCTTGTTCATCTCCCCAATGGAAAATGACATTCTTCCTTGTCAGATAAGCAATACACGCAGTCTTACTTGCATAATCCTTGATGTAACGGCGAAAGTAACCAGCAAGGCCGAGGAGCTGTCTTACCTGCTTGACGTTTTGTGGTGGTGAGGTGTTTGCTAATGCTTCCACCTTCCTTGGGCTCGGCTTCACCTGACCCTGACTCACTAACCTACCAAGGTATTCGACTTCGGTGGTAAGAAAGGTGCATTTTCGCAGGTTGATAGAGAACCCTGCTTCAGTGAGTGTGGTAAGCACACGGCGTAGCAGGCTAATCCCTTCAGGAATAGAGTCACTTAGTAGCAAGACGTCATCGATATATGCCAGAACGCTACCTTCCTCAATGAGGGTTTGCAAGGTATCATTTATAATACGTTGGTACGTAATAGGCGAGTTTGCAAGACCATATGGCATTTTGAGGTATTCAAAATGATCTTCAGGAGTAACGAACCCTGTCAGATGGATACACTCTTCCTTAATCGGGATCTGGTGAAAACCAGTAGCCATATCAAGGCTGGAGAAGTATTTTGAACCTGCTAAACGATCAACATGGTCGTCGATCAGAGGGAGAGGGTATCGATCCTTAATAGTAATCCTATTCAGAGCACGAAAGTCTACGCAGAGTCTGTCTGATCCGTCGCGCTTCTTAACCAGGATTATTGGACTCGCATATTCCGACTGCGACCTCCTGATAATGCCTTTGTCCAATAAGTCTGATGTTATATCACGTACCTTTAGTTTCTCCTGGTATGAGAGCTTGTACGGCCTGTAAACTACCGGCGTATTACTGGTGAGCTTAATTTCCATTTCGCCAGTTTTGACAGTCGTTGCGGCAGTTCCAGCTATCAGAAACTCTGAAAATTCGTGTATAACGACCCTTAGAGTTTCAAGTTCCTTACCTTGTAGTGGCGTATTAACCTCAATGCTACCGGACACCACTGCATTAGCGCATGCCGACGTGGGTAAGTTTACCTCTGAATGGGTCAGGTACTGCTTGTTCTTTGTCCGAACATATGTGACTCCATCTCGATTGAGAACATCGGTACCAATGATGATTGGAATATTCATGCAGGATGCCGGCACAACCACTAAATCTACTTCAATAGAAATATAGTCAAACTCCATAGTCACCGTAACATAGGACTTTGACACTATCTCTTTATCACTAATTCCTTTGAGTACGCTATGTCTTGGCTTAGGGCGACATGGTAAATACCTCAATACGTCAGACGAAATTAGCGAAATATCCAACGCACCGCTATCGATGAGTACGTCAATAGGTATGCCTTCAACAACAGCAGCAACAACGCCCTTACGACCTCGCGGATATTTGGATAAATCAGAACAAAGATTAACTTTAGATTGATTGCGAGATTCCGATCGCTCCTTGCTAAAGCATTTATCCTCCGTATGGCCTCGTCTTTTACAGAAAGTGCAGATAACGTTAGAATTAAACTTCGAAACTACTGCAATTTCTGAAGGCGCTTGGGCGGACGGTTTTGACTTCTTAGGGCAATTGATTCGAAGATGACCTTTCTGTCCTCAACCAAAACAAGACTTCTCACTATTACTAGCGGTCCTATTATAATTAGGACGCTTTTGTGAGATAGGTTGAGGACGCTTATCATTGAGAGGCTTACTAGGTTTCGTGTATATTGACAAAAACTGTACTAACTTATCAGACGTTAAATCCGCATTAGCGGCGGCCGCCCGTACTTGAGCGTTATCGATACCTCGTATTACAATAAGAGTCCTCAACTCCTCGCTTAAGCCAGTCACTACTCTTAAACGTAACAAGGTACGTCGTGCGTATTCAGCATACGTAGCGTACCTATCCGACGTAGTCTTCATGGCTTCAAACAAAATATTGGCAAAATCTAACTTACTAGGACAAAGTGGAGTAAACTCGCGCCTAAAATTAGACCATGTACGGTCGTTTGTTACCCACTCAGCCAACCAAACCTTAGCATCTCCTTTGAGGCACGAAGCTACTCGCGATAAACATTCATGGTCACTCCAATTGTTCGCGTCTCTAGCACGTTCGACCTCCTCACACCACGTATCTATGTTGTGAAGCGACGGATCAAAATTAGAGACAAAGTAATTGTGAGACTTATAATTCGGACGAATTGTGCTTATAGCCTCCATCAGAGATTGGGCTAAAGTAGACGCTTCAGAGCGTTGACCCGATTCGATAGACCGACCACGGACCCCCTGGTCCGTAAGACGGGTTCGTGGCGGCGTAGTATGAGACTTCACACATGAATGCCGTCGCATTTCACCCGAGACCAAATTTTTTTTTAACCTGGCCCCGTCTAGACGGCCTGGAAGCCGGAGAACGGTCACAGTCATGATTACATTGCACATAGCGTTGCGACGCTGGTGAACGGCGCTGTTCCAAATCCCTAATCCGGCCACCACGCAATCCAGGGGAGCGCGAATGATTACGATTGCGAAGCGCACTCGGCGAACACGATCGAGAATTGTCACGCGAACGCGTCCTGTCCCTATCATTGCGTCGTGGCGTTCGACTCCTAGCGGAAACCCGTGGATGAGATCGCAATTTCTTATACTGTGAGTTACGACGCGAATCATCGTGCGAGTTCTTACAAGATCCACTACGCGAACGATAACGCGAGCTCCTGATACGAGAGCCACTTTTCGAGCGACGCTCTGATCGTCCACGTGACGCAGATCGCGGCATTTCACAAACACAGAATGATTCAATAAATGCTATAAGAGGGTACTTACGTGAAATCACACTTGCCTATTCAACACAGAATTATCAAGGAACTTTTGTTTAAATGTAGGTAGGCTTTGTATAGTTTCGGTGTATTTCGCAAAGGCCTTTACGAGCTCTTTATCCCACTTCTGATGTTAGAAACGGCAGTGGATTAAAGATAAAAAAAGAAACTTTATATCGAAAATTATAATTTTAACTAATTACAAATTGACAATAAAAATAACGACCGAAACTTAACAAATCGATATGAACAATTCAACAATAATTTACACAAAGTAATTTCACAAGAAAAATGGCTCACGTATCTTAATCACGAAACGCAATTGAACTAGCTGTTGCCACGACGAACGCCAACGAGCAAGTGAACTCTCTTCCCGTGAGTGCTTGTTTATATAGACGCGTTGACATTTATTACTCGTCGTCGCCTAATACCGTCAACAGTAATATAATTGAATACCTAAAAGAAAATGTTCGGCAAAGTATTCGAAGGGAAAATATTGTGAATAAAAAAGTCGTTTACAGGTCCCATTAGACGCTCTGAAAAAAGGTTAAGGTCCCTGAGGCCCGGCGACCGCAGACGGCCGAAAATCCGCCGCCCTTCAACTATGATAGAATTATTTTACCTTTCTTTGAAACCGTCCAAATAATTCCTTGATATTTCTTTTTTGTTTGATTCGGAAATATTATATTTGTGAAGTGTTCGCCGCATGTTTTCGTTAGTTTGTTTTGCATATTATTTATGTAATAAATATAAAGCTTCGGAGATTTGTAAGTGTAAGTGTAAGCTTACAGATCTTCGAAGGGTTAGGTAGAGGCACCCACATTAAGCTAGCTATATAGCAATCTTATTCCCGTTTACTTAACACATTTACAAGCTCTATGTTACTATTGAATGTTTCCTAATATATTCAATAACTCTGTCCAGGATTGAATTTAAAAGCTAGTAGGCTGTGGCCAACAATAAGTGGAGAAATAAAAAATATTTTTGAACAAGGCGAGAAAAGAATTCAGTCCTCGAAGTTATTTGAGTGATGTCCCCCGTAAAAGCTTCTTTTTTGAGAAAGGACTGTACTGTAACTCTCCACTAAATTCAGCTTCATGTCCATCGTGACCTGAGTTCGGTACTCAGTAAAGTGCTTGACGAGCGGTCAATCAGCCAATCGGAGTTAAGAGCAAACTTATGTCATGGCACGAATGAAGCAGTATATTAATATATGTTTGTAGTTTTAGTAAAGATATTTACGAATACCTATATATTTCGTAGTTTTATGCATTACATGACATTTATTTTATAGTTGCTGCTTCAGTCTTTTACGTATGTTCTTATTTTATAACCTTCTAGAACATGTTGTCTTTTAACAAAAACAATTTTCACGTATAGCTGGTAGTCCTTGATAACCGTGATTAAATAAAGAATACACTTCTGTTTTATTATTTAATTGGTTTAATGGTAAAAATAATAAGTACAATTGTTTCCTGAATAGTTTTATTTAAAAGATCAGCCTTCTATGTCAAGATGCCTGTCGCTTAAATGCTTTATTTTGGTAGGTAAACCTAAACAAAAGCTCTTTCACAATTACTATATTATTTAAAGTATTGAATTACCACATAATGTAGCAAGACAACCAGCGCTTTAATATTTAAGTATTTGCAATATACCTACGCATATTATAAGTACTTACTTTACGAGGAGGTAATATATCTCGCTCATATTTCCATGCAAGAAAGTATTCATCTTCCGCGTCTGTCGTTGAGTAGTGCGTTCGTTTTTAATGAGAGCGCCGAGCCCTCTCCTTTCTGAATAATTCCTCATTAGGTACGCTAGCTTCGGTCTTTTATATAAAGAAACGCAATATTATATAAATACTTCAACATTTTTATACCTGTCTGTGACGTTCTGCTTTATACTTAAATGTTTGCTTTTTATTTGATCTTGTAGACCTTTGTTCTATCTTATGAAATTGCTCAAGTTTTGATGAAATCTTCTGCCTGTCTCATTCAATTATTTATGTACTATTTTCTATGTAATTTCGCAGGATTTATTTTGTTTCTTAACAAGATCGTCGCCGTCAAACAGCGTGCTAGGCAAATATTAAATAACTATCTATGTATGTACTATCTGTGTAGTCATTTGATATATATATTGCTATAACATAATACCAGTTCTATTTATATTGCATTACACTGACTGACTGCACCTCCGTTGGGCACTCAGAAGGCTTACCTTCTGAGTGTGACAAGGAGTAAGCCATAGTCTACCAAGCTGGCTTCGAGTGCATTGGGAGAATATACATATCATCGGGAATATTATGGAGAACTCTTAGACATGCAGGTTCCTCCATAATGTTTTCCTTCACCGTTAAAGCGAGAATTTAATACGTATGTATATAGTTTCGAAAAGTCACAAACCTTGGCATAGTCCTCTGCGTGGCAGTTCAAATGTCTAGCTATCGCTGTTGTTGTACTACATGTGATTCCGAATATTATGTTAGGTTAATAAGATATTGTATTAGCTGTGAGGTGTTGTTTACATCATTAAATCCAGTTGTTTGGTGTCCTTACAAGAAGTAGTAATACCCAACAATCTACAATAACAATCTGCTAAAATGACCCTACCATGTATGGTAAATAGATAATAAAGTCCATGAGCCAACGCCACCATCCTTGCTACTACTATTAACAACCAGTCTCTATTTCAACATTGAAGGTATTAGGAAAATCACAATTATAACTTAATACATTTATTACTCAGCCGACTCTCGATAATTTGAAACTCAAGGAACCAGAGATAAATTTCAAATTACCAAGAGTTCAAAATAACAAGCGTTTAAATAACCACAAGGGGGAGGAGGGACTCAAGTAAATAAGAATTTGATCAAAATTCGTGATTTATTATTTCTATATTATTATTATGTATTAACAATGAAATACAATTATTCACAAATTTTTATTACGAAAAGAAGTCTGTAATCTTTTCTGAGTGAGCGACTTCAGTCTATTATTGTCCAAAGAATTTTCGATAGTGGTGAGAGCAGCGAAGTAATCGATAGAAGATATGTAAACAATCGACAGGTCTGTACATGTATGTAAACAAACGACAGGTCTGCGCATGATAAATTATAGAGAGTAGGGAAGCCCGGATTTCAAATTATCGCATGTTGGCGAGCAAGATACTATTCCTTCAACTTCAATTTACCGAGGGGACCAATTAACATTGATTTTATTAAATTTATCGAGTATTTTCAAGGGACCGAAATAATTTTCAAATTATCGAGAAATTCAAATTAATGAGTGTCAAATTATCGAGAGTCGACTATATAAGCTTAAATAGAATTTCACTCGTCAAACGCCTGATCAGATATTTGTCTCCAATATTCCCCAAATCTAGAACCACTTAAATCGCCTTTTTGATTTAAGTCTACAGCGGACGATATGAATTTAAGCTCGGCAAGCCTACATTTTAAATTATTAATCGAACCGAGTCGAAGCTCTCGTTTAAGCCAAGGTTAAAATATATCCGAAGAACTAGGTTACTAAATTTTACCCGCGGCCTTGCTCGCATAAATGTAGGTTATGTTAGGGTCGTAAAAGTACTTTTTTCTAGATGAAAAGTACGCTATGTCCTTTTCTGTACCCCTGACAATGTGTATGCTAAACTTCATGATGATCGATCGAGTAGTTAAGACTGCGCCGAGCGTAAGACAGATAATGACAGAGTTCGTGCGGCGCATATTCAAATCAGCGCGCGGCCGCCATAGTAAAATTGTATGGAGGATTTGAAGTGCTTTTTTGATAAATATGTATCTTTATTGTCAATCAATAACTTAAATATTTGGGACGGACAAATTGTAATATAACTATATATGTTTCGTTTAAGCTGTAAAATAGGATAGATTTCTACTGTTATAACTTATAATCTAAAAATCACGTAACACGAGCTTACGTTTTTGCATTTTTCGTGCAAACCTTACGTAATTTTGTAGGCGAAAATATTAATTATTTTAGGTTTTTTACACAGAGTAATTGTAAACATATTCATTGTTATGGTGAATGTATATTTTATATTTGTATTAAACAAAAAGTGTTGATTTTATTCATTTAACCGTGACCGCCCGTTTTGTTACTTTTCGCTCGGCGCAGTCTGGCAAAACAAACAAACTTACATTCGCATTTATTATATTAGTTAGGATAGGATTATAACACAGACGTGGATGAATACACGCCGTGGAGTAGTTCTTTAGATAAATGTATAGCAACTAGCCGAGTGTATTTTTTATGAACACAACAGGAGGGCACTAGAGGTGAATAGAAAGGTCTTTATGTAAATGTTTAATAAACTCTCTTCCGCGCCGAAATGAGTTGAATAAATAATATGAATGCCTTTAGTGTTGATCAACTGAGATTTTTCACTGCGTACCACTTCTCGCTTTTTCTGTTAAAACTTTTATTTAAATATAAAATATTAACAAGTACGGTAATACTATGCTTGTAATTATGATATAATATCTGCGCGGTATAGTACATATTGCCTAACATAGCAAGTCTTAAAATCTGTTCTGTTATTAACGAACTGTTAATTAATAACTATACGATTAATTATAGACCGGATAATGTTTTCGAATATTATCGGGAAATGTGTTTTTGTACGAACTAAGATTTGGCAGCTGTTGAACGAATCGCTTTTGTGTGCACTTTGATTGATAAATACAGCGCTCTTTCTAAGACTTTAATGTAAATATCCCGAATCATCGATAGACGTAGCTATATATCTGTGACGGATCATTTAATTTATTTAGTAAATAAATTAAATATCTAATTGATAAAGTACTAGTCTACATGTATTCTTGTTAAGCTGAGCTTATTTCATAGCATAATTACTATGAATGGTGTGTTGTGTATATACACAACACACACAACACACCATTCATAGTAATTATGCTATATATATATATATATATATATATATATATATATTATTAGTATTGGAGGGAATTGAATCCATTACCTTTTGATCGCAAGTCCGATGCTTTATCTATTGGCCTACTGCTGCTTAAATGTAGGTATGTGTTACTTTAATAATGTTCTTGTAGCAGTTATTGTTATTTTTAAAGACATCTCCCGCACTAGGAGTAAATCCCGTGTCGCGGAGGACTTTACAAACTTTAAGACAATGGACACAAAGAACACCCAGACTCTGTAGGGACAACAATTTGTGGATCACACAAAGTTTTATCCCGTGTGGGATTCGAACCCACAACACTCAGCGCAGTGGCAGTGGCAAGGCGATCACTTAAACCACTACGCCATCCGTGCAGTCAAAATGCTTTACAAATATGTACGATAGGATAATTATGTAATGTTACGGTCGATATTCTATAACATACTATTATGTTCATACCAAGTGTTGTCGCACCGACGACATTCTATTCTCATGATACGTTACGTTATAGCGTACAACACAAACTGTGATAGTCTATATCGATAAAAATGCTATACGAATCCATTCACGCGGAAAATGTGAACAGGAAAACATCTATTGGAATTTTCGCCAATATTCTGTCTGCCACTATGATAGATTTTAGTTTGCTATTCAATACCTTTCACGTGTATCGTGATATGAGAGTAATGTGGTATTTTGGGAACTATACACATTTCCTGATATGTTAGTGGACAGTTGCAGTTATAGCTTGGTTTTTAACATCATACATCCAGTTTACTGTAAAATTGTCAAATTTTGTACGCCGTATGGTAAAACATGTAGAACTTATTATGACTTGACACCTTGCACGCAAGCTTATGTATTACTTGTATTGTATACTCATGTTTCACAAAATAAATGATCTTTATATTTATCTTTAGCGTTCGAGTAAATATAGGTTGGTGAACGCCACGTATCTTCGGAAATTTTATGCTTGACTCTAAGGATGTGTTACGTGCTGGGTTCGACGGATAAGAATATAAACAATATTACCGACTAAAACACTTTATATTCAAACACACAATTTAATTTAAAACACAACAAACACTATACCACACTTTTTTCACTGTACTGCTTCAAACTCCGTAGTATTTCCGCTTCCGTTCGCTTCGATGAACACTTGATCGCTTACGATTGTAAACTCACTCGGCGGTGCGCGTGCGCCCTATTTATACGCGGGTAAAGCGCTTCTAGAGCTTTCCAGCAACGCGTACTCGGCATGTAAACAGCACGATGATTCGAGAAAGTACCAGCATTCTCTCTAAGATTCTCGTACCGTACTACGCAGTTCCGTAAGATGTCAATAGATGGCGGTGTAAACTATTAGACGGAACCGCCGAGTCCCTCCCACAATGCCGAGAGATGTCACTGGGCGTAACACTGCCCCCCTCTTAGACATGTTCGTCCCGAACATTGTTGGATCCGTAGTAGCGTGCCAATCGATCCACATGAACGATCTTTGGTGTACCCCGTGGTCCTTTCTGGATCCGGTAGGTGACGTCATTCATCTTAGTGACTATGCGATAGGGTCCATCCCATTTTGCCTGCAACTTAGGAGATTTTCCTTTGCTGCGTGCCGGATTATGTAACCACACCAGCGATCCTTCCTCGAAGCCTTTATTGCTCGCCTTCCGGTCGTAACGGGTCTTCATCCTCTCAGACATCTGCTGACCGGTCTGTCTGATGTGCTCGTATACGTCATTCATCCTGTTGCGCAAATCATTCGCATAATCTGTTATGCTGCGTGGAGATTCAGGTGGGATGCCGGTGATCAAGTCTGCAGGTAATCGTAGTTCCCTTCCGAAGTTAGCGAAAGCAGGTGTTACTGATGTGCTTTCGTGAACGGCACTACGGTATGACAGGAGAAACGGTTGAATGTGTTTGTCCCAATCCCTTTGTTTGCTTTCTACAACTTTTGCCAGATATCTTTCCAGAGACTGGTTAAATCGTTCAACCATGCCGTCTGATTGCGGATGATAAGCGGTCGTTCTCGTTTTGTGGGTACCCATCACCCGGCATGTCTCCTTAAATACTTCAGACTCGAAGTTCCGACCTTGGTCACTGTGTATCTCTAAGGGCACCCCGAAACGACAAAAGACTTCGTGGACTAGCTTGTCGGCGACCGTAGATGCCTCTTGATTGGGAATCGCAAACACTTCCGGCCACTTTGTGAAGTAATCCATGACCACCAAGAAGTACTTGTTCCCACTTTGGCTTTCAGGAAACGGTCCGGCAACATCTAAAGCTATACGTTCCCACGGGGCTCCAACATTGTACACCTTCAATGCACCCCTGCTGCGAGTGTGTGGCCCCTTCACGGCGGCACAACTCGTGCATTTACGGCACCATTCCTCAACGTCTTCTCGACAATGGATCCAATAAAATCGTTCTCGGATCTTAACCAGAGTTCTCTTAACTCCCATGTGACCTCCCGAACTCCCATTATGATAGAGTTGTAAAACTTCCGGTACCTTGAGCTTTGGCACGACCATTTGCAGATGACACTTGTCACCTCGAGCATTCTCCCATTTCCGGCACAGAACTCCATCCTGGATAACCAAGCTTTCCCACTGTGCCCAATAACTCTTGGTGGTAGGGCTCATTGCCGCAACTTCACTCCAGTGAGGTCTCGATACACCTGTTTTCTTCCATTCGAGGATGGGTCTTATGTCTTTGTCTTCTTGTTGCGTTCTCTGCAAAGTTTCCTTCCAGTCTTCGCTAAGATCCGTCCTCAACATCCTCACTAGTCCTTCCTGCTTAGCCTCTTGCCTGGCGCAGTGCTTACACTGGTCGGGACACGGTTTACGTGACTTGCCACTACGATGCTGTATTACGAAGTCGAATTCCTGTAGTTGTTCAATCCATCTTGCTACCTGTCCTTCTGGGTCTTTAAACTGTAGTAGCCATTTCAATGCAGCGTGGTCAGTTCGCAGGTGAAATTTCCGTCCCAACAAGTATTTACTGAAGTGCTGCAATGTCTTTACGACAGCTAGAAGTTCCCTTCGTGTGACACAGTAGTTCCTTTCAGGTTTGGATAGGGCCTTGCTGAAGTACGCTATTACAACTTCATGCTCTCCTTTACGTTGAGATAACACGCCACCAATGCCGGTGTTACTGGCATCTGTATCTACTATAAATTCATGTTCATTGTCGGGATAGCCTAGAATTGGTGAATTACACAGATGTTCCTTCAGCTTCTGAAATGCGACGTCACAGCTCTCATTCCAGCAGAACTTTATCTTATCCTCGGTGACCTTATGCAGAGGCCGGGCGATGTCAGCAAAGTTCCTTACAAACCGTCGATAGTAGGAGCACAAACCAAGAAATGCCCTGACTTGTGTCTTGTTCTCCGGAACTGGCCAGTCCTTGACAGCAATGATCTTATCCGGGTCCGTTTGGATGCCTTCTTCGGAGACCACATGTCCTAAGAATTTCACTTGCCGCCTGAACAACGCGCATTTCTTTGGACTTAACTTCAGGTTGGCTCCTCGAATCTTCGAGAGAACGCGTTCCAGGTTGCGAAGGTGATCCTCGAAGGTGCGTCCTACTATGATAATATCGTCCAAGTAGACCAGGCAGGCGTCTCCAATCAATCCAGTAAGTACCCGTTCCATCAATCTCTCAAAAGTGGCAGGGGCATTACACAATCCAAAGGGCATGACGTTAAATTGCCACAATCCTTTGCCTGTGGAGAATGCTGTCTTCTCCTTATCTCGAGGATGTATCTCGACCTGCCAGTAGCCACTTTTTAGGTCTAGTGTAGAAAACCACTTCATCCCCGTTAGCGTATCCAGAGTGTCGTCAATCCTTGGCTACGGGTAACTGTCTTTCTTTGTGATGTCATTTAGCCGACGATAGTCCACACAGAAGCGCATGCTGCCATCCTTCTTTTTAACCAAAACCACTGGTGAACACCATGGACTGGACGAAGGCTCAATCACACCTTCTTTCACCATACCCTCGATCATAGTGTCAACTTCATGTTCCCGTGCCACTGGTACACGTCTTGGTCGCTGGCGGATCGGTACCTCATTTCCTGTGTTTATTTTGTGTTGAACTAGGGCAGTCTTGCCTATGTCAGCATCACTTGTCGAGAAGATGTCAGCAAACCGGTTTAACATCATCTCAGCCTTGTTCTTTTCTTCTCTCGACAGGTTATTCTGGCAGTCTTCCAAGAGAGAAGATACGTCGTACCTTGCCCCTTGAACTTTGGCGTTGGTAGGCTGTTCATGGCATCTACGCATCCAAACTGCTCCTTCACAGGTTCCCAATATCGTGCCCTTCTTGAGTACCAGTTCTTTGTCGCTTGGGTTCAGTGCACGTACCGATGTAACGTTGGTATTTCTAGCCAGAGTGCGTGCAATCTTCCATGAAGCATCGTTGTCCAAGCCTTCTATAATTACACATCGATTTTCCTGATCAGAATTCCTTGGTAGACAAACCGGTATGATTGTTTCCGACCTCGGACGAAGTACTACTTTCTTCAGGCAGTACACTTTGCCTGATGATGCGCCCTCCATGAATACTTCTTCTGAGCCACACTTCAATACTCCTTGACTAACGTCGATCTCACAGTGATGCTTCCGTAAGAAGTCTAAACCCAGGATGCAGTCGTCCACTATGTCAGCCACGATGACGTTGTGGCGGTAAATTATATTACCTAGTTTCATGTCCACCCCCTTCTCACCTCGGACGGTTATGTGCTGACCGGTAGCTGTTCTTAGATGTATACATTCATGGTTCCTGTAGTAGTCCCCAAGAAACCGTCTTGCTAGTCGGAAACTGACGACTGTCCGAGAAGCTCCGGTGTCCAATGTCATCTTGCACGGCATTCTGTTAATTTCGCCTTCGATAATCAGGCTGTTTCCGTCACACGATTGTGAGATCGAGATCCTTGGGGCTCTCCTATCACCAGCCAGCACCCGCCCCGTAGTCCTGGCGTCTACTCGTTTCCCTGCTGTTGTTGCCCGGCAGGCACATCAGGTGTTCCTTCTACCGGCGACTGGTTACCGCTGCGTGGACTCCTTCGCTTCGGGCAGCTCAACCTGATGTGGCCTCTCTCACCGCAGCTATAGCACCGGGGCGAAGTCGACACTTCCCTGATACGGTGAGCTCGATCATCCCGTCGTACTGCTTCCACTTCCAGAGCGTGGGCTAGGGCGTCCTTCAGGTTTTTAAAATGTCCCAGTCTTACTGTGGCCCTAACCTCCAGGTCTCGGATCCCGTCGGTGAAAGCTTGAACAAGGTTTCCGTCGATAAGCGCAGGTGAGGACTAGTACGCCTTTCGAACCAGCTTCTCCACCTCCAGGGCCCACTGCTGCAGGGTTTCACTAACACGTTGCGATCGGTCTTTCAGCTGGGCGCGAAACACGTGTTCCAGGTGTGCGTCGCCATATCTCGCCTCTAATGCCTCCAACAGCTTCTCGTACGTGATGTCTTGACCAAGCGCCTCTAACACGGTCAAGGCCTGGTCACGAAGCCCCAAGGTGAGAGCGGTCAGAGCCTGTTCTTGCGTCCACCCGTTCGATTTCATGACGGCCTCAAACTGGATCTTATAGGCTGACCATGACGAAGATCCGTCGAATGGTGGGACTTTAAAGCCTCGTGGTGAAGACGCCACAACCGCAGGTGCCACGATCCCATCGCCAGCCTTGAGCCCACGTATCGTTTTCTCCACCTCGGCGATGCGACTTTCATGGCGTTGGACTTGCTCTTTCACCTCCTTCACCTCCTTGCCAACCGTTGCGCTGAGATCTTTTAACATCATCAGCTGCTCCTCCTGGCGGCGCATACCCTCCTCCTTATCGCGTTGCAGCTGTTTCTCAAGGCGGCGTGCCTGCTCCTCCTGGCGGCGCATGCCCTCTTCCTTATCGCGTTGCAGCTGTTCCTCGAGGCGGCGTGCCTGCTCCTCCTGGCGGCGTGCCTGCTCCTCCTGGCGGCGCATGCCCTCTTCCTTATCGCGTTGCAGCTGTTCCTCGAGGCGGCGTGCCTGCTCCTGCATAAACGCCATCAGAGTCGCGAGGTCGGGGTTCACCGGCGAGTGAGCTGCACTAGATGGTTCCGCTGCAGCCGCGGAGTCACGTGATTCACCTGACGTCGGCGAGGAGGCGTCTCCAAAGCGTCTCTGGTCCACATCTTGCTGGCGCTGGTTCCTGGTACGCACCCCTTCCACTTCCTCCTTCGGTAGTACTGGCATATTCTTACCTTACTTCTGACACCAATTGTTACGTGCTGGGTTCGACGGATAAGAATATAAACAATATTACCGACTAAAACACTTTATATTCAAACACACAATTAAATTTAAAACACAACAAACACTATACCACACTTTTTTCACTGTACTGCTTCAAACTCCGTAGTATTTCCGCTTCCGTTCGCTTCGATGAACACTTGATCGCTTACGATTGTAAACTCACTCGGCGGTGCGCGTGCGCCCTATTTATACGCGGGTAAAGCGCTTCTAGAGCTTTCCAGCAACGCGTACTCGGCATGTAAACAGCACGATGATTCGAGAAAGTACCAGCATTCTCTCTAAGATTCTCGTACCGTACTACGCAGTTCCGTAAGATGTCAATAGATGGCGGTGTAAACTATTAGACGGAACCGCCGAGTCCCTCCCACTATGCCGAGAGATGTCACTGGGCGTAACAGATGCATATTTCTCTTTATCTTCAGTAGGTATATATGCAGATTAAAATGTTAGTTAGTTATATGCATAATCGAATTAATTCCAGTCTTTATTATAAAAAGCATAAAACAATCATTTATTTTATTTTTGTTTTTAAAGGTCAAGTTAATACTAGAAACCTATTTAAACCCTACTCTGCAAGCAAAATTTCATACTACTCTGCAATTTCTAAAGATATCAGAAAAAAAACCAGCTCTAAAGAACTATACAATTCATTACTATGCTAGACACTCAGAGGTCTATGTATCCTGGTGTATTCTGATTCCATGAGAGATATATTTCGGTTTATTTTATACGCACACCACTCGATAACTTATTAGCCGGGGTACCTCAACATCATAACCTACTTATCAAACGTAGACCGAATCAAATATATTACGTGGGAAAATTTCGTGAGGAGTGGCAAGTGATTACCTCTTTACTCGGGCGTGGGATCATTATTTTGATTAGGGTATTGACATCGTGCTTCACAAGCTGTGTACGTAATCTTTGCAGCCTTCCACCTGCTAAATGTGAGCTAGCTTATAATTATAGTAGACTTCTTATGCCTGAATACTGATGTTATTGCGTGTATCTCAAGAGAATACTAATAATAATATAATTTCTTACCTTTGGAATGATTAGTAGAAGGATTCATAGTTGTCTCTCTGTCTTTCTTATGGGTTATCAAGATAATCCAAAATTGAAAGGTATTAAATATTGCCGGACGACCTGAACGCCTTTGGAAGGGACTGGCAGGGGATATCCACTAACAGAGAGGTTTGGAAGACCAAGCGAGAGGCTTTTGCCCAGCAGTGGGACATATCAATAATGTCATAAAAACTGTGATTTGCTGTAATGGCAGACATATTTGATAAACAATGATGTCTGATTAAAGTCGGACGATTGTCGCTCAAAAAATTTCTCTTATATTTATGGCCCCATTCTTTCTTTTCGTGTGGTTAGTGGCCAACCTGTTGTCAAGAGTTGTTCAAGCCGCCCGCAGGCATCTGACATGGCTTAACGACTGCTGTCAATTTGACAACAATCGGGATCGATTTTTTACGTGCCCTCCGAAGCACGGAGACGTTCAGATGAAATACCACTAAGCAGTCACCCATTTATAGACTGACCACACCCAACGATACCGACCAGTGAGTGCAACTGGATATGAACGCCTCGCTATGGCCCCTTACATATTGCGATGCCATCCGATCAATGGTCAACGCATATCATAAACTGTACAACACCAAAATTTCGATTTCGTGCGCAATATCGATGCGACTGAACTACATATTGCAGGCAGATATTACAAGCTACCGATCTTCTTTAGGGTGAAGGTAATATCCAAGTCATAACTAATCCAGGTTTGAAAGGTAATTTCACAATTTTATTGATTACTAGCATTTGCCCGCAGCTTCGCTAGCGTTAATGTTGGTTATGTCAATAAGTTTTTAGAAAAATTGTACTGTTACAGATCTGGATGAAATACGACCTATGTCGTTTTTTGCACGCCTGACAACGTGTATGCGAAATTTCATAATGATCGGTCGAGAAGGTAAGGCGTGAAAGCGTAACAAACAAACTCACATGAATATTAAGTTAGTAATTTTATTCATTTATACTTTCACCGTTTGAGATCAATCAAGAGAAAGATTAGGGATTCTTGCCTAAATTGATTAAATTAGGACCAAATACAAAAGTTTTACACGGCGGATAAACTTCATAATTGTTACGCTTATATAATTAATTTGGGCGGTAATTGCCTTCTTTTTGTTTGGTGATTAATTATGTTGATTGCTTTTCTTCTTTTAGAGTGATAACACATATTTATTTTATTTAAAACTTTATGCACTAAGTAGTACATTGGCGGACTTAATGCCCCAGTCCACCATTGGGTGATGCAGAGATAAAAATTAGTTTAGCATGAAATATACACTTACATATACTAAACATGTATTGGAATGTTTTGGGCTACCGAAGTAAGCACTTCATAATTATGTTATATGTAATTGAACAGTCTTTAGTAACGTTGCCTGTTATTGCTGATGTACCTATTACTCTGAAAATGACCGATGATCTCATAATTATTACGACAAGTATTTTAAAACTATATTTTTTGAACGGTCATTTAATCCGATGTTACTATCAGCCCAAGACATAAAATAATAAAGAGGCGGTTCTGCTTTCAAACTAGTGTAATGCATACGTTATTTTCTTTGGTTTCCTGGTTCTAGGATCTTAGACTACACACAAGTCAAGGTCGTAGATATATACTCACAATATTTTATTTTAATTTTATTTTTTATTTATTTATTTACTTACTTACATTTACCATTACAGGATGACCCAATGCGATATATGCGAACTATTTAATCCTAACTTACTTATTACTTATAACTAATTACAAACAAAGCATTCCTTGTTATATTAATAATAATAATAATATATAATATTGAATATTGTAATCGCAAAACTCCCAAAATCAAATTTGATGAGATTAAAAACAGAAATGATAATTTTAAACACTTTTTAAATAAAGAACACGGTCATTAAATCCTAACTAATATTATAAATGCGAATGTGAGTTTATTTGTTACGCTTTCATGTCTTAACTACTCGACCGATCTTCATGAAATTTTCCATATACGTTGTCAGGGGTACGAAAAAGAACATAACCTTCATTAAAAAAATAACCATGCCCGAAAATTATTGATATCTATATTACTTAGAGCACACCCCCGGCCAAAATATAGTGCTTCATAAATAAGAAATAATAAATCAAGAATACCAGAAACTGTGAAGAAAGCTTGTGTCATTCAAACGTACCTTGTAAAGCTGGTTCCAGCGGCGCCAGGTAGTCTAAAGTCATGATATTTCCAGTTTCTGGCAGCGGCGTCGGTTATTAGTTGTTCGATCGAGTTACCAGTTATAATTTCCGGATGAGGGGGCGCAATCGGCGCGCGCCGTAATAGATTCCGCCCTAACATCTGATACTCGACGATTCGAGGGAGTCTACCACGACCTAACTGTACTAATGAGATTCCACCTAAGCTTTTCGTTTTGTACGTTTTTACGGAACACGTAATAAATAGAATTGCTTGCTCTTACAAAAATGTAAGTGTAGAGTTTCGGCTTGATTTCGATTAAGGGTAAGATAAATTACGGCTAATGCTTTTTAAATTCATAAGTCGGAAGACATACCGCACCTGCTACAAATTATATAAGAAAAGCGTCGTAAATATACATTTCAAAATATAATATAATTTGCAATTTATTTTTTTGTATACTGTGTGATTACCTTTTTGATCTAGTGGTATAGATACCAGTGTCAGTACGTACCAATTATGAGATTTGATTGCTGGATTCGATTTCCCATAGTATTGGTTTTGTGTAAGATTATCCTCAGTAGCAGCCTAGCAACTTTAATATGCCATGATTCTATACACAAGGCGTTTGAAATGGCATATACATATAACCAGTGTATTAAAGCAATATGTAGAATTTGCTCAATTCTAGTTGGGCTTTAACCAACATATATACGACAAATTCCAAAGAAACTGGCATTACCAAGTCTAACCAAGATTTACACTTTTTATGTAGCGAGAAAACTAGTAAAGTAAACATTTATAAGAAGAAATATACTAGTGCCTACAACAAAAAGTTCGCTGGTAACACAAACATTACAGTACCGGTCTAGTATCAATAGAGAAAGTCTGGATGAGTTCCGTATGTCGTAACGTTTCAGTACAATTTTATCGTGGGTTCCTTCTAGACAAAGTTTGAGACATGAGACGCAATTTCCGCTTCGCTCGGCTTAATGGTGATCGACGTTTATGCCAGTTTTAGATTGACCTTACTTTTCTTCCTTGTAGGGCTGGTATGGTGTAAAGGACGAAAAGTTCAAAATAAAATTAATTTATATCAATATATTATAAATAATTTAAGCTATCTATTTATATTAAAAATAAGGTAAGAACAAAACTATGTTAAAATAGAAACTTATAGAAATAGTAAAAGAAAATAATTGGCTACTTGCTATTATAATGAGTAATTATGGTAAGTGTTAGATGGTAAGTATTAGCATCACTGCTGCCTGAGAGCTGAGTGCTATTATGCGGATTCTATCCTTACACGAGACATAAAATTGTGCCATCCACATATTATATTATAATTAAGCAGGGTTTGGACGATTTTGTCCGTTATTTCAATGTATTTGTAATGCGCCGCTACACACAAATTATTGGATGAGTAGTATTTTAAAGACAATATGTATCTGCACACTAATTGATATATGTATGTATACAGGGTGATTTTGAAATCGTGTAATTCCTTTTAACCACGCATTCTACTGGTGGTATATAATAACCCTGACCATATATTTTTTTTATTAGAATTTTTTTTTTGGAAAATTAATGTACCGTTTTTTTCGTGAAATAGTTTCAGATAGTCATATATTAACCAACCAAAACAATAAAAATGTTTTACTAAAAAAATAAACAATATCAATAATTAATGTCGTAAATAAAATCGGGCGGTCCTTTTTATTGCGCCTTATTATTTACGACATCAGTTATAGTTATGTTATTTTTTTTCATTTAGTTAAATATTAAGACTGTGTTGGGTGGTTAACATATGAAAATATGAAACAATTTCACGAAAAAATTCGTACATTAATTTCTCCAAAAACATAATTTGTTTATCACAAACGCAGTAATACAATAACCTCGATAAAAAATCATGGCATTCCTCTCCAATAACAGAGGGCTGTGGTATTGTCAAACTTTTTCTATTGCAATTGTTTAACTTGACAAGCCGAGGGACAAGCGCGGGAGCTCCTTTTCAATCATTATTTCACAATAGATTCTCGTCAACTAACATCTAAATTCAATTCATTAGATGATTTTTGTTTGTATATATATTTATTGGTTATTCAGTATATATTATATCAATACCTACAGGGCAGGCCTAGCCTAGTGTCGGGCACGCCACGATCGTGGCGGTAAGTCCCGTGTTTGAGGAGTGGCTGGAGAGGCAGCATGGCGCCCTCACCTTCCGGCTGACACAGGTAATGACTGGTCACGGTTGTTTTGGCCAGTTCCTGTGTCGTATACGCCGGCAAGAGACGCCCGGTTGTCACCACTGCGGCGACTGCCGCGACGTAGTTGAGGACACGGCGCTGCACACTTTGGCGGTTTGCCCCGCCTGGGCATCGCAGCGCCGTGAATTGATCGCGGCAGTCGGATTGGTTGCCCTCTCGCTCCCGGCCGTAGTTCAGTCTGTGGTCCGGAGTGAGAGGTCGTGGAACGCCGTCGCCTCCTTTTGTGAGGAAGTCATTTCCATCAAGGAGGCGGTGGAGCGGGAGAGGGAGCGTTTAAACCCTCTCCCCAACCGCAGAGCCGGGCGCCGGAGGGCGCGAGACGACCTCCAGCCACCCTGAGGTTTGACCTGGGGGTGGCGGGCTTTGTGGGTCTGCCCGCCATCCGTTCAGCACCAGGTCCGACAGGCGGCGTGCGTGTTCCCACGCGCGCCTCTGTTGTTTCGAGTCCGTCTCCCCTCTAGGGGGGACAGTAGAGAGTTTTAGAAGTGCCTATAGGGTAGGTCTTTCGTGTAGTGGCCTGCCGTTTCATACGGCGGGCCGAAACCTCGGCGGGGTCGCGACCGCATGCGAAAGTGATTCGCGCGGCCCCGTCGATAGTGGTTTTGTCGAGGAACACCGTGGTAGGTTTAGTCGGTATTCCGGGAGGTACTTTATCATCTTAACATCTTCTTTTACTCCGGCGAGGCCGACATAACCCCTCCGCCCGCCCCCGCGGAGGGGTACGCGTCATGCATTCGACCACGTAAAAAAAAAAAAGGCCTAGCCTACTGTAGGAAGTCTTTGGCAAAACAATACATTCTATTACTTAGTTATATTATTAATTAACATCTGAGAATGTGTATTTCTTTATATAGTGAATGTTGTCTTTATAATGTTAATGTAGTTGTAGATTATGTTTGTATTAATATGTTGGTAGTAGTGTACGCGTAAATTGGTCAGTACCTTTAGACAGAAAGAGTATATGTGAGATTTCAAAGCTACAAGACCTTAGTCATTTCTGCAAGGCCAATATTGCTGCAGTATATTAATACATAAAATATCAATCAATAATTTAATTTTAATGCATACTCGTAATTTTGGAAACATAGTCTTCTTTTGGTCTTGGGCCCAATATATGCTACGGCTCACTTTGGCCGCTGACAAATAACTAAAAAAGTTAAATTAAAATTGAATCTAAGTTATTTACTACAAAAATTACTTTCTTAAACTAGTTTGTATGCAACTATGCATATTTACCAACATGTTACATATAGCAAATGTGTAAGATGTAAATACCACTTCTTTGCTTAAATACTTAGATCGGATTTCTGGGCTATCAGAGTGTCTAGTGCGAGTTGTTTTTACGTTAACGCGATCTAAACGTTTACCGCGTTTGGCTCTCTGATTGGTTAAGAGCTTGGAGCGGGCCAATCGGAGCGCCGAACGTCATAAACGTGTCGATCGCGTTAACGTAAAACAATCTCGCACTAGGCACCCTGAGCTTTTATGGGTATATAGTTTAGGTACTAAATGTAGTTGCATATTTTTTTCTTTTATATCACATAAAATTGCTTCCATATTTTTTAATTTTAGGTATACTTGCCTTTGTATATTATGACCTTATTAAGTCTATTATATTGGTATTACTTTTAATGAATGTCGTACCAAAGAGTCAAAGTAATGGCAGAAAATAGAGAGACATTGAACAGGCTTCACTGACAAGAACAAGGCTTTTAAATTGATTGATATAATAAAAATACAGTTTGTATTTTACAGTAACAATTTAAAAAGACACGTTTTAATTTTCTTTTCATATAATTTTTGAACTGCTTTCACAAACTTCAATTCTTTGTACTATCGTACAAATTATATTTAGTTTTTCGAATTAAAGCTTTATAAAATTGAGTTCTCTTAACCAAACCACTAATATTTGAGAAATGCTACAACGCCGTACATGTCAGCCCTATTTCCACCCTCAGTTGACGAATGTTGTGAATACGATGCCGACTCTAGTCCTTCACTCCTTGTGTAAACATTCCTTATTCATTCGCCTCCGATTGATACAGGATGACATACATGATACATATGAATATTTAAACGTGTTGCGCCCCATTCATTTACATGCGCTATAGATTCTGTGTGACCTACAAAACGTAAACTTCGCAGGTATATATGTACGTAATGTCTCCTGTATTGACCCCTCTCTAACACGTCCGGCATTTCATAGTGGTGAAGTTAAACAGTGATGTTTGTCCTCTTGTTATTTAAGGTGGAATATTGCCATCTTCACTGTATCAATGGGATTTTATGGTAACTAGAAGGGAAACTTATTTTAGAATATTGCTGTAATATTGTCTTCTATTTACGCGAATATTATTCATTGAAATTAAACTGCTATATACGGATTTTATCGCGTTGTTTATTTGACACTTTATTACAAAATTTTGAAAATTGTTACACTACTACTACTATTAAACTTTTACTAATTTTTAAGCTAATTAAATTATTATTAAACTATTTAGATTTAATTTATTTTTATTTTACACTTTCCCCGACGTTTCGGTTGCTTTTCAGCAGCCATGGTCACGGGGAGACTAAGATGGCAGTTGTCTCAATGTTCCAGTGTAGTTATTTCAAAGTACCCGAACATAATTTAATCATTGGTGTTTCTATTTACGCAGAATGAGCTCAAAGTATCATGAAGTCTAGCTGTGGTTTGCTTCTTCTTGGGTTTGACTATTTTTATTACTGGATCCCAAGCTGGTGGTACATTCCAACCATCTTCTCTATTAAAATTAGGATGTTTTTTGATTTCAATAGCCTCGCGAAGCATCCTTGGTAGGAATCGATGTTCTTTAGCGAGAATCTGTGGTTTGTCAAATCTCAGGTAGTGGTTGGTCCCCTGTTGCACATGTTCACACACAGCAGACTTCAACGAGCGTTGGTGTTTTACATCAGCTATGTGTTCTTTTATGCGGGTGCCTATGTTTCTCTTGGTTTGACCAATGTATGAGAGTCCGCAGTCACAATCTATTTTATAGACCCCTGCATCTTGTAAAGGTAGTTGGCACTTGACGGATGGTAAAAATTGACTTATCTTCGTTGGCGGCTTGAAGTATGTGTTGATTGAAGCTCGCTTCAAGATGTAGCCAATCTTGTCAGTGACACCCCTTACATAAGGCAGTATAGCAGGCTGGCGCTCGACTGTGGCTGGCTTTTCTCGGGATCTGTGACAGCGGCGCGGCTGTTGGAGCTTGTTGTCTTGCAGTACTTGCTTGACATGTTGAAGCTCGGCGTCCAGGTGTTTCTTGTCACAGATCCCATGGGCTCTCTGAAACAAAGACATTCCAACGGTAGCTAACTGTTTAGGATGGTGGTGAGATTCACCGTTTAAGTACCTATTTGTATGGGTCTTTTTCCTATATACAGTGTGGCTCAAAGTATGATCAGGATTCCTGATGACAAGTACATCTAAGAAAGCTAATGAATTATTTGCCTCTAATTCCATAGTAAATTGGATGTTATTGTTAATGGAATTAAGATGTTCTAGGAATACACTTGCACTATCTGTTGGTTATATTACCAACATAGGCATAGGCACCCGCATAAAAGAACACATAGCTGATGTAAAACACCAACGCTCGTTGAAGTCTGCTGTGTGTGAACATGTGCAACAGGGGACCAACCACTACCTGAGATTTGACAAACCACAGATTCTCGCTAAAGAACATCGATTCCTACCAAGGATGCTTCGCGAGGCTATTGAAATCAAAAAACATCCTAATTTTAATAGAGAAGATGGTTGGAATGTACCACCAGCTTGGGATCCAGTAATAAAAATAGTCAAACCCAAGAAGAAGCAAACCACAGCTAGACTTCATGATACTTTGAGCTCATTCTGCGTAAATAGAAACACCAATGATTAAATTATGTTCGGGTACTTTGAAATAACTACACTGGAACATTGAGACAACTGCCATCTTAGTCTCCCCGTGACCATGGCTGCTGAAAAGCAACCGAAACGTCGGGGAAAGTGTAAAATAAAAATAAATTAAATCTAAATAGTTTAATAATAATTTAATTAGCTTAAAAATTAGTAAAAGTTTAATAGTAGTAGTAGTGTAACAATTTTCAAAATTTTGTAATAAAGTGTCAAATAAACAACGCGATAAAATCCGTATATAGCAGTTTAATTTCAATATTGCTGTAATTTAATATTGTTTTATTACGGTCTATTAAGAATATTTTACAAGTTATTTTGCAGTTTGAAGCACACTCCAAAGTGGATAGAAATGATGTGTGTAGAAAAAATACAAGTATTTTATACACATCGTGTACACATCATTTCTATCCACTAAGAGGCATGTTAAAACCTCATTTCACCAAAAAAGATTTTATGTACCTACCCCGTATTAGGGACGAGCTTATTGGCGACTACTGGGCACAGCTCCAGACTTCGTGCTACTGGCAAAAAATCATATTTCTGACTAGAGAAACGGACAGGAGATCTGATGTTCAGCAGTCAAATTTAATAGCACTGCGCCACCGAGGCTGTCTTACGTTGTATAAACGGACTAGTTTAAAATCTCGCAATAGGTAATTGAATTATGTCGGTCAGTCGGATGCAGTCAGATCCCAATGTCATTACAGATGGCTTAGTGGGCACATCACTTTATCATATAGCATACTAGCAAAGAACATACTAAGCAACATAATACATACAACATCAAAATATCAATTTGAACGTAACGTAGGTGAATATTTATTTCTGTGTTTTATTTGTGTGTATTTATTTACACAATTATTATTTTCTTACTCATACGTAAAAAAGATAATTATATAATAAATCAAAAAGATACGTTAAGTAAAAGAAACTGTATTACATTCGGCGGTCGCATGAGACAAATGATAGCAGTAAGTTAATTTATTATATCTTAGCATATTCATTACATACATATGTTGTAGGATAATTGAACAATCGTATCTTATCATTATCAAAGCAGTAGCTTTTTGGAATCTAGGACATATTTTTAGGATTGTTGTAATTTTTTCGTTTGTTTGTCCGATTATTTGCCCACCACATTGCGTGAATTTAATGTTTAATTATGAGAAGATTTTAGAACAGATCTTATCTTGTACTTAGATAGAAAGTATGTTAACTGCTACTCAGTTATATGTGTAAATCTTTACATCAGAATTTCATATAAATCCATTAGACAAAGTTCTGTGTTGTCTTTTTTGGAGTAAACAGACAGATAAAAATTAATATTTTTTTTCCGTCAGTAGCGTAATTCGTACAAGTAGAAATATTTTGATTATAAATATGACAATGCTATTAAGTTTGTCATATTCATTCATACATGGAAGTATGTTTTGTGTTACGAGATCATATTGCCCATTTATACAGAAATAAAAAACGTATGAACCAAAATTACTCAGGAAAATGAGCTACATTTAGTGAATATATTCACTAAAACTTTTGTATTCATTACCGACCTTAGGGTTAAAATTTATTAGCCAGAATATTGTACTAGTATTACGAAAGTTATATCTATTTTAGTGTGGCTAGATATCTAGCAGTGGCTGTAACAGACATCTGTCTCAGTAAGTTACTCGTAATACGGTCATTTTCTTGCGACGGATTTTTCTCCAGAATAAAGTTTCTTTGTACAAGCGAAATTGCGAATAAATAGAGTGTTAAATATTTTACAACAACTGGCAGACCAACGGGTAGGGTTATAAGATAAGTTTTTGTTTTTGTGCATTCAGACTGTGCGCGAATCAACACTTTAATTTATTGTTAAGAACCTTAACACTAAATTAAAGTGTTGATTTATATTGTAGAAATATTAAATGGTATTTTCGTAATTTTACCTGTCTTTTTCAGAAGTATATATGTCCTATGATCCAAATATGGCCTATAATAGTTTCTTTGAAACTTTTTTATAACCTTTGTTTCCCATATCGATTTATTACCATACATGCTGTTAAGAAACGTAAATGGATATTAAGGGGCATTAAGAAATGTAGTGGAATAAAACGTAAACTTTTGTGGCAATAGAAGCGAATACCCCATGAAGCTAATAAGGTAAATTTAACTCAGTATTTCAAAAGGTTTAAGTGTATAATGTAATTAACTTAGCGGGCTCAGAATAACCATTCCATACAGATGTCTAAAAATAAAACTAAAACAAAAATTTCTAATGTATTTAATGGTTACTTTATTGATAAAATAGAATCTAGGATTAATATCTACAATACTCAATACAAATCATATTTCTAATTGCATCATTTGTCTAGAAAGCTAGATTCGATGTTCATGAAACCGTGCCAGCCCCAAGACATTTTACATATAACTAATGAGTTAAAGAACACGAACAGTGTAGGCTACGATGAAATATCAACTTAAGTGATTAAATATGTTGCTGTAAATATATGTGCCCATATTCGAAGCTTCGTTATTAACCTACCTGATAAGCTAAAAAAAGCAGTCATAAAACCAATTTATAAGAAAAAGGGATGCAACGATCGGTTTGAAAACTACAGACCTAATGCAATCATACCATTAATATCAAAAAATTTGAAAAGTATTTCTATAACGAGCTTAATAACTACTTAGAAAACAAGAATATTTTATTAACAGAACAAAAAGGCTTTAGACGTAAAATAACTATAAATATGGCAATTCGTGATTATTTAGAATTTTTGCTATCCAACGTTGACAAAAGAATACCTGTTTGCTCTATATACATGGATATGACGCAAGATTTTGAATATGTTGATCATAATATACTATTTGGTAAGCATACGGTATAAGGGGTAACGTATTAAAATTATTGAATCATACGTAAAAAAACCGAATACAATACACTGAGATCACCAAAGTTGATTATATAACAAAAAGGGAGAAAGCATACAAGTGTAATGAGCGGAAAATTTATTACGGCGTCCCACAAGGCAGAGTAATAGGTCCTTTACTGTTCATCCTATATATCAATGACCTACCAAAAGCCACAGATAAACCCGTAGCTCTCTTTGCGGCTGACAGTACAATCACAATTAAATGTAATAATACTAGCACTTACGAAAGCGATATAAATAACGCATTGTATTCTATTATGACATGGTTTGACATCAATAATCTTAAAGCAAACTTAGAGAAAACAAAGATAATGCATTTCAGCCAGCGTAAGTTAACGTCTAAAGACATAAATATAAGTTTTAATGGGCAAATTATAAAACAAGTTGACACGACAAATTTTCTTGGGTTAATCATAGATCACAAACTGACTTGGAAACCGCATATCGATCAACTATGTAAACGAATTAGTAAATCCGCCTATGCACTACATGGACTTGTTCAAATTGTAAATGTTGATACACTAATTATGGCATATCATGGTTTGGTAGCATCGATAATTAGATTTGATATAATCTTTTGGGGAAACTCATCTAATAAAGATCTCATTTTTAAAGCACAAAAACGCTGTATTAGAGCTATGTTTGGATCACAGTCGACCGACAGCTGCGTACCATTTTTCCGTAAGCATAGCGTACTAACACTTTAAAAAATTTAATAAATTATAATAAAATAATTAATTAATAAATTTAATAAAATTTAATAATAATTTAAAAATGGCTTTAAATGATGAATGTACTAATGTACAATATCTCAGATTTTCTATTGGATAGGTTATGACATTGAAAAGGCATAATAATAATTAATATTTTGTTATTCTTTTTATATTTAAATTTATAATTTTGACATAATTTTGACATTTAAATTTTATTCCTACAACTGGAATTATAATTATTAATGTTATGAATTATTAAATACTTTTTAATAAATAATTAAACTATTTGTTTAATAATATTGTCTTCTGTTTACGCGAATATTATTCATTGAAATTAAACTACTATATACGGATTTTATCGCGTTTTTTATTTGACACTATATTATATAATTTTGAAAACTGTTACACTACTACTACTACTATTAAACCCCGTGACCATGGCTGCTGAAAAGCAACCGAAACGTCGGGGAAACTGTAAAATTAAATTAAATCTAAATCGTTTTAATAGTTTTAATAATAATTTAATTAGCTTAAAAATTAGTAAAGTTTAATAGTAGTAGTAGTGTAACAGTTTCTAAATTACTAAATAAAGTGTTAAATAAACATCGCGATAAAATCCGTATATAGTAGTTTAATTTCAATATTTGTTTAATATTAATGTTTCAAATAATTAATAAAATAATCTGCATGATAATTTCAATAGAATTGTATATATTTGGTGTGATGATGGGACTCATGACTTGATCTTTTCTGTCATGGAGATTATATAACATTGGTTAAATATGTGGTAAGTGACGTCACATGTCTAATGTTGTCTTTGCATTGCTTGCGTTTATACCTTACTAAAAGAAGGCAAGAATATTTTATATATTACCTACTACAAAAATTTGCCTATTTTCTATTGAGTATGCTCATTAGGATTGCGTTTTGAATGCCTAGTATTGCCTACTAAATGATAATATAGTAGTCCTTTATATTGTACCAATGATATTTATTTTGCGGTTTTATTGCATAAATAAGCTTTTGTATGTTCTTTGGCGAAGAAATAAATTCTTCACTTTTCATTTATTCTGCTTCTGCAGAAAATCAAAATATTGAACATTGCCTGATCTTACGCAAAAAATACAGCGAGCGAAGACTGAAAGCCGATTTGACAAGTGCAGCGTTTTCCCAACTACAGCACGAAATACGAAAAAAGAGCGATGAATTTTCAGTTTGCTGTGGCTTGCAGCAAATTATGTCGATTTTTCCACGCTTCCATAACTTCGCGGAGCTAGAGGCAGTTTTTGCCTACAGTTTCATGAGCATTTTTTATTTACCAGTGTTCTCGAATGCTTTGTCAATTCGACAGAGTGAAGTGAAACGTATGAAAACGCGGTTGTTAATGTAATAAACTGACAAGCGAGGTTGATGTCAAGAGCTCAGTGGGGCGCAGACCACTGCAGATGAGGAAAATGTAAAGACAAAATATACCGACCGCCGTAATTTTATTCTACTGAAATAACAGACGATTAAAACCGAATTAGGGATACTTGAAATTTCTGTTTTATGAAAAGAATTTCCCCGTTTATTAAATTCTGACGCGGGTTTGACTGAGGTTTGTCTACGTAAAAATATTTTGCTTTAGAATGAACATAATTTAAATGTGTCTGTTTCGGCTTTCAGAGATAGCAAATATTTTTCTCGCTATTTCAACACTAATAACGGCCCTATTTCATTATCTGCCACATATATTTGTTCTGTCCATGTTGACTCCTTGAATACATTCTTCCCCTCTTATTTACGATGTATTTATTTACATGTTGATCTACAGAAGTACAATAGGTATAAGCAAAACAATCATTTATCTGTCAAGCAACAATCGTAAATAGTCACATTTTATGGCATACAATATTCGTATTCAAGAATATTGTTGCAGTAGATTATGATTGCTTGGGTATTAGTTGGGTGTCATAGATCACAAGGAAAATGATAAAAGAGGGATTGAAAGGAAAGGAATAGAAGAAGAATTTGGATTCCCGGTACTGTACTTCGAGAGAACGTAGAACGTAATAAAAGTGTAATGCACTTATTCTATAAGAAGCTGGTACTTTCCTGGGTGGACTGTCATCAAATGATTGGCTTGGGCTCCGTCCTACATAAACTCAAACGAAGTAGGTACTCGTGAATTGTTCTGTAATAAAGCTTTAAGGAGCAAAACATAATGATAGTATTTATAGATACAAGAGGTTATCCTTTCAAAAAATGGGAGATTATGTTTCTTCTCCTTCCATGCCTCGGCGGACAAGTAGGGACGTGTCAGTTCCAGCTGTTGTAAACTTCTGTAATATGAAAGTCAGTAACTTGAACTTATCACTCAGCCGAGCCATTCTTTATCAGTTTGGAAAATCTGACTCTAATATTTATTAAAGTAAAAACTGAATGCGTATTTTATATGCAGAACAGATTGATCATGATCTGCCTAATGATTCTTTGGCTAATCTTTTTTATATACTAAATTTAACTATTTTTATAGCAAATAAGAATTTATTATTATTTTCATGCCTATCAGGATGCTTCTTACGGTGACGTAGCGGTAACTGAACGGACTGATGTGTATGAGGTCGGTTTCATTCTCGAGTTGGGCAAATTATTGTTGGGTTTTTTAGTCAAGATATATCTCAGTAGCAGCAGGGAGTCAGTAACGGAGTCAGTAGATTTAGGATCACGCCTATACGCTACGTGGGAATTCAAACATAGCTGGCAAAATGTGGGTGTACGTGGGGTCTCTGGTTACTCCTTCGTGAGAATACACTATGAATGTACTAATTGATGAAATGATCGTAATAATACACCTAGCTTCTATAGTACTCATTATATCCACCACAAATAGTAGTGCTAATGTATGTAGGTACTAGTTATAGAACTAATTACTTAGCTATATTAATACGGTACCTACATAGTAGAAATGTTCTTGACGCGGCATTCCGGGCTAATAAAGTTATCTTACTCACACTGAAGCACACGAAACTTCACGAAACCAAGATCTAAACCAGATTACACTAAATTAGGTCGGTAATAAATACTTAGATGTTTAGCATTTAATCGTTTTGTGAAAAGAGAATATTATTTAAGTAAATTACTTGATGTTGTATCTTATGTGGGGGCCAGTCAGTGCAGACAGGCGACACTTCGACCCAGTGGGATCTTTTGTGTCGACACTCTCCCAATAACGACTGCCATAGATGTTCATGGCAGCCGGGATCGACGGCTTAACGTGCTCTCCGAGGCATAGAGCAAGCGATAATTGTCAATCAACACGCACATAATTTCGAAAAGTCACTTGATGTTACTCGCGATTTGTTTATCTCTCTTGTATATTTAATTAAATTCGGTTTAGCGGTTTAGAATAGATAACGAACAAATATAGCTGCTGTGAGTTAACGTTTTATACTTCATGTCTTCTTGCTCTCGCGGCCTATCTTGCAAGCGCACATTTACTCTTGTTGGTAATACAATCTTGTTTGCCTGACACTGTGAAGTCATATAAAAAAACTGGTTACTGGATTGTTACGTTGGTGCCATGTAAAAGGTTGGTTAGCAATTGGTCCCTTTTAGAGGAAATCCTCGAGGAAGACCCGGGCGAGCAGGATCCCGGCACCAAATAATAAGCAATGGCCGACACTATCACTTTCCATTTGTTTTGTAGAAACAATTACCGCACTAGGTGTATAATTCAAACACTCAGGAAAACTATTTGTGAACCGCACAATTTCTTATTACGCATTAGGATCGAATCTAACCCAACAACGAAGCGCAATGGCAGTGGCGAGGCAACCAAAATGCCATCCATGCAGCCAAAAATCGAGACTGTAGTGGTTCGGGTGTGACAGAGTAACAACTATCCAAACTCTAAACTTTCGCGTTAATAACATTAAGATGTTCTTGTCTCGCAACAGCTGCATCCAACGCGTTTAAGCAAGCTTAAACATACTTGTTTGACCTTCTTCGATTCAAGCTAATCACGTGCGACCTTTTTGCACAACATTGTTGCACGACCCAATAGGTTGCAAGCAAGTCACCATTAATTATGTACCAACAACGCAGTTGACTTTTATAGCCTGCACAACATAAATATATATAAGTCTACCACAGCTTACATTTTGTTACTTAATTTTGGTTAGCTTGGAAATTGCCGTGGAAATAAAAAACCTCGTACACATTTTATTTTGATGACGCTCTTCAGAGATGCAATCTCAACCCTGCGTCTTTTTAAAACCTACTTTTATTTGTTAGGTCGTAACGATGGTAGTGATCCATGCATGCACGTAACATTGAGGCTTCTTAACAAGCAATTTAACGACGTTTTTAAAGCCCCGTACGTTCCTCCTTTAGTATAATGTACTCGCAATGTTAATTGGAAATATTTTCTGCTTTACAGAGTGGGCTTTGTTAAAGAAACTTTTTACGATTTCTACTAATATCAATGTTTACCATTTGTGTTCGCAGATGGCAAGTGAAATGTTAGACTTTTGGAATTTTTAGTACCTTTGTGGTATTTTTATAGGATGCGAGGGCTAAATTTTATAAAATATTTCTTAAATACCTACTAACTTCGGTATATAAGAGATCTATACAGAAATTGTGTATTTTCGCGTCGTCGTGTCTATTGCTCGCTGTTGTAGTGAAGGAAAACCTCGAGAGGCAACCTGCATGTCTGAAAATTCTCCAAAAAGTTCTTGAATATCTGTGAAGTCTACCAACAGGCTTTGGGCCAGCGTGATGCTCTATGGCTACGGGAAAGTTTACAGTCTATAAACAGGGCTGATATTATTATTATTTTTAATATGGATTCAGTTTCAATTTGACTGTATCAATTTCACCATCTGCTCGTTGAGTTTAGGATACATCTACCTCCTGGGTCAGTTTTGTAGAGGCCGATATGAAAATCCCTCTATTACCTGTGAACTCAATTCAGTTGCTGTAAACACAATTTAGTGAAGTAGGGAATAAAGGACCCACCCGTTAACCATTGCGAGTGTGTTGATCCCGATTAAACTATGCTACACGTTCTAGTGTTCGAGGTGCCCACGTAGTGACACGAAGGATGACCTCAGAGCATTTATATATTGGGTCGTAATGTTACAATGTTACATACATTGTAACATGATTAAAAACAAAGGAGAAAAGAATATGTAAGGTTGAAATTAAACACTTTATACGGATTTTATCGCGTTGTTTATTTTACTTTAAAACACTTTTATTACATAATTTTGAAACTTTAACACTACTAATAGTATAGTAGTAGTCTCCCCGTAATCATGGCTGCTGTAAAGCAACCGAAACGTCGGCGCAAAGTGTAAACTTAAATATAAATAGTTTTAATTAAATTAAAAAGCTTAAATAGTAGTCAAGTTTAATAATAGTAGTGTTAAAGTTTCAAAATTATTTAATAAAAGTGTTTTAAAGTAAAAGAAACACCGCGACAATTCCGTATAAAGTGTTTAATTTCAACCTTACATATTCTTTTCTCCTTTGTTTTTAATCATGTATACCTAACATTTGCGTAAACATAAGACAATATTATGTAAATATGTAAGGTTCGTGTATTTAGATGCCTATTTTAAAATATACTTCTAACTATATTCAATTTGAAAGAAACCTTTTTTATTATTTTAAGATGACTATAGTACTTTTAATATAGCCTGTATTAAACAATACCGGGTAACTATTTTGATATCTGATGCCTTATTGTCCCGTGCAAGGAATGAACCCACCACACTTGGCGGATAATAGTATTATAGTCGCTAGTCAGTATGGAGTTTACGTGTAGTTATTTTAGGTATTATCTAATAAAGGCATTCCCGCCCTGACTGATACGACGAACGAACTTGTATGTTGAAAATGTTCATATGATCTCTATTTTACTAAACAAACATATAATAAGTATATACTTGTACCTAAACGACATGTATGTAGGCCGATAAGCTAGGTATGCGACTGAAAATAACATCTTAGAGCAACGGAATTTAGGAATTTACTCGATTCTATCGTCATTAGACCTTTAAAAGGCATGTGAGGTATCTAATACCGATCACATGTACGTGTTTTTATAGAACGGTATAAGTTGTTTAACGTTGTAGGAATATTTGTAATTGTGCATAATGTAGCGAAAGTGCAGCGTTCGTGTAGGTTGTGGCTGCGGCATAATTAACCCACTTTAGGTTGTTTGAGGGAAAGGTAACTGCTGTTATTTAGCCGCCTACTACTGTAACAGTAATTGCAGTTGAGAGGTTATATTTTCGAATGTTCTTAACAAAAATTAACTAGGGTGGGTTGTATTTAAATGTAGAATTTGTACATATATTGTTACATACTTTTAAACTTGTTTTTAAATATTTTTGTCCTATGAAAACTGTATTTTATTATATGCTAGATAAAACATAATATGTCATAGATTTACATTTTTAAGTTTGGCAAGTTGTCTAGGTTCTGATCAGAACTTAATGCAGTTATTTTATATAAAAAAAAATCTAACGATACATTTCGCACCGCCTGCGGCACCTCTACGAGCAGTAGTTGCCTATATGCATCAATCATAATCATGCAACATTAATCGACCATCGTGACGGTTACTAACCGACATAGATTTTTTATCATTCAACTTGCAAATAACACCCTTGTACAGGTTTAAGGCTCATGGGATCGACGTCTTAACGTACTATCTAAAGTGCAAAGTTGGTGTTATTCTTCGGTCTAGACCCCATGCTGCTGATGTGAGTTAACTGACAGGAATATCCGCCAGCAATCGCTGACTACTTAAATCGTGAATAGGAACGTTCAGGTTTTAATGTATTTAATAACTAGCTGTGTTGTCTGCGTGGAGATATTCTCGCAGCACCCTACTTTCTTTCTAAAATTAAAGTAACCTAAATTACTCCTTATAACTTCAGCTATCTGCCAGTAAAAGACCTGTCAAAACCGGTCCAGCCTTTTCAGAGAATACGAACAAACAGACACACAAAAAAAGGTATGATTTACTTTTTAATATACTTATATCAAAAAGTACTATAATTATACTTTCTTGCATTTAGTAAAAAGCTGTTATTTTGACATTAAAGAAAGACAGAAAATATATTTGTTCCACGCTCATGAGGTAACAGGAAACACAACCAATATGTATAAGAACAAATAAGGTTCTGCGTCAGCAATGTTAATGCCATATAAGTTATATGGCAAAAGTAATTTTATATTAAATAATAATATTGGTATTTATATAATACTTATATGTATACATATTTATAGAATTAAAAGTATATTGAAAATAATAAAAGAAAATAATAACATTACAAACAGACACTTCAATTTTATTAATTTGTATAGATAGAAGCCCTTTTAAGAAATTTTCCTACTGCTGGAAACGGGTCTCTTTTTATTATAAACATAGGTTAAGCCTTAGTCCACCAAGCTGGTCTAGCCATTGGCATATCTTTGCAATCGCTGTGGAAAGCTCCTAGATATACCCACAATTAAAAAAAAAGCGAGCTTATATTATGTATGTATGTATCTTATGTGGGAGCCAGTCAGTGCAGACCGGCGACACTTCGACCCAGTGGGATCTTTTGTGTCGACACTCTCCCAATAACGACTGCCATAGATGTTCATGGCAGCCAGGACCGACGGCTTAACGTGCTCTGCGTGGCACGGAGCAGGCGATAATTGTCAATCAATACGCACATAATTTCGAAAAGTCATATAACTTCTGAAAGACAGAGGTGCGTGACGTGGGTTCGAACCCGAGACCCTCTGCATTCCAGTCTGTTGGTCTCCCCACTGAGCTATTGCTGCTCAGTGGGGAGACCAGAGCGTATATTAACTACTCTGTGCGTGCCGTGGGATAGAAGCCGTGATATATGTAGGATATGGTTGCTATTCTCTAGGTATTGTTTTACTTTTTATAAATAAATAAATATTGATCATTGAAATTAAACTGCTATATACGGATTTTATCGCGTTGTTTATTTGACACTTTATTACAAAATTTTGAAATTTGTTACACTACTATTACTATTAAACTTTACTAATTTTTAAGCTAATTAAATTATTATTAAACTATTTAGATTTCATTTATTTTTACACTTTTCCCGACGTTTCGGTTGCTTTTCAGCAGCCATGGTCACGGGGAGACTAAGATGGCAGTTGTCTCAATGTTCCAGTGTAGTTATTTCAAAGTACCCGAACATAATTTAATCATTGGTGTTTCTATTTACGCAGAATGAGCTCAAAGTATCATGATACTTTATAATATAATATATATAATATTCGCGTAAATAGAAGACAATATTATGTAAATATTGATCATCAACATCTAAACAGTTTTTGTAAATTTATCATATATACTATTAAATATATACTATTAAAAGGTTTTGTCAACCTTATATCCAACTTCAATGATAAATAAAATATATTATGTATTTGTAGCGCCGGCCTTTGATAAAGCGGGAGGCTTTCCCATAAGCATAACAAATTAGAATATTTTAGGGGACTACAGGAGATGACAACTTAATACTGTTATCGGCAAATTGGGGATAGTAAGCTTTTGTATATATATACCTACAATTAAACATTCTACAGCTAATCTTTATAAATATGATCGTTCATACGCATATTTTTAGCGTGTAACTTACACGCTAAAAATACTCGTTGGCCAACTGGACTATTCGAAGTCTATTCACAAATTTCTTTTTTTTTTATTAACGTGATGGCTCATTAGAATTACTCACGCTTACTTAGGTGGCGCTTTAGCTGAGTTATCAATACATTCTATATATAGTAGTTACGTGATAAAAAATGGAAGCATGTAATCGAACTACTGATTATTAACTAGGTGACTACATATAATAGTTGGTAATCATAATTACAAATAACATGAAATAATCGTAAAAAGTAGTTAAACGTTTTATTACTAATTACAAATTGTAGTTGCAATAACGATTACGAGATTATTTTTTATTGCTATACACTTAATAAAATGTTGCTTATTCAGAAACAGCAAACACGCGCGCGAGTCGTGTTCGCGCGAGTCGTGTTCGCGCGAGCCGTGTTCGCGCGAGTCGTGTACGCGCGAGTGGTGTTCGCGCGAGTGGCATTCGCGCGAGTGGTGTTCGCGCGAGTCGTGTTCGCGCGAGTCCGAGCATCGCCTAAATACTAAATGCATTTCATAGATATGCAGAAGTGAAAAAGTATTTATAAAACACAATACCCCTTTATCTTCTTCGGCTCCAGTGAAAGACTGTTTTCATATGCAACTATGATAAACCATCCTAAATCCCACAAGTCCCCAAGCTGTCGGATAATACTGATAATACATAACATTTTATTTATGAGCTGTCATCCGCAGATTGCTATATTGACCGTAGCTTATTCTCAAAGCTAATATTTAAATATAAAAAAATATTGAAATTGAAAATAATGAGATTAAACTAATTTATACGGATTACAATTTATACAACTATTTAGATTCGAATTTAGTCTTAACTACGATTTTCACCAATCGGACGGCGCCGGACCGCGTCGGAGTACAGTCGCATTTTACACTGTGCTTAAGGAAATTCAGGTTTCTATACAACAGATAAGTTTCATGTTTGCATGGAATTTACACTTTGAATTGGAGCTCGGTTAGATCCGCGCGTATGCGGCGGCAACCGGTCGGATGCGCGCGTATACCGCGGCAGCCGCTGGGCTGCGCTAGGACGCCGCTCAGTGGTTCGGATTTTCAAAAAGGTGGACATAGGATCGAAAATGCTTATTTTACTTAACAAAAAATTGTTTTCGATGAAAATGTAACGCTGATTAATACTTAAAACAACTTTCCAAAAAAATCGATCATTCACGTCAAAAAAAAGGTTAAAAATAAATGTATGGGAGTAAATATTTTTTTGTTTCTCCGTTCAGTATCAAAGTATAGCAAGCAGACCTTATATTCTGGTAAGTACCTATTGTCCATAACACGACAAGATATAAATTGCTTGCGTATCCTTGCGGACTTGGCGCCTACGATGCTTTAAAGTTTAAGATTTCAGTTTTGAATTTTCTAAATTTTCTTCATTAACGAGTTTTCCAATTACGAATAAACGAATTAAAAAATACATATTTTGACATTTGGCAGGTATTTATTTACTTTATTATACTAAAAAATATTTATAATATCTTCAACTTTAGTTATACAATTGAAATTATATTAACAAAACTAACCACTTATAAATAGAACAAAATGAAGAGTACCAAAATATGGTACTGTAAAATTTAATAAAAAGGGATGGCTGGTTTAGGTAACGTCGTAAAATTCCTCAGCACCTCTTTCGACCAGGAGTGTGCCCAGAAGACCATATATTTTTTTCAATATTTTTTTTGACCTGACCGAGCAATTTTTTTGGAAAGTTTTAGTAATAAGTATTATTCAGCTTTACATTTTCTATCGGAAACAAGTTTTTCCTAAGTGAAATAAGCATTTTCGATCCTATGTCTACCTTTTTGAAAATCTTGTCCACTGTGCGCCGCGGTAGCCGAACAACCGACCGGTTATCGTCACGTCTGCTCGGCTCCGCTCGGCTATCGCTGCACGCGCTCGTGTTTTGGTGTCGGAATTCGCCAACTTTACACCTCTTCTACCATAAAGCATAAATCCAAGCTTTTCTCTTTTTATATGACTATTTTCCTCTTCCTCCAATACAAACGCCAGCAATACCATATCCCATTCCACCATTATTTTAACAAAAATTAGGTCACGTCAATACTGCAGGTAGATTTTTTCCTTTGCAGTAGGTAAACAAATAAAAACCAATACAAAGTTGAGCAAAACTTTGAAGTTTTTAGCAATCGTAGTTACAGAGATAGATAACTATATGACAGACAGACAGACGAGCACACTATGTCGCATCATAAGAACAAAATGCGCAGTAGTACTATGCCATATGTGTAAAAAGGACGAACTAACATTTTTTTGCATTTATTGTCTTAGTTTTACAAATAAGTTTGATTTTGTAAAGTTAATGTTTGTATAATAAAATAATAATCACTCTGATAAATTAGGCTCTCTAGATTAATTTTTCTTCTTACTTTCAATTACAGTGTCATAGGCCAGAGCACTTAGTAACAAACTTTATTGAAAAGGATAAAGACACCAGTGTTGACTACTTACTTTGATTAAATACAAAAATATGCAGCCAAGTACGAACCAGTCTCGCGCACCGAAGGCTCCATACACAAAAGCGTGAGCCCGTTTCGTGTTAGACTTATATAGATTTAATTATTTGTTTTTTTTTAAGAGACGCATCACGACGATGTGTGGGGCCAACATGCTAATTACGTGCTTATGTAGATCGTGGCGTAGTACCTAAATAAGTTGTTCTAACAAGGATTACGACCGTCTTTATTATAACTACTGAAGTTCAAAAGTTTGCATGGACATACACACACGCACGCACCCACGCACGCACGCACGCACGCACACACACACACACACACACACACACACACACACACACACACACACAGCACTATCGAGCCCAAACTAACTAGAGTTTGTACTATGGGTACTAGTTAATGGATAAACATATATATATAATTCTTTTTTTTTGTAAATACATACCTATTATATTTAGAAACACCCGGACCAAGACAAACATCCATGTTCATGCACACAAATGTTTGGCTTGTGCGGGAATCGAACCTGCGACCTCAGGCGTGGCAGTCGGTTACACTAACCACTACGCCATCGAAGCCGACGGTTCTCATATAGCAAAAATAATCCCTTTGGTATGTATGATGTTTATCAAGCTTTTTTTAAAGACAAATCAGCCATACGAGTTAATTCAGTCGTTTAGGGCTTTACAAACAACGGACCTAATAAACACCCATACTTATTATACACTAGCTGCGCCCCGCGGTTTTACCCGCGTAAGTCCCACTAGTGTGGGAATATCGGGGTAAAAAGTAGCCTATGTATCATTCCAGGTCTCCAGATATCTCTATACCAAGTTCAGTAGTTTTTACATGAAAGAGTAACAAACATCAATCCATCCATCCATCCATCCATTCTCAACTAATTTCACATATTTTATAATATTAGTGGGGTTTTTTAGAGTTCAAAAAAACTCTTATACTACAGCTTTGTCCGTCCGTCCGTCCGTCCGTCTGTCTGTTATACAACTTTCAACTGAAGAACCGTAAGAGCTAGAGACTCGAGATAAACGCCATTCGACTCTGACCTCTGACCTCAAAGTCATGTGGTATCACATGACCTTTGCATATTACTTGAACCATTTTTTCGAACTCTAAGATTTACGGCAGCTCATTACCGATTCTCACTTGTTTTTGTACCGTGTGTGAGTGGCGTGGTGACCACTACTTCTACTGCGTCATCCGTGCAGTCTAACTAATACTGTATTTGTTGTTTCATAGTGGGCTGAAACATGTACTATAGACACGTATTTTGTAAAAATTACAAACAGCCACCTATTATAATATTGTCTTCTATTTACGCGAATATTATTCATTGAAATTAAACTGCTATATACGGATTTTATCGCGTTGTTTATTTGACACTTTATTACAAAATTTTGAAAATTGTTACACTACTACTACTATTAAACTTTACTAATTTTTAAGCTAATTAAATTATTATTAAACTATTTAGATTTAATTTATTTTTACACTTTCCCCGACGTTTCGGTTGCTTTTCAGCAGCCATGGTCACGGGGAGACTCATTTTGTAATAAAGTGTCAAATAAACAACGCGATAAAATCCGTATATAGCAGTTTAATTTCAGCCACCTATTATGTTTTAAAAGGTAAAGGCATTTTAAGGTAGGACAGATAGACAGCACGGCTTAAAAATAGGTCCCCGTTGGCACATTTAGAGGACGGAACTCTAAAAAACCGTCTATATACAAGCAATCCAACAATAGGAAGGGGAATGGGATTAAGCAAACAATGCCCAATCTAGAATGTTTTCTTCATCCAAACAAAAGTTCACCTGTGAATCTATATGTACATATATGCCTAAGATATGCGCATATATACGAAAAGATTAATGTAGCAACACTGAACTCGAAGTGATTACTTATTTACGTCGTAAAGGTTTTCTTACCGAGGGTTTTGCCCTCGTCTTAATAGTAAATTGAAGTTCCAGTAAATTAGGCGGCCGCGTGAATAGATTAGAATGAACTTAAACCCAAAGGACGGGGCGAACTTCAAGTTATTGTTAGCTAAGTGTTCTATCGATTAATGTTCAAGCTCACGACGATGTATTAAGCGTTGATTTTCTACATACGTGATTCGAATTTGAATAGAATTTCTCTAGTTGATATTTTGAATAGTATTGGCACGATTCAACTGTTATTCGATACCTGATTTTGTATTCATTCCTTAAATATTGTATCGGTTGGTTTATGTTTGGAAAATCGCCTTCGATAAACTTTTGATTGAAGTTGTTGCTGGTTTCAAGACAGATAAACTTTCCTCGGGGCTTCAAGTGTCAATTTGCTGTGTTTTCTATGATCATCTTTGCTGAGCCCGGCCACACAGGTGGTACGATGTACGGTGATAGTGCAGGTGGGATAAGTAGGTAAATAAAAGTCATACATATTGCGTATAATGTCCTTTTTTGTGTACACAGTTAATATTTATAAACAGGTTATCTACTTACACAAACAATTTTATCTAAATAACTTAAATAATATCATGATATTATTTAAGTTATATAGATAAACCAAACAAGTTTGGTTGGAATAGGTGTCACGGGGCATGCCATCCTGCCTTCTCGAACATTCCACCACTTCCTAACTCGGCCGTAGTTTTGGTAATACATTCCTACCTCTCCTTCATTCTTCATTCATTCAATCTTCATTGTTAAGATGCAATTGTAAAACTAAGAATTTATACTAAAATAAATAAATAATTATTATTATACTATCATTGGTAAGAGGACCCTGCTTAATCCAGGATTACCCACTGCACGCAGGCTCCGAACGGGTTTATTCTATATAGTCGCCAAGCAGATATTCGTCTCGTCTGAAGCACAGGATAACGATCCTATTTTCTCATTCGTTCATAAGAGGATTGGCCTTGTCTGTTTTGCCATTTTCATTTCTTCTGTATTTCCAAGGAAATAAAACTAAGACTAAGACGCTGGACGTTGGTTATCTTATCTTATTTGGGGGCCAGTCAGTGCAGACCGGCGACACTTCGACCCAGTGGGATCTTTTGTGTCGACACTCTCCCAATAACGACTGCCATATATGTTCATGGCAACCGGGACCGACGGCTTAACGTGCTCTCCTAGGCACAGAGCAGGTGATAATTGTCAATTATCGCACATAATTTCGAAAAGTCGCGCATAGTGCGCGACGTGGGTTCGAACCCGAGACCCTCTGCATTGCAGTCTATTGGTCTCCCCACTGAGCTATCGCTGCTCTCTCTGGACGGTGGTTACCGCTTACCATCGGGTGGACCGCCAACTCGTTAGTCACCAATAATCAGGTTAAAAAAACAAATCTTTCGAAGCTTAAAGAAATAACAGAAGCTATAACTTTTTACTGTTTTGTATCTCTGATGATTTTCTAAGCGAAGACTTAGGCTCTTAACAATACAGTGTTAAGCAATAGTCTCTCTATTATTATATAGACAAGTCAGGTAATTTTTACTTAGTCTATGCTAGTGTGTACCTGTGGTTACAACCGCGTGAAACTTACGGGAACGCGAGACGATACGCAACTTGGTTTATTTGTGTGCCAAGTTGCATCCAAATCCGTTCAACAGCTTACGCGTGATTGTCGAACAATCATTTTTCCAACTTTCATATGCGTAATGATAGTAGGATTTAGTAGGATGATGATGAGAATCTTATAACAAATTAAATACATACATATATCAAATATAACCATCGTTAATTAACGCCCGGCTAATGAATTGACGGTCCCTCAGGACTACAAGAGGTTGCCACATCTCCTCATGGATATGTATTTATCTTTAATTCGGCAGTTAATTGCTGCGCGTAAGTACAAAGACCCTCACGGTTCCTTCGTACAAGCCTGTTAGCAGCTAAGAAAAACCCTTAACGTTCTTTATTTTCAGTAGTCTGCTGGTACTTAGAAGCTTCATATTTCAACTTATTAAGAAATCAATCACTTTATACTTTTTTATTAAATCTATGAATAAGTACCACATTCTTAATTAAATTTTAGAAATTATTCCTAGCCGTGATAATTATTTCTCTATATCATCGAGCTAAGCGTTGTTGGGTATAATTATGATGAAAGAACTCTTTACGCGATATAATATACATGTTATTGATATATCACTGCTAGAATAAAATCGATATATTCCAGTGCTAATTCTAATAGAACCTGGGTCAAAATAGTACAAGCTAGAAGAACACTCAGACTTTTTTAAAAACCTCACCCCTACCGAAAATCGCGTCCTCAAAAGTCGTGATCGGTCGCAAGTGTAGGCTTTTGTGTGATCTGTGTATTTCACCTTACTTCGATTTCACAATTAGAAAAAACATAGCTTAGATTTAATGTTAGTAAACTGTAAAAATTGCATCTAAATTAGTTCGGTGGTTCTTGCGTCTTACAATAAACAAATACATACACCGATAAATATATTTATTTTTATTTCAGCTGCAAGCTTGAACGCTATATTTTTTTCTACATAAAGTAAGATTTTAATTCCTAAATAAAACAAACCTATAATAAACAGCAAAGTTTTTACGTATAACATTCATTTGATTCGTTTACTATGATGTAAGCTTATATCTTCTAAAATCTCACACATACAACACGATTTTGTACACAGTCCTTTGACTGAAGTCACAGGATCACGTTCTGTTGAATATTTAATAAATTATGTGAACTCGAAACTCTCTGAAGGTAGTGAGGAACAATTGCGGAGACATTGGAAATACGACGCAGAGGTGAACTCGAGAGACACACTTGATGTTGTTTCATCTACGAGAGTACTTCAGTGTGGCAACTGGGAGACGTGACAAGACATTTGAAAGCGGAAGCCTGCGTATGAAACATCCAATTTAACAACGTAATGACCTGTGACCAAACCTCATCACAGTTCAAACCCTGTGATATTAAAGTAAATTAATAATTTTAAGCTACAGTCTTTGTCTTCAAATTTCTTTTTTAATTTCGCCGACTTTGTGTCTATTTTTTAGAGAAAAGTATTTTATTATTTGTTCAGAAACGACTTAACGGAATGTGAAGACAAATTAATGTGTAAGAAGCAAGAAAGAATATGAGTCAAGAATTACAAAATTAAGTTGGAATGTTCGGCGAAATGTCGCTGACAGTGTAAAATGTTTGTGAGAAAATTTACCAAGTATCAGGAACAGATACAATGTTAAATTGTTTTCTGCTTACTGAACACGTTTTAGTTAAAAATAAATGGTACATTGAAAATAATGTTTGTTCGATGCTATTACGATTCCGTAATGACTTACTTAAAATATTTTGTTATAATTATATAATACAATATTAGACAATGGGTCTTGATCTTGTTGGTATGAATGTAAAGGTATGCGTAATAAGTAAACCTATTCATTTCCCGACGTTTCAATCGCAATGATCGTGGTCACGGGTTGATTGGTGTGAGCTCAGAGGCGGCGGCGCCTTCGTGAAGTGTGGGTTTCGGCATCTATCCTCACTTGGTCATTTTTATAAACAATTGCATTGTCGGTTCACACAATACTGACAAAATAAATAAGTATTTATATCTTTAAAATCTTATTAACGCGATTAAATTGTATAAAATTATTTGTACATTTCGCAAAATCTGAAATTATTTATTTTGTTACATGTTTCTATAGTTATTTGGTTTTATATTAGAGACAATACTACGAAATGTCGGTACTCTAGTCGTTAAAGCCTCCATTAGACGAAGCCCATTACAAGGTAGTTTTGGACCTCTGCGGACGCTGTTATGTTTAATTTACTAATGTTTATCTTCCTCTTGAAATAGAAACAGCGCTGGAATATAAATAATAGTTTAATTTGTTCTGTGTTATTGTTCCTCATTGTGCTGTCCGATTATATAAACATATGAATGTTTAGCAAGCTTAAGCTGGCATCACACTATGGAATAAGCCCTGAATTACAGGACATTTGCATTTCTGATATATAAATTACAGAGAGATACACGGATCAAGAACAACGACCTGTGGATATAATTGTAACTTACTATGCAATAATTGAAACGACTGTATTTGTAGTGTGTTGGTAGCCTAGTACCGAGAGGTCAAAGCAACACCGGGATAAAAAAAAAGATTTGTCTTTAACTATGAAATTGCCGTTTATGCCCAACATCTAATTTAATGGTTTCAGTACTAAATGTATAGGTATTTTAAAATGGATTTGTATTTCGAGAACTGCCTCTATTATACATTATTAATAACATGTATTATTATTAAAAAATATAAACAATAACCTTTACATTTTAACCATACAATTCGTTTAGGAAAGAATGACGTACTTTAATGTCGGAGGCTAAGATCCACTCTGGGTCGCTGAGCCAGCGAAGTAAGTAAGTTTTATAAAATTCGTATTTAAATTTATATCGCTTGTTGTCTGTCTGTCCGTATTCGTAGTTTTAATTATACATAAGTAGATGATCGTTTAGGTTTTGTAAATTTAATTCAAACCATAGTAGCCTAAATACAAGCACAAAAATACATTAAAAAAATATAGAATTCGAAATGGCCATTCAAAAAATATTGATGTAATAGTATGAACGTCTTTTTCCTTCCTCTGAATTTTCTTCATACAAAGCGGCAACTTCATATTTAAGTCCTTAATATTTAACTACTGCGTTACCTGTTCATGTATTATAAAATAGAAAGTAAAATTGAAAATGAACCCCGAATTTCCAAATGAAACATAAAGCACATTTGTAAGGATAGAATAGTTTAGGTTTGAGTTTAGCTACAGTTAGCAAATATTAACTTACGTAGTTACTTTACAATTTATCTCTGAAGTAAACAGCAGCTTTTCCTCTATGGCAACTTTCTCCTGCGTTGGTTGTACAGGTAAATATTAAGACTTATCATAGCAGTAAGTACTTCTATTTTCTAGTAATTCAAATAAAACTATAACACCATATACGGATTTTATCGCAAAGTACAAATAGACTTTCTCCGACGGTTCGGTTGTTTTTCAGCAGGCTTGATTTCGGAGAGACTGAGGCAATTTTGTATTGAAAATGAATAGTAGAATTTACACGGACCACATTTTGCCGTCATTATCGACGACGTGGGTGATACCGACTACATCACAACCACAACGCGACACCGCGAACTATCCTCCGACCACATTGCAGACACAACGCTGCCTCGACGCACCGACACTGCGCTTGACAACGAAAACCAGTGTCGAACTGTCTGTCTGCACTCGTGAGCGGCATCATTGCGTCGTCGCAACCACATCGCAACTACTAACGACAACTCAACCACATCTACATTTTGTAGGAACCACAACGCAACTGCAAAAAGCTGCAGCGACACTATTCACACGTAACCACTGCTTGATCATATTTTGTCGCGTCGATGTGGTGTGGTTGTGGTACGTGTGAATGAAGCCTATCGATCAAATAAAAATATCGACATATAAAATTTTAAGGATGATTTTAATTTCATTTCTGTTATTATTGTTTTTTTGTTGATTTCCACCATGTTCACGGATGTGAGCGCTAATGGCTGCTTCACAGTTGAATACTATTTCAGCCATTATAGTACTTATTTTTTGTACCTATATTGGAAAATAAGTTATTATTATAAATAACAATAGTAAAAGTCATTTTAAACACGACGTTACAATTTATATATTAATATTTTAAATAATACCTGCTTACAGTAAATTTTAACGACTCTGACGGAGTCTATAGTAATCAAAACGAAACGCAAGGTATAGTCTTTGCTAAAAACCTACCGCCCGTTAGTTCTTGAAAATTTTATGAGGCTCTCTAGCATGTCTGCTTCACTACAATAGTGTAGGCTAGTTTTATTCATATAACATGACGTTGAATATATTTGTTCACAGTTATGATACGAATTCTACGCTATTTTACATGTTTACAGAGGCTTCAGTTCAAAAAGACAGATAATATACAGCGTGTAAAAGGAGTCGTCATATTTTAGTACTGTAATGTATATCTAAAATTATTCCTAGACCCGGACTAAAACAAAAATGATTTTATATTTTATGACAATTGCAAACATTTTATCTATTTATTATTTAAACATCGAAACAAACAAAATAGCGCCTGATCATTTTCTGGGTTACGCAGGTCACCGAGTCAGCTGTTAGTGTTGATTAAGTATCAACTAGAATATTGATAAGTCGATAAAAATAAAATTATATATTTTAGTAAAAATAATGTAAGTATATGCATTTATTTGTTGCAGTTTTCCATTGTACAGGGACTATATTATGTGACGTTTAAATATGCCTTTTAAATACGCTGAACAGGTTTAATATTCCTAGGTACCATTTAATATATTTAGATATCCAGGCATTTTGCATAATTCTCTAGCAAAATGAGTGTTTGTAATAGTTTGCAGATGTCAGCAAAGCTAATATGAATTCAAAATTATTTCTACAGAAGCGGTAATACTCGCCGCTTTTGTAGAAATAGTTTTGCAGAGCATTGTTCTTTTTTTAATATGTCTTTGAAAATGTAGCTACGATGCAGCTTAAATGTTTGATGTTCTTATTAGAAAATACGACTCTCTTCAACACGTCTTAGCTTACCCTTTTTTACTAAACTACAATGTCTTTATAAGTAGCCTTTGAACTTTTGAACGTTCTTTTATCTTGTTTTGAATTGTTCGATCCCTTTGAAATAATAATTGGGTAGTGTTTCTTTTCAAGCGGTTTCCAATAATGAGTGGAAAGCAGCCGTGTGAGAATTAATTTGAAGTATGAACCTTGATTGAATTTCTCTCTCAATTAATTTAATAAAAGTCCACTCAACGTGATCAAGTGTCGACCTTTCTGTTGTTTAAATGTTAAAATTAATCATTTTAATGATTAATTTATTACTTGTGATTTGGGTACTGGTAATTTGATAATGAAAGGATTATTTTTGTACTAATATATTATCGTTAAGTAGGTATATTATATGTATACTTACTCTGTATGAGTATAAATAGTCTCTCTTTATCCTTACAGGGTAAGCAGTAACGTATTACACACATATTTCGACAGTTTTGGTTTTAAGTGTGTATTGTATACTGTTCCAGATTTCGTGCTGCTATTTGGCAAAACACCTAATAAAGGATTATTGGCCCGACTCGGGAATTGAACCCAAGACCTCAGTCACTACCACCACTGAGGCAGTTATGTATTTAACAATAATATTAAAGAGAATTAAAGTTAAGTTGTGTATTAAATAAATACATGGTAAGTTTAGTAAAACTCTGTTCCTCCCTTATTTTATCAGTACAATATTATTAATCGTAGTACTAGTATAGAATACATGGTACATAGTACATACTTTCATCACCTGTACCTCACTTTTATGCAAATTACAATATTACATTACTCTTGTGAAATATTTTGTCTTTTCACCCAAAGGAGGTCATTTTACGTGTTTGGGCCAATTAGGCATTCTATTCAATCTTCACAAGTAGGACCCCTTCATACGACCGTTGAAGAACGACCGACGCAGCGTAGGCGTTTAATATAACGTATGCGCACCGTAACCGCTGCGACAACGCTTGTGGTGCCCTTAGAGTTTTTATACGTCCATGACAAAAATAAAATTGTGTGTTAAATATGCATAATATATTGATGATGTGTCAACTTCACTAATATCATACACGTATTTATTAATATATTATTATCTATATATTAAGTATAAAGAAAACTGTGGTTCCCCTTTTAAGCATGTTGTGCGCACAGACGAGTTTGTGATATGGTATAGTTAAAGTGTCTATATGAAAGACAAGGAGTGCGAACGGTAAAATAAAAAATATATTTGTCATTTAATGGAGAATGAAATGAAAAGAATAGAACGTATACAAAAAAGATTCCTATGGCACTTATAACATTCAACTTCATTTAATGCAAAAACAGTCTCATATAAGGGAAAACTTACTCACTTTAAAATGGATTCACTCGAATTAAGAAGGAAATATTTTTTTAGACCTAGTTTTCCTGTACAAGCTGATTCGAAACAAGATAGACTATCCACAATTGCTGGCTAGACTTAATTTTAGAGTTCCATATAAATACCCTCGGTCTCACATCACTCCTCTTTGTCCACCACTCAGAAGAGCAGTATTTGGCACTGCTTCTCCTATTTCTCGATTGTGCAAGTTACTCAATCTCTGTAGTGATTCGGTCGACATATGTATATGCAGATTCTCTTACTCACTTTCGCAAATTAGTAAGAAAAGTAATATAGTAAATATTTCACTAGTTTATAAGTTCCAGTTGTAATTTTTTTAATAATTAGTGGTATCTGTATTAGTGCATGTAGTGTTTGCTTGTAATTGGATGTAACTTTTTGTCTCAAACCTCATGTGTATATAATGGTGAAAATGTATTATTGTTACATTTGTTAGCAAACCAAAATAAATAAATAAATAATGAAATACGGTAGAAGTTCGACTTCTGGACAACCACTTGTCTTAATTCTGTTTAGTTATTCAGGATGTTCATATGAATAACCGAATTTAGACCACATGGTTGCTCACCTTAAACATTCTGGCTTAGGTGTATTACATAAAAAAATAAGCTAAATAATCTCCGGAGAGGCTTCATATATGTACATATATGATACGAATAATATTCGAAAACTAAGTAAGCAAGACGGAAATTTGATAATTGCCTAGTCATCATACAATTTAATTATATTTTGTCTCAATACACAGATACGAAATCACAATATCACAGCCAATCGAGTGCTTGCCCAACATTTATCTTGGTCAGAACTAATTTGGTTGTGTTTGTCAAACAATATTCCAAGTAAAGCGATTAGAGACCGCACTGAGTAACCTATTACGGCCAAATAGTCTTTCGAGTACACTCCAATAGTTAACGTTAAGAGCACGATACCCAACTTCCAATGTAATTTATACGACAAATTACTATTTGACAATAGCCTTGATAGTTAGAGATTTATTGCTCTAAGTTCAATATATAAATTATTATAATTTTGGTAATGGAACAGCATAAATGTTGAGGACTACTATGTCTCGCGTGTTATCTCAGTAAAACTTATTAGAATAATAAATATGAAATTATATCAACTCTGTATATAAACTGTCCCGCTGCTGGGCATGGACCAAGCACGTTAAAGGATATAGCATAGTTTGCTTTGTTTAAAGAGGCCCATGCCACTTATCAGTGTGAAAAAGGTTAAGTTATTGTCCACCATGCTGGCCCAGTACGGGTTAAGACTTCATATAGCTTCAAAAACATTATGGAGATCTAGAGAGAGAAGGAAAACATCATGTCTGAGTCATGAAGGTTTTCCCACAATGTTTTCCTTTACCGTTAAAGGCAGTGATAATTAACTATTTAATATGCATAAAATACCTACATATTAACAATGTATTTTAGAATATTATTGACTACCTCCGTGGCGCAGCAGTAGTGAATGCTACTGCTGTGCATGAGGTCTCGGGTTCGAACCCTGGGTCGGGCCAAGGAAAAGTTATTGGGTTTTTCAGTTAAGAAATCTCAATAGCAGCCCGGAGTTAGGAAGTTGGCGGTTTTAGACACCCCCGTGCCTCGGAAAGCACGTAAAGCCGTTGTTCCTGCACCTGATCTCTGTCCGGTCGTGTCGGATTACCGTCCCATCGGGTCATGAGAGTTAGGGAACAGAGAGAGCACTTGAGTTTGCGCACACACTTGTGCACTATAATATCTCCTGCGCAAATGGCCAGTCTCCATTAAGACTGATTAATTCTGTCTGGAGATCATTACACCACCTTCTATATATAAAAAAGTGCTTTATAATAACATATTGTACATAAAATATCAGCCCTGTATTGAAGTAATTTAATGCTTGTGACTTGATTGCACGGATGACGTAATGGTTTAAGTGGCCATCTCGCCACTGCCTCTGCGTCGAGTGTTATGGAGCCAAATCCTACACGGGACAAAACTTTGTGTGATCCACAAATGTTTGTTCCGAGTCTGGGTGTTGTTTCTATCCGTTGTTTAAATATTTGTAAAGTCCCCCGCGACACAGGCATTATTCCAAGTGCAGGAGTAGTCTTTTAAAATCTGTCCTAATGCTGAGCACGGGCCTCTTCTCAGTGTAAGAAGGGTTAGGCCGTAGTACGTCACGTTTGCCCATTGCGGATTGGCAGACTTCACATATCTTCAAGCCTATTATGGAGAAAGCTCAGACTAGGTTTTCTCAAGATGTTTTCCTTAAATGTTTGCTGCATAGGTGCTAGAAATATATTGTAACTTGTAATTAATTGACGATTAAAAAGAGTATCCCTGATTCTTTGCCTGTTTCTTCTCGTGTTTGACTCCATTTACTAGCTTTTTAATAGTAGCCTGTTAATTTTTTTTTATATGTTTTCGCCAATTTATTGATATAAAATCCTTAAATCATTAGTATTCTGAAGTAGGTAAACAGATTAGTGGTTCGCTATATTTAAAGAAATATCTTGTAGCTTGCATTTACGTGTTTAAAATGATATTTCGGCTGTCAATACCGACCACGGCAGCCTTGCATGGTATAGCTACACATATGTATCTTAATACATTAATTAACCAGCCATCTCTATTAATACTGCCTTTTAACTGTCGATGAAATTGGCAGTTAAAAAAGTACCAGCTAATCAAGCGGTTACGCAATACGTTCCTCGCCTAACTTGTCATACACAGCGAGTTTTATTGTAGAAATAACTTTACGTAGACTGTGGTATAATGTTATTTTTATTAACTGCTTTATGAAACTGTTCTAGGTTTAATTATGAATAGGTGCGTGTCGTAAGGTGCTAATGATAAAAGCTAATTCAAATCAAAAAGCGTCCTGTTACTATTGTGTTACGGTATTTAGTACAGGGTATAAAATGAGAAATATAGGCAGACAAGCTGGAATGGAGAAATAACTTCAATGGGACGTGAGTGATGGCTCTTAAACACGATGCGTAGTCTAAACTGTGTGTTTCAAAATACTTAAAAACCAATATTTGTTTTTAAGTATTTTGAAACACACAGTTTAACAATGTTAGCATATTGCACATCATATGTATATTGTTGGTGTATCTAGCAATTAACCTAAATGTAGCTTCTGTACCTTAGTTAACTCACTAACCTATATATTTTGACGCTCAGAAGTGATACTTTTTTTTTAACACCTAATTTGTTTTTCAGGTGGATTAAAAATACGAATATAAAATTCAGTACTTGTCTGAAATTCTTCGCACTTCTTTAATAATAAGTGACTGCGTCGTGAATTTGAACCAAGAACCACTTTTAAAGTTCGCCAACCTCGGTAGTTCAAGTCGATGTACGATCCACTCGAAAACTTTATTCGACACGAAAATGGTTTCAGCTTGGAGTAAAATTTTACCAATGTATGCGCTTTTAAAATGTAAGTTAAGACTTAAGAATAAGATGTATTTATAGGCATAACGCTAGTTACCTTTGCAGCAGCGATGAGCGAAATGAAGCTTTTGGTATTTTTTATTATTTAAAAGTAGTAGGTATAGTCAAGCTATTTTTTACTACAGAGTTACCTGCCTGCTACTCTTAGGATTACTATAGTCAAATATACATAGCTTAAAATACCAGATGTATCACTCGTTGTCAACTCTAGGCTACAGAAATTTAAGTTATGACGTAAGGTAGCATTGGGAGAAATCATTAGGTAAGTAAGGTGTGAAGTGTCTCACTTGAAATTATGGTCCTCTACAAACAAGCCCGCACATACGCATGCTAGTTAATAATAATGATAAAAATAAAATATATATGAAATGTTGTCGGAGTTATTGACTGAAAAAATGTTAACTAAGTATTTAAATGCTATTAGTGTATAAGTATATTGACAATTATCGCCTGCTCCGTGCCTCGGAGAGCACGTTAAGCCGTCGGTCCCGGTTGCCATGAACATCTATGGCAGTCGTTATTGGGAAAGTCAATACCCTCTAATATTCTGACACTGGTCTAGCCTTAGGGTATCGTTAGCCTTCGGGTTGCGGAGGTCAGGTGGCAGCCGCTCCGTGTAAAAACTGATATCCAGTCAAATCCGGTTAGACCAGAAAAGCTGACCCCAAGTGACTTGGGAATAATAAAGGCTAAGAGAGAAGAAGTGTATAAGTATACTATTTTAACATAAAACGCTTGTAATAATCTCCTGATATTTTATATTCAACTCGGTCATAGTGAGTAAGTTTAGTTTGATATGCCAACCTTTTAAATGGAAACGTGCATATCTATAGGGTAACTTTGCGTTTTTCATCAATAAACTATTTTCTGCGTAACTTTTTCAGGTTTTTTGTAAAGGTTTTAGCGTGTTGAATATTGTTGAATAAAAAAACCATTTTTTGTGGCAGGTTGGTGTTTGTATATCTATGTATGTATACGTTTATAAATCATTGACAGCGTTAGTAGTTTGAGTGAACCGTTCTGAATATAAAATAATATTGGACCTTGATATTGTTTGTTTATTATTTGCTCTGTGACCAAAACTAACATTAAATTATATGAATCAGAATGTTCGCTTTATGAGATATTTATGGCTTGTTTATGAACAAAGTAACCATAAAACCCATAAAAAGCTATTTATGGAGTCATTTGAGAGAGCTTGAGGTAAAGTTTGCAGGGTTAGTATGAATAATTTTATGTCATATCTGACCTTTTAAGATGAGTTTTTGATTACAGGAAAAACTAATCCTAATGGATATCTGCAAAGTGTTTTTGCGCGCAGAAAGAGGACAGTTGAAATGGATATATATCCTATTTACGTCTATTTTTAACGGATGGCGTCCGAATATTATGGCAGTAAAATATTACCGTTGATGAAAGAAGTCTAATTGTAGTTTTTATTTGGGTCAGGCTTGGCTCCAGGCAGGCGCGGCTCACAAAAGATTCAACAAAATTAAAGTTATAAAAGCAGGCATTCCTTCTGATAGTAGGTTATGAAATTACACTGAACTTAGATTTATCACACATCAAATATTCAGTAATATTTCTTGTTCGAAATATTAGTAAAATTTATGTTACTAGTAGGCAAAACTTTATTTTAACTTAATAGGTAATTATGTTTGTGCTTTTTAATCTTTGATTTATATGTATCTAATATCCATCGTAGTTTGGCGACTTGTCTACGTGTGAATAAGTATAGTTTTGATAATATTTATTATTGTCGTTCAATGACAAGTTCAGCTTCAATTGTATATCTGACAATTGATTTACAAAGGGTCAGATTGCGTAGCGGTGTGGTATGTGCGACTTATGTAGTAGTAAAGCCCAAAGGGCATATTGTATTTTTCGGTCAATAAATTTTCAGTTCCTGGAGTCTGGTACTGTGATTGGTAGACGCCAATCGTTTTGTACCTTATTACATAGACTTAGACTCATAGCTAACGAAATATGGGTATAATTACACCTACATACAGATTGCTTTTTGTAATATCTTCTTCCTAGCCTTTATTATTTATTTATTATTATTTATTAGCTTTGCGTAATATATAGGATCCCATATATTTCATAGAACTATTTTATTAGGTAGTTCTAAAATATGGTATTTTTGAAATCATTATGGTAGAATATTATATTATTATTATTATTATGATTTAATTTTGAAAATCGTTTCAAATCTTTTTTTTATAATATTTAACTAAAGGAATTCGAATCCTTTGATTAAATGTTTTAAGAACGAAATTAAATTAGTTTTAATTTTAACTAAATCTTTCATAATATTTAGAAGAACAATTACCAATATTTAATAATAAAAGGATTTGCATGAATTTGTTACAACAAACCAGGCAAGCTCTTAAATATCTTAAACCAAGAGTCTTAAAATAATAATTTTGTGTGTTTGAATATTCAAGCAGGGCTTTTCTTTGAACTGAATAGGTCAATTTTAATTATTTGTCAAACAAATCCTTTCGTTCAGTAACTAGCCGACGCGTCTTCGTCTTTTCGCGAAAACGGCATTATGTTGTTCAACACGATAAAGAACCCATTAAAATTCGTTTCAAGGAATTATGCAAATGAGATTGTAAGCGCTCGCTAACAAGATAGGACGCTCGCAAAGATTGTTGCTAAACTCAATTCAGTTCGCCTGTTGCTTTTTCCTTTGTGGTACCTGCGCCTGGCAAATTACCCGTCGACACTGAACAAACGTATAACTTAAGAATAAAAATATGACTTGAAGCAGATACGTGCCTCGCAGACGCGGTGACGCGGCGATTCGCCGACTTGGGGACTCATCGTTACCTCCCACGTTCGCGTAACTGCGGCTGATATTACTCTACTGGTGAAATAAAACATAAATTTGAATTTTGATTTATTTTTCAACCTAACATTGTTGTAACTTTCTTAACTTGACAGATCACCAGCTAAGATAACAGGTGTACTCAACTATGAACATTGTTCATACCTCTTAAAAATTATTATACGATCAGTACCGAAAAACAATTATTCGTCATTATCACGAAATTTACATATTATCACGAAAATACTATACTTAATTTTACTAAATTCCTTTTAATCAATTCTTTTACATAAAATGTGAAAATATAAGCAATTAAAATTGAAATCACTCGATGTCTATTATACAAGAAATATATTGTAGCTACTCAATAATCATTAAAATTTCGATCGATAGCAGTTCAAGTCAACGCTATAGATTAAGTAAAGATGGAAGACATTATGTAATTAAAAGATAGCATCTTGTGATTGATAAACTAAACACAGTACATATATTTAGTTACCGACATGCAACAGAATCAATGGTCTAACAGAAATAGCAAACACTAAATGCTATGTTATATATTGTATTGCCTTTATTGTTACAAAATAGAATAGATTCTTGTTTCGGAATGACAAAGTTATCTTCATTATCTCGGGGAACCAACTTACATTACAAACTTTCACATGACGTAATATGACTAAAACTTAATAAAGACTCAACAAGAATCATAATACAATGTAATCTACACTCCAACTCCTACAGTATACATTTAATCTCAGAGACTACCCACATTCAACTTCACAAGCTAATACGTTAGAAATAGGAAAGGCACAGTCGAAGTATAAAATTTATTGCTGACTTCCCTAACTAGGTACGATCCTGTACAGTAACTAGAACATAGTCACATCTCAAAAATAAACGCAGTAGTTTGTGCTTAAAACAAAACTTTCTTTGATATTTCAGGTACTTTAACTTACTTTGTCTTGTGCTCTGTGGTCTTCTCTAAAGTAGACAGTAAGTAATTTAACAAGCGGAAAAATTTTGAAAGACAAGCGACTAGGTATCAACTGCTCAATTAAAATACTCTTACAAAATTTTCGCTTAAGTTAACAAGGTTTTGTAGATTTGGCACGGCTAGTGACACACAGCACTAAACATTCAAAAATGATAAATCTAAATCCCAACTATAGTAGAGCACAATATTTACGACAAAAGACCAGTTTCGCAATGTCATTACTCACAATGCTACTTCAATTCTACCTAAACTCTAATTTTTATGTGCGTATTGCCAGTTACACGTCTAAGTTACGTACATGACTCTGTAAGAAAATAGGATTCATTTATATTCAGAAAATATTTTATTTTTCATCTTTAGTGAGAATAATACTCAATTCGCGAACGATTGGTTCCGTCTTAGATATTCATTAGATTGACAAAGATCTAGCTAGTAACAATACACTACGACGCTACACAGTCGTTGGCTAACAGTTACTCTCTGTTATAGGAAGTAATCACGACTAAGTATCCACATCGAAATTATAATATTATAGGCTTTATCGAATCGTTGGATTACATGAATTGTAAATATACTAAAATCCAATGATTTGAAACCTATTTTATAATTAAAATGAAATCTCTAATTTAGTAGCACACACATCTGTGAACGAGCAACTGCGCGATGAACGGAAACTATTTATTATATCTACACGAACCAATATTTCGTTGAGGTTTCTTGGAAATATTACAGTATTCTATTTATAAATAACGAATTAACCTTTAACAGCAAGCACCGTACTAATAATAAAATTACGAAGTGAACTTTAGCTCTCGTAGAAAACATCCCACCACAACAAATTGACTAGTTCTAATTCCTATCTACATATTTTATACATCTTAGACTAAATTTATTAAAGTCTCTTTATGAAGTATTTGAACCGGCCGCAAATGGTTAAGTGAGGGTAAGAATGGATGTGTGAAAGTAAATCTTAGGTAAACGTCACTTATGATAAGCAATCCTTCTTTCTTTAATATCGACAACGCAACACAACACTGAAACACTCCAAGTCAAATTTAGTTTATAAAATTCATCACTGATATTACTGTCGTGCAACCGAGTTCAAGCATTCACTGTCCCTTGAGCATACCCTTATAGACGAAAGAGAGGATCATGGGGGCTAGAAGATGATGGAGAGAAAGAGGTAGGGGTCCATCCAGACATCGCTTGGCGTCGTCTAGATGTAGACTTCATGGTGTTGCTGCGGCCGGCCCCGCCTGGACTAGGAGCCTCGCTCCGCCAGTTCTACGACGTCCTCTTGCTCCGGCCTAGCTGCGTCCATTTTCCGTCTCTCAGCTATCACTATTCTTATCTTTTCCTCCTCGCTTATAGGCTGATCAGTCAATTCAGGTGTGACTGGGTTCAGTGTCCGCGAGGCATTACTCGCGTCAGTAGTCGCCGCCGATTCTGTGGAGAATCTCCTTTTAGATCCTGTCAGTCTTAGACTCTGCCTGGTGGAGGGTACTGCGAGGAGTACGGGTCGGAGCAGGCGAGCTTCCTCACCGCGCAGGGAGTTTCTCTTATCAACGCGTTGGCGTCTGTTTTGGGCAAAGGAGTCTCGTCGTGGTGGACTGCCGGGCTCTAGTTCGTCGACGTCATCGGCATCGATGAATCGCGCGTCCTCCTCGTAGAGAGCGGCGGGCGCATCGGAGCTGGAGTCCTGCCGGCGGCGCCCGAAGGCGTGAGGAGATAAGGAAGCCCGTCTCGGCGGTAGCGACTGCGGCAACAAAGCTGTGTGGGAGTGCAGCGTGCGCCGGCGGCGTGCGGGGGATGGTGCTGGTTGTTTGGGTTCGCTGTACGTAAAGTTAGCCGGGAGGGATGGTACCTTGTTGAGCGGCCGCGGGGGGCTCATACATTGCTCTAGAGCACGACACAGCGCCCGATCTTCCTCATCGTCCGCTTCCCTTTCTAATTCTCGTTCTAATTCGACATCCATATCCATTTCATCTTCCATTTGTTTATGAGATTCTTCTAGGTGTTTCATGAGTACCTGCGGATAAAGTAATTTTCTTATTATAATGTTTTGAAGATCGATGTGATTTTTAATATATTGCCGATCGAAAATAAACGTGAACATTTTTAAAACATAGAATTGTTAAGAAAAATGAAAATTTGTTATAGATACGTAAAAAAGAAATGTATATCGTTATATTTTAAATACTTACGGCTACGACGACGTTGACGAGTACGAATTGCGCCATCAGAACAAATACGACAAAGAATATTGGCGCTATGATAGTGGAGACGCAGCAATTTCTCACACAGTCTACTGAGCTGTCGCAGTCCTCTCTCAAGGTATCCTTCATAATGCCGTTCCAGTTGTCACCAGTTGCCACACGGAACAACGTCAAAAACGCCATACCAAAGTTAGCAAAGTGAGCGTGTTCACCCAGACCTAATAAATAAAAAATCAATATTAGTTTTTATTTTGTTTTATCATAGTTTTTGTTTTGTTCCATCAGGTATATTTTGATCAATTTTATGGTAATTATACCTTGGCAGGGTATTTCGTCTGAGCATTCCAATCTTCCAAATAATTCGACTCCAAGCGCCGCAAATATGAAGAAGAGCAGGAAAAATAGGAGTCCCAAGTTTCCAACTTGTGGCAACGCCTGCATCACCGTGTCCAATAACGCTCTTATGCCCTTTGCCATTTTTAGTAACTTTAATACTCTGGCAATTCTTAACACCCTCATAACTCTCATGATAGTTGGGTTGATTGGAATAATATTAGTCTCTAATTCTTCTAAAACTATGCCGACTATAGATAATATGACTATGATTACGTCAAGTTGATTCCATTTGTCTTTTAAGTATATTTTGAATCCCAGTGCCACAAGTTTCATTACTGCTTCGAGTATAAACACAGCAGTAAAGAAGTAGTTGAATATTTTTAGCGCATATTGTAGTGCAGGTGGCATTCTGTAGTATTCTATGGCCATAGTAACAACGTTCAAGCCGATGACTCCAGCAATCGCGAGGTCAAAGTATTTGGATGTGACTACGTTGTGTACAAATAGTCGAGTTTGTGAGTAATCTGCGTAGTACGGTCTTTGGTGCATTTCTGAAACAAAATACCCAATGTTATAAGAAAGTTATTTTCTAGAAATTATTTTTGATTATTAACTAATTCAATTTTACTCACTTCGTCTCTTCTTCTCCATCTGAAGAGCTCTCTTAGCCGCTCGTCTGACCCTTTCCTCCTTTTCTTGTTCTTCACGACATCTGTGAAAGTTCTCCACAACTACTCCCACGAACATGTTTAGAACGAAAAAGCCGACTAGCAATATGAACGCGATGAAGTACAGAAGACGCCATTCTGAATAGTTTACTATAGGCTGCAAACAAATGAAAAAATCTAGAGTATTAAGTTTAATTTAAATATAATATTTATAGCTTAATGTATAATTGATAGAAATACGTTATTGGTAACAAAAGCAAGCTTATGGAACGGCCGGGTAAGAATGCTAAACTTGAACAACAAACTTCAAGACTCTTGACCTCAATTAAATTACTTGTAGTATTTCTATAAAACTCCTATCGGATACTTCTAACTACAATAAAAGTAGTAAGTTTAAAGCGCTTTAAAATTTTAAAACGACATCGTTACGGTTGATCATTTCAAACATCTGTCGATGTAATTCATCAGCATAAAAGAGTTTGTTGGCAAATTTAAAAATGTATTAAAATAAAATTGAGGCAAGATGTTGTCATTAAATAAAAATCAATAATATGTAAGTATTTGATAATAAATTAGTGTTCATTTGTAGTCTTTATTATTTTCATGTCAGGACGAATGCAAAGCTATTGCGCATGTGTACCTGTTGATCAACTCCAACCGCATCAAGTCCTGTATACATGATGTTTACCCATCCGTCTCTGGAGCTAAGTACAAACAATGACATCAACGCTTTGCCCAAATCATCGAAATTGTATTTTCTGTTCACCCAAACATTCCCGTCTATTGCTAGACAATCTGTTTTGTTCTTAACATTTTTTATGTTCGCACCTTCGCAGTAGAAAAACGCCCCCTTAAATAGCTGCAAAAAATAATAGTTCATTTTTAATAAGTTACTTTTCAGACGTCATGAAAATTTGATTCTGTTACACATAAAAGGTCAAATACATAAATAAAATCCAATTGGAGCAAATATATTTTGATCAGTTTGATCGGCTCAATCGATATATTAAGTTGATTACTGCGTAAGCCGATTGTGCACAATTGCTCGAGGGACGGCCAGCTTAGATCCAAATTGTACTGTAACATGTTACCTAAATAATTACATAGTGCTCGACGTTTACTCGTGTATCCCTAAGGGAGTTTGTTCAAATGATTGACCGTTTGTAGTAGTTGGTACAATGCGTTGTGGTTGACAAACTAGGTCAATAATCATTGGCTTTTCATTAATTCATATCAAGAATCCTGCATGACTGCGAAAAATCTGTAAGAAGTTGAATCACAACTATACGATACTACGTACATCATTTAAGAAAATTTATTACCTGGACGCCTAGAATGCCGAATATGATGAAAAATGTGCAGCAAATGAGTACAATATTTCCAATAGGTCTTAGTGACGAGAGAAGTGTTTGAACTACGAGTTTCAAACCAGGCGCTCTGTTAATCACTCTTAATGGCCTCAGTGATCTTAACAATCTAAATACCTGAAGATAAACAACAATAATAAAGTAATAACAATGTTACGTTTAGTATCGGACTAGTTTTTAATATGTTTGTACTGCTTACCCTGAGAATTCCAAATATTCGTGGACTTGACTCTGATACCAGAGACATCAATAAATCAATAATAGAAATGATGACTAAGGAGCCATCCATGATATTCCAACCAGAAGTGAAATAGGCATCTGGGCCGTAAAACATTCCCGATGCGACGACCTACATGAAATGAAATTCGGTTTTAAATAAACATTATCTAAATATCTAGTGTCAAACGCAGTGCAAATTCAAAGGATATTAAACAAGTTTTGTACATCAAATTTACTAAAGCGAATTCGTCATATATACTTTAATGAAAAATTTAATTCAATTTGTTTACAGCTTACGCTAGATATGGCAAGCGTAGTGAAATGAAATGTAAGCGTATTTGTAGAATCGGTCCCACGCGGCGAAAATTTGATATCTGACGCAAACTTATTTGTTTTTAAACGTTAAAATCTATTTTGTAGATTAAAGAAAAGACTAATATATTTTTAGGAGATCTAAACTTTAGCGACAAATCCTTGTAACAATATTATGAACAACGCAAAGAGAAGTATGTGATGTAAGCTGTAATAAAATTAATCGTAAATGATGAAAGACGTACGAAGCCTTTATTCTTGAACAGAGTAGAAGTTGTCCTTAAGGGAAGGATCAAAGTACTACTTTTAACCATACTTAAAGCAAGTACCATTCCAACAATAGTAAAGTGATGGGTGAAATTGTTGGTATTTTCCTTGTACTTACTAGTGATGAATGTGATATTCGAAACTAAACTTTATCGCAACAATCTAATTATGAAAAACAATGTAATTAAAATATATAAGTTGGGTTTACATTCCTATAAAGGCATTCTAATTAAGTTTGGAACCTTTGTGCAAGTAATTAATCAATGTTTTTAAAATATGTACATGCTATTGACCTAGATGACACTGAGTGAGTTCGTATATGGAAAATATTACTTTTTGAAGTTACCAAATATTTAAAGTTGTCGTATATTAGATTATCTTATATATATTAGTGTAATCAGTGCGCTCTATGTTTTGTCCGAAAAATCTTAAGTAAACTGACTTGTATAGTGATATTTATTATTTATAAGTGTAGTTATAGGAAACGTCAACAACAATATAGTATCGGCTATATTCTACAGACATAATACAGCAGGACCATCAAAATTACTATTACTATTACTGGAAAATATACAACGTGCATAATATATGACAAAATATTGATTTTAATAATCTTAGGTATAAGTATTTTACAGTACCTCTTTTATTTTTATCAATTCCTTTTTTAAAATATAATTTTAAAATATAAATAAAAGGTACTTTTAAATTGAACGATGCAATAAAATTTTAATGTGAAATTGGGGAGCATGCATTATTGTTAATGACAAATGTACGATACTGATTGGAATACTTGAGATAAGTGCTCGCATGACGGTATTCAATGTCGACGCATATTGCAATAAATTAAAATGTCAACCAAAAATTATACGCCATATCCACGGCATAATAAGACCAGCTCATTGGAGTAAATATTATACGCACGGCAAAAACTTCGTGAAAAGTATTGTAAATCAGCAAAATCTAAATTAAACATTTTTATATAAACATTATGTTAATTTACTCTTACATAATTATCATAACCTTAAAACTTAGCAGGCTATTAAAAAATATACTGTATACCTGTACCAAAGCCTATAGCTGCTAGCTATACTCTTTGCAGGCAGGAGAAAACTGCACATAATGGCTAAGAAATAAGTGCCATTATGCCAATTTCTTCGTCTTGCCAATTTCTTAATAAGTATCCAATAATACAATTATGTTATATCACATCGCTTACCTTGATGAACATCTCGATGGCAAACACGACGGTAAACACGTAGTTAGCACTAGAGAGGAAGGCCCGCTCCTTGGAGTCGGGCGGTATGTTCGGTCGCTCCATAGCCAGCGTTATACAGTTCAGTGCGATAAACAACAGCACGATATTGTCAAACCAACCCCTTGTAGTCGCCCAAGTGCAAAATCTACGCATCCTGGACAATTATTTAAAAAAATTAACCGGCATATAGATAATACCTGAATAAAGATAGATAAATGAAATAAAAATGTTTTATTTTCGAAATGTCTAGCTAGGGTCACCACATCAATGTATTAGAGTGTTGAGAATAAATTATATATTATGGAAGGTCAGATATCTCCTCAAAATACTAGACAGAGTCACACAGGCAAAAAATATTAAAATTTTAACGGAATGGTTTCATCAAAACGAAACAGCCACATCATAGCATTTACAGTTAGTTTAAGAGTTATGGAATTAATGTTTCAAAGGAGTGGATGAATTAACTATTGTCGCAGGATTATGTAAAAGACAGATCAATTAATAAAATTATAACAGGTAAATAAATTTGAAAACTTAAAGCCCAAATAATAGAAAACGTTGAATACAAATTCAAATGTCTTAGAACAGGTGTGACTATAATGAGATTTAGTCTGTCTGAAGTGATTCGTTTAGGCAAGCGTCGAAAACATAAAAGTACTTATTTCATTACGAAAGCAGTAAAATTCTCTGTGTAGAATAAAGGAATTGAGGTCGCAATAATCTTACTTGTTTTCGGGCGAAAAGATGTACAATGAGTAAAATTCTTTCTCTTTGAGACAGCCCGTTGGCTCCATAAAGCGAAAAAGGTCTTTGAATCTGTAACGTCGTCTGTCGAATCTTGATGATAACAAGCACACGTTATTTATGGCCACCTGAAAAGAATGTTACTCTGGAATTTCTACATGTAATGCGCCTAGTCGAAATGTATACTAGAAGCATTGTGAATACATATGTTTTATTAATGATGAGGATTCAGCATAGCGTTTGAATGTTCTCTGTGTTGGACAATGGAACAAATAGTTAGAATGTTTGTTTGGGTCTCAAATTGTAAATATTAAAGCTTTATACGAACAATTATTAAAAAATACTGTATAAGTATAGGATATTTTAAGTGAGTCGTAAACCATAGACGCGTTACTTAAAAAGACTTATAAAGATATAATTTTATTACCAGATATTCGATGCGAATTTTGATCCTGTAAAGCAATTTTGTTAAAAGTTAAAGGCACTTTGTTTTCTCTTCTACATGAGCTTTGTTAGTCTTTGTTATATGATCACTATGATGAAATCAGCAATAGCTAGCGATCAGTATTGTGCCCAATTCAGTAAAAAGTCCTTACATTCCAACGGCTCACCTCCTCGTTGATCTGTTTCATGAGCGGTAGCGGCTGGTTGTTAGGCCGCGTGGGCAGCGCGGGCGCCGGTAACTCGCGCGGTAGCGGCGCGCGTGACGTCACGCCCGCGCCTGAACTTGCGCCGGCGCTGGCACCCGCGCTACCCACTACTGGCGATAAGTTGCTTGACTTTATCTCGCATACTGTTGTAACTGCCACCAAATAACATTTAATTAAAATATTTTATCGCTATGGTTCGAACTAATACCAGCTAACTTGAAAGCTATCCGTTTAATAATACAAAGAAGCTTTTAAAAGTACAACTTGTGTTCTATATAGTATATATTATATCGAGTATATCGAGTTCTTATCTTATCTTGTTACGGGGGCCAGTCAGTGCAGACCGGCGACACTTCGACCCAGTGGGATCTTTTGTGTCGGCCCCGAGATCTATACCTTAGCTATCTCCCTATGAATGTACTGCATCAATCGCAGCGTACACTTCAGAGGGAGAAGCCTGAAGTCCTCAGGGCTCGGATATGCCAACCCCATCAGACCCATCCTTAGTCCAGCCATCGAGTTATTTATCGAGTTCTAATCTAAGCGTATATATTCACTGTATTATTTCCGATGAATAATAATAAATATAAAAGTTTGTTGGTTGACAGGAGTAAGATACAAGCAAATCTAAACTTTTATTTCCCATGGGTAATTTACTATAGGAAAATAGAAGATTAAAATGGTGATGGTATACGTGCATGACATTAAATACCAAACATTCAACCACCTAATGATACGCAATCAATTCTGATATCACAGTACTTTATGACATACAAAGTATATTTTATATTTAATAAAAAAGTGTTGAATACCTGTTAAGTAGTCATTAGTGAGTGATAGTCTGTGTGGTGGTGGCTTGACTGTGTCTAGTCGAACAGTCGAATCCGATGAGAAGCCAGCTTCTGGTGCTTTCCATGAGACCTAAACAAGTAATGAAGCCTGATTTTGTTGCAATTACAAATCAAAATTATATAAAGCCTAGACCTGGTGTCTTGAGGTGTCTTTATCTTGAAAATGTGTTATATGACATCTCTAAATGTATTGTCAAGAGACTGTATACATACATCAGGTAATAATGGCGCGTTATGTGCCGACACTCGTCTTGCAGGCGGTGGTAGTACTCTCGGTGCTGGTAACTGTCCCCGTGTCCTATTGTTCGGCAATTCCGACTGCGTGTCATTTTTTATTACCATTGATGATGACAGCAGGAGTTCATTTTTGCGGATGTTGGATCCTGTCAAGTACGAACCATTTTTAATCGTTATTTTAAATATTTTAATTTATTAAAGTTTCAAACAATACGGAAGTGCTAATGAATGTACAACGCAATTTTTGTAGACTCCCGCCACGGTTAGGTATAGGCGGTATTGTTTTGAAATTACATATTTAAGCCACCACAGAATTATGCCGACAAGCTGATCTCAAGTTTTAGTTGTATTTTCAGCCTTATTAGTCTTGTCCATGCCTCTCTCTTTTTACTTTTTAAATTTAGTGTAATTTTAAGGATATGTTACGATGGACTGGATTTATGTACTAATCTGATTAGATAAAAATCCAAAAAAATTATACAAAATTACTACTATAATATAAACCAACTAATGCGCAATATAAACTTATTGTTCTTACCGTTGCAGACAGCGTGATCTCTTCCGTTATTGAGCACAATAGCGTCAGAATCGGATCCAGTTCTTTGTTTTGGTTTTCTTCTCAAGCTTGGTCTTGACAACCTCCAACTGTAACCCCGTTGCACTCTACATCTGTCTTCACCATTTATACCTGTGCTTACAACACTAATGTTCCTAAAAGCACATTGTACATGTGAGAGGTTGAAATACACTATTTTATCTACTATTAGTCTACAAAAAATGAGATCGAGATTTATGGTTTTATATCAAGTCATAAAAAGTAGACTTACTTTTGCGAACTCAGAAGACTAGACTTATCACTGGTATTCAAACAACTTTCGTCTTTTGCTATTGTTACTTGCAGGTTCTTCTCTGGAAGTGATGGTGATGGCATAGACCTTGGCGTACTTGGGGTCGTAGGTGCAGGTGAAGCAGACCTTAACGCGGGTGGGGCAAGGCTTAAAGGAGGGGGAGCTAAGGATATGGGTGGCAGACGCGCTTTCTCAGCGCCGAGTTGAGCTTGAGCTGAATGAAGCGTTAGCGTGTAGCTGTTTGGTGGTTTCAACAGACCTGGTATACTAGCGCACTAAAAGAACAAAAAGTAATTCAATAAATGTAAAAATCTGCGGTCACTTAGTTTATGTCATTAATTTTATTTACAGAAGTATCTTTCTTTTAAAAATAAAAGAAATAAATTAAACAAATTAATATTATTTGGCAAAGAAAATATACATACAGAAGTGCGATCAATTGAGTCCAAACTTGAAAGCATGGAAGACCTCTCTAAGCTCAGAGCCACATTGAAGTCTCTGAACGAAGCTCCAGGCTCTAGTGTAGTGGACGGTGAGTCTTGTGGTGTAGCTGCTGTGTGTGTAATCATTGGCACTGCTGTTTCTGGTACAACACCACTGCTTGCTAACATTTTTGACTCCTAAGATGAAGGTTTAATAATATAAATTAATCTGAATATGTATATTTTTAGGTATGCGAAGTAAAACTACGTTAAACCGGTTATTATTAAGTTACTACGTCTTATTCAAAAAACAGAACTTGAAATGTACAATGAAAGTGTTTTATGCTTTGCCACTTGACTTTGGTGAACTTTGAATGTTAATCAGTGATAATATTTTCTGTTTTTTGTCTAATTAGCCATATGATCATCATATTTAAGATTTTAAATATTTTGATTACTTATATAGGCAGCACCTACGAGAGAGACAATGCCATTTAGGAATTGCCGGCTTTTATGCAGACTTGTTGAGGGCTCGTTGCCGTAACAAAAACTGCTCGTAATATTACTACGAAAGGCCTATAATTTCGACCGTTTTTGAGCCAAGTTTCCAATCAAAGCTATTTAACTTAATTATTATTATACTAAAAGTCAGAGTTATTCAATTAATTCCATCCTGACAAAAGTTATCTTAGAGATAATAAATATGTACATCACAATTAACTTATTAGTATATTTGTAACCTAAATGTCTTTTATCCTGACCGCAATGTTTATTAATTCAGATATTATTCTCGTAAACACGAAATTTATGGCTGTACCCTTGTATCTTCTAAATGGGAACCGAATATTTGAACAAGCGTTTTAGCTTGGTTCAATATTTATCACGTCCTTAAGTAAATCCACTTACTTTTTGTAAATTACACTTGTTGGATTGTGCGCAGTCTTTGCAGAGTGTAGGGTGGTGAGCAGAGGACTTTGTTTTACGGCGCGATCGCATTGTCTTTTCTTTGTGTCCGTTTACATCGTCTTTTTCTTTGGCTTTACGTACATCATCCGCCGAACGCCAATAGTTTTTTATTTCATTCTGTTCAAACATAAAATCTCGTTCAAGCCTCTAGAATACTTTATGAGAAGGAATGAGAAGAATTTGAAAGCACAAAGTTTCAAATGAAAATAGCGGCTTTTACGCAGGGTCAATAGAATTGTATCGAAAATACTTTACCTGCGAAAAACTGTCACTGGAATGTGATCCCGAATTCGACTCGTCGTACTGCAATTCGTTATTTTCTGAGAAACATTCGCTTGACAATTTTGATTTCGCCAGTTCGCGTTGTTCTCGTTCCCTTCTCTCATTTCGCTAAGAGATTTGAATTACACATGAGATTTGATTGCGAATTCTATTGAAGGCATAGAAGGCACGTAGCGTAGCGTATTAGTGATGCAATGAATATTGACAGAGTTAAAATTCTATTGTTTTTCTCTTGGTAAATTGTTAAATCGTTCTACGTCTATTATTCTGACGTGGGTATACATTTACGATACTCATTACATCACTAGAATTTAATGAATTATTATGTTTAAATCCAACTTACTTCAGAGCTAAATCCCTCGACGAGAATAGCTACTAGCAAGTTGAATAGTACATAGTTCCCAAAAGTCATAAGAGCCACAAAATATAATGCAGCCCAGTGACTTGTTTTTTCCATGCCGTTAAATAAGACAACATTCCAATCTTCCTGGGTTAAAACCTGCAATATACACATCAAAGTAAGTATCCAATCAAAACGATTGAACTGTTCTACCACATCAAATATATTTTAAATCAATTTTGTTTAATAAATCAAAATAAGCAAGGTGTGCTGTCATATTGTATCAAGTCGTGCCTTTTGGTGTTTGTAATAAAATGTTAAGTAATTCCATTGTTAACAAAACAAAGTAAACAAATACAAAAACATCTGTTAGTAATCAGCGTGTTAGTGTTAATAAGTGTCATGTAGTTGTATCGATGTTCACTACTACACAGTAATGAAAGGGAACACAGACGGCGAGTTTGAGTACACAAGCATACAGGGTCCAGCATTTCCTAATACTATTAACTACAAAGCAAGATGCAAACTAACTACGGAGCGCTCTTTGTGGTGCAATACCAAAATGTAAGTACTAATTAACTACGGCGGATCTCTCGTTTGTGCCAAGTTTAGTAATGTACAAAGCATGTTCAGTCATGTTAATCGTCAAATTCACAATTCGTCTTTTCTCACAACCTAACAAAGTTGTCAAATAAGACAAAACATTGTATACAGTGCCAATCAGTTTAAGTTGGTATTTACGAGAAACACGCGGCTTCTATCTTCTAAAAATCATACGGGATCGCAAATAAACCGTCTACTATTGCCTAGTTTATCGTACCGCATAAGGCTTACCTGGAACACGGTGACGGTAGCCCATAGGATGTTATTAAAATGTTTCCTGTCGCACTCACACTTGGGATGGTGCGAGATGATCTCGGGGCAGGTGCAATCCCGCTCACTGCCATTGTCCTCGACGTACTTGCAAAACTTACCACCGAATAGATACATGCCCAGAATACTGCGCGTCGCGGAGCCGATGTAAAAATGAAAGAAAAACAAAACGCTATGCGCATACGCCGCGACCGAGTCATCCTGACGACATAATTGTTGCGTACGAGACGGTAACACTGCAACCTGCTTTCGGCGGCCGGACCAGTGAAATAATACTAATGTTACGAGATCCGCTCAGTGTCGCTGCGGAAACATTCCTGTGTACAGTTAGTGCTATAACAAAAATAAACAGTACCAATGCTGTCGTAAATGTTTTTATCTACAAGAATGCACACGATAAGTATTAGTAGTGCAAAAATTGTGTATCTACACCCGATGTGCCGTAAAATTAGTTTTATTTCAAACTATTGTCCAGATGAGTTTAATTTGGAATGTGGTGTAAAAAATATTAATAAATAAAAGCCTACATGGTTATGCAGTGTTATCGCCGTTGGGACGCTACAACCAACGGTTAAGTTAATAAATCTAAATTATGTATTTACTCTCATTAACATTGTGTTATTTAGTGCAATTAAGTTCCTCAAACTTAATATCAATATTATATGTCATTCTTTATACTGCCTCATTATTATAAAAATAGAAAATGCAATAAAATAATCTGGAGGAGGAATAAATAGGCGAAAGTAAAGTGCTTGAAAGATAATAAAAGAAATTTCATTTCTCATTCATACTGTTTCATTATATTACTTGTGGCAAAAATCATTCAAATTAATTATAATGCAGTAAATTTCAAAATTATAAATTCATCCTCAGAGATGCAGATGGAAAAGAGAAACAGGAAATTTAGATGAGAGGATCATACTGCAGTTAATATAAAGTGGAAGTTAAAAAGTGTAAGAAATGGGAAAAGTTATTGAAAATTTGATTGTTACTGAAGTTAAAATTAAGGATGCTGGGATTGGTAGCAAAACTGGTGGACGGTTTCCCTCACAATCTTTGAAGCTTTTATCAATAAGTCAATTATATTTAAATTTTATAAATAATTTCCACTAGTTTCACACCAAGCTATTCAAGAATTAATACTAAATAAAAGAAGCGGCATGCAGAGTGATAGATATACTGTATAAACTGAGTGCAGCTGTAGTTGTGGGAGTAGAGGAACTGACGAACAGGTTAACCCGCGACTCGGCTTCGAACGACCTCAAGCTAACCTACTACTCAACCAAGCTCACTGACTAAGTAATGTGCTCTGGACAGCTTTCTGATGGGAGTACTGTACGAACAACATGGTGAACGTGACACTAGATGAAATTTGATCAATTTGTTACGGATGGTACTAGATCTCACTACGCGGGTTCTAGGGTAGCGGTTACGCGACTGAACGCTTGTTTGACAACGCACAATGCTGCAAGCGTTATCCCTCCGTTTGTGTAAACTGATTTCTGTACGATTCTGTATGTCTGAGAAGATTGTCTCTTGCAGCAGAGTGAACGGTCGTTTGTGTACTCTCGTGGTTAGTCGATTAGCCGTCACAAGACAATCTTCTGTTATTTGGGATTGTCATACTGTCATGAGTGTTGGCTGCTGACGGACCCGTGGGTAAGCGTTTAGTAAATGTTGCAAGTTCAGTCTGTTTCTGGGTTGTCTGTTAGGTATTTTAATTTAAAATGTTGAATACCTGAAACACCGTGACAAAGGCCCACAAGAGGGTATCAAAGTTTTTTCTGTCGCACACTTGATCGCCATGCCAGTCTTTCTCGCAGAATTTGCACCCGAAGAGGTTCATACCGAGGATGCTGAACGTTACCACGCAATATGCGATTAGAGAATAATACGGTTACCATAAACCTTTCCACACACAGAGGAGGGAATATATATATAACAAATCATAAAGGATATAAATACATAATATACATAGATATTTGTGTCGATACAATCTAAAAAGATGAGTGATGAAGTGCAGGTGTGTAAAAGAACTGAAGTGGACGAAAAGCACAAAAGCGTGAAGTCACTATGATCGACAAGATATAATAAATAGAAGAGAAAAAGTTGTACAGAGTGTGGATAGTGGCAGTGTATAGTGGCTGGATGTCACAGATAGAGGTGGTTGACACACATAAGGATAAGATTGAAAAGAAAATAGGAGAAATCACTCACAGTTAGTGCACAGGTTAAGGGATGCGGGTGTGACAGTTAAGTAGAAACATTCAGAATTTCATATTTTTATGGACAGTCGAATAAATCTTCTTTAGCTACGGAAAAATGAAAAATCTGATTGAGCAATCAATGAATGATTGCCAGGGGCCTTCATGTTTTACTACTCGATTGCTACAGTACCGGTACGGAGTGAGATAATAGGAATATTAAGATTTTACACAAATAATAAAGAATTGGAGTCCAAAAGTCAGATTAAAAGACAGAATTTATTTACGTAGTACATAAGAGGTCTCTAGTGAGACACTGAATTTGAATAAATAGTATTGTTTTAGACTAATAAAGCAAAGAAAATAAATTATATTATGTGTTGTTTCTTTTTTTTCTTCTCTTTCATATTGTATTAGTAATAATTAAACAGGACAGATAGGTCATAAAATAATTTCGAAAAAAGAAAGTTTTCGTAAGAAACAATAAACAGCAGTTTCGTTTAGAAAGTAATCAAAATAAAGAGAAAGACCTAATATTTTAACAGTATTATTTAATTCATGCATTTTATCATTTTTATTTATTGGTCATTCTAATTTAGGTTACCTTTCTTTATAACATCGATTTGAATAACCTGATCTGTCTCCGTTGTATGTCGAACAACAGTACTTTATACTATATGGTATTGTATATTTACCTGAATATGAAGATAAATAGTACTAGTAGTGAGAAGAAGACGGCGACGTTGTCCATGGTGCGGAGCATGACGAACAGTTGTCGCCGCAGGTTGGGCATGAACCTCACCAGTTTGAGGATACGAAGCAGGCGGAAGGTTCGCAGGACAGAAAGACCAGAACTGCCCGCTAGTTCTGTCTCGTTGCCCACGCTATGAGCCAGTTCGAATGCGCTGTATGTAACATATCAAGAAGCTTATGTATTTATATAAAACCATCTTCAAATTTTGTTCGTATTAGCATTACATTTTTACAAAACATTAATTAATTTAAAGGCGTTCCTCTAGTTAGGAACGCCTTATTTAATATCTTGTCAATTGTTGGAATGTCAAACACAATTGAAAACATATTGTGCCTGGCCACCATTGTGCCGCTGAGACTCAATAGGTTAATATACTGGCTGTCCCAGAAGTCGACGTCAAGCCGGAATCAGGTAACAGGCTAAGTTATAATAGCTACCGGAAAAATATTTAAAATGTCTAAGTAACGTATTTTAAATATTATAGGCATTTTAAAAAACACAACATCCTGTGACCTTCTTTTCATTCCTGTAACTAAAGGTATTTACTTTTGAATTATTTTTTTTGTTATGTAATGCTTCTTTAAGCTCACGGTATAATTTTAAAAATACGTGTCTCTGATTTATTTTTTATATTTTTCTAATAACTATTATAACTTAGCCTGTTACCTGATTCCGGCTTGATGTTGACTTCTGGGACACCCTGTATAAGTTAGTATTTTGATTCGGTTGTGCCGAGACCTGATTTCTTCCTTCTTCTCTCTTAGCCTTTATTATTCCTAAGTCTCTTGGGGTCGGCTTTTTTCTGATCTAACCGGATTTGACTGGATATCAGTTCTTACACGGAGCGGCTGCCACCTGACCTCCGCAACCCGAAGGCTAACGATACCCTAAGGCTAGACCAGTGTCAGGATATTAGAAGGTACTGACTTTCCCAATAACGACTGCCATAGATGTTCATGGCAGCCGGGACCAACGGCTTAACGTGCTCTCCGAGGCACGGAGCAGGCGATAATTGTCAATCAATACGCACATAATTTCGAAAAGTCATATAACTTCCGAAAGTCAGAGGTGCGCGACGTGGGTTCGAATTCGAGACCTTCTGCATTGCAGTCTGTTGGTCTCCCCACTGAGCTGTCGCTGACTGATAACTAATCTAATGACCTGATTTCTTCCTATTGAGATTTATTTATGATTCGTCGTACGCATAAATATATACACTAGTAATAAATTATCATTCACAAGATTATCCAAAATCTGGTTGTGCTCTTTACTAGATAACTAAGCTAGAGTGTATGTACGTGTAACAAAGCGTAAATTGCTATTATATTACTTGTACAATAAAGTAGGGTAAACCCACACATAGTCAATTACACAGCCCTGGGTCGGGCTGCCGAGGTATCGGGCTCAATATTTCACCCTGTATCTTTGCCCCTTTAAAAGACGGGATTAAACTATAAACATCCTTTTGAATACAACAAAACGAACATACATTTTCTAAAGAATTTGTCGATATATTTTTAAAGTTAATGTGAAATTTGTTTAGATCACGTATTATGCCTTGTGGAACTTCGTATTTTATTACAAGTTTATTTATTCACATTAAGTAAATATTTGTATACGCAATACAAATTTCTAAATATGTAACTAATAAATTTACATTTGAAATGTAGTGTGTCTATATGGGATGGTTTGTTTCGTTACACATCGAGTTTGATTAACTTAAAGTTTTCACAGTGTATATCATCAATTATAACTAAAAGAATAAACAAACAAACGGTGAGAGCATGTTTTCTTTCATATTGAGTTATGCCTATTTGTACGTTAATCCACAATATTTGATAATACTCGTTCCTCGCTTTGTTTCAATATGTACCGTAAATTCATGGCCCATTCTTCTTTGATATTTTATTCGTGAGTTCAGATCCACACACTCTCGTTTTGATATTTAGAGAATATTTTTGTATATACTAAAGGTTGTGAAATGTGTGACACTGAGTGTACTCTAAATTCATGAGGTTAATTAAAAATGTTGTTGCGGTACATACAAACGAACTACTTCAAAATATAAATTTAATTAGTTAACATAATATTATTAGGAAACATTTGGGAATTTTTTTCTCCTTTAAATTTAGAACTAAAATAAACTTATAAAATACAGTTGAAGCATAAATAAGGAAAGTAAAATATGTATAAAATCTTACCTCAATATAACAATGACGCCATCAAAGACGTTGAATCCATTGGAAATGTATTTGAAGGGGCCTTCAGCTACGATTTTGAGTAGCATTTCAACGGCGAATATGGCAGAGAACACAATGTTACTGATCTCTACAATCACTGTGAGCTCCTCTGGTTGATTATGATATTCAATGCCCATTGACAACGTATTGATTAGAATCGCCAATAATATACCTGCGAATTACAGATATCAGTACGACTTGAGAAGTTATGAATTAGAATGTTAATGATGAGCAAGTATTGTAAAGTAGCACAATTTGATTTGAATAGAATGAAACTTGAGAGCTACTTAAAGTATAGTTAATAACCGCAAACAAAACATATTTATTTGTGTCTCTTTTTATTACAATCACACCCTATATCTACATAGACTACATAAGAACCGACGAAGTTAACTGAGTCGTATTATATAAATATTACACTCGTCAATATTTCTTGCCTAAGCTACTGGCAAACAGTTTGCACCTAAAATCGTTGTTTCTTTACCTTGTTGAAAGTATTTATGGTCGGCAATATTTTTAACATGCTTCCTCATTTTGGAGAGCCACTTAGATATTCTGCCCCAGAATCTGGAGCAGGCGTTGCTCAAGCGGCTCTTTCTGGTCTCTTTAGCGGCTGCTTCGGCTGCCAATAGATCCGCACAGCACGAGAAGTCTTCTATTTCCACAATCTAAATACCAATTCAAACATTAATTACACATATTTTTACATAAAATGTTAGTACTTGCCAGAGAGTTATTCCAATTTGATTTTTAATTGCATAATATATAAGTTTTCTATGCGCTGGGCTATTAAGAAAATATTTTGTTGCACCACTTATTTCTTAGATATTACTAATGAGCTAACTCACAATATCCTTAGTTTAGTTACGTGCATTATGCGATTATGTTTAATTTGATTGTTAAATATGAAATTACATTAAAATGAATTTAAAATAAGCAGCAGAATGAATGGAAAAATAACTGTAATATTGATCAAAACTGTCTGCTAATCTTTTGGAAAGACAGAGGCAGACAGATATACTTCGTTACAGTCAACTGATTTTTGATTTGATGACTTACCATAAATCATTCCAACAATATTCATGAATTTCTTCGCGACGAATGATAAAGCAACAACTTTCTTCAAGACCCTATTAAATTTTCCATTGAACATTTTACGATGACAGGTACATCGCGAACAGGTTATAAATTGTACAACTTTTACTTTGATGAATTAAGTTTTAGATATCTTCATCTCCACGTCTGCTAGATTTGATCTATTATGCAATCAGTGATTTATTTACTGTTTATCTCAAGTTTGAAGTCAAGTTTTGAAATGTTTTAGTTAAAATAAATTAAAAGTTAGGCATATTATACTTTTGTACATCGAGGTTACATCTGTCTGCTAGTAAACTTTTAGCCTTTAATGGGTAGGAGTTTAAAATTTGGCATATAAACATAACTTTATTATATTTAAAAAAAATATAATATATATACATATTTGTGAAATAGAAAACAGACTGATAACCATTTCATGTGTGTAAGTTCTGAATGGGATTCATTCAAAATGTATAAAGGACCAAATTTAAAATATCGTATCCTTATAATGTATTGCTAGTTGCCTGCTATTATCTATCCATCAATATCATGACGACCACACAGTGGTGTGGTCGACTTTTATACAGTGGTATAAAAGTCACTTACCCTAGTATCAATCTTCTCCTCCCCTGCTCTCTTACTGATGCCCTTGGTCAACTCCTCAAAGAATGAATCCAAAGCTACTTGTCCAGTTGGCAAGGCAGCGGACAGTGCTCCAGAGAGCGCAAGTAGTTCCTGGCAGGACATGGTGCCGCCGGCCGCTGCGCGCTCTTCACATTCGCCTGTCGGCAGGTCGAACTCTACGCCCCCAACACAATATATCACTACACCGTACGATCACATAGACACCACTAAAACCTCGAGAGCATCCATATTTCCATAAAATGAATTTTGGGGTTAAAGCCAACTAAAATAACAAATTTTCCACCAACAACTAAAACACACACGTAACTACAAAAAGTTTTATTTGAAGAAAGGTGGCATTTAAATCAATTCAATCTTTGTGGAAACTCTACTCGGAACAATGGTTTCAGACTTATTTTTCCGTCGTGGTTTTGAATTAGTTTTAGTGGTATATAAAATGGTAGTCAAAAGTAAGTTACTCTTCAATAGAAAGACAGCAGACGAAATTGCTGCCAATACATAATTTATAACAGTCCTAATCAGTTGAGCATTAAATATTTATTGTTCCTTTCTCCCGGTCCCACGCCGGCTATTAAATTGGAGAGAAATTTTCAAAGAAAACATCTGAGTATTCTCGAATATAACAAGATGCTTTCGAGGTAAAACAGATAACTCAAGGAAGATTTAAGCATTTCATATGTAAATTTGGTTTCAAAGTGTAGGAGTACTAAACCTATGCTGAAAGGGGGTAAGCCAAAATCAAATTCGGAAAACTTTTGTCTCATCGTAGCAGTTCCTAGTCTCATTTAGAGTTTCTATGAAGAAAAAGAAGGAAGAAAAGAAAGAAGTTTAAATGAGATTACACATGCCGGTCTAATAGCGTTGTCTAGATCTACCGCCTCTAGACTCACCACTTTGGCTCTTAAGCCAGTCACGTTGACACAATGAATCTATAAATATTTATTCGAATCGTTAAAAACTTTTTACACTATTGTATGTAAAGTATTTTGTAGAGTATTCAAAAGTTGAGTTTTGTCCGGTGAATAAGATGGAGAAAGTTTTAAGTGTGTACAAGCAACAGGTACAGTAAGTGGCCGGTATTTCTCAGTAGCGTGTTGGTGAGCTTTTACATTAACAACGGTGTTGTCTACACACTTGATAAAACTTTATTTGCTATGCTATAAATTCAAAGATTCTTTTTTCAAATCATCTTTAATAGGTTATAGATGTAACTGTACCTGTTTGCGTCATTTTCTCAGAAGAACAAACGTTATGTGGATGTCCCCCGTGTGGTGCGTTCGGTGTGTGAAGCAACACAGTGTCGCTGAACATGACCGATGACCTCCGACGTGCCAGTGATGGCGGTGACAGCAGTGATAAGTTGGATGCATTCTAACCAGAAAAATAAAATATAATCACATGACATTCGAGACGTCAGTACAAGTTCCGATATAATATCTAGTTTTTGTCACTTTATATATGACGGTGGTATATGCAACATCGTTATAGTGACGTCCTTTTATGAATGCAATATAGTAAGTAGGTCCTAAATATTTTATCAAAGCAAATTATTTTTAATTGATTATGCTCTTTTTGTAAGGACTTCTAAACTAAATAGTAGATAGTCGGATATTTTGAGTACCTCAAGATCTGCGGCGGAGAGCGAGGGCACGCGCAACAGGCTGGGTCGGCTGAGCGGCTCGTCACCCCCCGCAACCCCCTCCTCAACCACCGCCTTACCGCCATTGCCCTAATACGCCAACATATTTGGAGTTTTGTTCCTTAATGTTTAGAAAAGAAGGTACATACGTACTATATTAAGAGTGCCTTAATAAAATAGCGACTTAACTCAACATTTGATAGTAAGGCAATTTGAACTCTAGTTGTGAAAATTCTGATATTATATTTGCTTTAATTAATGCAACAGAGTCAAATATGTTTAATCCAAAATCCTCGGATAAGTCTCTCTTTTATTAAGCGTGTGCATTATAGTCATTTACCTTTTACGGGAAGGAATTCTATACAAAACAATGTGTAAATAAAATCTAGTCTTTAAATTTGTAAAATAAATACAAAAAATAAATTCTAATAAAATATTTAGTATGTTTTATTCCAAAGTGAATTTGTTTATTGGAACAACCAGTTACAGTATTTCTAGTGGTTTAATATGATTTTATATAGTAAATATCATACAAAACATAATCATCATAGTTTCTGTCTTATTAAATAATCTTTATTAATCTGATGCTCTGTAATTGATTCCGAATGTATAAAATTCGTTAGAATTATGAAATTATCCTGTGTACATTTATATATTTAGACACACGCGCAAATATGTATTAATATGTAGCGCTTGTACTCGTAGGTACATAAGCTTTAGAATCTCGTAGCACGTTCGTAGCAAAGTGCTACGAGTAGCGACGAATACATATTTTACAATAAGATAAAGAACGTAGTAATGGCAACATTGACGAAAACTTCAATATATTTCCTGAATGAAAACGTTATTAAACCAGTGACGCGTTGTAGCTAATTTCCATTTTGGATGATTTACATTGGATGGAATATTTGTCCCGAATAATATGAATATTATTTACAATTTAATTCACGCGTATCACAAGAGCTTAAAATATGAAAGCCTCGTAATCATAACACTGTGTCAGCAAGAATATAATACATGGCCTCGACATGGAAGAGGCTTTGTAAAGTCCTTGGCGAATATTTTATTATAGCTCTCTCGGCTCGAGAATGTTCTGTAGAATACGGTAAACTTGAAAAAGTTTTATTTCAAAATTTGTACCAACAAGTTCATGAGGATATTCAAGGTAATTTTAAATATGATGATAAGCTGATGAGCTTTGATTTACTGTGCAAAACTAATTGCATCAATTCTGTTTATTACAAAGAACATATAGAGAAAGTGATTTATTCTAATGCTAAATGGGTTTATTTTAAAAACTGGATGTTCTTTAAATATTGCTAATAATATAGACAACATTGAATTAAAATACTAACGATTATTATTTTAGAAATTGGTGCATCTGGTCTCTGGTTTGATACATGGGTCAGGCAAAATTAATTTAATACATTTTGGTAGCAGCATATAATTTGGAAATGTAATCTGTAAATGACAATAGGTTCGCTAAAACATATGTAGATGGTGAAATGTGAATATTTTACCTTTGCCTACCCTATGTCTATCTTATATGTCTATCTATCTCTATCTATATATTTTAAGCATATTTTAGAAGGATATTTATACATTTGCCTATGGCATTACCTGCGGGTGTACTCGCGGACAGCAAGGATGATGTTGTTTGGGTTTATTCGTTGGTAGCTGCAGAGTCTCCCTGCTGCTCCGCCATTGCAGTTGAGCGCGTTGATATCGGTACACCCTGAACCAACACAAAATTTAATTGAACTATACAGATATTAGGCAAACACAAATAATATAAGTATTTTTATACTGCATGTGCACAGCAAACTGATAAATGTAAATTATTTCTATGTCCTAGCATACATTCTTGGTAACAAAATTGCGCAAAATATATTTTATAAGGCCTTACTGAGATCAAGGACAACCAAACATTTATTTCACTACTGCGTGACCTCAAAATAATAACTTTTGTAACAAGGTCAACTATTTTCTTAGCAAAAGTAAAAATATCTTCGGCGAATATTGTCTAAAATATGCCAGCCATTTGCAACCATGTAATCATGGCATTTGCAATGTAAATGCTAGGCGTTAGTATAAATATTGTAGTTTTAGGGAAGCAAATAATATTGGTAGCAATTCGCTGACATCAGAGAGCATAATAATCTATTCAAGATATCTTGAATAGATTGCGAATGAGGAAACACGAAATATATACGATCACAGCGGATAAGAAGGGTTTCGTATATTTACATGCCATGCCAATAAGGGGTATTTTAGACCTGATCTTTTTTGCCATTCGTCTCTTAAATCTCCTCCATAAGTGGGCGACGTATTTCACGATTTCAGCGTAGCAGGTGGCGGGTTCACTGTTATTGGTTGAAGATGCGAGGGTTGATGACGATGTAAAACGAGCTCGTTCGGCCCGCATACGTTCCATCTCGCGTTTCTTTGTCTCGCTGAACTGAGTCGCAATTACGACTAAGCAAAGGTTGATCATGAAAAATGAGCCAATCTGTAACAAACGTTTTTATGAGATAATAGCAGTTATGGAGCTGAGAGCACGTCGGTCTAGTTTTTATGTTCATGTTACAGTTATTACCGTTACATTTGTGTTTTATTTTTTATTTAACCATTCTTTAGCAAAAGCCTCACTTTCATCAGCTATAAAAGAATATATATACAGTGCTGGGATATAAAATGAATACAATTAAATACATCGTTTATGAAAGTAAATACTTACCACGATCAGCAAAACGAAGTATATCCAGTCCCAAAAGCTATGCGCATCTTGCACATAGTACATTATGTCTGTCCACCCTTCCAATGATATCACCTATAAAGAAACAATGAACCTTAGTAAAACAATAAACTTAATAAAATGGATATGTCTTTTCACAATCTCTTACCAAGAATATAGCAACCCAAGCAAGTCCTATGTTGTCAAATGAGATCGTTCCTTGAAAGGGGTTGTTCCCTCTCTGAGTGCAGTTAGTGTAATACTGATTCCAGTCGACACAAGACGTGTTTGAAGGTAAGTTGTACGAGAATGGCCTCGCCGTCTCGTTGCAAACTAGAGCCCCGTACCGGTATGGAGGGAAATTGCCACAGGTGTGCATGCCACTGTCTTCGGGCGTCGTGCATATATAGTCAAGCTCTTTGGAGAATTCGTAGTAAAACGATATACTGAAACACAAGCAAGCACGATGTATTAATAAACAAAACTAGCGATATGTTACATTGAACTATACAGAACGGTCTATTTGTATTTTGTGTAACACTGTTGTTTAATGAGATGCAAATGGGATTTGAAGTTAAGAGTGTAAATGAAATCTATTAACTCTTATCTAGACACCTATTATGAACTGTAAATATTTCTACCAGTGTTGTACGAAGCTATAAAAAACTTGCAAAATGGATTTTAATTTTAAATCTGTTAGTACTGGATGAAAATCTATAAGCTACATTTAGGATAAGTCTGGATAATAACGATTTGCTAAACTTCGATGATTTTCTTGACTATTAATATTATATTAGGCTGACAACATTTTGACAACAATTAAACATTGATAGATATACTGATTTTATTTATACTAATACACATGCAGATGTCAAAAACATTTAGTAGAACAATCACACCATATATTGCATGCAAATACATGCTAACATGAAAGCATAGAGAGGCACTGAGGGTCAGTATCCCAATTAATGGTAATGGTAGCGTTAATAAAGATGGCAAAGGATAGTCGGGCGAGTATTGGCGAAGCGGATTAACGTCAGTAGCTTTCGGTATCCTTCGAGTCGTTATCATTTAACGACAGAAGGTACACATAGAAACACGAGCGCAAGCCGTAACCCACATCATTTGGACGCCCTGTCGTTACGGCGTTTGTTCTCTTCACGATCTCTATAAAGGTTTTATTGTCATCTCTATATTCGATGAGCATGTCTCACTGCTGTCTGCGGAATATTCGGACTCATATCGTGCAAAGCATTTAATATTCAACTAGCACATACACGTATATGCATTTTAGATAACAGTGGAAATGTTATTTGATACGAGAAACAAACAGATATATATATAGTCTTTAACAAAAATGCAGTTTTAACAGACATAACAATGGTTAAAACAAAGCTCGATTTAGCAATAACTTTATGTTAAATATGATTTGTTATTGAATGTCTATGATAGTAATGTACAATTGATGTGTATTAGTAGTTGTTATTAGAAGGGCGTTAACCTGTAAGTTTAGACAAATTGTGTTTAATATATTTTTATTTTAAAAGTACTAATATTTTTAATTTCGTAACTAAGTAATTCGAAGATCAATATGGTTGAAAACTATTTTATAAAAAATATATAGGCGTAGAGGAAACAGAAACTCAATTTCAGAGAAGACGAAAGAGCTAACCATAATTATATACGTTTTAATCAAAAACAAATCGGCAGTTGGTAAATGTTTGCAAATCAAGTGTTCTGACATATTGAAATAGCACAAGTAATGAGAGACCTAGTGTCTCATAGAAACTGCCAATTCGTGAAGGGGAAGCAAATACGATAGTACATCTGGACGGCAGATGTGTGAAGGTACACGTTACAACAGTTCGCAATGTTCTTAATAGAAACACATTAATTTTGATCGCAAATCCTTACGAGTTCACTCTGACGCGCACTCTGTACCAATCGGACAGGTCTCTGGAACATAAATTGAGGAAGCCGTGACGGGTGTTATGTACCTAAGTTTAGTTCTAAAGGTTTGTTAGGTATTAGTAGACAACAATGTGATCTCATCCACAAATATAATCTGCAATGTCATCTGTCCCGTAGACTCGGATGAAACCACATTGTTAATCTGAATCTTGGTTGTAACTATTTGTACTAAATCTAATTGTTTTGGTTAGTATTGACTATGAATGGTTATTATTGGAATATATTTGCTATGAGGGTAATTTTCTACTTTGTACTATGTTTGAATTGAATTGTTTAACCATTGAATGTAGCAGAGTTTATGTAACACGTCAAACATCATATGAATGGAGTACATGTAAAATGCGTACCATTATTGTACAGTTGCGGCTACATTCTAAATTGGTTCGTCATGTGTGTGTTCTCGTCTATATTTTACATTATAATGTGAGTATTGACGGAATGCAATATTTAAGTGTGTTGTAGGTTTGACTGTAAACTGAACCGTTATCATGCGCGTTTGTCAATATGTTAGTTACAGTGCAAAAACAATATGCAATGACAAAATACAGAATGTCAGAATGATATACAGAGCAGCGATGGATGTGCTCGCCGAGGATGTAAGCGTTAAATATTGCATGCAGTCAACGTTAGCGATGGGACGTGCCGCTAAGACTAGCGCTCTCGAGCAAATTCAACAAACGATAAAGTCATTTCAGCTGCAATTTCATTCACAAAAATTCATGGATTGCCACCCAATACCCTGCATCACACAGTTGTGGGGAACATTCATTCAAGGCTAATTAACTTTTAAATGTATAAGCTTATGTTAACAGAGGTGGCAATAGGAGACGGGTATCAAATCGAGTCTCATAATGCATCCTAGCTGTGAGTGAAATAATGAAAGTGATAACATACTTGTGGGGTCGCCATACATTCGGCGGCAGAACAAACTCGCAGCGCTGTCTCAGGATTCCTTCCCAGAGCTGGACGCCCACGATGCCGAATATGAAGAATACAAAGAAACACAGCAGCAAGACATTGCCCAACATAGGTAGCGTGTCCAGTAGTAGCATCACAAGAATACGCATACCTGCGAAAATAAAACAATTTTTTATTGTAAAGTCAATTAATTTATGTATATTTTAAAGACAACTTCCGTCTATGAATAAGTCCTGTGTAACGGAGGAATTTACTAACATTCAATAACATCGTCTCGTGTGTGGAATCGAACTGACAACACTCGGCGCAGTGCCAATGGCGAGGCGACAACCTAAACATGCTTAAGATGTCATAAAAATAAATAATAGCTATTGTTCAATAATCAAAACAAAGTTGTTACTGTGGTGATAATAATGTGAGCTTGTCTCTGTCTTGTCTCTTGTCTCTGATTTCTAATAAATTTGTTCAGAAATGGAAGCTACAGAGGCTACGTACAAATCTTAATTAGAATTTAATATTTCAGCATTGGATTATACTTGCTATCTTGATTAGACTTCAAGCTTAAATAATAATAATCTACCACTGGCGTTATCCCCAAACACATACACCACAAACTGAAACTCATTGATCTAAAACCTAACCCTTACACACAACTTCAAAAAGCCGCCATATTGAACATCTGTAGAATCGTGAGAAAATTCTTACAAATAGACGAACAAGATTACAACAGCAGCCCACAGACTTGATTCTTTCTAAAATACATATGTGGCCTTTACTTGACATAAGTCCGTAAATGCCACTGAAACTACCAGCGCAAGCTGAGAAAAAAAAACACCTAAAATAATAATAATAATTCATTATTGACACAAATTAAACTACAATCATTTAGAATTTACTTTGCACTAGTAAAAACTGTGTTACAAGAGTCAATGCCATCCCCTTATTTAAAAGTTACAGATCATTTTATGTCATTAAAATTTCATAAACAAAAGGAAAAAAGAAATATTAAGTAGTATGTATCACAAAAATAAAAATCAATAAAAAGGATCAGAAAAAATTAAGTTACATTTCACTTCAGTGCTATTACACTGGTAAGCGATTGCTTATGTAGTGTAGGTGTAAGAATATGTGTGTGCAAAAATAACGAGCGTGTATATAATAATAGAGATTGCAAAACGTATCGGCAGCAATCAGCAATTTGCTTAACTTTGTGAATTCATTTACTGCTGAAGTGCAATTTCACATGAACGGGCAGATGGATTTCAATTAATTCATTCCACGGGTAGGCGTTTCTACTCGAAAGAGGATTAACTAGTGCTCAATTGCAAAGCTTCGTTATTTGTGAACTAAATTTTAGATACGTTGGCAACTGACTGACATATTATGCATTAAGTGACATGCGTATTTTGGTAGGACACAGAACTAAACGTCTATTTAAAGGAATAAAAAGGCACGTGGGAGCAATAAATTGTGCGAGGGCAAATTAGTGCCGATGTATGTGTAACCGCGGGCGCGCGTGGCTCGATTTAATTTGCGGCAGAGTTGCATTGTCCCAGTTGTTTGCGAGCTCCAGATGGGGTTTTGTGCGAAACTTTAGCTAGACCCTGTCTTTTGTTTGAATGTTCAATGCTAACCGTTTGGAAGTCGCGACCGACCGCTTTAGGAGTAATTTATTATTGAATTTCAGTGTTGCCCGTGCAATGCACGTACATGCAATTGTATTAACCATTGTTGCTCTGACGGAGATCTGACCAAAATCCGTTACGATATCTGAATAATCTTTTACAGAAACATTTTATGGAGATTCACAGAGAATGGTACTAATAACTCTGCAAACACAAGTAAAGTAGATATTCCGATGCTAGGGATACATACTTCATAGTAAATATGAAACAAGAATGCTCAGTTTGTTGACTTAGTTAATATACATAATAAAGTAAACACCGCTGTACCTTAAGCAAATATTGTAAAACGAGCTTGTCCTATTCATACGGTTGCTTACCTAATTTAGATAAAATCTACACTTAGGTAAATATTATGATAGGGAAATTAGAATCAGGTAGGTAGGAAGCTGATTATGGAGGGACCCTTGCTGAGCAAATTTCCGCTTTGTAAACGTAAAGGGGTCTTGATAATTAAAATATGATTAATGTCTATAGGTACTTGTGTCATCCTGTTGCAACATAACACGATTGTCATCATTAGTCGAGCAACAGTTGTGCATAATACGTATTTAGCTTGTACTACTTTTGCATGAATGAATTTAAGCTTTCTTTCTTAACCTATTAAATTGTTAGAATGCCAGACATAATTGAAATCCTAATGTGTCTGGCCGCTGGCAGGCTGCTACTCCTCAATAGGTTAACTTACATTGACGTGGTAACAGAAAAATGTATTAATCAAGGTTTCTATTACAGATCGTATAGCATATTTTATATAATGGTAGTTGAATTGTTAGTGACAACTAACCAGATAGATTATATACGTTTTAAGCAAAAACAAATCGGACTACATAGATGATTACAAATATTACACTCATACTAACAAACAGGCGGTGCTTCTTATGCCGATGCAGTTGACAGCTTGACACGAATATTGTTACTTTCTCCTTAATAGACGCACGGCGTGCATTATCCCGTGTTCTTTGGTTAGTGTAGATAAGAAATAGATAATATAAGCATTTATATGTCATGCAAAGCACACAAATTTTGTCCCGTGTGAGATCCGAACCTACAACACTCGGCATAGTAACAGTGGCGAGGTGACCACTTAAACCACTACGCCATCTGTGCAGTCAGTGACAGTTATGATCGACGAATATTCTAAATACGTAAGTGTTTAAATCGATCGGTAAAATTAATTATCACAGGTATATTAACAGTAGTGTCTGAGGTTAAAGGGAAAGCTAAAGTAACTTTGAAAATAACTAGGGACTGAGGACTACAGCTTGGCTTCTAATCTATAACTTAATCTCGCCACAAAGTCACACTATTACAATAGAAGAGGTATTAAACTAGCATTAATACGTATAATGTGTACGAGCTTAGCATTCTAATTATTATTCATATGACCTTATTCATAATGGATGAGCGATATTCCGATTAAACCTATAAATGAGCATAGGTATATATGTAATTAAAAAATATGTTAATATACTTATATCTTATGTATGTTAGGTTCAAAATAGCTTACGTTTAGCTGAATTTGATCAGCCTTTGTGCGCCATTAATAGAATATGTATGCTATAATTATTGTCCTTTTGTATAGCTATAACCCATAGTTCCTTACGTCATTGAACCTCTGAGCTCGGTTACCATCGCCATAGTTGTATACTTGAATATAGGAATTTGCGTACTATTGTACTATTTTAGGACGCCGATATCTCAAGCCTTGATTTAATAGAAATACATGAGACACTGACTCAGAATTACATATTTAAAAATGACGGACATGTCTTAATTTGAGATTTTATTTATTATATATTATATATGTTTTGACTTTTTAGTGAATTACTGCGAATGTCAAATATAGTTTTAGTTGAGTCTTCATTTCTTTAGTTATCGTTAAAGTATGATAAATAGTTGATGAAAATAAATAGTTGTTGTTATACTAATACGCGACCCTGATGTATATCAATGTTTTGCTATACAGAGATTTCAGTGTAGTAAATTAATATTATATATATAAATAATCTAATATTAGCATTTTATTGATGAGATATCTTTAACAAGTATTCTCTAACGCTGTATAGTACCTGCAGCGTTAGAGAATACTAACTTATTAACCATTCACTGTAACAAAGTTGTTGTGATTTAAGTGATACTTACTTGATCAGTGTTTTACATGATCCATTGAACATTCCAATAAAGAGATTTTTATCAAAAAATAAAATATATAAAAAGTTAAGCTAGTTTTTACTACTATAATTAGAGTCATTTCTCATCATCATTTTGAATACATTTATAATACAGTACCGAAGAATCCAACAAACTGTGTACACTGTGAATACACATTTTACTATAAAGTAGGTTAGTATTTTTACAAAATCTAATACGAATGACTATTTAAAACAGAGATAAATGTTCATGTCCTAATTTGTCTGTAAGATAATTACTATCAGACGTAGTGGCTTGAGTTCACTTGTTGCTCGCATCGATCGACGCCCACACTCGCTCTTGATTTCGTCTCGGCTTGGTCTCATTTCTATAAGTACCCACCGAGATATGGATTTCTTTTGTACGGCCAAGCTTTCATTTGGTTAAGTATAGTATGTATGTACGGCGTTATATTTTAAATGGAAACGTATTAAAAAGATGCGCGAGAAGTTATTGTTAGGATGAATTCAATTCGAAATTCGTTTTAATATTAGTAACAATATTCTTAAGCTTGTAGTTGCTTTATGTTCCTAAAGGCTATCCTCTAGTGAATATACCTATTTAGCTAGCATGTCTACGTATAACGTACGACAAATAATAATATATACCCAGTGTGACCTATCTGGTAAGAAACAGACAAAAATAAACGCGGAAAATGTGCGAAAATAAATCTTGACTTGTATAAATCTTGTTGACTATTATTGGTACCTAAGGAAAGCTGACACTTTTGTACACACAACTCATATATGATTGATATGTTAACATAAGTATTGCTTGGTGCCTCGGCTCGGGCTTGGATTGTTGTGAATTGACTTGAAGTGATTCGCGCGACCCTGCCGATTCTGGTTATGTTGAGGAACACCGTGGTAGGCTTAGTTGGTATTATCGGGATGTCGCCATCTTCACCGGGTGAGTCTGACATAATCTCTCCGTCGCTTCGCGGAGAGGTAAGGATAAAAGCATTCCCACATGTAAAAGAAAAGGTATTGTTTGGTGCAATAACAGCATATAAAAACGTTTATACATTTAAATTATTATTATTATGTTTTAGGTACTCTTAAAAACTGTAAAAGTATACGTACGCAGGTATACGCCTCAAAATACAAATTTAACTAAAGCTAACTTTTGCCGAGGCGTGTATAAAATCATATGTTATATAATAAAATAAATAAAGATATTTATATCTACTCTAAACAATATAAGGGATCATAAAAATGTTATTAAAATGGATAAAACCTCTCACATATGAGGACACAGAGGTATTGCTGCACTAGATAATATAAGATTTTCACACACACGCAAACACACACGAACATGCACACGCACATACACACACACACCTACATACACCACAGATACACACACCCAACGCATGCAAATTATATTTTTAAGATTTTGTATATCTTTTAATTTTTGGTCTATTTTATTTGTTGTTCTCTATTTATCTTAAAGTATTTTTATATAATAATATTCTAATACATATTGTTGCGTAGTAAACATGTTGCGGAAGAGCGGAGTCTCCTAATACAGGCATCTCTTGATTAAAAGGAGACTCCTATCACTAATTTATGTAAAACTGTAACACTGTAAAGACAATAAAATATCATATTATTATTATTATTTGTCAATGTACGGTCAAAGTCAAAAGTGGAGTGGCATCATAAGGTACACATTCGCATACTGATCCGAGCGAATATCTTTGTGTGTGTCATGTTTTAACGCAAACAATGAAACATTATTCAATGTTATGATAGTAGGTGAAGTTCGTCATGCGCATGTGTGCAAGGCGAGATAAAAACGAGTTCTTGTATATACATATAACTATAAGAACTACTATCCCTTATATTCAACAACAGTGTCTCTGTTAGTCCGCATTTAAAATTAATGCTTAAATTTGCCTATTGTATCGCAAGTTGCGATAGCGGAGCGGTCAACGAGTCTTCTCACTTTATCACTAAGATATAATGACGGTGGTTCAAATCTTGGAGTCCTCTACTTCCACTTTTTGTTATTTTATTACTGAAATTTTCAAATAATAAAGATCAACGTTATTTTTGTCTACTTATTACGCTAGAGTGATAAAAAAACACAAAAAGTGTTTTTGTAGGAATTAAACTAAAAAGTAAATTATTATATTATTATAATAATTATTACTTATCAGAATAAGTTTAATTACTAAAAAATCACATTTTGTTTAATTTTTAATAATTAAATAAATAATGCAAATTATAATTAGGAAAAACAACATTTTACTCAATTTACGAAATGATTGAAAAAAAATGAAAATGAACTTTTATTAAATTTTCTGTAAATGTTTCAATACTATATAATAAAAAAATATCCTTAGTCTTTACTATTTAGATCCATTTTACTTACAAATAATATTTTACAATTATAATGACAATTGAGGTTATAGCTTAATTATTCTTTTTCACAAGAAAAAGAGGATTGAAACTTAATCTCAATTCTAACATCGTCAACCAGCACGTATTTGAAACAACTTTGTTTAATATTTAGTGTGATCTCCATTGTTCTTAATACAGCTCAAGAGACGTCTATGCATGGAGGTGACAATATTAGCACACATAGTTCGCAACGGTCTCGTCGGTATGATACCCTTTGATTCATAAGTTTAGTTAATAAGAAACAGTCTTCCACTTCCCACCCGACTTTTAAAGCTTCCTTCTTCTTCAAATTGTTTCACCCAACGACTTACAGTATTTATTATAATTGTAGATAGCGATTCCTTAACAGCGAAATCATAAATCACAATACCATAACATAATATTTAAAAATAACTTACTCTTAGAGTTTAGTTCAGTTTCGTCGGCAATTTAAGATATATTATTAGATTATAGCCCAGAATTATATTTATAATATTTGCCCTAGATTCAAAGTTTATATTAGTTTGCATATTGAATGTAAACTTTCAATCAAAATATTAAAAAAATTATTGCAATAATAATGACACAAACGCTCGTAACAAAGATCACCAACCAACAACATCACATAATTCTAATCAAATGAGAAATTATTATATTTTTAAATCCACCCTCATATTTTGAATAACTGCGGTTTATATAAGTCTTAAAGTAAAGTAACAAGTCATCAATATTTCTAATTTAAGTAAAAAATATAAAAAGATTATCACTTCCTGGGGATCGAACCAACAAGCGTTACATTTTAGATCGATACCAAAGATTCCACTGGGTCAAAGTGTCACCGGTCTACACTGACTGGCCCCCGAATAAGATAAGATACATTTTAGATCGCACTATTACCAACGTAGCTACAACATCACTTTATTTTATTTGAAATTAATTCTCACAATCACAGGCGAAAGTGTAAGTGAGGCGGGTTAATGTGTATGTGTGCAATGATTTTATTGAAAAAGGTCGTAAGTACAAGATATTGTGATTCTATCGCTTTTTAAAATTGCTACTCGACTTTTGCACCTGACCGTACATAAGTTCATTTATCAACATTGACAATATAGGCATCCTATAAGTACCAATGCATTATGATTTTTATGAAGGAATATCAAATAAGAATAAATCATATTTCAAATTCCAGCTGGTGCCGCTTTATATATTCGATGAGGTTTTCCTCTCATTGCTCGTAATTTATTGACTTATTTCTTCATCGGCTTTTATTATTATGTTTTAACTTAATTCTTAGAATCCTTTTAAAACATTTTATCTTGTATTGGAAATTTACCCAACGCGATGGAGCAAAAGAATACCTTCATTTAAATCCCGATGATAAGAGAACATTTAGAAAATAATGAATTCAATTTAAAGACGGAGACATTGCGGTAGAAAGTCGTATTCCGAAAAGATTATTAATAATAATCTAGAGTTTAATAAATGACGTTAAGAATGCAATCAATCTATATATATGAATGCACAAAGGATTCAGTAATAGGTTTCTTTATAAAGAGAATTAATTTAAAATTACTTACACCTATATGAAGTTATACTAAGTCAAGATTAAGCGTGAAATATGATTTTAACCATAACAACTGTAATGCATATGTACTTTATTTACATTCCTTTCTGATTAGCTTTTCATAAATTCTTTTCAAAGTAATTTCAAAATATGTAATGATATCTAAACAAACCTGCCTATAGCAATAAAAAAGGCTGGTTCTATGAATAAACACGTAATATATTACATACGAGTAACAAAGCAGGTAGTGTACCGGAGGTTATCCAAAGTAAAAGGGTTCTTGCATTAAGAGCTCTTCACACTTTACTGAGGTTTACTGCAAGAAAGCACTCGTTAATAGCTATACAAAGCAATTTAATTCTTTTTCCTTTGTATTGTGCATGTAAAGCTAGCTACGGGTTGAGTTCGTAAAACATATTAGAACAAGTGTATTACGGTGTGGCCATAACTTGTTCTACATAACCGTACGGAGTAATATTCTCAGTCAGTCATTTCAACTACTAACAAAACCGATTTATTAAAAAGCGTAAATAATAAATGGAGATCGTTATCTGAACAAATTCAAATTACTAGCGGTCGCCAAGTGCTCGAAATTCGATTAAGTTTGATCGTTATTAAGGTTTCATTGTCTATAACTATACTCATTTCATTTAGATTTCGCCAAGGCTATACAGGTTAATTTACTATCTTTTAGAAACAAATTATTATTTACTGAACTATACTCTTTCATTGACGATATTCTTAGCTTGCTACTTTGTTTTCTTTTCTCTTTATTATATATAAATACATAGTAGATTCACGCTTGTTTCCCAGAGGGGTAGGCAAAGACTACGGATTTCCATTTGCTACGATCCTGACACACTTCTCTGGCTTCATTCACCTTTATCACATTCATCACATATAATAGGTAAATTGATTTTGAAATTTTATGCCAATACCGCGAGATTGAATAAGTTACATAAGGTATGTAACCATACAAAGAATTATACGAAATCAGACGAACAATGCCGAAATACTACGAACGCTATTCGACTGTGTGTGTCAAATGCATGGTTGTGTGCGTGTAATGGTTTCCCATTAATTTAAAGTATTTCTAATAATAATAATAATAATAATAATAATATTCTATCACATACACACAACACCATCTAGCCCAAACTAAGCAGAGCTTGTACTATGGGTACTAGACAATGGATAAACATACATATATACTTTTTTTTTGTAAATACATACATATTATACATAGAAACACCCAGACCAAGACAAACATCCATGTTCATGCACACAAATGTTTGACTTGTGCGGGAATCGAACCCGCGACCTCAGGCGTGGCAATCGGTTCCACTAACCACTACGCCATAGAGGCCGACTACTAATGCATATTTTATAAAAATATTAGGATTCTCTCCTTCTCCACGTAAAATTTAACTGTGCCAAATTTCATACTTCTCCGTCCGCACAATTTTCGTAAAATTTGAACGAGACGCTTGTAAAGTTTATTACAACGAATATCTAATAACAGCACATTATATTCTTCGTAACTGAAATAGGATCGTAATTTTTTTCATTTAGTAGTATAAGTTATGACGTCATCCTATTGATACATATTGTACAGACAACTTGAACAGTAACATTCAGAAGGGGAATATTAAATTAGGGTTCTTTGTAAAAAATAAACATTATGATTTTTTCTCCGTTAGGTAAAAAATTTTATAATGCCTATTTTATTAGGTTGGTTTGTATATGAATAAATTATTGTAATTCCCTGTTGAAAGATTCATGTAATTCCCATTTGTTAGTCATTCTTTATCGATTTTAGTTAACATATTTTGGTACCAAAAGAAGGCATCTAAACGCGATCATATTCATAGTATACTTAGGTAACTGTAACTTTGATGTTAATGGCGGTTACGTGACGTAAATTAATAAATATATTTTGGTTTTAGTTTTGACCAAATGGATGGAACTCGTAAATCAGATAATTACTTACTAAAACCATATGCTAGTCAGATTATTAGACTACCACGTAGAGAAAACAAAAGCATGCATGCACCTCTAACTTTTCAAAACCATGTGTGTATTTAATAATAATTAAATATCGTTTAACAATGCACGTATAAGGGTTTACCATAATTTATTTATTTATTTTAGGTACACAAAACAGAACAAAGTACAAGTAGGTTTGAATATAAATACATATAACAGTTATTTTCTAATTCTAAACTAAGTTCCTAACTATGTGTACACTACATGATCACAATGGACTATATTGACAAAATGACGTTATGAACGTGAATTATCTACATAAAACAAATAAAATGAAAACAAAATGCGGATAAAACATAGAGAAAATAAAATAAAAATAAAATGAGAATCGTACTAATACCCAGCAATCATAGTATTATACATTAGACATAATATTTAAACATTTTTTTAAATTTTGCAAGTCGTCTCTTGAATATGTCCAAAGTGTTATGATGTGCCGATAATAAATCATTGTACAGTCGAAACATCCATACTATTGGGTTGTAAAATGAGGTATTATTAATGTGAACATTTAGAATAAAACTTTTAAGGTCCCCACCATATAAGCGAATTAAATTCTAATATGCTACGAATTAAACAATAGAACAAATAGAGTAGACTTTGTGGCTTTTTTAAATCTTTAGCTGTCCTGAAAATTAAACCAAGTAGACTGATGCTTTAACTGATGATCTGGTCATAATGGGCACAGAATGATAATTTTTCATCAAACATAATACCCAGGTCTTTGACAACGTGCTTTCTATCGATGTCATGACCGTTTAAGTTATAGTTAAATGGTATTATATGGGATTTATGAGTAAATGATATAACACAACATTTACTACTACTATGTTAAGATGCATGAGATTATACCGACACCAATCGCTGACACTATCTAAGTCCGATTGAAGGACCTCCGCGTCACGACCATTATTTATGGCGGAGTAAATCTTTAGATCATCAGCGTATAAAAGACATGCATACTTTAGCTTTTCCAAAAGGTCATTAATGAAGACTACAAAGAACAGAGGGCCTAAATGAGAACCTTGAGGCACACCCGAGGTGTTTTTTGACCGATGATGAAAGATCGCCTTTAATAGAAACAAGCTGACTTCTACTTAGGTGAGACTCGATCTAGCGAAGTATGTTTCCGTGTATTCCATAGCATGATAATTTGGCACAAAGTAGAAAGTGGTTCACTTTGTCGAACGCTTTTAAAAATCCGTATACATAAAATCGACCTGTTGTCTTGCACCAAATGCACTTTTTTTTTTCTCCCTTACCCTTTATTATTCCCAAGTCACTTGGGGTCGGCTTTTCTGGTCTAACCGGATTTGACTGAATATCAGTTTTTACACGGAGCGGCTGCCATCTGACCTCCGCAACCCGAGGGCTAACGATACCCTAAGGCTAGACCAGTGTCAGGATATTAGAGGGTACTGACTTTCCCAATAACAACTGCCATAGATGTTCATGGCAGCCGGGACCAACGGCTTAACGTGCTCTCCGAGGCACGGAGCAGGCGATAATTGTCAATCAATACGCACATAATTTCGGTAAGTCATATAACTTCCGAAAGTCAGAGGTGCGCGACGTGGGTTCGAACCCGAGACCCTCTGCATTGCAGTCTGTTAGTCTCACCACTGAGCTATCGCTGCACCAAATGCACTACATAAGTAATTTTTATAGAGTAAAAGATTAGAGAGAGTAGACCTATTCATAACGAAACCATGTTGACTTTGTGAAATAGACGGGTTCAGATGATAGTATAACGAATCATATACAACGGACTCAAAAATTTTGGCCATACAGGATAAAATACTGATAGGCCTATAGTTTTCACAGCTTGATTTGTCGCCAATTTCATATATGGGACTATATGTGAAATTTTCCATGTAGCAGGAAATACACCAGAGCGTAAAGATTGGATAAATATAATCGATAAAGGTATACATAACTCATTGCCGCATGTTTTTATAAAATGAGGTAGGATGCTATCCGGGCCAGCCCCTTTATTGTAATCTAATAGGAGTATTTTACGAAGCACGTCATCCTTTGTGACCTTTATAGAGTTCAATAGTCGAGTATGTTTATCACCAAAGAAGGTAGACGGTATGTTATATATAGGTCATATTATTAAATAATGTGAGAAACATTACATATCTTTGAAAACACTATAAAGAACTCTTACAATATTAACATAAGATTTGAGATACCCTTATCAAACCGATAAAAAGGCTCAACCAGCTGTGTGAGATAGTGGGACAGCTTACAATCAGGGTTCATACACAGTGTAGTATCAGCTGTGGCAAATCGAGCTTACTAACACTACGCCTACTGGCATTAAAAATACTAAACCACATGCCAGCACTGAAATATAGCGCATTCGTGAATAATATACTGCATTGATACTGCAATGCCTTTGTATATAATAAATCATCTGATGGCTTAAATCTGTATGAATAACTGTGCGATTGAAAGTTATGCTTCTGAGAAATCCGCCTTTACCAGTGATCTATATTAAAACTGTTTTAATGTGTTTAACTACTGATAGTTATACGTGTGTAACAAAGGAAACAGAAGAACTATAGTAACTTGTAGAGCATGTGTGCTTGTTTGTCTTCAGGGTATATTACAGACACACACAAACACAGTCTGCATCACAGAACACAGTAGTGCACTGCGCTTCTACAAACGATGTGAGTATAGTTATAATCTTGTCTCTTGATGTACATATACAATGTGTGCAAAGAGCACAAGAAGCAACGTCCGTTTGACAATATAAGTATCGTATTTCTATCGCCTGTGTAGTTGCTATAACATATTTGAGTTCTTTTTTACAAATAGTGTGACTCCAGATGATAGCCAGCGCGTTCCGTGTTTTGTTGGCTGAGTTTTATCCATATTGTATTTGAAATGTAACACAAAGATATTTCGATACCAACGCGATATCACGAATAGAGACATCATGAACTTGACCAATTCGTATTTTTAGACGAATTATTGCTTGTTCTCGTGTGAATTTTATTACAAGATCATAACAAGCACGGCAATAAACACGCGCGCGTGATCAAACAGTATTTCATTCATAGTAAATCTTATACACGTGATTTCTATCACATGACGATCGATACTATGTCTAAAACTGATCTTACGGTAAGAGAATAAATAAGTATGCTTGAAACGCTAATGAAGCAGAATAATGCCGCAATACAAATATCAATATTTTTTTTTAAATATGTTTTTAGCTGTATAGTGCTGTTTACTGTATCATAAAGGATTGTACAGATATTTTATTGCATTTAGAAGTTGTAGAATAATAAATTCCATAGCACTGTCTGTCAGTTATGAAAATTTTTATTCCAAGGCCCATGACTGCTTCGATGCCTGCTTGGAGTAAAAATATTCATGTACGTTTGACTATATTATAAATTATAATATATGTGTATAGTTTATAAAATATAGCTTAGGTCTTGTGACACTTATGTCGAGTGCTGGGAGAATGTTGATTATATTCGATTATAAATTAACATATATTAATATTAATATTGACGTTTGTATAGATATTATAATTTAATATAATAAATGAAACAAGAGCAAACAAACAAGAACAAAGCATTTTTTTATATTTTCTTTTTTTTGTTACATGTGACCCAAGCCATACTTTACGCAGTATAATGCCACACAGTAGTAGATATTGTTTTACTTACTTGGTATCCTGTTGATTGCGCGCAAAGGTCTCAATACTCGAATAGTCCTGATCGCAGATAAGTTGATATTTTCCACATTTAATGCGTATTCTAATGCCCTGTAAATATATGACATCTGTCAGATAACAGCAACTAAGAATGAAAAGTGATTTATCAACATCTGTTTTTTATTAAAAATGTATCTAATGAATCTTCTTTCTTGGTTTGAGATTAAAGATTGGCGTAACTCCTCTTGTTTTGCTATATTAAAGTGTATAAAAGAGAAACTTATTATAAAAAATTTTGATGTAGTTGGTTGACACAGAACTAAAATAAAAACATTGATATATTACTACATAGCTGAACCTGAATTCAGAAAATATACATAATTCAGATCCAGATAGTTCAATCTGTAAAGTCTAATATGTAAAGAAAAAGTATCGTACCCAGCCATCACTATGAAAAAATCTAGTCTGTTCCAAGAGTCGGCTAAGTATGTTCCGCGTCCATAAACGCCCATTGCCACCATTTTAATCGACAGTTCCAAAGTGAAAAATGCAAATATTATATCGTCGAAAACCTGTAACACACATTAAAAAACAACCATTCTGGGATTACAATATCATATTTAATATCTAAAATTCCAATCGTAAAATGAATAAATTATTCGAAGGTGCAAAAAAATTTATCAAAACAAAAGAAAATCACTTCAAACCGCCACATTATTTTCTTTTTGACCAGAGTTTTCCTTTTTTAATTTTGCCGAGTGCACGCGTCAAGATAGAATTCATTTTCATCCAAGCATCTACGGATACTTTTTTAACATTTAGAATTGTTTTCTGTTGATCTGTGAATCTTTTGTTTCTTCTTCGTTGTTCACTTGGTTATAATACTTCCATTTTCAAATTAAATTCTTAGGACATGTAGAGGTCCTTTTTTATTTATTTTCTTATTGTGTAAGGAGTACGTTTAGTAAAATTAAGACATTGTTTAAAATACCCAAATACTCGTAAAGGATGGATTAGAAAATTTGAGATATTTATTGGCAGTATGAGTCTATACGTTCAAAATGTTTATCAAAAAGTTACATCTTTGCCGTTGCGTTGTAGCTACAGAAAATGCCCTTAACTTTTGTGAAAATTTTATATTTATATAATAACGTACCTGTAAAATCTTGCATCTGTTCGTTATACACTGGTCGTCGACGCAGGGCTGGTACATGCCTAAGGTTACGCAGTTCAATAAGATCACCAACATTGATATTCTTTCGAACCACGTGTAATGTCAGTTAAGGAAATCACTTTATAATAAATAATAATGAATAATATTCGCGTAAATAGAACACAATATTATGTATAATATCACATATAGTTTAGAATTAAAAACAAGCATACGTACAGTCGGCCAAAAATGTGTTCTACTATCCTACGGTTGTGTTTAATTTGAACGTCATGAAACAACATGGTCGATTTCCCCTTGCAATAATATTATGACTGTGACCTTTGCTCTCTTTATCATGTATTATATTGATGTAATGCTATTTGTCAAGTTAGAAAAGTCAACTTTAATGATAATTAGATCTCTCAGAAACTTTTGTCAAAACTGGTAGACCACTTTCTTTACCGACTGTACATACAACACATACATAAAACTAAGTAAAATAATTAAGCAATGTTTTTGCTGATATGTTAAATGGTTTACATAAATACTACCTAACTACCTTTACAAAAATATCAGTTGGCAACAAAAGAGTAAGTTATATTTATAACAATTTCCACGACATCATTCTTAATTGAAATAAATAAAAAATGTTGACGTAAAACCCTGTGAATTCATCAAAGGGACTTTTCTTTTATCAGACTAAATTATTAAATTAAATTTACTTTGCCTGTAGCTTACTCCTAATTAAAATCAAATATTTGTTTAAATAATCATCGTTAGAGTAATTACTAGAACGTCAAACAGAAAGCTAGACTTTATTTGAAATTAAACATCAATGGTCCTTTCAGTCCCTTGATACATTTCAGAGCGGCTCCTAATGATCGCCATCGTTTAATTGATTTCAGCTTTGATTTGACGGCATAGAAACTCATCTGTGTAGAATACTCATTTAATCATAGAAAATAAATACGTTAGGCAAGAACTGTTTTTTTTTTTTTTTTTTTTAATCTTTATTTATTTAGAGGCTTTTATTACAGAGTAATATGTTAGCCCCATCGTGGCTTATTCTAAGATACTAACTTACTATGTAATAATAGGCAACAGAGGAAGTCGTTGTTGTACATATATCTCAAATAGGTAAGAACTGTTTTGAAATGTTTTCAGTTTAATTTTGCGATCGCTGAATAGAATTACTTTAATTTTCTATTTGCATAAACAAAGTCTTTAGTGTTATTTGTTTGCGTATTATTTACATAAAATATAAAAATACAGCATCATAAACTCTTCCACATAAATAATTACACATGCAAAGTAAATTTTTCTGGACAACAAACGATATCGTTTGAACGTCCGCCAACAATGGGAGAGAATAAAGTCCTGTGTCCACTGGGGCACATTTGTTTGCGCAAACATTAGTAGTTGCTACCTCGGCCTCTGGCTTTATTATTAATCGATTACATGTGCTATATCCTCTTTGAAGTGTAGGGAAAATAGTCTAGATTATTACCTGAGTGAATATTGAGATATTTAAAACCTTCCTTATAGAGATGCATACAGATTATTTTCGGATATATCGACATCGATGCTCGTAAGCGCATGTTCTACTTCCTAGACTATGTAAAGGAGGTATCGCGTTCTGCTTAACTATAATCAAATTTCGTAGCGACCCAGCGGTTGCATTGTCTCTACCGCTGTACATAGTGTCGTGGGTTCGAATCTCAAGCGGGACGTTTTATTTGTGTGATCCACAAATAATTGTTCTGAGTCTGGATGTACTTTGTGTTTGTTAATTGTATCTTTGTAAAGGCCCCACGAAACGGAGTTAGAATCCTAATGCGGGAGATGTCTGTTTAAAGAAAAAATTGTTTTGTTTATCCTGCGATATATTAAGCAAAAACTGGCATCTACGGATCATAATAATTGACGAACTTGAGTTAGGCAGCGGTATTTCTCTATCGCCAATTACAATAGCTGTATGAATTGCTGGTCAAGTAGATATATACTTTTTAAATTATAAATAATTAAGAAATTTTTACATTATGGATAACGAGCATATGACTCGTCATATATAATCAAACAATTAATATAAATGTCGCGTAGTCTGTGTTACATACTCAGCCTTATCCTTCGGAATAACACAAATGCGTGAAATTACATTGGACTGTTGAACACTTAACAGGTGTTGGGTCACAGCCAAATATAAGTTGATATACCTCACATTCAATGTCGATTGCGCGAAACAAAAGCTTTACATGTAGGACACAGTGAAAACCCATTTAAATGCTTGATAGAGATATAGGACACAGTGAAAGCCTACTTAAATCTGGATTTTCTCAAATTTATGCATCGTGACTAATAAAGTACCGGTACTCTACAAAAGAACATTGCTATACAATCTTGTGGTGTAACTAAGTACTGAGTAGGGATTTCCAAGTTTCTTGTAAAGATGGTGTCAATGGGAAGAGAGGGAAATCTCCTTTTTGTGAAATGTTGGCAAAGCGTAAGTTACGGTAGCACCGATGGGTTACGGTGACCGCTTGCCATGGGGTGGGTTCTATGCTTTTTTGTCATTTTGGTAGTATATAAAGAAAACTACGTATAAGTTTTGATTGCCTACTAAAAACCGATTATAGAGCTACTTATTTTGTTTATTATGTATTTTGAGTTGTCATACCTGACGTTTAGGTTGCCTTTCAGCAGGTCACAGAGTGATAATACCGTAATGAATAAATGTAAGACAACACTAAAAGTGTTGTGAAATATTTATATTTAAATAACCTATCGACAGACATGTTGGCAACAAGAATAAAAGTTCGCTTTGAACAGCAGATAGTATGGTGGTTAATTCTGTGGCTTCTAAAAACCTTGCGATACTGGTCACAAATTCAGTGGTATGATACAAAGCCCAGTTGTGGTTAAGCACTATTACGTGTGTTGCGGCTTAGGTCGGATTAGTTTTAGTGTTTTGCTGTCAGTAGCGATTTGAATGTGTGCACATTTAATTGTGTATTAAGAACTTAGTTGGCGTTTTATGTTCACGGTACGTTATTATCGAGACCCGAATAATAACAACAAAGACTTTTTGAATAAAGAACTGGATATAAATATTTACATGTTTCTCTGTTGTTTAATTTTTTTTTCGAACTAGTTGCCGTTTGTTACGTGATAGTCGCGTGAAATCTGCAAGTCAGAAAATTTTACCTACATCATGTTCTTGCAATATGTAAAATTTAGCCCAGCTGGCGCTTAGTGCGGTAATCTTTTACTGGCTATCCATGTTACAATACATGTTTGTAGTTATGTTTACGTCCAAAGTTATGGTCACGGGATCCATGTTACAATACATGTTTGGAGTTATGTTTGCGTCCAAAGATATGGTCACGGGTTCTCGGGCCTAAGTTAGGTTTAGTGTTATTGGGTTTCTTTTTTGGTAATTCGTAGTAGGAGCACTGAGTCTATAAATTTTCCAAATTGTCGTCGTTCCTTACTAAGTACGACATTAAACTAACATGTTGGTGCACTTCATCTTTGCAGAAGGCATACTTCAGAATTATATAACCTCAAGCCTATGTTTTAGTACTGAATACTCAACTTGCAAGTAGATTTATTTTGTTTAAATACTGCAACAAAGTAAGACTAAACGTTTTTAGACTTTCGCGATTTGTACACATACTTAATATAATGCTAGCGAACGGGTCTTACTCGCGATAAAGCATTTACCTAGCATTATCTATACTAATATAATAAAGCTGCAGAGTTTGTTTGTTTGGTTGAACGCGCTAATCTCAGGAACTACTGGTTCGAATTGAAAATTCTTTTAATGTTGGATAGCCATTTATCGAGGAAGGCTATAGGCTATATACCATCACGCTACGATCAATAAGAGCGGAGCATCGATGAAAAATGTTGCAAATAAGGAAAAATTATCATATGTAAAGCAGACAAAGTTGCGCGGGTCAGCTAGTATTAAATAAAAGTAAGGCTAGAAATAAATAAAGAATAATACATTTAAAACAAAAAGGTTTTATGGATAGTTCCGAACGCCTTTCCATATTTACTTCCACAACCATAATTATCTTTATCACAGAACTATAAAAACGGTTACAATGAACAAAGGCAAAAGTACTTTATCATATGCTTTCAAAACAACGCTTCTTGCTATTATTATTATAAGTGAAATAATACCGCGCGTATGTAAAGGTAGTCGCCATTAAGGCCAGAGTAGTGATGTTCATTATTTCGGGGCGGGTCGCTTGCATTAATTACCGGATTCGGAAGCGCGGTTTCAGCTTCTCGTGTTTGTGGCCAGTTACAGTTGCATTGGTTAGGGATGTGGTCGTTATTCGAATATCGAATACAAATGTTGTTGAACGGCTTATTATGAATGATCTGTTTGTTTTATAATAGATTAAATTGTAGAGAGTTTAGAGTCAGACTTTGTGATATGCAGCGCATTTATTGCACGAATGGTAAATTATATACATGGTTTTTTTTTAAACAAAAAGACAGCTTTGTTTTGTTTTAATAAAGACAACTTCTGCAATAGGAATAATTCCTGTATGACGGGAACTTTACAAATATTCAAACAAAGAACACCCAGACTTTGGACAATAATTTGTGGAACACACAAATTTTTGTCCCGTGTGGTATTCGAACCCACAACACTCGGCGTTATGGCAGTGGCGGGGTGACCACTTAAACTATGACATCCGTGCAGTCAAAATTGATATGACGTCATTAAGAGCATAAGCGACAGTGAGTCCACTGTTGGACTCCACTTCACTCCACACACACATTCCGCCAGTGGATTAAATATAATAATATGTGATTCCAAGAACATTGTTCTATGTCTGGTTGTTCTTTAAGTTGGTGGTTTTAATGTTTGCAAAATGTCCACAATATAGCATTCTTGAACTATCCCCATGACAGCATACGATTGCTATCACAAAAAGGATTGAAAGGATTTTGTAAGCGGAATTGTTATGAAAATTATTTTGTTCATTATGAGGTGTAAATGTAAGCGTGACTGTTGATCATGAAACCAATATCTCGATCGTTAGGCGAAATGCTATTATTGTGAGATTCTCTGCAGCAGCGCGGCCTTAGGCATTAGGTCAAACATATTTGGCAAAATATAGGTGTGTTTGCGTTGCCGTATATCTTTACAGTTTCTAGCCGTAACTGTTATAATTGCCCTAATGTTAGACAATAACATGTTTTATACTTCCAAGACAAACAAGTATACGTCCTGTCTGGTAGTAGGTGGTTCTCGTACTCTATGTACGTTTGTATCACCAGAAGATCACCAGAAGAATCACTCGCTCTTTGCCAACCCTTCAATAATGATGCGCCGCGTACGTTGTCCTGCTAGCTAAAGAATGCGATATCAGTTTTATATCTTTGTCCCTTAACAAAGATCTGATAATGATATGACATCATATTCTCGATGGCTTAAAAAACTCTCTTTACTGAAGTAACACAACATAAGGTTGCTTGACTTCGTAATCTATAGGACAAAGGTACTTCTTCAGTCGTGCTGCCCAAGTTTAAGTGGAATTTCAGATAGGTACAAGTTGGAAAGTCGTCGTGTCGTACATCTTAAAAACGTACACGACACGCTATGCAAACTGAATATGTAATGATGCGTATACGATATTTACCAACTATTAAACAGGTAGTACTCACAATGTACTTGTACGATATTTTACTCAGAACGTCTTAATCGAACACAAGATTTCCCCGCGATACTAGAAACCGCTAACCGTCGTGACTGGTGTTTTCCATTATACTTCCCATCTGTTTGTTAAAAGGCCTTATAATGGTGTGCTCTGTGCAAAGGGGATTACATCAATGTGCCCGTAACATAAATCAGCTTACACTAATTTGTTTATCATTGTTATGTTTAAAGGTTCGCTTTTATTGCACTTTAAACAAAATAGCTTTGATGTTCTTAAGCTGAGAGGCAGTAAAGTTAATGTATTTTTAGTTATGTGAGGCGAAACAAAGGAATGATTAGTTTTTATTATACTACCAATGCGGTAAACAACTGGCCTGCTTTGTGATATGCGGTTTTCGTAACCTTTGGTCACTAATAATACCGTAATTATAAGTATTTTGCATGTAATCAATGAAAGAAATCGTTGCAATGTCAGCACAAGAGTCAATTAAAACTGGCTTACGTGTTGACAGTAAAAACCTTTTTAAGGAGGTCTGAAATTTCTACTCATCGCTAGAACACAAAAGAAGTTTAAATAATTGCATTTTCGTAAGTTCTACGTTTTTGCAATGCCTAAATGTGCATTTGCAATTTACATGTAACCTATTACAGGTTACATGTAACTTGACAAATAGAGTAGCAAGTGTAATTTTGAAACGCATAAGGGTTACTTTGTGACGTTTATTCATTTGAATAAATATTAATTTTATTTTCTATAAATTTAAGCTTATTCTCCAGTCGAATTCCTCTATGTATGAGCTAAGTTTTTGTTCGTTCTATCTCACCAACATTATTCACATCTTGAATTTTTATACCTGGTCGAACACTGGCTGATAAATACGAGTTTTATGTTCCCAGAAACTCTTCTAACAAGATACTCTTGAACCCATTAGGAAGAAATATACTGCAGATAATTGCCGCGATCGCATCCATTGTTAAAATTATGGCAATCTGTGACGTAAAGGCGCGCGGAGCAATTTTTTCGATGTTATATTTTATACCCATATTTTAAAGAAAATGTGTGATTTAAGAATATACTTAGCTGCTTAAATGCCTATAACATATTTCTATTGGCTGTTTGAATGTTTGTAAAGTCTTTTACTACACAGAGATCATTACTATTTCTGGAGTTATCATCAAAGAAGAAAAGGATAACGGAAAGGGGTACAATCTGTAATATTTTACTTTGGCAAAATATGGTTACTCATTAATATTTATTGAGCTTGTCAATTGTAATGTATCTAGCATAGCATCATGGGATATGCATAAAAAATTTTTTGTCGTAGATCCAGTAATACTTTGACTGACTTGGATTTGGATACCAGAACCATACAATTAGTACTTACGCATACACTCACGATAATAGATCAACGAGGCTGTCCCAGATCATAGATAAAATGTCTCTTTAATATAAACTTTTGAAAGCTTGAAAGATAGGTTCTGAGATAAACATCCCAAAGTGAAGTTATTAATGAAGCGTTGAAAACAAAGAGAATTTGGGATTTGAGATCTCAAATATAAATTATGGATATATAATTAAAGGAGCACATTTTCAAATAATAAACCCTAGATTAAGTCGCTTCGTGGTATTGAGGTCAAATTTTAGGGTTAATTAGCTCAGTTACATCCTTAGATTAGCATTAGTGAAAAGCTTATTTAATCGTATAAAGGAATGTGCTAATGCCAACAATGTAACAACCTAAATCAGCTGACTTTAATTTTATTTGTAGAACTTTACCAGTGTTAAGATGGCTTAGTCTAGTTCAAACGTTTGCCTCGCCACATGTACTTTCAAGTATGTTAAATGTCTAAGTTGGTTTAGCAGTGAAACACATTTTTTTTCTTTCGTAAGTAGTTTCTTTTGCCCTGCAAATGTGTAATAACATTTGCTCTTTGATAAAAGCACTTACACGGTAAATAAGAAAGAAAATACATAAATTTGGCTTTTCTGTGGCGCAGATGAGCTTAATACCCTTAGTTTCGACATGTAAGAGGTTGTTATTCAAAGATATTCTCATATTTTTAGTAAGTGCATATTTTGCAATGAGTACGTCGGTAGATTTCAAGTATTTATAATTTCATATAGAGAGGTGGTAAGATTGCGCATAGTACTATTAGCATAAATGAAATGAACCGTAATTGCTGCGTACAATCTCGTGCAAAGGCTAGAACTATTATAAATCAGTAAGAAAGCGGCGTCTATGCATTGACGATATTCTTAAAAACCAATATAAGGTTGACCATTTTCCGGCAACTAAATAAAAAACCACAATGCCTTTTAGAAGTTTTATATTGCCTCTGACTTTATGTTTGTTTCGGTATCATGTAAAAAGTTTATATTATTAGAACTGCAGTCATTGTGCATAGTGTGATCAATTGTAACTGTTAGCTAATTAAAAGTATTATACAGATCCGCTCTATTTATCCGCATCCTAGTTCTGTTTCTCTAACGAAAGATAGAATATTATTTATATTGGGATATTCGTAATTTTCGCTGTAGATGTGCTATTTTATTTATAGTCAATCTTTGCGAAGCACTATGGAATGCAATAAAATATTGAGTATAGAATACAAATTTTCTGTTGTTCGTCTACGTTTATCAAATTTAATATCGCACTACATAGGTACTATGCTGAAGAGAAATATTTCATTTGTATAAGGGTAGTTCAATAATCCTAACTAATATTATAAATGTGAATGTGAGTTTGGTGTTTGTTTGCTTGTTACACTATCACGCCTTAACTACTCAACCGATCGCATACACGTTGTGAGGACAACCGAAAAGACATAGGGTACCTTTTATCCAGAATAAAGTACTGTTACTAACTATATTTACCTGAGCGAAGTCGTGGACAAAATCTAGTATATTATATTCTAATAAACTAGAAATGTTATCGAATTTAAAGTCGTAGTGACTTTAAATTCGATAACATTTGTAGTTTTTATATTAAAGTGAATTATACTAAAGTGAATTTTAAATTTGCCTATCCTCATTTCAACTATATACATACATACATAGATTTACGCCTGTTTCCCAGAGGGGTAGGCAGAAACTACGGATCTCCATCTGCTACGATCCTGACATACGTCTCTGGCTTCATTCTCTTTCATCACATTCCTCATACACGCTCGCCGGTTTAAGGTGCTCTTAACCTGGCCTTTATCCAGAACGTCTCCGATCTGATCAAGAAACGTTCGCCTAGGTCTTCCCCTTGCGACTGTTCCATTCACACTAGCCTTATAAACTTTGTTAGTCAGTCTTTTCTCGCCCATTCTTTCTACATGCCTCTCTAATCAGACTATTCCTTATTCTATCTTTCAGAGTCACATTACATATATTTCTCAGCGCTCTCATTTCTACAGCATTTATTCTGATCTCATGCTTCTTTTGCCATACCCAACTTTTACTTCCATGCATAAGTGTAGGCACTAATAGTCCTCTATGAATAGCCAAACGTGCCTTTTCGGATACATTTCGACTATTCATAAAAGCGCGTAGAGGACCATTCTCTTTATTGCCAGCAATCGTTCTCCTTTCAATATCTCCCTCATGTTTACCATCCCTTGTAAACAAAGTACCCAAATATACCAACTCTTTCACTTGCTCCACTTTTTCTCCATCAATCATAATATTACACATCGCCACGTTCTTCCTTTTCTTCTCTTCCTTTTCAAATACTATTACTTTCGTCTTGCTTACATTTATTTTCATTCCTTTACTCTCAAAAGCACCATGCATAATAGTTACTATCGCCTGGAACTCTTCCGCCGATGACGCAAGTATTACTTGATCGTCGGCATAAAGAAGACATTTGACAAGTAACTCTTAATTAACTTACTTAATTTCTTAATGCCCATTAACAATCTTTTAAATCTTTTTACTTTCTTTCTTTCTTTCAATTATATATATTTCTATAAATTACAAATTATCTTTATTCTAAGTATTTGAAAGCTCTGTATCTACTAGTGGCGTGTAAGTGTTTTTTTGCCCGTTACGTAACACTGATCGGTGTCGGCATTGAGTCAGCTCGGCTCCAGTCGACCATAAAACTGTCGTTAAATATCTGGAATCTCGTGTGCACATATGTATGTATGTATATTGGCTGAACGACGCTGGTTCGTGACGTAGCTACTCACTGCCCGAAACATATCTTTAAGCGTTTCTGTATTTGTATATCTACCTATGCAAGAATGCGTGGAGCTGTAACATGTTGATATTATTCTATTTTTGGTTGTGATAATGATGTTGAGGAATGAGGACACACAGAATTTCTTTTTAATAGCATTAAATAGTAAACTACACAAAATACCACACGCAAAAATATATCGTTTCACGTTGTTCTTGACAATTTTAAGCTGCATTTAAAAGTTTTCAACAATTCACCTTACAACTAAGTTTAATACTTCCACTACAACACTATCCAATAATTGCAAATATAAAACAGTAATATGTATTAAAGTATAATAAATATGCCATTATTATGTGTTTGAAATTCTCACACTAATTTGGAAAAAAGGTTATACATTTTAAATAGCTGTAAAGACACATGAAATATGTATATCTAGCTTAAAATGTCTATCAATTGTTGGAATAAGAGACATAATTAAAAAGTTTTGATATCTGACCGCCGGTGTGCCACTGCTATTTTATAACTTAATATAGGCATATCTGTTTGAAAGCCACAGGCAGAAAAAGTCGTCAAACTTATAATATCCTCCGATGTTCAAATTAAAAATAAACTAACACACTTTTGTAACTAGATACTTATTTGTTTGATACTCATTCGATTACAATGTAAATTATTCCAAATCGTTCTGTTATGACTATGGAAATCACTATAAATGTACCTAAAAATACTGTGCGAGCGATTTTATTCGGTAAAAATGTGTCAAATATAGATGATGATGATAATAGATAATAAGATGTGACTTAAATGTAAATTAAAACTTTGTATTTGTCATCTTGTTATTATGTCGTCGACATGTCCCTCCTCTTCGTCGTCAACAGCCTCTGAATTGGTTGGGTGGACTCTCATCCGGCCTGGCGACTTATATTTTTATTTTGTTTTGTGCCCGCCACGACTCCAAATGTCTATTTTATTTTACTCAAATGATTTTGCAGCTTTGAGGGTAAATGTATTGAATATTAAACAGAAATTCTCGTTTTCTTGCTGTCCTTGTATTTTTAACTGTCCATTAAGTGATTAATAATTAGCTTTTTTATTGAGTGCCATTCAGTTACGTCCGTGGTCGTACTTCGTGATTTTATTATTTATTTATAAGCTACACAAAGTTTGTTTTCTTAAACGAGAGGAGCTTCTCTTCTAGAGAAAACATGTATACACAGATCAAAACTCTACTTCTCCTTTAGCTAGGATTTCTTGAAATACTGCATCAATTAGAATATTACCCGCTTTGCCACTTTTGAAGTTTTACAAGTTCGAATACTTGAATGGAAATGCCTATTAATGATCCACACTATAACTATGTCCAACTAGCGCCACATTTTCAGAACTTTAAATATTCAATACTGTAGTTTTTAGTTTACTTACAGCAAAAGACACAACACACACCCATAATTAGTAGCAAAGTCAATCGTAATATGTAAGTAATAATTTACGAAAGTATTATTAGTTCTGGAAGTTTAACTTCCAATCGAATATATGTAAGTAGACGTTATATAATTATAATTATCACAGTCTGGGCAATACGTTTAAATTTGTACAGACCCGCATGATATCAACATCGCCTCTAACAAAGTATATAACTTCAACTCAATTATTTTTCTCTTTCCATTTGTACTTATCGAATCAACGTCCGTCAAATTATTGAAATAAAATTTTCTTCAATTTAAATTTATTCGGTAAATTTCTGATCTTTTCATAACAAGCACAAAGAATATTCAACTAATTAAAGAAGCGGGATTGAGCGCATTAAGCGCGGGCTCAACTCAAATTGCGACTATAAACTGCAGTCAAGCTCAATAAGAGGCGACGGGCAATAAATCCAACTGCGGAGTCGTCAGTACTAAGGAAGTTTACGTCTCGCTGGAGTAGCTAGCGAACACTGTAGCGAGCCCGTCGCGGCACTAAGCGTATGCTAGATTATACCTATATTTAACTCGATTGACTTATTGGTTTATTAGGTTGCACTGGTGTTCATTTAAGCCTTCATTAAAATAGTAGCTCGCTTTATATATAAACATGAAATCGTGATACGTACATCCAAAGTGGCTTAGACAGATTATACCCCAACTTATGTTTGCTATGTACAGATTACTTGGAAAACTTTGCAGTCTAATTTTTTGTAATGGCTAGGGGTGCTTGTGTAATAACCAGTGTGTCACTTGCACGTTCTTCATGCTAACCTAATATTAAAAATGCAAATATGGGTTTGTTTGTTTATTACGCTAGCAGGTCTTTATTGCTCGATCGATCGTCTTGAAATTTTGCATAAACATTGTCAGGGGTAAAAAAAAGGACATAGGGTACCTACCTTTTATCTAATAAAAATTCTGTTCCGTGTTACTGTTCTGTGTTAAAAAATGTTCATAGCCTACATTTACGCAAGCCGCGGGCAAAATCTAGTATTAATTTAAAGATCATAACACGTAAGTACATGAAACGATTTTAGTGCAACTATACCCTAAAAATAGTCATTGATAGATAGATTAGATTGTTTCACTATAGATTTCGTCTATAACATATTGGCCATAAATCTTACTGTGGTGTTCGTGTATTATGAAGGACGTCACACATTATGCCTATCGAGAATATATTGCAGATCAAGTTCTACTGAACGTATGTCTTGGTTAGGTTTCAGCAAACTTTTAGCATGCATGAGCAATACAATTTTTTAATACACGTATTAAGACTTTAAATAATTTACACAATATCTGCGGTCAGTTCTAATGCTTGAACTAACATAGGTGCTAAACAAAAACAATAAATCATCACACTTTATAATTTATGACTTAAGTAGTTATAACAAATCATTATCCTAGGCTTTAGTTAAATGTAACTGCCTACAAGTGAAGCCGCTACGTAACTCTTGGTTGAACAAAAAACTGGGTCACATTCACGCAACGCACAAAATCCGTTCAAAAACCAGCAAATGTGTTGTGCGATATAAAACAATCTTGTAAAACAAGCATATGTTGTACCAAAAACTGCTACCGACCAGCCGTTGTAATTTAATCACTTGTTTTTGACGAAAGGTCCGACACCAAACATTAACACACCCTAATGTCATCGCTAGACTACGTTTTTAATATATTCATCTCCATACATTAAGCATTATACGGGTTTTGATGCGTGTTATTTAGTAAAAAAGAAATGATTTTGTTTTAACACGAACAAAGGTCGCTGCCACAATTTTGTTTACCCTTTTTACTCTAATGACCTGTAAAATGAATCCCCACGCCCACCGACCCTTTAACGCTTCATAACCTACGACAGGGAAAAATATCCAACCTTTAGACCCCATTGAACCCTTAAGCTGCATAAGCTGATAAATAGCTGCAACTTTGACATGTCTGCCTTGGGTGTGCTTTCATTATTAAGATGTATTGCGCATTATCTTTTAGTAAAGCACAGAATAAAAACTAAGCGGTGATTATATTTGCATTACAATTATCTTTGTTTCTATTTGGTACTTGAAAGACTATTCTATGCAGCTTCACGAAGTTTAAACGTCTTTATTATATACATTTTGTTTTATTGCAGTGTAGATCCAGTTTAATTTAAACTAGATCAGAAGATAGTTATAACATTTGTGTGCATGAACATGGATGTTTGTCTTGGTCTGGGTGTTTCTATGTATAATATACATATATGTATTTACAAAAAAAATAAAAAAATATATATGTATGTTTATCCATTGTCTAGTACCCATAGTACAAGCTCTGCTTAGTTTAAGCTAGATGGTATTGTGTGTATGTGATAGAATATTATATTATTATTATTATAAAGACTGTATTTGTCTTGTCGGTTTTTGATCATCGTTGGAAATTATATAGCTCCAATATTCTTAGACTAATTATTATATTAGGATGTGTATATATATCAAAAGGTAGTCACCAAAATACCTGTAGAGTTAAGAAGTATTGCACCAACATTTCGCTAGTTTTAGAAACTTTTAGATCCCACATAAAAGAGCGCATACCCATTGCCGTCTGCCAGGCATACTTATAGATTCCATATAGTTGCTAAGAATTTTTGACAGAAAACCTAAAGAAGAAAATTGGGATGTAAGTTTTGATTGAAACTAAAGTGTATGTAAATAATACTTATTATTCCAATAACATATATTATCAACAACCAATTAAGTTTAAAGAGCTTTTTATCACATAATTTCCATCAAACATGAAAGTAAAACAAATCATTAAGAGGCACCTTTGATATTTTACAAATCACGGTCTGAATTGCTATTAAATGACGGTCGTGTTCGGCGATTTTAATGAGTAATCTCATTGCGTTATGTGGATTGAGCCGGTTGCTATCACAAAAGGTTTGTGTTATGAGAGGGAAACGCCACCGGCCTACCCATTGTGCAGACAAGCGGCGCCTCGCGCTCGTTTAGATTGTTCCACTGGCTTACTATTAGCAGGCTAGTACGTGTCTAGGATATTTGTATGCTTCTAGTGAAGCCCTTCTTGTTAATATAGGTAAATAACACTGATTTATTATCTCAGTGAGAACTAGGAGACTAGGGATAGTAGATCTGATAGTTTACCATACCTTAGTAGTGTCATGCCTATATCTTCGAAGGAGTTTGTTTAAGGCCCTACGTAATAGGGGCCCTATTGCATATAGCTCTAGTATCCGTGCTGCTACTAAGAATTTCCTGTCAGAAAAACCCACCACCCACTACCGCTGTGTTGTTAATTGCTTTAAATTAAATCAATATTATTATAAATTTTAAATATATAATAAGATATTTAATATAAATCGACTGTTCCGTATCAATGTAGTTATGTTGGCGCAATTCCGAGTCATACTTGGTTCTGCTTCTTAACCTATCGTATATTTATATTTTCGTAATACCTTATGATATGTTAGCGGCTCGTATGCGAACCTTTGTCAAAAGGCAGGTTAATCATCATAATTAAACCCCTTCTTTTGCAATGATGGAAGCCAATTTTATATTTCAATACATTATTATAATAAAATGCCGGCAATGTTATAATTTTGAGTCTATCATCTGGTAAATTTATAGCCGCCTAAAAAAACAAGAAATATTAAAAGAAGTTAACTACATAAGCGCTTCAAATTATCTATACCTATCACCAAATCAGTTGTCAAAAAATAGGTAAATGTACGCGTTTATTATAGAGCCCCTCCTTTTTCAAGTCGATTAAAGATATATTTCAATCATACGTAAGAGCTGGTGTCACAAAATACGCATAATAGCCTTTTATGATTCCCGAATAAGCTATTCACGAAATAATAATGGCCTTGGTATTGGTTTCCGCATTTTCACTGAATGATTGTCATTGATTGTGCATGATACGTATTTTATTGCCCGTAAAACGGCCATAACCTCAACGTTCGGACCGTCTTTTGTTTATACAAATGCTAGTTTTATTTTTGGGAATGTCGGCTATGTAACACGTTTAGTCAGTGCGAAAAATTTACGCAGGTCCTTTATTGGTTTCTAGATGTAAAAAACTATTGGTACAATATTCTGAAAAATGTATTCAATTTTATCTTATATGCTTATTTAATACATGAATGCGATCGATAATCAATATGTAAAACTCACTTAATATAATCGAGGAACTAAAGTAATCAAAAAGGCAAGTAACAGTGACAGTGTTCAAACGAGCCTTTATCTTCAAGTGAAGAAGCGGCTCTGATTTCAAATCATCGAGTCTCCCGTTTTAATATTTCATTCTTTACAAATGGACTGACATTTCTGAACGAGTTCTGTTCAAATGAAAAACTGAGTCAACACCATTATTATTTGAATGATATTATATTTGGCTCTTAACAGCATCGTTATTGGGCTCCCCTATTTTAGAAGAAATTGTTTGAGATGAAATGTTCGGTTTAATATTCAAGTATTTTTGAGTGTTATTGACATAAAGGAAAATATCATCAAATAAATTACAAAGTAAAAAGCCAAGTGATTAAAATGAGAAATAAAAGTTTCAATAAATAATAAATATCTTGGCATTCTCAATGGTGGCTGGAAAAAGTAAAATTTAATTACCAAAACGGATCTGCGGGCTAAATAAGCCTTTTTAAATAAGAAGGTTTGAATTTCAATTTAGAATTAAATCTTGGGGTAAATCTATTGACAAACGACGAAAGTGACGCTAAAAGTTAATTGGATTGGTTTCAGCGTTGCTCCCGTCTCCCGAATCTGGGCTATTAATTTAGAATCGACTTTTTATCCTCGTTTTATTAGATGCAAAACTCAAGATAAAAGCTTTCTTATAATAGAGAGTGTCAAATATTTTGTTGTTTGTGTTCATTTTTAATAGAATTTAAGTTGATTGATTCCTTTATTTACATTTATATATTACTAGTAGTTTTCCCGTGGTTTCACCCGCGTAAGTCCCGTTCCCGTGTGAATATCGGGTTTCACCCCTTTCACCCCCTTCGGGGTGGAATTTCCAAAAGCCCTCTCTTAGTGCTCCCCTACACTTTCAATTTAAATTAAATTAAAAAATTAAAAAAATTTCAGCTTCTTGCGTTCCGTGGTTTCGGCTGTGCGTTGTCTGTCAGTCACTCAGTAACGGAAGAGTTTTATATATATAGATTTAATAAGGCTATTAAAATCCAACCAGTGTACTTCAAGAATTTCAAATCTTTATCGATTTGTATCTTGTGAGAAAATAAAAAGCTCATTTGCTTTTCAGTTTTCGTCATAGTATTTCAAAGTACGCCGTGCATGCAGTACTTCTTTGTGGCATCTCGTTTTGGAATAAAAGTGAAACACCGCACTGGATGTATCTACCTTCATTCATCTATACTAGACCTTACTGAAATGGAATAAGAGTGGTTGATGTGCACGTAGGTATGCCTACATTTTGTTTTCTTTCCGCTGCAACGTAAATGCTAAAAACAAAATTACAAAGCCACGTTATCCCGTGTGCAGAACTTTGAGTTGTTTCTTTTCCTATCAAACGATTTGAACCTGGTACTGAAAAATAGTAAAGTTAAAAAGCACTGAACAATCAGATCACTATCAGAGAATGCAGAAAATGCTTTCACTCAAAGCTGGATATAAAACAGAATGATAGCAAAAATACGGATGTTTGAAACGAGACAGGTAATAACTTCGAAAGCGTATATTTCATGTTAAAAGATTGAACATTTATCATAAACGAGTTTCTGATAACAATGTATTAACAACGAAGGACTCTTTCGGCGTCGGCCGTGATACATCTCAACATTTTAATGAAGAAACTCATTTCAATTGTGCAGATCATTATATGAGTTTTCATGTTATATAAAAACTGCGTTGTGAAAGAGAACTTTTTTAATTTTAGTTATACAGTTGGGATATACGGGACCTGAATATGGGAGCGGGGAACTAAAAGCATCTACTGAAGAACATATCTATTTATGCACATTCATGTTAGTTCATTTGACCTGCATACTTTTAAGGTTTGTAAGTAAAACTATATTTTCTCAGTAAGCATATAGCATGCATATAGCATATAACATAACTTTGAGGTCAGAATCAGTGATGTGTTTCTTGGGATCAAACTCGAAACCTCTGTGTTGTAGTCCAACGGTCTCTACAGTCGGCTATATCTGCTGCTAACCTAACTAAGGAAAATATAAATTCTTTCAATATGACCCTGTCATAATAAATTAGGACTTATGAATATTTACTATGACAAAAATATAATCAAGTCAAGTCAAGATTCAATGTTGCCTATATTACGTAAGCAAAAATAATTATAAACTTTTGATTATGGTAACAAAAGCCGCGGCTCGTCTAGTTCTCATATGATATTATGACAAAATGTTGAATTATTAGATGCAATTAGTCCTGTAGCAATAAAGATAATGATTCGGTAAACTATATATAAGTATGAGATTTACCGCGGAAATTGCGCCCATTAATATTTTAATTAAAGTTTCACAAAACCGTTCAACAGAACTCAACTCGTTAATTTTTGATTCTATTTGAGATCAAGATTCGTTTTGCATATTTTAACTATAAAAATAACAATATCCTGCTCAAAGTTATTCTGATTTTAATACATTGGTAAAAGTCAATTACTAAAACCAACTTTACAAATACTGGCTAGACATGTAACAGCTTATAATTCACGTAAACATTAGGACTTTTTTAATTAAACTCTGTAAGTTATATAAATAACTTTGTATATAATATTGCACTTGTATATGTAAAAAATGAACTCTTAAACAAATATGTTGTGTGTTTCATGCGTGCACAATTACAGTAACGTGTATCCGTCTTCAGAAAGAGTCGATTAATCTTACAATATGTTCAAGCAACCTTCCAAGTAACTATGAAGGAAGTAAAAGAAAGCCGAACTTATAAATCATTTTAATGCGCAATATTTGTTATTGGACAGTTGTTTACTCAACTTAGCCCTATCTTATTTTCAGGGATCGTAAACATGTTTACTCTTTTATTTGTTGGAGATGAGCACCTGCGCGTAAGCAATTTCTGTTCATTTTCTATCTTCAAGCTTATTGCAGATACCTAAATTTGAGATTAGCCAACCACCAATACTTTGTCCAAAGTTTCCAGTCTTACCGCAAACTTGCAAATATTTATTTATTTATTATTTATATATTTATTTTCGTCGTGATAAAAAGTGCTAAAATATGTTGGAGACAATTCAACTTTTGCAGCCATGTTTAATCGTGTGTTCTACAAAGTATTTTTGAGACAATTACTCACTATTTTCTTACATTTAGGTGAATGCACGGATGGTGAAGTGGTTTAAGTGGTCGCCTCGCCACTGCCACTGCGCCGAGTCTTGTGGCTTCGAATCCCACACGGGAAAAACCTTAGTGTGATCCACAAATGGTTGTTCCGAGTCTGGGTGTTCTTTGTGTCCGTTGTTTGAATGTTTGTAAAGTCCCCCGTGATACATGATTTACTCCTAGTCCTCACTAGAGAGGACTCAAAAAAAAGAAAGAAAATTATACGTTGAAATTAAACTACTTTATACGGATTTTATATCGCAATTACTTTTTGCTTTTATTGCTATGTAGTCTGTCAAGTTTCAAAATACCAGGTTTACTTAAAAATCAAAAGCGTCTGGCCACCGGTTGCAACTCTTGCGGTGCAACTTAATAGGTCAAATGTCGGGCAAAGTGTTAATTTAAACTAATTAAATTATTTGACCAGTTTAATAATTTAATTAGTTTAATAGTTTCAGGCTATCTAAACATTGAGTTTTCAAATAAATTGCGACAATAATTGTATAAACAATTACTCAAACTTTACTCTTCTAAGTCTACTAAATCTATAAATCATTTTTATTGATATAGATAAGTTACTGAGCCAAGATCTAATATCACACTAAACAATTAATACTAAGTGCGGCGAGGCGTTATCCCAAAATTCCTAATATATTCGTTTTCGCCACATCATCCGCTAACGATTTAATTCGACTATTAGCCTTCCTCCTTGCGCATTACACGATGTTTTGCTATTATTAAAAAAAGGTTCAGTTATAGTACACTTGGCGCATATTCTTCAGCTTAATTTCTTTTACTGGCTTTATTGGCTCTATAACTGCTAACACTTACTTTTGTCACGTGTGACGTCGTAAGCTCTATAAGGGTAAATCATGCTTCAAATTTTCTTAATGTGTACATTAATTAGCCGCATTTTATGTAAAATGATTAGATTAATATTGTTAAATATCTTTAGAGCTCACTTAAGTATTAAACAAATATTACATTTTACGATAGAGAGTAAATAATAATCACGTATATTATGAGAAGAATATTAAAACATATTTAAATAATAATTTGTATTCAATATACAATATGTAACAAAAACCCTGTTGTTCCTTTCAGGTGGGTTATCAGTATCACTGTTGAAATATAATTCAGTCATTTATTTTGTAAAAAGCGACCATAATAAAAAAAATATTATATTAATGAAAAATAGAAAAGATGTTTGAATGACAGAGCGCAACGTGCAGAGGGCGCTTGGTCTACGCGTCACGCGTCATCGATTTTTACAGAGGTACACAACTTTTCTATTTTTCATTATTATAATTTATTTAAAATTAGTTTTTATTTTTTATGGTCGCTTTTTACAAAATAAATGACTGAATTATATTTCAACAGTGATACTGATAACCCACCTGAAAGAAACAACAGGGTTTTTGTTACATATTGTATAATTAATTCAGCGATTGTACTCTAATCGATATTTTAGGGTTAGCGCGACTGGTTTTTGACTGAAACATAAGCAAAATCATCTGTCGCGGTGGTAACACACCGCGTAAGTAATTTAACCAAAATTATTTATGTTCATACATAGTCTTACACCTACATCTCCAATATTCTCTTATTTATCACTTTTAATTTATTTATTATTTTTCTTTTTATTTGTTTCTCTCTCACGGGTATTTCCCTAATACGTTAGGGAAATACCCGGCCCTTTAGGAGGCTTACACGGAGATAGAGAGTTTTAATCAAATGTGGGATGGAACGCCTACCGCAGCAGGCGTAGGACTATTGGTACGCATGGATTCTAATATATGGGCTATGGGTATGGGTGTTTGATGGACTGGTATATTGGTATATATGGATGATAAAACGGCGTCTGCCCTGAATACTCTAATAGCATAAATCTACTGGCAGACAGTGACTCGCCAACTCACTGGATGGGCTCTCTGAATAGCCACGATAGGCATACAAGCCAGCAGCAGAGGGCAACACCGGTGCGAGCAGCTAGGGGTGTCGAGCGGTGCGGCGCCGGTTTCATCATCACGGGTCTCGTAACAACGAAGACCCGGAGCGGGTTTCCCCGTAGTTATGCCCTTGAAAATGACACTTCCAACCCCAATCATGTAGCTCTAGCGGCCTCCCTCTGACCAGCCGACCAAGGCAAGCCAGAGTTGCGAGTCCTACGGGCGCTCTTGAAGTTCCACCCCAGCCAACCAGTAACGGCAAGCCAGGGACGAGGCCCTAACCGACTCTCTGAGGCATTCAGGACCGCAGTGTCGCTACTCACATTCAGCTTGTCAGAAGCTGACCTGCGGTTTGTGTGCTTTTATTTAACCTGGTGATACATTTTTTTTATATCACAAGTCGTAGGTGGTAGTTTAAAAACTAGTGTACTGTGCCCTCCGAGATCGCGTTAGTCTCATGGCGAGATAACGACTGTCCCCGAGAAGGTTTACTATTTATTATTATTTTTATTAATAATACTAGACAAAAAGAAAACTAAAAATAATTTTTCCAACATGGCAATCAAACCCGAGACCTCTTGTACAGCACTCGCTTCAACGACCTCCGAAGTCAGAGTACATATATCTATCGATTGAAAACGTGCTCACATTGCATATATCATCGTATTAAATAGAAGCGCCAAGAAAAGCTGCAATATCAATCGGCCGTTTCGTATATTCCTCAAGAGAAAATAGAATAAACGGGTATCGTAAGGTATTATCATACCTATAGATCGCAGTAGTGTATAGAGCGTGGCAGCCTGCCCGTGACCCAGCAGCACAATAACCTATTTCTGCAGGCTATCTCTTACATAGTGAGCGAGACGCGAATCAGTTCCAACATTTTATTTAGACTAAGATTAACACAGAAACTAGTTTTCAAAAATATAATTTATTCTGAATATTGTTTTTTTTTTATAATTTTATAATATTTCAATGCTATTATAAAACAGCAAAGCGGTTTGTTTTTTAATTAAGTACAATTTCGGAGTGTTGTAATTTTTATTAATACCTTATGGTTAAAATAATCTTTAAAATCTATCTACTTTTATATTTTCTTTATATAATTATGTGAAACTAATTAGGATCAACGACTTAGAGGTATTTAAACCTAAAACAATGATCTACATGTTTTTATTTGTCTGTCAGTTTTGTTTCGGCATCATATAGTCCTGTTATAGTTTAATATCTAGCGTTCAAAGTGAAGTCTAGGGTCATATTTAAACTGATTATTATTAGTAAAACAGGAGCTGATATGGCGCGTTGTTTGATTTAGGTAAATTACGTTACAAGTAAACAGAAGACAAAATGGCAGGCATTGACTAGTTTGTAATATAATATATTATCATGTTAGTTTATAAGTCACAGACATATAGAAAATAACGATATTTCGGTGTGAAACATAGTATTGTTTTGGAGGAGATTACAGCTATATAAATATTTCAAAATGGTAGAAGTGAATTTAAAATAAATTCAAGTCCGCCCTATGTATTCATAAACGTATTCTATTGGCACAAGCCTTTTTTTAGAACTAAACCTTAGGCCATTACGGGTCAGTAGTACTTCACAATCTTACGAAAACGTTATAAAGGTACTATGATATATTTCGGCTGAACAATTTTCCCAAGAGACTGTAGGTGTAAGTGTGGCACTAAATTACAACAGGCAGTGAAAGAAAATGGGTATCGTTTGTTTTCCACTACCACAGAAATGCCATATTAGTTTATTGATATTGGCAGAACAGAAAAAATATTGTGGAATATATTTGGTAACTACATACGTAGGTATTTTTTGCTACGATTCATTATGGTTACAATACGTTATAGATTCTCAGTATTCTCAGTAGCGCCGATCATTATACGTATGTGATTATTGAATAAATGGTAAATTCCTAAAAGCCGAAACTAGTTTTTATGACCATTTAAGGACGAGATTCATATTGATACCTAAGTTTTCACCGGTATTTAATAAATATATTATGTTGGTTAATATTGTTTGTTGAGTACTGTATTATATGTTTTAAAGTTTAGCTTTAGTACTAAGAAAAAAAGGAATATACGAGCATTTTTCTTTGCTTTACATAAGAATAGCAGTTTTATACTGACACTGGCACACAAGAATGTAGATGTAACATTCCATTTTTGTTATATCAAAGCATTGGAAATTCATGAACATATTCAATTTTTATCAGAATTTTCAACTTTGACCTTTAGGTATGTACACGCAAATTCTGAACCCTTCACCTGAAATAGAAATGAACCAAATATTGAAGGTTTTCAAGGCACGCCTGTCGAATGCCATGTACGTTGATATTTACATAATTGTAGGGTAGTGATAACAAATAGATGGTCGTTCTGGCGAGCCGTGCGCTCGGCGACGGTAACAATCGTCGTTCGATCGTGAATCTCGGCAGGGTTCCAACGAGACATGCTATTACTAGGGCTGCACGTATCATTTAAGTGTCGTTACATACGTGGATACTGATTACTAACAGCCTTTTGCGCGTAATGGAATTTTCGGGTATTAGGTAAATTTTGTGATGTCTTTCGACAGTGTGTTTATTGACTTGCTGATGTTGTGTGTTATGTTTGACTGGTCGTTTAACGAACGTATCTTTGAATGATAGATATCATTTGTTTTCATGCTGAACATCATTGCTAATAATATTTTACACATTTTTCTCTGGCAAGCAAGCAGGGCAAGCAAACCGTTTAGGGTACAGAGAGAATCTGTATCCTAAACGGTGAGCAAGCATCTTAAATATGGTGTCAATCGATTTGTTTTAATAGTGAGTTACAGTATAGTAACAGAAAATAAATATGATAGGCAGTCATAGTTTTTGCTGCAACGACGATTTTACCTTCAAACATTTATGCAATCGGGATTTTAATGTTATTTTTATTGATAGCTTGATGGAAAGGCAATCCTAGAACTCCTAGGGCCGCATTGTCTTATCACGAGTGTTCACAGTGAAGAACTCAAAGATGTTTTTTTTGCTAGATTATAATAGGGATATAAAGAACTTAAATATTCTAAATTGCCAAAACATAGAGTATTCTATTGGTTCAAAATACTAACGCTGCAATATTCTTATGATTATATTTGTTTACATTGAATATATGACAAAACCTAAAGGTAAACCAAGGTGGTAATTTTCTATTTTATATACGTTCTATTTTAGAATCAAATGCGTGAGCAAGGCAAATTGAATGTCACCTAGTGCGTTCAGTTCAATACACTTGTTCAAAATACTTGCAGTTTGATGTGGACAATACTACATAACATTTGCAAATTATGTATGAAAGTCACGCAATACGTAGACAAATCTTTATTGAATAGGTGTCTACAACCAAAACAGTGAGTAGTTCTTTGCCCCGAATATTTGTCAGCGTTTAGCTTTAAATGAAATATATGTAGGTTTAGGAAGCATAAAATATGTACTACTTTGGTAATAGCATTAGTTGGATTTGGGCTTGAAAGCTCGATGACAAATTTGCAAATTTACATGTCATTCATAATAGATCTACATATTATATCCTTATTTCACACGACACTTTTACGCTGTCTCAACTATAGAATATGATTAAACTTTTATAAAGTTCTGTGGTCTCAACTCGCTCAACAATTAGTCGAGAATCAGACACAATGGAAAAAGTATTGTATCTGAGCCTCGGGTTCCGAGAGTTGGCTAAGTGATATATAAAGAATTATATATATGTAGAATGAATTACCTAGGCTGTCTGGATTGTATCTCCAGTATACTAGTAATGCAAACTGCATAATTAGAACGTACTAGTTGTCTCTCGCGGTTTCACCCATTTTTATAATTACTGCTCCGCTCCCGTGGCTTCTAGCGTTATGTAGTCTATGTTACGTCTGAATGAAGTAGCTTTCCAATGATGAAATCATTTTAAAATAGATCCATTCGTTTTTGAGTTTGTTCACTATGAACAAACATACAAGAAAAAAATTATTTCCTTTTTATAATATTAGTATATAAGAGTTAAAAACATACGATACATATTATGAATTACTAACAACCACAACAATTACCGACGGCTTTATAAGCTTTCCGACGCACACAAGAGTACGATGTTTTGTTAACTCTCTACGACAATGATGCTTAACTTCGTTGATTGATTAAACAGCGAAATTACATCCAAAAATCATTACAAATAAATATGCAGCGCTGTAGTAATCAAGCGAATGTTGACGGGAAAATATTTATTACATTTATCCATCTTTATTTGAGACGATATGGTATAAACTGATTTATGATAAAAGTAATACGTCACAAAGGCACGAATGATGCTGCCTTTATCCAATAATCCTCTGTTGTGATATCTTCGAAAAGTTATGAGCCATGGAAAGTTAATAGACCATCTAATCTGAGTCGGAACTACAGTGGGATCTGTATTCCATTATGTTCCGCAGCTCCATTTGGTCCAATAAGAAAAGGAATCGCCATCGGCGGTCAACGATTTTCTTCAGGAATAAAGTGGATCTTCTTAACATTTACGGAACATTGCTCGTACATTTATATCCCTAAATCACTATACTGTACACAGTATCATGGTTTAGGGAAAAATGCAAACGTAAACATAATAAGTATAATTCTGGACCTAAGTTTCTGTAGCCTAATACATTATGGACTACATAAACTAGCGCCTAGAATTTTAAATACTTGTAGTCTATGGAAGTTTTCTGTCCGTATTAGAAGTTCAGTTGGTAGGCCACTCAGCTCCTCACTGGTTTGCAATAGTGACATAGGGCGTATTGTTTCACCACTAGGTATCACAAATCAGTGTCCTAAAGGCAGATGATAACGTTGAAAACGCGATAGTAGGCAACGTTGTGGTGAATTTGAATAGGGTAAATTAATAACTATAGGATTAGCTTTCACCGCATCGGGAATTTAGTAATATTGTAATAGGATAGGGAATAATTAATGGTGATAATTTGAAGAATATTTCGATTAGAAATGAATAAGTAAATAAGTCTTACGACTATATCTTCGAAGGGCTAGTAGAAGGCTATTATATACACATTTTCCTAACTATGGTTTTAGGTTCTGAGTATGTTATATAGGGCAAAACAATTGCCCACTACCACATTTGCTAACATTTCCAAACTCGGTACTGCTAATGCGCATTTCTTGACAGTAAACTTAATAACCATGCTACTTTCTTATATAGTAATTTGGCATTTCTACCGTATTATACTCTAAAAGTTTAATTCAGAATTCTATAGTACTTTACTTTAGTCACAATAGAGAATGCTAATTTTTCCGCGATTTCAGAAGAGAGTTAATCGAGACTTTTTACAATTAAAGTAATCTCGTGGCGTTAGCATGCGAATAAAATTAGTTGCTGATGTTTTGCTTGAAATCTCAGATTGAGCATGATACGTTTTTCTAGAAGGCAATTTGCGGTAGCAGCCGTATGTTCAATAGATTGCAAAAGGGTCTGTCTTTTATTATATAGTATACTAGCTTTTGCCCGGACTTGGTCCGCGTAAAAAAGTACCACCCCTTTCACCCCCTTTGGGGTGGAATTTCCAAAAATCCTCTCTTAGTGCTCCCCTACACTCTCCAAGGAACATACATGCCAAATTTCAGCTTCTTGCGTTCAGTAGTTTTAGCTGTGCGTTGTCTGTCAGTCACTCAGTAACGGGAGAGTTTTATATATATATATACATATACTATACGTAGCTAAAGAAACGAGGATACGTTAATGTCCACCTTCCTCTTAAATTATAAGTGCATCATGCTGTCTAAGTTAAACTTGTAACAACTAAAAGGAAGCTAATAGAGTACAATATGCCTAAAGAATATGCAGAACTACTTAAGCATTGCTTAAAAACTCGCTATCTGTCGTGGGATAATAAATTCTACATACAAGTGGTGTGGTAATGGGCTGCCCAGTATCGCCTGTTGTTGCCAACATATATATGGAGGACTTCGAGGCTCGAGCTTTATAGACTGCCCCCATCACACCCACGATTTATAAGAGGTTTTTTGATAATACTTTTACAATATTACCAACAGATAGTGTAAGTGTATTCCTAGAACATCTTAATTCCATTAATAACAACATCCAACTTACTATGGAATTAGAGGCAAATAATTCATTAGCTTTCTTAGAAGTACTTGTCATCAGGAACCCTGATCATACTTGAGCCACACTGTGTATAGAAAAAAATCCATACAAATAGGTACTTAAACGGTGAATCTCACCACCATCCTAAACAGTTAGCTACTGTGAGAAAGTCTTTATTTCAGAGAGCCCACGGGATCTGTGACAAGAAACATCTGGACGCCGAGCTTCAACATGTCAAGCAAGTGCTGCAAGACAACAAATCCAACAGCCACGCCGCTGTCACAGATCCTGAGAAAAGCCAGCCACAGTTGAGCGCCAGCCTGCTATGCTGCCTTATGTAAAGAGTGTCACTGACAAGATTGGCTACATGTTGAAGCGAGCTTCAATCAACATATACTATAAGCCGCCAACGAAGATAAGTCAATTTTTGCCATCCGTCAAGTGCCAACTACCTTTACAAGATGCAGGGCTCTATAAAATAGATTGTGACTGTGGACTCTCATACATTGGTCAAACCAAGAGAAGCATAGGCACCCGCATAAAAGAGCACATAGCTGATGAAAAACACCAACAACAGGGGACCAACCACTACCTGAGATTTGACAAACCACAGACTCTTGCTAAAGAACACCGATTCCTACCAAGGATGCTTCGCGAGACTATTGAAATCAAAAAACATCTTAATTTTAATAGAGAAGATGGTTGGAATATACCACCAGCTTGGGGTCCAGTAATTTAAATAGTCAAACCCAAGAAGAAGCAAACCACAGCTAGACTCCATGATACTTTGAGATCATTCTGCGTAAATAGAAACACCGATGATTTAATTTGACGACCTCGATGGCGTAGTGGTTAGTGTAACCGACTGCCACGCCTGAGGTCGCGGGTTCGATTCCCGCACAAGTCAAACATTTGTGTGCATGAACATGGATGTTTGTCTTGGTCTGGGTGTTTATATGTATAATATGTATATATTTACAAAAAAAAAAAGTACATATGTATGTATGTTTATCCATTGTCTAGTACCCATAGTACAAGCTCTGCTTAGTTTGGGCTAGATGGTGTTGTGTGTATGTGGTAGAATATTATTATTATTATTATTATTAATTATGTTCGGGTACTTTGAAATAACTACACTGGAACATTGAGACAACTACCAACTTAGTCACCCCGTGAAAATGACTGTTGAAAAGCAACCGAAACGACGGGGAAGGTTTAAACTTAAATATAAATAGATTTAATAAATTAATTAACTTAAAAATTAGTAAAGTTTAATAGTAGTAGTAGTGTAACAGTTTCTAAATTATGTAATAAAATGTCAAATAAACAACGCGATAAAATCTGTATATAGTAGTTTAATTTCAATAAACAACATTCGCGTAAACAGAAGACAATATTTTGTAACAACAGTTCATGTATTGTAAGAGTGTTGGTTGAAGTCAAGCCAATATTTTAGTTCTTCACTATCGAAAGCAATTTTCTGGGACCTTCGCTTAAGAATTGTGAACCCCCATTTTTTTTTCACGCTGACGTAGACCCCCGTCGAGACTCCCGTGAACCCCTGGGGGTCCACCTGGACCACTTTGGGAACTAAGATCTAGACGAAGCCTAGTCAGTGACTAGATATTATATTAAGTAGTCGTAATATTTTAACTGTAACGTATATATTTGTAATGGAAGTAATTGGCAATATATTTGTTTTTATTAATACACGACGAGGTGCTTTACTTAATAAATAAGCATACTTAGTACAAATTAACTACCTTTTTTTTTTTTTTTTTTTACGTGGGGGAATGCTTGATGCATACCCCTCCGCGGGGGCGGGCGGAGGGGTTATGTCGGACTCGCCGGGGTAAAAGAAGATGTTAAGAAGAAAATGTACCTCCCGGAATACCGACTAAACCTACCACGGTGTTCCTCGACAAAACCACTATCGACGGGGCCGCGCGAATCACTTTCGCATGCGGTCGCGACCCCGCCGAGTTTTCGGCCCGCCGTATGAAACGGCAGGCCACTACACAAAAGACCTACCCAAAGGCACTCCTCACAAATTATCCCTACTGTCCCCCCTAGAGGGGAGACGGACTCGAAACAACAGAGGCGCGCGTGGGAACACGCACGCCGCCTCTCGGACCTGGTGCTGAACGGATGGCGGGCAGGCCCACAAAGCCCGCCACCCCCAGGTCAAACCTCAGGGTGGCTGGAGGTCGTCTCGCGCCTTCCGGCGCCCGGCTCTGCGGTTGGGGAGAGGGTTCAAACGCTCCCTCTCCCGCTCCGCCGCCTCCTTGATGGAAATGACTTCCTCACAGAAGGAGGCGACGGCGTTCCACGACCTCTCACTCCGGACCATAGACTGAACTACGGCCGGGAGCGAGAGGGCAACCAATCCGACTGCCGCGATCAATTCACGGCGCTGCGATGCCCAGGCGGGGCAAACCGCCAAAGTGTGCAGCGCCGTGTCCTCAACAACGTCGCGGCAGTCGCCGCAGTGGTGACAACCGGGCGTCTCTTGCCGGCGTATGCGACACAGGAACTGGCCAAAACAACCGTGGCCAGTCATTACCTGTGTCAGCCGGAAGGTGAGGGCGCCATGGCGCCTCTCCAGCCACTCCTCAAACACGGGACTTACCGCCACGATCGTGGCGTGCCCACAAATTAACTACCTAGGTATTATATAATATACATAAAAAACAAAATTAACTATACTGAATATTACCACATTTTTTTTTACACAAAGTGTAGTGAAAATTCAAATAATTCGTTTACAATTATTCTGATATAATAATTTTGACTCCGATTTCATATTTAATTATGCCGGTTGTTTGATATTTGCGAACTACCTACGCGAATCCGCGAATATTTACATATAAGTACGAAAAACTTACTCAGATATTCTAATTTTGAATTCATATCCAGCTTAATTAAAATCTGATTAAAACTTTAATTTAATTAGGTATCAAGGTATCGTAGGGAAGTCGAATGTCGGGCACGCCACGATTGTGGCGGTAAGTCCCGTGTTTGAGGAGTGGCTGGAGAGGCGCCATGGCGCCCTCACCTTCCGGCTGACACAGGTAATGACTGGCCACGGTTGTTTTGGCCAGTTCCTGTGTCGTATACGCCGGCAAGAGACGCCCGGTTGTCACCACTGCGGCGACTGCCGCGACGTTGTTGAGGACACGGCGCTGCACACTTTGGCGGTTTGCCCCGCCTGGGCATCGCGGCGCCGTGAATTGATCGCGGCAGTCGGATTGGTTGCCCTCTCGCTTCCGGCTGTAGTTCAGTCTATGGTCCGGAGCGAGAGGTCGTGGAACGCCGTCGCCTCCTTTTGTGAGGAAGTCATTTCCATCAAGGAGGCGGCGGAGCGGGAGAGGGAGCGTTTGAACCCTCTCCCCAACCGCAGAGCCGGGCGCCGGAGGGCGCGGGACGACCTCCAGCCACCCTGAGGTTTGACCTGGGGGTGGCGGGCTTTGTGGGCCTGCCCGCCATCCGTTCAGCACCAGGTCCGAGAGGCGGCGTGCGTGTTCCCACGCGCGCCTCTGTTTCGAGTCCGTCTCCCCTCTAGGGGGGACAGTAGGGATACTTTGTGAGGAGTACCTTTGGGTAGGTCTTTCGTGTAGTGGCCTGCCGTTTCATACGGCGGGCCGAAACCTCGGCGGGGTCGCGACTGCATGCGAAAGTGATTCGCGCGGCCCCGTCGATAGCGGTTTTGTCGAGGAACACCGTGGTAGGTTTAGTCGGTATTCCGGGAGGTACGTTATCATCTTTACCATCTTCTTTTACCCCGGCGAGTCCGACATAACCCCTCCGCCCGCCCCCGGGGAGGGGTATGCGTCACGCATTCCCCCACGTTAAAAAAAAAAAAAAAAAAAAAAAAGGAAGTCGAATGTGAAAAAAAAAGATGTATCGATGTATTGATATTTATTAAAATATCAATATCGGCATCGATATATCATGAAAAAATATCGATATTTGGGACAAATAAAAAGAAAGTTGTTAGTTAAGTGTATTATTATTTATTTAGTTCATCCTAGCTCAATAATATCAATAGTAATTTTCATACAAAATGTACATAAAATCTCAATAAGCAGACTATTCAACAACAGTCATCTGTCATAGACAATACAGTATTTTTTTCCCTGTTCGTTGCTATCTTTTACGGTTTTAGATATCAGCGAATTTAGTTACATAAATTTAAAAAAATATATGTCGCTTTGGATACAATTTTCGATATTGGATATTTTGTATCGATACATCGGATCAATATAATTATCGGTACGATACATCGAATTAAAAATATCGATATATCGATACTTTTCCAACAAGCCTACGGTCTCGGTGTTAACACGATAGCCTTAAACAAACCTGTTCTCGCGAACAAGTGGGGAAATGTGGCAATTGTAGCAACCAAACACAATCCGAACACGACAAAGCGAGACTCTAGTTTTCCACTTACACCCACTGTAACCGTAGAACCTAATTTATTCAGTGCTCCATAAGACACGAGTGGCCTGGAGTGGTTGACATCGGAATTTAATGTGAATTCCGAAACTAGATCTGACTGTGACTAATTTTGTACTTTATCAGTCAAATTATAAAGTGCAATTTTGAATGTAGCCACGTTCGATGTGATGAAACATTGAATTTATTAGCGCTAAAAGTTGAATCTAGGATACGCCTACGTCTTATGTTTAGAAACGCCACTTGTGCGAGAGCATTTGGCTACACTAGACAAATATTAAGGGAACTTGATTATTATTTAAAGTTGTTAAGTATATGTTCTAGCAACCTATAGATTAAGACTTTTCTTTTACATACATGTTGCATACATTCTGAAGAAGAACCAAAAGTGACTCACTATCTATGTAGTTAACAGAATATTTATAGTTTTTTTGTTTCTATTTTCAGCCTTATAAATAAGATATATAGGATAGCTACTAATGTGAAGGTTTGTGAAGATTTTTGGTTGTTTGGATGTTGCATATTCAATCACTTGTAACTGTTGAACTGATTTATATAAAACTTGGCAAACAGATAGATCATGTCCTGGATTAAATCCTGGCATACTTTACATAGCGAGTAGATACTAGTTAAATTAATAGCTAGATTGTAACTATGTAACAGTTTATGAATTTTAAACCTACCTTAACATTTCCCTTCCTTCATTTTACTTAGATTTATAGGAGTATGTCAGATTTGTGGACTAGAATGACAGTGAGACAGTGAGGTGGGTCCCGAGATATCTGTCGACATTCCTGAATTATATTATTACTTCTGAATACACTAATGAATTATTTTTGGTTGTGGCTAACGAAAACGTGTATAATAGTATCTATTACGACGTCTAAACTTATGCTTTAAATTGTAATTCTTATTCCTACGACGCGATGATGTGATTTTTTTTGTTCGAATATAGACTGTTTTTTACTTCAGACTTGGATTTTTTTGGTACTATCAAAATTTCAATATTTTATTATAGGGTTTAGTTTACGCAATATGTTTATGTGGATACCTTGTCACCAAGGTATTAAAAATTGCCCATTCAGGGCATTTTTCTTTGCTTTCTTTCATTGTTTTTAAAGCACTCTGTGGCACAGGAATTGTTACTAGCGCCCAGCCTACATTTTAAGGTAATTTTGTGAATAATTTAATGTACATATCTAGCTCATTAAACTTGATATTAAGTCTCATCTCGTGTGTAACACCATTTTTAACTAGATGAATTATATTAATAAACTCCTGAACATTTCAACTTTCGCACATAATGGTATAATTAAATAAATGAGATGTAATCACAGATAAAATGAGTAAAAACTGGAAGGTGAAAACTGCTATTAAACATTTTATACATTATCTTAATTGCCATTAAAACTTTACTTTGGTATTTTATATAATCTGACACTAAGCCGACGGGGAGCAATTATAATGACGAGTTATAACTTAAAATTGAAAAATTTAGATAGATAGATTTTGCGAATTTGGTTACAAAAAATACACGCTGTAGCATACCCGCATGGTATAAAACAATTTAGATTCATTACACACACACATACACACGCCACGAGGTGAGACTAACCAGATTTGTTTTTCATAATTTATATGATAGTTAGCTCCTCTTGTAGTAACACCATGATTCTGTTTGGTATTGTTACTTTGAACTTTTGTTTGTACTATAAAAGAAAATTAATAACTGGTAAAAATGTTCCAGCCAGAATGATTAAATACCGTAGGGGCCGTTGTATTGCGTTACTAACTAAAATGAAATAACCTGACGCCTACAATAAAGGAGATTGAAAGATATATTTACGTTGATTAAAGAAATTCAATAACTGCAAATCTAAATATAAATTGATGAGGTTTAAGAAGCGCAAACAGAAGACCGAGAGCTCGAGCAAATGCACAAGACCTCAGTAATCAATTTAAGTCGTTTTCGTAACAAGCTTTAGATGTCGAAATAAATGAAAAATAAAATCGGCGGCGCGTTCGGGCCACATCTTTGGAAATGGAATGAAGGGGCGTTGAGTTAAGAGAGATCACTACGAACGCAAAGTAGAATGTGTATTTACAAAAGATTGAGTTAAAGTTGAAAACAACATGAGGTATTTGAACAGAGATATGAGTACGAGGATTGCTCTGAGGTCTGCTCTTAGGCTGATTGTTTGCTTATCTCTTAGGGAATCTGGTTGCACAATGGTATAGACGGACATATGGTATCTCATGATTGGAAATACATTACAGATGCATTGTAAAAAGCAAAATAAATTTTAAATATAATGAAAGATAGCTATTCATAAACAGCTAACGTATAGAGACACAATAATTAATTATAGCATAAAAGTTTATAGTAATTATTCAGCTCTTATGCTGCAGAATAGATCGAATCGCTTTTTTTGTAGCAAGACCACATTTCTTTATAAAAGTAAATTTATCCAAACGAGTTGAATATTAATTTCCTTTCTCATAGAAGAGACGTCACTACCTGCTACCTACCTTGATTGCCATGTCTAATGTATTATAATTTCATACTTATTATTATTATAATAATTATTAGATTATTCCCTTTAGTAATCGCAAACAACCTGTATGATATAATTCCATATTCATTTCCGCATTACATGCGACTCCTGTACGGCTCTCATAATCTAGAATTACGGTTTCTAAAACGTACGTCAGATAATCCAATTCGAATATTTGATTGTCAAAATTCAAAAGTCGGCAGCTCCTATAACCATGTTCACCCCGAATAAACGTCTAACCGAGAAGTTAAATTTGGAACACGTGTAAATTCTCTTTGTTTGGCAAATTAGAAGTCATTTGAAACACATACATTTTATTCCAGTTACATATTCATTAGGTTTCTCACTTGTTAACTTAATGCTTGTCTTTTTGCTTGATATTATGATAAACATATTGTCATAAAGTAACTAAGTTATTTACGGAGATGCTGTAATAAAGTTCGTGGAGGTTACCTGATATGCGGGTGAACTAAAAATATAACACGTTCCAGAAAGTTCCTTTGGGGACATTAAGTGCATTCTATAATAAACGTATTGGACGATATAAGCCAACGAATAAAATAATTAATAAGGATAATATTAAGATCTCAGATGACTTGTATTATTTTTATCACCGCATCGCATGTTTAGCCGCCGGTCTTTCTAACTTGTTATTTTATTCATCATGTACAATTTTATCCCTAACTAACATTTCAACCAAAAACGCAAAAGTATCTGCAAACAAAAACCGTAATATTAGTTAAACCAAATCAAATTTATTTCTAATCGGGTTTTAAAAGCCCAAGTCGAATTTATTAATAATCTACCTTTATTAAATATAAGAAGCACAACCTTTAAATAGCCTTTCATTATATTAAACTAGCTTCTAAGATATTACGTAGCTTTAAACGTTTCAAGAAATAGTTAGTAAAAGTATTTATAATGTATTTTTAATGTTCTCATATTTTAGTTGGTTATAAACACTGAATTTTATGTAGGCCGTGGAAGGTCGTGGATTGCTGACCGTCACGACTAAGATGGTGGGTCAATGTCGAGATTAAAGGAAAAGCCGTAATTCATTAATGAATTATTTTACCGAGAATATTCTGTTTTCCAAAGCAACGAATTCGGAGCTCTTTATGAAGGTATTCAATTATCTAATGGGCGTATATAAATCTGATTCATATCTCTTTCTTTATTGTTAAAGAATTTTCCGCCTGACTGGCGGCGCGTGTGTAACCAGTAGAGATTGTTCTCTTACCCAATTTCCCGATATCTTTATTAGCAAATAGAGTTGATATTAAGTCCATACATTTGGATATATGGATGTCACCATATATTTTGTACCTATATTATGTTTGATATGCACCTAATTTTACACTTTTTCTAAAATAAATATTATTTTAGAAAAAACGGCATATTATAAGGCAATTGTAGGTTACTAATAGAGATTAAAACTGATACTGATTATACTGTATTAATAAATTTACATGTGCAAGTGTGTTATGACATGCGCACAAAGCTCCTCGCGACCAATAGACGAATCAAAGCTTTGATCTTAGCAAAAGGTCTCAATTATTCAGGGTCGGATTGCCTTTAATAATAATAATAACAATAATAATATTGTATATTTCGCTCAAAAAGGTAAGTACATTGATATGTTACAATAAGGTACAGCATGAACTAAAACCTTAGTGAGAGCTGGAGTTTGTACTAGGTACGAAACCTGTGTGACAAATCTCAAGGCTCTCGCCTTTAGTAATACAAAAATATGCAGCTAGAGATTGTAAAATGTGTCAGAAACAATATGTACTTCAAAGATACAAGAAAATGTAGGGCAATCGATAAGGTAAATTAGCAAAAAGTGCGAGGATGAGAGTGTATATTTAAAGAGTATGTGTGTATGTGTGCGTGCGAGTGCGTATGTGTATGTGTGCGTGCGAGTGTGTGTGTGTGTGTGTGTGTGTGTGTGTGTATGTGAGCGTGTGTATATGTATATGTACGTGTGAGTGTAAGCATTCGTGTGTGTGAGTGCGTGTGCGCGCGTGCCATATTATTTTAAAGTGCAAGTAATGTTTTCAGTTAGTAGTTCTTTGTATGCAACACCTTCATATCGCTGGTTGTATTTGATTTCGTGTAGATTGCTTTGATTTGTACTTGCTATTTATATAATATCAAGTGATGGATCATTAGCGTGTAGTGTTGATGATAATAATAATCTAAATAGTATCATATATTTCTGGATGGTTGTCTATAACATCTAAACATACCTTTTTTATAAAGTAGTTGCCCGGCTTACTGAAGGAAAATTGGCTATTGACCTGGGGGTGGCGGGCTTTGTGGGCCTGCCCGCCACCCGTTCAGCACCAGGTCCGAGAGGCGGCGTGCGTGTTCCCACGCGCGCCTCTGTGTCGAGTGAGTGGTAGAAGTGCCTATTGGGTAGGTCTTTTGTGTAGTGGCCTACCGTTTCATACGGCGGGCCGAAACCTCGGCGGGGTCGCGACCGCATGCGCAAGTGTTTTGCGCGGCCCCGTCGATAGTGGTTTTGTCGAGGAACACCGTGGTAGGTTTAGTCGGTATCCCGGGAGGCACATTATCATCTTTACCATCTTCTTTACCCCGGCGAGTCCGACATAACCCCTCCGCCCGCCCCCGCGGAGGGGTATGCGTCATGCAATCCCAAGCGTTAAAAAAAAAAAAAAGGAAAATTGGCTAGAATGAATAATATCTAGTCCTGATACTTTATCAGTAGATAAATAAGCATTGAAATAATTTGAGATAATTATGCTGGATTCCTTCATTGTTACGTAACTTAATTTTAATTTATAATATGTACGGTTGCGGGCAGAAGTACTTATAACCTTATGGGCGTTGACTTCAGTTGATTGGAAGCTGCGATAGTAATGTTCCTTTTTACGAATTGGCTATGACTTCACATGTATAAAATATGAAATAAATATATTCCAGAAACCAAGATCAAAAACAAAATAAAGTTGCCAGCCATTTGTTAAAAGATTTGCCATTATTTATAACGATAAAAATTCCTAAAGAAAATTTATAATGTCAAATAGACGCGGATAAATTAACATATTTTTCAACACTACATATGGACGTTTTGATGTTTGATATAACAGTTGAAAACATCAAGCAGTAGACAAAGTCCTTCAGATGGTGAGTGCCACTAGAAACTTTCAGATGACCACTCGACCCACAAATCCGTCATCAGACGGAATGTTTGCCGTCACCCCTTGAAGTTCACGTAAACAAATTCTTTATATAAGTATATTCCGGTAATTCTATGACGAATTCAATATTTTCTTTATAGCTCTTAAACTATACTGTCATTGCCAATATTAATTAGAATTATATGCGTATAATGAAAATCAAAAATATGTTTATTCATGCAGGTCATTGATTACCTTGCAGGTCACAAAGTAACATATGAACGTCAAAGTTACTCTTATTAATGTGAATTTACATTTACATTTACCTGTTGCCATATTCAGCAAAGCAAAGGCATAGAACCAATGAGATTATATGAACTATCAGTGTATTGTACATTATATTATTTCTTATTTTGTAATAGGCTGAAATATATAGCTGCATTATGTTCAGCAGAGCAGACATTCATTATAAAAGAATCTTTTTTCTCAACTCCAACGTCTGCGATAGCAAGAGCTGGCTAAATTGAAATTCTTTCTTTGTAGTCATGGTAGAGTTTTTGTACTTATTCTCCTAGTTAGAATGGCAGATATTATGATATTGCACAGTTTTCGGACTATTTCGTGGAACAGAGCATTTTTATGTTCGTGGTTGCGTGTAAGCCATGTAGTTTTATAATATTGTCTTCTATTTACGCGAATATTATTCATTGAAATTAAACTGCTATATACGGATTTTATCGCGTTGTACATAGCAACAACAACGCGATAAAATCCGTATATAGCAGTTTAATTTCAATGAACATGTAGTTTTATTTCAGTGTTCGTGTAAACGTAAGACAATCGAGATACTTTTGATTTGCAAATGTCTATATTTAACTCTAGCTTGGTCCCTTTACATTTCATTTATAACCTATCCATATTTTAAAGAAATTTTCTATCATTTGAATCGAAATACTCTCATAGAAATTGTTTTTTATTGATGCCTATTTTTTTGTATTTGTATATAAAATTAAATGGCAATTCTGATAATAATGACTTTAAAATAGAGTTGCAATAGAGTCTCTTTATCATAAATACCACAAATTGTATTCGCCTAAATTCAAATAAATGCCAAAATTATTTTATTTTTTACTCTTAAAATTCCTTAGGCTAGGTCGGATGTCTATTTTAGCAGTTATTATTACGAGAATTGTTGCTTTAATAGTATTCTTATTAGGCAAAAATGTAATAATCTTAAATTCTATTAAAAAGGATATGGATTCGTGATGAGTTTGAGACACCAACTCCGGGGCCTCGTCTCTTGCGTCAAGTATCGGAGAGCGACCGGAGTGAAGCCGGGGAAGGGCAGGCCCTGCCCCACCGTGCTCTCCGTACTCAACCCCCCCTCTGAGTCCGATTCCCCCCCATCAGAGTCCGAACACCCCCCACTTGAGTCCGACTCGGGCCCGCCCTCCCGGTACCCGTAGTAAGGCATCCTCTCCCGTTCGCCCGACATCCACTTAAACTTATAAGCTCATTGTATCACTTAGTAACAATCTATTAAACACTACTTCACCATCTTCCACGTTAACTCAACTGTATAAATACGTGTCCGTTAGTACAGGGAGCGTATGTTTTGACTGCTCCGTCACTACGTTGGTAACATTCTTCATCGTCGGTTGGTTTGATGATGACGGAAAACACTATCTGTAACAAAAGAGAGATCAAATTAGTATTAATTTTGATGGCATGTTTATCGTTTGTGTATTTATTATTCAGACATAGGTGCCCGAAATATACGAAAAAATGAATCCTGCCCAGTCTGTATGTATGTATGTATACTATCGGAAAATTTTAGCAACTATACGACAAAGTATAGTTGGTAAGCAGAAACAGTCGGTGGATATGCCACCCTCATAATATTTACTTGAATTATTAAAATTATTTAACTTAAACACATACTATTAAAATTATATTAATATAACTAAACACAAATATATCAATACATGTACGTGTAGAGATTCTATACTAACCGGTATTTATAGATATTTATATAAATAAGTACGTCAGGTTTTTGTGATAACTTTATATTGTACAACAACATGTTGAACAATATAAACTTATAACGAAAACTGGGCGTAGAATTCAATGAAATATATAATAAAATAAAACTCATTTATAAAGTAATAAAAAATATGTAGTACTATTCACTATAGCTATATTTGCTTCTCATTCAAACTTTTATTCACTGACGAAACTTTCCGCGAGCCTTTTGTAAGGCTTATTTCTTGTATAAAAGTTTTAGTAGATAAGTTTTAATCTATTACGAATGCAATATTGAATAGCCTATCATGTGGTAAACGAATCAGATTGGCTATTATAGAACTCATAAACATAAAATGAACAAACAATTATGTGGTCGGTATTTCATTAATGTTTTGGAATGTAAGCTAGTCCACACCGCATAATTACGACGACAAAAATGACTAATGAGCTTTCTGAGTACACAAAGGAAGCAATAAAATATTTATAGAACTCTTGCGTGCCTGTAATACTTATGAGAGGGTGGGCCGAGGTAAAATGAAACAATTTACTTAAATGCCCGAGCCCTGGAATCTTCGGTCTTATCAAAAAGCTCAACTCATGTCGACTGTAAATTACGAATGTATACTCTTGAATATTATTGAGAACGTAAAAAATATTTCAGCGATAGCTCAGTGGGGAGACTAATAGACTGCAATGCAGAGGGTCTCGGGTTCAAACCCACGTCGCGCACCTCTGACTTTCGGAAGTTATATGACTTTTCGAAATTATGTGCGTATTGATTGACAATTATCGCCTGTTCCGTGCCTCGGAGAGCACGTTAAGCCGTTGGTCCCAGCTGCCATAAACATCTATGGCAGTCGTTATTGGGAAAGTCAGTACCCTCTAATATCCTGACACTGGTCTAGCCTTAGGGTATCGTTAGCCTTCGGGTTGCAGAGGTCAGGTGGCAGCCGCTCCGTGTAAAAACTGATATGCAGTCAAATCCGGTTAGACCAGAAAAGCCGACCCCAAGTGACTTGGGAATAATAAAGGCTAAGAGAGAAGAAGAAAAAAATATTTCAAATCCTGATAAGATAATTTTATCAGTAAGTGTTCGCGACAACGTCAACAGTAACTTAAGATTCATATTATGATTATAAATTTAATACGTGTTATTTAAGTATACTGTATCAATAAAGTTTATAGTTCGGAAATAGTGTCGAATTAGGTCACATATAGACCTAATTAATATAGTTAAACAGTGTAAATAACGTAATATTATGTTTCTCCTATAGTTTATAAAAATATTTTGTGAATATGTAAACATTACTGATAAAATGTACATTTTTACCTCAATATTGTCTTCTATTTACGCGAATATTATTCATTGAAATTAAACTGCTATATACGGATTTTATCGCGTTGTTTATTTGACACTTTATTACAAAACTTTACTAATTTTTAAACTAATTAAATTATTATTAAACTATTTAGATTTCATTTATTTTTACACTTTCCCCGACGTTTCGGTTGCTTTCCAGCAGCCATAGCCACAGCAGACTTCAACGAGCGTTGGTGTTTTACATCAGCTATGTGTTCTTTTATGCGGGTGCCTATGCTTCTCTTGGTTTGACCAATGTATGAGAGTCCGCAGTCACAATCTATTTTATAGACCCCTGCATCTTGTAAAGGTAGTTGGCACTTGACGGATGGTAAAAATTGACTTATCTTCGTTGGCGGCTTGAAGTATGTGTTGATTGAAGCGAGCTTCAATCAACACATACGGCACCCGCATAAAAGAACACATAGCTGATGTAAAACACCAACGCTCGTTGAAGTCTGCTGTGTGTGAACATGTGCAACAGGGGACCAACCACTACCTGAGATTTGACAAACCACAGATTCTCGCTAAAGAACACCGATTCCTACCAAGGATGCTTCGCGAGGCTATTGAAATCAAAAAACATCCTAATTTTAATAGAGAAGATGGTAGGAATGTACCACCAGCTTGGGATCCAGTAATAAAAATAGTCAAACTCAAGAAGAAGCAAACCACAGCTAGACTTCATGATACTTTGAGCTCATTCTGCGTAAATAGAAACACCAATGATTAAATTATGTTCGGGTACTTTGAAATAACTACACTGGAACATTGAGACAACTGCCATCTTAGTCTCCCCGTGACCATGGCTGCTGAAAAGCAACCGAAACGTCGGGGAAAGTGTAAAAATAAATGAAATCTAAATAGTTTAATAATAATTTAATTAGTTTAAAAATTAGTAAAGTTTAATAGTAGTAGTAGTGTAACAATTTTCAAAATTTTGTAATAAAGTGTCAAATAAACAACGCGATAAAATCCGTATATAGCAGTTTAATTTCAATTTTTCCTCAAGTTAGGTATATTAGGGTTCCTAGGTCATAAGGCTTTAATAAAAGGTTTCATCTGTTGTGTTTTATTTGTGCGCTAAGAAAGGCGCTATAGGATGTTGAAGGAATTATATTCCTATATATCATAGTTATAAAGTTATTAAACTTTTTCTCTTTATAGATATAACCGCAAGTTAGATTTTTAGCATAAAACCTAAGTTATCTATACCTAGACCTAACTTCCGAAAGATGAACATAATAGCACTAGCTAGGTCTTTTTGTGCCCTACGCGGCACTGGTTGTACCATCGCGCTAGCTAGCATAGTTCCATAGTTATAAGCAGAAATGTGTAATTTTTATAATTAAAATTTAATTTGTTGAACAGTGGTTTCTGGCCAGCTCTCGTTACAGTAAAGATCTGAGGTACCTAAGCGACACAGTATCGATCGATATTACGTGCTCAAGAAACCTCATCTTCAAGCCTCATGAACCGAATGGAGCCAGCCAGAAACCTCAAGACAACTGAACAGTGAAGCATGTGTATTATTTATCGAAGCCCCGACCCGCACATCGTATGACACGCCTTTCAGCGCCTCCACTCCCAGACCAGTAACCGCTATAGTACAGTCCACACACCGTGTATAGGACGTCAGCGACTTGACGGCTGTTATCGTAACCATCGCCATAGTAACCTCAGCCCCGAGTTCGCCCGTCCGGTACAGAAAGATTCATTTGTTAAAAAATTACAGTCTATTTCCACACATGAGTTTCTTTTTTTTAAGTTTACCGCACTTGGAATTATTTCCGTGTAGCGGGGGACTTCACTAATATTCAAAGAACAGGTACAAATAACTTCCAGACTTGGAGCGGTCATTTGCGGATCACACTAAATTCTGTCCCGTGTGGAAATTGAACACATAACACACGACGTATTGACAGTGGCGAGGCAACCACATAAACCACTACGTCATCTGAGCAGGTGTACCTAGGCATACCAGCCATTATACTAACTGAAGAGTAACTATCAATTCGCCGAAGAAACAAGACCTGCAAATTGTGAAAGCCAACATGTTCTCGATATGATCTTGTAGGTACCCAATTTATATAATTGGATGTTCATTACCCGTTTTGCGGCCCATTGAACTGTTATTGTCGTTTTAAGGCTCACCAAGACATCGTTATTATTTGATTGGTAATATTGGCCATTAACGATCTATCAACGTTCAGATTTAATAGTTTCTTAATGGATGTTTAATCGTTTAAACAGCAAACTACTCAATGCAAAAAGTATTAGAATATACTTTACAGAATTTTTGTGGAATTTTGCTGAAGAAGTTGAGCATAACCACAATTTACTAAGTAGATGTAAGCTTGAACTAGTTCTCTAGAGAGAATAGCCTAAAATATTATTATAGTTTGCAAATATAATGCAGAACTTAAGCCTTAATCTGCCCATCCAACGTCTGTTCGTGTAATAAAATTGACGTATCTACTTTGTTAATACGAGTAAAATTATAGAACATAATCTTAAACTACTTGCAAACTTGCGAAGAACCACATTCAATATCTAACTAGCTAAAATACGCAATTGTACTCCCATTATTCAAATAGATACAACGTGTTCTTAAATCTATTTAGTCAATTTAGTATCTAAGTATATTCCTTTGTCTGAAACTTCGATATTGTCTTTATTGAATTTAGTTATCTACGCCATTTTGCTCTCACAAGGAATACTAAAGTACTGTCTAGATACGGAATCAGATCCGATTTTCTTTCATTAAAGGTTTTCGACGAATGATATTATATAAATTTCAATATTCAAGATCGTGTTTTATATAATCCCTACTTGAGTATATAAAGCTTAGGGTAAAGAACTGTTGTTTTCGTATTCGTAGTAAAATTTAAGAGCTAAACTCATTAAAAACTTGCTCAAACTTAAACACCAGACACGCGGACGCAGAACAGAACCTTTAAGGAAAAATAAAATTGAATATTTCGAAACCGTCGAGATGAAAAGCGCGCTTTGTAGTGCACACGAATGCAGCTCTCATTTACTCAACCGACGCTGAACGATTTCGGACACAAACAAAAATTTTACAGTCGGCAATTAAGCCGAACCGGCGTTCAAACGCGACGGCCACTGGCCAAATTACTACCGCGTTAATTTTATACGTACTCACCGATAGCAGGGACTCGACCAAGTTTACCGCTCCATCTTCATTAAAACGATGTCGAGGACTTATTAACTAACGTTTATATCGCATTTTGATAGATGCCTGTCTGCTGTTTGCGGTTATTCATGTTTTTTGTAATAGACATTTAAGCTCGTCCTGTAAACACTCGCCTTAAGGTGTGTCCAAACATTGAGCGGCAAGAGCTCGGCAGCAACACGCGGCGTTTGCAGGACACATTTCTGCCACGCTCTAGTTAGAACGAAGCTGACGAATGTTTGCGCGGCAGCATTGCGCGGCACACCTAACACACGCCGCGCGTTTCACGCGACGCGAGAACCGTAGCTTCGCTTGTTATTAAAAAAATTGCGGACTAAGAAAAACATATTTTAATGAGGAAATGCTGGATGAAAACACTTTATCAGCAGAGGATAGGATTATTCTTATCATGTCAAATGTGAAATGCTTCATAAGCAAACCATTTCGATGTGTACGACTTGTTTCTGCAACAAAATAATATGTACCACTTAGTTTAAAAAAACAAAATGGTTCTAGTTCTGGTAGTTTGTAAACAGATGAATAACAATTGCGTCATGAGTATAGTAAGTATGTCTAGATTAACACCAATGTAAACTATACCATAATTATAATAATTATTAAAAGATTAAAACTAACCCGATATTGCTTGTTTTTCTCTATTCCTTTCTCGCCTAAAGCAACTTAAGACTTTTCATTTTAGACTTTAATTCCTTCTTGGGAGTATCAAAATTGTTGGCTATTTCATTCCACAAGCCTTCACGTTTGTTTTTATTATGGTATTCTTGTTGTCGAGGATCCCATAACTCTTTAAAAGATTTATACATTTCAATTGAATGAAGTATGTATTTAAAAAAAAATGTGTATATCCATTGTCTAGTACCCATAGTACAAGCTCTGCTTAGTTTGGGCTAGATGATGTTGTGTGTATGTGATAGAATATTATTATTATTATTACAATTAAAGAATCGATATTTCGTTGTCCATGTTTGTGCGCAGAAATACGTTCGCGCGCGGCATTCGTCCAATCACAGCGCGGCGGGCCGCGCGCGGCAGCCGCGCTGTGATTTTGAATGCCACTCGATGTTTGGACACACCTTTACGCGGTTAGATATGTAGCTTTATTAGTACTTTGAACAGCATTAAAGTTTTACGAATGTAATCTGGGCACGGTTTTACTGTAATATTTTCGCGATTTAATCCTGTTGATTTATAGGAAGAACATAAAAGGGAATGTAAATATACATGTTATACACCACTCGATAAAATTTGTTTCGCTCATAATATTCTAATAAATCTTTTCCACGAATTATGTACAGCTCTGATCTTTTATTTTATTTATCCTATTTCACACTCGTACGTACAAAAATTTACAAGCTACCCTTCGTCTTTATAGGTTATGAAAAATTTAATTTAAATGTAATTTTGGTAAAAATGCAAGACAGAATTAGATGGTATTTTTGGTTCTAGCTTTAACAAAAATCTCTTGCACCAATTTGCGAATTAATATAAAGGCTTGTAGATAATAGTTTTCTATATATTAATTATACAAGTTTTATTTTTTTGCGATAAAACATTCGTAATTGCAACAAAATTATTAAATTCAATACTATTACAGCTATATCTCGTTTCAATTAACATGTAACACAAAAAACTAACGTATCATTATAATTGTATGCTTGTATCGTTAAAAAATTGGCCTGCTGTAGAATATATGTATCTATAATACTTATAGTTTGATTTCCTAACACGTCAGTATGTCAAACATATGACATGACGTTAAGTTTAATGCACACTCTCCTGCTGTGACATCAGTAGCGTAGCTTTATCGCCGCTGCACTATTGGGTATTGAAAGCGGACTCGGGACCCTTGAAAGTCGATCCGTTGGTAACGGAATATTTCTCAATCACCAGATTAGCCTTACAGATTTAACTATGCCGTATTTACAGTTTTTGAATTACCTAAGTCATATTTATTTTCAGCCTATATATGTATATCTCTATTAAAACTGGGGTCTAAATCCAAAAGAGAGCTTTAGTTTAGGTGAAATTATCAAACATTACAAATTTTGGTGCGTTGGATATTATCACATTTATGTAATAGCTGTATACTAACTATCTAAATTATACCATACCTATAACCTTTCTAAAGCTTTAAATGGTTAGTTTCAACTGGTCTTAACAATACAAGATTGCATTGTTCAGAATCGAGGCTTTGTAAAAAGTTATATCAGATATCGACATCACAAATAAATTTGCTCGACGAAATTCAATTGGGAGCGTCGAGAAAATGTGAAGATATGAAACGACTGTCATATTTCAGAAACCACAGAACATTTCTAAGCGAGTTCCTGCGAACGGGCTGGTTCAAAAAATCGTTTACCAAATAAGAATCTCTTATCCTTTGTCACTTTGATCTATCGTACTCTTGATAATACATACTCATGTTATAAAGAAGACCTAAAGCCTATATTATTCATGTTATTGAAGTAGCTTCTGCGCTATTTCTGAAATAAATATTTGTTATGTAAAGTACTCTGTTTGATACGTAAACCGTTATTACATCCATTTCAATATTACACAGAATTGGCAACGAAGAATTGACAATTCACAAATAAATGTTCTAATGCTTGTGCTATTGTGAGCACATTATTATTTGACAAATAAAATATCATATTCATATTAGTCAAAAATATTGTTGTGAATATATTTATTTCATTATAAATAAACGGTAGGTAATAGAAACAAATACTTATTATTCTTAGTATGGATATATTTGGTATAGAAGTCTAATACTATAGAATGTTGAATAATATAATTTGATGTACAATTATGTTTAACGATAAAGCCTTTGAACATATAACGTAATATTACGATTTGTAGTTATTTTTTGTATATTAAAAAGCTGTTGATGTACAATAAAGATTGTATTGATGTATTTTTACTTAGGTGCATTTTTAAATGACTCTAAGATTATATGTAAGAGCACCAAAATAATGTCAACATTAGTATATACACATTGTACAAAATAAACAACTATGAACAAAAGCAATATTCGATAGTTCAACGGTAGACAATGTAGCCGCTAAAATAAATATACAGGAACACGGACAATAGTCCCGCAATGAAAAGAAACACTTTGTAGAAACACGACACTACTACCACGTATTAGTTGTGAAAGAACTGTTACTATGCAGTATAAGTAACAGCTCAGTACAGTACAAGGCAATCGCCCGCACTATTTGTTCCAGCGAATCGAATACCGCCACTATTACTCCAGTTATATGAGTATTTCCACTTTGTTTTATTCTTCTTAAGAATTTTCTTCTTACTTTCAAACAATCTCCAACTAATGCTATTTATCTCAGTGGGTACTTGAAATAGTAAATCGTATAACTTTAAGGTTAAGTCATGTATTGTTTTCTTTGAGTTGCTAAAATTTCTTATAGTCTTAATGTGGCTAGTTAGAATATATATAAACCACGAAATCATTAAGCACTTGCGTATAACTAAGTATTATAAATTCCATAATGTAAAACATATTTTGTCATTTATACTGTTTTGTTCCAGTCATATCAGGCGTCGAAAAATAATATCAGCAGAGAAATTGAGTTTATATAGTTCAAATTTTATTAAAATTACTAACATTTTCACAATTGCAGCTATTAAACGTATATTCTTGTAGATCTAGATTTTGCTAACCAGTTCATAATACATATGCATTGTAGGCTTTAGAAAACGTTACACCAAATCTGTTATAAAATCCCCACTATATTTTACTCCACTACATTTTAAGTGTATCATGTACATCATACCATATCTACATGGCGTTGTCATAGTTGGCTTACTTGCCAAGTATTTTTATTAGTATTTGCAATAAGGAAAAATTGTTTACTGTAAGAGAAAGAAAATTCCGATACCGTATATCTCTTTCGTTTAACTACAAACAATTTAGCGGCACTATTTGAGGTATGTTTATCGAAGTTGATATCGATAGTTTAACATTAAAAGGAACAGATCGTAAACACATTTTTCGACAATGTGTTGGTAAAATCGGCAGAGTTATTTCGTTGGAATGGACAGTCGCGACTGTCGTCTAGACGTAGTTTTCAAATGTATCGTTTAGTCAGCACATTGCCAGTGTTGCTTGTTGCTGATTTATACCGCGTTTGAAATGCTATTTGTCTCAGAGCTGCTATGTAATTCGCACGCGTATACATAAAGAATATCTTTTACGTTTAGATGTTAAAAAGAAGTTAGCTTTTCTTGTAAATGGAGCATTTAAAAAGCGATTTCAGTATAATGTTAAACAAAAAAGATATTATGTTAATAGGATTCTGTGAAGGACAAAATAGGTTAGATATAAGGCAGGCTATCCACCTAAATAGAAATGATAATGTTTTTGTTTGTTAGTGAAGGAAAATTGATCAAAACACGCACGATCGTTAACTAAAACGAACGGTGAACTGCCTAATTCGATAAATAGTTAAGTAACTTGTTACGGAAACAAACTAAATCACGGCGGACGGGCGCGCATTTAAAGTAGGAAAAACTGTTATTAAGTTGGGCAGGTCTCGTTAGACGGAGTGTTTCTGGCAAGTGTCGTGAAGCAGGCAATTAACATTACAAGCCCACTTCCCGCCATCGCTTCGCACTAGAGGAAGGAAGGCCCGAGCGCCGGAATCACGTCAATAAAGGTGCACGATAACATACGGTAGGTATCGGCATGATAAAGTTAAGTGTGATATCGATTTGGCGAGCTATTTAAAATGTACGAAGTAATATTTTAGTTAGGAACATTTTGTTTATGTTTTTGTTATAAATATATTATGTATTTCTAAATGGACAGACTGCCTCAGCGATAGTAGGTAAATGTGTCTGCTGTGTATGAGGTTTTTAGTTCGATTCCTGGACCGAGTCCCGTAGACGGCAGTAGGCTTGCTTTTATTTCGTGGAACCTAAATCCATAGCTGGTTAAATGTCAATTTTATACATCTCTATGGTCTTGACCACAGTGGTGTACCCCTTCGAAGATTCTAAAAATAATGAAAATTGATATAGGATCTATCGATAGATTACGTATGTAATCTAACTATTACGTATGTAATCCTAACTATCCTAACTAATATTATAAAAGGAAAAGTGAGTTTGTTTGTTTTTTACGCTTCACGCCTAAACTACTGAACCAAACATCAAATTTCGCACACACGATGTCTGGGGTATATAAAAGCATATAGGGTAGGTACATTTCATCTAGAAAGTTTCATCTAGAAAGTTTCATCTAGAAAATAAGTACTGTTCCCGAGGGATACAAAAAAAGATAACTTTTGGACGGTCGTCCGCTATAATAACTCGGCCTACTGATATGAATGAATTACAACGTGTTGCGTGGAGTACAATAAAAAGATCTACTGTATCCCGGTAAAAATCTGATATCCCAAATAAAAATCTGTTCCCGAGATAGGTTAGGTTGGCGAATTGACGGTGCACAGGGGGGTTTTAGTCGGTATGCCGGCCGTGCTGTAGGCCGGTGAGCCCGACATAACCGTCCCACAACCCCAAGTGGGGCGGTATGCTAAGGCGCATTTCCCCCCTCAAAAAAAAAAAAAAAAAAAAAAGGCACAGCTATCACAAAATAATTATATTCAGCTAATTAGGCTATGTCTGTTCACTTGGTTAAGGTAATTGACAAAGTTGTCAAAAGAAGTTTGGTATTATACATTGTTGAAAACAAATAAAAGTATATTTTATACTAAAGTCCCTTTAACGCCATCTATCGAGTTATGTTGAATATACTAACTAAAATTAAAAACGCGATAGATGGCGTTAAACATAGTGAAGTTTGGCGAAAGGAAGTTGCGGAACTGTATTGATGGGAAATAGCAATACATGCTTGCGATTAATTTGTTTATAAATATTGATTTGTAACCGTGTATTTATGTGTTACTAGTATTCTAATAATATTCTTGGTTAGAAGGCGTTGTAAACAAGTGACGTCACGAATAATCCGATCGAGCGGGTTATAAAAGTGTGTTCAGCGCGCATCGAGTCACTTTGAGGCTGCCAGTACCAGCTCTAAAGTCCGCATACGCCCTCGGCGTAGAGATCTGCATCGGATGCCAGCCCACCCTTGTGTACGCATTCTACAAACCGCCGTGACAGTAACTTGTAGTGGCTGATGTCCACACTTTGATGGACTCGCCGCTACCCACGATCATCGCCGGCAACTTCAAAGTAAAGCACACGGCGTGGAACTCCAATAACATCTGCCCAGATGGCCGCCGCCTCCTGGATGATGCAGACCGACACGGAAACGAGGTATTAGGACCAGATGTCCCGACGCACTACCTGTACTGTGCAGCCCACACACCGGATGTCATAGATATAGCCGTCACCGTTTGCGGCATTGAAGCGGCTGTATATCTAGACGACCCGGATGACCACCTCATCTCAGACCACCAACCGGTGTGTCTGACTTTGGATGATATCCCGCACGCGATCCAACTGCCCCCTCATTCACGCCAAGATTGGCGGGTCTTCGCCGACTACATGGCTGAGCACTCGACCTCCTTCCCTGTGGAGACACTCGTCGACGTCAAAAGGCTGACGAATCTCCGCGCTAAGGCCCTACAATTCGCGCTTCGAGAGTTGAAGCTCGACGCCGCAACCGTAAGGAGGCCTTTCCAGCTCCCTGCCCTCATCGTGGCGATGATCGACAGGAAGAGGAAACTGCGCCGGAAATGGCAGCGCTCCCGATGTCCGACCATGAAGTCCCAGCTGAACGCTCTGGCTACGAAGATCTCTGCTGCGTTGGCAACAAACGCGGCGGCGTCCTAGCAACGCACTATTGGGCAAGCTAGTGAAGACTGGTCGGGCATACACCACTTGTGCCGCCATCTCTCCGGGAAGCCATCTCCGATTAGACCCCTACTGGCGGTGACGCACCCTACGTTACCGTGCCGAGGACTGTGCGGAGATATTTGCCGACTCCCTGGAAGCTCAGTTTCAGCCCAACCTTGCCCTCAACATGCAGCATGTAGCAGAGGTCGACAGGAAGCTGAAGTTTTACTTCGAACAGCCGATAGCCCCGACAGAGGATCCCATCGTCGTCTCCCCAGGCCAAGTCCAGCGGATGATTCGCCGAACGCCACTCCGGAAAGCCCTCGGACCTGACCGGGTAGTCAACGAAGCTCTGTGTCACCTACCTCCGCGAGCAATCGCGACGCTGACGCGCCTCTTCAGTGGCATCCTCCGTACCGGACACTTTCCCTTCGCATGGCGACTAGGCAGAGTCATCTTGCTCCCAAAGCCGGGGAAGAACATCCTGCTGCCGGGAAGCTATCGACCCATCAAGGTCCTTTCGACGACATCGAAACTGTTCGAGAAGCTGCTACTGCTGCATATGACGCCGCACCTCAGCCATGCGACGAATAGTTCGGCTTCCGCGCTGAACACTCCACGACCCACCAGCTCGCGAGGGTACTGCACAACATCACGGTTACTCGCAAAAAACCCGAGCGTGCTGTTGCAGTATTCCTTGATATGGAGAAAGCGTTCGATCACGTATGGCACACCGGTGAATTTTTCACATTGTATGTAATATCCATTATGTTTTCTTTTTTTCTATTTCTTTTCTTTTTTTCGGCATGCTTCTCGGAGCTCATCGCGGGCACAGGCAGCAGAAATTGCTCGATTCCAAGAATAATCTGTTCATACTGAATTAGGGAGGCAGCGACAAGCTGCTTTAAGAGCTGATGAGACACTTTTACAAAGCCAGGAAAAACGAGCAACTGAGATGTCTCATCAAATGCAATGTCATTTAAATGAACAAATCCAACCCAAGAGAGCTTTAACAGTTACGCGACGCCCCTTCAAATGCAGTTCCATTTAGAAGAACAAGCCCAGCGGCAGGCATCTATTAGAGTGGCAGAAACTCCAGAACAGTCCCAGGTAAGAAAAATCGTTCATGCAGAAATGCATGTAATGCAGCATAGATACTTCTATCTATACTAATATTATAAAGAGGAAAGATTTGGTTTTTTGTTTGTAAGGATTTAACTGCAAAACTAATAAACCGATTTTAAAAGTTCTATCTCCATTAGAAAGCCGTATTGTCACCCAGTAACATGGGTTATGTATTATTTAAAAAAGGTTATGTAATATTTAAAAGTGTCTATCATTCAAACTTTTAGACAACATCACTACTTTATATGCAGATTCATTATCTTCTATATTTTATTACCTTTGAGCCAAGCGATATTTGCATTTGAGTATAATTAATTTTATTTGGTGATTATGGCGTTATCTGGCAGATGTAATGCATTTACGCACAGGTACCTCTTCGCGGGACGACGGAGAGGTTATTTCGGGCTCAACTGGCGAAAGATGGCGACATCCCGTTCATACCGATTAAACCTACCACCTTGTTCCTCAACATAACCAGAGACGAATCACTTTCACATGCCATCGTGACTTTGGCCCGCCATATAAAACGACAGGCCACTACACAACACTATCTATCCTTATTAGGAGATAAATTTCATTTCTACGGCTTAAGACTACACACCTGAGAGGTGCGCGTGGGTACCTGCACGCCGCCTCTCGGACCTGCAACTGATAGGGCGGTGGGCAGGCCCACGAAGCCCACCACCCCTAGGTACAACCTTATGATGGCTGGAGTTACTTACTGTGAGAAAATTCCTTTAATGGAAATTACTTCCTCACAGAAGGAGGCGACAGCGTTTTACGACCTCTCACTCCGGCCCATAGACTTAACCATGGTCGGGAATGAGAAAGCAACCATTCCGACTACCACGATCAACTCACGGCGGCGGCGCTGCGATGCCTAGGCAGGGCAAAGTGTCAACGCGTGCAGCGCCGGCGCCGTGTCCACAATAACATCGCGGCAGTCGCCGCAGTGATATTATCCGGGCGTCTCCTGCTGGTCTATGCGACACAGGAACTGGCCAAAATAACTGTGGTCAGTCATTACCTGTGTCAGCCGAAATGTGAGGGCGCCATACCACCTCGCCAGCCCCTCTTTAAAAACGGGACCTATCGCCACGATCGGCGTGCCCGAATATAACATAACTTTAGCTAACCTACTTTTACGAGAGCGAAGCCGCTGGCAAAAGCTAGTCTAACTATATATTTATGTAATGGGAACTGGCCAACTTACAAATTTAATAACTGAGACATATCAAGCTGTCTCCTAACATTCAGTAATGACTAAGTTGTAACTACAGTTTGTAGTAGCAGCAAAGCTCATTCATCAAATTTATATTCATAGCGTGTAGCAGTCGTGAAAACATCAATGTCAACTGTCGTCTACATCAATACATCCTTGTAGCACGAGAGAGGCTTTAAAAAGACTAGCTATACAATATTAATCATACAAACGACAAAATAACAAGTCCATCAGTGTCGCGTCGCTGTAACACGTTGAACTCATAAATCACGAAGTAAAGCATGTACCCACAAAGCTGAAGCTCGACGCTGCTAAGTAAAATTCTAATATTTTATTCAGTACCGTGCCGTATTGTTTTCTCGATACTTTCGCACGGCACGGCTCAGTGCCAGTCACGGGCTGCTAACACTTATAAAATCGGTTTTATTGGAAATATTACTTGGAACACGGATCACAATTTTCCTTTTTATAATTTCAAGAAAATTAGTCTCTAATTACTCAGATTTATGACACCGATAAAGAGTTAGCGGTTTGCTAATTTTCAAACTTTTTATCGCAGATAATAAAACGCTGATATTGCCAATTAATCGGCTTGAATTTCTAAACGACATTTTCTTTTAATGCGTTTATTGGACGATTTGAGTTTGTTATGTCCGCACTTAAGATTTAATCTTTTAAGAACAGTTTGCCTTAATAATATTTGAATGTGTTTCAGTCCATTGTATTATTCAGACAGAATATAAATACGAAGATATTAAAGTTGTGAATAGGAAAGTGGGTACGAGTACATGAAACGTATACTTCCTTTATATTTTACTAGCTGTTGCATGTGAAGTTATCCCCGTGGAATAAGGTGTAAGCGCATATAAACCAGTCTAAATAGAACTCTCAGTGCGATACCCAAGCTTTCTGACTGGAGATCATTACATTTGACACCGTTATAGGGCTTTCGAAAATACCTTCCTTAACGAGAAACATTGTGAGCTACTTTTAAAGTTACTGAGTTTCATAGTTGGGAAGATTTTGTAATCAGTCAGTGGTTTTGTTTGGTGTTGTAATTTTATATTTGCTATGTGTAACTAAGGGTGTAGAGTAGAGTAGAGTCGACTATAGTATGTATCTTGAATAGTATATACCGTAATCAAATAAAATAATACTTTACGATTCGAAAACCATGTACGATTCGGTCAAAAAATAATCTGACATGCATTAAAAGCATAAATCAATATCATGGAATTAATAAGTACTCAGATGTACGTCGAAAATGTCAATTAAACGTGCGACTGTGGTCGAAAATGCTTGCAAATAATATTTAAGCGAGAAAATAATTAAAATTGACAACATACATGTGACTTTATAATGAAAGCAGTCACAAAGACCTCAATCTGCATGCAGACTAACAAATTACTGAAAATATTTTTCGTCGGTGAAAACTGAAGTAATTTTTGTGCACTTTATTTTCCAAATACATGGTTATGAGCTAAATCTTGTCACAGCTAAAGCTGTAACATATTCATATTATTTAATGAAAATTAACTAATACCTATTATAAATGCGAATGTGAATTTAGTAGTTTGTTTGTTTTTTAGGCTTTTGCGCCTTAACTACTCCAATCATCACGCAATTTTGCTTACATTATCAGGGATACAGACAGAGAGATGGGTACCTTCCATCCAGAAAAATAAAAAACTGTTCCCGAACAAGCTAAGCCGCAGGTAAAACCTAGTATTATCTAATTTTAAACTGCAACTATTAGTATATAAATCGGAAACTTAGTAGTGGTGATAATCTAGTTCTGAAAATATATCCTATCAGACTAAATAGACCCAATACAGATTCATACATAAACAAAGTAATTCAGGAAGTCATTGTTTGTCTAGGAATGTCTTTTAAGGCAAAGTGTTTTTGTTTGAGACCGGCCGGACCGAGACGAACGCGAAATGGCATGCCGTGAATGATCCATCGCCTAACTGAGCTTAGTGCAAACAGATCAAAGCTATGATAGGGTTGTGCCGGTATTTTAATAAATGTACTGGTATTTTGATATTAACCTCGCGTGACGTCATTGGAAGCCAATAAGCTCTAGATACTGAGATAGGTAGAAAATTATGTAGGTTATCCGAGCGATGTTTCGAGCCAATGTGGTTATTGGTACACGGGTATCGGAATTTCGTCAAACAAAACGTTTGGTAATTAATTTTAGTTCCATATTGGAAGGAGATATGCTCAGGTCTGATATTCTTTAAAAAATCTTATTATAGGATGTTTTAGAATTAATTTTAAATGTGCTATCACGTGATTATTATGAAAAAAAAAAAATATAATTGCAAGCTTCTACTGATCAATATAGAGGGTCTACTAATCTATCACAAGAACGTGTTTAGGTTACTGTGTTATTGCGAAATATACAAATATTTTTTTACTTCTAATAATGATAGTAAGACATTATTATAAAGCTATTAAAATTTTGCAATACGATTAATATAATTATTACCAATTTTCATAATAATATATGTTAAGAATAGAATTCCGATCAAGTCTAATTTGTCATTTATTTTTATTAATAGGAAATCTATTTGACATTTATGATACATAGACTAGATCGGACATCTTTCTTGAACATTTTTTATTACGAGAATTGGCCCTCTGAGGTTAGTTGTCGTCTGGTAACGGAGGTATCGACGGTTTATGGTTAGTAAATAGATTTTCAATAAAATGTACAACTTCTTCGCAGTTTTATTATATCGAAATATATTAGGACGGACTTCTAGATTGATTTGTAATTACTGTTATTGTACATAATGGGATGGTTATATTCCAAAACTAGATTAGTTGTTAAAATATTCAAAGGTATTTATTTAAGCCAACTCGAAGATTTGACTGTATGAATGGCCATTTGTGTGTGTGAGTATCGTAAGTTAGTACCCCACACGGGACAAACATTTGTGTGATCTACAAATAGTTAGGTGTTTTTTGTTACAATGTTTTGAATTTTTGTATAGTCCGTGATTTTCATGTAAAAGTATATCAAGTAACGTGACTGAAACAACATGCTTATTCTCAGGGAATGATCGATTATTGTCGCTTCGTAACTGCCTTCAACATATGAAGGATAATAACTATACAATAACATATTTTCTTTACATGTATGATCTAAGTTTAAAAAATAATTGATAAGAATATCGTGGTATGATTATTAAGACAGAACGCAACGGTAATGGTGGCCGCCTCCCCACTGCTACTATGTCAAGTGATGTGGGTTCAAACCCCACACAAGACAAATAATTGTGGCTTCCAGAATGAGTTGTTCCGAGTCTGGATGTTTTTTGTTGTTTCACCCGCGATACAATAATACTTGCGTCATCAGCGGAAGAGTTGTAGGCGATGGTAACTATTATGCATGGTGCTTTTGAGAGTAAAGGAATGAAAATAAATGTAAGCAAGACAAAAGTAATAGTATTTGAAAAGGAAGAATGCGTGACGATATGTAATATTATGATTGATGGAGAAAAAGTGGAGCAAATGAAAGAGTTGGTATATTTGGGTACTTTGTTTACAAGGGATGGTAAACATGAGAGTGATATTGAAAGGAGAACGATTGCTGGCAACAAAGTGAATAGAGCTCTACGCGCTTTTATGAACAGTCGAAATGTATCCGAAAAGGCACGTTTGGTTGTTCATATAGGACTATTAGTGCCCACACTTATGTATGGAAGTGAAAGTTGGTTATGGCAAAAGAAGCATGAGAGCAGAATAAATGCTGTAGAAATGAGAGCGCTGAGAAGCATATGTGGTGTGACTTTGAAAGATAGAATAAGGAATAGTGTGATTAGAGAGAGATGCGGCATGAAAGTGGATATAGTAACAAGAATAGAAAAAGAAAAAGCTGGAAAAAGCTGAATTAAGCTGGTTTGGGCATGTAAAAAGAATGGACGAGGAAAGACTGACTAAGAAAGTGTATAAGGCTTGTGTGAATGGAACAGTCGCAAGAGGAAGACCTAGGCGAACGTTTCTCGATCAGTTCGGAGGCGTTCTGAACAAAGGCCAGGTTAAGAGCACCTTGAACCGACGGGCGTGTATGAGGAATGTAATGAAAGTGAATGAAGCCAGAGAAGTGTGTCAGAATCGTAGGAAATGGAAAACCGTAGTCTCTGCCTACCCCTCTGGGAAACAAGCGTGAATCTATGTATGCTATTGAATCAGAACAGTCTGCTTAGTATCCTTTTGTATCATCACGACTCTTAATTATGTGCTTAATGTTCATGAGTTTGTTACTTTTGATAATCGATGTCAAACGCTCTAAGTAACATCGTCACGCATCATAAACACGCCATGAGTCTCACAAAAACCACAAAATAAAATAAATATGTTTCATTAAAACTTGTAGAGTGACTGTGTACAGAGTAGGCTAACATATTTTATTGTACATTAGAAAGAGGTAGCATACAAACCTACATAAATTCACACTAATGCAGAGCTTGTTTTTGTCATTACAATTACACACACAGAGACTTTACACACACATGTTCATGTTCAAAATTATAAGATGTGGTAAACTTCACGTACTACCTGAAGTGTCTTCATAAGTAATTATTACGAGCATTAAAATATAGTTCTCTCCATCCGTCCCTCCCTAATCACGCCCGCTGAAGTTTTCCATCACACCGCACAGTATTTGAATAGAGCGGGATGCGCGTTTTTTCACACGATGAACACGTATCGGCAGCCCTATATCGAAGTGAAGTGTATTGAGCTATACGCATATTTCTGATATGTGATGTAGGTATCAAGGCAGCACAATAGGTGAGCGTTATTTTTGTACGTCTGCCGTGACTCCAGACGCGGCCGTTCGTAACGTCTCTGTTCGATGTAGCCACTATCTACATAGTGATTGTAAACATCGGTAGGTACGCACAGTTGAATAAATTTGTGTTCACTTCCACGTAGCTGTTAGCTTCGGAATGTATTTATTTGGTTTTGTAACACAGTTGGCTTTTGAGATACTCCCGTTCAGCTTTTCGAGGGATTGGTTCATATCAATATCACATTTTATTTTCTGTATGTAAAATTCGGTAGTAGTAGTGTGATGTCTGCAACACCTTTCTGATATAAGTTTTAGTTTTTTTAGTGAATGATTTAGAATTGAGTCTTGACAGTGTTCTTTTTTTAATATGTTTCGCTTGGGTATTACCTACTATAATATAATAATAATATATTTATTTATCACCAGAATATAAATGGTACAGTGCCCTGTTTAACAACAATTACATCATAATGATGTGCAGGTATAGTAAATACACTATTTAAACCCTGTATCTTAAACAAGAGAGTGATATCTGTATCTTAAGACGCTTTGTGTAATATGTAACATATATATTACTTATCATTCATAAGTGTTACTTTCTGATTTCATTGAATACTATTTGAATTTTCGGCCGGAGGTGTATTCTAATAACTTTATTTCCTTTTGATATGCCCACGCGACTAAACGGTCGTCCTTATAACTACTATCCAAAATACATTTTCGTAATCCCCAATAAATTATTCAGTATTCACAATATATCCATAGATCCACATTTAGTGTGGGTGTCATAACGATGTGATATACAATATTGTCAGCCTGGAATTAAAACTTGCGTAAATAGTACATCCTATTAATTGCGTTGATTAGTTGAATGCTTCTTAAATAATATTAAAGAAATTGTGGAATGAGACGTACCGCTTTTTTCACTGTAAGCCTCTAAACGCTAAAAAGACTCTAAAAAACTCTGAAGCTCAGATGTTATGTATACAAGTATGAATCATTTAGCAATGTATGTTGTCTAACTAAGATGTCACTCACGCATTGGCAGCTTTTTACGTGAAATACCACACGAGAATTTAAAGACAATATGTCATCTCGCTTTAATCATTCGAAGCTTGTCTCGATCCAGGCACGACGAATATACCGTGACAGTACATTAGCTGTTAAGACATAATTTTGATGGATGACTTAAGAGTGTATATTTCAGAACCTAAAGTAATACTAAAATACACACACTGATAGACATGATTGGTCGTAGTGAAGACCATTACTCATTGGACCTGGAAATATCTTATTTTGTGATTATTTGCTTGTTACTCTGCTGATTAATGCATGGTATTTGTAAAATGTGAATTATTCTATCAATAACCTATATAGAATAATTGTCTGAAGAATGTGATTTGGTCGGATTTGGTAGGCTACTTTTATTATAGTTTTAGTATCGTACACTTTAATAATTTTAGTAAAATTACTAATTATTTATTCATCCGTTTAAAACTGCATGCATGGAAGGGGATTAAAATGAACATTTTTGTCAATGTCAAATGAATGGATGAAATAATAATAATATTGTTGTGAACGGTAAAGCAAATGTGAAAGTGGTAATTAAGAGGAACACAGTCCGGTTAACGATCAAATCGTCTAGATACGGTCTATATTTAAACATAATAGCTTTACTGTTCAAAGCAAATAGGCGCGTCAAGAGATTTCTAAATCGGGCAAGTGTGGGTGAGGAATGTAAAGAGAAAAGATCAGGCAATAAAACAATGTAGCACATGACAATCCATATTTTCACAAAAACCAAACGACTTGTGTATTTATGGTAGGCATTTTTCAGGTCATTACCAGACTATTCCTAATTTCTTTCACAACTTATGAATTTCCACTCTCCTCATCCTCCATATTAGGACGGCCATCCCGACGTTTATCTATATAGCGGAGTGAGATCCTGCTTTACTTTTATCAAAAAGCGATCTCCACTCTTGCACTCGTCAAAATCTAAAATATGTTTATTCTAATAAGTCACAAAGTGACACTTATGAACGTCAAAGTTATAATTGTGAATGTACATTTACCTATTACCATGTACGGCAAAGCAAGGGGTCTGCTCAGGAATTTTTCAATCGATATGAATAACCCAGTGCCATTTGTTGTGCCAGCTTGTTTACTCTCCGAGCCATGCCTTTGGTTCTATGACGGATAATTCCGTTGCGAAGTTTATCCTTCAAACAAACGCCAAGCATACCTTGTCTTACAGATAGGTGCGTGATTTTCAATTCATTGAATGAATGGGACGTAATTCAAAGGGCAGTTTACAATTAGAGCTCATTCGCACTAGAAGCGAACAATCCGGCTAGCCGCACTAGTAGCCAACATTCCGGCTAGCGGGTATGGCAGCCCACATTACTGCGTAAGTGCAGCTGCCTGACTCAACCATCGTGTCTATTTTTATCCGAAAATGCCAAAGCCGAAAAGAAACGTAAAATTTTCCAGAGTGTATGATTTTTAATGAGATAGATATTTCTATACTACTTATATATATTTAAGATTGTTAAAGTATTTGTATAATAATAAATTCACTTGAAAGAAGTGTTGTTTAATTTGGTTTCAGTCAATATAATTTTAAATTGTAAATGAGTTTGTAGTCATTGATGTTTGATCTGATATAAAAGATTATAATTTATATCTTTTTATAAAATTGTGACTTAATTTTAATCTTGTTGTCTTTAATTACCTAATAATTATCAACCAGTCTTCAAAGTAAAACTAAAGAACAAGTTACCTAAATTCATGTCTGAATGAACTCCCCGAAGTAAAACGTTAATTGTAATTTTTCTTCATTATCTTATTGTTCAGTGAGTGAAAGCGCTCTCCAGCGGACAGGCTGGTAACGTTTTAATTAGCTAATTTATTGTAACGTCAAGTTATAATATTTCAGCAGTCTCACCTGCTTTGAACAAAAGACCAGACGGCTTTGTACAACAAATTGGGAAAAAGCTTATAAAGGTACGATCTTGTTACCAAGCACTACATTTTTTATTGCAGCCACGAGAAGATGATACGTAGTAAAATATAGTGTACACTTATGGCTCTAGAATATCTTAGATAGTGCAGAACTTTCTGAGGGAATATTATATTTTCATGGATGCTTTCAGAAAGTACTAAGTCTTCAGTGTACTTTTTAAGTAGTCTCTGTAGTATGTTTATTTACTTCAAACAAATACTAATCAAAAGTAAACGAATCTTACAATCACATAATATATCGCAAAACGATTTACATAAAAGACAACGAATGGTTTGTAAAACGACCGCCAACACCCTCACATCAAATGCCGAGAACAAAGTATAAAAGTGTTGAGTAGCTAGTAAACCATTTAGAACTATCTGCCCGCAGCTATTGACATATAAATCAGGTTGGTTCTAACCAAAAAAGGTTTTTTTACAAACATTCCGGTGCCTAAGTGAACACGACTTATTACTCACTGGAGCTCATTTGATGTACGTGCCTCGACTCTTTGTTTCATTAGCTAAGTGATTTTGTAAGAGACTCCCAAGCATCGGTCTTATATGGTTCGCTTCTTGTTTCCCTCGTTATTACCGCGTGAGGTAATAATTTACTGATTATATTATACAAGCTTATTTTTGTGCAAATCAGGTGTGGCGTGGACTAAAAATGTATCAAATTTTTTATAATGTCACGAAGTATTTTATCCTATTGTAATCTTATGACTACCTTGTTAATTTTATGACATCTATTTGCGCTTATGTTTACTTGGGATCTGGACGAGCCAATAATTTCAATTCAAAGGTTAAGTTTAGTGGGATTGAATTATATTTAGGAATTTTTCCATTAGCTAATTGCATTTAAGAATTTATACTTCTGATTTCAATTGCCTCATGGGACCGTAAAATATAGTTGGCGAAATGTGGGTGTAATAATGTTGCGTATATTGCTTATCAAAAATATTCTAAATCTATGTTATTACTACTTCGGGGATACACAGACGTATGTCCAAGTACACACATATGTAGATTAATAATAGATAATAATATTCTACAACATAGACACAACACCATCTAGCCCAAACTAAGCAGACTTTGTACTATGGGTAAATATACATATATGTTATTTTTTTTGTAAATACATACAATACATACATCCAGACCAAGACAAACATCCATGTTAATGCACACAAATGTTTAACTTGTTCATGTTGTGCATTATTTTGAAAATGTGGTTACATTTAAGTTTGTTGTATGTTAGTAACTGATAAACTTTAATGTCAAACAAAAACATGATAATAAATATAATATTATTGATAAAAATATGGGTGAACTAACTGTAGACTTTGGATGACGATAGAGATATGAATTATTATGATATATTCTGGATAATATTGTCTTAAGAATAGTGTCATTAAACAAGAGAGATGCAGGCACTGTCCTTATTTAAGTTTGATTGTGTAGTTAGTAATAAATAAAAATGTACTTCTACCCAAATTTTACATGCTATTTTGAATCTTTCCAAAAGCAATCATAAAATTCAAGCCTAAAGATATTTTTACATTATATTATTAACTTTTTAATTATACCAATATAGCCTTATGAGGTTTATCCGTAGTTAATTCATATCAGATGTTCTCTCTGAAAAGTTATTCGTAGTTTCGGCAAACTTACTGGCGAATATATCAATAACTGAATACGAAACTTCCTATATCCAATAAAAACAAATTATCTTGTATTGATTTTAGTATTATCTTTATTCTTTCATACATATACCAGCATTACATGTTGCCACATACTTTCGTTTAATGTTGCATAACATGATGAGAAAATACCAATAATTTATTTTGACGGGAAGCTTATGATTAAAGATCTTTATTATCACTAAGACAATTCGTCACATAAGTGACAAGTGATTACATAACTAATAAAGAAAAAAAATAACATTTCAATATGCGTCGTCACATTCGTTCAGCTTAAATATAACATCACTGTATTTGTATAAATTACTTAAACAAATTAACAATTAATTTTGAATGTAGGTTAAGTTACACTGCGTTTCCATCGAATGCCGACCTACCTCCGCCGCATTATCGGGGCATATTTGTCTGAGAGGGTAGTAGTCTACCCGGGTCACGACGGTTGGAGTCGGCGAGAGATGTCGTGCGGTGTTCCACAGGGATCGGTTCTGGGTCCGCTCCTGTGGAACATCTGTTATGACTGGGTGCTGCGAGGTGCGCTACTCCGTGGCGTCGGCGTCATTTGTTACGCCGACGACACGCTTGTCATGGCGAGGGGTAAGTCGCACCGGGCGGCGGCCATACTGGCGACTGCTAGGGTCGCACAAGTCGTTAATCGTATCCGGCGGTTGGGCCTCGAGGTGGCCCTGTCTAAGTCCGAGGCCGTCTGTTTCCACGGCCCTCGGAAACGGCCACCCCCAGGGGCCCATATCACGGTAGGAGGGGTCCGCATCGGTGTCGAGTCAACCCTAAAGTATCTAGGTCTCTTGCTCGACAGCCGGTGGGACTTTAGAGCTCATTTTAGTCGTTTGGCCCCCATTCTTCGGAGCGCTGCAGGTGCACTTGCGCGCCTGCTGCCTAACCTTGGTGGGCCAAATACCTCCTGCCGGAGGCTCTACGAGGGAGTCGTGCGGTCTATGGCCCTCTACGGGGCCCCAGTTTGGGCGGACAACCTGACGGCCCGTAACATTCCAGCGCTTCGTGCGCCACAGCGCGCCATGGCCGTCAGGTTGATAAGAGGATACCGCACGATCTCGTTCGAGGCAGCGAGCCTCCTCGCCGGATCGATGCCCTGGGACCTGGAAGCGGCGCTTCTGGCGTCACTCTTCCACTGGCGCCGGGAGGCACTGGCTCGGGGCGAAGGACCTGCTCTTCCCGCTCTCGAGGCGGCAAGGTCCGAGCTCCGCCAGGTCGTAGTGGAGAAATGGAAGGAACGACTTGTGCACCCTAGTGCCGGGCACGCCACGATAGTGGCGGTTAGTCCCGTCTTTGAGGAGTGGCTGGAGAGGCGGCATGGCGCCCTCACCTTCCGGCTGACACAGGTAATGACTGGTCACGGTTGTTTTGGCCAGTTCCTGTGTCGTATACGCCGGCAAGATACGCCCGGTTGTCACCACTGCGGCGACTGCCGCGACGTTGTTGAGGACACGGCGCTGCACACTTTGGCGTACTGCCCTGCCTGGGCATCGCAGCGCCGTGAGTTGATCGCGGCAGTCGGACTGATTGCCCTCTCACTTCCGGCCGTAGTTCAGTCTATGGTCCGGAGTGAGAGGTCGTGGAACGCCGTCGCCTCCTTTTGTGAGGAAGTCATTTCCATCAAGGAGGCGGCGGAGCGGGAGAGGGAGCGTTTAAACCCTCTCCCCAACCGCAGAACCGGGCGCCGGAGGGCGCGAGATGACCTCCAGCCACCCTGAGGATTGACCTGGGGATGGCGGGCTTTGTGGGTCTGCCCGCCATCCGTTCAGCACCAGGTCCAAGAGGCGGCGTGCGTGTTCCCATGTGCGCCTCTGTGTCGTGTCTTTGTCCCCCCCCAGGGGGACAGTGGAGGAAGTATTTTTTGTGAAGTGGCCTGCCGTTTCACACGGCGGGCCGAAACCTCGGCGGGGTCGCGATTGCATGTGAAAGCGATTCGCGCGGCCCCGCCGTCTATGGTTATGTCGAGGAACACCGTGGTAGGTTTAGTCGGTATTACCGGGGTATCTTTCCCCCGGCGAGCCCGACATAGCCTCTCCGTCGCCCCGCGGAGAGGTATGCGGCAATGCATTCCCCCAGGTAAAAAAAAAAAAAAAAAAAAAAAAAACACTGCGTACACAACTATAGACAATGTTAGGTTTGACCTTGAAGCTTTGGCATTAGATTAAGAGTGAACAATTGCTTCCTAAGACATATACTAGCGTCAATGTTTTTAGAAATACACTAAAACAAGAAAATGTAGTACCATTCTATTATTTAAAAATAACGAAACATTATCGCCTCAGCGGACTACTGTGTATGAGCTTTAGAGTTCGATTTCCGAATTTGGTAAAGAGTCTGGTTCTGTGCCTAGTAGACGAGTTATCCCTGGTAAGCCTATTGCTACCAGTTATGGTTTCAAGTTCCTAAAACCATAACTCTTGTAATGTAGGTATAAAAATCCTTGTGAACTCCTTTGGGATGTGTATTTTTGAAATGCCAAAATATTCAACGTATGCGTTACGTAGAGTATGTTCTTAGCAGTTCATTTTAAAATGGATGAAATAGCTCTTTCATGTTACTTGAACAGAAAAGACTAAAGCGCGTCGTAAGCTTTTGCGATCACTTCGTGTAGTGGTTGCGAACAGATGCTTGCCTTTCTTTAGACATTAGTATGTTGGAACTATAAGCAAGGCGATAAGACTATCTATGGACAACTTATAGCTGACAATTCTGTACGTCATTCCTGTTTCCTTTACGTACTACTGCTATTTATCCTGTGGCTTTACTTAACATTGTAGTTTTTTATTATTTTTGTTTGAAGTATAAATATAGTTAATCATCATCATCTCAGCTGAAAGACGTCCACTGCTGGACATAGGCCTCCCCCAAGGTTTTCCACACAAACCGGTCTTGGGCCACCCGCATATAGTTATAAGAATATAAATTAAGTTAAGTTAAGTTTAACTTATAAGTGCCGCAATAACAATTTGCTTGTGCAAAAAGAGTATTTCTTTTTTAAATGTCTTGATTTGTCTTTTATTTATTTTTAAGATTACTAGTAATTTGGATTAAGCATAACTAGTATTCTTGTTAATATCACTGGTTATAATATAATAATAATAATAATATTCTTTCACATACACGCAACATCATCTAGCCCAAACTAAGCAGAGCTTGTACTATGGATACTAGACAATGGATAAACATACATATATACTTTTTTTTTGTAAATACATTCATATTATACATAGAAACACCCAGACCAAGACAAACATCCATGTTCATGCACACAAATGTTTGACTTGTGCGGGAATCGAACCCGCGACCTCAGGCGTGGCAGTCAGTTACACTAACCACTACGCCATCGAGTCGTCAATGTCTATGTTAGGAGTTGATGTCGCACGTAGTGCAATTTAGGCATTAATTGATATGTAAGGGATGTCATATAAAATGTATCTTTTGCAATCATAGGTGACAATAGCGTTATCTTAAAAACCCGCGAGATCACCGATGATTGCATCGCTATTATCGATAATATTGCCAAATAAGTAAATAAAATAAAAATTGTCTTTTGCGATAGGTATATACAATACTTTATAAATATATGTTGCATGACCTTTAACATTGTATATCGCAAAACAAAGATCCTATTCTATACCGAATTTATTTTTATTTATTCCGTCGTCAGCTAAATGAAGCGACCAATACGCACTCGTAATCTGTACAGGCGGATCAGTTTATTAATTTCCTCTCGAACATATAACATAAACAATATTTTGCTCGTGTTAATAACGTTATACGTAACAGAGTTGCTGAGAGGTTTATTTTCAAAGCAAATACGTCAACAATAACTGCGAGACGGGCTCGTTATGAACTCAATCGTTCTTCGTACTTGCTGTTCTGTAGAAAATAGGACTATTTCTACAGGATAGAATTATATTTCTATAAATAATAATAAGTTTCTGGCGGATAATATACATATACTAATAATGCGAATGAGTAAGTAACAAACAGATACTTATTCAACAAACAGTTATCGATTTAATGACATAGGCGCTAAACAGATTTTGATGATGTTGCTGACTGTAATTTTGTGTTTTGATAACATTATTTAAAATGACAATTTATTAACCATTTAAGAGCCTTACTTTTGATGTAATAAAGGGTATTTTAAAAAGAATCTGTTCCAGATGTCTAGATACGTTGAATAAAGTCAAAGTTAACTTAATTTTTTGGGGGAGGTCAACCCTACGGCCGGCACAGAACTATTGCCATAAGTGTTTCGAAAAATAAACTTTGACCGATGGTAAACATAAATACTTTGTCCGCTCGTGATATTAACGTCATAATATTGTAATATTCCAAAGAGAGCTTAGAAATGTGTCTCTAAAATTGAATTATGCAAGCAAACCATCCTTTATGTAGCAACTTTAAATCTGTATTCACTGACTACCCTTCACCCAGTTTATTTTATTTTCAACTATTTTTCTTCACTTAGTAGAGAGACATTACATTTAATCATGTCGGCAACTTTACCTTCAATGATTTCTACTAACCGTAATCGATGATGATCATGCCTGACACAGGGATAAGTATAAATAAACCGCAATAAATCCGTTTGAATTAATTACAGTACATTTCATTGCCTAACGTGCGTATGAACGTAAGAAAACAATAGAATTCTGAACAGAAAACTCGTATCAGTAACTTGCGAAGTACTTACAAAGTGTAACTGTTCAACTACATCATAGTTTTAGTTGAGATTAGTTACCCTAAAATAAACTCACTAGGCGCGTAAGCACTCTATTCTAATGTACACTTGAACCTATTCAAGTAAACTAAAGTTCAGCTCAAAATATCTTGTACAAATATATCTAGGTTCGGGGAAATCTCAGCGTATGTAATTTTGGCTATATAAACAGCTTCTATCAATAAACTATATTGTTTTGGAGATAATTTTGATACTACTAAATGGTGTTGTGTTAGCAAAGTTGTTAAAGTATAAAAATATTTTACTTATTATGCTTTAAAGTTCTTAATCTGTCAACTGTTTGGATGTCAGATATAATTAAAAACCTATTGTGTCAGGTCGCTGGTGTGTCACTGCCACTCAATAGGTGACAACTGACCTAAGACAGTCCTAAAAGACCTAACACATATTTTATCTAATTTTTAATATTGTGTTTTTGCAAATGGGCCGATCTTTACATATAATATGACGCTTTTTAGAGTTCGAAAAATCTCTTATAGATCAGATTTGTCCGTCCGTCCGTCTGTCTGTTGTACAACTTTCAACTCAAGAGCCGTAAGAGCTAGAGGCTCGCGGTCAACGCCATTCGACAGCATAGTCGGTATACCCCCGAAATGACCATGACTTTTGACCTCTGACCTCAAGGTCACATGGTATCACGTGACCTTTGCATATTACTTGAACCATTTTTCGAACTCTAAGATTTACGGCAATTCATTGCCGTTTCTCACATGTTGTACATTCAATATAAGATTATTTCCTTTATAAACAGGTTACGACTGGTGCGCGGTATAGAGGATTATGTATATTCAATTTCACAAAATCCAACCATGACCTTGCCTTCTCTAATAGAAGGCGGTATACGGTAACTTGAGACATTTAAAACTTTCAATAATTTAAAGTTAATTTAATGCAAATTATATTTTCTTGCAGTATCAACTGTTAATAATAGTATATAGATATATTACAAGAAAGTAGAGCTCATCATATGCTTAATTTTTTATTTTGAGGGTACAACCAATTTGTTTCGAACCAAACAAACATAAATTCCAGCAACATTGACATTGAATTTACTTTTTTGAACACCTTCATATACGTAAAACGAGTAATTCTGTTATAAGCAATTAAGCGTTATGCAAATGGCCGACAAATCGCAAATACAGCCACGTCGTTAGCGCGCAGATTAGTCGGATGTCGCGTGTCTACCAAATTGCGTCTATTTCAGTGGGCGGTGTTTACGAAACCCGTCGATGTCGATACCAATCATGTTGTACGCTGTTGCTACCAATATCATGTATATTCTGTCGCGTTTTTGGTTTACGGATGGAATTCTCCTCGTTAGTGAACGTGCAGTTGATGTATCTCTGTGTATATACACGTACATTTTGCATACTCTGTGATACATCATATCATATTATGATATATACATATCATTTACAGTTTTAATTATGTTAATATGACTGTTTAACTTTTATAAAAAAGCTGCAATAAATAAAAGCTTAGGTATATGGAATTTTTTTTGACGCAGCCTTTCTGAATGTGTTTGCTTTTGGCATGAGATCTCGGTTTTGATTTCCGATTGGGACAAAAAGTGTTGTGAGTTTTTCCTTATAATAACTTTTCTGTAGCAGCTCGATAGCTTTCTCTCTATTACGTGGGACGTAAAATCAGTAGCTATTTGGGTGTAACACCTCTGTCTGCCCCTTTAGGGATTAAGGTGTAATGTATGTAGGCTTTCATATAAGTTCTAGTCTCTCCTTTGTTTGAATAATTAGCTACTGTCATATAAATCTAAGTAGACATTTGTATGCAATACTTCATGTAATAAATAAAAATGTATTTCGAAATACCATATGTTTGGTGCCAGAGGCCCTACGCCATTGATAAAAAAAGGTATTACATAACTTTCTCAACATTATGGTAACTTACTAAGCCTTCAAAACAATTACAGATATCTTATGAAAAACAAGTGCATACCACTAGACACGAAACGATTACACGTTACATAGTACATCAATATGGCAGTACTAATAACGGGTTGGAACAGAAATTATGTTGGCTGGTGATCGATCGACGCCGACGGCGCGGCCGTACGTGTACGAATCACTGCCAGTTGTTGCGGGGCCTATCTACACCACCTCGGTTTAAGCTGACAGTCCAATCAAATCCATACGGATTGGGTTTGTGCACTAGAAAAACGAACTGTATAATTTCTTGATTAATCACTGCTTTGTTTTATTTCTCTTAGGAAGAAACAAAAAGTTACACACATGCTTGCATTACTAAGCAAGATAAACCATAGATAGCAAGAATTACATATGTGTAACCCACAGCGTTATCTACATATTTAACATTATAATATTAATTATGAATTGATTGAGGTTAACACGAGTAAAGCGTAATATATTACCTTTTATAATATTGAGAGTGAACTTAAATAATTAGATTATAATATACAAAATAAGGAAAATATATGATTAAACGAAATACTCAAATTACTCCTAAGTTAAATCTGTTTAATTGAAAATTTTATCTAATCTATTAATTTATGCCATAAAAGCGCTTCAAATTTTACTAGCTAATAGAGTGAACAAGTCTAAATCCATGAAATGAAAAATTTATTATAATTACTTGAAATTCGGTGCAATGATGAGCGAACTCCAGCGTTAGTGTGGCAAGAGGGAACAGCAAAAAGAGGAAATGTTAAGATTTTAATCGAAGGATTAAATAAATATAGTTCATAACATTCGGAATTTCGATCCCGCAAAATGTTTTATATGCTTGTTCATGATCATCGTGAAATTTAATGTTAAACAGACGCCTAGAATGACGCTACAAGTGCATGTGTACTGAGAAGTATGAAGTAATATGTTGTAATAGCGACACCGCTGATGAAAGGTGTTTAGTATAAGGCTTTATGCTATTAAGCATAGAACCTTATACTGTGAACCATACTGCCAATCATTATACATAATTATAGCCTCTCTCACATTTACGATTACTGGTCCGCTCCCGTGGTTCATAGCATGATGTTACAATATAACACCATGCTATGAACCAAGCCCTATATTACTTTTGGATAAAGTAAGTTTCGAATGTTTAAAGTATTTTGTAAAATTAGTCCACTATTTTTAGGTTCATTCATTATAAACAAAAATATAAATCTTTTTATAATAATTAATTTCGACTTAGGATATATTTCATTGCAGTAGTAGGCAGCGTTATATCATAGATCTATCTGTGATCTATAAAACTCTGACTAATCTGACTTTCTAGTTTCTGGTATGACGTACTTTTTGTTTATTGTAGTAGAGATTAGACAAGCTCTAGAGGTCTAATTCATGAAAAATTTACTCAGTACTGCTTACCGTAAAATGTAGGTAAAATAAAAATAATTTTTTTTTCCATTTTTTTTATATATACATATGTACATATTAGAAATCATGTTTTTGAGATATGTAAAGTATGTTTCTGAATTAAATATTTACAGCGAATAGTAAATGTGTGATTAAAATGTGTTATTAATGATTTGGGTGTCTCAATAGGGCAAACGGAAAGTATTATGAACAAGTATGAAGAGACGAGATACTAAAATTGCACTAAGCCAAAAGCCATGAAACAAAAAATGAGTATCTCAGTATTATGACAAGTGGAATAACGTTACACTGCTGTTGCATTCCAGCAAACAAGCCTACGTATGAGTGGAATATAAAATTATACTATCTTTTCATGAACTACAATTCATATTACATTTTGTAAAACGATCTACAGAATTCAATCAATCAGTTGAATGAATCTGTGAAACTAGGCAATGGATTGTTGCTAGTTCATCATTTATAGCAGCGCTAATCTCATTTCTTCCAATCAGATTTCATGTCTTAAAAGTGAAGATATAAAGTTACACATTATGTTATTTCCATTCTAGATTAAACAAATATTGTATGTAGAAGATATTATAGAAATAATTGTAAATATTTTATTACAATTTAGGTTTGCAGCTTGTTGTTCGAAAACGATATTTTGCAGAAGCAAGGTTAAGCGTTCATAAATCTTATTTTGACTTAACATGTATGGAACATTTTACAGTGTTGTTTCATAAAGATTAAATAACAACAATGTTTCAGTCATATTATTAAATAATAGCCTTTTTTCCTTGGGTTGTCATCAGTGTTGAATATGTTGGTGTTAAATTGGTCTGAAATATAATGCACCGTAGAATAACGAATGACGAATCTCTCATGCATTTGAGATTTAATGTTGCGCAGTTGAGTGCACATCAAAACGTCGAGAGCTACACTAAACACGACAATGGCATTATCAGCGTTAACCATTCAATACTCACGTGCAGCCCGCATGCCGTATGACGATACAGGATATCAAAAGCTTGCTCAGCGATGGTTAATCTCACCGCACCGTCGACTTCGCAACGCGCGTTTTGTTGCCAATTGTTTACTTTACATTCTATTTTGGATGTCCATCATCTGGGCATTGTTAGCGCGTGTTTACGGCGAGCCGTGAGAGGACCGATCGAACGGGGAACGCCTGCGGTCGTGCACGCCTTTTGTGGGCGGTAATCACCATTACACCATATCCTATCATTTAATTTTCGGTACACGTGCACTCAAGTATCTTATGGCGTCTGTTAAACATTTATATTGCACGATAATCGATAACCGTGACCGCCACCCGTAGAACATTTGGAAGGATGGAAATTCCAACCACGTAATCTCCAATGCATTCCAAAGTGTATAATGATTGTAAATTCAGCTTGTAGTATCAATGAAGTGGTTTGCTCAAGGGAGCTCAGAAATAGAACGGGCAAAACAAAATTGCTACTGAAAGATGTGGATCAGCTAATAATACGATGTGATTGAATCAAGATGTTGCCCCGATCATAGCAAATGTACACAAGCCAACGGGTTAAGTGCTTACAGATGACATATCCTGTTATTGAATATGCCAAGCCATTGTGATAGATATTAGGTACTTAAGAATGTAGGGCTAACTATTAATATTGTTTATTGGTTAGGAATAGAATATGAATTAGCTAACAAAGTCGTGTTCGCTAATTCATATTCTATTCCTAACCAATACGGTAGTCCGAAACAATATGGTACATCTTAGAAACATACTTTGCCCAAAACTTTGTTATACATAAATCAGATTCACGCTTGTATATCTTCGAAAGGGTAAACATCTTTAGCATTAAATACTAACTAAATTAAAACTATATCCAGCAGTACACGTCTTTCGGCTGAAATGATGATGACTAACTAAATAGGGATTGTTAGTATTTTGATAATTACTGTCTAGTTTTACGTATATAACATTTTTAATTAATACAACATAACGAGAAATAAGTTCCAAAGCGGTTTTACGTGATACCTGATATGTATTTTTAATTTAGTTTATTGTATTGTGTATTTTTTAGTTTATTCTGCATCCAAGAAATTTTAATGTATAAATCAAATAGAATTAATTCTCAACTCGTAGTTGCTTTACATCATCGTTGACTTTTATGATTTTCCTTGGCAAGGTTGAGAATTACCACTATTTCTTCTATGAAAGATGTATCCTATTAATCAAATAGTGGAGCAGACATGGAAATAATTTAGATCTTTCGCTTTAAATTCATACTTCACGAAACATGTAGGTATATTCTAGATAATGTATTTTTGATTCTGTAAGATTTAAATTAGGAAACAGCGTAAATATGTATACACTGTTGGGATATTGTAGTAGGTACGTTTATTTTTATTACGAAAATAATTTTATAATAGCATCGTGACAGACTTTTGAAATGTGTATTTTATCTGTGCTCTTATAGTTTTGCCATTATAAACCGCTGGCATCTGTATGTTTTCAATAATGCATTCGATTGATTGATGAGCTCCGAAAAACATTAGATCACCAAAATAAATGCTATATTAGATTCGTTGTTGGCTAGTTTTCATACAGCTGGTATATTTCAATGTAGAACATTTATTTAAAATGTGTGTGAGAGAAAGGTGAACACATACATTTGTCGTTCGTCTTTTCACAAACATAATTTTTGACAATATATAACGTTATTAGGAACTAAATGTACTTTAAAATTACATAGAGTAGAACCTTGTTCCAGTTAACATAAAGATACAACAAATTGCTATCGGAGAATTAGTACTATATACAGCTCGGTCAATACGTAAATATATATTCTCGTATACGGTACAAATTGGTATAACAAACTTTCACAAATAAAGACAAAAATATAAGCAATTACATCGACTCTAGAAGAGCCAGCCGCCTGAACAAACCAAAGCAAGGCATATGGTAATTAAGTTTGCAAACCTTAGCGCATTTGGCATTGTGCCGACACGCTCATGTGAAGTAATAGAGAGCCGGGTCCGGTGGCATGTCTGCATCAACTTACCAACGATCGGCAACGACATTTTGTATGTGAATGTATCGAACTAGCTGGCGACCAACATGGCGCACCAATAACCAAAGATTGGTGATGTCATTTTGCTTTTAATCGTAGATACTCTACAATCTGAAAGAGGCCAACCTGCCTGTGCCATTGACCAAAGATTGGTATCAATGTTCTGTTTGTATAGTACTCGGTCGCCACACACTCGAAAGCATTCCGCCTGCCCACGACTGTACTGTTTGTGTAATCGATTTTAATTAAGTTCTATGTGGATATCCAGTGAAGGGTGACTGATGTTAGTTTGATTGTTTTTGTGGGGTAACTCAATTTTCTGAGTGTAGGTATTCAGAAAATTGAGTCAGAGTCAGAGGTTCCCAGTATTTTTTTCTCATAGACCACTTTCAAAATTTTGCAGGTTTCGGTGGACCTCCTGCTGCTACATTTCTACCATATTCGTATTTATATGGCGAAGAAGTTCATGCAATTAAAAATCTCAACGGGCTGACCTTTTTGTACCCTTTTTTTAGGTATTGTCTACCGAAATATCGGTAGGTTCGAGACTACTGGTACTGAACATGGAATATGCAAGTTTTTACAATAACAGTCGCTGAGCTTCTTAAAATACTATCTGCCTACATTGATAGGTGAAGTCAAGCCAACATTTTAGTTCTTATCTATCCTATCTTAAGCAAATAAATTTTCGTGGTTCCCCATTTTTTTATCACGCCAACGTAGACTCCCGTCGAGTCTCCAGTGGACCCCCGAGGTCCACCTGAACCCTTGGAGTCCACCTGGAACACTTTGGGAACTAATGACCTAAATAATTAAAGAAAATTAACAAATACCACTTTGGTATATGGTCTATTTTGGTCGGTGATGAAGAAATCGTCTTACTGAATGCTATTCTGAAAACTTTGAGTCAGAATATAAATAACAATGAGATATCTTATTGTTTCCCAGAGAACGGTACACAGAAAGATGAATGAATCAGTAAAGCACTTCTAAAAGTATTTCCTGTCTTTAGTCATCATTTACGAAGCCCAGCGGTAAACGCAGATTTCCTCTGTTTATAACCGAGACCTCGTTACGCGATATGTCTTAAAACATCAAAATATAACACACGTGTACATTTTGCGGTACGACCACTCCCTAACATCCTACTACATAATTAACATCGGCCACTTCTCTATAATTTTAAAGTGTATAAATTTAAATCATTACACAGTAAATTTTCAATTCTGGCTAGTCCCTAAATGTAAACATGTAGCACACCCGCCATATGTTCTTTTTGTTCGAAGGTCACGTGTGGATTTTCAGTTGGTAATTTACTTCGGACTGGAACGATTGTTATGATACTTGATTTATCGAGTGCATATTTTGTTTCGACGAAAGCTTGGCGAGGCTTGGGGCAACCATGAATCATAGTAACGGCCGTCCGGGATTAACAATTTTTTTATCCAACGAAAAGGTCAAGACTGGTGTGACCTGTTTATTTTGCTCGTCATAATATACTTGCCATTTTATCTTTTAAATAGTACGACCATCGACGTACATCTAGTCGACGTAAATAAAAAAAAAATGATATTGTAATATTATGTTTATTAAAATATCTTTTAATTAAATAATGGTCTGTTATTAATAGAATTTATTACTACCTAGTTAAAAGCGACTGCTAGGATTGCGCAGAAGTTCAAGTCGTCAGAATACTCTTGCTGAACCTGGTGAATTGCGGCTTGCCTATCTATATCTTTGAATTGGAAATTATTCTGTTATGGTTACGATAATTTTAATTTCATATACTCTTTGGTTTCGTAAAATCATACAAAATTCGTAAAACACAAAAATACGTCTGCATTTAAAAAAAAGGCGCTTCAAATAATTTTTTTATAATAATTAGGCCAGTTAATAAGAATAAAACATTCAACCTTACGTTCTAAAAACAAGCTCATTATAACAAAGACATTACTCATTTCTTGTACATCGTAAACCTAAATACAAACTCATTGTAAAAGTGCGAGGTTATAAGTTAGCTGATGAATCACTAAGTTTCAGTCATAAAAATAAAACAGAATGCCTTCTAATTGAGATAAATCTATCGAGCTCACAGCAGTAAATATCGACAATTAGACAAAAACTCTTATATTTTATTAGTAGCAGAATACTTAAACAAATCTAAATACACTCAGACATACTTGAACAAACAAATGTATTCAATGACAAATTAATGAATATTAGTTTACATTTTTAAATCGCTTGTGATGAACAAATTGGTGTAATAATGCCAAGACTATCTTGCTTTTAGTTCTTTCTTCAATCGATCCGGATGTTTGACAATCGGTTACCATATGGAGTTCGGTCTGGTATGTGTCTTCGTATAATTGAATGTTATTTTTGTTTCGATTTAAGTTCACCGTACTGTTTACGACTGAAGTGCACTGTATCTACATACACCCGGCTGTTGATTTATCAGTAATCATTATTTAATTGCGAATAATCAAACAACCATTTGTTACGGGTAAAAATATATGGTTAGGTAAAGAAGTGAAGAATTCAATTCACAGAGTTTGTATATAGATAAAGAGAGTTGTTAAAATCGACATGAAGATATTTTTAAATTTAGTTTCGAAGTAATACTTATGAACGTCAAAGTTTTGAGGTTAGTGAGTTTACTACAGTTACTGATTGATGTAAAGGATATTTAGAATTGTTGCTAGGTTCAGGCAAAGAGCCTATGTGAAGATTCTTGCATTAAACTCAAGGTCACTCTTTATGAAAAGGTTATTGACTTATGCATAATAATTTTACAAAGCATGTCGAATTTGTGGCGATATTTGTATTTTTACGCTATTTTGTTCAATTTGTTTATGAACGAATAGAATAGAATTTATTTATAAGAATCCAATGATAAATGTAAGATATTCTAAATGGCTAAATTGTCTTAGTAACGTTACAGACCGAAAACCACGATTATATTTCATAAGTCAGAAAATTTCTGATTAATTGTAGAAAAATTTGCTTATAGTAGAATCAAATTTATTATACTCAATTATATCTATCGTTTTGATTTTGCATTTAATTCTAAATACCCATAGCATAATAACAATTTTAGCCTTGAAATTGATTGATTAACTGCGTCAATGTAAGTCGGAGAACATTTAATTTTGTTCTATAGATGATTATACTTTCATAGGCTGCCATGTTGTATCCGATAATTATGATCGATGGTGGATTCGTTCTCTGTTGGTACGAAATGAAATTCAATATGGCTCAGAAATATTTCAATGGAGTACGATAAATTTATATTCTGTAAGATTAGAAATATTATGATTCAATCATGGCGATATTTAGATCAAAACAAGTGTGATTTTGAGTTGTTATTGCAACTACAATAGTAAGTCTTTCAGCTGTCTTTTATTTGTTTGAAATAACATGAATATTTTTAAACAGGATATGTCAATTATAACGATGGAAATATTGTTTATATACCATCAGTACATTTTCATCCAGGAGCCTAGCTTGGGTGGCATATGTTTTATTAGTTATTATTCTTTGGCATCGATTTGCACTGACACCTGGCTCAGTAGTATTGGATTAGTTATAATTCCTTTATTTATTATGCAATACAATCAAAATATAAGATAGTGTAGTTACAATACTAAATATCAAGCTATACAAGGTAATCTACTAGAAATGTTCAATAGTAAACGAAATCTAGAAATGTGTTCGGCAGACGGTATTAGGATTCCTATTTTATGCATCTAAACTCAAAGCTGTTAAAGTCTATCTACCTTCTAGTATACCTCGACCTACTACTCTACCTTCGACTACGTTAGTGGTTATGCAAACGTGTGACTATGTATAATATATATATAGCGTATCACGTACACTTTTATCCCTCAGGGCATAAACATAAGTCAATTACGTAGGGACAAGCCTATAGTTGACTAATAACACATCTATCTATCTTCATAGCAGTACAAAAACGTAAGTATAGATATGTTTAGAATATTTAAATATTGGTGTCTATATAAAACTCTTGATTTTTCCCTTGAAAGTTGCAAATTCACAGGAAGAGAGTCGGTTGCCAACGTAATAAAAACACCGGAAGGGGTAACCGCTGTGGAACATTAATGATGAAAAACAGCCAAGTGTGAGTTTTATGAGAAAACGGTTCCATGGTAAAACCTTTTTTAGATCCTTTCTTCGCCGTATTTGTTGCTAGTTGGTCGATAAATCGCCTTTATGATACCTCAAAAATACCTTTTATAATGTTAGGAGGTCTTAGAAATTGAGTGTATCTTGAGCTATGCATAGCATAGAAAAATTGCAAATAATCCTTATTAATAATATAAATTCGAAAGTAACTCTATCTGTCTGTCTGTTACCTCTTCATGGTTAAACCACTCAACCGATTTAGATGAAATTTCGTACATATGTAGTTTAAAACTTGGGGTAGGACATAGGCTACTTCTCAGTGATGTAGTTACCACGCGGGTGTGCGGAAGCTAGTGTAGACGTTTTCTTTTCTTTCTTTCTTCTTTTAGACATAATTATTTGTGAATTTTTAATTACTTCGCTCCGTTATATTAATACAGTATTTGCCCTGGCGGTTATGATCAAGCTAAGCAAAAATATGGTTAAAATAAATATCAAAGTTTTAAAAAGTACGACTTTTCCAGACTTTTAACTACAGGTGCTTCGTTTATGGCAAATTTTATTTTTTTTCTCTGTTATTATTTGTGAAGGATTGATTCGTGAAACTACAAACGATTTTTTTTAAACTGTCTTAGTATTGAAATCGCAGCATTATTTTGGTGTATTTTTTTTGCAACAATGAAAATCTTCTACGTTTGACCAACAACACAACAATATTTTTTGTTTTTTTATATAGCACATTTGAAAGGTCCTTACTTAAGGAATCTCCTGTTACAATTTGATTCACATCTTCTGGGATACCCTGTATATTTTGATAAGCATTCGATTACTGGGCATGTGTTTCCATCCGGAAACTAAGGAAAAAAGCTTATTGTTTTAGAATGCAAAGCTGCATATACTTTTGAAAGAGTTTCCGCTCATTTATACAATCGTAATAAGACATTTAAAATTGTCTAATTAATTAAAACTTATTTATATATGACCTTATCGTCTTTAATTTAGTGTGTAAAATCAATAGAGATTTCCATTAGATAAGATGGCTTTTTGTTTTTGTGTGTATTGATTCTGTAAAAACAAATATGTAAAAAAAATTACGTAGGAGAATATGACGACATGCACTATCTACTTTATTTTATGTCAGTGTTATCACATCGTGGTCACTACACTATACATCTATTGTAATTTGATTCAGCTTTCACTAATAGATTCTGAACCATCGTAAGTCAATGATCCCAGATTTACACAGAGTGTTAACTGGTATAATAGCCACTATTACTTTTGAATAAGGACGTGTGCACATATAGTTAGATGTGTCATCGACCGCTCAATATCTTGAAAAGCAGCCAAATGGAAGTCCGACCTCGCATTGCATCACGGTTGCCGGAAACATGTGGCCACAACAAAAATGTCATGTAAACAATTGAATATACCGAAATCGTGTATTGACTCCAATCGATCACAGTATAAAAATACCTATCATGCATCGTTTTTAGAGCATGTAAAAATATACGACCGGATTTCATTTTTTATAAGAATTCGGGCGAAATGACTCCTGGTGGTATTCTCGAATCCTGGTATAGATGAGATCTGAAATTTAAATCACATCTAGATCCGATACAAGATCCTGGATTTAGAAATACCGCTTCGTATGAAAACCAAATCGGTTAGATTTAAAGTAAATTGAGATGATATTTTATTTACTTAAATTCCTTGGTCACGGTCAATTTAAAGATATTGCAACAATAGTGACAATCAAATCAATTTACGACAACTCCAATAATTGTCCTCGGAGGACAATTTTTAGATGCGTTTAGTCGCAACACTAGGCCAATGGTGTGGTACTATAAAACATTGAGTAGTCAAACGAACAGTGGCTACTTACTAGAGCGGAATGCGAACTAAAACAATCATATCGGATTATTAGGCATAATAGACGGTTTCAAAGTGCGTACCTATATAATAAACAACGCATAGAAATGCAACCGCTATCGCTATGTCCGATGTGATCGTTTCAGTTTGCACTTCGTTTTATGTTGATCCATACAGAATTATTCTGGAATTTAAACTGTCAAACCATTCTGACATCAATCGCCTGTAATATTTGATTGGATTGTTATGGCAACGTTTCGCGCTGCACTCATAGTGAGTGGCATACGACAGGAAATCTATAACAATTCGAATTGCACCTGCGCATGTAATGTTAATAGCTTAGTTTGGATGGTAACAATGTTTAAGCGATCATTGTGGAAAGTCGTATTTGAATAGTAAGGCGTGATGAAATTATGCTCATTTCCAAACCAACAAGTCCCTTAGAAGTGGAAAAATACTAGGTCTCATACAAGTTATATAACATCATATTATTTAGAATAGTGTAAAGAAACCTTGGCATACTTATTTAATAATATTTTAGTAATTATATATTTTGTTAAATATAGTTATAATTTTTATTATTTTTCATTTCATCACATTATAATTTTTACGGCATTTACCAGACATATGAAAAATATTACTATTATTGCAATTTAATGTAAATTGAAATACTAGTAATATTTTATACATTTCGTAAACATTTTACATTGAGTAATAGTTTACTTTTTAAATCATTTTAGGCTGCTAATATTGATTTTTAACACATAATTTGTCTCATAATGAATTTATAAGCAATTTTTATAACGTTGGATCTTCTGGTTTCCTTTTCTTATTTCTTCGTCCAGCCTGTTATACTGTGGAATGTGCTCTCTCATGAAGTCAGGATGCCCACAAACCGTTACACTTTCAAGGTAAAAGTACATGCTTCCCTTCTTGACAGTTTATCAGATTCTTTTCATCATTATTATAATACGTACCTATGTATATTATATGTATGTATCTATATGAATACATACATACACACACACACACACACACACACACATATATATATATATATATATATATATATATATATATATATATATAATATATATGAGTATATATTTTATTTAGTTTATATAATACGTTTATAGGTATGTATATATTATGTACAAGTGTGTTCTATGCTACTGTATGCACCTACTTGATTTTATCTCTGCATCACCCTACGGTTGACTGGTAGAGAATGCCCTTGGCAAAGTTTAAAATAAATAAAACAGTTAGGTCTATCAGACTCTTAAAACATCACATAGACCGTCGTTCTGATGGCGTAGTGGTTAGTTTAATCGACTGCCACGCCTGAGGTCACAGATTCGATTCCCGCACAAGTCAAACATTTGTGTGCATGAACATGGGTGTTTGTCTTGGTCTGGGGGTGTTTCTATGTATCTTTCTTTCTTTTCTTTCTTTTCGTGTGGTTAGCGGCCAACCTGTTGTCAAGAGTTATTCAAGCCTCGTTCAAGGCCCGTAGGCCTCTGATATGGCTTAACGACTGTTGTCAATTTGACAACAACCGAGACCGACTTTTAACGTACCCTCCGAAGCACGGAGACGCTCAGATGAAATACCATTAATCGGTCACCCATCTATAGACTGACCGCTCCCAATGTTGCTTAACCTCGGTAATCGTTTACCGATTAGTGAGTGCACTGACTATGAGCGTACATACATATTATACATAGAAATATCCCCAGACCGTTATACGTTTATTTTTGTAAATATTCATGTATTTACAAAAAAAAAGTATATATATATTATGTATGTTTATCAATTGTCTAGTAACTATTCGTACAAGCTCTGCTTAGTTTGGGCTAGATATTGTTGTTGTGATAAATTATTTAAAAAAAACATACAATTACAGATACAAATAACAATAAAAATGAGGCAGTATTTTCACTAAAACATCTCAGAACCAAACGACTTAATAACTTGTTTAAATGAAATCAATGGTAATCCAGCAGCATCTATTTTGCAACGTCAAGCTAAATACGAGTTTGAAGCCTAACGTGGATATCAAAGAGTCGAATGAAATATTAAAGCGCGATCTGCATGCAATGGCGGACAAAGTCATGTCACTCAAACGTGTATCACAAAGGCCTGTAGTTATATGACTAGCATGTATTATGTGTAACGAAAATAAAGTAGCGCTGCCTGCGTCTGTCGTGGACTAAACATTTGATGTTATGGATGGGATTGTTTCCATGTGCATTTGGAATGGAAACTTCGAGACAATAGTATTGTTCCACGTTGCAAATGTTGCAGAAAATAATTAAACTTTTCAAAAAAAATTGTGCTATATTAAAAGTAGTGGAACATCGGTTTGAGGAATGTTCAGAAACATGCGCTTCAACAAGTTATCGTTTCTCAATGATTCAGTAAGATATGTTAATTATATTTCGCACATTATTAGGGTGTAAATATTTTATTAAAAGGTTTTATATAAGATAAAATTTGGAATACGAATTGAAATTTGTTGTTGAAATGTTAAGTTTTTCTACAGAATGATTTGCAATTTTTTGCACTGAAACAAAGTTAATAACTATTTGTGAGATGTATTTTACAGTTTTTATTTGATAATCATTGAATGTTCCAGTATCCTCTCGTATCATCTCCCTTTTTGAATTCTTAGAGTATAGCAGCCAGCAAAACCAATTTTATAAATAGGAAGAAAATTCATAACACATCGAAAACGATTGTGGTCTTCGTACAGAAAACAAACATACACATTGTACAAACATTTACATGCATAAACATTCTATCAGTCAAGTGCCACTATAGACGACGAGTCAGCCACGTGGTACCAATATAAACCAACGTCAGACTCTTCAAAGATTGTTGTTTTAAATACTGCACGTATTACCAACATCACATGTTTACAAGTCTTATGAATTTGTACGGAGAATACGTTGTTATATTATTTCACTTCTTTGCGTTTCGTATGATGTAGATTAAACGAATAATTTATTAAGTCTCATTGATGTTTGTATGTAAACAAGTTGATGTTTCCTTTAAACATTATGACATGAGTCTGTTGACTGATTTTCTTATCACCCAAGCCCTATGTGTATCGTTGTATTACATCGTTGGGGCAGAATTGAACGTCGCCATTGGGAAATGTGGAAAAGACATTTAATAAAGATGCACTGTACTATAAATATACGATTCAGTAAAGTAGCGATTGGGGTACAAAATTTTCAATATATATTCTTATTTTGTAAAGGGCAGTAGGGTTTTACAAACATTCAGACAACGGATAATAAGAACACCCAAACTAGAAATAACTATTTGCGGCTCACAATTTGCCTCGTGTGGGTATCGAGCCCACAAAACTTAGCGCGCAGTAGAGGTAACTACTTAAACTACAACGGCGTATGTGTTGTCAAAATTACACTCACCATTAAGCTATTTAAGCTTCTTTCTTTCTTCTTTTATACTAATGGGTTTTCTATAAAACAAAACAAAACAATCGACTATTATCTACACGTTGCCAAACCGCAAACTAAATACTTATATACTGTGGGTAATGAGCTTGTTGCCTTGGTAAGAAAGTTTTACTAAACGTTTTAGTAAGGCAAGTTGAATAATGAGTAATGAATTTGAAAAATTAATTATAGAACAATTACTTCTGTGTAGATAAGAACCAGCCAGAAAGGCTTATTAGCATTTATAATGTTCTCGATGGTTCTATTTGGGAGATGAGAGAAACAACCGTTCGTCGCAAGAATTTATTCCGAACTGCCTCCGTAACTTTTACATTTCTGTACATACCATTTATAACTTAGGATGATCCACCACCGGCAATATATTATAACAATACATACATTGCAGCATTAAGCAAGTTTCTTATACCGATTAAAATGCTATACCTGTCTTACTTAGTAGGGACAGAATGAAACTTGCTTCAAGATACTTGTCTTGTGTAATTAGTGTAAAATTGTGTAATTATTAATTGTATTTAACCTGTCAACTGTCAAAGTTTATTGTTACTATTGTGCCGCTAGAGTGACGCTGCAACTCAATTGGTTAATGTTCAAGACTTACCTTAATACGATTCACGACTAATGCATCACAATATTAACATTATAGTTATGCCGTTTCTGATTCAGTTAAGTCAGTTAAACCATTGTCTCTAATAGGATTGTCTGTAGTGTACTAATAAGGACAATATATTAAGTAATTGAATCGCATGAATGTGCGCAATCATCTTAGTAATCGGTAGAATGTTCTATTCCTTTTTACAAATCATTAAGTTGTTTGGTATTAGAGGGATCACTGCTGCGACTCATGTCGCTACTGCCCCGATTGCTGTGGATTCGATCCTCACATTGGACTGTGTGATCCACAGTCTGGGTGTTTTATGCATTCGTTGTCTGAATGCTTGTAATGACCCCCGTGATACAGCTTATAAACTTAGCGCGGCTATAATTGAGGGGAGCTACGGTGAAAATGGTAATCGGAAAAGCTTCTAGTACCCAGTATATGTATACTATGTAGAAATCTAAGGTGATCGAATAACTTCCCAACGACCGATTTAGGTCATATTTACCTTATCGAATTAAAATATATTGGTATCGAAACAATGAAAAGCATTGCTAAAAAAAATGCGAAGTAAATTGTGTGTGTGATAGTACAATATTAGACGACGAGTTGCGTTGGTAAGTTACCTACTTACCAACGCAACCCGTCGTCTAAAGGTAAAATATCTATTTACGACCACCTTGCATCATTTGCAGACGTCGTTAGTGTTGCGTGTCTAAGTGTCGACAGTGCGAATATTAATAGTAATGATCAAGAGAATATTTCCAAAACTTGCACTTTACGAAGGCGCCGCTTAACAGGCAATCCGTGATTACGACCGATGCAAAGCGGTCGTAGTAAATAAATAGATTTATCTTTAAATACTGACCAATTTGATTAAGACCCGTTGTCTAATATTGCATTAAGTATAAAAATCTCATAGAGTCTAAAAAGCTATAACAGCTATTTTTATATGAAGCTATTAACGCATTCATGTATAAAGAAAAGATGTTCCAATAACACTTCTCTGCAAAATTTCTTTGTGAACGTTGTCGTAAAATATAAGATTTTGAACCCTTCTTCTGGTTACATAAAAGTTGAACTTAAAACAAATGAAGCGTAAATGCATTCGTTCCAGTTAATAGTTAGGAATCAGGCCACAGCCCTCAGTGCGGGTAGTTTACGCTGAGTCTTACTCCCACCTACTTTTGTCTCATAGTAAAATATTCCGAGCAGATTTCACTAGGAATTTTCTGTGTAAAAGGCACTTTTAGTGCTTGAATGTAATAATACCTATATTTTTAAAAGAGACGTTTTCATTACGTGGCGTCTCTAAACTAGTAGTTATATCCAACCTGGAAGACGGTGTTCTAGTAAGTATTTATGAAATAAAACTTTAAGAAACAATTTCTATGTAGCGCCTATTAACTAGAGTTTTCCCACGTCTTCGCTTGCGTAAGTATAGGTTCAGTTAGGTTAGATTCAAAAATTTCCTTTTCTGTTGCCCTGACATGTATGCGCAATTACATTATAATCGGTCAAGAAGTTAAGGCGTAAAAGCCTAACATACAATTTCGTATTCATTTTTACAATATTAGTTAGGATTTAAACAATACAAACAATTACAATATAATATGAAAAGGCACCAAATGAAGTAGTTTTTTGGCTATTGTCTTAATAACAATGTTTTCGCTAACACTTTATTTCTAAGGGAGATGAATGACGACGAGAAGAACTTGTGAGTGTCGATGGTTACATACTTGGTCCCACGCCTGTCTCCCCGAAAAAGTAAGCACACCAACGTTTTACGAATTATGGTTTAAGGTCCCACGTCATAGAGATATGAGATCACACTATTGTCGTCTACCGGACAAAATTCCAGACATCGTGCTGCTACTGGGAATTATGACGATATATTTTACCCGAGACCCCATACCCAATCTACTGTCGCGGCCATTTTGTGCGAATTGCCGCATATGTCACGCTACTTCTGGGTAGTCTCGCGCCATAGCGGCGCAGGTGATTAAAACGAGGATATCTCGAAACTTTTGTATAGGAACTGTGTATAAACTTTATTGCTATTTCACTAGCGTTATACAGTCAAGTCGATGTTACCGATGATGAGCACTCGATTTCAATCGATTTACAGTCGATTTATAGGTTCGAGTAAATTGTTAATAGATTTTTGGCAGGTAATTCATGCTCGGTAGAGAACGTCACATGGGTAGTCCCATGTGATGTTCTCGGTGAGACTAAAATTTAATTAGCAAGAAAAATTTGCCTGCCTTACTAATGAGTATACAAGTATATAATAGTATTATAATACTTGTATTATTATATTTGCATATTAATAATTATCGTCAATGATTTCTTATCATGTAAAATGGTAAACGTGATACATTATTAAAAACAACTTACCTATTCAAAATATATATGTATTTATGTTATAACAGACCACTTTTACAAAGGTTCACGACTAATGCAATACATTTGGAATATAATTCAAAGGCCCTAACACTAACCGAGTCGGAGATTTCCCGAGGTCAATTTCATCTCTCCAAACAAAACGTCACTAAGGAAACTAATTTTCTTCTACGAGTAATTATGTATAGTCCATTTGTCTTAATTGTCTTATTTAATAAACAAATATGGTGTACTGGTAGATAAAGACAAATGAAAAACATGTCTATATGTTGTCTTTCTTTTTGTCATAACTATTTATTAGATAATAAATTCTGAAATCGGTACCCGAATGGTTTTATAATGTAGTTTTTGTTTACCAAATAAGACAGGTAAGGAAAATAGGATAACCAACTATTACGGTGTCAGAATGATTAAAATTTCACTATATATTCCCGTACAAAAGTGTGGCTACCTATGGTTAAGAAAAGTAATAAATCAACGAAAAGTGTTGTTTATTTAAAGAAGCGTCCTACCGTAATAGCCGGGTCCAAGTTTCACAACAAAAGGGCGACCTTTCTGCTTGATAAAAACTTGGGACGTCGCTAAACGAAAAGAAAAAGAAAGTAATTATCTACTGTTGTACATGAAATATCTTCATTTCCAATAAAAAATAAATCGAACAATTGCGTGTTACTGAAGACGATTCGAAATCTATTATTGGATTTTTGGGAAGACGAAAAAGAAGAATGTTAAAGTATTTTAATTAAAAGTTATATGGAAAAGTCAAGTTACGAATATGTCACGATCGTACATTTCTGAACAGTTAGACAGAGTTGTACTGCACCCACTGCCTTATTCTACCGCCTACTGCCATATTTAGTTAGTACGTAAATTTCCTCGCAAATTTATTGCTGTCTACCGGGTATATCTTTCAAACATCAAGATGCTTCTGAGAACTATTTGACACAAGCATCAAACTTGGTCTAAACTGGCATCCGAATCCGAGATCTCACAATTGGTTGTTGCGCCAACGCTCTACATGAATACAAATTATATTGCTAACATTCTTCTATTCTAATAAGTGTAAAAGTTCAAATCTACTTAATATTTCAAATAAAACCGTAATAAAACTAACTTTCTCGTCTGCCTGTGACCGCAGGCGCTAGAGGCAACAAATATTTTTTATAATCAACACGAAATAATTCATAAACTTGGTAAACTCAAGCTTTTATCATAATATTTAACTATTCATAAAATTCTTCGTATGAAATGGAAACTTAATAATTAAAGCGAACTGCGCATATCCAAATAATGTATTATGCTATCCGATTAATATATTACTGAATATGAACCAAAATACATTTATTTGAAATGAGAATACATTACCAACCTACGTAGATTACTGGATGTCATAGAAACCAGCTATTGGCGTCCTAATTAGGACAATAGTTCATTACAGTGTTTACGCTTAGCTAAGCAGCTTGGCAACTAATGCGATTGTTAATTCCTAATGTAGTACTTCCTATGTATAGTAAATGTTTTGCTGTAAATTCGGTACTCATGTTTAACTTAGAGATATGCTTTTTATGCTGATGCTGCCATGTTTTATTACTAAAAGAGAGTGAGAATGTAAACAATGTATTTACGTGTAAAAAAGTCGTATAACATAAGTAACAGTCGTATCGAACTGAATTCTTTAAAACAAATGTTTAGTAGTTTGTCTATTATAGCAAACATACCGAATTTTATATATTTATCGAACGCATATGTAGATACTATTGATTTTTATTTGCGATATTTTATCAATTGTGGCTTGGATTGTTATTTAAAATTACGTAGTTATCCTACAGCCTGACTCACAAAACATTAATGCCGCTACCTATTTACTGACTAGCTATCAATGAATAACCTATGATCAATAGCCTGCCGCTTACTTAACCATTATTCAACTAATTCTTTACATTGAGTCTTGTCTATAGTATTGTGATTCTTTAATAAGTAAGGCTTGATAAGATAGCTGAAATACACTCACGCAATTATTAAGATTTAAGATTTCAAGATTTTTTTAAATTCTTAACTTGGCACATAAATACAATAACATTTTCAATTTATTGATATCATTTTTTTAACGACATGGAGTAATAGATTATCAAGTATATTACTCCATTTCGTTAAAAAAATGTTAGGCATAATATAATAGTTACGCTTTTGAAAGTAGTACAAGTAACCCTACATAATACATTGCCATTAGGTTTTGAAGTGATAGATGGTGGAGCTGTCGTCATTTATCAGAGCCGTTCAAATCCCAGGCTAGGTACAACCCAATTAGGTACAGTTTATACCCAAGTTTTCACAATTTGTAGACGCTTTTAAGTTAGAATATTTTCTTATTTTACCAGGCATATGGTATTGTGGATTGAATAAGTTTTGAATTTTATAAGAGTATCATTATTTTTAATAGGCTAAGAATGTTTTATATTGCTTTATATTTTTTTTTTGACAGGCAGCTTTTATCCTACAGATTTGCGATCGTCGGTAGCGCTGTGGGTACAAATCTCACTCACAGCACTACCGATGTGAAGTCACTGCTTACACTATCATCTTAGCTTAAAGCTTTCTTAGAAGTAAATATTGTACAGCATGTAGCATAAAAATATTATGAAACATGTCTCATAAAGTCTATTACGAGTATCTGTAAATTATAATATTTAATGTTTGTAAGTGGTCACCCTAGCCTATGGACGCTTGCAACACCAGAGACATCACTTGCGCGTTGCCGTTGCCGACCCTGTAAAAATCTTTTAACACCCTTTTTAAAGAACCCCATACTGTAGTCTTGTGGGAAAACCTCGGCAGGCAGTTAATTCCACAACCTGAACGCCCACGGGAGACAATTCTTTTGGAACCACTTGGTGCTGCACCAATTAGGTTGTCAGGTGTGAGAATGAAATCCCTGGCGATGGCGAGCGATGCGATGATAAAAAGTAGCTTTAGTAAAATAAACTGTCACAGTTTTATGAACGCTTAGCTTTCAAAATACTGTGTGAATTACATAGCATCGCTTTACTGATATCGACCCACTTGCTTATCTCTGCCAACGGATTGAAAAATGTTTCATACAATTTATAACCTGCTACTTCACGCTTTTTAAACTTAGAGGATTTAATTAAACCGCTGAGTGTTACTAGAAGATAAAATACAGCACTTCATTTATTAATAACCGTCCGTCTCATTTATGCAGCTCGTTATTACGTTACTGTATAACGAAAACATTTTTGCATAAATTCAATTAAAATGGGACAATGTTCTTGGCGAGTTTTGTAGTCAAATTGTAAAAAATTCTGTAGTCGACATTCTCTTACTTCTCTTCACTACATATTATAAAACGAAGTCACCGCCGCGTTTGTCTGTTGGCTGTAAACTTAAAAACTACTGACTGGATTTTCATGCGATGTTCACCAATAGATATAGTGATTTATGAGGAAAGTTTAGGTGTATAATTTGTTAAGGTTTTGTACTATACGTACGCAAAGTTCACTAGTATTTGATAAATATCAAAGTTCTAAAAAAAGATTATTCGGATTCGGCTTTCAGGCTATATTCGATTTCTAATAAGTCATCATTCTGTTTTGTCATCTCTATGTATTGTCTCTACCTAGCATGGATGGCGTGTGTGTGTGTTCGGTCCCCACACGGAACAAAAATTTGTGTTCTCCACAAAAAGTTTTTTGTGTCCGTTGTTTGATGTATGTAAAATCCGCCGCGCCAAAGGAATGAGGGAATTGTCTTTTTTAAATAAAAAATATAAAACAAGTACAAAATTGACTATACATACATAGTTTCACGCTTATGTCCTTGAAGTAGGAAGAGATGCATTAAACCCGTATTTCGCCAACTATGTTCTTAGGTACCACTTAATTTAGGGCGGGTCTATTACCGTTTACCGCTCACAGATCCGGAGTTCAGAATTGTGTATTAAATTGAAGTATCGATTACTGTAGGGTGTGACTAAATCTAAACCAGTCGATCATTTGTAGCGCGTGCTTGGTAACGCGATTGAAGGATTAACGAGAAGATTGAATTACCTATTGATCCGACCAGTGATGTTTATACCATTGTGTTGTTAAAAGACAGCATAGAATAGCAAAACGAAAAGGTACCTGGCTGTTAACAAGATAAATTACCAATAAACTTCTTGAGAGAATGAAATATTCAGCTTTACTTCAACAAAAAGCCATATAAAAGCCATAATTGAAATAAAGTGTTACTAATATGTCGTCTTAATATCATTGGAAAGTGCTTAAAGTGTCTTGCCTTTCGAAATTACGGCAACGGTGGCCATATTTCAGAGTTAACTACTGACGATAAGGTTTTATTTCAATTCAAGGCTCCATCTTTATGTGGACTCGAACGTTCTCGAGCATGACACAGCGAAATCGTATAATAAGGAGACTTTGTACGAAGTCTTTTATCTGAATAGAACTTGAGGATGGATCTATGGAAGACTATCTTTATGGATTTTTATGATAATACGACATTGGTTATTATGCGAGATCATGTATGCATTTCAATGTTAAAGTAACTACGTGCAATATTATTACCAGATTTTATCGCGTTGTTTATTTGTCACTTTATTACATAATTTTGAAAACTGTTACACTTAGTAGTGTAACAGTTTTCAAAATTATGTAAAAAGTGTTAAAAAATTATTATTAAAACTATTAAAACAATTTAGATTTAATTTAATTTTACACTTTCTCCGACGTTTCGGTTGCTTTTCAGCAGCCATGGTCACGGGGAGACTAAGATGGTAGTTGTCTCAATGTTCCAGTGTAGTTATTTTAAAGTACCCGAACATAATTTAATCATTGGTGTTTCCATTTACGCAGAATGAGCTCAAAGTATCATGAAGTCTAGCTGTGGTTTGCTTCTTCTTGGGTTTGACTATTTGAATTACTGGATCCCAAGCTGATGGTACATTCCAACCATCTTCTCTATTAAATTAGGATGTTTTTTGATTTCAATAGCCTCGTGAAGCATCCTTGGTAGGAATCGGTGTTCTTTGGCGAGAATCTGTGGTTTGTTAAATCTCAGGTAGTGGTTGGACCCCTGTTGCAAGCCAATCTTGTCAGTGACACCCCTTAAATAAGGCAGTATAGCAGGATTATGTAAGGGGTGTCACTGACAAGATTGGCTTGCAACAGGGGACTTAATTAAATCTAAATAGTTTTAATAGTTTTAATATAATTTAATTAGCTTAAAAATAAGTAAAGTTTAATAGTAGTAGTAGTGTAACAGTTTTCAAAATTATGTATTTTAAAGTGTCAAATAAACAACGCGATAAAATCCGTATATAGTAGCTTAATTTCAATTAATAATATTCGCGTAAACAGAAGACAATATTATTACCAGATTTTACAGACTCATTTATGTATCAATCTTTTTTTTTACGACAGTCATATATTGAAAATCGATTTCCCTTAGGTACTTTCCCAATTAATGAATTTTATGGGTTGCTGCGAAATTTGGTAAGGCAGACTAGTAATGGAAAAAAGTAAAATAATTTGGTCAAGTTGTGCCTTAACCATTTTATGTGTTCCATCCTTGTCAAGGGGAGTGCTAACCGTCTCTCCTTTCAAATGTTATATAAAAATAATGGTATTTAAGTAGGCAATGGAAATATATACACATACATAAAAATGTAATGTCTGTGTGTTATTTTCAGATTTTCTCAATGCAAATAGTTTTTCTGTTTGTATATTTAGATTAAACAGGAATTCAATGTTAAAAATAAATTGTGAGTCTGTCTATACGAACGGAATTAGCTCAAACACTATTCAATATTTTGATAAGATTAAAACACAGATTGTATATAGTAACAATGGGGTGAACTTGGTTTTATTTTATCCATTTACCTGAAACCATTCGAATGATGTAACCAGATAATCTTGTAGGATTTTTTTTTTACTATCGTCGTATCACTTTTACCTATAGGTCGTATATTATGAATATTATTGGTAACCATATAATAGTAACACGCTTGTCTATCGCTGAAAGTGTAGACAGAAAAATATTATACCCATGTTTGGGGCAAACCTATTGATTGTCGACCAGCGGATAGCTTTAACACTACTGCCAAGTAATACGTAATAATAAAAGCCTCACATTTTACCTGAATCGTAATTTGAATCAGGATCTACCTGATTAGCCTCAATCCTTAGCGTAAACGTAAGGCACGGAACCAACCACATAGGCAAAAATATACAGTGGTTACATTAAAATAAGTCCTCTAAAACCATCATTTGAATGGCAAGTTTGATAACCAATGAGCAATCAATGTATCAAATATTACAGGAAACTACTACAATTATATAACATTACCGTAACTCTATCGCTCTATAATTGCTATTATTCCGGTTCAAATTAGACTATCAGGCCATCATATAACGACTATTCCAACTAACCGATTCCCCGGAGCAACATCAGCAATATTCACAAGCCAATATCGTATCGTGTTCGTGTAGTGTGTCAAAAACGGCGAGCCTTATCTTGACTTCCGATGTTTCGTCTACGGACTCGGGAGATCGTTCACGATGTACCGTCGCCGGATTAGCGGACCGTATAATTCTGTACTTTGGTTGTCACATAACTGGGTCACTGGGTTAAATTTGTCTAGCCTTAAAGCATGGTAACAAGCAACATGCCAGTTGTAAGAAACTTGAAGAGGACTTGACACTTCTAACACTTGTTTAATAACTTTATAAATATTGAACTCATAGAATATTAATTTTCGCATGCTCGTATCAATTGTTTAGCCTATATCGACGGCAATAATGTATTGTTTAAATTATAAGACCAAGTCTCGTTAAAAAACTGTTTAAAATAGAGTAAAGATCTTTAGTCTCAGTGTTATAAATATCAGAAATGATATTTTCCTAAATTGAAATATATGTCAAAATTTAACATAAATACAAATAATATTTATGTTTTAATTTAACGTTTATTTCAAAACATTAGTTATATTAATTGTATTTCACATATTTTATTGCGAGAACTGGGTCTCTGATCAAATTAAAAATAATGAAGATTACGAAATACCACTTATGAACGCCATGTCGAATGTCAATATTGTAGTTAAATATATATAAGTTGCTAGGTCCAAAGGCTTAAGAGAAAATACCATAACATGCATAAATATTATAGCCACTATTTTTAAATTACCAGTGAAAGACGGTATTTTACAACTCATATCATGTCTTGAAAAACATGTGACATATACGGACATTTGTTACACAAGTGTGGACGGTGCGGACAAATTTGTACTGTAAGCTTTATGTCACAGTCCTATGATCGATTCGCCCGAAGTGCATTTTCGTCAAAGGAATTGTCACGCTGCGTGACACCGTCACGTAGGTACATTTGAAGTCACGGGATGCCCCTGCGATCACGGCCCGAGCCGTTTGCAAACTTTTATTGAAATATTGAAAATAAACAGTCTGCCAACGCATCCGTTCAAACAAACGGGAAAAAATCACTGCAGTTCTTTTTACATTGACTAGCTAGCATTACATAACAAGGACATTACACATGTGTATTTATTTATAAATAATATTTATAGCTTGATAATTATATTCTGGTCTGCTTCAGAGAAAATGTAGGTGCCGACATTCGAATTTACTGGCATTAGGCAGTATGTGTGCGATTTAATTTACAAAAATATTGTTATTATTTATTATTAACTATCGTATCTCTTAAAATATAAGAAAATGTACGTGGACGGCTTTGTACAGTGCTGTCCAATTTTATTTAAAAGGAAACACAAAAAGAACGTCTTGAAAACAAGTTGAAAACATTCTTGGCAGCATTAAAGCAATAGTGCATTCGAGAGCGACGGTTATGGGTCGGCTTGTTTAGATCTGCAGTGTTCATTGCCATGTGTCAAAGGGCAAGGACACGCTGTGTTCTGACCTGGAAATATCGCTATCGACTGCACTGGACTTGTGATCTCGAGTAGAAACTATTGCTTATTTGATGTAATAGGATGTGATGTCAATATTAAGTTAAAAGTCTAAGATTAAACTTTATTATTTTTATTTTAGCGCGTTTTATATTGACTAGTATTCGCCCAGTGGTCGAAATTTGTGAAACTAAAAAAAAAGTACATGAGGAAAATCGGTTGACAAACAGAGGAGAAAAAGATACTGGACTATTTTGTCTTTTTCAAATTAGATTTAAATCTGTTTCTATTTCAACTAATTATATTTGACGGCTTCCTCGTTGGTACCGTAGCTTGCAGCTATGTTTGGGTGCGGTCGGGCAAATTACTACTGGGTTTTCCTGGTAGGAAATTCTTAATAACTGCACGAAATTCGAAAATGTTCCCGGTAACGGACATAAACAATAGACGCGATACGCACGCGTCCAGCGTGGGACGCAAAAACAGATAGCGTAATTAAATGTTGGTCTAAGAGTCTGAGGGGTCTATGCATATAATTATAGTTGTATGTACACTTTCTTCGTCTACAAACTGTTTAAGCTGATGCTTCACTATTACGTAATTAGCTAGTCACTTGTTTCTACATCATCTTGTACCAATGCAAAGACAAAGCCAAAGACAAAGACATTTATTGCTTAAACTGTGTAGGTAGATGAAATGTGTTCTTAAAATAAGATTTCGTTTCAATAGTCTACCCTGTCGGGCATTGCAATAGTATAAATTAAAAGTAAATTTTAGCAGTATGGACATAATAATAAAAATATAAAATTTTACAAGCGTGGCATTTTCCATTGGATCACTTGAAAGCAAAATACGCTTGCATATCGTAGAATACAGATTTGATTAACCATTTTTTTAAGACACTTTTAAACAATTTGCCTTCCAATTTTTTATATCTACAGGTAGATGGTTGAATACCCTAATCGCTGTTATATATGCGCTTTTATAATAAGTTATGTTTTTTATATTCGGCAAATTTAAATTATACTTATATTTACTGCGTACATTGGGTTTGGAATTACACTTAAGTTCAAAAAACGTGATGTTATTTTTTTCAAATAGACAAAGCTGCAAAATATAAATACCTGTGAGCGTAAGGAAACCCCTTTCACAAAAAACAGTTCTAAGCGATTCAATATTGTACATGTTATAGATAGTGGGTAAACATCTTTTTTGCAAGACAAATGTAGAATGGATTTCACATGAATTGCCCCAGTATATATTTCCGTAAGTTAACAGAGGATAAACGTAACCATAGTAAGCTGTTTTAGCAATATTTGGGGAAGCTCTTTCAACAAGTATGGACAAAGTGTAACAGTAAGATGATAATTTTTTATTAACTTTCTCTATATGACCTTAAGGAAGTAATATAATTTTCTAGTATTTAAACTATGAATGATGAGTCATTATCAATCTCTGACTATACTAGACAACATTAGATATTTGCAATACAAATTTGTTGAGTATTTCAATGTAACAATACTCAGTGGTAGCTATAAGTGTACGTAGGTGAACAGTGTTACGAAGTCTCTCATACAGCTCACTCACGGTAAGAGGTTCTATTCTTAGCTGACCACATGGCCAGGTTTTAAAATTATTATCGATAAAATAAATAAATCATCCGATGAGGTGGATGTGGAATAGTTTACGATAAATATCGGTCTCGTGCTAGAACATGAGTTTTGATGGAATGTTCTCACTAGACTAGACCGATCAATCGACCGATTAAACTAGATTAATAAACCTCAATTTATTAATCTTATGTAGTCAATCAATCAATCATACAATGAATGGAGATTTTAGTGATTATTCGTTGATAAGTGATTTTTTGCAACTGAACTGTAGGAGAGACACTTCCATTTTCTGGAAAATGCCAGTAAATCAACATGTTGGGAATAGCTGTGTTGTAGTATAATTTTATTTTTGGTATAAGTACATTCTGGTGGTAATGCGCATAGTTGCATTCGAAAGATATTCGAATACAGTTGTGCAGAATTCATTGCCTACTGTGGGTAGTCATGGAGATTGCGCATGTACTTAAGTCGATATAATATGAATGCATTTTGGTACATCAACTTATTTTTAAAGAGCTTTTCTAGGTATCGCCCTATACCGTGAGGAACTTTACAAACACACAGTTAACAGACACTTTTTGTTTAATTAAATTACTTTATATGTGTGGTATAATTTTATACATCTTCAACAAAAATGCCGCATCCAAATTTTACTCAATATATCATGTACTGAATCAGGATGCGACAGGTGACAAAGACAGGAAAATTTGTATAAGCTAAGGATCTTCTTCACAGGAAAAATGTCCTTATAACATCGATCGTTTTATCGTGAGTGTAATACATATATATACACAGGGAAACATTGAATAAAAATTGGTATAAAGTCGATGACATAAGATGGAATTGCACATAACGCTGACGAATTAATATCAGCTAGTGGAGATTGCTGAGATTAAGTAAACAATATTAAAATATGAATAATTTAAGATATGGTATAGGTTCCGTGACGAATTATAACAGAGAATAGTATCGAAGTTTTCGTTATCGCATTTTTTATCTTATAAAAAGCAATTAAGTAAAACAATATCTAAATTTTATACTTCTAACTACCCCTTTGATCAGTATGAGCTACTGCTAAAATATAGGTCAAATAAAGATATATATGTTTTAAATATAGTTACATCTTCCAACTAGTGCTTGCCAGGAAACTGTCGACTGATAATCGTATTTCACATTTCCGTATTTTACTAAGAAACACGAAATATATCAATATATATTACACGTGCATATAATTGCACGTGATAATAATTTGAAAGTTGGTAATAATAAAATTTTAGTGTGATTCATTTTATCGTAATCGAAAGAAGTCCCAGTAAATATCGATAGATTATTTATGTCTTTATTAAAATACCTATAATTGTTGTAATTTAAGTTTGGTACGTGAAGGATATATAAACAGGCTTTCGCATTTTAAATTTAAGTAGATATACATTATCAAAAGTTATAATTCAGATTTAATAATTAAGTAGAGTTACATGCTACCCTTAAAACAAAGAACAATGCAGAGAACATTAGCTTTATTACGTAGACTATCAGAACATTTAAGAAAAATGTTCTGATAGTCTACGTAACTTTTTTATTGCATCTCCCAAATTCAACGATGCGCGAAGTTGGAACAATTTTCTTCCAAAAGCTGTATTCATCCAGGCGTATGAAGTTAAAATATTAACATGGCTTCCAAAGTCACTCCCCGCTCTCCCGTGGGAGCCGTAAAAGGTGACTGAGCGAATATATCGAGAGGAAAGAGGCCAGAATTTCTCTATAATATTACTAGAAATGTTCTGTTGTGACTTTAGCGTGTTGGGAATTGTAGCAAGTTTGATGCGTGAGATATATTTATTATATTCTTTACATAAATCTAATACCAAGTTTCATGATTCGATTTCTTTAATTTAATTTCATGAGTATACATCGTCATATATCAGTTATTTTACCATATTATTTTGTAAAGTCTTACAAGAATACCAGACGTGTTTCAAATGTATTATACGTGTCTGGCCATTGGTGAGCCGCTGCGAATCAATAGGTTAAGAAATAAAATCCTTTTTTCTACATATCTCGCGTTAGGTTTAGAGTCCAGTGCCACGAAGGCAATAATAATATTGACCCATAGCTGCAATAAGACTAAGCATTAATTAAGATCAGTTGGTACTAGAAAATTTGAGTAAAGTTTAAGCAGTTAATGGATACATCTACAGTTTTCAGATACGTATGTCCCTACAAGATAATATGTCACAAGTATTTGTAATGTTTTACTTTGCTTTCCTAAATTGGATCAATATATTTAATCTCTCGATATTAATTCAATTTAATCTCCCGTGATATCTGGTCATTAAAAGGAATGCATAGAGGCAATATATTACGCCCCTAAGACATCCAACACTTCTCTGTTACCCACTCTGTATATTGATCTTTTGAACTACAGGTAGGGATTATGTGCCCATCGAATAGAGCGTAACAAGCGAAACTATCACAGAACTCAGACAATTTAACCGATAACAACAACAAGTATAAACAGCTGAGTATACAAACACATTGAGCATTAACTGTAAACATTATCTACGGTAAACAAGCTTAGGTGGCTCGAGACGTAAGGTCGCTATCTCCAACCGCTTCCGCTTATACTTTAGACATACATTTCCTCTGCAGCTCGCTGCAATAGTCGCTCCTTTAGAAATTGCCTCGCTAAAGGAAACTGTAAATTTTAATAGAATATTTTCATGCAACAGATGCTGGTTAGCTAAATATAAAGCTGTAGGTAGCTAGTTTTTGCATCTCGTTTTTCTTAGTGTATGCGGTGTTAATTTTGCGCTTTATTATTGCTGGTTCGTTTATCATTTTCGTTTGACAAGCAGACTTCCAGGATAATGCGGTGAGTAAAGACTTTACTGCTGCGAGTATTTTTTATTACTTTGATGATATATTGCATTGGGTTGTACGGAATTACATTGAGTGAATTTGTGGAATATGCATACTGAACCGAATTTCTGCATTTATCTCTAATTGTTTTGGCCGGAACTGCAAGTTATATGTATAACACATGCCTTTTGTATTGACGCAGGTAACATGCACCAATTCAGTCTTGGAAAAGTAGCTCGCAACAGCTACTTCTTTTTACTTTACCTACAAGTACTAAATCATTCGAATTAAGCCACAAAGAATTATCAATAATAACTTGATCTCACAATTCCATGACTTCTCGTATTGTCATCATATTTTAAATGAAGTATTATTTAAAGACAACATAAATAAGTGAAATCATTATGTATATTTTTGATATTATGTTGTACTTAGTGTCGGATCTCCCAGGTTTATCATATTTTAGATAACAAAAAATGTCAAGGAATCAATGGATGCTAAAACAATATGTTCAATTGTAAGCGGATACATGCTTAGAAAATCTTTTAAACGTGTGTTTGCAGACACTTTAGGTCTATCTGGTTTATGATATTTAATCTATTATTTACATAGATAATCTACAGCTTATATTCACATGTCGGTAGAGAGTTATTACCTACGTAGCCCCACGACTTTATCCCTCAAGAAGTAGGCGGTAGCGGTGGTGTATAACATTCTCATTTCACCACATATGGTTTTCGGTGCCACGGAATACATACATATATTACGTCCCAATTGTTTTCTACCGGCCAGAATTGCAGACTCTGAGCTGCTATCAAGTCTTTTAGAAAAGAAAAGCGCAATAATAATTTACCTCGACATATATAATCTAAGACCTCATGCATTACAGCCTCATTCACAACAGCGCTACTAAGGCAGTTGTCCGTTATTGAATATTTTATTCTTGAATTATGAGGATAATGTCGTACGTGAACATTAAGCTGTTTATTTAAATTCGTAGGAATCGTAGACTTTACGGTTTAACCTACTACCAAAGAGATTTTCCTAGAAATATAATTTGGTATTGCTAAATAGAAATTGTTCACATAAGATACCATTCCAGATCGTATACAGTTTATCTTTTCCAAAAATCTAATTAAACGAATTAACGCAAAACACCAATAATTTTATGACATTTTTCTGGAACACAACCAGTCTGTAACTGGTATACATGTTTAAATATTATATGAGTAAGGGACGTTTTCATACAGTACTGGCCCTAAAGTATACCTGACTACTATGTTATAATTAAATGATAATATTTATAACGGTTACGTGAACATTCTGCAGGTAATGTAGTGGTTTAATTGGTCACAACTAAATACAATGTGTGTGCCATATTATGCTTTGATTACCATTAGTGATAAACAAGGCTGATACACACACTGAACTGAATTCTCCTATTTTACGTCTAATTTTCTTGTAGCCGTGGAAGTATTAAGGAGTTACTCCATAGGGTGATAATCTTAGCTGCATCAAAGAGAATTATGGACTGATGACAATACTGATTGTGATACACTAAATTATCATCTGATTATGATTATAATGACCTGTTGTAAAAATATTCTGTAACCGGAATCTATAATGTCGGCAAAATTAAATTTTAACCGGTTAAGAGGTTCATTTGTTCGTAACATACTAACAAAGCATGGTAAATAAAAGCATTTGTAAGAACATTCAAATAGAGAGTTCTTTCAGCAATAAACGGCACCATTATACGGTCTTCCATTTTTTTTATTAATATGTGTTTATTTTTGTATGCACATAAAAAAATAAAAGCTTCTTCTCACTCAATTAAAGTCTAGTATTACAAAAAAAGATAACCTTTAAAACTTTAAAGTAAAGCTACGCTAAGCGCTTTCATGTTAGTTACAGTGTAACCGGAGCCACCTTTGATAGTGTGGCGTTTCATTTTCCGCACCAAACAGTTTTACATTATTTTATTGGCTTTAGAAGTCAACTGCAGGAACCTCGCGGGAGAGCAGAGCGCTTTCACAATTGCATACACGATAAAGACAAAGGCAGGTCGAAAGATCCGCGTTTATGCACGATACAAACATATTATGCTTTTCATTTTACAGTTTACATTGAAGGTTGATGTTTATGTAGATTTTCTCCGTACTCATATTATAAACTAATTTATGCCCGCGAAGTAGTACGTGTGTGATATGGAAGTAGGTATGTACATATTTCTATATTTTCTTTTTTTGCATGTAAGAAGAAACTGATCTACATACATTGACTTTTAGGCGGTGTATGAAGTTGAAACGTGTCATTTCACAATACAACTGTAAAACCTTCATTCAATTTCATGCAGTAGTTTTAGGGTGATGCGCATGTGAACATACAGGTAGACAGAAAACTCCAAAAAATATTCGTATTAGTTTCTATAGCTTTCAAAGAGACCTTTACATTAATATTTCTTATGAACAGACATCGACTAATTATAATTTAACAATATGTTTAAATCTTCTTCTCTCTTAGCCTTTATTATTCCCAAGTCACTTGGGGTCGACTTTTCTGGTCTAACCGGATTTGATTGGATATCAGTTTTTACACTGTTTAAATGTAAAGTAATAAATATTGTTTGTTACGTATTAATGATTATTCGCTGAATTCGTTTTGAGAAGTTTTGTATGGTTATTGCTTGGACCGTGCACTTGGTAGTAGGCTACTACTTGTGAAAATATAAATAGGTGGCGTGTTAAATTATATAGAAAGAGTTTGTATATTTGGATACTTTGTTTACAAGGGATGGTAAACATGAGGAAGATATTGAAAGGAGAATGATTGCTGGCAATAAAGTGAATGGCGCTCTACGTGCTTTTATGCACAGTCGAAATGTTTCGGAAAAGGCACGTTTGGCTGTTCATAGAGGACTATTATTAACTACACTAATGCATGGAAATGAAAGTTGGGTATGGTAAAAGAAGCATGATAGCAGAATAAATTCTGTAGAAATGAGAGCGCTGAGAGACATATGTGGTGTGACGCTGAAAGATAGAATAAGGAATAGTGTGATTACAGAGAGATGCGGCATGAAAATTGAGATAGTGACAAGAATAGAAAAGGGTATGTTAAGCTGGTTTAGGCATGTAAAAAGAATGGACGAGAAAATAATGACTAACAAAGTTTATAAGGCTAGTGTGAATGGAACAGTCGCAAGAGAAGTCGAAGAGACCTAGGCGAACGTTTCTTGATCAGATTGGAGACGTTATGGACAAAGGCCAAGTTAAGAGTACCTTAAACCGGCGAGTGTGTATGTGGAATGTGATGAAAGTGAAGGAAGCCAGAGGAGTGTGTCAGGTCCGTAGCAATTGGAAATCCGTAGTCTCTGCCTACCCCTCTGGGAAACAGGCGTGAATCTAATCTATGTATATTATATTGACCCGCGTTTTCAACTACCTACCCCTAGAATGGTAAAGAATATTATACGGCTTTACCATCTAAAAATTAAGAATACCTAATAGGCTAACAGCCCGAAGATATGTTTACGGTTTACAGTAGTGGGTTCTTAGACGTGGGAATTTCTTTTTGTTATTTCAGAAATTATGCTTAATTTCTGAAGAAGGATATATTATATTATATTATAGCATAAACGCAAGAAAAGTTTTTATTTTAATTTTTTATAGCGCTTTCATTATGATTCTTAAGCCTTCATATGTAAATGGTTGCGTCATCGGCTGTCCGAGTAGTTAATAAATTATTTTATACTAAATTTTACAATCATGTTTGTAAATATAACATCAAATGCTACACGTTTTGAGTTAATTATTTAAGTCCAAACGCACAAAAACTCGACAAAACGAATTTCTAAATACTTTAAATACTGTAGAGCCAGGCTTAGTCGTCTCGGCTAGTATTCTAATGCAATTTGTAAGCTCACGTCACTGGATCGTATGCCCAATTGCCGATCGTTAGTTGTCGGTTTTGACATTTACATAGCCAGTCCTACATATTATGTATGTTAAGCCAATAGTTATTATGTATTGAGTCTGATAAAATCGTAATTGTCTAACAGAAAATAACGAACTGAGATTACGAGAACTAACACTATTACAAAAAGGGAGGATATTTATGCATCAAAAGAACGTAACGTTATTTCCGGTGTACCTCAAGGTAGTGTTCTGGGACCGCTGCTTTTTACTTTATACATTAATGAATTGCCAAAATCAATACCACATCCGATGACTATCTTTGCAGATGACAGCACTGTGACAATTTCTTGCAATAAAAATGACATGATACAATATAAACTTGACATTGATAATTCCTTGACATTAATAATGAATTGGTTAAACATTTATAATTTAAAAATGAATTTAGAGGAAACTAAAATAATGCACTTTAGCCAGCGTTCAAAATTAGTAGAACCAAACATACAACTTAACGATAAAACAATAGAAAATGTAAACACGGCGGAATTTCCAGGGTTAACAATTGACAAAAAGCTAGATTGGAAATCACAAATAAATAATCTTAGTGAAAAACTTCCAATTCTGCCTTCGCCTTATATTCACTGTCTACAGTAGTTAATACAGAAACTCTGATTCCAGCTTATCATAGACTAGTTGCATACAACTTGCGAATTCTACTGATAATGGCATAACATTTAAAGCCCAAAAGAGATGTCTAAGCTATGTTTAGACTAAAGACTACAGACAGCTGCAAATGTTATTTCCAAAAATTTTAAATCCTAACCTTACCATCTTTGCACATTTTGGAAACTGCAATGTTTGTCAAATTAAACTCCACTCTTTTTCCACGCCTAGAAGACACAGTCTCGCGTAACAGGCGCGATAATAGTAGACTTCGGCTAGATAGAGCTACAACTGCACTCATGTGCAAAAGTATATTTTGCATGGCACTAATCATATTTAATAAGTTACCCCAGCATTGGAAAACATTAAACAATAATGCATTTAAAATCAACTGAAGGATTTTCTTACGAGCAAAGCCTATTATACTGTTACAGAATATCTAATGGATAATATTTCTTAATTATATAAAATTGCTTCAGTAAGACATGAATTTATTGATGTTACATATTATATTTAAATAATTTTGCCCATTGTCTATTTATTTGCCTTGCCAAAAAAATTATTTTTATTCACTTATTAATTGACATATTCAATTTATTATCGTATAATTTATCAATATTTAAATACCTTTGACATTACTTAATTTATTTTCATTGACTTGTATGTGATATATTTGAAATACGATAACTTACTTTTGACTTTACTTAATTTATATTAATTGACATATGTGATATAATAATAATAATAATAATATTCTACCACATACACACAACACCATCTAGTTGGACATTGTCCACACATGTCCATTAGACAATGGATAAACATACATATATACTTTTTTTTTGTAAATACATACATATTATACATAGAAACACCCAGACCAAGACAAACATCCATGTTCATGCACACAAATGTTTGACTTGTGCGGGAATCGAACCCGCGACCTCAGACGTGGCAGCCAGTTACACTAACCATTACGCCATCGAGGCCGATAATTGAAATAATACTTTACTTTTTATTTAATGTCAAATATTTGTACGCCACAGCATGAGGCTAAACATGACTGGACATATTAATTCATTAAATATAACTACAACGTGCATGCTTCTGTATGTAACAAGTGTAACAACGCACTTGTTTTTAACAAATAAATAATTATTTTTATTATTATTTTTATTTGTTATTCTCTAAATTTGTAATAATTTCGGGCAATTAATGAAAACCACGGGTTTACACCAAGTGGAGTTCATTCGGGTTTTGTTTAGTAGCTGTATCTTCCTGCAAAAACTTTTGAACATATTATTATTATTATTAGATTTTACCGATCTGCTATCTTTTTTTAAATAATTTTAATTATGTTTATTAATCAATTGTCTGACCGGTAGTCACGAATAACGCTTAATGCGTAATTGTCAAAATGTGTGTTTATAAGTTTATAATCATATTAGCGCTCTACACCGACTTCGCCCGGGTTGACTATATATTAATATAGCCCATGTGCTTCAGGAATAAGGTGCCTTTTAAATAGGAAACTTTTATTTTCAAATAGGTGCCCATGATTCCACAGATTACCTTCCAGACATCACAAACTAATAAAATTCGCTCTCTTTATAATATTATAGTTTACGTAGCAAACAACGTACAACCCGCTCGATGACAAGCATTTATCGTAGTTAATGGATGCTTGCATATCAAGTATACAATGAGCGAGTTGACAATACTACAAAAAAGTTTTGTTAGCTCAAAAGACAAAGTTCACGTCTTCGTGATCTTGTCGGGTTCCAGAAAATCTACTCATGATTATCAAAGACACCTCACAAGCTTACTCGACTGTGGTTTTCTGTAGGATAAAAAAATGTAGATTTAAGTAGGCTTTTGCTGTGTTGATGTTTGTCTGCTATGTTGGTGTATATCACAAGATACAATTTTGTCTAACTTACCATGCTACTAATGGTTTAATAAATACAATATTCATTTATCTGAGAAAAAGTTAAGTATATATAGGTATACTAAGAATTACAAGTGCCGGAGCGGCTCATCAGTACAATTAAAAAAAAAAATAATGCACTTTGTTTTTGTATATCAAATAATGTTCTAATGATTAAATAATCATTTATGTGGGTAGCAACTAAAAAACTATTGTATTTTCTCAAAAACTGTTTCAGATATTTTGGGACCTATTAGCTCGCAAGCCTAGCTAATTATCTTATGTATATTATTAGTAACTATATATATACATATATATATATATGTATATGCAATTACTAATAATTTGTTATCACAAAATTTGATAACTTTTCATCCAGTCCAAGAATTGAACCCGATTCTTCGAGATTGTCTAGACATAAGCTCAAACATATGCCGCAGTATCTTAGAGTAGATACTGACAGCATAAGTTAATTATTTTTCGGAGCTCGTAGAATATTTATTATTTATTTATGTCGGCCTCGATGGCGTAGTGGTTAGTGTAACCGACTGCCACGCCTGAGGTCGCGGGTTCGATTCCCGCACAAGTCAAACATTTGTGTGCATGAACATGGCTGTTTGTCTTGGTCTGGGTGTTTCTATGTATAATATGTATGTATTTACAAAAAAAAAAAAAGTATATATGTATGTTTATCCATTGTCTAGTACCCATAGTACAAGCTCTGCTTAGTTTGGGCTAGATGGTGTTGTGTGTATGTGGTAGAATATTATTATTATTATTATTATTATTTAATGCATTTACATTAAATATGGAATCCGCTTTTTATTCGTTAATACTTATTGGAATTTAATATAACAATTTCCTGTAACAATGGCTGTGGGTATTATCGCAATTTTCATTTTCATCGTGCATGCTCGTTTACGCGATAAATTCGCCATGCAATGGGAAATCACTTTTAACAACGGGTGATTATCATTACTCGGACCATTGCGCAAATTATCTGATACGCGTAAACAGTAGTACTATGGGTAAATAATTTTACCTGTAATTATAATTTATAAAATATATGACATATAAATGATGTATTTAACTATAAATTAAAATATTATTTCAATTTAAAAACTTTGTAAATGTAAGTTTTAAGGTCAGATTTATATATTTACAGGTATAATGACATGAAATATAAAGGCCACAATTGCAGATTGACAGCGCACAGTATAATTTACGTCTGATTTTTATCTTCATATAAAAGTTATTTATGTTACGATAAAGTATAACACAAACAAATTAAAGATGACAATTGAGCAGTCGGCCTCGATGGCGTAGTGGTTAGTGTAACCAACTGCCACGCCTGAGGTCGCGGGTTAGATACCCGCACAAGTCAAACATTTGTGTGCATGAACATGGATGTTTGTCTTAGTCTGGGTGTTTCTATGTATAATAAGTACGTATTTACAAAAAAAAGTATATATATAGTTTATCCATTGTCTAGTATCCATATATTATATATACATACATAGTATTAACTGCCTCTGTGGCGCAGCGTTAGTGAATGCGACTGCTGTGCATGAGGTCTCGGGTTCGAATCCCGGGTCGGGCCAACAAAATTATATGGGGTTTTTCTATTTAGAAATCTCAATACGAGCCCGGCGTTAGGAAGTTGGCGGTGTTAGACACCCCCGTGTCTCGGAAAGCACGTAAAGCCGTTGGTCCTGCGCCTGATCTCTCTCCGGTCGTGTCGGGTTACCGTCCCATCGGATCATGAGGGTTAGGGAAAAGAGAGTGCTCTTGTGTTTGGGCATTCACTTGTGCACTATAATATCTCCTGCGCAGATGGCCAGTCTCCGTTAAGATTGGCCGCCGTGGCCGAATTTCGGTCAGGAGGACATTATTTTTTTATTAGTACCCATAGTACAAACTCTGCTTAGTTTGGGCTAGATAGTGTTGAGTGTATGTGATAGAATATTATTATATTATCTTATATATATGTATTATATATTATTATAATACAATAGTTGAATTGTTTTAAGTTTTACACTTTTAGTCAGGTTATAAGTTATGTCTAAAATCTAAAAAACATGTTTTTAATACCGAGTATTGATTGTTTAGCGTCGTAGTAAAAATATGTCTATTTTTAAACAGACTTCCCTATTTAGCTTTGAACTGAAACAAAAATGGGAAATAGATGTAACCACAGATTTAGATAGCCGAGGTTATTCGGTGTCTGTTATTTTTACACAGGGCCATGGTCGGACGTCTTCGCTCAATTGAAGGCATTGTTTCTCAACTGTTGGCACAGATTGCCATGCAGGGAGCTGTAATTTTGTATCTCTTTCTATCCCGCGTTGTATCCATATAAAATATAGAGTGTTTCTTTGTATAGTTGCTTATTCAGCCGAAGTTTTTGGATTGTGATCTCATACCGAATTTGAAATTAGAATGTTTTTACAAATTCCGGGTATGTTTTGACTGTGACCTAGAAATTTCTGTTTACGCTCATTTAAACCGCGGGCTTTCGTATTCTAATACAACTTTTTAGTTAACTTAGATACTTAGTACTTGGTAAACAAGTATATTTATCTTGTAGGCGTCTTTGTGTCTCGTTGGTATTGTACGTAGATTGAGGGTATTTTGTTCGAATCCCGGCTGGGAAATGTATTATTATGTTCTTCAACTAGGAATTTATCAATAGCACCTAGCAATAGGAATTTACCAATCTGGAACTATTTCCAGCAAAAAAATGGTCCTATGTAGAATTTATTGGCAAAGTGCACGTTTGGTACATCTCTTCTCTATGAAATCTCCCTTTCGTTTTTATGAAATAAATAGCTGTCCATCGGGAACATAATTTTTTCCTGGATAAAGGGTACAAAGGTATGTGCCGAAATTTCATGATGATCAAAGTCAAAGTCAAAGTCAAAAATCTTTATTTCCATAAAAATGTGCATATAATTCTTGGACACGTCAATTCACTATTATATTAATGAAATATAATAATAAAAATAAATAGAAGGAAATTTTGCATTGAAAAAAGCCTGTTCGGGGAGTAGAGTTTTCATGAGAAGAAGCATTCAAGAAACTCATGGCCACTCTTTTCAATCGCCAAATGTTTACATCAATACAATTCAATGTTATATTATTTTCCTAATATAAGCTGCAGTGTGTAATTGTTACAGCTATTTATATCAATAAGATTTAAAAAGTAAAATTTGTTAAAACTAAGATACATATTAATAACAAATGAAATAAAGTCACAGCAACTCATATTACAGTTAACTTAATAATATGATTAGAAATAACCTGTGAGTGGAAGCAACTCAATCCCAAGCATTTTTATCTTCTATATATTCAGTGATTGAGTAATAACCTTTCAAATATAATTTTCGTTTTACGACTGTTTTAAATTTTTGAATACTCATTTTGAATGTCACTTGAGAGTTTATTGTAAAAGCGCACACATTGACCTTTAAACGACTTATTAATTTTTTGAAGCCGGCACTAGTAGTCTGTTTTTGTTCTGTTAATATATTTATTTCTTTAAATTTATTTCTTAACCTGTCCCTCATTTTCATGTTGTAAATTGATCGGTCAATTAATTAAGGCATAAAAGCGTCAAAGAAACCAAGCTTACATTCGCATTTATAATATTAGCTATCATTTTATATTATTTCGTCAGTCAATAGTTTTTGGCATGATGGAATTCCCTAATTTGTGTTGTTTAACATTGGATTACAAACATAATTTTATGTATTGTCATTTTTACATAACATGTCTGAGTTCTATAGTCGTACTAATAAAATTTATGCAAGGTCTTCTAGAGTTTATTGAGACAAATGCAATTTCCTGCAGAGGCAACTAAGATACTGGAGCAATAATATTTTCCAACTAGATTATTATAGTTGAATCGAGTCGTAGCCATGACTTGCAATGCAGTTGGTATCTCCTCTTGAATACGAATTCTTGATTTATAAGAAAAGTTTATAGTTTTTTATTAAAACATAGCATTATATCTTCAGATAAGTGAAGACAGAGATGTGTATTGTTACGTAATTATTTGGGTTCTGAACAGGATGAAAACCTATTGCCACCTGCTATGAGTTTCAGGTTTCGTACTACCACTAAGAAGTCAGTGGAAATTATTTATGTTCCTTGTTATACTTCTAAGATGGCTACTAATTACTGTCGATATAATGAGAGACAGCCAGCTTGTCGACCATAAAGGGTTCACTGAGCTACCAGTTTTACGGATAAAACTTTTTCTCCACTTTCTATTATTCCATAACATGATTGAGTCACCGGTGCAGCAGCAGCAAGTAAATGTTATGTTATCTCGGGTTCGAGTCAAGAGTCGAGTAGAGTGTTATAGGGTTTTTAGGTCAAGGAATTCTTAGTTGCAGTACTGATTCTGGAACTAATGTTGGCAAATAACAATAGCACCCTATAAGGTAGGATCTAAAACTTTTGCTGCCATCATGTCAGTACGCATATACTCGTAATACACTTTCACCGACCTCATCTCTCTCTTTCTCTCTCTTTGTGTGTAAAAATAAAGTAAACTATAACTTTTGTTCTTGATTATAAGAATTAACATAAAGCACCAACAATTTCAGTATACACCTCGCGCAAACTAATGTTTGTACCGTAACTGTATACACGTCGAAAAAACCGCAAAGAGCATTTCATTGTATTCAGCCGGAGTACGACCTTTTTCGGAGTTTCGAAGCATTTTTCCAACTTTTTTTGGGTCAGTCAGCTGAGACTGGGTAGCGACTAGGTAACCACCGGGTGTTATATGTGACGTATGGCTAAGCAAACTTTACGTTTGCCTTGGACATATAGTAATATATTCTAAAATTGACTCTCCCCGTTGGCGTATGTATGGGTACGGCTCAATAGCTTTGTTTGTTAATTTATTTGTTATAATAACGGCATTTTCATATTTTCATCACGAAAAGAAAATCGTGGGCAGTACGAGGACAGAGCATAAATTGGACTGTTATTGTTAAAATATGTGTGTCATACAGTTTATGAAAGGTCGAAAGTCATAAGTCAAATAAATTTTAAATAGAGTAAAATATGAAAATATTTCATAAATATGAATTTAATTGTCTTGAGCGGAGCGCAAATTGATGCGATAACCTTGCGCACAGCATTACATCCGCTGTGGGTGGTCAAACGCGTTTCGTTGTTTTATATAGATCGGTACACTGACACAAACAATTTCTAATATGACAGCTCAAGATCGGCGAAGCTGCAAACATCGCATTTTTTTAAATGTACTAGTTTTTAAACAGCATGGGTTCTTAAAATAGGAGCCTTGTGTCGCACAACAGAGACAAAGTAAGTATATTAAGAGTCAAAATTTGTGGGTCACATAAATATTTATCCGGTGGCTGTTTAGACCAACATTCAACGCGGCGGCAGCCGCTAGGCGATTGCTTCTCGGCAGCGCAAAATTCTGCTGTGCAGTGCAGATTGATTTGGTTTAAACTCTGCTTTAGCTAAATTGGTATTTTTGCATACCGGTAAACACCGTAATAATTGCAGGTCATCTACCTGCGTTCTACTAGCACTCAGATATTAATAAACATCATGTATATGTCTTTAAATAGTAGGTAGTAGTGTATCGACTAATAGCCGATATTTATTTGATATACTCTTAATTATAATCTATTTCGTTATATATGATGTTCTGTCATAATATCATTTACTGGAGAATTGTTGTATAAGTAAATATCTACAAGCTATTTATATTTTCATTATATTGTGTTAAGTTTATTAGATTTAAGATATATTATGATATCTAAAATTTTAGTAGTGTGACTGAGTATAAAGCATGATTATCCTGACCACACAGGTCGGGACAGGAATACATGAGATAAACATAGCTAGTGAAATGTAGGTATGCTACATATGCTTATACTTGAAGACATAAATTAGTATGTCAAGTATTATAACATTATCAATATATCTATATAAATAAAAATCTATTGCAGCATGAATGACGGAACATCACTTAAGAACGGCTCGACCGATTTGGCTGTTTAATTTTTGTTGTGTTTGTAATTGGCAGGATAAGCTTTGTATGAACGAAAATTTGTGAAAAATCCGCGGGAAAGTCGAAAATTTAAATGGTATTTTTATGTGAAAATCAAATTGATTGAGGTTTTGATATTGAGTTTAATTACGTGACATGTATTTTTGTATAGATTGCCAGGACAATGACTGTCGATCAGCTCAGCTAGTATTATATATAACAATATTTAGATAGACCTACCTATTCATGACGTTTTTTTTACAAATAACAGTTTAATAACAAATACCGCTGTTAACAATAACATTTTGAGTAAATATAAAATGACGAACAACTCACCCATAAATAACAATTATAAATATAATAAAGTAACGTCACGAGTAAGGCGTTACGCTGTTCACACGACTAGTTTTTTTATTCAACTGCTGAAGCATTGCTGAATACTTCTAAATATACATTTTATCACCTGGACAATGAAAGCTCAAATAAATATTTTTAACTTCCGTTTCATATATTATAATAATGTAGAGCATATTAAAATTTCACTATTCATAAATTAGTTCAGCTAATCACGAATATATCGTGTAATATTAAGATTTTAAACATAATTTATTTAAGGCATTCTTCATATTTCTCTAGCAAACATTCCAAAGTAATATCAAGGCCGGCCAATTTATTTGTCAATATTGTGGCAACATTCCAACAATTTCATTGATTTAGTGGAATAACGAGTGTAGTGCGTACTATGAGTTACAACGAAACTTACTATTTAATATTAGTTATAAGATTGACCGTTTGTGTGTGGAATAAATTAAATTATAAGGAATATTGTACACAAACTTATAGAGCGATATTTTACCGCTGTTGATATTGTATGTAGACTCTGGCTGGTTAGTTCGATGATGTGTTTGTTTATTATGAGTTTTATTTCCATAGTTTTCTTTTGCGAAAATCTATCACTGGTAGTAAATAGCCCAATAATCTAATTTTTAAGTAGTAATAGGCATATCGTCATTCATCAGATACAAGTTAAAATTCTGTACAGGCAACAATTTTCCGTTTTACGCGGTTACCGTCAACCGCGTAAAGCTAACAAACTAGTGCAAACAAACAGAAAAAAAAATTGTTGCGTAAATGCCTATATTCCGTAATGAAAACAAACGGCCACATGCAAATGCTGGGTGTTTCTATGTATAATATGTATGTATTTAAAAAAAAAAAAGTATATAAGTATGTTTATCCATTGTCTAGTACCCATAGTACAAGCTCTGCTTAGTTTGGGCTAGACGGTGTTGTGTGTATGTGGTAGAATATTATTATTATTATTATTATTAAAACATCTCTTTTCAGGAAGCGACAGAGATGCGAATTTCTGACTGTAACATGAAGCGATGTAATTAAGACGATCTCTTGCCATGCATGGCGGAGTGTGTGAGAGCCCTATGCTCCATGTTGTTTCACGACTATGGGCATGTACGCCACGACTTGAATAGAAATGACGTTGCTTGTTAACATATACAAGCCATCTTTAGCCTTTAAGTAGCGCTATTTCTGTTACATTTTTTATTAACAGATGTTGATAAAGTCATATACACAGCTCCGAGCTAAAATACTTTTCTGTTCTATATATTTTTAAATAACAGAATATAAATATTAATCTTGATAAAACATTTTAAGTTATTTTTTGCATTGTAAGGCTTTTAAGTAAGACCATAACTAGCATGGTTGTTAATACATATTATTGTTGATTTGATATTACACGTTAGATTGTATTTTGACAACGGAGTAGGCAACATTTTTAAGCCATTGTTGGTTTCAATAGCATGAATGTGCTGAGGATTTAGAATATTATTGTGTCTCATGGAAAATCTCACACATATATGTCTAAAATACAACACGGTGATGTAAAATCGTACTTAGGCATCATGGAAATTGATATCCAATCACTGAATACAACAATGTTTGGAGTTGGTACCATGACATTAATTTGAGCCAATTTGTGAAGCGAGGCAATGGTCGTCTTTATGAATTAAAACGAAGCATAAATACTGGAAAACCTTAACGTAAATCGCTAGTATGACAATATACACAGCATGGAATAGAGAAGATGTTTTGATGGTTTATTTTTATGGCTCGTAGAATATGTATAACAAGCAATGTATAACAAGCATTCAAGAATTTAATATCCGCTTAGTCAACTATATTCTTGACAGCAGTTTGAGACATCCCTTTGCAGGAAACTATTTCTTCGCATGAATAATCTGAGAACGGACGCTCATCCTGATTTCGAAAGATTGGAATTGTACGTTTTATAGACTTTGAAGCGAAGATACGTAACGTTGTTAATCGGATAGTATTATAGGACGGTATCGTGGATATATACCTGAGAAAATGTGCGCCTTTCTTTAGACTTATGTTAAGACTAGGACGACTTTTTATACTACAAGAATGGCTACTAAGCACGTGGTCCTTTAACACCTTACCGTTGAAAAATATTGAACGCCATTTGCCGAAACGCTGAGCATATCATTAAATATGATTGGACTCGAAACTAGCCAAGGAAATATGTGAGTTCAAATGTTTTATCAAAGACATCATGTCAGTATATTATATTAACGTAAGTTATTTAAATTTACCAGCGCTTTTTAAGAGACTTTAAAGTAACAACAGGTAATTTTACAGTGCTGCTGTATTCATCGATTCTCTGCCACATAACTTATACTTTGGTTCTTCGACGGATTGCCTGGTGCCGAATACTATGCAACATAATTTTATATATCATTATGACATAATTAAATAATGTTCCACATTGAGTTCAGGTTTTTTTACGTTGCTCTTAATCAAGAACCATATTATATCTCTCTGCGTTTATTTTAATTTCTTATATTTTACGTACAATAGATTCATTATATATTATGTCAATGTCCCGCTCTGACAAAATAAAATTTACCTTACACTGAACCTTTGCGTTATCTTTTTGTCGTATAAAATATGGAGTGTTCACAAATAGGCAGTAAAATCGAGGTACTACCTACATTATAAATTGTCTATCGAGTATCTCGGCCGGCTGCCTCCTTTCGCCGGGATGAGCTTCTCTCAACCGCAGTTCTTTTTTTATTTTTAAACAACGTACCCACCCCGCTTCGACGTCTGCGGTGCTTATAAATATTACCTATATAAATAATGGGCGATTTTTATTTATGACGCAGTTACCAGATACACGTAAATATTGTGACGTTAGTACCAACCGATACAGAGATACGGTTATTGGAATTATGCTAGCACCCTCACAGCGATGAATCTTTATAATTAAACGCAATATTTTTGCTATACAAGATTTTAAAATCATATTACAGCTTTTACAGTGTATTAAAATATTCTGTTATGTCGCATATAATGTGTAAATTATATCAAAATAACTAAACGCACATTCATACATATGAAATAAACAGGGTTGAAGAAATGGCAAACCCAAATCACGAGAACTGACTAGGACATCCGTAAAGTAAACGTAGATGTATCATGTACGTTTAGTTTAATTTATAATACTTATTTTATTTTTATTTTATTATTTTTGGAAAACTTACAGCTAAAATGGTACAGTATACACATTTATAACATAATACGGCCAATTAAAAGTTTTCACTAGTAAATTATAGAAATGAAAATCTACACAAATTAACTTAAACGCTAACATAGCACACACATTTAAAATAATAGCAACAAAACATAATCATATATATTATATTTCTTAATATAAAATAAATTTCTTATGAATAGATAGAAAAATATAAATTCAGTCGTAGAACAAGATTTATGTTTCATCTCGTAAATTATACTGAAAAGACAGACACTAGTGCTCCTACTAATATTTTAGGAAAGTCCAAGCAATCCAGACGTTTTATGCTATAAAATAATATGGACACGTAAACCTAAATAATAAAACTAAAATAATCAAATATTAAAAAATAATCAATGTAGCTCTTGCCAATATACTTAGCTTAATTGAGTGAATATCATTACAATTGGCGTGTTGGAAGCAATCTAATGTAATTTTATTTCAATTTAAATATTTGTTGAGCTAACTATGGTAAGTGTAGCCTTGCATAAATTATTATTCATTAGATTCTAGCCCGCGGTTTAGCCCGCGTGATTCCTACGAGATCGCATACCGGGATAAAAAGTACTTTACGTGTTGTCGCAGGAGTATGTTATATCTTCATATGAAGTGGCAGTAGCAATTGTGCTAACGCCACATCATTCTTTCGTCGGATTTGCGATCGATAGTTCTTCTGTTCGCAGGCCACCCTACATTTATTTAATTTCTTTCATTTTCGACGTGAATCTATCCAGTTACACAAGCATTTTAACTTAGTTGGCGAGGAGAAGTAAGACTACAAGTAATATGTGATCCAAACGGCTACTAATTATTTTACAACAAAAATAAAAATGTATATTCTAAGTTCTATCCAAATCTATTCAACGGTTTACAAATGATTGGGTGATACATTTCAAACAATCACATTTATAATATTCGAAGGATTCTGCAAATATATTGAGCATATACAAGAGCAGATATTATACATATTAAAATAATTAGAATTCTAGCTCAAGAAATTTTTGGTATTAGCTCAACCTTGGCTCGTTAATCAACCCCTCGAACTTAAGTTGAGGTATTATATCATGTGGAACGTTATTAATCTCGTAATAATTTAAAATCACACGACGTTTAGTAATCCACAAGCAACGAGCGATGATGGAAATGAAAGTTACACGTTCTGAAGTGCGTTTTAATATTTTAGAAGCAATAAACGTTATAGTACCTGAAGTAACGACTATGTGATACGCTTCCACTGAAAGCAGAGCGAAAAACAAGCTCTCATTTCTATCATTCATTAACTCATTAATATATTACTTTGGTACTTAGTAATATGTTATCGTGAATCAACATCTATATTCAATAAATACTGATGTTATAATGAGAAAAATGTTTTTATTTTGCATGGAGAAGTCAATCAAGGAACTGGAATAAATAATGTATTCTAAAAACATTCTTATAATAAGTTGCACGTGAAGCTGCGCCGGCATCTAGGTTTATATGGTAAGGGAATCTATTAACAAAATAGCGAAACGTGAGATCTGAACTATAGCACAATTATTCAGAAGTGTAATATTAAAAGCTGACATATTTTAGAGAATGCTGGCAAAGACATATTATTTATCTAAGAGAATAGGGCCGCGGTGATAGCTCAGTGGGGAGACTAACAGACTGCAATGCAGAGGGTCTCGGTTCCGAACCCACGTCGCGCACCTTTGACTTTCGAAAGTTATATGACTTTTCGAAATTATGTGCGTATTGATTGACAATTATCGCCTGCTCCGTGCCTCGGAGAGCACGTTAAGCCGTCGGTCCCGGCTACCATGAACATCTATGGCAGTCGTTATTGGGAAGTCTGTGCCCTATAAAATCCTGACACTGGTCTAGCCTTAAGGTATCGTTAGCCTTCGGGTTGCGGAGGTCAGGTGGCAGCCGCTCCGTGTAAAAACTGATATCCAGTCAAATCCGGTTAGACCAGAAAAGCCGACCCCAAGTGACTTGGGAATAGTAAAGGCTAGGGAGAAGAAGAATAGAGCCCATTTTATAACGGAGCTTTAGCAGATCCTTCGAGGCCCTGTAAAAATGAACCAACGTTACCGCAAAAAACAAAGACGAAATTATATTAAGCTTTAAAATATTAAAAGTAAATTTCGTAAGCAAAGCTAGGTAAGATATTTAATAGCTTTTAATGGAAAGTGAACCACAACGGAAGCTATATCGCTGTTCGGCTCAGTTACGCATTTACGTAGCAATCTTTCGGGACCGAAGCCTCTATTTGTACCAACCTATATTTTTGTTGTTTATTCTCTAAATATTACTTGTAAAAAGCCGGTTTAATGGATATTGCATAAAGAGCCTCGGTATAGAAGAGCCGGTACTGCTGCTTAATTCGCGCGGTGATGAATGACGATTCTTTAGCATAAAATAATTATATCAATCCTGTATTAAACTGTTCAACTGCTGAGCACGGGGCTTTTCTCAGTGTGAGAAGGGTTAAGCCATAGTCCACCACGCTAGCCTAGTATGAGTTCTCTCATGGAGAACTCTTCGATATGCAGGTTCCCTAACGATGTTATCTTTCACCGTTAAAACGAGTGATAATTAATTATTTAATACGCACATAACTTCAAGAAAGTCAGAGATGCGTTCCTTGAGCTTACATTTGCAACCTTTTCGTTGCATTCCAACAGCCCCACTAGGCTGTTTTTTATATGGACATGGATTCTTAAACTTAAAACACTAAATTATAAAATGAACTAAATTATCTTATCTGCCCAACCTTTCAGCCTATTTGCCATCCTACTAATCGAACGTCAAAATTCAGAGGCACGTAGCCTGGGGATTAGGCATTGTAGAGATAAGTACTTAAATATTTTATAACTATTGATCTATTGATCTAGACGCTTAATAAAAATATTTCAAGCAATTTAGGATAGAATAGTGTTTGATGGGCAGACACTAATTTATGTGTGTTGCGTAAGTGTGTTTTATATCGTTTCTTATTTAGGAATACTGAGTTTAGAACATTAATGCTGCTATAATATTATAGTTACTCGTGACTTCGTTTATGTTTTCAATAATTGTATGGTGCTTTTTTGGGTTCAAGCTGTCATATTATTAAATTTTATTAAAATTAACTCATTAGTTTAGCCGTAACAACAAGTATAAAAAAGCGAGACTGTATCTTTAATTTTTTTTTAGTATGGGCTAGAATTTACTAGCGACTTAGTCCCTGTGAACTTAGCCTATGTTTCGCCGCTACTACCGCACTCTTTATTGTTGGTTTGAATCCCACACGGGTCAATAATCTACATATGTGATCAGAAAATAACTGTTCTAAATCTGAGTGTAATTGGTGTCCGTTAAAATATGTTTGTAAGTGCCTAATTCGAAATGAGGGAGTTGTCTTTATACAAAAAATAGTTTTTTACCAGATTTTTAGTTCTACAGGACAAAACAAGATGAAATGTGGTTTAATTTAATGTTGAATCACAAATATCGAAATGGTTAAATCGAAATAATTAAAAAATACGTGGTGTTTTATTAATAGAAATTATCTTTCATGATGAAACATTTATAAATAACTACACTAAAGTGTTATATTATATATGTATATAGCACAACATTGTTTTAGCAATATGTGGTAAACCACATATTACTATGACAATGTTTTTACGAAACCTATTATAGTATGAAACCCTGTTTTAATAATAGTATTACTCACTTTTACGTAGTAACCGAAATTACAGTAATAATAATAATAATAATAATAATAATATTCTATCACATACACACAACACCATCTAGCCCAAACTAAGCAGAGATTGTGCTATGGGTACTAGACAATGTATAAACATACATATATTCTTTTTTTTTACATATTATACATAGAAACACCCAGACCAAGACCAACATCCATGTTCACGCACACAAATATTTGACTTGTGCGGGAATCGAACCGGCATATAAATAAATAATAATAATAATAATAATAATATTCTACCACATACACACAACACCATCTAGCCCAAACTAAGCAGAGCTTGTACTATGGATACTAGACAATGGATAAACATACATATATACTTTTTTTTTTTGTAAATACATACATATTATACATAGAAACACCCAGACCAAGACAAACATCCATGTTCATGCACACAAATGTTTGACTTGTGCGGGAATCGATGTTATATAATTATAATGTTATATATATTATGTTTATATAATGTTATCAGAACAAATGTTCTGATAACATTATATAAACTTAAAATATGACGTATACGTCAGGGAAGCCATCACAAGTACACTGTTGATTGATGATTGCTTTCCGATAGTCCTTCAAGGATCACGCGACGGCGATGATTGAAGGACGGCGTAGTAACATTACTTTTACGTAATCATTTCAGTGAACTTATAAGGGTCCTTGTAATATTCTCTTTAAAAATATATGTCGGGGTGTTCTGAGATATTGTTATAAGATTGTTATTTATTATATCCTAACATTATGATATTGTTGACCTTGTATGAAGATAATAATAGCATAAATCTCGCAATAATTTAACGTGCACAGTGGGATATCACTGACGTAACTAATAGTTCGCTACGATAGTGATTTCTTCCGAGCATTGTGGCAGCAATTTTCTTACGAAGAGTAACAAACAATTTAGTAGCAAACAGATTTTCTCTCACGCACACCGTTTTTTAAAATGTCTTCTGTCTAATCTTAACTTATCCTTACTTGTAAGGCTTAAGCAAACATGAGGTGCAGGGCAGGAGGGCGTTAACATGCACCCTGAAGCATTATTTATATGCCGTGTACTGGATTGGCATTGATAACAAGTTGGGTATCAATGCGAATCTGAGACATAGCTATTAAGATCTGCTGATAGATGCTGAATCAAAATATGCTTGAGTACAACGATGCTCAAAATGCTTAACGGTAGTTGTATATTGAGCAAATCTACAGGCCAGATGCTCTTTTTTTTTAACGATCGGAAAGGATGATCATTTTAGTAAATGTATGGCTCGTGTTTATACATATGCGTAATCGATTAATTAAATACGCTAAATCTGGATTAGTATGATATAATATCTGAACTACTGTTGCAGACTGTAACAATACTTGACTGAGCACAGATGGTGTAGTGGTTTCAGTGGTCGCCTCGCCACTGCCACTGTACCGAGTGTTGTGGGTTCGAATCCCACACGGGATAAAACTTTGTGTGATCCACAAATGGTTGCTCCGACTCTGGATGTTCTTTGTGTCCGTTATTTGAATATTTGTAAAGTCCACCGCGACACAGGATTTATTCCTAGTGCGGTTGTCTCTTTTCAAGAAAAAATAATACATATCACCAAGAAGTTCAAGTACATAGGCACGTACTCGGACTTCTTGGTGATATATTGTTGTTGGTTACTCTTGTTTAGTAGTATACTTCTCACATATAGCCGATAGTTGCCTCAGCGCACTGAACGATGAAGCGAGCAGCACCATGTTTATAACGTAGCTGATATTACTGGAACATTTTTTATCAATATAGCAATTTTCACAACACCGCAGTCAAGCAGCGCATTGACATACTGGCATTCTATAAATTCGAATAGAATATACCTATCCGCCTCATCCCGCACTTCATTTTATTTGGTGAATACATATCACTGCCGCATTAAATATCATTACTTTGATTGTTTAACAAGTAGGTATTTAAAACCATGTAATTATTCTGAGGATTCCCTGAAGTAGTTGTTTATCCCATAGGATATTGTAAAAGGTACTAAAGATACGATACGTGAATAAATTCTTGCTTACGTGCATTTTAAATGGGTAGGTATTGACTATTATTTGTTACTTGTAGATAAACCAACAGAATTACGCATTATAAATAGATGTGAATTTAATTTCATCTTCACAGCTATATGAAAATTGTAAGTGAAAACATACATTACACAACATCAATATCTTTACTTCCTAACTAATATTTTTAATGCGCATGTGAGTTTGTTACGCTTTCACGCCTTAATTACTCAACCGATCAACATGACATTTTGCCTACACATTGTCTGGGGTATATAATAGGACAAAGGGTACCTTTCATCCAGAAAAAGGACTGTTAGAAACCTAACCTACATTTACGCGAGCGAAACCGCGGGTAATGTAATGTGTGCATAATAAAGTGATGCGCACTCACAATACACAACATTCAGAAAAAGCCAACTGAAGTGTTACTGAGGTCGCCACCAATCGAAAGATCGACAATGGCCGCGTGGAAGACTTACCTATCCTATCTTATGTTTATCAATTTCTGTAAACATAAGATAGGATGCCCACTGACATGCTGACCAATTTTGTTATAACTAATTTGTACATACTGGCAAAAGTAGCTGTAAAAGGTTGGATGCCAAATATCGTTTTGTTGCAAATAAACACATGTACATATGTATTCTGTCATAGCCTGCGATTGGGTGATTGATAATTTTGATTGAAATAAAAGATTTATTTATTTATTTTATTAATCATTTTTAAAGGAATCACATTACAGGGACGACGCTCATCTATAAAAAAATTACCTTTATGCATTTTGATTTATTTTGAAAAACGATAAATTTTACCGATACGTAATGCAACATCACACAGAGCTCTAAAACTAATGTTTATTGTTAAAGTGAAGTAGTGCAAACTATTTCAACTTTGGTTATTATATGTTAGGAAATGTCGAATATTAGGTTTAACGCTAGTAAAATATACATGACTAATGAGTAGTGAATGATTTTGTAGAAACAGAGCGCATGTGCCGATACCGGACAACAAAACATAAAATTACGAAGAATTGCCATTAAATTCGTTGTTTGAGCTTACAGTACTACGTAGAGCTGCGCAATTATTACTGACAAAAATAATCGAATAAATGTCTATTCGATTCGAACGTAATTGGATTTCTACATTCGAATGAAGCAATTCATTCGTCGTCAGCCCAGATAAATTAAAATTTTAATAATAGGTAATCAGATAAGAGAAATCTGTAATCAGTCAGCAACCGTATAACATCGCTAGTTATTCGATAGAAGTGAAATAATAGGAACAATCGAATATGTACTTCAATTGTTTTTGGTAACAATTGTGCATCGTAACTGTTAACGGTCAAGTGAGTTGAACTGCCATTGTTACGCTTGCTGCATTGTGTGCTTTGCTATCTAAATATCACTCGTAAGCAAGATCCGTATTTTTAATAACTTGAGAGTTGCACCAAACATGCTTTTTCTTCCCTTCTACTTTACTCATACCACCTCAAACGTCAAGTGAAGAAAAAATATCGTACGATAAGCATGATGCCACATAGAATCAATGTCGCGAGGCCGGGTCGTGTCATGTTGTGTAGAGAAGGAGTCCCTATTATTTAATGGGTACTCTGTGATCGGTAAACGATGAGGCCAAACGAGAGTAGTACAAGTTGAATAGGAGATCTGTTGAGCACTAGCGCCGTGCGTTCTATTCTATCAGCCAAACTAAAAAACGTGTTATTAAGTAAAAATATTGTCTATTTTCTGTTTCCGAACAATAAAAACATAGCAATTCCTTTTTTAACGCATTAAATCCTGTGTCGTGAGGATCTTTATAAACATTCAAAGGAAGGACACAAAGAACACCCAGACCCGGAACAAGTATTTGTGGATCACACACATTTTATCTCGTTTGGGGATCGAACCCACAGCACTCGGCGCAGTGGCAGTGGCGAGGCGACTACTTAAATCACAACGTCATCTGTGCAGTCATCTCTATCAGACCCTAAGACACAGTACTTAAATATACAGTAACCTATCTTCATACAAACGGTCGGAACTCGAGTCATACCTACGCGCCTCGGCGTCGGCACGCAATCAGTCGCGAATGCGCCGCAGTGACGAACGGGCGGTGTGATTGTTTTGTAAGCAGTAAGCGTACGACTTGTGATAATTTGATTTTATTGAACACTTTCTATTTCATTCATTACGAATTGCATTTTTTATAATATAATATACATATTATATCTACAATCACTAAGCTAGAAAGAAACTCAAGTAAGTAGATAAAATTAAAATACTGTAGGCGGGCAGCCCTAACGCGTGTCTACGAACCGCGCTGCTGTAGGTAATTATTTTAAGAACAGTGCCGAGTTACAATACTGTATATGTATGTACTGTGCCTAAGACGTCTGTTTATTTATTCCGGCCGAAAAAAACAATATACACAGCAGACAGAAACTGTCAATACCAACCACGGCATTTGCTTCAAATGATCTAGATAAGTACATAAAAATACTGTCAATTCCATTCTTTTGATAAATATGATAGAACATTTTGTTTGATAACTCTACAGTTAGTATACATACATATATCTCCAATAAAATGTTGATGACGTTAATATTCATGGCAAACGTGACGCAATGTCGCCTTCGAATGACAGGTTTCAGTAGGGAAATTGCTCTTCATATAATATTGTATCGAAGGACGGGTGAGATTGTCTTTTATATACTTTATCGAAAGGAAGTTTTGAATGATATATCTATATTTTTTGATAATATAATATCATTCCTATATTAAAGTGTCTCACTTCTTGACATACTTCTTCTCAGTGTGAGAAGGGTTAGGTCATAGTCTTTAAGCTGTGGATTGGGAGGTTTCACATATCTCTATATCTTAATTTAATATTTTAATTGATCTATTTTTCTTTAACTTTAATTGTAATATATATAAAATATTTAATTTTGAATTTTAATATATAATTTTATTGTAATCTTTTTATTTTTTGACAATTATCTTATATAATATTTTCTCTTCTTTACCTAGCTGCCCTTCAATTGTAATTTTTTATTTTCTTTAAACGCTGTGCTCAACCATAATCGGATCTCAAATTAACATGTAAATTATTACTATTACCTACTATTATTATTCATATTTGTAATTTGATATCTTTAGTTGTTCCCATTTAATAAATAAATCTTCGAGAACTTTATGATGAAATTTCAGACACGATGACTTCATCATTTAAGTAAACGATAATTAACTATTTAATACGCACATAACTTCAGAAAATCGAAGATGCGTGCCTTGAGGTCGAAGGCTCGATCGAAGTTCCTCTGCGTGGAAGTCCAACGATCGCCCACTAGCTTTACTATCGATCTAATTTACTTAGAGGTCCAAATATGTTTTGATAATTCTATGTAGTCAGTCATTGTAATGCCACTTTTACAAAATTAGTTCATCTTTAATTTGTAGAATGTGCTACAAATGCATAATAATATATACATTCAAAAAATCATAAATAATAACCTAGTAAAGCTAAAAATATTTTGCATTAAACTTACTAAACAAAAGATTTTCCAAGCTACTCGCCAGAATTGGCTCTTACCTACCAATATATAATGGACAAAAGGTGGACCTTTATAAACAAGTCTGACACAAGTTGGGTGGAACTTAAGAATACACTTAAAATGTATCTACCTTTAACCAAGGTTCTCGGCTCCATTTAGTTACGGCTTAATGTAGTAAAAAGAAAAACTAGTTCACTTATAAATTAACTTGATAACTTGACTGTTCAGGTACTTTTATTTTGTTATTTTTGTTTATCTGTATTGCCAGAACTATCGCTTTTGGATGTACCATTCTTAGTATAGCACAAATAATTCCAAGGCAACATAACAATGCTGCTGCCTATACTCTGAAAAAGCTATAGTATCAGTTTTTTTTTAAATATCGCTCTCGCATTGGTTGTGTCACGGGGGACTTTACAAACATTCATACAACGGACGCAAAGTACACCCAAACTCGGAACAACTATTTGTGGATTACACAAATTTTAGCCTGTTTAGGGGTCGAACCTATAATACAGGGTGCTGTGGCAAAGGCGAGGCAACCAATTTAACTACTACACCAACCGTGCAGTCAAATAAATTCAAATAAATTTTAATGTAATTAACTTCACTAACACAATTTTATAATCTAACGTCCTAAATCCAAAACTAAATAAAGACATAAAGCGATGTAAAATTGCACTAAAACAATCTATGAAATAAATTCTACGTTTCTTTAAGTAGGGTAATGTTCGAGTCACATGCTTGTAATGGACGGTTCACACTCGTTAAAGCCAATTGTTCGTCGCTCGTTATAAGCGAAGTACTTTCTTTGCACCCATATTGTCATCGATTGGGAACTGACGACCTTTATCCGCTCAACAAAATGTTACACGTAAATGTGAAGATGTGTTTCTCTTTGATTGCGTGTAATGAATCAAGTATGATATCGTAGAGGTATTATTTTATAAGAATATTATATAAGTTGTATAAGAATCGCGTATTTGACTATGTAGATTTAATTATAGGTAAATTTAGTTATATGTATATATATATATAATATCATGTAATAAGTTGTTCCGAGTCTTATTTAAAACGGATTTCAAATAAGTTATCTTGTGAAGACCCTAATATCTTATTTAAGTATTAGATATACATATATCGCATGAATTATTATTTATTTATTTATTTATTTAATAAGGCACACAAACAAACAAATTATAGTGCAGTATAAAACTATTAAACAGTATCGTATTATCTTCCAATAACATTGATTACCATACCTATGGTAATCAAATTAAATATACATATATATTACAAAGTAGGTAATTGTGCACGATAACGGAATTTACAAATTAGCGACACATGGGTAAGCTAAGTTAATACTTTAAGTAGGAAAACTTAAAAAGTCGACCTTTAATTTGTGGCTTTTTAGTACTAATCTATAAATTAATGACTTATACCTACTCGGTCTACTGGTATTCTGGTATAAATAACTGCGCATTTTAATAAACATAATGTAGCACAAGCTAAATCAACATTTGGGCACTAAAATATAATATATCACTTAGTTATTTTAAAATAGTTAGTAACTTATGTTAGTCCTTAACAGCATTTCCAAGATAATTGAATCGTGTACTCAACTTTGAAGCTAATTACGCAATTACCAACAAAATGTATAATATAATTTGCTCACTTGTACGTTAATTAAAATCATAATATGAAAACAACTTTTAGTTTGCAGCCGCTTATATTAAAGTGTTTGAATTGTTCTTGCTACTACGTTATAAACAAATATTATCTTTAGTAAGTTTTGTTTTACTGTTTCGGTAATGAAACCAATTAGTGTACCTACCATTCCCTAACATTAGTCAACTAAGACTTTTCAATAATATATAGTAGTTAGGCGGGTTATATAATTATGTAAGTCATAGCATATTTTTATTCCTTCGCTCCAGAAGCAAGTTATGCGGATTATATAATTAGTTATAGCATATTTAACTTTGCCCTAGATCTATTGTACAACTTAACCATTAAATAAAATAATTAAATGTATAAAAAATATTATGCTAAAAATAATTATGTATAAGCTACCATACACAATCGTTTAAAAAAAGTAAAATGTATGTTTTACTTTTTGAAAACAATCGTATATTTATTCAACTTTACGTACAATCAACAACATTACACATTATTCCAAATTAGGAGATAGGTACAACATTGTCTAGTTAAAGTAGTATATTTAACGAAAAAAATATATATTTTGTACGTCAGCATTTTGTTCATTGATACACGCTAATGTGTACTTATCAAGCCATAATGTCGATTGACGTCATAAAACGCCAGGCTTTTATTAATTGTAAATAGAACTGAATTAGCTCTTACTGTTTGCTATTCATCATGTGACACATTCACGAAACGAAGTGTAGCGCTAAGTACCTACATGTGCTTGTTTGTGTTACAAACACAACTACGTTTTCCTTTCTGTTACTGATAAAGTAAGTAGGTAAATGTTTTATTTATTTTTGTTTATAAAGGCAATTGTTACACTAGGAATAATGAATTACTTAGACATTACAAATATTCAACAACGGCTACAAGGATCAGCTAGATTAGTAACAATTTTTCGTGAATCACACAAATTGTTGTCCCGTGTGGGGGACGGATCGAACGCCACCACTAAAACCACTACGACATACCAGCAGTCAAAGTTATTCGTATTTGAAATTCTATTCTGATTTGTATTTTCCATGCTTTTTCCCGTTGTTATACTGGCACTAACCGTACAAGTAAAAGTTAAGTAATTCAATGAGAGTCAATAAGCATTCAAATTACAAATCAAAATGTTTTGTCATGTAATTCAGGGTAGTACATTTATTAATTTTAAGTTTATTATTTATATTTCAGAGCAAATCTAGTTAAGCATAGCTTCCAAAAAGCTAAGTACGATAAGGTCACATTATAATATGATATAAATCTTTTCTTCTCTTATATGTTTTGCTCCCATTACGTTCACAGAACAGTCAGTAACCACATTGAAGGCGCAACATTCATTTAGTCAAGAAAGCACTATTCAACCCGTTGCAGGAACGAGTGGGGTGTAAACTAGGCCAGTTTCACTATATGCGCCTATCTCAACGCTATCTCCCGGTTCCGTGGCGATTATGGCCTTAACAATACACTTTTGTTCCTGCTATCTGCTCTGCGGTATGCTAAAGATCATAGTTCAGTATCTATGTATGTTTTCAATCGTAATGTTGTTTTATATGGACGGTTTTATTAGACTCTAAACGACAAAGAGATTTATATAAATTTGTGGTCAGCCTGTGGTCGAAATATGAGATTACGAGTATACTTTATAAAAAAAAATGCTTCATGCTCTCCTTTACCATGTAAATTTTAACTATTCCAAATCTTACGTTCCTCCATGTACGCAATATGCTTCAAAAGAGGTACATCGTTTTCTCTTTAAGTTTTAATTTAGGAAATAGGTTGTCATTATGAACAACATTGTTAATACCAGGATTATTTTATGGATGAGGAGACATTAATACTGTCCAATTAAAACAATTCTCATGCTTTTAAAACATAAGCAGGTGTGCTAGACAATAAACAAGCATACGGGAAAACAATGACATTGTGCTGTCTATAGCTACTTTCGGGCAAACTATAAGTTTGACACCAGGAACCACACGAACAGAGAATCAAGTAATAGCAATTGACTACAGTCCGCTTCCAAAGTGGTAAATTAAATGAAAAGCTCTGAATAAGTGGGTTGGGATTATTTTTGTCTTTTTAGGAAAATATGTGTCCGTGCCTCAGTGGCAAACCCCTTCAAATATAGTGTTCTGGGATACATTTTTATTAACATCTAATTTTTTTTCCAATGAAATTTCAAACATTACGTTTTCTTTAACGCAAATTGTATTGTTTATAACCAAAGACATAAAACAGAAGTTAACTTACATTATTCCACATTGTTCAAGATTAGTTTATTATTGTCTCAACTAGCTATTTGATCGTGTATCGAAACAGTTGTAATACGTTTGGTGCGCTCACTGACAAAACAATGGAAATGTATTAATTATGTTGGTAATCCTATTGTTAGTGTTGTTGTTAACATAACAAGTAATACTGTATCAATGAACATCATGTTATACGCGTATACAACAGATAATTAGCGCATGTTGGTTCAGCGAATTTCGTAAGCTGCTTTAAGAAAATGCGGTTTAGTTATTTACAATAATCTCCTTCCTTACTTTAGCACATTAGATTAGCACAGCCTGCTTAATATTATTGTTTAAAAAGAGATCTAGAAGCTTGAACTTTGGCATTCAACTAACTAATAGTGTTTTTAATAGGTTACATATTACTTGAATTCTTGTTAGCCCCTCCAGCTAAGCTGAATTGGGTCAGGAGTGGGTTTACGTCGGTAGTGTAATGGATGGGATTTGAACTCTCTCTTGATCGTAAGTCCAATGCCTTATATGTTGGGTAATGGCAGCATTTCGCTGCTGAGGTACTTGTATCGTCAAGATAAGCGATCTACAAGTATTTCATCGAAGAGGAATAGAAGTACAGTGTAATTAAAGCTAATCCATTCAGTCTGCTAACAATGGCAGATATACATTAAAGGAATCACGAGGTCTGCAGAAAGTTGAGAAGCAAGATGAATGAGGTAACTACGGATAGTCCTTCAATTAGGCGGTACTTACGTCATCTGTCAACAGTTGTCAGAATCCTGCACGGAATACTGTAAAGGTGCTTACATGACGTAAGTAGGTGGTGAAGGGTACTTGCATGAGTTAAAAACACGCGTAACTTGCATTCGGGGCTCGTGTTGCTCGTATACACAATGCATACAAACCATGCAAGTACTTCAAACTGCGCATGTTACCAGCGTAGTGAACAAGATTAATTAGTTTTAGCAATGAATAACACTCTATTAATTAACTGAACTTCAAAGGGTGTATCAAAGCCCATGTTACAGACGTTTGTTTGAAGAAAATCTTTTGAATATTACTTAGTAGATACTACACCAATGTCATTTTACAGGCATATAGATTTTGTATGGCAGTCGTAATATTCGCTTTTAATGGCAGAATGAAATAAATGCTTACAACTTCAGCAGATAAGAAATACACTTTTCCATTTTGAAAGGCAAAACAGCTGAGACAGTTGCTTAGCTGGCAGAGTAACATAGAAAGTATAAAATAGTCGAGCATTAACACGTATGCAATAAAACCTTGCCCGCAGCTTATACATTCCGATGACATTTATCACACATACGGCCTTTATACTCCGAGCCTTATTATAATATTAGTGTTATAAAGAGGAAACTTTATGAGGGATCTCGGGCAAATGGCGGCGCGGATTGATGAATCTAGTTAGGTGGCGAGGGATCTGATCCCTGGATTGTAAGTTATGCTTTACGTACATGAGAGCAAGAATATTACTATCTAATCCCTAGTAAAGTTTTAAGGGACACGTTAATTAAAGCGTTGACTGTCAACAACTTTTACTTGGAACGAGTATTTCTGAGTCTCATTAATGCCTCTGCTATGAGGATTCATAGTCCTTTCGTAGTTTTTCTAGCAGCGTATGTGCGGCTTTATTTTTTAGTTCTGATTTAGTAGTGGTTTCAATAATGTATTAATACTCTTCAATTATGTATTAATAATAATAATTACATACATTTTTATAAGTTTATGACTGTTGCCGAAAATGACATTACAGGATTCGTTTAGCTTTTTTTGATTTTGTTGGAATAAAACACATACTAAGGTCGTCGATCAAAATAACCCAAAAATAGGGAACATTTCATGTAATTTACAGTTGTTGAAATTGGTACTTAGAATAGTCGTCAACATAATTGAGGATTCTGGCTTGAAGCAAAGACTTTACTCGTTCCTCTTATCGACCCCGACGCATAACGGTCGATATGGAGGAGTGGACATTGTCGCTTTGAGTGCTCTACAAGATTCAAAACGATAGGACAGGTATGTAGCAGCAGACTACGTATTGCTGCAAATTCTTTTGTGGCAATTGTTTATATTCAGATATATAAGTACATACATAGTCTAACTAGCTAAGATCCCACTTAAGCATGCCTATTTCTGCTGTTTTGTTGTATTACTATATATCTTCATATCCCAGATCACAATACCAGATCTCTTATTAAATATCTTCGTAAATTACCCTAATAAAACTTTGCTCCACTCGAAACCCGGTATTTTATACACTGTTTTCGTATTCACTACTGCTGCGCCACGGTTCATAATGCTGGATATTCATTGACTTCTTTAGCACAAAGCTAAAAACTTTGTGCATAATAATATTTTTTATGTGGCTATATTAAGTTGACTTCTTTTATCGCAATTTATACCTGCACCTTGTATATCAATTCATTGTGGAACATTTTATTAACAACCATGCACAGTTTTCAATATTTATATGGAATTAAACAATATAAATGCAAAACAAAAAGTCTACATATGAAAAGTACGCAGGCAAAATTCATTTAAAATTCGAATGTATGAAATAAAAAAGTTTTACACTCAATCAGCCGTACGTACTTTTGTTGCTGTAATATTAACGAGTTATTTCGTTTGAATTGTTGTGTTTACTCTCTGATCTGAAATATCATATTAATTGGTGTGTTACTGCAAAGTTCAAATATCAACGGTGTTAATAATAGGGGTTAAAGTATGAAGTTGCCATTGTATAGTAATAGATATTTTGAATTGACATAAAATCTGCACGGTGTGAGATTTTCGAGTGCAACATTTTTAACATGATACTTTACTTATTCTTTTCAAAAATGTATAAAACACGATTTTCGACTTTCATTTGTTTTTTTTATTCAGCTTAGACGGGAATGGGAATGGCAATGGGAATTTTGAATACGAGTTCCGACGCGGAACTAACGCGGCAGAAACGGCTCGCAATGTCAAAGCTGCGTTGGAGAGGAGACTGCTAATGCGTTTTTGGTTTAACCGGTTTCGTAATGGAAACTTCGACTTGAAGAACGAACCACGTGGAAGACCGCCCACACAGGTGAATAACGCTGAATTGAAGGAGATGGTGGAAGCCGATCCGAATCAAGCTACCCAGGAATTAGCGGCATGGTTTAATGTTACCCTACCTACAATATTGGCTCATTTGCATCAAATCAATATGAAAAAAAAAGTATAATAAATAAATAAAAATGGGTGCCTCATGATTTGACTGATCTGCAGAAAGAAATGCGTGTTGAAACTTGTGTTGCCTTGTTGAATCGGTATAGAAATGAAGAAATATTGGATCGAATTTTTAAATGTGATGAAAAGTGGATTCTTTACGATAACCTTAAGCGAAAAATGCAATGGCTGACCCCAGGTCAAACGCCGCAATAGTGCTCTAAAGCAAAGCTTACCAATAAAAAGGAAATGGTAACTGTTTGGTGGTCTCTTCATGGCGTTATTCACTATAGCTTTCTCAGGTCTGGTCAAGCAATAACAGCAGATGTTTACTGTGCCGAACTTCGAACAATGATGGCGAAATTGGCAGTGAAACAGCCCCGGCTCGTGAATCGATCTTCAGCTTTATTGGCCCATGATAACGCAGGACCTCACACTGCACGAGAAACCGTTGTAACTCTACAGGAGCTACAGTTAGAAATCATACGTCATCCTCCGTACTCGCCAGACCTTGATCTAACGGACTATCATTTTCTTTGCGATTTGGACAATTTTCTACGTGATAAAAAATTTTCTTCCCAGGAGGCAGTACAAAATGCTTTCACACAGTTTGTCGAATCTAGATCCCCATCGTAAATGCATAAATAAACTTCCGTTTAGTTGGCAGCAATATACATCATTATCTATACAGATAATGAGGTTAAATATTTCGATTAAATAAATATATTATTATTCAGTACAAATCGGCAATTTCATACTTTACCCCCAAAAATGTTGCTTTATTAACATAATTATTATGAAATATAAATATTACTGATATTATTCATATGAAAAATTGTTTGTTTGTTTTGCTTCCACGCAGCATCGAATCGTTATGTTCTGCATAGAGAAAGAAAGAAAGGAAAATGTTTTATTTGAATTGCCATACATACATAATTAAAAAAAAACTATAATATATACAATTTAACAGGTGGTACATGGAGATCATATTAGACAACTGCGTCAGCTATTGTTGCAGTATAGATTACATCGCTGGTATTCTCGCAGGCCTACTTGCAATAATTTAGTACAAACCAATGCATAAGAAAATAAAACATACAAAAAATGATACAATATTATGTTATGCTACAAAACACTGCATCTGAAAACGACACATTAAAAAAATATATTACGATAAAACAAAGGAACAATATACTATGTAATGTGTTTCCGAACGCCACTTATACTTGAGAGACTGACACTACGCCATGATCATATTAAGTTACATCTGTTATGAATGTCAAGAAAGCGTCTACTAGAGTCGGATACGTAATAAAACATTACCGCTGCGTACGCGCAAATTAACAAAGTATACACTACAATACCACATTTATTATCAGATATATTTATACAATATGTTTTGTCATGATGGGTACCATCCACGTAAGTAAAGTTGCTGTACTTAGCTGTTATAAAGGTACGTAAAATTATAACAATGATTTTAGTTTGTTTATGTAAAAAATATGAGTACTCGACACTTGACACAGCTTAAACTAATTACGGAATGTATGCAATGTTTTTAAATTTCGCATAGGCGGCGGAAGGTAATTCCAGCAATGGGTTGCGGCGTATCTGAAATTACCCCTGAAAGCCGTGTTTCTTAGAGTGTCAAAATTATCGTATTAAATAAATCATCGTAAAACTATGATTCAAATAGATGTCAATATTAAACATTTAAAAACATTGTAAATAAAACATATTCTGCTATAGTAGTAGGAGTAGATATTATTTAGAAGGCTTTTATTTCACAGGGTCGTAATTGTTCTGCAGGATGAATGTGCGAGCAAACCCTGCGCCCCGGCCATAGTCCGTGTGAAGGAATATAACATAACCCCCCCCCCCCCCTGCCTCTGCGGAGGAGTATGAGTCACAGCATTTCGCCACGTAAAAAAAATGGTCGTAATACTTAACTTATGTTATTCACTTAATAAAAATCCGTAATGTCAATCTCTGATACGTAATAATCAAGTTTCTTAAAGCATTAATAAGCTATTATTTTACAAAGAAGGCTTTTACGCATTTTGAAGCTACAACCTTTAACTAGTAGTAGCTGATAATATACCTATATTTCCTAAAAAATCCCAAAATACCGGCAATTTTTTAAATTATAAATACTAATTTATTTTTGAGTATAGTATGAGTTATTCTACATACTGTTTACATTTACTATCTTATTTAAGCAAAAAGTGGTTTGCTAATTAGTGGTTTACATAAAAACCAGAAGCTCAAATATCTACACACGACGAATTTTACCATTTATCTATAAATATTGTACGTAAAAGCTGATTTCATAGCCGTGCTTCATACACTATTATAAATGTATGTGCCTATCCGTAACTTCACATGCAACTACGTCTGGGTTGCTGACCTGTGACGATGGACATACTGCAAAATCATCAATATTGTACACAAAGTCGCAGCTGTATAACCCCGAATGGGCTGGCAGAGTGTATTTCATCCAAATTTCACTGGGAGCTATGTTTTTAGTTACCATGTTATAGACGGCAAGCTATTTGCCGAGCACTATTGCAGGCTTCATGTTGCTGTTGAGAATTTTGTAATAGATAAACCTAGAATACTGTCTGACTAGGGCATCCCACCGTCTTGGGTTCGATTCCGGTCATTCTTACGATAGGAGAGATAGATCGACCTTGCGGTCCATTGGCATAATATTATTTAATAAGTGCTATGGTGGACCATAGCATAGGCATGGGAGGGCCCTGGTTAGATTAATAATAATGTCAATAAACTGCTACAATATTCTTTGCAAGGCAGTGGGTTGGCCAGCATCGGGACATATAAATCAGCAAATAATTGGTTATCCGCATTATTTGATGTACGCAAAACCCACTGCTGTGACATCTTAAAATAATTAATTGTCAGTTCACGTGAATGTGCACAAGGAAACACATTTAGATCAATATGTGAAATATTAATATCGAGACTCTCGAATATAACGTTTCCGCATTTTGCCAAGCCGTTACTCGATTAAAGGTTTGACAATAGGTTACTTTTTAGCGACACTAAACAAGAAAATCCTTTTTCCTTTAATAACTCACAAAGACGCAAATCTTATTACTTTAAAGAAATGAAAAAAGGAAGAGTTTTATTACAAATCCGAGCTTAAAACAGGTTAAGTTTTATATCTGAGTCGCTTTTCAGTTTGCAAATGTTTAATATCTTGTTTATTTCATTGAAATAGCAATCGTTAAGACGAAGACGACCTGTCCGACGGTTAGCGTAATGTGTAATATTGTCAACACTTCAATAATTTGTCTAATAGTGCCAGGAAAAGCGGCAATAATCAGCAAAGGTGTTCTTGCTGGAAGAATAACGACGCTTGACAGACTCTGGAAATCCTATTCAATGAAGAAATACCACAAAATGTATTTAGTTGACTATGCCAAATAACTCTTTGTTTTTATTTTCAGAAGAGGATTACAGTAAGAAGATAGTTCTCTTGTCGCGTATCTTCAGGTTTATGAAGAAACGCTGCTGTGAAGCTCTATTAACATTACGTAAGAATTTGTATCCTCTATGATACTAATTTCAAAGCTATTTTGGCTAGTTTGCCTCTGTCTAATACCAAAACCTTAACATCAAATTATCGATATAATATTTACATGATTTTGACACGTTGTTTTACAATCAAACTATCTGTAATCTGCAGTTTATATTAACAACCAATAATAGCTAATACTGTTTTTACAGGCTCACCGAATCACAACACGCATTTAAATTTGCTGCGGTACATTACCTTGTGTTAGGAGCTTACCCTAATGCGCAAGTGTAAGCTGTTTAGAGTGCTAACGTTAGAACGATAGTGGAACTGCCTAAATGTGCGGTCGATTGTATCACTTCGTAGCTCTTTGTGGCGCGATGGCTCAGAACAAATGGTTTAATTGCGCCACCACAAGAAATCAAGCGTTCATCACTTCTGTCAACCGAATGAATGTGGATCATTAGATACGATTGTGATTATTATTGTTTTAGTCTTTATAACTTCTTAATAGGCTTGAGCGTTTTTATCTTACATTTTACACAAGGACGCCTGTAGTATATGCGTGTTTTTGTTTATGAAGAATAATAATTTGGAGATAAAAATACGACAAAGGCAAAAAAAAAATGTTTAAAATTGTTAAAATTGCATATTTTAATTTGAATAGTATTATCTATTCATGTCCGCATGAGAAATTTTTACTGTCTTTGTCATAGGACATGGTGCAATAAAAAAACAGTTTAAAAATGTCAGAACTAGTTCCAGCACCATATTATATTCTACGACGAAACTAATGTCTTTATATGCATGTAAACAGGATATTCGAAAACAGCAAACAACCATAAAGCAAGGGTTGGTCGAAACATTGCTAAGATCGAAATGAATTGTCCAAAAGTATTATAGGTATATTGTTAGCATATCCTAAGTAATATCATAATACATTATACTTGTAAAACTGTATAATGCTTATATTACTGTTTCATTTCTGACAGAAGTGGGTTATGTAACAGGGACAATTTATTCGGAAAATACTATATAGTTTATATTACGAGAAAATGTCACTAGCAGAGTCTTTTGACATAAGGTTTGCCTGTATAATATATATTTTTAGTACTGTACGAATTACTTTTGTATGTGTTTAATAAATACACTTATATAATTTAGCGCACAGCACAGTACTCTGTGCGTGCATAGTAATTAGCTGCATGATTTTGTAACATACATCAATAAAATTGATATAAAAGAAACCCAAAAATAAAGATAAGAGATATTCTCAATCACTCACCTTTATTAGCCGAACTGAACAGTTGGTAGAATTTAATCAAACTTCTCGGTGCCGGCACAATGCACCCGATCAAAGGAACTTTTAATTTAGTTGTTATCACGAAAAGACAGGTGAATCTGTAACAAGTGAAAAAAATATTTTATCTACTCTTTATAACACAGATATAAACTAAATTTACAAAGTCAATTTTTAAACAAGATTAAGTCAAAGTTTTGTAATTGAATTTTAGAAGTGCAAAAGAGGTTTTTATTAAAATTGAGCTTGTAGATACAATTATGAATAGACAGTATCTAGTGTGCACAGGCCCATTTTCTTAAGTAATAGTTGTAGTCATTTGGTTTTCTCATATCATTTAGATGAATAATTTCTTTCTGAATATTTGAGATTGATTTATACGTAAGACTTTTAAAGTTTTATTTTATTGGCAGTAACGTAATTTTCTATTGAATAGTATTTATCAAACATGAAAGAGCAATTTATTATTGCGGTCGCTTAAATCAACGTAATAGCAGAAAAAAATATATATATGTCTACTTAAAACTTCAGGTTAAAACAAAAGCCCATTAAATCAAACAGTTAATAAAATTAAACGGTTTGTCAAGAATGACTGAGAGCAGTTTAGATCATTAGTGAAGACAAGCTCCACATTCAATTTATCAAGCTTGTGAGCATTTAGCACAATGATAATTTGTTTAGATTTCGAGATTATCTTTGCAATGCACACGAACGCTGGCTTGCTATTTTATTTGTTCATGAGTCATATTAATTTGTTTTATTTATATTATAATTGTCCTAAGTTTGTGTACGTACATTCTAATGGTATATATATATATATATATATATATGTATGTATATATATACTATAATTCTTCATATATATAGAATTGTTCTTAGTCTAGTAAGTCCAAGAGTTCACTTTTGGTTATATTTTCATTTACTTTTTGTAATTCTAATAGTTGGTAAATTAAGTCAGCAAGTTACAATATCATAAGGACTCAAAATATAAATTTTGTAATTATTATTTGATTATGACCATAACAACAACATACACTTTATTTATTTATTTAATTTTTATTCATTTATTTATTTATTAGGGATAAACAAACCGTTAAACATTATCCTTAATCTAATTAGCTTAAATAATTACATGGAAGTTAATTTGCACTCACACCGTTATATTTATGTATGGTAATATTTTTTATTATTGTCAAAATTATTGAAACGTTTAATGAAATATGTAGATTGTAGAGCATATAAGTTACCGTTCTTATGCAAATATGATCAAAATGCTCTAATACAACAAAAATACTGAATAAAAATATTCAGAGTTTTATTTCGAGATCCTTACCTTTATTAGTTTCACTGCGCTGTTTAGATTTCCCTAATCTGCTTTCTGATTAAATGCAAGTCAATCCTCACATATGAATTACTGGTATTCGTATACAAGAATCAAACAAAGCAATCCTGATTTACTAGAAATATGCACTTCGCACTGGAATTACACCCGCCAGTTCTATTTCCAGTCGGAACTCATAGACATTCCTGTCTAATATATTAAAATAGACGTATTACAAATACACGGAGCGCATAAATCAATTTATTGTTGAAACAACACCGTGGCTGCTACCGGCGTGTGGGTGAATTGTGAAAATACGAAACAAATGAAGACGCCCGACCAATGTTTTGCACAATTTGTACTCGTCTGAAGAGGCTTGAGGTTATGTTCGACTGTTGTATATGGCAAATAAATAAATAAGCAACAATATTTTTATATACCTAATTTGTTTTTTCATTCTTGTTCGTCTTTGACATGTGACATTTAGTTCAGATTAATTTATGTAACAGGTTTATAGAATTATTATCATAAATAAGGATTTAGAATGTTTATGTATTTACTGTCTGTTTTATACAAAAATAGCGTCTTTAACATTTTAAATAGCATTGAAATGTTAAAGACTGTACCTATTTTATATGTTTTACTTATTATTATATCTGTCACGTTGCAAGCGATTTCTGAGTATTATCACAAAACCCTTCACAATTTTTTTTTAATTCGTCTCTCTTTTTACCACGTTTTTATAGGTATGTGGCGGGGGTATCTATAAGCATTAACACAAGGTTTTAAACGAATATCCAGTCGGAACAACCATATATTTCTGCTACTGTTATTACTAATCTATCGTTATCGTGAAATAAAGTGTTTCAACAACTGTATCTTTCTTGTTTTTATTTAACAACAAAACATCAAGTAACTTTATTTGGAATATTCTCTGTTCTTTTGTTTAAGATGTGCGATACTAACTGCTGTTTGACAGATATTGTTCAAAGTCACGCAATCGTATGCCTTGGTAGAACACGATATTGTAATAAACGGGTGGTTGCTAAACGTCTCTGATAAATACTGATAGCTGTATCAGCATTTACAGCCTAGTAATACAATCGTTAAAAGGAACTTGCAGGCGTTAGCTTTCAATTTATTGGTCTGTGCGATACAAGTATACAAACCAGCTTAAGTGACATAATTTTGTCCTAAGTGACTATTGAAGCTTTGTATGCGGTACTGTGAAAGTGATCCTACATAGAAGTCAATTATGCCAAATGACATTTAGAACTCCGTGATTACCTGCACAAATATAGTAATCAACGTGAAAGTTGTGCTTGAGGTCTCGGATTCGATAAAAAATTATCATGACGGAAAACTATTTAAGCATAATATGCAAAAACACGATTGATGTTGTAAAAGTATATCCAACAGAATAAATGGACGAGTTATATTTATATTATTAATACTTTTAGCCTGCATAAATATTATAGACCAGGCGGACTTGTAGGTACACAAAAGGTCTTGAATGTAATCGCTACATGAGATTGATAGTTTCTAAAAGCAAGCTATGTGTTATATTTAGTATGCGTCTTTATCCGCGTGAAGCCCATGGAAACGTATATTGAGACAAGAAACGTTATGTGTTAATCCAGGTAATGGTCTATTGGTGTGCCAATTTTCATCTAAATCCGTTTAACGGTTTATGTGTGATTGAATAACTGACATCCAAGTATAAAAACAATATACAACATTTTACGTTTATAATTTTGGTAGTACTTGATTTAGAAAGTCATTGCAAATTAAAAGCGATTGATCAATCAAGTCAAGCTTTAGACAGGCGACCACTAATTGCATAAGATACCACTTTACGTTAGAGCACGTTAAGCCGCTACTTAGAATTATAAGCATCCTCTTTGGGCATGAAAGGGTCTTGATTATGCATTGAATGATATTGAGAGGTCAGAAAACGTTTGAAACTGTATCTATTATAGACTAACTGTAGGCTATTAAGTTTTAAAGATCAATCTGTACCACTGAGTGAATATGACCTTTAGACAATCATATAGCTGAGTTGCCTACTCAACCATAATTGCTTGGTGCTGCAGCTGTAGTAAAAGCACCTGCTGTGCTTGCAGGCTTAGGTTTAATTTCGATTCCAAAATATTATTAGGTATTTCAACCGAAAAAGCCCATAGTGGGCGAAATGTATGTATATTGTTACCGTTATATACAGTTCCGCCTACCCCTTTAGGGAGGCGTACGACTATATGTGAATGACCTTTCTAATATTCAGTTCACTACATACGAATGCAGTCCCGTCTAAATATATTGCGGTATAAAAAAGGCCCTACTGAATTCATCATTTACCGTTCACGTAGGTCAAATTAGGTAACAGAATTTAACTTCGTGTGTTCTCCCATTTCCAGCTCGGTATGGAACCAAATGGTTCGGACACGAATAGAGAGCTCAAAGGCTTTACTTGAAGGTAAACATTTACTTATTTATTTGTCTGGGCGCTACGGGAATACTAATTCAGTTCTACGAGAGTTCTAAGAAAGCTCTGGGACTGTAAGAGGTTTATTTAAATCTACGTTTTTGGCCTCCTACAGGCGTAAATCGAAAAATTGTAAACAACAAAACCGCGTACAGTGAACACGGCTGTTCACTATTTTTCTTTACAAATGCTACAATTATCTGTTCATTAACTAATGAACGGATATTTGTAGCATTTGTATAAATGCAATACTGTTTGCGCTTTGTTCGGCAAACGTCGAAAGTACAACACCGGCCTTGGATTATACAATGACGTACTAAAGCTTTTAGTTATCAAGTTATGCATTAGCTAGTACCGTTTGTAGTTTATCCAATATGTGTTCGTCGAGATTTATCACTGCATTCACGTATCTCTCCGTTGCGAGTAATGAATTCTGTGAGTGAATCTCGGATAATGTAATGCAGGGTTTCAAATTTGAAATAGACGTACTAAGGAGGTTGTACTATGATAACACGAATGTAAGCAATACAAATGGCGGTCGCTAATGTGTTCTGATTCGAAACAGGTGTTTTTGTATTTTAAGAAATTAACTGCTTGCTTATTAGAGTAAATGTAAATGTCAATTAATACTATGATTGCAACTGGAAATGGATTGAAGTTAAAAATTGTAACCTTAAGGAAGATGAAGTGTGAGGCGATGCGAGTTTTAAATTAAACAGGATGTAACGGTAAGGTATGGTCATATTTTAGAGTCTTAAAATATTGATATTGAATAATGATTTATAAGTTTCAAGTGGATACCTGCCATTAGTATTAATTCCTGTATCGCAGTGGACCTTACAAACATTCAAACAACAGACACAAAGAACTCCTAGAGTCAGAACAGCTATTTGTGGATCAGACAAATGTTCGTCCCATGTTGGGAATCGAACCCACAATGCTCGGCGCAGTGGCAGCTGCGAGCTTCGATCGTGAGCTAAGAAAAATGTACTTTGTATGTTTGACCACGAAAGCTTTTCTCCTTAGGAACTGTTACCATTGTATACATTTACAATTGTACAAATGATTAAGCGGGCGATGACACCTAACCTAAATATAGTGTAGTTGTAAACAACTGAAATATTTATATTTTAGTTTTATTGCAATATTTTGCCAGAGCACATAGTTAAATTTAATAAACAGAGTTTAGTTTAGTTTAGTTTAGCTTTTACAGGTTACTAGACCAGTATCATTATTTTTTTTTATATTTTGTCGAGATGCGTTGTGTATCCTTACTTCTAACAGCACCAACAGATTTTATACCTGTCAATTCCAAATACACAAGAAATAACTCCGTTATTCTGTTATTCTGAAACGTAACTCAGCTTTGGATACCACCAGAGATAACTCGCACAAATTGTTTTGTTCGCTCTCTGATTCTAAGAATCAACTTTGATAACCTTACTAATGGCATGATGCCTTTGAATACGAGCTTTGTGACTAGTAACTACAATTTTGCTAAACACAGGAACTTTGACTTCCGACCCGAAAGGATTCTGTTGTGTGCGGATGTTCTAGTCCCTAGTTTGGCCTATTATAGACCGGGCGTCGGAAATATTAAGAAGTGTTTACGTAAAACAGCGAACTGTTAAGGTAATACTTGTTCTGCTAAGTAGATCACTGTTCAGATAGAAGGAAAGATAAAATACAATTGAAGAGTAGAGCTATTGGAGCCATCGCAAACAGTTCAACATCGAATGCTGAAGAAATCTGTGTAGTTTTATTTAGCCGAGGTTATTTCTCTATTTTGGACACATTGTTGTTTCTGTAAAATTTAAACAGGAAGAAATTGCACACTGCTTGATTTGAACTGCATCGAAGCTTAGATCTTAAGGTTGGTTGATGTACTTGCTCTCGAGCTTATGCCAGCAGCATTGTCAACGAAGTAATAATACAACCAATAAAACTAATGATAGCTACGTTTGGTGAACTTCTTGGTATGCTTTCTGTAAAAATGAAGCCAGGTCAAAATTAAAGACTTGGTATCAAAAGTTCTCGATTGCTCTCTTATGGATACATATTTGCGTAACAACATCATTGCTATATTGTCGGTATTGGTGCCATATAAACGTTATTTTTAGTAAGTAGTAGTATTTTATGCTGTGGTCCTGCCTCGCTTGATTAGCACGCTTTAGTATTCATCAAAAATGTAATAACAAGCAACAGTAGGTACTTTATGAACTAATGCATTGATATTTTATACATGCATATGTCTATAAAATCAAGTCTGCAGTTTTCTCAGGGAAAATTCAACGCTATTTATGATCATGATATGTATAATAGCACTATGAATAAATAAATAATAAATTTTAACATTCCAATAAATATAAAATTGACCTCTCTCTAGGCAATAACAATATTACCTGCATTCATATTTTACATACAAGTTGGCAAGATACACCTGGTTGTGGCGTTATAATATTGATATGCATGTTGGCCAAACGACGTGCACTTAAATGTTGAAATGAAACTAGGTGAACTAAGAAATGAGCACTTTTATTGCTTACGATTGTTGGTAAATAATCTTATACTCCATTAAACAGCTCTGTGAAGTATATTGCCGTAATATCTTTATTAGAATGCTTGGAACTGCACATAACTATGCCCATTAAATCACCATTCCTGCTTTTTAGAGTTCCATTACGTTCAACATACGGCGCCTTATAGAAATTATGATCAATGCAGGAGGGACTTGTTTTATCAGCAATAGTAAAAATTTGTATGGTCAGTCAAAAGAAATCAAGTCAATTTGCTCAAATTTTAACCGGTCGTATTCCGCCGGCTCGCATACGAGCCGGCAGATTTGTACGGCTATTCGTAGCCAATAGGCAATCAGTTTTGATCGGTAAGGTTGGTAATATACGGTTTTAAGCGAAGGCGGCGCGCGGCGTTTTGGCGCCAATTTGGTGGCTCGCATGCGAGCCACCGGCCTACGACGGGTACAAATCTGCCGGCTGGTATGCGAGCCGGCGGAATACGACCGGTTAAGATAATTTTATAATTTTACGTTATTTTAGTCTAAACAACAGGACTTAGTAACATTTTATAGACTGAAACAACTTATAATTATAAAATATTTTAAAACGGTAATGGATTTTCGTATTTTATTTTATAATTAAAATCGATATCTTTTGATTTTAATAAATAAAGTTATTTTTTACCAACATATACTAGACTATTCAAGTGAGCAAAACATATTAACTTTACCATTACGTTATGTCGTATAGCTATTCATGCAGACTGCAACTTTTGTTAAGGTTGATATAGAAAATTGTCACTAATACTGGTGCGCACGCTTCTCTTTGAGTACACTTTATCCACAATAAGTGCTATTAAATCAGAATGACCTCGCACAAATATCCGAGAGTCTATTGCTAACTCGATCAACTCAGTCCACGTGTCAGTTTGTTTGATGTCGTCACTCGTCACTGACGTCAAAATAAGAGCGTTTAGTACTCATGCACTAGCTACGTCAAACTATCACTGGTATTGGTATTGGTCAAATGAGCTTGAATGACTTCATTTATTAAATTGTATAGACGTCAGAATTATTTAAATTTTATGGCTACGTGGCGGTTTGCTTTAAATGACCACACCAGGCAAACATTTTAGTATTCCTTAAATAGTTATTACTAATCTGGTATTAATTTTATCTGTTTCAATATTTGTGGATACTGTTTTTTAAGTTTACTCTGATTATCGAATGAGTATAGATATATGGCTGCCCCACATATTGGTCTAAACCACATATTATAAACTTTGCGACTAACATTGACATACAATCGATTAGGTACCTGATCAACGTTGAAAGTGCAGCGCAAACTGACACAAATAGGACTCTTTTTCTCATAAAGGTTGTTGGATATGCGACCACGTGTAAAACATGTCATGTTTTTGAACGCACACGCCATCTTAGATGTCATCATTACCACCATTGCAATCGCAACGTGATCATTTCACCATGTCCTCCGCTTAACGGAAACTAAATTGCCTTGCCAAGAGCTTAAAACAAACAGAAAGTTAAACAATAACAAGGGGAAGCCGCCGCTATCTATTGTGATACAATTAATTTTCCTTGTTACATAACGTTCCTTCAAAACACTAAACTTTTAGAGAGTGTCCCGGATACGTACATATCTGAAGTTACCGAGGCTTTTTCCACAGATAGAGGAGAACAAAATGTTTCCATGTGGACAGAAAAAGTATTAGTCCTTACTTCCGTTTCCGTCTTGTAACATTGATAAGGGGAAAATGTATAAAGAGGAATATGTATATTTGAAAATAATGACTACGACGACAGGGACGCAAGCGCAAACGTGAGCTCGTGTTAATATTATTACTTGAGTAATAGGACAACATTAAAATGATTTATGACAACAAAGATTTTTTGACTATGTTTTCATCACATCGTAAATGTTAGTCTGTTTATTACGCGTTCGTAGCTAAACGATGGCTAAGTCTAGTTCGGTAAAAGTTTGTACTGAGACAGAGGATTGCGCCTTAGGAGAGCTCTTACCTAAGAAAGGACATAGTCTACTTTATAAAACAAAATCAATGTCATGGTTAATAGCTAGCAAGTAATACATTGTCATATCCAATTTTGAGAGGAGAAAAAAGCATTGGGATCCGATTAATAGATCTATTTCTAAATCCAAAACTTACGATCGTATTAAATCAATTGAACTTGGATAAACACTGGACATCGGCTAAAGCATTTAGTATTTATATATAGTTATAAATAGTTCGGTTAACGAATAAAAAGCTTCATTTTAAAGATATATACCACATCGTATGTGTACACTACAAACTGTCTTTATTCAATAGACAGTAAAATATTAATTCGATGAGTACACATGAATACTTCTAAATTGTAAAAAATCATTTACAATTTAGGTATATAGTACAGTTATGATAAATAGTATAGAGGTATAGGCAGAGACTGGTGATGACAAGCTTCCAGTTTATTACCTTCATAATGTTCTTTATGCACGCTCGTCGAAAAGAAAAATGAAAAGTAAATGATGTCTGGCACCATAAAAAAATTATATACCTATCAAAATCGATAGACCACTTTTTTAGGGTTAACTTGTATGGTCAAGAAGATAAATATACATTTCAAGCGTAAGGGACTGTAATAAATTATTAAAAATGTAATAACATTATTAAAAATTATTATTATTATTCTAAAGTAGCATGCATTGCTTTTTCTATATAACTACTTAGCACAACGGTTAAATATAACATTCGGATGGTCCAGATGCATTAAAGCCGACTTTTATTTTTCAAACCTAAATCTCATCAATTAGCCTGCAACCAGATAACGATAAAATCTTTCTGTTTATACCCAAAGGTCCGAACGTTACCCAAATGATTAAACCTGCAAATTTGAATTTATGAGCATTCAATTTTACCTAAATTAGCAAAAAGTTTATCCGTACTATTTTTTTCACTGGAATAAATAAGAATAGAAAGCAGAATGAGAATAGGAAGAAGAATAAAAATATTTGTTTGATAATAAAATATACCAAACTTACAAAAATATAGATTTAAGACATACAAGTTGTTTTATTTTATTACCTTGTACTTTTCTATGCGTCTTTAGTACCTACACTTTTTTTATTTGTAAGTGTGGGTCGCGTGCCTTGCCTAGGTTTGCCAACTGGCGACCAGCCGTAAAATTTAAATGTCACTCATGAATATCATCGTAGCCATCAATAATTATAAAATGTGCTCTGTTTAACTATGCCATTACAGTGCACGGGCTTCTTAGTATCAGGCCAGTGTGGCGCACTATGGCTTATATCCCAGGACACTGTCCTAGTATATTTTGGTAGACTTCTCATAACATCTTATCCCTATCTTTAAGAATATTATGGAGAACTTCCAAACATTCAGATGCATTCATTACGATGTTTTTCTTTACCGTTAAAAAGTGAGTCTTAATTTACAATATAAGATGCATTTCTCTTCAAAAAGTCTGATTCTATGCATTGAAGTGTACCGCGGCATCGCCAGTAGACTATTATTGACATATAATAGGTAATTAAATATTGTACTAAGAATAAGCAAGCAAAAAAAAAAATTAAATTTACGTTGCACCTACTTGGAGAACTCTTGTGCAGTATGTTGCTATATTCCTACTATAAGATTTTTTAAGTTCTCATTAGATTATCAAGATGAAAAAATTCATTGGTTAGGTTGTCCACTATTGGCGAAGATACATTGCGCGAAATTTGATACATTTTTAGCGAGACTGAAAATATGTTGGATGGAACTGTATGGCTCAGAGACATGGATATTGACACAAAGGGACAGAGAGATATTAGAAGCGTTTGAAATGTTGTGATGGCGTAGGATGGAAAGAATAAGTTGGACTGAAAGAAAAACAAATGAGGAAGTTTTAAATATGGTAAAGGAAAAGAGACATATTCTAAAAACAATAGATAACAGAAGAGGGAAAATGTTGGGCCACTTAATACGACATGACACTTTTATAAGATACATCTTGAAAGGAAAAATAGAAGACAGAAGGGGAAGAGGAAGGCCAAGGAGGACGTTCATAGATCAAGTGAAAGAAAAGGTAAAAGTTACGTCGTATCAAGAAGTCAAAGCGCTGGCTGAAGATAGGACATTATGGAAGATAAGCCACCGACAAGAGCTTGGCTCTTAAATTGAAGATGGAACTTGGATTGAATTTGGAATTTAAAACACTTGATAGTTCTGATTACAAAACGGTCTCATTAAACGTTGTTTGTGAATTATTAAAATGTCAAGGTTTGTAACGAGCTGAATATTTTTCATTATACGTATGTTAATAACCGTATCAGAAAGGGATTAATTTCTAAAGAAAATTGTTCTTATTGATAAGCATATTTAAAACAATATTCTTGCGAAACTATTTTATGTTACACTAATTCAACTTATATCATAACTGGCTCTTTTTACTACTTCTGTCAGTGTAATCTATTAATGGTAAACAAATGGGCAATTTGTTAACAATTAATAGAATAGATAAATACCTATTTGGAATTATTTGCTACATTTGAACCAAATTTAAATGATAAAAGAAACGTTTGCGTCAATGGGTTCCGTTTATGTAAATATGCTGTTTGTAACAAACGTTGGTAAAATAGATATAGTAACGAAATTTTTATGGTATATTTTAAAATAGCAACTCACGCTTTTGGAATAATTTCTGAGTCGCGGGTGACTAAACAAGCATTCAAAACGTACACAAAGTACACCTAGACTCGGAACAATCATTTGTGTATCACATCTCATTTTTATACGTAAATATATAAACAGAGGAACGACATTTTATGGCGGCTGTACACTCTCGTCGAGGGAATACGAGGCATAACGAGTGTGAGAGTGTACATGCTACATTCGCCTTGTCTCGTTTTGTCTCACCTCGCCTCGCCTGCTCTCCGTTCCGAGTTGGTTTTTTAAGCGCGAGTCAAAGGGTCTCGCTTCTTCTCGCGAGGCGACGCGAGTGCATCGCTGTACATTCTCGCATCGCTAAGTTTAGCGCAAGCGTTTGAACCGCAAATACGTCTGATTTTATTTGTTCTTACTTTGTGTATGTTATTGGAATATGTGGAATAACGAAACTGAAATAAACTTTCTGGAAATTTATCAAACCGAACTAATACTGTGGGAACCAACGCACCGGTTTCACAAAGATGCGTGGGTTCGAATTTCTGAACAAACTGGCTTTTCTATTGATGAATTGAAGAAAAAGAAAACTTCGTTTATGGCAACATACAGAGGGACAAGGGACAAGGGAAGGGACATCAAAGCTTCAGATAGTAGAGCCAAGCTGGTTACACACCACACAAGAATGGGCCGGCTCGACCGGGGAAGTACTGCCCTCACACAGAAAATCGACGTGAAACAGCAGTGTTTCACTGCTGTGTTTCGTTTGGTGAATGAGAGCGCCGGAGGCCTAAGCATGAGGTGACGATTCTCGCAGCTTATGAGGGACCTGCAGAGTATCCGTAGAGTCATTGTGTGTGTGGCGCGAGTCAATCCGACGGCCAGGGAGAGCCGTAGAAACGGTGCTCTGCCGGCTGCCCGCGGTATAGTCCAGAGGCCCAACCGAGTCTAACCAACTTAGTTGGCTGCCTCATCATGCCGCGCATAATCTCGATGTGGCTAGTCGTGCCAAATGGTGACCGAAGGGTGAGGCCCGGCGACCACTTTCAGGAGGATACGGGGTCCTTCCGTCCGTCGGATCGGCTATCACCATAACACACAGTAATATGACGAAACTTGCTCTGTGTCTTGCTCCACTTTGCTGCGAGAACAGCCACCTCTTTATTTTTTCACGCTTCCCCTTCCTTTCACTCTATGGCAGTACGAACAAAGCATTGTCGTTCAACAGCTTCCTCTTCCTGTGTCGTGGAGTTCATCAACATCAGACGATTCCACGCTAACCTTAACGCCATCCATCAACACCTGGAGACGGCTCGGCCGGCAATGCTTTTTCTAACGGAGACACAAATACAGTGCAATATCCTGCAGACAAAAACTACCTACCTACCCGACTACGTGCTAGAGGAGTGTTTCCTCGCGAAAGCCGGGGTATGCTTGTTTGTTAGGGCAGATATTTGCTGTCACTGTCTACACTGCCTAGAGGACCCTTCCTTCTCTGTCCTTTGGGTACACGTAGATCATGGCTCCTTTAGTCAAATCTACATGTGCCTCTACCAATCCCATTCAGGAGCCACTGAGACAACTCGACTCTTCGATTACCTGAGTCAGGCGGCAGACGACGCGCAGGAGCGGTTTCCGAACGCTGAGTTGGTGTTCTCAGGAGATTTCAATGCCCACCAAGAGATCTGGTTGGGTTCTCCCAAAAGATACCACGCGGGACAAACTGCCCATGCGTTCGCTCTCACGCATGACCTGTCTCAACTGGTACTCCAGCCCACCCGGATACCGGACATTGTAGGTCAGGCGCCATCTCTGCTCGATCTGCTGCTGACGAGTAACCCGAACCAGTACAGTGTGTCGATTTGTGCCTCTCTGGGCACCTCAGACCACTATCTGATTTGTACCACAACTGTTGTTGTTACGCCCCCACGACACGAGGAGGCAAGACGACGACTGTGGCACTACTCGTCAACAGACTGGGATGGAATGCGGTAGTACTTCGCATCCATCCATTGGGCTCAATGCTGCTATGAAAACAGGGATCCACTAGAGAACGCTACTGCTGTCACTGGTGAAATCCTAGGTCCTTTAAGCGGGGCGTGAAAAAGCACCTTCTCAGGCCGTCAAAGTAGAGACCTCAACATCGCCTTGGCGGTGTGGAGGCCACTATTCTTAGTCCACATGACTGCTTACTATCAAGAGAAGTGTGGTAATCCAGACGAGCAAAAAAAAGAAAAAAAGTTAAGAAACGACAAACACAATAAACCAAGTAAGTATTATTTATTTTAAAAAAACACATTTTCATCTAATATCAGCAAATAAGAATTTGTAGTCATGATCTACTTGGGCCCGAAGCACGATGCTAAAATTTTTCTTGTAGTTATAATACTCTGACCCACTATATGCTGGGCTTTGAATAACAATGTGCTTTCCGTCAATAGAACCGACGCAGCGAGGAATATTATTTCTGAAACCATCTTCTACTTATAGCCATGATTCTGGATTTGACGGCATCTGTAAAGAAAAATATATGAATTAGTATGTTTTGCTTGTTGTTACAGAATAACCAGTCCTCTATAAGTCAAGAGTCAGGTAATATTGAAGCGAATGTCGATGAGAATTATATAGAAAGTAAAGAGCTTATTGCCGTAAGACCTGTGACACAACGACGAATCAGAAAAACACATGATAGATGCCGTAACTACTTTAAATAAAGTTCTACAAAAACAAGAGCTCTTCTTGTTTTTTTGGAAGATGATTGCGATCGATATGGTAAAATCTTAGCTAACAAGTTAAAAAAACTGCCTGATTTAGAACGGATGCAATTAATGTGGAAAACAGATGGCTTGTACATTAAAAAAAATTCAAAGGAAACCCTTTTCTGCAGCAAATCGCTAATTTGTTTCATCTCTCTGCCCTTCACCTACATCATATTTATCATGTTCAGCATATTCAGAACCGATTTTATCACAAAGAATAATTCCACCCCGTGCTTCTTCATCTTATTCTGTACCTTCACCTGTTTTGAATTATAGGTGACACTTCAGTTATTAGTATACCATAGTCAACTCAGCAAATACCACCGAATTTAATTAGTGTTTTATCTAATAAAGTATTTGTTCCTGCAAAACTTCCTGTTGCACACTCTGATGATAATAATATTGTCAACAAAGCTTTTTTTCATGCGATGCATAGATTTGATGTTTAAGTTAATTTCATGTTTCTGATTAATGCAGGATAATCGTTAGTCACGGTATTCAAGTTTTTAATAAAGTTGATTGTTCCTTAATTGTTTTTATGATCATGTTGTTAATTAATAGAAGACACGTTGTTTCAAGTAAAGTCATTCACGTTTAATTATACTTAAAAAGTTTATATCGTTATTATGAATAAATAGTGATTAATAATTATATGTAGATATTTTATTGACCCACCTTTATTTCATCTTTCAACACTTCATTCAATGCTGCACAGACTTCAGGTACTATTCTCGATATCAAACAACTAGATATCTTAAAAAGATAATAAAGACTCTCGAAGCTGTCACCAGAAGCCAAAAACCTCAATGTAATCGCAAGACGTATTTTTGCTGGAATAGCATGTCGTAATTGAGTATCTTGTTTGGCTATAAAGGGCTCTACTTTGTTCAATAAATACTCGAAGTATGTTGAGGACATCCTTGTAAATTTTCTAAATTCATCGGAAGGTTCTGCTATTAATTCAGCTAACTGAGTTTCCATTGTAGCCCTGGAAAAATGAAATTGTGTTAAAGTAGCCATAAAACCAAGTTAAGCTCGTATATATATAGCGCTTAACGTCTCTGCTTACCGTGTTCTATTTCGATGCATAGTGAGCATCCACCATCTCCGTTTACGCCAGTGTTTTTAATTTGTTTTGTTTGGTATATATGCACATAATTATAATAACTGATAGCAAATAGGGTAACAGCTGCCGCAACTTTTAACGCGTCCATCTTCTCGGCGTTCACAATCATACTGAACGAACGAGAGTGTAGTAACGAGTGCGACCCTGTAAGTCGCACTCGTTACTCGACTTCTCGCGCGAATGCTCTCGGCGAAACATGGCGAGAGCACTCGCGCAAGGGTGTACATACGCCATTTACCATATAGTGATTTTATAATGATAAAATTATTTCATACAATCAACGTGGCAAACAAGCATACGGCTTACCCGATGTTAAACGATTATCATAGTCAATCGCTAGATGCGTATAATTTGAATGATATTCGAATACATTGTGCAAGTACTATGACGTTAATACATTCGAATGCACATGTGCACATCGCTTGTCGACGCTTGCAATACAAGAGCTATCACTGATGGTATGTCAACCTTTAAAAAAGTTGCTGGGCCACCAACCCTTGGAAAAGCACCACCGGATTGGATTGATTACTTATCATTGATAGACAACACGCGGTTTTAGTGATTTCCTTAGTAGAAATACTTCCCCAGCCTGGTTCATTTTAAGTGAAATCCCTTGAAATCATAAATACCTTTATAAACCTAAGTGTAATAGCAGTGATAGCTTACCAGGAAACCGTTGGACTGCCACGCTAAGGTCTCGAGCTCGATACTAAGGCACGCATCTCTGACTTTTGAAAGTTGTGTACCCTTTATATAGTTATTATCGGTCGCTTTAACGGCGAAGAAAAACATCGTGGGGACCGACATATCTAATACTTCTACATAATGTTTGCCAAGATGTGTGAAGTCCGCGATCGCACATTGAGCTAGCTTGGTGGACTATTACCTAACCCTTCTTATACTGAGAAGTGGCACAGGCCTAGCAGTGGGTTATTGTTTACCATTTCCTTTTAATTCTACGTCAAAATCACAGAGCAAGGTATACTGCGGGTCGTGCATCTATTGGCAAACCCAATAATAATATATGAGCCGAATGACGGACGGCGGCGACCGCAATATAATCACGAATTTGCGTACTGTGATAATAATTGTCATATTAGTATCATCTGTGTAGTTGTCACTGACTTGATTGGATTATATATGAAATCTTAAAAGGACTTACAAGGCGAAGAATCGCTATTAGGAAGATAGCGTGATTAAAATTGTCTCAGAATCAAATGTATGGATATAGCAAAATTTAATTATTTTACTATGAGACCCTAAAACAGTTATACAACGGTATTATGCTGTTGTTAATTGTAGTTTTCATTGCCGTATAAATAGGAACAAGTACGTTCATTGTTTTAAAACAAGCCGATTATACTTAAAGGTAAGATGTTATTTCTATTTTCTTAATATAATTATATTTTATTTTACTGTTCCATTTACTTGTTTGTGTTTGTTATTTCGTAAGATTTATATAATTATTTAATAACGATTAATTAATTATGGTAGAATTAGGATTACTGGTTTAATTTATATTATGATATAAGCTGATGACGTAATAATATATTAAGTCTTAATTTAATTGAACATTTAAAATACAAAATCTACAAAGTATTTCGCCAAGGCGAGCGGTTGCTTATTTAGTATATAGTTAAAAATGTAAAAGATTATATTATAGTAATTAATTACCACAAACATTACATTCAATTGAAAAAGGAACTCCTATTGTCGGTAGCAAAAGTAGTAAGTCTTCACTCCTTGAAATTACTCCCGCTATTAGAATAGTTACTGTGACGTGGAGAACTTTACAAACATCCAAACAACGGGCATAAAGAATAGCCACACTTGGAATAACTATGTAGGTCACACAAATTATTGCCTCGTGTGAGGATTGAACAAACAGCACTTGCAGTAGTAGCAAGGTGACCACATGAACAACTATACCATCCGTGCTCATCAAATAAATTTCTTTTCCTGTGTTTTCACATATCTCTGGGTTTATGAACTCTTCTTCTCTTCGTATTTCTTGGTAGTTACTTAAATTAAGGCACTTGCTACATTCTATTTCTGCGCCACGCAAGGTGACTGGTTTAAAATAAATAAATATTTTATTCTTATTGGTCGTGACTCAATTTACTGCCTTATAAATAGCAACTGTTACGTTAGAATTTAAGATAAGCTGATAAAACGCTAAGGTAAGACGTTGTGCTTATTTATTAAATTAATATAATTACCTTATATTCTATTGTTTCGTTTTCTTGTTTTTTCCGTGTTTGCCTGCGGTTAATATTAGTTATGTACATTATAAACAAATCCTTAATCTTAATACACTTTATCCGGATTTTATCGCAGTCTATTTTTATTACAACTTTTAATATCTTTGATATTAGTTCTAACTATTTATAAACATTTAATTTAACTTTCTCTTATATTTTGACTGCATTTGAGCAGCCTTGGTTTTGGGGAGACAAAGATGGTGGTCGTCTCAATTTTGAGATGTGAAGTAGTTTTAAAGTTTACTTTCTTGTCATTATTGTTTATCTTATAATAGCGGTTTTTTTTCTAAAACAAATCAGTTTTAAATTGATTAAAATACTTGAACTGCAATCTAATCAAATGAGTTCCAATCAAATTGATTGGAGCTCAATATAGTATATATAATTTGACATTACTACTAAATCCTCAACTAACAACCCAAAATATGCTGGTAAAGTTTATTATTCACTTATCTATCACTTAAATCAATTCAATGAAATAATATGCAGTTAAGTATAAGAGATTAAAATTATTTATAGACAACTAAAACTCGTTACCAAGGTATTAATACATTTAATAACCAGTTTTATGTCGAGGGAAATGTAAAAAAATATTCTTTATACTGAACACAATGTCTGAAAATGACGTAACAATATAGGATTCACAATTGCCGCCTGAGGCATGAGCTCTGAAGTAAAATATTTATTGATAATTGTTTTTGAATTGGAAAATGTGTATTTCAATTTGGTTAAGTAATGTTATCCTATGAACAGCAAATTTAATACATATAATTATATTTTACTAAATGCATTTCTTGCTTTTGTCGCTATCAATGCAGTATATATATGTATATATAGCCCGGTCGTCACAGGAGTGCGGTATTACATGCTCACAAACGAAAACCAATTGAACTAATGATCGTTTCCTATATTCTAAACATAAATAGCTACAGTAACGAACGGTAATAGTCAATACTGTTTCGTTTAAAAACTAACAATGGCTTGCTCCTAACGGACGGAAAGGTTGCCAATAAAGGCATACGATCGCTTTTAATAATATTTAACAATATATACTAGTAATGAAAAATAGAAAACGGAAAAAACTTTTTACCGAATGTACCTAAAAGTTTCGCTTTGCCATTTAGATACGGGTATAATCCGAAAATGGTTCACTATACAGTGAGCGCGAGTTTGTCCGATGAAATAAGTCAATCGGTCAGCGAGCGCGATTGCGAATCGTCGGTACAGGCCATCAACACACAAAAACTCTTTATGATAATTTTATTTTGATAAGTAGCAAAAGAAATATGATTGTAACACAATGAAAAGTCTAATAATACCTCAGAACAATAACTAAGGCAATTGTTCCGAGTTTAATACTCACGGAACTGACAGTACTGTTTCATGGACTCATGTCCAAATAACATTACGCATGTCATTTGAAATAGTTTAATCTTAAAGATAGCCGCTATTTTAATATTTGACTTATTTATAACAAAAATGATAACATCATGAAAACTAGTCCCGAGGAATTAGTAAATAAGATGTCTTTCGTTTAATTTAAAATGAATCCGCTAACACAATCTATAATGTTAGCTGGGAGGGTTAACAAGAATAATATTGATAAGAAAACGTAATTTAAAAATAAATAACCGATTAATTTAGCTCTGCTTACCGGCCTTGTAATATATTCTTCAATAAGGACAAGTAGCCTGTTTACGTGAAATGCAACGAAAGTATATAAACAGTGACAAAATTCGCATAAACGGCATACATTTTGTTTGTACTGTAATCACCGGACTTCGTCAATAAACGCCAAGAAATGCAAATGTTTATTGTAAATACGTATATAAAAATATGTTACGAGTTATACAATGTAACATTGATCCTGCTACGTTTTATTTATTTAAACTGACTTTCAATTTATATTTTAGGTATGAATCTATTCTTTAGTTTTATATCCGTCGAAGATGACCGTGAAGTGCTAATTTTATTTATAATACATCCGCCATTGGCAACATTTTTTTGGTAATTATAAGTATTGGTGGAATTACCATTGCACCGCCCGAGATATCTTTTTTGTGTTATCCACAAATAGTTCTACCAAGTCTGCGTGTTCTTTGTAACTGTTATTTAAATATTTGTAAAGTCACCACCACACAGTATTTTCTCGTAGAAAAGGATTTGCTTTACAAAGAAATTACTTGTATTTAAATTTTTAAATATCTACCATAGATAGGTATATGTTTATATGTATATATTTGGTTAACCTGACAATTGTTGGAATGCCAGGTATAATTGAAAACCACTCAATAGTTTAATCACACTCATTTTGTGGAAGCGATAATAGACTCCACGTGACACTTATATTAAAAACGTGTACGGGGCAGAGTTTTTGACTCTATATTGCTACTGATCATTTCTTGACCTAATCACTTGTTGGTATACCGCAAAACAACCCTAGGCACCTCATAATTAAGAGTTGTTCATACTCTGACCGCTAACACATCACTACATATTATAAAACAAATTCCCCCCCTCGTTTGTCTGTCTCTCTTTTCACGATAATTCCAAAAACTATGAACATATTTTCATGTGGTTCTCACCAATAGACAATGATTAATGAGGAAGGTTTAGGTGTATATTTTGTTAAGGTTTTGTACTACTCGTGCGAAGCCGGGACGGATCGCTAGTAGTAGATATAGGTAATATGGATCTATCCAATTCCAATATATATAATAATAATAATATTTTTAAACCCTCAAGCAACATTTTAATAATCACAGTCGATACTTTCCCTGCGATAAATTAATAGACTAGTTTCCTCGTAATTGGGTCATATTCAATTCCGGTAAAAGCTTGCGTTTAAACGATAACTCTGTCGAGGCCGTGATGGAGTTTGCTCATAAAATACCTGTAGCCTATAGGTATATTATGCTAGGAGTGCTGCTTACCGGCTAGCGGTTATTTCTTAGTTTACTTTAAACATTAATTTCGCCTATCATATAGAACAGACAAACTGAATATCAGTTGGAAATATAGCAAGTGGCAATCTTAAATTAATTGGCAATTTCAAACTTCTGATTTATCCTCCATTTGTAAATGCATATGATGCGTAAAAATGTTATCTTAATAAATTTAACTGCACGAATAGCGTAGTAGTTCATATGGTCGCCTCGCCATTGCCACTACGCCGCATATTGTGGGTTCGATGTAGGTTCGATCCCCACACGGAACAAACATTTGTGTGATTTTCAAATAGTTGTGCCAATTCTAGGTCATAGCACACATATCAACTTGGAAAGGGATGGTCACCGTATCGTCTTTCGCCTCGCCATCAAACAGGCGTCAACCTAACGTAACTAAAGCAGATCAACAATGTACGTCGACTCGGCTACGGCTAGGCGACGCCGCGCTTACGCCGCGCTCACTGAAATGATATTAATATGCATATTTTCTCACTTCTTCAATGATCCCTCTTCATCGTTATTTTTTGTTTGAAATCTAACCTACAAATTCAATAAAATAGGCGCACAGTACGATTGTTAGTTGTCTTGTGAATGACAGCACGTTCGACAACAGTAGTGCACGGAGAGACGTAAGCGCGGTGACGACGAGCCGCAAGCGCGAAGTCCCCCACGACACAGGTTTATATCTAGGCGGGAGACGTTTTGTGCAAAAAATAATTTAAAAGAACATTATTCAAATACACACCTAACTTATCTAGGTATAAAGCTCTGTATTGTGGCAAACTTTAAGCGCGGTGGCAGCGGCGAGGCGAGTGTTTGTCCTATTGTGCAGTTATCGTAACAAGACATTAAATCTCTCGTTTTCAATTTACATACACAAATACACTCTCCGTTGTATTAGCCCCCAAAGTCCAAGTTATAATTGGAGTCCTACGTAATGTAGGGCGAAAATTACAGGCCATTTTAAAAGTGTCAAATTCGCAAGTATATAAGAAAATACAAATATAATTCGGCGTACGCATATATAATCCTGTGACGCTATCCAATTTTAGCAAATGTTAAATCTAATAACAAACATGTATGAACTTCGGATCTGTCTAACCGAGCGTATTGCTAAGGGATCTTGATACGCGTGACGGGAGTTCGACGAGTGCTGGCTTTGACGTAAAACCTCAATAAAGTATATAAGGAATGACATTTTATTGTGTCGCCTGTGACGAAGTTATTTGTTTTCGATATACTTACGCGAAAGTATAAAAGGCCCGTTTGCACACGTCCCTGTCGTAGGTTTGTGTATGTGATTGTGTGTGATAAGGTGAAAGTTCTAACCTACTTGATGTTGATTTCATTTGTATAGTTATAAAGGTTTTGATAAACAAAAAAGTAAAATTATACGTTTCGACACAGTTATTATTCAGCTTTGGCATTGAAGTCGGTCAGAACGTCTTGTTCTTAGATTTAAAATATAATATTTGGTATAGAGCTTTCTTTACATTTGGAACTAGTATATATAAAAATAAGCTCGTTGTTTTGAGTAAAATACAAATGAGTCTTCTTCTCCCTAGCCTTTATTATTCCCAAGTAACTTAGGGGCGGCTTTTCTGGTCTAACCAGATTTGACTGGATATCAGTTTTTACACGGAGCGGCTGCCACCTGACCTCGCAATCCGAAGGCTAACGATACCCTTAGGCTAGACCAGTGTCAGGATATTATAGGGCACTGACTTCCCAATAACGACTGCCACAGATGTTCATGGCAGCCGGGGGCGACGGCTTAACGTGCTCTCCAAGGCACGGAGCAGGCGATAATTGTCAATCAATACGCACATAATTTCGTAAAGTCATATAACTTCCGAAAGTCAGAGGTGCGCGACGTGGGTTCGAATCCGAGACCCTCTGCATTGCAATCTGTTGGTTTCTCCACTGAGTTATCGCTGCTCAATACAAATGAGTACTCAAGCAATATTTTTAATGAAGGTACATGCATATTGATTTTGTGAATGTGTGTAACTATTGATGATTAGCGGGCTGATGCTCTGTAATTTACACGTTTGTATTTTAGAAACAAAGGAGCCAGTTAGCAACAATATTAAAACGTACCAGCCACAAGTCTAAATGTTATGCAACATACAACCCTGACTTAGTACATAAACTGCCACAATTAATCACATGCCATAAAGCTGTATCTTACTTATACTACAAGTAAACCCCCAAATCGCCAAGTGATTAATAGAATAATTGACTTATAAGTTGTAAGCTCCGAGTCTAGCAGAGTTGTTATCACAAAACGTGACAGACGACGCGTCGCGACTCAATAGAGCGAGTGAACAGACACCATTTGCCTTTGAGCGCTTTGTTCAATGTGTGAACTCACTTTGTTAATACGTTATGTACATTTTTTTAAAGTCTGTAAAACATATAAAACGTATTGCAAAAAAAATGAAGAAGTCGTGTTTATTTAGTGTTTAAAAACATGTTACAATTATTTAATACTTCTGCCAAACTGCACAGCAGTTTGTTAGCAGATACAGGTCCCAGATCATTAAATTACTTATATTAAAATGATCGATGCTATACTTTCTCATAAATAAATAAAAATAATCGTTTTGACTTTTAAATTAAACAAAAAAGAATTATAACAGTAACACAAAAAAGCCAGTATAAAATAAACAACATCCGTAATTACTATAATGATCACATACATAATATTACAAAGTATTCTCAGTACCTATCGTGTTTGCACTGATAACATTTAGTAGAAATTTCGTTGGTTTATAATGAAACGACCGTTTTGAAACCGAAGTACTTTCAATGTTATTACGGTGTCTGATAGATAATTATCAGCATCACCGTCAGTGTAATTATTCGACAGTCTGCTATTGACTGTACAGATGGAATAATGGTTTAAGTGGTCGCATCGCCACTGCCACCGCGACGTGTTTTGTGGGTTCGATCCCCACATGGAACAAAAATTTGTGTAATCCTGATCTGAGTCTGGGTGATCTTTGTGTCCGATGTTTGAATATAGGTAGTAGAGCCTTGCTGTATTCAGCATGAATGGGCCGGCTCGATCGGGGAATGACTACCCTCTTACAGAATATCGCCGTGAAATAGCAGTATTCCTACTGTTGTGTTTCGTTCGGTGCCCAATCGAAGGCCCAATCACCCTCTTTCCCTCTTCTCGCTTCTTCTCCTTCCCACTTCCTTTCCTAAAGGGTCGGCAACGCGCAAGATATACATTGGCCATAGGCTTTGGTGACCACTTACCATCAGGTGGGCCGAATGCTTGTTTGCCACCTTAGTTGTATAAAAAAATGTAATACAGGATACAGGAATTAATCCTAATGTGGGATTGTCTTTTCAAATGAATAAATGGAATATAGGCTAATTTCAAAATAAACCAGTAATTCAGAATAAATAATCATATCACGCATGTTTTGTTCAACCAAGGTGGTAAACAAATGGTAATCTTCCCACCATATCAAAATTATAAATATGAAAGTAACTCTAGTTAGTTTGTTACTAAACGGCTGAGTGGATAAGGTGCCGAAATAAATTGAATCCTACGGAATACTAATAATAACGTGGTCTACCTTTTATCCCTATCTTCTCCTTAGCCTTTATTATTCCCAAGTCACTTGGGGTCAGCTTTTCTAGACTAACCGGATTTGACTGGATATCAGTTTTTATACGGAACGGCTGCCACCTGACCTCCGCAACCTGAAGGCTAACGATACCCTAAGGCTAGACCAGTGTCAGGATATTAGAGGGTACTAACTTTCCCAATAACGACTGCCATAGACGTTCACGGCAGCCGGGACCGACGGCTTAACGTGCTCTCCGAGGCACGGAGCAGGCGATAATTGTCAATCAATACGCACATAATTTCGAAAAGTCATATAACTTCCGAAAGTCAGAGGTGCGCGACGTGGGTTTGAACCCGAGACCCTCTGCATTGCAGTCTGATGGTCTCCCCACTGAGCTATCGCTGCTACCTTTTATCCCTATATGAATGTAAAATCGGAATAGGGTTTCACGTGGGTCAACGCAAGCAGAAACTAGTAGTCTATACGTGCTTTCAAAAGTCGGGTATAACGTACATTGCTGGTTAATCATATAAGGAACTGAGACCTATGAGGCTAATTCAGTAGATAAATATTACTGGTCTGCTTCTAACAGCACAGCGTCCTTTGATTTTTATTTGATTGAAGACTTAACTGCACGTATGGCGTAGTGGTTTAAGTGGCTGCCTCGCCGCTGCCACTGCGACTAGTGTTGTGGGTTCGAATCCCACACGGAACAAAATTGTGTGATATCCATAAATGATTGTTTCGAGTCTGAGTGGTGTTTGTATCCGTTATTTAAATGTTTGTGGAGTCCCCCGCGACACAGGAATTATTACTAGTACGGGAATAGACTTAAAAAAAAGATGTCTATAAACACCCTGGACTAAAAACAACGATCCTGCTTTGCTTTTTATACGTCTGCCTTTGGACTCTACTTCACATAAAATTTGTTTCATATTGGCATGTGCTTAGTTCTTATTGCACCATCTTATTTTTTAGAGAATAGTTTGTGATTAATACTTAATGATTTAAATAGTTAAATGAGACACCTAACTCTTATCTAGTGATAAACGGCCTAACGTAAGCCTATGCAATATATCTCACCAAATTTTCAAGCAATTACTCTTGTTAATGACGTCTCTAACTCTCACTTATAGAATACGAAAAAACGCTGACACCTACTGGATTTAAGTAATGGCAAAATAAAATATGTGTGATAGATTTACATGAATATTTTTATTGTCACTTATAAATCAAATACAGCACATTATTTTTTTAGCTTTAGTTATAATATCATTGACCCATGTCAATGATCGTTTAATAGAGACAAATAAATATTCTTTTTTTATTTAGTTCTCACAGAATTGCATAGAAATGTCAAAGGTTTACTGAATTTACAATCTATTTTGGGTCTGGCCGTTAGGGTCCCATTCCGGTGCGCCCCCGGTCGGGACGCACCCACAGTGAAAAATTTGTTATTCCGCTACGCCCCCGGCCGCGACGCTCCCATTGTAAAACTACCGGAGAAGACACTTGAGCAAATACTGTCGAAAACAAGTGTATCTGAATTTAAATATTTTGTGCTGTGTGTATACTATCATGTATTATAGCTTTAGAATTATTAGTAAGATTAATTTTTAAGTTTACTCTTTAAAATATGTTTAATAAATGCAAACTAATTTATATTAAAATATGTTGGTTTCCAAGTTAGCAACCTTTCAAAAAGCAACCTTTTTTCTGTTTCCACACGGAAACAGTGAAAGGGTTGCTCGCCCATTGTGTAGATTCCAAATTTGAAAACACTTGTTTTTAATAGTATTTGCTCAAGTGTCTTCTCCGGTTGTTTTACAATTGGAACGTCTCAGGCGGGGGCCTAGCGGAATAACAAATTTTCACTGTGGGTGCGTCCCGGCCGGGGGCGTACCGGAATGGGACCCTAACGGCCGGACCCCCTATTTTAGTTTATTGTAAATAGGATGAAATACCTTTAGAAGGTTACAGGCACAACAATAAAATAAATAACATGTATGTACTCCTTCTCTTTTCTATATAATGTACATTTGGATCACAAAATTGATATGAAGAAAAACCTTTTTAAAGGCGCTGCTAGTTTCACGCAGTTTCTAATAAACTAAGATAATTGGCATTTATTATTAGGAATTAAATCGATGAAATGATGCCAAACTACTCGACTCTCAAAAAACTAAAAACAGTAACTCACTAACTTTAATGTTAAAATTCTTCATTAAACCTTTTGTAGCAATTTATTTAACATTACTTGGTAAAATTTAATACACATTTTCACGCGAAAATATTTATGTCTCTCTAGCTACTAATAACACATAGCGTTCCATCTCATTTCACTTGTGAGCGTGTTATCGCGACGTGACGGGCACGTGACGACTGTGCGTGACGCGGCACTCAGTCGAGCGAGTGAGCAATGTCATGCCGCCTTGTTTTGTCTCCAAGGGACTGATTTGACTGATGACTGTCAGTCACTGCCATAAGTCAGTTACAATTCACGATCTTTATAAAACAGAATTGGTATTTATTGTAATTAAAATAATGAATCTTATTTCGTATTACAATCTTACGTAGTCTCTTGCTTATATCTTCCAAGGTTTGAAAAAACGCATTACACCCACGTTTTGTTGTACAGGCTTCTAAATTTGTGGATATGCACCGTCAAAGTTGTTTGTGTTTATTTTTTATAATGATAGTATATTATGTATAAGCTCATCTAAAACTATATATATGATAGAGAAGTACAAATATGGATATGGGACGCCCAAAAACCATTGGTTACCATTGATAATACATTTGCGTTTAAAGAAGATCAGAAAATGCAAGCACTCTGTATGATAAAGTATTGGATGCAAAAAACGACTTTGTTGCTCAGCCAGCAATTGACGTAGCTACAAGTGACAAAACACTAACCACTTTTATGTCCACCGTTACACATCGACACACGACAATCGCGTAATTCTACTTCAAATAGGCAATTAGACAAAAAATAGACTAGGAGTTAACGTAAAAAAATGTTAGACAATAAAATGTCTCAGAATTACACTACAGGGATTAAAAGATGTTACATTATCTTGAATTACAGAGGTATAAATAAAAAGAAAGACGACGTAAATTGTCCAGTTGTAGCACTTATTTACTACACGTGGACACCTCAACGTCTGGTTTGTTCTAAGTGAAATTAATGGACAGGGAAACTTCTTATACTGGTTCCTACGGTTGTGGCTTTTATTTGGAGAACTAAATATCTTATTCGCTTTGCAAAATGTACCGTTATATTGGAACATTAAATAATAATACAAAATTATCCTTTATTAGTGATGCGGCGAAAATAACAAGATTTTAATTTTTTTTTATTTGGATGGGAAGAGATATTTACGTCACCAGGTCATGCTATTGAGGGTACCGTGCAGTACCGGCAACTAGATTTTCTCTGCCTCAGTGTCTCTCTAATAAACGTACATAATTAAGACGTTTCGTCATTTGAACAATGCGTTAAGGCTTAATAGCTTAACTAAAATAAAAATACAGGTACTACAAATAACAGAATTTACATAATACTAAATTTTGAATGTAGTATCACAAATATTGTGTTTGGAGAATAGTATAATTGATTCTCATCATCATTCTCTTGCCCTGGTCCCAATTTATTTGGGGTCGGCGCAGTATGTCCTTCGCTTCCATACTTCTCTGTCACCCGTCATCTGATCATTTACCCCTTTTCCTTTCATATCCATCCTCACACAGTCCATCCATCTTTTCCTTGGCCTTCCTCTCCCTATAATTGATTCTCTGGGTCAGTTAAAAACCGAAAGAGTGACTACTTTTACCCTTTGTTAAATGGATGGGCAATAATATAATTTGTCCATCGGCCTATGACATCCACACACAATGCCCTTATGTCTCAATATGGTTTAGCTGACAGCTAAAATGTTGTTTAGTCGTATCGTCCGTATTGTCAAAAAAGTAAAAGCGATGACTCAGAAACAATCAATGACAATACAAGCCGATAACACTTCGATAACTGGCACTTCACTTAAATAAGCACTTGGTATCGTATTTTGTCTGTAAAAGCAGATGTGCGTGAAGATAAGTATGATCTAGTTGATAACTTGAAAAGCTGATATCGTAAGCTCACTCAAATGATGGGATTATAGCTTTATCAATACATCAGATTACTTACGCTCTATTTGTCATGTATTTGAAGAGAGGGATGCGTGGTATCTACATACCTTTTTGTGCTGTATTAAACCTAAACCTAAGGTGATATTTATATATGTACGTACTACATTACATCTCGATACATAATATATTATATTAGCTATCCACTGTAGTTTTACTCATGTTTATGATCACTGCTCTGCTCCCGTGACTCGTAGCGTTTTGTTATGTATCTTATAACCTGTCACAATACGTATATTGCAATTTTTTGTCTTTATTTTTATTTAGTCTCGTAGTACTAGCGATTGGCGCGTCAAAACAAACAAAATTAATTTATCTTAGACTTTATGACAGCATTACCAGCAAGTAACTATTTTTCCAAAAGCTTTTCTCCTGGATCACTATTTCGTTTCGCCGATTAAGTCCTCTACATTTATACAGAAAACATTATGTACCGTTGTTGATACATAACATGGCTAAACCAATTGCACACATTTCATTTTATTATTTTCAATCCGTATACTCCAGCTATCCTACGACTTCAATGTAGTAAATTAAGATAAGTCCGCTTAGTCTATACTAGTATATACTCGTAAAAACTAAGATCACGACGGAAAAGATGGAATCATTACAAAAGATCGCAACAATATCCTGATGCGACCAATCTTCCCCACGACAACATACCGGAATTGCAAGCGAGACGCGATTCCTTCACGGCTCGTTGGCCTCAGTATCACTTCCTTGCCCTCCACTTACTTTATCTACGACAGAAATATTTAGGCTCGATGTATACCAGCTGAACGTATGAACCATTAAAGTACATTTGCAAAGATAACCAACAAGGGAAGCACTCGGAGAAGAAATCTCTTAAAGAAACTATTTAGATTGAATTACTATATATTGTTGTATGCAATAACATTGCATAGCATGCACGTTAACGTACAATAAAATTAGTATGTAACGTAAATTTTGTAGAAAGTATATTCGATAAATTATAATAACATCTCTCTTGCTGATAAAGCACACAGCTTGGCAAAAACTCACTTAAAATAATGCTCATAATACTATTAAGGTGCAATCTAGCTTACGAACAGCACGTCTTATTGTAAGTGGTTGTAGAAGCAACACCAGAATCATCCACGTGAATAATAAGAGAAGTCATTGTTCCACTAGCGCAAGAGGCAAAGCTTACACTGGCGCTCCTTGCCGACAGTAGACTATCGCCCGAAAAAGCCTGGAAATCCTACTCACAGGAACAACGTAAGGTTGCTTAGCTGCGATCTACGTGGTGTAGCGTAACGAATAACCTATCGTTGCTCTACTCGAATACATCGTACCTATTTATCTTTTAAATTCATTCAACAAGAAGCACTTTAAACAACATAACAGTAACGCTAAATTAAGTCTTTTTTAAAGCTTTTATACAACGTTTGTCCGACTATAGCACTAAAATGTGAATCGAGCCTTATTCAGCCTTGTCACACTGTTTGTCTTTTCCTCTCCCAAATGGTTTCCTTTGTGCTTAAGTAAAAAAAAGTTGGGTTGCCTAAGGTTTTAGCTGGCAGTTCTTTTGTGCTTTACTTATTTAACGCTAGTTGTTTTCATGGAGTACTCGGTATTTCTCTTAGTGTGTGTCTCAGGTGTGCTGGAGCAAAAACTAAATGAAATGAAAGAATAATTTATATAGATTTTGTTATTATAATTAAGTCAAGTTTATCTTTTTATTTCATTTCTTGACTTTTTAATTTAAGGTACTGTAGTGATTGAAGGGATAAATGTAACAGTGGAATTGATGCGTGCATTTTTATAATGAGTCTTAAATAGGATAAAGTTAATTAGTGTAATTTAACATAGAGTAAACCCGTTGCGAGTTTTACTCCTTAATTAGAAATGTAATGTAATTATACATCATATTATATTATTTTAATATTTTGAACAGTCTTCACAAACATATTATCACCTAATTAAAATGCTGAATAATTTATTGTTTACATATTTTTTATTTATCATTCACCAAAATATCCATAATGTGTGTCATTACTTAAGTCATTGTAGGCCTTCTCAGGGCCGCCATAAGGCCACCCTTTCTACATGATTTCAAGATATACCTAAGATAAAAATGGCCCCAGGCAGTCTAAATTCCATTACCGTTACTTAAAACTATTAGTGTAGTGAAAATGTTTCTTTCAAAAAGCTTATGTTCTGATCGAATAAAAGTAAATATAAGGCAAGTTTAATGGGTGGTGGGCCATTGGAACCGAGGTTGCACTCATTGTGATGGCTAGGCACGTTCTCGATTTCAAGGTAAAAGACTTTATTAGGAATTAGATCCTTAATACTGATCGTAACAGAGAACTGAATATAGATTGAGTAATTTGTATCAGTTTTGCTTTATCCTGTACACGTGTAGATTTTATTTTATACTCGTGTGAGTATAAGTTTTATAGTTATGTTCGGGGTACAATTGATATTTTAAAGAAAAATCGAAGCGTTTTCTTTTTCGCTAGGTAGATAGTTCAACAGATAGGTTTTTTGTTGATAATTTTACTGACTGTCTCTGTTCCATCTAATCATCTAATCATCTATCATCCAACTATTACTAAATGGATGTGTACATACACTAACTATGGTACGAAAAAGATGTAAGTATGGTGATTTTCACTACGTAAAATTGTGGTTGTTAAGACATACGTTAAATTTTAAGTTTATGTAATATATGTATTGGTATATTGATATAATAACTGTCTTACCGTCATTAAGAGTTGCTTATTGTTTTCTTTAACTGTTTTGATTATTTCGCAGTACTCATAAGACGATTGATAAGTTCCATTGAATGGATGCTTATGATTGCAACATAAGCGTTAAAACTTATACATACCTACATCTCAAATAATAGCCCGATTTGCATCTTCAAGTTCTAGCAATATATTGATAAGAGTAGCATTCAATGCAATATCCGTTAAGGTAACTATTTGCAAACTTGACAATAACCACTCTTTCATTTACAGACCTTAAAGGTAACACTAATAATTCTGTCAAGAACGATCCCTAAAAAGTTCATCTGCCTAATCAGGAAGGCGGTCCAAAAACTCATATCAATCCATGTAATGTATTCTCGTAACTGCCCGTAGTTATCTGAGGATAGTGAGACGGACATACGGAAAGTACCCCATTATCTCGTCCCGACGAAAACGTGAAATGGAGCCGAAAAGGAAAATATTAATACTCTAAATTGCGCTCTACATGGCTGAAATGCAATTTCACACAATATTTTATCTGATGTTTTTTCCTGCTTTGCTAAACCCACACTTTCGTTAATCGAGAGCTCTTTATGTTGCGAGTATTGAATTTTATTTCTTTATCAATATTGTACTGATACAAGCGCAGATAAACATTACATCAATGTACTTCGATTAAACAAATTATCAGTTCTGATATTGATTTTGTTTATAGTGAGGCAAACTAGGACAAATCTTTTAAATCAATTTAAAGCTTTTGCGCTGTAGTATCAGAATCGTGTTCATTAAAATCATTTAGGTATCCAAGCAAAAGCCGTAAACCATTTTCGTTCGAATAATTTGAAATCAAACTGCAGCGAAATTCGAACAAAGTCTGTTCCGAAGTATCCAAAATAATGTTTAGTGTGAGAATACTGGTGCTCTGTTAGGTAATGGCTAACTTTTGAGTTTCGATTTGCTTTTAGTTCTTGTTCCATTATCGCAGCCATGTCATACAGCTCGATAAACTAATGTCGTATTATAGCTGTCAGTATTTCATTACGATTATTAGTTTGCATTGCTTACAAAGCATAAAGTCCGGTGTTCAAACTGCCTGCTTGTAGTTTTGTTCAGGTCATTTGAATAGCAATTCTACGTACACTAATATTAAAGTGCAGTGTCAGTATTCGTAATATTTACCTTATATTTGTATGCAAATCTCTAGGTGAACAAAGAACGTAGGGAGCTTGCACAATATTCTGCCAACATGTGCGCCTGCTATCTTCCAATGGTATTCTAATTACATGAACAGCAAACATCAATATTCACGAAAGAAAATCTATTTATGCCCATTTCAATGAAAATGTGAACGGATGTGTGTACCAAATTCTGAATTCAACAATACGAATTCTTTCCACTCGTTCTAGTCGATCGGAACCGCGAGCAGATAGCAGTCAGAAAAATATTCACTTAGGGTGCCCCTCACGAGCTCAATCGTACAATAGATCAGTGCGATGGTTGCTGAACCCGATCTCCGCGGGACAAATGACGTAGAAATTGCCGTTCCTATCTCGGGACGCCGGATTCGGACTTACAACTTTTTATTATTGAATTTTTCGGTGCGCGATATTTTCCGCCCGAATGGACGGTGTGGTAAAAGGTAATGGCGACCTTTTTACTTTTATAATGTTCAGTAGAATGTGTTATCTGGTGCGGATTCATTTTGCATATTTCGTTACGGCATTTCCATAATTGCTTTGTACGAATGTTGAGGTATTTCAATTATTTTTCATAAAATCATAGTAATATATTTTTAATATTTAACGTTCCTTCGCGTGGCGTATTAAGTAAATATTTATATTTAATCCTATTTTTATCATAACTTAAGATTTGAATTTGAATACAGATTTTGAAGAGCGATATAAATTTCCAATTATCATATAATTTAATAAGACGCAATTTATAAAAAAATGTTACAGTAATTTATTAAACACTGGTATAAATGTTATATTATCGTTTATAAAAGATACTTATCTGCTAATTTAATATCAGGAACTGTTGACTGTAACACGAAATTTAGAGCAAGTCGCTCCTTAGGACAATACTTTAGGGGGCTAAGCGGAGCGGAAATCTGAGGGGCCGATCTACGGACTATCATGACGCGGATTCGAGTAAGCAACTTAAGTGTCATTACCTTAATCTGATAAACTTTAACGGAATCACCCTTGTTACAGCGAAGCACTTTGAAAATTTAATCCACCGCTCCTAGTACAAGTTACTGTTGTTGTTCCGTTTACTTGTTGCGTCCAATTATACAAGAAATAGTTTATTGCATGCGATGTTTAGTATTTTTACTATTGTATAAATAATAAATATACGTTATATTTTTATAACGCCAAGAAGAAACTTTTTATTTACTCTTTTATTATAGCATTGTTAGAATAGCCTAGATCCGATACTTTATACTGTGTATATAATAAAGCAAGACCTTATAAACATTATATATTCACGAAATAAAATAATACAACAAATAAATTTATTATTTGTAAATTATGTTATTCATAAAATCTGATAAACAATGTTTTTCTTTCGAAAGATTTCAGTAATAGTTGTAATATGTCTGCATGGCAGCATGCATAGCAACGAATGTTTTTCATGTACATGTATACTATTTGTATCTATTTAGTATTTGCTCAAACCAATGCACCGCGCCATACATGCAAGCATTTTATTACCAATATTTCAAATACCGAAAGCCAACAATATCTATAGGTCATCCATAAGCATCATAATAAACATCATCAACACTCAATAGAAATAGTTTGCTCCTTAAAACAAAAAGCTTTCTTATTTTATGACTGCTAAATAGTAACCAATGTTGGTTATGTTGGCATCCATAACACACGCACTCAAACCCAACTCTTGACCCGAAAACCTTGTTCGTTTGTAACAGAAAATAAATCCAATAATATATATTTGAAGTATTCTTGTCTGGCTGTGAAAGGCGTAATTGTTGCCGTCGATTTATTGATGTACTCCATGATTCTAAACAATGGAAAAGCTTTTGTCAGCCGTGATTTTGGTGGATATTGGATCAAGAAATATACTGCTTTGTAGACGCGTTTTCTTAATATTAGATATGAACCAATTAGTAGAACAGTATGACCGCTACCAATAGTCAAAACTTAACATTTATGGTTAAAATATTATTCTAACTTTTTCCTTTTTATTAAAGGACAACTAACAATCATATCGTAATTATAATGCCTGTGTCGCGGGGACATTTACAAACAGCCGGAACAACCATTTGTGGATCACAAAAATTTTTGTGCGTGATTCGAGCCCACATATTATTCTCGGTGTAGTGGTATTGGCGAGGTAACCACACAAACCACTTTGCCATCCGTGCAGATAAAATTTTAGAAATTAATTGTGTAATTTAACAGTCTATATTTTGGTATTTGTAGCGAATAAAACTCGAAAAGGCATAGTAAGCCTAACTTTTAACGAGTTCTGCGTCTAAATGTCTATCAGCATTCGAGTATTTAAGCTTGCCTAGACTCCCTGTCTCCAAGTTTAAAATAATAGCGCTTGCACGATGTCGTGGGTGTAGGTACAACAAAAAATACCGTCATGCATTCAACAACGTCGCTCTAGAGTGTTTTAGTACTTGACATTTTGTTTATGAAGACAACAGAGGCATGGTACGTACGGAATAATACATCAGTCAAACGTTAACAATGTCGCCGAGGATCTTTGTCACATTTTAATGTGGTGTTCCAGCTTTTTCCGTCGTAAAAACATATCATATTAGAATGTGATGTGTGCAAAATAAAAGTTGAAAGCTGCATTAGAAAGAGTTCTAGTACAGCTTTTAACCTTTATTTTGATACGTACCTATAGTAAGTACTGATAGTTACGATTCCTTGGTTTTTTACTATTGCGCCATTTGTGTTATCCAATTTAGTTTAACTTTTTAATTGGACTATACTATTGAAACAATGGCTAAAATGGAAACCCCGCCATTACACTGCACCGAGATTCGCATGTGCGATCCACATAAGCGACAAAAATGTGTGTTATACATTCATAGTCGCTTCCAGCCCGGTCGTTCTTTGTTTTGGTTGTTTGGAAGCCTAGTGTTATAGTTTCAAACCTACAAGTCACGAAAAATTTTATGATCCACAAATGGTTGTTGTTTCTAGATGTTCTTTGTGATCGTTGTTTGCATGTTTGTTAAAGTCCCTCGCGATACAGGAGATGTAACTAATGCGCGCCTTTTCTTTGAAAAAAGAAAATAATAATATTTGTAAAACAGATATAAATTATTCCATCTGTGTCTTAAAGTTTAAAGGACAATATAACAAGAATACTTTGCTTATACAATAATGGGATACCAAAATAAAGTTAACCTAAAATGTTATGTGCCTACCAAGCCATCTTTAAAAAGGAATGTACACAGGAGCTCATAGCCAGTTGCACTCAATGATCGGTAAACGATTAACGAGGTTAAGCAACGTTGGGTGCGGTCAGTCTATAGATGGGTGACCGCTTAGTGGTATTTCATCTGAGCGTCTCCATGATTCGGAGGGCATGTAAAATGTCGGTTCCGGCTGTTGTCGAACTGACAGCAGTCGTTAAGTCATGTCAGAGGCCTACGGGCGGCTTGAACAACTCTTGACAACAGGTTGGCCACTAACCACACGAAAAGAAAGAAGAAGAAGACAGGAGTTCGTCCAGTCTGACAAACAAAAACCATGTGTGCTTTGATAAAGTCGATGTGAGCGCGCGGCAGAATCATTAATCATTTCACAGGGAGCCGCAGTAGCGGTCAGTGAATACGTCAATCGATATGTTATCCTGACGAACACCTTTTTGCCTTTGTTTAGTAAACTAGAAACTAGATATAGTGCTTGGTGAACTGTTTTATTTGGAACATCAATAGTTCTGGTAAATACTATAATTTTTATCTAACGATATAAGTCCAAGTACTCAACAGTAATATTGCTGAAAGAGGAAAATTTTCATAAAGTACTTTAAAAAACGTGGTGATAAACTCTGGTGTACGAACACCAACGATTTAAGGATTCTTACTGGCCCAAATCTCTATGTAATATAACATAACATGGTATGAAATATAACAAGGAAGATCAGGGAAGTTGATGGCTTCGGTGAAGTGTTTCGCACCACAATCTTGTAAAACATTGTAGTGTGGAAACGCTTCTTAGCAGCGTATAATGGTTCATTTTTGCATTATAGCATAGTACGTGCTAAATGATAACTTATCATATGACGCACATGGTAAAAAACGCTAATAATTCCTAATTCAGGTTATTCAAATATCCAAGATCGTTTTTAGACACCAGTCTTGGCAATAATAATTATATAATAGGTATAAATCACCTACAGTGATTTATATTCAGTGCTAAAATTAATAAACAATAAAAATCTATTACACAGAAAAATATTTAGTTTGAATATTTCAATGTAAAGTTTTATTTAATTATTACCAGGCTGACATAGTCAAATCGTAAATATTTTAATTATAATAATAATATATAATAATAATAATATTCTACACATACACCCAACACCATCTAGCCCAAACTAAGCAGAGCTTGTACTATGGGTACTAGACAATGGATAAACATACATATATACGTTTTTTTTGTTGTAAATACATACATATTATACATAGAAACACCCAGACCAAGACAAACATCCATGTTCATGCACACAAATGTTTGACTTGTGCGGGAATCGAACCCGCGACCTCGGGCGTGGCAGTCGGTTACACTAACCACTACGCCATCGAGGCTGACATGAAGAACAAGTAAACAATAATGAAAAATGTCTAAACTGTTTTGTTTTTTATTTTATACTCTGCATAAAACAAGCATAAGTTGCATCACAGTTTATTTTTGCCCTGTTGTTCGTTTTTCGACGTACATTTTGCACTATATACCTATATAAGGAAGCCATTAGGTACATGAATTAACAATTAAAGGCAGTTTTGATTGTTTGATTCACTTTCCTCGGAGGGTGAATATGGCATAAGGAAAATGAATTCAAACGCCTTGTATTTCTTAGAGCTCAGACATTATGAAACCATATTGTTGGCGTGCGATTTACAAATTCGCAAATATAATAAAGCAAATAAGGTTTAACGACTAAAGTAGTCGTACATTCTTATTAATGTTAAAAATTCGAATCTGATTTTGTTGGTTTGTTACGCTTCCAGGCCTTAATTACTTGACCGACCATCATGAAATTTTGCATACGTGTTATCAGGGGAACAGAATAGAACATAGGGTAGGTACCTTTTATCCAGAAAATGTACTTTTACTAATCTACAATTCTAATCTAATCTACATTTACGCAAGCGAAGCTGCGGGCAAAATCTAGTAATTTTCGCTTCTTAGTGCCACAGTGACAGCGCGGACTACCTCTCTTACAAATTACAATAACCTCATGTACAGCAGTAACATAGAATAGAATGTAACCTTAGTTTAGGCTTCGATACTCGCCTTAGTAAAAGTATTGAATTTTCGAGCAAAAAATTCTCACTAGCAGCACGATGTCTGGCCTGTATCTGGTAGACGTCGACAGGCCTCTATTACGTGGGACCAACAAACATCACAGGCGAAATGTGAGTCTAATACATCTCTGTCTATGCCAAATATGTATAATATTAATTCTATGTTGAGGAAGTTTACGAAAGCAAGATATGGTTTACGGGTTACATTTTAAAATAATCAATATTTAGGTATAGGTATACACTTTTTAATTAGAACCAAGATTAGTTTATAAACACTCAAATAAAACTAATCTTAATTTTATATCAAACAGTCTCATTTATCTTCATCAACGACTCAGATTTCTGCCAAGAAATTTAAATTAAGTAAGCCCACCAACTTTTTGTCAATTTTCAAGAAATGATCATTAAAGCTATTAAATATTTATTAATTAAACTTTTTACTGAGTACAGTAAGCGGCATTGTAGTTGAAAAAGCCTTGTTTAATTATGAATTAATATGACTATCATATTCGCTAAATGATTACTATGAATATTGCAGAACTTAATTGGTGAGTATCGTTTGTACTCATTAAAATATACAATGCATTACGTGTGTATATCAAATGCGTACATAATACATTGGGTATGTAAAGATATGTATACGATGGTGATTGTCGATATTCAGAAGTGTAAAGCGCTTACAACGTCGAAGGGACAAGAGCATAATCCGGGGGAATGGATAACGTCGATCCTCATCTGTTACAGAAGTTTGATCTCGCCCGGGTTAGATTTTGTAGTTAATGGTTTCGACACAAACAAGTTGTTAGTATTAATTTGATAGAACAAGAGATCTAAGTACTATTTCTGTATTTACTATAAAATTATCGTGAAAATATACTTGGATATGATAAAATTAGTAAAATAAATAAGTAAACATTTTTTTACTTAGTCTTTGGTTTTATTACCTATAGTTTACTATAGATTCTCAGAACGTTACAATTGGCGAAAAAGTTAGTAAAGACAATTTAAATTCCGAATTAACTTAAAGCGCTGATACATTTTATTAAGTACATAATATGCTACATTTATGCGTTATTTCTCTTTTAGCCTAAAGTATTCGTCATTTCTTTGACCATTTTATTTCTTTCTTTAATGATAAGACTCTGAATGCAGGTACTTTATTTGCGTAATCTTAACTATTATATAAATCCGAAAGTCTCTGTGCTCTTTAAAATGGAATTACACAATAAAGATTTAAGATAGCTATAGAACGTATTGGATATATTGGACCTTTATTTTGAGAGAATGAAAAAAATATATTCGCGTAAATAAATATTGGATCGGGTTTTAATGATTTTGAAGGTAGACCAACAGTTATGAGGTTTAGTTTTATGTATTGTACACCTGTGACGATATCTAAGAATAATTGGTGCTCATAATAAATTTTCACAATCTGTAATACATAAAAACGAATCGTAAACTTAAAGCTATGCAAAAGTAATTAATGAGAGTTTTCATAGACGTTAGCCATTATTTTTTATAGCTATAATAAATCCTCGAACAGCTTATGTTTAATAATTGAAGTGTTTAAAAATGCTCGTATCGTGACTTAATGAATAAGTAACATATTAGGGGTAGCTGAAATTTGATTTATGTTCATTGTTGTGTCTTAATAATAAACACGCCATTAAAATTCTCAAACGATCAAGGCTGGTATTCGTAAAATATGTGCCACCATAAAAAATCTATGAAAATAATATTTTTCCAAATAACATTTTGAATACGATGCCCTTTTCAATGCGCTCTCTCTGGAGATTTGTATTTTATTATATTCTGAGTTTGGATTGTGATTTTAAAAATTCGTCACGTTGTCCCTCCGAGAGGAATAACCTCCAACCTTCTACCGTATACCTTCAGAGCACATTAATTCTGACAGCATGTGGAAATTACATACAAATTAGGATACAAGTTTCCACGTAATAAATCTCTCAGTCTAAAAATATAGATTTTAGTAGCGACTGATATTTAAAATAAAAAAGGACAATACAGGCGTATACATAGAGATGTTCAAATAAAAAAATATAAGGTCAATATTACTGGCTAGTTTGAACTTTAAATGATATATTTTATTGCAAATGTAGTTTTGTTCAACACCCTGTATTGCATGCGCGTAAGAGAGACATATAGACACAAACAAAAAGTACATTCACACTCTGAATATATTCTTATGAATCAGATATATATTTACAGAAGCGATTTCGCTATCATGCAATGTCTTAGTGGTAGCGGAATTACGACTTCACAAATCAATTGGATTGATATAACCCTTCCATCTCATTCAATCACTGAACATTGTTTGTTCATTGCGTTTGGAACGAGCAACGTTTTACCATATTTTATCTGTATTTCTATAGAAATAGATTGATTTCGATAGACAACTACCAAATAAATTGTTTAACGCTGCTATGCAATGAGGATATATCGCTTCAAAGTAGAGAAATGCTGGCTTAAGGTAAAAATGCTTCGGTCACATTCGTGATATTGCATTTCCAGCAAGCTACAACAGCTTTTATCAATATTTAACTTTAACTTTTGCGTTATATCAATATTTCTGAATTTTATTTACATGATTATAAGTATTTTCATTTTTTTGTATTCTATTGTGTTATATAATGTAAGTGCAATCTCATCATGATTTATGTATAAATAGAGCACATAAATTCTTTCTAAACTGAAAATATCAATACCAAAAGAAAAGAACACAAGTATAAATTACTATCAATAAACTTCAAGCATGTTTATGGCTTGGATTCATTCGAGGATGTCCGAGTAAAATAATAGCATATCAAACTTATTTTAATTAAAATGAAAAATATATATTGTACATAATCTAAAATGAGACATCTGAAAAAGTAGCTCAAAATGTCTATAATACACGTACTTGTCAATTATGTGAGAAACAAGCGTATACAACAATAAAAATACAATATTTTTTATTGCTTGAATCCAAAATGTAGTTACTTTAAAAATAATATGGAGTGTCACTGTAAAATTCAATATATTTGCAAAAGTTTGTGTCTTGGCAACATCAAGAAAAAAGAAAACAAACGCAACTTGTATCGTCATAAAAATCTTCAAGTTCACAAGTTTGGGCAACCATTCCCTGAGGGCTCGAGTGGCTCCAACACTCGTATTTTATTATATCGCACGGTACATATTATGATTTTAAAAACGCCACCTATATCCTCCCCTGGGAGAAATAACCTGCCGATTTGTACGTTACTAATGGAGACTCTTTATATACCTCCCGATAAAAATGAGAAAAGATTAACTGTGCAATATTTTTGTCGCCCTGCTTGGTTAAATATTAAATAATTTATTTCCTGAATATAACTCATTTTTAATAGAAGCCGTTTGAAGTCTCAGAGTTTAATATTAAATATTCAAACGGTTTTTATGCTGCTTCTTCGACTTAGTTGTTAAAGGAGATACCAGAGGGTATTACAACCTTATACTTTTTCACTTCTTGGTTCAAAGTTCGGGAAGAACCATTTTCAAGAAGCAAGCACGTTTTTGTCTGTAATTATTGTTTAAGAAGAAGCATTTTAATTCTGACTGGACATTCTTTTAACGTCAATAGCCAAGGCAACAGTTGTGAAATAAATAGTATACGTCCACTTCATTATTAGACAAAAATAAACAATTAAATAGATTAGCACTGCATGTTTGAAAAACGAATTATGTATAAGATGTTTCATACAATGAAACCTGTGAGTTGCCGTCCTTACGAAAAGTGCAATAACTCAAGTTTGGAGCCGAATTGAGTTAAGTACATATTCGGAATCAGCAGAACGAGGTCTATATATATTATCTTTAGACAGTTTTTACGTATCTATGACGGAGCCGGATTAATACTAAGCATAACAGCAATATCTAGGTCCGTGTTTTATGATTTACTTATCAAGACTGACATAACTGTAGATAGGAATATGATAGTTACGCTATTAAGTATTTTTCTAACTAAATCTGCAATAAGTAAAGTTATTATATTTATAATTATAATATTTCTTTATTTACAATCTTCATTTACTAATTATACGTGCAATAAGTTTGAATTATTGCAGATATGTTGAGCAAGCTTATTTACGCTATTAAGTAATTTTACCAACTATATTTGCTATAAGTGTAGTTATTGCATTTATAATTAGCATATTTCATTATTTGTAATCCTCATTTACTAGTTAGTAAATTAAATGTTAACAACATTTTTATATTCATAGCTTACCCGTTTGTTACTGACTACTAAATGACCGTGCCTGGTATCAATTGTAAACAAGTGTCATTAAAAAATAATTTTGATAACTTCTATTTATTCATGGTTGACATAAAAATGTAACTGCAAAAAATATATAATATAATATAAAAATAAGACACTTAATGCACCTATGGACGGGAACCTAGGAATCAGTTATAAAAACATATTAAATGCTATTCAAAAATGCATCATGTGGGTTTCCTAACCATTAGCGCAATAAATAGTTTACTTATTGCAGTCATGGTTAGTAAGTATTATTTCTACACACTAATAATACTAAACATAAGTAGATTTATTGCTTTTTAAAGCGGGAATAAATGAATTTACAAACATTATGCACTACATAGTATTCTCCACATTTTTATCTGTCATGTAGTGAACGTTTGAAGTCGATACCATGCACAGTGATGGAGACTTAAACAAAATAAAAAATAAAATCTTTAACCGTGTTTTCTCGAAATTTGCTTTAACTTAGTTATTGCACTTTTCGTAAAGACGGCAGAACTACTTTAACAACTAAATAATTAATTACACAAGTGTAGAGGTGGCTATTCTTCTAAATACATTGTTATTCGATTTCAGCAGCTAATTTCTATAGCGGTGTAGCGTTAATGAACTGAAACCCGATAGTAAAAGTTTAGGGCCGTGGGTGATATATGTTCTGTTCTATGGCTAGCGTGTGGCGGCCATGAAGTGATACTACCGATATTGTGTGACCTGGCGTCGAATATATCAATATTTACTTTTATTTTGTGGACCGTTTGCCCTTCGGACAGCGAGTAAAATTACTCTGAATAAGTCGAGTCGATTTTATGCTGTTCCAATGACTATTCTTTTTGTCTAGCTGCGTTAAAAAGAAATAGCTCCCTAGCCTAAATGGCTTGATACCTTTAAAAAGCAAATGTATGTCTAAAATCTAGTAACAATAATAAGGGTAAATAAAATATTGATAACTAACGGGCAGCAATTATATTTACGGTTGTATTGATTGATTTTAGGTCGGCACAGGTCAGTCAGTCAGTCAATTACAGACCAACATTTTAAGAGATTACTGAATATGTTTTATTAAAAGAAATCGAATAAAGGCATTCAACGTCATGCATAAAAAGGCTTTCAAACGAGAACAAAGAAATAGTTTACACAGTTCCCTAATAAAATTGTGCTAAACATCCGGTGCACAAATATATGCACGTAAACAACGAAAATAAGTCTGGAAAGTTTTTTAGTAAACATTAGCTCACGAAGACAAATTCATTGTGAACTTTAGTAGCGTAATTAACTGTTAAAGAGCTGTTCAGGTCACCGCTTAAATCCGCCTAGTTACTGGTAAGAGCACGTTTCCATTAGACGTTTTTATGTACTTTCTGGAGCACCGAGAATTCTCAACTCGAGTCACTCACCAGTCGTCTTTATGCAAAGTATAATAGAAAACTGCGACCATGTTTAATTCATTAAGAACTTAGTTATTATGAACAGAACATCATAAGGCTGCCTCGTTGTTTCTTCAGTGTAAGTTTGTGCTTATTTTTGCGTGCGGTTGTGAGGTTCTGGATGCAAAAACTCCTCATGTTACGTTAGACCTAAAATGTGGGTGCCTATCTCTGCCTACCAGGGAGACGTCCATAAGTCTATGTAGTAAGTGATTCTATGTCGCTACAAAAATATTATTCATCCTTTGTCAAAAGGAGTTACATATTTTTATGATTACTTATACTAAACTGTATATTTTCAATTTCAGCTTTTACCCTTTCAAATATTCACAGACTCAACATTACATATATTTCTAAGATCATTTCTGTCAGCTGGTCTGTGTGAAGAATTATTCGCAGTCTTGGAAGAGTTATTGTTATTATCTTGTAAGGGCTATTAATTTGTGTACCTACATTATTTTATATTAAGTATATTTTTACTTTTGAAAAATGGTTGTATGTCTTGTTGGTACTGAGTATTCATTTTATATCTTTATTTGTTAGTTACTTGTTTATGTTATTGGGTTTTTAAATGGACTTAGTGAAATTGTTATATAACATTATACGTTCCGAAGCATCATGCAGCTACAAACAGTAGATCGCTGATTTTCGCCAAAAATCGGTCGGCTTAAGTATTATGGGTGGGCTACTGTTAGTCAATACTAACAGCAGCCCCCCATAATAGTTTAGCCGACCGTATTATGATTTTACCAATTCTTAGTTTTTTTATTTAGTAAGAATAAAACTATTTCAAGCAACGTTGCCCATATATAATATAACGTCCGTCGGTCGAAGCAATTCTCCAAAGATTTCCACTATCGTTCATAATTTAGCCATCAACGAGATTAAAGCAAACCCGGAGTCGTTATTGTTTCGTGTTCGTTCGGAAATGGAGGAAAAGTTGAGTGGTTTATTTCGATGTAGGTACTATTGTTGCTATTGGTGATTATATACTTTCAGATTGTTTTTATTAATTAGTCAGACTGCTGTGTTAGCAGCTTCTTAAATAGAAAAGTTTATGGCTGTGCTGCTAAAATGTAGGAGTATGATCATGCTGCTTAAATCCTAACCATTAAACATAAAGAAAAAATCCATATAAAAAATCTGATATCTTATTCAAAATCTACAACTACTATGCAATCTGCTGTAACGTCGAAGTTAAGAACTTTTCTGACTTTTTATTTAGACGGTGCTGGTGGTAAAAATAGTACAATTATCAGTATAGGTAACTTAGGCATAGATTTCATCTTTAAAATAAAAATAATAATGATTATAAATGCTTTTAATCAATAGTTTATGTAGGACCTGAGGATAACAACACAAATATCTATATACTATTTTAATACAAAGGAAAAATTTCACAAACATTTAAGTAATATCTTCATCGTGAACACGAAGCGTTGTCATTAAAATATTTTAATATGGTTCCGCGTACGCTTTCATATTTCGGATGAATAGAGTCCGCCGCCCTGGATGTAAGGGGAGAGCATTAGAAAAATTAATTATTTGCTCTCTAATTTATTGAATGCGATGAAAACTCGAAGTGGGATAAAATAAAGCGCCAAGAGAATAAACTGCTGTTTACAAGCAATCTAATTATGTAGATTTCGTTACAGTCTTGTTTGTTTGTCCCTTGTCTAATATTACATAGAATGACAAGATATTAATTTATGTTTATTAAATTAATAGCGTGGATTCAAATGTTACGAATCAGTATTATCGTTGTGTGTGCTGACGCTTTAGTTTTGTATATTTTATGTGTTGTACTAGCAATATATGTTAGGTTTATGTTTTTAACTTATACCAGACTACATTTATATTTAGCATTTCATTTAAATATCCAAACCGACTCTTTTGTTGAGCCCTACAGTTTGAATGAATCTTTGTTCACGTGGATAGACATCGTTCGTGACAGAAATGTCACAGTACAAATAAAAATCATGTTACATAGATTTTCTAATCGGATTGTGTTCGCACTGACACGGGCCAGCATCAGCTGGCATTGTCGGTAAATGTCTTGAGCTGCAGAGGCCTACCGGCGCGGCGGCCAGACACAATTGTACTTCAGTTATTTCTGGCATTTTAGCAATTATGAGATTAAGGATATTTGTTGGTATAATGTTATCCCTAATCAACACGTTAATTAAAATGAATACTTACACTCCAATAGGGCAACAATATAATCAAATATTCTTCCTTCAATAAGAGCGCTTTTCTTATCCGTGAATACGAAAGTAGAGTGTCAACTAGTAAAAAAGATGTTCAAATCTTATAAGATCATCTTTGCTTACTGAAATTTTCTGTCTATCTGAATTATGAAGGTCAGACAACTTTAATCCCGTGCGTGCCAGTCCCAGACTGTCATTTAACATGCACAAAATATGTGACGCTAGAGTTCTAATATATTTTTCTTGTCCTACAACCGAGACTATGTACCACGGCTTGCTTTCATTATTTAAGCATAAATATCCATAGTAAAATAATGAAGTCCCATAAACAGTCTTAAGCTTCAACTTAAAACGATTTCCAATTGTATTATTAATTATACCATTTCCATGACCATCAATGCTTAGGAGCATGCGATGAACAAAAAAAGGCTTCATACAACATTGAACAAAGGAACTCCGCTATCATACAAAATATTTTTACTATGGATATAGATTCCACTCGTATAAGAGTTTATGTGTAGTCAGTAGCTAGTTCGTGTACGTACTGATTTCTGGTCAAAGGCAAACAACAACAAAGGTTCACATATGGCTTGGTTCACCTGTCTTTGAGTATCAAAGATGCAATACCTACTGTTTTTTATAAGAAAGCATAAAGGAAAAGAAAGGGCCAATACGCTCTACTAAGACCGGAGTTATTTCTTAGGGTACCTGAACCAAAGTTTTATAAAGAAAACATATAGCGGTATAGTTCATTATAAACGGCAATTTTCGTTTGTTTTATAGAACCACTTTACTATGCAAATTTAAAGCTATATGCTTTGAATCTTTTTCTCGCTGGAATAATAGACAAGTATTTTTATCAGTATATAATAGACAGAGGTTTTCCTGATTCGCTATGTTAATTCTGTCACAGTGACCCAGAAACGGAAAATGTTGTTTTGGTAATTTCGGTTACTCCTCCAAAAGAAATAGATAGAACGAGTTACATTCTTTGAAATAATTCTAGCTTTGTCTCTTGTTACATTGGTCTATCTTTTATTTATTTATGAACGGTTAGTTAATTGTAGAAGTGGTACCTATCTACAGGATGCGTTCACTAAAATCTGCTTATCTATAGATCTATAAAAGATGCTGCCTAAGAGCAAATTTATCATGTAGTGCTTTTAATATCTGATTTTATATGTGTGGAGTCCTATAGCTCGGAAAGATATGCAGATTCCAGGGAGTTTCACTTGCTACAATCTCGGATATTACGTCATTCACTCTTATCACTTACTTAATACTCATTCTTCAGCTTAGCCGATAATCTGCATCAGGTAGTATTCTACCATATTCACAGAGATGATTACACTGTTTGATCAGTACATTAGTCAAAGAAAATAATATCAGTATAATATAAAGTGTCAAATAAACAACGTAATAATATAAAGTAATAATATAAAGTGTCAAATAAACAACGCGATAAAATCCGTATATAGCAGTTTAATTTCAATGAATAATATTCGCGTAAATAGAAGACAATATTAAGTAATTTATTAATTCACATTTTGGACTATGATTTTATCAATTATCTCTTATACTGCAGTAAAAAAATAACATTTGTTATAATTTGGAAAGATAGAAGCAATCAAAATTTGCAAGTGTGTATCGACTTATATATCTTAACTAACGTTTTATTATGAAATACCCAGTGTGAGCTTTTCCTCCATCTATAAATACCAATGTATCATCCATATGAATGGAATATGAATCAATCATAAGAAAAGGGTCCACAATCGTTTAATCGGAACCATGTAATTTATCGCCACTAACGATGACCGATCTTTGGACAATAATTTTCGGTGATAATAAATGCCGACACATTAAATTGGCTTGTCAGAACTACTAAGTCAAGGTGTTATTGTAAATTGCACAATAATCGTTGGTTGTGCACAACATATTAATTTATTTCGTATATTTAGTAAACTAAACATATCTTACTATCCTAATTCTAACTAATATTATACATGCGAATGTGAGTGTGTTTGTTTGTTACGCTTTCACGCCTGAAGTGCTTGACCTATCATCATGAAATTTTCTCATACACGTTGTCAGGAGTACAGAAAAGAACACCATACCATACCTTTCATTCAGGAGAAAAGTACTGTTCTCGATTGATAGGAATTTAAAACATAATCTAGATCGCTAGCGTAGCCGTGGGAACAATCCAGTTCCTATGACAATGTAGTTTCTATTTCTATAAATGTCCGTATGACCACGCACCGCAGGCGTTGGTTTTATCATTTTTATTATTAATTACATAGTACACTAATTTAGATTACATGATTATACGCGCTGTGGACGTCTAGTTTTATAGGTAGTCTTCAAGCTTTAGCGATACTAGGTAGTCATCATAGGGTAATTTAAAAGCTCTAATCTATGGAACTAATACTCAACACGATTCGACAATAACATACATACATATACATAATAACAGACATATACATAATTATCTCCTACCCTTTTGGGTAAGAGATAATTATGTATGAATATGACAATATGGCACAGCTAACAACAACTAAAATCATAAACTGTTGCTAATTTCACAAGTGTACTTAGCAACCCTCTCACGTACAGATTACAACACGCGCGCTAACAGGGTTAAGTGCGGCGACAATTTGAATATGGCGAATATAGAATAATCAGAACTATCCAAGTCAATTGCCTTTTACAAACATATTTTAATGGCATATATTCTGGACTACTAGACTGCTTATCGTGTTATCCAGCAAGTGGTCTCGTATTCGATATACAGGCCGTTCGATATACAATATATGCTCAAAAACAGCAACAGATGCGGTACCTGGAACTGTACCTGGTAGACGGCGATATAATATATCAATACCCGTTCGGGAATATAGACGCTCGCCTGTTTTTATGTCAAGATTTTGACAGCAGAAAACACCGTAAAATATACCACTGCGAATATCCAAAATCTCTTTTAACACAATTCCAGATCAACAGTAGTAGAAAGACAAATATAATTTTATCTACTGTTTCAGAAACCTAGAATTGGGTTAGGGCCTCGTAGCATTCGTCAGGGAATCAGACAATATAAAATAAGTATTTGATGAAAGCTTTATATATTTTCCGATAAATCCTAAGCTCCGCTTACAATATGTTACTGTATTTTTTGTTCAGAACGTCAAAGGAAAGATAGTCTCCTGCCGCACTTTTTTATAAGTTGCAAAATCACATGAGTGCGATTGCTTTTATTTAATCCAAGACAAGGAAAATGATCAAAAGTTATTTCTTAAAATTTTACAATAGTTTAAAACCGTATCAGTTCGTTTCGAGACTAAAATTCCATTAACGGCAACCACGAGTACGGGTGTTGTGTTTCGAGAAAATGTTTGTTTTAGCCTGTTGCTCAAATAAAGATCACATGAGACGGATTTTAAACAACGACAATATCGGATCGCTACGAAGCTGCTATCCTGTACCAAGGCACTGAATGTCTCAACATGAAGTAACGTTTCCATTAGAGCAACCTCGAGTTAACGCGACATCTAAGTTAAGGCTTCCTTTAATGGATAGCTTTAGGTGAAGAAAATACAGGACTAGTTTTAGAGCAAGAGCCCAGGGCCCTACACGTTACTTATTTTCTAAATAACAAAATGTGTGGGATAGAAAAGTGTTACTATGTACTTTGAACAAACGCATACCTGCTAGTTTGGGCCGACGACCAATTTACAGGCATCAGGCGCTTAAAGGTACGTAAAAATAATACGATGTTGATTTTTATGTATGTTTTACAGAATATTGTTAATTATTAATAACAAATATTGCCAGATATTTACTGTGGGCGGTAGATGCGCTTAGACGCTTTAAAGATAGCTGAAGATAACGTCATGTTACTTATAGTCTGAGTCTTAATTTTAATATGATATTTATTTTATTTTTATATGATAATTAGGCAACTATTTTAAAACTTTTTGTGTTGCTCCTACGATTGAGGCCCAAAACAAAAAGAGAGAGACACACAATCATAAAGCCAACGTGAGAATGGGCGCCAGTCTGGTAAATTATATAGTTTTATAACACAGCTGTATTTACCTTTAAATGTTAATGGTATAATGGAACTCTGTAATTAATAAATAATATTTTAAGGCCTAATTAGTATTAATAAAGGAAATTTCATGAAATAATAATTTATTGGCATTTTTATAATACAAGAAACAAAAAAACGTCTTTTGTAAAAAATTTAAATGAATTGAAGATTCTTTTGTGAAAATATTAATTATTTAGTAATAAGTTTGTTATTTCATTGAAAATTGATAACCTATCATATGCCAATCTTTCATAATTAGTTTTTTGGCAGCAAAAATGAATAAATAAATTAAGGTTCAAACATTTATAAAAATTATTCGATGTAAAAGACCTGATTCTTTCTCAACCGAGTCACAGACAAAACCCTTTAATCTGTCACATCAAACCAGTTAAAATTATACTGCTTGTCCTTTAACCTCAATCTAATATATTCGGAGTTAAACATACAAATTAACTTCATATTATCATTATTCCAGTGAATAGCGATGTAATTAGCTCGCTAAAACTGCTACAGAATATTATTTTTACATGGTAGTAAGTTGGAAATATTCATATTTTCAGAAATCATTTAACTGTTGATAAGCATTTGAAACCTGACAGCATCTATGTCAATTATTTCAGCAACGTTGTAGACATCACTAATAAATATTAGTAGACTAGAGTAGACCGTGAGTATAAGAGGAAGAGAGCTATGTGCATAGGTATCTCACTCATACTCAAGCGCATAAATAATAACCTACCTATAATAAAGTACCTTTTAATTGGATCTGGCTAATGTTTGGCCCCTAAGTTTGTTGAAATTAAACTACTATATACGGATTTTATCGCGTTGTTTATTTTTATTTTCCTACGTTTGGTCTGGCTGCTTCCAAAAAGCATGAAAATAGTTCCCTGAATATAATATATTAAAATTAAGACACACGCTCTGTATGAGGAATGTGATAAAAGTGAATAAAGCCAGATAAGTGTGTCAGGACCGTAGCAAATGGAAATCCGTAGTCTCTACCTACCCCTCTGGTAAACAGGCGTGAATCTATGTATGTATGCAAGACACATACTAAAATTAAGACGAGTTTAATTTTTTGCATATTTAAAAGCTTCTAGCTGCAATTACCGCCAAAATTTAACGCCAAGTGTCAGGCAGTATTGGTTATTAATAATTAACAATATTCTGTAAAGCACTTGTAAAATTCAATAGGTAGAATTGATTTATACAAAAGGCAAGTAATGTTTTAATGTACCTATAGTACCCGATACCTGCAAATTGGCCGTCGGCTCGAGCTAGCAGGTATGTGTACGTTCAAATTACATTTTAACACTACTATATCTGACATATTTTGCAACTAAAAAAAGTATAGTCTGGGAATCCTAGGCTCTTGGACTATTATGCACGACAAGACAGATTTGTATAATAGAAGCCTTTTCTACAGAAATATCTACTCTGCCATTAACAAGGCCCGGATCAAAAATAAAAATGCAGAAATCTTTTTTCTGAGCTTTGTGCCAGATTTAGTTGTATATTAATCTATTTAATTTTATTTATTTAAATATACAAGGACGATATTTTGGCTTTACGCCTTCTTTTAGCTTAACTGACATAGATTTTATAATATAATATACATATTCATTCGTTATTCGAGATAAAACAACCGAATAAAAACTAGACAGAAAATGCCAGCGACCCTTTCAGCTGTTATTATACTACACAGTGATTACTTACGTCTTTTATTAGAATGTTTATAGGCGGAGAAATGGTTTCCAACATTATCCTCGGCCCTCTACTGCTTTCACAATTATTATTATTACGTAAATTGGCCGAAATGGATCCAAACTCTCAGTTGCGAACTCCGAAATGAATTGTCACCGACGATCAGCGTTTATAGAAATGTTTACAGAATTTGCGGCTTTGAAGCAATACAGAAACAAACTTAATGACAACAAGGGGCTTGGTGAGCCATTGCCATATCTAATCTCGACGGATCTTGGAACATTGCCAAAATACAGATTAGCAGTCCCTAAGAAATACCCTTTGTGACCGCCCAACTTACAATCCGGTCGGACTTTAATAACAACTTGATTTGGTTTTGCCGAACTGAAGATTAATACCGTAAACTATTTGGTGCTATTGTTGAAGTTTAGATGTTTGCCAATAAGCATAGTTTTATTAAAGTTTTAGAGTCGTTTAGCTAAGTCATGTCAATACGTCACCCATCTTAAATTAATTATATATATTTTATATAAAATTAATTTAAGACGCCTATATTTTCCATCTGATTTATTCGTTTTCTTTTACAAAATGTTTGATAAAATAAAAGTAACGCATTGTAAAATAAGTGCTTAAGCTTGCTGATAGGAATCAGAATTACAACACTATGCTAATTATCTTAAAAAGATATGATACATAAAGGTTTATATATTATAAATGATCTAATTAAAACAACCTTTTTACATATTATGATACATTCACACTCAAAGTAGACTTTAAACAATTAAATATTTTAGATAACACTAACAGTCGAAAGCTATCTCTCTGTGCTGAACTTTTTATATTCTATTTCAACCTCAGACAGTTACATTACCGCCATATTTATTTCAGTCAGAGCAGAATAAAATATAGGTAACATTTTACGGCAGGATACGTTAGAGTTGAATGCAACAAGTTAAGCTAGCCTACCCGCAAGCCTTTTGTTAACTCTCTGCGATCGTTCTATTACCACTCTATTATGTTACTACTTAAGCTTTATTAAAACCCTCTGCAAAATCGCTTTTTGTATTTTTCCCTTGAATATTGAATTAATGAATGGAGCCTTATTGAACCACATGATTAAAAGGTATGGCAATGGTCTTGGAAGGTAAAAAGGTCATCGAGCTTCCAATATAGCTTTTAACATAATAGTGCAATATTCAGGCAATTAAATAATTATTTCAATAATTATTCTATTTGTCTTTATTTTCAATGATTACTAATTAATATATAAAAATTACAATTACATACATACCTCAAAAATTAAAAACCGTAGAATCCGGAACCAAAGGCAATGCCTCAGAAAGGCCAAAAAGAAGAAAAACAGAATATAAATAAAAAATATAGAACACGTTTGAAAAGAACACTGTTTAACCGTTCACTTGTCCACTTATATATTGTTGATAGTCTTGGTAGGTTCGTGAAACGCGTGTTGTGAGGCGGGAGCGCGCAAAGCGTCCACGGTGGGCGGTGGCAGCGGTTGCACTGGTCCTGCGTTCCCGCCCGCCCTGCCTTCCCCTATACCTGTTACAGGTACAGCGAGAACGGTCCCCATACATCCAGAACTAACTATTGATGGACAAACCGAATTGATTTTCGCATTTTCGAGCGCTTCGCGATTACCGTGTGTTCAAATTAATACGGTAATGCTATTTTTTTTTTCGCTTATAGTGTTACGTTTCCCGGCATTTCTGGAGATTCATAAATTTGCGCTTAACGATAAACATCAGCTAGACTGGTGGAATTCACCGCAAAATCTTTAGTTATTACAAATAATTACGTAAGTATAACATGACTTGTATCCGTCATCGTCTGTTTGTGTTTTGTCCATTTGCGTTACAATTATTGCTAATGCGAGCTTTTCGTGTCTATTTATGTTATGTTTATTAATTTTAATATGTCAGCTGCATACTTGAGTGAAGTGTTCAAAAGTAAGTGGTTGCCAAAGCAAACAATTAAAATTAAAATGTCGTAGTAAAATGTTGTATCTGGAGATTGAAAATGAACAACATTTGAGTTGTATGGAATGATAATATTAAAGAACAAACCTATTAGAACCAAAATGCGTAACCGTGTAACATAAAATTCGCGTCAGTATTTTGATGAACAATAGTTTATTGCGAAACTTGCCGACAGATTGGAGATAATCATTAAATATTATTAACAACAAACAGGGAACTTCGGGAATAACCTACAAATAAACTATTAGGTCCACAAGCTACGGCACGTACGAAATTAACACGGAGAGTTTTATGGATGCAATCAGTGCAGATTTCAAAAGTATTGCAAGGTGTTCCTACAATAGGTATTGCTAATAAAATTTCAGTTTCACTGCCTCGTTGAACAAATAATGTAAGCGTAAACGCGACTGCCGATTAGGCTGACATGACTTAAGGTCATGGATTCGAATCATAGATAAATATAGCTAGCCAATTATTATTGGGATTTTAGTTACTATCAGACCAATCTCAGTAGTCACATTGAGTTGAGTCCTATGCCTAATAGTCAACAATATACTTTCTATCATACTTTTTAACATTTATTTTGCTTAGCAAAATTACTACTAATAGTGTTACTAAAACTCATCTAAATTTAGAGGTATATCAAGAGCATGCTTTTTATATTCCCAACATTTGCAAATAAGCTTATAGCGCAATCAATGGTAAGCGGTTACTATAGCCTATTATAGCTTGCAATGCCAAGGTTAACACTCGAGCGATGCCAACCGCGGGCAAAGAAAAATAAAGATAGGTTATAAAAAAAGGAAGATAAGAGGTATGTGAATCGCCGTAACTCTTATTCAGCGATCGAAACACAGTAACAGTGTTACTTCTGATTAAGCTGAACTTCTGTATCAGTGTTGACCCACAGTAAGCCGGCTCTTTAATGTTATCTATCATAATTGAAAACGACGGCTCCGCCACATTTATATAATATACCTTCGGACAGATACATGTTTAGTAGTATAATAATTTTCTTTAGCTTCATAACATAGATACTAGTAAAACCAGTTTATTTTTGGCTAACATTCAAACTAATATTATCCAATTCAAGTAACCTTGTAACAGACTAAGCGAGCATTGAAATAAAAATATCCATGCACCAGAATATAAATTCGACTGACCTTTTTAAATATAGTTAGTTGACTTAATCAAGCACAAGGAAAACTAGTAAAATTCCTCGTAGCGAATGTACAATGGCATCCTTAGGGGTTGACATTGCCTTATAAGACACCTGCGCTTGAATGTCGTAAAAAATTTTTTTTCGCGCCCCGTTTCGAATGCAAATGAATCCCCGCCGAATATTGAATCTTAGCCATTGTGCCAATCGAATTGTCTAATAAATTGTTCGAAATCCGTTTTTAACTTGATTCTTTGACGATCAATTGATCCGTGTAAGTGATTTCGCTCAAGAAATAATATAACATCCTAAAACACATCAAACAGGAATCTCGCCAATTTGGGACGGCAGTTTTTTTATGTAGTACAATCGAAACGATTTAGATTTTGTGGGATGCCGTTGGATCTATCATCAGCAGTGTAATAACTAGATTCCAGCACATTGGCAAATTTTGTAGCAAGCATATATTTTTTAAGTTTCAAATTAGTAAGTTATAGTCAAATAAAGTGATAACGTTGGAAGCATATTTTTTTGCATATCGCATAACTATTTATTGGGAAATACCACAAACGACGAATATTTGAACTCAGCAGAGGAATTTTTGATATTGTTATGATGATAAATATTCATTAAAACTGCATGTATTCTACACAAACAAACACCCAGACCAAGATAAACATCCATGTTCATGCACACAAATGTTCGACTTGTGCGGGAATCGAACCCGCGACCTCAGGCGTGGCAGTCGGTTACACTAACCACTACGCCATCGAGGCCGATGCATTCCATTTATACCTAATTAAATTAATAAAATGGAAAATTATTAGTACTGAAAAGTAATAAATTCCAATAATTCGCTATCAAATTGCACTTTAGGAATCTCGGTGATTCATTCTACGAGTAAACTAATTGTATTATTATTTTAGAATATTTAGTAAGTAAATTGAAATATATTTTGGTATCTTTTTAGGTATCTATTAGGTATATTATAGAAAAGTTGATTATGTATGCATATCCATTACCTATTTCAATGTTAATAAACTAGTATCTAATGGCTAATATTATTATGATACTAAGAAAATGTTTGACAAAGTCATCATATTTCAGAACCTTCTCTCAGTAAAAAATAAAGCAGCTTATTTTAAAATTACACCACCACACGTCTTTGCAGGATCATTCATATTTTAATGCGTGTTGAGATCACGCGAGCGATCTGGCTTTTTAATATCTCTCTGAGTATCTAAATGTGTTTCATTTAGTGTGGCCAGATGCTACGCTCCAGGTAAAATATCGTCTGCAATTTGGAACCTCAGCCCCGCCCTGACTTTTTCTTTTCACTTATCCCACTCCCCGTGACTAATTTCAGTTATGTAGACGTAAATGTGGCCGTCCTGTTGAGCAAAATTTGCTCATTTTTGAAAGAGTTTATGGTGAAGCGCGATTATAAATGAATCTGGATGGTTTGAAATATTGAGTATTGGTATTAGAAAACAGTATTGTTAATAACAATTGTATTCTCCAATAGACGTAAAGAGAATATATTTATACTAGATTTAGCCAGCAGCTTCGCTCGCATAAATGTAGGTTAGGTTAGCAACAGTACTTTTTTCTGGATGGAAGACAACCTATGTGCTTTTTAGAGTTCGAAAAAATTCTTATACAACAGATTTGTCCGTCCGTCCGTCTGTCTGTTATACAACTTTGAACTCAAGAACCGTAAGAGCTAGAGACTCGCGATCAACGCCATTCGACTCAACAAAGTCGATGTACCGTGAAATGACTGTGACCTTTGACCTCTGAAGGTCACGTGATACCATATTTTCGAACTCTAAGATTTACGGCAATTCATGGCCGTTTCTCACTTGTTTATTTCTCTGACAACATGTATACGATTTTTTATGATGATCAGTGGAGTAGTTAAGGCGTAAAGCGTAACAAACAAATAAACAAACAAAAAATTTCAGTCGCATTTATAATATTAGTTAGGATTACAAGAAATCCACTATTTAGACTAAAGTTTCTATAAATAAAACTAAGCTTTAGTCTTTAGGCCATAGCACAAACGAACAAAGCAAACGAACGATATATGCAGAGTTAGTTCAACAAGTTCTGGTTGGCAGACTTCACAAATCCACAAGAAAATTATGAAAAATGACAGACGCTGTACGTCTCATATTCTCTCCAGATTTTTACTTTAACAGTTAATACGACCTCGTATAGACAGGTACGTCGGATTGAACTTTAAACTTCTGCATTAGAGTCCAACGGACTCCCCACTAGGCTACCACTCATTTATTTGCGTCCTTAATATCAGTAGTTTTTATATCTAGATACTTAGGTATACACTTGCTTTCTAACCTAATTTATCTGCAATCTATTCTAGGTCTTCGTCTCAAAAGAAGATTGCTATATTTGATTACAGACGGATTGCTAATTTATTGCTGGAGGCTAGAATTAATTCAGTGCCCTTTAGAACAACAGGATTGTAGACTGACGATAAACCCTTTGTTTCTATTTTATTTCAAATGGACTCTTATTTGATGCCTAGTAAAGTTAGTATTAAATGATACACTGTCTATGTGTACAGGTACATCCATAAAGTTGTAACTTTATGATAAGCTCGATTTAAATGAAACAAGAACTTAGTATAATACCTGTTAAAATAAAATTCAATTTATATGGTAGACAGATACTTGATAAGGTCAAATCTTTCAGAGGTGACATTATATTGAGAAGACGAACGTTGTCTAATATTTTATTAATGTAACTGAGCTTTTTATATTCATATTTTTTTAACTCGACGTATTATGAAATAAAGTGAACAAATACTATTAGGCGTAATTCAGACTTTTGACATTTAAGTTATTAGATTGACTCTGATTTTAAAATAATATGGATATACTAAACTAAACATCAGTATATATTATAATATTTTAAGTAATTAGTACTCATATTATATATATAACAGCCCAGTCTTATTATGTTAATATATAATACAGTCAATATGTTAATAAGAAAAAAGCCTGATCTGTCTGACAAATATAATAAAAGCACTTTTTATAATATTTGTCACACTGAGTGCACTTATATCCAAAAATATAAGCATAATATACTTTCGCATAATGAACAAAGATATTCTAGCAACGACATTACAAAGCATGTGAAATAATATGTGGGTTACACTTAACAGCGTAAAAAGAGTCATGACTGTTGTGAGTTGTTCAAGTACTGATAAATTTTCTGCTACCAGGGAGGCCTGCCAACATTATTTGTCAGTTTTAAAATATGTAATAGTGCTGTATCTGTAAACATCTGTAAACTCATACTAAAAGATACTAAAAAAGACGACGAATCTTTTCACAACTATATATAATTTAAAAACATCATAATATATTACAATTTTAATCATATCTGACAACCTTATTTAGTGAAATTAAACGTCTATATACGGATTTTATCGCGTTATTTATTTTACACTTTATTACAAAATTTTGAGTAGTGAAAGTGAATTTTAGTCTTCTTTACGATAGATAGGTATTTAAGACGTATGGAATAATACTATGATTATGTTATCTACTAACTACGTATATTCCTTATTATAACTTTTAATCAATATTATGTTGAATTCGAGTTAGTATTAACATATAAAACTTCTAATCAGCAAGCGAGCATAGCAACTAATATGATATTTTTTATATATTTTCAAACTATTAGTTTTATACATTTTGTGGCAGCTATTTCGATGAACTAAAATGGACTTCAAAATGTTTCAGCTATTGAAACCCGTAGACAGAGGACTGAGGTGCTAATGTAATGCTTTAGGCAGACTATTTTGACGTTTGGGCGACCTAAATATTGTGTACTAAAGTTTGACGTAAAATGTGTGACATTTATCTTTATCTACGTTTCGGGCTTACCATAATAGACTTGTGTTATATCCGAGGGACTTTAATTAGGCTTTTTGTTGTCATACATTATGTAAACCCGTTTTAGTTTCAAAGCACTTTTCTATTTGGGTTCGCATTTAATGCCCTTATATGCTCGACTGTGCGAATGGTACAGATCTTTGAATCTTTTATTTGATAATCCGAAAAGGCAAAAATATGTACTGTAAGAGTTTTATATATCTTTATTATGTAAAATATATATAATAAAACTGAAGTGTTTGTTTGTTTTTTTTGTTGGAGCGCGTTAATCTGTGGTACTACCAGTCGAATTCAAAAAAAAATATTTAGCATTTGATTGACCAAGTTTATAGAGTGTTAATAGGCTATACTAATCACGCTATAAGCCACGGGAGCGGAGTAGTAATCATGAACGTAAGAAAAACTGCGGGGAAAGGCTAGTACTTTATGAAATATAAATGTGGTATTTAACTGATATTATAAAGAGAAAAGATTTGTTTGTTTATTTGTTTGGTTGTAAGAATTCAACACAAAAACTAATTAACCGATTTAAAAAATTATTTCACTATTAGAAAGCTATATTATCACCGAGTAACATAGGCCCCAATTTATTTAAAATTATAGTACTGTTAATAACATAACCTAACCTACAGTTCTTGCAACTCACAAAGGCGAGCAGGCTTTATTTGTAGTTGAACGTGTACATGCACAGTGCGGTAGTATGCGTGTTTGACAGAGCGGTCAGTTGTGAGCGACATTTACACACACTCATACATACATATATCCGTGTACCACAAATAAATCACGCTCATCGCTCGCCTTCGTGAGTTGCAAGAACTATCCTACTTTTAAGCGAGCGAAGCCGCGGGCAAAATTTTGTGTAATATAAATGTGGTATTTAACTTCTCTGTGCTGTTTCGGTTTTATATCCATATTTCTCTATATTTAATTTGTCTTTATGGTTCATCTTTTATGCATAGAACAGAGGTTCGTCACCTGACTGATAGTAGCCTGCTTGCGGACCTATTGAATATTTCTGTTTGTAATGGATATCATAATGAATCATAATCGCTACTACTAAAAACTGCTATTGCTAAGGATGTGGTTCAGTATAACCACATCCTTCTATTTCGATATGACCGACTATAGTAGACCTTTACTAGGTCATGGTATTTATATTACCACTTAACAATTTCGATTATTATCAGTTAATTGATATTTTATTGACTGCAATTTTAATAAAGAATAATTAACATTTCTATTATAGACTGCACGATACCAACATAAAAAAATATTAAATTAAATGATCATGCAAAGTAAATAGTACTGGGTTATTTTTAAAGCTTGTTGTGTACGACGTTTTATGTAGAAAACATAAAAGTTATACGTCATGCATCACGTGACGCAGTCGTGGAGCTAATAGCTAGCATGACGATAACGTGTTTGTGATGTCACAGTATATACTCGTCTGCTTGAATATTTATATAGTTCTAAACTTACAACATAACACATGTTTTTGCTTCTCGGTTTTACTACCTCGTAATGTATTTCAGGTTTTGTAGCCGTAATGGTAAAAACGGAATCCTTTTTATTTTTTTATGGCTCGTCTATCTGTCCGTATGTCACAGTCATTTTACATTTTACACGTTGAATATACATATGTACTGAATAAATGAAATATGGAAAAGAGGTGTGCTCTATAGGCCGCTAAGTAATTCTGACGTATAAGTAGTAAGAAAATAAAATCAGTATCACCAATTTTGAAATGTGGCTGTAGATTAAAATATACTACAGTGCACATAAACGAATGATACTCCATTAGATAGGATTTTTTTTTTTTTCATAAATTGAAATGAATTTTTATTTAGCTTAATTCAGATAGACATATATTCTACAAGGCAGTGTGTTCTCTCTAAATATTTTAACACAGAAACTCTAACAAATTCGTAGAACTTAGATTTAGAGACATTTGAGATTTTAAAAGCAGTTAGTTGTAATATGTTGTGATGTAAAGTTTGGTTGCGATTTCTTGTAGTGTAAATTTAGGATTGGCAACGTGCTAGGAGCACCTCTGGTGTTGGGTTAGAAGGGTAGTTGGTACTGCTGGCCAAGCTGGGACGGCCTCCAGAGTCGGCCGCGGCGTACAGGCTCATAGTGCTGCTGGACTAGGCGGAGAAGATGTTTGAGAAAATTCTCGCCACTCGTATCGATGTGTTCACAGTGAGTGAGGAGGTGGGTTGTCGTACCTTGAACTTGAATGGTGCCTTGAGGCCTCAAGGTCTTAAAAAAATGTTGAAGTTAAAAAAAACTTGTTATTCCTTCTAGATATTTACACTGTGTAAGAATTAGGATGGATGGAAATTTTATATTACCTAATTTGACTTCCGAATTAGTTTTGCAAATTGAAATATTCGGAACACAAATCCACCCTTTGTGGTATACTTCTTTCTTTCTTTATTAAATTTTTAAACGACACAATTGTTTCAAAACATACTACATTTATCAAGCATTCAAAATTTGGTCATTTAAATTGTAATTCAATATTTTCCCCAAAGGATCTCAATTTGGTTTCCTCATTTTGTGTATTCTATTTTCTAGCCTACTTATTTCTTGTATTTCAATAATATTATTTGGCACTTCGTGCTTAAATGCTAGTTTACTTAATGTGAGTGTATGAGTAATGCAGTAGATTAATGTTTTATAACGCGATTAGTAATAGCTGAAATGCAATTGCAGGGGACAAAGGATATCATCCTCCGATAACCTGGCTTCTCTTCTTCTCCGAATTTGATTAAATATAAATTCTATAAAAAATAGGTCAAATCTTTTTAATAAATATAAACATTCCTATTATAATATGATCCACAAACAGTTACCCAACACATCGTATCCGTAGAAATAATCTAACAATTTGTGATAAATAGAAGCCTTATTGAAAAGACGAACGCGGAGAAAGATTACTTATATATGTATGTTCCATACTATCGTCTTTGAATAAATTCATCCTATATTTTATGTAAACATAAAACGGGTTTTCGGTATTATTGAGCAGCATATTAAATAAATAAAATATGATCAAAGGTATATTAGTAGGTACGCTTTTGTGAATGACTATGCTACGCTTCAATATCGCCAGCGTTAGTAAACGCTCCTGCTATGCATGAAGTTCAATTTCTATTATATTCGTATGAATCGACCTTAATCAAACTCGAATAATATCTTGGCCCATCTAGGGCAGGTTATTATTGGGAATGCCATCAAGAATTTTTTAAGAGCAGCCTAGATCTTGAACATATTCTCGGTAGACGGGAATAGGCCGGCCTCCTAATAAATAGGTTCTAAAACCATAGTTGGTAGAATGTGGATGTAATTAATAACACCTGCCTACCACTTCGAGGACATAGACGTAAACCTATAGACCAAAATTCTCTTCTGAAATTACTCAAAAGCTACAAAATAAAATCAGTCTCCAAACGATATCATCAATTACTTTTAAGCATAATGTACAAGTATCCTTATGGTAACGTCAATTTCAATTTTGAACCATACCAACATACAGTTTACTGTGTACTCTCTCTAGTCAAAGTAAACTCAAACGCTCTCTTTAAGTAATCCTATCAGCTTGTGTGTGCGATCAAATCCTCACTGACGATAAAATAATGGTCAATTTCACGTATAGTCTTAATCACGGAATAGCGATTTAAATCGTTTGAAATAGCGTGTCACCAAAAATATATTGCAAAATAAGGAAAGCAAAATCAAATATAATATTTACGGATGATTTTGAAAATTTTTACATATTTCAAAGTAAAAACGAAACCTGTTGTTCGAAATCACTTAAATTATTTTGACTGCACGGAAGGATTTGTATAAGTGACTGCCTAACTGCTGCTACTGTGTATTGTGGGTTCCATCAACACACGGGATAAAAAATTCGTGATACACATACAGCGTGGTTTCGGGTGTTTTCGTGTCCGTTGTTTAAATGATTGTAAAGAGCAAGTCAGCTTTTTTAAAAAGAAAATTTATAGGTATTTGTCTGTGGGCCTAAGTTTACAAAACTTACCAAACTTTCGTACTATGTGCATTTCAAGTGTATGCCACCTCTCTACTCACTCATTATAACTATAACTCTTCTATTCGGCTGGGTTAAACTCATTAGAGGTCAGACGGGATAAATACCAGCTTGCATCCACGAGCAATATAGTCAGGCGAAAAATGAATACTCCAGTCCTCCTGATGAGTTGTATTGATTATATCCATCTATCTATCGTCTTATTATCATCGCAACCAATAGCGCATGTTGTTTGCCGTGCAATCGTGTCGCATCGTGGCGCTTGCTAAGTCACCGATATCAAGCACACTTTCTGCTCTAGACGCTCTTTTGAGCACCGACCCTGACTGTGACGTGTATGCGAATGGATGGCTGCATATATTGTTAGTGTTTCCATTTCTGTGTGGAGGATGATATTCTGGGTGTTCGTTGTGACCTATGTTTGAATGTTTATAAAAACTGACCGACACAGGAATAAATATTAGTGCTGGAGTAGATTTTACAAATTTTATATATCGATACTGCTGATAAACTTAAACTAATAACAATCTTTGCCAGTCTTATTATAAAAGGCATTTAAGCAAAGAAAAGACAGTATAATTATAATCATGCAAAAGAAAATCGAGGCTCAACTTTGCGAAAATCGCGTCCGTCGGCATATTTGTCTTCGTCTATAAATTTCATCATTTTCTTCTTTGTATTGTTCAATACTCTTGAAATCGAACTTTAACATGTCAAGTAAGTACTACACAAGGCCTGCTACGTATTGAAGTGACAAAGTTAAGTCCTAAAATATACGGTGCTACTGCTTTCTGGTGTGCTAGCTTACAATACGAAATGTAGCCAAGTAAAATACTATAATAATATATCTGATATAAAATGTGAAATCTTATAGCAGACTCGTGTTCTGAATACGTACGGTAAACAGTTAAAATTTACGAATACCATCGGCTTAGGTCAGTAATAGATTCACTCAAACATAAATTTCGAGATACCGTAATTTTCTGCAGAGATAGGAACCAATACAATTAAAATAAATAAAAATTTGTGTCTGAATAATTTGGAAAATATCTGATATCTGAACAGAACAGAACTAAGGAACTGATAAACCTTGGTTTAAATATTATCACAGTCTGGAGCAAAGTAGGTAAACTGAGATTAATTCGTAAAGCTGACTTAAGAAACTTTTATTTAGGCCTCATTTATTTGTTGGTTTATTGACTATTGTTGTCTGTCAGACAGCAGTACTAGTATCATCAAGTTCAGAAAAAAACAAGGCTACTCTACATTATAGACGATTTTATATTTAGGGTAATAATTGTGACTAGTAACTATTGTTTACGTGAAATAGATCCTTGGACATCGGTTCAAATCACGAAAACAAGCCTACTAGATGTGTTTTTTGCCTATTACGAGTACAAGTTTAGAATGCTAGGATCGTAACTATTCGAATTGTAACCGTAAACTAGAAGAACAAATAGAGGCACAAAATATCCAGTAAACTTTATTTATATACCAACGCGGGGTCTCTTGTTTACATCTTGGATATTTTTTGTTATTTACGCTTACACTAGTATAAATTTTGTTATTAGTTTATTATAGAAAACAACAAAGCCATTCGTTTTGTAAATTATCGAAACTTTTATAGATGGTTTCATAAAACAATGTATTATCAATTACAATTCAAATCATAACCAAATATTTAAAACTTGATTTAATAGATATGTTATGGTCGAATCGATAGATCGTGTTTGACGATGATCGCATATTATATAGAGACAAACCACATTGAACTTCTTATGTAATTCTCTAGTACTGTCCACATACAGCGTGTTCAACTGGTAGCGGTACCTACATTAGTATTTCTGTAAAATAATAAAATAATCAATCAAAATCAAAGCTTAATGCGTTCGACTTTTTATCAACCTTTCGAATATTTTGAATTGCTTAGTCATTCTAATAGTTCGAATATTTAATCGTTAATATTCCACCTTTATTTTGTGACGAAATACTTATTTAGAATAGAGACAACGCAACAGCGCAGCATTATAAATGTGCGTTATCTATAATATAAACTCTATCATGAAATATATTTTAACTCATAAACGAACTTAATTTTCACTGATGACTCTACACATTTAATAATTGTTTTCACAGGGATTACTTTTGTATTGTAAGGGTTTGCAAAAAAGCAAAATGTTCAGATGCCGTGACATGAAAATGTGTAACATGAATACTTCAAAAATATGGTCAAAATTTTTGGTAAAATCTGGGGATGGTTCCACCACAGTACTTCGCATCATAGATCTAACGAAGGATCTTATTGATACATTCGTTGACTTTGAAATAAATCACTTTGTTAAGAAAGAACACATTCACCAACTAGCAGGTAAACAATAAATATTAATTCCTCTTATTTATTATTGTTATTTATGTTTCACTTTTACACCGGGTCATGGGTCCAACTTGTAGAGGCCCTTCACGAGTTTTGATGTGAGTATTTTAATTTAGTATATTAATATTATTTATTGTAATAATAATGTCCTCCAGGCCGAATTTCGCTTACGGTGGCCGATCTTAACAGTATGTATGTATGTATGTATCTTATGTGGGGGCCAGTCAGTGCAGACCGGCGACACTTCGACCCAGTGGGATCTTTTGTGTCGACACCCTCCCAATAACGACTGCCATAGATCTTCATAGCAGCCGGGACCGACGGCTTAACGTGCTCTCCGAGGCACGGAGCAGGTGATAATTGTCAATCAATACGCATATAATTTCGAAAAGTCATATAACTTCCGAAAGTCAGAGGTGCGCGACGTGGGTTCGTACCCGAGACCCTCTGCATTGCAGATCTTAACAGTAACTGGCCATCTGCGCAGAAGATATTATAATGGACAAGTCTGTGCGCAATCACAAGTGCACTCCTTGTTCCGTAACTCTGATGGGACTGTAATCCAACACCCGGAGAGATCAGGCGCAAGACCAATGGCTTTACGTGCTTTTCGGGACACGGGGGTGTCTAACAGCGCCAATTTGCTAACTATTTATAGCAATAGTTATAATTGTATTCATACACGCAATTTTGAAATATGTAGTGGTTAAGATTATAAAGTTCGTTGCTAACAAGGAGTGGTATTAATTTGCAATTTAAATATTTGTAGTCATAAAAATTATAAGTACACAAACAATTTATTTTAAGATTAGAACAATTAGGTTAGGTTTGATTACGTAAAAAACGTAAAGGTAATTTGTTAACAAAGGTAAAAAAGATATTTTTCTTTAAAAAAAGGAATTTGTATACTTTAACATCATAAAATAATCACGAAATACGTTTGGAATACTTAATTGACTTAAAATAATAATATCCAAATATTAAAATCCCGTTTCGCATAGGCCGGCAAGAGACGCCCGGTTGTCACCACTGCGGCGACTGCCGCGACGTTGTTGTGAACACCGCGCTGCACACTTTGGCGGATTGCCTCGCCTAGGCATCACAGTGGCGTGAGTTGATTGCGGCAGTCGGATTGGTTGCCCTGTCGCTCCCGGCCGTAGTTCAGTCAATGGTCCAGAGTAAGAGGTTGTGGAACGCCGTCGCCTCCTTCTGTGAGGAAGCGATTTCCAACAAGGACTCGGAGGAGCGGGATAGGGAACGCTTAGACCCTCTCCCCGACCACAGAGCCGGGTGCCGGAGGGCGTGAGACGACCTCCACCCACTCTGATGTTGCATGTGAAAGCGATTCGCGCTGCCCCGCCGATTGCGGTTATGTCGAGGAACACCCGTGGTAGGTTTAGTCGGTAATACCGGGATGTTGCTCACTATCTTTCCCCGATGAGTCCGACATAATCGCTCCGTCGCCCCGCGGAGAAGTAAGCGTCAAAGCATTCCACAATGTTAAATTCTTTTTTTATTAAAATCCTATGTGTATTATCAACTAGCTGTTTAACGTTATATCATTAATTAATAGTCGTTAATTAAATAATAACCCTTCCGTACTAGCAAACTTATCCAGCTACAGCATTTTAAATTTATATAACAGTAAATTGTACTGTTAACAGTAGCGAGTAGTTTATTGTAAAGTTTATGTAAACTATAACATGGACCTACAAACAAATCACTAATATACCTTAGTAAATATTATGTTTTATGAACACACAAGCACATAGTTCGAAAATATATATTGCGACGCAACGGTAAGTGAATTTCCTTATATTGCTACTACAGGGAAAGTCGCAGCTCTACGTCATATGCACCTATAAAGCACGTACTGCACGCTTTTCTATAACTAATTATACACTAATATTTTAAATAGGATAGATTTGTTTGTTTGTTTGTTTGTATGTAAGGATTTAACTCAAAACTGCTAAACTGATTTCAAAAATTCTTTTACCATTTGAAAGCCGAAGAATATAGGCTAAATTTTATTTTAACGTAACTTACTTTTATGCGAGCGAAGCCGGAGGCAAAAGCTGTAAATATGTTACAACATTGCAGACAATATAATTAATGGCCCCTCTTTGTCTAAAGTTGATTCTAAAAACCTATAGATTGTACAAATATTATAGTTATATCAAACCTGTATATTTTATTTTGCTATTTAGTGACATGTGTGTGTGAGAATGTTTAAAGGGTGCATTCATATTGCAAGTCAAACAGGCCTCCAGTGTTTTATAAATATAAAATTTATATTAAATAGGCGTTTCTTAATTATCTTAGTTAAATCTATTCTGCCATTTACAGTGATCCGTTCTGCCCAGTCTTATTCTCGCACATAAACTATACCATGCTGATTAACTACGCTTGTGCTTATTCAAGAGGATAACTTTGTTGCCAGAAAAAGTGATTAGTGGTTATGTTTTGCAGATATTAAGACAGGCCACTATCGATCGATATTTATATCACATAAAATAGGTGGCCAGCCATCGGGTATTTTCTGAGATAACCCTAACAAACGATTAAAAGCTGTTATAGTTGGCACACTAGCCCTTGAGTGCATAGGCTAGTGTGCCAACGATAACATGTTTGTGCTAGTATTTATATATTGTTTTTTTATTGAACTGATGAACTGAAAGTAATTTTCTTCTTTTGTTTTTTAGGATTACCTAATAGCGTAAAAGCATTGGATGAATACAAAAGTAATCTTAAAAATAAAATTGTAAATCCACTTTATCACACCGTAGTATGTTGTCCAGAAGTGGATGGGAAAATATTGCCCAAAATTGTGGCCAGTTCTACACTAGAACTGCTTGAAAAAAATTACTTGAGCAATGATGTGACGGTAAATACCAGATTGAATAGTCATGACTGACATATTCTTAAGAGACTCGGCCTATTCGTTTACTAGAAAAATGGCTACCTTCTTACATAACATATTTTATTCATTTGGTAATGTTCACAGAGAAAAACGAATGAAGCAAAGAAACTCTTCCAAATCGAGCAAGAATTAAACAACCTGTGCCCTGTTCATAAAGTTATGGAGAAGTACGGTGTAGAGCATGCTTTTGATTACGAGTCGATGACTGTTCATTCAGATTATGCTAGACTTGGTATTGCTAGCGCTATCGCCGTTATTGGGTATAATTTTCTTATTTACTGGCTTCAGTATTAATTATTTTGGTGTCAGTGTTTAAAAGTGCGTAAGGTGCCTTTTTACCAGGAATGTTAAGTCTTTACGCTTTATGCTTGGGTAAGGCTAAGCTACGATTCTGTGTGTCTTGTCCACTAGACCCAGAACAAGCCTACCTTTAACGAAGCAACGAAATTCAATCGATTCTTTGATGGATATCACACACAACCCTTTGCTTTGCAATTACGCACAACCCTGGTAAAATGCACTAATATTCTAATAGACTACTTTTATGAGCTAATGTCAACAGCTAAAGCTTTAAAGTGGGTACTTTAATAAAGTTCTTCTATAAAGTTATTTATATACTTAATTTAAACTATTGAATAGCAGTATTTAGCAATAATAAAATTATCTGATTCCAGCAGCATTCTTGTTTTGTCCATCCGTCCAATATTTTACACGTAATAAAGTAACAAAAACCACGCATCTTTACAACCTGTGACAATCAAGACAATCAATCAAATCACATTTACATTAATATTAGGATGAATATGTCACAAAATTTAAAAGTTTGTGGATTTATGAAGTGAAAACACAAATGTATGTTCCAGACCTAAAATATGTGAAGATTATAATGTAAAATTGACTGTTGGATGGATGACATCAGAAGGCACGCAGAAAGCAGCAGCTAAGAACGGATGGATAACAGAATATGAAATCAAAGCGGAAGAAGTGGCCAAGAAATATAACGTGACATATAAAAACCTCCCGCCATTTTTTAAGTGTATGGTTCGCAAATTATAAATATCACATTGTCTAATAACGGTTACTTCTAATGTCGATTGTGAATGCATCGGTGTAACGATATTTGGATCGGTCGCTTTAATAAACATACCTATAAATGATAAGTAAAATAAATTATGTCTTAATCTAAAAGTATTATCGTAGAAAATTAAAAAAATTAGTCAATCTTATTGAGATGTCGAAAAAACAAATGCACCAATTTATTTATCAATTAAACTGCTTTTAGATCACTGCACTCTATTGTGTTATTTATTTGAAATATAAAACACTTTCCACGATTATTTTTGTAACTAATAATTAGTTTTATATATGTATTTGTTATGTAGTTACCTTTATTAATTATTGAAGGACGAGCTTTGCCAAAGACCTATAAAATAACTTGCCAGCTGTTTTGTTACTAATAAAGTGGTCGCTAATTCACACTATGATATTATTTTTCGCCACCTTGTACTTAGCAAGTATTTATTAATTTAATAGAAGAAGATAAGAATTGAAAGTCATTACTTAGTCGGCATTGAAAATCATTATATCGCCATACGAATAAAGACAAAGACAGATCAATATATCTCTACATTCTAAATTGGCTGGTAAAGTTTAAAATTCTTAAAGTATTATTTAGCCACTGCCTACCTTAAAACATATAGCGGACAAACAAGCAAACTTTCTGTCTAATTGCAAGCAAAAGGATAGGAAGTAGAAGTCTAAGGTGTACAAATGCAACAGTATACGTCTACTTGACGTTTATATTCTATGAGAGGGTAGTATTGCTGCAAGCATGCCTTACATGCTAAATTCAGCATGTTTCTAGTACTCCGGACTAGGTATGTATATTAATTATAGAATATATGTTAAAACTACTGCACAATGCCGCTGAGGGCGTCACGAATTTCAAGTTCTTACTTTGAACAACCGCGTGTTGACCTTAGAAAAAAAAAGAGAGTAATTTTAAGAGCGTTTAAATTTTATACAGATGGCAAGTCTCCGTTAAGATTGGCCACCGTGAGAAATTCGGTCTGTAGGACTTTATTATTTTTACGTTAAGTATACTCTGAGGCCGTAACGATCTAATATAATCGTTTGGTTGGCAATCCGATAGTAAAAGATGAGTAACTGCTTTTAAGAATTTCAATAAATTAATTGAGCTGCAGTTTTACGTGTTGCATGAATTCGTGGTTAGTAAAATAATTGCTACACTCAAAGGCACTTCAGCTGCGGGATGGGACGGAGTAACAAACCGGGTACTTAAAGAAGCTAAACATTGTCTAGTCGCGCCTATCAAACACATATGCAACCTGAGTATGTCAACTGGTTCAGTTCCAGCTCAATTAAAAACAGCTAACATATGTCCCATTTACAAATCAGGCGATATGATAGTAATATCAAATTAGAGGCCCATTTCTCTTCTTTCATCACTATCAATGATTTTGGAAAAGTTGGTAAATAGGAGGCTACTGACGTACTTAGAATAGAAGCAACTACTATCAACTAATCAGTATGGTTTTTGTAATGGCAGGTCAACTGAGGACGCAGTCACTAACTTAATAGACTTTGTTGTTGAAAAACTCGACAGAGGGCAGAAGTGTGTTGGCGTTTTCCTTAACCTTGATAAAGCGTTCGACACAGTTTCAAGGCCTATACTTCTGAGAAAAATGGAACACTTAGGTATCCGAAGAACTGCCTTGGATTGGTTCACCTCTTATCTCCCTGAACGCGAACAACGTATTTGCCTGGCTGATTATCAAAGCTATTTTACGAAAGTGACATATGGGGCGCCCCAAGGTAGTGTCCTTGGTCCTACTCTATTTCTTCTCTACGTCAACGGTCTCTGCTCTCTTAATATTAACAATGCCAAGGCCTTTGCGTACTATTATACGAATCCTTCCGAAAGGCTTTTTAAAAAAAACTAAATATTTACGGCTAAAATAAAATATATTGTTGGTCTCAAAACACGAGGTTAAATATGATACAAAATTGGACACTGAGTCTAAAGGAAATTGGCACAGGTAGAATTAGAAATAAAAAATGAATTGTCGCGACGAAAGATTGGAGAAGACTGGCTCTCAGAGCAAGAGCGCGGTGCTTGAATGCCGTATTGCTGATGCAGCAAAACGATGTTACAGTGTAGCTAGGGTTGTCAGCTATATTTATGTGATGTTAGTATTTTTACTAGCATTTTGGGTATATAACAGCCCCCCGGTTTAGAGTAAACTACACGGTCTTTTATGTGTGAGTTTACGTAAAAGCAGATATTATAGTCTATCCAACTCGCAGACTAGGTGGTGGAATTGTTTCAACCATTTCGATCTCGTCTTCTGGTTGAGGTTCATTATCACGAGAAGTGTTATTTCTTTGGAGTCTAAATAAGTTTCTACGTATGCCAATTTTACAAAGTTTGAATATAACAAGGAATACAATTAGAGTAATAATAACGATTACAATACTGGAATAGTAGTCTTGATATAGGACAATATGAGGTTTCTCTATAATTTCTTCTAAATCTTTTAACATTTCTGGATTATCGTAGGCTATAGAATCTAAGTTTACATTTTTCAGGTTTACTACAGGTAAGTTGCTTACAATATTCTTATAAGCTAGAGAATTACAACACGAGTCATTTAAAATATTAAAGTTAGATACAATGGGTTTCAAATGGATCTTAAAACTATCTTTGGATATTAAACGAGTATCCTTACAATAAGCAATACAATTAGGAGGTAAATATAGCATTCCATTACCGCTTATACTTATCTCACTTGATTGAGTGTCATTACATACAATATTTATTTTTGTTTTCTCTGATATTACATATAACCATTTGTTATTACGAAGCGGTTGCCATATATTTATATTACCATGAATAAATTTGGCTTCACAAATATTTGGAATTGAGGTAAGTACATTTACAATTATTTCTGTCTCGCATGAGGGAGTAGCTAATGGGGAATAGGTTGTAGAGCCTTCACAGAGATAATGATCGTTATTGATCATTTTGCATGATTCTAAACTGTCTAGTTTACAGTAGGTGGATCTATCTGTACTGATACCGATGTATTTAGAGGATGGGATGATGGTGACATAAGACACTGGATTGTTAGCGTCATGAGGAGCCGGTGAAGGTAAGTTATGATATAGGTTCAGGTCTGTGGTATGTACTAGAGGTATCTTAATAGTAAATACTATCATGTCTCTATTAAAGTAAGAAGATATTTCAGATACGTTCAAGATAGTATACATATTCTCAAGGCTAAGAAGAACTGGCAGTTGTTGTGAACTAGGTAAGAATCGGTAATTAGCAACTAATTCGGTGTAGAATTCCTTAGAGGTGAGTATGGTTGGATATAGAGCATTTGATTTACTAAACATAATCGAATTGATGGCATCGCTGACTTTGAATGACAGGGCTAGAAGATTATTTTCTATCATGGAAATTACTTCTAACATGCGGGATCTTAAACCTAATTCTCGAGATGCATGGCTTAAATTTCGAATATCTTCAGAGAATTCAGTGATGGCGCATTTTAATTGTTCTTCATTAATAATTATGTTGTTCAGAGTTTGATTCACCGATTTAAGAGTAGAAGTGGTAACTAGAATATTTTCTTTCATTAAACTGGCCATTTTCTTTTGATCTGTTTCGACTGCTTTTATAGCATTATCGTAACGGATAGCATCTTCTTCATTCATAGTACCGAATAGTTTCTTAGAGACAGAACCAATGATGCCAAATGGAACGGATCGTTTAGAGAGATGGCGAGACGTGAGATGGGATATAGCTTCATTATCGTGAATTACATCATGTAAACGAGTATATAAAGGTTCAAGGATATTTCCGCATTCTAGGTGGTCGAAAACTAGACTACCTTCACAAAGTACACTAGATATATTTAGAAATGTTTGAAGGTTATCTATATGAGGACTTATAAACGATATATCGAATGGAGTAACTACGCTAAGATAATTATTAACTAAACTTAAAGAACCTAAGGGGTCGAAGTATATTCCAGGGTTATTCGTCATGGGTGTGATGAAGTCTTGACCCTGAATAGTTGGCGTGAATATACTGTAATGAGATTATGAAATACATTAATAATATTTTAATGTTTATGATATTTATAAGTTACAAGGAGTGTGTGGCCTTTGCAGGTTTGAGTTGGTCAAAGTGATGAGTAACGTGGCGTCTGTTTATGAGGAGGGTCACCGTATGATTGTTATGAACTTTGATGATCTTATACGGTCCTTTCCAAAGGGGTGACAGAGCTTTTCTTAACCTCAAATGATTCTTCAGATAGACGTAATCACCGACTTTATATTTGGGAGGAGTCTTAGTATGGGTATCATAATAGTTTTTGGAATTCTCTTTGGATTTCAGAATATTTTGTAATGCCTTTTCCCTTGTATATTTGAGTTTGTGTTGTAGTCTTTTAATATAGTCGCTATAAGTTGTACCGAGTTTTTGTTCGTAAACAGAAGATGGTAAATAAGGTAGGTGACCAAAAACTAATTCGTAAGGAGAGAATTTTGTTGTGGAATGTGTTGTAGTATTATATGTTAGCATGGCAGTGTAAACATAAGTGGGCCAATTGTCTTGATTTTCGTTAATAAATGATTTCAGATACTCTTTTAGGGTAGAGTGGCTACGTTCTAAAGCGCCCTGAGTTTGGGGGTGATACGGTGAAGACCAGAGCTGTTTTATTTTCAGGAATTGGCATGTAGTTTTAAAGAGATCCGAGGTAAAATTAGTACCTTGATCGCTCAAGATTGATTTAGGAATGCCGAATAAGGAAATGAAATGAATGAGGCAGTCACTTGTTTCCTCTGCAGTCGTACTACGTATGGGATAGGCTACAGAGTACTTTGTCAGATCGTCTTGTAATGTAAGTATATACTTAAGTTTACCAGGTCCAGACTCAGGTAGGGGTCCGACAATGTCTAGGGCTATACGCTGAAACGGGGAAGTGGAAGTAGTAGTAATTTCCATAGGGGCTCTATTTAATTTTCGCAAAGCTTTATTTTCTTGGCATGATTTGCACTTCTTGACATAGTCTTCTATGTCACTCCTCATTCTTTTCCAATAGAATTGCTCTTTTATTCGATTGTACATACGCGATGACCCTAAGTGTCCGGCAATTGGAAGATCGTGATTCTCGCGTAGTATTTTAGATATTTCGCTAAGTGTAGGATATATAATCTTATTCAGATATACGTGGATGCGGATTTTCGTATTATGGAATATGTATGTAAGTATATTATAAATTTTAGTGTATGAGTAGTGATCAAAGGGATTTCTGAAATCGGAGATTGCGACGTCAACGAGATTTTCTAACTTCATGAGTTCGTTTCTTATTTGTTTCAGAGTTGTATATATGGCTGGGTAGGGTGACTCATCGAAATGATGAACTTTGGTAAAAATAAGATAAATTATTTTATCGTTGTATTTCATTTTCAGGGAAGAGTGCAATTCCTTTTCAGCATTAAGAATTTCGTCTTTGTTTTCGACGTTTGATAAGATCTCGTACATATATGGATTTGATTCGTCTAGGTCTATTGATGTAGGAATTAGGATGACTTTATAGGGTGATTTTAGAAGGTTTTCGTTATGTTCTAATAGGTTAGTGTCACAAGTGAAATTTTTGTTGGACATTTGTTTTAGGAATTGGGAGTAATCGTCATTATTTAATTGAGTGATTGAGTCTGTTTCATTCTCGTTAGGCGAAGGAATTTGTAAAGAGTCGAAGTCAAGATTCAGATCAGTGCTTTGTGGGCTGGTATCATATGTTCCCCAATCTATGGGATCCAATTGAGGTAACAATGAGTCTTGTTCTTGGGTTGTTAAAGGGTTTTGTGTTACTGGGTTAGCGTTTGGATTTAGGAGGTCCTCGTCATTGAAGGTGAATGGGATATGAGGTGGTAATTCTACTAGAGAGTCTTCTAATGGGTTGCTATGTTCGTCGGTGTCGTTGGGTAGTTCTAGATTAGGAAGTGGTGATAAGTTGCCTTCTACTGGGTTGACAGGGAAGCGCGACAGTGCGTCGGCGTTAGAGTTTATTTTCCCTTTCTTATGGACAATCTCATAGTCGAATTCCTCTAATTTCAGACGCCAGCGAATGAGTCTAGACCCTGGGTCTTTACAATTAAATAACCATTGAAGTGGTTTATGGTCTGTGATTATTGTGAATCGGTGTCCATAAAGATAGGGGCGGAAAGCTTTGGTGCCAAAGACAATAGCAAGGCATTCCTTTTCGGTAACGCTATAATTGCATTCGGCCTTATTGAGTGTTCGGGATGAGTAGGCGATTGGTAGGTCTTTCCCTATTGGCCCTTGGGATAGGATCGCAGAAACAGCGTAATTAGAAGCGTCACAGGTAAGTAAAAAGGGTTTGGAAAAGTCAGGGTATGCTAGGATAGGAGACGTTACGAGTTTGTTCTGTAAGTTTTCGAATGCTAATTGTTGTTCATTGCCCCATTTGAATTCTTTGTTTTTTTTCAAGAGAGTCGTTAATGGTTTAGCTGTTTTGGAGAAGTCAGGGATGAAGCGTCTATAATATGATAGTAATCCTAAGAATGATTTTACATCTTTAGGGTTCTTTGGTGTAGGGAATCCGGTGATGGCTTTTATCTTTTCTGGGTTTGGTTTTACGCCTTCGCTATTAATAATGTGGCCAAGATATGCGACTTCTTTACGCAAAAATTCGCATTTTTCTGGCTGTAACTTCAAATTGTATTTCCTGAGTCTTTCGAAAACGGTAATTAGGTTTTGGATGCTTGAAAGGAGGTCGGGTCCATAAACTACAATGTCGTCTAAATAAACGAAACAGCGGGAGCCTTGAAGGCCAGAGAGGCAAGTATTCATTAATTTCTGAAATGTAGAAGGGGCATTCTTTAAACCGAATGGCATTCGTGTGAATTGGAAATGGCCTTGAGGGATGGAGAAAGCTGTTTTAGGCGCGTCTTGGGAATACATTGGTATTTGATGGAATCCAGATGCCAGATCTAGTGTAGTGAAATACTGACTTTTTCCTAATTGGTCTAATATTTCTGTTATTTGTGGTATTGGGTATGTTTCGCCTATCGTGATGTCGTTTAATTTCCTATAATCGATTACTACTCTCCATTTACGTTGGCCGGACGCGTCTAATTTTTTGGGGACTACCCAAATAGGAGATGACCAAGGTGAGTCAGAGGGGGTGACTATGTTTTGTTCTAGCATTTTGTTAATTTGGCTTTCAACTTCTTTCTTATGACACTCGGGGAATCTGTAGGATTTGGTTTGAATTGGGATATCTGTGGTTGTCCTTATTTTGTGTTCGGCAGTTGTAGTAGAGGTGAGTTGGTCACCTGGGAGGTAAAAGATGTCAGAGTAGTCTGTGCAGGTTTGTAATAGAGCGTCTGTTTCTTCGCTGTTAAGATGGGTGATTCGGAGTTGTTTAAGGACTTCGTTTGTTCTAGCTAAAGTGTTTGGATTTGGAATCGTTTCAGATAGGGGCATACACATATTGGATTGAGTCTCGAAAGGTTCTATGTCAAGATCAAGGTTGGAATGAATCGTGACAGGGTCCTCGGAGGTATTGACAACAGTTATGTTTACTCGTCCGTTTTCTTTTATCTTTACAATGCAGTTAGCGACTAATAATGTTTCTGAAATATGTTGATCGACAATAATGCCTTCCTTAGCAATTGGATTCTTAACGGAGCATTCTATTACAGTTTCCGTTCGAGGGGGTATTGTATATAGAGGAACGGAAAATATCAGTTCGACAGAGTCGTTGCCAATTTGTAAGGTACTTCGGCTGTAATCAATTTGACATTCTAAGCTTTTGAAAAGGTCATTACCTATAATACCATCGTGACTCAAACTAATGTTTTTGACTACATGAAATTCGTGAAAGTATGGTTCATTGTTTTTCCTAAATATTTCCATTTGGAAACTGCCTAAAGTGGGTGTTACATCGTCACCGGCATCGATGCCTTTTAAGGTGATTACATTGTCGCTTAGGGTTGGAATTTTTGACATAGAACTTGATTTCAGTAAACAGATGCAGGAGCCAGTGTCAACTAAGAAAGATAAAGGGTGTGAGGCGACTGAAGTTTGGATTTTGACATAAGGTAGGTATCTCTTCTCTGTATTATTATTAAGTTTATAGATTTTAACGTCTTCCTCCTCTATTTTAGGATGCGGTGGAGAGGGTGCGAGTGGTTTTAAGTTGGATACGGAGGATTTAGTATACGATACAGAGGATTTAGGATTGGATACAGAGGATTTGGAATACGATACAGGAGATTTGGCATTGGATACAGGGGATTTGGCATTGGATACAGGGGATTTGGCATTGGATACAGAGGATTTGGCATTGGATACAGGGGATTTGGCATTGGATACAGAGGATTTGGTATACGATACAGAGGATTTAGAATTGAATACAGAGGGTTTGGTATATGATTCAGAGGATTTGGAATTGGATACAGAGGATTTAGAATTGGATACAGGGGATTTAGTATATGATACAGAGGATTTAGAATTGGATACAGAGGATTTGGAATACGATACAGGGGATTTGGCATTGGATACAGAGGATTTGGTATATGATACAGAGGATTTGGTATACGATACAGAGGATTTAGAATTGAATACAGAGGGTTTGGTATATGATTCAGAGGATTTGGAATTGGATACAGAGGATTTAGAATTGGATACAGGGGATTTAGAAGTATCGGCTTTCATTGATGTATTTCCCGTGCGATACCGTTCGGGAAAATCTACTCGTTTAAATGATCTACTTCATCGACACTATCGTCTCGTAATTGGTCGAAGTAACGAACTTTGCGAGAGGGGTCTTGCACCTGATTGTATTGACGACCAGAAGTCGAGGGTTGGTTGTAATATTGATTACGATTGTTGTTATATTGCCGCTTTCGGCAGTTCTCGATAGTGTGCCCGATGTTTTTGCAATATCGGCATATTAGATCGCTAGTGTTTACCTTCTTGTGTGCGTCTGCCACACGAGGGTTCTGTGGTGTGGGAAACCGACTAGTCTGGGGTTCGCGTCGGGGTAAGAATTTTGGTCTATCTGTATTATTAAAGAAAGGCTGTAAAGGTTTCTTTGTGATGCTGGCTAGAATCTTTTCTTCGGCGACGGCAAAATTGACTGCTGCATTGAGCGAGTCAGGGTCGCGGCATCTAACGAACTGCGAAAGCCGCGGGTGTAACCCTATTACAAAAGTGTGTACAGCAAGGTCTTGCATTGCTGCCACACGACCTGCCAATTCAGTCTTTTTCTTGGTAGGTATAGAAATATTTATTTCTGTCAAAAGTTTAGCGAGACATGTTTCTATTTTAAGGGCAAATTGGTTTACTGATTCGGATGGGCCCTGTTTGCAATCCTGCAGCTCGGACAAGAGGTGTGTATAGTGTTTTTTCTCACCGAACTGGTGTTTGAGAAATTCTAGGAATTGCTCGAACGTATCGAATTCCTTGATATTACAAGTAGATTCCGCCCTGCTTTCTAATTGGCTGAGAATATATTTGAATAATATAGGTCTCTGCGATTTGTTTGCTAGACCGTAGGCATTTTGGCAATTGGCAATGAACGAGTTTAATTTGTCTCTCGTACCGTCAAAGGGTTTTATAAACTTTAATAGGACATTCAATTCTATCTTATCCTCGGGCTCCACTCGAGGGGTAGTGCTCTTAGATGCGGTAGGGTTTTCCTCTTTGGGATCATGTTTGGAGGTCATTTTGGACATAGACTAGTATTACACACACGAGAACAATACACACAAAGAACAAGTTACATAAAACAGAACAAAGCAATGACAAAGTAGAATAACACAGTTATAGAATAATGAACAAGGGTCAGCTTTGTGACCCAGTCAAGCGGATACAGAGTTTATTTAAGTTGCGAGCTTATCAGTTCATAGTAAGTCAACGGATGTCTAATATAAACAGTGTTCGAAGCTGCTTCGATTCTCTATAGTTAATTTTAAATTGTTCAATGTTTCTATTTTATAATCAAAATAAAGTTTATTAAGTATTTGATGTTATACGTTGGTAAGGGTTGTAGATATATGAGTTCACTTTGTCACTAAGCACAGAATTGGTAATTTATATTACTCACAGTAGGGTCGCCACAACCGTTGCGGACACTGTCGGCATCATCACGACCGAATTGATGAGGGGATGAGTAGCACTGCTCACTCGACGACAAGGCCTGCCAGAAAGCCTTCAGCAAGGCCTTCTCTACTGCACGGAGATGTTTGGCCGCGTATGTTCGCAAGCAAACACGTAGACACAGGAGCACAGCGTGGCGCGATATAGTATAGGTTCGACACAATATCTTTGCCGTAATAGAAAGTTCGCGGAGAGCGTTTCGGAGACGTATTAGGGTAAATGTTCAAGGGATTTTCGTATCCCACCGCTGCCACCAAATATTATACGAATCCTTCCCAAAGGCTTTTTAAAAAAAACTAAATATTTACGGCTAAAATAAAATATATTGTTGGTCTCAAAACACGAGGTTAAATATGATACAAAATTGGACACTGAGTCTAAAGGAAATTGGCACAGGTAGAATTAGAAATAAAAAATGAATTGTCGCGACGAAAGATTGGAGAAGACTGGCTCTCAGAGCAAGAGCGCGGTGCTTGAATGCCGTATTGCTGATGCAGCAAAACGATGTTACAGTGTAGCTAGGGTTGTCAGCTATATTTATGTGATGTTAGTATTTTTACTAGCATTTTGGGTATATAACAGTACGCTGATGATACGGCTATATTTTTTTATGGCGATTCTTGGCATGACGCCTACAATGCTGTTCGCAGCCTGAATTTCGACAGTTTTTAATTGGCTACAACACAACTTTCTTACCTTAAATGTTACTAAAACTAAAATAGTTAACTTTTCAATAAATAAAAAAACAACTCCCCCTAAACATCATACGCTACAATTCCATATATGTAACCGCAGCTTAAATAGTACATGTTTTTGAACAAGTCAACTGTAATAAATATCTAGGGGTCAATATTAACAAACATCTAACATGGCAGCATCAAATATAATCTGTAAGTACCCGCGTTAGGACACTTCTACACATATTTAAAAAATTGCGATCCGTAGCAGACAATGCTACTGTTAAAATGATCTACTTTGCGTTATGTCAGTCGGTATTAAGTTACTGTGTAGTATCATAAGGTATGCTGGTAAATCCTCTCTTGTAGCCGTGAAACGTGCCTAGAGAGCAATATTAAAAGTCTCACATAAGCTAGGAATTCGACATCCAACAAATCTTCCTTACCGCGAGACTAAAGTGCTAACGGTTCGCCAACTTTACATTATCTCAGTTATTCTTAAATTCCTTATATATGCAATTACCACTACAGTGATCGACGAGCGTACGCGCAGAAGACCAAATCGAAACAAAATTTAGTGCAAATTAAAATTTGGTTATAAATCTTTTAGTTACACGAGACCAACACTGTATGACAAACTAAATAAACATTTAAACATAATCTTGATGATGAAATCTGTTTGTAAAAACATGTGTGTGACTGGCTATTGGGTAAAAGTTATCATGAGACAGAAAACTTTGTTACTCAGAATTGAAACACTAACACGCGCTCTTTAATATACACAGTCTATCACACACTCACATAAGCTCACGCTCTCACCCAAACCAACACACCTACAGTCATACACACCCTCAGACACAAACATTCATCTACACACATACATATACTCACAAACACAAATACACTTGCAAACATGCACTAGCATACAGAACACATAATTATCATCATCTACATAATTATATAGTCTTAATATATAGTTATTATAGTAGCATAATATATTTGTATAAGTACCATTAATATAATAATTGTTTCTATCTGATGCAATTACTATAAGAATATCAGTCAAAAGAGACTGGATCCCGCAACACAGGGTATCCTGATGTGGGATTCAGTGTCACATCTACTTTTACATTTATACTACTTGTATCTTTTTTGTGAACTTAATAAACTTATATTAATCTTATATTATTATAATATACCGAAAAAAATAAAAATCGCCCTAGGTGTACACCAAGGCTTTTTTTTATATAAAATACAGCTCCCGTTCTAGGAATAATTCCTATGTCGATGGGGACAAACATTCGAACAACGGACACAAAGGACACCCAGACAATTATCAATTTAATAAATCGACAAGTGTACTAATACTAATATCGGTCCTGAATATAATTCTTAGCATGAGAAGGATTAGGCCATAGGTCGCCTTGTTGCGCGTTGGCCCAGTGCAGGTTAGATTTCACACATATTCAAGATCATTTTGGAGAGATCCTAGCGCTATGCAAGGTTCCTTACAGTGTTTTCTTTGACCAACTTTATTTATTGTGCACTTTTTATCAGAAATTGAGATCTATGCAGCATAAGAATATATTTTATAATATGCTGCTGCAATGTTACTTAATTGAACTTTAGGCCCCTTTTAATCAATATTCATATTATGTTTTGTATAATTAATAAAAAAAGACCTTTGTAAACTTTATTGTCTTTATTTATAATAATATTTGTAGTAAACGTTGAATAAACATAATTTATACCTATTTCAAATATGTCAATAGAATTCGTGGTTGTTGGGACGAACGAAGGGATGACGGACGGTCAAAGTGGCACCGAAAGAGTGCCATTTCTGCCATTTTAGTATATAATCAAAATTAGCATATATCTATATAGTCCAATGTTTATGTTTCATTTAAGAATTAGAACAATATAAGTTACAACAATAACCCTTATACTTGCATTCAGTACCACTAACTCGTCCTAATTTTATATTTGTACTATATTTCCGCAGACCATAAACTAAAAATTTGAGCTTTGAGTCTATACATAATTTAAATTATTAAAACACCACGTTTTAAAATAAACTGCGATAAAGTCCGTAAACAGACTACTGTTTACGGACTTTATCACAGTTTATTCTGAATGGTAAAAATGAACTATCATTTTTACCGTTCTAGACGTTTTCCTCTAAGCTCCTGAACCCTAGCCGCACGAGTCCGACTAGCTTCACCAATCTATATTTTTTATTTGTAATTATAGGTCGAACAACATATTAAGCATGCATGCTACAAAAACGTGGTCAAAATTTGTAGCAGAATCACAAGATGGTCCTGCCCTAGTACTTCGCCTCATAGATCTGCCCCAAGATCTCGTTGATGAGTTCGTCGAGTTCCAAATTAATAATTTTATTAAAAAAGAACAATTTCGTCAAATGGCAGGTAAATTATAATGGTAGGAAGTAACATTCACAAATGTATGATATTATGTTGTGACATTTCTCTTTAAGCTAATGTCAACATCATGTTAATATTTTAGTTGAATGCTACACGTTTCTTGCTATCTTTTAGTACTATCAAACAGGTCGTGAACACATTGTGAATTTGTTGTTAATAACGAATTTCTGCGTATGTATACACTGTTACTTGAAGGCCACAGAACAGACGCTCCAAACAAATAAATACGTCATGTACGAAATGTATGACGCAACACAATTCATTGAGCACATTCAATTGGAGTGTCTGTTTCGTGATCCTCGGGAAGATCATCCATATAATGTTTATGTCAGCATATATTTAATAAATTGCCTCTTTTTAGGAATACCACACAGTGAAGAAGCTTTAGATGAATGTAGAAATATGATTAAAGATTCCTGTGCAAGTCCGCTTTATCACCATGTTGTGTGCTGTCCAGAATATGAAGGAAAAATGTTCCCCAAAATTTTAGGCGCTACTACATTAACACCGTTTCAAAGAAACAACTTGAATGGCGAAGTTACGGTAATTACTATTAAAATACCTTTGTATCTAAAACAATTATAGTAGGGACAGAAGATCTAGCGATTCTTATATCAAGGAAAAGAAGCTGAAGTTCATGCTGTTTTAGGCTAGGGCATAGAACACTCGTTTAGTCACTTTTGGTAATAGCCTCTTGTAGAAAGAGGGTTATTACTAAGGACGAGTAAAGGTGCTGATCTATAGATCCAATTTTTGACTTTGAATGAAGAATAAGACCGTGCCTATAAAAATATCAAGTGTATTCTCAACATACCAAGAATTTTGGTATAAAGTGATTTATTATTTTTTGTGTAAGTTAAAGTTACAAGATTACTTCTTGTACTTGTATTAAATAAGTCAAATCATTAGATTTCATAAACTAGTGTTGTATTCAATACTGTCTCAATTTATTTTATAATCCAAAAGTAGGAATGTGCAGATCATATAATAAAGTTGCATGTGTAAATAAAGGGGTTGACATTTTTGACATAAAATTCAATAGATATAAAAAGATTGTATCAGGTGTACTTAGTTCCGAAAAGTTCCCGGTCTAGTTATAAAGTAAAATTACAGTTATTAAGTAAAACCTACATACAATTATCCACTTGTATCCTACGCTAACGAATTTAAGATTTTAATAAGGTTTTTTGTGTTGCACGAGTAATCTGCTCTAATATATGTATACAGAGCAGCGATAGCTCAGTGGGGAGGCCAACAGACTGCAATGCAGAGGGTCTCGGGTTCGAACCCACGTCGCGCACCTCTGACTTTCGGAAGTTATATAACTTTTCGAAATTATGTGCGTATTGATTGACAATTATCGCTTGCTTGCCTTGGAGAGCACGTTAAGCCGTCGGTCCCGGCTGCCATGAACATCTATGGCAGTCGTTATTGGGAGAGTGTCGACACAAAAGATCCCACTGGGTCGAAGTGTCGCCGGTCTGTACTGACTGGCCCCCAAATAAGATACATACATACATATAACGCATCCTTAATAAAACAGAGACTTATCTCAGTATTTTTGATTAAACAAATTTGAACTCTATTGAAAAGATTTAACACAAATATAATAATAATAATAATATTCTACCACAGAATATTTATAATATTAGAATTTAACATATACAATTAGAGTTCAAATTGGCTTACTTTCAAATTTCGAGTTAAGTCGCTGTTTTATTAAGAATGCGATATGTATACATGTTGTGTACACTATCTTAGGGTTACTGTCCAGTTTATATATTTTGTTCATTATTTAACTACTTACTATGTTAAGAGTGTAATCTGTTTGTGTACCTATTATAAATATATAAATAAATAAATATTTGACACCTTAAAAAATTTAATAACCAAGTTTTTATTATGAATAAGGAAAAGTACGGATTATTTATTATAGTAGACCATAGTCTTAGTCTACTAGTATTTATATCACATATTTGGTTATCTTACAGGCAAAAACAAATGAAGTTAAAAGGTTTATCGAAATCAGGAACGATTTGAGTAAATTATGCCCTGTTCATGAGGTCATGGCGAAGTATGGCGTGGAATCAGCTTGGCATTTCGCATTGGGAGTACATGAAAACTGTGGCAGATTTGGAATTGGCAAGGCAGTATTTTCCATTGGGTATTGTATCTATCTGCTTGTTTTTATAGTTTTTTTAAGATTTGTCTAAGGAACAAAGATTGTGTGGAAATAAATAAATTTATGTAGGCGGTGATATGTGACAATGATTTCAAATAATTGGTATTAACTTGTGACATTTTCGAAAAGTAAGATTAGCCTTAAAGAGACCTAATATAATATATAATAATATCAGCCCTATATTCAGTCCTACTGCTAATATGTGAAGATATAGGCAAGCGAAGTGAAAACATTATGTAGAACTAAAACCTTCTCGCATAGAGAATAGGCCCGTGCTCAGCAAAAGGGCAGTTTAAATACAGGGCTGATATTATATTTTATATCAGTTAGATATTTAATAGGTTTTGTAATCTACCCCAAATTTTTGATATGTACCTGTGTACCTTATAAATATCTTGAATGTTTCAGGCCTATTCTATGTCAATCTCATAATGGTCAAATGTGTTATTCATGGATGACAGCAGAAGCTTCGCAGAATATAGCAGCTAAGTACGGATGGACAACAGAATTTAAAATCAAAACAGCAGAAGTAGCCAAGAAGTATAATCTAAGATTACATAATCTTCCGCCCTTTTTTAAGTTTATGGTTTATAGAATATAATTTATTTTTATATAGCAACTACATTTTGCTCGCGCCTTAAAAAAAATTGGAACTTATGTTTACATTTTCTCTTTATTTTTAAAAAGAATATGGTGAAATACCATATGGCTCTCTCCGATCCTCCAACTACTTGTTGTAACAAAAATGTGTTAGTAGTAATACTCGACTTCTAAGGCGCGTATCAAGATGTAACATACACAAAACAGCATTCTATTTCGTGCGGTAGTTTTTGCGTGATGCGCGTACAAATATACAGAGACAAATATTCTAAAATAATAGTCATGAATTCTATATCTAAAGACCCACACCCATACATCACTCACATAATATGTTTTTTAAATTACTCCTATGTAAAAACATCGACCAGTTATAATATTACATGTGTAGATTTACTCCATTGGTCATTTTTATTTAATCAACGCGTGTATTTTATCGTGCGTATAGTTTACCTATTTAAGCACTTTATAAAATAAGTTGACCTGTACAAATAAATGTAATGTAGAGTTTTTACATAATATTTTAAAACACATGTTTGCTTCGGTGTAACTTCGCTTTCCCCGCACAATAAAATCAATATTTTTGTAATTCGTATGCATTAAATTATACCTCCGCGGGCATTATAAAAGCACAACTTCCAAACATTAATAAGTTGTCTGTCGCACAAAAACCGACGCTCAATTTCCCCAATGTCCTATAAAGTATCAAGTGATTTACTCGACGAACTTGCATCTACCTGATTACGAAGTCTATTCACGAGCCACGTAGACTATGAGGAGAGAAAATAAGGTGATTTATCGAGCCGTCACCCAGGACTACGGAGTATTATTTTTAACGGACCCCGGAAAGGTCGCCAGTGATGACAGTGCGCTTTTTATTCAAAATGTTGACATGTAATAAGTGATTCACTGTTCCATCATATGCTTAATGTTTGCGTAATGAAGATATATTTTCGACATATTTGTGGATATTATAACATATAGACGACTATGTCAGTATTATTGGTTTATTGCGAGAAGTCTATGTAATAGAGGTGTAGTGTTTAGGTTGTTTATATTATAAGACCAAATTAAGAAATAAATAACATACCCACATACAGCGTGTTTTTAAATGTTGAAAGCCACAGTTTAAATACTTAGTTAAACTGAATACCTAAACCACTATCAAAGTAAAGTCGTACGAAGGTGCATGTTAACATATTACTACATGCCCGCTTATTTCTCATGCTGAAATTTAAAACATGTATTGCTTCCTTATTATGCAACAAATTTTATTTTTTGAGACTTACAAAACATTCAAACTTTCTGACAAATAAAGACAATATCTTTGTTTGCCACCCATGGAACAAAAATAAAAAAGAAAAACAATGTTTGATAAAAAGGACTGTCTCGTTGTAACTGTGGCCGTAACATACTGTATGAATTGGCTTGCCAAATTTATGCCGAAAATGGTAGCTAATCAAATCTTTAAATTAGAGTGTAGGATAACTTGGTTCAATAACATTAAGTCTGAATGAATTTTAAATCAGTTAAAACCAATACAACATTCATTATTACTACATTAATTAAACTGATATATTACAGATGTATTAACAAAGGTAAAATATAATGTTATAATTATAGTACTAAATATACACAAGGGTTTAGGCATTGAAGAATTCGTGAGCATCGCTACTAGTAATGTGCCCAGAAGACTAACAGCATTGCTACGTTAAATGGCAATACTGATTCTTTGGACGAAGAAAAGACCAGGCTTTTAATCATTTTGCGAGCTCGCCATACAGCCTCGGACCCCATGAGCATTTTTTTTTTGTGAATAAACAAATAAAAGCCTTGTAACTGGGCTAGAAATCTTTTCTAATGAAAGGCGTATTCTTTTTATTTATTAGGAACTTTAGAAGAAAGAAAATTACTTCAAATTTCTTATAATCATCAATATATTTTAATGCTTCTTGAGTAAAAAGTTTGCAATATTATCGACTATTCGTCGCTTATAATTAAAATGTTCCACGCTTCAAGAAAGATTAACCACATGCTGCCGGCAAAACTTCGTAATGAAACTTTATAATTTTACAAAAACGAAGTTCTTATTCAAAGTGTAAAAGATGGAACATTAACAATGTATCAATTGTACAATAACATTATTCATTTAAGACCTAGTTTTCTGTGAAGACGGCAGAACCAGACATACCAGTGGTGGTATTTCTTTGTACCGGTAACTGTCTTAACAGCGTTCATTAGTAGCTTGAAGCAAAGACTCAAACTGAAGCAGTCTAATTCTCCTAATTGATTTAAGTAGACAATACAGTATAGTATCATTACTATACTGTATTTTCTACTTCTATATAAAAATAATAAACTAATACCGAAATAAGTACCTTATGTGTTAATTCAGAACTTAGTCTATCAATTTGCAAAGTTTCGTTCAAAACTGTTTTACGATTTATGTGTGACAAGCTAAAAATATCTAAGCAAACTGAGCGGCCTTGATGGCATAGTGGTTAGTGTAACCGACTGCCACTCCTGAGGTCGCGGGTTTGATTTCCGCACAAGTCAAATATTTGTGTACATGGCCATGGAAGGAAGTATGGGTTTAAACAAAAAAAAAGAATTACAAAAAATAGTAGGACCAAATTATTAATTATTACTAAACATTTTCAGTAAGCAATACATTTTTTTATAAATGAGTATTATACCTGTTCCCTGAGGTTTAATTTCCTTTTATGATTACTGCTCCACTCCCATGGTTTATAGCGTAATATAATTATGTATATGGCCTGTTACACAGTTTTGAATCGATCTTATAGCTTTTAAGTTTGCTCATAAAAAACAAAAAGTAGTGTGGATAATTAGTTTAGAAAACTGACATCAAAAAGGATGAATATAAACTACATAAATTACTAACAAAAAAAAAACAGAACGGGCAATCATTTATTGTCCATTAAAAACCTATCAGCCGATTAAAAAGTTTGGAAAGTTTTAATTACGTCGTAGGATTTAAGAAAAGTTATTACTTAGCATTGGTACGTTAACCTCATTGGTCTTATACCCCTCAAGGACCGATCTTGTTTAGGAAATTAGGTTATATAATCTTGGCTGGAGTTTTTGCTACTAAATTATTTATACACATGTAGGTCAACGATATACATAGGTACGTACGTAAGTAAATATAATATCATTATTATGATGATGAGCGAAATGGCATACAAAACAGTCGATCATTATGTGGTTTATATTAAGTTATTACTGGTTTAAATTCAGTATCTGAAACCGTATCCTATAGACGGCTCCTTATTCGCGACTGACTACACCAGAGTGCCCAATTCTCTTAATAAAAACTGTTTAAATTACAATTCCGATCTAGTCTCAGTGATATAAATATCACAAATAAACGACAAACAAATGACGATGAACAAAAACACAAAAATAAAAAAACAGCGATAGTGGGCAATCGTTAGACTGCAACTCAGAGGTCTTGAGTTAAGCTAAAGCGCCTATCTGACTTTTCGAAGTTATATGCGTATCAAATAGATAATTATCGCTTGTAATGGGCTAGCGTGATGGACTGTGGTATTACGCTTCTCACACTGAGAGGAGGCCCGTGCCCAGTAGTAAATCAGTTCAATACAAGGCTACTTTATTATTATTATTATTTATAAATTACATTTCAGTTTACATTTGACGTTTATAAGACTAGATCGGAACTCTGAGGTACACAAAGTTTGAGCCTATGCCTACAATGTTTGAATTTGTGTGGTATGCGCACTTTGTGCCTATGCCAACGGTTATTGTGAGGTACGCAAACTTTGAGCCTATGCCTTACAATGTTTGAATCGATGTGGTAAGATTATAGAAAATCCCTTAGATATTGCAAATGTATTGGTGGATCAATTTAGATATAAATGTATTTTAAGTAATGGCGAAAATCTAGATCCCCTAAAACTTCTAGAACAAAGCACCAAAAGGGTTCAAAATGATATGGTTATTGCGCCTGTTACTCCAAATGAGATAGTTAAAATAGTTAATCGTATGGAAAATAAGAAATCATGTGGTTATGACGACATTCCCATAGCAGTTATTAAAGAAAATTTAGATATATTAGCCGAACCTTTGACTAGTTTTTACAATAAATGCATTTTAGAAAGTATTTTTCCAGAACAGTTAAAAATTGCAAAAATTGTTCCACTCCACAAAAAGGGCTCAAAAACGGATCCAAAAAACTATAGACCCATCTCTTTGCTTCCTATTTTTTCCAAAATTTTTGAAAAAATTATTAAGAGTAGATTTCTACTTCATCTAAATTTAAACAAGGTATTGCACTTAAGACAATTTGGATACCAAAAAAATGTCGGAACAGGGGATGCTATATATACATTAGTGGAAGATATTATTAGTAAATTGAATAGGAAAAAGAGGGTAGCTGGCATTTTCCTTGACTTAAGCTCAGCTTTTGATACAATTGACCATAAATTACTTATTGCAAAATTGGAGCATTATGGCGTGAGAGGCAAAACTTTGCAACTATTTGCTTCATTTGTAGGAAATAGGAAAATGTACGTAGATATTAGTAATATGAGAGTAAATATTAATAACAATTGTAATAGATCTTCTATGCAAGATATAGTAGCAGGCGTACCCCAAGGATCGATCTTGGGGCCTATATTGTTTATACTTTTCACAAATGATTTAATTAATTACATGTTTTCAATTTTTCCTGACACACAGCTGACAGTTTTTGCAGATGACACCAACGCAATAGTTGAAGCTAACGATATACTAGAGCTTTCCGCTAAGGTTAATGCAGTTTTGAGAGTTTTTAAATCCTGGTTTGATAGTAACAAGCTTTTAATTAACACTGAAAAAACCAACATAATGTTATTTAGTACAACAGCTCGTAATAAAGATAACATGACGACCGCACTTAATGAAGTTAAAATTGACGTAGTTAATGAGGTAAAGTTTCTAGGGATATACATTGATAAATATTTAAATTGGAAAAGAGAATTGCAAGCCATTGATTCGTATATTTCTTCAGCATGTTATGCCTTACGCAGTCTTAGGGACGTAATAGACTTGAAACACCTTAAAAAAGTATATTATGCTCTAATAGAATCAAGGTTGAGATATAGTGTTCAGTTTTGGGGGAATAGCTATAAGTATAACTGCCAGAGAGCCTTTGTGCTTCAAAAAAGGGCCATACGAATCATGGTCCGGATATCACAAATAGAGAGCTGTAGGCCGCACTTTAAAAATCTAAAAATTCTAACTGTGCCCAGCCTGTATGTTATGGTATTGTTAGTGAATTTAAAAAAATATCTGCATTACTATGAAACAGTTGAGGAAAGACAGTTGAGGGAAAGTACGCGCAGGAAAGATTTAAAAAACAAAATAAATCCCCAACTTAATATTGTCCAACATAGTGCTCAATATCAAGCAGTGCGGATTTTTAACAGGTTGCCATTGGACTTAAAAACTATGATTTATAAAAGCTCATTTAAGTCAAGACTCAGAGCATTCCTATTAGAGAAATGTCTGTATTCGATAGATGATGACATATCCAATTCTTAATTTTATAGATATCACTTTTTGTATTGGATTTAGATTTATATTATTATATTGAAATTGATTTATATTATTGTATTGTAATTGATTTGTCTAATTTTTGTAGTATTCTATAATATTATTGTTGATTGTGTTCGTTTTGTAATCTTAATGAACGTGTTTTTGTAATTAATTTATTTTTAGATTAAGACTTCAAACACAATGTAAATTGTTACTGAATAAATAAATAAATTGAATTGTATGCAAGGCTCACGCCTATGCCTACAATATTCAAGTGAAAATGAAGACCAAGACTGTACACTGGAACTGCCAGCCGTTGATCAGGCAGATCCATCTTCCAGACGAGGAGAGAGTCAGAGCGTCAGGAGAGGAAGTAAAGGGAATGCTTTGACGCATACCTCTCCGCGGGGCGACGGAGAGGTTATGTCGGGCTCACCGGGGAAAGGATACCCCGGTAATACCGACTAACCCTACCACGGTGTTCCTCGACATAACCATAGACGGCGAGGCCACGCGAATCGCTTTCACATGCAATCGCGACCCCGCCGTGGTTTCGGTCCGCCGTGTGAAACGGCAGGCCACTGTACAAAGAATATTTCCTCCACCGTCCCCCTAAGGGGGGGGGGGGGGGCAGAGACACGATACAAAGGCGCACGTGGGAACACGCACGCCGCCTCTCGGACCTGGTGCTGATTGGGTGGCGAGCAGGCCCACGCAGCCCACCACCCCCAGGTCAAACTTCAAGGTGGCTGGAGATCAACTCGCGCCCTCTGGCGTCCGGTTCTGCGGTTGGGGAGAGGGTTTAAGCGCGCTCTCTCTCGCTCCGCAGCCTCCTTGATGGAAATTACTTTCTAACAGAATGCCCGAGCATAACTTAACTTAACCTAACCTACTTTTGTGCGAGCGAAGCCGCGGGCAAAAGCTAGTAAATAAATAAATTATTTATTGCAACAAAAAGTTTATACAATTACAGTGCAAGCTCTGGTTTCCAAATTAGCGTGAGCTGTATGTTGGGAAACAGTCCTTCCCAAAAACTAATGAAGATTGTTACAATGATATTATATGCAAGACACAGATTAGAGTAGATTTGTTAGTTTACGACTGTGCTTAAGGGTTTAAACCTTAATGTCTACCGCCCTTGTTTAAAATATGGCTAAACAGCCATGTAGGCGTGGTACAGCTATCTTAGGCTCGTTTCAACATATAAGGGATGCCACAGAATACTTCATAATGGTAAAATACTACTGTTTCCAATGGTAAGAGAATATTAAGTAAGTTTCTAAATATAATATTGTTCAAAGTCATAAATTATTTATTTATACTTAATACATAAATTAATACTTAGCTATGTTACTAGGTACAGGCAAGAGTTGAGTCAATAAGAAGACGCCTGCATGAAATTTACGGCTACACTTTCTATTTGAGCTACTTCGAGTTTGAAAAGAGATTCGACATGTCGTACTTTGTTCGTAGAACTAAAAGCCTGACGGTGTAATATAGATGAAAATGCTGTCAATACTGACCAGGAAGGTAAATTACTCAGTTTCCCAGTGAAAGGTCAATAAATGAAATATATAAGCAAAATGAATATTAATAGGATATATACCGGGACCAATGGATTTCCAATGGAAATTACCATTTAGTGCAGTAGTTCCATTAATTATATAAGTATTTATAGCAAAAGAAACATCTATTTGATATCTTGCAGATCTTTTAAAAATGCGTTTTGTGGTGGTATTATTAAAAAAACAAACGTCCATTATTTCAGTTAAATGAGTGTTGTTCTTCAGCTTTCATCTCAATAAATATTATGTATTAATGTGTTAAATAGTTATTATAAAACTAAAATAGTTTGTAGTTTTATTCGAATGCAAAAATATATAGTTGATGGATTAAAGCACACTATTCTTGAATATATGCAAGCCGAGATTGTGTTAGTTGTCTATCTTCCCAATTATTATTTTACGTCGTGATACTAACGGACAGGCAGCAAAGATATAGTCAAACAATCATTTCTTTTAAATTAAACGAAGTCTTGCTATTGTCATAAATAGATTATCAACCAAAGGGTTTACCGGGTCAGAGAGTAATGAAACAGCCAGATTAATAATGTAATCTGGTCTACAAAGCACATGGTTATCATAAAGCCTTCATTCGTGTATTCAACAATGGAATAACAGCCGTCGATAGCACACAATAACGTAATTATTCTGCGTTAATAGAGAAAGTACTTATAATTGTTTAGTGTGTGTTCTATACATTAATTTCTGCTTAATATATACAGAATTTTGCTTAAAGATTTGTTCCGAAAGTCTTACCATAATATCTAATTTCAGGTAACCTTTCTAATATATGGTGAATTTAACCGGTCATTAATCTATAGCTAAATAGAATAATAAATCTTGGTATTTTTGCAAGGATTTTAATTAGAGTTAGGCATTTTTAAAACTGTTATTTGATCCTGTCCATAAAATTTTGAAACGCAATTTGATTAAGATTTTATAGACATGACGTCGACAGAAATAACAAGCCAAGGAATGTAGTAATTTCTCGACAAAGGATTTATTTCAAGGGATTTTGTATTGTGAAGTTAATAAGTTTATATAAAATAAGAAATCAATACTGTAGTACCTTAGTTTCTTAAGTGTTTTGTTGGCCCAGTATTATACGTTTGAGTGCGGTCATCGGGCCACTGCCCGATCGATCAAATACAATAACACTTTATTGTATTTGATATGTTCTTATTTAAAGGGATAAATATACGACTATTGGCTCACCCCCTATTGGTGAGCTGAAATATAGCCGGCGTATCACCTCTACCTCTCATAAGGGATCGGCAGAGATGCTTTATTATGGCGTTTTGGGGATAATAGGTGTGGGTTCACAGTATATAAGTAGTATGTGGTATATATTTCAATTCTCTATTCAATTAATTCGTTGTCAAAATATGAAGTATTTATAGTCACAATTGTTACTTTGTTCCCAATAAAACCCAAACCGGCTAGTCCAGAACTTTATAAGTAAAGTACATAAGTATGATACTTTTATTACGTATCATGAGGGTCCAGGTTTGTTTTTCGGATTATGCAAAATACTATTGGTTCTTCGTTAGTCAAGCGTAGTCGGCACAAAGTACGTATGTTTATTTAAGAAAGAAACGATTTAATGATGTTTTACTGCTTTTTTATTTTGATAGAATGACAGTCTCTTGTCGACGTAATTTCAATTGGTTATGGATCGAATGAGTATTTTAACTATAGTTAAGTATGATATGATTCATCTCTATCGATATATAGATGATATGGGACGTCTATGTCCCCAAAGGGGTATGTATTAAGCCTATTGGTGTCTTCCAGGCACAGTTCCAAACCCTATGCTACTACTGAGATTTTTTGATGGAATAAAAAACCCAGAAACACTTTGCTCCATAATTTCTGCTGGTTTTTAGACAGAAAAGTGTACGTAATAATACAAAAACTTAGAAATGTATGATGAAAAGGCTCTTGCACATTTCTGCTTAATATTTTCGTAGGCAGTTAATCAGGAGCATCTTTAGATAAATATAATATGTGAAAATTTCAGTCTGGATGATTTCAGTACCTCTGTGCAGCAGTCAATGGTCATCTACTAGTAGATGTAGCTGTCGCTTCTATATAAATAAATTAATTCAATTATCTTTATTTAGTTTCTTAACATATGTCCAATTTCAGGTAAGAACTACTTTGAGATTTCTATTTCTACACAAGAAGTATTTGACTTAATAACGACGTGACGTCTAGATTTCATCTTCAAATAAATTATGTAATCTTATTTCTTAGGTACTTACTTGCTAATTTGCTTTTATCATACTACTAGATTATTAAGGACCAGGAATAATTTCCGTATTGAATTTTTTTCATTTTCATTTAATGAAGACAACTCCCGCACTAGAAATAATGCCTGTGTTACAGGGAACTTTACAAACATTCAAGCAAGGGACACAAAGTACACTCGGACTCGGCAGAACCATTTGTGGATCATACAAATTTATGTCCCGTGTGCCTTCGAACCCACAACACACGGCGCAGTGGCAGCGGCGAGGCGACCACTTAAGCCACTGCGCCATCCGTGCAGTCATTAACAGATTATTCCACACATGATCTATCATAGATAGATCCATACAATAGCCGGTCATTCCAAATCATGTCAAAATAGTAAGTCAAATAAATAATAGTCAAATATTTAATCATGATGAATTTCTGAGCAGCGATAGCTGAGTGGGGAGACCAACAGGCTGCAATGCAGAGGGTCTTGGGTTCGTACCCACGTCGCACACCTCTGACTTTCGGAAGTTATATGACTTTTCGAAATTATGTGCGTATTGATTGACAATTATCGCCTGCTCCGTGCCTCGGAGAGCACGTTAAGCCGTCGGTCCCGGCTGCCATGAACATCTATGACAGTCGTTATTGGGCGAGTGTCGACACAAAAGATCCCACTGGGTCGAAGTGTCGCCGGTCTACACTGACTGGCCCCCACATAAGATAAGATAATCATGATGAAATTTTGCATGCACTGTGTCAGGAAAACAGAAAAGGAGGGGGTACTTAGTTCTAGAAAAAAATAATGTTGCTTTCTTTTTACTTGAGGGTATTGCATTGGCGCATATCTACCTGTCCCCGGGGTGGCGGAGAGGTTATGTCGGACTCACCCGGGCACGTCCTGGTCCTACTGACTAAATGTACCACCGTGTTCCTAGACGTTACCAGAGGGGCAAGGTCGCGGAAATCGTTCTCACGTGCGAATCGCGACCCGCCGAGGATTCGCCCTGCTGTGTGAAACGATAGGCCCCTACACGAAACTAACCTACCCAAAGTACAAGCTACATTATGCCCTACTGCCCCCTCGTAGGGAAGTACTGTTACTAATCTAAACTAACCTAACCTGCATTACGCAAGCGAAGCCGCGAGCAAAATCTAGTTACTCATATCAGCTAATATTATATTATATATTTTAAAGGACATCTCCAGCACTAGGAATATTTCCTGTGTCTATATTATTTTAAAGGAGATCTCCCGCACTAGGAATAATTTCATTGTCTATATTATTTTAAAGGATATCTCCCGCACTAGGAATAATTGCTGTATCAATATTATTTTAAAGGACATCTCCCGCACTAGGAATAATTCCTGTGTTTATATTATTTTAAAGGACATATCCCGCACTAGGAATAATGCCTGTGTTGCGAAGAGTTTACAAACATTCAAACAACGAACACAAAGCCCACCCAGACTCGGAACAACCATTTGTCGAACACACAAATTATTGACCCGTGTGGGATTCAAGCCCGCAACACTCGGCGCCTACGCAATTTTTGCAGTCATTCAGTTCATTAGCATTTAGTAAGTCATATATGTAACCTCTTTCGGATATAAACAGTCCTAAGTTATCGTGCGTTAATCTTAATATACTACTCAGCAAAACTAAATAAAATGCAAGTCTAAATACGGGCGGCCTCAATGGTAGTGAGAGAGTATGCGATTTCTGTGTATGACGTCACGGGTTCTCCAGGGCAAGTCTTTCTTGCTAAAGAACACCAATAACACTATGTTATTGGTGTTTTCTAGTAAGAAATACTTCATAGCGGCACGGAGCTAGGAATAGGAATTACGCCAGCATAAAACCTTAGCTGGTACAATGTAAGTGCATTTCACCTCAGCCGCTCTCTCAGCTTTCGGGGATATATATGTATTATATTAATAGACGTTAGACTTTATAGGTATGTTTATATTTGGAATGCATATCTTCTTCTCCCTAGCCTTTATTATTCTCAAGTCACTTGGGGTCAGCTTTTCTGGTCTAACCGGCTTTGACTGGATATCAGTTTCTACACAGAGCGGCTCCCACCTGACCTCCGCAACCCGAAGGCTAACGATCAACGACCAGTGTCAGGATTTTATAGGGCACTGAATTTCCAATAAAGACTGCCATAGATGTTCATGTCCGCCAGGCCCGACGGCTTTGCGTGCTCTCCGAGGCACGGAACAGGCGATAATTGTCAATTAATACGCACATAATTTCGAATAGTCATATAACTTCCGAAAGTCAGAGCTGCGCGACCTGGGTTCGAACCTGAGACCCTCTGCATTGCAGTCTGTTGGTCGCCCCACTAAGCTATTGCTGCTTAATTGGAATGCATATCTAAATACGGACATTAGCTCAAACATAGTAATTAGTGCTTTCGCATCAGAATTGGTTCTTACATTGTAGACAGCTTCAGACGATTTATTTATAACCGTATTCGCTATGACAACACGATAAATGGCGCTAGCCGTCAGAGCGTAACCTATCGAAGGAATGCGCGTATTGAGTGCCAAGCATTTACTATGAACATAAAATAAATCGATTCTATGAAAATTTGCTTGCAAATCCTGAAATACAAATAGTGCAAGATTTATTACAAACTGGCTCGCGACTTCGACCGTGTTTGTTCAGCTCGCAGACTTTTCTAAAATAAAAGTAGCCCATGTTTCTCCTTATCAAATCACAATCGGTACAGTCGTTTCAGAGATTAGTCGGCATAAACAGAAATATAAAAAATTATAAAGTAGATTTTTTTATATAAGTACTGTAGGTTTTTATATAAGTAGGTACTGTAGGTACTTTTATATGCATATTGTAAAAAGCTATTCTTTTGACATTACAGACACTTCAATTTTATTTATTTGTATTCCTACTGGCATAGTTTTTGATGTAACGTTGCTTTACTAAAGGGAAATGGAACTATACAAATCATTAAAATTAATTAATTAAGTGACGCGGTGGTTTAAGTGGGGACCTCACCACAACTAATTCACCAAATGATGCGGTTTTGATTTCCGTACGGGATATAGATATATGTGCCCATCATTGCAATATTTGTATAATTATTTGCGATGCAACGATTAAACTTAGTGCAAAAGATACCCTTTTTTTTAAATACGGTTTTATCCTTATTATTGTTTGTATTTTGCTATTGCCTCGGTGGCGCAGCAGAAGTATTAACAACTGCATTGTGCTTGCGTTTGATTCCCGGGACGAGCAAAGTATTAATTAATTTTTCTGCCAGGCAATTCCCAGTAGCAGCACAGAACCCAGAAGTTTTACTCATTAAACGGCAATAGGCTCTTATAGGTCCCTTATTCTTAACGGATCTTAAAACACAGTTGGCTTACGTTATGGAAAAGTATGTCTTCATACTATATGAATGTATTAGGAATAATCAGATATCAAAATAATTTTGGATCTTCTACAGCTAACAGAGAACCAATTAAGCGATATTCTCGACCAATTATAAATAATTCCGAAAACAAGAATCAGTGTGAACACAGTGTGAAACAAGCGTGGTGGTACATGGTGGATATACCTCATTTACGCAAGAAGCGATTTGCTTCCGCTTTTATAATGCGTACCGCAAAAGAGTGGAACTCACTATCTAAGTCTGTGTTGCCCTATGAGTACAATCTGGGTGTCTTCAAGTCACGAGTGAATAGGTATCTTCTAGGCAAGCGTGCTCCATCGTCGACTGCATCTTCACTTAACATCAGGTGAGATCGTGATCAAACGCAAGCCTATTACAATATAAAAAGAACAGTTATATTGAACTCGGCTTAGTATGTTAGCTAGGATCAAAATACATCAGTGAGTCTTTGTGAACCGACCGATTTTGAAGAAACCTAAACAAAATATCTAACGAAAAACTAGCCTATAGTGTATCACGTTTCATTAAAAACTATTGTACAGATTTATAGTAGTTTTTACTTGTTGAGTGTTCAGAGTAAACACAAAAACTGGAAAAAGCTAGCCTTAGTAATTTGTCCTGGAAATCTATAGTTATTTAAACCACGATAGATGTATATACCTAAGTATATAAAAAATATACAAACTCGAATCCGTATCACTTAATTAAATGTAAATAGACTAAATTAATTATGATAATAATTAACAATTTCCTTTTTCAATTCCTTTATAAACATGGTAATAGGATAATTAAAGTTATTTCAACCGCTAATTCAATTCCGTACTCAACGCTTTACGCTAATCAGTAATGCCTTAGAAGATTAGCTGCAAGATACTATAATATTCGTATTTAATTCTGTAACCACGCAAATTTGTACATAATTACCACTTTAAGCGTAATTGCAGCTTTTAACCTCGACGTTGATGAATTAAGTATGATTAGATGAAACCCTAGATAAAGGTTAGTGTGCACTTAACCTAATGCATATCGCGGTTTTGATAGCGCAGTGGTTTAAACAGTCATCTTGTCACTGTAGATGCGCCGTATGTTGTGGTTTCGATACTACCAGAGACAATACATTACGCGATTCACAAATAGTTGTTCAGAGTCTATGTAATATTTTGTTTTGAGTTTATATTTTTTCTATCCAAGTAAATTTATATGTGAAAAAGAGACATCCATAATTGCAGACGATGTCTTTATAAAAATAAAATATTTGTTATATATTTATTGTAAATGGAATCGCAATTATGATATAATGTAGACATCGATTGAATACAAAGGACGAATTTCGGAAGAGATGTGTTTCACGGTATAACGGCCTGAAATGTACGTTGCATGACTACCTATAGAGCTTAAAATGCCTGCGAAGCGTACAAGTGCGCGTCCAGCATAAGGATAGCTCTTACAAACTTAATCCTTACTAATAATATATATGCGAATGTGAGTTTGTTTGTTTGTTTCGCTTTCACTCCTAAACTACTCAACCTTACTTTCGCATACACATTGTTAGGAGTACAAAATAGGACATAGGTGAACTTTCATCCCGGCAAAGTAATATGTTCAAGGGATAGAAAATTGACTCGACCTTCATTTCTACGAGCGGAGCCGCAAGAAAAATCAAGTATATATTTTACTAAACTAGATTTTGCCCGCGGCTTTGCTGGCGTAACTGTAGGTAAGGTTAGGCTATGCGAAATGTTATGATGATCGGTCAAGTAGTTAAGGCGTGAAAAATAACAAACAAACTCACATCCGTATTTATAATATTAGTAAATTAGTAAACAATATACATACAATATATATCTAATATTTATTATAGCGAGTCATGATTGAGTTAGATGACTCGTCACCATCCTAAGGATCATGAAATGAATAATGCAGTGTTAATAAAACAAGATCTAGCATTGCATTACCATATCTTCCTTGCGTCAGGAAACTTTAATATTAATTCATGCCGTCACAAGTTTATATGATAAAGCATTACTTCACCGAGTTTAGAATAGAGTTTACTTCAAGCTTTGTTAAACAATGACTATAAGAAACATGAATTTCTGCGAGCTTTGGAAAGGACTGTGAATACTGTTAGAATATCGTCCTTATTTCTGTAATCATACTTGAGTTCACATCTCCGCTTTACATGGCTTATTGGGCTTATTTGGATTATTGTTATCTTTAATAATTTTACATACAACGACAACTTAACTAATATTAACAAACCCAACTATTAAAAATATTGTTTTTTGAAGACAAGTGAATTTCACAGGCAACATTTTACACGTAATACAAAACGTACGTAGCTATTGGAGTCCTAATTAATATTATACATGCGAATGTTAGTTTGTTTGTTTGTAACGCTTTCACGCCTTAATCACTCGACCGATCATCATAAAATTTTGCATACACGTTGTCAGAGGAACAGAACTTCTTCTGTTAAAAGTTTCAAAATTTCATACCTATATAATCATAAGTGTTTCATACATGGGGTACCTTTCATCCAGAAAACAATACTATTACTATTCTAAACTTTTTCTTATTGTCTTCGGTGAATACTTTGACGCATACTTTTCCGCTGAACAGGGGAGCAGAGAGGTTATGTCGGGCTCACCTGGGAAAAGATGGAACGTCCCGGGTACTACCGACTAAACCTACCACGGTGTGCCAACTCGCTGCCTTGAACGGTGGGTGGGTCGCTGGAACTGAAACTACATCAGCGACCATTTTAACCTAACCTAACGTACATTTACACGACTATAGCCGCAGGCAATGTCTATAATATTTACAAGGAAAGTAACGCAAAATACATTAGACAGTAAACAGACATATTGTGTTGCGTCCCTTACCTAATCCTCTTTACGCGAAGCTTAATGACACGACTGTACTGAGCAAACTTTGTATATGACGCCGAATCTCAGCAAATCTACATAATGATTTGTGTACGTGTTCGTACGTCACAGAAGAAGCCTATTTGTCTGAACTTGGTTTTGTTTCCATGTCTAACAATGGTTTGTTCATAAGCGACGCGAATGCTAGATTTACAGTAACATGTTATATAGTCACACTAGATCCGAGCTATATTTATCAGCTTTAAGTTTTGAATACAGTCAAGTTGCCTATTACATCACAAGGAAATTTCATTCAAAACATTAAAATTAAAGTTTGTAATAGCGCTCACAATACTGTTCGCCTGGATATTTAGTTATAGCAATATATAATAACATCCTGAAGAAATTGTTTGTAGGGTTCCCAGAATTCACAGATTTCAATTTACTAGTATATACTATTATATAATACTATTATTATATAATAATATTAGCCTATCTTAATAAGCTGTGTTAGGAATTAGTTTACCTCAGATTCGGAACCATGATGACTCGTTCGCAAATAAAAATAAAAAGCAGCGTTAGCCTGATGGATTCGGCGTTGCCTGTCGGCAATTTTATTAATACTTAATAATAATTGATCAAATGTAAAAAGTTAGTTTTAGATATTGTTTAAAATGTATTTTCAAGTCATAGCCCGTGCAGCAAACATCAAGAACGTGTGCCGTATTTTGCTCTTGTACATTGTACCCGTACGATTTACGTACAGACAGCCATATTAACACATTCATCACCTTGGACCCACGTCGTGGGCTCACTATTGCCGCATTTAAAAGCAAACGAACCCACGTCGACGGCTCATGTTAAAAATAGATTTTGCTATGCAAAACGCAATAAAAAATTCATTTAAAATACTACAGTATATTTATTTAACAGATCTTCATAGGGTAGATTTAAAGATATTTGTTTTATTTAATGTTTTTACTTCTTACTAGATGCCAAGGACCCTCCGCGTGGGTTGTATGACAGGGCTGGTAAACAATAATATTTTGCAAACAACTTCAATGTTATTCACAAAATTTGACATTTTAATAAATTATTAACTGAAATTTATATTTATTTATATAATATCGATAACTTGAAGTTATACGAATAATTTTGATTTAAACTTATTTATTTTATACATAATTATTTCGTAGGATTTTCTAAAAAAACTCTCGATGTCATAAGTTCCTATAGTGAACTGACTGAATATAATTGTTTGCAAAACAATTATTTTTAAGTGGTACTATTATTCAAAATATCCAATATTTCCTTCATCTTATTATAACCTGTATTGCTGTGAAACTTTAACATCTCCAATGCTACCATTCTCCCAAAATACTTGTTACATTGACATTGCTTTTCTGCACTCATGTTGCAACCTTCGTATTCCGTCATAGTACCAATTTCACTTATTGCGATAGTGGTATTTTTGTGGCTAATTTTATCAATTTCTCTAAAATAGGATAAATCATCATAAGGTTGAGAATCAGGTTATTCATCTTGCGAGAAACAGGTTTCCTGGCTGACTGTTGACACCCTGGTTTTCTTTGGCAAAGTTTCATATTCTGTACACATATTCTGAGATTCGGAATTAACATTTTGCGTTTAGCTAATTAAGTTACTACCACGTTTGGCAATCTTGTGCTGATCTGAAAAAGAATAAGTAAAAAGAAAATTATTTAATAAAAGGTTGTAAAAAATGTAGGTTCAGAAATACATTGAAAATAATCAATTTTGATTGATCTTTCTAAAAAAGTTGACGAATCATGTCTCATGATGACAGCGAATATAAAAAAAAATTTAACTTACCCATATCTTAGTTATGTACATTCTAACTAGAAAACGGCACTAGAATACTTCAAGGAATCCTATATCTAGAAGAATTATGACCATATTCCTAATAACGAGAGGGTTTTGTGTTACGAGTAATTGCTGTATACCATAGGCCCACGTCGAGGGTCCACCCCAGCGCATCTGTATTACCGAGGACCCCGTTAGCGGGTTCACTAGTAAAATGTATGGCGGTATGGCGTATGAAGCGTGTAAAAGTTATGAGGATGCGAATGTGTTAACACCAATTCATGAGACGTGCACATTCATAAGCTTTTCATATAACTTTAGGTCCAATATATTTGTGAAAGGTACATTCTATTTTGTTGATGAATTGGCTTTACTTATATACAATTCAACCCCAGCAATACATACGCTGACTTACAAAGTTATGGAAACTATAGACCATAGCAATTAATTTAGTAAAATTAACTTAAACATCGACAACGTACCTAACTAAGGTTGACTTGCACAACGGCTTACAAAAAACCTTTAACGTTAAAAGTCTAAAATATCATGCTGTCGCTGTTAACCGTTTGAAGATGACTGAGATGGCACGATGTTTTAAATCTGTTTAGTGCTAAATGTATTTTGTAAGCGGTTGTGCAAGTCAACCTAAGTAAATTTTGTCTGCTTTTGTGGTATATACCTGTATATAATACGTAACGGGTAGTAATGCGATCATGCATAATCTTTACCTTTTTATCCTTGACGTTTCGACCAGGTTACACCGGCTTCGGTTATTTAACGAGTTTTAAATCAACATTTTTAAGTCTGACAGAGAAACAAAAACCGCAGATGTTGAAATTTATAGAATATATTTTTGCTACTGAAATCATGTTCAAATAATATAAGTCGAACATAATTATAGTTATTATAGAAAAATATGCAAAATCGAAACTAAACTTGCTTACAGGTCTCAAACAAAAGATTATTCTCCCGCTCAGCACAATGACACTAAGACTACGCACACAAATTCAACTTAAACTAACTCGTGACTTACAAGAATTTACAATGGAAGGGATAATTATGTCACAATCAGGTGTCTAAACAATAAGAGAAGGGTTGTGACATGGGATAAATACACGTGGAAGTAATCCCGCAAGTGATCACGACTAGATTCAATAAGAACCACTTAAAATAATTGAACATAACTAAGGCAATCATAATAATCGGATTTCCTCTACTTTACTTACAAGTCGTACTCATGTGAATTTAGTTAATGCTTGTTAAGCTAAACCAATTTTACAAAGTCTTAGGAAGGCGATGGCTGTTCTGATATCAATAGTGTCATCTGGCATTATGTATTTCTTAGAAACTGGAAGATATAAAACATGTTTTACTCCTTTACGCCTAAACTTAAATGAGCATTCAATTATAGTGTATATATAATTAGTGTGTGATTTATTTAAAATCTGGAATGATCAATTGCAATTTATACATTATTATTATTATATATGTCTATACTAATTGCTTATTTTTTTATTTGTTTCTGCTTCACAATATTCTATTTGACATTTTATGCCGACATAAGATTTTTTTTTATCGAGTACAGTCACCAAACGGAACTAGTTAAAAACTAGTGCCAGACTTCCTTAACCTGGCATATGCTAAACTAGGTCCCATTTGGCAAAGTTTATTAGCTTATTTTGTGTTTATTATCTGTCAGTGTTGTTCTTTTTTAATAAATTTATGAGAGATTAGAGACAGCATAACGATTGACAGGTTGACAGAGCAATGACTATAAACAGAAAGTCTGGTAGCCCAAACTTAAACTGAAAATTAGTGACCAAATTATTTTTTGAAGTCTGCGTAGACATAGCATCCACTGGAGGGATTTAAGTTCGCAAATCTTTATAAAACAGAAAGAAACAGAAAATCTGTAGCATTGGTATCCTAGATGCATATTTCGGTATAACAAAATACACCAGATGGAAACTAATTTTAGTTATCCAGCATCACAAATAATGCAGTGTCGAAAACAATAGCAGTCGCGAATATTCTCAGAATCTATTATACAGACGCACTAACCGAGAAGTTTCGCATAAAAGGCTCTTGTGAGTCGACTGCGCTTTGTAGTTTCGGTTTCCTAACGAATCTATTAACGAAGTAAGTTTGCCATCGTTTGTCGTAGTTTAAATCCTGAGTTAGTTCAATATGGACTATATAAATTATTATATAGGAATGTGTTGATTTAAAACGCATTATTACCATAATGCATGTCATGTCAGAGAAATAAAATAAAAGCAAAGAATTGCTAAAGATGAGAATAGCTTAACTCTCAAGACTAAGAAGTATTTATTGGCTCGAACACCGGGGCTCAGACACAATGCTTTATTGATTATTTTGCCAGCTAATAGATATCTTATACATATGTGCGATATACCAAGCATTCCGTAAAATTTATTAAACTGTTGCTGTTATCCTTACTGTTCTAAGAGTACCCATATTTGAAACAACTATTTGGGAAACACTCAATTTTTTTACCGTGTGGGTTTTGAATTCACGATACATGACGCTGTGGCAATTGTGAGGTGACACACACTTGAAGCACACTTGAATCACAAAACCTGTAGTCAGGCAGTCTTATAAAATAAACAATAACATTTCGACAAAATATATAGTTTTTCTACAATAGCAAAACTTTCAACTCTCTGGGTTTTGAGAAAGACCTCGCAGTGGACATCATATCATTGGTAGCTGAAATGATCATCATGACGAATTAAATTATTTGTAACTCATCATCTAAAATTCATTAGGCCGTTCTAACTATTAACTCAAATGTCTATATAATATTTTTTTTGAACAATGTATTATGGCAGACACAACAAGTAGCAATAACAGCTAAATGGAATTATAACTGCTAAATTACCAATAGGCGTTGAAAACGTTATTTCAATATTATCAGCTCAAAGACTACATAATTGTATATAGTGAAGTTCTAGACTCCATACTGCTACTCAAAATTTCTTGGTCGAAATACCTAATAACACTTCTCGACCTAGGAATCAAATCTAATACGTTATGCGTAGCGTATCGTATTCACCGAGACAGTCTGTTTTCGTGTTGCTGGAGTCTAGTGTCAGTAACTATTGATTATATATATAACGATGCATAGTTCCCCAGATTATCCAAACTAATGTTATAAAGCTGAAGAGTTTGTTTGTTTGGTTGAACGCGCTAATCTCAGGAACTACTAGCTCGATTTTGAAAAAATATTTTAGTGTCGAATAGCCTATTTATCGAGGAAGTTTATAGGCTATATAACATCACGCTGCGATCCATGGGGGCGGCGCAGTAATCATAAACACGGGTGAAACCGCGGGCACAGCTAGTATAAAATAATAATAATATTTTATCACATAGACACAACACCATCTAGCCCAAACTAAGCAGAGCTTGTACTATGGGTACTAGACAATGAATAAACATACATATACTTTTTTTGTAAATATATACTATTGAATAACTTGACAGTTCGTATGAATCTAAACATGATTAATAGAAATAGTTTGATAAGAATACAAAACAGACTTGCAGCCGCGTCATGTACCCATCAAACTGTCTCAACTGAGGTGATATAGCATTGTTATAGATAAAATTAATTTCATGTTAATTCTACTGACATAGTATCCCAATTAGACGTAGTGAATAATTAGAGAATTTATTAATAATTGAGTGGAGAATTACATTTGAATGTCAGCACAGGCTGGTAATGGGTATTGGTTACGTTATTGGGTTCCTATTAGATAAACACACGTGATGAATCTTGGAAGAGTTAGACAGATCTTTGCTTAAAACATGATTGTACTTTTATATATATGACACTTGATTGTTGATATCTATTATATTCAAGTCATCTGCCTGTATTAGTTTTCTGGATCGAATGCAAGCAAGGAAGCTTATCGTTCTACCTTATGAGACCAACAAGATAGACATACATACATACATACGATGCTAGTGGGTATAAAATACATCAGATATCGGGTAAAAGATTTATTTATGTTCAAAAAGAACAGGTACGGTTTACTTATATTGAGATTCTATATAATTTTAGTGTGTTCTATAAAATACAGTTTGAGTTACGTTAAGGTAAGAGATGATAAATTAATAATTTTTTGTGACAAAATTTAGTACCTAAACGCTTTTATACAATGCTAGGGTTTTAGTGTTTCTTATTTCATCTGGTAATTTGTTGTACAGCTGTGGTCCTTCGTATAACATGTTCTTTTTTCCATAGTCAGTTCTGGGTGTCGGTAGTTGTAATTTGTGTCGTCCTCGTGTGTGGTATGTGTGTGATTTTCTACTGAATTCTAGTTGTGAGTGTATTGTTTTTGTGATAATTTTCTTTATCAATATGCATGTTTAGATATTAAGGACATTTTCGAGGCATATAAATAATATATATAATAAATAAATAATAAATATATATATAAAAATTTAAGTGGTCGCCTCGCCAGTGCTACTGTGGGTTTGATAACACAAGACAGAAAATTGAGTGTTTCACAACGCGCTATTCCAAGTCTGGGTGCTCTTTTGAAAAGACTATCGAGATAGTTTGTAGAGCTACCTAAAAATATAAAGCCAAGGGAATATAATAATATTCTTTCTGTGGCAATTGATATATTTATATCACAGATAGGGATTGCAATTACCATAGAAATAGATAACGTAAATTGACTTTCTATGCGAATCGACACATTAAAACAGGCATTCAGTTTTTGCGTTGTATCATCCACTGTATTCTTATTATCAGCAGAAAATTAATACACGATGTCTTTATCTCATTTAGCAGCTAACTGAAAATGTCTATTTAAGTGGCATCCTTGCCATTTACTAATACACCAATTTCTGCGACGCTTTTTTGGTTTAGGCGGCATACGAGCAGACGGATCGCCTGATAGTAAGCGATTACCGACGCCCATAGACACCCGCAACACCATCACTCCGGCCAAGCCGACCCATTCGTGTCGAAGCGTGGCTCTCCCACTTTATAAAACTATATATCTTCAAGAAACTGACTTCCCAATCTCTTTAATCGACTCTGGGTCCTTAGTGTTTGACGTTTTCTCTTTTTAAACCTTTATGGTAAAGGGTTTCCTTATCACCACTATTTTTTTGTTAGAACAATAATAGTATGTACATGGTGTATATAAATACATCCAACCCTTAAAACGAGGCTTTTAACACCCTATATTTCATCAAAAATGTTTTATGATCTGCTTATAGGCAGGCAGAACCTATCATTGTCAGACTGGCACATCTATAGACTCCATACTATAAAAATACCATGTATGTAAAAACCTAACAACGTTTTTCCGTAATTAGGCATACAATCCGAGACTAACAAGCTAGTTAGAATATAGTATTACTACCATAAATTAAAGCACAAAGTTTTCATACAATTTAACAAATATGTAGCATTAATTTTACCGTATATCTATGTCAATAATACAAAACATCGTTCATACTTACTTCTGCGCCATTACACATAAATCTCCGACATTCACGATTTCAAGGCCTCGCAATTAAAACGCACGGGGAACAAGAGTATAAATTACACTTAATCTAATTCAAAATCCGTGTGTGCTGTTATGTTGTGGCTGAAACCGCTTCTACATTTGATATATATTAACCCAAGTGTGTTATTTAATAATAATTTAGTTAGCAAATTATCAAACAGAACAATATTTCCTCTTCATAAAGAGGTGCTAAGTGTTCCTGTAATATTAATTGATTTTATGTAATACACGTAGAAAAGAATCGGTTATCGTAGTGATTGTAATATATTGCTATGGATACCAAGAGTTTTACATCATTCAGTATAGGATGAATGAAAGGAATGAAAGAGGTAGGTACGTAAACTGTCTATATTTTAAGTCACCGCGTGACATGCTGTAACAGTTTTACTACTTATTCTCTCAGGCTCACTATTATCGTAACTAAATAAATAGCAATGGTGGCTGAGTACAATGGTATAGATACTAACTGCTACAAAGAATCAAAAAAAATAATAAAATTGTAACGGGTCGATTTAGTACGTAGATGTTTTGAAAAACTATTTATGTGAGAGATCTTTATAATAGAACAAAAGAAACTTATTATATTTTTTTCTGTCTGCCGGTATGTTTGCACGCGCATCACGCAATAACTACCGCACGAAATTAAATAAAGTTGCCGCAGTTGTATTGCTGGAGGTTTCACTTAAAATCTAATGCATGTTTAATTTTCATACTCCACCTATCAATTGAGAATTATATAATAGTATTATTATTATATAAATCAACTTCTCTTTACATGAAAAGAAAGAAAAATATAGATATGTCACTTGATACAAGTTTTAAAATTTATGAAAAACAAGCTCCTGCCTGCTAAGTAGAATGCAGAAGCTTGTTTTTCATAAGTTTTCAATCTTTTAGCTAACAGAACCATAAGCAATGCTTCGAAGAGACACAATTTATTTTCGAAAAAGATTTACACTGATAAAAGTATTAACGTTTTAAATAAAAAGTATATTTTTCTTACTGAGAATCGTATTGCAACGGATAACTGATTATATTTTATTCATAACAGTTCGACAAAGTAAAACATGATTTAATAAATTATTTATAAGTAAGCTAAAAGGTCTGAACAAAATATTTGCTTTTAAACATTTTATTAAAGATTCTTCACTTTCTGATTAATTATGAAGACACAACCTTTTTTTACGTGGTGGATTGCTTTGACGCATACCCCTCCGCGGGGGCGGGTGGAGGGGTTATGTCGGACTCGCCGGGGTAAAAGAGAAAGATGGAATAAGAATAATGTAACCTCCCGGAATACCGACTAAACCTACCACGGTGTTCCTCGATAAAACCGCCATCGACAGGGCCGCGCGAATCACTTGCATATGCGATCGCGACCCCGCCGAGGTTCCGGCTCGCCGTATGAAACAGCAGGCCACTACACGAAGAGGTAAGTACATATTTCGTATAACGATAATAAACAATATATAAATTTTACTAGAAGACCCGACAGACATGTTCTATTTGACGGAACCTCAAAGAAGGAAGATTATTTATCGTCTTAAGCGACTCGAAGAGCATCCTTTGGAACGTTTCGTATATATAGGCATTAAGGCTCTTGAGAGAATTGACCACTTAGAGCAGCAAGCTAGGCAATGCAACCTTAAAATATCAAATATGCCTGGAAAATGTGGTGAAAACCTTATTACTTTACTGGAAGACATTGGAAAGAATATTTAATTCACTATTCTACGTGAATAAACTGAATCAATACATCGTGTGCCTCATGCCGCAGCTACAGCTAATGAGAGACCTAGAATATTATTGAAAAGTTGAAAACTCGTACTTTACGGGACAACATCATTAGCGCTTATCATCTGAAGAAAGGACTAACATCGACTCAATTAGGCATCTCAGGTACACCTTGCACTATCCACATCAACGAGCATCTAACTGTGTCAAAAAAACAGCTGCTTCGTGAAACCAGTGAGACGGCGAAAAATCTCGGATATAAATTTGTATGGGTTAAGCATTTCACTTTACTGGTTAAAAGGACTGATACGTCTCCTACCATAGCCATAAAAACGACTAACAATATAAATAAAATTAAAACTAACAACTCTAACTACATTTTAAAGTATGTAACATTTGGCATATTGTCTACTTACCTTTGCTATGGCTAACATATTTAAAGGATTAAGCATTTACTATCAGAATTTTACAATTTTTAGGTTTGCGCACTAAGCTCAATACTATATACACGAATATTCTCTTAAACTGCTACAACATATTTGTTTTAGCAGAGACTTGGTTGGTTGTATCTAAAAATAACAGAGAGTTTGTCGATGACCGCTATGCTGTATTTCGATGTGATCGTAATAGGGCTGCTACTAACAGATCTGACGGAGGAGGCGTACTTGTGGCCGTCCTACACAAATACAATCCTGTAAGTATCTCAATATCACATCATGGCACGTTCGACAAATATTTTGAGCAAATTGTCATAGCAATCCCATGCAATAGTACCTCACAAACCATAATAAGTGCAATTTATATTCGAAATAACTCGCCTCTAGCAGTGATGATCTATGATCAACATTTCGGGATAATATCTCACTTAATAAATACGGCTAATATTGATCACGTACTGTTATTAGGCGATTATAATATACCAACAGCTCAATGGACATCTAATCCTAATCAGATATTTTTAAGCAGTCTAGGTGTTACTACTGTATGTGGCTGTCTGAGAGATTTCACAGCTATACATGATTTACAGCAATTTAATTATCTTACTAATGTAAACGGTCGCATTCTTGACTTGTTAATCTCTTATATTGCTTGTCGTGTTTATAAACATAAACAAGATTTGTTATAGCCGGATGGGCATCACCCACCATTTTATGCCCTATTTTCTCTAAATACTTCCTTCTTAACAATACGACCGCTACATAGTCCTAAACGTAATTACAAAAGAGCCGATTATACCCTTATTAACAAAGATATCGAGAAAACTGATTGGGAGATAGTCTTAAATAATCTACCAGCTGCAAAAAGTGTAGATACTTTCTACGATAATATTATATGGTATAATAAAAAACCGCATACCCATGACGATGCTCAAAACTGCATGCAATTTTTCGGTATGGTTCTCTAAAGCTCTTATACATATTTTTAACTATAAGAAAAAAGCATGGGCTAAGTGGAAATGACTATGATTTTTTTCTTTATATGGGAATCGTTTTAAAGCCGAATCCCATAAATGTTTTAGTAGGTACTGGTATTAGTAACGTCGAAAATAGTATCCCTAAAAATGTTAAAAGTTTTTGGACAAACATAGCTAATCTTAAGGGTAGGTCGGATATCCCAACCCATATGTACTACAAATCAGATACATCCAGCGATCCTCTCAAAATATGTAACATGTTTTCATCCTTTTTTCAGTCGGTTTACGAGCCAACTATCCTCTCACCCGATTGGTGCCCTAAGCTTGACATATCTAACAGCAGCTGTGATATATCTCTTAATAGCCTACATTTCAGATATTCCTCCTTGCGTAAAGAATTAAATACTCTAAATTTATCTAAAGCTCCGGGACCTAACGGGCTACCACCCTGCTTCCTCAAGCAGACACCTAATACCATATGTACGTAATAAATCTATAGTAAATAGCACATTTCCTGCTATATGGATAAAAATGAACATTATACCTATTTACGAAAGCGGTTTAAGACAGAACATGGAGAACTATAGACCCATATACCTATTGTGTACTCTCACTAAGCTCTTTGAAAGGCTAGTCTACTAAGAGATGTACCCAATTATTCGACATGTTATATTACAAGTACCTGAGCAACATGGCTTTATGAAACAAATGTCAACTATTACCAACCTTATGATATATACTAACTATCTATTTAAAAATATGGATGTCATAGCTTAGACGGCCACTATTTATACAGATTTAAAAAAGCATTTGACAGAGTAGATCACGAAGTACTATTTAATAAAATTGCGTTTAATGAAATTAGGGGCAACCTGCTACGGTGGTTCTGGTCATATATTAGCAACCGTAATCTGGTAGTTGTGAGTAATGGATACCACTCTGACTCGTTCCTGGCTACATTAGGCGTTCCTCAAGGATCCATTTTGGATCCTTTGTTGTTTATTATTTATATCAATGATATAGGTAACTGTTTCCTAAATAGTAAGTTTCTGTTATACGCTGACGACCTTAAAACATTCAACACAATTAAGATAGTGAGTGATTGCAACCTCCTCCAAGAGGACTTAAATAGACTATCTAACTACTGTGTTAGAAATAAACTTAGCTTCTCTAAATGTAAATACATAAATTTTATCAAAAATAATTCCTCAATTAAATTTGACTATACATTGTGCAACGAAGCTCTTGTCAGAGAAACTATAATTAATGATCTCGGTCTTCTTCTAGGCAACCAATTACACTTAAACTTACATATCGATAAGATCGTCGCCAAAGCATTTAAATTGTATAGCTTTATTATAAGAGCCACCACTGATTTTAAAAGGTCCGCGACGTATATGTATCTTTTTAACTCCCTAGTTCGCCCTAATTTCGAACATGCCTGCACGATATGGGATCCATATTATTCTAAATATGATGATATTATTAAAAGGATTCAGCGCAAGTTTTTAAAAATAACGGAATATTAATGTCACATGAAACGTCTACCATACAGAGAATCATGAAAAAAATATAATCTACTTACCTTAAAATCTAGACGCCTGTTACTACATGTAATGTTTTTCTTTGGACTTATACATAATAAATATGACTGACCAGATATAGTTACTAAATAGTGCTCAGAACGGTTGTGCAACGAGAGGCGCGCGCTTATTCGCTATTTGCTACAACTCGTAGTCGCACAAACGCGGGTGAGCGGGCGCCCCTCCAACGGTTGGTTGAAGCGTATATCAAATACTTTATTAAAACTGATATATTTGCCTTACCTCGACATGTATTTAAGAAAGCCATAGTAGATAACCTTAAATCTTAAGAATTGTAATAACAGAATTAGTAACTACTAACATGGCTCATAAATAGATAATGTTTAATAAGTTAGTGTACTAATACTTTACTGTATGTCTCCTTACTTAGTAGTAATATGTGAAAACGTACGTTTACCCATTGTTATACTTATGTTCCTGTTCGTAATATAAATTGTACAATTGTTTGTTTTCCTATGAAATAAAATAAAAATAAAAATAAAGCCGATGGTACCTACCTAGTCCAATTCTAAGGCTGGTCCGATTTCGATGGTTTTTGGGTGGGTTCCAAAAACCATCGAAATCGGACCAGCCGTTTAGGATGAATTCAATGACATACACACGTATAGAAGAACTACATATGTATATAAAGATTTACGATTATTACTATTACTAAAAGTAGACCATAATTTCTGCTTCTTCAAAGGTCTACTGTAAAAAACGTTAATAAACTTTACATTATTTTATAATATATTTTCGCATCGATAATGATTATTACTAAGGTATCTACAGAGGTAGGGTGATATTAATTGATGACTGTCGTCTTTGCATGTAAGTGACACGTACAATACCCATTGACTCTTTTTATAGTCAGTTGTTACTACGCTGGTGTATTAGAGATGTACGTAGTTTATCGAGTAGCTTCTTTGTTAATGTAGACGTTAGCAGACCTCGAATGTCATTGGCAGAAGTCATCAGCTTATGACGTCATCGCATTTCTCGTCTGTAACAGCCTTTACTGACGCACGTGATTCATCATACAACACATCATTAAGATTAGATTATGTTGGCTGTATATTGATTGTCTGTCTCTAATAGCTCCATTACGTCTTAGTATTAATCAAGACTTCGTAGCTTAGAGGTTTCCGCTCAATTGATCGTAATAATGTTTCCATTCAGGTGTTAAACTATATTAATTAATGCGTATTTCGATTTTGCAACGTGTTTCTTAATGCGATTAGTAGATTAAGCAATATTAATAGTTATGGCTTTTAAGGTTCATTTGTTTATTGAAGCATATTAAACTTAAAATTATTTTTCTTTATATAAAGACAACTGCTTCATTAGTAATAATGACTATGTCATACATTTGCAAACATCCAAACAATAGACACAAAGAACACCCTGACTCGGAATAAGTATTTGTCGATCTCTCAAATTTTTGTTACGTGTGAGTATCGAACCAACAATATGACGAGACGACTGCTACTCCATAAGTGCATTCATAATTGTATTAAGAACATACCAATATCTAATATCTTACACTTTCTAATAAGTTTTTAGGGTTGTCGATACACAATTCACGAAGTGCCTTGCAAGCTAACCAATACGCCAAGCGTAAATTTAAATGCCCACTACGCATCACATAATTTTTTACAGCTTTGGTCTATAGTAATAGATCATTCGTTACCCGTGTTACTGCCAGTCTTACTACCGCTAATAAGACGGGTATCTTTTTTGTCTGTGTACCACTGATTGCTCTAATAGTAACACGAGATAATTTTTATTTCCTATATTACTACTAGCCATTTACATTGTTGAAACCGACGTTTATAATTTGCTTAGTACTGTATCCAAATAGGTTCACCTGTTTAAGCGCTACGGTGTCACGGACAGACACACATACACGTAAAACTTATAACACCCCTCTTTTTGTGCCAGATTTAATCAAATAAGAATTTAATAACTGGCTTTTAGAACTTTACTCTCGGTAATGTCAACATTGTCATTAGGCCTAGCGGGCAAAAGAGTCTGAGAAATTACTAGCACAGGTAAAAAAGAAAGAAAGTAAAGAACATTTTAATATTATTATTCCTAATTAAGTTGTTCTTCTTAGTTCCATAACAAAAAATAACGTATTCCTGGCCATGATTATCAAAAAGGCTTTATCCAAACCATGACATGGTTGCTTTTTGCCACTTCGATTTACAAACTAAACATAAATGAAAAATACATAAATCTTATTTTGTGTACATACAAAAATAATAAACGATTTATAGCGTAAGAATTGGTTTATTATAAGATACCATTTCCACTTTCATGAAATGTGTATATTTATTATTATAAATCCGCTCAAGGCTTTTATTTACAAATATAATCTCTAGCTGCTATTATGTCACTTGGGAATTAGGCCTAGTAGAAACATCATGTACATTTTTTAAAGCCAGCTCACAAAATAATCGGAATAATGTAAGATCCTTTGTATTTCATAATATATTATGAGTTTATCGTCATATTGTTTATAGCAGCAACTTCCTCTTAGATATCTCTCTTAGTGCCTTCTTTGCTAGTGAACACGATCTCTAACAATGTGAAAAGGTCGCTGACACAATCGACACTTTTCCGATTCATACAACTTGTAACAATAGTTTACATAGGTTATTTAGTTCCAGCAAGTAGTATCTGGCTAACTCTGTTTGGTCAGATTTTACGTGTGTGCAAGTTTCATATCGTATCTGGTTTTACTCTGCTACGCACGGTTTATTTACGGTCACTCTAACACGTTCATCAAAGTTGTTTAATCCAATGGAAATACGGTTTATCATTGTAACTAAAATACTTCTATATGTTATGTGCTTGCTTGTTATGTTATCGTTACTGAAGAATAATAAAAATTTAAGAACAAATTCGTGGCCAGTATTTCGCTTAAATTTTATTAACAAAAGATCTTATGGATACAAATATATATTGCTTTGGACAAATCCTCATGATGTGCCGTTTACGTATATGGGAGAAGGGCAGAGCGCGTTTGTTTCCAGAAATTGCCCCCATACTAATTGTATAGTTACCGCTAACAGAAATCTTCTAGGAGATTATACGTTATTTGATGTGATTGCTTTCCACGGACCACAGCTGATTGCCATGCATAACCATGAGTTACCGCTGCGCCGATTGCCGAATCAAAAATATGTATTTGCGAGTATAGAATCATCTGATAACTATCCACTATGTTCTAATAGATTCGATAGATACTTCAATTGGACGTGGACCTATAGACTTGATTCTGAATTACGATGGGGCTATATAGTGATAAGAGATTCTAAAGACCGCATCATAGGACCAAATAAGGATATGCAATGGTTATACTGGTATGCCATGTCGAATGTCAACGATAGAATACAAGCACAGCTAAGAAACAAAACAAAAGCTGTTGCGTGGTTTGTATCTAATTGTTTAACTAGAAGTCGGCGTGAAGCATATGCGCTGGCCCTGCAAAAATATTTACATATTCAGTATGATCTACAGTTAGACATATTCGGTGAGTGTGGTTCGCTCAAGTGCCCTCGGGAAAAAGAAGACGACTGTTATAAGCTCATAGAAAAATACTATTATTTCTATTTATCTTTTGAGAATGCTTTTAGTGAGGATTATGTGACAGAGAAATTGTTGATACCATTATTACATAATGCGGTACCTATCGTCTATGGGGGAGCAGACTATACTCGGTAAGTGATGACTACTTGTTCTTCCTCTTGTATCATACAAATTTTATTATTCTTCATTATTTTAAGGCTCTCAAGCAGCCGTTTTTATTAATTGTTTGGTTTGTGTTCATAAGAGCTATAAATTACACAGGCGTTATAACAATATTTGCTAAAGTGCGCATAATATATTTTATTTTATATGCGCTTTCTCTATCCGCCTATTTTATAATATCATAAATAAATATCTATTTAATATTAGTATTTTTGGTATTAACTTAATATTAATTATACCTGTCGTTCTTTTAAGTACATAAGTGTGTTTTTCCTATCTGTTATCATCACTACATAATTTATAAAACAAAGTACCCAGCCCGCCGCGTCTGTCTGCCTGTTTGCGATAAACTCAAAAACTACTGAACGGATTTTCATGCAGATTTCACCTGTAGACAGAGTGATTCATGAGAAAGGTTTAGGTGTACAATTTGTTAACTTTTTATACGATATTGGGGCGGGGCGCTAGTGAATAATAAAATCATTATTTTAATAACCATTTGATTTTAACCTTATTTAAATATGATGAAGATCGATAGGTAACTACTGCATGAAAAAGCGACATCTTGTTTTCGAGTGAAACTAGACCAGCGTGTAACTTTTGACATATTTATTTATTTTGGGAAAACATACAGATACATACAATTCTTAAAATAAAATAACTTACAAAAAAAGATGGCAGTCAGTATGTACCTCACAACGTTATACACATGTTGGTAAAATATTTGTTTTGAACTTAATTGCATGCGAGCAGAACTTTAACAATGAAAATATTGTAAGTCAAATACAGTAGGTACATATAACTAATTGAAATTACAAAAAAACAATAAAATAAAAAAATAAAATAATAAAAATGGTATAAAATAAAGATATTGAATAAAATAAAAAAATTATACAAATTATCAAACATTACATTTAAATAAATACATAAATCTAAATAATTAAAAACTAACAAGTAAGGTATAACTATAAGCAACATTCAATAATAATGGAAAAAAATCTATAGAAATTCAACTAATAATAATATTAATATAAAAATAATAATAATATTTCAAGTTATTAATGATTTTCTATTATTTTTAAGGCTGCGTTTGTAAACGAGTTCCGCGATAGTCCAAACAGATCTAGATCTAGGAACACATCGTTATAATTTTGCGTTAAGCGACGTAAAGGTGCGCGCAGACCCACATTTCTACGGCAACTCGTATTCGCGAAAAGTGGTCTGACGCGCGCCTCTTGTCTAATTACAGTTCGCGGCATAATATAACATAATTTATTAATTAATTCCATACAGTCATATCTACCAGAACAAAGATCATAGAGAAGAATGGCTTCTAGAAAGAGACGCCTAGACCTCAGGTCCACCAGCACATTCATTAGCTGACGATCATTAGTATTGGTGACAGAACCATGGTGGCAACGATATTGCAATGATCGTATAAATTTACGTTGAACGCTCTCCAATCTGTCTGAGTATTTTTTGTGAAAGGATTCCATTATATGCACGGGGTATTCAGGCTGAGACCAGGGCTTTATACAAATGAATGTATGTATAGGGGTTTCTAAAGTCAACAGAGGCTCTCATAATAAATCCATACTTACGAAAGGCCTTACTCACGATATTATCGATATGTTTCTCCAGATGAAGTTTACTATCAAGTAGAACTCCAAGATCTCGTACAGCACTAACTTTTGAAAGGGGAGTATCGGTTAGTAAATAGATGTTAACTAAAGGGTTTTTTTTTCGTGAAGGTAATGGTTATGCATTTGAGTATGCTTAGCTGTAGTTTATTTACTGTACAGTAGTCAGTGAATCTATTTAAGTCTTCTTGTAGTCAGTTGCACTCATTCTGAGAACGAACAGTCTTGTAAACTTTAAGATCGTCGGCATATAGTAAGAATTTAGAGTGCATGAACCAACTAGCGACATCATTTATAAAAATGATAAATAGCAGGGGACCTAAAATAGAGCCCTGTGGTACGCCGGATGTAACAACGACCGGGTCTGAACAGAAGCCCTTGATGACAACCCTCTGTGCTCTTTTTGCTACGTATGATGCAAACCAGCGCAACAAGTCACCACGTATACCGTTGTATGCTAGCTTGTTAAGAAGGAGTTCATGATCCACCCTGTCAAATGCCTTTTGTATATCTGTATATACAGCGTCCACTTGTAGCTGTTGATCCATACTATTGAATATGTAGTCAGTCAAACAAAGTAGGTTGGTGAGAGTCGATCGTCTTTGGACAAATTCATGCTGTTGGTTAATTATGCTGCCGTGTATTATGGGGTAAATCACACTGTGTACCAGTTTCTCGAAAACTTTGGATAGTATAGAAAGTATGGAGATGGGCCGATAGTTTTCAGCGTCGTGCTTAGATCCTGTCTTATAAACCGGAGTTATATTTTCACTTTTCCATACATCAGGAAAGACACCTTCCTTTAAACATTTATTAAAAATAATATGCAATGGTGAACTGATACTCTTGGCAGTCTGTTAGTAGTATCTAAGTCATTCAATGTCTTCACTATTTGGTCATCTCTAATGGTGATGTTATTAATCGTTGTTGCAAGAACGGGTTGCATCTTAGGAGGGACCCATTTAGTGCGGTTGAATGTCGGGACTTCGTAGATTGATTGAAAGAATTTTGAAAATAGTTTACATATCTCTTTGGATTCATTAGTGCTTTCGTTTTTGTAAAATACTGTAGATGGTATGCCAGGGTTTGCTTTTCGATTAGACATATAAGACCAAAGGGATTTAACATTTTTCTCCATATTATCCTCAACACTTGCAATATATTTTCCAAAAGCTATTTTACATTCTAATTGGAATTTACGCCTTAGATATGTAAATACTTATTATAGAATATATTATGATAGATATTTTATATAATAGATGGCATCGCATATATGTATATAGATCGGCTAGTAGTCATTATATATTTTCTCTAGTGAATATAGTAGATAAAAGTAAAAATAAACAGTAGACACTGTACGGGCGGTCTTATACCTGTTAGTCATCTAAGGATATGAAAATAGGTATATTTTCATAATTCAAATATATATATTACGTAATAAACATTTACAACGTACTATAGTTACACAACTAGAATGACCGCATTGTTTTGTTACAATAAATTGTATTTATCTCAAACATAAAATGTGCAATGTTGCAAAACAAAATTTGCACATGTTACAAATAATCTGTTATAATATTTAATTACAGGTTTCTGCCACATGGATCGTATTTAAATGCGAGAGAATTGGGCATATACGAACTGGGCGATAAGATAAATGAACTCATAAAAAATCCTGAAGATTATGCGGATTATTTTAAATGGAGAAACCATTATTCGTACCACAAGATGTCAGAGAGACCAGAAACGAATGAGTATTGCAAAATGTGTGCTCTTTTGAACGATGAGGAAATGTTAACGCAGACTACTACGTATGAATATCTTCGGGACTGGTGGGATCCGCCGAAGGCTTCTTGCTGAGGAAGGTGTCGATATAAAACAATTATTTTTTAAACATTCTGCACATTTGAGATTGATTAGTGTCTCAATCAACTTAATTACATGCGTCATTTCTGCTACGCAGTCTTAAAATGTCATTAAAGAGGCTTATTTGTAAAAAGGATTGTTTTTTTACTGATAATATTTACAGAGCATGAAACTAAATTACACTAACTTCTTATATGGCAATTCCGAACGGTAACTGCTGTGCACTAGCCAAGGTAACTTATATTGAGCTTTCCTATCAAGAAATTTAATTAGTTTCTTAACAAGTAAACCTCACACACAGTAGCACGGAGTATGGTGCTGTCCCCGATAAACGGTTTGTAGTAGTGTGGGACATATGAACATATATTTTATTTTTATACAACTAAGGTGGCAAAAAAGCATACGGCCCACCCGATAGTTAGTGGTCACCGTAGCCTATGGACGCCTGCAACACCAGAGGTATCACTTGCGCGTTGCCGACCCTTTAGGAAAGGAAGAAGAGAAAAAGGAAGTGGGAAGAAGAAGGAACAGAAAGGAAGAAGGAGAGTGATTGGGCCTCTGGCACCGAAAGAAACAGAACAGTAGGAATACTGCTATTTCACGTCGATATTTTGTAAGAGCGTAGTCCTTTCCCGGTCGAGCCGGCCCATTCATGCTGAAATCAGCGAGGCTCTACTACTACTAACATTACAAAATTATAAGTTCGTCTCCTATTACGTGGGACCTAGATGGTGAAATTAAGTTTCACCTTCTACTATGTATGTATCTCTACCGCATGAGACTATGTACGTATGTTATATATGGATATACAGTTATATCATAATACCGAACCATGTCAGATGATATCATTGTTGAGTAAACAGTAGCACGACGGCTTCTATCTATTCTATGTTGATTACATTATTATGAAAACGTTTACTCGGACAGAAAATGATATGTTGACTTTTTGACAGATATAAGACAATATATTTACACTACTACCTACCTACTGTACTGTTTTAAGTTTGCTTATCATGCACAATTTTTTTTATTATATCTATTACGAAGAACTAAACTTACTCTTACGGTAGGTAATCCATTATGAGAAATATGTCAGTTAGTTATATTCAAGAAGTGACGTTACATTCTTGCGAATATACACAAGTTTCACAACCGACACCGCTTTTGTAAGATTCGTTTGAGACTCTGTATTTGCGATGTTAGCTTATAGTTACCAAATATAATTATTGTCAAACAACTGTTAATTTACGCTATCTTTATCCGAATGAAACATTTTTTCACTTCGGCATAGAATACTTAGGTTGTCTATCATATTCTAGGATTAATTACTGATAAAAAATTAGAGCATGATCTCGTACCATTTGACCAAGTAAATGCGATACATCTATTTATAGTATCACGACTGTGTGTAAAGGAGTAAGCAGAGGTGGATTGCTCCCCCACATTTCATTAGCTTAGTTTTGAGAGGAAATTAAAACTGAAAATATTTACAGTTAGATATTCACATTTATGAGAAATCTATACTTATACTCATTGGCAATTTTCAAATTGAAGAGAACAAACAAATAGACAGGCTCGTTTGTTTTTGGTTATTTAAAATATGACAACTGCCGCACTAGGTGTAATTCCTGTCCATACATTGCAAACATTCAAACAACGAACACAAAGAACATCCAGACTTGGAACAACAATTTGTGGATCACACAAATTTTTGTCCTGTGTGGGATTCGAACCCACAATATTTGGCGCAGTGGCAGTGGCGAGGCGACCACTTGAAACACTAGCCTTCCGTGCAGTTTGAAAAAGATTAAATCGTAAAAGGTTAAGTCGTGATTTTGTATAGATATTGGTAATTTTTATTTTAGACTATTTGATCTCCTCACTTTTATTAAAAGTACCTAGTATAAATAAAATCCTTAACAATGCAAGCAAAATAATCATATTAGTTTGTTATAATCAATGCTAAACTTAGAGCCAAATGAAGTAAATTCGGTTGCCAGTTTTCACAAAACGTTTTATTAATTGACGATATTACATATAACAATTTAAGGTTTGGCAAACAATTTGATCTGCAGAGCCTGTGGTGAACAGGACGAGTCCATATCACATCTATTGTGTGAATGTGTCACGTTGGCTGGACTAAGGATGGGTCTGATGGGATTGGCATATGCGAACCCTGAAGACTTCAGGCTTCTCCCTCTGAAGTGTACGCTGCGACTGATGCAGTACATTCATAGGGAGGTAGCTCAGGGATAGATCTCGGGGCCGACACAAAAGATCCCACTGGGTCGAAGTGTCGCCGGTCTACACTGATTGGCCCCCGAAATAAGATAAGATATAACAATTTATGTATAATTATATTTGGAAGAGCCTTATCTGAAAAAGTTTAATGAAATACTAACAATTTACATAGTTGTATGCTAACCGTTACTTTACATTAGGATAAATAATGGCATCAGATACCGCTGATGCTATGTACTAATTGTTTTTGAGTTTGTTTTTTTATTCGCCGTTTAAATATTTAACCTACTGTTAGCATAGCGTTAAATGCCTTATTTATTTTTAAACGGCTTTCCAGCAACGATGCTAACATGTCGTAATTTTTAAACTATATGCTAGCAAAAACATAAACTGCATCTTATTAGCGCTTACCATAAACTAATACTAATTATATTAGCTCAGACAATTTCTTGTATCAAGTCAATTTTGGTAGCGTATTGAGTGAGAATCAAATCTTTAAAATCGTGATCGCACGCACTGCGCTACTGTCACTTATAACTTATACGACTACATCGTTCTGCTTTACATTTCTTAGCCTAGATAGTATAAATAATATCCTAATTCAGTACGCAAATAAACGTTTTGGTAAGTATATGGAATACCTAAAAACTCACGCACACTTATTGTGTACATACACACAATAAGTGTGCGTGAGTTACGTGAGAGGTTTTTTGGAAGAATGACGGGTGACTACATTCGATCAATTATCTTCTTAGTGTGAAACTTAATGTCAATGACCGTTGTTGCATTGCATTAGTGTTAATAGGCACCACGAAGTTGTAGAATGTAATGGAAAAATCATTGTCGTCAATAATAAATATATGTGTGCATGAACATGGATGTTTGTCTTGGTCTGGCTGTTTCTATGTATAATATTATGTATGTATTTACAAAAAAAAAGTATATATGTATGGTTATCTATTGTCTAGTACTCATAGTACAAGTTCTGCTTAGTTTGGGCTCGATGGTGTTGTGTGTATATGATAGAATACTATTAATAAAAAATAAAAATAATAATATAACGATTTAAATCATAAAATGATTGAAAGTAAACCACTTTATTTTGCCGCGTTATTTATTTTAAAACACTTTTATTACATCATTTTAATACTCTAACACTACTATTATTGAACTTTATTGAATGTAAGCTATTTAAATTAATTAAATCTATTTATATTTAAGTTTACACTTTGCCCCGACGTTTCAGTTGCTTTACAGCAGCCATGTTCATGGGGAGACTAAGGTGGTCTCGTTAGTCTCACTGTAATCTCTCCCTCAAAATTATGTAATAAAATTGTTTTAAAATAAACAGTGCGATAACACCCGTATAAAGTTTGTTTAATTTCAATATTCATTATTTTTTATTAATTACTTATCTTTAATTAAATTGATAAAATTTAATTATATCATCATCATAAAAATATCATAAAAAAATATAGCTTAGCTTAGCTATAGCTTTTTTTATGGTATAGGTGGCAAACGAGCAGACGGATCGTAAGTAAGTACGCCTGATGGTAAGCAATTACCGCCACCCATGGACACCCGCAACACCAGAGGAATCACAAGTGCTTTGCCGGCCTTTTAAATTTGCCCCTTAGGGTGGAGCCTTCGGTACCCTCACTCACTCGACGAAACACAACGCAAGCGCTATTACACGCCGGTTTTCTGTGAGGCCGTGGTATCACACTGGTCGAGCCGGCCCAAACATGCCGAAACGTGGCCCTCCCATGTAGAAAGTGCCAGTCTTTTCGTGGGTACTGGTTCATGAATAGTAGTAAAATATAACCAGGAAAATTTTTATTACTTAAAAAATTACATGGACCTCGATTCATTATATATAAAAGCTGGCTTTCATAACGAAGAAAACTACTTCTCCCAATTACGAAGAGTGCGAAGTTATCAAAGATTTACACCATAATTATATTGATAGATATGTGGGTACAATAAGTCACTATTAGAAATGATTTAGCGAAAGCCTTAAATATTAATAAAACTGATGTAAGCACATTCCATAGCTCTGTTTAAATTATGGCCACTATAATTTAATAAGCAGATATATGTAGTAATAATTATGTATGTTTAGGGTACGATGGGACTGACATGCTTTGCGTTTAAAAGTCCCTTAAAAAACATAGATAAACATTGAAAAATTCAGTGTGCCACATAGAGTACAATACCCTTTGATAAACACTAAATTATAGGTGATTATCCCCATACACGACCAATAATCATGTGTTTGTAGAATTCCATTATCGGCTCTACAATCGAGTGACACAGTTACAAAGCTAATCTATTCAGGGTGGTTTATGCAACTGTTGCAACTATTGTTCGATATTCCTATTATCGCTGTGACTGCAGTCTCATTTCAATTCGACCTACGTTTATATCTTGTCGGTTTTATTAATATGCTAACAATATATGTTAATGTTGTATTTAGAACTGGATTTAGCCCGTGGCTTCGCACGCGGAAATATAGGTTAGGTTACCTAACCGGTTTCTTTTTTTTTTATTATTTTCGCTGGGGAATGCATTTACGCACACCCATTCCTGTCGACGCGGCCGGAAAACCGCGCCGGCAACAGTGGGTAGTGTCGGACTCGCCGGATGCCACGGAATACCGACTAAACCTAACTACGGCGCTCTTCCCATCTATCATGGAGCGCCGGAGGATCGCCGTTCCGAACTCTCTCCGGCACTCAGACGTTAGCCTGGCAGGGCTACGTCCTTAAACACAACCATCTAAGGCGGGGGGAAGATTACCTAACCTAACCTATCTTATATTTTTTATTATGGTAGTTCATCCAGAAATAAGTGTTGTTACGAACCTTTGTAACAGCACTTTTTTCTGGATGAAATACTTTTCATCCAGAAAAAAGATAAACAACTATAAATAAATACAGAAAAGGACATAGGGTACCTACCCTATGTCCATTTCTGTACCCCTGACAACGTGTATGCGAAATTTAATAATAATAATAATATTCTACCACATACACACAACACCATCTAGCCCAAACTAAGCAGAGCTTGTACTATGGATACTAGACAATGGATAAACATACATATATACTTTTTTTTTGTAAATACATACATATTATACATAGAACCACCCAGACCAAGACAAACATCCATGTTCATGCACACAAATGTTTGACTTGTGCGGGGATCGAACCCGCAACCTCAGGCATGGCAGTCGGTTACACTAACCACTACGCCATCGAGGCCGACATATAATGATGATTGGTCGAGTAATTAAGGCGTAAAATGTAACAAACAAGCAAACTCACATTCGCAAAGAAGTTTACCATGGTTGAATATACATATATATAGCCTCATGCCTCTATCCGCAAATAGGATTGACAGAGGTGTATTTAGATGATGAGCCTCTACCGGTCAATTTTCCAGATCTCGTGCTGCTTCTGAAAATTTATTTGCAGAAAAATCATAGCTCTATCTATCTCATGCACAACAGTAGGTATAGGCATAATAAAGGCTCGTATATTAAAGTCTATGAAAATGATCTTATGCTCTTACATTATATAAAAATATAAATCCCTAATTATAGAAAATCCTTCCAAGAAGTGTTGAAATTTGGCTGTTATATATTTACACAAATACAATATGAATGAGACATGAATTAGATACCAAGTAAGGCTCGAATATGTTGCTGATACTGTAACTACTTCTAACCGATGTTACAAGTTACGTTAGGGTGTTAGGATTTGTTAATATGTTATTTTTCAATATTTAAATCAGTTTTAATCTTTTAAGATATCAAAATGTATGTTTTACAAATCTTAAAATATTTTAAGGCCACTATAGTGTATTTTGCGAACTTTAAAGTATGTCTCTTTTATATAAGAGAGGTAGCAAACTAGCATACGGCTCGGTTCTGGTAAGTGGTTACTCACTCCAGTGTTGCAGACCTTAGTGAAAAGGAACGAAATAATGAACGGCAGAAAGTTAATGGAAAAGGTAAAGAATATGCACTTGCGTATCACTTAGCTAACGAGCGAAACGCAGAAGCAGTATTCGAACTCCTACGTTGGTTGTCTGTATAAACGTGTTACTTTCCTGGTTGAACCGGCTCATTGTGCCCTCGCCAAATAAATAGTAACGATGGCCTCTTCCACTGGGATACACGCATATAATATATGCGTGTAGAAGAAAGAAAGAAAGAAGAATATTTATACTACATACAAGTACCTACATATTATGTACTCGTATGTTGTATAAATAATCATCCCAGATATGTAGCCTGGGAAGAAGCGGGATACCCGCAATAGATACAAATATTTTTATAACTTACTGGGGCTGCCTTATAATATTGTAAATAACAAAAATGTAATCCAATTTAAAAAAATACCAAACATTTCTAAACATGTATATGATAGATTAGATAAATAGAAATGTGCAATTATTATATACCAATAGGTTTAAATGCAATGCGCATAAATGAGGTCAATCCTAAAAGGTCCATAATTTGTGCAGTTGTCTTGTCCCGATAATATATCGATACAAATATATCGTTATGAACACTAACGTTAAGTTTGAAAGAGTTTTCAGTTAACAATACAGTTGTCAAGCCATGTTTGGTAAAGTGCTATCACATACAAGATAAGATTTTTATTCAGTTTTTAAATGGTAATAAATAAAAATAAAAGAACAATACTTTAAAGTACCTGTTAGGTTTTTATTACCTGTGAAATAATAAAGAAAATTGATAACGTTGTTTATCTTATAAAATATTTTATCGAATTTAAGGATATTTCGCACGTAGCACTACTTGTCTTTAGGCCAAGTATGGTTAATTCTAAATTATTATAATAGGAACCATAATGTAATTATGAGAAATTGAAGAATGAATCCGAAAAGACACTTCCTAACTTTTAACATATTATTGATAAAACAAATCAGTAATGAAACACATCTTTAAAAATTCAATAGTATCCATACTGTACACGAATAACAAAAAAGGGTTTAGAAAAAAACGGCGATTTTCAGGTAAAAAATTATACCCACAAACCGTATGTATATATTAAACGCTTATTTAACTATGTACGTCAAGGGCACCGCTATGTGTGTATGCCTTAAAGTACTGAAGGGAAATGAAATTCGTATTCCATACACCACATTCCGATTCATTTTGCACCCTATTGTGATGCTGAATAATTAATATGAGCTTTGTATATTTCTCAAATATACCGCCTGTTGTAAAACCTTTGATGGTACTAGTCAGTAGGTATATACATACATACAAGTTAAACTGTAAATAACATTGTCTGAAGTTAACGCGAATGTTGTACATTGAAATTAAACTTGATACGGATTTTATCGCGTTGTTAATTTTAATCATAAACATAACTTTTGTAACGTTGAGCTAAGTATTAAATTAAATCCTAAATAATAAATGCGAATGTGTTTGGTGTGACATCCAAACATACCTTAAATCTTTACAGGTAAAACTATTGTATGAAACTCAAAAGCGACAAAAAGAAATGCTGATAAAATATAGATAAAAACTCGTTGAAAAACAAATATTTGGCGTTTCCAAGCATCTCAAAGCGTGATTTAATTTTAATTAAAAAAAAAAAAAAAATTCATTTATTTCAGGTCTCAAACCCATATAAAATTAAAAGAGAATTATTTTTTTTAGAATTATCCATTCTTGCACAATAAATGTTACATACTATTACAATTATAAAAATAAAAAAAAAATAAAAAATAAATAAATAAAATACAAAATATAATGAAAATGTCATAAAATAAATTAAAAAATGATACAAAATATGAGAACAAAATGTCACAATATGTCAAAGATAAAATTGAAAATAAAAATGTCAAGATATGTTAAAATTTAATCCTAAAGTTAAAGATATATATATGTGCACGCGCTGGCATGCAGCTGCAGCCATCTCCGCAAGAAAGGAGAATCCCACCGCTCGGACAACACGCTCAGGATCCCATTCGAGCCACCCCTACAGCGTCGCAGAAGCGATGCACTCCTTTTCCGGATTATTCCGTAGAAGTCATCGGTAGCAGCATCAGCGAACATCGCCGATGCGCTACAATACCGGGGCCGCCCCAACAGAATCCTGAACGCGTTGTTAAATGTTTGAATGATTTATACTGCTACGGTACGCTTATTTCTATTTAAACAGGAATTAAAATTTACTTCTAAAATGTTAATTGCATATCATTTCGTACATTCAACAAAATCATTTTATTGTTTTAAAGGTTGGCAGGTTTTAGTCCTTTTAATAATATAAAGGGTTAGAAAATATATACAATTTCCTTATATCAATTTATCTTGGCTAATTTCCTCAGAGGTCTCTAAGAAATCATGTCAATAAATAAAAGAGAAGGAATATAAATTAATTGTTTAAATCAATGAACAAGACATCTTTACCTAGGAAGAAATTCCTCAAGCAGAGATTGAAAAATATGGTCCAGGTATGTAATGTCTAATCGCATACAGGTGATTATCAGGCTCAGAGGTAAAAGTACTGGTAATTAATTTAAAATATTCCTATTATGATTTTAAAAAAATTTATTAATGTGTAATCTTATTAATTTCTACCTTGAATTACTGCTTTTGTAATTTGTATAAAATTATCAAATCCAGAAATCTTCTATTGTCCTATTAAACATAGTCACTATGAAAATGAAAAATTGATAAATGTGATTAAAAAATCGTATAGTTTTCATTTAATTATGATTATAATTCAAGAAATATGCTTGGGCCACTTTTGTGCCGCTGAGTGTATTTTGGCATGAAACGGTTTGGAAGCGCGATTCATAGTTTGGTAGCTTAGCAGTAACTTTCAGTTTAAGCCACTTTTAATCTTATTTTGTAATGTAAAATTGATACAGTGCAGCGCCGCTAAAATAACACACTTACATACGCTTGCTCATGTAGACGCATTTATCCACGCTTTTATAATATATTTACTAAAATAATATTAAACCAGTATACAAGATGCCTAATAAGTTATAAAGAGACATTTATTGTATTTTAATGTTAATAATCTAAATCTGCCACTAAAAATAACCTAATTACCAACGGAGCGTATACGCATTCATATAATTGCTTCAACTGAAACCAAATACTGAAAAACCCACACCAGACAAATATTTTTGACCAACACGTCGTAATAAATTGTTTTATAGAGAGCAAAAAACTCATCGGTCATAAAAAGTAGCCGAAATCGTCGTTGTATAAAAATAAAGAGAGTGTTGGTCAGCTTTTATTTAAGGCGACAATTAAACAGCGGTATCGGTATCAGCGGTCGTAACGGCCATCTGCCGGCGCGCCCGCAAGGAAAACAACATTACACCGGGACGCACCCGACAGTAGGGTGGCCATGATATACAAGGTTAAACACATATAATGGGAATATGCTATCTTTACGTACTGACGTAACGCACTGGTTTATGTGATCACCTTGCTACTACGAATGCGATGTGATATGTTGGAGCCGTAACATTAACTTACGTTTATGTCACATAGACGTAATCAACCAATGGTTAGACATCTAACCATTGGTTGATTACGTAACGTTGTATATGTATACGTATGTTCTGTATTCGATTTTCGAATAACGAATAACCTATTTATATAAGTTTATAAAGTCCCTCAGAACACTTGAATATAATATCGCTTCTTCTTAAGGACACCTTAAATTACCAAAAATAAAGTCATAGTTAACTACCCTTACTATTTAAACAATTCATATCTAAATCGAGTTAGTACAGTGCGGGATCTCGGTGTTCTATTGGATGACAAACTTCATCTAGATACACGCATAGATGCTATTGTTAGCAATGCTTGGCGAATGTATGGTTTTGTTATGAGGTCGACCAACGAGTTCATACGCCCAAGGAATTGCCTACACTTATTTAAATCACTTATAAGATCACAATTAGAATATGCAATTGCGGTCTGGAGCCCCCATTATAGTAAATACTCACTTGAAATAGAGAAACTCCAAAAAATGTTTCTAAAAGCTAGGCACTATCGTTGTTTTCGGGTATCTTTAAATTATGTGGATTTACTTAAGGCATATGATCTGCCCTGCTTAACGAGTCAGCGAATATTTCTCGAGATTATGCTTTTGTACGATCTTTGTAATAATAAATATGATTGCTCGGATTTATGCAACAAAATATGTTACTTACTCCTAGGACAGCTTATAAGCGCGCTGCACGTATTCAGCCCTTATTTGCTATAACCAGATGTCGTACTAACGCGGGCCTACGAGCTCCGCTGCGACGCCTCACAAGCAATTATATTAAGTACTACTTGGACTTAGACTTGTTTTCCATGTCACCTGGACAGTTTCGCAATTTTGCTTTAAAAACAATCAAAGAATTAATACGTCCGTATAAAGCTCGTAATGTTCAAAATATTGAGTATAAAGTATCGACTTTTATTTTCTTTTGTTTTGTAGAAGTTTCGTTGTTTTAAACATTATTTTTACTATTCCTTTTATGATTTTATTTTATTTATGAGTTTAATTTAAGTAAGTTTGTACAGCTACTTACATACATCTTACTATGTATTCTGTGAATAACGTAGTCAATTACGAAGTTGTTAGTTTAAGATTACTTCATATACTATGTATTACCTACTGCGTAATTGTTTGTTGTTCCAAATAAAAAAAACCAAAAAAAAATTAAAATTGAAATAAATATGGAGAAATAATGTCCAAAGCCTATGTCTCTAGACTAGCAGGTAGAGGTATATATCACTCTCGTCTCACCAGCTATGGTTTAAGGTCTGACGTAATAATCGGCGAGACTATTATGTATTATTGGTAACCAATAACACAATGTTAATCCGACCACGCAATCTAACTTAAAACCTCATGACATTTTTCAGCGGCTATCTTTTTAATTATTTTGTCAAATAGATAATACACTCATGTCCTGGTTCGTACAAAACATATGGTGCCTCTTATCCTAACATCGTTTTAGAAATCGTAAAACAAACTCGGTTCCGCTGTTTAAATATTTCAATTTCTTGTTTTTCTCTCGCTTTGTGTACTTGACCTGTTTCGGGTGACAACTTGGCGCGTCTTTTCTCACACTCTAGTTAGTCTGACATAAAATGGTTAATGGTCCCGTAAACAGTATCCAGTGTATGTTTTATGGCTATTATTAGTACTTCTTTCTCCAAATGCCCCGACTAGAACAGTAAGTTTGTTTAATTTGTGAATACTTAAGCCATTTTGACTTAGCGAAAATAAGACACCTTTTTCACTTTACCCCACAGATGACTTCCATCTTGACATTCTTCTTTTGGTTTCATTGCTCTCGTCGCATTGTTCATGCGCAGTCGTTACGAAACCGTACATCAACGAGCAACAAGCAAGCCTGATTGATGTGTAAAGATTACCATAACCCACGAATGTTCCCTTCATAATTGGAATCATTTACTGGATACTAATCCTATAAAATACATTTTAAGGCATTCTCTTCGGCAGTCTATGGCAGGCGTTCATACGTTAGTACCAAGCGTTCGTACCAAGAAATCATGATAATCATTAAATTTGCAAGATTAATCTACTCCATGACGAGAGTTGTGTAAAACTAGTCATAGACGTTTTTCGAACGAGTCATCATCGTTTTAAACTAAACGTTAATGTCGATTAATAAAAGGGGTTTAAATACAAAGGAAGTATTTGCGGTCCTGAATGCCTCAGAGACTTAAGTAGCTTTTAATAGTTGGCTGGGATGAAACTTCAAGAGGAACTTTGGCTTGGCTTGATTGGCCGGTCAGAAGGAGGCTGACAGAGCTATATGCTCGGGGTGGAAGTGACATTGTGGTCATAAATAGCAGCGATAGCCTAGTGGGAAACCGTTGGACTGCCACGCAGAGGTCTCGAGTTCGAACCCAAGGCGCGCAACTCTGACTTTTCGAAGTTATAAAATAAGTTAGTTAGATAGTCAATTATCGCTTGCTTTAACGGTGAAGGATAACATCGTGAGGAAACCTGCATGTCTGAGAGTTCTCCATAATGTTCTCGAATATATGTGAAGTCTACCAACCCGCACTAGGCCAGCGTGGTGGACTATGGCGTAACCCTTATCACAGTGAGAAAAGGCCCCTGCCTAGTGACAGGACAGTTTAATACAGGGCTGATATTATATACGGGGAATCTCCGTTACCACGAGACCCGTGATGACGAAACCGGTGACGCACCGCTCGACACCACTAGCTGCTCGAATCGGTGTTGTACTCTGCTGCTGGTTTTAAGGCTTGCATACCTATAGCAGCTATTCGAGCGGCCCATCTAGTGAGTTGGCGAGTCACCGTCTGCCCATACGACTTGATGCTATTAGAGTATTCAGGGCAGACGCAGTGCTTCATCCATAGTTACCATTTTACCAGTTCACCATACACCCATCCCCGTAGCACACATATTTAAGAGTATATACGTAGCAATAGTTCTACGCCTGCTGCGGCTAGTGCCGCTGTTGGTGTTCCATCCCTCTTTAGATTAAAACTCTCGAAAGCCTCCTCACGTTGGACATATGTCTCCGTGTAAGTCTTCCAAAGGGCCGGGTATTTTTCTAATGGTATATTAGAAAAATAGCAGTCGTAAGAAAACATTTATAATAATATATGCTCTTTTCGACTGCTGGGTATGGGTTTGTTCTCAGTGTGAAATGGGTTATGCCATAGTTTTCGACGCTGGCCTAGTGCGAGTTAGCAGATTTCAAATATTTTCGAGAACATTATAAATACATCCCAGATGTGGGGATTCCCTCGTAGAGCAAGAGTAATAAGAAAAATAAATTTTCCTATAAGTACCTACAATAATTCATGTTATGTTATGTTTCAGAATATATTTTCTTGCTGTTGACTCATTGCCAAATAATATAGCAGGCAAACAAATGGCTCATGCCGTGGGATTGAGCCCTGTGGGTTGTAATCCCACATAGGACAATGATTTGAATGATCCACAAAAAATTTTTTGAGACAGGTTCTTTTTTTTGTATGTTTAATATAATATTTTTCTATGGTTCTTTGCGACGCACGGCTTGAACCATAGTGAAAGAGACAACCCTTTAAAAAAATTTGGTGTCACCGTCGGGGTAGACTTAAAGTTTTCTACATACTGGATACATATTTTCAGAAACATTAGAACTACCGTATTCGGCACAGCACATTCATTATGATCCACGTTATAAATTCGATGTCTACTATAAAATATATTCAGGAAACACAAGCAACTCAGTTTCGGGGAAAATCGCGTCATTCACACTCAACTTAATGAAATATGTACAACGTACGCGGTGAAAAATCGACCAGACTCGCTTTTGTATAAAAAAATCGATGTAAATAAAATAGGAGCTACCCTTTGTTGTTCTTTGTTTGTTGAAAATGTACATAAAAAGTTCGTATTTTTTAGTTACAAGCATAATAAACGAATAAAGATAATATTGCAATGCGTTTTTTTACACATTTGGAGCTCTATAAAAGTTATATCGGGAAAATTACTTAAAAAAAATTTACTATGCACACGTTTAGATCTGTAATTTAAGTGGTTATTTTTGCACCGCTGATATGGTGAGTACTGTGTTTGTACTCTTTCAATGATTATAAAATTGGTGTGTGCTTTTAAACACAATGAAAAACACGACCAACTTTTATTAAATATTTGTGTATCACACGTTTTTTCTACTTGGGAACCCGGAAACGTAGAAAAACGTACGAAAAAACAAACTGGAATATCCAGTAAGTTCTCACATATTATGCATCAACTTAAGTCACTCAGGTCATATAATTAAACTAAGATGGCGTATGCTAGCTAGCCAGCTGCCAGAATTAGTATGGCTGTGCCAGTACTTGTATAGTATGATAAATAATTGATCGACTCGCCACAGGTTTTAGTCATAAATTATACAATTGGGTGCAACATGGTTAAATTCTGCCAGTGAATGATTGATTAAAAAAGTATATATGTATGTTTATCCATTGTCTAGTACCCATAGTACAAGCTCTGCTTAGTTTGGGCTAGATGGTGTTGTGTGTATGTGGTAGAATATTATTATTATTATTATTATTATCGTCCAACATTGCAACACTGCAAATAGAGCATTAATGATTTCACGTAGATACAAGCTCCATTTAAACTGATTATATGTTTATTGAAATCATTATTAAGCGCTATTATGCGAAAACAAATTTAATTGTTTACTGGTTACTTTGTTTACGAGGTCAGTATGAAAATTGGTTATAAATTGCTGGAATATGTGAATAAATAGACTAGTTCCAATAAGTAAATACATCGAGCTCTATAGTATTTACAAAAATGATCGCATTATTAAGTTCTACCTTTGCAACCATTGCAACATAAGTTCTTGCAATACAAATAATTAAATAATTTACAGAAATAGATACTTAAATATTATTTTATTAGCTATTACTCTATTAATACAAAATATTACTTAAGCTATCGGCCGCTCATATTAATATTAAGAATGGGCAGATAACAGCAATTTTAAAGGTTAAAGCGCACTGGTATAATATTTATACAAAAGCGCCTGATGAAAAGTAGCATTGAAGTCACAATTGCACCCTAGTTTATTTAGTTGGAAACGTTAACATTTTAAAACAAATACCGTTGCATAATAGACCTTTTAAATGAATGACAACTAATAATCGTTCAGTATGTGTATTTCAAGATTTTAAATTAAAGGGGAGTCCTTATTAGATGGCAAGAATAGGTATAATTATTATGATGTATGTATTTATGTAGGCGCTTTGTACGCATTTATTACTCAAAATTATAATCTACATGAAAACGAACATACCTTTTGTATTGGACTTTTTATATATTATACATATATATCTTATATTATATATTTTTATATAACTCAAAGGTATATTCATTAGCTGCATAGTCATTGGTGTAGATTTGTGTGTGGTGTGCTGTGTTTATTTCCGACCAGAAACATTTTTTATTCCTTCACAGTTAAACAATGTTTTGCCTACTCCTATTATTCATTAGTTTCACTTGGGGATACTATAAATAACGAAAAGCTTAAAAAATTCAAATAATTTATTTCTATAGTCTTTAATTTTAATTCTGTGATGAGATTAAAACTTTCCTTTAACATACATACCAATAGACAGACCGTATCACACCCACATTTCGCGAGCTGTGATTTTAGGCCCCACGTACGAGCCTATGGCGAAGAGGCCATAGAGTCTAGAACTCTGCAGAGTTCCAGACTCTGTATGCTACAGAGAATTTCGTGACAGAAAACCCAATGACACTTTACATGATCTGGTAAACAAACCTCATGCACAGCACTCCCATACATTATCGCTACGCCACCGAGGCTGCCCAATATTACTTACATCTTTGATCAGTTCCTGCATAGCCAATACCGATCAAACCAATCCAGTGCTGACGACTGCTCTCATAAGTATACCTATCTCACACTCCTAGCCTCACATTAGCTGCCAAACCAATAATATAATAAACCAATAATCACGTACTGACAATATACCACATAATAATATAGTGAGGAGATAAATATTCTCCATCGACTTTTATTGCGAGGCACGTCCCTTCTTTCCACACGTTTCCTTTATCTAAAGTGGATCATACCCTCGTCACAATTCTGACACTGCTAACTGGAGCCCGAATATTCCAAGTAATAATTGTTTTGTATATTTGGGAGTAAAGGTAGTAAATTTTACAAAATTGCGTAAGTAATCTGAGCTTTTTTTATATAAAACAAGTGCAACATGTTAAATTTACGACCAGTACTTATGTGTCTAATAATTTTGCCTCCTACAAATTAACAGGTAAAAATTGTTCTTATTGCATTTTAATCGTTATTGCTGTAAAATTGGCAAGATTAAGAAAACAAAATTGTAACATAATCAAATAAAGTATTTTTATATGCAACACCATACTCTCAATCTTTAAAACAATATATTCAAATATTTTAAAACAATAATTCTGAATGAATAAAAATTCTTAAAACAAATTTGTTTACAGTAGAGTTCTAATTTAGTCTAAATTACATAAATATCATAATGATGGGCAAATAGTCGAGATTCATTCGAAGCACTGACTATACAGTTAGATCGGTTACCCCTTTCGCAAATAGAAGCCTTTGATTAAAGTACAACATATAAGTATAGACCAACTTAATTTTTGTGTAAAATTGCCGACCGCTATGCATGATATTTGAGGTTGAGGATTGAGTTATAGGGATTTTCTATCCAGAAATTCTTAGTAGCAGCATAATGTTTGGAATTGTGGCAATAGGCTAGCCGGAAAGTAAAAGCTTAGTTGGCAAAATATATTCGTAGGTAATACATATCTATCTCCCCTTTCGAAAACATAGTTACAAATCTTAATATTCTCTAGAAATTTAAATAATAATAATAATAATAATATAATAATAATAAATCATGTATTTGCTCAAACATGGTAGAAGAGTTGGTACAGATATTATTAGCATCACATGTTCTGCCAAGCATGGCGTGCAAATATGTATGTTAATTAAAAATTATCATAAAATAAATTAATTTAAAATATGGGATTAAATTATATAAAAGAAATTATGAAATAAAATTATGGTATGACATTATTAAATGAATAATTCAATGAAATTGTTACATTATGTTATATGTACATGATCTTTTAAAATCTATATCTATAATCTATAATCTTTTAAATAGTAATATTGTTTGTCTAATAACAGGTTATGGAGTGTTTTCTTAAATAATAATAATGGAAGACTATGAATATTGTTGGGTAGATGATTAAATATTTGAATACACATGCAGTAAACATTTTTCTTAAATACCTCGAGTTTTATGGGTGGTATATGTAACCTGTTTTTATGTCTAGTTCGGGAAATAATAAATAATAACTAACCAGGAGCAAAATGAAATCTATACAAAAAAATAAGGTGCTGTCAATGAATCTAGAGCAAAATAACAGAGTACCAGCAATAAGAGACGGAAAGTAATGCCACATTTAGTAACTTCTTGAGTTTCGCCTCGTTTCATAACAACATCAGCTGACATAAAACAGGACAGTATGGTAATCATGATGCGAATAAAACAGTTATTATCGTGATAATGTTACGACTTTGAGCAATATCATACCGGATGGGAAAATAGCACGCTTTGTTGTTTGGACGATGTCATTGCGCTTCAAAACTACGAACGCTACAAGTAACATTCGGTTTTTTGATGCTCTTAATGTTAGCAAGATTACGATTACAGTAATATTCATAACGGACTTCAATATTTTTGGCTTGGTGATGATGAATGACAAATTAGTCAGAACAAAGGACTTATATAAACAGAATATTATATCCATCCGTAGATCATCTTAGCTTATCAATCCGAAGCCAGGTATGGTTTGAGTCCTGTGTATTGTTATATAGAAAAGGTAATTACCGTTTATATGCTACATTGTCTAACTACATCTGTGATACTAGTAAAATTTTACAAAAAAATAACCCTTATTACTATTTTTTTTTATCGAAACCGCATATTCATCAGAAACACGTATACATGTCACGCTATTATCAAGGCAGTCAACGAGACGTGTACGGGTTTAATTACATATACAATATTTCAATTCGAGCACAAATAACGGTTCAATTGATTCTTGATTCAATACGTACCTAACTGTTTATTATTTGTACGTTACCTGATTGCTGTATACTTTCACAGTGAATTTTACTAATTAGATATCTCACGTTCTTATACCTCCCGATTAACAACATGGTATTAAAATTGACAACCATTTTATTTTATACAATTTTAGGGGAAGGACGGAAAGAAAGAAAGATATTTATTCGCCAAGAATATGGTACATTAGATGGTGACATCAAGTAACAGCCCAACATATTCGCCTATAACAGGCATGCGAATATTTGCTTAAGACTAGTATACATACATTATTATATTACATTTTATAAGGTATTAACAATTTTCGACCTGTATTGAAAAACAAACTATAATATTAATAATAATTCAATTAGAAAAGAAGAACAATTAAACAAAAAATTCATTCAGTTTGCAAAGGCACTTTTCAAGTAGCCAAAATTTTAATTTTGATTTGTATTGCTGCATAGATAGTTCTCTTGTTACTTGAGGGATATAGTTATAAACTTTTATTGACATTATGTAGCTATTTCTATAACGAAGAGTATTTTTACCAATACATGTCTTAGTTTAGTTGGGTCCCTTTTTAAGAATCACTATCTTCACAAACCTTTGTAAAGAATCTTTTATTATTTTTAACAAACATGCCAATTTCCATAATATATAATGATACCAAGGTCAGCACACCTTACATCTTAAAAATAGGTCTACAGCTTGTTAGAGAAGATACGCCAGTTACTGCCCTTAAACATTTCTTTTGTACAATAAAAGCTCTCGTTATATCTATAGAATTACCCCACAACAGTATGCCATATCTCAGAACCGACCCTACGTAACCATGATAGGCATTGAAAACTGCTTCTTGATTAGCTGTATTTCGTAACTGCTTTAAAGCGTACACAAATGTATTTAGTTTGTTACATACTGTATTAATATGTGCTTTCCAATTACAATTACTATCCAACTCTAATCCTAAGAATTTAATATTATTATGTTTCATGATTTCTTCGCCTTGGTAAACAATGTTAATTGTTTGGGGAATCTGTTTATAATTTGAAAAATGCAGGCATTTTGTTTCTGTAATATTGATTTTAAGTTTATTTGTCCCCTAGCTAATCAATAATAATATTTACAGTTCTATTAACTTCTTCATTGTGCTATTTTTTTTATTTTCTGGTATTATTACTGATACATCATCAGCAAATAGTACGCACTTATGATTTGTAACTTTAGGTAAGTCATTTACATACAAAATGAATAAAAGAGGCCTTAGGATACTCCCTTGAGGCACCCCAGATGGGTTATGTCTAAACGCGGATCTATGTGTAGCGGCAACTAGATTTTCATTAAGGTGGGCGATTTCTACACACTGTTCTCGGTTGTCAAGATAACTTTGTAACCATTTAAGAGCGGGGCCGCGAATGCCATAACCTTCGCATTTGTCGAGGAGCGTTTTGTGATTAACAAGGTCGAACGTTTTGCTCATATCTAAAAAAATGGCGGTAACAGGTCGCTTTTATCTATATTGTCAGTTATTGACTTAACTAGGGAAAATGCTGCCAGCGCGGTAGACTTAACTTTTTAAAATCCATTTTGTTCTTTATTTATTAAGACATATTTGTTTAAAAATTGTAAGTGATAGTACATAATATTTTCATAAATTTTGGAAAATATTGAAAGAGAGTTATAATTAAATATATAGTTACATCATTACCTATTCTTTTTAAGTAATCTGAATTGTAAGTAATATTATTTGAATAGATTTTCATTAAGTTACGTTTTATTAAATTTCGCTTAAAACTAGTTTGCTAGTTCTTAAAGTTTGAATACGAGTTTAGAATTAAATACAAATTTTACCGATACAATTAGCTAAAGTGCAATAATAAGGTAGCCAGCACACTAATAAATGACTATTCAAAGGAGGCTATAGTAAAATTGATAAAGTATTGGCCAAATTTAATGTCAGCTGATTGTAGACTGAGAATAACTGAAATTATTGACCTGCGCTATGGCGCTATTATACTGAACAACGTTCTTATCAACAACAGTCGGATTAGTTGAAATGTATATAGGTATACAAATATGCCAACATTGTGCATATTTTTATATATGGCTACCGCCTTATAAGTATTCCCCGTGTTCCAGACATTTAAACAAAGAACGCAAGGAACTGCCATTTGTGAATCAAATAAATTGATGTCCCAATGGCAACCTGGCAGTGGCAGTTACTACTAATGTCACCTGACTTTAACCAATGCTCTATCTGCGTTGTCAAATTACTCTTTTCTGTGAATCAAACTATTTTAAAAAGATCTTAATATTCCAAATAAGTACAGGGTAAGAAATATACACTTTATATAAAACGTGTCATATTTTACTTCGATAACATAACGTTTCTCAGAAAGGTTAGTGAATTTCTTATAAAACATTCTGAAGGTTTATATGGAACCAGCGAAGCGTCTAATACGCCGCTGTAGAGTATTAGCTCGTTCCTTTGACTACAGTTAATCATTTTAACCTCTGAATTTCCCAAAGGTATAAAGCTTAGGTAGTCATCTAACTTGATGTTGTCGAGTCAAATGCTGTACGTTATCTGTAACCTAACTATGGATATCCCTAGACAATACATGGATCTGTGGTCCGTTAAATTGGAGAATTAAGAAGGCTGCATATTTTAATACAGTTATGATGGCAAGCAGTAGTGTGGTCCACTTAATGGTAAACGGTTGCTGATTACATATGATCAAAGTCTTTGATCACGTGTTGTACAAGGGGCGCCACTCGTGTGTTGCCGACGCCAGAAAATAGGAATTGCTTCGATCTACCTCGATGTCGTTAGATATATTCTAAAGATCACCTAAGATGCGAAATCAGGTGCGTTACAGTTCTTCTTATTTTATTAAAAGCATTAACTATATTTTTATTCTAAAGTACTCTCGCGCTAGGTGTCGGGATCTCAACAAAAAAAGTACACATAGACTCAGGACAATTATTCGGGGATCCAGAAACAATTGTTCGAACTCATAGCACTCAAGCGAGGCGACCGGTGGCCCGTTGCGTCAATTTTAAAGTCAATCACCAAACATCATAATAATATACGACGAAGTCACATTTTAATTATTTTTTGCTAAGCAAGTTCTCCTATCTAATTGATTTCTCTTTAGAAAGTTTGTGTCTTGGGAAACTCGTGAAAACTTTGACAACGGACACAAAGAAACACCTATTTTTGGATAATTCTCACATGCCAAATATCTAAACTGCATAGCTCTGACAATAATACTGCTAAAGTGAATTATTGAATCCTGGAACTGTAGTTGTCAAACACATAATATAATTACAATGTTCTTATTAATTAGGTATACAAATAAATAATCTTTAGCAAACAGTTAAATCCTATACATTATTACAAAAGCAACATTTTTGCTCAAAACGGCCAAGCCTTAATACTTTAACAAAGCTCCGGGACGGGATTTGACTATATCATACAGACTATTTGTTTTCAATTAATGTGAAAGCTGCGAAACACGTAAACATAAACAAGTTGGATTTTACAAGATCCCAAGAAAGGCAGTTCGTTGGTAAAATATTACTGTTATTTCAAAGACTTACTTTTTATACCTTTACAATTGAGAACGTGTTCGGTAGGTGAAGGTGAATTTTGTACTCATGCATAAACATATATGTACCCTACTAGGAGAGTCGGCAAATAGTTAATGCATTTCGACAAGTAAGGTTGATAAAGACACGAAGATAAAAAATCTGCGTTTGCAGCTCACACGTAATGTCCTTAAGATAACTTGATCTGTCTTATCTTTGCGTTGGTACTCTTACGAGTGTTACTCACCTAATACAGACTGATTTACACGTACAGTGGTGCAAGAAAGAAAATACAACCGGTCCTGAAAATTCTACCTACGCAGTAATACAGCACAAAGCACTAAACTACACTAAAGCTGCGAGCTTCTGTAGGTAGACCGACCACTCTAGTTTTAGCGAAATCTGTATAAATTCCGCTGTACCTGGTCCTTTTTGTAAGTTGTGATATTGGAAATAATTACCAACCTACCAGCAGTATTAGTTTAGATCTTATGTAATCGATATACGGTTCGAATGTCAGTCTATTGTCTAAAATTAAGCCTAGATATATTACTTGGTTTAAGCGCTGTAGCTGTTGGTTATGTTAGTGCTGGAAAAGAATTGTACTTGTATTTATTTTTGTTTTTTGCTGAATAAATTACATATAAAGTCTCTTTAATAGGAAAAGATACACTTGCTATAATACATTTTGCTTAAACTACTTATTCAATTTATACAAATGAGCTTCATCGATTATGATTTGTATTGAATTACTGTAATAAAAAAGACATTTATCATCCGCGAATAGTGAGATGTTACCTGTTAAGCCTATAGAATCTATATTTTTAATGTATAGTAACAAAAATAATAAGCCGAGCACAGAATCCTGAGGAATGCTATATACTATTCTGGCAGGTGAATTTTCATAATTTTCTAATTTTGCTACTTGATGTCTATTAGGCAGCAGAATTATTCTAATACTTTGTAAGCTTTAGCTTACCGTACGTTACACCATTCTCTTAGCTTTTGTAATAAGATCGAATGAATGATATCTAGTATCGGAAGCCTTCTGCATGTCTATAAAAACTCCTGAAGATAGATGTTTTTTATTGATATTACTTACTTACTTACTTCAGTAATTAGTCACTAAAAGTAAGTAAATAATTAAGTAACTAAACCTATTGTGATTGATAGAGTATTTTAATGCAGACAAAATCCGTACTGATGTTTGTAAAGAAAATTAATTTTAGTTAAATATTAAAATTGAAATTGGCAACTATAAAAAAAATATATATTAAGCTGGTAATTGCCAGGATCACTTTTGGCTCCTGATTTATACAGTGTGACTGGTTAAACATTGTACATACTTCAGGACATGATAATTTATGGCCAGTCGTAACGTATAAAACAAAAAAAGATTTGTGTAACCTGCAACGAAAACCTTTATGAATATTTGTATGAAATATCCATAAAATGTGGACACTGCGCGCGTCGCACACAACTGTCGGAGGCTTTGATAAGAAAAGGACGGGCGTGGGTGCAAAATCGGGAGAGTGTGGGGTACGCAAGAGTGCCCACACAGGTAATTTTAACATCTATCAGGCTGTCAGGGAATAAACCGTAATAATTAAAACATTTATTAATGCACTTTGTTAAGGGGCTCGTATAGTTTTTAATATCGTTAAAATTGTTACATATTGGACTATTGATTACAAGGAAAAATATTACAAAACCGCCTACATAATAGAAGTCACAATAATCCAGTTTAATTATTACGATGCGAGGCGGTGGAATAATAAGATGCTTTTGGATCTTCTTTGTATTTATTTTTGTAATAATAGTTTTTGTATACATATATTATTTTAATGTAATGTAAATGAAAGAAATGTAAATAGTTTCTAAAGTAAAGTAAGATAGTATAGAATATAAAATTAATCAATAGTAGTAAATGTAATAATTTGAATGGTAATATTATGATTATAAGTAATTTTTGTTGTTCTTTTAGCGATATTGGGAAATGAAGAATCATTGGCTGAATATTATAAATATTCTCTAATAATATTAAACTCTATGCTTTCTCCATAATATATGTATATATTTGCATCTTTTGTTATATGGCCGAATGGATTTCAAGTTAGTATTTTTTAATCTACACACATACCGCCAACTATTTTTAAAATCACACGTTATATTGAGTAAGCCTTTAGTCGCCTACTGGACCTTTTCAGACTCCGATTATGATGTTTGTATATTGATATTTATAACCATAAATATATTTTACTAACTATAATTTAAGCATTTCTATATCAATATGGTGTATGGTTCAGCGCAATCGACAGTATGAACTGCCAAAAAGCTTACCAATCTAAGATACAACAGGCGTACCGCAGGGATCTATTTTAGGCCCAATCCTTTTCTTAGTATTCATAAATGACCTTCTAAATTTTTCAAATCAGTTATGTTCAAATCCTCAACTTGTTGTATTTGCTGATGATACTAATGCAATCATAAGTGCAAATAGTACAGAATTACTAAATTATAAAATTAGCAGTCTATTACTGGATTTTCACAAATGGTTTGTAGCAAATAAGTTAATAATTAATACTACAAAGACAAACGTTATGCTATTTAAATCTACTTCTCGAAATACTGAAAATTTGGCTGTACAATTATTGAGTGATAAAATAGATACTGTAAACACAGTTAAATTCTTAGCTGTACATATCGATTCGCTACTAAATTGGCAAAATTAACTTACTTCAATTGAGGAATCAATATCATCTTCTTGCTATGGCCTTAGAAGCTTAAGAGATGAAGTTAGTATCAGTCAGCTAAAAACTGTATATTATCCCCTAGTAGAGTCCAGGCTAAGATACAGTATTCAGTTCTGGGGTAATAGTTATAAATACAATTGTGAAAAGGCGTTCATAATACAAAAACGGGCAATCAGAATTATGGTCCGTATTCCACAATGGGAATCTTGTAAAGAACATTTTAAAGAACTGTCTATACTAACGGTACCTTGTCTCTATATACTAACTGTCCTGAGCCAGTTGTCGAAATACATAACTGATCATGAAAGTGCAGATGAAAGGTTAATCAGTGAAAGTACTCGAAGAGAAAGCTTAAAGAACAATGTCACACCAACCTTAAACATAACAAGGCATTGTGCGCAATATCAAAGTGTAAAATTATTCAATTGTCTACCAATAGAATTAAAATCTGATATTTATAAAACACATGTTTTTAAAAAAGGATTAAAGCCTTCCTATTGGAAAAGACATTTTATTCTGTGGATGAATTTACTGGCTTATCTTGAAACTGACATTGAAATAGTAGTAGCTTGAACATTAATAAATTATACTTTTTTTTTAACCTTGTATTTATAACTGACATTAACCTACTTTATAATTAAATTTATTTTCCCGTGACATTACTTAATTAAATTATTTTGGTTATTACAATTGATAAAGTTGACATTTTATTAAGAATAGTTATAATGATTATGAATGCTTGTAAGTAATATAATGTATTTAATCTTATACAATATGTTGTGGCTGTAATTTATTTTAATGGATTGTTTATTTAAATGTACTTAATATTTTATATTTTTTAAATTTATTTTTATATTATGTAATATTCAGACACAATTGTATTAAAATGTTAAAGAATGAAATTAAAATTAAATATAAATCACAAATTTATCTCCAATATGATCTTATTTATTGATCTATATATTATAAATTAAAATAATTATGTAGGATATACTTATATTTTAGCAATCATAAATAAACTAGTCGGAGGTGAAGCTGTATCAAAGGTCACACCAAACGTTTTGGCCAATATTTCGTTATCCAATTCATACTTAAGTTCCCAGCCATCACGCTTTGCGGCCTTTTGTGTACCATATGCCGTCATCCACGCACCCGTCATGGGGACCCCATGTTCTTTGCATATTAACCGTCTGAAAACAAGATATCGTTTATTGTCAATTGCTAAATATCATGTTGAAAATTTGTTGCATAAAAATATCCAGTCATGCAAACAATCCAAATTATTCTTTCAAATGACAATGACGAATGCGGATTTTGATTGCGTATCGGATTATAACCATTGCTTACGGCTGATCTAATTAATCGAATACATTATAATCGGCTTTTCACATGTTATGAAACGAGTTGAAACTCGCCGTATTGAGCTTTTTGTGATTGAGCTAGATATGATGCTGTTCATAATTTTAAAGCAGATGTCAACGACAGCAATTACCTGCATTTTTTTATTGGCTGGTGACTTGCGAGTACTCTTGCAAGCACTCGTAGGCGATTTTATTACATGTTGTTAAATACTAAGACTACTACAGAAATAATACATACCTGACTTTCAAAAACTCTTGGGCGATTCCGTTACCTCTGTATTTTGGATGAACAACAAGGCCTCTATCTTCATAATACTTTTCTAGATTGTGGATTTTCTTTGGGTTATAATAACTATCCATAGTTTTAGATAATTGTATCGACGCCTGAATAGTTTTTGCCTTCACCTGCACCTAAATATATGTATTTGTATTAATATTTGATTGTATCTCTTGGTTTATAAAATAAAAGGTCTAGAGTTACTACAACTACTTAACACGAAGTACCTATTCATAATTATAAATAATTTTAAAGGTGCAAGTTTTGGAAAAAGTTAATAATAGTAATAATTTATACGTTTTGTATTAAATCTTTAGTTTACAACTGCATCTTAATAATTACATATAAAACACCCTTATGCCCGAAAATGGGATAAAACTGTGTTTCAAGAAATGAATTAATATTGTTTTAAATTGTTTCCATTAGTACATTTTAATTAGGACTTTTAATATATGTATTCGGTCGCCTTCGATAGTTGTTTCTATAAATAAAATATTCTACAAATAATCAAAAACGCGCTATGTGACCAGCTATGACACCTAGCCTTCACGCTTCGTTGCTATTGGATGCCATATGTACAACGATATAAATCAACCGTTTTATTTCATTTCGACATAATAAGACGGTATTTTAAAATTTTTTACGAATTAAATTCGTACCTCAGATTCGATAGTATCTTCATTTGTACTCAGCAATAAAACTGATGCTCCAATAATATCTCCAATTTCATCGTCATCGTTGTCTATACAACACACAGTAACTTGATATGAGGCATCTGGCATAAGTTCCTCGACATACCCTCTATACTCCATTAATGCTTCTTGGTCAGCGGCAACACCTGCATAACAGTATTTGCGTTTTCATAAAACTTTGTTTTATTCTTGCTTTGTTGCGATGATCCTTAATATTTACCAAAAATATTTTTTTATGATTAATTTTCTTGCTCCTTTAAGGTGTACGCTATTTATTATGGCCTCATCATTCTAAAGATTAAGGATACATAATACATACCATATTGGACCACGGTCAAAGGCCTTTTTTACGCGGGGGAATGATTTTGACATTGACGCATATGTACTCGTACCTCTCCGCGTGGCGGCGGAGAGGTCATGTCGGACTTACCCAAGAAAAAATGACGACATCCCGGTCCTATCAACTAAACCTACTATGGTGTTTCTCAACGGTACCAGAATTGGCGTGGTCGCGCGAATCATTCTTACATGCTAATCACCACCCCGCCGAGGTTTCGGCCTGACGTGTGAATACAATCCTACCCAAACACATAATCTAAAATATTCCCTACTGTCCCCTTATGGGGGGACGAAGGCAACACGACTGAAAGCTGCGCGTGTGAACACGCAAGCCGCTTCTTGAACCTGGAGTTAATCGGGTGGTGGGTAGACCTACGAAGCCGACCATCCCCAAGTACAACCTTATGTTGGCTGGAGGTCGTCTCGCGCCCCTTAGCGTCTGGTTCTGCGGTTGGGGAGAGGATTCTCGCAATCCCTCTTCCACTCCACTGTCTCCTTGATAGAAATGACTTCCTCACAAAAGGAGACGACGGCGTTCCATTCCAATACCTCTCACTCCGGACCATAGACTAAATTACGGCCGGGAGCGAGAGGGCAACCACACCGACTACCACGACCAACTCACGACGCTGCAGTGCCCAGGCGAGGTAGGGTAATCCGTCAGCGTGTGCAGCGCCGTGTCTACAACATCATCGCGGTAGTCGCCGTAGTAATGACATCCGGACAACTAGTGGTGCACATAAAATAATTAGGTTTGTTAGCATTGCATCGAAGCTTTCGTAATTGCGTGTGTATACAAATGAGGACAGCAACGTCAAAAGCGTTTTCTCCAAGGCAATCTTTAGGCTATTTAGAAATAAATCAAGATAAATTGAGTACTAAAACCAATATTACTAGTATTTACCCATTACTTTATAAGAAACCTCCTCTTTGACATAGTATTCGATTATTAAATCTGCCAAATCTTCAAAACGATCTTGCGGTATATCTACAATTTTAAACTTCATTGTACCAGTATCTTTAGTTACCGAAAATTTTGACCATACTTTGACAGATTTAGCCATATTAATAAACTTATTTTTATTTACAAAATGTCTACCGCAATATTCACTTGCTTACTGAGCACCTAATAATCAAGCCAGTTCAGATTTATATACATCACGTTAACAGCACTACTTTAACAATAAGATTATATCTCTATCATATATTTATCTGTAGGGATAACGCGTGTTCGATAAACGTTTAGATAATTTTATAATTTTATACAATCCATTATCTGTTATTTAATACTAGATTACGCACGCGGCTTCCATCGCATAAATGTAGGTTAGGTTAGTAACAGTACTATTTTGGATAAAAAGGTATCCTATGTACTTTTCTGTTTTCCTGACAACGTGTATGCAAAATTTCACGAGGATCGGTCGAGTAGCGAAGGCGTGGAAGCGTACCAAACAAACAATCTCATATTTGGATATTTGGATTTATATTACAAATCAATAATACAAAATTGTAAAGCATATAGGTTTGTATTAACTACATGTTAAGGTTTATTGTCCAATAATATGAATTTAACAGATGAAAACCGATTTCAAAGCAAACACTAATGATTCCGTATCATAAAAGATAACAAATTAAAAATGTTTGCTAACAAATGTACTTGTTATAGACTGTCCAAGTAAGAGACATTTTAATCGATTTATTTTTACCTAATTTTAAATAAATTTCTGTTAATAATTACTTTAGATATAAAGCGTCAATTTTAAAATATTTGGTCCTAAATAAAGATGTCATAAAAAGCAAGATATATTTTTTTATGTGCTTATGTAGACTTTTAATATCAATCCCCCACTTTTAAAAATAAAGTTAGTGATTTAATCGAAACTTATTACGAATTTCAAGTTGATAATACTATTAGTTGTTAAGTGACTTCAAGTTGAAGTCACTTGAAGTTGTCTGCAAGGGTGGCGTAGTACTTTAAGTGGTCGCTTTGCCGCTGTCACTGCGCCGAGTATTGTGGGCCTGAATCCTGAATTTTCGTAAAGTCGGGGGACAATAATTACTCCTAGTGCGGGAATTGAATTTTCTTAAAAAAACAAGTTTGCAGCCAAAATGAACAGACGCAAAAACGAACAGACTGGCGTAGTGGCACTATAAAGCTGCAGGATTTACCATTTCTGTACAATACCCTAAAAATAAACTAGTATTTAAGATTATCAATATCAACAGATATAGGAACGTATTGCTATCGCCATTTTTAAACGTGACTTTATACAGTCGACATTATGGCAATACCACCCAAAGTATGATCAAGATTCACAGTAACCAAGGACACAGGCACCATAAAGTTTCGTACAGTAGAACTACCTCCGGATCGTATCAACGATGTTGTGGATTTGGTCTTCAATTACTTTGCAAAAGAGGAGACTATTGTCAAAGCATCAGGTAAAAAATAAAGTATTCTTACTTATTAGGTACATACAGCAACGTAAACCGTAAATAGCATAACATTGAACAAACGTGTAGGAGTGCTTTATGAATACTAGTTACCTTACTGTATGTTTGATCTATGATTATATCAACTTTTATAACTATAAGTGCTACTAAAACTAATATCTGTTATAATTTTGATATATTTTATATTGAGAATTTTGAAGTTTGACTTATTTTGCTGACTATACGTTTAAATAGTTAAACAAATAATGATGCAGGTTAATATTACGACACGACGCGGAGGAATAATAACACTTTTTTGGTTAATTAATTTCATTGTATTTATTTTAAATTATAGCTTGTGCATACAGTTTTTAGTGTAACGTCCTGTCATTTAAGAAACGTAATTAGTTTTGTAAGTAAAGTAAGTTAATAGTAGTAAATATAATAAACTAAATGGTAAAATCATAATTATAAGTAATTTTTGTTGTACTTTTAGGGATAGTAAGAAATGAAGAAGCATTGGCTGAATATAAGCATTTTCTAATAGAAGCTTTGACGGATGGATCAATATACACGGTAATATGTTGTTTGGATGATGACAACGATGAAGTTGGTGAAATCATCGGCGGGTCTTTTATATCAATTACCCACAAGGATACATCCATAGATCTTACGGTAAGGAAATAACTACCATGTATTTCAAATACCTACTGGTTCTTCTTCTCTCTTAGCCTTTATTATTCCCAAGTCACTTGGGGTCGGCTTTTCTGGTCTAACCGGATTTGACTGGATATCAGTTTTTACACGGAGCGGCTGCCACCTGACCTCCGCAACCCGAAGGCTTACGATACCCTAAGGCTAGACCAGTGTCAGGATATTAGAGGGTACTGACTTTCCCAATAACGACTGCCATAGATGTTCATGGCAGCCGGGACCAAGGGCACTTAACGTGCTCTCCGAGGCACGGAGCAGGCGATAATTGTCAATCAATACGCACATAATTTCGAAAAGTCATATAACTTCCAAAAGTCAGAAGTGCGCGACGTGGGTTCGAACCCGAGACCCTCTGCATTGCAGTCTGTTGGTCTCGCCACTGAGCTATCGCTGCAGTCCTAACATACCTACTGGTTACAATGTATATAAAACGGAAAAAATAAAGTCGACGACAGAGATATATTTTAACCTGGTAGCTACATTAAGGATAAAGGTCTTAACATTGAATTCATGGCACATATTACTACTATTATTTGTGTATTGAATAAGTACTAAATCTTGGAAGGAGAAGAATAGTATTTAGAAGAAACCAGTATAATTTGAAGAATGTTCAGGTCAAAAATAAAATATTGGCAAGATAAATGTGCAGAAAGTTAAACTTAATTCTGGTGAGAATTATACACGGCTAGCGCATAGCGTGGTAGATCAAGCGAGTTAAACTCTACATATAAACAGGAGTGATACTATTATAATAATATGAAAAGTTACATCAAGTGCCTATATTTGCATGCGTCCAAAAGATTAAATTATTTTTCTGCTGAAGACAAAAGAAATGCAGAAAATTATGGAAATGGTTTGTGCTCTGAAAGACAAGTACGATATTTGTAGTGAATTAAATGTGGATACTTTCTACGATGGAAGAGGTCTTGTAGTGCATCCGAAATATAGAGGATGCGGTGTTGCACAGGAGCTCCTCAGAACTCGGTAGGTATTATTAGTAATCCTAAAAATCTTTATTTAAAATTACGAAGCAGTCTTTGCAAGGCATGTTAACATGTCACAAATATTAAAGTATTTGTTATAATAGCTTGGGCTGAGACTTAAGTACGATAATGAGGATCCGGTTTAGAAAGTGTTGTTGATATTTTCTGATAGTAAATTCTCATGAGCAGTTCTGGCAAAGTTCTGCTGTGGTATATTTCCAGATTTTTATTAGTTAATACTGTGTTCAAAAGATAGCTATCAAAATCTAGGCGTATAATATGAAGACGGTTTTGCCAATCTTTTAATACTGACTACCTACTTAATATTAAAGGAAGAATAGAATCTAGTGGTGATTTTGCCATGTTTATCTTGTATATTAATATCATTTGAACTAATATTATTATCATGTTTACAGTTTATCACATATACTAACAGACGTTGAAGTTTCTATTGAATTCAAATTCATTTCTCCAACAATACATAAATATACTGGATAAATCATGTGCATGTAGCATTCAACATGTACTTAAAACATTTCACTTTATAATATCCCATTTCGTTTTACTTTTCAGGTTAGTGATATGCAAAGAACACAATGTTCCTTTAACAGTGGCGTTAATGACAGCATACGGTTCACAAAAGGCTGCCGAACGGGACAACTGGGAAACCATTTTCGAATTAAATTTTCATGAGTTTGGTGAAGAGCATGGTATTAGTTTCGCAGGCAGCCCTGCAAAAGTCAAATTAATGATGGCTAGACCATCATAAATATACAAAATTATATAAAGAAGTTACTATACATATATAACGCTGAATATTTCATGTATTTCTCGTGAAAATACCTTCATAGTTTATGCTATTGATTGCTGGATTTATCTAATTAATGGTTTAGTACAGATAATGAATTTTAATTTATTGAAATTAGGTCCGCAATTGTACATACTAGAGGACACCTGGGTAAAGGGTAAAATAGGTATCAGTGGAATCTCTACTTAAATGTGATTGCGCTTAAACTAGGGTATACCGATAGGGTGCCTGCGATAAGTAGAATTTCCAGACTTGATGAAACTGTGTACTGTTAGCAAAATAGCAATGTTCATCGTCCTCTTTTTAAAAGTGGAGGTTAAGCGGCAATTATGATTAATAACTATTGCTGTTGCCGGTCTCCAAGCGTATTTATGCTTGTTTGATACAATAAAGATAAAACATCTTTGTGTTTTTAAGTCATAAAAGATTGAATGCTCTATACGTTATTTTCATTTAATTTCTAGATTTAATCAAAGCATAGCATAAGAATTTACTCCGAACTTATTAGTTCCCCAATACGTTTACATAAACTTTTAGAATTAAATAGGGTCAATATCTAACTGCTAGGATAATCTAGCGTTCACTTTGAGCGATTAGTACTTGTAATTAATTAATCTGAAGTTTAGATCCTATTTTTGTCTTAATAACTAATGTGGTGGTTTCCTCGTGACCAAGGCTGCTGAGAAGTATCGTTTTAGTTACTTTTCAGCAGCCTAGGTGTGAAAATTTTAAATATAGATAGTTCCAGATATAGTTAAAAGTTGTGTTTCTTTTAAATATGCAATTCGCATATAGTTTCCAATTTCAATTTATCATATTAACGTAAACATATGATACAGAAGTGGTTTTCCACAATAGTTGTAAGCCTGTGGGGCAGATAGCAGGATACTATATTGTGAAGCAAAGGAGTTTAAAATGTTTAAAATAACAGACATAAAGATCTCCCAGATAGAAACAATTATTCGTAGATCAATCACTTCGAAGCGAACTCGTACATTTCTAAGTTGTTTTAAATAGCAACACGACCTTGTCCTTTTATATATCAATAACTTGTATTTGACTGTCCTGTGTTCGATTATTGGACCGGGCTCACGTGACACATGCATACAGATGCCAAAGAGCTCTCCTCTTATTGCATGGGACTTCAAAGCATAGCCAGTAAAACATGGGTATACACTTCTACTTCACATGCACCTACACCTGTGTATTATTTTGTGTTGTTTTCTTTATTTTTATAAAAAACTGCTCTCGCACTAGGAATAAATCCTGTGTGTGGTGAAAGGGGAAGGGACATTAGAAACATTCAAACAACGGGCACAAAATACGTTTAGACGCAGAACAACCCATTAGAAAGTTAGATAAGACAAACGTTTGTCCTGTGTAGTGATCAAACTTACAACACACGGCGCAGTGACAGTGTCGAAGCGACCACTTAAGCTACTACGCCATCCGTGCAGTCAATCATATCCGTATGCATACCTAAGCCACTATATCATCAGTCAAACATATCATAATATAGAATATGTCACAGATATAACGCACAACCTCAAACACCCCAATTAGATTATTAAATCGTAATATAATAATATAATCATTAAAATGTTACATTTATATATTTTAACTTAACGAATTAGTTCTCCTTATTGTGCGCGGATTTATATTACAATAAATCTAACATTATTGCCTTTATTGCATTAAAATCCTTATTGCCTTGAATTATGATACTTTTTTTGTTTATTTCAGCTGTTTAATAAATGGGTGAATATAATTTAATTCGTTTTAATTATTTTACAGATAAAAATTACCTGTATTAAAAATTGCTGGAATTGATTCAGTAGCCGATTTTGAACAAACAACTTTCAGGATGCTTGTTTATTATGTTACATATTGTATATAGACGTGAGTTTTGTTATTAAAACTTTATCCATCCAGTTGCATAAACATTTTACTAAGATTTATACGATCCCTTATCCTCGAATAAGAGCAAAATAATCATGTATAGTGTACTCACCTACAACAGAGCAGGCGACATCCCAAAAAGGCGCAAGCATTAGACGGAGCTGACATGGAGCGTCGTTAGGCGTTGTGACGTAATTGCGCCCGTCGAGTGCACGCGCCCGTCTAAATGGCCACGCTGACGGTACCTACAGTATTTTAATGTCATCTTTTCCTGTACGGGCTGTTTAACGTTCGTTCAAGTAAATATTATGGGTAATTTTTAGGTTCGTCATATACAAAATGTCCTTACAATTTAGTATAGAAAGGTCAATCTAGTCAAACTGAAGAAGTCCGACTAATTTAGTCGGACTTTTTTAGTTTGTTTTGGCCATTTCGCTATCTCCGTCTTCGTTGCTTATAAAAGAAGGAATGGGACTATAATTGTGAATAGTGCAGCCTAAGTTTTTGTCATTTACAAGTAAATTCATATCGTTTTACGTATTCATAAATTACACTTCATGACATTTCTAATTTTTAGAAAAGTATGTATTTTTCCTTAAGTATTAAGTTTACGTTACGTAATTTTATTACGGTATACTCCGTAATATGACGTAACGTAAATTCACGCCTCGATAAATTTTTGGACTTCTCGTAAGTCTTGTTTTTCTAACAAATAACAGCAATAACTGTTTCTCGACCCGTTCAAAATCCAGATCATAATTGACAAAGACAATCTTATGGTCGATATAAACATAAGCACAATCTTATATCACGGGACTAACGAGTCAGCCCTAATAATGTCATGATTAAATTATTACGTTATTACTCCGAGTCTGGATGTATTTTATGACCGTTAATTTATGGTATGTTTGTAAAGTCTCTTGAACAGGGCCTCAAGTCTGCTATTACAATAGTGTCAGAATGGTCTATCATTGATTTAATAATTGTTGATTTTGACAAGTATGGTAATCTACTAATATAATGGCGTCATTTTGACTTTCTGACGATCAACCACTGACACTCAATTGAAAAAAATGGCATAGAATGGTAATCTCGTACAAAATGACAAATGACTGACGTATGCGGTAATCTGCAAAAATTTTGACAGTTCCTTTGATCAGATTGCTTTTGACACTAATAAATAATATGTAAAAATATATATAAACGAAATCTGGTATGAATAAATTTTCAAAGGGGCATGACAGTATTAGACCCAGAGGTGCGCAAGAAGTTGGCTGTACAAAAAAAATATTAATATTTATCCTACATTTTCCTTGTATTTATTATTCTGTACAAGTCGGTAATATTTTCTAAAAATATTAAACAAGAAAACGACTAAACTATGTAATGGAACTTGCAAGCAAATACATTGACATAAAAATGTTGCCTTTACACAAAATATGTTGACAAGTAATTAATCGAAATAGTAATTTTTACCATTGCTATATTATACAATTATTATTTTATTTGTTAATTGATTTTTTATACAAAAGTAATATAAAAAGTAATAATAATTATTATTTTTATCTTTGCAAGATTACATTGATTAACTGAAAGTAATGTCTAATAACGATGTATCGAGGTTTTGTCTTTATTATGGCAACACCATCTCTTATTTATCCGACGCCAAAAGATAACGTCACTGTCAATATCATTGCTTATTTTTCAACTCCATTGTGACGGTTATTGTTTATTTATTACGGTTAATATCGACGACTTTTACCTATAAGCTATAAAACTGCAATGTATTTTATTTTATTTTATTCCTAATTAATTGTACTCATAAATAAATTAAAATAATGTATAAAATGATATAGCACATATTTAATATAAATTGTATTGATGAGGTACCTATAAGAAGATATGATAACTTTAAATTGCCAAGTTTTTTGTAAATCACTTCTTTTGCTAATTAATTATTGGCATTGCTTACTATTATTATCATTAGCCTCTAAAGGTGTGCACTGTGGGCTCGAATTACCATGGCATGTTGGCATTTTTCGAAAATCACGTCTTCTACTAACGGGTTTTATAATAATGGCAATACGACATGTCATTCTACCACAATACTATTACGAGACCATTGACCGACCAATGATCGACCATTATGAATTTAGCAGATTACGAACTTTTAGCAAAATAACAATGGGATTGCAGTTACGTCGTGTCGAAATGACAAATTTATAAAAATAGCAGACTTGGGCCCCTGAGGCCTTAATCCCTAATTCGGAAGCTGTCATATACAAGTACTTGACTTTGCCCGCGGCTTCGCATGCGTTAATGTAGATTTATGTTAAGACATTTTTTTAATAGCCTGTATGTTATTCTGATGCATAAACAATAATAAGTTTCATCAAAATCCGTTCCGTAGTTTTACGTGATAGAGTAACAAACATCCATTCATCCATCCACCCTTCCTAACAAACATCTGTTTGGAGAAAATGCATCCGAAAAGATAGAAATTCCATAAGTTATTTTTCAATGTTAACCGATATATTAATTTTATTTAAAATCTAAAGTTTAATTGCTAATTAACAGAAAAGGGGTACAAGTAGCTATGAAGCCTTACGATCTTGCGAAATTTTCTCTGACAAAACGTTCTAATGATTTAAGCTTTTTCCTTGAGGCGTTCGGGCCGACTTACCGTATCATTTGAAAAGACAGTTTTGTGTGAATTTTTACGACCAAATTTATGACTGAGTAAAACTTTTCTTTATAAAATTAATACTGCCTTTGGGACGTTTTTTTTGCAACACTTCCATGGTGACTCAGTGGTGTACTTGTATATGATATTGCTTTGCATGTAGTCACGTGTTCGTTTCTTTGGTCAAGCAAAATGTTAATAACTTTTCTGTAAAGAAATTCTCTATTACGTTAAATCTATGTGCAAATATACGTTTTCACAATCCATAATAAGATATTATATATATAAGATATGTTAAATTTGTATAAGATAATAATCTCTATGCGGTCACTATTATAACTATTTGCATTTTTAGTAAAACATCGCCAAATGGATTACAAATTAGTGTTTTTTAAAGTCTACAAAACATTCTGCCATCTATGTTTAAACCACGTAACATGGCGTAAGCCCTCAGCCTCCTACTGGACATTTTCGGACTCCATATTGCTACTAATAATTTTCTTACAGGAATATATAATTCCATAATTCCGACCCCGACCCTAAAATTCAATATAGAGAACCTTACGATCTGCCGGCAAAACAAGAGCACACTTACGGCATGAGATCTCTGTTGTGTAACTATATATAAATTTTTGGAACTGCAAAAATCTTTTATTATATTACACACACACGTCACTTACAATAACTTCGAAGGTGTTGTCTGACTTACAGTACTAAGTTCCAGTACTTAGCAGTATATAGTACTATAATGGCTTATAGACAGATCTATTGCCGGGCTTTATCATGGTGTTAGGGTTTATATCATGGTGATGAACGGAATACTTAGACTATAGTATAGTCTCCTATTATATTTTAAAAGCAAATCCCACACTAGTAACAATCGCTGTGTCGTAAGGGTCTCAACAAATAATCAAATACTGGACACAAAGAACACCCAGACTCGGAACAACTATTTGTGGATCACACAATCTTTGTGGCATATTTGAGTATCGATCACAATCAGTGGTATTGATGAGGCGACCACTCAAACCATTATTTTATCCGTATGATAGACCATCAATCCAAAAAAGATAGCAAATGAAAATGGTACCTTTTAAACATTCTAGGATAACTATATATTAGGCTCCATTAGGTATTGTCACCACATCAAGTTTAAAATTCAACAAGTCATCCATTCCGTCTAGATTTTGATTAACATACATATCAAACTAGTAAATCATAAAAAAAAATAGTTGCATGTAAATGCGACAGTCATAAAGATACTACAAATCTTCAAAACAATCTTAAATTTACTTGCAGAATTTTTCCATAACAGACTTTACACGATATTCAACTACTTCATTTTGCATATTTACCATTAAACCAAGTTGTCTTTCACAGTCTACTGGAGCTCAACGAGATGTCTTAATCGTATTTGCGTAAATATAACATAATTATACACAATAAACTGTATTCGTAATAGGTATTTACTATATCACGAACTACATCGTTCGGTTAGTTTTTATTTTATCTGATTGAGTCTTATTGTAAGGAATGGTGACATATTTTTAGGACCGTAAAGAATTGGTTATTAATTTGAAAGTGAGCTTAAAAAGAATAATCGAACCAAAGTCTTTTTGATAATTTACATTTTGTCATGGCGTTGCACAATTTTAAACGCAGTTTGGTAATTACCGGACGAATTCGAATATGCCATAAAAATCCTTGAGAGTATGTTTGATGAAAAAGCGCGATATCGATATTTTAAGCTCGCATTATTTTTTTATTCTGTATTATTTTGTCTTTAACCTTGCATAACATTTTGAGGATGTTGCGTTAGCCTTTGAGGTGTAGGTAGCTAAAGTAACGCTCATAAAATTCTATTACACGATCCTAAAGTATGTGTAAATGTTACCACACGCTGTATATACATTTAAGGAGACACCAGTCAATACAAAAAAAAAATCACCACGTTCGCCAAGTAACATTACGCTAATGTGTCACAACTCACACGTATCTATCAAGTTACTTCTTCCTATATATTCCGTAAATAATCTTCATTTATTTGTCACACGAATCATAAACTCTATGAGCGCCCAAGTTTTACTTCAATTCTTTATGATCCATCTACCAAACTCCCTAGGGACGTCAAAGTGACAATACAAACTAATAAACTGGCAAATTATATTACGCTTGATACTAGCTCCAGATTAACAAACATCTCTATTGATATTTACTGCAAACAAACTATTTCAGTGTGAATTTACGTTTAAAGGTTCCTTTCTTTGATGTAAACAATATGAATTATATTTACATCACGTAATACTTGTAGGCTAGCTCGTTGCTTCCATTTTAAGTTGCGTACAAAAAGTTATTGGGTTATTCTTAGTAGTATTGCGACGCGGGCGTGTGGAAATGTGATTGATAGACGGCTCGCACTCTATTACGTAGGACCTATACATATCTGATAAAGTGTAAGTGTCATAAAAATAAATCCAATCTTTAAGGCTTACTATAATTATATACTTATATATGTATCATACAATTTATTTGTGTTGTTTATGTCACCAAAAACATTATACGCCACAGCGTCTATCTAATATGGTGTCTTTGTTACAATCATACTCTGAAAACTATTGAACGAAGCCTCAATCTTCAGCGACACATGTTTAAAATCGTAGGACATGTGATTATGTTCAGAGCATGGTGTCACTTCCATACTGAAAATTGCTGCTAAGAAAATGTTTTGTTTTTGCGATAAGTTAAGCTTTCGACGCTTCTGTACAGAGGCGATGTGCTATCAACAGGTAGACAATTTTTCCGTATATTTTGGATGCAACGCAGCAATTGCTTTTATACGAGATCAGTAACGCTCAAAAATATATCATATAATAATGTGGTATGGCTCCTGTACTCCTGTACACGTCCTTTACCATCCAGAAAAGGTATTTATTGATAGATCGTAGATGATAGGTAGAAAGAAGATCGAAAGCGGAAGAAATGAAGAATATTATTTTAGAAGTGATTAGAAAGATTTATTACAATTATATTATACAATAGCTAAATATAGTATTTATGGAATGAAGCAGATGAATATTATAAACGCGCGCGCGAAAGCTAAGACAGCTGATCGTGGTGTGTAGGCGACTGGCGGACTGCGCAGAGGTCGATGCCTGCGCGGGCGCGGGGGGTACACCGCTGCGAGACCCGTATTGTCGTGTGGACCAAGATGCAAAAGCGTAGGCGATTTATGAAAAAGCGATTTTAGTCCAAGTTCGACAATACGAATTTCGTAACGGAGTGAAGTGGCGAAGTACGTACGCCACAATAATAATAATAATAATATTCTACCACATACACACAACACCATCTAGCCCTAATTTAGCAGAGCTTGTACTATGGATAAACATACATATGTATATACTTTTTTTTTGTAAATACATTCATATTATACATAGAAACAACCAGACCAAGACAAACATCATATCATAATATATATATAATACATATATGTTACAAGTAGTCTATGCTAAACATTTACTATCTGGAAAATTGTTTACTTGTTTGCCATTGCAGTATGTATGAAAAAATACTATGACGGCATTAACTTATTTCATCTTTAATTGTGACTCATGTCATCGTTTCTGTTTAAACCTTAGGTTAGAACAAGCTTTTAGTCACGTAACAAAATATGACATAACATTAGAACATGAAAATGGATTTTAAAAATAAAGTACAGATCATATTTTTTATCTTCTAGTTCAACTCCAAAAAATTCGGTCGTAGTTCATCCAGAAAGGCTATAACAGGCTAAACTACTATATATTCATAGAGACCGTGATCTCGTTTTACAGCTACGTTCATTTCTGTGCCAAATTGTATCAACGAAAAATGAAAATCATTTTTTAGTTTTCGCTTTATATTATACGGCCACTTTGGAAGTATTTGGTTATTAGGGTTTCTTAAAGCCTGCATTACATTTTAAATGTATTAAGGTACCGAAGATAATAATTGCTACAGTTTTCGGGTCGTATTTCTAACTAATTTTATCCATCCGTTGTCACATTAACATATCTCATCCTGTCCTAGATATGATAAATTGCCAGCCCAGCAACCTCCATCAAGTCTGTAAAACTTTACTCATAAAATTTTATTAGGCAGACTTACTGCCTAATCATATTTTTAACAACAAGTTTTAATATAAACATAATGAAGACCATGTTTATGTACGTGTGTTTGCCAAGAGAGAATTTCACCAAAAATATAATTCGTTTGATTTATTTTTATACATAAATTAGGACACTATAACGATAAACTTATTTTAGTGTAAGCAAGTAACTTGTCTCTAAGGGTACATTATTATTTTCTTTTTATAGACTATACGTCGAAAATGAGCTATAAGTAAAATGTTCACGTAGAACATCATTACTTCCTCGCGTTATTACAAAAACATATTGATATGTGCTTGGAATAGATAATAAATAAAGGCAGTTTCTTCTGGAAATTGTTATATTATTAGCAGAGAAAGAGTCTTTAGCCTCTGGATCTTACAAATTTACGATCGACGGATGTGATTTTATAAATGTACATCAATAGATGCGTAAGCATTTATAAAAATAGTGGCTTATACACTTATCTGTGCCTTGGAGAGGATTTTAAGCTATCGTTCCTGTTTCCTTGGTGGCAAGTACAGCTGGCATCTCCACCTCTTAAACCTGATTTTTCGTCGATAACGGTTTGGTTTGTGAAATATAAAGTTAGGGTGGTAAAAAGGAGAATCCATATTTATATTTTCTTTTTCTTCCTTACCAAATTTTACTGCAGAAGATTCGTAATTGGCTTATCTTATCTTTTTTACTACTTGATCTCCTTTTTATCTGCAGGTATTCCAAAAATAACATTATTGAAACCTATAAGCTATAATTCAAAGGATATTCAAATACACACAGTGATAACTCGGATTTAATTGACTCTACTTTCGTACCTATTGAATAAAATCGTGATTTATTGATATGATGCATGTAATATAGACGTTTATTATTTGGTTGTTATACCAGAAGGTATAACAAGCAAATAATGCACAAGAATAGTGCAGGCTTTTTTAGGACTTCACTTAATCTTGATAATCCTAAGTGATGATATATGTAGATAATAATAATAATAATAATAATTAATTATAACAAAAAGTTATATACAATTAAAGTATAAGCCCTGATTCCCAAACTAGCGTGAGCTGTATAATGGCAATCAGTTCTCCCCCAAAATCAAATGATACAACAAATTTGTTACAAAAACATTTGGAACAAACATAGTTTAGAACATATTTAAACAATAGATTTAATTAAGTTAATTTTGTGTGTGCGTATGAGTACATGCATGTGAGTGTGTGTGTGTGTGTGTGTGTGTGTGTGTGTGTGTGTGTGTGTGTGTGTGTGTGTGTGTTTACGTGCTTTAAATATTACTTCTAATATATTAAATAAATATAATCATATATTATTGATATAATTTTCCTACATTTTGCAACTAAACTTGTTTAACGGCGATACAAAATGTAGACATTACACAAATTTTAACGACGCTCTGTTGTTATATACAGTTATTCTTTACTATGGTTCTACGAAGTCTATGGAGATTTATGAAGTATATAATCACAGCTCTCTATTACGAGGTTGATAATCGGTCACTGGGACTTGTGAAAAGTTTATAGATCCACATTGACGAGACAAGTCAAAAAAACATCTATTTTATATTAATATAAAATTTCTGATGTGGAATTCTATTATGTGGAATAATTTGTATGTAGAGGCGTTTGAACCCTAAACAAAAGATTATAGATATATTTTTCAGTCTGTCTGTCTATAACCTGTATGTTTCGGTATCACGGACAAACTACTGAACGGATTTTGACCCTGTCTACAATTTGGTAGCTTAGGATTCAACATAAAAACTAAGCCAATGTTCATATTATTCCGTTTAGTGGAACCAGCGATCATATGGTACACACGGCTACACATTAAGTTAGACACCCTTTATACGCATAACTACGCTACGTACAAAATAGAAAATTGTCGGCAAGGGACAGTGCATAGTGGTGTCAATGGAATGGTAAGGATAGAGCGTAACAAAAATATAACGCACTCTCTCGCACGATTCGCAGCGTTCAACTTCTAATAGTTCAAAGTCCAAACAGTCTAGGTTGATGTGTCGCTGTGTGTACACATAGTTATACATATTATCTCTGGTTCCACAAATCATCAACGTCGATCGATCTATGGTTCGATCCAAGACAATGACGTCACAAGCGATTGTATTATTTTCTCGAAGTCAAGGCAAAGGCTAGTTTGCTAGCTACTTGAAGTATTGAGTTTGTTTGATATTCCGATCGATAAATGTGAGTTAAAATCTTTCACTAGTATTACGTCACTTCACGTATGATATAACAACATTCAATCCATACAATCATCACTCTAATGAGCACATGCACTTGTTTTTCATTCATCACTAGGTAATTAAAGCTTGCATGTCGCATTTTGGATTCTGTAATATCTCAAAAGGTGTCGTGTCTCGACAGGTAATTCTATTATGCAGATGAGGCGCCTCTAGGAGTCTCTTCAGCCTCCAACGGCGCGGCGGTGCCAGCCCGCAACTCGACGGTGTCAAAGCCAACGAGTTCGCCTGTGTTAGTGTTTCATAGTTAGCAGGATATACATATATAGCAGTAATGAACCCGATTCTATTCATAAACCCAGTCGGTATCTACTTACTGTGTCTGTTTGAAATTGCTTTCAACGGGAAGATCTACCTTTGAAAAACGTACAACTTCCTCTTTGGGCACTAGGTATAAATTTGCGCTTACGCTTGCGACTGATCGTAAAGTTCCGGATTCGATGCCCGAGTCGAACACTATTATTGGCTTAGGTATTCCATTGGACACTGCCCAGTAGCCTAAGGTGTTTAGAAATTATGGTCCTCTGCTTAGTTAACCTTTTGGCAAAACACAGGTGTGACTTACACCTGTGTTATGAATCTATTAAAACTAATATATATACTGTATAAACCTGTTTTTATAGGACCATTGAACAAACTGTAATAATAATTTTAAATATTGCATTTCCGAATAATTTGCATCAAAATATAACTTATTTATTATTTACACTAGATATGCCCGCGGTTTCACCCGCGTTTATGGTTACTGCGCCGCCCCTGTGGGTCGTAGCGTGATGTTATATAGCCTTCCTCGATGAATAGGCTATCCAAAACTAAATAATTTTTCAATTCGAACCAGTAGTTCCTGAGATTAGCGCGTTCGACCAAACAAACAAATAATCTCTGCAGCTTTATAATATTAGTATAGATTGGCAGATTAGCTGTAGTTCAGTATATACATGTCACCGAACAAATGAAGCACTACCTTTTTAAGATTTCACAGACATCATTAATATATTTTCTAGTTATTATTTTATTCCTTGCAATTTTAAATAAACGTTATTATTGTTATTATTATTCCTTGCAATTTAATGAATAATGTATGTAACATTCCGCTGCCCGTTACGACAGTTCTCTACCACCAAAACAGCAGTTAACGTGTTTAATTAACGATGTTAAATAGAAGTTTGATTAAAAAGATAATAAGTATTGAAGCTCACTGAAATGTTAAACGGACGCTTTTAGTTCTAAATTATAATCTCTTATTTGCTCTAAAATGACTTTTATATTGAGATTGTCGTCAACAAACGATGAAGAGAGAATAAAAAAAAATTGCTTCACGATTCAATGAAATTAGTTTTCATTTCCAATTAAAACGGGCTAGATGAAGAGAAATCGTTTATAATGCTAATTGAATTCGAACGATCAGTAATAGATTAAAATACGACACACACCTGCCCGGGTCGGCTATTCATAAATTACGGGCGTTGGGAAACTTTGATGTATTGAATATACATGAGTATCGATAGGGTAAACAAAAAAGGCTTTGATAAAACACCATACAAGTCCACGTAATCCTATCGGGAAAACAGATCAATAAAAATATGGTTGCTATGTTGCTCCTTTTGTAGAGGTTGCTAGGCAATTAATCGTTCATAGTATCTACAGCTTCGGCAATCTGTGATCATTTTCCCTCTAATTAATATTTGCTAAGCATTAAGTGTTGAAGCCCTTTATTAGTTGTGTGTATAATCAAGGCGATCTACCGCGTTATTTCATAATGTATATATCCCACACGACACCTTTTATTCATTGAACAGAATGTGATACCAATTGACGTGCGTCACGTAAATCTTGATTTTATAGCGTTTAGTACTTTTTAGCCCTAATTTAATTCCCTTTAAACTTGTACCATCGTAATGCATTGTAACAAAATATTTATTTCTTATTTTGATAATTGTGCCTTTCGTCATATAAAAAACAATGTGCAGGTTCTGTAATCATTGATAGCCTCGTCTCGTCAAACTTGGTTTACCGCGACTAAAAACGGGGGAAAGTATAGTGTCACAGAAACGAACTTAAACCCTTTACGTGACTCTCTAACGATCTCTCGAATTATATTGGTAATCACAGCTATGGCCTTGAATATCAATATCAGTCTAAGTCAACAGGACTGATATTAATAAGTGCCGAGCGAGGCTTCTTGATTTGTCAATAAGAGAAGAGTTATGTCATAGACTAGTACAGTGGTCTAGTGCGTATTGAATACCTTTACACATATTGGAAAAATATTGAGGAAAAAATATTGAATTCTCACATGCAGGAGTTTCTACGATTTATTCCTTCACTGTTATTTTGAATAATAATAATAATAATAATAATCTTTATTGTTCATAAAAAAATAAAATACATAGCTAATACAGATAAATCACTGGTCTCCACACTAGGATTCCCTGTGTCGTGGAGGCCAGTCTCTTTCATCGTGGTTCAAAAGATATAATATAACATACATATATGTACAATAAAGGAAAATTAAACCAAAAACAGAAATTATATGATGAATACATGGCGTCTTGCAGTAAGTGCGTACAAAAGTATGAGTAGTGAGTAGTGAGATGTTGGTGTGTGTGTGTGTGTGTGTGTGTGCGTGTTTGTGGGTGTGTGTGTGAGTGTGTGTGTATGTGTGTGTGTATGTGTGTGTGTGTGTGTGTGTATGTGTGTGTGTGTGTGTGTGTGTATGTGTGTGTGTGTGTGTGAGTGTGTGTGTGTGTGTGTGTGTGTGTGTGCGCATGTCGTGTCTCCATAACAAAATATATCATGATTGTATGTAATAAATGGTTTAAGAAGAATTTAAATAAAAATTTAATAAAAAAAATTAAATTAAAAATTAAAATTAAAAATAAAAATGAACTATATTATACAAATAACCTCTCCCAAGTTATAGATACCACAGGTATGACTTTAACTGTTCTTTATTTAAATGAATATCGCGGTATCGCATTCTGTATATTGAAATTGTTAACATGATTTTAATTATATTAATATTATAATAAATAGTAAGTGAACAATTTTAATTCAACCTCAGAAATATCTCTACGTTTATAAAAATAACGTCAATTCACTTTTTCTGCTGATTCCAACAACAATATTATGTTGACATAACTCAAAGGGTAGTCGTCACACTGTGAACGTACTGAACATGAGTAATTAAATGAAAAGCTCCCGAGACACCTTTTATGTGGTTTGCTCCTTTAATTATATCGTCACGAGGGCTCAATGCCTTTGTAGAGCTTTTTGAAAACATTTTGAAACGTTATACCCATATAATTTTCCTACGAATGTTTTATGTTAAGTCCCTTTCATTACTTTCCACACTTCGGCAGCCGTTCATTTTTATGTCAATCATTTAGCATTTTATATATACTATGTAGAGCTATGTTGACTATACATTACTAATTTTGAAATGTCCCAAAAGTTCACATGGGTGACTAGACATTTATTTTATTAGCTGCACAGAGCCTATATTACTAGAAATGCACACAGTTTATTAATCATAGCGGTATTCATCTTGCATAAAGATAACTCGACGAAAATAGTAAAAAATTTATTAATTATTTTCTAGAACAATATTTATTGCAAAAACATTACGCTGCATAATATCATTAGTGTTTCACATCCAACGATATAAAGCGGATAAATAAAAAAACACACCGCGAAAAAGTTCGCGAGAAAATTCCATCAATTGCTGCAGAAGCCTCGAGCGATATCTCGCGAAGTATTTGAAAAGTGGTCGATAGATATTCTGAAAGTTCAATCTGTCGAAGCAACAGGCGGATCCTGGGAAGATGGTACAAAGTTTCTCGCCTTTATTTATTGCAGGGCTAAAACGGAGGCCCACAGGAGCTGCGGTAATTATACGATTGATTCTATCTACGAATAGGTATGAATTATTCGATAAAAATGTAATTGAAATTGTCGTCAAATATTTTATAGTTATCATACTTTTGTACATAATATCATTATTATGTACAAAAGCTGTAAAATACAATATTTATAAATACAATGTTTAGGCCAGCATAAATATCAACATCGTATTGTTGCTCCCATTTAAAGCGAATAAAAGTTAAATATACAATACTGATTCGACTGTATTGTGTATGTTGTGCATTAATAAGAAATACATAAATAGATAATATAGAATACTAACTCAATACTAAGTATTTTATTGCATTCCATAATGTTATACAAAGATGGACTTATTTATAAATGAATCAGATCATTATGGACTCTGTCGGGCACGGCAAATAAGGAGAAAGGTATACGGCAACGTAGCAATTAATGTTAATTACTATAATTATAGGTAAATTATAGGCAAAATATTTTATTTAATTGATTTAATTTATTAGAGAATATTTGCTTGTCATTGGTTCTCACACCTATTTAATTAATTATTATTTATATATTTATTGTCAGTTGCACCAGGTTCTTTCTGGAACGGTCGTGATTTTATTGGGCAGCCGACCGATGCGTATGCTCTCAAGCCCATCACCTCTTAATCTCTTTATATCTTCGCATTTTGGTGGTATTAGTTTGCATTCCTGTATCATATAATCCGCTCGGTGCTTCGAAAAGTTTAAGAAATAAATAGTGTAGTTTTAATTAGAAATTAATATATCATCGACATTTTTTTCTGATGTCGTAGCATATAATTAACAGAAATCTTTTTAATTTATTACTAAATATAATATATTTGTTTCATTTTTCTCTATAAATTCTTTAGGTAATTAATTAAAATCTTAAGAGACATAACTAAAATGCTAGACGAGTGAATCTTAAGCCGGGATGTTGGTAACTTTAATCTACGTTTAGTATTTCTTGTGATTTCAACCAAATTTACATATTTCTGAAACATATGTAAAAGCAAGTACTTTTTATTTTTCGTATTTTTTTCGTTCATATTTTTGGTCAGTTTACTTAAACATATACTTAAGTAGAGACATATTATGCCTACGCTTTGCTAGCAGTTCTAGGGTCCCGTCTCAATGGGATGGCCAATTGCTGTCTACCGAGCCGATTGTTAGACTCCGTTTATCTACAGCCTCGAAGAAAAATTTGGGCTTCTATTTGCTTGCAATCGTAAAATGCCGAGCTCCATTACTAGTTCGGGCAAGGTGTTATTGAAATTTTCAACAGGCAATTATCAGTAGCTAAACAAAATGTCGACGGTAATCGACATAATATTTTACACAGTTGACAATTATATATGTTCGAATAATAAGGCGTGTTTCATGCCTACTGACGGAAAACGTATGATGATTTTAAAGTTTTGCATATAAATGCTCAATATTATATTAAGCATTTATTAGCATCATTCTAAAACCATATCTATAGTATGTGCTTAGTTTATTACGAAACTCGTTTTAGTGTAGCTAACTCCATACTTGTTATCTGCGTCATTCGAAATCAGAAATCTTAGGAATGCAACGTGCAAAATTGAACACTCGTTAGTCACATCAGCTGATATCCGCTACCAAATGAACATCTAGATTGACAATTATAGTTTCATTTCCATGTCCACTGACCTGCCCTTGGCACTGACGTCCATCTGTCCACTGATGGAACAAACATTTTCTTCATCTAGTATTTCTAAAGCCAGTCAAAGTTTTGGGATCAGACTAATACTGGCTTTAGTATAACGAACTTGAGGCTTTCTCTATGCGAGTCGTAAATCGTGATTGAGAAACTTTGCGGTCCTCTTTCTCTTAGTGAGGGAGGTATTGACAGTTTGGTCTGTTTCATTTATTATTTTATAGTTGTTGCTCATGTTGCGATAGCGCAGTGGGGAGCCCAACATGCTGCAATGCAGAGGCTCTTGGGTTTGAACCCACGTCACGCACCTCTGACTTTCGGAAGTTATATAACTTTTCGAAATTATGTGCGTATTGATTGACAATTATCGCCTGCTCCGTGCCTCGGAAAGCACGTTAAGCCGTCGGTCCCGGCTGCCATGAACATCTATGGCAGTTGTTATTTGGAAAATCAGTACCGTCTAATATCTTAACACATTATATTGAAGTCTTGACTAACAAATCCAATGAAACTATTCCGCTAATTAAAAAAAAATAGATAAAATTTACATACCGTGGTGGAACGAGGAACTGGATCGGCTAAAGGCTGTGATGATGACCAAGAGGAGAAGGATACGTTGCGCTGCGCCACGTCGCCGAACATGGGTCGTCAATCAGTACGTAAAGGCAAAGCAGGAGTATGAAACAGAGGCGAGTAGGCTACAGACCGAGGGGTGGAAATCTTTTTGTCAGAAATAGGACAAGGAGAGTGTGTGGGATGGCATCTACAGAGTGATCAACAGGACCAGGAGACGTCACGATGATTTGCCGATCGTCAAAGATGGTACTGCACTTAACTCGGAAGAATCTGTGCAAGCGCTAACGATGACGTTCTTTCCGGACGATATTCCTGATGATGACTCTGTAGAACATAAGGAAATCCGAGTCTTAGCAGAACGAACACTGGAGTGCATGCCAGATGACAAATGGGACCCACCTTTCATCGTCGCCGAGCTCAGATACGCGTACAAGAGCTTCAATCCGCGGAAAGCACCTGGACCGGATGGATTCACAGCGGACATTTGTGGAGCAGCCATTAGTTCGGATGAGGCTGTATTTCTAGCCATCGCCAATAAATGCTTGGACCTGTCCTACTTTCCGGATCAATGGAAGGAGGCCGCTGTTGTGGTTCTAAGAAAACCCGGAAAGGATGATTACTCTCAGCCCAAGTCATACCGGTCGATTGGTCTTTTGTCGGTAATGGGCAAGATCCTGGAGAAAATGATGGTCAGGAGACTGAGATACCACCTGCTACCAAGAATGAACCCAAAGCAGTACGGTTTTGTGCCACAGAGGAGTACGGAAGATGCCCTGTACGACATGACACAACACGTAAAGGAGGCTTTAAGGAAAAAGAACATGGTGGTCCTGGTCTCACTAGACTTTGAGGGCGCATTTGATAGCGCTTGGTGGCCAGCAGTGCAATATCGCTTGGCGGAGAAGCGCTGTCCATGCAACCTCCGAAGACTGGTGGGCAACTACCTGGAAAACCGAAAAGTTAGGGTTAGGTACGCTGGTGCAGAGTGTGTGAAGGCTACTACAAAGGGTTGCGTCCAGGGCTCTATAGCAGGACCCACGTTTTGGAACCTTCTCTTGGACCCGTTGCTGGAGGAGCTGGAAGAGATGGATGCATACTGCCAGGCGTTTGCGGATGACGTGGTCCTCATCTTCACAGGAAAGACAGCACTTGATCTGGAACAAAAAGCGAATATTACACTTGCTCATGTGCAGCAGTGGGGTGTCAAAAATAAGTTGAAATTCGCGCCGCATAAAACCAACGCCATGTTGATCACAAAGAAGTTAAAATTTGACACACCACGGTTGCGCATGGGCGGTGTAGATATAAAGCTAGTGAAGGAGATTAAGATGCTGGGCTTGATCATAGATAAAAAGATGACCTATCAGAGCCACGTTTCGTACATCTGCAAAAAAGCCGTTAACATCTACAGGCAGCTGTCCGCTGCAGCTAGAGTAACGTGGGGGTTGAACCCAGAAGTGGTGCGTGTTATTTATGTTTCAGTAGTCGAACTGATCATTCTCTACGCGGCCAATATATGGGCAAAGGTGGCAGACAAGGTTTATATCAGGAACCAGCTCAACACGATCCTAAGAGGGTTCTGTCAAAAGATTTGCAAGGCGTATCGGACGGTCTCAATGAATTCAGCTCTAATACTCACGGGATTGTTGCCACTTGATCTGAGAGTCAAGGAGGTAGCATCCTTGTACGAGGCAAAAAGAAGAAAGCCGCTACCTATTCTTAAAGACCGTTCGGTGGAGTGTAGGGCAAGTTCTCTGGAGAAAGGGCACCCCTCCTTTGAGGAGGAGGAGTCTTTTGGAGTCCTAGAAAACGAAGCCGAAGTGCAGTTCGGCTTGGAGGATGGTGCAGTACAAATATTCACCGACGGTAGTAAAATTTAAGAGAAGGTTGGGGCGGCACTATCCTGGTGGACTGGTGGCGCCGAAACCAAAAGTCTTAAGTTTAAGTTAGCCGAATATTGCACTGTCTTCCAAGCGGAACTGTACGCGATATACCGAGCCACCGAGTTGATCAAAGTGGACAGCCAGAAGAGCAGTTTTCAACTTTACAGCGATTCTAGGTCAACTCTGGAGTTGCTGAAAAACTGCGACAGCTACAACTCGCTGGCCGTGGCGACAAGGAAAAATCTTGCCATAATCCAAAGCTTGAGGAAAAGGGTCCAAATTAACTGGGTGAAAGCCCATGTTGGCATCCAGGGCAACGAAAGAGCCGACGACCTGGCAAAGGAAGCAGCCCTTGGTAAAAAGACCAGACCGGACTTTGACGAATGTCCTCTTTCATTCGTCAAGCGAGTTATCAGACAGGACTCGATTGACGAATGGAACAAGAGATACCAGTCAGAATCGAAAGCCGGAGTTACAAAGATGTTTTTCCCCGACGCCAAGGAAGCCTACCGAACAAACAAGCAGGTCAAACTCACACACTTGCACACACAACTCTTCACAGGACACGGGGGATTTTCCCAATACTTGCACCGTTTTAAAAAGAAGGACTCACCTGCTTGCCCATGTGACCCAGCCGTCGAAGAAACCGTCGCGCATCTTATAGCGGACTGTCCCAGGTTTGGAAGAAAGCGCTTTGACGTCGAGTCTGAAATAGATACCGTAATAAATGTAGAGACTATAAGTGATGTCATGAAAAATAAATATGTTAGAAATATTAATATATAGAAATATAATATTTTGCCTTAAAATATGTGTAATAGTAATAAGTAGCAATAGAAGTTAGATATAAAATGTAACACAGTAAATATAGTAGATATATTATACAAGTGTTTATGTAAAATACCATGAAAATAATATAAAAGAATGAAATAGAAGGTGAAATACAAAGCAAAAATATAAATATAAAAAGAAATAAAAAAAAAGAAAAAAAAATGTATTTATATATATGTAAAAAGAAAATGCTTTACCTGTATTTTTTATAAAGTTCTGTGCCTCTTGTAATACTTTATGTATAAGATAGTTTAAGTTATATAACAAAGACAACGCACATGAGGAATGCGATGTCATTGTTACCCTATTTAGAAAATTTGAATTTAAGCCTCCGTCTTCAACGGAGAAAAATTTGGAAATGAAATGACAGATTGGGGTTTTTAGCTGGTAGGAGTCCAGCACTATCTGAGTGTCCCTTCTCAGATGTCCATGATGGATTTCTCCCTCAATCTGTCAATTTAAAAAAAAAAAAAGGATTTATCTTAACACTGGTCTAGCCTTAGGGTATCGGTAGCTTTCGGGTTGCGGAGGTCAAGTGGCAGCCACTGCGTCTAAAAACTGATATCCAGTCAAATCCGGTTAGACCAGAAAAGCTGACCCCAAGTGACTTGGGAATAATAAAGGCTAGGGGAGAAAAAGAGTTTTTGCTCATGTTGGCAATGTTGAATCCAGCTATACATAAAGATCAAATAAAGCTTAATACTGCGGTATTTGTTTTTAGAATGGGTTATAAGGAGCAAGTGAAAGGAAATGGACCATGAAGTTTGTTTAGTGGCTAAATATGAAAGAGATTGACAATAGTGAGATGCAGCATTTTTATCAAATAAAAGATTGATAGGGTTTGTATACTACTATCGTAGTATACATTTATTTGTATACTACGATGGCAACTAATCATACAGATTGGTAAGTAATTACCGATATTCAATTATAATACCAATTTTACCATTGCCGACTCCAGAAATGGTTGTAAAGGTACGCTAAAAGGCATGCATTGAAAAAGGATGGAAGAAGTATATGTGAGGCTACGGATTCGCGAGGCTAACGACGTACCTAATAATGTTAGACGTGCTACACTTACGCTGGTTTCCTGTATAAGAGCGTCACTTCCCCAGAAAAGCTGGCTTATTCGTATCATTACCAAATAATTGGCCACAGCAGACAGAACAAGTGTACGTAAGTGTATGTAAGTTACGTGTCGGCCTCGATGGCGTAGTGGTTAGTGTAACCGACTGCCACGCCTGAGGTCGCGGGTTCGATTCCCGCACAAGTCAAACATTTGTGTGCATGAACATGGATGTTTGTCTTGGTCTGGGTGTTTCTATGTATAATATGTAAGTATTAACAAAAAAAACAAAGTATATATATGTATGTTTATCCATTGTCTAGTACCCATAGTACAAGCTCTGCTTAGTTTGGGCTAGATGGTGTTGTGTGTATGTGGTAGAATATTATTATTATTATTATTATTATTATATAACAACAGCACAGTATACCGTGGGAGAGCCACGCTTCGGTACGAATGGGCCGGCTCGGCTGGAGTGATACCACGGCCTCACAGAAAACCGGCGTGAAATAGAGTTTGCGTTGTGTTTTGTCGAGTGAATGAGGGTACCGGAGGCCCAATCGTCCCACCTTTCAGGTAGGGGCAGATTTTTAAGGAACGCAACGCTTTTGTGACTCCTCTGGTGTTGCGAGTGTCATGGGCGGCGGTAATTGCTTACCATCAGGCGATCCGTTTGCTCGTTTGCGTTCTATACCATAAAAAAACAGTGCTTGAAATATTCAAATAGACGGCTATAGTCTCGCCCGTAATTACATTGCATCTAAATATAACTGCCAGGAACGATTCTGCTGAAACCGACGAGATACGTACATATATAATGCTATATCAATTAAAATTATAAAGGCTTATTTTCAATACCGTAGCTCGGGTTCATTTATTCGACTAATCAAAAATTATCGAATGAACGAGCACGGGTAATTAATTACTAATAATGTTCATGTCAAATAGCAAATACATTACAGTAGTGATGTAGATATAGATATGGACGTCGTCGATATATTTATTTTAAATACGATGACTCGTTTTCATATATCATACAGCCGGGAATAGTGATGTCAAATTATTTTCTGGTACATACTTATACGACGTCCACGTGTATTATTAATTTAGTTATAACGATGCTTATCATAACTTGGTTAATAAATAAATATGTATCTTTATTATTACTTTGATAGTTGTATTAGACAAAACAATTTTTTGTAAATGGATATTTGCTAATAAATCTGGGGATATTAACTACAGTCGACATTCATATCTGCTATTCATTTATAAAAATGAAAGATTAAACCGTCAAGGTTGATATTGTTTTTTTTACAGTCGTGTCTATGCCCACATAAATTGGTATGAGTTTAGAAAATATCGATACCATTGGGCATCACGACGCGCGATGGTCAAATAGGATCTTCTTCAACTTTTTTTGTTCTGTTTTTTTAGTAAAGAATACGATAATATTAGCTTAGTCACAGTACACCGTTGGTCTGCTATGCAGAGGTCTATGTTCGATCCTAAGGCTCGCGTCCTTGACTTTTCGAAGTTTTAGTAATTATAGCGATAATCTCACGATGTTTTCCTTTTTCTTTTACCGTTAAAGCGAGCGCGCTTTAACGGTGAAAGAAAAAGAAAAACATCGTAAGAAGACCTACATATCTGAGAGTTTCCATAATGTTCTTGAATACACCTATGTGATGCCTACTAATTCACCCACAGTGGTCCAGCGTGATGTACTATGACTTAACCCTTCTCACACTGAGAAAAGACCTGTGCTCAGCACTGTAAGTTCTGTCTGACAATTTCATACAGGTCTGATATTATTATGTAATTATTAGATATAATAATATTAAAATGTTATAAGTACATAAAATTAAGATACAACTCAAAATAAGTACAAACTGAAACTTCGTTTTATACAGTCGGTAGTTGGAGTAACACCACAACAACAAATAAATACGTTCGCATTAATTTAGCAAGTGTATTACGTTGCTTTTAGCTTAAATCGCTTAAAATTGTGCGTAAATATAAGTGTATTTTCTATTGGAGATTTCCAATAGGATACACACATATATTTCCGCTCACATAAAATTAAGTTTGTGTGACATGTTACCCTAACTCAATTACCGACTGCGAGTGCATATTTCGAACGGGATCCAAAATTTCAAGCCTGCTGTTCTACTTCATGGCTCTCGAGTGCAATAAGCATAAAGTATGTGACGCTGTCGTTTCAGTTACACAGTCTGAAATTATTGTATGTATTAGTCTACCAACTCTACAGCATTACATAAAGGTCGCATATCCAAATAACGTATTCGGTCGACCTTGATTATCCCTCTGATATGGCTAGGAATCAGATGATGGCAAATTACATTTCACACTATTAACACGAGGTAAATCTACAGTTAATTGTTTAGCTATCCTATTTATATTGATCCAGAGTATAGTTCTGTTGCTGAATTAGATTTCTTTATTAATTTGAAACAATAATAGCAAAAGCGGCACAAAAATGACGGATCTATTAAAGTGTTTTTGGAAATTCTTAGCCCTTTTGTAATATACATACATACTATATATTTCATACGAAACGATTCATCAATTAAGGAAACCGTTAGTAAACCACACTCACACACACAATTAATTAATTTTAGTAAACCAGCAATCATGATAACTTTATTTTGTGAGTACCTACTCTCTCACTTGATTTCAAATCATTTTATTGCACATAACTAAAGTAGAATGTCTGACATTGTTCTTAATGGGAATTATAATTAAACATCAAATAATAGTTTTTACATGCTCACAGTATTAATTCTGTACTTCTGTATCAATCAAATTGTATTTTACATAAAGTGCCGTTATTAGTGATATCTGTTTAGTGCCGCACTATTGCTATAAAAGCAAGAAAACATAATTAAATTAAATTTCATGAGGAACATGTCTCCTAATACACTGTGTAAGTAAAGCAATGTTATATTTTAAATATATAGAACAAAAATATGTGATTATTTTATGTCAAGACACACATTTTTATTTTAGCTTTCCTTTGCTTGCCTATAACTACTTTTTGGTATACAAGAATCGAATGAATGAGATGGATCACTATTTTTTTGTATGTTGCATTTAAGTTTGTAACCATATTGCTACTGTGTTTGAAACGTAATAACGGTCCATTATTAATGATAATATGATTATGCCAATTACTGCCATATGCATATAGCTTGACTAAAATAATAATTTATCTTAAGAACAAGAATTCTTTCAGTATCTGTAAAAAACCTTGCAACGTACTAATAACAAATACGATGGGATGTGTTCTGTCTCCTAAAACTTCTAACGTAAATAAAGACTAAGATTTTGCCATATTTTAATGCCATATTAACCTATTATAAGTAGTTACAGGCCCTATGTTGCTAATAGGAATTTCATTACCAGATAACTTACTTTGATTACCATAATCATAATTACTAATAAATACACTACTTGTTTCAGTTATTTGCTGGTTTTTACTCATACAGTTATCTGCAAATATATCTACATCAAAACAAAGTTCGAATCAAGTTGTTACGCGAACATTTTCATACCTATTTAAGAAACCTGGAAGAGAACGTTTAGATTTTGGAAGTGATTCCAGACCTGAACAAGACATGCCGAGGCTCAAAGATGATTTACAACACACTCGTTTCTTCTTTTACGTTAAATGGGATAAGAGATGTGGTTGTTACATAACAGTAAGAATATCTACATCGCCAAGCAAAATATCATTATTAACCAAGGAACCGGTAACAAATAATACCCTAAGTAAAATAAAAATCCGATTATGCCACTGTATTGATTGGGAAAAAATTAAACCATGGCAAAAAATTTACGCAAGCCAAAAACAAAAACTACCAAGTAAACTACGCGGACAGCAATCTTTAAGTATTGAAAGTTTAGATGCCACTCTATCAAATATTGAGATTCAAATGAAAAAACGCAGCAGAATTATAATGCTAAACAAAATTGATAAAGCCGTAGATGAATATCTCAAATCAGTCAATAGCTTTTTCCCAACTTACAAAGACAATTAATTCACCACAATAATAAAAAGCTAAATATATTATGGCAAATATGGACAATAAATAGAGAGTAATCCTACTAAAATGATGTACATAATTATGTAAGTTAGAGTTTGGTAGTTTGTGTCTCTATTAAGCGTTACATACGAATTAAACTGATTTAAATGAAATTTGGCACACCATAACCTGGATGAATATCTAGAATACTTGCCACCTGGATATGTGTTAAAATGTGATTCACGCGAGCGAACCCGTGGCAAGTAATTTATTCAAAAAACATTTTAATAGATTATAAAATCTATTTTATATAAGGGTTAGAGGTCCTATATGTAGTAATTGAAGCAGAATAAATAAAAATAAATAATAATAATGTATTTATATGACAAAAAAGGGGCTTGTACAATAACACTAAACATTAAGGTAGAAATAATCAGATACAACTAAAATTATTAGGCATAAGTGTTAGGTTGAACTCTGATACCCATGATAAGAATAAACTTGTATTATGGGTATCAGTGCTCTCTCAGTATGAACTTAGAACTGGTTTGAATATGGGTTTTATAATCATATTTATCTAAAAACAAATTGTTGATGTTAACATTTGCATCTGAACTAACACGTAAATTAGCAACGTAATAAGTTATTGTTTCTATGAGACGCGAAAAGGCACTTTTAAAAATGGTTGTAAGTTTAAATACTTGAATTATGGTAATGAAGAATTTTAACCACCTGAAATGTTCTCTAGTGTCATTTAATTATTTAGGATCAATGTTACAAAAATTACAATGTCTCAATTAAATTATCTTGATAAAAAAAAGCAAATTTTCTCTCAATTACAAGAAATCGCAACATGCTAATAGTAGAGGCAGTAAGAAAACAAAGAAAGTAAAGTTAAGGAAAATTAACGTATAAGTACAGCTTTGCGTTTGAAAACAAGCATTATTCAAATTAATCTATTTATTACATAATTATTAATTATGTAGTCGTACAATTTACGTAGAAGATTATTTAAATATTAACTACTTTTGAGAAGCATAAGTTCTACGGTGGCTTTAACCAACAAGAGTAAACAGTGTCGCAAAAGCTTGAACGAGGACTGCTCCAGGTGACTTTCTCTGGAGTAAGTATAAATAAAATGTAGTTCGCCGGAAATTTTAAATACACAGTATAGTCTAAATACAGTATGTATAACAAAATTCCTAGAGAATCCATTTCTTCGTTGTATTTAATATGCTCATTGCCCCTAATTCTTTCATACGAGGCCGACCTACCGAGATCACCAATAAAAATTATGCTGCAAACTGGGGTAACCTATAGTACAATATAAAACCTTTTCATGTAAATGAAAAATACGCAGGCATCCTAATTAGTAGGCGGGATCCCATTTCTATGGGAACATGAAACAATAGAACTCATTGTTGATGCACACTTGAATGGGTTCATACTTACGAAAATTTTAAGCATTTTGTTCAATCTATTATTAAAATAGAGGGAATTTTCTTTGCACTTTATTTGCCTAACAATATAGCTAATTTGATATTTAGGCAATGTTTGATGTCATGATAACTTCACCCAAGTTTATGTTGGTGAATGTCAAAGATAATGAAGTAGCAAATACATTGAGGTCTTATTTCCTGAGTCTTCGAAGTTAGTTACTTTACAAATTAGTTGTCTTTTCAGTTATTGCCGGATATAACTTTGATTTAATTTTGTTGGGTGGCACAGCCGCTAAAGAAACGCAAAAAGTTGTGAAATTAAATCCTTTCTACTTCTTATGTTGGTCTGTGCTAACGTGCGCAACTGCATAAATAAGAACTACATTGCTTCTTTTCAGCCAAAATAGTGCAGGAATCGAACTTTACGAATATAATTGAAAGTATGTAATACTCATATATACCTATCGAGTATCAAACATGTCATATCAGATCACTATCTTAGTAGAAACACATATAGTATCTTACAGAACTACGTACGTACGTGGTTAAACGATAATAAGCCTCACCTGATTGTAGGGACAAACTTCCACAAACTTGCCTTGTTAAAAGTTAAGAAACTTCTTTTTCTAAGCCAGCCAATTTATTGAGTTTTATAAATGTTTGAATAGCGATGCTTACAAACTTTCAACGTACCTTTCTCAGTATTTATATACTACGGTAAAAGTTCTGCTAAAACAAAGTGTATATTTTGAACCAAATATTATGTACTTTTCACCCACGAAGAAGATAAAATATAATCCAGAAAATCTAGAAAATTATTTGTGTATTGCAAATTTATTGTATCGTTTTGGAAACAAAACGGCAACAATCTGTGCATATTGTAATATTGATGAAGAGCAGAATACGGATAATTGGATTTAGAGGCAACCCGTGCCTTTGACAAAGCATAAACCCATTTTAGCTCATTCAGCATTATCGATGCATCTTATGACTGAGTTACGTCTGGTACTCGACGACAGATTTGCATCTATAATACAGTTACTTGAATTCAATAAAGTCTTGGATTGACTTTGTTTCCACTCTGATGTATAAATTAATACATATGTAAAATAATTCACACGTCTAATAAGAGTATAAATAGATCTTAAAGATATTTTCTCTATGAAGTTGTTTTGTCTTTGTATACTCAATAAATAAATTAACGGACGGCATAATGGTTTAAGTGGTTGCCTCGCCACTGGCACTGCGCCGGGTGTTGTGAATACGAATCCAGCATTAAGCAGAAATTTGTGATATTCACAAATAGTTGTTCCGAGTCTGGTTGTTCTTCGTGTCCGTTGTTTGAATGTGTGTAAACACTTTTGTGCTACAAAAATTATTCCAATTGCGTGATATTTCGTATTTGAAACATTATAAAATGATAATATCGTCAAATTTTATACTTTATTCAGAAATAGTAAGACTTTTTGTATTAATTTAATTGAAAACGTCTCTATTTAGCAGAGTATTTCAAACGCCTGATACAATAAAATGTTAGCACGTAAGGATTAAAATTCTAATGTTCGTGCGCAGACATTCAAACTTTTTTCAACTTTATCAATATATATTTTTTTTTATTATTTTATTTACTAATAATATATCTTGAGAACTTGTGACTTTCATGGATTGAGAAGTACTGGGTTCGAATAAATCCAAGTATTGAATTCCTCAGTAAAAGCATGGGATAAATCAATTTATATACCTTGAAGTATATAGCATAATAAAAGTAGTAGAGCCTCGCAGATTTCAGCATGAATGGACCGGTTCGACCAGGGAAGGATTAGCCTCTTACAGAATATCGACGTGAAATAGCAGTGTTCCTAATGTTGTGTTTCGTTCGGTGAGTGAGAGTACCGGAGGCCCAATCACCCTCTTTCCCCCTTCCCGCTCCTTCTCCTTCCCACTTCCTTTCCTAAAAGGTTGGCAACGCATAAGTGATACTTCTGGTGTTGTATGCGTCCATAGGCTATGGTGACCACTTACCATCAGGTGGGCCGTAAGCATGTTTGCCAAATTAAAAGTATAATTTTTTTTTATTGAAATGCGTCTGTTATGCCTAAAATCACGGGTTTGATTCCCACGTCGTGCGGTTTTCTGTTTAGAAATTCTCATTGGTAGCACTGAACGTAGAATCGTGCCCGGTTAACGGCAACAATAGCTTCGCCCCTTAGCAATGGGTACTTAAATGGCATAATGTGTCTATAGTGTAATATAGCTATGCCTACTCCTAGTAGGTTAGCGTGAGACTATGTATATATGTATAACTTTAAAAAGCCTATTCATGTAGTAAACAAAACAGTAATAAGGATACATATCTACATACAAGTGATAAAATATTCAGTGATATTAGAGGGGTTTGTTTGACCTTAGCCCGGATAGCGCAACAGGTCAGGGAAGTGACCCTGTTTTCTACGTGTTTCCTCTTTACCTACCCGCTTTGGAATTTATTTTATTGTAATAATACAACAGTATTAATTCACTGTTGAATTCACGGAGTGGAAAATTACTGACGCTTTTACCCAAGATGCATAGGCTTCAGTTGTTAATTTTTAATCTAGCCTGGAGTAATTTAGACAAATTCTGAACATATTATTATATGCCAATACGTAAGCGTCTGGTAATCTTATTTAGCTAGATTTTGCTTGCGGGTTAGCTCACGTTAATGTAGATGTGTCAACAAATTTCTATCTATCGGAAACTCTACTTTTTCTGGCTGCAAGGTACTCCATGTCCTGTTCAGTACGCGTATGCAAAATTTTATGATGATTGACTGAGTAGTTAAGGCGTGAAAGCGTAACAAACAAATAAACTCACATTTATATTTGTAATGTAATAGTGAGGATGTTTCGAGTAATTATTATAAGTATTAACCAATAACGTTACTGTACTCGTGTATTTCAATTTATTTTCTCACGTCATCTATTTTCAGTGTCCATTAAAAACGTTGAGTGTTAAAGCGCTGCTTAAGCGAGCTCATCTTCTGAAGCTTTCACCGTCCCCCTCACCTCACTTCCCCTCATCGATTTTTCAATACTACAAAAGCTAAGCCTTCAAACCGCTGAGCAAGACCGGATAACAAGAGGAAATCTTTGATCTATTTGTACCTTTAGTATTACACTAGGAATTGCCTGCGAGTTCACTATCATCAAATTCAATTTTTTAGACTGCCGTTCTTCAAAAAAATGACGGTAGGATTTTACTAAAGTATCGTGAATAAAACATGATAGATTTAAATAATATTTTACTGAGATTGGTATTGGACTGATGATTGGTAAAGAGGGTCATTGGAAATCTCTACAATATGATTAATGTTTTTGGAGGTTTATATTAATAGCAGTTAGTTATTCGTTTCGATATAAGTTATGATTTAGTTTAGTTTTAATTACAAAACATATAATACTGAAATCATTATAACTATATGTATGTGTATAGTCCGAAAAGTAGTTTCAATTTATTAACTGGTCCATGGTAATTAATATTATTATAAAAAGATTTCAAATATATTAGTCTTAACTTTATCTACCATGTTTTCTTCTTTGACTATGTTACGCAATTTATTTATGAAGAATTATATATAGATTTATTTTTCCTTTATAAATATAAAAAATAAAATTACATTTGAAAATATACTAGAGTTTTCCCGCGGCTTCGCTTGCAATAATCTAGATTCTGTCAATAAATTTATATCTTTCGGGAACAGTTCTTTTTTCCTGGATGAATGGTACCCTATATCCTTTTCTGTGCCCATGACAACGTGTATACACAATTTTATGATGATCGGTCGAGTAGTTAAGGCGTGAAAACATAACAAACAAACAATCTCACATTAGCATTTATAATATTAGTTAGGATTTTCAATGTTAATGTTGTATAGTCTGCTGTTGTAAACTCGGCCAGAATTTTTTTTTTTTTTTTTTGTTTTCGCAGGGGAATGCCTTTGCGCACACCCACTCCTGTCGACACGGCTGGAAAACCGCGCCGGCAACAGTGGGTAGTGTCGGACTCGCCGGATGCCACGGAATACCGACTAAACCTAACTGCGGCGCTCTTCCCATCTATCATGGAGCGCCGGAGGATCTCCGTTCCGAACTCTCTCCGGCACTCAGACGTTAGCCTGGCAGGGCTACGACCTTGAACACAACCATCTAAGGCGGGGGGAGGAGATGAGCGTAACGGCGTCGCCTCCTCCCTGGCCTTGCTCGGCGGAGCGGGTCCGCACTGGCGTCGGCCTCCCGTTCCCGCTCCGCAGCCTCCTTCAGGAGCATTACTGCCTCGCTGAATTCGGCAACAGCTTGCCAGCACCTGTCGCTGGCCAGCATGGTGCTCACTGTTCGTCCCAGCGACAGGTCCCCGCCGATGACGGCGGTTAGGTCGCTCCGTTGTGTCTGCCAGGCAGCGCAACTCTCCACTGTATGGCGCGCCGTATCAACGGGCGCGCCGCACGACTTACAGGAGGGTGAGGTCTCCCTCCTGGCGATCTGGTGCAGGTACTTACCGAAGCAGCCATGTCCGGTAAGCACCTACGTCAGTCTAAACGACAGCACTCCGTGCCGACGATTCAGCCACTCCTCCAGTTGCGGCCGGATAGCCTCCTCTATTTCAACTCCGGCGGTGGGGGTCCTCAGTTCACTCCTCCACCGCCGGATGAGGGCACTTTGAGCCTCAGCCCGCATCTCTCCCACGACCGGTTCCTCGCCCCGAGACCGCGCCACCGAGCGGTGACGGTAGACTTCTGCAAGAACTTCCGCCTCCAGTTCCCAAGGCGGGTCGCTCGCTAGAACCGTAGCAGCCGTCCACGACACTGTACGATACCCCCTGATGGCTCTCACCGCGATGACCCGCTGTGCTCTCCTCAGCAGGGCCTTATTACGCGCGGTGAGGGCGTCGGCCCAGATTGGGGCGCCGTACAGCGCCATAGACCTCACGATCCCGCTGTACAGCCTCCGGCAAGACGACCCTGGTCCTCCAGTGTTGGGCAGAAGTCTACCCAGCGCTGCAGCTACATTTACAAGCTTCGGGGCGAGTTGGGCGAAATGAGGCCCAAAGCACCATTTACCATCTAGGTGCAGGCCCAAGTATTTCATTTGGGCCCGCACTGGCACGTTCCCACCAAAAATCTTTACTTTCGCCCCTCGGGGGGCACCACGACGCGGGCCGTGAAATAGGAGGGCCTCCGTTTTGCTTACAGAGACCCTCAGGCCCAGCATTTGAATCCGCTCTATGACGAGCGCCACTCCGACCTCGGCCAATCGGGCCGAAACTCGGCCAGCCTGGTGGACTACGGTCTAACCGTCCTCATACTGAGAAGAGGCCCAGCTGTGGGATAGTTAATAACCGGGGCTGATATTATTATATGCTATTTTATAGTAGCCATTACGCTATTATGGAGTAGCTATTGGTAGATAGATAAAAGAACAATTCTAGAACTATATTTGACTTATGAATATAAAGCTGAGATAATGTCCACGCTGCCACATCATAAACACCTACATGCGCCACTTAGTTATATTTTTGTGACGGGCACAAAATAACGCAGAATATAGTGACTCATTAAACAAGCTAAAACCATCTTAGAATCTGAAACGTAGTGTATTAAAGTCTCCCAACTTTGTCGGCATCTTCGTTCTTTGAACAAATGAAAATTTCTGAATAACTCTTACAAGGCCTGTAAAGGCTGTTGTTTGATGTTTTAATACCCCATGTTTGAAAAGTTTTGGTAAAGTTTTTATGTAAGGTAGCTAACAGCCTTGGGATTTTCTATTATACTCAGTGGCTATTGTGACCCCACATTGATGAATAATGTAGTAAATTACGGATGTAAAGGGTAGGAGCGTAATTAAGGTATACTTTGTTTGTCAGCAAAACACAACCGGAGCAAACAGTAAATGGACCAAATATATATGAAACAGTTTATATAATAGTAAAAATTATACTTAGGGTAATATAATAAATGTTAGTCATTTATAATTCGCACTGGCCGCATTTATTTAAAAATGTTGATATATATAATTTGGGAACAAATCAATTAATGATGTCTTGGTTTTAATAAAAGATAAGCTTAATACTAGCATGTGAACGATTTGTCTAGATAACCAGGAGGTAACACGGGGTAGAGGAATGGCGCAAAGCTTCGCGATAAGCCTTCACCCGCGCCCTGAGCCCCCACGCTAAATGATGTTTACTTTTTAATTACTTCACTCTTAGTAAAGCGCTAGCCTTTTGACAACCCTTGAAAGTTAAATGAAAATTATTTATAGATTACGTCATCAGGGTGGATAATTAATTTTGTTTCGTAAATATTTTGTTGTTTTATACGTACATACGTAGTCTTATGCCTATGGGATTAGGCAGAGGTTTATGGGACTAACACTTCACCATATTCTGGCTGGTAAGGCAACCAGTTATTGACATCAACTGAAATATTATTGGGTTTTCTTTCAATAAATTTCTGAAACTCTTGGCTCCTATTATAAAATTCTAATCCTAACTAATATTATAAATGTAAAAGTGAGTTTGTTTTGTTTATTTTTTGTTTGTTACGCTTTCACGCCTCATCTACTCGACCAATCATCATAAAATTTCGCATACACGTTAAAAGGGTACAGAAAAGAGCATAGAAAATAAAGTACTATTTTCTGGATCTTCTTCTTCTTTTCGTGTGGTTTGTGCCCAACCTGTTGTCAAGAGTTGTTCAAGCCGCCCGTAGGCCTCTAACATCTCTTACATGGCTTAACGACTGCTGTCAATTTGGCAACAACCAGGACCGACTTTTTACGTGCCCTCCGAAGTACGGAGACGCTCAGATGAAATACCACTAAGCGGTCACCCATCTATAGACTGACCACACCCAACGTTGCTTCCTTGCTAATCGTTTACCGATCAGTGAGTGCAATTGGTTATGAGCGCCTCTACGAATTAAAGATACCCTTTCATCCAGAAAATAGTACTAGTAGACGCGACGAGGACGCAAGTACAATGGGGGGTCCCCCATCACTAACATAACTTAACTTAACCTACATTTACGCGAGCAAAGCCGCGGGCTAAATCTAGTAGACATAATTGCGTTTCACGAAGGGGTAGGTAAATTCAGGATAATACAGTTATTATAGTGAGTCGTGATTGAGTTAGATGACTCGTCATCATCCTTAGGATCATGAAATGTATAATGCTGGACTAATATATGTGTAAATAATTAAACCCCTATCAATGGGTTTAATATTAGTATTTAGTGACTTAACTATTTAGCTTTGGCTTTGGGTTTCAGTTTGCTTACCATTTAGAGAATACACTATCAGGTACCTTGAACATGTCGTTTCGAGGTGACGGTGAGACGACACGAATACTCGGTGAGTGACATCGTCAGCATCAGATTGCTGTATCTCTGATAAGCACGCCCGTGCCCTGCTACACTAAGGGCATCTACAGATATACTATTTTAAAACCTTTCTTTTCTTCAAGTACTTTTATAGATTTTTCAGTACGGTATAGATTTTAAGGACCACCTGTCTTTATAAATCTATCAATAGATAACTATAACTGGTAATTGTATTGTGGTATCAGATTACAGTAACACACGTTTATTATGTGTGCGTTATGAAGACGATACACCACTTTCGTACGTAGCCTATTAGCCCATAAATACTTTAAATAGAAATAAAAATTTAATGCTATTTCATCAAAAGCGTATTACGATAGAAAAGCTGGACTAATTCAGATAACATTTGTTTAGGTGTTTGTAATAGTCCATAAGATTTTGACGTAAATAAACGTTGGAAAAGTTGTATGAAAAGTTGAGAAATCTAAAAATGCTTTCTATGAAATTTAAACAGTAAAAATGAGTGCACTTGTCAGCATACATATCTACTTATTTTTCTCTCTCATATGCTTAGACATATGTTTGGTCAGTCAGTCAATTAAATTGGAGTAGTCGATATCAACACATACACGCTAATGTTTTTTATTCACCTCGTTCATGTAACAGTCAAAATCTAAAACGACTTTATGAAAGCTGTTTATTTTTGTTGAAGTCACAGCAAATCATCAAGAATTTATCTATTTTATTTGTATGGAAACAGTTCTTATGCGGCATGTAATACTAAATGTTATTATAGTGAATTATCTTAAGTAAATTTATACCTACATAAAGTATTCTGACTCTACAAAATAATAGACTAAGTGTAAATAGTAACCAGGTAGTAAGCTCGCGTCTAGTGGTTCGGAATCCTCAGGCCGTGAGCACTTGTCATACCGGGCCGGTATTATTTATAAAACCAGAACCGTTCACAAACATAAAAAAGATCCTGTGACTTATAGAGCTCCATCATATTATTCTAATATAAAATTTGGTTCACTGTGTCTGCTCATAAAATGTTTGAAGCATCTTAAATCTAGACAGGTGTATATTATCTACATTTATTAAACGTTTTATATAAAGACAGATATGAAGTTAGCTTTTATATCTTAATGTGTAACAGCCCTTAAAATTAAAATAACAGACATTCATTAAAATTGATGCTTTCACCACCTTATTTAAACTGTAAAAAATCGGTAAAATTAACTTGTTAGATTTGATACACTATAAAAATTTATAATATAAATTTCAACTACGTTGCAATGTTTAATTGAGTTGTTATTTTTCATTCTTATGTAATCAAGATGATAATAAAATATTATTGTATCGTGGAGCTGGTATGATATTGCTGTGAGTATGGGATTTATTCGGAATTTAATGACGCATCCTTTAAATTTGGGCTCATTTAATTTGTCTTGACCACAAGTATTAATTTGTCAAATCATCAAACTTAACCTAGTTACATCAGGCAATACTAAAAAGTGAATAAAAATTCTCTGGTACCGCATAAAGCTTTAAAATAAAATTTTCTGCATTTGCTTATACCGATAAAGTAACAAACAAACGTACGGTCCGGAGGGTAATAAGCAATCACCGTAGCCTTCGCACGTTTGTCATACCCTTGCTTTATTCACGCTTTGCTGAAACTGCAAAATCCTTTGTATGTTTTTGAATAACCTCTGGGAGTGCTATCTTGAGAAAAGAAAGACAAGGAGTGCATCCCTGATAATAAGATAAAAATCTGAAAAAGCTTTGCCTCAAAGCCGTTATAAATAAGTACCTATGCAAAGTTGCTGCAAATGGTATAATTAAAATTAATTTCAGTTAATTCATTAGTTTGTTCATGTCATCAATCACTTTATTAGGCTCTAAGCCAAAAATCAAAGTCTTGCTGTAAGATTTCTAAACATTTGCTGTTTGTGTAAAATCTTGGTATTTTAAGGTCAAGATCATAGGTATATAAAATAATCATGACGTTTTTAAATTATTAACTGAAATATGTGTATATTTTCATTTAAATTTAAACTTGAAACAATACTTGTAGGTACTGTATATACATATACCAAAAATATGGAAAAAAATTTGAGACATGTTGCTTAATCATGATAATAGAAATATAAAAGATCGAAAGCATAAACAAAAGTATCCGATATAAAATAAAATACCAATCACAGAATATCTAATTAACGATCCTGTGAACATTTCATTATAACACATCGGTATATCAATGTATTTAGCTGTTAATTTTAATTAAAACCGCTACTGCTGGAGGCGATAGCCCAGCCGAATGTGAGAGTGCCTGCAATTTGCATGTCAAGTAATGTTCTAGCGACTACATACTATATTCGTATTATATATCTAACAGATTATATGTAAAGTATAAAATATGTTGTATGATACATTTTGAGCTATTCATAGTATACTCGAATCTTAGTATAATAGTAGTAAAAGTAAAAAATAATATAGAGTATAAAAATGTTAAGGTATATTTTGACCTGATAAATGGTAACTTTTGCAGAGTTGCTTAAATTAAATTACGTCTTTTGTCTTGTCCAACTTAACAAAATTCATAGCAGCAATTGTTGTAAAATCTACTGACAGACCAAAGATCACGTACAACGTATAAAAATACGTTATTTGCCCACGAATTAGTATGTCGTGGCCAGGATTACTTATAAAAAATAGAAGTACAAATTAAAAGAAGTACCTAGACTTCTTTTATTATGTACTTAATTTTTTTTATTTATCTTGCGTTGTCTATTGTAAAATCGATTAGAATTTTAGATTTCCATTTTGGTTCTATCTAACAACATAAAATCGACAAAAAGCCCGTCTAACTTAGGTTAGTTTTAAATAGAACTACACCTTTATATTACTTGTGGTATATAGCGGCCCAACGATATATCCTTGAGGTACGCCATAATCACGCGGCTTTGAAAGCGGATATTACAAAATGATGCCTGAACACATGGCTATGGCTTTGACATCAAATGTTCGTAATAATAATACGACGGATGTATGTAATTACTTAACTCAAACTAAATTATTACCATATTCGTCAGCTCACTTCGCTCTCAATATGCTGTGATGTTGTTTAGTTTTAATCCAAGGCTTATTGTAATCCCCAGGTTACGTACTTATATCAAAGTACTTTACATATATGGAACGAAGAGTACAATAACAGTAAGCTACTGAGTTTAACGTAATCTTTGTAAGACAGAGTATCTTAATAATTCTCGGCAAGATCTTTTGGAGAAATACCATTGTTGAGTTTTCTTACACAAGAAAGTTGACGCTATAGTAGAGCTGTAACGCGTGTGACTTCTTTAAGAGAAGCGTATCATGCCAAAGTAAAATGAGGTGCTAATAGATTTGCCGAATACTAGTAAGTGTCACAGGGAACGTGGTAAGTAATATATAATCACCAAATAATAATATATCTTAAGTATTAATAAAATATTTAAGAAAGAGATTTGTTGTCAATAACATAGACGACTCAATGGGGATTTGTGGACAAAAAGTTCACAGATCCCCATTGATGGGGATACTCAATGGGGATATGTGAAATAACCCATTGCTTTTAACTCTGATATCCAAAGTATGGATAAAAATATTTAAGAAAGAGATTTCTTGGCAATTACATAAATTACTGTCATGAAGTCAAAATGCAAATTACAAAATATTCAATAAAGATTATGCCTCTTTTCTTTCAGATACACAAATAACAAACTAGCAGTAAGTATAGCAGTGATAGCCTTGTGGAAAACAGTTGGACTGCCACACAGAAGTATCGAGATCGATCCCAAGGCGCGTATCTCTGACTTTTCAAAGTTATGTCCGAATTAAATATAATTTGTTGTGTAGTGGCCTGCCGGTTCATACGGCGCGGCGGCGGGCCGACAACTCGGCGGTGTCGCGACTCCATATGCACTGCGTGACCCGCCGATTGCGTTTTTGTCGAGGAATACCGTGGTATGTTTAGTCGGTATTATCAGGAGGTCTATTGTCATCATTAACATCGTTCATTGCCCACGTAAAAAAAGGCTGATAATATTATTTATTAATATAGTATAAAATAGCATAACATTTTAAATTGTATGTTATTACACTCTTTTATGCTATATATCCTAACTGATATTATAATTGCAAATGTACGCTTTGACTACTCAATCGATCATCATAAAATTTCACATACGGGTTGTCAGGGCTACAGAAAAGGACATAAGGAACATTTTATCCAGGAAATAGTACTGTTATCGACGTATAGAAATTTACTGACATAACTAACATCAACGCGAGCTAAGCCGCGGGCAAAATCTAGTAGATTATAATTTTGGGCATTTATTGTAACATCTTTTAGACCATTAACAAGATAAACAAGTGTATGGTCTACGCTCCTTTAGCTATTAACAATAAAAATATTCACGATCGTAAATGTATCCGTCTTTGCCTTTTTAAAGTAACATCTTAAAATATTTTTGTATATACAAAGTTTGCGATAATTTACAACAAACAGAATTGTTAAAATAAATGTGTTTTCAATTGATTACTCTTAATAGATTCTTTTGATACTGCAAAAGGTTGAAGCAATCAGTGAGAATTGAGTTCAAAAAGTTGAAACAATTGGTATTATCTCGAGAAAGGTTTCGTCGAAGGTATTGTGCCGTAAAATCCCGCTCTTTGATCTTAATCTTTAGGCAAAAGTTCTTGAAGGATACCTTTTGGATGATTCTGAATTCCTATTTCATTTATGCCTTTCTTATACTATCTGTTAATACATTTATTATTAACAAAAATATATTTACTTTCACATCATATGCTGGAAATAAATTACCATACCAGAAATCCTAACTAATAGTCTGTTTGTTACGCTTTCGCCTCATCGACCAATCATCATGAAATTTTGCATACACATTGTCAAGGGAATAGAAAAGGATATAGGGTACCTTTCATCCAGAAAAAAATACTATTACTACGGGGAAAATCTAGTGTTATATAATAATTAAACATGGTAAATCTCACCATATCGAATAGTCTTCTCAATTCTAACAATGCAACTAAGATAAAAAATGGTGCAGTGCTGTAGCAGATATTATTGCCTTCGCCATTAAAACTAGTGACAATTATATTTTTTTAATAAAAATATAAATACAAAATAGAAAGTATAAGCTGCTTAATATTCATATATAATGCTAGCTTTTGCTCGTGACTCCTTCCGTGTGGATGTTAGTAATTAAATGCTTTTAATTCTGTCCCGAGGGAATTTTGAAATAATCCGAAAATGGTTATTAGTGATTATAATTTCCTACTAACAAGGTAAATTTGAAGTCTTTAGTAATAATAACATAACAATTAACGATATAATTAAGCGACCACTAAGCAACTTTATGCCAGAAATCTTAAGTCCTTAACCCGTGGCAGTTTCGCCAACCATTCCTTGTTTACATTATAATAGGAACCTTAGTACAAAATTATAGCGCCCTAGGTCTAAGGATTTGTGCGGGGCGTTTTTTAGTCTGTCAGTCTGTCAGTGAGTGAATCAGGTCTACTCTTTACGCACATTTATATTGGTCAACATGTTAGTGCCGCGGACTTTAAAGCGTAAAGCGCTAGCTTACAGTCTAACTCGCTCACTTGGTAACTGTTTCTCTAAGGAAAGGCATTGCTTAATAATCATTTGCAACGTTAAGTAAAATATTAGCGTTTATTCGAAACAACGTACAAATTCTACCTTGACGTCTTTGGTAACAAATTGTTTTGATCTCATACTAAATATATATGTCCCCATTACTTTCTCGCCTTTTCTAGTCAGACATTATTTATTTAAAGCACTCGTCGGTCACTTTCACATTCTCGCTATTCGTTTTAATGGCCATGAAAAATGGTAGAAGATCATCATGATATATTATTGCGTAGACAGAAGAGGCAGCGTATCCATTACCGATATTATCTTGGAATATTGTAGGATTTTTGTATGATGTACCCAGACCCGAATTATATTGGACTTTACCACTTTTGTATTTTAGAACTGTCCATTTATTAAATATATTTCCAACAGAGTCATATTTTGTCGTAATATTGTGTTACCTATACGTTCCACATATATCATTACTAGCACTTGTCAGTGTCAGTTACATGCAACGGCGTCGGTTTACTGGTAGGTATTATTTCGACGGTTTTATTGTTTTGACATGCAGTTCTTGCCGAAATATTCTTGGCAAGAATTGTCTCTGTCAAACGAAACGAATATTTAAAGGTGACGGAACGAGAAATCTTTAAACTCACATCTGCGTAAATGCTCGAATAGTTGTCCTGTGCGAATAGTGCGACAAGGCTTTGAATGTAACTGCCGCTCCGCTACGAAGAACGCCGTGACGCACAATCGGACTAAAGGGCATCGATATCTACAGATATTACTGTAAAAATATGATAGATGTTCTTGATTTTTGTCCTTTTATTGAACAACAAAAAAATCATGATGAATTGATACAACTGGTCAATGGTTGAATTGATACAACTCGCGGAATAGCCGCACTTACACACTGTGTTATTGCGACCATAGAACGATTTTTATGTACACGCCACATCAGTTGAATATAGTTCGCCATGATCCGGGAACGCTGTACGCCCAAGTCTGTGTGTGTGCATTCGTTTCGATGTGTCCTTTTGTTTCAACCATAATTATGTTTATATTTAATTTGTGGTGAACAATAGATGTGTTGACAGTGAGTCGATTATCAACTACTTGCCAACTATTATTTGCTTCTCCCGAAACCGAGTCCCGATGCCATTACGATGCCGATTAGAGTGCTTGTCAATACTACATAAACTTGCCCGCTTATCACGTTTAAACTTTAGAATAGCACTATCAGATGTCAGTTGCATCTAGCACCACTACGATATTCAGTTATTCTATTTAGACTAGAAGACGATCCTGGTGATGTTAAATCAAGAAGATCAAAATAAATAAATTAGAATTATGTTTAACTCCGTTGGTCTTGCATTAATGCGATATAAAGCAGATCAGTAAAGGTGTCTGAATATGCAATGTACACCGAAAAATGTTTATTAAAGGCAAGCATTTTTACCTTGACCCATTTACGAGGTCTGCCAGGGACCGAGACGCGGCGGCTCCATACGGAGGCTGTGTTCTCTTTTACGTGATAGATAACCTTTAAACACGACAAAATACGCACACCTCATTTATCGTGGCAATGGCTCCTTGTGCTAATATAAATAGCTTTTGAACATGGAAATTCTTAATTTTATAAATACGAATGTGAGTTTGTTTGTTTGTTTATTGGTTACGCTCTCACGCTTTAACTACTCGACCGATCATCATATAATTTTGCATACACGTTGTCAGGAGTACAGAAAAGGACATAGGGTACCTTTCGTCCAGGAAAATGTACTAACTGTTAAGGGATTGAATTTATATACCTACATTTACGGTTTTTTTACTTACTAAGTGACAAAAAATAGTCTGCGCCCCGCCTTTCTGCGATGGATTGCAAAAACAGGAATATCACGCGTTGCTGGCAAGTTTGGGCGCTTGGCTACCAACAGAGCTCCTTCTCATAGAGTGAAAAGCAGAAAAAAAGTTTTCTGGAAAATAGCGATAATGTTCTGTACGAGCTGAAACATTGCTTTCATTATCAAATAATTGGAACGGCGGCGGGACATGTCCCAAAAATACTCGTTTGCCCAATTAACGAAAATCAATATTTATTTTTATTTTCAATTGTCGTATATTTTTCGAATAAAATGTAGCAAGCGGTTATTCTATAGACCTGTCTTTGAAATTCCTATGTGTTACCATTTTATGATGCAGTATAAATCCGAAAAGCAAGAAGCCGAGATGATTTATGGAAAAGAAAGCAGTAGTTGGACTCGAAATCGAGAGATCGTGTGGGCTCATGTCAGTTGTGCACTTGGTACTAACACAAGCATTCTAGCTTAGCAAGAGGGCTAACAAGACTACTTACTACTAGTATTGAATAACCAAAAATATTAGAAATATTTTTAATAAAAACTCAGTCATAGCTTACTGAAGGATCAGACTGCCGAGTCTCAGATAACTGGTAAGACGCTAAACACGCACCACCGCTAATGTATTAGAAATTAATTAAACAGTCGGGTTAATGGCAACTAAATACATCGTGTGAAGCCTGGGAGTTTTCCTTGTTACGTTATTACGATAAAGTTCACACAAACTTTGAACAAACTTGGTAGCACGCCGTTATCGTACAGGCTAGCAACGACAATTTATACTAATTATGTACTTAAATTAATTGCTGCAATATGCTAATTGGTAGACAGCCATTGTAATAATGAAACCCATTCTTTCTTTTTTTAATCTACATATAAAGCCTAATTATTGAAATGGAAATAGAATGACGAGTGATGGACAATTTATCAGTCTGAATACGGACCGATGTCTCGTCAGTTTGCTTATCAATAAAATAATTTTAAGAGTTTTGCTATAGAAAACGCCACATTAATTCCTGTCTTAAAGATAATCAGGTGCATGAAAAATCAATCCTATGGTATGCATACATACACATTGATTTTAGGTAGAGATGTGTTGCACTCACGTTTCGCAACTAAGGTGTTATATCTTATGTAAAGAGTAATTAGTGTATTGTTATTTACCGGGCATAGTATTAAACACCATGTAGCTTCTGAGCATTAAATTACAGTAAAATCCAACAACACCCGAACTGAGAATTAAAACTGGAACATCATACTCAACAATCATATTCACTACCACAGCGCCGTTGATGCAGCATATGAAACGTGCTAAAAGATTTTTAAATTGAATAGTCAACATGCATATATTATGTTGAAATCTAGTTAACGGTAGATGTAGTCAAAAGTATGTCGCTTTGTGACGATGCTCTATTGTTTAGCAGTTTTGTCTGGAATGCTATGTGCGTCACGAGTTTAAAGTAAATAACTCAAATACGCTACGGATAGTAAAAAGAAAATATGTGACTTCATTTTTCCAGACATACCAACATAAACGTTATTTAAATTGCCAGTCCAGTATGTATAAACCGAAAAGAACGTTTTTGCGTTTGCATTACTGCATTTACGTTAGTAGGTGCAATATGTTGATAAGGGAATTTTAAAATACATACAAATACAAAGTAGAAACCATGAGCAACAAAGTTAAATCTATAAAGTTACATTCACAGTAGTTAGGTTCAAGAAAAGTACGTGATTCAGCCTTTATGGGAAGAACGTTTGTGATAACTCCAAGAAAATGTTTTTAAGTCAAAGTCAAAAATCATTTAGATCACAATGTAACACTTATGAATGTCAAAGTAATGTGGTTAGTAAGTTCACTGCAATTAATAAATGTACATTAATGTTACTTCAAGTGCTGCACTGGTAAGAAGATACAGGTAATTGAGTTGCAATTTTATCAACAAATTTCTATTCCTTGGGATCAGTACTTTTATCTGGATGAAAGGTCCCTGCCTACCTTATATCCTTTTTGTACCCTTGACAACGCAAAATACTAATTTTCATGATGATCGATCGAGTAGTTAAGGCGTAAAAGCATAACAATGGTAAATTACATAATATGATACAAAAATAAAACTCGTGATACAGAGTGAACTAACATGCTATCAATACTTACGACTTTTATTTTAATTTAGGACATTATTTGTGATTTTAATCGCACTGAAACTACATCGGCACTTTATTTTGAACAGTTTTTATGAGGAGAATTGGCCTTATGACAGCTTATTTCGTCGATACAAACTATGTATCTCGTTGTGAACAATTAACATTCCAATTCGAATTCAATTATCACTTGAATGCAAAGATGCGAATTTTTAAAACGCAATATTGATCAAACGAAGCCTCTACACGGACTTAGATTTTTAGTCTATCTGTATAATACAAGTTCTATTCCAACTACCACTGCAACAAACGTCACTATGTAATATATTCAAATGTAACCGACGGCCTAATCATTTGCTGTTAATTGTATGCAATCGCTTAAATTTCAATTCACATACATTTGGAGCAGAGGGTCCATCAAATGGAATCAATTCCGATTACCATTGAAATTGCATAATTAGGCTTACGATATTGAATAATTAAACTGCGTTATTAAACTCACTGCTAACTATTGTATTTCAAAGCTTGTTTATGACTTTGCGATTATATTTACTTCAAACGTAAAACGCTTTTGTAGACTTAGCGCTGTAGAATATAGGACAGATTTTACTTTTTCAAGAAAATTGCCTTGTTCTATTATTTGAGTACACACATATATAATATGCTTGGTATACGCAAATGCTATCTCCGTACTAATATCATAAATATTAGTTTAGCAGTTTAGTTTTAAAATATCACTGTCAGATTTATTTTCATATTTATAAACTTAGTTTGCCTGAAATCGTCTCCTCTGCACGCAATATTCAATTTGTGCTTTTAGCAGTAATAAAAAATTTATACTTTAGAATCTAATTTAAAATCTAGTAAATAGAGACATCAAAGTTATAAACGCCAGGATAATCAATTTGCAGAGACAGTGAACGAACCCGAGACGTTATACATACAAAGCAGTTGCTTTCACTGTCGCTGCGAGGCCTTGGGATCCCTGGTAGAATCATCGAAAAGTTTTAGCTTTTTCTGTCAATATATTTTCAATAGCAGCCCAGAGCTAGGAAATTAACGGTATTGCATACACCTGCCTATCCATGCCTCGGCAAGCATGTAAAGCCGTTGGTCCTGCGCCTGATCTCTCTCCGATCGGACGGATTCCCCTTCTATCAGACTATGAGAGTAAAAAAATTGAGAGTACATTTGCGTTAACGCACACCCTTAAGCACTATAATATCACCAGCACAGATCGTTAATCTCAGTTGGGTTTGGCCGCCACAAGCGAAAATTGGTCTGAAGGGTTATTAATTTGTGATCGTGCCTGATCCAAAAATACATTTCTAGATAAATCATTAATATCAATTAATTAAAAAACACTGTAGGTAGAATAATAAATCTATTAGGTATCTATAGCAATATTATATCCTTCCAAACGTAATAAGGATTGTATATGATGCATGATGATATTAATATGATTATTTTTTTATAATACCTATGTATTGTATTGCAATCATATGTTTTAGATACCGATGTAGAAATGTTAGTGAGTTAAAAATGTATGGCAAGACATGTCCACACGTGACACGACACAACGTGTCCAGTTGTGTCACAAGCTATGAAAACTGCTATCTAAAAATCTTCAAGAATATTTTAACGCTCAACGCCACATCGCGATAAGGGTAGCCTCTTTTCAATTCCGACTAAGTAGCGCCATCTATAAAATACTTTTTAAAATTCGTTTTATATTTGTACAATTTATTGCCACCAGATGCCTCTATAGATTACTTCTGATTCATCTATTAGTTTTGTCATACACTGCAATTAGGGAATGAATTGTAAAATATCATATTCTGTAATATAATTATGTACAGACACTTATGGCCTAGTAGGAGAGCGTTGGTCTTTAACGCAGAGGTCCCAAGTTCATTCCTAAGGCACCCTACTCTGACTTTTGATAGTAATTTGCGTATTAAATAGTTAATCATCACTCGTTTTAATAGAAAAGGAAAACATTCTGAAGAAATCTGCATGTTTGAAACTTTTACATAATGTTTCAAAGATATGTGTAGTTTGCCAACCCGCACTGGGCCAGCGTGGTGGGCTTTGGACTAACTAGGGGTCACTAAGAAAAGGCCCGTGTTCAGCAGTAGATACGGCAGTTCATATAGGTACTGAATTTTACACAGAACAGTGTACATAATTACTATTATGTTCTACATCAATTGCTTACTGTATGCTGTTTATACTTAAATGGAAACACCCCTAGATTAGTTGTGTTCCTTCATAGACTTACACTTTTTTATCCACCAAGGAGATTTAGATTAAGCCACCAGGCACATTTTAAATTTAGACCTCTCATTAAGAATTACAGAGCGCAAAAACAATAATTCTGCTTAATCTGCCAGTGACGGTTGACTCAAACCTACGTCAAACTATGGATAGCCATCTTAGTCGACAGTTTTTAGATATCTAGTTTGAACTTTTGAAAGTACGATTTACCGTGATCGAAGGTTCATTACCTGGTCCATATTAGGAAACGTGCCCTTTCTTTTTTAAACAGCATAGTTCAGCCAAATGACATATAATTTTACAAGTTTGCTAATAAGCGACTTCGTATTTAAAATACTAATAACAAGGAAATAATTATCAAATATAGAATGTGTGTGTTAAGTCCTGCCATTAACCAACCGATAACGCTCAAACATATTATGATTAAATTTACGTTCAGTCCTTTACCTTAAGTAGTTTCCATTAGTATTGTATACATTCCATTAATGTTATGTATATTATAGTATTATAATTATAGTATTAAACTAATAACAGTTCAAGATACGCAATACCGCTTTGTGAATGTTATTGGAACGATATTGTTTTTTTTATCGTCAGTTATATTGATTGTAACCTATCCAGGTGATAGCCAGGGAGGCCATTGGATAACAAGTAGAGGTCTCGAGTTATAATAAGCCCAATTCGCGCACTTCTGACTTTCTGAAGCTACGTGTATTAAGTAGTTAATTATCACTCGCTCAAACGGTGAAGAAAAACATTCTGGAAAAATCTACACGTCTGAGAGTTCTCCATAAAGGTTTCAAAGATAAGACTGCTTGATGAACTATGTATTAACCCTAATCACATTGAGAAGAAGTCGGTGCCCAGCAGTGGGACAGTTTATACACAGGGCTGATATTATTATAACTTCTCCATGCAATACTGATGAATGGAGTATGCGAGCACGGTTTATCGCGCTATCAATGACACATAAGGAGAAACGGCGCACATGGGGATGGAGTTACATACCATTACCTTTTTTTGTAACGTGGAGGAATGCATTCACGTATACGTTACGGGGTGTTATGTCGGGCTCACCTGAGTAAAGATGGAACGTCCTGGGTACTACCGACTAAACCTACCACGGTGTACCAACTCGCTGTCTTTAATGGTGGGTGGGTCGCTGGAGCTGAAACTGCGTCAGCGGCCCACCCAGCAGTGTCTTATGCAGGCAGGAAATGCCTGCGGACGATGACTCCTGGGTGACACCCCGGCACGACAGAGAACGTCACTCCGACTCAATGGCTGGCGGACGGGAGGTCCACGTTCCCGCCCGTGGCCTTCGCTATGGCAGCATCAGGCAAGCATAGGCGCGCCTGTAAACACCATTACGTAGACCAAGGCAGCCATTCATAAAAGGTTTCAACTCCTCCGATTTCTTATCTCAGGAATCGGGGCCTTGTATTGACTGGTATAATCCACTTATTCCTTGAGCCGATTTACCACTATTCTGTCCAGAAATACGTTCTATCTAAAAGGCAACATTGCCAGTCCTTTTTCTCTCTTTGTTTGCGACAGTTAAAGTGCGTTATTTAGTATGGCTTCTATAATATCATGGGAGTACAACATCTCCCAAGTAGGCAATAATGAAATTGCAAGCAAGAAATAAAGGATTTAATTAATCTGCATACGAATTAATAAAATAAATCTTGATGAAAATTTTAAGTGTTGCAAAAATGCTTTTTCTTATATTTTGACACGATATCAATTCTATATATTCGAATACACCTGACTACTACTACTAAATTAATCATGCAACACATACGCTTTTGTATTTTTGCATAACATTTATGCGTCTGTTAACTAATAATAGCAACAACTAATTTTATTATTATAGACAATCTCAATTGTTTAACAACGTGCGATGCACTTGTAAAATACATCTGCTTCATCTACTCAGCAATGTAACTGCTGCGTTAAGTATATTAAGGCATATATAATACATATATTATTATGTACATAATATATAAGTTTAATGGCCAATTTCACAATTACTAAGTTAATGTTATCTGAAAGATAAATTACATGCTGTCTCACTTTTGTGGGGTTAAAGAAGAGAGATGGCGAGACTTTTATCTTATAGATAAATGCTATTTAGCGGTGGTGGGACAGGCCCAGATAGTTTTAAACTATATCATTATCATTTTTTAATTAGCCATCATAATAGGTAGTCAGTTAAAATATTCACAATATACGTGTCATTTTGTGAAAATTTTACTGACTACTGAAAGATAGAGCCCTTATGAGGTACGAGACACAGACATACAGACGAGAACCCAAAAACATGTTACGAGTAATCTGGGTTATTTGTTATTAGTCACGACGTAGTTATATAGTACAAACATTTTCCTCGCTATCTTAAGTACGCTTATACAAGTACCACTCAACAACACTGCAGTAGTGTTGCATCATATTTGAATTTATGACTACTCCACTTTATGGTAAAACTTGTTACGAAGCGACAAAACCCCTTTTAAATGCATATAAAATATGAATATTCAAAATTATGTCTCGGAATTGTAATAAACTTAGTTGACAAAGACTTTAAGCAAATGCTTGAAGCTGTTTTCTCGTTGCTTAATATATGAGAGCTATGTCTTTGTTGTATCTAAAGAAAAATAATATACAGACAAAGTAAGCTGGAATAACAACACAACTAACTTATGTTTTCTGACATAATTTATCATTAATAATAACTAGTGTCCGCCCATACATTAAAAATTATAGTGCTACGGACTTGTCGGTGAAATAAGTTCTATCTTTTTCGATCCAATGCTAAATGCTTCAATTATCTATATTATGTCTCTACATTTGCTTTTTGTTTCAGTTGATCTGTATACTTTCTTCTTGGTCTTCCTCTCTTTCTCTTTACCTATATTTTTACTGCCATAATGTGTTTAATGTTTACTTATATATTATACAAAAACTAATTGTTTTATTGATAACACTAAAGCTCGTCAGAGACAATAAAAGAGAACGAAATTAAAAAATTGGTTGACTTGTAGAGGGTCGAAAGTTGCTCCTTTGTTTTGTCTTTGCCTATTAATATAGATAAAGTATATGCGAGACTTGCAGAATTCACTGTGCAATTCATTGCAATGCTCCAGTGTTTTCCTTGTTACTTCTAACATACGCTGCTAGTAGATTCATTGTTGTCTTATGTGGAATTTATTAAAAAAATAAACTATATTAATAGAAAGTCTATCCTTGTAATAACGAATAGAAACAACAAACAGGCTATTCCAATTATAAATCTGATCTAGTGCAGTGTTCTTGTTGGCTGTCGTGTCTTTATATTAGTTCCCTTGACATAATATGTATTAATTAGTGTCTATCTAGTTACCACAATGATTCTTGCTTTTTCTAAAAGACACCACCGGCCTAGGAATAATTTTTGTGTATCGTGGACTTTATAAACAATCAGACAACGGACACAAAGAACACTCAGAATTTCTTTCTTTCGTTGTGCATCATTCGAATGTTTGTTCCGTGTGGGGATCGAACCCTCAGCCACAACTCAGCGCTGTGGTAGTTGCCAGGCGACCACAACCACTACGACATTCGTGCCCTCCGATTCTGTGGTCTAATGATGGTCAACTGCCAGGCATAAAATCCCAAGTCACAGTCCCAAACCTAGCTTAACATATTTCTTAAGAAATTGTCATTTACAGTAAAATGTTGGGAATTGTGCTCGGTATATAGCAATAGGCTAACCGCCTACCATGTGAAACATTAACTCATCTGGTTAAATGAGAGAACAACAATTTCAGTTAACTGGTCGGTGAAGCGTGACTCATGTCGTCATTTGTGATTCTATTATGTCATTTTGCTACTCCTTTTAACACAACGATAGACAGTGGAGAACATATTATAAATGTACATTTGCATGTATTTTATAATATCGTTACTATATTTATTTTTAATATAAGAGCCTTGCTGGTTTCTGCATGAATAGGACGGAAAAGTGCTATCCTCTCACTGGAGTTCAATGTAAAGTATCAATGGATGTACTGTTGCATTTTGTTCGCTAAGTCATAGTGCTAATGCCTAATCATGCCCTCAGTCCCATCTTTCCTTTCTTTCTCCTGACCATTATCATCCATTAGTATGACTGCTATTTATGTAGTTCACGATACGCAGTTGTTTGATTGTTCTTTTTTTGGAATTGCTTCTGTCGTGACAATTAAACACAGCCATGTCCATCTCTGGTGGTTACTATTACCATGAGGTGGGACAAAAACACGTCTGCCCCCACCAGCAATAAAAAACGTATTTAAGTGGATTATAAAAATATTAGGTACAATGCTTCATTAACCACTTAGAAATAGCGATACTGGGTGAGATTAACAAATTAGAGCACAATTAACCACACTTTATCTAATCCAACGCAATTGAATATAATCGTCTCGTGGTTTATGTCTTTATTGAACTATAAAGATGAAGACACAGTATTTGTTGGAACTTTATTTAATTTATCAGTCTACATTATTCTAAAGATTTCCTTTTGAATAAAAGTGACCCTAACCCGTAAGAACAATACATATCTGGACTTAAAATTAAAAATATAACTTTAAATAGAACTGTTGTTAAGTAAAAAAGTTATATTGAGCTTACCACATCATCATTTAAGTATTGTATTCATTAAATTATATCATATTACTAGTTCAATCTATAAATAGTACTACTTGATTTTAATAGAATAAATTAGATTCACTGTCAAGGCAACCGGAGAGTGTCATGTGTCATAGCACTCATAGCCAATAATTGTGTCCGTCGAAGCATATAATGTGTTCTCAAAGCTAGATACTGTACATTGAGTAATATTGAAACTCAAAGACACTGCTACTGTTCGAAAACAAAGAAGTTTTATATTGCCAATATTTTGTTGACTACCTTGTTGCGATGGTAGCTGGTTACGTCTCTCAAACATTTATCCTTTATATTCCTTGGAGTTCTCAGTCTGAATAGCACATACAATTATTTTATTATTATAACTCAACATAATCTGCCCTAAGTACTAAGCATATTTTATATATTGAAATTAAACTACTATATACGGATTTTATCGCGTTATTTATTTTACACTTTATTACAAAATTTTGAAACTGTTACACTACTACTAGATACTATTAAACTTTACTAATTTTAAGCTAATTAAATTATTAAAACTAATAAAACTATTTAAGTTTAAGTTTACACTTTCCCCGACGTTACGGTTGCTTTTCAGCAGCCATGGTCACGGGGAGACTAAAATGTTAGTTGTCTCAATGTTCCAGTGTCGTTATTTCAAAGTACCCGAACATAATTTAATCATTGGTGTTTCTATTTACGCAGACTGAGCTCAGAGTATCATGAAGTCTAGCTGTCGTTTGCTTCTTCTTGGGTTTGACTATTTGAATGACTGGATCCCAAGCTGGTGGTATATTCCAACCATCTTCTCTATTGAAATTAGGATGTTTTTGGATTTTAAAAGCCTCGCGAAGCATCCTTGGTAGCAGTCTGTGTTCTTTAGCGAGAATCTGTGGTTTGTCAAATCTCAGGTAGTGGTTGATCGCCTGTTGCACATGTTCACACATGTTAATAGTACCTAGTAGTAGTGTGACAGTTTCAAAATTTTGTAATAAAGTGTAAAATAAATAACGCGATAAAATCCGTATATAGTAGTTTAATTTCAATGAATAACATTTGCGTAAACAGAAGACATATTTTATATTTCAAATATCACAGGTTATAAAATGGTATTTTAACCGGTCGTATACCGCCGGCTCGCATACCAGCCGGCAGATTTGTACCCGTCGTAGGCCGGTGGCTCGCATGCGAGCCACCAAATTGGCGCCAAAACGCCGCGCGCCGCCTTCGCTTTAGCTTAAGCTAACGTAAAACCAATTTGGTGGCTCGCATGCGAGCCACCGGCCTACGACGGGTACAAATCTGCCGGCTGGTATGCGAGCCGGCGGTATACGACCGGTTAAAGTTCACATTAACATCGGTTTGGTGGATCCCACCATTCACGGAAATTTTGATATATCGAAGTCTTTTTCACAAATTCTTCGTCGTTTAAAGAAGTACAAAATAAACAATACGGTTCAGTTTCGACACTAACATATTTTCTGTGATAACTATAATACTTTTTCCACTTAAAGTACTTAGAATACTGTTCCGGATCATTGATGAGGTCATACATTTGCTTCGCTAATTCTTTGACGCTGAACACTTTGGCATTAAGATAAATCCCATCTGGCATAAACCTGAAAAGGCAAACAAACAAACACGTTACTATCTTATTTGTATTTTCAGAAATCAAAGATTACTTGATGAATATAAAAGTCAATAAAATTTACTGCAAATTTTATATATTTCTAGAGAAAAGTAATGGATACACACACTCAAAAGTACTAAACCGCGAGCAAAAAGACAGAAACTATATAAAATTTACATGATAAATAAAGGCTATATGTTAGAATTTGTTTATTTTTAGTTAAAACGGCACTAGAAGCGGTATTCATAAAGACTTTACCACTGTCTTTTTTTCAGGGTCACGTCCGACCACGCCTTTCTGTTATACACCGTATATGCGTTTTTAAATATGATATATTTACCTAGTGTAGTTAGCACTTCCATACACTATAGGCACAGCATCGTTCTGCAAAGCACGTAACAATTTTTCTGTCACATAATCTTCACTAAAAGAGTTTTCAAATGACAAATAAAAATAATACGTGTCTTTTATTATTTTATCACATTTACTTTCATCGTCGCGAGGGCATTCTAGATTACCACACCTTCCATAAACATCAAGGTCTAGCTTATACTTCTGTAGCTCTTTACGTAAATCCGCAGCATAATTTTCTCTTCTACTTCTACTGTAACAGTTTGATACGAACCACGCTGCAGCCTTCGTTTTACTTCTAAGCTGGTTCTTGAAATCAAAACTTACTGGCTCCATATCTTCTAACTTTATCCAATTCATGTTTTTATTGGGTCCTACTATATTATTATTACTATCTCTGATAGTAATGTAACCCCACCGCACTTCTGAATCCAACATATATGTCCATGTCCAGTTAAAAAATCCATCAAATCTATTTGAACAGACAGGGTAATTATCTCCAGACTCTATAGTAGCGAATGCGTATTTCTGATGCGGCAATCTCCTTGTAGGTAAGTTATGCGAATGAATAATTTGTGGCCCAGAGAAAGCTATGACATCAAATTTTGTGTAATCACCGAGATACGACCTATTAGAAGTCACAAAGCAGTTGGTATAAGGACAGTTTCTGTCAATAAATCCTTGTTGTCCCACGCCCATGTATACAAATGGGACGGTTTCTGACGACGTCCATTGTAAAATATATTTTAAATCACTTTTATTATATATTTCTTTAATTTCTTTCACTGATGCACTATTCACTAGAGTTTCATTATTTCCGACAATTATTTCTGCCCAATTTTGCTCATCTTCGCTCCATTTTATTCGATGAATTTCGTATATATTTGTTATTTTCATCCTGTTGTACATTAAAATAAATAAAGCCAGCAATATCGCAATAAGAAATAAATATTTTTTAGAACTCAGCACTCGCATTTTAACAGAATTTATGTGAATATAAACTTATACAATAATATTTACGTATTGTGCATTTACTTTGCAACTCCTATACCTGCGAACTGTACCATGACCAACTCACAATTAAGAGCTGTCATACGTCTAATCGTGATTGCTTATCGGCGTGTCTAATCTCTTTACATACAATCGAGGCATTTGTCCGTATAGCTAAAATATGTTCATTGTAGGTACTCAATCGCATACATTTTTAAGGATTGCTTGATGTTCGTGTATGATTCCTAGCCGATATTTTGCAGAATAGAATATTTTCAATTCATTTTATAGCTACACGTGCAGCTGATTCTAGAAAATGAAGTACAAAATTAGCGGTTTGCCTTTTAAGTACCTATACGCTATCTTTTATCTATTCATAGATAACAGCTTAACGACTCGTATGATCTAATTGTTTTGACTAGCTATAAGCATTATAGCCACACATATCTATACAAAGTACTTATGACTTATTTGGTGGAATTGATTGTAGAGTAGTGTTTTAGTTGTTTCTAATTGTATGCTATAACCTGGTTAGCAACAACTAAAAGTTATTATACGATATTATCCTTAGTACAATAAAAAGAGCATACAATATTGTTTAAAATGACATTACCCGCATTAATAATAATTTCTGTGTCGCGGGGGACTATATAAACACTCAAACAACGGACACGAAACACCCAGATTCAGAACAACAATTTTTGGAACACACAAATTTTTATCCCTTGTGGGGATCGAACCCACAGCACTCGGCGCGGTGGCAGTGGCAAGGCGACCACTTAAACGACTACGCCGTCCGTGCAGTCAATATAATAATAATAATAATAATAATAATAATTATCAATACTAAGAACTACAGGAAATATATCATCAAAGACCCCACAGTAACCAACGACAAATGCCGCAAGTGTCATATCCAACCAGAAACCATTCAACACATAACAGGTGCATGCACAACTCTCACACAGACAGACTACACTCACAGACACAACCAGGTAGCAAACATCATTCATCAAAAGTTAGCACTCAAACATAAACTCATACAAGACACAAACACACCCTACTACAAATACACACCACAAACTGTTTTAGAAAATCCTACACACAAACTTTACTACGACCGTGCTATACTTACCGACAGGACTGTTCACTATAATAGACCAGACATAACACTTCAGGACAAAGTTAATAAAATCACTTACCTTATTGATATAGCAGTACCCAACACACACAATTTACAAAAAACAATAGGCGAAAAGATAAGCAAATATGCAGAACTTAAAGAAGAAGTAACTAGAATTTGGAGACCAGATAAAGTTTATATAGTACCCATAGTCGTTTCCACCACGGGTGTCATACCCAACCATCTCCACCATAGCCTCAAATTAATAGACTTGAAAGACTCAACTTATATTCTACTCCAAAAAGCCGCTATCTTAAATACATGTCGAATAGTAAGAAAGTTCATGCAATTAGATGAAAATGAAATAGCACCCCATAACACCCCACCTACATAAATACACAACACATGCTACATTTACTTGGCCTAGGCCCGTAAATGCAGTCAAAACTAGCTTTTGTAAGCTAAGAAACAGAAATGTTCTTCCCAAATAATAATGTTTATTTCACCACAGTATATTTACGAGTACACAGACATGATGACATAATAAATAAAATAAAATTGTATTATTGACACACAAATTAATAATAATGTCCTCCAGACCGATTTCGGTCACGGCGACCAATCTTAACAGAGACTGGCCATCTGCGCTGGAGATTTTTTATAGTGCACAAGCGTGTGTGCACACACTAGTGCACACTCTGTTCCTTAACTCTCAAGTTTCGATGGGACGGTAATCCGACATGACCGGAGAGAGATCAGGCGCAGGACTAACGGCTTTACGTGCTTTCCGAGGCACTAGGGTATCCAACATCGCCAACCTCCTAACTCCGGGCTGTTATTGAGATTTCCTAACAGAAAACCCAATAACTTTTTGTTCACCTGACCCGGGATTCGAACCCGAGACCTCATGCACAGTAGTCGCATTCACTACCGCTGCGCCACGGAGGCAGTTAAGTCAATATTAAAGTTATATGATATAATAATTTGTTAAAATAAGCTCAAAACTATTCGTGCTCCTAGACAATATTTTTGTTTTGAGGATGGTACATACATACATCTGGTTGTAATTTCTATACTTCTAAAACTGGCAACCTGGAGTTTTCGGCAATATGAAAAATGTATATATCGATATATAAATAACTTTAAAAACAGGCAAAATAATATAAATAAATAAAGTTATACGCGTATAGTACACAAAGATATTAAAATATTTGCTTACCGAAGTGATTATATATCGACTAATATTTTTATGATGCCTATATGTAATGATAAAAATGTCACGACGTATACGTTTAAAATGTAGGTTTGAAACATGGTCCTGATTTTTTAGAAAGACCCTCTTACATAGTATACATACACAACATAACCTACTTACATACACAGATAAAATATACACACAAAAAGTACGTTATTGTAAGATCTTGATTTGACTTTTGAACTAACATTTCATGTTAACATCAACGGTAGTAATATCTCGTCAGTAGCAATTTAAGTGGATCAATTCTGGCTGCTGCTACCAACACTGGAGTCTATCATGTCTTAGAATACCAGACAGATTGTAGTGTATGGCCACCGAAGTGCTAATACGACTCAATAGGTTAAAACACTGTGTTTTTCTTTTACTATTTTAGTGACCGGGAATTGCATGCTGCATTTTTCTAAGTCGGTGTGAAATTCTGCCCATCAGAAATGTATTTTTTTTTGTAAAGCAGTTTGCATCTCAATTAACGTATTGTATTATAGCTAAATTAATAATCGAAAATCTCTAATATATACATGTTTAATTGCTACATCAGTATCTGTAAATCGACTCCATTCAACATAATTTTTTTATTTTAGTTTCCTTTCTATGAAACAAACTGCGAAGAAACGTAGTTTGTATATAATAATGAAGCTATCAAACTTTAAAAACCGCCTTAAAATCCGTTCATTTGGTTTTGTGTAAAGCATAAACATACAAACATACATTATCAAAATAAGCATAATCATGAATTAGAATGCCTTAATTAATAGACCTGAGTTCGTTTTCCAAATGTATTTAGTGTGCTGACACAGCTTTTTACAGATTTGTTAATACTAATAATATAATAGATTTCAAAATTATTTCTGTTAGCGCCTTCTTTTGTCTATAAGTATGATACAGTTACTAATTATTGTAAAGATGTTCTTGTATCTGTATCAGGCGCTCTATCTAACTGTACAATAGGTTAACATGTTAAGATAGATAAGTTGTTTGTCTGTGCTAACAGAACTTAGTTCTTTTTTTTAATTTTTAAAGCACAACTCCCGCAATCCTTATAAATCCTGTGTCGCGAGGGACTTTATAAACATTGAAACAACGGACACAAAGAACACCCAGACTCGGAATAACCATTTGCGGATCACACAATTCTTTATCCCGTGTGGGATTCGAACCCACAACACTCGGCATAGTGGTTAATCCAGTACGCCATACGTGCAGTCGAATTGTAATAATTTATGCGTTGATGATGATTGTAATTTACATAGAGTTACGTCTAGATATGTACGAAGTGATGTGTACATAGGTACACACATATTGCACCTAAAAGTATACTTATGTTTTTACCGAGGTTATTATGAAATACTACATTTGAAAATGTTACCCATTTTACGGTCGTCAAAATAGCAGACATTTCCAGTGACAAGTTGTTTTTTAATTTAAATATGATCACTCTCTAACTAGGAATAATTCCTGTGTCGCCGGGCACTTTACAAACATTCAAACGGACACAAAGAACATCCAGACTCGAATCACCTACCTATGTGTGCATCACATGATTTTTGTTCCTACGCACACTACGACGAAGTAGCAGTGACACGACCACTTAATCCGTTACGCCATCTGTGCCGTCATTAACTATAATATACATACGTCATTTACTATACTTTCAAGGTGCCTTAACGAAATTGTTTTATGTACGATATTTGCAATAATTATTTCAGTTAGGCATTAGTTTTTGTGTTATAGTTTGATCGAAACCGCTGTAACGCGCCTTAGGTATGCGCGAGGCGATACGGGGCGGAGTATCGGCCGCACCGTTCCATCAGTCTGCCTAGTGTCTTATCTATGACTCTGCTGTCAACGCTCACGGCGGTAGCTAGCGTTGTTTATACCGGACTGTCTATGTCAGACGCACATGAGATAAATATACAAAGATGGGTCGTGCGTTATCTCGTGATATCATGACCGTCATTTTTAAAGTGGCCGAATATTTTAAGAAAAGAAAAGCACACAAAGAAAGTTTTGAATATAAAAGTGATACGAATATCGCCAAAATCGTGGCAGAGGCTACGGGGTACTGCAAAAAAAACCGTAAGAATAGAATAAAAGTGGGCAATTAATCAACTGAAAATTTGGGCCGATTAAAATTTAATTCGCCAAAAAACCAAAAGTTAAAAAGGAAAAACATGTTGTTGATGATTTTGATTTTGGAGTTATCAGAAAAAAAAATCTTCCGATTTACGAATTTAAAAAAAGAGTGCCAGGTGTCCATAAGTTACTATCAAGTTTGAAACAAGATGACATATTAAATTGTGGACGCGAGAATTTCTAAAAAACCTTTTACACACAATGGGTTACTATTTCCAAAATGCAAATCGAAGAGACATCTTCTTATAGAGCAGCCTAATATTACAGTGTGGTGGGAAAAATACTTGACACAAATCAGAAATTACTTACATATATACATAGATTCACGCCTGTTTCCCAGAGGGGTAGGCAGAGACAACAGATTTCCATTTGCTACGATCCTGACACACTTCTCTGGCTTCACTAACTTTCATCACATTCTTCATACACGCCCGTCGGTTCAAAGTGCTCTTAACCTGGCCTTTGTCCAGAACGCCTCCAATCTGATCGAGAAACGTTCGCCTAGGTCTTCCTCTTGCGACTGTTCCATTCACGCTAGCCTTATAAACTTTCTTAGTCAGTCTTTCCTCGTCCATTCTTTCTACATGCCCAAACCAGCTTAACATACCCTTTTCTATTCCTGTCACTATATCCACTTTCATGTCGCATCTCTCTCTAATCACACTATTCCTTATTCTATCTTTCAGAGACACACCACATATATTTCGAAGCGCTCTCATTTTCACAGCACTTATTCTGCTCTCATGCTTCTTCTGCCATACCCAACTTTCACTTCCATACATAAGTGTGGGCACTAATAGTCCTCTATGAACAGCCAAACGTGCCTTTTCGGATACATTTCGGCTGTTCATAAAAACGCGTAGAGCTCCATTCACTTTGTTGCCAGCAATCGTTCTCCTTTCAATATCTCCCTCATGTTTACCATCCCTTGTAAACAAAGTACCCAAATATATAAACTCTTTCACTAGCTCCACTTTTTCTCCATCAATCATAATATTACACATCGTCACGCACTCTTATGGTTTAAGATATTTAAGATATTTATTTCTCAAAAGAACACAATATTCATTTATCTGAGAAACACGAGTTAAATATATGTAGTTATACTAAGAAATACAAGTGCCAGAGCGGCTCATCAGTACAACTGAAAAAAAAATATTACACCTTGTTTTTGTAACTTAAATAATGTTCTAATGACTAAATAATCATTATTGAGGGTAGCAACTACAAAACAAAAGCCAGTCGGACCCGCGCGTTCTCAGAATCACTCTGTTAGTCGTAAACAACTATGACCATATTACGTGTTTGAAAGCAATTGCTATCCTATTTCTATCTATAATCTATTATGGTGAGGTGTTTTTTATATTTTATTTTTTTATTTGTTTTGTTGTTTTATGCATGCTACAAGTTATTTATTAGTTGCTTTATTTTAATGTTTACGCGTGTATGATATTTTGGGTTTTATTGGTGTAACTGTGTAGTTAGATACATACATAATAGATAACCTTTAATTCTGTTTTTATGAATTGGGTAGGTAAGTACTGAATACGTTTACTTAATAAAAGGTTTAAAACCTTTTCTTAAGTAAATGTAATATTATGATATTAATTTAGTTTTTTTTTAATTTTTATTTTATTTTATTATTGAGTTATTCGTTTGAATGTAGTATTTGAGTTTCTTTTTAAATAAAGCCATCGATTGAATTTCTTTTATATCGTTCGGAAGTTTATTATAAAGTTGAGCCCCTTCGTATTTAATATTTCTTAAGCCATAGTTGGTCCGCGGTACAGGGAGACATAGATTATTGGCATTTCTCATCATACGGTGCTGATGTTATTTGAGTATGGATATTTCTTGTTATTATTTTTCTTATGAGAATACATGTGTTGTATTTGTATAGCTGTGTAATTGACATTATTTTGGTATTATTGTAAACAATGTTTGTTTTCGTTAAATAATTCATATGGAATAGTAATTTTACTAATTTTTTTTGGGTGACTTGTAGATCTTATAGGTTGGTTTTAGATGCCGAACCCCATAGCTCAATTAAATAAGATAGGTGAGATTGTATTAGTGAATTGTCTATGATGTAGCTCACAGACTTAGGAAAACATCGCACTATGCCTCTGAGTATGCCTAATAAACTGGATAGCTTTTTTGTATTATATAAATGTGTGGTTTCCAGGTGAGGTGACTATCAAGTACTAGGCCAAGATATTTTTCGGAATTCACCTTTGTTAACGATACGCCATTTATGATTAGCGGTTGAAAATGCGGTATGTGTTTGTTTTTTGCACTTAAAAATTATGTACTTTGTCTATGCTACATTGATAGTTAGTAGGTTGTAATGAAACCATGTATTTAAGATGTTTAAATCCTCTTGTGCTTGTTTTACAATTTGTTGGATGACTTTGCCAAAGTATAGAATACTGGTATCGTCGGCGTATAAGGTTACATCTCCTGATAGATTCAAGTCGTTGATGCTATTAATATAAATGAGGAAAAGCAGAGGGCCGAGAATGGAACCTTGTGGTACCCCGTATGTAATAGATTCAGGTTTACTAAGAATATTGTTAATTTAAACGATTCCTTTTCAAATACCATTACTTTCGTCTTGCTTACATTTATTTTTATTCCTTTACTCTCAAAAGCACCATGCATAATAGTTACCATCGCTTGCAACTCTTCTGCTGATGACGCAAGTATTACTTGGTCATCGGCATAAAGCAGACATTTGACTAGTAACTCATTCATTCTTAATCCCCATTCATAATCTTTTAAACAATTGTCCATGTATAGGTTAATCCTTTTCCAGATCCACGAATGCGCATAGACCTTTTGACCTTTGGCCAAAACTCTCTCGGCTATGCTCCGTAAGGAAAAATCAGAAATTACAGAACGCAAAACCGCAGCATATATTTCCTTGATGAAACATACATTAACGCCAGTCACCATGTCAGCAAATGTCGACAATCATCGTCCGAACCTGAAATTCACGCTGATATCGGAAAAGGACAGCGTTTGGTAATTCTTCAAGCTGGATGTCGAAATGTCTTGGTTGATGGTGCATTGACGATATTCAAATCAGATGCTAAGACCGGCAACTATCATGGAGATGAACGGGCCGTCTACTTTTTATAAGTAATTAGATGAAAATTTAAAAGATAAGTTGCTGCCGAATTCTGTAGCTGTCATAGACAACGCGTCTTACCACAGCGTTCAGGTTGACAAGAAGCCAACCATAGCAAGCCTCAAAACTGAAATGCAGAACTGGTTACGGCGCCACAGTGTTGAATTTTCGGAAACTATGACAAAAGCTCAACTACAACTTCTTATCGATAATACACAAAAAGAGCCCATGTACAGAATTGATGCACTTCTGAAAGCCCATGGACACACTGTTCTACGTTTACCGCCGTACCATCCAGGTTTGAATCCCATAGAGTTAGTCTGGGCTGATATTAAAAACAACATAGCCCAAAACCATATTAACTCTTCTCTAGATGAAAAGATAAACTTATTTAATAATTGTTATCGGAGTTCACAGCGGCAAAATGGCAAATGAAAATAATTACTGGGATCGCGATAGTAGATTTGATAATATTATCGAACCATTAATAATAAATTTGCAGAACGACTCTGATTCAAGTTCCGATGGCGAAACGGAAGATGAAGTTGAAGCAGAATCTATGTCCGAATAAACATATTATCCGCCTTGATCGCAGACAGAGTGTATAGGTTGTCTGAGCCTTCATTTTGACATGTTTCAATTGAACTAAAATGCTTGTGTGCAATTGTTGCAATTATCATGTTATATCCCACTACCGCCGTCCCGCGCGGTTTCACCCATGTTTATGATTACTGCCCCTCTACCGTGACTTGTAGCGTGACGTTATATAGCCGATGTTACTTTAGAATAAAGCAACTATCTAATGGTGTAAGAATTCATTACAAACATAAATACAAATCTTTTCACTTTATAATATTAGTATACATATAGATATAACTATTGGATTGAGATAAGATATCTTGGGTGATATATTGAAAATAAACAACACTTTGGGTCTGTCTATAACTAATAAATATATAAGGTTAACAAAACAAAATGCCAAAATTTAAAACACAATATACTTGAATATTTGGCAAATACAAATGTAACGCTTTAATAAAATAACTATTATAAAACGGTTAAATACACTTATTATTGGTATTCCACCACTCTATAAAATTAGGATACACACTTATATTTTTAAATTGATTTTCGTCGTAGATCATGGAACACAATTTGCAATAGGGGTCAGTTTCGGGCGATTCATCCACGTAGTGATAAGAATAATGATTAAGCCATTTGAAATAACTGTAATATTTCTCTTTATCTTCGATTAGCTCCACTATTGTCTTCGCCAATTCTGCAATCGATAATTTACGAGCGTCCAAGTATATGCCGTCTGGCATAAACCTACGGAAAAATAAATAAAAATGAGCAATTTAATCTAGAATCTTTTGAAAGTCCTAAATTTCGTAATGTATTAAATATTTGCTACATAACGGTTACTGCATTACACGGTTATAAAACACTAAGTATACCTGAATTTCTCAGACAACAATGAGTAATAACGTAGGTATATGAACAAAGACAAGACACATGTAAACAAATATATGGCAAATGAAAATTCCGGAAAAATCCAAATAACTAAATTTATCACTTTATTATTTTACATAATAATGTACTTAAATGAGTTAAAATTAGCAATGTTCCTACAGTGAAAAGGATAAATAGTAATATTTGGTTATTATATTACACACATCAAGAGTGTCTAGGTAAGTACATTTCTAAATATAAAAATATCAAATTAATATTTGTAAAATTTAGTCTTCCAGACTAGCTTTTTACTTTAATTCCTATGTTTAAGTTATTAAATTATCCCTATATTTCGTAAAAATTAATAAAATTTGAAATATTTTGCAAATTGCGACAAATTAACCCAAGTTAATGTCTTCAAGTAAATGGAAAAAATAGGCTAAAATAAGGACCCTTTATAATTTTTATTTTAAGGATTAAAAAGTTAATTGTCTGTGTTTTACACCATCTGTGTTGACAAGAATAACACAATCACAGCGATTTGGCATGCTTAAAATCAGTTCATCAAAATCACTTGAGGAATGGCCGCCCACGTTCTTTCTAACAAGTCAAGAAGTTGTTGTGGGGTATGTACAGCATCCATACTCGGCAGACCTCTTCTTTAGAGTATATCCCATGCGTGTTCAATTGGGTTGAGGTCTGGAGATTGAGCAGGCCTCGGCAGCATGTTGATACGAGCATCGGCAAGAGTACGTGTTACGACTCTAGCTGTGTGTGGACGAGCATAATTGTCATGCATTAGTCGAAATTAATCATTCAACGAGTATCGCAAAGGGATGATCACGCCTGAAACAATCCTCTCCGCATAAATCTGAGCATTGAGGATGCCCCAGATCCGAGAGAAATCGGTTCTTCCACCGATCCAAATACCGGCCCAATACAATATTGTTCCACCTCCATGTTTTTTAATATTTTTATTTTTTTAATTTTAACGGAAGGTAGCAACCAAGCCTACGTCTCACCTGATGGTAAGTGGTCACCGTAGCCTAAGGACGCCTGCGACACCAGAGACATCACTTACACGTTGCCGACCGAAAAGGAAGTGGGAAGGAGAAGGAGCGCGAAGGGAGAAAGAGGGTGATTGGGCCTCCGGCACTCTCACGCACCGAACGAAATACAACAGTAGGAATACTGCTAATTTACGTCGATATTCTGTTAGAGGGTAGTCCTTCCCCGGACGAGCCGGCCCATCATGCTGAAATCAGCGAGGCTCTACTACTCAAATGATGTACTCAAACTTCCTGACAAAATTTCAAACTTTCTTGACGCCCATTGTCCTCCAAATCCGAGTACATCTTGTATCTGGTCTCACACTGAAACAAGATTCATCGGAAAAGCAAACACAACGCCAGTCTTTTTCCTCCCAATTTCTGTGTTCGCGAGCTTATCGCTAACGGGACCTACGATTGCAGCGTACTATAGGTGGAACCCTCAGCGGCCTTTGGGAACGCAGACCCACTTCACGTTAACGATTTCGGATGGTTTGGTCGCTTATCAGCAAGCCTGAAGAGCTGTGGAGCCGCGTAGCAAACATCATGGTGGTCATGTTACGATTCCGTCGAGCAGTATTTTGTATTTACCGGTCCTGTCTGCGAGTGGTGATGTGAGATCGTCCGCCATGTCGCTCGGCCACGCTGCCCGTTATACGATAGCGTGTCCAGAGACGACTTATAACGCTGTGTAGTGCCAGGAGCGACAGCCACAGTACGTTGCCTGGAACCAGCTTGCAACATTCCGACGGCTCTCATCATCTCTTCTCGTGATGATGTCTTCGCTCCATATTGACGCAGTTTTTTTTTGGTACCGATGCAGAAATTGTCATGGTCTTATAAAAACGCAATCACACATTTTTATAGAAATTCTGATTGACAGTTGATTTTTTATTTTTTATCGAAATATAAGAAAATATTTTTTCAAATAGTTAAATTCACTAAAAAGGACTTATTACAATAAAAAAAGTTAAAATAATAGTCCTCAATTGCGGTAAGCGTCTTAAACGTATTTGATCCCTAGACTCTTTTGATGTGTGTATATATTATATTAAGTAAAGTAAAACCTTGTATAGTTGGCACCGCCAAAGACGACAGGCACCGTGTAGTGTTGCAAAGCATGAAGCAACTTCTCAGTCACGTAGTCTTCACTTAATGAGTTCTCGAAAGACAAGTAGAAATAGTAATCCGTTTCCAACATCTTCAAGCAAGTCTTCATTTTGTTTCTCGCACACTGCTCTGTGCCACAACGTCCGTATATATCTATCGTATAATTATATTTATCCAATTCATGGACGAGTTCAGTAGCGACTATTTCTCGTTTACTTGGTGTGTCACAATGTGATACAAACCAAGCAGCTGCATGTTTCTTTGTACTCAATTTTTTCTTTAGAGCTTCATCAATCGGCGTCATTTCTTCAATTTTCATCCACTGCATTTCTACTGTAGGACCTATTATTACTTTATCTTTGTTTCTGATACTTATATATTTATACTCTTCATCAGAATTTAATTTGTAAGACCACGTCCAGTTAAAAAAGTCATTAAGTCTTTTATTGCAAAGCGGGTAGTTATCTGCCGATTCCATGCTAGCAAAAACATATTTCTGAAATGGCGCCCGTAGCTTTGGCAAATCATAAGTGTTAATATTAGGGCCATGAAATACAATTACATCGAAACTCGTTATATTATCAAAGTAAAGTCTGTCAGATGATACGTAACATTTGCTGAAAGAACAGTTTCTTTCTTCGACCGTTTCTAGACCTTCTCCCAAATTTATTATTGGATCTATGTCCGGATTAGTCCACACTAGAACATATTTCATATTCGATTCAAATGCAAGCTCAAATTTGTCATCGATTTCCGAATATACAAGGTTCTGTGGTTCGTAATAATAATTATATTCAGACCTCTTCAAAATGATAACAAATGCAGTTACAATACACCAAATTATACAATAAAATTTTATCGTCTTTTTTACACTGGTTACAGTCATTGTATGTAATATAAATTGTTTATTTGTTCTAAGAAATAAATTAAATACGAATTTTTGTATGTATTAATATCCCATAGGTACAGCACTCCTATAATCTTCTGATTATTGAACCATGACACTGGTATGCACAGAATGATTACTTCATAACATTCAGTCAACTGAAGCCTATTTTACGATTGCACCATTGTTTCTTTGAATATATTAGCTTTTTCATGTCCACTGTATATTAATAATATTGGGTATACATCGTCACCACAAATTATTATGTACTATTGATAAATAACTTTTCATGAATTCTACAAAATAAATTTAGTAATAACCAAAGATAATTCCAGCACACAACAAAGTAACACGATATGTCAAAGAAATGTTAGCAAGGAGATTGTAAAGGTTCGTAACTATTAACACTGACTTGCTTTATGATCTTGTTATTTACTTTTGATAAGCAAGCACAGCTATATAAATAACTCCGTTAGTTCACTCTCATGCCTATATTGATCCATTTACTATCGTCTAGCAGTGTTGCCGTAATGTTTGATTGAGAAAATAACGGTCTATTACAGAACTAGTTAAGAGAAGATTACTCGCAATGTAGAAGTTATCTGCGTATGCTACGGCTTTCTGATTAGATTTGTATGTAGGGTATTCTATACTATTAGTGGTACTTAACACTATTCTTCCTTTTATAATCTCAGCCGACAGACGTCCACTGCTGGACATACGATAACTATTATTTATAAGTATAGGTAACCCAACATAATATATTGTTGTAAAATCAATTAAATTTTCATTCGTATAAATGCCACATATTACAAACTTAAATTTCCTGAAACCAGTTAATATGCTAGGATGGTATCAACAAAATTAAACAGGAAGCCTTTTATGATAGCACTCATTATCCAAATTCACGAAGGGGCACCGTAAATTCTATTATACCAACGGTGATAGCTTAAATTGCAAAAGATGGCTCGGTACTCGGTGTATTTACTGTATCATGAACTTTGTTAACAACTGTGTTTACAAATAATGGACATAAAGAATGCCTACCCAACACAGTGGGTATTGGGTATTCTTTCTTGCTCTCATATTATAATGAAATATAAGTTTTCAAACTACAAAATACAAACCGTATTATCTGGGCCTATGCGCAAAAATGATTAAATGACTGAAAGTAGTTTAATGTTTACGTGTATAACTCATAAATCACTAACGTAGTAAAATAGTAAAAGGATAGTGTTAAGTTCTTGCCCCACCAAAGCACTAAACTGTCTGGAGACGCTATTTTCAGGCGACGTTAAACTTACTCATATTCGTGGCAATAAGAGTAAAAGTACTGTCGGTCGCCAATAATTCCGTAACAGTAGAACGAGTCGGCACGTTTTAAGGAGCAGTAAACTACCAATATCCTATAATGGACATACTCTTAACACATTGAACGCCATGACGGTCGTAAATAGGCGTGAATATTTCATTTTTAACCGATTTCAAAAAAGGAGGAGGTTTCTGAATTCGAATGTATATATATATTTTTTATGTGTGTTCGTGGATAACTTCGTCGTTTATGGACCGATTTTGATAATTCTTGTTTTATTTGAAAGCTGGAGCTTTCTTTTTGGTCCCATTTTGATCAAGATCTGGTAGTGTTATTCGTTTTCGAGTTATCCCTAATAATGCGTATTTGGCTACATTGATGATGTTCTCATTTTTGGCAAGAACAAAATAAACAACAATGTAGGATGGTTTGGTACCTTCGTAGTTTTTCGACGTAGCCCTATTCTAATTTGGTGATGTTCTGATGAAGATCTTCGGTTTTATAACGGAATTCTTTGATAAATGAGGTATACACAAAAAACTTAATAACAAAATGATTTCTAAAATACAACTTTTAATATGACGCCGAAGCCATTAGGCACTGGAACCCCGGAATAAAACATTTTATCCCAACCGTATTTGGAATTATCATGAGATGCACTATGCCAAAAATGATTTAAACGGTATACCGTTTAAAACATTTTTCATGTAAGCCCCCATTTTTGAAAGCCTATTTTTGCGCTCTTCACAAGTCTCTTTTGAAATGGCCCTGGAGGTAGATTTCTTATCATGAGATAAGCGTTTCTCCCTTTCTTCGTTTGTCTCATTTAAAAGGCACTTGTCTCATATTATTATGAGCAGCGCGTTTAGTAGGTGTACCCATATTCAGACAAATTAAATCAGTTATCAAACTTCAGATTCACTAAAGACCGAGAAATAAATAAAATTTTAACAAAATAAAACCGCTTAAAAAAAGCATATTTTAGAACAAAAAATGCACTAGAAAGTAAAAATGTATTGCGTACTCTTGTAAATAATTAAATTATTGTTATTTTTGGCATCGGTATCAGCCAATGTAGGTTTGTAACTACTTAAACATGAGATGTCTTACTATATTATAACATAATATTGGCAATTACACACATAGACGCAGCACGCGGCGCGGGCGCTGCTTTTTAGTGCATTTTTTGTTTTAGAATATTACTTTTAGAAGTCGTTTTTTTTTTTGTTAAAATTGTGTTATTTATTATACATACTTTACCAGAAAACTGGAGTCTTAGACACGGCGTCAAAAACATTGAAAGTGCAAAATCTCAGAATTCCTAAACCATCTTCCATTCATAAAATTTTTTTTTCTTTTGGGTTTGCTTTGACGCATACCCCTCCGCGGGGGTGGGCGGAGGGGTTATGTCGGACTCACCGGGGTAAACGAAAGATGTTGAAATGATGAAAATGGACCTCACGGTATACCGACTAAACCTACAACGGTGTTCCTCGACAAAACCACTATCGACGGGGCCGCGCGAATCACTTGCTCGGTCACGACCCGCTGACGTTTCGGCTCGTATGGATACCCCCTCCCCGAGGGGGGGGAATGGTGGTTATGTAAAACTCTCCGCCCCTGAAGGGGGTCGGTATACACACTAAAAACCTGGGGTAGCAGTCCCTCCGCCGACGGAGTGGGGCGGGATGGGGTCGCGTTAGCAATCACCATCCCGCCCCGGCGGTTGGCCCGGCTGATGGTGACCGGGCCTCAGCACCCGTGGAGGGAAGGCCTTGCTCACCAAGGCCATCCCCCAGACGTGTGGGGCCGTGCAAGCCGGTAGAGAGTCCCCCGACTCTGTACCAGTGACCCCACTATACAGGAGCGAAAAGGCGGGCAAATCGCCTCCTTCTCGCTCCCGTCCATCTGCGACGGAGAGGGTCAGCGAGGAGGTTGTTCTCCCTGACCCTCTCCGCGTCTCCTTCTGCGCCATGACAGCTTCGTAGAAGGAGACCACTGCCTGCCACGACCTCTCGCCGCCGAGCATGGCGTTGATCACGCTCGGCAGGGAGAGATCTCCACCTATTATGGCCGAAAGCGTGTGCCGCTGCGGCCCCCACGCGGCACACGCCTCCAGCGTGTGGAACGCCGTGTCTTCCGGCGCCCCACACTCGTGGCAGGCCGGGGTCGCCTCCCGTCTCGCGATCAGGTGCAAATACTTTCCGAAACATCCGTGCCCGGAAAGCACCTGCACCAGTCGGAAGGTCGCCGCCCTATCCACCCCCGGAGGACCGGGTGAATGGCCTCCACCTCCTCCCACCCCGGGGGCCCCCCGGGGGCCCCCCGCGGGACCTCCTCGCCGCCACGAAGTGGTAAACTTCGGTGAGGAGCTTGTAGCTCCCAGGGGGGGTGCTGACACCGGGGCGTCCAGGACACCGTCCGGTAACCGCGTATGGCCCTCATCGCGACGACCCGCACACAAAGATACCTACCCTATAGGCACTCACACAACCCTACTGTCCTCCCCTAGAGAGAAGATGGACTCGACACAGAGGCGCGCGTGGGAACACGCACGCCGCCTCTCGGACCTGGTGCTGATCGGATGGTGGGTAGGCCTACGAAGCCCGCCACCCCCAGGTTAAACCTCAGGGTGGCTGGAGGTCGTGTCGCCCCCTCCGGCGCCCGGCTCTGCGGTTGGGGAGAGGTTTTAAGCGCTCCCTCTCCCGCTTCACCGCACCTTTACCACCACGCCACCTTCCTCACAGAAGGAGGCGACAGCGTTCCATGACCTCTGAACTACGGCTGGGAGCGAAAGGGTAACCAATCCGACTGCCGCAATCAAATCACGGCGCTGCGATGCCCAGGCGGGGCAATCCGCCAAAGTGAGCACCGCCGTGTCCTCAACAACGTCGCGGCAGTCGCCACAGTGGTGACAACCGGGCGTCTCTTGCCGGCTTATACTACACAGGAACTGGCCAAAACAACCGTGGCCAGTCATTACCTGTGTCAGCCGGAAGGTGAGGGCGCCATGCCGCCTCTCCAGCCACTCCTCAAACACAGGACTTACCGCCACGATCGTGGCGTGCTCGGCACTGGGATGCACAAGTCGCTCCTTCCAATTCGCCACTAGGACCTGGCGGAGCTCGGACCTTGCCGCCTCGAGAGCGTGAAGAGCTGGTCCTTGGCCTGAGCTAGCGCCTCCCGGCACCAACGATAAAGCGACACCAGGAGCGCCGTTTCCAGGTCCCATGGCATCGATCCGGCGAGGAGGCTCGCAGCCTTGAACGAGATCGTGCGGTAACCTCTTATCAACCTGACGGCCATGGCGCGCTGTGGCGCAGGAAGTGCCGAAATGTTACAGGCCGTCAGGTTGTCCGCCCAAACTGGGGCCCCGTACAGAGCCATGGACAGCATGACCCCCTCGTAGAGCCGGCAGTAGGTGCCTGGCCCCCTTAGGTTGGGCAGCAAACGTGCGAGCGCACCTGCAGTGCCCAGAAGCCTGGGGGCCAGACGACGAAAATGGGCTAAAAGTCCCATCGGCTGTCCCCAGACCAGGCCCAGGCCTGAACGATGGAGGCTTCCAGGAGGACCTATTGATGATTTAGCTTCCTTAAAGCCCAATGCGGACCGCCCCCAATCGGGGCCCTTGGGGCTGGGGGTCGAAGGTCTAGGCGGAGACGTCGATGGTCCGACAATGTCTCCACCTCCTTGGGCCTAGTATGCTGAATTTTCCCTTTACAAAGCAAACAAGGAATAAGGATATTTTGAAATTACCAAAGGACAGGAGGTGCGTCTACAGTAAAAAAAAAATTGCGAGTTTTAGTATAGACAGTCAAGTATTGGATATAATACCTCACATCTTTGGTTAAAGACAAATCACCATTATCTTCTTATCATTACAGCTGACTTATCGATGCTTATGAGAACATTACTTTGAGTTTATGACTATGAATTCAATCAAAGACCAAGTAGATTAGTGATTTATAAGGGCTTATCTGACAGTAACTACTGAAATTCTCGATTTGCCAGGAGAGGTATGCAGACGCCTAAGAATTGCCATTTTCTCATGCATATCTTCTTTAGATCACTTTCATTACATTCTACATATACGCTCGTTGATTTAGGGAATCTTAACCTGGCCTTCCTTTAGAATGTGTTTAATATGGTCATAAAATATTTGCTTAGTTCCTTTTAACACTGTCGTGTGTTTCATTTAAATTTGTCTTATACGGTTTATTAATGAAAAATATAATATTTAAAAAAAGACTAAGATTGATCACAATCTTAGTCTTTCTTTTTTTAAATATTAGTTATTTTCTTAACTTTTCTGTTTTGTAAATATGGATACACTTAAATAATAAATAAATAATTTTTCGATTAAAGTTCTGCTTGATTCATATATAATCAAAAATATTATCAACCGCCACCGAAGAAAATCGTATGACATTTTACCCTCAAATTGAATAGATTGATATTTGACTCAAAACATACCACATATTTAGTCAACTTGAAAGTTGGTGACCTACTTATTGTTTATGCTGTATTGTCCCTACTGCACTGTTATCATGTAATTACCTATTTAAAATAAAATTCTCATTTTTGCCAGTTCTTACTTGGAGTGCGCATCCTTCCGTATAATTTTCTTTTATACGGAAGGACGCGTAAGTACCAAGAACAATTTCCTTTTACGTTTTTTTTTTATTTCACACTAGGCTTTCCCGCATCTTTACTCCCTTGTCCTAAAAATCTAGATAAATATATATAATATATATATAATAGATATATATATATAATAGATCTAGACCAAAGAAAATGTTTGGTTTCCTTGATTGCAAAAATTGGTTAGGATATGTAAATGATTTTTGCTGACCTTCAACATTATTATGCTTCCTTATGTATGTGACATTTAAGTATTTTAAAATAAGATATGAAGATATTATTAAACCGAAATGATTCACATTCTTGTGTGCTTATAAATATTTTACTACACTCCAACCAACAATATGAACTATACGGGTGGACCACGGGCAATAGAGGCGTTCTTACTTTTCAAAATGAGCGATCCGGCGCTTTCTAATACCAACGATGATAGATCCAATATTTTAAGCTACAACATTATACACTCGCAAGTTACTGTACCAAACATAAAAAGTTCCCTAGCCTAGCAGTTCCCACGTAATCACGATCGATGAATCGCTCAAGAACTCATATTGATACCACGGAACTACCAAAACAGTATTTTATTAGCTTCGTAGTCAGATTATCGTCTAGGTTTACCTAGATAAATTGAGGGCATCACAAAATATAAACGCCTACCGAAATATATCTGCACTGTGTCCTTTTGTGTCTCGTACATATTTATGTAAGGATACTAATTTATAACAATGTTACTTATAATGAATTTGCCTACTGATGGCGTAGTGGCTTAAGTGATAGACCTTCACACGAGACAAAAATCGTGTGATCCACCAATAGTTTTTCCGAGCCTGGATGCTATTTGTGTTCGTTGTTTGCAAACGTAAAGTCCCCCGCGACATAGGAGTTATTCATAGTGCGGCGTTATCTCGTAAAAAAGGAAAGCAAGAAAGAAAATATTTCTGAAAGTTATCCTAATTATAATATATCCAATTGTTAATAAAAATGTGTAATACAGGCTTCTCAAGCCATCGCAAACACACGCCTTGTCCCATTGGTGTCCCACTCCTTCTAACTGTCCGAGACCTGTAATAATTTAGACTCCCTAATCAAGTTGCAGTAGCAAACGTACGTTCTGACTAAAAGACAGGATAACCGATTCTGTTCTCTCTTTTCTTATGGTAGGCTCTGTTATGTAGCAACGTCGACTAGATCTGCTATTGGCTGGTCTGCTACGACTATTCGTAGCAGACCAGCCAACGAAATTTAGTCTTAATAAGTAAGTCCTAACTTTAGCAGTGATTCTATGACCACTGTTATCATTCTGAATCTATCGGAACATAATGCATAATTAGAAAACAAAGGTAACTTTTGTTTTACGACCATTACCAACTAAAATGTTGGCTTGACTTCACCTATCAATGTAGGCAGATAATATTTTAAGAAGCTCAGTCTGGGAACCTCTGAATAGACCAACTCAAAGAGCATTGTATGGCGCTTGTTTGATTACATGAGATCTTTGAAAGGAACACTTGTAATGATTAATCAATCTTGGACATTTATAATACCTATAGCACATACTTCGAAATATCTGTACCTAATGTCTGCATAATCGAGATGTTATAGAGATCTTACCAACAATTTTCAGTCTTAACAATTGATCTTGTGATACCGGCGATTGAGCAACTTCGTCGAATCAGATGCGCACGAGACAAAACAGACAAAATAACAACACGAAGCGATTATACAATTCCCCCTTTAGGAACAATATGTCATTGTTAAGATCACTTATCTCTCTCAACACGGTAGTTATCTCTATATTCAAGGCAATTATAAACATTTTTCTTTGATACTTGTTGTTTGAACTTCTATGTTTACAAGCTTTATATTATTTCGCCCATCGGCGTCCGGACGCCGGGTATCTTGACGCATAAGCGGGCAGGTAAAAAAATACATCGTTAAAAATAAAAACTACTATAATTATAATAGCAACAATAATTTAATGGCACAATTTAATAAACACCGAGGCTTTTTTTAGGACAGCCTTCTAAATATTTATTTATTTTTAATTTTTTTTATTTATTTATTTACACAAATACATATCTAGACACTATCTCCTGCCAAACTGCATTATAGTTTGTCGGCGGTATTCTCGTGGATACATAAACATCTATATACATATATATATATACATATACCTACTAGGTAGATTAAATACAAACAATTAATTAACAATTAACAATCATCTAGCCGGCCGGGCCGACATGCCCGCGCGGCGAAACCCCGCTACCGCACAGCGGCTCGGAGCAGCGCACCGGAACGAGACATAACCATGTGTACACAGCTCCATCTCGCTCCAGCGCGGCGCGACAGGCAACGCTGGCTGGCTCCACCGCGCCGTTCATGTCAGTCCGCAACCAATGTTACGCTAAGGACATATTATATCTAAATAATGTTTAGACAATATGTTTTTAAAACAGTTTTTAGACAAATCACCAGTAGTTGCTTTTGGTGGCAACTCATTTAACAAAGTCGAGATTAGCCATCTCTTCGTCCGCCTGGCCAAAATAATTTGCAGCTTTAGGCACCACATAATCTTTAATAGCCAAAGACTGCCAAAGCAAGCCAAAATAGTTGTTTATTTTGACGAGTTGTATGTTCGTTTATGTAGATATGTGTTATATCATTATTCTTATATAGCATGTGGTTTGTAAGCTGAGATTTTCTACTTTAAACCATTGCACTTTTGCTGTTTTCATGCGAACCGAGACAATTATTGGCCGCACTTCTTTTTTTTCGGAATCTACCCTCCAAGCATTTTCAATCGCAGTTTTATCTAAGTTTAAGATCTCGGCACACTTTTTCACCACTTCAATAGTATTTTCTCCTTCTTGCATCTTTAGATTCATTAATTCAATGTTTTTGTCCAATTCCTTTTGTTCTAAATATCCAATTCGCTCTTCACGTGCTTTGTTGTTTTTATCCAGATTAATATTTCTCTGTATTAAGTTCTTGTATTTATTTTCCAATCTTATGTTTTTATCAATCGTTTCTTTTTATTATGTCTCCAGATCATCATACTGGTCCGCTAGATAGGTAAGGGATTTTTCAAGCTCAGCATTGGCTTTTTTAAGATCGCCTATTTGAGTTTTAATATCCGAGACGTCTTTTTGTAGTAGTAAAAATCGTGAGTCATGCTCCTCTTTCATTGATGTCATGAGAGTATTCGTTGCTTTTATCTCCTTTTACATAGCTTTGAGCATTACATGTACACTATCAGAAGAACAGCATAATTTTAAGTTCTTGAGAGATAGAAAAATCGCTGTCTGATTCCTTATTGCGTTTCTTCTTAGCCTGTCCCGTCCCGATCCAGCCTGATAAAGATGTTTGTTTTCATTTAAAATCCGAGGCCGGTTTGTCAGAAGAATGGGATTTCTCTCTTTCCAGATTTTTAGTAGGAGTACGTGACACCTTCGGCATTGTTGCTCCTTAATCGAATTAATATCAATCCTATAGCTCGCAAGTATTAATCGTAGTACACACAAATAACTGGCACATATTTTTATTAACCGGTATACCTAACACTCGACACAAGCGACGCGTCACGTCCGCTCACGCAGCCCACGAGAATGTGTGTGCAAAATAATTTATGACGTTTTGTTTCACTGTTTGTGCGGGCATACTATACCGCTATATCCTTTATTTTGATATATAAAGATCTACGATGTATTGGCTATGATAATAATGACATATCACTTAGAGTCTCTCCATCATTACAAATCCCAAATTGTAAAGTTCAAGCCAAAGTTGAATGTCAACTGTGTCAATAACACAAAGTTTGAATATTAAAATATATAGCTAATGCTCCGCAACGGCGTCGAAGGCTTGTCTATAATAACATGATATGAAATCAAACAATGTTTGCTTAAACAAAAGTAGCAAGAGCTTCATCTGCCGCTAGTTTTACAGGTAATTGAGAGTTCCACCAATGTCGAAAATATTTATGATAATCTAACCTACTTTCATTATTGGCCACAACTTTTATTTTCTCATTAACCTTACTACAAAACTTACAATAATAATTTGTCTCAATACTTTCTAATGCGTTATGATAAGAATAGTGATTTCTCCATTTAAAGAATTCGTAGTATGTTTCATTGTCATTAATGGCCTCAAACATTTGTAATGCAACTTTTTCAACATCAAGTTGTAATGCATCTATATAAGCGCCATCTGGCATGAATCTGTAAATTTAAAATACATAATTTATTAATGCAGTTGTCGTATTTTATTTGCGCTTAAATTTAGCAAACCTGAACCTAAATTGCATGCGAAAGATACTATACTTTTACATAGAAATAATATAAATGATTATATTATATATAAATGTTATTTATATTGTTTGTATTATATATGGTTTTATAACCGTGAGACACTAAAGGACCCAGTTGAAAACCAGCGTCAGGCTTTCGTCTGACACATGCTGAACCGGGCACTGTTCTTTTTTACGTGGGGGAATGCTTTGACGCATACCCCTCCGCTGGGGCGGGTGGAGGGGTTATGTCGGACTCGCCGCCGGGGTAAAAGAGAAAGATGGAACAAGAATAATGTACCTCTCAGAATACCCACTAAACCTACCACCCCCAGGTCAAACCTCAGGGTAGCTGGAGGTCGTCTCGCGCCCTCCGGCGCCCAGCTCTGCGGTTGGGGAGAGGGTTTAAGTGCTCCCTCTCCCGCTCCGCCGCCTCCTTGATGGAAATCAATTCCTCACAGAAGGAGGCAACGGCGTTCCACGACCTCTCATTCCGGATCATACACTGAACTACAGCCGGGAGCGAAAGGGTAACCAATCCGACTGCCGCGATTAACTCACGGCGCTGCGATGCCCAGGCGGGGCAATCCGCCAAAGTGAGCAGCGCCGTATCCTCAACAACGTTGCGGCAGTCGCCGCAGTGGTGACAACCGGGCGTCTCTTGCCGGCGTATACGACACAGGAACTGGCCAAAACAACCGTGACCAGTCATTACCTGAGTCAGCTCAAAGGTGTGGGCGCCATGTCACCTCTCCAGCTACTCCTCAATCACGGGACTTACCGCCACGATCGTGGCGTGCCCGATTTGACACTACTGTTAGACACGTATATGTTTTTTTGTTTTATACTTGTTATAATGTGTTTGTGGTATGTGTCAAATAAATAATTTTTCGTTCTTTCTGTCTATATATTATTAACATCAGCAATAAAAATAGAACTAAACTATTATCATGGTAAATTGATTTTAGATGCTTGATTTCAGGCACATTTATTGAACAATAAATTGCTCTAGTACAAAACAAAAAATGACTACTACGCCTGTTGTGATGGGCTTAAACACACTGAGACTTCACACTGAGAAGCTTATAATATATAGAGTGAGACATCTTATGATATTATAATTTTACTTTATAGATGGATATATAGTGCGATGTTTAAAGTGGGTACCATAATGCCGTGCTGACTGAAATGTATAATTATATACTTATCCCAATGTCCAAATTAAGAACAGAAATGCCCAGTATTTGAAATTTTTATCAGGAAATGTCAAGGGAAATATTAATATTATATTATATTCAATTAATAAGAGCATGTCAAAATATTTAAAATTATTTATTTTGACATGCTTTAAAATTAAGTTTATCTGCATTGCTACAGTTTATTATTTCTTTAGGTAGATAATTATAAATACGAGGAGCCATACAAAAAACAATTTTACTGAACATAGCTATTTGGTTTAAAGGAAAACATAATGTGTGTTATCCTTCAAACAAAACTGAAACGTCGTCGTCCTACGTGTCATAACTCATATCTACCCGTAACACTGTAAAATGTTTATATGTGTAACTTCAAGGTTTTATAGATTACTTGTACCATATTTCGTTATATTTGTTCTTGGAAAGGAAAAATATATAATTTTGTAAAAAAATACCTAATAAATAGTATTAGTTGAGCAAATTTTAATATCATATTTACCTTGAGTAGTCGGCGCCACCATAAACTATAGGCACTGCATTATTTAATAACGCAGTTAGTAATTTTTCTGTCACGTAGTCTTCACTAAAAGAATTCTCGAACGATAAGTAAAAATAATACCAGTGTTTTATTAAAACATTACAACTATTTGTACCGTTTCTAGGACATGATTTCCGGCCACATTTCCCATATACATCTAATGTCATATTGTATTTCTTAAGTTCGTATTGCAAATCGAATACGAGTAGTTCCCTTTTGCTTGGCGTTTCACAATTAGACACAATCCATGCAGCTGCTAGTTTTTTCTGACTCAGTTCTGCTTTAAGCGTATCATTTATTGGCTTCATTTCTTCTATGTCCAACCAACTCATTTTATGTTGTGGTCCAATAATATGACCCTCTTTGTTTCTTATTATAATATATCCAAAATAAAGATCTGAATTCAATTTAAATGTCCAAGTCCAGTTGAAAAAGTCGTCATATTTTTTATGCGTTATCGGATAATACTGTGACGATTCCATACTAACGTACACATACTCTTGGTGTGAAGCTCTATGCCTCGGCAAAAATCCATGGGGTATGTTTTGTAGGTCAGGACCATGAAATAATATAACATCGAAATCTGTTGATTTGTTCATAAAGGCTTTATCTTCTGTAACGTAACAGTTGGTTACGGGGCAATTTAGGTTCAAAAATATATCTTGACCTTTAGCCAAAGAACTAATAGCCGGATGATATGATTTTGACCATATAAGTATGTATTTCAAATTGGGATCGATAAATTTGTTCATCGCTGGCATATTGAGTCTATCAACGAATATATAAAAAAACGTCAATATTATAAAAGCGGAAACTACAAAATATTTCACTCGTATTCTCATTCTTGTTTTCTTTTGCATTACTTTTTTTATAAGTACTTACTGACTGCGTCTTATTACCTTTTTTAAAGGTATCAAATTATACGCTACAAAATATTGAAAATATCTATTATATTGCACACAGATCACAAACCGTTTTATAATATTAAAACACGGTTTTTGTACACCTATTTCAATACCAGTCAAAAATAATTTGCGGTATCACGTCTCACTGTTTGTACGTACGGCGTTGTTGGCGACGACTAATTGCCAATATACTAACGGAAAAACCCGCACTGAAATGTGACTTTAGTGTACACATTCAATGGATACGTCGCCATTGAAAGTATGTACACAAAAGTCACATATATATGTATCCATTTTATATTTGTATAATAAAATGGACAGATCTTTAACAACAACAACTACAATATTCCTGTTGTGGTTTCAAATGGGAGCTAATATCTATACTAATATTATAAAGCTGAAGAGTTTGTTTGTTTGTTCTGTTGAAAGCGCTAATCTCAGGAACTACTGGTTTGAATTGAAAAATATTTTAGTGTTGGATAGCCCATTTATCGGGGAAGGTTATAGGCTATACAACATCACACTACGACCTACGGGAGCGGCGCAGTAATCATGAACGCAGGTGAAACCGCGGGCACAGCTAGTTTATTATATGTGTATCATGTTTTTCTTTCGTGTTATAATATATTATATAATTTCTTGATTTTTAAAGCAATACTACAATTCAAAGTAGGTTTGTATGTATATACATACATACAAACCTACATAGAAACACCCAGACCAAGATAAACATTTCTATTCATGCACACAAATGTTTGACTTGAGCGGGAATCGATCCCGCGACCTCAGGCGTGGCAGTTGGTTACATTAACCACTACGCCATCGAAGCCGATTTGATGTTAGTAAATACACCTTAATACTATGTTAGTAAAACTTCACTTCGCACACTTAATACTAGTGCGCTCGGCTGATACTTGTCCGCGGAAGCGACGGAATACCACATCTTGCAGCCAAAAGCTTTCGTCCAACATCTTGTGCAGGTAACAGTCGAGTACGCGCACGACCAACGCTTTAAAGTTGACGTTGCGACTCCAACAGCTGTACTCTCGGGACGTACTTCAGCTTTTTGCACACGTACTTCGCAATGTCCTCCGCCTCACTGGTGTAGTGCAGGCGCGAGATATACACCGGCGTGTTGGAGGACGCGGCAGGCACCTTCAGGTTGGGGTCCACAGGTGCCTTGCCACATCCGTTCTTAATGTTTCGCGACCGAAACCATCCTCGGCAGCCCGGTTCGTTGCTTTTGTAGGCAAGGGCTTAGCAAGGGCGCTCGCAGTGACCGTGGGATCAGCTGTTCTTATGATTCGCGCAGCACAGCGGGGAGGAGCTGCGGGTGCGGGAGCGGAGCTGCGTGATGCGCTTGCGGTGCATAACACAAGCTCAGCAGTGGGCGCCGGCGACAAAACCGCTGACGCATTACTCGTCGCCGATGTGTTGAGACATGCACCTGGACGCGTGTTCACATTGTTTACACGCGTCGGTGACCCAGTTATTGGCACAGACTTGCGCAACGCATCTCTAGTTCAATGCGCAAATCTGCAACAGTGACCTCCGATGCACTCTACTTCATCTGCACTTCTGCTAAACTTGCCTTTAAAGAGACGATGTCTTTTAAAAGGCTAGTGACGTCGACGTGTTTGAAAGTGACGGGAGGTAACTTGTGTAAGTCTCTCGCCACAAATGTCAGCACGTCATCCGGATCGGTCTCCTAAAGCAGCGTTATGACGTCCTGCAGACTTTTCCTTGTCCCGTCACGTCGACGAGACACCATCAGGTCGCTCTTGTTCAGCAACCGGTACCGCTACATATAAGTAGGTACAGCATCAATCATGTATAAACATATAGCCTTAATAAGCTTTGCAGATATAATAAGAAGAATAATAATTGGCCAATTATAATTAAAATTATTCTTATACTATATTATGAATGTACACTGTATTATAAAAAACAAAGCCCTTCCTGACGAGCGTAGAGCGTTTTTAAGGACTTTGGAAATCTCTATGACCGCAGGAACACAACACACAGTTTTTGTGTATTGTTGTGGGTATAATCTTCTCCTTTGGATGAAAATACTTCCTCAACCAATATGCTCCAATTGTGCTCCGAAGTTAGTCATAGGAAGAATGCTGTATAACTATGGGTCAAACATAGACTAGCTGTTCCCCGGGTCTTTACCTACGTTAATGATTACTGCTCTGCTCTCGTTGATCGTAGCAATGTAATAGGTATAGAAATAGTAAACTATTAAGTCCCTTATTTAAGGAGACTAAGACTTAGTCTCCCCGTGACCATGGCTGCTGAAAAGCAACCGAAACGTCGGGGAAAGTGTAAAAATAAATTAAATCTAAATAGTTTAATAATAATTTAATTAGCTTAAAAATTAGTAAAGTTTAATAGTAGTAGTAGTGTAACAATTTTCAAAATTTTGTAATAAAGTGTCAAATAAACAACGCGATAAAATCCGTATATAGCAGTTTAATTTCAATAAATTGAAATATTTCGAATGTCTTGATATGATGCTTACTGTAGATTTGCGGCGGCCGATGAAATCATTACCAACTTTATGTATAGTTGAGTAAAAGTAACGTTACTCTGAAATCGGCGGATCTAAATCTGAAAACGAGGCATAGACTCAAACTTTGCGTATCTCACAACGACTGTTGGAAGGTTCCCTATTTATTCGCATAAAATTATATATCATAATTTAACATGGCATACTTTTACTTATCCTAATAATAGGTACGCACATTATTCATTTGGTATAACTGTTTATATTATATATTTAAAATACTTTTCGTATATAAAATAAACATGTTGGCGGCTTAGCTACACTTTGGTGTCCAAGTTATATATGCCTTTTAGCTTGATGCTAATCAAAATTAGGGCAAAAACATGCCTAAATGATATTTGTGCTTACTGAAATAGCATGCCATAAAACAATTATGTCAAAGTATTATAATGACAAAAAAAATATGCCAGATTCGTTATGCCAAATTAAAATAGGACAAAAAAAATAGTTGTAGCAAAGGATTCCCTTGTTGGAATGGGCACCAAGTTCGCATACCACACAAATTTAAACATTAAAGGCACATAGTTTACATACCACACAGATTCAAAACCAAATCATCCTTCCGATGAACACGTGGCGGCTGTCGGTTGTCATTGACACATTAATCTTGACCTGCTCAATTCACGTGTAACCCTTCGGCCATCCTCTATCTTCTCTTCGAACCACAGGATTGCAAAAAGCTCGATTGCATAACAGAAAAACTAAGATGATGATTATTTACGGACCTTAAGATTGTATCGCTCTTACCACCTCCTCAGTAACCGCACTCGATACTTTAGTGCTCATAGCATCTGGTGTCACTATCACCTTTGAACGGATTGATCTGCATACTCGAATGGCTTTGCAGTTTGCGGAATGCTCGCGACCATGAGACGTAAAAAAAAAAACGTAACGATCTTCTACCACAATCGTGCCTATTTATTACGTGACAGCCTCACGTTGGTAGACCTAATCTTAAAAGAGAACGATGTGATGTGTTCATTTTATTTGTTAAGTCCAGGACCTAGTTCTATTACTTGTATGCAAAGGAATCTTTATCCCACCTCTGATGTTAGAAATCAGAAGGAGCCTTAAAAAGAATTACAAAAGTACTTTTATTGGTAAATAATCATTTAATTTTACGGGATGGTTATTGTATTGTAACAGTTAAGTAAAGAAATACATTAACAAATAAAGTTAAACATAATAATTGATATCACCCAACACCTATCACTTTTTTTTTACTCTTTTTTATGGGCTTTATCGCTTAGCGATAACGTCGCCCAACTATCACATAGCACGTCCGTTTCGTCCGTTGCTCGATGTCAAAGCGACTCGCATAGATAAGACATTATATACTGGCGACTCGTTGCGCGCTGAACACGCTTTTATAACCCACTCGATCGGATGATTCGTGACGTCACTTGTTTACGACGCCTTCCATAACCAACAATATTATTAGAATAGTATTTAATTCAATATTTATAAATCAATGAATCGAAAACATGTATTGCTATTTCCCATCAATACGGTCCCCCAACTTCCTTTTTCAAACTTCACGATTATTTATCAGTGTAAGGGCGCGTTCCCACTTTGTCGTGACGATAGATTATCGTGTCGTTTAAAGCGTCGTGGCTTGTGTATTTAAATAGAGGTGTTCACATACAGGACGACACGATTAACTATCGTCCACGACTTTTTTTTGCAGTGACGACAGATTGTCAAGTCAATGGGAACTGCTAGCACGACAGTCGTAAAACGATAAAAAAACGTCACGACTAATCATGACAGCCAATCGTGTGTCGTTGTTGCAACTATCCATCGTAGCCACGATAAAAATATCGTCTCGTCGTTTACACGTTCAACGATAAAATATTGCGACGATACAGTGACGATAAACAGTCGATATAATGGGCACAGCTAGAAACGACAGTCGTTCATCCATAAATTAATCGTCACGACATAGTGGGAACGCGCCCTTATATGACTAAAGATAATACAAAATATTATTGTTTTAAAATGTGTTAACGCCATCTATCGGATGTTGGAGTTAATTAATTTTAGTTAGTACAGCATCACAAATCAATATCGCGCCATCTATCGAGTTGTTATAATACTAAACGTCAAAGGTACTTTAGTATAAAAATATAATTTTATTTGGTTTCAACACTGCATAATTGCAATCTTCTTACGACATCTTGATCAATTACCATAAATAAGTGAACAGACGAAGCTTAATTAGCTGAATGTAATTATTTTGAGATAGATGTGCCTAAAATTACTCGGGAGCAGATTTTTATTTGGGATATCAGATTTCTACCGAGATACAATGGATCCCTTTTTCAGTACTCCAGGCGTCACGTTGTAATTCATTCATATTAGTAGACCGAGTTATAGCGAACTGTCTAAAAGATATTTTTTTTTGTATCCCTCGGGAACAGTAGTTATTTTCTGGATGAAAGGTACCTTATGTCCTTTTCTGTATCCGTGACAACGTTTGTGCGAAATTTGATGATGATTGGTCCAGTAGTTAAGGCGTGAAAGCATAACAAACAAACAAACTCACATTCGTATTTATAATATTAGTTAGGAAGTTAGGATCAGGATTAGGATTAAGAAGTTAGGATTAGGATGAGATTGATATAAAATAGGATTAAGGTCTTGAAGCACTCCATATGTTAGGTAACTCAGAATATCTAAAACTGAAGCCGTTGATTACAATATAAAAGCTTAAAAAAATAATCAAAGTGTCATAAATCCCGTATCGCCGTGAATTACTTCAAAGGTCATGCAAAAGCACTGAATGGCACTTTAAAGAAAGCTTTATTGAAATACAATGCCAAATATTCTTTGATCTACGATTGAGCCATCATGAACCACACGTTGTTGTAGGGTAGCCTACAACAATTTGAATATTTGGGATAACAATAGGGTAGATTACTTTTGAATTGATTTTTATTATTTGAGTCAAATAGTTAAATTTATAAAAAAAAAATTTTTTTTTAATTTCTCTGTAATAAATGCGACACAAGCAATTCAAATATGATAGCCTACTACCGGTCGGTCTCTTCTTCTTATAAGTATCAAAATTTAAAATATTATTTACTCCCTTATTTAACAACCAATGTTGATACTGTTTAATCTAAAAGATTTCTTTTGATTGATATTTGCGCTTCTGTGTAAAATAATACAAAATCAAACATAAACAACTACCCTGTTCAGGATGCCGAGAGTGTATAACAATATACCTATATGTATAAAATACTGTTATCGTCTTTTATAACGGTGATTCTTACACTAATTTCTTATAGTTAAATAGCTCAATATCTGGTTCCTTATAATTCCACCATCTTGTAAAAGAATTATCCAAACTGACGATGGCTTCAGTCTTTTTCTCATTTCTCGCTTCTTCATTAACCTTACTACAAAATTTACAATAACTATTAGTTTCAAGACTTTCTTCAGGAATATGGTATGTATAGTGATTTCTCCATTTAAAGAATTCGTAGTATGTTTGGTTGTCGTTGATAGCATCAACCATTCGTTGTACCAGTTTTTCTACACCAAGCTCTCGTGCATTCAAATACGCACCATCTGGCATAAAACTGAAAAGTATCTATCAAATTATTAATACAATCACTATAATATAGTACGGCTTTGAAAGCGCAGTAATAATTATAGCGGCTGCTATGCATAAGATTGATGGTTCGATTATTGGGTCGAGAAAAGTGGTATTGGCTTTTTCTGTAAAGGAATTTACAATAGCAGCATGCTAGTAAGCTCGCCCTTATTACGTGAAAACTTAAATCATAACTGGCGAAATGTATGTGAAATCTCACCTTTGGCGTGAGATTATAAATATATCATATTAATGGTGATTAAGAACTCTAACATTTCAAATAATTACAAATAAAATCGCAGATAGCAACAAGAATAATATAACTTAAATTTTATATGAGAACTAAATAAAATTTCACTATAGGTTAAATTCTGTGTTAACATTTGGTATGAAGTGCACCAACTGTGGTCACACGCTGACTTTGCTAAACCAGATCATCAACTCGTGAGCATGGCCCATGCAACCTGGTTAGATCTTAAAACACACAAATAAGTAATCAATATGTCAAATATTTTCTATTAGAAAGAGCATATATAAAATGTAATTATCTATATACATATAAGAAGAGTAAAGTTCTCAAACAAATGCTTAAACTACCTTAAGGCAGGCATTCGCCAAATCTTGTCTCTTTTATTTGTGCGTTTTGATGGTTGTGTATAAAAATAATTAGATTTGATATTTACCGACTGTAGTTGGCACCACCATAAACTATAGGTACTGCATTATTTAATAAAGCAATGAGTAATTTTTCAGTCACGTAGTCCACACTGATGGAGTTCTCAAAAGATAAATAAAAATAATATAATTTTTTTACAAGACCGTCGCAATCATCTTTAGTACTTCTACTGCACGTCTTATTGCCACATTGCCCGTATACGTCTAATGTCAAATTATATTTAGCTAGTTCGTTCTTTAGATTGTTTACGTACTGCTCTCTTTTACTCGGTGTCACACAGTTAGACACGAACCAAGCAGCTGCTAGTTTTTTATGACTCAGTTCTTCTTTAAGCGTATTATCTATATGTTCCATTTCTTTAGCATCAAGCCAATCCATGTTCTGTTTAGGTCCAATAACAGCACCATGTTTGTTTTTAATAATAATATAGCCATAATATAGGTCCGAGTCCAATTTATATGACCAGGTCCAGTTAAAATAAACGTTGTATTTTATATTTTCCAGTGGATAATATTGTGAGGACTCCATACTTACGAAGACATATTGTTGGTGTGAAGATCTATAAACTGGTAAAGGGACGTCAGACCTTGCCAATTCAGGGCCGTGGAACAATATAGCGTCGAAATCTATAATTTTTTTCGTATATATTTTATCCGAGGTAACGTAACAATTTTTAATAGGACAGTCGTACATTTGAAATATATTTTGGCCTTTACCCAAAAATGCAATGGGCTCCGCAGTCGGGTTTGTCCATATTAGAATATATCTGAAGTTCGGTTCAATGGTACTAAAATAATATGGCATATTTATAATTTCATTGAAAAAGTAATATACCATTAATGATATTAAATTAAACACAATTGTCAGTGTTCGCATCTTTGCATGTCTTGATTTTAACATAAGTGCGTTAAAAAGTGTTCTTGAACGAAGTCACATGGTCGGCAACATTTGGAGCTATCTTAAACAGAATTATCGATTTACAAATTATTCATCTATAAATTAAACATAAATCTGTATTACATTATGTGCTACATATTAGTATAATAGAAAATAATAGTTTAAACATAGTCTCACAAAGTTTCTATAAATGTTTTAGTTTAAGGACTAAAGAAACGTAAAAAAAATTTACCTCTACAGTTAAAGGCTTGAGATCAACCGCATTAATTATAAAATCCTGAAACAATCGTCATTAGGAATGACTTGGTTGTTTTGATTAAACATGGCTATAATAACATCAATAACTCAACTACGGTCGCATTATGCCATAAGCGAGCATATTATGCAATCACTGATATCCTAATACTGCTTATGCTTAGTATTTACTGAAGTAAAGTAATTAACGATAATTCTTAAGTACTTAAAAATACCTTTACAACATTTTCAGAATTACCAGATTAAACATCACAGCCAAATAATTCATATTTTTGACCGGGCACAGGCGAATTGCTATTAATCCCAGGATTTCGTTTGAACAGTTTAGCAATCCGAATGGGTAAGTATAACCGCTCTATAGAGTGATCTGCTCAAAATAATAATTTATTGTGTTTTTAGTGAAGTGCCCAAGCTTCTGGAAAAAGTTTGCCAGCTGTCTGTATATATATATATATATATATATATCTATTATCACAGCAAAATAAACTTTATTGTGATCCTTAAATTATGGGTATGGTACTCAGGCTCCTTAGCAAGCAGGTGTATAACTGTCAGTAGGACCAGAGTGACTTTTACTCCTTGCGACGGTATCACTGCGACCTCTTTTTATAATCGACTGCGGCAAACCCAAACAGAAAGATTACGGTTTTAGCAATGTATTAATTATAATGGCAACATAATACAAATCTACATATAACGTATAATATGCATGTAACCTATATTTACAAATGTACTAAAAAAGATAACATAATTAACATAATTACAAAAACACAAATAATTATAATACTAAATATTTACAAAAATGGTTTAGGCATCGTAGAATTCTTCAGCATCGCTGTCAACTGGTAACGTGCCCAGAAGACTGGCAGCATTGCCACGTTGAATGGCAATGCTGATTCTTTGGGCTAAAAAAAACCAGCCTTCTGATCACGCGAAACGTCGATCAGGCGTTTTGCGATCTCCCTGTACAAAATACGAGCGCTCGGACCCCATGAACCTAGAGTTTCCACCCCAAACGGCTCAAAAATGTAATTTCCAACTAAATTACTATATTTGCGCCGTTTGAGGGTTTCCGCGGTTGCAGCAGCAGCGCCGGCACATCCCGCAGTACTTGGAAGATGTGATGGCGCAAGGGTGTCAACGCATGTTGCGTCCCACACCAAAGGCCTGCCCATCTTCCAAGGCAACAATGACATTCCGTCCGGTCTCTTCCCATCGTCACGTACCAAGCCATTGGGTTCAAGTACAGCTGGAACGCCAGCAGTGACAAGAGCACGACGTATTATGTCATTAAGATTAGCGTGCCGAGAGATTCGACCAGCACTTCTGCTACAAGAGAGTCCATGGTGTCCGAGGCTATCGACAGCTTCTCCACAGTGACAGCAATGCGGAGAAACACACGAAACACCTAAACGGAGGCAAGTGGCGAGGCGGAAAGTGGTATCGTCCAACATGGTAAGACCAGATTCCCATTCTCCCACAGCCAGCAATCGAGCACGCTCAGCAACATTGGAAGATGTAGAAAAAAGCTTTTCTCTTACAGAGTTGCTAAGCGGCCCGTCCCACTGTCGCTGGGAGAATAGGTTGGTTGGCAAAGCAGAATTCGGACAAGCCATTTTCCAGGCGTTCACAGCGTCAGTTTTGCACAGCACTTCTGAATTAACCAGTGTGGGTGCTAAAATTTTCCTGGTTAATTCTTCCGTGCTATGAACCGAGGACAGGAACGCCGGTAGACTAACATCGGAAATTTTGCGAACGCCGAACCCACCAAGACGAACAGGCAGAGAAGCCTGTAGCCAAGCTCGGTCGTTCAAATCCACATGCTATTATATTAATTAAATTTAGATAATACACAAAAATGTAGATATGAAAATTAATGTAAAGCATATTCCATTATAATGTATTTAAGTATGTTCTACCATAGAGCGTAAATTGCAGCTGGTTTTGATAAATAAGGTGTCAATCGACTCATTATTATGGACCGGGTGACATATGCTATATGTTATACGATAAAATAGCAGACTATCAGTATAGATATCCTACATGTATTCGCACTGTCAGTTTCACGTAGGCCTATTGGGAGACGTTACAGCTGGACATAGACTGATGAATAGACGTCAGACATCAAGTGAGCCCACAACCGAAGAGCACTTCGTATAGTTTTGTAGTTATATACACCCGTATCAATTCCAGATGTTACGTTAGGAATGTGATGAAATTAAACGAAGCCAGAGAAGTATGTCAGGATGGTAGCAAATGGAAATCCGTAGTCTCTACCCTCTGAGAAACAGGCGTGAATCTATGTACGAGTATGTATGTATGTATCGAAACTGTGGATTTGGATAATTTTCGTGACATTGAGATTAATTTAATTGTTATTAATCAATGTTAGTAATACTGTTATTATTTAGTTTACTTGGTTATTTTGCAAACGAATGTTGATATCAAGTGTTTTGAAAGAATCTTCTTTTTCTTATTTGTACCTGTTTGTGCCTGAAAGTTTCTGACCCACGTATTGATATGTAGAGCAGTCATGTCTGTTTTCGTTTTCTCTCTGCTGTCTGAATTTGCTGCTTTACAAGGCATATTAGTGTAAATATTTTTAGACAAAACCTTAACAATATTGTTGCCTGTAGGTGATTGTACACTTTCCTTGATGTTGCCGCAGCCATAGTTATAGGATGACTTCTTGTTTAAATGTAAATGAGAAACTTTAATAGTTCTTAAAAAAATTAACCTCTATAAAATCCTTAACAAGTAGTTTAATTTTGGAAGTAAGTACCTATACAGTACCATACGATTGTAACTCATAAAACATAACACTGGGAAACAAAAAATATATATTTTCTGCAGCATTAATTTTGTTTCCGGTTTTAATAAACGCCTTTATCAGTCATACCCGTTATGTATTTACTTTGTATGGATTGACTCTGATTCTTGAGATATTCAATATAAAGAACGGTTATATCAGGACATTAGAACAATGAAAGAATGATACCAAGGCCCATGGGACAGCCATATTATGATGGCAGACTATTGCTTAAGTTTAATAAGGGATTGTCCTGAACATAAACACAAAAGCTTACAGATAAAGTTTTTCTAATATTTTTAATGATTTTTTGTTAATAGCATATGTATTTTCTTGTCGTTATTACATAGCCTCTTTTTCCACCTTCAGAAATTGGTATAATTTTGTCTACAAAGTAATCATTGAATTTATTCGCTATGATTTCTGGCTCATGAAAAGTTTTGTGATTAATGACAATTTTATTTATAATATGGTTAGGGACATTTATTTTTGAAGAATTTATTATTAGCCACATGGTTTTATTTTTATTTTGATAGAATTTTTGATACTGTATATATTTTGAGAACGTTTAGTTAGGTTAATACTTAATTTTTTTTTATAATTTGGTGTATCTATTGTACTTTAATTTATTACTAAGTGTAGGTTTAAGTCTAGCTTGCCATAACAATTCGCTTTTTCTTAGATCATCTGATCTTATCTTATCTTATGTGGGGGCCAGTCAGTGCAGACCGGCGACACTTCGACCCAGTGGGATCTTTTGTGTCAACTATCTCCCAATAACGACTGCCATAGATGTTCATGGCAGCCGGGACCGACGGCTTAACGTGCTCTCTGAGGCACGGAGCAGGCGATAATTGTCAATCAATACGCACATAATTTCGAAAAGTCATATAACTTCCGAAAGTCAGAGGTGCGCGACGTGGGTTCGAACCCGAGACCTTCTGCATTGCAGTCTGTTGGTCTCCCCGCTGAGCTATCACTGCTCTTACCTTAAATCATCTCATAGTTTAATACCTCGAGTTATCCACTTACATTTTAAAGTATAAGTAAAAACTTTAAGAGGAAATAATAAGTCATAAAATAATAAATGATGAATGTTTTAAAAAGGAGTTATATGCTTTGTTTGGGCTATTACATTCATAAATCTCAGAAAAATTAAGCTACTTAAGCAATATCTAAATTTTTTAATATTTTCATCAGAATAATCTGTCTGCAGAGAGAACCATTGGTGGACTATAATATTATGATCCACAGGGCATTTAATTATCTGTGCAGTATGATCAGACAGGGTCAATTCGATAACATCTGTCTTACAATGTCCTTTATGATAATTATGAGCAATGTTGTCCAGACAAGTCTGACTTTTTAATCTAGTTGGCTTCTTTATGGATAATGTTAAATTAAAACTTTGTAATAAACACTTCAGTTCAAGCGTAATATTGTTGTTTTTTAAAACATCAATATTTAAGTCTCCTGCTAAAATTATATGTTCATATTTAATCCTATTTACATTAATTAATAATTGTTCTAATCTACTAAAAAATATATTTAAATTTTCCACTGGCACTCTGTATACACAAACAATAAATTATCGTTTTATAATTAATCAATTCTATTGCACAACATTCAAAATCATTAACCAATGAGATCATTGAAATATTAGGTAACTGTCTCCAAAGATGTCCATTTCGTACTAATAGGTATGCAAGAGCCGCCTCTTTTACTATTTTTCTACTGAAATAAGCTGCTAGCGTATAATTTGGTATGCATAAATTTGTTTCATAGCCTGACATGATAAAATGTTCAGTGATACATAAAATATCAATGGATTGATTTTTTTCAGAAAACTCTTCAAGACAAATAGAAAGCACATCACATTTATTTATAAGGCCAGTGAGTGTCAATGTTCTGATGAAGTAAATACAAATATTTATTATTGACGAAAAAAGTTTAAATTCTCATCATAAGACTATACAGGTGATTTGACAGGACCATTCATACATATGCCTGCATTTTTTGTTTGAATAGACACTATCTATCATTAGATTTGAATAACTATCGTATAAATACTTAAATAGCTTGAGTACGTCATTATCACTAATCTGTATCCCGTCGTGAAGGTAGTTGAATTGAATTATATTTATTGTTATTAATGTGAAAATTACAGAAAACTTGAATAGAGTTAATATAAACAGAAATATTTAACATATCAAGAGACTTGTCATAAGATGATGATAGCATAAGTACCTAACTTGTCTCTTACTTTTTAGTTTGTTTCATTTATGCCTGGTCGAATAAAGGTATTGGCACTTTTCCCCTTCAAATATAAGTTTCTTTTTAAGGACTTCACACGAGTAATACCCCAGCTGTTGCTATCATTCATACATTACGGTAACCGATACTGGTTACCGTAGTTCAACCTGACGCGTCATAAGGTTGTTTTCTACCTTATTAGTAACTAGCTTTTGCCTGCGGCTTCGCTCGGAAAGAGTAGCCTTTTTAATAAAACTTTTTCTAGATGAAAGGTACCTTATGTCCCTTGTTGTACTCCTAACAATGTGTATGCGAAAATTCATTATGATCGATCCAGTAGTTAAGGTATGTAAACGTAACAAACAAAGAAGCAAAATCAAACTTGCATTTATAATATTACTTAGGATTACAACCTTCTAATTACAAATACTATGATTTCATTCCAGATATTTTAAATAATATCAATTGGGTCACAAAGGCAATATAGTAAAACGTATGAATATAATACCTGATGTAGAATACAGTAAAATATTCGTGTACTAAAGTATTTCCCTTTCTCTAACTGATTAAGTGTTTACACAACACTGCAAATTGACTAATTAATTAATTTAATATTAAAATTATATAACTCGCAACAGTTCACGCTCTATGCGCGATGATCTAACTTAAAAATAGACGTCTGTATTTTAGTTACGTTGTTATCTTCATAAGTATTTGATGCCACTCCAGGCCCGAGTACACTCTATACAAGGTGTTGATTAAGGTGTACACAATAAACTCCTTTTTGTGAACACGAATGAATGAAAATACACATACCTTAAAAACATTCAAAACAATATATTAGTAAACATCAAATATCAACCCGTGTGACATGCACCTATAAACAAAATCAAATTGTATGCTAAGATTCCTTGACGCATGCCAACAAGTAGCGCCAAGCTACAATAGCAAGGAGTACCTACATCGTACTGCACATGCGCAGCGTTTCTCTTATTACCATCTAAACACATTAATTGAAAATACAATTTACATTCGTGTTAAATAAAGGTGGATTAGAAAAATATACATATGTTTATTACCTTAAAGTTAAAGAGACACATGCGTCTAATTCATTCATTGTATCTCTGCGCCACCAAAATGTTGACTGGTAGATAATGCTCATTGCCATGAAGTCCGCCAATGAACATTTTATTTTTATTGTACATCAATAAAATACCAATAGGCGCGATGGCAATGGTGAGGCGACCACTTTAACCACTACGCCATCCGTGCAATTAATTCAACTCAAACATAATTATACGAAAAATGTGTCAGAATCGGTAGAGCCGTTGAGGAAGAAATATATATGTATATAAAGATAATGATAGTATATAAACGGCCGCAATGGTAGACACGGCCTCGTTCCAGTGTTAGAAGGATTAGGCCATTGTCTCCCACGCTGACAATACGACTTGAAAGACTCAACATATCTTCGGGAACATTATGGAGAACTCTCAGACATGCAGGTTTCCTCGCGATATTTTCCTTCATCGTAACCTTTTTATTGATTATATTAAAATTATTCAATTCAGGAATTTATGTTTTAACATTGTGTTAGTCTATTCAGGATTCAGTTTATTCAGTGCCTATAAAATCAATATCAATATTAGCTAAAGTGTGTTATCAAGATATTGATTTGTTCCATTGAGTACTGATATCCGATGATATCTTATCTAAGAGTATTAATACATTAGTAGATAAGTACCTATGTACTTACTTTAAAATTGTAGTAACGAATTATATACAGATATCTTTCAAAGGCCGGTGACACATTGAAAGTACTGAATACAAGAAACTGCACAAATTTTTTTTACAATATATTGTTACATAAACTGCATTTGCGAAGCCTCGAACTCGGGACTAGTATGAAACCTAAGTATATTATTATAATTTGTAATGAATAAAAGCGATTAGTTTTAGCTGTATATTGGCCAGGCCTAAAAGATTTTGAACATTAGAAATTTGAAAATATGTATATCTTATATTAAGCTTTTATTTAGATAATTCCAAATAATTTACTAACGTGTATGATTTTAATGAAATTAGGGTTTAACTTCAGTCAATGATATTTTTCATACTTAAAACTTGACTGCGTCATATGTGAATGCGACTAATTTATATAAGATCTTGGGTTTGATTGCCGGGTCAGTTTCATAAGATTTTCCTGTCAAGAAGTTCTCAGAACTCATAATAGTTGTGTAATAAACACCTGCGAGCATGTAAGCATAAAAGCTCCTAGACAGTTTGAAATCCTTCTATAATTTAGATTATAATTGGTAATAATGCTTAAATCCTAGTATTCATTTCGTAAAACCTTTTGACTGTATTTACTCTTCTCAAAACGCGCTAGATGGCAAGATCGGCATACCGAATAAACACCTACTCTGGCACTAAGTTGTTTAAATATTTCTTCTTTTTACGCTAAGGCGTAAGTATTTTAATCAAATGTCTATAAAGCACCTACGAATCCGTTAGTTTGAGATAACAGAATCAATTCTTTATCTACATTGTAGATCAGTCCTGGACGTTAGGACCTTAACGTATCCTTTACATTCAAATCTGTCTGTTCCAGGAAAGTAAACAAAATTCAACTATTCTATCTCTAATAGAAAGTCTCCTTAAGCCTTCGCCTTTCATGACAAATCCTTTTTTGGGTCGGCTCCCTTTCCTCGCGCCTAACATATTGGCATTACATATTACTTTTATGTGTACAAAGAAGCCTTTTCTTTGCTGAAATTTTCTGTACATTATTACTTCATCCAACTGAAACGAAATTAAAGTTGATTTATGATTCGATTACATTTTACGACTGATTATGTTTTATGAGTACTAATCGTAAAAAATTATGAACTAAAATCCAAAACTAAACTTCTTGTTATGGATTTTATAGCAGTTTATTTTTTTAAGAATTATTTATGTTTAATACTCATTTAGACAAGAAGTCACCCATGGCTGCGACAACGTCGGGGAAAGTATACAATCACCAACAGGCAACGATATTGTTAAGGTTTTGCCTAAAAGTATTTACAGTAATATACCTACTGCTTTCCTTGTAAAGCAGAAAATTCAGATAACAGAAAGAAAAATAAAATAATGACTGCTCTGCACATCGGTCTGTGGGACATTTTTGTAACTTTAGGCCACTAAAGGTACAAATAAGAAAAAAGTTACACTATCATTCCAAATACTTGATACCAATATTAGATAGGAAAATAATCAAGTAAACTAAGTAATAACAATATTACTAAAATTATATAATAACATTAAATTAATCTAAATGTCACGAACAACCAAATCTACAGTTCGATAAATTCCAGCTAACCATCTGGCATTGAAAGGGGTGTATAACTGTAAAACTATACCGAAGTGCCCTTCGGTTGTGGACCCACTTGACATTTGACAGCCCTATTCATCAGTCTATGTCCAGCTGTAACGTCTTCCAACAGGCCTAAGTCCTAAGTCCAGACCGATTTCGGCCACGGCGGCCAGTCTTACCGGAGGCTGGCCAACTACGCAGGAGATATTATAGTGCACAAGTGTCTGCGCAAACACAAGTGCACTCTCTGTTCCCTAACTCTCATGATCCGATGGGACGGTAATCCGATTCGACCGGATAGAGATCAGGCGCAGGACCAACGGCTTTATGTGCTTTCCAAGGCACGGGGGTGTCTTACACCGCCAACTTTCTAACTCCGGGTTGCTATTGAGATTTCTTAACTGAAAAACCCAATAACTGTTTGTTGGCCCGATCCGGGATTTGAACCCGAAACCTCATGCACAGCAGTCGCATTCACTACCGCTGCGCCATATAAATATAAATGCGAAAGTAGCTCTGTCTGTCTATCCGTTACTCTCTTGGCTAAAGCACTGAACCTATTTTGATGACATTTGGCAAGGATTATATCCTGGGGTAAGTAGGTACATAGTCTAACTTTTATTCCGGTATGAGATCTCATGGAATTTACGTGGAAATAGACGCAGGCAAAAACGAGTACATTAAAGATTGATCGATTAACGCCTAAACAAGATGTGGCTGCAACGTTACAAGTATACTCCCAACCTTAAAACGTCAATGTGAACAATAAATTTCTTGTGAAGGCGATTCCCTCAGCGGCCATTACGAAGTTTTAACCAAAATCGTTTGCAGGGGATGTCATCAATCTTTCGCAGCTCACTATAAACATGTTGGATAGTTTGTCACACAAAGTGTTCTGCCATAGGGCAGCCGCCCATAAAAAAGGAATAAGAGTCGATTTTATATCCACAATGGCTAAAGGGTGAGGAAGGATTCGATATCAAGTGTTCAATGCTTCAACCTTCGTTTGTGATCTATAGTGACTAATGTGTTTTAGTTACCTATAGTAAACTAGATTGTGTCTGAGACTTCACTCGGGTTTATGTAGATTTTACCAATAAACTTCTCTCCCTCGAATTCGATACTTTTTCTAGATGACAGGTACCCTATGTCCTTTTCTGTTTCATTGACAATGTGTATGCAAAATTTGATGATAATCGGTCGCACAGTTAAGACATGAAAGAGTAACAAACAAACCTACAAATAAACTCACATTCGCATTTATAACATTTATTAGGATTATATTAGTTAGGATAGTGTACTTAAGCGTTAAATGCAGTTAATTCATATCCACTGATCTATGTATATGGTGATGAAAATACCCCGTAAGCCATCTAAAACTTATAAAACTCTAAGAAACAAAGAGAGCCAATTTTTGTAATGATAACTGTTCAAAATAGAGTTTCGATCTAGCCTCAAGTCAGATCAGTAATAAATTTTATAAATGGTAGTAAAAAAATGTGCAGTGTACAGGTCGTATGTCGTTTAAAGATTTGTAGCGTTTACTATCAACTCTAATAACGAATAAACAATCTTAACCTATAGAGTCGCAGCGACACACCGGCAACCAGATACAATAGGTTTTTTATTTACTGGTATTCCAAGGTTTGACAGTTAATAACACTCTACACGACTCGGGAATCAAACCCAAGAACTCACGATCGACCGCTATCATAAGAGCTACGATTGTTGCTATGAGACCATTGAATTTTGACTTTGAATATACCTATTGCTAAATACCTATACATATAAAAACTGCACTGATGTAGTGGATTATCTGGTCACTACAGCCACAGCACCGAGTGCTGGTTGTATACCCAAACGAGGACAAAATTGGAGACATCCAAAAATTGTTGCTCCGTGTCTGGATGTCCCGTGATTTGAGTAATTATAAAGTCTTTTGCGACGCAGGAATTAAAAAAAATATATTTTTGATATAAAATAATAATAAAAATACCTACTAGGTAGATACTATTAAAAATGTCTTTAAGCACGATTGATTGATAATTTCGACAACACCAAGTCAAATCACAAGTACCTGCTAGTTTATAGTAGTAAGTAAATACTGAAATTTAGCTGGAAATCGTTTAGTGTACGATGAGCTGTAGCCTATTAGGGGTGCGTCTCATAACGTATAAACTCATTTGGTCTAATTTCATTTTATTATCGTTCATAAGATATAATCAACGTGAGATATACTAACTGTTGATATAATTTCTTTACATATAACATTTATTTATTCTAAAACTTAATTAGTATAACGTTGTTTGATATAACGTTTATGTAATCGAAAATCATTTGGACTAACGTTTAATATGTATATTGTTTATTTAATCGAAAATCATTAGGTCTAACGTATAATATATATAAAAAACATCATTATGGTTGACACCCTGACTCAGAGTACCCCGACTCGGATAGGTTAGGTTAGAAGGCTATTTTTTTTAAACCAGCCAGAAATAGGAGCCCCGCGAAGCGGGGCTCCGTCGTCCTATCTTAGCGCAGGTGGTAATCAGTTACTAGTTATGTTTAATATCTACTTAGGTTACTATTACCTATAACTACGATAGAACTTACAAAGAATAAAACAAAGAAAAATACTTTTAAATATTTATTAAAAAAAATACAAAGTTATTGTTTTTTTAAGCTTAAATTAGAAGCCACAGCTCGTAAAAATTCACACTCTGAATATTCATATCTTTTGAGTGATATGTCAAACGATTTTATATTTAATGTATGTTATGTCAAACGATGTTATATTTAATGTATTTTATGCTTATAAAAATTAGTTATTTTAAAATTATATCAATCGTTTATTATATTAACTAATCGCTATATTAAATAAAATTATAGGTTCCGTTGTTATATGTTGTTAATATTAGAGATTTTGTTGTTATATCATCTATTACTTACCGGCCTATTAGGCAGACAATATTATACTAGCCTAGCGATATCTAATTTCGTTATCACATAATTCAGCTGCATTCACTTGTTGCATCATTATTTACAGCAATCTCCTTAAATACGTAACGGAGATAGCACGCACGTTTTAATTAAGCCAAAAAAATAAAAGGATTTGTAGTTAATACATAAAGTTCGTACTGAATACCGGCTGTACAAGTTAAGGGCTAAAAAGTTCTTTAGCTTGATGAATGACTCGCAAGATAAAAATAATGCTATTAAGATTTGTTTCGATTGCCAGCAAAATCAGCCTCTTCCAAAATAAGGTGTCGGAGAGGCCTTTTACTCTCGTCAAGCCTGGCTGTATTATGTAATACAAACCTAAGCTAAGCAAAACAAGGATGATACAAGTTCTATGTATGGTTAGAAAATCACAGCGGAAGAGGAGCTAATGAGATAGTTTCTGCTATTCAGCATTAGTTGAAAACCTTAGGAGAGTGTTAAAAAGAATAGAAAAAAGTATACGACGAAGTATACTTAATTAAAGTATACAAGTATAGTAAGTATATGACTAATAATTTGAATTGCTCACTTAATATTTTCTTCACAACTCGGTAGGAATATTGGGTAGTTAATCTGTTTAACTTGATATAGCTCAGCTATCTATGTTTCTGTACTTAATTCATAATTTTTTGAGTGCCATATTGTGAAACATTAGGATATGACATTTGGGGTTATCAAAATTTTGATGATAAGCAGCACTATGACCTAAGAAAACATTATTTGGATGGGTATCTATTTTATTGCATCGCAATATTTTCTTTGGATGTCAAACTAAATTCTAAACAAGTTCTTATGTTGGAATGTCACTTATTTTAATGACTTTACATCTTGATGTTTTATACGCTTTAATTTTCGGATATGGCTTTAAATTTGAAAATATATAAAAGTGATCACTCGCGCTCTCGCATAATTAAGTTCTTTCTAAACAAGAATATAGCAGAGATCATCAGTGAATACAACGCGACGGGAAGAGGAAGACAATAATGACAAATATTGCGTTGAACAGAGTTAATTGTGTTGTGAGATGGTTGTTAACTTTTGAGGAGTGGCTGGAGAGGCGGCATGGCGCCCTCACCTTCCGGCTGACACAGGTAATGACTGGCCACGGTTGTTTTGGCCAGTTCCTGTGTCGTATAGGCCGGCAGGTGACGCCCAGATGTCATCACTGCGGCGACTGCCGCGATGTTGTTGTGGACACGGCGCTGCACACTTTGGCGGATTGCCCCGCCTGGGCATTGCAGCGCCGTGAGTTGATCGCGGCAGTTGGACTGGTTGCCCTTTCACTTCCGGCCGTGGTTGAGTCTATGGTCCGGAGTGAGAGATCGTGGAACGCCGTCGCCTCCTTCTGTGAGGAAGTAATTTCCATCAAGGAGGCGGCGGATCGGTAGAAGGAGTGCTTAAACCCTCTCTGCGGGCGCCGGAGAGCGCGAGATGACCTCCAGCCATCTTTAAGTTTGACTTAGGGGTGGTGGGCTGCGTGGACCTGCTCGCCACCCGATCAGCACCAAGTCCGAGAGGCGGCGTGCGTGTTCCCACGTGCGCCGCTGTGTCGTGCGCTGTGTCTCGCCCCCAACGGCCAGTTCCTGTGTCGCATAGGCCGGCAGGAGACGAGATTGTTACGACGTAAACCAGAGTTAGATCTCTATTACAAATAGTTTATAATTTTATTTTATATATGGTTTGTACAGAAAAGGTGATACCAAATAATTTACAAATATATTTAAATAAAATAGGATCAAGGTGTGAGCCTTGAAGCACCCCATGTTAGGTATCTTAGAATGTCTGAAAACGTTGACAACAATATAAAAGCTTATAAATTGTATTATAAATCCCGTATACTAAAAGCACTCAATGGGAAACTTTAAAGAAAGCTTTATTGAAATACAATGGTATGGCTTATATTCTGTAACATGCTGCTGAGCCACCATGAAGCACATTGTTTTCTTTTAAGTTAGGCTATTATTTAAATAATTGTTTAAGCTACTTTGCCGCTATTTGAATAATTGGGCCACCAATAGGATAGTAAACTCATATGTTTTTATTATATAAGACAAATAGTTACATTACTCAACAAGCAAAGCAAGGGTAACAAGCAACAACAACAACAATAAATAAAATACAAGCGTATGAAGTCTAATAAAAGGAGTAAATGTCAAATAACAGAATAAAGATGCACGATAGAAACAGTGATGTAACCACTATTTAAACGCTACTGTCCGAGAGAGATAGCGAGACATTCCCACTACAGCTCCACTATATATAATTACTTATAAGTATCCAATTTTAAAATATTATTTACTCACTTACATTTATTTTGTAAGCTATTTGCTCTTGTGTGTATAGTAATACAAAATCCTATATAAGCAACTACCCTATTCAATATGCCGAGAGTGTATAACAATATACCTATATAAAATACAGATATCGTCTCTTATAAAGCTGATTTATTATAGTTAAATGACTTAATCTTTCGTGCCTAATAATTCCACCATCTTATGAAAGAATTGTTCAAATTGAGTTTGGCTTCAGTTTTTTCTTCATGTCTCGCTTCCGCATTAATCTTACTACAAAATTTACAATAACTATTCGTTTCAAGACTTGCTTCAGGAATAAGGTATGTATAGTGATTTCTCCATTTAAAGAATTCGTAGTATGTTTGGTTGTCGTTGATAGCATCAACCATTCGCTGTGCCAGTTTTTCTACACCAAGCTCTCGTGCATTTAAGTACGCACCGTCTGGCATAAAACTGGAAGAAATATATCAAATTATTAATAAAATCAATATATAAATAGGTACTGCTTTGATAGCGCAGCAATAATTAATGCGGCTGTTGCGCATAAGCCCTCAGGTTCGAATTGTTGTACATTCGTCACAAAATAAATTTGTCTCATTTTGAAAAATCTATACATTGAAAGTAAATTCGTCACATGTATTAAAAAATATGTGTAAATTTGTCACAAATCCTCATTTTACATCATTTTTGCTTAAAGTAACGATAGCAAGCAAAGTTATTGATTTTAACGCTCCATCATCGCTCTAATCGGAGAACTATGGTTTTCTACGTAGGTGTTGGGTTATTATATTTATTTATATAGTTGAAGGCAGTAGTTGTAGATGTAAGGTAAATTTTTAAACTTAGGGTAGTATTTAACTGCACAGCAAAAAAATACTAATTGCACAGCAAAATATATTTAAAGAGATCAAACTAAGTTGACTATTTTTGGGTGGGTTTAAGATGGAACTTAACATAACATAACCCTTCCGAGACCAAATGCAGTGATTTGAGGCGTATATGTGTTCGTTATGCTGTTCAATTAGTATTTCTGATGGTCATTGTATTTAATCCCTTAAACTTACTGTGATTATGAAAAATATACAACATTTTTATTTTACTAGTTGTTTAATTTTTTTGCTATCGGTGCGGGTAAAAATCGTTTGACGAATTTACAATAAACAAAATTAATATATTGAAAATTTATTGCATAATTTAGAATTGTGACGAATTTACACATACTTTTTTTCGTGATGAATTTACTTTGTGACGAATGTACAACAATCCTCAGGTTCATTGGGTTTGGGTTTTTCTGTAAGGGAATTGCCAGTAGCAGGACGTAGTCTGGTAGATCTACTGTACCTGGTAGATGATAATATGCTCGCCCCTATTACGTGAGAACTATAACTATAGCTGGCGAAATGTAGGTTATAAACCTCTGCCTTCAGGGATATAGGCGTGAGACTATAAATGTTTAAAGTATGCAATGGCCAAGTTAAAAACAGTTTTTATGTGACTAAGACACAAAGAACTCGTACATTTAAAAAAAAAACAAATAAAATCAAACTTGTTTGTGATATGAGACCTAATTTTAGATAGAATATAATAAATTTATATAAAAAGAAAATAAAAGTGCGCCAGCCGCTCGCACAATCTGACTCTGCTAGAACTGACCATCAACTCGTAGGTAAGCACGGCACGTGCAACCTGGTCGAGTTTTATAACACACAAATAAGGAAATAATATAGTATATTATCACGTCTAATATTCCATATTAGGAAAGGCTTCCTATTTAAATATATTTATCATATTTATATAAAGTATAATGGTCTATAAATAAAACGTATCAAGTTCTCAATAAATGCTTTCACAACCTATCTTAAACAGTCATTAATAAAACCTAGTATTTTTTAATTGTGCGTATTTATGTTTGTTTATAACTAGATATGGTATTTACCGACTGTAGTTGGCACCACCATAAACTATAGGCACTGCATTATTTAATAAAGCAGTTAGTATTTTTTCTGTCACGTAGTCCACACTGAAGGAGTTCTCAAAAGATAAATAAAAGTAATATATTTTTTTCACTATTGCAACACAGTCATCTTGAATACTTCTACTGCATTTCTTATTGCCACATCGCCCGTATACATCTAATCTCAAATTATATTTAGCTAGTTCGTTCTTAAGGTTGTTTACGTATTGCTCTCTTTTACTCGGTGTCACACAGTTAGATACGAACCAAGCAGCTGCTAGTTTTTTATGACTCAGTTCTTCTTTAAGCGTATTATCTATAGGTTCCATTTCTTTAGCATCAAGCCAATCCATGTTCTGTTTAGGTCCAACAACAGCACCATGTTTGTCTTTAATAATAAAATAGCCATAAAAGAGGTCCGAGTCCAATTTATATGACCAGGTCCAGTTAAAAAAATTGTTGTATTTCATATCTTCGAGTGGATAATAGTGTGAAGATTCCATACTTGCGAAGACATATTGTTGGCGTAAAGATCTAGTACCTGGTAAAGAGACGTAATTCTTTGCCAATTCAGGGCCGTGAAATAATATAGCGTCGAAATCTTCAATTTGTTTCATATATCTTTTATTCGACGTGATGAAACAATTGCTTACAGGACAGTGGTACATTTGAAATGTATTTTGGCCTTTTCCCAGAAATGCAATGGGCTCTATTTTCGGGTTTGTCCATATTAGAATATATTTCAAGTTCGGGTCGATAGTATTGAAATAATATTGTATATTGGTAATTTCAAAGAAAAAATAATATTCCATTAGTAACATAAAATTAAACATAACAATATTTTTTATCGGTATACGCATCTTTACATTATTAACACACAAGTGCTTTTAAAGTGTTCTTGAACGAAATCACATGGTCGGTAACATTTGAAACTTTCTTGAACAGAATTCATCTGTAAATTAAAAACAAATCTTAATTAGATTTTGTGTTATTCATACATAATAACATAATAGTCAATACATAGTCTCACACATTGAAGCACTTATCAGTGACAACGCAAGGAAAGCTAAATATACCTATAGATATTATTAGTAATTTAAAATTTTATCAGCAATGGCATACTCAGCCATATACCCATTCTAAAACGTCAATCTCTAAAGTACGTCTTATATAATTCTCTACTTCCTTAGCAGTGCCTTACTTTTCTAAGATTCTTTCTGGATACCTACATACAACAAAACATTTTAAATAAAAGTGCCTCAGAAAGATAATTCTTACATGTGTGGCTACATGGCTACTACTCAACATAATCCATCAAGCAACTACTTACACAAAATATTGTTGTTAACGTAACAAAATAGGCTTTTGTATTTATGATATTTGTGAGGATTGTGGCTTCATAACGTGACCCGTTTCTATCTGATAGCCGCCCACAAAGAGTTGAGACGATGACAACCAGATTAAAACGGACAAAGGTAAATACCTTCGCTAATAAGCATGAGATTACAATGTTTGGGCAAATTCGCTTCATTGTTCCATTTTAATATTAAATAGAATACAAAATTTAGCAGCGATAGCTCAGTGGGGAGACCAACAGACTGCAATGCAGAGGGTCTCGGATTCAAACCCACGTCGCGCACCTCTGACTTTCGGAAGTTATATGACTTTTCGGAATTATGTGCGTTTTGATTGACAATTATCGCCTGCTCCGTACCTCGGAGAGCACGTTAAGCTGTCGGTCCCGGCTGCCATGAACATCTATGGCAATCGTTATTGGGAAAGTCAGTACCCTATAATATCCCGACACTGGTCTAGCCTTAGGGTATCGTAAGCCTTCGGGTTGCGGAGGTCAGGTGGCAGCCGCTCCGTGTAAAAACTGATATCCAGTTAAATCCGGTTAGACCAGAAAAGCCGACCCCAAGTGACTTGGGAATAATAAAGGCTAAGAGAGAAGACAGATTAAAATTTACCACGTAGTAATGCTTAAATAGCAATATTTTATTTGGTTTAATAAAATACGTTCATGAATTACGTTAATCATGTATGTACCTATATTAAAGAGGCTGTTACAAGTGGCGGTTGTACCCTTGGGTCGATTCCACAAACCCCATACAAAACAAGAAGAAAGAACGATTTCTTTTACATAAGTTACATATTGTACAGAAAAGCGTTTCAAAACACCTGCCATACATTTTCTAACAGCACTTAACTATACGATTGAACATGGTTCTATATATTCAAGAATGATGTATATTATGTTCGCCTAACAAAAGAGGTAAGACTGCCCATTTATGAACTAATTGTAAGTTGCTTATTTGCATGACTTGACTAAACAAATATGCAATTCGTGCCAGTTAATAAATAAATAAACTCGCTAAAGTGGAGTCATTTTAATAGGTAACATTTGACAATTCATCAAAATTCAACAACGTAACCTTGTAACGGCGGGCATAAAATAATATATTTTTTCGTTTTGTTAGAACTGCACAATTGCTTAACATTTTTCAATTACGATTACATATTTATTGTAATAATGACCGATACGAGTAATTTTACGATTTGCTTTCACTAATAAACCATTCTAAAGGCCTTCGACAGGGTCTGGCATGATAGCCTTATCAGCAAGCTTCAGTCCTTTAGCCTACCCACTGGCCTCTGCGTTTGGGTAACAGATTTCCTGAAGAGCCGCTCGATTCGAGTAGTCATTGATGGCTACTCGTCCGAACAAAATGCAATTAATGCCCCTCCTTCCACAGGGACCAGTACTCTCTGCAACTCTCTTTTTGCTGCATATTAACGATCTGCTGAAACCCGGTACGTTTGGGTATGCAGACGACAGTACGCTTGTAGAGAGTTGCGTCTTTAGCGCTAGGGCTAGTGGAACACATATACAGTTGCATAGGGAAGCTAAGATCGAGCGTATGAACTTATCCTTGAAGGCAGTCTCTGATTGGGGTGATGCCAACATGGTTAAGTTCAAAGCCTCTAAGACCCAGGCGTGTCTGTTTGCCGCAAAAAAGAGCCCATTCCAACTGGCTTCAACTTACCGAGATGTATCCGTGCCGATAACTAATCGCCTTGAGCTTCTGGGTATGTCATTGAGGCAAAAGTCCAACTAGCCGCCAAAAAGCTGGGCGTCCTCAGTAAGGTGAGACTGTATTTCAAGCCAGAACATTTGCTTAATTTGTACCAAGCACAGGTTCGCTCCTGCATGGAGTACTGTTCTCACCTCTGGGATGGCTCTGCAAAATATCAGCTGGAGGCTTTGGAGTCAATTGAGCGGATAACTACGGACTCTCATACATTTGTCAAACCAATACAAACAAACATAATTTATAGCTGATGTTAAAAACCAACGCTCGTTGAATTCTGCTGTGTGTGAACACGTGCTGTTGCACGACCAACCACTACCTACGATTTGACAACTACAGGTACTCGTAAAAGAACACCGATTCCCACCAAGGATGCTTCGCGAGGCTATTGAAATCAAAAAACATCCTAATTTCTATAGAGAAGATGGTTGGAATGTATCACCAGCTTAGGATCCAATAATTTAAATAGTCAAACCCAAGAAGCAAAACACAGCTAGACTTCATGTTACTTTGAGCTCATTCTGCGCTAATAGTAACACAAATGATTAAATTATGTTCGGATACTTTGATATAACTACACTTCAGATGATTCAGATAATTACTATCTTAGTCTCCCCGTGAACATGGCTGCTGTAAAGCAACCGAAATGTTGGAAAAGGTATAGGTATACTTATATATAAATAGTTTTAAGTAATTTAAATAGCTTAAACTGTAGTAAAGTTCAATAATAGTAGTGCTATAGTTCAAAATTATATAATAAAATGTTTTAAAATAAACAACGCGACAAAATCTGTATAAAATAGTTTAATTTCGATGAAATGATTTTATTAAATTTTAGTATTCATGGATTGTGTCAAATATCAGCGCCGAAGGAACTCGTTGATGTTCAAATATAACCTTAACGTGTACGATGTAGGACTTTTCATTAATATCCTAAGTGACCCTACTTCAAATGCGGCGTTAGACCTATTTGAGATATATGTACAACAACGACTTCCTCTGTTGCCTATTATGAAATAGTAAGTTAGTATCTTAGAATAAGCCACGATGGGGTTAACATATTACTCTGTATTATTACATATATTATAAGCCTCTAAATAAATAAAGATTAAAATAAAAATAAAAAATGTTGTATTCGTAAATGCTACTAGCGCTGTCTATCATTAGATTTGAATAACTATCGTATAAATACTTAAATATAGCTTGAGTACGTCATTATCACTTTTTGCTAACACATCAAAGATTAAAAGTGAGAGAAAAATATTAAACAGTTTAAGAATCTGTATCCTGTTGTGAAGGTAGTCGAGTTGAATTATAACGTTATTAATGTGAAAATGCCAGAAGATTTTAATAGGATTAATATAAACAGAAATATTTAACATATCAAGAGACTTGTCAATAAGATGATGATAGCATCAGTACCTAACTCGTCTCTTACGTTTTCGTTTATTTCGTTTATCCCTGGTCGAGTAAAGGTATTGGCACTTTTCCCAATCAAATATAATATTTTTTTTAAGGACTTCACACTAGGGTTACCCCAGGTGTTGCTATCATTCATACACTACGGTAACCGATACTGGTTACCGTAGTTCAATCTGACGCGCCATAAGGTTGTTTGCTGCCTTATAAACTAGCTTTTGCCTGTGGCTTCGCTCGGTAAGAGTAACCTTTTTAATCTTTTTCTAGATGATAGGTACCTTATGTCAGTACCAGTAGTTAAGGCATGTAAACGTAACAAACAATGAAGCAAAATCAAACTCGCATTTATAATATTACTAAAGAATTTAACCTACAAAATAAATACTATGATTTTATTCCAGATATTTTTAATAACATCAATTGAGTCACAAAAGCAATATATTAAAGCGTATGAATATAATACCTGATGTAGAATACAGTAAAATGTTAGTGTACTCAAGTCCCTTTCACTAGTTGATTGCACAGCACTGAATACGACTATTATAACTGAAAGTGGATTAATTAATACATTTAATATTAAAATGATATAACTCGCAATAGGGCACGCTCTATGCGCGATAATCTAACGTAAAATAGACGTCTGATATTAGCTAAAGTATGTTATCAAGATATTGATTTTGGCATTAAGTACTGATATCCGATGATATCTTATCTAATAGTATTAATACATTAGTTGTTTAGCTTAGCTAAGTACCTATATCCTTACTTTGAAATTGTAGTGCCTAACTAATTTTATACAAATATCCCTCAAAGGCTAGTAGTTGACGTTGAGAGTTCTAATTAGAAGAAACTGCTCAAAAATTTGTTACAATATATAGATTTAAATTAAACTACTATACACGGATTTTATCGCGTTGTTTATTTTACACTTTATTACATAATTTAGAAACTACTACTATTAAACTTTACTAATTTTTAAGCTAATTAAATTATTAAACCTATTAAATCTATTTATATTTAAGTTAACACTTAGTTCTTTAAGGTAACTTAATGTTCATTGCATTGTTGATATTTATATTTTGGCGGTTTTATATAATAAATTGACAAAGATATTGATTTAAATTATAGATCTAATTATTTGCTTCACACGTATTACTATAATTCAGTGTAGGATAAAGAATAAGAAGAGAATTCGTATAAATTTTATTAATATTTTTTTTACGATGGGCTGACAAAGATTTGACGTCATGAGTATAAATATTTGATAACATCAGCTATTTTAGTGCCATGAATATAAAGTGAAGTAATTATTACAAGATGAAAAATATTGTCTTACATTTACGCCAGAGCAAATTGAAATTAAACTACTTTATACTAATTTTACCACGATTTTTTTATAAAACACTAATTTTAGTTTATATTGAAACTATGATAGGTATTATTTACATTTCCACTATCCTACACCCGCCGTTTCAGTTGCTTTCCAGCAAAATAATAACTTAAGAAATTACATATAATATAATCCAGATAATTTTAGGGATGGTCATATGTTAGTTTATTTTACATTTTTATTGCATAGTCTTAGATGCTAAATCAATACAATATTAAGTGGATTTTATATGATTGCATAGGTATTGATGTTATTTCAGAATCCCTAAGAATCCTTGATTGTGTGAAAAATGGTTACGGATACTAGATGAAGCTGAATGGGCTCCTCCACATAAAAATACCACTATACCTAGTAAACACTTTGAATTAAATTGCTTTATACAAACATTTTATGGAAACTACGACTTGTCCTCATGAAAGACTCAGTGCTACTATATTAAAAATTTTCGTCAGAGTCTAGTTAATAACTTTGGAACCCACTATAAATATTAATTGACATCTGTAGTATTTGAAGTATAGTGAAGATAAAACGCCTGATTTTATTAATAAGCATTTTTCATTAATAAGAATATGTAATTACATGAAAATGAAAAATGAAAAGTTGTTTATTTACAGCGTTTAACAAATTAGAAAAACTTATTAACCTAAAACACCTTGTAAAATAAAATAATTTGCCAAGCGCTAGCAAAATTAAACAAAAATATCTGTGGTTTTCGCGCTAGGCAAGCCTGTATCGTGAAGACCCAAAACAATTACAGACTTTATACAAAAATTATAAGTAAAAAAAATAAAAATACAAAAATTAACTGAAATATGTAGATAAATTTTCTAACATATTTTAAAAGTATACTAATTTAAATCTAGATTTTATTTTTCAAACTGTTTAACTACAAAGAATGCATAAAATAATTTGAGCACATCATGCAGCACCATTAAAATTTTTGATTGTTTCGTTTTTTTTTTCGTTATGTAAATTACGCTAACAGACTTATAAATTGTAATAAATTGTCGTATACCAAAAATAAGTAACTAAATCTTTACCTTATTTTACATTACGATGTATTTCTGCTTCATACTAAAAAACGTCATGCCCATTCCTGATAAGGAGTAAACAAGGATATATACCTATATTTCATCGGTTTAGTTTAGATCTAAATAAGATACTTACGCTACAATGGTCTACTAAGTGTATAAACATTTTCACGCCGTCTACTATAACCATCGATTAGCGGTAGCCATAATATGGGCAATGAGCAGGCATTGGAAACCCATTGCATTACTGATGTGAGTCAATTTCATCGATCGAGTATAGAGATCATCGGTCGAGTAGTTAAGGCGTGAAAGTGTAACAAAAAAACAAACTCTCATTCGCATTCATTATATTAATTACAACTAAAGGTAGCTCGAATAACGCCTAAACAAATGTTGGCTGTAACATTACACATATCCTCCAAATCTTAAGACGACTATTTAACAATAAATTTCTTGTAAAGGATGTCATCGATCTTTCGCAGCTCACTATAAACACGATAGACAGTTTGTTACGGCGTAAGGCAGAGTTAGATCTCTATTACAAAAAGTTTATAATTTTATTTTATATAATATGGTATATACTGAAAAGGTGATACCAAATCATTTACAAATATATTTAAATAATATAGGAGCAAGGTGCGAGCCTTGAAGTACTCCATATGTTAGATATCTTAGAATGTCTGAAACCGTTGACTACAATATAAAAGCTTAAAATTGTATTATAAATCCCGTATACTAAACTTTAAAGAAAGCTTTATTGAAATACAATGGTAAATATTCTGTGATGTAATGTCTGTACTGATTAGCCACCATGAAGCACATAATTTTTTTTTATGTTAGGCTATTATTAAAATATTTGTTTAAGCTACTCTACCGCTAATTGAATAATTGGGCCACCAATAGGATAGTAAACTCATATGTTTTTATTATATAAGACAAATAGTTACATTACCCAACAAGCAAAGCAACCCTAACAAGCAACAACAACAACAATAAATAAAATACAAGCGTATCAAATCTAGTAGAAGGGGTAAATGTCAAATAACAGAATAAGGATGCACGATACAAACAGTGACGTAACCAATATTAAAAAGCTACTGTCCGAGAGAGATAGCCAGACATTCCCACTACAGTTCCACTATATATTGTTACTTATAAGTATCCAAATTTAAAATATTATTTACTCCCTTATCCACAAATCAATAAATAATGTGAAAAAAAAATGTTTAGCTATTTTCTCTTGTGGGTAAAGTGGTACAAAATCATATATAAGCAACTACCCTATTCAAAATGCCGAAAGTGTATAACAATATACCTATATAAAATACATATATTTCTTTATTATTTTTATTATTCTTATAAAACTGATTTATGTTAGGTAGTTAAATGGCTCAATCTTTGGTGCCTAATAATTCCACCATCTTATAAAATAATTGTTCAAATTGAGGTTGGCTTTAGTCTTTTCTTCATGTCTCGCTTCCGCATTAACCTTACTACAAAATTTACAATAACTATTCGTTTCAAGACTTGCTTCAGGAATATGGTATGTATAGTGATTTCTCCATTTAAAGAATTCGTAGTATGTTTGGCTGTCGTTGATAGCATCAACCATTCGCTGTGCCAGTTTTTCTACACCAAGCTCTCGTGCATTTAAGTACGCACCGTCTGGCATAAAGCTGAAAAAATATATCAAATTATTAATAAAATGAATATATAAATAGGTACTGCTTTGATAGCGCAGAAATAATGAATGCGGCTGTTGCGCATAAGCCCTCAGGTTCATTGGGTTTGGGATTTTTTGTAAGGGAATTTCCAGTAGCAGGACGTAGTCTGGTACTGTACCTGGTAGATTACCATCTACCAGGTACAGTACCAGACTACGTACATACGGTAATAGGCTCGCCCCTATTACGTGAGAATATAACCCCTGCCTTCAGGGATATAGACGTGAGACTAAATGTTCAAAGTATACAATGGCCTGCAAAGGCCTTTCAAAGAAAATAAATAAAATGAAACTTGGTTGTAATATGAGAACTAATTTTAGATACAATAGAATAAATATAAGTGAATATATGAATAAAAGAAAATAGAAGTGCACCAGCCGTGGGCACAAGTTGACTCTGCTAGAACTGACCATCAACTCGTAAGCACGACACGCAGGGTCGGGTTTTAAAATACAAATAAAGAAACAATATAGTACATTATCATGTCTAATATTTCCTACTAGGACAGACTTCCTACTTAAATATATTTATCATATTTTTATATAAAAATATAATGATCTATAAATAAAAAGCATCAAGTTCTCAATAAATGCTTTCACAATCTACCTTAAACAGGCATTAATAAAACCTAGTATATTTTATTTGTGCGCATTAATGGTTGTTTATAATCAGATATGATATTTACCGACTGTAGTTGGCACCACCATAAACTATAGGCACTGCATTATTTAATAGGGCAGTGAGTAATTTTTCAGTCACGTAGTCCACACTGAAGGAGTTCTCAAAAGATAAATAAAAATAATATTTTTTTTTTACTATTTCATCACAGTCATATTTAGTATTTCTACTGCATTTCTTATCGCCACATCGCCCGTATACATCCAATGTCAAATTATATTTAGATAGTTCGTTCTTTAGGTTGTTTACGTATTGCTCTCTTTTACTCGGTGTCACACAGTTAGATACGAACCAAGCAGCTGCTAGTTTTTTATGACTCAGTTCTTCTTTAAGCGTATTATCTATAGGTTCCATTTCTTTAGCATCAAGCCAATCCATGTTCTGTTTAGGTCCAATAACAGCACCATGTTTGTTTTTAATAATAATATAGCCATAATAGAGGTCCGAGTCCAATTTATATGACCAGGTCCAGTTAAAAAAATTGTTGTATTTCATATCTTTGAGTGGATAATAGTGTGAGGACTCCATACTTACGAAGACATATTGTTGGTGTGAAGATCTATAAACTGGTAAAGGGACGTCAGACCTTGCCAATTCAGGACCGTGGAATAATATAGCGTCGAAATCTATAATTTTTTTCGTATATATTTTATCCGACGTGACGTAACAATTTTGAACAGGACAGTGGTACATTTGAAATACACGTTGGCCTTTACCCAAAAATACAATGGGCTCCGCAGTCGGGTTTGTCCATATTAGAATATATCTCAAGTTCGGGTCGATGGTATTAAAATAATATTGTATATTAATAATTTCAAAGAAAAAGGAACATACCATTAATGACATAAAATTAAATATAACAATAATTTTTATCGGTATACGCATCTTTACATTCTTAACAAACAAGTGCTTTTAAAGTGTTCTTGAACGAAATCACATGGTCGGTAACATTTGAAACTTTCTTGCACAGAATTTATCTGCAAATTAAAAACAAATCTGAATTAGATTTTGTGTTATTGATACATATGTAATAATATAATAGTCAATACATAGTCTCACAGATTGAAGCACTTATAAGTGACAACACAAGGAAAGCTAAATATTCCTATAGTTTTATTAGTAATTGAATATTTTATCAGCTATGACATACTCAGCCATTTACCCATTCTTAAACGTCAAAGACTCTAAACAAACTGAGCCGTACAACTATCGAATAGAAAATGTCGCTTCACTGCCAGCAAAGGGAATGCGAGAGCCACTGGCCTCCTTGCTAACAGAACGTCTTATATAGTTCTCTACTTCATTAGCTGTGCCTTACTTTTCTAAGATTATTTCTGGATACCTACATGCAACAAAACATTTTAAACAAAAGTGCCTTAGTAAGATAATACTTACATGTGTGGCTACATGGCTACTACTCGTCATTATCCATCAAGCAACTACTTACACAAAATATTGTTATTAACGTAACAAAATAGGCTTTTGTATTTATGATATTTGTAAGGATTGTGGCTTCATAACGTGACCCATTTCTATTTGATAGCCGCCCACAAAGAGTTGAGACGATGACAAGCAGATTAAAACAGATAAAGGTAAGACCTTCGCTAATAAGCATGAGGTTACAATGTTTGGGCAAATTCGTTTCATTGTTCCATTTTAATAGTTAATAGAATACAGTTGAATTTACTAAGCGTACAGATTAAAATTTACCACGTAGTCATGCTTCAAGAGTAATATTTTTTTTGGTTTCATAAAATACTTTCATGAATTATGTTAATCATGTACCTATATTAAAGAGGCTGTTGCAAGTGGCGGTTGTACCCATAGGTCGATTCCACAAACCCCACACAAAACAAAATAATGATTTCTTCTACATAAGTTACATATTGTACATAAAGGGTTTTAAAACACCTACCATACATTTTCTAACAGCACTTAACTATACGATTGAACATGGTTCTATATACTCAAGAAACTGATGTCTATTATGTTCGCCTAACAAAAGAGGTAAGACTGCCCATTTATGAACTAATTGTAAGTTGCTTATTTGCATGACTTGATTAAACAAATATGCAATTCGAGCCAGTAAACTCGTTAGTATTGACCAACGTCGAATCAAAGTTTTATAGCAGATGTTTTCTATTTAGATGTACTATGCTTTTTACTACCACATTCAAAGTCTGAAGTAAAATTTATTTTCTCAAGTTTACCAACGTTTTCATACTAATTTTTGTTTTTGGAACACGATGTTTTGTTTTATTGCTCGTAAACAATGCTGATTCATTAAGTTCAATAAGAAATAGTAATGGAAGTTTATACAAATCTTTGTTTATCAAGACTATTACTACTTTATAAACGTAAAAAATGTTTACCACAAAGGCTTGAGATCAACCGCATTAATTATAATATCTGGAAATAATGTTCATTAGGCCATTCTTAATGAACATTGTTTTCAGATAATCAGAGATCCCGTGGGCTCTCTGAAACAAAGATTAGAAATACCTGGATTCTGAGCTTCAACATGTCAAGTAAGTACCTACTGCAAGTCAATAAGCTCCAACAGCCGCGCCGCCGTCACAGATCCTGAGAAAAGCCAGCCACAGTCAAGCGTCAGATTGCCGTACTGCCATATGTAAGGGGTGTCACTGACAAGATTGGCTACATCTTGAAGCGAGCTTCAATGTTGATTGTAGCCCGCTTCAAGATGTAGCCAATCTTGAATGTGTAATCAAGTATGTGTTGACATACTTCAAGCCGCTAACGAAGATAAGTCAATTTTTAACATCAGTGCCAATTACCTTTACTAGATGCAGGGGTCTATAAAATAGATTGTAACTACGGACTCTCATACATTTTTTAAACCAAGAGAAGCATAGGCAACTGCATAAAATAAGATAATTTATAGCTGATGTTAAACACCAACGCTCGTTGAAAGCTGCTGTGTAAACACGTGCAACAGGGGACCAACAACAGGGGACCAACAACTACCTACGATTTGACAACCACAGGTACTCGCAAAAGAACACCGATTCCTACCAGGGATGCTTCGCGAGACTATTGAAATCAAAAAACATCCTAATTTCTATAGAGAAGATGGATGGAATATATCACCAGTTTAGGATCCAGTAATTTAAATAGTCAAACCCAAGAAGCAAAACACAGCTAGACTTCATGTTACTTGCGCAAATAGTAACACAAATAATTAAATTATGTTCAGATACTTTGGAATAACTACACTTCAGATCATTCAGATAATTACTATCTTAGTATTCCCGTGAACATGGCTGCTGTAAAGCAACCGAAACGTCGGGAAAGGTATACACTTATATATATAAATAGGTTTAATTAATTTAAATAGCTACCACTGTAGTAAAGTTCAATAATAGTAGTGTTATAGTTCAAAATTATATAATAAAATGTTTGAAAATAAACAACGCGACAAAATCTGTATAAAATAGTTTAATTTCGATGAAATTATTTTATTAAATTTTAGCATTCATAAATAATACTAGCGCTATCTATCATGAGATTTCAATAACTATTGTATAAATAGTTAAATATAGCTTAAGTACGTTATTATACATCAGAGGTTCAAAGAGAGAGAAAAAGTATTGTACAGTTTAGGAATCTGTATCCCGTCGTGAAGGTAGTTGAGTTGAATTATAACGTTATTAATGTGAAAATGCCAGAAGACTTCAATAGTACTAATATAAACAGAAATATTTAACATATCAAGAGACTTGTCATAAGATAACGATAGCATCAGTGCCTAAATTGTCACTTACTCTTTCGTTTATTTCGTTTATCTCTGGTCGAGTAAAGGTATTGGCAATTTTTCCTTTCAAATATAATTTTCTTTTTAAGGACTTCACACGAGTGATACCCCCCAGGTGTTGCTATCATTCATACATTACGGTAACCGATACTGGTTACCGTAGTTCAATCAGACGCGCCATAAGGTTGTTTGCTACCTTATTAGTAACTAGCTTTTGCCTGCGGCTTCGCTTGGAAAGAGTAACCTTTTTAATAAAAAAATTCTACATGAAAGGTACCTTATGTCCCTTGTTGTACTCCTAACAGTGTGTATGCGAAAATTTATTATGATCGGTCTAGTAGTTAAGGCATGTAAACGTAAGAAACAAAGAAGCAAAATCAAACCCGCATTAATTATTATATTACTTAGGATTACAACCTACTAATTAAATAATTATAATTTCATTTCAGATATTTTAAATAATATCAATTGAGTCACAAAAGCAATATATTAAAACGTATGAATATAATACCTGATGTAGAATACAGTAAAATGTTAGTGTACTCAAGTCCCTTTAACTAGTTGATTGCACGGCACTGAATACGACTTTTATAACTGAAAATTGATTAATTAACACATATAATATTAAAATTATATAACTCGCAATAGAGCACTCTCTATGCGCGATGATCTAACGTAAAATAGACGTCTGTATTGTAGTTACGTTGTTATCTTCATAAGCATTTGATTCCACTCGAGGCCCGAGTGCACTCTATACAAGGTGTTGATTAAGGTGTACATATACTCCTTTTTGTGAACACGAATCAATGAAAATACACATATCTTAAAAACATTAAAAACAATATATTGTTAAACATTAAATATCAACCATAAAAATCACCATCAACTGTACTAAATATTACTGATACATCAGTTTTAACTGCATCATTGAAACGCCGTAAATCCAACTCATGATTTACTTTATTGAGCATATAAAGAACATACTACTAATAATGTATGGCAGCTGAACAATGAGTTCAGCTGTCATACATTATTAGCCTAAGAACCAACAGCCACAAAAAATTATAAATATATGGTTAAGGATGATCAGATTCAATTAAAAGTGAATATAAGTCACGCACACTTCTGAATATTGCTTCTGAATAATCCGGGAGGTCCATTATTATCATCCTTATTCTATCTTTTTCTTTTACCCCGCCCACCCCCGCGGAGGAGTATACGTCAATGCATTCCCCAAAGAAAAAAAAAATGTGCTGCCATGCTTGCACTATAGAAAAACGTATAATACCGAGAAAATGGAATTTATTATGGTATTTTACATTAAAACATGACTTTTTAAGAAATTTGTCATATCTATAATGAAGTTCAATAATGGTATTTATAGAATAGCATTCGTATTAACTACGTAAGAAAAATTCTTCTTCTTAGTCGTACACTCTTGACAGAGTAGTCGTGATCATGTCTCGGTCGAATCTTGCGCCACCGCATCTCTCGTGATGCGACGCCATGTAGTTCTATGTTTGGCGGCCTTGAAGTTCATATTGATGCTCAAGTGTGTCACAGATTTGATGAGGTCAAATGTCCACCTTTTTGGAGAGCACCCACGGGATCTTTTGCCCTCGACTCCCTTGCGCCACCAATGGTTCCATCGAGCCCTCGTTACGGGTGATATGACCGAAGAACTTGAGGATTCGTATTTGCACAGACGACGATAATCTCTCTTTGATACTGAGTTTTTTCAGGATCGAAGCGTTGATTCAATGCGCAATCCATGGGATCCTAAGCATACGTCTCCATCACCACATCTCCAGTGCGTCAATCTTTCGACGGTCTCGCATCCTCAGCGTTCATGTCGCAGCTGCATATAGAAAAATTGGAAAGACAAAGCACTTCATCAGTCGAACCTTTGTGTTTCTGGTTATTCTACGATCCATCCAAATTTTTGTGAGTTTTCCCACTGAAGATCTCGTCATGGCGCAGCGCCTCCGGATTTCATCCTCGCAGCCCGCATCGCAGGTGATTGTGGAGCCCAGGTGTATGTAGCTCTTGACTACTGCGAATCCCACTATATCTTGGACGTCTAGTTGGTTGTTATCAGCACGATCCACAATCATTATTTTGGTCTTATCGCCATTGATTGCGAGTCCAAAATCCAACGGTGTAGTCTCCAGATGAATAAGAAGAGTCTCGATTTCGTCTCTAGTTGACGCTAGGACAGTAGTATCATCCGCATACCTTAGATTCGATATTTTCCGACCTCCCACAGATATTTCCTTGTCCCAGTTTTCGAGAATAATCCGCATGATGTACTCTGTGTATATCTTGAACAATAGGGGAGATAATACACAGCCCTGTCTGACACTAGCTTGCGTTTTGAAACGTTCAGAGTCGATACCGTCAACTCGGACAGCGGCTGTGCCATCTTCATACAGACGTCTAATGAGGTAAACAAGGTGTTGTGGTACGCCCATTTCCGTCAGGACCTGCCAGAGTTTCTACCACGTGGCGGTATCGAAAGCCTTTCTGAAGTCAACGAAGCATACATAGAGTGCGATGTTGAACTCTCTAGCTTTCTCCACAGTTTGTCGCATAATGAGTAGCTGTTCTCTTGTGCCTCGGCCCTTCACAAAACCAGCTTGCTCGGAGGCAATTTCTCGGGAAAGGTAAGCTTGGAGCCTCGTGTTTATAATATGCAGCATAATTTTACCGGCGTGGGATATGAGGGAAATTAGTCTGTAGTTACTGTACTTCTTTGTTGATCTTTTTTTATGGAGTGGAATAAATATAGAGTGCGACCAATCACTCGGCCACACTTCGGTGACACAAATTTGATGACAGATAGTGTGCAGTATCTCCCCCATCCTTCCCCCCCCCCCTCCCCTCGTCCCCGCTCTCTCAAGGCGACGACACGTATTTCACTGTGCTCGCATATTAAAAAAACGTTACTGGGGTAAAAGTCAACAATTAAGCTACAACCGAATATCGTTGTGTAGTCAGTTATACGTTTATTACGGTGCATCAAACAGATTCTCAATCCGTTAAACTATACGGAAGTTATTATCGTTTTTGTCAACATCAACTGCAAAATTGTTCAAATCACAGCTGTTGTGCGAAGAACACACCTCCGACAAGCGTTCGGGCGCACTTGGGCACTACGAGGACTACTACTACTGCGGCGAACACGGTAACACATAATAGATTGCGGCTCTGCTCATCGAGACCACACGCGCTTTGTTTACGTGAGTTGAATTCCTTATTTTATATACCTAATCGTATGCAATATAAAAATAGCTTCTATTGCTGCAAAAATGCTCTCCGGTATTAAGCGCACGCCCACTCCAGCGCCCCTTTACGCATCTGAGCCGAATTTAACAACGAGAACTAGTAATGATAACAGCTGTAACAACAATATAAATTTAACACAAAGGAAAAGAAACGTGGTGAAGAGGAATGGGAGAGGACGGAGAAAATTATGGAAGATATGAGGGGAATGATATCTAAATTAGTTAATAAACAGAGTCAACAAAATGATAAAATTGATTCCTTACAGTCTGCCCTAGAGGATATACGGTTGCAAAACGCGGTTATCCATATAAACTCCGAAATTAGAATCCCATACGATGAAATTCAAAAATCCCTGGCCTTCTTGTCTGATAAATATGACGACGCATTGTTGAAGATAAATGATCTTAAAGAAAAGTGTCGTGTGTCAGTGCGTCACTTGAAATTAAGAACCTTCCTTCATCAACCCCAGAAACGCATGACTCTCTTGCTGTTATAGTAGAAAAACTGGGCCAGATCATCAACCAGCCTGTGAGTTCGGCGAAAATAAAAAATATATTTCGTCACAAGAACAAGGCTGATAACGTGGGTGCAGTCATTGTAGAATTCACATCGGCTACGACTAAAGAGAAGTTTATAAAATCGACTAAAGAATTTAACAAGCAGAACAAAGAAAAACGTTTAAACACAATTCACCTGATTGAAAAAGGACCTAGGCTGCCGATGTACGTTAACGAAATGCTCACGACAAAGACCAGACAGCTGCACTACCTCGCACGGGAAGTCACAAAAAATAACAACTATAACCAATGTTGGATTGCTAATGGCAAGGTGTACTTACATCTTCAAGACGGTTTGCCCAGCCAACTAATTAAATCCGAAGACGACCTTGCTAAACTCCGTAAAATATGACTAGAATTGTACCTACTAATGCATGCAAATTGTTTTACTTATATTTTGTTTACATTCATCTAGATTTGTATTTTTACTTCAACAATTGTTACATACGAGGATGCGTTTTTAAGTTCGCGGAATGGAATAGAAGGGGATGAAATAATATTACAAAATTATTTTTCCTTTTCAATATATTCACCTGAAACCCTAATACATTTCTCAGATCTATGAATTAACTTATGAATACCTTCATAAAAAAATGTTTTGTCTTTCTCTGAAAAATACGCCGAAACTGCATCCTTCACTTCTTCATCGGTTGAAAATTTCTTTCCTCGAAGCTCTTTTTTCAGATTTGGAAAGAGATAATAGTCGCTGGGAGCCAAGTCTGGGCTATAAGGTGGGTGATCAATGATATCGAAGCCCACCTTGTGCAAAGCAGCCAACGCAACTCGACTCTTGTGAACAGGAGCATTGTCGTGCAAGAGCAGGACACCTTTGGTCAATTTTCCTCTTCTTTTTTCTCTGATTGCCTCTTTTAACTGCTCTAAAATTGAAGCGTAGTGTTCTCCGGTTATGGAAACACCTTTTTCTTTGTAATCAACCAACAAAATTCCTTCTGTGTCCCAAAAAACTGTCGCCATGAGCTTTCCCGCCGATTGCGACACCTTGAATTTCTTAGGCGGTGGTGTACCCTTTTTATGCCACTGCATGGAATCTTGTTTAGACTCAGGTTCATAGTGATGAACCCAAGTTTCATCCCCAGTAACAATTCGCTCCAAAAAACCATCCTTGTCTTCATTACACTGGCTCAAAAACGCACGCGAACACTCGACGCGCTTCTGTTTTTGAGGCGGTGTGAGCATTCTAGGCACCCATCTTGCACTGACTTTTGTCATGCCGAGATGATCATGGAGAACCTTGAAAATGGTCGTTTCAGATACTCCAACCATCTCTGCGATTTGTTTTTTCTTCAAACGTGCATCCTCCAATATTAATTTTTCGATTTTTTCGATAAGATCTGGAGTGGTGACCTCAACAGACCGCCCAGGCCGGGAATCGTCTTCAATTGATTCCCTGCCTTGCTTAAAGAGGTTGTGCCACTTGTATACCATGGTTTTTCCTGGACAAGAGTCCCCGTATACAGATGACATCTCTTCCAAAATGGTTTGAACATTTTTTCCTTGCTTGGTAAGGAACTTTATAACGGCGCGGAACTCGATTTTCTCCATACTTCACAATTTCTTCCAGATTGAGTTGCTTGAGGGACGATAGTTCAAAGACTAATGACCTCATTATGATAATACTCGGTATATATACTAATTATTAGTTGCTAAACACGTTAGTGACTAAACAAGCACCCCCACCACCTTCCATACCCTCCATTCCGCGAACTTAAAAACGCACCCTCGTATATCTTTTTTCCGACATGCATGCCACACGTTATTCAAAAATTACTTAAACAAGACAACACACGTATTATACACACAACTATATTCTACATTACTAATACGCAAAATCATGTCAAAGGAACAAACAAAACATACAAAAGCCAATTAATATTTCATAGGTACCGTATAATTTTAAACTTAATTTCCCTGCAACTATATAGTGTATCAAAAAGAAATGTCAAAACGGGTAAAACTATCATTAAAATTCGATAATTTACAAAGTAACATAAACAATATATGTAGAACATCTCCGTGTCGGATTCTTCTATTTCCGGTATAGAAGACTGCATTCCCCCAAATTTCACACGAAAACAATCGTTTAAAATCATTACTCAAAACATAAGAAGTATAAATAAAAATATAACAGGCTTTATGATAACACTCGCTAGAACAAAACTTGACTGGGATATAATTGTTTTAACAGAGTGTTGGCTCCCTAACACACATAATATTTGAGTTGACGAACTATAAATATTTTTTAACTAGCAATAATCGTACACAAAATGAAGGAGTAGTTGTCTACGTGCATAAATATCTGCATATAATAATAATAATATAATAATATTCTACCACGTACACACAACACCATCTAGCCCAAACTAAGCAGAGCTTGTACTATGGGTTCTAGACAATGGATAAACATACATATTATTACATGCTTTTTTTTTTTTTTTTTTGTAAATCCATACATATTATACATAGAAACACCCAGACCAAGACAAACATCCATGTTCATGCACACAAATGTTTGACTTGTGCGGGAATCGAACCCGCGACCTCAGGCGTGGCAGTCGGTTACACCAACCAGTACGCCATCGAGGCCGTCATTTATCTTTGTGGAGGAGCCGTCCTTCGTGGATGCATAGTACAATAAGAATAGTAGGTTAGCTAAGGCCGATCGGCGAGTTAATTGCCTACTATTGCGTTGACGCACAGGGTTGTCACTTTTATTTTTAGTTAAATATTAACAATATCCGTAAACGTAACTGTATCCAAAATACAATACCCGTAACATCCCCGGTATCTAGTAACTACTATTATATATTCTGTGACTGCGGGCACATTATATTCGCTTAGAAGTATGTATATTAAAAAACGAATTATGAACAAAACATCTCACATAACACCCCTGAAGTACATATTATAATTATTAATAACTACGTATGTAAACTAAACAACTAAACTATGACTATAACCAAAGCTGTCTTACGAAATAAAATGAAAATCAAATTTTAAACATCATTCACTTAATTCACTCAATCCAACAGTGACTAGTAAGTGCTGAAATGAATACCCGTGTTAATATCTACACCGTTTCAACAAAACACCACGGCGCACGGCGCAGGGTTTGTCGGCGCGCGGCGCAGGGTTTGTCGGCGCGCGCGCTTTTTTGTCGCTTTTATAAGTGATCGCGCTGAATACCTACTTCACAATTTAAGCTTGAATATCTTTGTTTTTTCAAATACTGACTAAGCGTTATATATCGCGATATAACTATCTAAACACCTTATATGACGAGGAACTAGTTTAATTTACTGTCGTTTAACACATTGTATTATACGTTTTGTTTGTAAATACATACCTACTTATAACATAGTACACCAGACTCTGAACAATTACATATCTGTGAACTCAAATGCTCGATTCAGAAACCTGAGCTAGTCTATTAGCGTACATACACATACCTAATTTAATTAGAAAAATGTTTAGGTTGGTACTTACGCTTCTCGTTCAGTAGGTATTTGGAAGAATGATAAGTCCGGGTTTCAGGAGTTGTTTTTGAGGCACCCGAAGACACTACAATATTTTTTGGCTTTTTTTGAAGTCATAATAACGTTTATTACAAAACTAAATGGATATAAAGTGGCCAGTGAGAGCAGTGAATTCGAGCGGGTGAGCTGTGTAGTACGTGAATGCGCGCGATCAAACGCGTGGCGCATCCCGTACAGAGTCCCTGGCCGCCCCGTTTGGCTGTGTGATTGTGTGCGTGAAAAGTGCGTGCGTACACGGCGCCGGCGACTCACGCGTATATTCAAACCAGCGGCGGCCGATTTGTATGAACCTATCCTACTATTCTTATTGTACTATGGTGGATGCCAACGTTCTCAAAGTAAAAATTGTCATAAATACTGTCCTTTTAGCGATATACCGGCCACCAGGCTACAAAGACATTACCAATTTTCTCAATTCACTTAATGTAACTTTAAATGGTCTCTCAATACAAAAATATTATAATTACGGGAGACATAAATATAAACACACATGAGCAATGCCATGATACTGTCAAACATACGTACTTAAACATATTGGCAACACACGGCCTCCTACCCGCACACACAATACCAACGAGACAAAAGGCATGTCTCGATCACATTATGCTAAAAACGCAGTTACCTGCAGCATCCCTAGTCGCACATTCTGCTCTAACGGATCACGAAACGGTTCTGTTATTCCTGTCCAAACGTATAGCAAAACTAAGCGCAAAGAAACATTGTATCCGTATAACTACGAGCAGTTACACGCTGACCTTTTTTTTTTGACCCATCGATATCCTTTATGGATACCCCCTCCCCCGGAGGGGGAAGGGTGGTTATGTGAGACTCACCGTCCCTGAAGGGGGGTCGGTATACACACTAAAAACCTGGGGTGAGCAGTTCCTCCACCGATGGAGTGGGGCGGGATGGGGTCGCGTTAGCAATCACCATCCCGCCCCGGCGGCGGTTGGCCCGGCTGATGGTGACCGCCTCAGCACCTGTGGAGGAAAGGCTTTGCTCACCAAGGCCATCCCCCAGACGTGTGGGGCCGTCCAAGCCGGTAGAGAGTCCCCAGACTCTGTACCAGTGACCCCACTATACAGGAGCGGGAAGGCGGGCAAATCGTCTCCTTCTCGCTCGCGTCCATTTTTTTTATTTTATTTATATTCGGGAATCCTGTGACGCATCCCTCTCCGCGGGGCGACGGAGGTCGTGCTCACCGGGGGAGAGATACCCTAGTAATACCGACTAAACCTACCACGGTGGTCCTCGACATAACCACAGACGACGGGGCCGCGCGACCCAGCAATGTCAGAACACAGCAAAGCCGCTGCCTACCGTGAAAGAAGAACTCTCTTTAAACCTCGTTTGAAGAAGGACATATCAAGAAAGAAGAAGAATCAAGAGGAAGGACCTAACACAACTAGACTTTAGTGAAGTATATAAAACCCGAGATCCACATATAGCAGGGGAAATAATGACTCGCTTATTTAAGCACGTGATCGACTGCAATTCCAAGACTATTAAATGCCCAAACCGTAAACAAATACAAATACTACTTGGATTACTGACGGTTTGCTTCGGTGCATTCAACAGCGGGACGCATTACATAAAAAATTTAAGCAGGCGCCTAAAAACGAGATTTTAAAGATAACTTTTGCAAGGTACAGGAATTATTGTAATAAATTATTAAAGAATACTAAAATAGCATATGAAAATAATGAAATGAATAGAGCTGGTAACAACCCCAAACAGTTATGGTCCGCTATAAATAGTATCTCAAACAGGTCAACAAAGAAAGTCAAATAATCGTCACACTTATTAGTATCTTTAGACACACCGCAGCTTTCCGTAAACTATGTCAATTACTACTTTGCTAAGATTGGTGAAAAACTAGCTAAAAATATAAACATTTCACCACCATTAATAAGCATGGCAAACCGTACCAACAGATCGCAGTTAATGGTAATGCTTCCAACAGACGAGGATGAAATAGCTAAAATAATGAAGTCACTCCGCAACAACTATACCGTAGGATGGGACAGAATACCCATACCACAGTGACTTGCTAAAGAGGCACGAGATTGTAGTTGTACCTCCGCTAACGTACATGTGTAATCTTGCCCTGTCCACTGGTAAATTTCCCAACGTGTTCAAAAAAGCCATAATCCATCCGATCTTCAAGGCTGGGGACAGAAACTGTGTTGATAATTATAGGCCTATAGCTGTACTCACTGCACTCTCTAAAGTACTTGAACGGATCATGAATAACAGACTTGTGAACTATTTAGAGAAAATAAACTTATTGCACCAACACAATTTGGATTTCGCTCTGGTAAATCCACTACAGACGCGGTTCATGACTTCACAAACTATATAGTTACAGAAATGGATAGTGGGGATAAACCGTTAATACCCGTTACATATTATATATATATCATGCAACGTGAAAGTTTAAAAGTTATTATACGAGTAATGTTCAAAAGGAAAAGACGATTTTAAACATACATAATTCGCACCCTTGATAAAACAGAGACTTATCTCAGAATTTTGGATTAAACAAATTTGAACTCTATTGCAAAGATTTAACACAAATATAATATTAGAATTTAACATATACAATAAGAGTTCAAATTGCCTTACTTTCAAATTTCGAGTTAAGTCGCTGTTTTATTAAGAGTGCGATATGTACAGTTGAAACCCTAATTTATCGTAATTTTTATTATGCAACATTTATTTCTATATTCTTATCCTGACATTTCCTTTGTCATAACTATTTCTTCATCGCAGTGTCAAGAGCCCACATGAGTGGAGTCGATTATTCATTCGTATTCGCACCTGTGACTCGCACGGAAAATTACTTTGTCATCTCTGTTGCATACGAATGAAGGTTACAAAACATTTTGTCTTCCAGAATTCACTTTGATATTCTAAATATTATGCTAACAATGTATGTATTTAAACTGTCCCACTGCTGGAAACGGACCTTTTCTTAGTGTGAGAAGGGTTAGGCCATAGTCCACTACGTGAGCCAGTGCTGCAGGTGCGGGTTAGCAGTCTTTACGTATCTTCGGGAATATTTTAGGAAACTTTTAGACATGCAGATTGTTTTCCTTCACCGTTAAAGAGAGCGATCTCTGATAATACGCACATATTTTCGAAAAGTCAATGGTGCATACCTCGGAACTATTGTTCCGTTGTACTTCCATTTAATAGATGCTTACCGAAACTTACGTTCTACTAGCACCGGCTAGCTGGCTTAGTTGGTCTAGTCAACAAATATACTAGAATACTCCTGGGAACAATATTTTATCTTCTTTTGTTAAAAAACCAACCTGCACACTATAAGAACTCCTGTGTCACAGAGCACTTTGCAAACATTTAAATGGACACAAAGAATACCTAGACCCGGCACAACCATATATTATATGGACCACACATTTTTTTGTCTCGTGAGGTCTCCAAATTTCTTACCTACAACACTTGGCGTAAGGGCAGTGGCGAGGAAAACCTTTAAACCACTACGCCATCCGAGCGATCGATTACAGCCTTTGAAAATCTATGTGCTTATTCTACACATGCTTGTATTACGTATTTTTATACTTTACATAATCGAGTTTAAGTTGAGTCGAATGCGTAGGTACGGTCAGGTGCAAAAGTCGAGTAGCAATTTTACAAAGCAATAGAAACAAAACAAGTTGTACTTACGACCTTTTTCAATAAAATCATTACACACATACACATAAACTCGCCTCACTTATTCTATTGCTTGTTCTAATTATGATTGTGACTATTAATTTCAAGGAATTACGCAAATGATGTTATAGCTACGTTGGTGCATCCTAAAACTTAAAGCTTGTTGGTTCTATCCCCTGTAGAAGTGATAATCTATTTGATTTTTTTTAAGTGAATACTTCTTTAGGCGCGTTGAGCACTTTTTGGGTGAACAAAAATCATGGAACTCGCGTCATCGTCACCGAAGGCATTCAAAATTCAAAAATAAACTTCTTTAGGCGCGTTGAGCACTTTTTGGGTGAACAAAAATCATGGAACTCGCGTCATCGTCACAGAACGCATTCAAAATTCAAAAATAATAATCTAATAGCTCGACGATACAATTCACAAGTTACTTAGTTTTCACTTCTATCGGCAGTCCCCAAAGACTGCCCCGCATGTTTTTTTTCTAATATTAGAAATATCGATGTCTTGTTATTTTACTTCAAGACTTTTTTAAACCTAAATTAATAAATTTTAAGTAAAATTTTAAACCTAATTTGCATTATTTATTTATTTAGTTAATAAAAACATAACCAACGTGATTTTAGTAATTACTAATTCTAACTAATTTTGGTAAATAATAATTTTAGTTTAATTCCCAATAAAACACTAAATTTGGGTAATAAGTAGACAAAAATAACGTTCCTTTTTAGTAAAAAAAAAATGTGGAAGTAGAACCCAGGATTTGAATCACTGTTGTTAAATATACGGAATAGTAGTAATTATAGTTATATATACAAGAACTCGTTTTTGTCTCGCTTTGCACACATGCGCATGACGAACTTCACCTATTATCATTTACATTGAATTGAATGAATTTGAGGCGCTCATAGCTAGTTGCTCTCACTGATCTGTAAACGATTAGTGAGGTTAAGCAATGTTGAATGCGGTCAGTCTATAGATGGGTGACCGCTTAGTGGTATTTCATCTGAGCGTCTCCGTGCTTCGGAGGGCACGCAAAAAGTCGGTCCCGGTTGTTTTCAAATTGACAGCAATCGTTAAGCCATGTCAGAGGCCTATGGGCGGCTTGAACATCTCTTGACAAAAAGTTGGCCGCACAACAAACAAAAAATTAAAAAAAACATGTTTTAATGTTTGTATTGAAATATCACACACACAAAGGTATCGCTCGGAACTATATGTGATTACTTACTTTATGATGCTACTCGACTTTTGTCTTTGACCGTACATGCAAGTTATTTTATTTGGAAATTTGCTATTTGCATAGTTATTACCCTACTGATTTTTTAAAGAGCACGGCAGTATCATAGCGGTCCTTTTAGTTGGTTTTCATTAGTTCAATCTAAAGTCTACCTTTTTCTACAATACATTTCATTAAAAAAAGGTACCATAAATACTTCTACCTTCTTAACGGCTAACTTTATATCGATACATTACAAAAATAAAACTACTCCAAGTATTTAAAGAAATAAAATCTGAGTCAGAGCAAAATTGACTCCAGGCTCACCATAAATCAATAAAAACAAATTGCAGCCACGAAAGAAAAACAGTATTCATCAGCGACATACTCCATATCTGTTCATAATTATAAAAACATTTCTATACAAAAAGCTTGCAATAAATGAATAGTCTAGGTACCATAATATGTTTAATGAAAATGTGCCTTTATACGATGTCGTACCAAATGCGAAATAAAATGGCCTCTAATAATAGTGAAATAAATCAGAGTGAACATACCGGGTCGATCCATCATGTGACTACCAAACGTTGGATATATTGTCCGGATTATTATGGATTATGGAAAGTGAGGACGAGCTGTGTGCGGTCAGGCACGCCTGGCCCCAAACTGTTGCCCTGTCAGATCCCTCTAACATATTGCATTTTAAATACTTAATGCATATTCGATAAAAAGATGTATTTGAAATATGGCTTCGAATCTATATTTTGTTTATACTGAAATTAACTTTATAAAGAGTATGACAGTTTTAATCATTATAAGGGTGACCACAAACAATGTTGATCACTATAATAGCTTGACAGATGCCCAACGCGATAACGCTTAGATAAAAGTTTTACAACTTATATGAAAGTTAATGGATATATTATTTTTAACTAAAGTATCAAGGCACTTTTTGTGTCTACGATTGTTACATGATTTATTTTTAATATGATTTTCTTATTTTGTTTTGCTCTTTTTTTATGGTATAGGTGGCAAACGACTGATCGCCTGATGGTAAGCGATTACCCCTGCCCATGGACACCCGCAACACTAGAGGAGTCACAAGTGCGTTGCCGGCCTTTTAAATTTGCTAAAGGAGGAGGGGTAAGGTTGGGCCTCCGGTACTCTCACTCACTCGACGAAACACCACGCAAGAACTATTTCACGCCGGTTTAACCACTCTTTAAATTGATGCGTCTGATAACAATTTCGGTAACCTATTGCACAAATACACATTTTTTGTAAGAAATCATTGCAATGATTACTTAAGTATATACAACAGAAAAATCACCTGTGCCCAGAAACGAGTGAACTTCTACCGCCGCGTTATTGGGACATCTCATCAATCTCTTGTTCTCTGAAGGTTCTGAATCTATTTTTCGGTACACCAAAGGGCAGGTTCTATAGATCGCCGCTTTTTTTTAATATTTGATTGCTAAGCTTAGGGCCTAGATTATGTAGTATAGGCACTAAGCTTAGCATTCAAATTTTAAAGCCAATCCATTATATTCTGCTCTAACTTTGTTGTGGTAAATAAACAATTAGAGTTAAAGAAAATATTATCTGTGTAGTGCAAATCAATACAATCACGATTGTGCTCATACAATCAATATGACTAATAATTTTAATTGCTCACATAATATTTCCTTCACAACACGGTAACGATATTGGGTAGTTAATCTATGTCTATCAGTTGGTATGGTTGCCCTCTCGCTCCAGGCCGTGGTTCAATCTATGGTCCGGAGCGAGAGGTCGTCAAACGTCGTCGCCTCCTTCTGTGAGGAAATGATTTCCATCAAGGAGGCGGCGAAACGGTAGAGGGAGTGCTTAAACCCTCTCCCCAACCGCAGAACCAGGCGCCGAAAGGTGCGAGATGACCTTCAGCCACCCTGAGGTCTGACCTGGGTGTGGTGGGCTGCGCGGGCCTGCTCGCCACCCGATCAGCACCAGGTCCGAGAGGCGCCGTGCATGTTCCCACATGCGCCTCTGTATCACGTCTTAGTCCGCCCCCCTCCCTCCAAGGGGATGGTAGAGGAACTATGTTTATGTAGTGGCCTGCCCTTTCACACGCGGGCTGAAACCTCCGTGAGGTCGCGATGGCATGTGAAAGCGATTCGCGCAGCCTCGCCGTCTATGGTTACCTCTCCGTCGCGTCGCGTCGCGAAGAGGTATGCGTCAAAGCATTCCGCCACATAAACAACAAAAAAATATATTGTTAATTTGTAATATATATATTTTATCATATTCTAAAACGAGCATTTTTAATTTAAACCACCATCCTGACACGCCGTCTTGTATAATGAGTAATGACATAACAGACACTACAAATAAATCATCCGAGGACATTTTAATGTAGGTATACTATGCTGTCCTTAGCAAACTTGTTTATTTTATTTATTTACACCAGAGGCATCTCTTGCGCGTAGAGAGAAGAAGTGGGAAGGGGAAAGAGGGTGATTGGGACTCATTGGGACTCCTCACCCAACGAAGACAACAGTAGGAAATAGGAATACTGCTATTTCACGTCGATGTATAAATATATCAATATTATACAATATATATATCAGCACTATCTTACAGTCAATCTTTAGGTGGATTGGAATGATATATACTATTTATATTATAATACATTTACGTATTTATATGGGGTAAGTAATAGATGATATAACAACAAAATCTCTAATATTAACAACATATAACAACGGAACCTATAATTTTATTTAATATAGCGATTAGTTAATATAATAAACGATTGATATAATTTAAAATAACTAATTTTTATAAGCATAACATACATGAAATATAACATCGTTTGACATAACATACATTAAATATAAAATGTTCCTACCTTTAAGTGGCATGCAAATAATTATAATATAATTCATAGTAATATAAAATCGTTTGACATACCACTCAAAAGATATAAAACTTATTTGGTCTAATAAGATGAAAACGCCTACTTAAAAACACAAAGCAAACTTGCATAGACACGGGTTAGTTTATTTAGTATTATTTTTATGTTGTAGCCTTTGTTTTTTTTTAATAAATATTTAATAGTATTTTTTCTTTGTTTTATTCCTTGTAAGTTCTATCGTAGTTATAGGTAATAGTAACCTAAGTAGATATTAAACATAACTAGTAACTGATTACTACCTGCGCTAAGATAGGTCGACGGAGCCCCGCGACGGGGGGCTCCTATTTCTGGGTGGTTTAAAAAAAAATAACCACGAAGGCTAAGACGGTAGCTCCGCTCCGCTTCGCTTCCGCCTTAGCCTTCTAACCTAACCTATCCGAGTCGGGGTACTGAGCCGGGGTGTTAACCATAATGACGTTTAATATTGTCTTCTGTTTACGCGAATGTTATTCATTGAAATTAAACTTCTATATATTTATACTTCTATATTTTTTATAAATATTAAACGTTAGACCTAATGGTTTTCGATTAAATAAACAATATACATATTATACGTTAGACCAAATGATTTTCGATTACTTAAACGTTATATTATCAAACTGTGGCGGTGTTTAGCTTACAGTGGGTTTATAAATGATAAATTGGATTAACGTGCAGAAATCGAGTTTATTTCACTTCACTTAAAATAAGACAATGTTAACTACTAAACTATAGAATGTTAATGTTATAAGCAATGTCTGATGAGTACAAAATGTTGCAATCGGAACCCGATTGGCGCGACTGTAAATGATGTACTGACTTATGCCTAATTTCTAAGTCAATATATAATATTGTTTATTGCGTGTATGCACACACAAGCATGTTTGTATGTAGGAGTGTATGAGGTGTTCGGTTACATTACCCGAACACAAACAACGTTCTACTAATTAAGTTTTAGAATAAATAAATGTTATATGTAAAGAAATTATATCAACAGTTCGTATATCTCACGTTGATTATATCTTATGAACGATAATAAAATGAAATTAGACCAAATGAGTTTATACGTTATGAGACGCACCCATTTATATGTTATACTATAGAAAACAAAGTAGCAAGCTTATAAATATCGTCAATGAAAGAGTATATAGTAGATAGTTTAGTAAATAATAATTTGTTTGGAAAAGATATGTAAATTAACCTGTATAGCCTTGGCAAAATCTAAATGAAATGTGATTATAAGGGTATAGTTCTAGACAATAAATCCTTAATAACGATAGTTATTAAGGATTTATTGTCTAGTTTTTATTTTAAGTTTGATAAAACTTAAAATTAAAATCAATTATCGTCGAATTTCGACCACTGGGCGACCGCTAGTATATATAAACACTCATGTGTTTATATATACTAGCGGTCGCCCAGTGTGAACACTATGCTCTATGCTCATCTAACTTCTACAAACGATTACGATTAATAGACGAAAGAATAATGTCAAACAGCTATCACGATCTGTCAATAATATGTGCGTTTGAATTAAAATAAATTTTCACAAAAACCTAACATACTATGCGCCCCTGTTTCGTTTATAAAAAATATTCACAATATTTTAAAAATGTTAAACGGATTGCGTGGTATTGTATTCTTATATATTTATTTTTAAAATTAATATTGTACACCTCATATTCACTAAAAACAAATAGCCAAGTCAATGACAGGTCGAAGAAGATAAAATACGAATTGTAATGAAAGTGATAATAAAACATTGTTTTATTATTTATGTTTGCAGGTACATTTACTACACATTTTAATTAGAAAGCTACTGATGAGTGACTACCGAGTGGTCGATAACCTAGAATACTACATGGATGAACTAATTGACAGCTTCGAGGATTTCGTTAAGAAATCTCTCGTATTGGTCACCGTGGCGCTGGCATCTGTCGTGATCATGGCTATGTACGTTATGAATCAAATGGCTCAACAAAACCGTTGCAGCAGTGCCACCATTAGAGGTAATAGCGTCAAATCAATATTTAGGCCTTATCCAGAAAGTAAATTAGGCGCGAATATTTGGACACTTCACATACATCCAGATTTCCGTAGATAAACACCTATAACGAAACTTGAAGTAGATGTTTGAAACAAACATGCAATTTAATTGATTTAAGACAGAGAAACTACTTTTGCCTCCATGGATTATAAATATTTGGAAGCTTTTGGATGGATTAATAACAATATGTCATGTATTAACATTCAGTCATGTTTAAATATTCGTCGTATGCCTATAATCAGGATATTTTATTGTGCACAATATTCATGTCTCTCGTAGAAGTCAATATACTTAAGTATCCCTGTTTTATTCAGTTTCTTGTGAATAACGATACAAAAGAACTTATCCTACATGAAAAACTAACTAAATTTTAAATAAAGTTTCAGCACATCTTATGTATTGTTGCCCTTCATACCTATGTGAGCAAGGTTCGATATTTCTAGACAAGGTCTTTAACTCACGGTTCTACTTTAGCAATGTTTCAATCACTATATTCATGATCAGCAAATATAAGCTATATTTATAAATACCTTATGAATACCTGAAACATTTTAGAAAATATCATTGGTGCCTAACACGCTGGCATTTTGGATATATGATAAGGACTCGATGCGATTGTTTTATGATTACATAACAAACAATATACCGCTAACAAATACGTTAATATGAAACACAGTCATATACAGCCAGCATAAACGTTCAATCTTGTAAAGTTGTGTAATCGCCGATTCTGAATAGCGCCGAACGACGCTTAGTAGACCACCTTTAAAGGTTCTTAGACTGAAAATTGTGTCATCTACTATAGCCACAAAACATTGCCTCTACTGGTTATAATTTTTTTTAAATTTATTTACATAACTTTCCGAACCTTTTTATTTACTTGAGTTTTTAGATGTCCATCTCGAGGAATTCTACAGCAAATTATTTTCTACCAAGATTAAAATATTATTAATTTATACTCTTTCTCTTTTTTATAAAGATGACTAGCAATGGGTTTCACATTACTAGTATAGTAAACTAGTATGCTTGTGTTAGGACTGGGTTCACGTCAGTAGTACAATTAGTGGGATTCGAACCCGCGACCTCTCGATCGCAAGTCCAATGCCTTATCCATTGGGCTCTATAGAAATTTACCATGGCTTCACTCGCAAAGATGTAGACTAGGTTAGATAAGTAACAGTACTGTTTCTGACAAATTTTTAAGAAATACAAGCGACACCTATCCATATATCTACAAACGGCGGTCTACTTCCCAAATAAACAACCTACATTCAATTGTAACATTTCAATGATTTACTCTTACTTATACCGTCTAAGATTTTGCAACGAGGAGTGGTGTACAATCTTAATTTAAAACACAGAAAAATTGTGCTACGGACGCAAATCCAATAAAATATGTTCATATTTTAAATATGCAATTGCTAAATTATATTTCTCTTTATTAAAATCTTTTCTGTTGTAAATTATTATCCAATTGCTTACAGTAGTCTACAAAAGTGGTTTCTTATTCTTAAGACTGCGCTGAACGAAATGTGCTAAATCAGGCGGTCATAGTTAAGTGAATAAAATCAACACTCTTTGTTTAATACAAATATAAAATATACATTTACCATAACAATGAATGTGTATACAATTACTCCGTGTAAAAGACTTAAAATAATTAATATTTTCCCCTAAAAAATTACGTAAATTTGCAAAAACGTAAGCTCGTGTTACGTGATTTTTATATTATTACAGTAGAAATCTATCTTATGTTACAGCTTAAACGAAACATAAATAGTTATATTATAATTTGTCTGTCCCAAATATTTAAGTTATTGGTTGACAATAAAGATACATATTTATCAAAAAAGCACTTCAAATCCTCCATACAATTTTACTATGGCGTCCGCGCGCCTATTTGAGTATGCGCCACACGAGCTCAGTTATTATCTGTCTTATGCTCGGCGCAGTCTTAACACAAAAAGCACTACTTTCACGTCAAAATGGGTATTGTTTACTTCGCCAACAAGTTCGCTTATTACCAGAATGCTTAATTTTCTTAGGCTCTCTACTCCTGCGCCTAAAATGATGAATTATTTTTCTTTGGTAACGAGTACTGTGTTATTCATTACAACTTTCATAATAATGTTGGTATTACAAAGTAATCTGCAGTACATATGAAAGCAAGACAAACAGAAATTCGAGAAACAACGGTTTGTAACTGGAGTAAATGTTTGACTTTAGGAACTTTGCTACTGACCTCGACCTCGCATAAATTGCTCCCTTTTATGTCTTGTTTGTGAAGGACCTGCTACACGTAAAATATTAGCTTGTGTGGTTGAAATTAGAATATCTTAGGGGTACTAACAACACGCCACCTTATCTTTATATGAGTTACAAGGTGGACGAGTTACAGCTATAAAGATGGTGCCTCTCAAACTAGAGTATAGAACTACGGATATGTAAATTAAGATAAGACTCATTTCAAAAAGTTCTTGCATTAAATTGTAGGTAACTTAGTCTTAAGCTTCGGCTGTATTCTGACTATTTAATGGCAAAGAAGATTGTAGTTAATACGCAGCTGACTATATTTACCACCACAAATAAGGCAGTGTTGTCTAAAACCACTTAAATGGTATAGCAAAAATAAAACAGAAACAATTTAACTAACAACGTCGGTTGTTTCATTATATTTTAAAGATAAACGAATAAGAAGGGTGGAGATTACGAATAATTCCAGCCTAACAATTACATATTAATTATAATTAAACACAGTAAACGTAGTTGTTAATATCGCAATGCTGCAGTCGTACCTACTAGTGCAATCGAATATAATTCGTATAGATTATCTCCATGTACAGTCTTATAACAGCAAATATTAAAAGCAGCTAGATTTTAAATTGTATTTATCTGAGCTATGTATTTCAGGCAGCCCTAGAATTGGAATGTCTATTTCGTCGATGCCAAGTTCGTATAGCAATACTAGCTTAAACAGAAAGGATGAATATGACCATAGAAATCAACCATCATCCCAACCCCTGAAAGCTTCTGCCAGTAGAAAAAGTAGTGAAAAAGTTATAAGAGAAATTGGATTTGGCAACTATCCTGAGGTAAATGTTCCTTTTTCTTTTCTTCTTTTTGGGTGTATTGTGTGCTAACGTTTAAAACACATTATTTCGTGTTATATCAAGGTATCCTGCACTACGCTAAAAAATAAATGCACATTGATTGTTTACTCTGGTTTTAAATCTGTTATATATGCAGGTAAAACTCAAACAAATAGTTACCGAACAAAATTCACTGGAGTGTAAATTTAAAGCTATAACCATTCGTCAAAACAATAATAAGTAAATAATTTAAATAACCACAATATTTAATATCTAGTATACATATATGTACGTTTATTTAAAGACATGTGCCGTACTGGAAATAATTCCTTTACATATATGTACATTTAACACATTATTTGTGGTTTACACAATATTTTTTGTCCTTTGTTGGATCGACGAACCCGCAACACTTGGCGTAGTGACAGTGGCAAGACGAACACTTAAACATACATATGTTGATTTTGGGCGATTTAAATTTGGACAGATTACAATGGCAATCATTAATATCTAACGCTGCATATTTATCTAATAATAGCTACACTGTGCTCGAGTCTTTTAAGTCGGAAATAGGTAGACATATGTTGGAGTTTATGGAGATTTTGTATCTGCAACAGTATAATTTAATAAGTAATACTGATAATAAAATGCTTGACTTAGTTTTCTCATCTCATAAAAATGTAACAGTCCAATTGTCATTGGATACTCTTACTAAAATTGATGATTATCACCCGCCGTTGTCAGTTACTCTCGATTATCCATTAACGTGATTTTTGAACTAAAATAAAGTAAATAAATTTAATTTCTATAAAGCTAATTACGATTTAATAAACAATGAGCTTGATCAATTAAACTGGTATAAAATATTATGCCAGAAGGATATAGAGGATATGGTGGAAGCTTTCTATAGAATATCATAACAAGATATGTTCCTGTTTCAACATTCACCAAAAGGAGCGATCCTGTGTGGTATACACGGCAACTTATAAATCTCATAAAAGAAAAAGAAAAATACCGTCAGAGGTTTAAGCGTTTTAGAAATCCTATGGATGAGATTGATTACCGCCTGGCTAGAATTTAAAAGATATTGAGGAAGAAATTTCAAATAATAATGTCAAACGATTTTGGTCTTACATAAATAACAAGCGTAAGGGTGGTTCCTCTATTCCTAGTGAAATGACGCTAGGTGCCGAAATGTTTTTTACCCCAAAGTCAATTTGCTATGCATTTTCCAGAAATTTTTCATCAGTATATATAACTAATAACGATGGCCAACCTACATCTGCTAGCACTTTGCAGTAAAATACAGGTATTATGGTTCCCGGTACTTTGGGATCAATTACAATTGATAAGTCACAAGTTGAAAAGGCCCTAACAAAACTGAATGTAGTATTCAGTTTTGGAGCAAGTCCTGATCAGATACCAGTTGTATTTATTAAGAAATGTTTAAGTGCTTATCGTATCGTAATCCCTCTTCAAATAATATTTAATTTTTCTCTTTCAACGGGAACCTTTCCTGTCAATTTGAAATCGGCCAATGTTGTCCCTATACCAAAAGGTGGTCATGCAGGTGATATGAATTATCGACCTATCTCATTGTTATCAGTATTTAGCAAAATTTTTGAATCTCTTATTTGCCCTTTTGTAAGTAATCACATCAAGCCCATATTGTTACAAGAACAGCACGGATTTCGTAGTAAAATGTCAACTTGTTCGAACGTTGGGAGTTATACAAGTGAAATATCTGATTCATTAGTTAAGTCTTTCCAAGTCGACGCTTTTTATACAGATATAAGTAAAGCGTTCGACAGAATGGATCACAAATTGTTACTTACTAAGATGTCGAATGTTGGCATCCACGTGTCATTACTTACATGGTTTTCATCTTATTTAACTGGCAGATCCCAGAAAGTAGTGCTTTGTGGTAACGAATCTGAGAGTTATGTAGCTTCATCGGGCGTCCCCCAGGGTTCTCATTTGGGACAAATATTATTTTTTATTTTTATAAATGTTCTGGGCTGCGCGATAAATTTTCCAAAATTTTTTTTTTTGCCTAGTATTTTAGTCTTTTCAAAATTATTAAAGACGTTGGGGACTCTTCGCGGTTGCAGAAAGATCTAATCGAAATATCTAATAGGACTGAAATAAATAAACTCCCACTAAATTTAAATAAATGTAAACATATAGAATTTCATCGCAAACGAAATTTTTTACAAACTTCTCACACCATTGATATCATCATGCTTGATGAAGTTGATCAATTTATTTCGGTGTGATTATTGACTCCAAATTTTCTCTTATACTGCATATTGATAATATTGTCACCAGGTCATTTAAAATGTTAGGTTTCATTTGGCGTATCTGCGAATCTTTTAAAGAAAGACGAGCACTTGTTACTATTTATAATGCTCTTGTGCGGACTATATTGGAATATTGCTGTAGTGCTTGGAATCCTCACTACCAGTATCACATTGACCACATTGAAAGAGTTCAGAAACGATTTCTGTTTTTCTTAACAGTTCATGCTAAAAAATTACAATCTCTTCATACTTATAATTAAAGACTAAAATTTTCCAAGATTAATTCTTTATAGGATCGGCGGTGGGTTGCAGATCAAATAATTCTATTTAAAATTTTAACTGGTAATCTCGACTGTCCACTATTATTACAAAAAATTCACTTTATTGTACCACATCGTGGCCAAAGATTACAAAATTTCCGTCCTTTCTGTCCTCAAAGTTCTTTAAAACAAATATTGGATATCATAGTATGATTCCCAGATTAAGTCGTGAGCACAACCGTCTGTTTAAACATAAAAAGGTTGATAGTCATGGCGTATCCTTGCCGGTTTTCAAAAAAGAATTGTACAGTTTTAAGTCAGCCAGTAAGTGACGATTCTTTTGTTTTCGTTTATGTAATTTCCTTTTACTCACTTATAACTAGTTTTATTTTGTTTTACATTTAAGTATTTTGTGATGCCACTGATGAGTATCACGGGAGTAGCCGAGCGTTATACTCAGTAAATGTTTTGTGTGCTTAGCATTGGATTAGCATTATGTAAAATTTTGTAAAAATTAATTATATTTTGGTAAATGATGTGAAATCTATTATTATTATTGACAAACAATGTATTAAATAAATAAATAAATATAGTAAAATTGAATGGTGTAATGTTTTCTTTCAGCCCCCTGTCACGAATAAGTCAACCGAGCAAATGCTTATCTGTTCGAAGTCCAGGCAAGTTAGTTAATCCACCTAGCTTCTATCTTAAATAAAAGATACGGCTTCAACGTTCGCGAATCATGTCAATTATTGTACATGATTATTTAGTTAGGATGATTTAGTGATAAAACTTAGTACGCGTTCTCAGAGCATTATATGTATATTGTTCCGTCAAAATCGGTTAAAGATAAATGTAGGTACGGGTATAGACTTCAACAGTCTTTGAATAAACTAAAAATCGGCAGATGCCTATTATAGTAAGTATATATATAGCCGTATTTTGATTTCGTATGAATGCTTAAAAAGACTTGGCTTTAATTTGACCTCTGTCATTACTTTCCAGAATTTTATCTTTCTTAGCGACACTAGACTTAACTTTATTAAAAACACTGTACTACTACTATTACAACATCCAGGTGTTGCAATAGTACACACAGAGTATACAAAGCCTTAGTGTCCCATCCCTAATAAGGAAATAGATTTTCCTAATAGCAACGACACCAATTGCAATAAATTGGCTCAGAGACAAAGTTAAAATTTGAAGATAATGACTTTTTAAATAAAGGAATGTCTAGGGACATGTTATAATTAAAAGAAAACGTCATGTTTTGGTTGACATTACTACTAGTTATAATTTTTATACATATAGGTGGCTCTATAATACAGAATTAGTTTCTTTTTTAATACCTATTGTATGTTTTCAGAACTGTGATTTCGAGTCAAGTCATACCCAGCAGCATATCAAAACGTTAGTATTTAACTTATATTAGCTGTAATGCCCAACTTGACACGTACAAACTGTCGATCATAATTCATGCCACCAATGTACTTTATTATTGAGTCCCGTATATAATTTTAGAAATTAAATACCGTACTAAATCATAAAGTACCTTCACTTAAAATATATTCGTTCAAATGGGTTCAGTCGTTATAATGTCTATCACGCAAATAGGCATAAATCCTGTTAGAGTTTTTTTAGGTATAACAGCATTTAACAGCCTCAGCGATGCAGCGATAGTAAATGTGACTGCTGGGCATGAGATGACCGTTTAGGCAAAGTGTTATAAGATTTTTCTGTAGAGTAATTATTCTCAGTAGCTCCAGAGTTAGCAGAGTCCAGAACTATGCCCGGTATACGGCGATGGCCTCGCCGTTTATGGCTCGCCGTGGGTGTAGTTCTTCTTTGCCTACCTGTTTGAGAAATATCGGCATGACTAATATGCACATTATACACTAACATTTCAGGTCATATTTCGGAATCTCAGCACTCTACAAAAAATGTGGAAGTTCCTCGTACATCCTGCTGCTCAAAATGTTGTGTTAATGAAGACAATCGGTAGCAAAGCAGACATCAAAGACGACAACTTTAAAAAGTTGCAATAAAAAAATCTACACGCAAAATGAATCGCTAAGTTAACGATATGCAGATTTTAAAAGGAAAAAACATATGTAACTTACTTAGATGTTTAGTTATTGTTTGAAAACATGAAATGCGCATACAATTTTATAAGATACGCTTTATAAATATTGTAAATGTTATATTTTGTCCATTATCAAGTAACATTTTTAGTATACGTTTTTGTGAGATTCGTTAAATTAAAATAGTTAAAATTTTCTTGATAGTTTTATTTTGACAGCTGCTGTATCCACAAACAAATTTAAAACCTGGAAGATTGTCACCATGAGACTTATAAAGACCTTCTATTATTATCTAAAATCTTTGAATTGACTGCCTAAATTAAAATAAGACTTGGCCAAAAATCACTATAAAATATTTCAATCAATTGTTTCAATTGATTGCAATCAACAACCTTAGAGAGTATTTGGTAATTTTTTATTTAAATAATAGCGATGGCAATAGACTATATTCTATAACTATAGACAGAAAATATAAAGCTAGCAAAAAAAAGTGTGACTCAAGTGATATTCATGGGGCAATATTTTAGACGGGCATTATTTTTACAGAAATGTGAGGTTGCAATATACTGGCTGGCTATAACAGCCATATTAAAGAATACATGTCAATATTTTGCATAAACTTTCTAAAAATTTACCTGGGGCTTAGAAAATATGTTGGAATAAGAAATATCTAATTCCTGTGTGGTAGGGTGGACTGTACAAACATTCAAACAACGGACATAAAGAACACCCAGACTAGGCACAGCTATTTGTGCATCACACAAATATATAGTGCATATATGAGCATATATAGTGTCTTATCTATGCGTATGGGGATCGAACCCACAGCACTCGGCGCAGCGGCAGTGGTAAACTACTATCCGCTACATCGTGAGGACTTCATACCACATATTCGTTGACGACTCTAGGTTAACTCTAGGTTATATCCTAGGCTTAACTGTTCTCTTTGCGAAAGTGTTTATAAGTTGAAATAAGCATAACAAATAAGCAAAGGATACGTACTACACACTAGGCTAGTTCCATTAGTTACGCCTAAGAGAAAAATAATGGATCGTAGGATCAATAGGAATAGCACCTTAGTTGAGCCTACGGTGTTAGCCTTGGATCACCAGCACAAAAACAGAATATCTTTCAAACTTATTAGTATCAATTACATTATATTAAATTTAAAAAGAAATCATCTAAAGCTATGGTTCTACTCCAAGCAAAATTCTGTAAATATTTATTTGTCTACGGCTTATCATAAGTTGACATCAATCAACAATTATTATGAAAGTCATGTAAAATAAAAGGGAAAAATGTAAATTAATAATGAGGATTTACTAAAAAGATGACGAAACGACGAGTTTATGCAGGTATATATTTAATGAATAACTCATAAGATCAATATAAGTCTTGCATTATTGTAGAAAGTTTAAGATCAGCTCTGTCTTTAAAGTCTAATCCTACTGCTGGGTGGTCACTTGTTAGAGTGAGAAGGGTTAGGCCATAGTCCACCACGATGTCCAAGAGCAGATCGGAAGACTTCACATATCTTCGAGAACATTAAGTAGAACTCATAGACGTGCAGGTTTCCTCACGATGTTTTTATTTAGGTACCGTTATAGCAAGCGATAATTAACTATTTATTTAACCTTACGGACATAACATCGAAAAGTCAGAGATGCGCGCCTTAGTATCGAACTCGTGACCTGCGTGACAGTCTTACGGTCACCCACTAGGCTATCGCTGCTTTTGATAATTTATCCCTATTAAATTATTTACCTTCGAAATTTATATGAGCATTCTATAATACAGGGCTGTACACACATCGACTAAAACCAACTCTGCAAGGCACTTCCCACAGTTCACTTTCACCAGTAACCATAGTCAAGTTCTTTAGTACGTGGGAAAACTACAGCAAAATGGCTCATGATTTCTTATCGGCATTGTATGGCCTCATGAATGGGAACTACTTGTTTATCGCCACCATAGTCTTCGTGGTGGTGTTGAGTTTCTTTCTCCCTGATATCACGCAGAAGCTTCAAGCTACTCAAGGACTTAAGGATGTGCAAAAAGTTCTTGATACGATGTCGGTGAGATAGATGTTTCTATTTTTATAATAAAAGACGAAATCAAAGACTTGCAGTTAACTATGATTAGATGTTCAAGGTATTCTAAGCCAGCACTTAGCTACATATTTTATTGCGGTACAAAGACAGGGCACCAGACATGTTTGGCGGAACATGGTCCATCTGAAATCTAGCAGCAGTTGAATTCACTATCGCTAAGCCACCAAGGCAGTCTTCGGTTAGTATCTAAGGGCAACATAACCATGTCCAGAAGAGGTAACTGTATTTTCTGGGCAGTAAATATCACAATATCTTTCAAACATAACACGAGAATAGAATAGAACAAAACGAATTTGTATCGTTTAAAAATGTCAAATAATATTATGTGACTGCTTCTAGAGAGAGGTGAAACAAGCTGAAGCAGCGTGCCTGACTGTCGCTGACGAAATTTGCTGCCTTCACTGCAGCATGCATGACGATACCACGGAAACTGTTAGTATTAGGTCGATTGAAAATTTTGGCATTATTATTTTTTATTATCTAATGTGTTTATAGTATTATAATATTAATCATCATGAGTCCCTCCAAATGAGCTCGTCATCTCCAAACGCTTAATCAAAGTTTAACACAGCATATTTCGCCAGCTGTTTTAATAATTTAACATACCTACGAGAATATAACGCAGAACACTTCATATAGTGTAGGATTCCTCACGATATTTACTTTCCTAAAGCGTTTGTTAATGAATAAATACTTGCATCAATTTAAAACTCGAACGTAGACTTGGTACTGCAATCGTGTTAACTGTGTAAGAGCTTTTCAATGTCATAGTGGAAACTATGATTACTTAGAGATAGAGAAAGTTTGAAAAAGAGATATCGAAATAGCTTCCACTCTCTAGTATTTCTTCTAAATTCTGAAACTATTACCACACTATATATCCTTTAAATGTTTTGCGTCTTTATTGTTGAGTAAAGTATGTGACAAATAAGAATAAATCAATAAGTTTCTGATAGATTTAAATATGTAGGATTTTTGTATCCTACTCTTGTGACTATATTTTGGATTATTATGAATTTCAGTATAATTTCAACCTATGCATACTTAAAGTAAGACGTAATGAGAAGAAATGTGAGGCTTTGCCATTGCTTTTACTAAGACCTGCAAAGTCATGTACCAATAAAGTTAATATGTAAAATTTCAAGTCGCATAACATGTGCACCAACTAAAAGTTTAAACTGTCGCACTAGGCACAATTGCTGCATTGTAGGGGACTTTACAAACATTCAAACAACGGGCGCAAAGAACATCCAGACTCAGAACAACCATTTGTGGATCACACAAATCTTTGTCCCGTGTGGGATTCGAACCCACAACACTCGACGCAGTGGCAGTGGCGAGGTGATCATTTAAACCACTGTGCCATCCGTGCAGTCGTTGCTAATATTGTATACTATACCTTTACAGTCAAAAGATTTGCAAAATCTGTCAGTCTGCACCAGTCATGTTATGCGGACAACGCAATCCGAGCCCGCTCAGTTCGATAAGGGAATCGGTTTCTTTCGCCGAATCTTCTTCTCCAACAGAAATACATCCCACAAGGTAAGTTTTTTCTTTAATTGAATACAGGACGTATTCATTTAAAGAAATATATTCAGTTAGGTTGTCTTATACGATAAGATAACAATATTTAGTATACGTTTATATATTGTGTCTCAGATTATTTTACCTATTTAAATAATAATAATAATAAATTAAAGATATTCTTATATTTTTTTCTATATGATTAACCTAATTAAATAATTATTGCGCATTACATTGTAATAAAACTCTATCAATACAAGTACATTTTCACATACATATTTTATGTAACGCTATTTTCGCTTTAACATCAAAGCATTATATTGAGAAACTATTTCATTTGCATTTCTTGGTTTTGTTGTATTCGTAAAACTTCTATTTTTTCTCGAAAGCTATTATTTTTTATATTGCTTGCAGGAAATCGCCATTATGTCTTATGTCTACACCGACTCGTTCGACGCTCAAGACAAGGCAATCACTTCCATCCAGTGAATAATGTAGTGACTGTACTTTGAAGAATTTGACATTCATAACAATATGTAAATTAATGATGTGGAATCGACATAAAAAACAAACGTTTCGTTTTCTTTGAGGCTTCTGTTGTTTTATTTTAAGATCTGCCGCAGGACTTGGCAAGATGCTAACGGTTCTAGTCATTTAAGTCTTTTATAAATGTTTTGTGTTTTTTTATGTTTTGACTAAAATGAAGTCTACTTCTGTAGTCTTAATGGCCCCGACTAAATTTAATCCAACACCCTTACTTAAAATAAAATAGTGTGCATTCACTTATTTCAGAAATAATTGATAGCCTAGTGGGACACCGTTAAACTGTAAGTTGTATATCAAGGCACGCACCTTAATTATCACATGCTTTAACGGTGAAGGAAAACATCGTGTGGAAACTGGCATGTTTAAGAGTTCTCCATATGTTTTCGAAGATATGTGAAGTCTGCTTACCCGCGCTGGGCCAGCATAGTGTACTATGGCCAAAACCTTCCTACACAGAAAATAGTCCCGTTTCCAGCAGTGGGCACAGTCTAAGTTTACGGCTGATATTAATATATATTTTAGACTTTGCAATTACAACTAAACAGTTTTTATATGCGGCTTTGGAGTTCGGTAACATGTGTCCTTTTTTTTTTAACTTTGGGGAATGCATTGGCGCTTACCCCTCCGTGGGGGCTGGCGGAGAGGTTATATCGGACTCACCCGGGCAAAGATGGAGATATCCCGGTAATACCGACTAAACCTACCACGGTGTTCCTTCTCACAATCTATGGCCGGGGCGCAGGGATCACTCGCGCATTCATCTTGCAGCCCCGACAGATTTGTGCCATTACTTGGTCGTGGCGGCCTCGTCGCATTCTTTTATAATACTCACTCAAGTGACAGCGCAGAACACGACGCGCCGCCGTCTCGGGTCTTCTTCTGCACGAGCAACAGACTGCACTCGTCTGTCACCCCAGGCCAGCGCTCATGGGGGCCGGAGATCGTTTAGCGCCCTTTGACACCCGGTACGTCGACTGCGGGCCGGGAGGCTGGTGTTCGCCTCCCGTTCCCTTTCCGCCACCTCTTTAGCGAACATTACTACCTCGCAGAAGGAGGCGATGGCTTCCCATGCGCTCTCGCTCGTGACCATAGACTCTAACATGGCTGGTAGCGAGAGACGCTCCACCCCTACTGCCGCGACGAGATCACGACGCTCTTCAGCCCAGGCTGGGCACTCTTCAAGAGTACGCTGCACCGTGTCCTCGGGGCAGTCCTCTTAGTGATGGCACCGGGACTTCTCCTCTCGGCTGATTCGACATAGGTACTTCCCGAAGCAGCCATGCCCCGAGAGCACCTGCGTCGTCCGGAAGGCGAGGGAGCCAAAACGCCTCTCCAGCCACTCCTCCTCTCCAGTCAGTCCTCCATGATGGGTCTTATCGCCGCTATCGCGGCGTGCCCTGCGCTTGGTTGCACAAGTCACGATCTCCAGTCCACCATTAGGATCTGACGTAGCACACATCGCTGTGCCTCGATTTCGCGCGGTTGGGGGCGCATGTCGCGCCTTAGCGCCTCCCCGCGCCATTGATGTAATGACGCAAGGGCTCTCGCTTCCAGATCCCAGGGAATCGCCAAAAAAAACGGCTCGCCGCCTCGAAAGAAATCGTGCGGTATCCTCTTATAATCCTGACGGCCATCGCGCGTTGCGGCGGATGTAATATTGCCACATTGCGGGCCGTCAGTGAGGGCGCCCAGACAGGGGCGCCGTATAACGCCATCAGCCACACGATTCCACTATAGAGCCTCCGGTAGGAGGCATCTGGCCCTCCTAAGTTGGGTAGCAGCCACGAAAGAGCGGCGGCCGCACCCATGAGTCTGGGGGCCAGCCTCCGGAAGTGTTGTCCGAAGTTCCATCGGCTATCAAGGACCAATCCCAAATATTTCAACGTCGACTCGATGCCAATGCGAATGCCTCCTATCATTTTGCTGGACCCTAAAAGTGGTCCTTTCCAAGGCCTATGAAAACTGAGAGCCTCAGACTTATTAAGGGCCACTTCTAGGCCCAGCCTTAGCAAGACTTGGGCAACACCTGCCGTAGCCAGAATGCCCGTTTCTCGATGCGTCTGCCCTCGCGCCGTGACTAGGGTGTCGTCTGCGTAGCACGTCATGGCGAAATCACGGGGAAGCGCACCACGTAACACCTAGTCGTACCCGATGTTCCACAGGAGCAGACCAAGAACAGAACCCTGTGGAACACCGCACGACATTTCTCGCCGGATCCATCTGACCGCTTGACCCGGGTAGACAACGTATCGTTCGTTTAAATAGGCCCCGACGATACGACGGAGGTAGTTTGGCACTCGGTCAAATACAAGTGCCTGTCTAACACAATTCCAGGGCAAGGTATTGAAGGCGTTCTTCGCGGGCCGAGATTTTAGCCCGCTTAATGGCTGCCTGGAGTGTCTTCATGGATAGTCGATAGACTTCGTATAGCTCCGTCTCCCTTGCTGTCGCATCAGCCATGCAGCGACGTCACCTACGATGCCTAGCGTACTGGCGGCGCGTAGCAATACAAGCTCGACGTAAGGTTGCAATATCATGCGACCACCAGTGCAGTTAGGTAACCTGAGATTCATTTAAAGTCTTACTCCCGTTTTATTTGAACTACAATAATCCGATGTTACGTTCTGAAACCCATAGATTAAGCTGACCGTGATTAAGTGACTATAAATAAAATAAAAATAATAAAAATTTGTTTATTGCCAAAAAGTATTTACATTGTTAAAAGTCATATCCTGTGGCCCCACACTAGGCAAGCCTGTCCTGTGGATACCTGACGCGATTAATTCTTCGTACATACATTGGTAGCTCGGACAGCATCATATACAGTATAACTTTAGCTTATAATTAAACTATAGCTACAACAAACCTATAATTATTACAACATGCAAAGATTATAATACTAAAATAAGTGCATTGGTCTCGACACAAATAACACAAAAAGAAGGTAGTTAATGTAAATATTATGTAATTAAATATTTTATAAGTGTATATAAAGGAATACATATATATAATGTGTTATGTAAATATTGTATATATATATATATATATAATTATATATATATATATATATATATATATATATATATATATATATATATATAATTATTGTTATTATTATTATTATATACGTTTGCTGGAGTGTACGTTTTATGATATGGGTACTAGAAGACGTTCCGTTGAATCGTATGATAGGGAAGCGAGCTATTTTATGATTTTAAGCTTTGCCTCTCTCACTGTGCACTGCTTCAAGTCACAAATACTGACTGCTAATAATATAACAGATTAATTAAAGATATATCACTGTAACTTTATTTTCTGACCAAAATTATAAAATCAATTAAAAAAAGACCTTACAAATCGATATATTATAATAACTCATGCTCTAAGGTAATCTCAGTTTTTGAAAAATTTTACTCCATTAGTCAAAATTGACAAAATCATACAGAATACATTAAGGCAAATTTTAAATGTGGACTTGAACGACCGAGCTTGGCTTCAAGCTTCTCTACCTGTTCGTTTAGGCGGACTCGGCGTTCGCAAAATTTCAGAAGTCAGTTTACTGGCGTTCCTGGCACGGAAGAATTAACCAGGTACATTCTAGCACCCACACTGGTTAGTTCAGACGTGTTATGTAAGACCGACGCCGTGAACGTCTGGAAAATGGCTTGTCCAAATACTGATTTGCCTACCAACCCATTCTCCCAAAGGCAGTGGGATGGGCCGCTATGCAACACGGTAAGAGAAAATCTTTTTACTACATCTGTAAGTGTTGCAGAGCGCGCACGTTTGCTGGCTGTGGGAGAATGGGAATCTGGTTTATGGCTTCAGGCACTTCCATCGTCCAACACAGGTACAATGTTGGACGATACAACATTCCGCCTCGCCACCTGTCTTCGTTTAGGTACCCCTTGTATTTCTCTACATCGCTGTCATTGCAGAGAAGCCGTCGACAGCCACGGACATCATGGGCTGTCCTACAGCAGAAGCGCTGGTCGTATTTCACGACACGCTCAGCTAAATGACATTATCCGTCGTGCTCTTATCACCGCTGGCGTACCAACAGTATTAGAACCCATAGGCTTGGTGCGTGACGATGGGAAGAGACCCGATGGTATGTCTTTGTTACCTTGGAAAATGGGTAGGCCTTTGGTGTGGGACGCCACATGCGTCGACACCCTTGCGCCATCACATCTTCCAAGCACGGTGAGCTGTGCCAGTGCTGCTGCTGTAGCGGCGGAAAACCTCAAACGGCGCAAATACAGTAATTTAATTTAATTGGTAATTACGTTTTCGAGCCGTTTAGGGTACAGACGCTAGGTTCATAGGGTCCGGGCGCTCGTGCGCTTTTTAGAGATATATCTAAGCGGCTAATCGACGCTTCGTGTGACCAGAAGGCTGGACTTTTTTTTTGGCTCAAAGAACCAGCATTGCCATTCAGCGTGGCAATGCTGCCAGTCTTCTGGGCACACTCCCGGTCGACAGCGATGCTGAGGAATTTTACGACGCTGCCTAAATCAGCCATCACTTTTTATTAAATTTTACAGTGCCATATTTTGTTACTCTTCATTTTGTTCTATTTATAAGTGGTTAGTTTTGTTAATATTAGTGAAGTTGTAAATTATGATTGCTGCTTTCTTTATGTAAATAATGAATAAAGATGTTGATATAGATAGATGTTTTGTTTGGTCCAATTAATACTTGATTAGGAGTATAATAGGCTAGTATAATACAACATACTTATAATAACTTAAACTCAGGACAAATCAAGCAAAGCTGAATAATACTCAGATAAACATCTTGACTATATTTAAACTTTGAACCTATTTACTATGTTGCTATAACCACAGACATATAAGAAATATACTACTTTTTATATGTCTGTGGCTGTAATTCATTGGGTTTATCCAAAGGTTTGTCTGAAGCCGCACACAGGTAATGAGACTCCTTGGTAAAGATCAATGATAATATTATGCATCATCTGTCACATTGACATTTTAAAAACCAACCAAAACTTTATTTAAATTCTCTAATGTAGGTAAATTATAAAGTGAAAAGTTTAAAACAAAGAGAAATGCCCCGTGGTAAATCTTTACATTACGTTTGCGTCAATACTATCCTTTTGTTTTCATTTTTGGCACTAGCGGGGCATATTAGTATCAACTTTTGGGAACGATTCACAGTTCAGAATCAATTACTAATCATGAAACGTAACCTATACTCACTGAAGGTAAAATATTTTCTGTTATGCTATGTATAAAATTACCATTTAAATTTGTAGTGAAGTGAGTGTTAAACAGAATGTATACTTGCTGTCTAATTTTCAGGAGACAGTAGCACAAATTGAAAACACATATGATAATCTACACGCGGAAATAACAGAACTATCCAATAAGGTTGAAGCTAAGACATCAAGAACTTCGCTCGAGTATAATTATTGTAACAAAGAAATGCAGGAGGCAACTGAACGTAGTATATTAAATAGTAAAATAAATAAACATCCTAAGAACGCTGTAAAAATTACAAGATTTCCAATTCAGTCCCCTGAGACCTCAGAATCATTTCTGAACACTGATAAGACAAATGGCGATCCAAATATACATTTGTATCTAACCAAAGTCTAACAAGTTTTGATAAGTAAACTTCGTGGTATTAACAAGGAATAAGTTTGATTTCTAAGAACAAAATATACCTATATCAGTATTCCATTTTGTTTAAATTTTGAATAGCACCCACAATGTTTTATAAGGTTGTGTATAAAATTAAAAGAAATATTTAAAGATAGCACAGTTTTACCTGCTTTGTTGACTTTATTGAATATTTTTGATATCAAAATACATTACATATGTATATCTTGCTTTTACTGGAATATTCTGCAACAAGCTATTTGATGTGACTTAAAAGTAAGTTTTATTTAATCATTTCTACAGATTTCCTTTGATCATGGTAGGCTAGGCATAGTTATGGGCTTTTTGAGGAATACGTCAACATTCGGTAGTGGCAAATGTGTCTTAGGATCCCAACCAACACATTCTTTTTGCCGAATAGTGTTCGCAAGCATTTCTAACATTTCAATTTGCCTTTCCACCTTCGGTAGCTCTTGAGAAAAATGTGATATTTGCAATTCTAGATTCTGGTAATTGCTTTTCATCGATGATAGAGTTTTCTAAAACAAAAGAAACGCATCTTATTTTTTTACGCTTATAAATATTAATATTCATAATAGCGGTCCCTAGACTGCCTTGTTGTTAGTGGCAGATGAGCTAGTGGTCCGCCTGATAGTATGCATGGCAGTGATGGTAATAAACATTACTGAAGCAATAGCAAGAAAACACAACCAAGTCGCTGCCTACCGTAAACTAAATGGGCTCCAAGCCCGTGAAAAGGGATAGGGGAAGAAACTTTAGCCGCACTCGCTAAGTGTTTACTACAGACGTAACAAACCCTTGTCATTATTAGGCGCAGATGTATTATCATGTACACTTAGGAGGGCAGGTAAAAGCTTACGGTCCGTCAAATAACATGTTGCCTGTGTTAAGATGCGTTTTGCACTATTGTCATTCACTTATAGCCATACTTATCTGAAAAAGCATTTTTCAAAAACGACTACATAGAAGAAAAAATAACAGCAAGGAGTTCTTGATATCTCAAGAACCCCATGCTGTAAATTTTTCTACAGAATGACAAATACCACAGCATACTGATAATCATAGATAATACACTATACTCTGATAATTCCCACAACAACAGCATCTAAACGAAGAAATTTCTCTGCAGCCGCATGGCACGCAACCAAATATTTTCTTTCTAAATATTGGGGATAAGTTTAGACGAATTTCCAATAAAACTAATCAAAATATTACCGCTATTTGTTCAATGCTCTTAGTTAAATTGCTTGTATTGCATTTTGCACCGCAACTGCTACAATGGTAGTCCAACATTAAATAAATGATCCCTATTAGACTTGTCATGATCAGAAAGCTGACTAAGTTACTTGTAAAACTCGTTTGTCTGACTGATTGCTGTGAGAAACATGAGTGAATCGGCATTTTTAGGTTGCCATACGAATGACCTTTTCCTCTGCGTCCTCTTTTTCTATGACATTCCATGATTTTATAATGCCCGCTTTCTTTATTTACCGGACAAGTCACTCTCTTAGATCAGATTAGTTTTGTATTAGCGTTTCACATTTCTATTAAAATTTTGTTGACTGTTTCTTGTCGGTCCACTTGATCTTGATGTAATGTCAGTGTAAGAGGATAAAGAAGTCCTATGTAAATCAAAAATATATAGAATACCTAAGTCTCAATTTTATGACAAAACATAAATACTTTTTGGTATGTTTAAACAAAAAGCTTGTATTGTTTCGCCAGTATTGTTTCGTTTTATATAAAAACGCCCTCTAGTCAACGTAAGTTACACTAACGGTAACGATAGCTGCAGTGTGAGCGCTTAAATACAACTTGGTGAACTTATGTGAATATCTCTTACGTCTGTCGCCTACTACTAGTTTAATCGTTAATCTAATAGATGTCAGTTACAGCTTTAAGGTCAAGGTCATAATAATAATAGTAATTATGTTGACACTGATCCGGCGTTAAACACATAAGAATAATAATTGTATTATTAGACTATTTAAAGTAATACGAACTAATAATATGAGCTCCGTATATAAACTATCCCACTACTGGGCACGGGCCTTTTCTCATTATGAGAAGGGTTAGGCGGACTTCACACGGCACTGTACTGCACGTTTTTTTGTATTAGTTTTTTTATCGTACAATCACCCAGGCGTTCATACGGTAGATTTTCATTCGTGTAAAAAACGTATAGACGCAGTCTTCATACAGTTGTCACAGTGAGTAGACGTCAGTGATGGATTCACGCTTCGTTGTACTTTTATATTGGTACTAGTAGAAAACCGCGGTTTCACCCGCGTAAGTCCCGTTCCCGTGTGAATATCGGGTTTCACCCCTTTCACCCCCTTCAGGGTGGAATTTCCAATAATCCCCTCTTAGTGCTCCCCCACAGTCTCCAAGGAACATACATGCCAAATTTCAGCTTCTTGCGTTCAGTAGTTTCGGCTGTGCGTTGTCTGTCAGTCACTCAGTAACGGAAGAGTTTTATATATATAGATAATCCAAGGCGCCAACAGTTTCGCCGCCGACAGAGCAGAAGGCCTTGGGTACATTCTATAAATGAAGAATCAGGGCGTACTAAGCTATTTGAGAAGTTAACTTAGACGATAAACTTAGAAACGATGAAAATAAGTTTTTTAATTACTTTCGGATGTCTATTAAAAGTTTTGAAAAGTTATTAAATTGACTGGCAAATTCAAGCTTACCAAAAACTAATACGAATATGCAGAAGTGCATCAGTACTAAAATTAGATTAGCCTTATGTGAAGGGAAGTACACAATTAAAAAATACAAATAGAAATTATTAGTTATATTAATGTAATTATTAAAATGAGTTTTATTTGGCCAATATGATGTCTTCGTATTTCGTATTAAAAGTCATTAAAATCAATTTATGTGTGACTTTGAAGAGAATCTATTGTAGGGATAGAATTTGTAGTTTGTGGTATATTATTATTTTGGTAGTCCTGGGTAAAATATCCTCTGTGAATTGACGGCAGATTGAAAGACGACGACACACGACGGCGACTGCTTTTAATATTCACTATTGATTAAATAATAGCACTCCCATTTGGAATTCGAGGACTTGATCATCGTCAAACTTATCTAATTTTGGTATTATTCCATTAAAAAATTAAAGATGCCGATTCATTGCTTTAGGTTCATTATTTGAATAAGAATACATAAATATCATCATTTTTGCATCTAGACGACTATCTGCATTCTTCATAGGTCTTTTAGGTATACTTTTAGTTATTGGGCTCAGTGTCGCCATATTATTTTGTGTATATATAGAGTTTGCTTCCAATGTTCCGTTTCCTTCAGAATGATTTTTTATTGTTTTAATAATATTGTTTATTGTCTCTTTAGGTTATACCACTTTCTGCAGAAAGAATAACTGTTTACTATAAACATAAGGCTTTGCTGTTTTGGCGCCAATTCCTGACCTCTTCTGATCTTGTATCTTTTTTATATGATCGATTATAATTATCTCTTATATGAGTCCACCTCTGAATAATTAGTTTAGCTGTAATAGACAAACATAGTAAGTTATACTGAATACTGCAGGGCGAGCACAAATTGCCAAGACGTTTGTGACTGGAAGTTGATAATATAAAGTAGAGGGTGATTTGTGTATTTAACCATAACCGTTCATAGGGTGACTTGTGTTTCACCAAGTCTAATGATAGAAATCGTTAAAGCATGCGTCATATTACACAATTACGTGCGTGAACATGATGGACACAATTTTGAAGATGGTGCAAACCCTTTTATTTTTGAAAATATTCAAAGTGAGGTACTTTGAAGATTTTCAAAAATAAAGGGTTTGCACAATCTTCATTTCGTCCACCATCTTTAATTCGAAACGTTCAAGCGAACAGCGTAAGATCTACTTTTAGTCACTATTTTATATCAAACGACGGATCTGTCCCATGGCAAAACGAATATATTTAGGACTAAGTAAAACATAAATAGAGTTAAATAAAACATGCTGTAAAACAATTTTAATATTAATAATAAAAGATACATACCGAAGGCTTGTCTTTTTTTTCTTCCTTTTTCTCGAAATTTGGATCAATTACTACCATGTTTTCCTTCCAAGCCGCTTGAGTTGCGACGCGATTTTTATAAAGTTCCATAGTTTCATCCCACAAAATGGGCTTTTGTTCCACTAAATAAATTAATAATTCGTTATCTATTGAAGATTCGCCAACCATCTTGAAACAACAAACACAAATACGCGCGACCTCTCCAAAAGACGCTCAGGTACTAAAAGCTTGTTCGGTTGCTATTCGATTAAAAATGTATGAACATCGTGCCGTGTGAACGAGATAGAGCTATACTATGCACCACTGCAAGCCGAATACGTTAAAGTAAAGATTTGCTTGACAAGTCCGTTGAGTATTCGTTAGGTATTCCTTTAAACGTATAAACGGTATACGTCTTTTTGCAGTACAAATGACGTGTGAATGGTTCTATGTACATACATCGTATGCGCAACTATTTATTCGTTAAGACGTATACTGCAAAAAAGCGTGCAGTACAATGCCGTGTGAACCGGGCCTTAGGCCATATTCCATCACGCTGGCCCAGTGTGGGTTAACAGACTTCACATAGGTATCTTCGAGAATAATATGGAGAACATGCAGGTTTCCTCACGATGTTTTTCTACACCGTAAAAACGAGCGATATTAATTATATGCCTAATACGCATACAACTTGAAAAGTCAGAGGTCACGCACCTCTGACCTTTTAAGTTGTATGCGTACGCGTATGCTCCTTGTGTATGTTATGTTTACCTCAGCAATTAAATAACTAGAAAAGAAATGTTTTTTATATAGATGCAAATTCCTGTTTAGATAAAAGTTCCTTATGAAAAAACTAGACATGAGCTATTATATTATACTGCATAATTAATTAATTATCGTATATTTATACTTTCACCTATGGCTTGCATTAGTTGCGGTATGAGAGTTTCGTTCGTATTCCTTCATTATCCTTGTTCACTCGACAAAGATGCCTCTAGAAAGATATACGTTCGCTTATAAAATGTACATGTACATGTACATATATGTCATCGGCTTCATCTGTACCCGTTTCTAATAAATTATAGGTATATATCCATATATCCAATATAATTATACTTTGCCAAATGGACGGCAATGATATGTGAGTAGTCATTATACTTTAGTTAAGTGCCTTGATCTCTATAAAAATCCTATTTCCTAACTATTCAGAAGTCGCAAGTTGATAATTTCATATAGCGAAATCCATATAATACCAACTTTTCTTTTTTTTTTTCGTGGTGGAATGCTGTCACACTTACCCCTCCGCGAGGGCGGGCGAGAGACCTACCCTAGGCACTTCTCACTTTAAGCCCTACTGTCTCCCCTCTAGAGGGAAGACGGACTCGACACAGAGGCGCGCGTGGGAACACGCACGCCGCCTCTCGGACCTGGTGCTGAACGGATGGTCGGCAGGCCCACAAAGCCCACCACCTCCAGGTCAAACCTCAGGGTGGCTGGAGGTCATCTCGCGCCCTCCGGCGCCCGGCTCTGCGGTTGGGGAGAGGGTTTAAACGCTCCCTCTCCCGCTCCGCTGCCTCCTTGATGGAAATGACTTACTCACAAAAGGAGGCGACGGCGTTCCACGACCTCTCACTCCGGACCATAGACTGAACTACGGCCGGGAGCGAGAGGGCAACCAATCCGACTGCCGCGATCAACTCACGGCGCTGCGATGCCCAGGCGGGGCAAGCCGCCAAAGTGTGCAGCGCGGTGTCCACAACAACGTCGCGGCAGTCGCCGCAGTGGTGACAACCGGGCGTCTCTTGCCGGCGTATTCGACACAGGAACTGGCCAAAACAACCGTGGCCAGTTATTACCTGTGTCAGCCGGAAGGTGAGAGCGCCATGCCGCCTCTCCAGCCACTCCTCAAACACGGGACTTACCGCCACGATCGTGGCGTGCCCGATATAATACGTACTAGAGTAATGAAACCTAACTCATAAATTTAAATATATCAACCAAAATGATTTCAGGTACTGAAAATATAACCAAAACATTTTGTTGGTCTGTTTGATATAGATAGATATAATTCGTAACAGGTATTAACGCGATCATGCGTAATCTTTACTTTATTAATGCTTGACGTTTCAACCAGAGAGTACACTGGCGTCACATGCGTCAACAGCAGAATAGGGTTGAAAATTGCGAAAGATACATTTTGTTTTTTTCGAAACTCTGTATCTTTCCTATAAAATACATATAATTGTCGATGAAAACAAAGCAATTTGACATTCGTCTGAAAAATACAATCATCAAAAACGTTTAATACTTGTTTTATACTGTGTATTTTTTTATATTTAACAATCAAAGGGAAAGATTTTGCTTATTAATATTATTTGAACATAAATTGAATCTTAATGTCCTTTATGTAATCGAATCAATATCTCGGTTGACACAAAATAAACAGAGCAGGTGCAAATTGTTTGAAAAACAAATAATCTACAATTCAATACCCGTAACACGAATGTTTTATGTATCTAATATATTCAACATCATTGTAAATTTACCCTCAAAATACCATCTTATTATAATATAAGTATTAATGCAAAAAATACTCCCTAAAATACATGTATTTCACTTTAACTTGCCAAAGATTCAACCGAAGATTTGCAAGGAAAATTTCTGTATTTTATTGAAAAATACAGGTGCGTTTGAAAGGTACATGTATTTTACATGTTATTTTCAATGCTACAGCAGAATTATAATTATCTATATCAAGTAACGCGAAAGTTTAAAAGTCTGTCTGAATTCAGTTATAAATATTTTCATTGGTATTTCTAGTTTTTATTTTTTAGAAAATAATATTAACTCTAGTTTAATTAGCATATTACTAATATTCTGGTTAAGCTCTCTAGCTAAGCAGGCTATTGTGCTTATGATAGAAGTATATTCGTCTTGGTAGTAAAATGAGTGGGATTATAATTCCAATGCCTTATCTATGGGTTACCACCGCTTTAAATTGTATGCCATTTTCAAAGTAATCAAATCCTAGGAACTCCTTTATAAGTATTCACTTCTCACCAAGGGACCCACCGCTGGGGTAAGGACATCTATAAAACTAATGCGTATGACATTATGGTTGTATTATTGTGTCATGAATCATGATCCATCTTACGGAATAGATGATAGAAAAGATATTCATTTGTATATATTTTGTTGATATTTTATATTGCCGTGTATATGACACGGCAATATAAAAATGCGTTAATTACGGTATGATAAAAAATTGTTCATTAAAATCTTATACCTAATTGTACCTTACTTTTTTTGTAATCTAATTCAATCAGTACATAGTCCTTAAACTTGCAGCTCTAATGTAACTTGCTGCTGCATTGACAGCAATGCCACAGCAACCATCCTAGCGCACTAGTCTAGAACATTTATAAGTTTGTTGCAAAACACTTTCAGGCAATAATTAAAAAAAGCATGCCGAGCATTGGCCAAGATTATATTTTAACTATATACAATAACACCTTGTACTATACGTCTTCGACTTGATTACACCCTGTAGCTAAATCGTACACAAGTAGCTGAATGAAAATAGAAGTAATTCATAATGAATGGTAGGCCTTGTAATTCAACCATAAAGAATGGGTTATTTACTGAACACATGCTCGTGCTTATCGCAATTTGAGTTTTTATACAGAACTTGTATTAATTACATTTATATTAATATAGCTAAGAAATTAAATACGTAATAGATCATTTACCCAAATATCTAATATTTTTGTGATAATTAATCATTCAGTGACCTCAGATCTATCTAAAATCTAGCTGAGGAACATTCTACAGCGTTTCTAAGCACATCCTTGTATGGAAGTAGCGCCTAGTTCACTAGCTACTGAGAAATTAGAATTTGAATTATGTTAGACACATTCAAACTACATTCGTGCAGAGCCTCCAAGACTTGGTCGGATCACCGTAGCCTGCCGGTTGCCGCCATTTCGACGAGACGTTAGAAAGAGAAGATCGATCTTGCTTACTCGTTCGCTCTCATTGTATTCCCTACTTGGTTTTCGTTTTACATTTCGAGCTTTTAGTGTGGGGACAGCTATTTATCGATGAATGAATTTATAATTTTTTTAATTATGTATTTATATGAAAATATTCTAAATTGTTTCATAATTTTATAAATATTTTATGCAACACTACATTTGTAGAAAAAAGAAATTTACAATACTGCCAATAACATTACATAAAAAGACTATTTGTTAACTCGTTTAAAAGAGGTGCAACAACTAGATGTCTTTATTTATAAGAGTAAATACAAAAACAACATAAGATGAGAATAATATTTTACGTCCAAAAATATTAAGATAGACCAAAAATCTAATTTAACAAAGATAATTATTTTCCAAAATGGTGTCTAGTAAATTTCATTTAAATCTATCGCAAAGCTAGCAGGTTGTTCTATTATAGATTTGGGAGAACTTTTTATCGAGTATGATAAATAATAACAACAACAGTTTGAAGATATCATATAAGTAAATATACGCAAGATCATACTATTTCCGTATATGAGGAAGTTTATGAATTTCATCTTATAATATAGGTAGGTAGGCAGACTTTGCTAGAAAAGCTGCTGATAATGTGTTACCTATGTATTTTACTGAGTCCCTTAAATACATTATTATTACGATTAAAAATAAAAAATCGACAAGCGCGCAGGCCTAGCCCGAGCGCGGTGCTCGCGCACCGGCAGCGCGGCTCGGCGGCGGCCGGCATGGCGGCACGGCGGCGCACTGCATGATGTCATTCATCAGCACACACTCACACATCGGACTGCTTGTGACTTGGTCGTGTCGTGTTGACCTGCGCGCCTGTTTACATTCTGTACACAACTACACAGTGACTTCACGGCGAACACCCGTGTCTGTGATTTAATTTATTATTTATATTAGCTAGTTGTTAGATAGTTCAAACTCAAACATGGCCAACAACAGGGCTGCCAAGTCTGGATTTGCCGCCGAGGCTCAGAGAAAGGTAAGTTTTGAATTTAGATACCTCCTGATGCTGAGCTATAAACCGACCATATTCGGATGTTAAATTGTATTTCATAATGTATTATGGGAGTGGTTCTTCGTAAATAGGTCGTGTTGCATGACTAGATTATTGATTCGGGATGCTAAGAGCTCCAGAAATGGTGTTACAAGGACTCAACCGTGACCTACTTTAGAGAACAGATGGTGTGACCTCTTTACTTAAATCGCAAGGGCCAGATGTAGATATTTGAATTGCAATGTGAGCCAGATGTAATCAATATTCTCATGCTTGTAATAGTTTATTATAATGATAAAAAATTATCTAAATACCTACTATTACAATAATTTAATTCTAAAATCATCGCTGTATTTGTTAACGTATTAGTAAAAGCGATAATATAACGGACTGTTTGCATTTAAATCTAACCAAAGTTACCGGTATCGGCGACAAGACGGCACTTGGCCGCACTAACACAGGCGCAGGTATAATCAGGTATTATAAAATACACGTGGTAAAGGTGCCCTAAACGATCGACTAAACTGGTTCAGGCTAAGAAAGAAATGTTGGTCACAGATTTGTAAATACTTTGCGGCATTACCAAGGTAGTAATGTACTAACACTATGCTATAACTCGTTTAGAAACGTGATTATATGTGGAATAATAACTTTAGCATCTTAATATAATAATAATGAACAATATGTTCAAACTAACTAGGTACTGTCAACGTGATGCATTTCCTAATAACAATTTCATGCTTCATACATAACATTCAAGGATAATAATTGTAACCAGTATAAGTAGGTACCTACTAAGCATCGTACGCACAGTTGTAATACAGGTCCAGGCTAAGGTTAAGCTAGAATAACTATCAAATATGCATGGCGTTTTATTTCACGTAATCTGTGGGTGGCAAATTTGAAAATATTTTAATAGCCATTGCCTATTTGTGCCTTGGCTAGAATAACACTAAACTGCCAACTTATGCATGTATGTATGTCGGTATAATAACACCGCCTTGTGACTGACTCAACAAGACAAATACTTTTTTAATGAATTATATTAAATATCTCACCTGTATATCACTGAGAGATTAAACAGTATTTAGCACACTCACACATTTCTTTAACAATTCATTTCTTTTACTTTCCTTCATATGTTATTATGAAAACCTTGTTTTCTAAGCAATTGTATTTAAAACAAAAGTTTATCGGTATTGTTGTGTATCTGCATACCAAGGGAATTCGAAGTAAATGCCTCACATAACATACAAATGGCGCATTTTAGCATTTAAATAAAGTAACGTATCGTCAACGCTTCACATGTTTGCATTGAGACAAGGTTAGACATGAGTCATTTTCTTTTAAAATTAATTAATGCAATTTGAAAACATATTCACTTAATAGCAATCTGCTATCTTCTTCATTTGTTTATGTATATAGATCATGGATTTCTGTAACATGTTTTTTTACATCAAGGTATTTGTTATCAACGCAAAAATATTTTGCAGCTATTCAATCATTTTGGTTGTCATTATCATAATTACGCATACAGACAACTCATTATGTAAGACAACCATTGTGTGCTGTTTAGATACACATTATATTTCGATTTAATTTATAATTGTGTAATATTGAAGCGTAGTGCAGATCCGCTAATCCTTACGTAGGTTTCACACAGCTACAGCCAATTCTTGTAAAACAAGTGGCGTTGCAAGAATTGACTTGATGTGTAGGGACCCTAACACTCGTCGAAATGTTCACAATTCCTAAACGGTCATTGCACTAGTACTTATGTACGCTCTAGCAACCAAGCCTACCATACTGTCGTCTTGACAACCATATAAATATTAATCACTTCACAAATAAATCTTCATGTTTAAATTGAGGCAAGTACCGTTAGCGCAGAATACCATTCTATTCCGTTAATTTAAAATAAATTTAAAAAGCATTATGGTCTCGTAATTGTCAGGACACCTTTCTTCCTGTCAGCAGTCGTGCCTGCTTTGCATGTGGGTCAAGGAGGATCACTTAAAACAGCTTTTACAACCGGTTCCCATGTATTTTTGTGAGAGCCCTTAACCGCACGCACACGCAGGTGGAAATGCTATGGAAGATTTTCTTCGAAATATTTATTTGGGCTGGTAAAATATGTCTTTACTGACTTGCAAGCAGTACGTGATGGTATGCGCCTTATCAGTGGACTAAATATGCAGGTCAAACGGATGGACGTTCATAATTATGCATTAGTTACTCTCTAGCAATTATGGACTCACAGTTCATTACAAAACCAACAAGAAACAAGTCGAAAATAATTCATTATGTTTTGTACCGTTTCAATACCTAATAATCCCACTATCAATGCTCACTTATTCAAATTCGTAGATGATGTAAGTTTCTCTTTAGTCACAAAACAGTTTGTGTGTAAACATGTAATGGTCGCAAATAGGTTGGAAGGAACAGATGTTCAATTAGCTCAAAAGAATTTATTTCATACTAATTCACCGAGACGGTGACTCATATAAGGCTCGGTTCTGTTACAAAACCGCGCCACACCTTATAAGGTATAAGGCCTTTACGCAGGATTCATTTATATGGCTTAAACGCAGACTTTCAACCAACCATATGTTCGAGATTGACACTTGACCAAATTTCTCTTCGATGTATAATAAGCAGTATTCTATTTGCTTGCTCAAGTAGCGCATATTGTGCAATTCAATATACGTAGATATACTAACAAAACTTGAGGATCACATTACTATTTGGGTGGCCTGACCTGCAATTTAATACTTCTACGTAGTAATGGTCTAACAACTGTTTAGTTTATTTTATTACTAGAAGCATCACTTACTCGTTTTTCTATATTATGTTGTATTTAATAGAAGATTGTAATTATAAAACAATTTAAGCAGGTACTTGGATGACTGGCGACCCAATTATTATCACAAATATTCAACAATTTTCCTCAATCAATCTTCACGTGCACTTGAAATTATTCCCATTTCTGTAAATCTGGTTGTGTCGCATTGACCGCGTCTGACAACCGGCCTCGCGCTGTGACCCCATTCCTGTCGCCTTACTAGCCAATGTTGGAGCCATTGTTGACGATACCAGATACAAGGCTGCCAGTGCTTTATACAATTTACCTTATGACAACTATTAGCGTGGCCTAACCCTAATTTTAAAATGAATCGTTTTGTTTACAAAGATCTGTTCTGTAGGCTGTAGCACAGGCGATCCAATTTTTATAAAAAATCCCCTGAAGGCAAATTACCAATAGCTTTTAATGCATGGGCGGGTTATCTATAACGGTCCGTTGGCATTTTGTTTGAAAATAATGATCACGATGGATGTAAAAACGCTGCCTTCAACGGTCAAATTAATCAACTGATTTCAGATTGTATGCGTTAACATATTAATTCTGTAACTAATTCTTTGATACATATTATGTGCATGTAAGGTTCAAAATGTATAATACACCTATTAGTGTTTTCGATATACATTTCTAAACTAATATGTAGTAATTAACGACTAATCAAGTAAATCAAATAATTCTGCTATGTAATGTTTATTAAAATAGAGCAATAGTGCAAAACTAAATACTGAAGACTTACATGACCGAGTGTCTAAAGAAGACATTTAATTAAAATATCATTTTGGAACAAAATTAATGTACGCTGCATATGTGAAATTAGATAAAGCCTCAGTGATACAAAATTTAAAATAAGTAATGATACACAGAAATAGCTAAATTGCTGTTTTAGTATCATTGAAACATTACAGGTATGATACATATCATACCTGACTATACTTAAATTTAAAGCAATTTTAATTATATTAATTGGTAGCTTCGTGTAATTGTCAGATTTTTATTGCTCATCGAGCTAAAATAGAACTTTTTCTTTGTAAATGCAGGCCTGCGACCTAAAAGAATGTAACAATAATAAGTTAATATTAACATTTCTTAATCTATCTGTGTACTCTATCTAAACTCAAATCTTTATTAGTTGTCGTGATTTCCTTGATATCATCATATTTGCAGCTATCGTCTGACGTAATTACAACGTGCTCCTTGCTCAAAAGCCTGAAGCCGTTGACATTGAATCATAGTTATTTATGGCACAAACGTTTTTGTTACCAATCCGTGTATGGCCGTATGGCGATTAGAAGTGAATGAACGCTTTAATACGTCTATGATATTTGCAATCTTATCCATCTCGACCTTGTTGTCCATCTGCCCATCGATCTTTAAAGGGAATGGATCAAATGTCACGTAATTAACGTTACTATTCAAACTATAGTATACTGTTACCAAATAAATCTCTTGTAATATTAATATCGCTAAAATGTATATTTTGCAAACCAACGACTTTGATAATTTCCGCATGTTATCTAACCTAATTCACCCAATGACCTTTTGTTTTAACTCGATAAGGACGTTAATGAGTAATGTAGTTAATTAATTAAGTATTTAATGAAAGCTGCAACATATAAATAATAAAGTCTAACCACCAAACACCATAAAATATAACAGAATATAAACACTGGGCAACATTTTGAGTGAAGTATTATTATACGAATAGCTAAAGGCACCGTTAACCAAAAATACAATCCAACCAAATGAATGTTGGATGCAACAGAATAGTTCAAACAGGACATGGCTAACAAGAACACACTTCCTTCACCTTCGAACACAAATTAGATAACGCTTTAGAATATTAATGAAAGGGACAGGTAACTATCGGCTCGACCCATCTAAGGTGTATTAAAATTCACGAACCTCTGTTACTAAGCCAAAACGAAGAATGTCAGAAACTAGGTATGTACTTCGTTTTTACTTTTATAGTAAAGTAAAATAGTTCACAAGTAACCGAAAGCTGAAACATCCTTCTAAAGTAGATTGTGAGGAAACATGCTTTTAGTTTTTTTTTACTGTTACCAACGTCTGACATACCGGACTCTGAGTCACGTTTGAATCCTTCATTGATTGCGTCATCATGCGCATGAGTTGCTTTTGGTGGCCTACTACGTATTGTTACGGGAATGTTCTATTATAACATTGTACTCCATACAAATTTATTAATTCAACTATAGGCAAAGCAATAATTGTTGATAGCTCCGAGGAATTATAATGAGTAATATTCGGAAAATTAATGACAAAATATTTGTTTGTTTGCAACTAATGTGATTCAGTATAAGAGATGATTGTTTTTGTTTTAGTAGAATTAAGATGAATAACTATTTACCTAAGTAATTTTATGTCTGACATAAAAAACATGATTTATTAATAATTAGATATCATAATAATATCAGCCTCCAATTTGTCCCATTGACGATTATTAGCTTACTCACATAAGCAAGACGCATGTTGGTAGACATCACTCTGAGAACATTACGAAGGACTCACAGGCATGTAGGTTCGCTCTCAAAGGATTGCTTTACCGTTAAAGCGAACGGTAATTAGCTTTTTAATATGTACATATTTGATAGTCAGGGGACTCAGAGATGCGTGCCATAGCTCAAACACGGGTCAAATATTTTTAATAATAATTTACTTGAGTTTTTATTTATACCTTAACTATTGCCTGCGACCTTATTTGCAAACACGTACCGGGATAAACAGTATCATAAATAATAATATTATGTTCTATATGTGTGCTGAACTGCGAAGATTCATCCCAATCCAAACAAAATTTTACACATAAGCGAGTAACAAACAACCAAATATCCAAACAACTTCACATATTGTTATAGCTATGCCTAATAATAGTAAGCAGTTGGACAATAAGCAATGCCTGCTATTGTCCAATATAATAAATAAAGTAATATAAAGGCTAGAATATATTAATTGCATTCTTATATGAAAATCAATGCAAATCAACCAAGCAGCGAACACTCTTCAATAACCTTGATTAGCAGCCAGGTGTCCATATACGCAACATTGTAGGTAATGAGAACATACAGAAATTAGGACGAGTTATTATCACGGACCCACTGTTAATTCATTATAGTCACGGAGACAGTACTATCGACTGTGGCATGCCTTCCGTAATGTACGTGACTTGTATAATATATTTCTATGATATTACGGTCAAATGATAAGTGTTACGAAAGACAGTATCTCTTCGTTGCCTTTGTGTTGACCATGCCAACAGTGGATACAATGGTTTAAAACATTATCACTTCATGACACAATTGTGTCAAGACTTAAGGGTCATCTTTATACGGGACAAGCGTTTGTCTAAACCTAAGATAGTAGAAGTAAAAGCCAAAAAATGTTGATTTCAGTCACAAAGTAACAGCTATGAAAGTCAGTCACAAAGTAACAGCAAAGTTTATTGGCTAGTGTATTTTCTGAAGCCCCAGTTTAGAGGATTTTATATCAGTTATGTCAATGAAAGGGGAACGCCCATCTGAGTGGCAAAGAGGCTGGAAAAAAAATACTTTCCAATTGATTTTGTCGTAAAAAAATGTGTATTTACTTTGATTCAAATTGACGCCACTGCAATTAACAAAAAATATATTAAAAAGAGTAGGTCTATTGAAAAAACGATAAAGTAAGTCAATTGAAAAACGAAAAGTTGTTGCAAAATATTGCCAGCTTCAAAAACATATTTTTAACAAAATGCAATTATTATACAATTACGATAATATTATTGTGATTGTTTATTACACATATAAAATTATATATTATATAATAATAGATAGGAAAACGCTCGGTAGGTTTTTGTGCACATACTATGTCTGTGCTTTGGTATACCTATAGGTTGGGCAAGATATGAGTCCAATAATTATATTATTAATATTCTGCGCCTTTTCTAGATGATGTGTTAATATTATACGACAATGAAGAGAATATAAACGCTTAAAATGACAAATGTTTTTTTTTCATACCCTGTTAAGTATAACTGGATAAAAATATATTACAAACACACCTTTCATAATTAAATAATAGAGCATTAAGAAAAGATATTTTTTTGTATTATCTCACAGCCAGACACATTTTCGAATAGAAAAATAACCTTAATACATTTGTTTTTCATAGGTATTTCTAAAATAGTGGCGTCAATTTAAATATATTTTCTAGATATATAATACTGTTAAGATCTTAAAACACTCAATTTTTATAGTAATTTTTTATGTCCATCTGTGGCCTGAGATACTACGGAGAATAGGCATTCCCCTTTACAGCTTCATGTCACAAGAGCGAAGAGCTGTGAATTTGTGTGTGTTTAGACTATTGAAAACCAATTTAATACAACATTGGTTTAGTGTCTGTCCAAAACCAAGTTCTGTTCGTGATTTAAATTATACATTCACTTGACATTTAAGTTACCTAAATTTGGAAAGAGATGAAGAAACAAAGTGCTTACTCTTTTCGAACGGTTACAAATAATATCATTATTAAGCAATAACTTACATTAATTTGAAATCGTATTTGGCAAAAATATGCATTAAGTATGCAGATATATACTATGAAATGCATAATATCATGATTTATTTCATGTAACATTTAGTAAGTATCTATAGTTCATAGTTAGTGTTAGTTCATATATGTAACATGACTATGGTATAGAATTACATAAATGCGCAATAGGGCAAGCCCGCTCGTAGGACAGTTCATTTGCTTCGAACGAACCGCTTCTACTAGAAATATAACAGTATAAAATACCGGTATTGCAATTATTTTAATAATAATTAGTTATAGCAACGCGTCACTATTTAATCATTTATACCGGTTTACGTAGGATTTATTATTAGTAATGAGTAAATAGTTTTAAGTGACCCATATATTATTCTACCAAAGGATGAATAGTTACTCGGAAAACGAGAGGTAAACACGTGATACAGTTAATGAATTATTATGACTGATTTACTACTGAAGTATGAGCGTCAGAATTATTCAAAATTAATTAATAATGTGTTAAATATAATCTATATATATATATAGGTATATCTTTATTTGTTAAGGCTTATTACTTACTTACTTATTTATTTTATATTAGTACCTACTTTAGGTATAATTTTTTTTTTAAATAAACTATATATGCTTTGTTATACCATACAAATATGTCAGTCTTAAATCATTGGAAATTTATTTCCGACTTCATTTTATAATAATCCAACTGATTTCGTATACTTACTACATATAGGTTCTTTAATAACATTTTTTTCAAAACAAACTAAAAATAAACTGTCTTTAAATAAGGACAATTGATACTAGAAAGGGTAATGTCAGGATGAAGTCATGCACATTATCTAATGTGCATGACTTCATCCTGACCACAATACGAGCTTTATGAGTATTTTTGTCACAGAGAGCAAACGCTATGAATTAAATTGCTACAGCAATTATCCTCTATAATGCGAGCAGTTAAATAGAAAAGTCGGAAACAAAATCTTTACTACGTCAATTGCGGTTAGATCCCATTGATATTATCCTTGAGTACACGGAAGCAACAAGCTCGTTTCATTACATAAACATTATATGCATCTAAATGCAATGAAAACAATCCAGTATATTATTACGGTAATAATTGGATAACCATACCGACATACGAACTGTAGGTATTGAGCTGAAACTCTGTTATAAACTAGCCGCTCACATCTTATCAGTATAGCCTTGAGCTCTACGTTAGTTGATATTCGCTAAATGCATAACAACGGCCGCGGTTTCCCGTTTGCGTACATGGATGATTCCGGTCATGTTATAACATGAAATAAAAATAATATATTAGGTTCGACGTGCTGTGAATAATATAATGTATGTAAATGTTTTAAGTATTAGGTCATCAAGCTCCTGGTGGCTCGGACAAAAACCATTGACCATTCTCTGTCAACGTTAACGCTAACGGAAAGATTGTATGTATGGAAACCACACTTACGTGATGTTTCTTGCATGTATCTTATCACTAGATGTTCCCGCAGTTTCACCCGCGTTTATCGTTACTGCGCTACCCCCCTGGGTCGTAGCGTGATGTTATATAGCCTACAGCCTTCCTCGATAAATAGGCTATCCAACACTAATTTCCATATCGAACCAGTAGTTCCTGAGATTAGCGCGTTCAAACAAACAAACTCTTCAGCTTTATAATATTAGTATAGATAATATCAACCCTTTTTCTGAACCTAGCAACTAACTTAAATAAATGACTGTTAACACTCTTAACACAAAACTTTCAGAAGTGTTACTTTGTGAGTGACTTAAATAAATATATTTGAGGTCGAACAAACGTAATTTTTATACATTTCGATTTTTTCGCCATTAAGAGAAGAGGTAACTTGTCTCGAACTGTGGTAAGTGTAAAATTACCTACATCAGAACTCAAGTATTATAAACCCTTCTGAAAAATAAAGTGCAGTATATTTCGATTATAAATACATTTAGATGATAGATAGATATGACGATCTAATTCTAAAATTGTTATGAAAGTATTATAATCCAATAAAGAATATTAAGTTTTATTTAATTAAAGCCAAAATGTTTTCTCGACTTAGTTTTATTCTGCATGATTTAGGACTTGACTTGCCTTGTCTGACTTGACCTACGGGCGGCTTGAACAACTCTTGACAACAGGTTGGCCACTAACCACACGAAAAGAAGAAGAAGATTTAGTACTGTATAATATGTATCCATATCTGACCTGAAACAAACATTGTGATTCCCTTTTTCCTATTAAACACTTCCTACCAAAGCTATGCTCTAGCTGTCGCATATTCTTAGAACTTTATGACACACCCTTTACTTAGAAAGGCTTATTTACTTCCTTCAACACCATCGCACTGTCGCGAGAAACAGTTTCAATTTAATTTCATACTGATAGAAAATTGTCAGTGGATACTTTGGTTCTGTTCTTGACAAGAAGCTTGGCCCTTTCTTTAGACGAGGCAAAATATTATTAAGTACGGCAATGTTAGTGTTAAACATTTCTACGTTTAAAAACCATTTTAAAAACACTTAGTCATTCAGCTAATCAATATTATTATGATTATGATGATTAACCACTTCCTCTAATTGTTTTAAACTCTTTTTAATAAACCTAGTGCTTTATATCCTGGTAGGCAAAGCTGTATTATACCCACATTTTCCTAGCATTTTTTATGTCCTATACAGGGTGTCCCAGAAGATGTGAATCAAATTGTAACGCGAAATTCGATTTTTTTTTTAAACTTACTCAGTTTTGAAATCGTACGATTATTTTGGTGTAGTTATTTGCACCAAAGAAAATCTTGTACGTTTGACCAACAACATAACATAATATTTAATTATTTTTTTTAGCACATTTGAAGGGTCCTTACATAGGGAATCTCTCGTTACAATTTGATTCACATCTTCTGGGATAACCTGTATGATGTCCCAGTCTACTGGGTCTTTATATATAGATTTTGTCTACAGATTCGCTCGCGTAAATTTAGTTTAGGTTAGGTAATAGTACTTTTTTCTGGATGAAACGTACCCAATGTCCTTTCCTGTTCCCCTATTAACGTGTATGTGGAATTTTATGATGATCGGCCAGTAGCTAAGGCGTGTAGCCCAACAAAAAGTAAGATGTCGTTCTAATCGAGATTTCATAATATTACGGCTAAGCTTTGGAGACATACACCAGTCGCCACAATTCACATTCGAATGTTTTTATGTCCTTGTCGTACTACCTCGTAAAGTATATCAAATTACTACAGTTTCGGTTGTATTATACAATAAGATGAGTCAGAGATATTTTTGCAGGTTTCTCTGACGACAGTTTAGCTTTAGATTAATTACTCAATCGAGCGATCATTGATATGATACCACGCAGTCACTGTATAGTCTCGAATATTCTTTTGCTTTTTTAAGGACATCTGCCGATTTGAGGTTAATGCCTAAAGTTTCTTGGAACTTTATAAAGCTAGTAAAGAAAACCCAGGCCCTAAAGAGTGCACGAGTGGCGTAGTGGTTTAAGTGATCGCCACGCCGCTGCCACTGCGCCGAGTGTTGTGGGTTCGATTCCCACACGGGACAAACATTTGTGTGATCCACAAATAGTTGTTCTGAGTCTGGGTGTACTTCGTTCCCATTGTTTGAATGTTTGTAAAGATCCCTACGATACAGAATTCATTTCTAAAGCGATATAAGTCTTTAAAAAATCTATAGAGTAGGTACAATCATAAAATAATTTCGTTAAGGCGACATCACGTTGTTCTACTCAAATCTTTAAATGGACTGCCCATTTATATATATCTATGATTACCTAAGTAATTAACCTCAATAATTACATTAGGTATCTGTAATTAAGAGAAATCATTAGGTAGTATTTAAACAAATATCTTTTATTTGAAAATAATATGGATTTTCGTAGTTTCTTGGAAACAATTTTATAAGAATCGGATTACCTGAATTTTTCAACGAGCTGCAATATAATATGTTTGTATGTTGTCCGTGTTAATAGCTCTATGTTTTATCCTAAACTTAAGTTTTACCGATACCAAGACAATATCGTCGACTGACGTGAAAGGTGCCATACTTTGCATATTGCTGTACAAGAAACTAGGTTATGCGTTATTCGTGGAAAGTAAATTAAACGACCTCTCATGTTCTGCAGTTTTCAATTCATTTCGAACATTTATTGGCATCTTTAACGAACAGATGTACAGTTTCAATTGTTACCTCAACATCAAGATTGATATAGAATTATATACCTTAGAATCTTGAAATAAAGATGATTGTTATTTACATGGCGTTCAGACATGCGTTTTATATATATTTTATGCATTTGTAAACAACATTTAACAAGCAACAATGGCGCCTCAAACGCTTTAAAACGGGCATGTAAAGTTTAATCACGTTGACGAATTGATTTGCGGTAAACTGCATTTTCCAGCCAACTGCCTGGAACCGGTCTGCTATACGTTTTAAGTATTGACTGTCGCAATATACCACCAAAATATAGTAAAATACACAATTTTCATTGAAATTAAATTACGATATACGGATTTTCCCGCGTTGTTTATTTGACACTTTATTACACAACTATTAAACTACTACTATTAAACTTTACTAATTTTTAAGCTAATTAAATTATTATTAAAACAATTAAAACTATTTAGATTTAATTTAATTTTACACTTTCCACATATAGTAGTTTAATTTCAATGAATAATATTCGCGTAAACAGAAGACAATATTATACTCAATTTTTGGTAAACGTGTCGCTAACTGCGTCATTACAGCAATCAACTTTCCGTCGATATGCGTTTATATTAGTCCGAATACCGTGTCAATAACAGAACATTTAGTAGTAGAACTAATTAGCATCCTTTCTGTTCCTATCATAAGTACTTAGTTTGTTAACTATATTTTAGGCCTATAACCCTATCTCGACTCCGTCTGGAACTTAATACATTTCTATCAAAATAATTCCTTCCAACCAAAGGAGTAAATTCTATCACCTTCGACTTGCAGACAGCATGGTCAAGCTCTTTATACCAACTCCGTGCTAAAACTGACCCTTTTCATCGGAAAACGTTGAACATAAATAATAAGCTTATACGTCACCAGACCAACAAGGCTGTTACCGAAATCATGTATTAGGATTTCGCGTTGCGTGTGCTTTCGTCATAATCAACCTACCCTTCTATAAGTGGATGAGTTTAATGGATAACATCGTAAACATTGTGGCCAACAAAGGAGTGTCGCCAACTAGCCACGCATCAAATTCCATTAGGTTTCGTGGCGAATCGTAAATGGAACGCCCTATATAGCTTAATATCTATTACGATACCGCGTTTATTGCTTTTCCGAGTCGGTTTTATTATTCAGTATTTAAACGATTTGTTGGCAACACAGGAAATAATTATCTAATGCGACACATATACCAGAAAAGGCAATATAGTTAAAATATATTTTACGCCATTCATCACAATTAGCTAAAGAACTGCATAATCTTGTTTTGTATTTAATGATATCTAGGCCATAGAATAAATAAATATTTTATGAAATTTAAAAAGTAAAGTTTTCTAGTTTATATACTTAATAGTTCAGCATAGCGTAGGTAAGTGCTGAGGTATAACTTTAACCAGGGAAACCATGGAGACTCATCTAACAAGCCCAATATCGACAAGGCTACATCCACATAACGTAATCTAACGTAGACCGGAGATCCTTTACATTCAAGCATAAGATTGAATGTAAAGCTAAAGCTAGACAAACTAATTAAACCCTTCAAAATATATTCCGAAGTAATATTTTCTAATAGAAGCTTTTTTTTTGCAGATCAACAGCAAATACAGCGAGGAACTGGCGCAGGAGAGTCTGGAGTGGGTGCACGCCATCACTGGCGACCCCATCAACACCTCAGGAGACATGGATAACTTCTACGAAGTGCTTAAGGACGGCACTTTACTGTGCAAGTGAGTACTCCTTTAAATAACTCGATCATAGTATTATATACTAGATTTTGCTCGCTTCTTCGCTTGCGTAAATAAAGGTTAGGTTAGTAACAATAGGTTCTGTTTTCTAAATGAATTGTTTGTGCCTCTGACAACGTGTATACAAAATTTCATAATGATCGGTCGAGGAGTTAACGCATGACTCGTAAAAAACAAATTCACATTCGCATTTATGATATTTGTTAGGATATTTTAATTGGTGAGTTGCAAGAGTATAACGAAAGACATGAATCAGAAGAGGTTGACGCAATAGTCCTGATACGAAGTTTTCAGCTCTTAGCTACGATAAACATATTAGTAATAAGTAGTAGCTGTTTAAGACTGCATAACTCCTACAGATTTCGTTATTATGAAGTAGGTAACCATTTTGTTCTCACGGCTAGGCTGTATCCTAAACTATCAAAAAGTCAAAGGAGAATGCGATGGCTTGTATGGATTCCAGTATCGCTTTATATTGCTATAAATATATTTTGTGCCAAGATGAAAGCTACCTCATTGTATAAGGTATAATAAATACTTTAAAGAAAATAAATATGATTTACAAAAAGCTCCGAGATTTTTAGAAAACTCTGAAGAGTGATACCACGATTGCCCATTCTCCTTTAACATCATTCTATGTACATTAACATTTTAAGATTGAAAAACAGTCCTTTTTGGCAAGCAAAGTTGCATAATCTGGGTACCTAATATGAAGTTATATTTCTTTTAAATGTAATCCTAGATTATATTGTATAAGTAGAAAGAATTACAATTATTGCAAGTTCTATTTAAAATATTTACAGTTCTATTTAAAATATTTACAGGAATCATGTTTTCGCCAAATATAGTTTTTAGTATCAAACCTGAATTTTACCGTATATCACAAAACGAATGATCCAGTATTTTCATAACAAGAGTATTTTTGTTATGACACGGGATCATGGCAAGCAATTTGTCAATTACAGTCTCAAAATTAAATGACAGTGGCAAGGTACAGGTACAACCAAACTTCTACTCTACTTGAAAATATTATGTAGCTATCTGTTAATCTTATTTATTGAACGCCGATGTTAGCACAAGTCCTAGATCAAGTAACATGTACACATACTTGACATGTTTTGGCATATGGCTAGGTGTGGGAAACAGTTGTGTTATTTTAATAGGCTCCGCTTGTTTTGATTCCATAATGATAAAGTATCAATAATAATCGTCCTATCCGTTGATAACATATTTATTTACATATACATAACTACTACGGCTTAGAAAACAGAAGACTTCGCAAAATTATAATCTAGTATTTCAGTTTAGTTTTTATATTTTATATTAAAAAATCCTTCATTATATTTTATAGGCGAAGTAACAACAAACGATATTTTAAGAAACTTCTGAAGATAATTATAATAATACGAGTAATCCTATAACACAAAAATATATGCAATAAAAATACGATAAATACTTGGGACCCGGTTTTTAGTTAGGTGGTTAACTAATGTGGTCAATCGAGCCTTCTAAAGTCCTCTTAGAACCGTCGCTAAAGACAGCTTTTGAGAATTTATTGTCATACTAAACTATTTCAGTGCTATTTCATCAATGCAATTTTTTAATTTTGCCTTACTAATCGCAACGTTAACAATTAATCTATGTAATGAACTGTAAAAACAAAGTACTATATGTATCTAAAAAATATATTAATTAAATATTATGCTAACTTATGCCATAAAAGTAGGTAATATTTGATTTTAAATTACATTTTCCACCTACCTTTGTAGTTTGCAGCATATTGTTAAAGTTTAAAAAGTTGTTTTGTGCGATATTGTTATCAATCTTATCCAAAAAAAACTGCTAAAAAAATACAGACTACTTGGCAGCACTAGCATAGATACAATACTATAACATATACACCTGTATTATCCCCAATAAATTTACCAAGAAACTCCCAAAACACTTCATCTAACGAGAGGGATCGAACCCAGCTCCAATAGAAATAACTGTTTTAAGACTTCCCGATTTATGCACATTCTTAATTTAACATTAGAAGGCGTTTGCTAATTATTTAAAGTAATAAATACCTATTTATTTCCCGGCGTTTCGACCGACTTACATCGATCGTGGTCACGTTTTGACTGGTGTGAAGTCAGCGTAAATAATTACCAACACAATTAAGACCCGTTGTCACAAATTCAATAATGATGTAAATATCTTTTTGAATTAAAAAACCAATTAAGTGCGAGTCAGACTTGTACACAAAGAATCCCGTATCATCATACAAGATATAACTTTATGTACTTTTCTATAATTTATTGTTATAGCGACAATATTTTGACTCCCTACCTATTACTGTTCAAAAAATACCGTTTGCTGACAGACTGACAGCGGAGGCTTAATAACAGTGTCCTGTTGGCACGCTTCGGGTACGGAACCTTTAAAACTATACCTGTGGCACAATCACTCATATATTTATCTTTAATTTCAGACTGGTGAACAACATTCAGCCAAACATGGTAAAGAAGATCAACGAGTCGAAGATGGCTTTCAAATGCATGGAGAACATCAACGCGTTCTTGGAGGCAGCCAAGACTCTCGGAGTGCCGGCCCAGGAGACCTTCCAGACTGTCGACCTATGGGAGAGGCAAAATCTCAACTCCGTTGTCATTTGCTTGCAGTCGCTGGGTAGAAAGGTAATTTTTAATTCATAATAGAATATAGTATTCCAGACGAAAAAAAGAAGAATAATTTAAACTGTACTGCTATATTTTTTATCGTCTATTTATCTATTTTCATGACGTTAAGAAAAATGTAAATTATAAAGTTATCAAATAACCGCAGCTGAATTAGTGACAGAGACGCTACGAATCATTATTACTTGCGTTCATGTTTCATAGTGGCATAATATAAATCAACCCCCTTACTTCAAAAATATATAAGGGGTAGATTACGTAGAATGTAAGGAATTGTTTGCTGTTGGCGATATAAAGTGATGAGCGAACACAAGAAGATTGCGTTTGAACTGAAGGCATTTTTTAATAAAGATTTCTTATTTTGCTAACAAGGAGAGCATCTGAAGAAGAATACCAACCAATTCAAATCAACATAGATTTCTAATAATATTTTCGAGAGTTAAGTACTGTATTTCTATGTGTACATCGAAATACAGTAACTATGCCTGAAGTTTATCGTATAACTATCGATGACGTACCGATATTGCATGTTGTTAAAGCCTACATTATCCCCAGCTTATAGAACCTGCGCTGGAAAGCTAAGGATTAATTCTGTCCGCTACAGGAAAATTTTTGTAATCGGGTGTACCCACATACCTACTAACTTTAACTAAACGACACTATAAGCTTTAAAAGTAACCATTGATACCATAACCCATGGAAATTCAATAAGTTATATTTTATTAAAAGCTTTGTATTTATATGTCTTGACGTAGGTAACTGTCTATAGTTATATCTACATAAAATTACCATAAAATGAAATAAAATACCTAATAAAATGTATCTGCTCACTTTCAGTTAACTAGGTTAGTTTATACAGCAGCTAAAGTCGATGTATATAATTGTTAAGACATTTTTTGTTTGATGTTCATTCATATATAACCGAAAAGGTCAACTTTAAATCATCATAATTGCTTTTCTGTTTAAGCAGATCTACATCCATTTTTATAAGTATACCTATACAATACTGAAATTTTAATTTAATATTCCAGGCTGGCAATTACGGCAAGCCTTCCATAGGACCGAAGGAATCCGAGAAGAACGTGCGGAACTTCTCCGAGGAGCAGCTAAGAGCTGGTCAGGGTGTCATCTCATTGCAATATGGCTCCAACAAGGGTGCCAACCAGAGTGGCATTAACTTCGGCAACACGCGACACATGTAAACACTCAAACGGCCATATAACACCTGTATGTACACGTCTGCTAAGCTATAGGGATGATTTTAAACGAAGAGGCCAAATTTTTGACTTGTGGATTCCATATGGATCAATTGTAGTTACAAAGCTTGACTGACGACAAGAGCTCTTCAAAATTATAATATTTAAGATGACACGTTACTTATATAGTACTATTGATATTTCATGTTCGAACATCATCCCTAGAATTACACAAATAATAATCATGCATAGTACTGTACTTAGTAGGATTCAAATGAATTTAGAATAGAAAGGACCATTCCTTATAAAATTCTTGTTAAGAATCTCTGTTTTGACTTTGTCTACCAATATTCAATATTCTCAAAATTAGCATTTATGTGACAAATATCATTCTGAAACCATTCCAGTTTGTTGTGCCGTACGAAATACAATTTATTTATAATACCTATATTGTAAGTTTAAGTCAGCTAGCATTTTGATATTAACTGGTTGTTTGTCTTAGGTTTATTACAGATTTGATTTTGCTTTCACAGAATAATACACATGTGCCAATGTTCACATTGTTCTTTATTATTAAAAATGTTATTAAACAGTACAATTATTAGAATTATAAATTCTTTTATAATAATACTTGTGCCTTCCAACTCCATAGGAGTTATGAAACTATTTTTTTAAAGGTGTCTAACAAAACGTATATTCGCTTTGACTTAATCAGGGTTTTCTTCTATTTTGTTTATTATTTATTAAAGTTATAAAAATTAATCATTCCATATATATTTAGTCTGTTAGTACACACACTGTGATTAATGATTTATAAAACATTCTATACCTATATTTTCGTATAGTTATGTACGTATATATTTGATGATGACGCGTAATTCTAGTTGTGTAAGTTTCATAAAGTACTTACGTCTTTATGGAAGTACGTAGAAATAATAAAATTTAAGTAATCAAATAGTGTTTTATTTTTGTCTTTCCCCAGAACTTCACAATTGTCAAAACTGGCTGCACAGAAGTTGTAGTTGTCTGCTCGGCGTGCACATTGGCTTAAGTAGTGGCCTAGCCACTGACGAGTGTTGTGGGTTCAGTTGCCACACGGTGCTAAAATATATACATACATACATAGTCTCACGCCTGTATCCCCGAAGGGGTAGGCAGAGGTGTATGACACACACACGTTTCGCTAACAATGTTTTTGGTCTCACGTAAGCCTATTGCCGATTACCGGGCACATTTCCAGACTCCGTGCTGCTACTGACAATTTCTTAACAGAAAAACCCAATAACACTTTGTCCGACCCGGGAATCGAATCCGGGACCTCACGATCCGCAGTCGTATACACTACCATTGGACCAACGAGGCAATGATCCACAAATAAATCTTGTCTCCTTTATTTCAAGATTTGTAAAGTCTCTCGATATAGGAGATATTTCAACATCTAGAAAATAAAAATTTGTGGGAGTGTTGCTGGTATTAGTAATAAAATAAAAGATAATAGCACTGGTCGGCATCAAAATATGAGCAAAACAATGTATATGTGAAATTGATACATATCGACGCGAAATCTATATATGTAAGCAGAATTTATCTAGCACGTCTAGTTTTGCTGCTATAAGCAACTTTTGTTTTCATTAGAACTGTTTAAATTTCGATACTGACAGCTGTATTTGTGAACCTTGACGACACGAATTTCACTATGCTCTGTATTTATCTTGGTGCCGTGTCTGGTGAGCATGGTGAGAGGTTCCACAAAGATATTGCGCACATGGAAAGAAGATATAACAGCAAGTGATCCCAGCAATGCTAGCTGATTTCTGCTGGGAAATCAATCGTGAAACAGATAAAACTATTAAAAAAAACGACCTACCAAATAGCTTTTATTTGTTTATATTATATTAGTACTTTAATTGATTTAAGATTTTAATTTACATCATATAAGTCATATCATGTGTGAGATTTTTGTATTTTCCATAATAAATACGTATTTATTATGTCAATATTGTCAATATTAGTATTTTATTTCAATAAGAAAAGCTCAAAAACTAGACGTGATAGAATCAATCTGTAAACAGTTTTGGATTCATCACACTAAAGTCAATTAAAATCACAACAAAGTTCGTGCTCCCGACTTTTTTTTATTTGCCGCCGACCAGTGTAATTATAATGGATTCATATGTATGAGAATTCAGTTTAGTTAAAACCCTAATAATAATATATTTAAGCTTACTGAGTAAACATGAACCGTGAATCTACAAAACCATTACGATCATCACGAGTAAGAGGATTATCTTTTGATACATTTACAGCTGATCACAAAGAAAATTAACTTTAAATAGGTACATACAATAACAGAGAAAGAGTTATTTGTCTTAAATTGAAGAGAAAGACACTGCGTTGACTCTTTCATACAAGGATATGGTGTAAAGGATCCAATTAATTTCATTAAATTGTAGCTATGCATTTGGTAGCTACTACAGATAGACAAGACCTCTTGATATTTTCTCATATCTTATATAAATAGACAAAGACAAAATATATGAGTGCCATTTTCTCCTTTGTTTTCAACCGATTTTCTGTATTTTATTGTTTAGTAGTTATTAACGAGTTATACCTATAGCAAACTTTTTTATTTGAATTTTTTTTTTACTGGTTTGTTACTTCATATAAGCTTTCCCTGAAATTTACAATAATGATTATGGTTGACTTTTGATCACTTGTCAAACAATGTATAATAATAATAATAATACATGTGATAAGAGAAACATAATAATCGAATATGATTTGTTCATAACACTAAAAAAATATGTTTTATTTTCTATAACACACCAAATACGCACGCACGGTCACAAACATATCTTGACCTTTTATACATAGTAAATAAAATATCTCATTTGAACTTACCGAGCTTAATTTTAAATGGCTAAGGAAGATCAATGATTCAAGTAAATGTTTACTTAAAGGAACCATGCAAATTTAAATAGTAATTCGATTCACATTAGTGTTAATAAATTACTATTTTTAAATATCATATAATTAAAGAGTACTTACGGTTATACGTAAATAGTTGCTAATTCTAGTTTATATATTAAGCTCCGTGTATCACATGTCATATGAGGTGTTGTGTAGTCAGTTAAATAATTGTAGATCGGTATGTACGGTATATCTCCTCATAAATTTCCGTTAGGATGTCTGCAACGTGTTTGTTGATAAGATGGTTTGCTCTGAATCCAGGCAACAATAGCAGCCTGCTGCGAATATTATACTAAATACACGAACAGACAAAAATAGTATTTTCTCCTTGTTGTTTTAGTATCCGAAAGAATGAAGAATAGAAAAGATTAAAGTTATATTCGGATGCATATTATAGTCAACAGTATCGGCTAACTCGTTGTATCCGCCGAAATATAATATTTGTCAGCATTTCATGCCTCCTACGCCGATAATAATAATATGCTGAAGAGTTACTGCAACTTTAAGCTATATTTATTACAGGCGTAATAAATTACCTACACTAAGTATATAATTAAATTACATAAACGTATTAATAGTACGCATCATGGCCCATGAAGTATATGTATTTTGTTTGGAACAACAGTTTTTGGACTCGATATGCATCGACGAGTTCTACCAATTGCATCCAGTACCAACACAAGGACTCATCAGGTATCGCTTATAATAATTTCTTCAATTAAACCAACCGTAATTCTTGCGGTTTCTACCAACACCCTACGGGATGATGTCTTAAGGAAAGCTATTGTTGTTGTAGCTAATAAGGTAGGGAGGGGCAGGTTGAGCAATTTTTCACTTGAGCGGTCATAGCTCCTCAACGATAAGTTTTAATCGATTATTATGCATACTGATGGGTTATTAGTTTATCCCTTTCCAAAAGTATCCATATTAATTTATTTCTAACAAATCGCATTTAAGGCTACAGCCATTTAAGTAAAGAAAGTCGGAGATGCTCAATGTACCCCATAGGTGAGGTAGGTTGAGCAAGGATATGAGGTTAATTGAGCAGTTAGAAATTCTAGCCAAACCATGGCCATGTACTCGACATGAAATGAAACGTCAGTTTTACAATTAACTTTATAGGTATTTATAGTATTTTAGTGATATAGCTGTGAAACTAAAAGTAATTCTTTTAATATTAAACAAAAACTTGAATCAACAAAAACTCAACATTATTATTTTCAGCTTAACTTTTGGATTAGACCTCAGTTACTTCTTCTTTTATTATGAATGTTTTCTTCGGCTACTTAACTTTTTAGTAGTTTTATTTTGTTCCTCTAGCAATGCGTTCTTTTGTATTTTGTATGTTAAAATAGCAGTTTTCCTTATTTTCAGATAGCACACGCGAAATAGATAAGACGTAGTATTTTAAAAAAATCTTTTCGGGTGGGAGAATATCCTTGCCTCAGTATTGCATAACCCATTGATGAAACACGACCTTCAGAACCTAATTTACTCAAAAATCTTGTCAGGGTGATCTGTTTAATAATTATTGAATGCTTGGGCAGCGGCTTTCACACTTTTTCTTCATCAGTGACACCTTTAACCGAGAACCCAAAGGTTCACTGCCCAAAACTAAAATGATGCTGCAAACAGCATCAAAAGCTTGAAATAGGGCCCCAGCTTTGCTTAAACTGAATGGTTTGTTTTGTTTACAATATGGCGCCTTTAATATGAAACGAAATGTCAAATGAAAGCTCGTAAGTCGTAATACGGTATTTGCCAGGCGATATTCGATCACCTGTCACGTGACCGCTGACTGGCTGGAGTTACACGTTTATAATACGAAATTGCAAGGCAGTTTACTTTACGCCGTATACTGCCTGGAAATAAGAGTTTGTAATAAAAATATTAGGATATTTTCTCAGCCACTCGAATGAGGACTTCACATTTCATGACTCTCGTGTTGACTGCATAGAATATATAGTGCAGTTGGTTGTCAGTTAACATGGTCACCTCTCCTTTACCAATACAAATAAGCTTGCAATATTGGCTTTACACGTCTAACAAACCAATTAAAAGTTCTTTTTAATAATTGCAACTATCTAAGTATATAATATCTATGTCGCGAAAGATTTTGCAAACATTCAAATAACGGGCCCAAAGAACATCCTTCAAGACTCGAAAAAACACTCGGCTCAGTGGTTGTGGTCAATCGACCACCTAGTCACTATTACACTGAATAGTTTTTTGGATGTCAGTTGCAACACCTTGCAACCTTCATTTCAATATTTAATGTAGTCTGGCACAACACTGAAATTATCCTTAATACGCCTTAAACCTAAACTTAGATTACATTACTTAACCATAATACCTACTTACTTACCATTATATGTATCTCCTAATTTTGCCGTGTCCGACGGGGTCCATAATTGTTCTCTCTACATTTATAAGACCTGTATTATACATTATGGAGTGCAATAAACGAAACGAATTGAATTGAATTGAATTATCTAAATCCCTGAAATCTTATATCGTGCATATTTTTTTTTAAAACGTTCCCTGTTTCGTCTATTTGTTTTAAATTGATTGACTTAAATTCATTTTAAACGGATACATAACATACATGAGGGGTAAACCCATCACCGCATAATGTTATAATTAGTAGCTATGCTTTCAATTGATCTGTTTCTTTATTGTTCTGGCAGTTCTATGGTCCATAGTTTATTGTTGGTATTTACAAAACATGCTGCTTATGCGTGACTGCACACAAACTGAACAAATTGCTAAATATATCAAAATACCTATTTCTCTACATAAGTAGATACTTAAAATTCAAGAAGATTCTGGGTTGTCTGACCTGAAGGCGACTATTTACCTTGTTTCTATCTCACAACACTCGAGACGAACACTTATTACCTGGTTTCTATATTTAAGAAACGATTTGTTTCAGCTACAGACAGTTCAATTATAAATCTAAAAAATGAACTGACTACAATAGAACCTTAGCAGACAAAATGCGAGTATAATATTGCTTTAGATAACTAATTATGCATATAACATATTGTAATAATGATTAATAATAATTCGAAATTAACGAACGCCGAATAAATTTTACTGTCAAACTTGAAATTAAAATACATCGGCTTTATAATAATAAAGCAATAGCTCGTTCAGAAAACCACAACTATATAGTAAGTATAGAAATCATCACATATGTAGGTACATGTAATGTGGCAATACCAGACCAGAACAAACGTAGTTTATCATCTGTATGCCCTCGTATGACCTGCAGAACTACCTTTGCTAGAAGACAATCTCGTAGTATAAGCATCAAATTATATAATGACATAAACAAAAAACTTAACATTGTTATACTAAGTAGACGCGAAGTTAAAGCGAAACTTGTTTCTTGGCTTAAACAACTAGATTACCAAAATACGGAAGACCTTCTTTCTTTCACAGCCTAACACCCGCCACACATACTTAGAACGCTTATTAATGCAAACACGCACACACATGCGCACGCACATACACACACACAGACACACACACACACACACATACACACACACACACACACACACACACACACACACACACACACACACACACACACACACACACACACACACACAACAGGGTACTAATATAAAAATAAATATGTATACGTTTACGAATTAAGATAGCAGCGACACACCGTACAAACTGTACCGTCACCTATCGCACGGCTGAATACTGTTTCCCAAGATACAGGCTATCTGCCTAGTTTGGGTATCAGTTTCAGTACCTCCTATATCATTAGTCAATGTTTGTGCTTACCTTTTAAGCTTATGTTGTATGTAACTACTGTGTTCAATAAACGATTTATTATTATTATTTATTATTATTATTATTACATACATATATATGATGCTTTAATCGTTACGAACTTTGAGACATTTAATGAATCAATAGACTCGATCGTCACGTGATGGATGTACCCCCAACGGCGTGTTATCACTCTTGTTTTGTAGACAGGACATACGATAACCTCATTGAAATATTCCGATACTATTATTTCGCGATAAAGTAACCAAGTCATTAGTATTATTTTTACAGTACTCGGTTAGTAACATAATAGCTTTATCATCAATTGTAAATATTTTGTAGAGAAAAACAAGTAATTATTTTTAAATTCATATTTACTGCTTTAGAAGATATTGTTAGGCGAGTCATGACAAATCATTAATTGTACTGATTACACTAAAAGTAGTAAAAACAGCGAGGCTAGGAGACAGCCCTAGGCGCGAAGCTAATATACCTATGATCCTCTTTCGAGGGCAGCCGGAAGGCAAACATAAGCACTAAAGAAATATCTCGCTACGGTTGCTGGTAATGCTAAAACCGATACAATTTGCTATTAAAAATCTAAAATTAATAAAAGTGTAACCTTTGCCTACTATAGTGTGAAATCTCATAATTTAGCTTGCCAATTAACTGCGTCAATAAATATAAAGAGGATACCAACGCAATTACATTATATTACAGGAACTGTATGTTACCCTACCTGGTATTTATAAATATTCAATAAATTGTCTCCCGTTTTGCTAAACAGGGAAGTGCAATTCTTTTCTAAAATCCCTTCGCGAGTGTCAAAACTCGGTGTTTTCTATGGTCACTACTACCAAAACTGACTACACAGGTGTTACAGTGGTGTGAGTGCAGACAGGACTATGAACTATATTGTAGGACGTAACTTTTTTATTTTCGCACGTCAAAAATGAATGGATAGTGTAATTTCCACGGCACCCGTATTTTTACTTGAGAACGCCTCTTCGTATTTATACAGATGCGGTTTCAAGCAATTGTCATAAATCATAATATTGATTGAGGTAGCCGAGTTAATCTTTTAGTAGGTAGTAGTTTTTAAATATTGATCTTATTAGGCACGACTTATGTTAACAATATCGCTTAATGAAATTCTGTTGTGGTAACTGTAGATAACAAGATAACAACCTATTGTCTTGTAATCTGCCCAAAAATACGGGTATACAATCACTATATAGATTTGGGACGCTTCGTTTTCTTTGATTTTCGGTTGCGATAAATCGGTAAGTCGCTACAAACATACAAAGTCGGCAAAAATAGAAATGTTTCAGAGCAATTTTGAAAGAACTAGGTAACGATAAGTTAGTTACAAAATTTCGATCCGCCCACTTTCTATAGAGCTGAGCTGGAGCTGAGCTGGCTGAGCATGCAATGCAGCAATGAACAATAAAACAGCAAAGTACCGAGTTAGGTATCATTTTATTATATTACAGAACCTTAACTATTCTATGAACTATTTCTATGTGTCTATAATTAATAGATGTCAAAAAGGCTTTCCGGAACAGTATAATTGTCTCAGGGTACCCGAGACAATTACCTACACAATTAACTGCTGTGGAGTTGGGTATTCAGGTCGATGTTGCTTACTTTGGTTATAAAAAGCTTTTGACATGGTCAACAACGACGTATTACTGAGAAGGTAAGCTAGCCGCAGTCGGATGCACACCTAACTTGATGCAGTTCTTCAGCAGTTATATGAAAGATAGACAATAATACGTACCTAGACTACAGGGGGTTCATATTTGATATGTATTTCACCAGCTCTAAGGTAAGTCAGACAAGCAATTTGGGCCCTCTTGAGTTCATCATTATGATCAATGATTTGCCTGAAGTTATCAGAGAAGGGAAATGTTTATTATTTGCAGAGAATTTTAAGTTGTTGGAGATCAATAATTAGTCCACGTACACATACGTGGATTAATTATTGATCTCTTTTTCTTTACAGGAGGATATAGATAGAGTAAGTAGTAGAATGGATTCATAAGAACAAACTCTCGTTTATTGTATCCAAATGTTGCACAATGACTTTTGTTCGCACGCGTACACCTATTACCTATAACTACAGAATAGAGACAGAACCGATGCTAAAATTTGATCAAGTGGGTCATTCAGAAGTTACATAGCAAACATTTTCATAAAAGGATATAGAAATTTAGGACTTGTACTCAGGTAAATACGACACTTTACTAACACGGTAAAGGTTTTGTACGAAGCGCTAGTTAGGAGCCATCTCGAACATAGTACTATCATATGGGCTCCGCATAAAACTAAGTATAGCACCATGTTGGAGGGAATCCAAAATAAGTTTACCAGACACCTGTACATGACATTATACGAAGTTTATTTAATTTACCTGTTAATGTACCCCACATTGTTTATGCTTAATATGGTTGGGTACAATGAAATAAGAGTGCTTCGAGATTTTTTACTGGCTATCTATTTAGTTAAAATCTTGAGGAGTCAAGTGTGTAACCAGACAGTGCTGAGACGCCTGAGTTTCTGTGTGCCAGACTGAAAAGGCGAAGTCCACTCCTGCTAGTAGTCACTATTAGCAAAACAAACTGACTGGCGAAAACGCCACTCACCCGCTCATTTTGTGTAATTAACGAGGTTAGTACAAATATTGATATATTTTCGTGTAATTTGAATGAACTCGCAAAAGTCACTTTGTGTATTTTATCGTAGGTATACATAATGCGTAATGTGTATGTAATGCGTGTGTATGTGCTTAAGCTTTTAGTTTTATTTTGTATGTATTGTATGAATGTATGTTTTCATTTTAGATGTATAATTATAAAAGTAGTAGGTTAAATCCATTTTTACTCTACACTTCATTAGGTTGTAACCTCTTAAGGTTGTGTGAGATATGTTTAAAATTAAATAAAAGACTTTTTAATAAGCCTTAACTGCGTGCTTGACGTGACCTCTACTATTGACAGCTTTTATCTAAAATAAGATGCAGTCTCTTATTTCCTACTTAAGTACTTACTACAATTTCAGTAGATGTACCTAATAGTAAACTTTTGAGCTCCTAGTATTTTAAAACAGTTTTAGTCAGTACTTTTTCCTGCTTGAAACTTTAAAATAATTTTGAGGTAAGATATGAAAAATTGTGCAAATAAAGATTTGTTCATAGCGACACCTAAGCACACAACTTTCTGATTTTTGAACGTTTTAATACAAGATTATTATGCCAAACATATCCGAACAAAACATTTTAATGTCAGTTGTCAGTGTCACATGCCGGTTAGTTCTTCATGCTAACATGCGAAAATTATCTCACTTTTCATTGGTCAATTATTATCAGCTGATGGAATATAGTATAATAACTTGAATGAGGCATAGCGAACAGTCGAGATGTTTTCCTGTGCAAAATGTAAACATGTGGTATCAGTATTCCTTCTTTATTATTATCAGTAGATAATCTATATTATTAACAAAACAAAGACATTGAAAAGTTACCTTCAATTAGATATCATGTTGTTTAATAGTTATCTTGGCGCCAAAATGCGTAAAATATTTTCAAAGGATACGACGTAATATTTTGATAATATGCTGGTAAATAATATGTCGCAATCTGACAGCAAATTTCCTAATGGATGGGCGATCGACACTCCGCCTGACCTGAAGAACTCTGGCGATAAAGACGTAAGTGGCCCCCTGCAGTGTTGTTTGTCTCAACGATAACACGTCCTCTGTGACCTTAACAGAAATAGCGCGATTCCTCGACTCGCTTGTATTTCCTAATTTGAACAACCTTACGCAAGCAGATGAACATATTTTAATAATATACGAAATATAATTAAAGTAGGTACTTATTTCTGCCAAAACATAAAAACAACAAAAGTAACCTATAGAATCTATTTCTTTTAATACTCTTCATAATATTAATACTTAGATATTATGATAAAATAGTGATGGATCAATTTTGATCGCTTGTTTCTTAAAAAACATGATAAGAAAAAGATAACTGGGTGCCTATTTTAATTTAGTAAAAATATAATGATGCTATTTATGATGACTACAATAACATTTTACAAGAATTGATGTCATTACTTAGCAATAAACATAGTATTATTGATGATACTTAGCAGATAATAAGCTTACATGGGCAATGGTAACCAAAAAGGCATCATTTAATGTTGTAAATTGATACCTAAAGTAATAAAATAATGCTATTGTAACTGAACCAATTATTGCATAATAATTATAAACAAATGTACTGTATTGCAAACCCATGGAGTATCTATTAACATGTTTAATGATGATAACAATATTAATTACATTGGTTAATGAGCCCTTGTTCAATGTGAGTGGTAATTGCTGACCTCTGATCTATTATTTTGTTTATTTATGTATAAAGATGATTTAATTATTGTACAATATTTGAACACAAAATGAATGTATCTAATGATATGTAATATAATAATATAGGGATGTCAATCTTGTGCAAACTATATTTTTAAAACTGCTTTATAATAGAAAGTACACATACCAGTGCTAAGCAATCTTGAGTAGGTACTTTTTATGATATTGCCTGCAATACCATAAAGCAAAGCTAATTATTTTATTTTATTCAAAAAGACAAATAAATACTCTTTTATTAAAGTATATAGTACTAGCAGGAGTATTTCTTGTTTTGCCCCATATGTATACATTACCTTTATTAATAAATAGGTAGGCAAAGGATTATGTTTGTGCCTTTTATATGTTAAAATTTAAATGCAAAAAGATGACATTTATATTAAAATAAAATTATAAATTTTGGTTGAATTTCTGCCATAAAGAGACTGCCTCTACTCTACTTTCAATAATATAGGGAAACAGATCATACTTCACAATGCTATCCTGATGTAAAACCTTAAGAGGATTTTAACATTTATTTATCAGTCATACATTACATCCATCTGTTTTTAATCAATAATAATCCTTACAGATAAATAATAATAATACTTTTCTGAGTGTATTAATGCTTCAACATTAATATTACCTACTACTCTTTCGAGTACAAGTACATCTGATTGTTCGTCAAGTTAGACCAGCTTAACTTCACTGGCTTACCTCGAGGCGACTGACCTCTATTTTGTATTATTTCAATCACTTTTAGATGAATTTTATTGTAATACCTACTTAGTTTATTTATAAAAGAGGCAAGTAAATAACTTGAAACTTATGTACTTAACTTTGTTATATTTGTATGGCTAAACCTCTGAACCAATTTAGATAAAATTTTATTTAGGTATAGGTATGAGAAAATATACAGGATTATTAATAGTTTGTGAAAGGTGCTGTATTCTGAGATTATAAATCCTTATATTAATAAAAATGTTCACAATAAGATGTTATTTAAAATATATTATTATATGTAGGTAAGTATATTATTTGGTAATAGTGTGTTGGCCAAATAATTGTAGATATTTATAGAATAAAGAAATGATCCAGTTTTGGTGACCTGGGTTGTGCAGTGTATTATGCTTTTCAGTAAACTACAGCAATCGCCTTGCTTTTAAAAGCAAGCCGATTGCTAGCTTTTAAAGCGCATTTCGACATAGCTGATAGGAATCAGCTATGTCGAAATGCGCTCAAAAACCAACCTAAGTTAGAAGATCGATATTCCAATAATCAAATCATATCGAGCATCGCTGCGTGGCTGACGACAAAATCAAGAAAATAAGTTGTATTAACTCCAGCTAAACGGTTGTTAGATCATACAATTCTTACGCGACGATAATTTTACTTGTGGCACCAAGTTTTGAGATCGATTTGTTTTGGATTCGGTAACATTCTCGTCATCAAGATTTATAATTGATCGGTTGCTCTTCTTTATGCCTTTCTGTTGTTGCGTAGGACGACGGAACAATAGGTAACAAGCAAAAGAGTTATAATGATAAGACCTAACTGGAATAGGTATCATGTTATAGAATAAAGAGAGCAATTCTATAAATCCTGTATTTATTGTATTTCTTATCTTGGCATGCATATAACATACGTTGAGCTACATATTAGCTGCTGACTTCTGAACTGATGTTAGCCTACATTAATTCGTTTCAATTATATTCAAAGCGAACTAAACTTTGCCCTAAGTGTGTCACTAGTTTTAGAATGATTACATAATTATTAAACTACGTCGTTGCTACGATAGCATAAGCCAATTAGCCAATGCACTTCCGTTAATTGCAGGGTCGGTGCCTACAATTAATCCTAAAAGCCAAGCTTGCCTGGTCAAATACTTGATTCAGAATATAGGTAGATACCTACAGTACCTACCTATAACATTTTATTATAATTGCTCAATATAACTCTTCTGTATACTAAGATGAACTCATTCACGACTTACAAGTGAAATAAAGAGGAAACAGAAAATAGTTTACTTCATTTACTTACTGTTATGAAGAGGTGGATTAATCTGGCTTATTCTGAAACACTAGACACGTATTGGTTAAACTGTAGGTAAATCGTGAAGTCAAACGTAAGCTAAGATAAGAAACCCGAAGAAAGTAGAAGCAGAAAGTACCTATATATATATATATATATATATATATATATATATATATATATAGAGATTTTCCTGTAAGAAACTTATTTTCAAATTATTCTTGGTATTGCCATCAAACTATGACAATAAATAAGCATCTAACTAGATACGTCGTAATAAGTCCCTGCATGTAATTGCGTAGTTTCTTAATCTAATACGTATTTTATAATTACCTACATTAAACAAGTAAGTACTTAAAAATACATTATTATTGTGTTATGAATATAAATACATTTAGTTCCTTATACGTCACCAATCACATTTAATTTACTTACCCCCAAAGCGGGCATTATCTAATCTTATATCGTATAACATTTATAATAAATAAGTACGCATCGAATATACTTAGTTGTTTTGCAAGTTTTATCTGCTTATGAATCTTTACTATGGATAATAATATCTATTACAATTAATGTCGTTTTGATAATTATTGCAATATCATTAGTGTATAAATACGTGCGTACCTCGTCCGTGCGACTTAGTTGTGTAAGTGAATTAAAAGTGTGATGGTGAACAATTTAAATTTTGTGTTGAGTGATTTTCTCACGGTAAGTTTATAGCACATATAAAATTTTAGAAATATCGGATTTATGTTAGAATCCTGACTACTAATATTACAAAAATTGTTTTCGCCCGAATAAGGTCAGTTTATAAATATACTTATTTTGTTGAGTTAATCGCATTAAAAGTTACAATATCCTTCACAGTGGTGACCCTACATTATCGAAGGCACTCGTTACCCCCTAGTCGGTAGGCACGGATACTCATTATCGCGCCGAGTGGACGATGCCGACCTTCCACCTCGCTCACCCGCGATGCTTACGTCCCTCGTCTGTCGCTGATAACAGCCCATATAAATTAATGTTTATTATGCTCCCGCTCATTACTTGCTCAGTGCTCGTTCGTACTATTAGTGTGTGCTTTCCAATGTTCCTTAACTTTTTTTAAGTCTTTTGTCTCATTCGCGACCAATTTTTTGTTGATCTTTCACAGTCCTCATGGCTAAGTTTGTCAACAGTGGTTTTCTTTCTCCTATCTAGTTTCGATCAGTGTTATTGGATACTGTGGACTTTTGAGCGATAAACTTCTGCCGAAGCATTACATTCAAGATCAACTTTCTTCTAAAATTCAATCTGGCACCAGAATACATGCATTTTTCAAGCGAGCTGTTGCAGACAATGACCATTGCTTTAATGTTTCGAATCAACCCTATCTACTACTCAGACTATTCGGATACGATTTAGGTTTATACTTGAAACTCTTTCGGCGAAAAAGTTATTTCTGTCATTGGCTGTTTCAATTTGAATATTACAAGTTTGGCGTATACCCTAAAGCTATTACCTGACGAAGGATATTTTCTGGATAATACAGAAGAAATTAAATTGGTTATACATCAACGAACATGGATATCGTGGCAAATGTAAGTTACAGTAATATACAGTGATGAAACGAGACCCTCGATATCTTAATGTTAACTCATTCACTTCTCGTGCGAGGGTCAAAGTGTATCGTTCGATTTGATTGAACGAAGCTAATATACTAATAGAGATAAATTGTTTGCAGTACCACCCGGTGTTAAAGGCGTTTCTGGCCGGTTCTTTCTCCGGGACCTTCAGTACTATACTTTTCCAGCCCTTGGACTTGGTGAAGACCCGGCTACAGAACCCCGGTCATCATGTTGTTGCGGCGGCGGTCGAGTAAGTACATCTTGCATAGTAACATTATAAATGATCTCTTTGTAGATCCTGGAAACGATAAGATAGCTCCTATCGCTCAAAGCCTCAAATTGCGTTTTTAAAGTAGCCTTTAGAAACGCTATTTGAGGCTTGAAAGCTAGTTATTGTAATACTTACCATGCATATAAATTAATATGAAAAGGAATACTTACAACAATTGTTATTTTAAAAATCAACTTTCCATAATACCTAATTTACCCAACTCGTCACATCTTGATTAAGCAACACACGAAATAATCTTGTTGCTACAAGTAACGAGTAATTACTGATTATATTTGTTTATTTAGTGTTACGTATGCACAGATATATGTACGTATATGTAACAGATATACTATTGACGTTTTGATTATATATATAGTTTGCTGTTACAATGTTGGTCCTTAACATTGACTTTGATAGCGTCTGGAGATTGTCTGAAATCGTTTTCTTAAACCGCTAATTCAGGTCCTGTATCCTAAGGGTGCAAATACCGTATTACTAAGCCTATGTTGTCCGTCTTAGTTTTAGACGGCTCTATCTCTTAGTCGTAGGTAAAAGATAGCCGGCTGACATTATCACCGAATATGAGCGGATATATTATGGCGGATATCCTCACAAAAAATGTGAATCGGTTTGTGCTTAATCGTAAAATGTTGATATATACCAGGTTGAAAATTAGAAGATTGATAGTGTAAATTCGAAACTAAAGTAACTGATCAAAACAAACGTAGGCAGTAGGGCTTGCGCCATTTTGTAACGACACGGAACCCTCAAAGCGGAAATCCCACTTACAATTGGCCAGGCTTTTTGTTATTATGCCTACTTGATTTATCCGTATTCTAGCTCAAAGATAGTAGTTTCTGTCCAATCTATTAAATAATTTATTATCTGTGTATAGACGCTTGAAATGATGACTAAGACTAAATATAAACGTGCAACTGTATTTTATTACAAGTGTTCGTTGGATGATAATTCTATTACCTATCATTACTACAATTTAATTGGGTGACATAATATCACGTACCTACTTTGGCATCACAACAAGCCATTTCTCTCATTAGTGCGTACGAGTAAACATATGATAAGTCTTAGTATGATGTTTATTCGTCGATTTTACCTAAAGTATTGTGTAAATAATACATGACTTTAATTACCTGAATTATTTACCTAGTATGCTTTATATGTCTTCATTATATTTGGATTCCCATAGAGGATGGCAAGTCTGTTACAGTCCACTAGGCATGATTCTAAACCCCTGGCTTGCAATCAAAAGTTTCTTGACCAGAAAATATCCAAAACTGTTTAATCCGATTCAAGAATCTGATTTTCAACGTCTTGATCCTCAGAAATAACGAAGTGGCCACCATAGAAATGTAAACGGCTAGTATAACTTTCCGATTATACTATAACTGCGGATGCCGTGTGCCAAGCGTTGGTAGCTTTTCTACTGTCAAGAAATGTAATTCGTTCTTCATCTTCTAAAAATTGTGTTTTGTATACTACACTGCAAATTTAGATCCTTGTCTCTTAGACACTTATAATAATAAATAGATTTTGTAGATATCATTATCTAGTTTTATTAGATTATTACAACGTTTCCACCTGTGCCAAGATGTTGGCGGTTCCCACTTGGATACGCGGTCTATAGTCTATTTATGGATACTCTATGAAGCTCATGGTAAACTATATGTAAAATAGACATTAAGTTTACTTAATGTTTTTACTTTTTACTTGCAGCAGCCGAATCCGTCCCGGGATGATATCGATATTCTCGACCATTGTTCGTCAAGAACATATCGTGGGATTATGGAGGGGCATGGTACCTTCCATCGCGCGCTGCGTTCCTGGCGTGGGCATCTACTTCTCTTCGCTACATTGGCTTAAAGCTAAGACTGGCAAGACTACAGGCGATTTAGGAGCCTTAGAAGCTGTTATGCTTGGAGTCTGTGCGAGGACGATGAGCGGTGTCATGCTGATACCGATTACTGTGATTAAAACTAGGTGAGTTAAATCCGTTGTAATGTTATAAATCTACTTGTTATGTTGATACTGCTAAACTGAGGCACTGACTTTTAACATGTTATAAAATTTAAGAAAGAGAAATGTAAATGTCTTACAAAACACACCCACAAATAAAATATGGGCCTCAGCGGTTTTACCAATATTTCCGAGTAATGTGAAGGCTTCTAGTAATACATAAAAGAATCGCTTGAGTGACGTCACTCCACAATCTTAAATGAGATAGGCTGTGTGAAAATAACAATAAAAACACACTCACGACTAATTCATTAACATACATACTTGAAGTAATATTCTGCTAGGAAGATAAGGAATACACCTCTAGAATGACATCGGTCTGTTGTTTACGAGCTCTTTGATTATCACGTCAAATTACATAATATCGAAAAAAGTGATGACAATAATTATCGCCACACGTATTCATCGTTTATCATGTATGTATTTTTCCATGAAAGTTTTTTCCTTTGCCTCCTTGATAACTGTCGTAGGCTTGGCTTGTCTGTGACGTCATATCGTTGATATCTGTCTGAGAATTGGCCTTTCATAATCATTAATTAGTTTAGTTTCCAATAACAAGTAAACGTAGTACATTGCCCTTTATGTGAATACCTGATTATACTTCTGCCTTTATAAAGCAGCATTGGTACATTAACATCGTATGACAATGGATGATAAATAGGTTACGACGTAGGTGTTATGGCTACTGCGCTGCGTGTATGCCTAATTAGGTATATTATTTATATGCAAATAAATGGAAAATGAAAGCAAAGAGGCTAGAGTTCAAGAGAAGTATAGCATAGTACAAGAAATCTTGCCAGCATAATTTTTTTAATATACCTAAGTTTTAATGGTGATTAAGTTATTTATTGATGATGCATTATTATAGTTGAGAATGTTGAGATGATTTAGTAATGCAATGGTTAATGGATTATAATCGTACTTTCCAAAACAAGAGACAGTGCTATAAACTGTGTATAACACCGTCTCTTTCTTTCTTAGGGTAGGTAAGTTTACAAAAATAAGAAATGATACTGCTATAATAATATTCCACCACATACACACAACACCATCTAGCCCAAAAATAAGCAGAGCTTGTACTATGGGTACTAGACAATGGCTAAATGGATAAACATACTTATATACTTTTTTTTTGTAAATACATACATATTATACATAGAAACACCCAGACCAAGACAAACGTCCATGTTCATGCACACAAATGTTTGACTTGTGCGGGAATCGAACCCGCGACCTCAGGCGTGGCAGTCGGTTACACTAACCACTACGTCATCGAGGCCGACAAATATAGGACTTGGTAGTACGTTCTTCAGTGCAATGAGTAGGCAAGCAACACTTTCGTAATTAATTTGCTTTTAAAACAAGCATTAAGTTTAAACTATTGGCATTTAAAGAACCAGAAATCAAAATTTTCGGTCTGTGTCAACACCTAAGAAAAATAAAAAACGTCCTAGCTGATATCATGTTTCTCTTGTTTTAGATATGAATCTGGAGTGTACAAATACAACAGTCTGGGAGGTGCCTTGAAAGCTATTTACAAGGCTGAAGGAATAAGAGGGCTGTCCTGCGGGCTGGGACCAACCCTTGCCAGAGATGCACCCTTCTCTGGACTTTATCTCATGTTCTATACTCAAACGAAACAATCTGTGCCTAAAGGTTAGTAAAATAATCTTTCCTTACATAACACATTAGTGCGTCTTTGTATTTCGTCAGTATGTTATTATCAGTAAATTACGTCAGTATCTACATTTACGAGAAATTAGGCAGAGATGTGAGGCACCTACATTTAGACAGTCATGTTTAGAGACCTCAGCTAATAGAGACTATAGCTTCAAACTTCATGCTGCTAATGGGAAGTCCCTGATAAATAAGTACTTAGTAATTTCATCGCAACTCCTGTTCTATGTATAATTTCTGTGACGACATGGGATTTACAAACATTCAAAGAACGGACACAAATAGTGCCTAGACACGGAACAACTATTTGTGGACTAGGATTTTATGCCCCGTGTGGGAATCAAACGCTCAGCGCAGTGGCAACGGCCATGCGACCACTAAGACCACTGCGCCATCCCTTCAGTCATTTTTTCGAGCCTGAACAGAGACATCATTATCGTCAATAAAACTAAAACAATAATGCAAAATGTTCTTCCTTTATTTCTTTGACTTATATTATCTCAATAATGTTACTAGGTTAATTAGCAATTGTTACAAATTGATAAACAAAAAACAGATAAAAATAAGGTCACGTCACAGTGAAACGCAAAAATAAGTTGATAATTTAATTATACCTATTTACTTACCTGGCGATTTTTGTCTGGCAGATATTATCAACTCTGCCAACCTCTTAATTACATGCATTCAATAATATTAACCAATGAAATAGGGCGAATATACAATTTTATTAGTTAATATAAATCTAAGCAGTTAGCTGAAACGGTGCAGTATAGATACTCCACTGTTTTATCTCCGTTGGAACACTTATGGTTACTACTCTGCTCCTTCGGATCCTATGTTAAAGTACATTTATGGCCATTTCTACAACTAACAAGTAAAAGTTATCCGAAAGATAAGTCGCATTCTGTCTCACTCATGTTAGGTTAAAGAAGAGAGATGGAGAGATTTGAGTAGTAGAGCCTCGCTGATTTCAGCTACCCTCTCACAGAATATCGACATGAAATACCAGTATTCCTATTGCTGTGTTTCGTTCGGTGAGTGAGAGTGCCGGAAGCCCGATCACCCCCTTTCCCCCATTCCCGCTCCTTCTCCTTCCCAATTCCTTTTCTAAAAGATCGGCAACGCACAAGTGATGCCTCTGGTGTTATAGGCTACGGTGACCATTTACCATCAGGTGGGACGTATATTTGTTTGACAAAGAAGAAGTATAAAAAAAAAATCGACGGGTCGTTTATCTTATAGCTAAATGCTATCTGGAGGTGGTAGTATAAGAATAGTATGATTTAACATTTCTAAATGAACGGTATAGCTAACGCAAGAATGAAATTAGGTTTGATCTAGTAATTACTGAGCGCGTTCAAATATAAGAACTATTTAGCTTAATAATATAGCGAAATGACTTTTTTTTATTCGATATGATAAGACGTATGCTCATATACTCATTTCTGTATGTCCCAGAAAAGGTTGGCAGAATTTAATACACCAACATTTCCCCAACTATGTTTTTAGGTTCTGCGTCATAAGGGGCGAGACTATTGCCGTTCATTAGGCATAATGAACAATAATAATAATAATAATTATTATTATTAATTATGCCTAATTAATAATAATTATTATTATTAATTATGCCTAATTAATAATAATTATTATTATTAATATAATATAATAATTAATAATAATCATAATAATATCTAATAATTTCTTTGGCCTACAAATTATTATTGATTAATAATAATTTGTAGGCCAAAGAAAGAACTGGCTTTTTAAAAAGTAATTTTAATCCAAAGCCCGGTTGAGTAGTCTAAAGACTCAAGCTTCCATGTCAAGAATGATCAGTATCAATGATGTAATGAGAGAGATAATTATGGAGCTAGACTGTACCTATCTCTCAGGAAAATAGGCGTTACTATATAGTTATATACCTATTACAAATTAGTATCTATAGTAACATGTGTTCAAAATCAATAATGAAGTTATTGATATAGAAGAAGAGTTATCTTGCTGTCGTGTTACTAGGCGGAATAGTGGTATCTATTGCTTACTGTACCTAGAATAATATCGTTGTCTGTAGCGATAAGTCTACCTTTATAAATACCTACACAATTTTTTTATATCTATACTAATATTTTAAACCTATAGAGTTTGTATCTTTCGGCGCGTTCATCTCGGGAACTACCAGTCCGATTTGAAAATTATTTTCACGTTAGACAGTCCGTTGAATGAGGACTTACGATGTTAGACTATATAACATCATTTGACGCGGATGGTACCTACCCCAGGCCAAAGCTAGTGGTTACTTCCACTAGATAATGCTAACCCATAGTAAAGGACTGTCAACGTTCGTTGAGAGGTAACATCTGTTCAAGCAGATAGCCAATACTTTCGTCGTTCTTCGCCATACAATCCCTCTCATAATTGTTTTAAAGCGATCATAAGGCATCTGTATAAATTAGTTATGTTAACACTTAATTTTATAATCTTACCACAATACTTATTCAAGAACCTCTTTATCAACAGAATGGATGCAGTCACCAAGCGCGGCTAGTGTGATACACTTCAGCTGCGGAATAGTTGCCGGTATAGCCGCCTCCTTGGTCACCAATCCGGCCGACGTGCTCAAGACTAACATGCAGCTGTACCCGGACAAGTTCCCCAACGCGTTTAGCGCCGCCGTATATGTACAACAGGTAATTATCTTATATATATACTATTTATTATTATCAATGGTGCAGAAGAGGCATAGAGAATAGAGGACATAAAAGCGGTAATCGCTGCTCATAGACAATTATTTTTCTTTATATTGCAAAAGCAAACGTAGCCAAGCCGCTGGTTTTCATATAACATTAATAAAAAGAGATATTGATTTATAAATCAATAAATCAAGTTTAACGCTGAAACATATTGGCAGAGATGTTATTCTAACCAAAGATCTACAAGAACTCGAAAAATTATTATAAAGTTTTGCTCATAACTGTTCAAATAAACTCCGTTAGCCAGTATTGAAACTCATGAAGGTTTTTAATGGTGGTGGTTAACATTAGGTATTGCTTAATTAGTATTTACACGTTTCATTATGTTGTAAAATAATGCGCAAATTCTTAAATGATCTAGCTAATTGACCACACGAATCGTAGAGATAAAATTATTATCTACACGCTTGGAATTACTAATACAGTTTACATTTGTTGATATCTATGTTGAATTGTACGTTTGATCGGTCATGTTAAAGGTCTTAATGGCAAATAGATAACTAAACCAGGAAGATTTAAAAACAATATTTTTTTAATACTAATTTTACGTTTCTGGTAACTTTTAAACTAATATAAACGCAGATGTTTGAGGCGAGTGTTACAAGTATAAATTATGTGTATGGAAGACATTTAGAATACCTAAATATTGTTTGCTCACAAAAAAACTGTAATAGCACCTTACCAAGAAAATCAGAATTCGAAAAATCGATTAAGTGCCACTGACCTCGCCAAATAAAGGTCTATTTACATTTTACACTGATAAATTTAATGACAACAGTAGGCATTCATAATTATAATAATTACTTCAGACACACAGTAGACGCGTGGGGTCCAATATTACACATACACGTATATACCTATATATGATCTTACAATCTTATCACGCATGTGGTCTTGGCGTGATGCTAGGGGTCACAGTATAGAGTCAAGTCTAGCAAGAATATTTCTTTAATTATTAAGGCCAATGGCTTATCATGTATTATCATTTTTGCACAATTACGATGAGTCTACCTCTGTACGTTATCATTTGTTTGGTCGCGGTAGACATCCTATGAAATCCATTAAGAAAAAATTATTGGATATACCTAATAAGATATGTAGAGTAATTGTAATCCCTTAATAATACTATTTAAATCTGATAGATACTAATGATAGATTAAAATGTACTCTCTTACCATAAAAATAGAGACAACTTCAGTTCGTTTAGCATTCAGACTTAGCAGCTTAATTCTAAGAAGTTTGTGGGTTAATTACTATTTTTTAAAATTATTTTGTTCTGTCACTTATATGTTCACATGTACTAAATATGTTTCTCTTTTTGTTACAGACATATGGCGTTCGAGGGTACTTCAAAGGCGCAGTACCTCGTATGTTACGTCGGACGCTAATGGCCGCGATGGCTTGGACCGTATTCGAGGAAATTACCAGAACTATTGGCTTGAAATAAGAATGTCTCCGTCCAAATTATCTATATACCTGTGTTATATTTTATATAAAAATTTAGATTTGTTTTGGTATAATGTTCCTAGATTTTACACAAAAGGAATAGTTATCTATGTTGTGTTTATTCGAATATTAATTACGCTTTAATTAACTTAGTTACTTAGATTGTTTTTGTTCTTCTCGTTATGTCTTAGTGTCGTTCGTCATACACACAATCTATATTCTTAGCCAATAGATGGCATTGCAATGAGTAGACTGGTATTTCCTGACATTATAAGTAGTTTAGGAGTATGTTAAACATTCTCTTACTCAATTATATACTATTTTTTATATTAATAAATGTATTATTTTAATAAAATATTAAACAAATTACATATTCTTTTTTATGTTAACGTCCTTTTTGTTAAAAAACAACGACGAATTTTACACTAGGAATAATTTTTGTTTAGGAATGTAGAGTCGGAACAACTAATTGCGAATCACACAAATTTTTGTCTCGTGTGGAGATCGAACCCACAATAATCGGCGTGGCAGCAGTGATGACATCAGTACGTCATCCGCGCAGTTTGTCTCTATGAGTGACAACTTGTTTACGTAAATGAACACACTAACACTAAGTTTCTGAAAGGCTTATCAGTGACGTGTCACAATCAAACTCATGTGTAGTGATTTCATTGGCTGTTGATTCTCAGTTATTTAGTGATGACTAACCTAACACAGTGAACATATCAAAGCAGTTGAGATGCGTTTGGCAGATTTTTGTGTTTGCCTATTAAAATCGTGGAGTGTTGATGTTGTCACTCAAGACTTCAGACACTTACGTACCTAACGAATTTAAGTGAAGAGCAAGTTCACCTAAAAACTTTCCAGTATCCAATTTATTGCTAAGATAGTCTTGTTGCTGAGCTATGAATGCTCACTTCGGTGGCCAACTATTCAAAATGCCGCTTAAGAACTTAATTGTTCCCTAGTTCATTTTTGCGATTTAGTGGCTAGTTGAAAGAAAGAAAGAAAGAAAATAATTTTATTTGTTCCACGCTCATTATATAAGGTAACAGAAAACACAACCAAAAGTACATATAGAACAAATAAGGTCCTGCGTCAGCAATGTTGCAGTATATCCACAACGCTGGTATTCTCGCAGACCCTGAATGATTTCGGTGCATGTAGGCAGTAACATACATACATACAACTCAATTAAAAACAAAATATCAAAAAACAAAAAAAGAGTAACTTAAATAAATTAGGCAGAAGGTGGATGGCAGAAAGTAATTTCATACTAAATAATAATAATATTGGTATCTATATAATATAATACTTATATGTACCTATACATACATATAGAATTAAAAGTACCTTGAAAATAATAAAAAAACAGTATAGTTGTGATAAACCTTTGCATGCGAAATGATCTTCTCGATAGAATCTTTCTTGGGATAGTATTATTTTATCTCTTCACCATAATACAACAAGTTTTAAGTCTGCTGTCTTATACAAAAGCACTAATGCAATGGATTACCATGAGCTGGGTTTTAAGCTTTTTGTCCACATTGTTTGTATAGAAACACTAATATAAGCGCAGTGCATTTGTATTTGGCAATATATTGGGTGTAAGGACGGCGTACCGAAAACTGAAATAGTCGATTCACACCATCATTTTGAGTTAAAAACCGTTGGAATTTCCTTCAGGAAAAATCTAAAATACCTATTTTCTATAATTTTCTTTATTTTGACTGAATCATAATGGAATGCATAAACCATCAATTTTATTAAATAAAAACAAAGAATAATACATTTTACTAATATACAGGAATGTAATTAAATTGTAGTGCTTTTAACACATCAGCTGTTTATGCGCCCGGAGGCGTACCTACCTATATTAAAAAGCTACTTCAGTACGTCCCCTCTGAACTGAGTTAGCATTTCCTAACGATAAACACGCGTAAATGCTGCTCCAATACGTCTCAGAATGTACTGCAGTAGGATTTCTAAGTTAATAGGTACGCACTTAGATGTACTAGAAACTCCCATGCTATTCGTCAAGCTTGCGTGACGTATTGGCGTAGGATTTCTAGTAGGTAGTTGAATCACAAAATTGTCTTAGAAAAGCTAACGCGATACGTCTCTCTACGCAGATATTGCTATCACACGCACACAGTATGTTATTGCGTATTTTCTATCTCGCTCTGCGCGCGCCGATCATCACTGCATGCATAACACGTGCGGTTTGTTTATGTCCGTATGTCCGTAATTAGCGAGTGCAAAAAGATAATCTCAATTGTTGTAATGACAGGGGAATATCAGGAGGAAGGATGAGGTAGGTAATTTTGATTGTGGGGTGTGTGTCAGAAAACCTCCTTGTGGTACACCCTGGGCAACGTTGGCAATAATGCTTTCATTGTTGCTGGCGGCTAATATTCTGACAACCGGTGCCTTATGCCGTCGCGTTCGGCACCGGCGCGCGTAGGGAACCCGAGGCATTTTGTCTCGGGGTTATCGGCTCGCGAGAGCCGCGTTTGGGGGTCTCTCCACGTGTTCCTCTGATTAGCAGAGGACACGTGGATGAGACGGGAGGGATAGAGGAAGAAAACCTCTTTAAAAAATTACCAGTGGGGGGCCGCTAGGCCGGGGTGGGGAGCGTAAGCGTCCTGCCTAGTCGGGCGGTCTTGGGGCGGGTGGATCGGTCCAGCATGGATCCCCATCCGGCCCAACCTGGGGGGATAGAGGAAGACAACCTCTCTAAAAAATCACGAGTGGGGGCCGTTAGGCCGGGGCGGGGAGCATGGATTTCCTGCCCAGTCGGGCGGTCTTGGGGCGGGTGGATCGGTCCAGCATGGACCCCCATCCGGCCCAACCCGTAATCCTGAACTGACAGGACCGGGGGCCTTCGGGCTGCGAGGAAGACAACCTCTATAAAAATAACCCAAAGCTCAAGCTTTGTGGCCCGGCGAGGGGCTGTATGGCTGGGGGGAACCCAGTCATTAGGGCCACCCAAAACAAAATTTCATGATGTCGGACCAAGGTTTTAAACTACCCCAGGAGGGTACCGGGTGCGCCGCGCCCGGAGAATCCCTCACGGAGCCTGCTGGCTCCGTCTGCCCCTCGTATTCTGGGGGGGGCAACCAACATCGCAGCGCCGTGCCGCGCGAAATTTCAGGCACCGAAACCCCTGCGGAGTCGGACACCGACTCCGCGATGAGTGTCGCCTTGGGGCTAGTCCCGGACAAGGCGGCACTAGCACGGAAGCGCAAGCGCCGATCCCGTCGGATGAATACCGAGTCTGAAGGGGATTCGAGCGCAGCGCCAAACCCAAAGGTCGGGTCTGCCCGAAGGGGCAGGGACCGGGCCGGCACACCAGGGCCTTACGGCCCGGCAAAGGCGGCTGAGGTGGCAGCAGCTAAGCGCGCGGCGACAGAGCTGTGCGCGGAGGAGGAGGTAGCGCAGCCCGCGCAGAAAATCCGGCCGCAGGGAAGCAGCCCCACTCCCAAGTCGGTAGCAGAGGCGGTGCAGAGGGTCCTTGATGGATCCGAGATTGTGACGAAAGTGGCGTCCAAGTCTCGGAACCTCAAGGGTACCTTCCAGAAGCACTTAAAGGAGGCGGCAGCTGCAACAAGGGAGTCGGTCGTGTACCTGGCCGACAAATTCACGCGGCTGGAGACGGAAATGGCTGAGTTGCGCCGGGAGATGGTGCGGCTTAGGGCTGAAACCCGGGGGCGGGCATCGAAACAGGCGCCCCAACCATCAGGGCAAGAACTGGACCTGCAGGTGACGATGTTTAAATATGTGGACGCCCGCATAGCAGGTCTCGGTGACCGACTGCTGCCGGCACCAAGTTATCGGTCGCGGCTGCAAGCCGCGCCGCCTGCGGCCGCCGCTGCTGCCGCCTCTGTGGCTGGTAAGGCCCCGCCAGCGCCATCTTCGCCGGCACCGGAAGCCCCTCGCGCGCCCTCAACGGTTCGCAACAGGGTTGGGAAGGGAGGACGGCAGAAGTCTGCCAAAGACTTCCCACCTCTTCCAGCACCCAGGGCTCCTCCGCCCCAGACCTTGCGGCGAGGCCCCATTGGACCTGCGCTCATTGCGCCGCCCGCTCCTGCGCCTGCCATCCCTCAGGGAGAGGGCTGGCGGACAGTAGAGAATACGGGTAAGGCTCGCCGTAGGAAGGCCAAGAAGCCCGCTGCGGCTGCTGCTACGGCTGCTGCTGCGACGACTGCAGCGGCAGTAAGACCTGGCCCCGGGAACCAAGGCGGGGCCAAGAAAAAGAGGCGGAGGAGAAACAGATTCCGAGCGCCAACGTCAGCTGCCGTGGTCATCACGGTGCTACCGGAGGCGGCTGAGCGCGGCCTGACGTATCAGGCCGTGCTCTCCAAGGCGAGGCGGAACACCGGGGACGTTACGCACCCCGGAGCCAGGGTCCGCCAGACTCACACAGGAGGCCGCATCCTGGAGTTCCCCGGAGCTGACGGAGGTGAAGCGGCAGACAATATCGCCGCTAAGCTCAGGAGTCTGTTTCCTGAGACGGATGGTGTCAGGATTGCGAGGCCGGTAAAGTGTGCAGAGATGCGCATCGCCGGCCTCGATGATTCGGTGTCCGCGGAGGACGTCTCTGGTGCCATTAGTGCCAGAACTGGTTGTGCTGCGTATGCTATAAGGATTGGCACCATCCGTCCCGGCCCTGGGGGGGTCGGCGCTGTGTGGGCGCAATGCCCTGTCGCCGCGGCCAAGCTGCTGGCTGACGCCGGGCGTCTGCTCGTGGGCTGGAGCTCGGCCAGGGTCAACATCCTGGCTGCTCGGCCCATGAGATGTTTTAGGTGTGGGGGAGCTGGGCACGCTCGTATTAGGTGCCCTAGCCCCGTGGACCGCAGTGACGCCTGTTATCGCTGCGGTCAGCCTGGGCACCTCGCTGGAGCGTGCAAGGCGACCCCGCACTGCCCGGCGTGCGCGGCGGCTGGTCGATCAGCTGCCCACTTCCGTGGCGACAGGGGGTGCAAATCCCCGCCCACAAAGCGTGTAGAAGGGGGCAGCCCATCGACCCCGGCTGCCGCCCTATCTCCTAACGTAAGACCGCCCTCGACGGTGGAGGAGGGGATGTCGACTTAGTCATGGACCAGGACCGTGACTATCTCCTCCTCCAGGCGAATCTCAACCACTCCGCCCGAGCGCAGGACCTTTTCCTGCAGTCCATGGCGGAGTGGTCGATCGGTGTAGCTGTAGCCGCGGAGCCATATTATGTTCCTCCCAGCCCCAATTGGGCAGGTGACCGGGACAGCTCCGTGGCAGTCGTCGGCTCCACGGCGCCTCGTTCACCCTCCCTCTCAGTTAAGGAGAGGGGAGCGGGATACGTTGCGGCCGTGTGGGGAGAGGTCACAATCGTTGGTGTGTACTTCTCCCCGAACAGGAGTCTGGCAGATTTCGAGGCCTTTCTCAACAACTTGGAGGCCTCGATACGGCGGATATCATCTAGCCGCATCCTTGTGATGGGGGACTTTAACGTAAAGTCTACTGCGTGGGGGTCCCCCCACACGGATGTCCGAGGAAGGGCGGTCGAAGAGTGGGCCGATGCGGCGGGCCTCTGTTTGCTGAACAGGGGCGCCGTCAACACGTGCGTGCGACGGCAGGGGGGGTCGATAGTGGACCTCTCGTTTGCTACCCCTGCCCTCGCTGCACGCGTAAGGGGATGGCGTGTTCTGGAGGAGGTGGAGACCCTTTCGGACCATCGGTATGTCCGTCTGGGTGTCTCCCTGCTCCGGGACCCTAGCAGGGGTCATCGCCCGTCGGCGGGCAGAACTTCTCGCTTTCCGCGGTGGGCTGTGAAGAGGCTAAACCGGGACCTACTGGAAGAGGCAGCCATAGTTCAAGCTTGGCTGTCTCCTGCACCCCCGTCTGGGGGGGTAGACTCTGGGGCTGTCCGCTTTCGCGACAGCATTCAAGCTGTTTGCGACGCGGCCATGCCCCGAGTGCGACACTGGACCCCGAGGGGGGTCTACTGGTGGTCCCAGGAGCTGGCGGACCTCCGTGCGGCCTGCATTCGTGCCCGGAGGTTGTACACACGCAGCCGAGGCCGTCGCCGCCGCGATGAGCGAGAGGAGGGCCGACTGTATGACGCGTATTGCGAAGCGAGGGCGTCTCTGCAGTCGGCCATTTGCCGCGCCAAGGAACGGGCGAATAGTGAGATGCTGGAGGGTCTAGACCTTGACCCCTGGGGGCGCCCATATCGGATGGCACTGAACAAGCTCCGTGCGCGGGCCCCCCCCCTTACGGAGACCCTCCAGCCCAACTTCCTCTCCGAGGTGGTCGAGGAATTATTTCCTGACCGGGCAGAGCACGTGCCCCCGACAATGGCCCCATCGGGAGGCCGACATCGGGAGGCCGACCTCAGTGCTCCCCTGGTTACAGATGCGGAGATGGGGGCGGCTGTCTTGCGGATCCGCTCCAAGACGACCGCCCCTGGACCTGACGGTGTGCCGGCGCGAGCTCTCGCGCTGGCCCTCGATCACCTGGATGTCCGCCTCAGGGAACTTTTCGACGCGAGCCTGGTGTCGGGACGATTCCCTGAGTGCTGGAAGGAGGGGAAGCTGGTACTGCTGGCCAAGCCGGGACGGCCTCCAGAGTCGACCGCGGCGTACAGGCCCATAGTGCTGCTGGATGGGGCGGGGAAGATGTTTGAGAAAATTCTCGCCACCCGCATCGTCCAGCACCTGAGCACGGTCGGTCCCGACCTGTCGGACGCTCAGTTCGGATTCCGGGCAGGACGTTCGACAATCGGGGCCATTATGCGCCTGAGGACCGCGGCCGAGGAGGCGGTCGTCGGTGGCGGTGTTCTGTTGGCGGTGTCTTTAGACATCGCCAACGCGTTTAATAGTCTGCCATACAGCTGTGTCCAGGGGGCGCTTCGATATCACGGAGTACCTTTTTACCTGGAGCGGCTGGTGGCAGACTATCTAAGAGGCAGGAGTGTCCTCCTCGAGGTTCGAGGCGAGGTTTGGCGGCGGCCCATGTCGTGCGGTGTCCCGCAGGGATCGGTTCTAGGTCCGCTCCTGTGGGACATTGGGTACGACTGGGCCCTACGTGCTGTCCTACCCCCTGGGCTGAGTGTCATTAGTTACGCTGACGACACCCTCGTCACAGCCCGTGGGGGTACCTTCGAGGAGGCGGCCCGTTTGGCCACTATGGGGGTTTCCCAGGTGGTCGGGCGTATCGAGGCGCTGGGTTTACGGGTGGCTATTAACAAGACGGAGGTCCTGGTCTTTCATGGGCCTCGTCGCGGTCCACCCCGTGGCGCCTCGATAATGGTGGGCTCGACGCGCGTTCCCGTCCAGGCCCACATGAAATATCTGGGCTTGGTGCTGGACGGAAGGTGGCACTTCGACGAGCATTTTAGACAGCTCGCCCCGAAGCTTCTCGGCACTGCGTCCGCCCTCCGGCGGTTATTGCCAAATTTGGGCGGGCCTAGTGCTGGTTGCCGGCGACTCTACACGGGGGTTATCCGGTCGATGGCGCTTTACGGCGCACCGGTGTGGGTTGACTCCCTGACCGCTCAGTGCAGGACTCTCTTGCGGAGACCGCAGAGAGTCATAGCGGTCAGGGTAATACGAGGATACCGCACGGTGTCGGCCGATGCAGCTTGCGCATTGGCCGGGACACCCCCGTGGGATTTGGAGGCTGAGGTGCTCGCCGAAGTGTACACAGTGAGTGAGGAAGTGCGGGAGGAGACGGGTTGCCGTCCCCTTCCGGCTATCATAGAGCGCGCGCGGAATCAAGCCCACCAGGGCATGATTTTAAAATGGAAGGCGCGGCTGGAGGCTCCTATGGCCGGTTTCAGAACCGTTGGGGCCCTCCAGCCGATGTTGGAGCGGTGGGCAGGGCGGCAGCATGGGACCCTTTCCTTCCGGCTGGTGCGGGTGTTGTCAGGGCACGGTTGCTTTGGCAAATACCTGCACACGGTCGCTGGGAGGGAACCGAGTCCCATCTGCCACCACTGCGAGTGTGTGGAGGACACGGCGCAGCACACGTTCGAGCAATGTTCTGCTTGGGCGGTGCAGCGCCGTGAACTCATTGAGGTTGTGGGTGAAGACCTCTCGCTGCCGGCCGTGATCAAAGCCATGGTCGACAGCGAGAGGAAGTGGGCAGCGGTCGCATCCTTCTGCGAGGACATCATCTCGCAGAAGGAGGCGGCGGAGCGGATCCGTGAGGCAAGTATCCTTGCGGATCCGAGCCGTCGCCGACGAACCGGGCGGCGCAGGCGCGCGTTCGCGCGCCTCATGCCGCCGTAACGTAGGCCGCGGGCGGAAGAACGGGGATCTTCCACCCGCCAGCCATTGAGTCGGTCCGACGCCCTCTGTAGTGCCGGGGCGTCGTCCAGGAGTTGTAGTCTGCTGGGTGGGTCGCTGAGGTAGTTTCTTTACCAGCGGCCCATCCACTATTCAAGGCAGCGAAGGGGCACACCGTGGGGTTTTAGTCCGTATGCCCGAAATACGGGAGAGCCGGACATAACCCTCTCGCCTCCCCTAGTGGCGGGGGGGTATGCATCAGGTGCATTTCCCCACGTAAAAAAAAAAAAAAAATTTAGCGTTTTATAGTCTTTCGTTGTATAGTCGCAGTTCTGACCTAACCTAACCCACTATTTTCTTTTCTGGTACCTCTTTTCGTACTGTATTTGCTTTATGTGTCATGCTACATATCTATTTTATCTTTTGACCAGAAAGTTATATAGTTAATTCTTAGCCTTTCTTTAGTATAAGTTTCACGTTGACGAACAGAATAATAATTATAATGGAGAGAAGGTAAGAGAGAATGTTAGGAATTAATTATTTTGTGATCTGTAGCGCCACCGTCCTTGCCGCGCCATCATGGGTGGATAATCGATATCGATTTACCTATTAAATAAACCTACCTACGTAATTGATCATAACCGGCATATTATGATCGTAACAGTTCTTTTCTTTCCAAAAACCTATTATGAATGTATAAATACTATCTAAATTACTGACTAGGGAGTGATAGCATCAAAATCATAAATTATTAATTAACGTTTGGAAACATCAATACAAAACTGATTCAGTAGTGTTTGATAATTAAGTATTTTGATAACTCATAGCAAATTAACAGGCCGTTATTTAATCACATTAAATAAAAAGTAATGTAACCTACTTTTCCAATTTCGAATTTCATGTTCATTAATAAATAATTTTTATATAGGTATCTAGTTATTTTCAAATGAATGTAGATACCTACGGATGAACGGAGATAACTTAACCAGACTCAACTAAGTGGTAGAATGTAGGTAGGTACACACAGCGACATATCAACCTAGACTGTTTGGCCTTTGAACTATTAGAAGTTGAAAGCTGCGAATCGTGCGAGAGTATGCGTTATATTTTCACACTGTTACACTCTATCCTTACCATTACATCGACACCACTATGCACTGCCGACAATTCTCTATTTTGTATGTAGCGTAGAGTGACGCGGACCGGTCGTTGCTGAGCGGCCGTGCTCGCGGCGCCTCTCCATCGGCTTCTCCTCACCAACGGCGACCCTATATATTCGGAATGCGCCCTGGTGCCTGCCTCCTTCCGCTGCGCTGCCTACTGAAGTTAAGCGGTCCATTCTACCCTGGATCACGTAACAAGCCTTCATCTTGAACCATGCCCTGAAATACCACTAAATATCTAGTCGAATTTAATTGTACTTAGTTCTATTTATTCTCATACACCTGTTGTAAGTGAAAATATGTATATGCTTATTGATCGCGTTGTTCATCTTTAATTTCTATTAAAATCCTAGGTCAACCACGCCTTTAAAGCGGGTTGACTACCATAACGCTACAGTAGTTATGCGTATATAGGGTGTCTAACTTGATATGTAGCTGTGTGTACGTAATTATTAGACATTTTATTATATTTATTCTATTGACAGCGCGTTTGTTGTTGTAATTTGCTTGTTTAAAATAAAATGGTTATAGTCAATTATAAGACGAGTCTCGGCGGTTTCGGGCTCTAGGCGGCGTGGCTAGTACCTAGACAGACACGCGACGCGATGGGTGACACTCTGGCGTGAGGTATGTGCGCGCGCTATGCGCCGTGGCGAGCGGTGCGTTAAGTATATCAATCCATTGCGTACCGCGTAATAACGTTAATCAATAAAAAATCTTATTCTTGCGTTTTTATGTTTAATAGAAGTTTACGTCGAGATAAGTACCTAAGTACTTACTTATAAAAAGACGTCTTGCTAAAGTTTTCGGTACTGCGTCCCTTACATCCAATATATTATTCATCCTAATATTGTTGTCTTTATAAAAGTGTATAACTAGCTTCTTTTTACATAAGTCCCCTTGAACCACTTAAACAAGCAGGTTTCTATATAGGAAATATGTTAAAGCCTCGTATCCACTAAGCAACATTTGACGCGCAACACGTGACGTTCAACATGTTCGGCAGCGTTGCACAACATGGCGCGACGTTGCCAGCTGGCGCGAAACATGACGCGCGGCTTGTTGTTTGTTTCGGTGCAACATGCAGTTGAGTATCAAATGTTGTCGAGTTGAAACGTGACGCGCAGAAATGTCCGTGTGGTGAACGAGTGCTCAAATTAATTGATATTATGGGTTCAATATTTTGTAACAGTATCTCGAAGTCTGTTTTGCTCATTCGGGTAAAATTTGTAAAAGATCCATTAATCACACGGAGATCACTGAATACATTTTTTTTATTTTGTAATTAATTTCTAACCCACTAACGTCGCTTTTTTCTTTTTGATGCATTTTTCGATAAAATTATAACCACCGCTGCTGAAATAAACACTAGTTCCTCTATCGACATGTTGTCAACGACTGATGCGATCGAAATCATATGTAGACAGACAACGTTGCTAAACAAAAGTTCCGCGCTGACTTTCAACACGTTGAGCAACATGTCGTGCGCCAAACGTTGCCTAGTGAATACGAAGCTTAATATTGTTTCGCAGTAGTGCTACTAGATGTCGCTGTTATAACTTTTGTGTCCATAACAACCACTCTACAACGAACCTGGGGTGAAATCTATTAGTTATTTTATAGATAATATTCTATACACATTAGGTAGTACGTACAAGACTACCTTGTTAATACAGTAAGCATATTATGTTAGCGCTTGGATTTTTAGAATGGGCAGTGCCATTTTTGGTTTAAGAAAGTTCTCATTAACAACGCCCTTTTTAGATGTGTAGCGGAACAACGTAAGGCGATGAACTTTCCTTCGATTTTAAAGCTGAGAAATTATCATTATTGTGAGTATAAAAAAGTCTCATCTTTTACTGCAGTAATGGTTAAAGGATTTTTTTATCACAAATAACTACATAGGTACCTACTATAGAAAATTTTAATTCATAGAATACTGTTCGAAATTTTTAAATGTTTAGCTACTTATGTCGCTGACTATGCCTAATCTAAGCTGACCAAATTTGGATACTCAACACCATATTCTAAATAAACCTTACAGTGTATAATATTGTGATGTCATATAAGTTAAGTCTTTCAGATTAGAACAAAACAATTTGTACGATAGCCACGATGATTCAATCTAATCAGCGTTGCTAACAGCACACGACTCATATTATTGTCTTGTAGCAAAGGTCAACGAATTAACTGATAAGTGAAAAACAATGAAATAACGAAACTATGTTATATTTTACATATTTACAAAGACGATTATATTTATAAATTGTCTAGTAAATTATCATATAAACTCTAGACCCTCATATTTAAGGTTTTCTACGAAGGTGTCGTGTAGTAACACTGTTCCGTCCGTAGTAAATGCTGTTATGTATGTGGCGGTCTTTCCTTCATACTCGGTGGTCTTCAAAGCAACTATGGCTTGGTCATCTGTTCCCGGTATGAACTTGAACGATGAGAAGCCATGCTTTGGTTGGTGCTCTGTGATCTGTGAAAGAAAATGGTAATCTTTATATAAATATATAAAAATGAATCGACGGATTAGGACATTGTTTTTTTTCTTTTGTTCGCCAAGTTTGTTTTAGGAATAGAAAATTAGGAAACAGCCGGGCAAGATGGTTAATTTTGCATGGGCATTTTGTTTAGGTGTTACTAAGTCCTCCGGGTTTATGTAGTATATCTATGTATCTTATGTGGGGGCCAGTCAGTGCAGACCGGCGACACTTCGACCCAGTGGGATCTTTTGTGTCGACACTCTCCCAATAACGACTGCCATAGATGTTCATGGCAGCCGGGACCGACGGCTTAACGTGCTCTCCGAGGCACGGAGCAGGCGATAATTGTCAATCAATACGCACATAATTTCGAAAAGTCATATAACTTCCGAAAGTCAGATGTGCGCGACGTGGGTTCGAACCCGAGACCCTCTGCATTGCAGTCTGTTGGTCTCCCCACTGAGCTATCGCTGCTCATGTAGTATATCTACTTATATAATATATAATTCTTCTGTAGTGTGTATATCACTAAACTGCTTCTATATGTCTGACCGACTTTGATGCATTTTTTTGTGTGGTTGAGTAAGTCCCTGAACAGTATAGATTCACAATTGGAAATGGTGGTGCTGTGATCGATATCCGAGATATTTTTTATTTTAAGCTTAGGTTCGGGCTCGACGGGGTATATCGGAACCGCTAGTTTTTTTTATTAAAATTCGAAATGCTATGTAGGACTTAGTAGAGGGATATTAAGATAAGATGTTGATTAAGATAAACCTACATATGCTAGAATTATGATTGTGACCATTAGTGAATGGCAATAAAACAAGAAGTATTCTCACCGTAAAAAAATTGCGTCCCGCAATCTACACAAAGTAGGCGGGGGGGCTTAATAAAATAAAGCCGTGTCGTTATTGTAAAGTATGATTGGATTGGAGTTCTTTATGTTGACAGTAATGAATAGCTAATATCTATCTTGCCCCATTAACAATAACGTAAATTTTTGTGTAGTAGAGTTGATTAAGTACCTTACTGTGGTATCAATGATAAACTGTGGTTAATATAAAAATATTGATTCCACTGGGAACGTTATTTACATAATATTAGTTGTTATTGTGACGTAAGTTGAGAGTAATATAGACCTCCGCCCAAATCTAAAGCATCAAATTAACTTGGTATGTTATATTTTTACGCTCAAAGCTATCTGTAGGTGTAAGTCTCGTTAAAGTGGTACCAATACCCTGATGTAGGTGCGATTCATACAGACATCAAGCACTTCTGGGTGCCGCAAATAGTTGTTACGACTTACAATGTGTGTTCCTATAAATCAAGTAAGTACACCGCAATTGTCCCTAGTCAACTATAAAATTAATCCAATATCCGAATCTAATAAATAAATTCACGTTATAGTTATAAAATGATCAAAATAGTGAAATAAGGAGCGCAATACACGAAAAACAACATCTAAAATATAATATAATATAATATAATAATATAATATTCTACCACATACACACAACACCATCTAGCCCAAACTAAGCAGTTTGTACTATGGGTACTAGACAATGGATAAACATACATATATACTTTTTTTTTGTAAATACATACATATTATACATAGAAACACCCAGACCAAGACAAACATCCATGTTCATGCACACAAAATGTTTGACTTGTGCGGGAATCGAACCCGTGACCTCAGGCGTGGCAGTCGGTTACACTAACCACTACGCCATCGAGTCGTCAATATGGAGTTCTTATCGTTTCTGACATGCCAATTTACAATTTACGCGTAAATACACATGGGTCAGTGCCAAAAATAAAACTCATTAGTCATATAAGCGTGCCATGTTTTAAACAGAAACGTAAAATATTCAACTACCATAGGCCCTATTAATTATTCATTGATATACAAAAATAGAATATTATCGATATACATATGCCTACGTAGTTTAAATTTTAAAATAAGATTCTTCTGCGCACGTGTGTTAGACTATGATGGATGCACCATAAGTAGAAATAGTACCTACCTATACCTAAATAATAGATTGACACATTTTATTTAATAACAGGCGTTTTAATACATAATTATATGTATATAGTTATTGAACAGCCAATTCGAATTTAAAGTTTCTTTTTACATGTATATTTGCTTGCATTTAAACCACTGATTGGCTTTAAATTAACAAAACCATCACCCATCATGTAATTATGGCGAATTGAAACAACGAAACACAAATTGTAAAGAAGGTTATTGATATTTATTATTAATAATACATGTCATATGTCGTCTAACTCTAACCTAACCTAACCTACCTTTGTGTACAGAGTCCACGAAATTACATGTAGTACATAAACAGCAATTTCATTGCTTAACATCTAATACTAGCGGATCCGACGGACGTTGTCCTGCCCGAACAAAACAAACACAGCGTCACCTACCGTGATTAACTGTTAATCTGAACCATCCAGCGTCCCAAGTACACGCCTATATTCTCGTAAAGGAAGGCAAGGTTGTATTACAAACCCATATGTCGCCAGCTATGGTTTCTAAGCCCTTCGTAAGAGAGGACGAGCGTATTGCTATTACCCAGGCACAGTTCTAGACTCCGTGCTACTCCTGTGATATGACACGAGTACAGCCAACTTGACATGAGTTTGATTTTGACACGAATGCGACTAATGTGCGGTCTCCGGTTTGATACCAGGTTTCGCCATAGTGTTATCAGAATTTTCGTACATGCAATTCTCAGTAGTAGACGTCCACTGCTGGACATAGGCCTCCTCCAATATTTTCCACATAGACCGGTTTTGGACTACCCGCATCCAACCGCTTCCCGTGATCCTTACCAGGTCGTCGGTCCACCTTGTGGAGTGCCTACCCCTGTTGCATCTTCCGGTGCGTCGCCGCCACTCTAGAACCTTTCTGTCCAACGGTCATCGGTTCTACGCTCTATGAGCGCTGCCTTTTTTTTTCATTTGATAGACCGTTAAGATTTCAGACAGCCTATCACAGCACTTAACATGCGTTGACAGTCAGTTATCTTTGTGTTGATATTGCAAAACACCCACCTCTAAAGCGTGAATATATTTAAAAGTAGCATCAGCAGTGATGAGATAATTGCATCCCATGACTTCATCCTTCGTTTCATTGTAAGGTTCATGACTGCACCGTCTTGGAAGGAAATGCCACAACTCTTTGTGCGGCGACCACACGCCTGACTCATGGATCATGTAGCCAGGCCATTGGATGCCAATGGAACTCCGGACACCTTTGTACTGGTTTACCCAGCTTTGATGCTGCACCTGAAAAGAGAAATGTATTTTATAACATGTAAAAAGTACTATAAAATGTTTAGAGGATTATATGGAGATGTTTATTGATAAATACATCAATGACAAAAAGCTTAATTATTTTATAGATATTTAACCTCATTTTTAGCATAGAGACTCTGATATGGTCAAAGAATAGTATCAAAGAACAGTTGCTTTTAATACATTCTTCATAATTTTATTATCTGCATAGATGGCGTAGCAGTTTATACAATCGCCTCTTGCCATTGTTAATATGTGCGTATTTATATACAATCTAAAACAATAGATGAGATATCTACGTAAGTGAAACTTATACTAAAACTGGCTTTATAACAGTTTAGACGATTCCACACAATGAGTTTAAATTCGACAAAGCTAATTCCAAAAAATGCATGTCTGTCCTTCATATAGGTAGTTTACAAGTTATGATTTGTCGAATATACACCAGTTTTCGAAATATAAGAATTTTGCTTTCCAGTATGGTACATAAAAAGGATACCTAATGGATTTTAATGTCGATGTAATACACCCCTCACCCAAATTTTCTTTTATGCTTATGCAGACAAAAATAGAGAAGATGAATAAACACTCGTAAATATATTGTTACATATAATATTATTTATTATATGAAGGTGTGGGCCTTAGATAACTCAAAACAAGTGTTAAATGTTGAAGTTTTAAGATATTTAACTTCTTTGCTGGTCCTATGGCACAATTTTAGACTTTTGCTGATTGTGAGTCTCTTAGACGGACGTGTACACGTATATATAAATATAATTAATTTATTGTTTAGCGCGGTGCAAGCCGACGCTCGTATTTTTTATCGCCATGAATGACACACTTGTGGCGAATGAACTGCTGGTGTTCCTGGGACAGAAGCTGGATGACATGGACGAGGTGTCAGCATCCAGATATGTGCCACGAACTTCAGCGAGAAGGACATAGCTGCTGCCAAGTGTGCTTGTGTACAGGTCGCTCAATAAAAGTGACCAGATGGTGTGTCGCAGGCGTGACGGGACGAAGAAAAGTCTGCAGGATATTATCACGCTGCTGAAGGAAACCGATCCCGACGACGCGGCGACGTGCAAACGTTTGTGGCGAAGGACTTAAGTAAGTTACATCCCGTCATTTTCCACCACGTCGATGTTACAAGCCTTTTGAAGGACATCGTCTTCCTTGAGACCAGTTTAGCGGATGTACACAAGAAGTTAGAGACTCAGCAGGTAACTGCGAGCACACCCATTGCTCCTGCCACGAAGTCGATGCCTAAGATGGCAAAGAAACGGGAGCTTGATGCTGAGGATGGTTTTGTGACGGTGCATAGGAGGAAGCGGCGTCAGAAAACGAACAATAACTACTGCGGTACGGCTCCTGCGGAGCCTGGTGCAAACCTGCGTGCTGCAGCACCGAACACACCGGTGTGCATCTCTCGCTTGCATTACAGGCGGAGGATATCGCGGAGTATGTGCGCCAGAAGTCCAAGTACATGCCAAGAGTGCAGCTGCTGGAATCGCGTCGCAACGATAACTTCAAGGCGTTCGTGGTGCGAAGCCCAACTTTCAGCCGAAGTTGTTCCGTCGCTTCCGCGGCCAAGTGCCACATGAACGCACAACAACACTGCCGTGGTAATCGAGAGGACAGTCAGTCAGAAAAGGCAGTTTTAGAAAACAGCGCGCAATGATTTTGTTACAATTTTAACGTTTGTGATAAAACTATAAACTTACTCGATTATTATGTTCTATATGTCAAAAGAAAGGAAAAAAATATGTTGTTTACAGTAGAGAAGCATTCCAAAACAGTAATTTAAAAAAATGGCCATATCTGACTTACTGTCCTCTTAATTATCACGGTAGAATAGAGTGCAAGTGAAGCAGTACTAACATAGTTAATAAGTTATATAAATACTAACACAAATTGTATGTATGTTAGTCCATAAGGTATTTATCTATGTGTCTATGTCACGCGAAATAAAATGGTTATTATTATTATATTACTATTATTATTATTATTATATTAGTACCTAGATCCATTATTGGGTTAAGTACCTACACATTCCTTAATTTGGCAATCAATCTACTAGTATCTTTAATGGTTATATTTGTCACAAAATTCTCAGTAACAACAGATACAGATCTCAGTAACAGAGATTATTTTTGGACAGACACTGTCTTGAGTAGAAATTATAAAATAATTTGAAATATATTTAAATTGCACTTTTTCTTATCTATGACATGAGTAGATAATATTTAGTACAACACAAACTCGACAACAGTGGCGTTACCTTGTAACTGATACAGTATATCTTGTTGATAATCTTGACCTTGTATTTTGCTGTAAGTAGTCTTAGCAAAATAATTTTCCTGTTTACAACGTTACCATTGATCCTTCCTAAGCCAATAATTGATAAAAGTTTATTTACAAAATTATATAGTAATATTATTATTATGCAAAAATTTATTTACTTTAAGTATTTTTTTCATATTACACTATTTTCATAAATCAACAAGTCACCGTGCCGTAGAGTAATGAAAGCTCATCCCAATCAATATCTATACAGCCAAGGATCTAAACATAATATATTATATCATGAGATCACTCTCACAACTCTATATATTTTAGTTATTTAATATCTTAATAAATGAAAAAGCAGAAGGAAAGATTAAGGAAAGCATTCCAGTAACTATTAAAATATGTAATGCTAACAAGATTTCACATATTATAATAATGTTACAAGTGTTCAAAAAATAAGATGAGTATGAGTTTAGCTCATGCCCTCTGAGAGGCCTCAGATTTCTAATAAAAATGAGGTTTACATCAGGGGCGTTTACATATGCTACATACATAGGTATAATATATTTTTACCTCTCCATGCATATTGATAACTTTGACCCACATTGGATCATAGCTCTGGAACTCCCCACTAGCAGTAGTCCACTCCTTGCCCATAGAGCCAACATACAATATTTCATCCTTTACTGTCACCCACTCCGATTTGAATCCTTTCTCCACATGACCATTACCATCTGTCAATATCACCCATGGCACCACTTTGTTATTCAATATCTCAAACACCTGGAAATAAATATGTATAAGGTTTATTACATAAGTTTTATAATAGGGATGTTTTTGAAGCAGGTATATAATATGATGTTGTACCCAAAAAATTACAAGAAAGAGTAATCAGTTGCAGGAAAGGTATTGGTTGTGAGGTTTGTCATTTTGCTCAACAACTTAATATTCTTATGTCTGCAGAGTAGACCTTGGCTGGTCAAACAAAATATTATATTATTTCTTTGATCGATTGAACAAAATATTGGATTTATATTGGTCAGTGAAATTATTTTTGAAGATTTCTATTGTAGTATTAGCTGTATCAACTTTTAGGTTTATATAATAGTTTTAACTGAGTGCTAATACTTAATAGTTTTAAACATAAAAGATAGTATTTATCTTTCATGTTATTTATAACTATTATTAACAGAGTCAGAAGTAAAAAGTTTTCCTAAACTATTTTAATAATTATTATTTCACTAGCAAATAATAACTATTGGAGATTGGCAATTACTGAACAGGGTTCTGTGACCATTCAAGTCATCACCAGCTTAAACTAAACATCACAATTAGACATGATGCTATGAACAACATACACACACACATTTATTTCATATAGAAATATAATTTGATGCTATGCACACAGGCAGTAACATTGTGTCCACATAAAATATAACACCATGAATATAGTCATTTTACTTTGTGATTTGAATTAGTTACTTACCACAAATACAACAGATAAAGCAACAAAGGAAATTTTGAGACTATTTAATAGTTTTCAAATAAGGTTTTAATTAAATTTTAGAAATACAATAATTCATATAATACATTATAAGCTCAGATGTTAACTATTCTTTCTTGGTTCTCCATCAAGAATTTCTCAGTATCAGCACAGAGTCTGTAACTGAGGTCAGTGGACAGCAATAGGGTTCCATTTTCCACTGTGTAAATATATCTAGCTCAACCTACCACATTGGGGTACAGGTATGTGACTATGTATATGTGTACATTTAATATTAACTGTAGTAGTGAGTGACTGACTTACCATCCCAGATCTATCATCGAATGTGAGGAGTCTCCCATCATACACAATCAACTCAGACAACTCCATTCCTCTTCCCTTGTGAGAAAATGACGATGTGAGCACTATAGCAGGTTGACTGTCCCACTTCACATGCACAGACTTTTTCACAGGGTTGTAACTCAACAACCCATTCTTAAAATAACTTATGTATGTATGTGGCTTTGTGCTACTTTTTGAATTGGTATCCAAGTCTGTTACTATTCCTATTTTGAAAGTAATCACATCCAATGTTGAAAACGCAGGTGTGAGTGGATATGTAGCGTTGTATGGTCTCATAGGACTCGACCATTTTTGCACTGGCACTGACTGACTGCTCGTCCACCAATTGTAATAGCACAACACAATCAGGAATACTCCTATTAACACAATTAATAAAATGAACTGTGGCTGTACTCTTACAGCGTTTCCCACTCTGTACGTGGCTGGGGTGCGCAGCGCTTTACGCCAATCACGAAGGGTACCTCTCATTTTTCGATCTTCAAAATCGTAATACTCGTTCATAATAAATATAATTATGTCATAATAATTTCACTTACATTGACTTATAATAGCATTTGACTAGTGCAATTAGTAATAAAATAATTATTTACACTCGTAGATCCTAACTAATAACTAATTTGATTAGTTTTATGTGGTATGTCTCGTAATCTTATAGAATTAACAATATTCGATAGACTTATTGATATCTTTGATTTGTTTAAAGAGAAAGTATGGCTCATTTTGGATGTAATTAAGGAATTATTACAATTTATTGCTCATTTTATGAGATATGATATGACGCACACACATCATGTAAATTTGACATTGACATGACATTACGATTTACGTTTATGAATCAAGGTTTGATGAAAATGTCTTTCCTGAATTTGAATAATTATGTAGTTATTCCTCTTGTATAGTTGTGATTGAAATATTTCAATTGATTATTTAGAGAACTGTAACAAAAGTTATATAACATGATGTTTAAGTTTTTATTAGGGCTTAGCTTACTAGCTTTAGCATTTTACTCAAAACGTAAAAAGTTAATTTATTTTTTAATTGTAGTTATAATATTGTAATTTAATTGTAGTTTATAAGAATTATGGTATTATAATTAAAGTTAGCGGCTTTGCATAAAGTAGGAGAAAGGAGATCGGACAAGACTTTGCCTTATAGTGGATTATTACGGGCTTATAAAAATAGTACCTACCTACATGTCTATATCCCGATTGTAAAAAATATGTTTGCTAAAAGTTACCAATTTTCTAGCAGCAGTGATTCTGTAGTAAGTAAATGTTTTCCATAACACACTTCCAACTTTCTGTCATATTGAAAGGATTTATAATATATTCGGACTCTAACCTATTATTAAAGTACATACGCCTAAACGACGTATGTAATGTATCTATTATTTAGTTTTAAAAGGTACAACGCATGGACGTGTTGAATGTCGTGGCAATGGGAACATTCAGAAAAATCACAGTGTGCCAGAGGATAGCGTGCGCTAGCAAAATAACTTACGACTACATTTACGCCATTCTCTAAAAAATATACTTTAAGTACCTACCTACATGACAAGATGTATTAATTTCCATAATATTTATGTAATAATTATCGTTATATTTAAAAAACTGCGGCTTTTTACCTATAACTTGCAAGCCGGACTCGCGTGAAATTACTCTTACGTAGTGACGACATTTTTAGCATTTAAAATAATGCAGTAGGGTACCTATTTAACTAGTTCTCTATACTCCATTTGGTTATGTACCTAAAGGTAAATAATCTTGATGTGACTTTTTACACAAACACATATTAAACAAATAAACTACTGCTTAAACTAGCGGTTCAATTGATTTAGTAATCGTTATTGTTGTATTTACATTGATCTTTAGCAGAACTTTATATTTAAACTGTGTTTTTATTTAAAAATACACATCAAGATTGTTTACCTTTAGTTAAGTACCTAACCAAATGGAGTATAGCTTATTCGGTGATTTGATAGCTGGGTTGATAACTTGGTTGTTTTTCGGCGAAACGTGGTTGAGGTTTTCACTTCACTTAAATTCTACTTCGGTTTTATGTTAAATAAACAATAATTTCTAAATGTTTTATTATGCCCTTCATTTTTCCCAAATTTGCGCTGGAAATTGTTTTACGCATTTGGCTTTTTGGCGTCTCTTGCCATCTGGCGCCTAGAGGCACAGCTCATCTCTCTACCCCAGGGCCAGCACTGCGGGTGGTTTTCGATATTGTCATAGTTAGGTAGTCAAAGCAACCGTCGAACTAATAAGTAATTACTACGTAGGTACAATAGTAAATACTTTATCAATTATCATATTTTCATGTAGAAATTACATATGCGGAACAGAACTTAAAAATTTAACAATCACATAATAGGTAGTTTATCTGCCGGCCAATCTCCTCGATTTTGTCTATGGTATTATTTTCATGAAGTTGTACTTTCTGTTTTAATCAGTACAACACTTCAATATCAATAGGTATACCAAAGCAGAAACAGAGTTACGTAACAAACCAATCTATTTTCGACGCTCAAATCACCGTAATAAGTCAATGACCTAATTAAAGCAAAACATTAGTATAATTAGGCAGTTAGGTACTTACTCTTACACATTTCTGTAGAAATACAGTCTCGTTAGCTACACAACTATCTTTGTACAATCTACGTACGATAAATTCACTTAGAAATTGAGTACTAAATACATTTAGATATAATTAAAATTGTCTTTAGAAGCAACTACGGGTATAGCGACTACTTAACCTCTTGTATGCCCGAATACCAGACATAATAGAAAAAGCATTGTGTCTCGCGCAGATCCACGTTCCGGCATACCAGAGGTTAAACAATAAAAAATTAATTTACATTTTCTTTAATCGACATGTTGTTATGACAGATTTGACACGACTGAGCAGTCGTGAACAATTTTTCTAACCCGGTACTGAATTTTCGCCGCATGTTCTTATTTACTTGCTAATATGGCATTAACAAGCATGGAGCCATTTCTGGGCAATATATATGTACGTTTGCATCAAAAGGTCAACCTGGGTTATGCTTACTGCTGCATAACCTAGGTTCTAGCTATTGCTGCATGTTCTAGCGTCTCATTGATATTACCCACAAAATAAAAGCGCTGTAAGTTTTGCCTAGAGTCATCTAATATTCCTAAATACATAGTGCACAATATCAAGATATGGCATTCAATTTTATAGGGCATAATAAAATATATATGTCGTATAAAGTATGTAGGTATAGGTATTTCATCAACTCACATCGAGCAGTTAATGGAAAAAATACAGAAAATCACATAGTTCTATTTATATCAGGTTGGACTGATTAATAACACTAAGCTATATGTGTATATATTGCTCCCAACAGCATCCAAAATGAAATTTAGTGTCAATAAAGGGTAGTAAATGATGGTTAAGCATGTAAAACGAGATAAGATTGTTGAATCTGATGGGATAAAACTCACAGGCTATAAACCAAGTCCCAGTGCAGGTGGCGGATTTCACACAACAAAATTTTCAGTCTGGTATAAAGTTCACCGCTAAAAATATTCGTTAGGCGCCTAAAAAAATTTGATAGATAAGCTTTTTATCAAGCTAAAGTTTTTAATGGCTGGGCCATGCCAGTCCTGATGTACTCCTTCGGAGTATTAGATCGTACCTCGGAAGTGTGGGATTACAGCTACTAAATATGAATCCTCACAACATTGAGGCGTGCAATTTCAGAAAATATTTTCTCCAGCCTGACGTGGGTATGCAGTGTTGAGGTCGCAAGGGACAATGGATTTACGCAGCTTGCTCAGATTAAAGAGAACTAGCACATATCTGTGATACTTAGATGTAATACTCATCAAACACAGATATGCGCCAGTTCTCTCTGCACTCGTAAGGAAGCATGGAGATTGCAGGGATAAGGACATACACGGTATACGGACGATTTTACCGGGTCTCAAATGAGTCTGCTGCTGATTTCAGGTCGCCGGTATCCTGGTTACGATATTGTATGTGTCTTTGCGATTACGGACAAATTACTACGACGACATTACACACAATTTCCGGAGGTACAACACCATGAAACATAGCACGGTTGACATATTATTCTGGATATGTAACCAATCCTCATCACTTAGTTATATTATTTCTGGTTGTTTTTGTCTTTCCCACGGCGCACTGTGGGCTGAAAATCGACCTCCATAGACATAGAAATGAAAGTTGCTAGATGTTCGTTTTGTTGACGGATATGGCTTCTATTAGCTATTATACACATAACAATGTCATCTGAGCTAACTCCGCACAAAAATGAATTTATTATAAGGTTTTTTCGAAAAAAATGTATGGAGCTAGCATGAAAAATCTGAATATCTCTGAACTTGCAAGGAAAACCGTAATATCCTCAGAGATGGTTATAGGACTAATTATTTGTGATTTTTTGACATACTTCATATAACGGTACCTGCTGCAGAATTTTTTTTAAAAATCATCGAATTTTTAATTTTTTTTTTTAACATTAAACGATTTGTTTTGGTGTATAAGTTAAGAAACAACACGTTATATGCATATAATACTAAATCTTCGCCAGTTATTTGTTAAAATATCAAGAAAATTATTTTTGCCTAACATAGTATATATGTTTTAAAACAGTTAATTGGATACCATTACTGAACTTTGCATACAGGTAAACTACTGAATAATAAATTAGCCTTCTAATGAGTTCTGAATAAGAGATTAAGTGATTTGCAATGTCGCACAATGGTAACTACGGATTACACTAATTAAAATCTTACAGGTAAGTACATAAGTAACTTAAATAGTTAATTAGATATGTTACGAGTTCTAAGAAATATTTTCGACAACTGTCTAATGAGGTCGTTAACTAATGTTGGACTGAAATATAAAAGGGTTAACATTTTGCATCATAATTTAGTTTATTCTAAGCTTTGTTACCCCTAACATATCACTGTGAAATTTTATAATGGAAAGTTTAAATACCAATTTAGACCTATTCGTTCTTCTAAAATGTAAGAGGAAGTACTCTTGATTTTATCATGAGGTATTGTTTAGTGAAGTTATATCCCGCCTAGACGTTTGTCTTTCCGTTGAAGATCAAGTGACTCTAAAAGAATTTTGTCAGAGATTTGTACGAGCTGCATCACAAAGGTGGCAAAAATCTCACCGAATTCTTGATACTTTTAGAAAACAATACGAAATTTGGCTGCAAGCAACTATCGATTGGCCAAGTTGTATAAATTTAGTCGCTCAAGAACCAACTGTTGCTGAGGGATCAAGATCAATCTCTCCAGAACCCTCAACATCATACTCTGTTGGTACAATGACAAAGAGGTCACGAAAACCATTCGAAGATCTGGGAAGCAAACAGAAGAAGAGAAAATCTGATGAGCATAAAACTGACAATCCCAGTGAATTGGCACATACAGCAGCAGCGCGTTTTAAGGAAGAAGGTTGTGAGGATATCGCATCTGTAATCGAATATATGCTAAAACATCCTGAAGCAGCCTCTAAAATTAAGGAAACGCTTAAGCAACCGGTGGAAACTATCTTATTTACACCAGAAAAAGCACTTGGATTACTCCTTTCATTAAAATTATCAAAGTGGCAATACATCACTTTACGAAAGTCAGCTATTCGGGAAGGTAGAAAGGATATTTATCCATCCTACTATAAAGTGCAACAAACCAAGCTGGCATGCTATCCTGCGAAGCAATCAGTGTTAGTGACCGATTCATCGGCAATAATAACCCTTCAAGCTTTACTCGACATTACGGTCAAAAGAATCCTCCAAAGTTTTCCTAACGATGATGTGCAAAATAAGGATTTAAAATTGATATCTAAATGGGGTTTCGATGGTGCGTCAAACCAAAGCCGATACAAGCAGAAAATGGATAGCGATCAAGACGATTCAAGTATTTTCATGACTTCCTTGGTGCCACTAAAACTGACTGATGGAGACAATACTTTGTGGATGAACCCAAAACCATGCTCAGCAATGTATTGTCGTCCAGTTCAATTTACTTTTGTGAAGGAAAGCGAAGCAGTAGTCATCGAACACAAACGACAAATGGATGAAGAAATTAAGGCTCTCATTCCTACAGAGTGCAATAATAGAAACAGGGTGAATCAACCTAATGATGACAATGATCGATGGTAAAGTCTGCACGTATTTGTCTCAAGCCAGATCAAGTTCATCATGCTATTTGTGTTTGGCAAAACCGACAGAAATGAACCGTTTGGGTGTAGTAACAGCAAAGACCGTATCTTCTGACATATACGAGTTTGGATTGTCATCTCTACACGCCCGTATAAATTGTATGGAATGTTTACTACATATTTCGTATAGACTAGATTTTAAAGAGTGGGCTGCGAGAGGTAACGAGCACAAAGAAATGCTAAGTAAGAGAAAAAAGATTATTCAAGACAAATTTAAAGACAAATTAAATCTATTGATTGACATTGTTAAACAAGGTTCCGGAACTACTAATGACGGCAACACTGCAAGAAAGTTTTTCAAATTTCCCCATAAAACTGCAGCCATTACTGGGTTGGACGAAGAACTAATAAGAAGATTTGCTGTGATTTTACAGGCAATAACTTCCGGGGAAAAAGTATATATAATTAAATTTAAAGATTATGCCTTCAAAACAGCAGAGAGGTACGTGGAATTATATGACTGGTACTATATGTCATCAACCGTCCACAAATTACTTATACACGTGGCAGACATAATCGAGAAGAATGATGTTGTACCCATAGGAAGTCTCTCGGAAGAAGCATCCGAGTCTCGCAATAAAGATTTTAGGAGGTTTCGGGAACATCATTCGCAGAAAAAGAGCAGGCAAGATTCGAATCATGATATCCTTAATATGTTAGTTGTTTCTTCGGATCCTTTTATAAATGTACAAAGGCCCAAGTTAGATGCCAAGAAAAAGGAGGATTTATTTCCTGAAACCCTCAATTTAATTCAGTTTCAAGAAACTGACTTTGAGTTTGTAGGCAATCTAGATTCTGATTCAGAAATCGACGAGAGTGATAAGGAAAACTAGAAACTTTTAATTATAATTCTATTCAATGTAATTTTTTCATGATCTTTCGTTATTTAGCTTTGGTATGTTTTGCAATTAATTTATTTTTAAATATTTTATATTACTATTCTTGTACCTATTTATATTTTTGCATACTTTTGTACCTATGTTTTGTTTTATATAAATTTTATCAACTATTAAAAAATACCTTTTTAATTTATTCTTCTTTTTATTTAATGCCTATTATTAGCGTTAATAAAATAACTAACTTATCGATTGATCTTTACTTTGACATTAGTAGAATTTAATGATTTAAAAAAATACCTTCATTTAGACATAATAATAAAATAATTAGATAGTTGTCGAAAATATTTCTTAGAACTCGTAACATGTCTAATTAACTAATTAGTTTACTTATGTACTTACCTGTAAGAATTTAATTAGTGTAATCCGTAGTTACCATTGTGCGATATTGCAAATCACTTAATCTCTTATTCAGAACTCATTAGAAGGCTAATTTATTATTCAGTAGTTTACCTGTATGCAAAGTTTAGTAATGATATCCAATTACCTGTTTTAAAACATATATACTATGTAAGGCAAAAATAATTTTCTTGATATTTTAACAAATAACTGGCGAAGATTTAGTATTATATGCATATAACGTGTTGTTTCTTAACTTATACACCAAAACAAATCGTTTAATGTTAAAAAAAAAAATTAAAAATTCGATGATTTTTAAAAAAAATTCTGCAGCAGGTACCGTTATATGAAGTATGTCAAAAAATCACAAATAATTAGTCCTATAACCATCTCTGAGGATATTACGGTTTTCCTTACAAGTTCAGAGATATTCAGATTTTTCATGCTAGCTCCATACATTTTTTTCGAAAAAACCTTATAATATATTCATTTCTGTGCGGAGTTAGCTCAGACGACATTGTTATGTGTATAATAGCTAATAGAAGCCATATCTGTCAACAAAACGAACATCTAGCAACTTTCATTTCTATGTCTATGGAGGTCGATTTTCAGCCCACAGTGCGGCGGGTATTTCCTTGGATACACAATCTTGTTGACTTTGAGGGACCCTAGCACATATATAAGTATGCGGCTGATCCATAATATTATCCATTATATTGCATACGTCGGTCAAGTCCTTGATGCAGAAGGCGGTATTGCTCGACATGGCAGGCTTTGTACGTAAGTTCCTCTTTTTGATGCTCTATCCACCGGCAGCTTGGTCACTGTGCTTGATACTGTTGAGTTATCGCGTGTTTTTTTAAACAAAAGTAGAACAATTGATTTCAGTATATGTATGTAAAGGAAATAATTATATCATTTCTGTTAATAAACAGTAGTTACTGCTAGACAATGGCCTCTTCTAAATATAATATGGAAAACGTATACCACACTGGTTCAGTGCAGCTTGGCAGATTTCACACATTATGTAGAACTCTCAGATAACATGCAGGTTACCTTGAGATTGTTGTTCACAATTAAAATAAGCGGTAAATAACCTAATACGCACGTAACTTGGAAACATAAGAGGTGCATGCAGTGGGGTCATATTCAAGACCAACGATCTCTCCACTAGCCTACCGCTGTTCATACAAATCATAACATTTCTTTATTTTCATAACAGTATACGTACTGCCTATGGAGGACATTAATAAATTATTTCGTACACATAACGAATTATGTATTTACTTGCATTGCGTCAAGATTTTATTGTTATGAAAAAATTAACAAAACTATCTTTGTATAATATTGTCTTCTGTTTACGCGAATGTTATTCATTGAAATTAAACTTAGACGTCGGGGAAAGTGTAAGCTAAAATATAAATAGTTTTAATAGTTTTAATAATTTAATTAGCTTAATAATTAGTAAAGTTTAATAGTACCTAGTAGTAGTGTAACAGTTTCTAAATTATGTAATAGTGTAAAATAAACAACACGATAAAATCCGTATAAAGTAGGTTAATTTAAAAAAAATCTATCTTTGATTTTAAATTGGTTATTTGCGAGACCTCTCATAAGTAATTGCATATTATATAAGTATACGGATTATTTGCCTATATAATACGCAATTTTACCTATATGGAGTATTTGTTCCAGAAGTTTTAGATAATAATTGAACAATAACAATCATATAAATGTCTTTGAAAAAATCGTTTTGTACCTATTCTTGTAATTAAAATATAATAATTAGTTGAGCAAACGTGGTTAGTATCTGATATTTATCAATATCAGTTAATATCATGGTTGCCTGAATTTATTAAAATTAATTTGATTATTATCAGAAGTGTGTTTATTAATATTTTATAGAAAGCTTATTTACACTTTTTATAAATTGGCATGACCCGCGTAGCAGATTATCATCTTCCATTAAAAATTCTAAATATCCGTAATCATCTTAGAGCAATAGTGTCTGTAGAAAACAGATGATTAACCCCTATTTATAATTAAATCAGAGTCAATGATTTAATATACAACTTAGCGTCTTCAGAGATTCTGAAAGCCATAGTAAACGCAGGCACACAACACAATGTTATTTGGTTGGGATGAGCTGTTTCAGGGATGCTGCTACCTCTATCTCTCCTGAACCAACAGTTGTCTATTCTGTTCTTTGAAATATTTTTTATAAAAATATTTCAAAGAACAAGATATAGATATAGGTAACAAGTTATTTGAGACATGGTATAGGTGCAAGATAGCTTACAACAGTAGGTTTGCTGTCAATAGAAAGCTACGTTTAGATCCTAAGTAAACGTAGTTAAAGGAATATTGGTACGATACACTTCTACCTAACTCACTGATGATACAATTACGTGATGCTATGTTAATTATCTCAAATTAGCAAGATTGAGGTGCTTAACGGTTAAAGCGTCTACTACATATAAAATAATAATTGATTGGTATCAGATAAGCTTTATTTTTAATTTATTTATCCAAACTTACACATATCTTTAAAGGTTTATACCTAATGCGATAGTGTCTAATACTTATTATAATAGGTTCATTTAAGTTTATAACATATTACATATAATGTCACTCTTGTAAATTCACTCAGTGCAATACAAAATAGGTCAGTCTCTTCAGCTATAAGGTTGAGAGTGCGCAGTGCGCGCGTCAGCGGCGCCTCACACAGTAAGTTGGTGCGGTCGCGCGGCAATGCCAGCAGCCGGGGCCGGCGTCGCCGTCCTACATACCCATCAGGGACACACATATTCACCTGTCTCAGCATATCTGCGTTATGTATCCTTCCTCTAAATATTTCAAATATATATGAGGTCAATGCTAGTTCCCTCCTAACCCTTAGCTCACTATACCCTACCATACCCAAAAGAATAGAGTGGGATACATGAATGGATAAAACGGATATACCTACACCGTAGTACCGCATGTACAAATATCTTACAAATCTATTCTGTACCCGCTCCAACATGAGACTATATTTAGTCTCATGTGAGACCAGATGACTGCGTTACTTTCCAGTTGGCTTCTAACCAGTGCGTTATACGAGGCTATAATCGTTTTCATGTTTGTAAAATCATGCACTGTTCTAAGAGTAAAACCTAGGTTTCTATATGCCTTTTTACAGCATTTGAGAATATGTTGATGAAACTTTAGCTCTGTGTTAAGACAAACATCCAGATCCCTGACTTCTGTTACCTTAACCATCGGTATAGGTACCGTTGAGCTCATACTAATGAACGATGGGCTTATGAGATCGAGTAAAACTAATTGTCACAGACTTATAAATGTTAAGCTGTACTCGAGGTTACAAGACTTCGCCTTTTTCTAGGAACGCAATCATTAATAATTGAATGAATAGTGTTATAAAAAAAATCTAAACTCATCTCTAAATTCAAATCATACATATCTTTGCTCACAAGTAATAGAACTAGGTTCTGGCGTTTACAAAAAAAATGTTTACCACATCGTTCTCTTTTAAGGTTAGGTCTACCTATGTGAGGCTGTCATGTAATAGGCACAATTGTGGTAGAAGATCGCGTTTACGTGTCAAGATCGCGAGCGTTTCGCAATCTACAAAGCCATTCGAGTATGCACCATGGCCAACCATGGCCGGGAACGGAACGAGAGAGCAACCATTCCGACTACCGCGATCAACTTATAGCGCTGCGATGCCCAGGATGCCAATGCGTGCAATGTCCACAACAACATCGCGGCAGTCACCGTAGTAATGTTATCCGGGCGTCTCCTGCCGGCCTATGCGACACAGGTACTGGCCAAAACAACCGTGGCCAGTCGTTACCTGTGTCAGGCGGAAGGTGAGGAAGCTATACCACCTCTCCAGCCACTCTTCAAAAACGGGACCTATCGCCACGATCGTGGCGTGCTCGGCCTGAAGATAACATAACTTAGCCTAAATTACTTTTACGCGGGCGAAGCCGCGGGCAAAAGCTAGTAAGTAGTATATAAATATAGTATTACTACACATCGATCGTCTATTTTCTTAGCTTAAAACGTTTTGTAATAATCACCACCTAATGTATCTCAACTCAAAAAATAAACTGGATAACAGTACGATTAAAAAATCTTTAGCTTTCACTGAATAAAGAAATTCAAAAGTGATTACTCTCATCGCGGACGGACATCCTGTGCAAAAAATGTAATTGAAATAAAATTAAACTAAACTCTTTGACGGTCTACCAATTTATATTTTTCACTTCTTTTTTATCTTGAGCTAAACATCCGTCCGGAGGCTTCAATCTAACATACCTATTATTTATTACTCTATGAGATTTATATTATATGAGAGTGTGTTTCGCTCGTGTCATTTTCGTCATTGAAATAAATGCTGACTCATAGGTATATAAAACCTGCTTGGACGTTATCCTTCTTGGAACGGTGCTCTTTTGTCATATTTCAGTTTATGACTTATTGCAAATGTCTGCCTTTGTGGTCTGCTTTCTAATATGCGCAATCGAATGTAAGTTTTTGTCGGTGAGGTATCTTTGCACAGTCATTACATTTTGCGGTGGTAATAATAATTAAAGGATCACTTGTTGTACAGTCTATAGAAATAGTTAGAGTAAATAAACAATGCCGTAGTAAATATATACAGGCTACTCAGCATTTTAAGATAGCCTCGAAAAATGATTAACTAAATAAAAAAGAAAACATAAAAGATCTAGTATGTAATGGCAATTTACTAGATAATCTTTGTCGTGGTGCCAAAATAACAAAATGTTCATCAATCATAAACTATAATCTGATAAACTAGTTCTATTAGCCTTATTTATTGTCTCGGGCACGCCACAATCGTGGCGGTATGCCCCGTTTTTGAGGAGTGGCTGGAAAGGTAGCATAGCGCCCTCACCTTCCAGCTGACACAGGTAATGACTGGCCATGGTTGTTTTGGCCAGTTCCTGTGTCGCATAGGCCGGCAGTAGACGCCCGGATGTCATCACTGCGGCGACTGCCGCGATGTTGTTGTGGACACGGTGTTGCACACTTTGGCGGAATGCCCCGCCTGAGCATCGCAGCGCCGCGCCGTGAGTTGATCGCGGCAGTCGGACTGGTTGCCTCTCACTCCCGGCCGTGGTTCAGTCTATGGTCCGGAGTGAGAGATCGTGGAACGCCGTCGCCTCCTTTTGTGAGGAAGTCATTTCCATCAAGGAGGCGGCGGAGCGGGAGAGAGCGCTTGAACCCTCTCTCCAACCGCAGAACCGGGCGCCGGAAGGCGCGAGATGACCTCCAGCCACCCTGACGTTTAACCTGGGGGTTGTGGGCTGCGTGGGCCTGCTCGCCACCCGACCAGCACCAGGTCCGAGAGGCGGCGTGCGTGTTTCCACATGCGCCTCTGTATCATGTCTTTGTCCCTCCCAGGGGGACGGTGGAGGAAGTATTTCTGTGTAGTGACCTGCCGTTTTACACGGCGAGCCGAAACCACGGCGGGGTCGCGATTGCATGTGAAAGCGATTCGCGCGGCCTCGCCGTCTATGGTTATGTCGAGGAACACCGTGGTAGGTTTAGTCGGTATTACCGGGGTATCTTTTCCCTGGTGAGCCCGACATAACCTATAGGTCGCCCCGCGGAGAGATATGCGTCAAAGCATTCCCCCACGTTAAAAAAAAGCCTTATTTATTGTTTAAATTATTTATTTCTTTTCTCTTTAAATAATTTAGGTAATTATGGCTAGCAACTGCAACAAAAACTACTAATAATTTTATGAATTTTGTCGCTCTATTAGGTAAATATAGATGTTGAGTGGCAAAGGCAGACAGGGTTTGCCGGCGGGCATATTTAAAAGATAAATTACTCCACATATTCTTCTATAAAGGATTACTTGTTGTACAGTCTATAGAAATAGAAAGAAAGTACATACACGCTCGCTTATTCCTCATAAGCGAGCGTGTATGAGTAATGTAGTGAAAGTGAATGAAGCCAGGGAAGTGTGTCAGGATTGTAGCAAATGGAAATCCGTAGTCTCTGCCTACCCCTCTGGGAAACAGGCGTGAATCTATGTATGTATATTCTTCTATATTTCTTAAAGACCACCCACATTGAACGTAATCTTTATTATCAAAGATTACGTTGTCGTGGCTAATATTACAGACATTGAAAAAACGGACCTATAGAACATCAGTTATATTTCTCTACATCCAGGATCAAATATATATTATTAAAATATGTTGCAAATTAATTCAAAGCGGCAGTGGCTTAATGCATAAGGCATCGGGCTTACGATCAAGAATCATTGATTTGAATCCTATCTATTGCACGGCTGACGTGAAAACACGGTAGAGCAACGCATAGGGAATGAACCCATTTTTTCTTACCAAGTCCTATTTTGCCAACTACGTTTTAGAATCCAACGAGGTCTTACGTAATAGGGAATAAACTGTTGCAGCCCTTAATCAAATATAGGTAACGATTAATCGCTGAGTAGACGGTACGTATGTTTAATAGGCTCCGTCTATTCTTTGCCTGTCTTTTCTTCAGCGGGACGCACTAAAGCATAGTAATTGTATCTACATAAATTTTTGAAAGACTTAACCTATCCGCCAGATTTGACTGGTCGTAATCACAACTAGACGGGCAAAAAGGTGTACAACTACCGAGCATGATCGCGTTAGTACCCGTTTTTCATTATATCAATTATGCAAGGCGAAAGTATATAAGTAGACATAGCAATTAGCGCCTTGGGCTTGTGGCTCTGCAGGTCAGTATGGAAACAATGCTGTAGAAACACAGAATACACATTACAGATGTTAAAATAATTAAATATAGCCTTTTTATATTGTTCTAAATCTATGGTCCTGAGATATATTTAAAGGCATTATGGTTTTTTTGAAAAAATATTGATGATGTAAAGTGATAAATTCATATAAATTTTCAGTTAAAATTACAACTACATTTATGAATTAACGTAAAAAATTTACTGTTTTTTTTTATTGTAACTGTTCAAAATGGGTCTCAGCTTAATCGGTAAATTACTCATTTATTTGGAATTCATAGCTCTGTCTATTATCTTGATAATATTTTCTTGTTCGTTTACTTATGTTATATACATCACTATAATTAACATTAGATAGTCACACTATCTAATTATGACTATGCGGAAAGGTGAGTGTTAGACTCGTATTATCAGAGTTTGGCATACCCCAGGTACAGGCAGAATCGCACTACCGTATACCATGTCTGTCAACAGCAGTTCATAAGTCCACCGGCGGCCAGAAGCGGGCGCTTTGGTCACGGTCGCGGTGACTTGTGGTCTCTTACCATTAGCGAGATTCAGAATAGATGCCAAAAGAAAATGAATACACTGAAATGTATCTTGGGTAGCATAAGCTATTTTGAACAGGGTTCTACGGCCAAAAGAAAATGAATACACTGAAATGTATCTTGGGTAGCATAAGCTATTTTGAACAGGGTTCTACGCATAAAAAACCGGAATCATTGTTCCCTAGGATACCCCGTGGTTGCCTGTTGGTGCATTGAAGATGATTAACGGATCGATTTCCCATAGCCTGTTCTCCATTCCTCGGTGGTTAAGTATCTATAGAAGATTGCCTCCGTACTTATTACGTAAGTCCTAAACTTAAAGGCTTCATGTCATTGTGTTAATATTCTTTGTAAAGGCAGTGTCCTGGAACACTAGCCTTCTGATGCACATGGCGTTTGGGCAACAATAATACGCTCGTTTTCGTACCGTGGCTTTCGTGGTTATGACGTGCTTTTAATTTACCACAAGCTGGCCCCGAATTAAAGTAAGTTGCATTGTATCCCATCCGGCCCGGTGACTTGGCCCGGCGCCGGGCCACATGGGAAAAAAAGTTTTATCTGGCCCGGTGATATGTTTACCGGGCCAAATGACTCAAATCAAGTGCCATCGTCCCCGGCAAGGTGAGAAAAGAGGATACGCCTCGTAATTTGTGAAATACTAAATACATGCATCTATGAAAGGGATTGAACTTATAAATCAAACTGCTTAGTATACAATAATCAGTTTTTATTGTGAATGACGCGTATCAACTTGTCATAAATCTCAACCTGAAATAGGATTCTTATAAATAGATATTTTTGAATTTGAACATCATAATCATATTTTTATAATAATAATAATCAACGAAGCCAAAATGCTATGAATCAAACCAAATTAGTAATAAGTACTTATTATAACATAGGTACAAACAGTCTACAATATGATTTTTTATAAACAATCAACAATATACATATATAATGGCCAAAAACAATCTTTTTAATACCTAATAGTCATCTTAATCAACGAGTCAAAATGCTATGAACCAAACCAAATTATTCATAAATACTTATTATAACATACAAACAGTCTTCAATATGGTTTTTTTATAAACAATCAACAATATACATCAAAACTTTGAACATAAAAACAATGTTTTAATGAAGGAAGCCAAAATGCTATGAATCAAACAAAATTAACTACTTATTATAACATGCAAACTGTCTCCAATATGGTTTTTATAAACTAACGCAACGTGCGTTGGTTATCTCTTTCTATTCGTTGTCCCTTTTTTATGATACACGGAGAGCGAGAGGGGCAGAAGGGTGTGCGGGTACTTGCCTGTGACGTCAGTCAGTCGGTTACGGTCAGTCAAGGTTAATGTGCATGTGGTATTTATGAACTGCAACATCTGCAACTTAGTAAGTGAAGTGATATTTGATTTGTTTAACATTTAATTTATCAAAATAATGAGTGGTTAAAAATATTCGTTGATGTGGTGCTACTGATTAAATAACACGTAACGATTTCAGGAGCTATCGTCGACGCAAATCCAAGATGTTCAAATGACATATCGTCTTTAAAATATATAGAAAGAGGTGGCGGCACTGTCCTTCTTCATGCTGGATACCAGTACACATTGAAAGAAAAATACAAGAATGGGACAATGGCATGGGAATGCAAAGAGAAAAAGATGTGGAGGCAAAATAACTTTGAAAGTAAGTACAAAAGTGCATTCATCTTATAATGTCATGCTGACTTATCTGTGATCTAAGTAATAGTAATTAATATCCATCTATCTTTTTTAGGGCAGTGATAAAGTAGGAGAGAAAAATCATGGGTGCATGCCAGATTTTTGCTAAAAATGATATAGACTAGAGTTTAAACAAATGCAAAATTGAATTATCAGCACCTGAATTTCCGACCGTTACTTCGGTATATAATGCTACAGTAGCTTCATACCAAAACTCAGGCCTCGATTTAATAAAACGAATTCCAGAACTACACCAAGTTAAGAGTACGTTATATAGATCGAGAAATGCTTACGTTGGGTTGAAAAAAATTGTCTACAAAAATCTGACCGAAGTGAAGGTACCCGAAAAATATTTAGACTTTTTGATAGCAGACTACTTACACGAAGGAAAGAGAATTTTGATATTTGCCACTCAAAAGGGCAGACAACTTTTGTCTGAGGGTAAGCTTTTCTTTGGAGATGGCACATTCAAGAGTTGCTCAGAGCCTTTTAAACAGCTTTACAGTATACATTGTGCTATTGGTGAAGAAGATACAAATATTGTGCCAGTGGCGTACGCGTTATTAAGTGACAAAAGTACGGACACATATGAGGTTCTTTTTCATTTATTGAAAGCTCAAGTACCAGACTGGATCCCAGAAACGTTTAAAACTGATTTTGAGATGGCCGTCATGAACGCTATTGTATCAGTATTCTCTAATGTAATCACAAAAGGTTGCTACTTCCATTATTCGCAAGCGGTGTGGAAGAAAGGAAAGGAGTTACAACTCACCAAGTTAAAAACAACCCGCAGAGAAGTAGCCCTCAGTGCTGTACCTTCTGCCGCAAAACGAAATTTTTAATGGCTGGTGGTATGTAGCTGCTCAAAGATCCCGATAATAAAAATAGCAAGATATTTCGTGATTACATGTTAAAGCAGCGGTTGCGTGACGAGTTCATAAACGTGTGGTGCGTTTTCGGACAACGCCACCGTACGACAAATGCACTGGAGGCGTGGCACAGCAAGCTTAACAAGACAATTAAAAAAAAAAACAGCCCAATATGATCGAGATGTGAAAAGCGCTTTATACTGACGCCTCTTATTACAAAACAAGATCATTACAAATTGAAAATAAGATACCAAGTACTCGACGCCATTCAAAGGAGGCCATGCTTCGAGAAGACTTTATTTACGAGGCAACCATGGAGCTAGTGATCGGTCAAATAACCATCGGTCATTTTTTAGAAAAAATGCGATAGAGAATTCTGAAATGATTGATTTTATTTAAAATACTTATTCGTAGATGTTATTTTAAAAGAAAGTTTAATAATTGTTATTGATATTGATAAAAAAAAAACCATATTGGAGACTGTTTGTATAAGTAGTTAATTTTGTTTTATTCATAGCATTTTGGCTTCGTTCATTAAAACATTGTTATTATGTTCAAATTTTTGATGTATATTGTTGATTGTTTATAAAAAAAACCATATTAAAGACTGTTTGTATGTTATAATAAGTATTTATTAATAATTTGGTTTGGTTCATAGCATTTTGACTCGTTGATTAAGATGACTATTATTAAAAAGATTGTTTTTGGTCATAATATATGTATATTGTTGATTGTTTATAAAAAATCATATTGTAGACTGTCAATGTTATAATAAGTACTTATTACTAATTTGGTTTGATTCATAGCATTTTGGCTTCGTTGATTATTATTATTATAGAAATATGGTTATTATGTTCAAATTCAAAAATATCTATTTATAAGAATTCTATTTCAGGTTGAGATTTATGACACAAGTTGATACGCGTCATTTACAATCAAAACTGATTATTGTATACTAAGCAGTTTGATTTATAAGTTCAATCCCTTTCATAGATGCATGTATTTAGTATTTCAAAAATTACGAGGCGTATCCTCTTTTCTCACCTTACCGAGGACGATGGCACTTGATTTGTGTCATTTGGCCCGGTAAACATATCTCCGGGCCAGTTAAAACTTTTTTTTTCCGTGTGGCCCGGCGCCGGGCCATGTCACCGGGCCAGATAGGATACACTCTGCGTATGCATGCACAGACATTTGTATGTACCAAACATATTTTATAGTTTATTATATTATTGTAAATTTGCTTACAGTAAACCGTTGGCGTCGATTGGCCCAGAGCACTTAATTGTCTGCACGAGCTTACATTAATATAAGATTCTTCTTGTGTGTATTTAACATAAGCTTTTACTCCAGTCTCAATGCCGTACAATGGAATTAATTTCTGATTGTGAGCTATGTGAAATTTAAGCTGCATTATAATGCGTGTATATCATGTATATATGATCTTACCTTTAGTAAAATTTGTAAGATAAAATATGTTTTTATTTATTTAATCTATAATCACAACACAGCTGTAGACAAGTCTTATTTGTTCTGGAAATGTTTTCAGTGATTATTTCTTCCACGAACCAATCTGCAGGCTCTGAAATGAATTACCTGCTGCGGTGTTTCCGAGAGTTATTTCCTTTATAGCCCTTTTCTGTAAACAAGCTTTAAAAATACCATTATTCTGTAATAAATAATGGTCTTGTTCAGATTTCATTGAATCGAAATCTTTGAAATTTTCAAATGTTTCGATTTTCGATTCAATGAAAAGTGGTTGACATTTACCGGATGGCTCATTAACTTCTTCTTAATTAGAGAAAATAGCAAAAATATTAAATCTCCAAATTTTTCTGATGATCATAACGACATTTCAGGTCTATTGCTCCTACTCTCTTGTGATTACTATGAAATAATTGAGAACCATAATAATCTCGTTCAGGCTGACCGGGGATATCTCTGTTACCGTGTTGAATTGTCTTAGTTCGTCGATCTTTGTGTTGAATAAAACATGGAACGACTCAATCACCTTGAAGATGTTGGCTTCATCTTAATTTGTTATTGGTCTTTACCTGGTTTTCAAGACATAGAAGCCATTTGAAGCAAGTAAGCGTGTTTAACTACATAAGAGAAGCAAAAGCAGCATATAGTGTCGAATGCTTTTTATGTTTTTTTCAATGTTTTTTTTTTTAAAATACGTCTCTAATTATTCAGAGCAGAAAATCTTGGATATATTAATTAATCATTGCAATTTCATAGACCCGTTTCTTGGTCAACGATTTGTTGTATATTCTATTCACATGCCTAAATTACTAATAAATACATTCCTTAATAATTTTTACTATTTCATCTTCCTTTAATTCGGATTATATTTACGGCAGGCAGCTTGTCTCTGCCCCTGGCAACAACAACCATTGACCCAAACACTACAATATAATATACGGATACATTGACCCATGGGCACCGCAAGGATCACTTTCAGAGAGGTGCATCTACATCTACACATTATACAATTGACTGATATAAAATATAAAATTATACAATACTTGTATATTATGTAGATAAATTTAATGTCTAATGCAAATCGCGCGCGTGTTATATTGAATAACTATAGGCTGCCTATAATTTGCTCATAGAGAAAAAAATCTTTTGCATGTATTTTCTTTCCTAACAGGGGGGGGGCAATGCCACCCTGCTGCCGGCGCCGAGAAAAGTTATTTTTAGTAATCTAATCTATCCTACATTTACACGAGCGACACCGCGGGCAAAATCTATTTTTTTTTTATAATCGTATATATTTTACATTTAAACTTTTTTACTTAAGTATGAAATAAAATAAATTACTTATAGAGATTTTAGGACGTCATACAAGTGACAATGACAGATTGTCAGTATTCGTATAGAAATATAATAAAATTAGACAAAACGTTATATTTTGTGATATGTACAATGTATAGTTCATTCCAAAACTTTTTGTGGTATTTAGAGTTCATTGCTTTTGCATGTCTTTTGACAGCGTTTTTCGGTTTATTCATATACATTGCAAGTATAAACTACGTTAAATATAACCCTAGTTTCGACTACACAAGGAAGTAAGTGTTAGCATAATAATATAAGCATGTAAATTTGTATAACCCGGCGAAGGCAGTAGGCATATATTTTAGAAACACATGTATTTAAATAAGGGGTATGGAAGCACATTTGACAATCTCCACTTTTGTCTCTAAAAGATACACATTTTTCTTGTACTCTTTGTTTTGTTATTCAGTAGGATAGAGTTATAAGAAGATACAAAGATAGTTTTAACCAGATACACATGGAGGTTTATGGTTTGACACAGTTAGAAATTTAGAGACAGCTATATTTGTTTCCATCAAGTGGAAATTGCTTTGTTTATAATAATCATATATGGATTTCGTATTGCTCGATTTGCCCTCAAATGGATATTGTTGATTTGGTTTGCATTAAAGAAATTTAATTAGAATAGTTAACAAAATATTTATTATTATCTTTAATGAGATCTGTTCTTGCTTATGAAATATTTTTGTGACATAGTTGAATCAAGCTCTTGTGATCCCGAGGATCGTTAGGAAAGGCTTTTGGCAAACAGGCATTAAAAGCTTAGTATAAATACTAACACGTTTTTGCTTGGATCATATTTACTGCTCTGCTGCATTTTGTGGCTCTTCTTCTTTGTATTGGTGATGTAATATTTGAGAATATTTGCACGTACATTTTTCACATGAAACAAATCGTGAATGTTTTGTATGTCCCGCTGATTTAATGATTTTTATTAGTAAGCTGTAGTATTATGGCCACAAACTAGGTTTTGCGGTTGTTTTAGTGAGTATCTGCAAACAAATAAAAACAATTTTAAACGTATGTAAGTAATAGTCGTAAAAATAACTTGCAAAACCGCTTACTCCAAATCTTCAAGAAGCTTGATTCAATATCATACCTATTTTCTTTATTTTCCTTTTCCACATACTGGGGTCTCTTAGCTTCTTCCTAGCTTGATTCGAACTCAAGTCGAACAGACTGAACTTAGCAAATTATGCCGTGTTCAGACCGTTTTTATTTCGAATTTTTGAACCTGTCGGAACAAAAATGACAATCGCCAATGGACGTAGATATCTTGGTTTTATTGAGTCATTTATAATTGATTGTAAACGGTTAGAGTTAGCGCCACACCATAAGCATGGTTAACGTGTATTCGGATTTTAAAATAATACTTTTAAAAAGCGTGGGGTGCTGTCTAACATATTTTGATAACCCCCACCCCACGCATTTTTACATTAAAATTATTAAATTATTTTCTACTTTTAAAGCGTTTTTTAGTTTTCTTTTAATATTATTTATTCTAATTTAATAATATATATATATATAATAAGGGGTGAAAATCACGTTCAAAGATTCCATTATATAGATTGATAGATACATAGATACTTGCCAAGCTAATAAAAGCGTGTTAAAAAGGTTAATTGCTGTGCTGTCTGAGCAATGATCTTTTGCGACAGAATTTTGCCCTAATCAGGCTGCTAAAGTCTAAGTTAAGGATCCTAGGATTAAATGTAGATAGATCCGCTGCTGCCTATCTTTTATAAAAAGTAAATACTTCAAACAAATTACACTAATTTTAAATTTTGTATTGTTTTAATATTATTTCGAGTTTAAGCAAAAGAGTTATAGTTTACTATTAGCAAGGTTTCTAGTATCTAGGTCGACAAGATATGCGTGAGTTTTATTTTCGATGACAGAGTGTGAACTTTCGTTGAGGTTAAACTCTGATACTACGGATCTTAGACAATCATTTGCTTCTGTAGATACGTAGTTCCCAGAAGAACAAAAGTTTACATTAACATAACCTGGATATATTGATAATGTGATAACCTTATGTTTAGGGTATCAGCAGTTACATAAACATAATGCGATGTGTTTATAAAACATAATATACGTGTTCAATGAAGCGTTGATGTTTTCGAATTATGATGTCATAGCTTATTGTTTTTGAGAATACTGACGTTTAAACGGACGTTAAATAAGTCATCATGATATCTTCATAATTGACGTCAATTTATGTTATTAATAAGTACCTATTAGCAGCGTTTTTCTAAAACAAATATGACAAACTTGCCTCATGGTACCTAGCTAGTGAATACCATTTTCTATGGTTGTTTGTTAGACCACTCGTACATCTTACGAAATATGATATAAAAGGGGTATGAAAAGAAATGAATGATATTCGAATTTCTTAATCATCAGGCAAAATGCTGCAACAGTGTTACTATTCTAGTGCTGGTTTTTTATATGAAGCTCGAGGCGAGTCGGCTTATTCGTACCGTTGCTAAATAATCGGTAAAGACAGGTGTTCCAACCCGTATTTTTTATACAAAATACTTATTTATAATACTTGTATCGTAGAGGACCAAACAAACATTCAAAATAACGAATACAAGGAACACTTAAGATTCGAAACAAGCACTTCACATATTTTTTTTATACCGTTTGGGTCTTATTCATTACAATCGGCGCGGTAGTTTTATGTGTCATGTAAAAGGGGGCGAGTCTATTGCCGTCTGTCAGACATGGTTCCAAATTGACATAAATATACCGAAACAGTTAAAATAGACATACAACCTTTCTTGCTTATTGGATACCTTACATTCAAGTACAACAAAAGAATATATAATGTATCTAAAGCCCGGTAGCAATCCTTGCGGTTTACAAGAGTGAGATGCCAACCTAAAAGCTAACAATTTTTTTAAAGATACACATATATTGTGTGTCTCTCGTCTATGTTATTACTGGCTCCATAATAATATTAACATAGCAACAGGCGCTGGTTTATAGACGAAACAATTTGGCAGCAGTATTTCGAGGTTCAAACGTGCATAGGTACCTAATTATGCAAATATAATAATAACAATGCCCGGAGCAGATATGTATATTGTAGAATACCAAATGATACCAAACTCCTCAACAATATAGATAATTGTTTTGTTCGACCTTGTTCATTTTGCTATTGTGACGTCCTACTGTCATACATCATAAGATAATCAATGTCTATGTCATAGGTATTTGTATATTAATCTCATTCGTGCAACTCATTATAATCTATACCTACCTACTTATAAAAAATTGTAACTGGTCGAAGTTTGTATATGTAGGATAGGTATTATTTAAGAAAATAATGTGATTAACGCGAAAATGTGCTACAAGCTAAATAAGCTAAAACAATTATTTATTTTTTTGTATTTCTGTCAGTCCGTATTTTTGTGCGCGTTTTGCGTAAAATCTACTGAACGAAATTGAATGCGGTATTTATAGTTGTATTGCTAGTAGTCTAATTTAAAATCTAGTATATTATGTTTCAGCTTAATATGCCACCTATAAATGAGTATTAATAATAAGCAATGTTTGATATGCCGCCATCTAAAACCCGTAACATCAACAAATAGTTGGAGGGTCGGAGAGCGAGAGACATAAGCCATTTTTACCTTAATCAATAAGATAAAAATGGCTTATGTCTCTCGCTCTCCGACGGCTTATTCCTCCTGGAGACACTATAAATATGTATATAAAAAAATGTATTAGTTATTCTGAGCATACGAAGGCGCAGGCAAAACAAAGATTGTTTAAAAATAAAATTTCCCTTTGTAATGCTCTTAGAGGCATACTTGGGGCCCACATGATACTAGGCTTGCAACATTACAATTATTATGTCTCGCACGTCGTCGCCGTAGCAACCCTTCGTGGTCACCAGGAAACCTACCGGGGAAAATGATAATGAATAGTGTACTCACTGATCCTTGGATTCTAAGTCTGTCATCCTCAAGGTAAACAATTATAGTAGGTATTTGAAATCAAGTAGAGTAATAGAGCTAGACTGTGACTGCATTAAACTTTATGAAACAGGTAACTCCATCTAGTAATATAAGCTGGAACTATTTTAATAACTTGATTATCTGGAAGGGCTCGTGAAATAAATTTGGGCGTAAGTTTGTGGCTGATCAAAGTCTTGAATTCGATTCCGTAGTCGGATAATTTGTTATTCGGTTTTACTGTTTAGAAATTTTCGGTAGCCGCACGAAGTTTTCAAAATTGCTCAGTAGATGGCAATAGAATCGTTTACTACGTCTGATTTAAAAAGTAGCTTATAAAATTATGCTGATAAAACACAACTTCAGAAATATTTTGGCATGAGCTGGTAGGCTATCAAAAAACTAGAGGACTAAATATGCCTTCAGAACGACACAGCAACATACAATGACATCCATCGTCGCGCGTCATTATAAAATCTAGTCACCTGTGACATCCTTAGTATAATTAACTATTATAGGTATCAAAGATTTTAAACATAGATGTTTCGCCACCGTAGTCACATCGCATGAAAAAGTGTTGTTGTTGTTTAGTTACAATTTAGATTTCTTGGAATTGTGTGTCAAAGGACAATAAAAAAGGTGACCGATCTATATTTAAACGAAATATCTATGATTAATTTTTTTGTATGTTACCACTTACTACATTCTTTTGCAACCAGCTTGACGGTTTAGTCGTGAAAAGGTAAATAACAAAATATAGACAAGAGAGTTATTTTCGTACCTATACCTACATAATATTAACCGGTCGTATACCGCCGGCTCGCATACCAGCCGGCAGATTTGTACCCGTCGTAGGCCGGTGGCTCGCATGCGAGCCACCAAATTGGTTTTACGTTAGCTTAAGCTAAAGCGAAGGCGGCGCGCGGCGTTTTGGCGCCAATTTGGTGGCTCGCATGCGAGCCACCGGCCTACGACGGGTACAAATCTGCCGGCTGGTATGCGAGCCGGCGGTATACGACCGGTTAATATATATACTACCGTTTACTCGCGGGCTATTTCTGAGTGTATTATTTTGGGCACAAGTTGCCTAAGGCATTTTTCTACGCATAAACTATACTTATGCACAAAATCATACTGATAAGTTGCTTCGTTGTGGAGTGTAAATGTAGGGCAAACCAGGATACATAGTTTACCATATTATACTAGCTTTTAACTACTGTTCGCTGCCGTGGCTATAAAGGTTTTACCGCAATACTACCTAATATAGTCGCACACCTATATTCCTGAAGAGATTTATAAATAGTCCATCGAATCTCACGCCTGCCCGAAAAATAAGCAGAGGTGCATACGAGTACCTATGCTAGCTATGGTTTTAGGTCTTACGTAATCGATAATGCCGTCTACGTTACATAGTTGCAGACTGCAACTGAGATTTTTTTTATAGAAAATCTTAATCGCGCTTTCGAATCGATCCCGAAATCTAATGCGTCACCTAACTTCTCTGAGCTGTTGAGTTCTCCATAATGTTTTCGAAGACGTGTGAAGTCAACCAACCCGTACCTACTAGGCCATAGCGGTAAACTATTTAGCCTTACCCCTTTTAAAACTGAGAATACGCCCGTGCCCAGCAGTGGAACTGTTTGTAAACAGGGCTGATATTATGTATATACCTAATACCATATTTTTTCTTTTCTTAAAGGACCTTAAACTTACGTCGAAGTATTATCTGTACAGGTTGTAGTACCAATTCAAGGTTATTGTTCATTTCTCTTGGCACGGCTATTAGCTGCGGTTTTGCATATTTATTTCACATGGTGGCTATGCAGACCACAGGATGGTATTTGTTTACCGTGTACAACATGCTACTGAGATTAAAAAGAGTATGATGTTCAAAACTTTTTAGTTATGCGGCAGAGCCTGACTTTTTTCTGGGGAACTATAGAACATAGTTGATAAAGCATTCAATCGCAATTTTGTTTTATTAAAGTTAATTTACGGTCATCTTTAACGCTTGTACACCCGTGTATGTACACCCGGTTAGTTTAAACAATACATTTTTTACATTTGTTAAAGCATTTGTTACTCAGTGGTTCAACTGCGTACTTCTTTTAAGAGTTTATCGACAGAAACAAATAGTTGAAGTCATAGAAGCTGATTAATAATTTAATTATATTAATAATTGAATCATTGTATTTAAAGAAACATAAAAAAATTATACACGAAAAAGAAAATGAAAATAAAAGGCACATAATGTAGTAAATCGTTGGTTTAGGTAGCGCCATAAAATTCCTCACTGTCAACGAAAAAAACGTGCCCAGAAGACTAGCAGCATTGCTACGTTGAATGTCAATACTGATTCTTTGGGCCAAGAAAAGTCCAGTCTTATGATCTCGTAGTTAGGTTTATGAATAAAGAAGAAGCTGACTAAAATATATACACCTATAAATGTTGCCTTATGCATGCTTTAATATAATTTATGTATAACTGATCGATTGCATACATACATAGTACATACATAGTACGTACATAGTACACACACTCAATTAAAACTTCAAAATTTCCTAATGAGTGGAAGCTAGCTCATGTTATGCCTGTCTTCAAGAAAGGAGAGAGAGACAATGTAATGAACTATCGACCTATATCTATCTTGTCGGTATTCTCAAAAGCCTTTGAGTAACTTCTATGTCCTATTTTAACATCTTACCTTAAAACAGAGATAGTCCCGGAACAGCATGGTTTTTGCGCTCACAAATCTATTTCAACCAACTTAGTTCTTTATGTGAACGACCTTGCCAAATTGGTGGACTCACGCAAGCAAGTCAACTCTATCTATACCGACTTCAGCAGTGCGTTCGACAAAGTAGATCATAAAATATTGTTGCAAAAACTTTCTAACTTTGGCATATTTGGCAAACATTTACTGTGGTTTAAATCTTATTTGATCAAAAGAAAACAAAGAGTTGTCATTAAGGGTCACCAGTCTTCACTTTATTGCTCAACATCAGGGGTCCCACAAGGCTCTCATTTGGGTCCCATACTTTTTATTGTATTTGTAAATGACATCGTAAGTAGCATCAAACATAGTACCTGTAGCATTTTTGCAGATGATCTGAAATTATATAAGGCGATTGACTCGACCGCAGATATTGTCCTACTCCAAGATGATCTAAACTCAGTACATCAATGGTGTACTGAAAATCATATGTCCCTTAATGCTGCTAAATGTTATCAGGTAACATTTACAAAAAAAGATATTGCGCTTAATTCGTTATACTCGCTTAAAGGAAGCTCACTACAGAAAGTTGACTCAATCCGTAACTTAGGGGTTGTGCTTGATAGTAAGCTTACCTTTATACCACATATTAACACAATTGTTGCCAAGGCAGCTAAAACACTAGGGTTTTTAAAAAGGACCTGCTATGATTTTAAAACCATTCAAGCCTTAACAGTGCTCTATAATGCACTTGTTCGTAGTCCCTTGGAATACGCATCGCTTGTGTGGAATCCCACGTGAATCGTATAGAACGTATCCAAGGAAGTTTTACACGCTATCTACGATACAAATGTAAGGGTTGCTCTCTCGATGCTGATTACTCAGGAAGGCTCGCTCATTACAATATGATATCTCTAGAAAATCGTACACGATTTGACGTTACTTTTCAAAATTGTCAACGGAACTATACAAATCCCAATGCTTCTCAAAACAGTTAACATTTCTGTACCACGTCACTGCCTATCCAGGAACGCCCGCGAGCTAAATGTGTTCGCCCTAAGCACATCCAGATCTAATCTCGGCCGCTCAGCGCTTATGAACCGGTTGATGAGGACGTACCATGAGTACCAAACACGCTTCAATAGTATTGACATCTACGCTAACTCTCTGTCACAATTTCGAAAAGTACTGTTCATCAGGAACTAATTGAATTGGCCTTTTATTTTATTTTATTTTGTTGTTTAATATGTTTGATATTTTTAAGTTGATATTTTTAATTTATTATTCTTGACTTGGAATTGATTTATTATTGTGTAATTAATAACTATTAATGATGTATCTAGTTTAATTTTTATTTTCATTATAAATGGTTATTAGTTAATATGATTTAATTTTAGATTTAATTAATGCTTAATTTTACAAAATTTTACTTTTTTAATTTAATTAATTGTGATTGAATTTTATCTAGTTTAATCTTATTGTAATTAATTTGGTTTATTTTAATCTTGTATATATACGACCTTGAATTTGTAAGTGCTGTGCACACCTGTAAGTGGCAAATTCGCTCTGTATAATTATGTTTAACATTAAATTATGTTAGAGTGTATTAGTGAATAAGTCGTTGGAGTGCCATAATTAAATAAATAAATATATAAATAGTCTCAAGCTTGTGTATTTTTATTATGTGTATTACTCCCACATTTTATAGGTTGCAAAATAACACATCTAATAGGCAGCGTGCTTATTGGTCATTTCCAGGCGCATTTACAGATTTCTTACTATTATTTAAATTTTTCTTACAGAGAACCAAATAACGCTTTATCTCACTCGGGTGTCAGATACAGGAACTGACGATCCGAAGCAAACAATGTATTTAATTATATATTACAGGTATATGGCGGACGGCACATGGTTACTGCAAGCATAACGTAGTCAATGTTACGATATAGCATTTATGCCATAAGGAAGAGGCTAAGCAGAACACAGGCTAAAATAACCTGGACATATGCAGCAGTAAGATATGTTATATAATTTAAGGCTTAAAATTGCCTGACGTACCTCACAGTCAGCTATTACTATATACAATAGAAGGTTTACGTCGTGCCTTGCCTATCCTAAAATCTATTGCAGTTACATGTTATAACATAATATTACAAAGTAATAGTGGCTTCTGTTTACAGCTGTGGATCATGAGGCCCTAGCCTTAGCAAAAACTTATTTGATATTTCTATTAACAAATTGTTAGTGGCAGCCCGGAGTTCAGAAGTAGGCGGTGTTTTTGCCATGCCTCGGAAAGTATGTAAACTACACCATTGGGCATTATAATATCTCTGGCGTGTCTAATGTAAGATTACTGCTACGACGGAAATTAGACGTGAATGTGATTATTAATACACAGCACAAATAAATGAATGACACTTGATAGTTAGGTTAAACTCGTTAGGAATAAAATCTGCTAAAACTTATAAATATTTCGTTTTCAGGGTGATAACAATGCAGCATCAACAACAGCAGACTCCCAAAAGGCTCCCCATAGATACCAAACCAGTGTGTTACGATCCAGGCTGCATCTGGTTCTGTAGCTTAATGGGAAGCATCGTTACTATAGCTCTGTGCTACTACTTAGCCTATACACTTATATCGGAAACTAAGCTGAAGTTTGGTTTGTTCATACCTTGATATGCTTTTGAAGAGAGAAATTTTTACTATTATTTTATCAAGAATAAGATAAACAATGGAGGTTTTGAATAAATCATAAAGAGTCGGTTTGCTGCTGCTTTAAAGCAGATTTAGCCCATATGTGGTGAATTGAACACAATAAGCCTACATTTATGTACCTATTTTAAATGTTAATTGCTTAATGCTAATAAATTACCAATAACGTGAAGCACGCTCATATATTTTCGTGTAAGAATATAAAATGCGATCTACGAAAAAAGAAAGTTACTGTAATATTCCTCTATTGCCCGAACTCTTTTTCAAGTTGTTCTAATACGCCCTGTAGCGTGTAAGTAATAAAAAAAGGAAGAATTCTGACGACGATGTTGCTTTATACGATTCTTATGAGTAAGCAAAATGAAAATTAGACATTGATTTAAACAAAGAAATTATTGTTTGTACATTAAACTAGGGACTGTTGTGCACAATTTATCTCATTAAATTATATTATGGGACCTAAATCGATGCTTGTGGCTTAACTGGAATATGAGTGGACAGTTTATTTATGGGTAAAATCGAACATGAATGTTAAATTGGATACAATAATTATTGATAACTTTACTAGGCAAGTGAAATGTAATCTTAGTTTTTTGAAGTAGAGTATAAAATAGTGCTAAATAAATATAGTAAAATCATAATTTATCCTCTTACTTAAATTCGCTCGCCACTTTTTGCTTTGAGTCATAGTACAAATAGACACAATAGCAGTTTCTCGTCTGGTGTCGGCACAGATCATTTAACAAACAAAACGAACTAAGCTAATATTATTGTAATTGAAACTAATGGAGTCGAAATGAAAGTGAATCGATTTTTGAATGGGCGATCAGTGGTGATAACATCTTGGCTGACAGACGTTATCGCTTAGATCGTGATGAGAAGTGTTGATCTGTACCTAATTCGTGCCGTGATTACTAAATACACGTCTGTTAATGAGAACACTATTTAGGTCGCAAGGTAACTTATTAGCAATGTCGTTTGGAATCTATTTGAAGATAGAACCTACTTTAGTATCCGTTTAGATGTCAACTATATGTTTTTTGTATGTTTAGCTTATGTTATTCAGGTAAGTGGGCCTACAAAGTTAGTGTTAAAAGAAAAAGTAGAGAAGACATGCCAAGATTTATTCTACATTGTATACATAAAAATGTGTACGCTGTAAGTGTTTGGTTTTCTAGACGCCGCGCGCTGCGGGGTGAAACGATATTGGAGATGTGACATTAATAATTATTATTTCCTTGCAGTAGCAGTACCGGTTTATCCTCACTATTGAATGAAAGTGTGTCTATAAGTAAAGATGCGCTTTTTGACAACCTGACTCGAATTTCTCCTAAAATATAGATGACGCTGGGTCGTAATTTTTTTTATTAGTTTGGCACGAAGCTTGGACCGCAAATATATATACATACAAACAAAGATACACACCTGTACATCCACACCATGGATTTCCACTCGTGACGGTTTTGGCATAATACATATCTTTTGCTCCTTAGGTTTATGGCAATCTTCAGTAGCAACTTTAACGCAATCTGGCAATATTCTCGAGCGACTTGGATACGTCTGTTCTCTATTAAGTGTGTCTAAAACATAGAGGAAGAAATTGTTTATGCCACTATGTTCACCTGGGTGATATGGTTCAGAGGTAATATGAATACACCAAAAAATTCACATTCCTGGCTCAGGTGGCAAAACTTATCCCTTTAGGTATAGTATTTCAAGGATATGCAAGTACAAGCCTATACAAATACGTATCAACAAAACTTTTTGACTAGAACTGTACATGAAAATAATATTACGAAAGCATATTTGCAAATGTATGTAAAACTTTCTCACCACACGCACTTTGTATATAACAGTACACACTATAATCAAATTCATAATATCGCATAATTTGGTATCAAATAATTTGCTACAGCAAAAGCGGAAGAAATTAAACTAACTAATGCAAAGCGTACACGAACTAAGTGTTTCGGTTTTTTGCGAGTGCTCACTTGATTGAATGATTGATGATTGAATCATGTTACGAATAACATTAAAATTTGTTAGTTTGTTTACATTTCGGAGAATAGGTGAAATGAGGATGGAGTTTCAGGTACTGAATGGTACTAAACCTATATTTCCACACCACTTGACACTGCAGCATAATTGTTCCAGGGAATTTAATCTGACTTGGATTTTCTAGAAACGTTGTTGTCGTTATCTTGTTGTCTTTCAGCGATCATTATTTCCATGCAGTGTTTGTAAGCGGTTCAACTTGTTCTTCTATAAAAGAGGTCAAATTGCAATAGCTGCTTAGAGATCTGTAGTTTAGAATTTAAGATCATGAGCGATGATTTTGTTTGTAAGTGTCGGAAGCTAATCAACAACCAACCGCTAAAATCCCTGTCAATAAAATATTGTTTATTACTTTATTTTATTATAGGGAGAACAGCTTAGTTTCAGTAGCTCAAACAATACCAACCAGGAAAATAAATATATGATTCAAGCGCACAAAGTCGCGGTTACAGCTAATATTTTTATAGATGGTAGAATAGTGGCAAAGCGGCATAATAAACGTAGCCAGATTGGTTCATTCATTGGTTCATTGTTCACTACATAAGTTTTCATTGAAAAAGCTTAACATGACGATTTTAATGCGAGTATTGAAGATTAGATTCCCGTACTTAACATCGTATATCCTTATATTATTATATAAGTACATATCGCACTCTTAATAAAACAGTAACTTGACTCAAAATTTGGAAGTAAGGTAATTTGAACTCTGATTGCGTGACTATAATTCTAACATTACATTTGTGTTAAGTAATGACAATAGAGTTTAAATTTGTTTAATCCGATAATCTCAGATAGGTCTCTGTTTTATTAAGAGTGCGATATGTCTAGTGTTTTTTGTGTCGGTCGTTTCAATGTCTTAAGTTTGGCACTTTAAAGTAATCTACATAATAATTTTTCTTTTGATGTACCTACTTAAGTAATCTCCATTTTTATTAGTATTATAGATATATTTTTACTCCTTCACCACCTGTTTGAACTTGTTGGTTCACCTCAGTTTTTTAAGGATTACAATATCCGGACTAACTGTTTGGTTATAAAATATTCCTTGTTTTAGAAGCTTGTTTGCTTCTGAATAGAGTAGCTTTATTTACTTAAAAGAAGCAACGTCGTTAAAAAGGGTTGAAAGGGAAGTGATAACCCATCGCTAATTGATAAACAAAACTAGTCTTTTGCGATTTCTGTATTATTTGTTAATTGCTCTTTTAACCTATGGCCTTGTTTCAACGGGTGAGATTTGAACCAGTATTTATTTGCCAACTGCATTATTCATGTAAGATGGAGAGATAATGATTTCTGCACGGATGGCCATATAGCTATGGTTTAAGTGGTCGCCTCGTTACTACCATTGCGCCGAATGTTGTGGGTTCGAAGCCCACACGGTATAAAGTTTGGTGTCACACACATCCTCAAATTATTGATCCCAGTCTGAATGTTCTTTGTGTCCGTTGTTAGAGGAAGGAGTCTTTAAAAATAAAAATATTATTTACACCGAGTACCTATTCCTTTCGTTGATTTTGAAGTTTACAACACAATAACATCGATGATTCATTTGAAAACATAAAAATATGTTTGATATGCTAAAGCAATTATATGACAGTATCCAGAAAGAATTACACATTTTTGCGATCGCTTTGACTGTCCCCACCATGCACTTTGCACATAGCCAATAGTAATATAATACTTATATATACACATACACATAAATACAATAGGCCCGAAGGGTCCTCTTAAGTTATTTATTTGACAGCTATATTTTACATGCTAACTTTATTTTTGTCGTAACTCAAGTTTATTTAAATATAACGAAGATTTGTTATTTAAATGTTTTATGATATATGTTTGTTGTTTGTGACTTATATTATCCTTTTAATAAAAGGGCTCTTTAAATATTTTTGTAGTACCTTTATCATCATAGGTCATATTGATGGCTTGCACACTGAGAACGTGCGATAATTAGGTAGGTAAGTTAAATACGTTAACATAATATATTGCCCCCTTGTTGTGGATGTCGTATTGCCCCGCCTGCGCATCGCAGCGCCGTGAGTTGATCGCGGCAGTCGGTATGGTTGCTCTCTCGCGCCCGGCCGTGGTTCAATCTATGGTCCGGAGCGAGAGGTCGTGGAACGCCGTCGCCTCCTTCTGTGAGGAAGTCATGTCCATCAAGGAGGCGGCGGAGCGGGAGAGGGAGCGCTTAAATCCTCTCCCCAACCGCAGAACCGGGCGCCGGAGGGCGCGAGATGACCTCCAGCGACCCTGAGGTTTGACGTGGGGGTGGTGGGCTGCCTGGGCCTGCTCGCCACCCGATCAGCACCAGATCCGAGAGGAGGCGTGCGTGTTCCCACGCGCGCCTCTGAGTCGTGTTTTTGTCCTCCTACAAGGGACAGTAGAGGGTCTTTTTATGTAGTGGCCTGCCGTTTCACACGGCGGGCCGAAGCCTGGGCGGGGTTGCGATTGCATGTGAAAGCGATTCGCGCGGCCTCGCCGTCTATGGTTATGTCGAGGAACACCGTAGTAGGTTTACTCGATATTACCGGGGTATCTTTTCCCTGGTGAGCCCGACATAATCTCTCCGTCGCCCCGAGGAGAGGTATGCGTCAAAGCACGCCCCAAAGTAAAAAAAAAAGCTTTATCCCATGTGAGGATCGAATCCATAACACTTGGTGCAATGGCAGGAGCAAGGCGACCATTTAAAGTTCTACCCCATCCGTGCAGTCAAGTGTTAGACTTGTGAAGTATTTCGGGCGAAAATAACGTAATGTTTATATTAGACGTCAAATGAAGGATTCTGCAGAAAAGGCTTTTGTTATATACGCGCGTTGCCAAGTTATTTATTATTGAAATTGAAGATCATGATATATGTTGGTGTACTGGCTATGGTTAAAAGCACGCTTATACCTACTAGCATGCTCGTGTTGATACCCGTTAGTAGTTACATAATACAAAAAGTATGGTTAAAATATATTCTTGTGTTCTTGGCTGTGACAAAACGTTTAATCTTTTATTTACTTAAGTTATATTTAAAGGTATAAATTATTTCATGTAATAATATATTTAATTTTTCTTCATATTGACTATTTGAGTATGGTTGGCAACCCTAGTTTTGGTAAAATGCTTCTTTAGTGTGTGATTTCAGATATGTACTGAAGGTATTTATATTAATTTTTGTTACTATAGTAGCCACATTGACTGCGCATAGCGCGCCTGATGCAACCACAGTGAAGGCCGCGGGCGGGAAAACGGGGAACTACCGTCCGCACGCCATAGAGTCGGAGTGATGCCCTCTATCGTGCCGGGGTGTCACCCAGGAGTCGTCGTCCGTAGGCGTTTCTTGCTTGCATTGTACATTGCTAGGTGGGTCATTGATGTAATTTCAGTTCCAGCGATCCACACACCATTCAAAGCAGCGAGTTGGCACACCGTGGTAGGTATAGTCTGTAGTACACGGGACATTCCATCTTTTCCCGGATGAGCCCGACATAACCTTTAACCCCCTTTTCAGCGGAGAGAAAATCGTAAAGGCAATCCCCCACGTTAAAAAAAAAGTGTCCTCATCGACTAAAAGGCAGACCCTTCCTCTACATTACTACTTAATTTTATGATTTAGCGTTCTCACTCACCAACCTTCCGGTATATAGTGAGAGCCGCTGTACCTTCCAGTGCCCGAAAGCACCTTGAGAGACCAGTTATAGACAAGTTGACAACCTTGTCCCCAATCCAAAATCCCAAATCCTGAGTGGTTCCGGTTCTCGTAAGCGAGCTACCTCGTGCCCAAGTGGCACTACCTATTGTCCAAATAGGTGCTGGAGCAATAAAGCCGCTCACCACTTGCGAACTCTGAGAGTTGCTAATGATGTCCTCGCTGAGGCTGACGGAGAAGCCGCCGCTCATATTTCCAGTATGGTGCCGGAGCTGTAAGGCACGCTCACTTCCCGACTTACATCCATACGTCTGTCCTTTCTGGCCTACAAGCCGGGTATTGCCCGAGTCTCCTAGCTATGACTCTTACTTGCTGAGCAAGCAAGTGTCTGAGATGCGGTGTGGCAGTGAAACCACACTGCCACTTCGCTAAAGACAACTCCGTGCCTCGCGCGACCGACTGGTTCGCATTAGCCGCGCATGATTCCGACGCTCGAACGCCACATGCTTGCCGAGCAACAAGCATGCCGTCCTCTGCGGCTACCCACATAGCCACTACGAGTCCAACCTCAATGTCAGAAAGTTGTACCTGTTAGATTTCATCTTTATACATGATTCTTCTTTACGTGTGTATGTCACTAAAGTACTCAAGTAATATTAAAAGGCTGGACTAATTTTGATGATATTTTTGTGTGTGTTTGAGAGGATTCCTGGATGGATAAGATTCATAATTGTAAATGCACGGTGGTGCTGTTATCGGCTCTAGATTTAATTTTTTGGGTTGAACAACGTTTGTCAGAGTCGCTAGTATTACACAAAATATGATGTGCTGGCTAATACGATTTTTCAGACCGGAAACATTTGTGTAATCTATTGATAGTTAGTGTCGAATCTGGGAAGTATTTCTGTACGGTTTTCGAATCTGCAAGCAGTATTGCTATGATATGTAGTGCAGGAGTTCAAAAATACATACCGCTGTCTTGGAGTCGTATTCTATTTCGTATTCTAAAAGACATACAAGTATAAATATGCTTTTTAACAACTTATGAGTATGAGCATCCAGACATTTGATAGCTTTTTCACAATGACTAGCGTATATTGATATTTTCTTATGATTGTACAATGTTTAAGCACTAAAAAAAATAGCAGCGATAGCCTAGAGCGAAACCGTTGGCCTGGCACGCAGAGGTCTCGTGTTCGAACCCAAGGCGCGCATCTCTGACTTTTCGAAGTTATATGCGTATTAAATAGTTAATTATCGCTTGCTTTAACAGCGAAGGAAAACATCGTGAGGAAACCTGCATGTCTGAGAGTTCTCCATAATGTTCTCGAAGATATGTGGAGTCTGCCAACCCGCACTAGGCCAGCGTGGTGGACTATGGCCTAACCCTTCTCACACGGAGAAGAGGCCCGTGCTCAGCAGTGGGACAGTTAAATACAGGGCTGATATTATTATTATTATAAGCACTAAATGGACTTACGAAATTATCCGAAAAAATACACAACATTTCCGGATATTACACTTTTCTTGAATTTTATTGCAAGATCTTTTACAACAATATGGTACCAACCATCAATGTATTTAAAAACTTGATTCAGTTCAACAAGTAGCAAGATTGTTTAAGCAATATATAGCCTACTGCCCTTTATTCCTTGCAAAGTTTTAAGGCATATTAGAAGGTATTTCACAAATTTATTTATCTAATCTAAAATAACTGTATCAACTGTAATAGGTGCCCAAAAGAATAATTCATTTGCATAACATCGCCCATATTGCCTACATATGCCTAGATTCAGCTTTCTACCAAATTTTCGCTTATTTTCATTTGCAAACTCTCTAAAGTTGAATCATTTGTTTGCAAAAAATATATTATTTAAATATCATATTCAAATGCTAAACATTTCTGAGAATCATGCTCGTCATGCCCAGTGGTCCAATAAAATGTGGTATGCTACATTAAGTGCGTATTTATTTTAGAGTTATTAATAGTACAGTCATTTGGTCCAAATAATATAATAATAATATAATATCCAAATAAAATCCAAATAAAGGTGTTACCTGGAAAGACTTCCAGGAGTCTTGTAAATTTGTTTTTTTATAGATTTCGATTTTCTCTATTCGAATGTCAATTTTGCCACCTCGTACCTTTGCCACTCACACCGCCATATTGGAAAAATGGCGCCTGATAGCAGTTTTTTGACAATATCTCCTTTCCAACTCATTTTACAATAAAATTGTCTTATACAAAATTAAACTAGAGAAAAATTCCTACAATTTGATTGCAACATTGTTTTTGTAAAATCTATAGTTTTGGCGTACGATCGCCGTAAACTTTTATTCATCTACACCAACTGGTGTTTTTAGTATATTTACGTATAACTATACTACTTATGCCTAGTGCCGCCAAATTGTGAGTACAAATTTATGATTTCGATATGCAATTGTGAGTGCATAATAGCTGAAACTTCGAACAGCATTGCTTCGGTGCATGAAGAGCAAAATCCTAAACATGATAATGCATCTATTAATCGCCGAGATCCATACTTTTGAAACTAAAACACGGCCACTTCGACCTGTAATGAAGATACGAAAGATTTCGGCCTTGCCGCGGACATTATAGAATGTGCGAGAACAATGCTTTTTCTTCAATTTCTCGAGAGACGCACGCAGATTTCGATGACGGCGACCTCAAAAATTAAGGGTCTTTTACTTTATGAGCCCTAATATGGCTTGCTAGACCGAACTTATATATGACGGCGACGGCGACGGTAACAGGTGGCGAAATTAAAATTCGGAAAGAGCATATCGAAATCTATAAAACTACCAATTTTAAAAACTCCCGGAAATCTTTCCAGGTAAAACTACCAAATGACTGTACTATAAGTAGAGTTATAGTTTTATAAAGGGCCTAACAAAATATAACAGGATCCTTGGATATCAATGTTTGTAATAGAAATCTAGGAATTAATATTATAAAGCTGAAAAGTTTGTTTGTTTGTTTGGTTGAACGAGCTAATCTCAGGCACTAATGGTTCGAATTAAAAAAATCTTTTAGCCTTGGATAGTTCATTTATCGAGAAAGGCTATAGGCATGCTACATCACGTTACGAACAATAAGAGCGGAGCTCCAATTAAAAATGTTGCAAAAGCGGATAAAATTCTTTTACCTGAAGCAGACGAAGTTGCGCGGGTCAGCTAATAGGTAATTGAATATAAAAATACCATGGAAACTAAGTTATTAAAAGTTAATCGTTTAATGAGTTGCCTATATAACCTGACTGTTCTATGCATCAGTACCGTATTATATTTCAAGATTTCTTAAACACGTAGGTAATAATAATGTCCTCCTGACCGAAGTTCGGTTACGATGGTCAATCTTAACGGAGTCTAGCCGTCTGAGCTGACAGTATTAAAGTGCATTAGTGTGTGCACTTATTATTCACTCACTCTCATAGTCCGATGGAGCTTCAATCTAGCATCATCCTATAGAAAATGCAATCTTAGGACTTATGGCTTTACGTGCTTTTTGAGGCACGGGAATGACATATCGCCAACTTTTAAACACTGGGTTGTTCCTTCCTAACACTGTTACTGAGTAAGTTACGTGAATAAATTAATTGATTAATAAGCCAGTAGTTATTGTTGTGGTGTTATTAACTGTAATTGTATTGACAATGATATATAGCCTTTATCACCGAGATTTCATACGAATGTGCTAAAAAGAACATAAAGTTAAATAACACGTGCAATAAAAAGTAAAAACTTAGGTTTCACGATTTATAATGTGTAAAAAACACATATCGCCTTCGTAGCTAGTAATAGGTAGGTACTAACATGGCAAAATGAAATTGTAATCCTAACTAATATTATGAATGTGAATATGAGTTTGTTTGTTACACTTTCATGCCTTAACTACTTGACCGATCGTTATGAAATTTCGCACACACGTTGTTAGGGGAACTAAAAGGACATAGAGTGCCTTTTATCCATAAAAATGTACCTACTGTTACTAACCTTATCTTATCTACACTTACGCGAACAAAGCCGCGGGCATAGTCTGGTAAAATATATTATTAATGCGAACACACTTAATCCATAGGTATGTTCTTTTTTGAAAATCTAACACTCAAGGAGTCTGCCCACTACACCGTCTCATACCATGACCGTGCTAGGAACGTATCAAACACGAAAAGCAACACGATACGCCCTGCTATAGAAACAGCTGGTCGGTGACGGAACGGTCTAGCGGCCATAGTCTTATACATTTCCTTACAAAAAATATTTTTTTGCCTGACACGTTCCTAGTACGGTCATGGTATGAGATGGGGTAGTGGGCAGACTCCTTTATGTGAAGAGTAATTATTTAAAAATGCAGCGAGATATACGCTTTCTTCTTCTTTCTTTATTCTTTTTCGTGTGGTTAGTTACGCTTTAAAACAAATAAAACACAGGCAATGATAATACATACAATACGTACCTACTGCACGTTACGGTAGATTATAATTGGCGATGCGTAGAAATAATATCATTATTTTATTAGGTAAGTTTTCCGTTTTGTAGTTATATAGTATGGATGGAGCAGCGGTATTGTATGCGACTGCTGCGCATAAAAGTTTAATTCTAGGGTCGGGCAAACTGTTAGATATATAGTCCAGATTTTTTTACGCACGGAGTCGGGACCTGTGCGCGATAAACGGTAGGAAACTCCAACAGCTAGCGAAATGTGAGTGTAAGTCTCTGCCCATCCTTTCGGGATAATATAGACGTGAGATTCTCTATTACTGATTTACCTTTTTAAATTCTCATCCCGGGCAATACGGTCAACATCATCTCCATCACAAACATTACATTTCGACGGTTGTTTTTTCATAAAGTCAATATTGTATTTGTCTGAGAGATAATCTTGAGTCTATTGGATCGTTTACGTCGTCTCAACTAGACTGTGTCAGTGGTCTGACGATTGCTGTGCGGTTACTTTCCAGACGAAATTGATGATGGACTAGAGCTCCTTCGAAATTTCATTCATCAGATTTTGATTTCTAAGTAATATTGTTATTAGATTGGATTTGATCTAATGATTTACGTGTTGTCTTCGTATAGGTACGAATAAATATACTTGAAACTCTTTTTGCATTTGATGGAGGACCGTTTTATTTATGCCATTATGTTTGTTTTATACGAAGATAGATGCAAAACAATTACGTACTACTAAGATGGTAATATTGCAATAGATGTGTGGAGTGACAAGGATTGATGGATGGAGATTGAAAGAGTGGCAACAATGGTAGAAAAGTTGAAAGAGAATCGTTTGTGTTAGTAATGGCATGTCTTGAATAGATGTGAAACGCATGTTATAAAAATATAATATAAATGAAAGTAAAGTACGGAATGGGTGAGGGAGCCAAAGAAAACGTGGATTGAGTGTGTGAGTAGTGATATAAAATATATAGGTAGATACTAATATAATAAAGAGGAAAGATTTCAATTTTAGTTTGTTCGTTTGTTGGTTTGTAAGGGCTTAACTCAAAAATTACTTGACGGATTTCAAACATTATTTCACCATTAGGAAGGTAATGTAAAAAAGTACTGTTACTAACATAACCTAACCTACTTATACGCAAACGAAGCCGCAGGCAAAAGCTAGTAGAATATAAAGGAGTTAGTAAATATATGAAAACTGGTAGGGACTGATACTAATCGAATTAAGATCACAGAAAGAGTTTCAAATATTCGTTAGATATATGGCAGATACTGTATCTCTATTTAGAGCCTAAATCCCTTTTGTGGTATCTCTTGTAATACCTTACGGTAGCATAAATTATTCCCCTATCTTGTAATGCTTATTTTACTTAAATCATCAGCTAGTTAGTTACCTATAATTTTACGATCACTTAATAATTTTGAAAGTATATTTACATACTGGCGCGTTAAAACAATAAATTTTATGTAACTTTCCATTTCTTTATTACCTAGGTATATGTTGTAGTACTATCTTTTCCTTATTATTGAAATTAAACTACTATATACGGATTTTATCGCGTTGTTTATTTGACACGCTTAATTGTTTATTTTCCTTATTACCTATAATTATGTTGTAATATTATCAGATGTAAGTACATAAATACATCAGATTCATTAGTTTGTCTTTTGATAGGTTTTAACAATAGCTACATATGCCCAATTGTATCACAATCAGTTCAGCGGCGTAGCCATGAAAACACAGCAACGTGAAAATGATACTTTGGCATAATAGTTAATTAATGCATATTTTCATTAAAATTATTTATTTAGGTGCTAGACTACTCACGGACTAGGATTAAATCTTGTGTTGCTGATATCTTTACAAACATTCAAACAACGGACATACTCTTAGAAACAATTTTTTGTCCCGTGTGGGGATTGAACCCACAACATTTGACGTTGTGGCAGTGGCACTATACCATCCGCTAGTTGATTCAGATTAACGTAAAACATAGAGTTGGAGCAAATAGATACGTGTATTCATCTCGAGGCATACCGCGCCTTGAATCGTGCGAGGCATTACACTAGAACTCACCGAAAACATTAGAATTCACAACAAAAACCAACAATCACGGTAATAATATAGTGTAAATACCGAACAGTTGTCACGATGTGCCGTTGTTTAACTTTTTTACTTATTTGTAAACGGCCATCCGTTTTTATTATAAGTATATTGTGTAGGTGTTTATGAATAGGTGTTATTAAGCTTTAATATTACGATGGTTTTAGTAGCTAATTCTTATTAATGTAGGAATTTTGCAATGGAAACGGTTACCTATTCCAAAACTATAATCAATGCAATGTGCAGAATTTATTTAGAACTAGATATTGCTCGCGGTTTGACTTGCGTAAATGTAGGTTAGGTTAGTAACGGTACTGTTTTCTGTATGAAAGATACCCCGTGTCCTTTTCTATTCCACTGACTACGTGTATGCGAAATTTCAAGATCATCGGTCGAGTAGTTAAGGCGTGAAAGCCTAACAAACAAACCGATAAACAAACTTACATTCGCATTTATAATATTACTTAGGATTATTACAGGAAATCAATTTGTTACCTAAGAGCAATGTTTAAAGATTGTAAACATTGCACTTGCTCTAGTTACAAAAACTTCGCTTTGTTTACATTAAACTGTATATATGTCTGCATCCATTTTAACTTCCTGCTTTTGCCTGTAAATAAATTACATTAAAGATTACTTTTTATCTCACATTAAGTAACAAGGTTCCTTGTTAACTTAAACAAAACGCCAATCCTTCACTAGCGAAGTATTATTTATTTTAATATTCGTTCGAGTATTCGACAGATCGCTGTTACGCCGGTACTTGTTGCCGCCTGCCGTTAACGCATTGTTCTGAAATTAATCGCTTTAGGCCGCGGCTACACTGGGCGTACATACCGGTATAGAAAGTCCTCGTGTAAGTGCAATTAAACAAAATTGATATAAATACTTAGTTCCAAATCTAAATTATCGAAGAGGCCAGAGGTATATATAGACTCAAATTTCGCCAGCTTTGGTTTTAGGCTCCCTGTAATAAAGGGCAAAGCGTATACCTTCATGGCAATCTCCTAGCGTAAGCGGGTGGCACCACAGATTATTAATATGTACTGATGGCACTTTTGAAACGTGGCTTTTTTGCTGTCACTTGTGTTAATTAATCTTTATTAAATATGTATGTATTCTCTTGAAAAATGTACAGGTATTTCACATACTTGTACATTTTCCGTGCAGTTTTGCAGTGCGTTCAGCTTTCGTGCTTTTTAGAAATAAAAATATGTTTCTTTCTTTCTTTCTTTCTTCTCTATTACAGTCTACCAGGCCCAGTTCCAGGCCCGTGTTGCTATTGTTAATATACTGGCAATCGAACCTGTGATCTTATATACAGCGGTCGCCTTTAGTTTAGTTTTAGATGAAATATTAATAATTGCAAATGAGATAAAAGTAATGGTAACATTTAATACATTTTTGATCATATAGCCTAATCTGCGTTCTGTGCGTAATTAATATATGTATATATACTGACTACAAAAGATTTGGTCTTTTATGTACATTTTTATTAAATAAACAAACATCACTTAATTCTCATTAATTAAGTAAAGTATGGCATTATTGATTTATCGTACAAAATGATATTAGCAGCTGATTTTATTTTATTTCACTAAGGAAGCATGCGGCTGTAAGTGGTTGCCAACATAGTAAAATAGTTTTTTCCTTTCTTGAAGAACCGTAAGTTATAGTATTTAAAAGGTAATTCTAAAAACTAAACGTATGTGAAAGAAAAATCCTTAGAAAATACTAGGTACGGAACTATTCGAGTTTTAAAGTGAGTATTGTATACGCCTCAGCATTGTACGCATTATCAAAGAAAAGTCTTTGGTTTTGTGTCCACCTCGAACGCACTAAAATTATATCTATCGGTAAATATAAGCACCAAATATAATTATATTCAACGACTAATTATTTGTCATGTGAGACCAGCAGCCTTAAATAGAAAGGTGTTAATTTATATTATTATATACCAGTGGTCATACCTACTCGCTATTTTCTATTACCTATGTATTTTTTTGCACTGTCAATATCACAATCAATTTTAATTTCATTATGCTTTATTGAAATATAAAGGTCTATTGTACATTGTGTAATTTTTAACAAGTCTATTTCAGTGCAGACATCCGTTATTTGTGAGCACATTTTGGTTTCTTTGTGCCTGCCTTGTGTAGTCTAGTGATACTGTTTTTAGTGCTGCTGTTCTTGTTGTTATGATTTTGATGAATTACGTGTCTTGACCGAACTAAGTATATGATTGCTAGTTAAACCGTTATTTTACTTTCAATTTCATTCCGGCCACAAAGTCATTGCGCGAGATATCTGTTTGTAATGCATTATCCTGGTATGGTTCGGTATCGACGTTGTTAAAAATATATACTGGAATCGATATAGTTATTAATACGCAACTTGGAATATTGCCTACACGGAGTATAATAAGATATAGTTAAACTTTATACGGAGCAGGAATGCAGAAAGCTAAAACTAATGCGAAATACGGTATGCACAGACAAATTAATAAAATTACTACATTTTTATTTTGCAAAGTTTCTCTTTTATGTTGTCGATACAAATTTTTACGGTGATCTCATGTACTCTCTCATTACTGAGATGTCACAGGAGCTACAACGAACATGATCATCAGTCGTTTAATTAAAAAATATTTCTCATGTGAAAACATGGACGCCTTGAGTGCTACGTTTCTTTTCAAGACAGTGTCAATACACGGCAATGTGTATGCTTATTAGCTGTTACCATCGTAAGACAGAACTGTAATAGAGGAAATTACCTCACGAGGTCCGGAAGGATAAATACACTTCCACCATAATAGTGCAGGTTTATAATGAAAGTAAAACGATGATGTAGTGTAAGAGCCAACAGTTAAGCGTTCAAATGTGATATGCTGACACCCGGCATTTAAGCACTACACCGCGCCGTTTGAAATCTAGACGTTGTTATAGTATCTAAATACTATCATTAAGTTAGTTATAATGTAGGCTGTAGTTCAAGGTGCTCTATTCTAACTCCTATTTTATTTTAAATAGAAAATATACCCATCGCGTTTTGTGGCATTCTTAGAGCTACATGAATGAAAGATTAGTTAAACTAAGTAGTATAAATCACAGAATGATTGTATTGCCTTGTTTATTCTTTTAGCTTAGGTAAGTTTTAATTTTGATAGGTTGTTGTTTTGACAAATCCATTTCATGTGTATTATAATAGGTTTTGCGGCGATTGAGTGACAATTTGAAAATAAGTAAGAACTTTGAATAAAATGGACAAAGCGATAATATAATATGTAATCATACTTTGTTAAATCGATAATGTACCTAGGCTTTACAAAGTCCAGTCAAGATCCGCCAGAGACAACAAGGCTCAAAACTTGGCAGGAAAAAGTTCCACCATCAATCGATTATTTAAAAGTTAGCGAAAATCTACCACCTGAGTCGAAATTACCACGGCCAATATGGAAATCTCTAAATCGACTTCGTACTCAAGTCGGCCGCTGCGGTTGGAACCTGGTAAAATGGGGAATCAGGGAGCCTGACAAAGCTCAGTGTGAATGTAGTGATCCCAATCAAACCATGTCAAATCTGTTGAAATGCCTATATTGTCTCTGTAGGTGCACCATGGAGGACTTGATGGACGCAACTGCTGATGCAATTGCCGTGGCTACACATTGGGCAGGACATGTTTAAAATAATTGTACCATCGACTCGAGAAGAAGAAGAAGACCGTCAAGCAGTGGATTTCACCGATGCCAAGTACAACTAATCAACTTGGTAGCTTACAATTACGAACAATATTGATAGATAAATGTCAGAAATACACAATTATAATTTTGATTGCATCATTGTGGTATAATATGTCCAGCGACGGTTAGGAAGTTCGTGAGGTTAGAATATTATTAGATCCTTATCTTAGAAAATTATTGATTGTGAATGTGGAATTGCAAACTGGTCTCAGTAAATGGCAAAAAACGCCATTATTATATTATATGGGGCGCTAAGATATAATTCTTTCTACTACGGTCAGTCAGTCAGTATGGCTACAAAGATATGTTTTAAAGATATACTTTACTTATCATTAATGAAACATATTGGCATCCAAGATTATAATATTGATTTAATATTTCATGTAGAGCAGCGTAAGTAAATGAAATGAATGTTAAATTGAATGACAAATTGCATTCTTCGTAGTGACTGAAATTATACTAAAACATCTTTATAAATATGAAGTATTCTTATGTTAGATTTAGTAGATATCGACAGATGGTTTTTAAATAGACTCTTCCCGCACTATCTTTAAATCCTATTCAGCGTGGCACTTTACAAACATTCAAACAACAACACAAAGTCAAATCATGATATCATTAAATTCGCGTGAAAATAGTGCGATCCCAGAGCCACCGCTGCAATTTATCGTCTATGTAGATTCCCATTCAAGAGTCTTTTGTAAGTCTCACCACGATGCTAGAATCATTCAGATTCTTTAAGGCACTTTAACGAGATGCACTGTTTTTAATCCAAAGCCAACGGTAGCACTCTAGCTCTAGTTATCACCTTGCATTCATCGACTTGCCGTGCAGTGGGTAGTAATGGGAAATTTATAACATGAACTGTTACGCACACATTATTTTATGATTTAACGTTATTCTGATTTCAATAATGGTCCAATTGGACTACATTTCGAACCGTATTCATAATTATACAGCTATAATTCATTAGATAGTGAGTGAAGATGCATCTAGCGATGTGTTTTTTCTGTTTATATTCCATCTTTATTATTATGCTTGTCTAGTCTTACACGCAATGTTGTAAGCAGCTGTGTAATATTTTCGATATAACTATGTATGAGCATGTAGGATAAAATATGTACGTGTGATGACTTAATGGGCACCGGAATGTACAGTAGTAAGTTATAAAACTAGTCACCTCACTGAACCAGACCTAGTGTCGTGGTTTCGTTTTCCCACATGAAATGTAAAATAGTGTTCTACGAATACGTTTTTTCGAATCAGTGTTCTTTGTTGTATGTTTATAAAGACCCTCGTGATACAAGAACTAGTACGGCGATTTATGGAACTATAGTATTTGTGTCGTTTAAAAAGTAATGTGCATCAATAAATACTGTCAGTTTTAAAAATATTTTAGCGCTCAGCAATAACCGCCGTTGTTGTATGAATGAGCGGCTGCCTCAGGCAAGTACTATTCTTACAAGAAACAGGTGTAAGAGCAGTAACGTTATAAATAAGTAAGAGCCGACCTATTAAATCATTTCAAAAGTAGAAATTATTAGTAGTTATTAAATATATTTATGTATAACTATTGCAACCTTAACTTTGACGTATTTGCACAAACATTGACAATATTTGACCAATACAATGTCACCTATTTGTTAATAAATTAAATACTATGTATAAAATGGGTTTTTAAACATAATATGAAATGTTTTTAACAGCATTTACTTTCTTTATAGTTTAATTTTTTATAAATTTTGCGCCAGGTATGTCCTGTGATGAAATGTCAGTTATATTTGCGGCCTCTCGTGAAATCCCGGGTTCAATGCTTGGTACGATCAACATGTTACATAGTCTAAATTTGTGATTAGCAGATGCTCATAGGCGGGCAACAACTTGCGTAGACCCTACAACGACTGCACGAAAGGCGTAGTGGTTTAAGTGGTCACCTGACCTCTGCAACTACGCCGTGAATTGTGTGATCCATTAATTATGATCTCCCCGTGGCCACGGCTGCTGAAAAGCAACCGAAACGTAAAAATAAAGGGGAAAGTGTAAACTTAAATATAAATAGTTTTAATAATTTACTAAGCTTAAAAATTAGTAAAGTTTTATAGTAGTAATTATGTAATAAAGTATCAAATAAACAACGCGATAAAATCCGTATATAGTAGTTTAATTTCAACCACTAATTATTGTTACGAATCTGCGTGTGTTTTATGTTTTAATGTTTGTAAAGTCCACTGTAACACACGCATTATTCTTAGAGCAGTAGTTATATTCTAAACATATAAATAAATAAAATACAATACACATTTAGGCGACGTGGTGTATTTTACAACTCTGCTCATACGGTCATGCGTATGACGGAAATGTGTATTACGGAAAGCAGCAAAGTGAAGCGGGCGCCGGTGCTGCCACTAGACCGTACCTATATATTGGTGGCATGAAGTACTCGTGTTCACTTATCGTTGAACATCATTACGCCGAGGTAACGAGGCAGCATAACTATCTCATAATTTGTCAGTTTTCATTATTTATCTTTATAATTATTCATACAGTTTTTTTGGTGCGTTTTCCAACTAAAATTCACTACTATTAGCCTTTCCCTGAAACCCGTAGTACCCGTATTTCATAAACGCTAAATGTACAATCACAGACATTTGAAATCAGGCAGTAAGAATAAAAAAAATTAACATTTATCTATTTATCAAACTTTTTATAGTCGCATCAAAATACGTATGTATATCTACATAGATCTATAGATATAGATATTGTATCTGTACGGGTTGTGGCTGCAACGATCTTGATAAACATTTTTATGTGGGTTTGTGAGGGTAGTTACATAGTTTAGATTCACAGTTGGATTCGGTGGTGCTGCAATCGGTTCATTCGGGCAGGACAACGTCTCGATTCCGTTAGTCTTTATATATATGTATAATTATTCTGTATGTGTATATGTCACCAAACTCTGACCGATTTGATATATATTTTTTTGTATGTTTGAGTGGGTCCCTGGATGGTTTAGATTCTACTGCTGCTGCTACTCGTCCGAGCAAAAGGCAATTAATGCCGGGGTTCCTCAGGGATCAGTACTCTCTGCAACTCTCTTTTTGCTGCATATTAACGATCTGCTGAAACCCGGTACGTTTGGGTATGCAGACGACAGCACGCTTGTAGAGAGTTACGTCTCCAGTGCTAGGGCCAGTGGAACACAGATACAGTTGCTCAGGGAAGCTATGATTGAGCGTATGAACTTGGCCTTGAAGGCAGTCTCCGATTGGGGTGAAGCCAACATGGTTAAGTTTAATGCTTTTAAGACCCAGGCGTTTCTTTTTTCCGCAAAAACGAGCCCATTCCAACTAGCTCCAACTTTCCGAGATGTATCTGTGCCGATAACTAATCGCCTTGAGCTTCTGGGTATGACATTGACTCCAACCCTTTACTTTGGCTCCTATATTGAGGCAAGAGCCCAACTAGCTGCCAAAAAGCTGGGCATCCTCAGTAAGGTGAGGCAGTATTTCATGCCGGAACATTTGCTTAATTTGTACCAAGCACAGGTTCGGTCCTGCATGGAGTACTGTTCTCACCTCTGGGATGGCTCTGCAAAATATCAGCTGGAGGCTTTGGAGTCAATTGAGCGAAAGGCCAGGAGACTTATCGGCGATGACCAATTGGTCAACACACGACTCCAAAGCTTGGAGCATCATCGTAAGGTTGCTAGTCTCTCGGTTTTCTATCGGATACATTTCGGAAAGTGTGCAGAGGAACTGCATAATTTGATTCCTCCTTCCCCATTCTACCATCGGACGACCAGACAATCAGGCCAGCGACACAGGTACATGGTGGATATACCACATTTACGCACAAAGCGATTTGCTTCCAATTTTATAATGCGTACCGCTAAGGAGTGGAATTCGCTACCTAAGTCTGTGTTTCCCGATGAGTACAATCTGGTTGTCTTCAAGTCGCGAGTGAATAGGTATCTTCTAGGCAAGCGTGCTCCATCGTCGACTGCATCTACACTTAAGATCAGATGAGATCGCGGTCAAACGCAAGCATATTAGAGTATAAAAAAAAAAACTTTTCGTATAGTTTACTTTAACTACGAATTTAATTAAATTCAGGACAATCTATTAATAAATATATTCTTTTATATTTTTGATTACATAACTAGCAATTGGTCTTACAAATAAAATTACAAGTATTCTTGTTAACACCTCGAGCTAAACTAGAATGCTTGTGTTCAGGAGAGCCGTACATAATCCTCTCGCCTTCCCTTGTGGTGAGAGGGTATGCATCAGGCGCATTTCACCAGAGGAAAAAAATTACTAGAGGGTTCATGACGACAATGCAATGATTAGGATTCAAACAAAACCAATAGATCGCAAGTTTTATATAAGTTTTTGAGTAGTAAAGCCTCGTTGATTTTAGCATGAATGGACCGGCTCGACCGGGAAAGGACTACCCTCTCACAGAACATCGACGTGAAATAACAGTAATCCTACCGTTGTGTTTCGTTCGGTGAGTGAGAATGCCAGAGGCGCAATTACCCTCTTTCTCCTTCCCACTTCCTCCTTTCCTAAAGGGTCGGCAACACGCAAGTGATGCCTCTGGTGTTGCAGGCGTCCATAGGCTACGGTGACCATTTATCATCAGGTGGGCCGTATGATTGATAGCCAGCTTAGTTATATAAAAAAAGAAAAAGGCCAATAACTACCAAAAAATAAGTGTGCAACTGGAATATCTCGTAGAAAATTATTCAAGGCAATCGGTCAAACGTAGTGTTTCAAAAGACTCCTTTTGGACCTAAAATTTAAAGGCTCCGAGTGTTTTTTTGGGTTCGCAGGCATTCGAAGAATTCATAATTAAAAAAGGCTCGAGCTTTAAAAAAGGCTACAGTCTTTTTAAGACTTAAGCCTTATTCAAAGCTTTTAGAAGTTTATATGGCTTTAGTTGCAGCTCGGTTCTAGTTTTATATTACCTACACATACAATATTATAAGTATAAGATCCGAAACACTTCATACTTGCGATCGTGACGTAGAACTAACATAAATAAGATAGTTTATGTATAAGATTATTATTTTACGTTACACCGGCGCGGCGTAGCATCCATTAAATCGCACATGCAATTAAGTTACTGTTTTATCTCGAAGTTCCTCTAATAATTAAGTCATATAACTTCGAAAACGACTAAATCTCGTAACTGACGGAAGCTTAGCGACTTTATGTCGGTACTTTTATACCTTACGCGAAATAAAAGGTTTTATGTCAACATGGCGATAAAAATGATGATGTAATTTATTATTTTTAATTTAAAGAATATATTCGCACTAAAAATAATGTTACGCTGGGGACTTTACAAACATTAAAAAAACGGACATAAAGAACACCTACTCTTCATCCAAACATTTGTGTGATCAACAAAACAATATTTTGTGGTTATTGGGAAACGACAGAAAACAGAGAATGCGGTCTACGGGTGATTGATGTTTTCGATTTGATTTATGTACAATATAACACAAATGTTTGTCCTGTGTGGGATTTGGACCCACAATACCAGATGTAGTGACAGTGGTGAGATGATGTGATCTGCACTGCACAGCTGATGGCATAGCGCATGTATGCGACTGTTGTGCATTAGGTCCTGGGTTCGAATTTTAAGTAGCAGTATGGAGTAATTGTTTAGTAAATGGCAATAGGCTCGCCCCTGAAGTTTTCGTGAAACGTAAGACCCAACTGAAAAATGGGGGTATAATACGTCTCTGCCTGCGCCTTCAGACATTCCCAAATGTAAATTATATAAGCGTGAGTCTATTTATGCATAAAACGTCGTAGTACCCAGTAAATTTGAATTTCATACACGTAACACACAGCTAACCTATACCTAAATTGTATGTAAACACGGTACATAAATATAACTGATTATAATTACTCTAAACCAATGTTCGTATTGTACTTTTATTGTATAACTTTGTTTTATTGTAAAGGAATACAAACTCAGTTAATTTTTTAATATACTTACAGAAAACTAGTCCATTTTATGTATTTATCGTACGTATTGGTGTCAAATTGTAATTTATTTTTCCTTTACATGAAAAGGCGTTAAGCAAAAAATAATATTTAAGGAAACGAAAGAAACAGAGAATGCAGACTGCAGGTGATTGATGTTTTCGATTTGATTTATATATAATATATTAAGTTTCATTACCATAATCAATAATAAATAACATATACTCAATTTATTGTTTAATAGAAACGCATTTTCACTGCATGGATGGCGTAATGGTTTAGGCTGTTACTTCGCCACTGCTACTGCGTCGAGTGTTGTGGGATCGATTCCCACACGGGACAAAACCTTGTGTGATCCACAAATGGTTGTTCCGATTCTGGGTGTTCTTTGTGTCCGTTGTTTGAATGTTTGTAAAGTCCCCCGTGACAAAGGAATTGCTCCAAATAAAACGGCGATAATTAAGTAGGCTTTCCTCGGGTTTTAACTGATCTCTACATTAAGCTTAAATAATAATTAATGCTTCAATAGCCGCAATCTAGATACGATTAAAAGAGGATTGTGTATAGATTCTACCTGGATCACGGAGCCCGAACGTTGGCCAAGGGATTATAGCAGCGGTAGGCCTATGGCTAACGTTTGCTATTGAACGATCATCGTTTCCATTCTTACCCGTTGCACTACTCACGTAAAACAACTTTTAACAAGCATTATTTTGATAGCCTATAGCCCTATAATCTTCCTCAATAAATCTATACTAATATTATAAAGCTGAAGAGTTTGTTTGTTTGTTTGAACGCGCTAATCTCTGAAACTGCTAGTTCGATTTGAAAAATATTTTAGTGTTGGATAGCCTATTTATTGAGGAAGGCTATAGGCTATATAGCATCATGTTACGACCCACGGGAGCGGCGCAGTAACGTTAAATGCGAGTGAAACCGCAGGAACATCTAGTAGTCTATAAAATGCAAAAGTATTCAAAAAGGCGAGCGCGTTCAAACAAATAAACAATCTAGCCAGCTTTATAATATTACTAGCTTTTTTCCGCGGCTTCGCTCGCGTAAAAGTAGGTTAGATTAGGTTATGTAAAAAACAGTAAATAAAATATTGCCTATTTTACTCGGTGATATTATTTTTGCTTTTTTGCTTTCTAATGGCGACAGAATTTTTAAAATCAGTTAAATCGTTTTTGAGTTACATCCTTACAAACATACAACAAAAAATTTAAATCTTTTGCCTTACAATGTAAGTAGAGGTTATAGATAAATTAAAGTGTGTTTTTATATAAGGTTGTACACGTGTTACGACATGACGTCATCGGGCACAATATATCTTTCTCTGCCACTCAAGTACTCTCGTTTTACGTCTTTAAGATTACACCCTTACGCGAAAGCTTTCATGCCTCTCTATAGCAATAGACACGTTCATCACGAAGCTACACTTTGACACCATCAGCTGATTGCCTACGTGCTATTATAGACTTTACATCGTTGCAATAAAAGTTACATTTCTGTGAATATTACAACATCATTTATTGCAATATGCTATCAATGTATGTTAAGCATGTATTAACTTAAAGTTCAGGCGGCTAACTAGCATATCTAGACTGCCAGTTACTTTTAATATAGACATTAATGTAAGGCGTTGTTTCTACCAGCGAATAATTCATGGCAGACTTTGTAAACAAATTTCTTTACACCAATAACCCGATACGTGTACCGTGCGCAAGGTGAGACGCTTATAAGGGTTGTATGCATCAAGTCATCTAGCTTGCGTGTGCTATCCACGTAAGCTGCTTGCTTTGTGTACAGGCATCATAAAGCTACTGGACCAATCAGACCATCGTGTCATAAGTGGGACAGCTTGCGCATTGAAGATCATAAGTGTCTAATTCTTGGGTTATACGATTGCTTGGTGTCTCTGGTGAGATTACAATCGGTCAGTAAAGCAAAAACAGCCAAAAATAGGATTACTAACACATTTCGCTAGCTATATTTAGGGTCCTACGTAGGAATCTACTGCTGTCTATCGAAATATTTATCCATAAGCATTCGTTTATATTCATTTATTTATTATCAGGAATAATTATCTTATACCATATCGTTACATATGGACTACAAAGAAAGAGATACATTTTAATAATTATGTTGACATTAGATCAGACAATATCCGATGAAATCATAATCTATCCGTGTTAAATAGCGAGCTAACATGCTACAAAATATTTCAGATGGTTAGTGCCGATTATCCATAAGATCCAAAGAGTTTGGCCTCACGGCTTCCAGGGTTCAAAGGTGTGAACGCGAGCAAAACACACAAATTAGGGATAAAAACACATTAAATCGAGTCAATAATAAAACAGTCTCTTTCGTAGAGAAAATACCTGTACAAAAAGTTTTTAATAATATCTACTAATTAGTGGAAACATTTTGTTCTTAAAGAAACCATTGACATTATTTACTTCAGAAACTAATTTTTATGAATCAATAATAGGTTTGTTAAAAAGCGTACATATTATGTCTGTCTATGTAATCAAAATAGCGGATTTTTTACGGATACATTATTTCAAATAACATCCACCATTTTATTTCAACATAGTTAGTCCTCAGCTGGCAGGTAAAAGCTTGCCGGCATTCGGTATTGTGGGTAGGATCAATTCTGTATAAAATATTACAATTTATTGTAGTTTAGCACCCAAAGAATTTCTCTCGACTAATATTAGGTAGATTTTTTGGCTATGATTAATTATATATTATTATTAATTACCCTCTGTATTGGAATCGTCACATTTTTTGTGGTTGTCATCCCGTATTTGCGTACAAACCTCTGGACTAAATGGAGAATTATGCCACAGAACTAACGCGTTCGTCAGAGTTAATTACATAGAGCAAATTTATCACCGAGCTTTTATACCAGAAATTAATTATTTAGTCATAGTATCAACAAACTCATAACTAGTTAATACCGAGGAATAAATTAATTTTCTATGTTAAAGACCAATTACTTGATAGTTCCATGAGGTTTATTATTTTTGATTAATATGTAGGTATGATGTATACAGCTGTTTTTCTGAAGAGATATTTGGAATACAAGTTAAGCTACAAGTCCTTGTGAAAAGCATAAACTGGTTTTCTTGTCTAAAAGTTTCATCTTTATAATGGCTGAACTTATTTGTATATGATTTTGGGTAACGTCGACTTAGAATTTTTATAACATTTAGTGATTTAATAAATTAACGGTTGACAAATTAATTAAAATTTAAATTACATATTGATGTCCAACCGTTAATGCGTCTGAAATCGCGGGCTAGAATTTTTTCTATTGTAAAGTATTAATTCTGATTTAAGTGACGTATTCATAGGAAACGATTTCTTTAAGACGTTGTATATCTATATGTTCATTAAGTATAATATTAAGTATAATATTATTAAGAGCAGCGATAGCTCAGTGGGGAGACCAACAGACTGCAATGCAGAGGGTCTCGGGTTCCAACCCACGTCGCGCACCTCTGCCTTTCTGAAGATATATGACTTTTCGAAATTATGTGCGTATTGATTGACAATTATCGCCTGCTCCGTGCCTCGGAGAGCACGTTAAGCCATCGGTCTCGGCTGCCATGAACATCTATGGCAGTCGTTATTGGGAGAGTGTCGACACAAAAGATCCCGCTGGGTCGAAGTGTCGCCGGTCTGCACTGACTGGCCCCCACATAAGATACAAGTATAATATTAATATGTTTTTGTATAATACAATTAAAGTTTTATTCCACTAATAGAAATATATACCATACGTAAGTAAATGATTAATTTTTTATTTTCCCTATCAGCTATCAATCACTTTTGGCGCCTATTTACTCCTAAATCAGTCGAGGCGTTACCAGTTTCCTTTGAAAGCGTTATTATTATAACCAGTTTGAAATGAAAGATATTCTCTAATGATATTAGAAACTATTAAGATAAATTCCTTCGTGCAATTTATCGCTGCTTTAGTTAATTCATATGTTGATCGATAGATAATATGTAGAATAGCATATATTTTATCTAACCAAGAGTCGTATCATAGTAGCTATTATTGATTAATACGTCTGAATACTTTCTTAGCGCCATCTAGCAAATTATCTATATTTTTTATACAGGCTGATGGTAAGCGGATACGTAGCCTAAAATCGCACGCAATATCACGCTGATAAAAACTCGCACGTGCCGAGTGTCAATAATAGACTAAAGGAATTAAAGATGGGATGAAAGAAAAGGAATGGAAGAGGTATGTCAGCCTCGTGATCTCTTTCTCACCCGGTGAAAGATAATAACAAGTTCCTAATGCTATGCCGGTTACTTTTAAAACAAATTTATACTTCTTTACTAAGCGAGGCAGTTCATACGCATCGTCACTAAAATGATTGGTAACAATTATAAGATAAATAGGCTTTGCCATTCAGTACCGGATTAAGGTAGGCTTTAGGATGTAGCGAGATTTAATTGTAACGTTACCATTGCTTGCATCTTTCTCTTGTATCTTGTATATTATGTGGGGGCCAGTCAGTGCAGACCGGCGACACTTCGACCCAGTGGGATCTTTTGTGTCGATACTCTCCCAATAACGACTGCCATAGATGTTCATGGCAGCTGGGACCGACGGCTTAACGTGCTCACCGAGACACGGAGCAGGCGATAATTGTCAATCAATAAGCACATAATTTCGAAATGTCATAAAACTTCCGCAAGTCAGAGGTGCGCGACGTGGGTTCGAACCCGAGATCCTCTGCATTGCAGTCTGTTGGTCCCCCCACTGAGCTATCGCTGCTCTTTTATCATCTTTCATCTTTCTCTTACTCGTTTTAAGTGAGGAAAGAAAAGCGCCACCTTTGTTCGAACCGTGGCACTGCTTCTATTTAAAGATATTTCGATATATTTATTTTTACGTAAGGTAATTAAAGAAAGCGTATTCTTAGACCGCAGCTTAAATTATACTTAAAATCTAAGCTTAAAACCTTAGGTAACTACGGCGAGTGTTGAGTCCACAGCTCCTTTATTAGGCTGCTGTGCTCCTGAATCGCCTGACTCTGCTGTAAGCAGGCCTAGATTCCTATATTTGTCTGGTAGGCTCCGCAACGGCTTCTTATTTAATGGTTTGACCAAACGTGAGTGATACCCATGACTCGATGTTCTTCTTAAGGCAGCCGCTATCAATAATGCCGTATACTTATTTACCACGAAAGCGGAATACAGAATGAGAACAGGACTCTTCGTTTCTTTAACAGTCTCTATCAAATAACGCACTATGATAATAGTTATAATAATATTAATAATAATAAAAAAGACTTTATTGGCATATAAAACATAGAACAGTTAAGTCTATCTTAAACAAATAAAAAAATGTACATATTTAATTTACAATTTAAAGATATGTAGAGTGTACGATGGTGTCTGAACTAGTATAAACTGTGTGAAAGACACCAACGCCCTCCCAACATCGCATTTTTATTTTGAAGGCATTCTTGTTATCTTCCTAAATAAAAGAGAAATATAGAATACATATTTACATATAATTAATTAATGCAAGTTTCCTTATAAGTTTGTTGATTTACATCGCCATTTTACGGTGAAAACGTATCGTAAGATAAATTACTTCGATTGTAGTTAAGACGGTTATAAATGCTCGTTGGATATATTATACGAACAGCCAAACGAAAGAGAACACATAAGCTTTTGTAAATATTAATTAATTAATTACTAAAACATGTTTTCTGTGTAAATAATATCCTTTTGAATACATTTATTTGTATACATATTTCTCATTTTACAGTTGTTTTTATTAATGATTTTAACTATATTCTTCTAAGAATGTGTGTAAATTTGGTAATTTTTAAATAAATAGAAGCGCAGATTAATTAAAAATAACATAAATTAATAATTATATTATTATCAGACCTGTTTATAAGCCGATCTCTCGACCTCGGTGGCCAAGTGCGGTTTGTCAGACTTCATAAAGCTTCTAAATCATGAATACGTAATAAAATGTTGAAGATTGTATTTTTAAATAAAATAAACGAAAGTAAACTTTTTATATGCTCTCCAAATGTTTAGTATTGTCTTATGTTTACGTTTACGTTAAACATTTTATACGGATTTACTACGAACTAGGTTCACTTCAGAACATGGAGACAACTACCATCTTAGTCTCCCCGTGAACATGGCTGCTGTAAAGCAAACGAAACGTCGCGGCGAAGTGTAAACTTAAAAATAAATAGTATTCATTAATTTAAATAGCTTAAATTGTAGTAAAGTTTAATAATAACAGTGTTTTGAAATAAAATAAACAACGCAACAAAATCCGTATGAAGTTTTTTTTTTTTGTTTTTTTTTTATTCGTTTCTTCACTTGTAATAATAATAGTACAACATATAAATTTCCTCGCCAAGCTACACAGCTTGTTGGCGAGTGTTTAATTGAAATCTCCGAAAGTTTATCTACTATGTGTTCCATCCCGGTACATTTGATGTTGGGGTTATAAACACCTCCGCTCTTGTGTTGTATTATTATGTGTAGTAGTTTCCATCTATAAGAACGCACCAAGAAATTTAGACAACATTGAAGTTTTTCTGATAGTAGGAGTCGAATTTTTGTATGATAAATCCTACATGCAGTGTTGCAGTAATTACAATCAGTCTAAATAACAATCATTTTAAATTTACAAGCTAGCACATTTCATAAAATGTTAATAATATTGTAGTTTTGTTAATACGAAATACATTTATGTACTCTGGCTTGTTGGTCAGTGGGGTTAACGCATCTCCAACACCTATTATTATACAATACATAGGTTATTCTATTAGACAATTATCTGTTTGTCCGTGCGTCTGGTTACTCTAATTTCCATAGTGGCTAAACCAATTGGGATGTGATTTTAAGTGAAATATATGAGAGAGAAAACACATTGATTGCAATTAATGAATTAATTACTGGTCTTAAATTTATTGTTTGTTAACTCAGTTAACGATTAAATCATACATTATGTCAATTTTGAAGTATACTATCAAAGACATTGGAATTACTTCTAATGTCTTTGTATACTACGATGTACAACTGTTCAAAATAAAGCGATCTAGTCTAATAAACGTCAACTATGAACTAAAATGCAATTTATGTGCATATTTGATGTTTTTTTTTAACTTAAAACAATACCATTTGTGAAACTAGAACAGAGGTCTATTTTAAACAGGTTTCATTATGAGAATTAGCCTTAGCTTAAGGTGCTAGCAAAAATAGTACCACAGAATATACAAAAACACTTACTTTAAAAACACACTAATATTTTCTGTCTGAATCAAGCCTAATAATAGAACTTGATTCCTATAATCGAATGTATGATTCAAGCTCTGGTTTTAAGTGTCAGTAATTATAGTAATGCATGAATACGTTGATGAATCATTCTCACTAGCAAAAAGGAAATTATGTTGCACTCTGCTATTCATACAATAATGGTTTAATATTGGCCAAGGCTGAAATGTATTTTTACTTTCAATGAATTAACAAGTTTTATATGAAATGAAAAACTGCTATTACAGATATATGTGAAGAAGGTCAATGCGAATATTCCTAAAGCATAATAAAATTTTGAGAACTAGAACTCTTCCAGCATGTAGTATAAGTTTGCAGCCGATTGTGTCCCGGGATCGTATCCCGCCCCAAATAATATGTAGATGCCTATTAGAAGTAAGTACTTTGAAGCAGCATTAAGGCTGATAATGTGTCTTGTAAATGGCAATAGGTACCAGGCTCCACCATTACGTCATGTGTAAATCTACCCTTTCGGTGATATAATGTGGAATAGTAATCTTAAAACTAGTTAAACTTGAGAAATACCTCTATGAAAAAAATCTGCTTAATTAGTTTGAGTTGTTACTGTGATTACGATTCCATAAGGAAGTGCTTATCAATTATATTATGAGACTATCCTTATGCACTGCGCTGCAAATACAACAGTGTTTACCAATTTACAAATTAGGGGCATTCTCGACTAGTACATTATGCGGCTATATAGTCAAGTAGAATGAGTTGCCGTGAGTTTTTGCGTTTCTGCTATATATATTATTGTTTAGCTTATAAAGAGAGCATTAATCTTCCCCGAGGTTTTTAACACAGACCGGTCTTGGGCATCCAAACGCTTTCTGTGTCCTTTAGCAGGTCGTCGGTACACCTTGTGGGAGGCTTACCCCTGCTGCATCTTTCTGTGTGTGGCTGCCACACCGGAACCGTTCTGCCCCAACCGCCATCGGTTCTGCGTGCTACGTGCCTGCCCACTGCCACTTATGCTTGGCTATCCGGAGAGCCATATTGGCAATTTTAGTTTTATTCTTAATTTCTTAGCTTAATGGTCAGCTGTTCTGATTTCTTCTATAATTCTGGAAGCATTATTTATTTTGTTTTACGGTTTGCTTAAGAGAGAAGCGTTTTTTATATTTTCCAACTCCTCTACTATAGTTTTACTTTCACTATCTACTTTTATTTTCCTTGAAATTGCCTGAAGATTATACTACATTGTTTCTATGGCAACCACTGCCTATCCTAGCTACGCCTATATAACAGTGCAAGGTGATATCCAATATACATATTTTTGTAAGGGCGAAAAAATGTGAGATATTGCTGTGGTATGGTTCAGCGTCTAAAGATTATGATTGATATTTACAATATGCTATGAATGTATGCATGGAGTGCCATGCATACGTTCATAGCATATTGTAAATATCAATCATAATCTTTAGACGCTTTACTATAGTGATAGTAGCATTAAAAGTGATATATTAAGCAGGAATATCCAATTATGACTGCCTCGGTGACGCTGCGGTATTGGGTGCATCTGCTGTGCAAGTCTTGGGTTAAATTTGTAGGATCTCAGATAGAGCTGTTCAGATTTTCTGTCACAAAATTTTCAATAGCAGCATGGATTCTAGAGCTGTGCTCAGTAGACAGCGATATGTTGATCTCCTAAGACTGTAATACTGAATTTAGAAGTTCAAAATAGCGATGAACTGTAGCCCTAACGTACTGAAACGCGACTCAACTTAGTGCGAAAGTGCACCACATCGATACACATAATTTCGAATGTTTTCCAGCGCGATGCACGTTAGTGTGAAAGTCCAGTTAATGCGAAGGTATGCTACTTGCTGCTTAACACAGCGATGCTTACTGTAAATCGACGATCGACGAATCGATATTTTTGTGTGAAGTGTATAAAGTTATAGATTTACTGGAGCTTGAATTAGTATCAGAACAACGCTAGTTTTTATATGAAGTGTCGTGAAACAATAATAAAACAAAAAACAAACCAATTAGATGATAATATAAGGGTGAATAAAATTTAATGATTAACTAACAAAAAAGTTACAACAGCTAAAATATATATATAAAAATATTTGCTCCTTTTTATGAGTAAATTACCAGCGTAAATCAATGTCATAAAGTTAAATCTTCATATAAGCTAGATATGCAAGACTGCTTAGATAGTCTTTGAAATCCATAGATTATTTTTTTAACATATGATCTCTTACTTTTTATGTATAGTTTGAAATACAACTTTTTCTTTTCTTTATATTTGTAGATATCCTTGCTGCTTCAAATGTCCTGTTTTTCTGCTCTTTATCTAATTTCTTTAATGTTTTGTAAATGTTTACCATTTTTCTATTTAGGAGGCTATTCCAGCTGTTTTTATTAATTGTTTTTCAGAATTATTCGGTACATGCGTCTCTGATTTGTTGACCAATATGATGATTCAAGTAGATACTGACGCTTGCGTACGGATTATTTTAAAATAAAATCGAACAATTGTATGTACGTAATTTCTATAGAAATCGTTCTAAAATACGCATTCAATAAGATTAGCTCAAAGGGTTAATTTATAACCTAAATAACTGAATATTTTTTTAAGATTTCTGCTGATATTCTCAATACTACATGAAATCTGTTATTCCTAGCTTGACTAGCGTGGTAGATTATGGCCTAAATCTTTATACTGGGCCTCGCCCAGAGCTAGCAATAGAAATGTAAATAAAAATATGTGTATACATATATATATTTGCGATATATGTATATAAACGTTATTACATAGAAATAACTAACTGTAAGAAAGGTGCAGTTGACACCTCACCACTATAACTGCGAGCTGCGCGATCAATGTTAAATATGTTAACATTCTGCTATAAATTAGACTGAATAGATTTTAATCACTTTTTATATGGATATGTTAATACCATGCATGATCGTGTAAATACCCGATTTCGTTATATTGGCTGATTTTATTAGATTGACTCAAACGTATGCTGTTTCTGTTTCAATCAAACGATACCGTTAAGACTGTTTCATTAAGTTCAATATAAAACCCTACATTTATTAAAAAAAAAAGGTAATAGATCGGCGAAAGATTTAGGATATAAATTCTAGTAAGTATTATTCTTTATTGCGAGCATTTTCTGTAGCCTATAATCGCTTATACAAGAGATATTCTCTTGGATAAGAAATTAAAGATGGGGTGTTATCAGTCTTCATACTACTTTTACTTAACCAGTGGTATGTAGTATCATTGTAACTACTTTTGAACTAGTTGCCTGTAACAATATAGTCATTTTCTGAGCCAGTTCATCCGTACTCTCACCAATTAATAGTCAAAGGTGGGCTCTTCCACCAAAAAAGATAAAACCATGATACAGTATATTTTTTTAAGGATACCTTTTCTTATTTATGTTGGGAGGGAATTTACAAATATTCAAATAAAGTACACAAAGTACACAAATAAAAATGTATTTATAAACATAAAATGGTTCTGTTTCGGATTCATACCTACAAGACTTCATTCAGCGCGTTGGTAATGACGCGGTGGCGACAGGGCGGCCGCTGTCACAGTGTAGTTATAAGTATTGTTTCAATAATAAATTATTTGATGAGTAACACCGCGACGTATGACTAATATGTATTCTGTGCCATAGCCAATACGTTGTATTTAACGTACCGTTCTTATCAGTTCGGTTGCTTTTCAGGTTGATAGTACACATGGACACAATTATGATAACGCGATGGCCATCGTGTATTATTTTAACGTATGCACTTGATAACAAAGCACAACATGGTTATGTGAATAAATAAATAATTGTTACTACATCAAATTGAGCACTATTAAATTAACATAAGCATTTAAATGGAATGAATTAAATGAAACGATGGCTGTGTTATTTATATCAGTGCAGGGGAATTCCCTCAAACCGCGCGCTCCTATTGGTCAGTGAATATAATTGAGTCGAAATCTTTAGATTCTAAAACAGTCACATTTCTGACAGAAACCTCCTGAATTTTTGATGCTAATTTATAAAAAATAATAAGCTCTACAAACTAGTTATACAAACATCAGTGAAATAAGAAACCGTTTAAGAGTAATTACAAGTTGAAATGTGTGTTCTGAATCGCGCTATCAAAGTTTACTCGGCTTGTAGTATATATACAAGTTCCAACGCTCTACCGTTGTCTTCCCTTGGGTTTCTTCATCGACCGACCCACAGCTCGCGGCCAATCACGTAGATCGTGATCCTTACTGGCCTCGGACGCCATAGTGTAGCAGACAAACATAATTATAATAGATGTCTGAACATACACATTCTAATATTTCCTTCTCTGGGTATAGTTGGGCGTCTGAGGCGCTTTGAGGTCACTCTTCTATAGAGGATCGGCTATAGCGACTTGTGGGGGCTTCGTGTGCCAACTGCTGAATATTGAGTGCGTGAGTCACACCACGGGCGAGCGTGTCTCATTATCGCAGTGCTTGGAAGACGAAGAGGCTCAAGGGAGGGACCTGCTGGATACAATCAGCGTTACCAATACAAACTCAAACAAATCAAACCTTTTGCTATTTCACTTATTTTTAATAGTCTGGTACATTGAACCTGATTAAATAGTTAAATAGTTTTTCTTTAGATCATGTTCGTATTTTTTTTGGAGACTATCCGAAAGTGATTTTGTTACACATATAAGGAACGCGTGACGAACGGGGGCAATATTTTTTTTGTCTTCTGACTTAATTAATTATTTCCAATTTACTTTGGTACTAAGCTTTCTAGGTAACCAATAATATATTGATTTATAAGCCATCATTTACGATTGTCATGATTACGATTAATTTCAAAACAATATAGAGTCGATAGCATATAGCATTATAGTATATAGCAGCGATAACCTAGTGGCAGACCGTTGGACTGCAACGCAGAGGTTTCGAGTTCGATCCCAAGACGCACATCTCTGACTCAAAGCTATGTGCAAATTAATTACCTAGTTAATAATCGCAATCTGCACTGCGCCAGTGCAGCGTGGTGGATGCTTGCTTTATGGCTTAACCCTTCTCACACTGAGAAAAGGCCCGTTTCAAGCAGTGTTACAGCTTAATTCAGGCCTGATATTAATATTATTATCATAGAAATTGGTTCAGTAGCATAATAGGGGTTCACATACACATCTACTGTAAAAAAAAATATGATATATGTAAAGATACTCTTTTTGTTTTGATTTTTAACTTTTACGCACCGCATTATTGTGTCAGGTCCATCGTATCCTGATCATATACGACATAATTTTGAACAGAGCTTTCGCGTCATCACTATTTAGGTGCGATAAAGATACTCTTAGCACATAGCATAGTTAAAGTAGTTACATAGATTTTTGATAGAGGATATGCTTAATGACAAATACCGGATGTTGCAACGCCAAATGATTAAACCCGTCACATTAAACTATAATTAGCCACGGTGCCGCGCGGTGGTGGCAAGTTCAGTAGATTGGATGATTAGATTGTTGATTAAGATTAAGATGAGACAGGAATAAATTGTGATAAAAGGAAGATTTATAAATCCTAACTATCCTTACTAATATTATAAACGCGAATGTGAGTTTGTTTGTTTGTTACGCTTTCACGCTTTAACTACTCAATCAACATGAATCAACAAGTCAATTCATTTGTACTTTGAATGAATTTAACAGAGTAGCACTAGCAGTTATTTGCTATTGCAATAAAATAAAATAATTGTATTGAATAATTGCTAAGGTATATGCAATATTGCTTTTGTAGCCTGTACTGTCGCATTACGTTTTTGCCCTGTAAAGATAGTATAAGATTGATTAAATAATAAATAAAATAAATAAATAAAATACACCCCTGCCTACCTATTCTAGGATAGCATCGTGCTACTATGTATGTATGTATCTTAGAAAGAAGATCTCCTAGACATACATACCTCGTTTTCCTTTACCGTTAAAGCGAGCGATAATTAACTATTAAATACGCACATAAATTCAAAAAGTCAGAGGTGCGTGTTGTTGGATCGAACTCGAGACCTCTGCAAGTTCAATGGTCTCTACCTAGCTGCTTTCTAGATATTATTATTCTTTATATAAGACAGTGTTATTTTTTAGTTGCCTCGGTAGCGCAGCGGTTTTATAACGACTGCTATGAGTCTCGGTTTCGATTACATGGTCAAGCAATGTGTTATTAAGATTTTCTAACAAGGCATTCTACGCAGCAAAATGGAGTCTAAAACTGTGCCCAGTAGACTGTAATTGGTTCACCCTTATCCTATAACGTGTGATCTAAAATATACTCGTAGCTATCAAAATGTAATTGCGATACGTCTTTGCCTATCTTTGCGAGGAGAAAGGCGTATGACGATGTGTGAATGTAATTTTTTTAGACTCTAAATATATATCATTAATCAGCCCACCGCAGTCCACTACTGGACATAGACCTCTCCCATTTTACGCCACAACATCAGTGTAAATATATATGTATAATAATAACTGGACACACCTATGAGAGAACCTCCGTGAGCTGCTTATAGGCTGAAAGATCCTCAGAATAGGCTGAGATGGAGCCGTTTGGGCACATTATAGCAGTATAATGGTTTTTTAAAGCCTACTTTCACTGTAGAAATTCTGTATCACAAGGACTTTATAAACATTGAAACAACGGCCACAAGGAACCCCCAGACTCGAAACAACTTATTGTGGATACCTCAATTTTTGCTTGTGTGGCGAATGACTTCACAAGACGCCACCCGTCGAAAAATCTGGTTTTAAGCAAATTCTGTAATCTGTATGTACAAAGAATTCTCTCATAAATTCAATTCAAAGTCACAATAATAGATTTATAATTTAACTAGCTTTTGCCCGCGGCTTCGCTCGCTCGGCACATTCCTTTTTTTCTGGATGTAATGTACCCTTTATCCTTTTCTCTACCCCCAACAACGTGTATGCGAAATATCATGATGAGCGGACGAGTCGTAGTTAATGCGTGAAAGTGTATCAAACAAACTCACATTCGCATTTATAATATTAGTTAGGATTTAATTTATATTAAGTATATAAATTATTATTATTATTATTCTTAAATTTTAAATGTATTTATTTTTTAGTAGTCTGTTAAAAACTTTGTTATAACAGTGTAAAAGTTAAAAGTCGATATAAACCAGTAAGTGAAGTATTTTTTTATGTAAACTGTTAGTGTCAGTTTTATTTATAGACTTTGTCGTGTTACATGGCTCCCTTTACATTGACCGTTATAAATCTCACAACACCTTTTTAAAACACCATATTATTCCTACAATACTATTTATATTATAAACTAGATTTTATACGCGGCTCCGCTTGCGTTAATGTAGATTTCAATGATAATTTCTATCCCTCGGGAACTGTACTTTTTCCCTGGATGAATGTCCCTATGTCCTTTTTTGTACCCCTGGCAACGTGTATGCGAAATTTCATGATGATCAGTGGAGTACTTAAGGTGTGAAAGCGTAACAAACAAACTCACATTGGCACTTATTATATTAAATAAGGTGTTCATTGTTTGTAAATATGTTTGGATGTTCATAACTTAATCACGTGTAAACCGTTGAACAGATCTGGACGGAATTTGTCACACAGATCCACCATCTCTTGTATAATCATATATTATGAAAATTTATATCCCGGTATGCATTCCCGTGGGATTCACGCGTGAGATGCCGCGGGCAAAAATTTGTATATTATAAATAATAAGTTATCATTTTACTGGTAAACCGTTAAACTATTTGCTATGAAATTTAATATGGAGGAGAGATTATGTGGCAGAATATAGGTTACTTTAAAAATATGTAAACCAAATAATGCGTGTTATGGTGGTTGCCTATGTCGGATTTTGTACATAATTTTACACTTAATAGCAAATAGCAGTCAAAAGAAGTATGTTTATGCAAACCGTATCAAAATTGGTTGCAAAATGAGAAAAAGTGGGGTGTAGAAAAAGTGGGGTGGGATATCTCGCTATCTCCTTCTGACAGCTGCATTTAAATAGTGATTACGTCACAGTTATCCTGCAACCTTTTTGTCATTTGACGATTAGACCTACTACCAGATTTGAAACGCTTATATCTTTTTTTTTTACTAAACTAGCTCACCCGGCAGTCTACTGTCAATCTATACAAAAATACATTTCACTTGGGTAAATTCAATATCAATATACAAATCAATTTATTTTCATATAAAAATACCATTTAAATTTTCGACATCTCCCGTGGATTTTCCGCAAATTGTCGTCCATATATACTTTGTCCAGACAATTACAAACACAACAAAAAGAACAGCCAATTCGGTCGAGCCGTTCTGAAGTGATCCTCCGTCATACATGTGACAATTAATTTTTATTTATACAGATAGATTTAAAAAAAATATTTTTGTTTTAGCGTTCGTGTTGTGCAACTACTTTACATAATTTTTTTTTTGTGGCATCTATAGAAAGTGTGATTGAACTGGATAGTTGACACACATTTTTTTATTATTTAGCAATAGGATTATTGACAGTGTTGTGAAGTTGTAAATAAACTAACAAATACTATAAACATGACTTTGTAGTTACAATGCTATTCGATTTGCATGTCGACTCATGCTACAAGCCCAACAAAATAATTAAGCTGTAGGATTAGTGTTGCGCATAATAGGATTTGAATGATATTCGATACAGTTGCGCATAACGCGATACCTGCTTTGCAAGTTCAAGGACGTTGCTTTGGTCAGCGTAGTTAAACGAATCGCTATTTAGGATTAACTTAGACGACAAACCTTGTATGTTAATTACTGTTCTGATGGTGTAGTGGTTTCAGACGGCGCTTTGCCAGTCACTGCCGAGTGTCGTGGTTTCGATCTTGACACGGGCCAATATATTAAGTGATACACATATAGTTGTTTAGAGTCTAATGGAACATGTGCAACAACGGACACAAAAACGCCTAGGTTATTTTTGTCGGCTTTGCTTGCATAAAAGTAGGATAGGTTACGATAGTAGCAGCAATATAAAAAATATAAAAATATTGCCTATGTTACTCAGTGAACATATAGCTTCCTAACGGTGAAATATTTTTAAATCGGTTATATAGTTTTTGAGCTAAACCCTTACAAACGAGCAAACAAGCAAAAAATCTAATCTTTTCTCTTTATACTATTAGTATAGACAAAAAATAACTACGTCCATTTTAGCAGTTACGTTTAAAATTTCAACTTGCACAAATATATTTACCTACTACTGTGCCCGATTGGAAATAATTATTATTGTTACCACGTCTAATTATTAAGACTTTTTATTCAGGTGACCCAAATCTGTCGCATGAGAGAACCTACAATTACTGGTTGTGACGCAAATAATACACACTGCTTTTTCCTATAAACAAGAAATAGTTAGTACTAAGTTTTATATCACTTATTATCCAGTATAAAGCATAGTAATTAAGTATTGTTTTAATTATATTGATATGCCTATAATTTCTGAGAGTAAAAGTCATAATAGACAACAAAGTAATCTTATATTAGAATTATTTGAACTACTAAGTTATGGGACCCAGAATAGAGCTTAGTTATAAAATTTATTGCTACATGAATCTATGATCCTAATTTCACTTTCCACGACAGCTTTCGTGCAGCGAACATTGGTTAGGTAATTTTATATCCCCTTAAATATTTCTAATAGCGAATTGTCTTTTATTTAATGACGTGTCAAAAATGTTTCACTACATGCTAAAATTGCTTTTCTCTGTTCAATTTGTAAGTTATGAAAAGCTAGACGACAGTTTATGCAGTGACTCAACGGAGTCTCTCGTTCCGTCAATTACTTTTTTACTACATGCATAATGTGGATTGGTGTGCATGGGAAAAGTTATTAAACACAGCATGAAATACGTTGATAAAAGGAAGTCTCACAGGACGATAGGCAATAAAACGATTAGAACCGACCTAGACAGCTATAAAATTAATACTCATCTTCCTTGGGAAACTGGATGCCATATTATGTTGACTGCTTTGTTAGTCTGTTCATGTGTAAGGGTGTATGTACTTGTCATTAGTTTGGTTGCCGGTTTGATTTTTAGGTTAAGTGAAGTGATATTTGTTTTTTGTCAGGAAGTGTTTATTAACCATGGTAACTGTAACTCTGGCCGATAGATGGCAATAGTCAGCGCTACTTAGGATCAAGATATAAGTTGAAGATTGGAAGCGGTGTAACTATAAGATTGTTTGAAGACAGCCTGGTGAGATTTTATGTTACATGTTTTATTATTATTGTATCATAAACTACCTCGGCCGCTACCTCTAACTAGACGGTTTTGCAGTATAAACTCTGTTTATATTTGCTACCGATTGTGAGTGTAATTGACCGATGTCTTGTCAATATCAAAATATATACTATATTTTGATATTGACAATTAATAGAAGCAGAACATCTTGAATTGTGCCGAATATCCAGAAATACTCTTTTGGGATTACATGCTTAAGTCTCTATATATATTATGTATGTGGAACTAATCATGTAGTAGTATTTTCGTATTCCTTTGGAGAACTTAGCTTTATCGAAGTTCTAGGTTCAGTGACTTTTATGTAATTAATATCTTACAAGTTATGATATATAAATTCTACTTTATATGCTTACACGACAGAGCTGGTATTATAAATAACTTTTGTAAAATGTTTTATATCAAATTATTTTAAATATTAATGTGTACACAACATGCAGCTATTGTACGAATGGCTACAGAACTTAATAAAATATTTTGTGCTGTGTAATTGAATGTTATACATAAAGAGTTAAAGTGGCAGTTCATTATTACTTTTGTGTTGAGCGTATGGCTACATGTAAGTATTGTCTTGAACTTAAATAAAACACATTGAGTTTGTCATTCACTGGATATATATCCAGTTGATTTATATCAATCTCTCGATTATAATTAAATGGATACTTATTACTTAGGATCTAAAAAAGTCATAGTCCATAACGCTATCCTCATTTATAATCCCTTTTTGTACTTTTGACACCTTTTTAATCGCGAAGAAGGATATTTTTGCCTATGTTGGTTAAATGATTTTAAGTAAAAGTGGAATGTCATGAGCACCGAATATAAATTATGTTATATTAGAAATATGTAGCAGAAAGGTTTTGATTGCCACTGAAATGAAGATTACTGTGAAGTAGTCCAAACTGAAAATGTGCCCACTTCGTTGGTCCCTTTGAATTTCTAAATCATATTTTTTGTAGTGCAAATATTACGGATACAGAGATATTACCCACAATAAACGTACAATCTGAGTGCAGCAAGTAATTGTGGCATGGCATTATAGCACCCCTAAAGCTGAGCCTGTGACTCCTTGATCGCGGTGGACGGCGAAAGTGCAACACCCGGGCTTCGAGCGGGCGTATAAACGCCAGCGGTGCACGGCGCGCGCCACTCGAGTACCGAGACCAACGCTGCGCGCGCGCACGCACCGTCGCCGCCCGCCGCACACGACCGCACGCGCCCGCACGCACGCACGTACGCGATACTGAATATAGTGTGATGCAGTGATCCTTCGTAATAAGTGATAGATTCCATTACTCTTACAATATCTACGTGTGAATATAACGCTGCTCATATATTTCGGTGAGTATTTTTATTATTTTAATTATTTTATTTTGGATTTTTATTAGTAAAATACACATCATAATATTTTAGAAATATATAAGCCACTCAAATAATAATTCACAAACCTGTAGAAAAATCATTACATTACTTAAAATATTAATTTTAATAAAAGCAAATTATATACGAATAATAATTATATAAAAATATATATTTATACTTACCACTAAAATAATAATTTATCAATCTACAGAAATATCATTACACGTTAAAAAAATAGTTTTAATACAATCAATCAACTATTTAAAACCTATACATATGTATAACTTATTTAACTAACATTAATAATTACACGTGTTGAGGTATAATTAAATTTTACACAATACGAAAAAAATAATATATTGTGTTACTTTAAATAAAAATCGAATACCACTGCAACATAAGATTCTGTTAGCCCACTACTTCCATAAAACTGTAATGTCCTCCAAAAGCCGAGAAATATTATTTATATTTATATATCATATTTTATTACGATAAACAGTATAAGTTATAAAATTCGCATAAATTTCAATCATAATTTAACTTAATATATTTACTTGCATATTATGTTAATAATCCTTACAAATGCATTAAATTTATGTCGCAATAATAAGGTTCAGTATACTTGAGATGCAGAATAAATATCTCAATTATGGTAAACGTTTGCTTCGGTCGTTTAGTGCTGCTTTATTTAATCGTCCGAGAGATCTTAATAACTTTAGCCAGTGCACTTTAATCCGCATTACTTAAACATGGAAGACCTCATTGTTTACTTACGAACAAACGGTATTTAAGTGGACTTTACAGCAATGTAAGCTACGTGACCAACAGTATACAGCAACTTAAAAAATGATTCCTGTAATCGAATCTTCAAATATGTATTCGAATATAAGAAATGATAATCATTGCGTTTGATTTGTGATAAATGTAAAAGAACAAAAAATATTCCAAATCAATTATTCTACATTCGTAGACGTTACCGTTTTGACGATAATCGATTAAGAAATCGTTTTACGCGCGTTTCCGTGAAAGTGTCCGACGTGGGTGCGAACTGCGAACATAGAAAGTGATGATTTTGTGAACTATATTGTACTCATTGCATTATCACGCGAATGTGCCAGTACTTAGCGCTCAATAAGCTCGACGCAGACGAGCGAGCCTGAGAAACTGTAACTAAAGTTTGAGATAGCGCCCTACTACAAAAATACATTCCATATCAATATTTAAAAAAGTTTTCTTCGATTATTGACTTGTCCTATCGGCAGGGATTCCAGTTATGCAAAGACGCATCGCTTACTCCGCTATACTTCGACAGTTTATTTTCTCGGGATACAGATAATATAGGAAAGTCCCTTATATTATCTGTCCCTATAGCCCGTTTAGAGACATTTCTTGTTTGCCATAAGTAGTCCCGTTGTTCGTTAGTCTAAGCACTTAACGACCAACGGGTCATCACTTTTAACTCAAGATTCTAATTCTCGGTGATTTTTGACGGATTCCTAAAGGAAAATGTTAGTATAGGATAGCTTTTCGAACTAGGGATTAGTCTTAGTATAAATAACCTGCTGGTGTATCACTACACATCAATAAAAATCCACATTATCTAGTATGAACAGTTAGTAAATTAGCCAACCTATAATAACTGAAACTGTTATAACCACATATATCAGTATTTTGCGTTAACGTACAAGATTTAGTAATCTGCAAAGCAGTGTCTTTTGATGCTTAATTTGTCTTAGTATCATAGTGATCAAGATATCGTCGTTAGTCTTGCGTAAAACGAATGAGCATCCATGTTTTACAAGACGCGAATCACGTTGAATAGACCGATAAGCAAATGTAAGCGCCGTTCAAGAGATAAATTGGTCTGCAGATGTTTGCATCCGATGCCATGTGGACGATGATTAATCAATTATTGCTTTGATTGCAACCGGTGAGGATAATATTATAATAATATAATATTCTACCACGTACACACAACACCATCTAGCCCAAACTAAGCAGAGCTTGTACTATGGGTTCTAGACAATGGATAAACATACATATTATTATATGCTTTTTTTTTTTTTTTGTAAATACATACATATTATACATAGAAACACCCAGACCAAGACAAACATCCATGTTCATGCACACAAATGTTTGACTTGTGCAGGAATCGAACCCGTAACCCGTAAAGGATGACCGTGTAATTAATTGATCTGTATGAAAATGCCAAGTGTTTTTATGATATAGACCAGGTTTGGGTCAAGAACTTACTACTACTATTTTTGAAGAATGTCTGATGGAATAGCAGAGCTATGTATTTTGTTTTAATAATTTGAGTATTCTGTGTGGTTTGGTGTTATTTGAACTTTGGTATTATTTGGTTCTTGTGGATGTTGCAGGTTACATGTGTAAATGAAAATTCAAAATCAACTGGCGCATATAGATTGCGCATGTAGCTAGCTCATACAACCACGCAAAAAGTTTGCACATGTAGCCCTGTATACGTAAAAATAGACGCAGATTATAGATTTGACTGACATCTATAAACTTTCTGCTTTTCTTACGTACCTTTGTACAGCTAAAGAATTGAGTTGCTACTACATTACATCTAAAATATTATAAATACCGATATTATTATAAATATCTTTAAAAAAAAACGAATGTAGCCTAGCTTATGACTTCGTTAATAAGAAATCATATTACTCTTGTTTGGCATAATTTCGTTCGCATTGGTTTGCATAGTATTATAAACAATAAAATAATATATGCTATGCTGTTAACAAAATTATTTACAAAACAATCTTAGGGAGAATGCGTTTATTTCCATCAACTAACATGTTTCCTTCGTGGTCTTTAATTATCTGTAGTTGCTCTATGTTCTGAACCATTTCGACACGCAACGGTACTAATATCGGGCAGTTCAAATAAGGCTCGAGACACCGGGACACAAGCGTCACTAGTCCGTTTAATGGATGCTGAGCGGCATTAAGCAGTCACTATTAAATTTAGTCCCACCTCGGGAATATAAACCCACAAATTATCCAAAACATATAATCTGGGGATTTTGCCATTTACGTAGAACACGTAGCACTTTATCTGATATTTAGGCTCGTCATTTTAATCGAGTTTTTTAAGTAAGTTATTTTCTGCTCCGTGTTGGTAGACCATCAATAGCTACAACAATTTTTTAACTAGTAGTGAGTACCTAAATCTAACACTCTAACATAAATTTTTATATTTAGCAAGGTTGAGTCAACATTTTCAGATAGATGGCGCGGTTATACCTATATATTGCTTTTTGGGTTCAAAGGGTGTAAATCGATGTTATGCGTTTGGTTAATGGTTATTATGATTAACATGACGGAAACATACCGGATTCAAGTTTTGTTTCACGTTTTAAATTGATATTCGTAATGGTGTCTGGGATTGCCCGAAGGTTTAGTCAGAGTTGTATCACCTATGTTTATGTATAATTAATAGACAAATAATTCTAACAGCATTTTGTTTAACACGAGTATAAAACCCGGGACTGCGCGATCAACATTTGCCATGCGCTCACATTTACGTCACTAGACCAAAACGGCTGTTAAAATTGCTTGCTTTCTATTATTCAACGACACACTGCAATATTTTGGTGAGAAAATATACACTTGTCATGTCTTTTTCCGTAATACATGTATCTTCTGTTTTGTAGAGCGTCGCGGATTGACGAATTCCGCCGTTACAAATTACACTTTTAATAATTCAATTACTTTTGACTGTCTGTATGCAAGCGTGTAACCTGAATTATATTTAGTGGTTTCTCCGTTTATAGTAAGTAGTGAAATCAAGTGCCATCAATCAAATTATTATTAGAAGCTAACCTTTATTGCGCAGCCAAACCGCGGGAACGAAAATGCAGCTGAACTAACAAAACTTTTTGCTTTTCGCTTGGCTCTGCACTGTTTTACTTGAAGCGAAACTGCAAGCAAAAAGAAGATGATGAATGACTCTCAGAATTTGAGTTCGAAATTGTGATTCACTATAATAAAATTGTCTTTATCTCCTGGACGTGATGAAATTAGGGAGCTGTGTAAAAATAAAACAAGGTGTGAAAGTTGCTTGCTGAAGACGTGACTTCCGTCTCACAGATCGACAGAATTTGCACCAGAAAGCGTGAACACACGAGTGCATATGCCGCTTACAAAACATGCATGACTGATCAAATTAGCAGGGCATTCCATAACCAAACACGTCGAGTTCATTGAAAAAATATAGACACGCCTTTTTAAAGTTATGCAATCGTACAAGAGCAATAATGCATCTTTCACCAGTGAGAGTTATAATTAGTTATTCGTAATATGACAAGACATGAGAAAAACATTAACACATTCCACCAGCAACTTCAACTTTGATTGATTTGTTCAAGTGTAATATCAATGCAACAGTTAAATTTAATTTAGTTTTTAATTCAAATAAAAGGTTATGGAAAGTTATAATAATTTATATCGGAAATAGTTGCAGGTATGGCTAGGCTGTATCACTGTGCCGTGAATGACAACGACGTCACGATACAGTTCACACGCATTCATACGAAAGTAGGTACATAGTTATCTAAAAAGTTCTCGTCTATATTCAGTCTGAGTTCTCGGCTATAATGATTTGCCGAAATTGGTTTATGAGTCCATTCGATCACGCGAACTGTACTGTGCTCGATTCTAATTTGTACATCTCTATTGTAATGTACAAGAGCCTAGTTTAGTCTACTTGTTATACCACTGATGTGTTACTTTAGGGCAGCGCTGACACTTTCGCTTGATTGCTCATGATTTTAAAATTGGTATTGCTTTTGAACGATGACCTCCGACTTGAATAAAGTCATTATGTATAACTCTATCTCTGTAATAATATAACAGAAAAATATCAATGGACTGTAATAATACAGTCCATTGATATTTTTTCTGATAAGTATATTACATATCATGTACTTTCTTTTTCACACAAAACGTGACGATGTTATGTTATTTGCATATCTATTACGTTTTATATTGTAAAGTGAAGATGTTCATTCGATTTTTTTAAGATATTCTTATGCGAAATGTGTCTCTTCATTTTTAACGGTATACGTGTTTATATTATTATGCCTCGCCAGTAGCTAAAATAAGTATTATGCAGATTTTATTACAAAACGAATACATACTTTTCCGTTAACTATGATTTTATTTAACCCGCATTAGGTCAGCATGGTGGACTATGGTTTAAACTCAAACTGAGGAGAGGTCCCGAGCCGAGCAGTGGTTATGTTATGTGGTGTATACAGGGCTAAATAAATATTATTATAATTTTATTCGATAAAGCGTGAAGTTTGTTTTCACATAAAGTTTTATTCTAATTCAGTAGTAATATTGCTCTACCTTAGCCCATATTGTGTGACATTTATATCACATGCGAATAACAATATTAGCATGTTAGGTTATATTAAATGCCTGGCAATGGAGTGTTAAAAAAGTAGCTGATTTCGCATCTCGATCAAAAACATACATCGTATTGTGATGACTTTACACCAATTAATACACACTGTGTTTTATTATGAAAAATAATGTACGATATACTTACATCTTGACCGACCCCTAAACTTAGATAAAGCCCTCGTTTCATTGCATATAATTTTCAATAATTTGTTTTCTTTATTTTAGACAATATACCGTGTAGTAGGGCTTTTTACGAAATTCATATAAACAAGCCCTATGAAAAAGCGATCATCCACAAACCCACCCTAGTAAATCGTTTAGTATGAACATTCAGTTCCGTTTAAATATCATATTTAATGGTGTAATGAAAGCAGCTCATACTTTTTAAACGTCTTTTAATATTATGAATCTACATGAACGTAAACTAGTCTAAGTCGGTAGCAAAGCAGTTTAGTAAAGCAGCTTTAGCATCGTAATGCTACCGATAACATAGAAACAGGTTTATATCAATACTAAAGCCTTTTTTAATGAGTCAGTCCTACGGTAAATGCCTATTCAACATAGTTTTTCGTCTCGTACATCTAATGAACTTAAAAGGCAGAGAGAAAGGAGTATCATTTGCATTGAGAATAGGATGTTTGTTTAACTTATTATCTCATTAGCGTTCGCCTTAGTAACGCGAGGCGAACGCGGCCTAGTCACGCCTCATATATCATCTCTAGCCTTCAAGGACTACAAATGTAGGGCTAGAGGATGTAAATAGACATCGTTTGAGATAGCTACTGGCTTCATTGTAATATAGGCATATCTTATGAGCGAAGTCATTTATGCATATTCCGGGAAATAATCTGAGTGAAGTATTGAGGCAAATAATTTTCTAAGAACAGTTATTAGTATAGTATTTTGTCATGAATACACGTAGTAAATTAAAATCTAATGAGGATGAGCTAGGCCATGCTAAAAGCAGCATGTCTCTACTACTTACAAGATAACATAATATATGGTATCATATTACTTTATTTTCTCCAGGTAGTTATTATTAGCATTACTTAGACTTTCTGATCAATCTCCTAAGAAGTAAATAGCAATCGTCTAAGACTCATGAGAAAATTTTGTTTTTGTAAAGCGTCCTGAATCTAATGGGTGAAAATTATTGCCTTTAATTATTATACTAGACATTTATAATTACAGTAATGAGTCAATTATTTATTTTTCACACGTACGCGTCATAATTGAATACACTTGGCGCCTCGGGAAACAAGCTTAACACTATAGAGCCACGCAACATACTCAATAGAAAATCTATTGTTTGCGGACTCCTGGTGACCGGGATACCGGCGCTTAAGACTTTGAGTTTGACACTCTTGTACTGTATCGGTATATGAATTGATATGGGCGGTAAAAATATTGAAGAAACATACCTGTAAAATTTTCTTGTCAGCCAAAAATTTACAAATCGTTATGTATTTTAATAGACAAATCTCTGTATCGTCAAAATTGCTCGGAACGTTAGTGACTTTTTGTATGAGCCTAAATACAGGTCAATACAGGCTGAAATTTATTTACGTCAAAAATAAAACGCTATACTATGTGTGTGATTTAGTAATAGAAATCCAATAAAGGTACAGCAGAAATGGTGCGCTTCGCAGAAAGAAGTTTTACTATTATATAAAACGTCGATATTTAACCAAAACACTTATTGCATTATACGGTTGAAGTGCGATCGTTAGTCAGTAAATAATTTTAATTTTACCTTTCACTGCTTCTTCGTATAAAATTTAACTGTGCGTAATCTAACATTTCTTTGTGCGCGCAATACGGTTAAAAAGGGTTCAAAGATTGACCTTTATGTATTAATTGATATTGAGATAAAAATAGCAGTGATAGTCTACTGGGACTGTTACGCAAAGTCTTGAGTTAGATCCCCGGCACGCAAATGTGATTTTTCCGTGAAGTTATGTGCGTGTCAAATAGTTAATGATGACTCGGTTTAGCGGTAAAGGAAAACATTGTGAGGAAACCAGTATGTCAGTAAGATTTCTCTATAATGTGCTCAAAGATATGTGAAGATGGCCAACGAAGTACAAGTAGGAGGTTTCTCAGTATGAGTGTAGTTGAGTCGTAGTTTATTACGCTAAGTGCAGGTTGATGGACCACATATTTTTGACCACATAATGGAGAATTTCCAGAAAATACAGCTTTCTTTCTGTTCCAATGCTAAGTACATACCTCCTCTCAGCCAGGAGAAGCTTCGAAATCGTTTTACGAATGTGTCTATGTGTGAGTGTATCCATTAAGGGGTTCTGTATTGAGCCAACCATCTATTACTGTTTAATTTGTACCATCACTCTAACGGTAAAAAGGTAAACTGCATCATGTGTCTACAAGACACCCAACGCTTCAACATCGCGAGGCTATAATTCCCAACGAATAATTTAAATAAATTTACAAAACGTTGCATGTAATTGTTTTAAAAACGCTGTAAATAATTGCATGTTTAAGACCAGTCTATTTTAAAAGTCTTTAATTACATTACTGGGCTTTACCCTTGTCATCCACTGCGAAGCGATAACGCGCATGCGAATAGCAGGCAATTAATCAATAATTAATTGAAAAATAATATGAATGCAAATGACTACTATTTACGTCATTGTCAGTGGGTACTAAAAATGATTAACTTAAAAGTTTCATAAATGCACGTACAGCCATTGTAAAGAAATTAACAATTGACGGCCATATTGTAAAATACTCGTATATTATGACAGTATACTTCTAATATTATATCCAATAGGTGCATATCATTTCCAATAGGCATCCTTTGCCCAAATTCAATATTTTAATACAGTTTGCATTTTTTATTAAATTTTATTAGATTGTCACCTTTGCCATAATAATGTTGATAATATATTAGAAACTATAAAATTGATTGCATTAATAATATAAATCGCGACATAGCTTGTTTTCGATCATTAATCCAGTTTGACTCGTATAATATTTCCTTATGAAATTTATTACTTTTGTGTTTATTATATTTATTTTAGATATTAAGAGATATTATATTGGATGCGAGTCCAATATATATTATTTATCTATATTAATTTCATATAATACTATATTTATCACCTGCTACAAAACAGGTGATGAAATATCTATGCATTTATCTAAACTTATTAATTGGTGTCTTGGTATCGCTGCGCAGGCGGTGAAGCGCGCACCTTACCCCAGAGCCGTAGCGCCATTAGAGTGTCAGTAGCACCCGGGCAAAACTGATATTAGCCTTTAATCAACGTAATGGAGGCTTTATTTTATATGAGCTGCGCATTTACATACCATCATAGAAAGTAACAATGTACTGGTTAATCTGTTTTTCATAGAAAATTATGCGAACAATGTTTGCTTCCTACGGATTAATTATATGATCAACAATCTGATAATTTTAATGTTTCTGAATGCGCACGCATCCGTCTCTGTAAATTACACTTGATATTATGTGCCATGCATTTCGTGACAGTAAAAGCGGTGATATATGAAACAAGAATTAATGTAATGTTTGCCTTGTTGGACTGTAGTGATAGAAGCGCGAACGAATTTGTGTCTACCGAAAAGTTAGAGGCTCAATGGCTTGGCATCAATTTTTTTTGACACCTCACCTTCCGAGAGCCCGTAGAGTAAGGTGTCAGAAAATATGTCTGATGATAATGAGACTACATCGTATGTAGTAAATAAATTTTGCAAAATTGTTGTTATATACACATATTAGTTTAACTCATTAAGTGTGTAAGCATATAATAATCAGGGACTGCAAAGTATATCATTTTATTATCAGTTATCAGTTTATCACACATAAACATTGCATATATTTTTGGCATTGTTGTATACTATAAGAGGCGACTACCATTACAACCAGATATATTGTTAGCTAGTCCTGATAAAAAAACGTAGAATACAAATAATATTTATAATATACAAGGACCAACATGGTGTCAGGCGTAAAATGCGCCTATTTGAGTGGCTCTCACATTTTATCTAAGTATATATATATATATTATTATTGTGTTTTATTTTTATTACTTGGTTTACCTATTCCTGTAGTTACAAGCCGACTGGCTAAGCGACTATTAAGTAATGGGTTTAGCTTTTGATACTTCAATGGAATTCGTTAAACGCTGTCTTCATACCGAAGATTGATGTAGACATTGAGAGGTATGTACGCCGATTATCTCACTACTTCCGTCGCATATAAAGTTTTGTTGCGTCCCATTGCCGCTTGGAATTCATACCTGTCTTCTTGTTACGGGTGCAGTCTAGTGACGCTGTTATACGTAGTTCACAACACGTATACTGTTATGCGTATATGGGCAATATACCAGTCACACGTTATTAATATTAATGCATTGTCTGAAAGAAGACCACGGTCGGCGTGTGAACTGAAAATTAAAATATCCGTAACGCACACGTGACGCGACTGGCTGAGCGTGTAACTGTCTGTACCAAACTAGAAGGTGCGGCCGCGGAGTAAGCGATCGGCTCACTTATACTCAGATTAATGAATAACAATGAGGTCGCGCACATCTAGATAGTAAAAAGAACATTGTGCAGAAAACTCGCAAAAATGTGGAGCTTTCTGTTCAGAGTTGTCAATTTCTTTTAGTATAAATATGTTTCGAATTCTCTAGACCAGGTAAAATTATTGGTATATTCCATTCAAGTATCAGGAAGAAATCTTGACATAGCTTTTAATACCATTGACATAGCATACACTACAAAACGAGGCAATACAATAGTAATAGTATACATAAACATTACTTAGTAGTGGTTCCATCAGTCGGCTTCTAACTACAGTTAGTACTTCAAGTAATAAAAATAACACATAATAATACAAATATATTTGCCACGGTTTTAATGTTGTTAGTAGGTACTTAGGCGTATTTCGGGTTATTTTCTAGGGCCGGCTACTAAACGACGATGACCTAAATATAGCTCTAGAATTTTGAATTGAAACCTTCCATCCTGGGGTGGATACTAGACAATTCTGGGGAGGGCCGGTATAGTTGATTGCATTCCAATGTATTTGGTTGTCTTACTTTTACTTTACACAGAGGTCGGGTATAAATAAGTCAATAATAATTATCATATAAAACATTTGGTATAAAATTCGAGGCAAAGATTGTAATTGGATATGCAAAAGGAATAAGTAATATACATGTAAAACTACCGGTGCTTGAAAATCTACAGTAGGACACGAAGGACTATAATAATAAGTAAACTGTCTTAAGATATGATTTGCAATATTATGATGCAAACCTTACTTTACCATTAATATAATTATAAAAATCCCTTTAAACTTAAGTGAAGAGAAAATTTTATTCAATAAAAACTTCAGACTTGCTTATCTTTATTTACATATTTGCCTTTGGTTGGTGTAAATGTAAAAACAATAATGTTAATTCACGATATTCTATTTGTAAGTCTAGTAGATATGTGGTTATAGAGTTGACCGGTCCAATAACCGTAACCGGTTGGTCAGTACCGGCTCAAGTCATAGCCCTACATTCACTTCAAGGTCTTGCAAATGTTCGGTTTGGGGTTTGTCTGTCACTTCGACATCATTTAACCGACATTTTTATGCGATTTCGTACGTGTATCGGTTTCATTGTTAAGTTCCACTGTTTTATACGCACGTTAAATTAGAACCGTAAACTAAGTAGGCGTGTCAATTGTCTTTGTTATTTTTTTATCGTCACAGTGTTCTTTTTACAGATTTCAATTTCTTTAGTGGAAAGGAGATTTGCGATATTGAAATTTCAGATGTTTTCTTTAGAAACTAGTGATAGTGTAGTAAATTAAATTTCAATCTTATTTTATTCAACAGTCTCATATTTTACTGGCTTTATTATGAGTTTCAAAATTCTCAGGTCATGTATTTACTAAATAGGTGAATATTTTATAGCTGCTGTTCTATTTTTATTAGATTTATAATTTAGAAAACCTTCTGCTACTATTCGCTCTTAGTTGCATATGGTTTAAATCATAACTGCGGTCAAGTACATTCCTCTACCGAAGAAAAAATACCTGTAGGCTACATCATAATTATAAGGACTACGACGAAATTATCTCAATTCATTGATAAAATTACTATGGCGACCTAATTATCATTAAAATATGTGGCTTATTATCGACTTGCCATTATCTTAATAGCCCCACGCCACAATAATAAACTATGAAGAATTTATATGTACCTGTCTGGATCTGTTCATCTCGTCGACAAAGAACAGATGTCTTAGCAGCCAATTATTTATGCAATTATAACGTATTGGTCGGTGATCGTATGCCATGATCGCCGACCAAGATCGTGCGAGCATCTCTAAAGTAAATGTCAAGTAGGACATCCTACCAATACAGCATGGCAGGTATGCATTTAAAAATAAAGGCAGTTTCCACTTTCTATGGTATTTTAATTGGCAGCATTGTCACAGCTTAAGGCATTTTATTATTGTGTATGTGCTTTCCGACGAACTTTTATATTAAGGTGGTATGACATTTAACTTACTATTGACAAGTATATAGGCATTGTGCATGTCATACGTGCGTACAAATCCGATATATGATATTATATTGGATTTATACGCATGACATAAATAGCAAGATCAATGAAAGTTGTTTTTACACAACAAATTGGGCAAACGAGCATGTCATCACGTGGGTACCTGATGGCTACCCATGATCTCTTGCAATTATAGAGACTTCATTTGCATCTTGTTGATCCTAAGGAAAAGGAAAGATGAAAAGAAAGGAAAGAGCAGGTTGATGCGATCCTCTGCGGAATGAATGCGCGAGCGGTCCTTGCGCCCCGGCCGTAGACCGTGTGAAGGAACACCGTTATAGGTTTAGTCGGTAGGACCCAGGACTTTCTATCTTTCCCCGGGTGAATAATGGAATGTATGTCACTACTCTTGGGCTGGTATGCCGCAAAGCAAACTAGCAAAAAATTTCTTGCATCTATGAAGTATCAAAAAGTTTTTTGATTTGCTGTGTCTGCCCGTACCAGACATTGTATTATTACTCATTTAAATAATTACATTATGAAGATTCAGGTTCTGAATATTCAGAACAGGAAATCAATTCCTTTGATGAATATGTAAAAAGTCGGGCATGTTAAAAACATAGAATAGTATTGTTATTCATGTTTTTATGACGACAGTAATTATGATCTGAAGTGCTATGCAATTTTGTTCTATGAATATGAATTAATGTCTATTATGATTAAAATCTGCTGTCGTTGACAACATGAATGAAGTATGAAATTGTGTTACATGCATCTGTCCACTGGAAAGGTTAAGATTATTGCGCTAACTTTAATTTAGTTAATGCATTTATGGTAATAGACTACATGGATGGCTTAATGGTTTAAGTGATCGCCACGCCGAGTGTTGTGGGTTCGAATCCCACACGGGACAAATATTTGTGTGATCCCAAATGGTTGTTCCTATTCTGGATATTCCTTGTGTCCGTCGGTTGAATGGTTGTAGTATAACCCGCGAAAGTTGACTTTAAAAAATTATAAAATTACTGTCATATACTAATCATTTTCCTTCCGTGCACTTTCATAACTAAGTTTTGTTAACTGGTTAACAAAACTGGTTGCGGGCAGCGTGGACGATTTTAAAACACACACAGAATATGTCTAAAGGCAGAGTTGTATTACATCCGCAATTCACTAGCTATGGTTTTAGATTCCACTGATAGAGTCTGTTGCCAGCTACCAAACTCCGTATTCTACTAAGAATTTCTTGACTGTAGTACCAATACCACTGAGCCCGACTCAGTCATTAAACGAGACCAGCAGGTACAGCAGTCGCAGTCAGTATCGCTGAGCTACATAATATCTGTATAATTGAACATAAATAGGTACGACACTTGTAAGCACCTAGCATTTTATTTGCGTTAATATGTACTGTGGATAAACTATGCATACCATATCTCCATTTCTACAGAACGAAATCAGATGAGACGTGTTTAAGATTTTAAGTTGAGCTCCATCTTATAAAACTGTGACCTCAATCAAAATATTTTGAACTGCACGGATGGCCTAGTGGTTTAAATGATCGCCTCGCCGCTGCCACTGCGCCGAGTGTTGTGGGTTCGTATCTCACGCGGGACATAAATTTGTTTGATCCACAAATGGTTGTTCCGAGTCTGGGTGTTCTTTGTGTCCATTGTTTGAATGTTTATAATTTATAAAGTCCCTCGCGACACAGGATTTATTCTTAGTGCGGGAAGTTGACTTATATAAGAAAAAAACAATACTATCCAACATAAAATGGAGCCTGTTGCCATCTATCGTGCAGTATTCCTGACTCTATATTACTTATACATATTACGTGGAATCTAAACATAGGTGGTAAGATGTGCGTATTCAAATTAAATCAAATTGATTGCATTCCAAAATGTACAAGGGTCTAATTATGGTATAAGAAAATATATATAGATACTAACTGTCCCGACAGAAGTTGTCCTATACACACGAAAAAAAAACCCAAATCTAAACCATCCTCGAATCCACATGAACACACACAACATTTTTTATCAAAATCGGTCCAGCCGTTTAGGAGGAGTTCAGTGACATAGACACGTACAATAGAATTATATATATATAAAGATTAGTCTGCAATTATAGACCCTGTTGGGCACAGCATTACCCCTCCCCCTGAGGATTATCTGAGCATGACACCATTTTATAATTTATATCGCTAAAATCTAGCATAGGCAATTTATTGATTTGTTAATAATAGGTTTATCTAGGTTTGCTTGAAATAGACTAGATTACATTCGATTTACAGCCTAATAAACGCCAATCCGCGAAATTATTCATGTACTAAATAATTAACAACCGTTCGTACTACGGACGTGTATCAAAAAGCACTAAACTTCAGACACCGCTAGGATTACTATGTAAGCAGAAATTATAGCATAAGGTAATAGCGGCACTACACCGATATGCACTTGTATAATTAATATACCGTGAAGAGAAAGCTTTATACCCTTTGTAGAATATTACGCGCACGTAGGAGTCTAGAATTTGGTAAAATTAAAGTTTATTTGGAGAAGAAGTTCTGAAAACAATACAATATTATGTATTTTTTTTAAATCATAAATAATATATATTTTTATTTGTACATACATACATATATAGATTCACGCCTGTTTCCCAGAGGGGTAGGTAGTATTAATGAATTAATAATAACAATCGAATATCGACGTGAAGTCACAGGCTAATTGAATCTACGTAGACTACGTCGCAGGCCAAATCGAATTTCCTATGTGACTAATGGTGTTAGATGTGGTTGCCTGTTAGTAAATGAGCACAAGGCATGTCTGTTAATTACTATTTAGATTTAAGAAATGTGTACCTATCATTTGTTGGCGATCCAAATAAATAAATAAATGGTATTCTATTCAGCAACATGCAACTCATTTGACTGAACAACAACTATTAGAGCCGTTAACTCTTTGAACGATGTCGTTAATGTATAAACGCTAAAACACCATGAAAACAATTCAATCCTGCCTCATTTTCTATTGATCTGTTAAACAAGCTAAATTCTCTGAATGGTTGCTGGAATAGTCAATTTCTCTTAACAGCGTCAATCAATCTTACTTCAGTATCCGACCTGTTCTCTAAATTATAATTCTAAGACTTCGTTCTTTCGTTTCGAAGAAGTTTAAGCAATTATACACGTTTCTCAGGAATACCATTCAAAGAAAATATTCATTATTGGAACTAATATCGGCTGCCAGAGCAGATGTGTGCAATCTGGAGAAATGTTCTATTACAACTAAGAGAGACTCTCCCTTATTTACTACCTACCAGGCACAATAGGTTTTAATTATGTCTGGCATGCCAGTCATTGAGAAGTTAAGGAGATATTGGTTGACGTTCAGCTTTTATTCAATTATCAATGACTCTAGTAACTTCCGATGTCTTCTATACATTGATATAATGGGAGATAATGAAATAAGCCTAAAAGATTATTTTGATAAATATAATACTTAGATAAATATCTACACTTTACTTGAAAACCATTAAACACCAGTTCATTTGAGTGTACCCCGTATCATTGAAATGAATTTCTTTCTTTATCTTTTTTATAAATTTATATTTGGTAAAATAATCAGTGGGTACGTCTCTAACTATAGTTCTGCGAATAACATTTCACTGAACATGTCGCTCACACAATAAATAATAAGCGGTGAGTTGTAATTAGAGCGAACCAACACGGAAGGCAGTATCCGAGGCTCGTCATTAGCACTACACACTCGTAATATTGTACATTAGTTTACTATCTCAACCCGTTTGATATATTTAATGAATCTCTAGCGTGCATGAACGTATGTAGAAAATGACGTTTGTGACTAATATATGTGAGTTATGATTCTTTTTAGTTAATGAACACATCTTTATAGCATTAATTGCTATAAAAATTATAAAGGCTATGTTCATCAATAGATATAGTTCATTCGTCCTATTGTTTTCATATGAATGGAACAGTCGCAAGAGGAAGACCTAGGCGAACGTTTCTCGATCAGATTGAAGGCGTTCTGGACAAAGGCTAGGTTAAGAGCACCTTGAACCGACGGGCGTGTATGACGAATGTGATGAAAGTGATTGAAGCCAGAGAAGTGTGTCAGGGTCGTAGCAAATGGAAATCTGTAGTCTCTGCCTACCCCTCTGGGAAACAGGCGTGAATCTATGTATTTATTTTTGTATGTTTTCATAGGTTATATAGCTAGATAACATTATTATGGTCGGTAATACTTACACCTCCATTCGCCTGCTTTTCTATATTTAGGGCGTATGCTCTATGAGCAGAATACAGCGCTGCACTCAGGATAAAATTACTTTTTTCCTAAATATGCTGTCTCGATTGGGATCCATCTTATAATGTTGATCCCGCTTATAATAATATGGTTAAGGGTTGCAACAAAAAAATGAAAACGTGTAAATATAAGATTAGAAAATGTATTATGTGCATAAATCGAAGAAGTTTATTCTTAATGAAAAATTGCTGCAAGGGAGAACACTTATAGTCTAAGATAAAAAGTAAAAGCAGTAAGTGTAATATTAAAAATAATAATAATAACATATTTATAATAAATAATTTCTTTCGAAAATGAGTTTTAAATTGATGGTCTGTTAACACTATATTGTAGCTTTAATTATAACTTTTAATAACCTGCGACGAGTTTAAATAGTCAAACATTATCTATATGCAACTTCTCTTAAAGTACGAGCTGTACAAAAATACTAAAAACATATTTAATTGGTGACATGTTAAGAGCAACAACCTAAGCAAAAGCAAAATAGTACTTTTGCTGCAAATATATACAAGTACATAAATAAAGAACAGTCTATATTACTAAAACCACGCGATTAAAAGTATTACTCGAATTCGAATGAGCCTGATTGATGGACATGAGGATCGAACACTGAATTGAATACTTTCAATATGTCACTCATTTATCAGTCAATTGAGACTATACATTATGTATAAACTTAAATTAAGGTAAAACATTTACCCCACGTCTGTCTGTTCGTGATCACGGATGGTATAAAATCTCTAACGAAATGTTGTATGTCCATTAACGTCAGACTTTTCCACTTGTTTCCTTCACTTGTTACTTTAACCAGCCCCATTTTCATCTTCGGAGTAAGTGTCTTGAAATTGTTTCGAATACAATAGATTTCGTAGGCATACATAATACGAAATAGCGGTATTGGAGGTATAAATTAGAGCAGAGCCAAACAGAGTATAATATAAGTTGAAGATATAAAGTGAATTACACATAATCATCACTTCCCACGGCGTTCGAAAGAGTTATGGACCAATAAAGCTCATAAGTTACAGCATCGTGGACACTTATTTATAGAAGCGTAACGGCGATACTTTGATGTTCAATCCTCCAGTTCACCATGAGTTTTCATATTCTCGAATTAGATCGTAGACTATTGAGCTAATATGTACTACGTACTAAAGGAGACAAATTTACTAGTTTGATTCTATTCTATTCTAATTCTCAGTGACTTAATTTAAACCATGCGCTTAGCGCAACGACAAGTCTGAGCGCAAAATATTTAATATTAAGCTAAGCTCAATTAATTGTATATGTTGTGGCCGCCTTAAAAGGTTACGCAACTGGCACAAGCCTCACATTATACTATTTTGATTGTATTGTTGTTGTAATCGCTGGTGGTCCTAAATAAATAAATATTAGATTTTGCTCACGGCTTGGCTTGCAGAAATGTAGGTTAGATTAGTAATCGTATTTTTTTCTGCATGATAGGTAGCCTATGTACTTTTTTGTACTACTGACAACGTGTATGCAAAATTTCATGATGATCGGGCCAGTAGTTAAGGCGTGAAAGTGTAAGAAACAAATAAACCAATTCACATTCACATTTAAATATAATATACACATATAAATTTAATTACTATGTATTATATGTATGTATTTACAAAAAAAAGTATATAAGTATGTTTATCCATTGTTTAGTATCCATAGTACAAGCTCTGCTTAGTTTGGGCTAGATGGTGTTGTGTGTATGTGGTAGAAAATTATATTATTATTATTATTTCTGTAATGTTACTTAGGATTCGAAAATATGCTTTCATGTGTAGCTTGTATTGTTCACCTTAAGTAAACAAGTAAGTATGCAAATGACTCGGATTAACTGAGTTAAAGACTATGCGTCTCCTTCAGTATGTAGTACGTATTAACTCTATGATCAAGGCATGTTTCCTCATATATTTCGAATAGATCATAAACTTTGCTAGATGTGCTCTTAAACATCGTGTAGGTACCTTAATAGGTGTATTGAAGATGACTAAGTTATGCCAAGGACTGACCAGATCAAAGTGCGACAGCTATAAAAAAGGATTTATATACACTATTGTAATGGCTACTAAAACTAATACAACATTATAAAATAACGGTACACAGACAAAAATTCTAGGGCCATGTCATAAAAAGGCGGCATCGTCCAATGAAGTTCTTGGCAAACACTACACTGTTTGTGGACAAACATTATTAGCCGAAATAAAACACAGGCAAACACTTACAAACACTCGAATTGTTTTTCAAGATTCGTGACAAGCAAATTGTTTGTTACCGTTAAATGTCGCGAATCAGACGATTTAAATGAACATGAATATTTAAGTTGATATGCGAATATATATGCATGTTTTCGAATTATTTTTGTATATTTTTTCGCTGATTACCATATAAAGTGGTCAATATATTAATATATGTTAATATTGTATAGATAGACGATCGGATAGCATATTCAACAAAAATTTCCAAAAAAGAACATGCTTAACCATTCCATTCTATTCATCCCATCTTAAATTTATTTTTCCTAATTGTTCGACAATTATTGAATGATAGGTACTCCTGGTAGTAAAAACCATTATATTATGCAATAACAGCTTACTGTTAGGTGGCCGTATGCTTGTCTATTACATATGCAGGTTGTAAAAAAAAACTGTTTGAAATAAAACATTAATATATTATGACTATGCAGCTTACTACCCAAGAGCCATTGTGTTTGTTTTATCTCGAACCTTTCTCAGTGGGTACGTAAAATTCTATCTTTTACAAGAGCTTAGGCTCGACAATAGCCTCAAGTAATCCTCGGACGGAGATAAGCGTATCTCGATAGCCTATATACCTTGATACTTTCCAAGTAATTTTGCATATTGTCTCTGCTTGCAATGTTTTCTCCGGCGAAGTCAGCTTTAATATAATTATATGCATCCAGATCGTGGATTCTAGAGGCATGAGCCATTACGTGCCAATCTTGACAATGAAAGAATTTGCATCAGACAGGACTATGCGGACATTGGATATTCTGTCCGTCAGTTAATGCGATCAACATTGAGTTTTTACTGTCTATGCTAAACAGCCGCCGCGTTTGCACGAAAGATTACCGCTCGCTTTGCTTATATACTCATGGAATAAATAATTAAACTCGTTGGAAAATACACCAAGTGTTGCTGTTGTTTACTGTTTTGCATTATTAAGTGTACAATAGGCAAATATTGCACACTAAAAGCTCATCAACACACTTTGACTAAAGATCTGTTAGTCCACAACTCCTTGTGATCATTGAGTCATATTCCACTAAGTTATTTTGTATATGGTATATGCGGTGTACGAGATACATTCAGTGATCCCTATTCCTCCAATAATTTCTGTAGGCAAATTACATCTCACCATATGTTATTATCTTAGTATATACATACATATGTATATTATCTTCAATTTATGAATAATAAACCCTCTATCTTTTCTGTTATATAATTTTGACTGCATAGATATCGTAGTGGTCGCCTCGCCGCAGCCACTGCGCCTGTAGGTTTGATACTCATATAGGACAAAAATGTGTAGTTCACAATTATTATTCATATTCACAAATAGTAGTTCTGAGTTTGGGTATTGTTTGTGTTCGATGTTTAAATGTTTGTAAAGTGCCACGTGACACATGAATAATTTCCAGTGTGGAAGTTGTTATGTCTAAATACAAAATATAAAATGGTACTTTTTCTCACTTAAAACCGTTTTACTTACTCTGACAAGACTTACAGAAAACTATTTAAAAGCAAATCGTGCTGAACCCGTATTATGTCGGCGCCTTCCTTACATTCGCACGATTTTTTTGTTGTAAAGAACGGTCAAGTGTCCGAGTTTATATGAAATGTATTATTATTCACATGCAAAATACGGCGGTGCCGTGTAAGGAATAATTGTTTGACACGAAGACGAAGCAAAAAACGTATTGATCACGCTAATAGAGATGTTCGACGGGGAAACTATTAATTCTGTTTGGAATACTTTGTAATAGCAATTGATTATACGCCATTTAATGTTCGGTATTATAAGTGGCGATCGTTACTATGATCAGACACCAATCATGTGTTTATGAATATATGTAGTTACAAGTTGTACAAGCTTATAGATTGACTGTGTTCAGTGCAACTTTTTTTGTTAATGATTTTTTATAGAAGGCGTTTTGTATTAAAAATGTAATGAAGTATATCTAGACTAGAAGCGGCCTGTATGCTTGCCATCATTATATAATGAAAAGCAGGCTTAATAACCAGAAGAAAATGATGTATATTACCGAAAAAATGTAGAAATATAAACAATGATCAGATTCATGAATATATTTTGTAGGCATTGTATAAAATCTGCGACAGTGGCGAAGATAACAAAACAATATTGCCTTAAGTATTTATTCGAAATGTTATCTAGAAATAAATGGGGTTAGTGAGGCCTACAATTGAATGCATCGACTTGTTCTTAAGTAAGCTTCGGAATATCGTGGTGAGGCACTTGTCAATCGGCCGAGGGAGCAAACAATCGCGGATAGGTTCCGTTGTCGATACGATCCCGTTGAGCTGTCGGCCAGTTTTTAGACTATCGACAGGTTTTTAGAGTTCCCTGCAGTAAAGAGGACGCCGATAAGCCTATATCATAATATAAAAATGAAAAGCCTATATATATAATGTATAATTAAGTTTTAGAAGGTGTTTTAAAGTGGTAGTTAGATATAAAAATTACTACGAATTGTTGTCCTATATTGAACGAACTTATAAACTTTAAAAACATTAGATGTTGGCTCATTTACTTTTTAAAATATTACTGGCCTTGTGATTTCTATATTAGTGTCGTAGTTACCAGTAAATTAATACGTGAAGAGAAAACTTAATATATTTATAGTATATAGTAGGGGAGAGTAACCTATATGTGGAAATGACAGTGTAAGTGGCGCCACAGTCGTCTCTTCTTCTGTTGCCAGTGTAAAGAAATACCGTCAATTTGGTAGAAATGTAGAAGTGGTACAATTTAAGCGCCGGTTCAATATAGGTTACTCTCCCCTATTATATTTAGCCTAGGTAAAGTTTATATGGAGAAAGAGTGCAGAAAGCGAAAATAAAAACAAATGAATAACGGTTGTATTTCGAACACTGGGCGACTAATAGTTTACTTTAATTTAATTAGTAATACATACTACTAATTAAATGTTACTACCTACTAATAATGTGTATTAGAATATTTTCTTCCATTTAATAGTGCGACTGTTGAGCTTTTTAACAAACTCCTGCTGTTAAAAAAAATGCATTTTCTCTTAAAATACGTAGATTTCGTGGCTGGGTGGGTAATGTTATATTATTTTATTTTTTTAAGCTTGTTCGTCAAAATAAATTTTATGGTTACGGTTAAAAAACCCTTATAGTACATCTTTGTATCAAAATACATATAGCTAGAGGTGCTTACTACAAACATATTTTAATGAAAACATGTAAAATAGACATTTGAAATCAGTTCTATAGAAATACAGATTGTATCAATTGTATAAAATAGTGTTAGTCTTCTAAATTTGTAATAATGTCGATATACTGTTAGGAGAAATAGATGTATTAATATATATACTAATATTATAAAGCTGAAGAGTTTGTTTGTTTGTTTGGTTGAACGCGGTAATCTCAGGAATTACTGGTTCGAATTGGAAAATTCTTTTAGTGTTGGATAGCCCATTTATCGAGGAAGGCTATAGCCTATATAACATCACGCTACGACCAATAGAAGCGGAGCAGCAATGAAAAATGTTGCAAAAACGGGAAAAATCTCTTATATAAAGCAGACGAAGTTGCGCGCGTCAGCTAGTTTATTAATACACAAGCCTTAGGATTCCGACCGTAAAGTAGCGTAACATATCTGTAGTTTGACATTAAGTTAAAACATCGCCCGGTAGAGCAAGACAAAATACTTCTTGTGTGTTCTCATTGTGATGAAGTTCCGTGACGTTTGTTGCGCCATACTAAATTATTGTATGGGAAGAAACACAATAAAGTATGTGAGTGATCGAATAATCTGTTGCAATTAATTTATAACATTTTTATGGGGAATTATTTTCGATTCTACACATCGAATTCCAATTACATCGAATGATGTAACTATGAAATCGAATGATTTAATTGGTTCTGTCGATTATAAAGAAGCGAACAGGTTTTGAAATTGTGCAAACATATCCGAATCGAATTTTGTGATTTATTATATTCAATGCTTGTCAAAATAGATCGTAGGTTAGTATATTATTATACTATAACGAAAATCAAAGTAAACATTTGCAGCACCTTAAAATTACATCAATTTATTTCGTGTTATGTAGAAGTCCAAACAAATGTGTTTTGGCAACGTTGTCTGTTTATCAGTTTGTATATAAGATTTATTTGCTTATACTAATTTGATTGGTATTCAATTGTTATGTTACTGAGGGTTTGAACACCTTATATAACAATTCCATCGCTATCACTTCGGGAAGATAACACATCTAATATCTGTTGACGTCAACAAAATCGCGGTCGCCGTTAGCGTGTAAAATATGTTTCTTCGAGGTCAGTTATTCAAGAAATATATACGGAACTGTTGTTCGGCGGCTACTTGACTGTTTATCAACGAGATGTCTCCACGTAACAGTATATTCGCCAGTTATGGCGCTACAACTGCGAAATATTCACTACCACTTTGTTATAAAGTAAAATCGGTGAATAAATTCATATTGTATGTTGGTTGTTTCCTTGAACCTACATTATTGCTATAAGTAGAGGGCTTACAAGTTTATTTGTATACATTATTGGTTGTTAATACACTTGCGTGGAGCGTGTTGTACTTCTTATCGACTGGTTGTCTGGCTAGTCAAGTTAGGTTAGGAGTTTATGCACGAAAATGCCCAATAAAGGTAGGCATTCCTCATTTATACATTCATATGTATATATTACTATGTATTCTTACTATTTGCAAGCATTATACTTCTTTTCTTTATTGCCTTATGAAATTAACAATTTCTTTTTAAAAAATCCTTGTAATTTGGGCTCATAACTCTTCAAGTAAAGCTGGCATTGCTGTGTTTGGTGAGGGCAATTCTCCATTAGTGGAATGGGTGTGATTCGATCTACGATTTCTTGATGGCAATTCCAATGCCTTATCTATTCGGCTACAGCTGCTTTAATGCAAGAACTTAAGTAATATTTGTATGCATATAGCTTATTGGAAATATGTTTGAAATGCCTTTATAAATATGCTAAAATCAAGTTAATTCATACATACATTTACAGACTCACGCCTATTCCCGGAGGTCTTGGCATTGACTAAGGATTTGTACTCGCTATGATCCATATTGTATTTAATATGCCGCATGACTGGAATTGTTTGCAGCTTGGGTCACACAAGCGTTTAAGTAAGAGACCGAATAGCCGATGTCGAGATGACTTAGATGCGTTTAATAATGACTGACTGGCTTCTAATATCAGGGGATTTACCATAATCTCTTAAAGCGTATGCGCTAGAATTAACCAAAGCTATATGCGCTAAGTCGATATTGGATTCAGTATAGCGATTTCATCAGCGATATTAATAAATAATATAAATTATATACATGGGTGCACATGTTAACAATACATCGCAAAGTATTTGCATACTTGTAGAAGAATATGCTATAACAACGGGTTATCGTATAACCAATGTTTTAACCAGTTATAAAAAGAAAATAAAAATAGTTTATTAGAGGGTTTAACAAATGAGGAAAACTTATTATCTAAAACCCTTTCAATAATTTGCCAAGCGTTGGCAGAATTAAACAGAATACTTCTCTGGTCTTTTCACTAGACAATCCTGTATCATAAAGACCCATCATATATTAGCATAACATAAATTTAGATCAATTCAATGGTAATTAAATTCTTTATTTATGTGATCTCAATAAAGCAAATTAAAACATATCATATTAGTGCTACGATTCAATATTAAAGAAAATCAGATGTAATTTTGCCAAATCCATATAAAATCTATATATATAAAACTCTTCCGTTACTGAGTGACTGACAGACAATGCACAGCCGAATCTACTGAACGCAAGAAGTAGAAATTTGGCATGTATGTTCCTTGGAGAGTGTAGGGGAGCACTAAGAGAGGATTTTTGGAAATTCCACCCTGAAGGGGGTGAAAGGGGTGAAACCCGATATTCACACGGGAACGGGACTTACGCGGGTGAAACCGCGGGAAAACTTCTAGTAGTTTTATAAAAGCAGCTTGCATTCAAATTTGAAACAAAATCTGTGTTCTAATGTATAAATAAATTATTATAGACTGTATTTTACTGACACAAAATGTTTTATTCCTATTATATAAATCGCATGAAGTATCCTGATTAAGTTGTTTACAAGTATGACATTCTTAAACGTGATTTCAAGATGTGGTAATAATATTAATACATTATTCCACAAATGCACGCAACTTGCAAGTCTAATATCGCCATAATACCTAATATGGACGGACAAACACTGGCCATTTCACGATGAATAGAACCTCCGTGGACTGTCCAACGCAGGAAGGAAAGAAAGACCACCCATGACTTTTTATGACTTACGCATAAAGCAAATAACGGCTTGTGGTGGATGTAGGAGGTTTCTTGGTTCCAGGTGAGCCTGCTCATACATTCACTCAGAGTAAGAGCTCTATTCGTATATAGTCGACCTACGAAAAACTCAAACATTTCAGCCATCTTTAAGAAGTAGGTGTGCTTTTAATAATAATAATAATAATATTTAATTGCATCAAACATAATATTTAAAGATGTTACAGTTGTGAAATAAGTTACACATGTTTAGCTTAACATAGCACGCTATACATTTAAGTCATAGTTTGGTAGGCACAAAGCTTTTTTCACAATGCTTTAAAGCTACCTTTGTATCACGGATATCGTGTGGTTCAGATGGTTTTGAAGTAATAGTTTTGAATCGACACTCGAGGTGTAAGTGGTGACAATTTCAAGCACTGCGCCACACACTTGATAACTTTGTCATGAGGACATTTTAAATGAAAATATAAATTCAAAATATGTTTGTGTAATAAATTACAATCACATAATTATTTTCTCAAATGTTGACATTCGGAATAGATTTTTATACCTATAACTAGCTATTATATATATATAGCTGTTTCGTTTTAATTTTAGTAATTTTAGAAACTTCGTTTATAATGTAATTAAATCTCATATCGTCCACTTAAATAAGTCCAACCAAGAGAGAAAATACATAAAAAAAATACTTTACCTGTATGATGGCAACTATACATACATACATACATAGATTCACGCCTGTTTCCCAGAGGGGTAGGCGATGATTGATGGCAACTATGTGATGGAAATAGTGTCAAAATTCTCAAAAGTGGAGTGGAATAGTAGTGCTAGAACGGTACCAGATGTGGCACGATAGTTGCAAGCCGTCAAATCGCAATTATACGCGCTAACACCCGTGCAAATGGTGGAACTGACCGTTCCCCTTCAGTTAATTAATAAACGTTCGCGAATTTTTATTTATTGGATTGAAATTCATAGATTTTTGGAAACGAAACGTACTATACTTTGGAAAAAACGCCGTGCTAATTTTTAAAAACGGTTCCTTAATACAACATTTCATTTCAAGAAAAGCATACAGAGGATTCCTGCATGTTCGAAAGTTTAGCTATTGTAATAATAATACCATCACTGTATATTAACTGGCCGACTGCTGGGCACGGGCCTCTTCTCATAACGAAAAGGGTTATGCCGGACAAATATGGGTTAACAAATTTCCCACATCTTCAAGAACATTATGGAGAACTCTCAGACATGCAGATTCACCATGTTTTTCTTTACCGTCAAAGAAAGCGTAAATTAATTATTTAATACGCACTAGTGGGAAACCGTGAGGCTGTCGGGCAGAGGTCCAAGTTCGATCCCAAGTTAGCTATTATATGATAGAAAATAATATTGTTTAACAATAGCTTAATTTAGTACTATAGCGGGTTTTGAATATCACTCAAAAAGTTGTTAAGCTTTTTACTCTGCTTGCTAATTATTTAAATACTGTGAGAAAGAGTCGGATGACTCGAAGAAGTAACACTCTCTTACAAGAAACCGCTTACCATTAGGGGAGTTGTAGTTGGTTTTGTAGTAAAAAAAAGTACGTACATGTCATTGAGCTTCTGTAAATTCAATAGCGAGATAGTCAGATGTGTATTTCATACATATTATACCAGCCATGTTCAGATTCCTCTTAGTTAATTTTAGTCGAGAATGGTCATTTACGGTCTTCTATGTAATTTATTTTAATAAAAGACCACTAGGAATAAATTCTGTGTCGCGGGGAACTTTACAAACATTCAAACAACGGACAAAAAGAACATCTAGACTTGGAACAACCATTTGTGGATCACAAGTTTTGTTTCGTGTGGGATTCGAACCCACAACACTCGGCGCAGTGGCAATGGCGAGGCGACCACTTAACCATTGCGCCATCCGTGCAATCATATGATTGCATTATGATTCTATTTTGTAAAACAATACTAAAACCAAAATTATTCATTATCTCGAAATTATATTACGTTGTAGATAATATTCAGCTGTTTACATATTCAATCGATCTTTGTGAAAGACAAGACTGTCATGTATATGAAGATTAGTAATCGACATATTCACCACACCGACGGACCGCCGAGTTCTTTTGATCGATTAGCATTGATTTGTACCGAGCTGTTATGGTGACGCACGCGCAGGCATCCGCGACTCGTGCACCAGAATATTTCCGCACTATTTCTATTTAGTATACTAGTACCGCGCCACTGCGATCTCTATCGCTCTGGAAATGTTTGATGAAAAGGCTCTAAAATTATAGTGAACTAACTAATGGATTATCTTTTAATATTTACTTTGAGTTCATTAGTTTACACATTGTGTGAGTTTAATTATCCAGTTATTTTTGATTAAGCAGGATTGTAACCAAGCCTTTAATAACATTACAAAACAATAACAATGTGATAATTAATCGGCTTTGTTTGTGTCAGAAGATTTACAAATTATCTAAAAAGCATCTTATATATGGATCAAAATACTGGGTATAATAATTTTTATACAATCACGGCAAACAATAGTAAAGAATAGAAATAACAACTGGCATTCTATTGCATTAATCAATGATTTCATCCGTAAGTTTTAATGCTACTTTGTTGAAAACGAAAAATATAGTAGACTAATAAGAAAATGAGCCTCCGCTTGTCGTCGTCGCTTTAGTGGCTTGGTATCAAACTCAAATTAGAATTTCTAACTTTACGTGGAAAATATCTAGCAAATTTTATATTGTCCTTAAACCTTACTAAGGTCCGTAATTAGTGTCAGATGTTCGTAATGGCGAATTATTCGTCATCTCACAATTCTTATTAGACAACAACTTTTAATTTCCATATAATTTTAGGTATACACTATCTGTGGGATACATATGATAATTCTAACATCAAACTACGCGTTACATGTTATACATGGACATGATCACACAGCTTGAAATGGCAGTAAGCTTGTCAATTACCATTTAGTTGCAATTGTCACAATTTTTTTATGAGCTTTATAAGAGTCAACCCAGAACAAAAAGACTCATCAATCTGTCATGTCCTATTTATGGTATTGGGATGACCTGATCATTTATTACTGTAATCTGTTTATGTCTGTTATGTGTGTGGATCCTTAGACTAATATGGCGAAGCACGATTGTTGATATTCATACAATTTCCAGCAAAAAATGCACTTTAAATACACGCGTATTTATTATGCGAAGCATGAACATTTCCGTCTTACTAAAGGTTTTGCGGTGTACTATTCTTACATACTTCAATGGCCACACCCAGAGAAACTGAGAGATATCTGCCATTAAAAACGGTAGCAAAAACTTATCAAGCGTGTGTTCTAGTAATAATGTCATCATTCCTGTCTAATGGCTACGAAGAGAAGAGGACTGAACTAACGGCTAATATGTAAGTAATATTAGTAAGACTGACAATTAGTATGCTGGATGCACCTTTCAATTGAGGCTTTAATCGATTTTATTCAAACGCTTCTATGCTTGTCTCATATTATGTGACAACCATATCAATTAAGTCAGTTTGTTATTCTCAACTGGCATTTTCTATACATGTATAAATCCCATTTCTTACTGCAAGAATCGGGTGAAGTGCAGTTAGTACCGTGTACTGCATATTAGATAGTAATGCTGAGGCAACAATCCTTTCCTATAAAACGACTTAACGCTTTACCGATTGGCGAAAACTTCGAGGAAATATATATTAGTAACTCAGTCTCGTTCGCTGTGAATTCGATAAACTCTTAGACTAATGGAGATAAACTTAGGCACTCACTTCCGCGATGCCAGGGCTGCCAACCAAACGTGTCTGCAATTAAAACTTGGAAAATTGAATTTATTAGATGCAGCCCGCCTTTCTTGGATGTGATATCAAATGGAAGTATTGAGTACAAATCCTTATAGGCGAACAGAAACAAGATTTTAGTAAATAATTCTATCCCAAGGGTGTTCGCTTGAAAGGTAGCTTAATTTAGAGGTCCCGTTGATCAAAGAGCTATACATTATTCTGAGATGAAGAGTATCTTATATACCAGCCTATTACGTATGCCATATATGTATATATAATATATGCCAGGCCTCGTAAATTTAAGTAAAATTTGTTTTTAATCACAAAATATTTCCAACGAGGATATAGAATAATCAGTTTATATTTAAAATTCTTGCGTGATATAACATATATACGATACGTGATATACGAGACATTTAACAAATGCGCGGCATCTTATAATTTAGGGTCATAAATAGTTTTATAATTTTAGTTATCTTATTTCTCGCAGTTAGATGTTTGTTAAGTATACGATCGTTAATTATCTTAATTCAAACTGACATCGATTTTTACACCATTTAAAGTAAAGGAAGAAATATACATTGCCGCTAGTACCGATGCATTGCCGATTTTCTTTTTTATTTATTCCCTTGATATATTGGCATTGTGTCATATCTCAACCACTCAATTATTTTTACATCCTAATTATATTTAGTTTTAGAGTTCGAAGAAACTCTTATACAACAGCTATGTCCGTCTGTCTGTTATACAACTTTCAACTCATTTTCGTGAGAGAACTAGAGAATCGCGGTCAACGCCATTCGACTTAGCATAGTCGATATACTCCCGAAATGACTATGACCTTGGACCTCAAACACCTTTGTCACGTGGTATCACGTGACCTTTGCATATTACTTGAACAATTTTTTCGAACTCTAAGATTTACGGCAAGTAATTGTCGTTTCTCACTTATTTTGTTCTATAGTAGTACATTAGGAGCTCCACAAAATTATTAAAATTAAGGCTTGATGCTGTACCTACAATGCACCCTGTAAATGTAAATGAGATTGAGGGAAAGTAAAATACTTATCAAGCATATCATCACCTGCCGTCTAACAAAGTGCTTAACATACCAGTACTTATATTTTTTCTAATGTGCAGCCCTAGACTTTATCTTATATGGTGCGATTAAAATGGCGAACGTGGAGACGCGTGCGCACTCCCATTGGTTCAATTACGTCGAATCCGTCTCAATATACGAGTACTACCACCAAGTTTAATTTGCCTCTCTCAATAGTTAAGACCATATATATTTGCCTAATGGATTTTAGGATTACTGTATTGTAAATAGTTAAGTCGGATCTGTCTTAGTTTTATACTGACTTTGTGGAAATGTTCTTTAGAATTTAACATGATATTTAATCAATCAATCAATTATCAGGTCATTCCTGGACATGCGCCGCTCCTAGTTTGAGCCACAGCACTCGGCCTTACGATTTTCGCTACCAGTCTACTTCAGATTATTTATCAAAAGGTTCGCTTAGCGTTACGACTTACGTTCTTTACCTCTCACTGAGATTTATATATACAAATTTTAAATGTATAGGAAACGACGCGTCTAGTAATCTATCAATCGTAACACTCGACGTTTAATTCCCAAAATCAGATAAAGTGAAAGCAAGTCTTTCTGCATCAGTACGAAGTCAGAAATTGCATACGGGAAACGATCATAAATCTGTTTTCCATTTTCTTGGAAAATGTGTGTATAACACGCCTCTACTCTACTCATGCATTTCGTGTCGTAGATGTGAGATTCAATAATTCTCAAAGTAAGTCAGCAGCGGTACCTTCATTAATAAATATAAGCCCGGTAGCCCGGCCTGTCTTACTGATCTAACTTATTATATTCTAGCACTATCATATCTTCATTATACTTTTAGTGCGTTCATTCAAGAGGCAAGAGAAATTGAAGTTTTATTTAAAGAAAGAAAAAGAGCTTATTTTGGTTCACATCGAGGAACTCACGGTGAACATAGATGAACATAAACAACACACTATAAAAAAACAAGGTAAGTTTTTTTAAAAATAATGGAACCGAAACCTAATGTCACACGACGTGATTGAAATAGGACCTAGTCAGTATGTGTCTGACGAATGTCTAACGTTGGTTTTTTAACTGGTTTAATTACTGCAAAGAAGGCATATATCGTGTTCACCTGCATATATTTTTTGTAAAACCAGGATGTTGCACGTGTTCTCTTAGACCACGAAGCTTTATCTACTCAGGAGCCATTGGTACTTAAGAACACAACAGTATGTTGCATAACCGCTGACCAAGTTTTAAAACTGCACGTTCATAACAGCTCGTATGTTGTGGTTACGTAAAGAAAATAGGAGAATATTTTAGCATGCCCTTTATATTGTAGCGCTTAAGTATTCATGGTAAAGGCATAAAATAATACGTATAAAAAAAAGGATACTCTAAAAATGTCTGCTCAAAGTGTTTGAGCAACGAAAAACTCATGTTAAAATAAAAATTTTCAAAATAAAGAAGATCTCTACATGCGCAATTAAAATGGTGATTAATGTTAAAATGTATACCTACGGACAGCAATATAATTTTTATTATTGTTAAATCAACAGTACCTACCCAATAATCTTCGTCTAAATTGGTTTAGATGTAATTCGACAAAATTGAATAAATACGAGAAAATATTAAAAAGCTTTTCGGGTATTCTTCATTAATCAAATTGTTCTAAATATTATTAATGAACCAGACCCCAAAAGGTTATCAAAGTTTGACGCAGCGATATCCTGCAAAATATAGTTTAAGTATGGGTACTCCATGATTAGAATGCTGAAGGGATTACTTCCCCTACATAATATATCAATCCCCAAGGGCATTACCTACGATACATGCAGTACCCACACACTGTTACAGCGAGACAGCTAATAACGATAGAGACATGAGCCCGTACAAATCACCATGTTATTAAAATGATTAAGGATCGTATAAAATTGTATGAAAATTGAACATTAAGTGCGTAGAGATTAAGTTACGCTTGTCTGACGCGGATTACACAGCGCCGGCGCCGCACAGTGGATCGTTCCATACAAGCTACAAGTCGGAAATTCTAATTTTGCTGTAAGTATTTATATTTAATTATTTTCTACATATTTATGTAACATATATCATTAGAAGTGATTGTCAATGCGTATTGACGATAATTTAGTCCATTACGACTCATTACGGGTTCGATTCCCGCACAAGTCAAACATTTGTGTGCATGAACATGGATGTTTGTCTTGGTATATATGTATTTACAAAAAAAAAGTATATATGTATGTTTATCCATTGTCTAGTACACTACTCTGCGTAGTTTGGGCTAGATGGTGTTGTGTGTATGTGATAGAATATTATATTATATATTAGCTAATGATGCTACAGGATACAGGTAAGATTAGTGATAGACAGTCTAATTACCATGTAATTAGGACTTCTCAGGTAATTTGAACACACCTTTTAATTATGTCTGATAAGGGTAATCAGAAGTTTTTTTTTTAAATAATTATAATTTTTAAGTATTTGGAAAATAAGAAATAGTCCACTAAAATGATGTAGGTACAAAAATATCTAGTAAGCAAAGCAAGAAAAACTATTATGTACAAATAGGTTTATTTACAATTTTAACATAGTAGTTACTTACTATCTATCTACTTATACTAACATACCAATAGAGATTTATTTTATTTAATCGGAATCATCAGAATCCTGATACTCAATGCTATCAACAGCTGTGTAGTCAACATCGTGGAATGATGGTGATGTGGAAATGGTAGAGTCAGAGGACAATTGTGGTTCAATGAGGAAATCTACCACTTCTGCAGGAAGAGATTTAGCATTCTTAAGTTACTTACTTAGTACTTTCCTGAACATATTGATAAGAGGATCCGATGATACCAATAACATATTTAATCAATCTCTATTTGATTAATATTTCTCAATTGATTTTCAAGTAAGTTCATTAACATATATGTATATAAACTTATAAGTAACACAATGTAATGCTTAGTTACCCGCGGGATTTTCTTTGCGGGATCCCACTGACTTCCTTTTTTCTCAATTTTTATCGAATTAAGTTTTATTTTCGACTTCAGTCGTTTTACAATGCAGTCTTCATGTCTTGTCATAGTAGATTTAGACATTACAATCTGCAGAATTCTTTCATTTCGCTCCGTCTTGCTTACAGAACCCCAAACTTCAAATAGATCAGTCAGGGAAATCGAGACCATTTGTTCTAAAACATGAAAAAAAATGATGCAAACTCGTGCAAAGTCAAACAATAACTGATTTTAAAATAAGAGGGTTGTAGCTTTAAAATAAACTATGTTTAGGGTTACAAAGTATACCACTCACGTTTAGATTCTCTGTTAAAGTTAAGAATTAGGAATGGTCTCTGATTATCTGGGAATCATTAAGACTAGAAAAAAAGCATAATTAAGTAATGAATTTCCGACGTGTAGCTTGTATGAAACGATCCACTGTGCGCCGCTGCGCGCGAAACAAACAAATGACTGCCAAGAAACTAGACATTGAAAACTCAATTCACGCCTCGAGGTGTTTCGCATCATACACCCGATGAGTAGTGAACAGATGCTCTGTGAGATTATTACACGCGTTCATGCTATTTTATAATAAGCAGCGCGCAATTATTTCGATTAAAATCATGTGAAATAAATAAATAGGTACCTTTTTGTAGGTATTTCGCACCAGGGAGTCCAGCGTTGGGTAGGCTCAACGGTTGTAGTCTAGTAAAAATATTTTTTTATTGTTCTTTAAATATGCATACATTTGTTTCATGACCGAAGACTGCAAAACGTCGTGTGTGAAACTGTTTTGATGACAACTTTCTTAATGCACTAAACGTGCAGCCATGCACCCAACGAGTAGTTATGTATCAAACATGCAGTTATTATCTTAAAAAGCATCACGAGTAGGTTTAATGATAAAATTTATAACTCCACCAACTCTCTGAAAATTACTTAGAAACCTACTTAACAGATTATCTATACTGATGAAGTAAATAATGGCTGTTGTAACTGATGGCGGTGCTACTGTAATCATGCTTCATTTGAATATTTATACTGGATATTCTATATCTTGCAACAAAGTCAACAAACAAATAGAGCAACTAATCCAATCTTTGATGACTTTACTATACAACAAACGACTCCCGTAGAATGTTCGTAAGGGTACTTACACACAAGCCATTACGAGTGTCGTTAGAATCATTGGCAGACGAGCGCGCCACGCCGCAGGCATGCACCCGCGCCGATTTGTGGCCGATCCTGCGGGATATTTACCGTTCGCATTCCACACGCTTCAACATGCCATCTATATAAGCTATGGTCATCATTTGATAATTGGCGGTTTAGAAGTATTTGGTTTAAAGGAAAACGGGAGACTTGTCTGGAAGAAAATAGAGCGTACACGAACACAAATACTGTGATTATTCCACAGCTACATAAGGCTAACAGACGCTACGTTCAACTATGTATGTGCAATTTCAAGATTTTATCCATTGTTATACCTATCAATTTAAATTTTATATAATATCGGATCGCTCAGAGTACGGTTATGTCACGTCACGTGTAAGAAAGGCTTGTGGCAAAATAGCTCGTTGATATCGTAGTTTCTACAAAATTGGTACAGCACTGGGATGAATGGTTAAGGCGCAAATATTGAAGTTCGTTGATAAAAGTTGCGATTTCAATATTTATACGTATATAAATTATTCCACACTTATTACGGTAATTATGTGTTTATTTACATAAAACATGAAAAGTTTAATCGAAACTTCCCGTTTAAACTTACACGCATGATTCTAATATTTTAAAAATTATAGGCTGACATGAAAATAGGCGTTACTGGTTATAAATATGGCCAGTGGCCACACACACCTTTCTGGACGTCGTATAATTTTATTGGTATATCGCCTATGAAAAAAGAGTTCTAGGCGCTTCAGTTTAATCAGGAAGCAAAATATTCTTCTGAAGCATGCTGTGAATTGCAGCTGGATACTTAAAAGTGATTATGCAATTAAAGTAATCTGCAATAATTCAAACATTAAGCAATATTTATAATCTTGTAACCGATATGCTTTTATTTTGATGACGTAGGGCTGCTGCTGATATAACTGTGCGGATTTTAATATATGCAAGTAAGGCACCAGATTATAAATATTTATAATAGTTGCTTCGCGGCATTCCTCCAGCTCAATATTGGCTACATAAGGCTAAATTACGTCGAAAAAGATTCTCTAAACTGCATCGCTATGTATTGAATTATCGCATTGACTGCCGTACAGCAGGCTTAATAAACGCTTGGTAACTGCGGGGGAACTTAAAACTTTAATTAAAACTGGCGTGTATATTCGGGTTAGGGTCATATTGCGTTCGAATAAAGAACTAATATAATTATTTATTAAACTGCTTTTAATAAGCGTTTTCAACCAATTGTTTCCTAATTTAAAAACAAGCGTTCAGGTTATACTAAGCTTTTTGCGAAATTTTAAACATAATGTTTTGGCCTAGAAAAATGTCCTCAAAGCGGTGTTATTTTTGATTTTTATACCGGAGGGTTTACCTCGACACAACGTTACCTCGGTTTGTGTTTGCACATATTTACATTAACTCATGGAATCTTCCTGCTATTTATAAAGGAGATTGTTCTTATTTGCCCCAAGACCAACAAGCATTAAATTTAGATATTAAATATTATTATATTTTAATATACTTATTACCGCATTACGTATCAAACGAACACTTTGCGTTCCTTATTTAATATTTAAAAGTAGCGGAACAAAGAACGTCGAAGATGCCGCCATCTTGGGCCGAGCGTCGCTCAATGCATTATTTTATTATTATTTACATATTCTTAACATAATCTTTAATTGATACTGATATTTAAGCTACGTAAATATTTTACAGAATCTCCATGCTTGTCTAGTCACATACTTAGCTACAGACAGTTATTTAATCATAGTAATTATATAATTGAGAAACAATGTTAGCACGATGGTAAAATTCAACTAATCAATCAATTCAGCACACTGCAGTCCACTACTAGACATAAGGCCTACCATCCTTTTGGTAGGATTACTTCTAAGTACCTAATGGGTCAGGCTACAATAATAAAGCTTACTACAATTTGTCAACCGCGCACCGGCATGCCCGCGCCGTTTAAGAGAAATAACCTCAAAATCTTAGTTTTAATTTTAAACAAATCTATATTCTATAGTGTCCGTCATAAAATGTTGTTTTCGTGAGCATATTGGAGTATTATAGAACACGTAAATAATTTTTTTCTTCGCAGTTGGTTCTGGTTCAAACGATGTATGGACGAGGAACAACCTCCTTTATAAAGGAAAAATTATGGGTATGCTTCACATGAACTGTAGCGCCAACATCTATGAAAACACATAATCGGTTCTTTGATAATGCTAAACTCATTTATCCTTGGTGTCCTGGTAACCTCAGTCCTAAAGCTTTAACTACGTCAGTTTCGCGTATAATCACACAGTCGATACGTTCTGGAAGAGATTTACATTTATATCTGCTACGTTTAACGCCGATATCCATTAATTTCCAATTATATCATATATAAATTCTACCATCTAATTATCTAATTAATTTATTCATTGACAAAGTTTAAGTTTACTGAACTATAATATAAGGCAAACAACCTGTTATGAGAGGACTGTATTATGAGGATATTTATGATCTATTATTATAGACTCGTACACTCGAAATGGTTAGAGAGAAAGTTATTACTTAAAGAAAAGCAACTACCTTTTGTATTCCTAAATAACAAAAAATAAGCTAATCATGAATAAGGTGTTAATTATTGTCATTCTTTTTGCATACATGGGCATGAGTATACATCACACAATAAACTCACAATGCATGTATGCATGGGCTAAGGCCTGTTCGAATAATAAGGCCTGTGTGAATTATCGCAAAAATCTATCTACAGATATATTTTATATACACGCAGTCACATTGTTGCGATAGTCTTAAGAACATAGTTTCGTTATAAAATAAGACTGCGGCCATGAGAAGTGCGAATGCTGAGTAGCCAATTTTCTTTAGTACTGTAAATTCTCATCGTTGAACTCACTTCTCTATCATCAATAACAAATAGAATTTATCTAGTAACCATTGTATAAATAGAAGATATCTATGTTTACAACCAGAGTGACAAATTAGTTCAAAATTAAAACATTAACAGACTTGTACGGCGAGTATCTAAAAAATCTATTGACACTATTACAAAAAAGTTATTGTTAAACTTACACTGAACTAGCACGTAAATTATTATTGTATAAAGGAGGATATGAAAATAAACCAACACGTTAAACAACTGTTCACACATTTAATAGCCAGCAAAGTAACTAAATTAACAGTTACTTCATACTAAAGACTATATTTTTCTCTTATATTTACATAAAGATATATACCGAAATACTTTTGATGTTTTTTACAATTTAATTTAACGTTAAATTAAGTTTCCAAATGTAATTTTAATTACGTTAAGGAAACAGTGCAGAAAGTAATCTGTGGCTCAAAATGCTCAGATCCAGAAACAAATTAAGATGTTAACTGATCTGGTGTTGCCTCTGGCGTATCGCCAAGCGCCAGCGGTTTGTATAATTGCTAAAAATTAAATGATTCACACTACAATATGCATAACAAATGAAGTTGAAATCGCCAATCGCAAACAGCAATGGGGTTTATTAGGCATCTAATTAGTGGCCGATCGCCGCATCAGGAAAGAGGCAAAAAAATTGAGGCATATCGCGGACGACATAACTGCAGGCGACGTTGCCGTTCGATTTCCTCTCAGATTTATAATATAAAAATTTAAGTACGGCATCATAGCAAAAAGTGCGATTTCACACAAGAGATTATTTTACTGTTAACATCAATCATAAAGTCATTTCAGTATAAAATATTCGGTAGATTGCTTCGTGTGATGACCACTTGTATAAGTTACACGTAGTTATGCAACAAGCATCTTTATTTGAGACACTTAAGTATCATAAAAAGTAATGGAAATTAGATGTCTCATTTTAGAGCGAGTAAAAAGAATCTCTCCGCGTACGCTATTACAAAGTTATGTCACATATTATTATCTAAGAAAAAGTTACGTTTAAATTATTGTGGGCGTAGTTACAATAATTTGATGTAAGCCATGCAACAGTACGTACTAGTTCTCAATTCAATAAAGTTCTAAAAAGGATATTGTTTAATATTATTCTAAAATAAATCCAAAGCGTAACCAAATCGAGCATAACTATACCCACTTGATGGTAGATAGGCAATAGGCGACGAAGATAAATCCAACACTGAGCCTAATGTATTCATTCATTGCTCTCGTATTGAATCAAGTTCATTATTTTGACATAAAGTCTAACAAACTGAATAATAAAGAGACAGGATTCTATTCATTCACATTTTAACACAAAATGCATGAACTGGTTGCGAATATGAGTTGACAATAACGGAATTATAATCGTGACTGTCCTGAGGTGAACTCAGCCGGAACTAATTTAGTTAGCTGAGTCTAGTTAGACAATACAGCCTGAAACCGAGTTGATTCGGTGGACACAATCAATCATAACAGTACGTACTGAAGATGTTACTATGAGACATCAAATTAACCTTAAGAATATATAAATTATAGTTACCCTTACATGCGTTAACTAAACTATAGCTTATAGATTCATATTGATAATTTGAATAGTAACATTATTTGAAATACACTGATATCTGAAACATCACGTAAAGCAGCCAGCTCTATGTATGATAAGTAATTTAGAATATCATTTCAAACTTTAAAACATCGTTATCTTTTCTTCTTATATTATTCGATATTGATACTACTGATATTAACTTTAATTAGATTACACTAGAAAACTAACTTGAGAATGTATTAGACTTGCTAGAAGATATTGCATTTAAAGAATCTTAATTATATAAAACTGATATCATCATTTGTTGTTCTCGGTCATTCTTTTTATTACCGATCGTGGATAAGATGGGGAGACCAACAGACTGCAATGCAGAGGGTTTGGGGTTCGAACCCACGTCGCGCACCTCTGACTTTCGGAAGTTATATGACTCATCGAAATTATGTGCGTATTGATTGACAATTATCGCCTGCTCCGTGCCTCGGAGAGCACATTAAGCCATCGGTCCGGGCTGCCATAAACATCTATGGCAGTCGTTATTGGGAAGTCAGTGCCCTATAATATCCTGACACTGATCTAGCCTTAGGGCATCGTTAGCCTTTGGGTTGCGGAGGACAGGTGGCAGCCGCTCCGTGTAAAAACTGATATCCAGTCAAATCCGGTTAGACCAGAAAAGCCAACCCCAAGTAACTTGGGAATAATAAAGGCTAGGGAGAAGAAGGAGGAGAAGGTGGATAAGAAGCCAAAACAAAACTTATACTAAGATCAAATATTAAATATCTTAGAAAAAACAATATACAAAACCCAGATGGGTTTTGTAACGTTCGTTCGTTATTAATTTTATTTATTAAAACGTAAATTTTACGATGTGGTGAACGAAACTATCGAACATTTGTAAAATTTACGTTCATAACCGAAGCGTAAAGTACCGTGCGTTATGTCGAAGATTAAAATTTTCAATACACATCACGAGAAAGAAGCCTCAGGGAAAAACTAGTTGATTACAAGATAAGGTGAAAATTCTGTTAGCTTAGGTTATAAATCGTTCTGCAGATTGTAGTTGCTGGCGGATAATTTCAGCTCCATCCTATGATTCAAGTGCAGGGCACGTAACGGCATAATTTCCATTTCTGTTTATTCAATGCCAAGTCTTTCAATCTTCCATATGTCCGATATTTACCTTCCTCCAATCGATCTTTGATTTTTATACGGCTTAAAATTTTTGTGACTTCCTTTTCTTTATTTTTCTTGATATATTTGCCAATAGGAATTTAAAAGTTACATTATTTTATATTCCAAACAAATTAAAATTATTGTTCTATAAATGTTAAAGAATCGTAAACAGTTTTACGTCTATTTATTCCTTAGCGCTCTACAATGGTTTGATGTTCCAATGGTTACCATGATATATAGTTTATTGTAAATGACATTTATTTCGGTTAGCAAATTAAAAAGATGATATAATGAATTTATAGTTTGTAAATGGTTCAAAGCTGCGTATAAAGTCGCAAGCTCAGCTAGATCCAATATACTGACAACTCATTAGTCACTTAAGCCGGAAAATAGAACATTTCTGTCTCGATGTTCTAGTTACCTTTTTAATCTTGTAATCGATGAGGTTTACTTGCTTATTTATAGTGGGAACGACATTCCCATATATAAAAGCTTGTAAAACCTAAGTGATTTAAACATCGTAAGTACTGCCCCCTGGCTTTTACTGCACTTTGCATTTAATTTGCAGTTGTAACTTTTGGAAATCCATTAACTTGCAATTTAGTCTTCAAAACTCGTCCTAATTTAGTTTCATAAGTGACACCTATATATTGTTCGACATGCATGTAAATTATATTCATTAACAACAAAACACAACGGACAAAAGGAGCACCGGATACGTTCTGTTAAACTGTCATTCATTCACTCAGGTGTTTACATCAATCGTTCATTAATTCAATTCAAAAATGTAACCTTTTGTTACTGAAGAGAACATAACTGAAGGGTTTGACGCTTGCTATTCTCTTTATTCAAAGCAATCAGTTGCTAATTATGAACACGCGATTATTTGGTCTAATGATACATATGTTATTGACATCCCACTACAGAAATTATAAGCGAGATTGGAGTATTATATAAGCTTATCATCGATCAAAAATTGAGTGATCTTTGATTGGCCGGTGTGCAATAAGACGTTGTTGATCAAGATACTGTCTAAATCACGAACGATGGACTCACATCGTCACATTACAGTGAATAAACAGCTAAAGAATGATTAATGAACACGTTTGTAATTGCTTCTCATCATTCACTTCCTGTAGAAAGAGATTTCATTGTCCAAAAATAGTACTTACATTCGAATTATGATTACATGTGTCTAAAAATACTAGTTGGCGAAAGCGAATGCCGAATTTGCGAGATACATTGTTATTATTTTATTTCTGTTCTCTGATTGTCTACAATAAATCACATTGTGCTACTTTTGTCTGGTTGCGTATTCACTGATCAATATTTATAAACAACTTAATTGATCTGTTTTCATTGCTGGTTGATATCTGATCGCACACGCGATCTTGAATGTCAGCAGATGGATATAGATCGAATTAGTTTAATGAAGTTTTTATGCGATGCTTAGCATGGATTGTATGATCAGGCTCCATACATTACAATGTGTTGATAATCTAATTTTCCTTTGTCTAAGTTCTTGACAAACTCTTTTGAATCTTGGTTAACATGCTGGACTATGAAAAAATTCTTGATCTTCTATCTCGTTCTTGGAAACGAGTCATTACGAAATTTAGTCCAAATATAGTTCAGTTCTAGACTTAAGATTTCTTTTTGTTTTTGTTTGGTCTAAGATACCAGATATTTATAGCATTAAATTTAAACTTGCACTGACCGAATTTATCGTTAAATTCTATCACACAAATTAAATTTACCATTTTTAATATTCAATACCCGATAAACGATATAATATAGTTTTTTTTTATCTAGTTGCCTTAATAGTAGGGCTGCATTTTATAATTACACTGAGAGGGTCTATATTACATTTTAGACATGGGTTGATTATTTTTAATATGTTCAAAATTTTCCTTATCAGTCCTCTCCACACTATTATAAGCGTAGTATCGCTCACTGAATCTTGCAATTTACATATAAAAAGTGGCCAGTATGCGTGGGCCGTAATATGGCGTTGCTTCTTATATTTTTTGTGTCGGATTTATTACCGGTAGCGATAATAACAATCCTCAGCTCGTCAAGCGTAATATTCCGTACGTAATTTGTTAAACGCTCCATTGATAATCGTTTCTTTAAGATTGATTGTCATTATACAAAGATATGTTTGTAAGTAGATAATTGTTTATTTATTCGAATTTCTCTCTCTAACTTGCATTCTTAATTGGTACCTACAGATAATAAGTACTTTTAAACAAGGTGAAAATTTACGAGACGTGATCATAAAATTTTAATTAATTTTTGATGTTACTATAATTTACAACAACATGTTATCTATTAACTTAATGTAAAACAGTTCCGTCATTTTACATACTGTTAAGTTAATAAATATTTATTACGTCGAGAGCTTCTCTTTACGCATGAAAGTTATCAAGTTAAAATGATATGTATAGTTTATTATCTTACTATGAAATTATACAATCATCACGCACAAATATTATATAAATGCAAATATACCTGTATTACTAGACACCGTAATATTACTTCCTGCATAGCTATATATCATTAGTATCAGTTTGTATTAACTACTATATCTCGTTTAATTGCGACACAGGTTTTGACAAAACTATGTATGTTACATATCACAGGTCGTCTAATTCCTTGACATCTATTTCAGGTGTAAGGCGCACAAAAAATTTACATATCGCGTAAATACGTAAATATCTATCTCTTTTCTCTCTCTCTGGTAGAATGTATCGCATACACAATGATCCAATTTTTCAAGATGAGATGTTGACATACATACTTACTATTATATGTACCTACCTCGTATATACCTAAATTAAACAGTTCTCAAACATCAAAGGAAGATTGCAGTGTATATATACAGAGATCATTCTCAATAAACAAACAACTTTCTGACAGAATGGTCTAGTTATAAAGCTCGATCGGTCAACGCCTACCTAACACCTCTTGCTTTGAATAGACGGAAGAAACAAATGCAGTCCAATTAAAATGTCACTAACAATGTGAAATATTGGCTTGTAAATCATAGAAAAGTCACGAAGGTGAAATTATCGACTATCAATATTAATGGACGGGTTTTTCTACACTGCGAGGTGTCTGGTACAAAACGTGCATAGAATATTGTCGCATTATGACATTATTAAGACACGTTCGTTTAGACAATTACATATTGCTTTATACCTACCATGGTTACGTGGCCTACTAAATTTAAATAGCAAACAATACATTGATTTGACTTAAGTACGATTTGCTGACTCTCTTAAAATCTCTAAATTTTTTATTTGTGTATTTTACAAGTAGCAAACAGACTGATATTAAGCAGCTATCGTATTACATGATAGCTAACAATACCAGAGATATCATTCGCATATTAAGATGCTGGCTCTACGTCAAAGGAATTAGAAATGAAAGTAAGGAGCAAGAGATATAGGAATATCAGCCTCTTGAACTCAGAAAATTAATTTAATACATTTTATCCGTTGCCTGTAGTTGAATGTCTCGGATGAGTTCGCTCATACATAGCATCCCTTAATAATTCACAACGAAGCTCTCTTCCATTCATTAGACGAAGAGGATGTGTTATCTTTAATTGCGCTTTTGTCAGCAAACTTACGTAATAATGGCTACAAAAAGAAATTTGAGTGACAACTGTTGCGCAAAATAATGTTTGTGAGGGGAAACTTAGCACACGCGAAAAAAACCAAGGCCCTACTCCGTCGTATAGCCAAATAATCCAGTAAAATAGCGCTTAGATTTTGTAGGTACATGAAAGATATCTTTGTTCAGCAGCGAACTGATTATAAATCTTGAATTATAAAAAATAAAAACAACTTTTATTTAGATATTAGAAGCTTGCATTTCTGACTGGCCTGCCAGGTTACCATTGCAAGTTGATTCGTCATGCCCTTCCTTAGAGTAACAGACAGGCAGATGATTTGATAGACGGACAGACAGCCGCACAACGAAATTATGAAATAAGGGCACCGATTTATCCTGTTGAGGTCACGTACATTAAAATTCTGTTAAAAGTTATACTTCAAGCTAGATGGTCAAAATTGTCTACTAAATAAATACTCGATCGTCGATGATAAATTGTGTTACATCCAGCATATATAAATAATTAATGATCTATACATACAAAAATAAAAATTAATTATAACTACTATTAGAATTATATAAAATGTGCTCAGAATGAGTAGGTAAGAAATAAAAACTAATAAAAGAAAAGAATAATACATTAATTAACATAATACAAATGGTAAATTTAAAGCATATATAAATCCGCAAACGCGGCTATGCTAGCGAATTCTTTGGTGGTCTTTGTCAATACGTTCAAATCTTTAACCATTTTTATTATGTTTCAAATATATAATAGAATAAATATCGCCAACACGAAAAGTAGAAACATAATTAATGTTTATAGGCTAATGGTAAAATTTAATTATATTTTCACTTAAATAATTTAAACAAACATTTGTTTTCTCAGTAATATCAATTTAACATACTGAAATTTTTAATTTGTTACGGCTGTGGTATACTAAAGTACTAGTATATTATAGTATAATTGAAAACTGCATCGAATTCTATTAGATAAGGCTTAATTTAATTTAAAAGTCATTATTGCCTTCGATAAAACGAGTAAAACATCAACATCTTTAATAGTTTAAATATTTCATATTGTAATTATATTTATGCATCTCATTATATATCGCACGCTATAATTTCTGGTGCGTCTTGTAAGCTAATTATGATTAAGTAGTTGATTACATAGTTAATTATGTAAATTAATTACATACATACATAGTTACACCTCTATTCTCATAAGGGCAGGCGGCGATGTGTTACACCTGCATTACAGCAACTATGATTTTGAACGGTTATTAGGGTATTAGGAATTTAGGGCCAGTATAGTATCGTCGTATTGAGAATTGCTCGATAGAAAATCGAAAAATACTCCACTTGCGATTCGATCCTAAGACCTTATGAAAGACCTCAAGCAGTTGCGCGTTACTGCCGATGCGCAAACAAGATATTAAAAAATAAAATTTAATTGGTTATAATGATATTCGTGGCAACAGTCACCTATACAGTGCGCTCTATTACTTTCTGCTTATCCTGACCGAGTTTGATCTTGAAATTTAACTGACCGAATAAAATGCACATTAGCAAGTCGCTTCTGGAGTAATGGTAAGAGTTATTTCGCTGCGAACTCGTTATAACTGCACATGTGTATGTGTGTGTGTACGCAAAAACCGAGGAGCGTTGCCACCGCGAACGCTTGTGCAAAAACTGTATCGTTCTACCTCAGTTTCAATGCAAATTACCTAATTACCATTAACTACTAACTGCTCAAATATTTCACTCACAAGATATATCAGTGAAGTTCACACACATCTAATTACATGGTAATTTCTCTCATTTCCATCTGATTAGCCGATTTATTCGGTTCCCGGCTAATAAGCTATTGTTAATATGTTGTGTTCTGTTTCAGATCTGGAGATAACGGCGCACAGAGAGGTGAGAGCGAAGTACCTTCATTATCACATGCTCACATCCACTAAAATATTTAGATTTCGGATTCTATGTTAACGAGCTTGTAAATAAACGAATGGCATTGTTCTGCTATGTATTGTCTGTTGCTGCAAGCAAAGACTACACTATCAAGTTTCTAGTAGATGTCAAGATTTAACTTAAAGTTCTGTATCTCAAGGTGGTATTCGATTGGCGAAGTAGTGGTTGTGATATCGATCTCCAACTTATTGCGCATGGTTTGTATTGTGAACCTACTTTATATGTATACCACTCAGAACAGCTGGAAAACCAGAATACCAGTAATTTTCAACTACTGCTGCTAGTAACGTTTATAAATAAAATAAAAAAACTAATGTAATTAAATCATTTAGTTATTCATAAGAAGCTTTATATAAACAAACATGCAAACTTATATTGCGGATAAATTAATTATTTATTATCAACATTAGCTATTTGATTGACATAAGCAGAGATAGATAAATTATTCTGTCAATGGAATCATTAGTTCTCATAAATTAATATAAGCATCTGACAGCAGAATATTTTAGCCTTAAATTTATCGATGAAGCTAACTATTATGGGCATTATTTTATTTTAACCTACTTAGTATATTACTGAATTAGCTGGCTAATACGTTCAACTAACATAGTAATAGTAATAAAACCCAAGAAGAAGCAAACCACAGCTAGACTTTATGATACTTTGTGCTCATTCTGCGTAAATAGAAACACCAATGATTAAATTATGTTCGGGTACTTTGAAATAACTACACTGGAACATTGAGACAACTACCATCTTAGTCTCCCCGTGACCATGGCTGCTGAAAAGCAACCGAAACGTCGGGGAAAGTGTAAAATTAAATTAAATCTAAATAGTTTTAATAGTTTTAATAATAATTTAATTAGCTTAAAAATTAGCAAAGTTTAATAGTAATAGTAGTGTACAGTTTTCAAAATTATGTAATAAAGTGTCAAATAAACAAAGCGATAAAATCCGTATATAGTAGTTTAATTTCAATGAATAATATTCGCGTAAACATAAGACAATATTATAGTAATAGTAGATATAATACAATTATATTACTTAGGTGACAGTTAAGTATAAGACGCCTACAAAAAACTTGACTTGAAAACAAACCGTGACAACATGTCTAGCTGTTTAAATGTTGAGGTAGTGGCTATTTATCGTCGAGAGCTTACATACCAAACACGGATTATTTTATTTAGTTATGAACCATACAGACCTGAAGATAATATACCATAGCCAATAAAACTGCTAGAAAGGTTTAACAATCTATTTGTAATGATTTCCAGCAGTAAATTCTAGAAAAAGGTTATTAAAAACAGACCGGTAGCATTTTATACATCAACTATTTGATTTGTCATTATTTACAAAATAAATAAACATATATAAAGTATAATTATTGCCGATGTTCTAATTATAAATTATCATGAATATCTAGATGAGGTTAACTGCATATAATGTTACACGTACCTACATTATAATATGTGTTTAAACGTTTAGCTGTTAATTACGATTTAGCCTTAATATTGTAAGTTATAGCAAGAATAGTAATCTGAAATACAATATTTGGATAAGTTATTACCTATTTTCATGTCTTATTACAGTTATTACCGGTGATCGGAAAATCGGGCGCTAATATACCTAAACTTCACTTTTATTCCCACGAAAGAATAATACGGACATGAAAATATTGTTTAGTCTTCTGTTCGTATAAAATACAATAAATTAGTCTATTCGATCACTAACCTGTTAGATAGATAAATCAATTTCCACTACTTGACCACATTGTGCACATTATCATTTATTATTGATATTCCATTTGTTTTGAATAAAATGGAGATACTAAATCAAAATAACCACTGCTATAATTTCATTAAGTTATAGTTGTTTTTACAAAATTGTTCAATCCCGGGAACCCGGATGTACTTATTTATTCAGAAAGGAATGTCCATATTATTCTTTCGTGGGAAGAAGTTTGGGTATATAAACGCACGAATATCCGATCATTGCTTATTATAGTCTTATACCGACAGAAAGTTCTTTAATCGTAAGAAAACATTCACATTTTTTGCTTGACAAGCAACAAAAAGAAATACCCGGTAAACTTAATTATTGCACCAACTGCCGGGTACTTGCACAAGTGGTTTTTAACTGCCTCACCACATAGTAACGGTAATGAATATAATATCGGATGCAGAAGCGTGTAAACCACTCTTAATTTTGATATATGACTTCCAAGCTTTGGCTAAACTATTTTTTGTCTGACGTCCGTCAAAAACACACGCAACACTTAAAGTTCTTTCTATGATAAATCGATTACACAACACTGTGTAATCGATTTATCATAGAAAGAACTTACAGAAAAAACATATAACATAAATTCATACGTAGTATAAACATATACTACGTATGAATTTATGTTATATGTTTTTTATGTTAGTCTATAGAGTAGCATAATATATTAAAGGTCCTCTTCTTTGGCAATAAATGTAAATTTACAGGAAAATTTTGTGTAACTTTGACATTCATAAGTGTTACCTTGTAATCTAATCAGAATAAATATATTTTGAATTTAGAATTTTTTTTGGAAGTATTGTCTAGATAATGGTAAATACTACGGGTGATTGGTTTCATTTGAATTGTATCACCACGGAAAAGTGAGAACAATTCGATATCTTTGTTCCGTGGATACCACGTTGTTATTTTGGCAAATATTGTGGTTATTTCTATAACGCTATTGAGAGACTATCGCACAACGTATAAATCATTTTGGCAAATAAAATTCATATAATACGAAATCGTTTTATTTTTAAATACTTACCTATACCTACATATATATTTCGAAAACCAGCCCATTGATTTCAATAGTATTATAAAGGAATGCCATAAGAAAATCAATGTCTTAAACAATTGTAATGTTTACTTTAATATACAACTTACCATCGGTTTTAATGTTTTAACGGATTATTTATATGTTGTCCTATTTATATTTAATGGCAACAATTATTCATTTACTACTGAGTTACACTTAATTTATTATGTTCATTGCTTCTGCGTAGAACCATTAATTATAGTTGGACTCCCATCATTAATTAAGTGTTACTGGTTTACATAAAAAGCTTTCTTCATTTTGAGATTAATGTTATCAAGTCACAATAAGACATAAATTAAGGCACAGAAGTGCCACCTCTCTTTTTCAATCACGATGGACAAAAACATGATGACATTAAGATTTCGCAGAATCTCAGTATTGAATCCCAATTGTGCGACCATTAAACGGGACTTACGATATTCTGATTTACTTAATCACAATACCCGTCAGGTATACTTTCAGTGCTTAATATTAGGGTCTCTGTAGACTGCGAGTGAAGCACTTTATCACGTTACTTTAAGTAGTTCGTTAGCCGAGTTTTCAACACGACTTTAAAAAATGAAACGCGATTTAAAATCGGACTGTCATGTGCGCCTTTTGAGGCAACTATAGGACTATAATAAAGAACTTTAACTATAATCTTATATTTTCGAAATTATTGATTATATAAGTGTCTCTTTGTCATCTGTTAATTCGATACCTAAAATATATGCCATTCCAAAAAACGTTCTTCACCATGATTTTAAGCATATTAATTGCGAATAATTAATCAAACCCTCTTCTGATATAGTTATAGCCGTACTCGTTACCATATAACATGCATAGAGGTGAATATGAGTTAACTATATATAAAGATAGTTATTCCTCTATATAATGAGGAAAGTAAGACACCTACACACATACATATGCATCCTATTTTCGCTAATTGGGCAGGAGGGACATGTATGCGATGATAATGCATGTTAGCGTCATTGATAGGACTCTGTTACGGGGGAGCGCTTATGCGTGTGGCCGTATAAAAAATCGTCGACATCGTCCTAGAAAAATAACCAGTATGCTTCGTTAAAAAACATTTTAAGATAAATAGTTGTTCCAAGCCGGACTTTTGCATTTTACAGATTATAAGTCCATTAATACTCGCATGGGGATATACAAATTGCTCGCTTGTAGTGTACAAAGTCCATTAGCTTACAGCAGTAAGATTAAGAACAATAATACGCTTCAACATCGCATCGCAATCGTGGCTTATCAATTTATACGAATTAAGTTTTTATGTCAATGTCACAACAGTTATAATCCACGAATTCATTGACCACAAGTGAACTCTAAACGTCGGTGACGAACCTTCCTACTGGAGCCCCGTTGAGAATCAAATATTAATGATTTTATTATAATTTCTGCGACATCACATTCATTAAAGTCTATTTAGGAGTCGCCGTATATCAAGATAAGATTACATGTCTGACGTAAGTGGATGAGATTTATTATAACTGAATAAATCATAAATAATTTCCCTGTCATTTATAAACTATGATTTCATCATCTAAAGATCTGTGCGTAGATAAATTTAATACACATTTTGTTAATATTCATATGTCAACATCCTTATAAGGTTGTAATATAATGATAACATATCCTTTACAGTAAATCTCGATAATCATGTTCAGAAATTGTTAATGGTTTGATGAATTATTTTCTGATGAATCTTAAGATTTATGACCACTAGATGTACAACTAACTGTTACGTAAAGCCGATAGCGTAACTGTAAGCGCTACTTATCATGAGCTACCGAATTCAATATCCAGTTCAGTACAATGGCAGTTTCTATTAGGCTGTGCGCAGATATGTAAATGGTAATATTCCTTTTAATACAAAGAACGTAGTTAGATTGCGAATTTTGATGTAATATACGGGCATATGGTTTTTAAAGGAGAGTTGATTTCATAGGGTTTAAGGAGCTTATATAATCAGTACTTTAAACATTAGCCTATTTTCCCGTGGAAGTAATTCATATTTCTCGAACCAAGTACCACAAATATCTTGGACCCGAGTTTGGGTATTTGTGATACTTGCAATAAGCCGTGACTTATTTATATAATAATACCTATTTTAAAAAAACAACCAAGAATATCGAATGACATACTAAATAATTATTAAAGTTAAAACAAAAAGAACTGTGATACGGTAATTAATTTTCACGCTCGTTGATGAAATTTGTAAAGCATAATAATATATACTTATGTTTATATTAACTACGAGAGTTTTCTTATAAGGCGGTATTAACAGCGCGATGGCCGACAGCGATTAATAGCGGCTGTCATTTAGCGACTCAATTTGCGGAGTGACGCGATACTCGGCTATTACTCGCTTGATCAAACTCTTGACGTTAATGATCGGTGATTTGATTGATCACTCAGAGATGGATATGTGCGTTTAATAGTTGATATATTTAATCAAAATATTGTTGCCACACTGAAGGAGATACACTCTTCTTTTAAGTAAAAATGGTAAGAGCAGCGATAGCTCAGTGGGGAGACCAACAGACTGCAATGCAGGGGATCTCGGGTTCGAACCCACGTCGCGCACCTCTGACTTTCGGAAGTTATATGACTTTTCGAAATTATGTGCGTATTGATTAACAATTATCGCCTGCTCCGTGCCTCGGAGAGCACGTTAAGCCGTCGGTCCCGGCTGCCATGAACATCTATGGCAGTCGTTATTGGGAGAGTGTCGACACAAAAGATCCCACTGGGTAGAAGTGTCGCCGGTCTGCACTGACTGGCCCCACATAAGATACATACATACAAGTAAAAATAGTAAGAGCAGCGATAGCTCAGTGGGGAGACCAACAGACTGCAATGAAGAGGGTCTCGGATTCGAACCCACGTCGCGCACCTCTGACTTTCGGAAGTTATATGACTTTTCGAAATTATGTGCGTATTGATTGACAATTATCGCCTGCTCCGTGCCTCGGAGAGCACGTTAAGCCGTCAGTCCCGGCTGCCATGAACATCTATGGCAGTCGTTATTGGGAGAGTGTCGACACAAAAGATCACACTGGGTCGAAGTATCGCCGGTCTGCACTGACTGGCCCCACATAAGATACATACATACAAGTAAAAATGGTAAGATGAAATTGCGATTTTTTTATAGATAAAGTAATATAGTCTATCTATGAAAAACATCTGGCACACTGCCAGTCTCAGTGCTACTAAGCAGAATTTCTTAGCAGTTTTTAATATCCCTTATCAGTTTTACGATCTGACGCTTAATAAGCAACATATGACACGAGACCAACAAGGCAATCTTGTTTATTATTTGTTTGTATTATTAAAGAAAGTATTTAAGTTAATATATTAAAACATTATGTCTCATTATGTCAGGCCTTGATTAACTGGACGGGCCAATTAATTCCACTACGCGATGACCGATAGCATTCAATCTTTCCACCTCCGTGCATTGCCTCAAGACGTTCAATGAACACTTATTAATGGCCTACAATCTTAGCCGATTACATTTTATTAAGCCTCTTATTAATTGTATGAACGCAGTTAATCTTACGAGACGCCTTGTGAATGCAAAGGGTTACAGAAAACACGATATAAATAGCAGTAAGATACGTAATAAATGACTAGAAAACCCAATTCGACAGTTTAATGGGTGAAAACTGTTGTGGAAACCATAATAATTTGTACTATGTTATAAATTTCAAGTGCGAGTTGTTTGTTGGAGTGATTACCGTGATTAAATTTACATTAGATATGAATAGAGTTCACACTATGCTGAGAATTAAGTGTGATTAACTTTGCCTCGTAGCAGGTTCTTTGCCCGACGAGGTATATATTTGTGTCATCCATATATAGGCCTTCTGGGTCTGGTAGTATCAAGTTCCCGCGGTATAGATTATACAAGATAGGACACGAGTCTTATTAATATATGGCGATAAGAAGACTATGTACCTATAGGCTGTAACAAAGTAATTTACATTCAAACGGTTCAAGATCGTATATCTAAAAGCTGTGTATATTTACCCTCAGGTAAATATATGTTTAGAGTATTAATTGCTGATATCCTCCTATTTGAATAAACATTTAATCTGTTTATATTTTATATGGGATATCTACTATTTTCTATAATTTAAAATCTGTTCTGTCTGGCCGCCAGTGTGCCATTGCGACTCAGTAGGTTAATAAACAATTGGTTAAAACATAATAACATAAATATGTCATTATTGTACACTGAAACTTGTTCCTGTTTACTCATTCACAACTCTCATGTACGCTTTCCACATGTTGACAATCCATACAATGTTATAAAATGGGGGCCTAGAGATCTATAGTAGAGGCTTCGGCTTAGCTTAGACTCCAGATCTCTCACAAATTACGAATGACTGACAATTGTTCGTGTCAACTATATACTGTATAACATCATGTAATTTGTGGAGATGAAATAAACATTATCTATACATTAATACGTGAAACAAAAACTTTGTATCCCTTTTTACGAAAATTGCGCGGACGGAGGAGTATGAAATTTGCCACAGTTAAAGTTTACATGGAGAAGGAGGGCCAAATCCTAATATTTATATAAAATATGCATTAGAAATACATTAAATTAATGAAAAAACACTACACGCACACAACCATGCATTTGACACACGCTGTCGAAGCTCGTAACTATGGTTACATTCATCAATATATAATGACATATATCAGCAATATCTTACAGGCAAACTTTGGTCGAATTTCGAGCACTCGGCGACAGCGAGTTATTATAATTCTATGTTTAAATTCGTAGTTTGTCGTATTTATGTAACATACTACACCACTAGTGACAGATTATGCTAATACCCAGTAGTTTTATCGCATAGCTCCTTTCATTCATTCTCTCGTTCCCTTTGGAAATACGACCTTACGAGTAAGTTAATTGAATGAACTGCACACGTTTGAGTCTTCCTGGACTAAGAACGTTGTGTGGTTCATTCAACGTAATGTATCACCACGGTGACACCTACCGCTTATATAACTCTGGTCACCTGCATGTGTGTAATAAAGCACATTATAGAGGCACACAGTCGCTCTCCGCTCGCAACATAATATCAATTCAACTGCCGCGTAATATTTTGCTTCAACACTACCTCTTTCAATTTTAAACTTATTTTATTTTTATTACGGGAAGTATTTACGAGTATTCTCCACGCATAGAGTTGTCAGAACTTCAGAGACTAGTGCTGGGAGCATAAATCAATATGTGACGTAACAATGGTGGGCTAGAGATGTCCCTACACGCCCTATAAGCCGTTACATTGTATTAGGCGGGGCGCGGACGCTGCGAGGCTCCAACTTCTAATCCATGGACGTTATGGACAACACTCACATTCATCATGTTATGGCTTGTTTCTGACATGTATGGTGTTTGTTTTCAAGTAAAGACGCTAACGTGCTATTATGTTCGCGGCAAGATAGGTGCCAATGATGTATTGTTGAATTGTGTTACACCTGCATATCATTGGTACATTGAATGGTGGCTTATGAGTTTGACACCGTTGCGGTGCGCGATTTCAAATACTTCTAGGGAATACTTGACAATATAACAGTTAATTTTAATGTGCGAACTTTCATCTGCCATTCATAGTTTTCTAGTAAGAAATGTTTAAATGCTGAGCATACAAAATTTATTTTTGATGTCTAAAGCAATATTAGAAACTTTTTTGAGTATTAGTCATGCAGTGTATCAAATTTGCTACATTCTTTATGATAGATTAACGGCTCATACATTTCAAATTAGATTACCTAAGAGAATTGGATATATTGCTTTGCAAAGTGTAAAAGAGAGAAAAATAATGCAAGAAAGTTAACAGCAGATGTGGAATCCAATAATTACGTGACTCGTGACACGACTCAACCCTTCGCGTGCTAGTACGGAACAAGTATTAACTCACTTCTAAATTGTTATTGGAACACTTTTGCTTGTTTCACCTTCACACATCGGATGCTCCAATCTCTCTTGGCATGCATAACCCGATATCGCCGATTGTCCTGTAAATAACATGGACGCAGAGGCTGATTAAATATTCACAGAGCCGGTAACGAACCGGACGCCGGCGCTCATTATGTATCAACAACCATGACGGTCCGCACAAAAGCTCGCTAACATAATGATCTTTTTTCGACCACTTTCTTCTACGTAAAAAGTGCACAATTTATTGGTTGATAAAAAAGTCATTAAAAAACCTAACTTAATTGTCACGGCTGTCCGCACGGCTGCGATGGCGGCGGCCCCCGAGCCACAGATTATGTTACCATTGTACGCGTCTTTTTTCACCAAATTGGTCTCTTGCTCCTTTTACCGAATCCGTCGGTTTCGCTTTCACTACAATGTGTAATACTGGTCAATGTATTGATTAAACAAATTGAAATTTGATTTGCGGTTGCGGTGATACGAATTAATATATATTTAAAGACGTGCTCGACTTTTTATATGAGAGCCTGTACTCTAGATCTGGTGAATGCTGTTCTTTTAATATAGTATTCTTCTTTTATAATACTATTCGTATTTCTAGTATTGGTAGACATTGTCCTCAAAAATAACTAGGACATTCTTAATTATTTCAATCAGTTGTTTAATTAAATTGACTGTCGCTATTGTTTGGTGGTTTATGTTTACTGCCGATCATGTGATCTCAGATTCGATTCTGTTCAGGTTGGGTAAACTCTGACAAAAGTTTCCAGTTAGGAATATTTGTAGCAGTATAGATTTTGGAATAATGAATCGGTAGACAACAAAAGGTCGGATTTCAATAAAACGGAATCTTAATAATTTCGGTGACATTTAGGCATTCCACTTCTCAGTTTGACTCTTAGTATTTGCGTGCATGATGCTAAGTCATGTTTTTATTGTTCTATGTTTTATTATATAAATTTATGTCCAAAAAGATCATAAACGTTTTTATGGAAATAAAGACTTTTGAATTAGACTGCAAACATTTTTTTAAATAATTTTCCGGCCTTACTCTTTTACTATTAAATTTATTACGTAACTATCTATGGTAACATGAAAGTAGTTTATTAAAGATTGAATAAACTGACTCATTGCTGTCATTTTGGTCACGGACTCCAAGAAGCTTGGCTACTTTGCGGTGTATTTTGTAATGTGCGCTTGCAGTATACGAAGTGAAGTCAATGAACTATGAACATATTATTGTGAAATTACAGCGTAATGGACTGAATGGATTTCAGTATTGCTTATAAAATAAAAATATAATACTATCTGCTCGGTTTAGAAACTATATATCAGATTCCTATTAGAATAAGAGGTCTAGAACATGCTCCTTTTAGGGTACTTGACCTGTATCCATGGCTTTCCATCATGAAGAAAAACTCAGGTTTGCCTTCAGGTTTTCTCAATGATGTCTGCCTTCATACTTTTAAACTTTAAATAGTAGAATTAACAGGGCGATAAATATTTTGGCAATCCGGTAGCCACTCCACGCCTGTATATTGAGTTTGTATTTAGTTGTATCCATTGTAGGCACTATACCCATATTTCTATAACTATGTTTTTAAATACCTAAGGTATATTCCTATATAACTTAGGTATTTAAAAACATATAATTAGAATGAATAAAAAATATAGGACATTTTACGCCCAAGGGATTTAAGTGCGCAAAACCGCGGGAAACATACATTATCAAAACAGAATAAAATAAGTTCTAAGTTCGTTATATTTGCAACGATAACGTGATAAGATGTTTCGGTATATATAACAATTTGTTAGAAGCTCGTTCCAGCAACATTGTGGCTAGTTCTCGCGTGCTACCTAAGAACTCGTAGTAAATTTAATGTGGATAATATTTATGAATGGAGAAATAACGGCGTGCCTACACGACGCCTTCTGTATCTCTTCGTTACCTGCGGGACTAGAATACTAAGCAGTGCTTACTATTACTACATTATTGATAGTTCAGCAACAGTCATTTGGCTAAAGATAAGTCATATTATACATGAATATGGAAATAGTATCAGGTATCATGGCGCCATCGTTTGCATTTTATTTTTATTTACTTATTTAACTTTTATATGTATATATGAGGACTTAGCATATGCATTTTATAAAAATCAACCTAGGATAATGCAGATTGTCAGACAGTCAATTCCATTTATGACTTTTTTATTGCAAGCCCGTTGTAGGAGCAACTCCGTGTCGCGGGTAACTTCACAAACGGTTTACATTTTCTTTTATTATTTTAATATGTAACATTTCATTATTTTTCGTATTCGTATTAATCGTTAAGATCATCTCGTTTCGGATTCTAACCTAAACTAAAAAAAAGAATCTCACAAAACAATGTTTTTTTTTTATAAAGTTATGTAATTATAATTAGTAAGTTAATTTTATATTTATAAATATGCAAAGAGTAATTATTGAAAAAAAATTCATGTTACAAAGATAAACATTTTATACAATTTTATTTTTTAATTATGACGTGGGTGTAAATTACGAGCCTTAATTATGATCATATATTTATGTTACAAAACGATGCATTATAAAGATTTATATCAAAGAGAACAGCTAGCATATAAGTATTGCATCTATTTCACAACATACGATTATAATATTAAGATTGAAGTTGCGATATCTTGCCAAGAAGCGGAATCGTTTATCAAATAGAATAAGGAAGCTTCATATCATCTTGTACATATAAGTGAAACAAGAATTAAAAACTATGATTATCCCAACCATAAGTAATAAATAAATAATTAATTATATTTCTTACGGAGTTAACTTAGAACGGAGATTAACGTAAAATTACATTTTGCCTCAGGAAACTGTCTAATTAAACTGCAAGAAATTGGTAATTATAACTAGCAGAACAAGCGCTGGTTACTTTTTATGATTTAAATTGCAGTCGCCGTACCAGGGGATATTATTAGTATGTTTATAATCATTAATGCTATTCTAAAACGTGCATCCGGACTCAGTACAATTTCGTATGGTGGTCATACACAAATGTGGATCACAATTTTCCATATAGGATCAAACATTGAGTATTCTTTACTTTAGTAATGTCGAGATTGTCACTGTTAGCAAACAGACTTTAGCCACTGATTTGCCTCGTGCATTAGTGCAGTCCAGACAGCGTTGTATATCTAGCATTATTTTTATATTGGTTTTACTCAATATAGACAAGAGCTCGGGCAAGAACTAATAAGCTCCATCGTTCATCTACCATATAATACACTGCTAAAGGCAAACCTTTCTAAATATAAACATAGCGAAGGTTGCTATTCTGCTTACATACTTACGGGCCATTTTGACAGGGTTGTGTCTCTATTTAGAGCAATATTAATAACCAATAACTATCAGACCAGCGCATCTTACGGATACGATAATGCGAAATCGAGAAGGCATGAAATTCAAAATTGCTCCCCATATTTTGTACGAAACCCTTTTGACGTGGACTAGAGCCACCTATATTTGAAGTAGTTTAAACTGCTATAGACATTATGATATAATATTATGATTCTGAAATACACATTTTTTAAGTTCTGTGTGTATAGTTTTAACCTTGAGGAATTTCCAATTCAGGTACTATAGGAATGGACATGTATTTCCTGAATTAAAGTTGCTTACATACAGACAAATAATGTGATATTACCAAGATTGATTTATAGATAAACAGTTATTAAACAGATTTTATCAGTATCCATACGTTAACGATGACAAGTTGATAGGCGGTGGTGGAACTCGTCTTAGAAGAACATTTCCTTCCTTCGGTAATTTTTAAATTACGCAATGAGTAGACTATAAATGGTGGTCATTACGTAATGTGGATCATTAGCCGGTAGACATGGGGATGCTGCAATTTGTATGCTCTAACTTCGCCAAGCCATTCTTGAGTACATTGGCTATAACGTATTCACACGGTGTAATAATTAATAAGTTACGGAAATGCTTACCTTTGGTTTGTTGTAGTCACATATCTGCATTACAATCAGCCGGGTTGAGGAACACTTCGTGCGTTATATTTGTGGACGGGTGAGCATTTAGAGATGTTTGAGATAAGCGTAGTTCTCCTCTTCATAATTCAAAATATTGTCATGATGAATGATGTTAATCATTGTTTTACATATAATATGTAATGGGTATTAACGCGATTATGCATGTTTACGTTTTATAGGCGAAGCTTACTCATTGTAATAAAACAATCGAGGTATCTCATTATGATATTTAAAAAAATATTATATTTACACTTTTGCCAGCGTTTATCGCAGCATATTATCGCAGAGAGTCTATATCCTCCAGCTAAACTTACCTATAGTAGTTTAAGTTAAAAGAACTCAGTTAAGTCAAAAAAATAATTATTAGTGACGAGATATTTTGACACAAGAATTTAATACATGAAAAACAACAAACAAAATATAAAAAATAATAGGCGTTGCACAGTTCATGTATAACTTTCTAGTAATATTTCAAAGAAATTTGCTATTTTCGTTACGGTGAATATTTTGGCGAGGCAAATTGTCGGAAAACTTTCATTTTAGTAAAAAATACATAATTACTTTTTACGAATGTACTATATGCCTATTAGCTAAAAATGTAAAGTAATGAGATTTTTAACTATGGAAATACAATATGTACTTGGACGTGAAGTATTCAAATAAATACTTGAAATTAAATTACCAATAGTTGACTGCATGGATGGTGTATATAATAATGATTTAAGTAGTCACTTCAGTAATTAGTATGATCCGAGCCTGGTGTTCCTTGTGTCTGTTGTTCGAAACGCACAACGCGATAGCGGTGTTTTAAAAAATTATGAATATGTGAAACATTTTAGAACAAATCTATAACTCCTTACATAATGGGACATCGAACATGAACATGCCAGTGGAACTGTCACAATACATAAACAAAACAACAACAACAGTTGCCGAAGGGACGTCGAGAATTCGAATAAGTAAGAGAAAATAGCCTGTGGTGCAGTTTAGTCGAGGTTTCTTGCCGAATGATTAAAATAATCTGTGGTTACGTCTAAAGCGATTTACGTCACAGTAAAAAATCCTGTTCACGACACGACTTTACACCATCAGTTGGAACGATCGGCAGGCTTCCGATCGATTGGCACGTGAATAGCCAAGCTAGAAGATTTAATTTACGCAAACGGATTTTATTTACAATTTTATTAGTTTTACGAGTAGGTATTAGTTTTATATGAATAAATCGAACTCAGGTGTAATGTTATTAACAGTTATTCTAGGCACAAGTATGAGTAAAACTTCAAAACGAAGAAGATGCATCATTTTTATTTTAATGAAACCCTTCATTTGCATTGGAACCTAGAACAGTATAATAATTATCTGCGATTTGAACCAACCAAATTGTATCATGGCAATAATTCATCTGAATCCGAAGTAACTGCGTAACCAATAAAGCTTTTCATTAATCACAAAGAGTAACAAAACAATTGAAAATGAAAGTTGTTTTAATGCAGTAACATTGCTCGTACTCCTATCCTAGTTTCCAGTACAAGAGTGCTACTTATCTTAGAAGGCTGGCTCATTAATACCATCACCAAATAATTACCACCGGGCTTTCCTACTCGCAAAATCTGTTGATCCTTCATAACAATAGTTGGAAGGCAAATCTATATTTAATACGGTTTCTACTCAAATACTTTCTAGCAACACTTACCCTTCCTTTTCTACTTTCGAAGCTGTAATTTAACACACGGTAATCATAATTTTCATTTTTATTTGTTAAGCTATAGTCTTCAAGAAAATGTCTAGTCATAGTATTTGAGATTGCTGCATTTGTACTCTGTAATCATGGAGCAAAAACCAGACTAAATAAGTATAGAACAATATTGCAACGCACTTTTTCTTGTCAGTGTTTTGCATATTTTCTTTAGTTATTGTTGTTTTTTACATAAATGCATGTGTGATGCGCAAGTCTATACTCTATCTTAAGCTAGTCACACATTTTGTAATCAACATTATTATATAGCTGAGACGTGGTTTCACCTGGTTCAAATAACGTTGAAAATTATTATACCACGGGCACATATTACAAGTATAAAACGTACCTACCCTATGTGCCGGGAGACGCTCCAGCCGTGTGAAAAGTTTTCAAAAAATCTGAAGTTTATACTATATAGGTACATATGATTACTACTTAAAGTTTTAGCGTATGTATTTATGACGTAGTAAAGTAATAATCTTAGAAATTTGCATAATATTGTCTTCTATTTACGCGAATATTATTCATTGAAATTAAACTGCTATATACGGATTTTATCGCGTTGTTTATTTGACACTTTATTACAAAATTTTGAAAATTTTCACACTACTTCTACTATTAAACTTTACTAATTTTTAAGCTAATTAAATTATTATTAAACTATTTAGATTTAATTTATTTTTACACTTTCCCCGACGTTTCGGTTGCTTTTCAGCAGCCATGGTCACGGGGAGACTAAGATGGCAGTTGTCTCAATGTTCCGGTGTAGTTATTTCAAATAAATAAAAATACTATCAAATAAATACTTAGAAATTTGATTAATTTTAATCGTCATTCGTCATTGGTATATATCTTTATCTTACCAAATCTTATCTTACTTAAAAAGACAACTCTCACACTGAAAATAATTACTATGTCGCGGAGTACTTTGTAAATTTAAACAACGGACATAAAGAACACCCATATTCGGATCAATTATTTGTGAAACCACAACTCCATGGCATGGCGCGGTGACCATGGCGTGGCGATCAATTAAACCTCTACGCCATCTGTGCAGTACGCCATCAGTCACAAAATTTAATATAATCACAAAAAATTTCATATTCAAGGAGATAATTATCTTGCAGTAATAAAATAGAGCTGCCACTGTAACGTATTAATTGTTAACAACCTATTGTGTCAGCCCTCCTATGCGTTACTGCTTTTAATAGGTTAATATTCCGCATAGGAATATATGTAGTAAATACGTCATTTTCGCTGCGGCATGTAAATGTATGGGCTAATATGACCTGTAACTAGGAAATAATATAACATGGTATTTTGTATGATACATGATAGGTATTAACGTAAAGATACCAAAGCAGATGGCTCTACTACGCTCACCATAAGATTGAATGAGTCATGTTCCGAGGTGGTCATCTTAAAGCTCGTTGATAAAATGTAAAAGTTGTTATTTTCTTCAGCTTTTACTCTCTTCGTAAATCCAATTGATCTCAAGTACACCAGTAGCTAGTTTATACAGCAATTTTGAAATTAGATTGCTTACAAGATCAACACAGGCTCGGGCTCTATTTATTAATCTAGAACAAGATTAACAGGCTTTGGATAAAATTTATTCATTATTTAAATCTGAATTGTCAATGCAGAGTGTAATCGTTCTCTCTATTATATCACACTCTGGAGTGATTCCCTTCTTCATAATACCTCATGGCCCTTTTTGAGATGGGGCCTATTGCTATTTTGGTCTAAACTCTACCCTTCTAAAATGAACGCGTTAAAAGAGTCCATAATGTCGAATTTTGCAAATAATCTAAAGACGTATCCACACCTACATCTAAAATAAAACTTATGAGTAGACAAATCTAAACTCTATACCATAAATCTTGATTAATGATGACGTGTGCAGGTGTCAGAAAATGTATAAATCATTAAATTTATTAAACGTTTTATTTTAACATGACAGCCGGTTCTGACACGACCAGGTTTATTTGTAGTTTCGCAATAAATCAACCGTTTAATTTGATCCCGACGATTTAATGGGACCGACTGGCTATGATGCATTTTTTTATAGATAAATATGTGTATTTCTGTTTTAACGAGTTTTCTGCAAGTAAAGGAAACGCTCGTACGACTAACGAGAGATACCAGATCAATGTTCATGTAAGTTTACTGCTTATGTGGAAGTCTGGTAATCCAGCGAGATTTTAAAATTGCCCGTTGCTATCTTTATCACATCTTTTGAATCATATATTTAATGCCGACGAGTATTACAACTTAAATTGTTTTTTTATATTTTTGCTATACTAATAATATTAGGAATATTGCAGCTTTGCAATCAATTTGAAATCATTACAACTGTTTGCTTAGAACTACCTAAGTTTAGATAGGCCTATGAAATCTACACTAAATTTGACTTAGGTACTTGAAAGAAAGGCTTAGATTGTAGTTTTAAAAAAACATACCTCTCGTAACTAGTTTTTATCATTAATGTTGATACACATTTTTGAAACTTTTCCGTAATACAAAATTTACAAACGTCGATTTTATTTGAACTTAATAATTTATTAAAAATGTAGTATTATCCATAATTATACAAGTAAATGACACGGTATGTATACAATTACGTAAGTTAAAATTTCCATAAGTAGCGAATAAAAGTGTAAAATTAAATTACATACTCTTAACACACAACACACCAAAATAAATATTCACAACACGTGTAACTGATAAACTGTTCTGGTGTCGTAGTCTACCATTAATATCGTTATGACTATTGCGTGTCAGTGTTAATTAGTAGTGCAGGGTATATTACGTCAGATGCAGTTTAAAGTATGACAGTCATAAATTGTGTTTATACAATTATATAGGGCCCCGGGGAAAAACAAAAGCGTGATACACACTGCAGTGCTTTTCGAACGAATAAACCGGTCCGTTCGGTAAGATACGAAGTCAAAAAGCAGTATGTTTATGATATTAGATATGAAGTTAAAAAAATTTAAAAGTACTATATCTAATATTTTAGAAATTTCAACTTGGTGCCTGATTCAAATATTGAGGATAACTAATTGAATCATCTTATTTAATTGTAGTAGTTATTTGAGTGGCGATAGATTCGTAATTTAAAAACACGCCTTATAATCATACTGACTTTCAATCTTAAATTATTTATTTACACGTAACGAAGACATGGCTATGCTAGTGCTATAGGTAGATCCTTTTTGTAAGCGCCAAAGAGTATTAATACGAGCACTATAGTGTGGATCAGGGCTTACTTTACTTAGAGCCTAAATTATAACACGTAATGACTGTGCGTGAGATCAAACGTTAGGATAAAATAACCGCCTATTGTTAATTTAATTTAATTTATTGCTTTTCTTTGAACGCACGGGAAGAAATTTTTGGGCGCCAAATTTTCTTTAGAACATTACACACAATTACATTTTATGCCCACCACGGCAATTTTGATACAATAGACATTTTAAGTTGTCGTTATTATTCGAGATTAATGGAATTCATGCCATAGACAATGTATATTTCTAATTTAGCTGGGTTATGCCGCCTCTTCTATCGATCTCGCGAACTTAAAGCTAAAGATATGCTGTGTTGTTATTTGTTTATCTACATAATTTACAAGTTATGTCGTGCTAACTATGATCTCGTATCCACCCTGCAGCGTTCCTTGTGAAATATATACCAAGAGCTAGAAATATAAATCGTACCGGAGTCTTACATTGAAGTAAATATCAGCAAACATAACTCCGTCAAGAAAGGTGTGCAAATACACGCGACCTTATCTCTACGCGAGCTTTACACGTCCAAATTAGGAAGTCGGTTAAACTAACTTGACTTTTTATTTGCATTGTGTAATCTTTTATTGGTCTGAAGATATCACAAGATATAAGAAGGCTAAGCAAGGAATGCACGAGAGTAGCGAAGCTAATTTGACATATAAGTCTTTCACCGAAATCATTTTCGCGATAGTCGTGTAAGGTGGTGTCTAACATTTATTTATTATATAAGAAACTGCATCTTTCTAGAGTTAACTTTCAATTCTTTATTTTTAGATACTATCCTCCACAGTCTTTTCTGAGGAATAGGTGCTATCAAAGTCATCACCTTTCTAATATTGTTACTAGGTAGAAAACTGATAATTGAACGCAGACAGTTTTTCACTTCGTCTACGCTGTTTTTTATTTATTTATGTTTTCTTAGATAAACCAGCCGTCACCTTACTAATATTTTTTTATCAGGCTAATGTTACTCTACGTTTATAAGGAAAACTAAATACGTATTTCAATTACTTAAGTGTGACTTTTACACGACTGGTCTTCTCGTAAATTTAGTCGCTTTGTTGACATGAAACCAAAAAGTATTAAACTCAAGGAAAATAGTTTCTATGCGCAATTCTAAATTTGTTTATACTTTATTTTTCTGTTTTTATGGTTCTATAATTGAACTACATTCGAAAAGAATTTGATAAAAATTCCCGCCAGTCATTACATTTTTTTTTGCAGTGTGCAGGGTGTTGAAAGAATTATTCACTTTTATAGCTTTACTTGAACAGCTCGTATATAAAAACTTGCTGCGGATTTACGATGTCAGCTTTTAATCTTCAGTGTGTTTACATGCAGTTGCGTTTCAATTAGCATATAAACTGCTTGTGAAAATAAAAGTGGAACTGGAACGGACACGCCCTAAGGCAAAATAAGGCTTATCCTGGGTCTTCGTTGTATCAATACAATTATTCAAGTACAAGTTAACGATGTAAAGCTCTAAAGATTTAATAAGATTACAAGTATTTACAACGTTGCTATGTGAGCGTGGGGGCGCGATACATCACGAGTTTTCTTTTTTCTACGAAGATCTATCGATCTGGAAAGTTTTCTTAGAAAATGGAAGATTGTTACGTTTGTCGCGATAAAGTTGTACCTATAAATAGATCCTTGCATACATTTCATTATGAAGATGTTATTTAAATGACTATCTTCGACAATTTTTAAGTCACGAATAAGAGCAATTTGTATGGGCGCCACCGAATTCTATAGTAGGTAAAGACGAAATTCCAAAAACCGCACTGTTACGATAATTTATATTAAATGAGCTGTTAAGTAGCTGCACCTCTTACACGTGTATAAGGTTGTACTGATGTTCACTTAATCTGGGTCTGTAATATATAAATCTTCTACTTATATTAACGGACCAGCAGGCCAGAACGTCATAGCAAAAAAGAAGCTCTTAAAAGCCCAGCTACTTTTATCGCAATGACATAAAGAAAAATATTTTATAAGACGTAGTAAATGTCAGTAGGCTTAATTTATACAAGAAATGTGCGTCGATTTGTCCGACCATTGCGGTATGACCTGTGATGGTTTTTACAAATTGCATTGTTTCTACAAGCTAAAAAGAGACATGCTTATCCTTTTATGGACAGCTTAAATCTCTTTTCAGCATAGGCCAAAACATTCACGGTCATGATCTCGGAATTATTCCTTTAGGGTTGACACACTTACTTGCTTGTTCGTTAAGGAGGAAAATCAGATACACATTATGTGAAAATATCTTAAGTAATTTTTTACAGCCTTGTTAACAGTTACCTTTAGCACCTCGTTTAATACGTTTTTATCTACTTGAGAGATACCGTTCATATCTTCTTGGAATTCATATTCCAAGTAGTCATGTAACACAGGTAGATTTTAAATTCAAGGCGTCAAAAAAATATTAAATGCCGACACCTTAATGTAACAGAGAAAAATCAACAAATCAGCAACCCTAACGAAGGACCCCTGACGGCTGCGCTTGCACTGATGGTGGCGTGCGGCGACGGGTGAAGTGAAGGCCGTGCGGAGGCCGGTCGTCGACCGCGCGCGCTATTTATACGTCGACTGCCAATACTACTGGTCGTCCATCGGGTCGCATCCGACCGCCGCCGGTCGTACAGACCGCGACTCACAGACCCTTCGTAGGCGTGGCCACCGAATGCAGATTCTATATTTAAAAAACATAAAATCTCTTCTTAATTTAGTCGATATAGGGATGGCCTGTTCATCAAGCTACCTTTTCGGATTTTCAATTTTTATGCGAGTTTTAGTCCTCTTGATATTATGCATGCATATTTTTTACGCCAGTTGTTTAAGTTAAGCGTTTATTTTAGTATAATTACGTAACTATCAATTTAAATATAGTTTGATATTTCTTTTTTATGTATGCTATTTTAAAACGGTTAATAATAGTTGATTTTTCTAATAGCATCTGCTTCTGTCTGCTCTTAACAGCTGGTATGAATGAAGGTGTGTGTGGTGATCTCGTCACGTCTGAGCGGCGGGCGCCAACTCTGCTACACCCTGTAATCGTTAATCATCGTTCATTATCTTTAATTTACTTGCTTCTACTTTTTTTAGTCATTCCAACCTTTTAATAAATGCACCGAGCATACTCTTCTATATGTACCATTACGTATACTGCCGATAGAAATTTACAAAGTAATGTAACAAAGTAACGGCTTTTAAATTTGTTTTAAAGTGTAAAATTTATTTACATGTGTGTGTTCACGTGAATTTCGTTAGAGTTCAAAATTAAACTACCGAGAACACTGCAGTCCATACTATTGTACTGGAAAAATATTAAGATCTATAATTTTACAAATAACTTAAAACAAATTTTAAGTTATGAAATCTTTGTTTAGAGAAGACATCTCCTTCACTTGTAGAATTCTTATGCCGCGGGAGACTTTACAAACAGTAAACAACGGATACAAATTAGATAATAGTAGCCATATTATAGAATTAGCCAGCGTTTCAGCACTAAATAAATATATCACCTATTTGGGGAACGTATACCTACAACTTAAACAAAGTAAAAGTACCTCGCCTGTCTTTGAAAGTCTTATGGATCGATGAATCCGATATCGATAACTAGGTAACTACATAGACATGTCTATAATAACGAAGGCTTTAGTAAAGATATAATATTACGTCCAAATCATAGATCACTAGTCAAGTTTTTAAATCCCATTTAACCTCCCAATGCTGTCTACCAAGCGAATTTAGATTAGAATTCCAGACGCCGAATGAAAACTATAACATAAGATTTAAGACTCAAACATAAGCGTACAGTTATGACACAGCATGACAGTCTAATTAAGTAATCACCGTAAAACAAATTTGACAGTTGTTACAAAATTCATGTCATTTATTATCCGCAGACAACACTTACCACAAATAATAACACTATAAAACCTCCTCGGCACAATAATTAAATGTTATCTTCATTAAACGTATAATAAGAGATTTGAACGCAAGTCACGGTCTTATCGGATATCTCTGATACTATTAATTGTAATTTAATTAGTAGCACAACTGACATTTACCTTATCACAAATAGCGCAGCTGGCGAAAAAGAAAACGTTTATACTTAATTAACTTGTTTTTAATGTCTCGTGTGTACTGCAGAATGTGCTGTGCCCGAATAGTAACATTTAACTCAGCATAGCAACATATCGATAAAAAACAGACAACCCTTTAAAGAAATCTTATATTTTTTATTTGTATTGTGTGTTTTAGGTTTAAAGAAATTGTTTACGTTGTGGGCTACCAGTATCGTAACTGAGGACCTTCAACTAATCTAAATGCTTGTAATAAGAATCCAACTATTCGATGGCAAAGACAATCTATTTATTGGACTATCTCTGCTTTAATATACATAAGTGTCATTGAAATTAAACTACTATATACGGATTTTATCACGTTGTTTATTTGACACTTTATTACATAATTTTGAAAACTGTTACACTACTACTACTATTAAACTTTACAAATTTTTAAGCTAATTAAATTTTATTAAAACTATGAAGACTATTTAGATTTAATTTAATTTTACAATTTACGTTTCGGTTGCTTTTCAGGTTTCGTGACCTGACCTAATAAAATAATCAATCAAACCTAAAAATAATTATAATTCTTATACCTTAATAAAAAGCTAATAAGATTCTATAGCTTTGCGTTATTTTATTAACACTTATGTATATCCGTGATGCGCACATTTCATAATTTAAAATACATACATACATAGATTCATTGCCTGTTTCCCAGAGGGATATGCAGAGACTACGGATTTTCATTTGCTACGATCCTGACACACTTTCCTGGCTTCATTCACTTTCATCACATTCCTCATACACGCTCGCCGGTTTAAGGTGCTTTTAACCTGGCCTTTGTCCAGAACGTCTCCGATCTGGTCAAGAAACGTTCGCCTAGGTCTGCCTCTTACGACTGATCCATTCACACTAGCCTTATAAACTTTCTTAGTCAGTCTTTCCTCGTCCATTCTTTCTACATGCCCAAACCAGCTTAACATACCCTTTTCTATTCTCGTCACTATATGCATAATTTAAAATAATACATAGGTACGTTTTGTCTTTATGACCACAAAGACCTGTAGCCATAGCTCCAATATTTGCTATCTGATAAAATAAATCTGGCATGAAAAACTATTTCCATAAATAGTATTAGCATTGGAAAATTAGATGACGCCGATAAATGACATCAGCATCTCTTTGTATCTGCAGCATTGAAACGAAAATACTGTTACTGTAATAACGGCTTTCACGAGTGTTGTACGACATCTAACCGATATTGTGTCACCGTCACTTAATCTTTTTGTTAGTTTCGCCCAAACCTGATATATATTATGCGATATATTGACACTGCTATATAAAAGTACGGCTATCTCTCTAATGCACAAAATAGGTATAAGGAGTTCGAGATGCGTGCAACTTTATTCGAATATCATTCGATTACAATTTTGCACATCTTCACTGTGTGTAAATATTGTAAAATCTGTTCATTATTTTGGGGTAAATTTGGGTAAACGAGTGTAGCTTAAGACAAATTCAACATTTCACGTTGATACATCGCTCTTTTAATAAAACAGAGACTTATCTCAGTATTTTGGATTAAACAAATTCGAACTCTATTGCAATTATTTAACACAAACATAATATTAGAATTTAACATATACCTACAATTAGAATCCAAATTGCCTTACTTTCAAATTTCGAGTTAAGTCACTGTTTTATTAAGAGTGCGACATATTTAAGTTCAATAATGTAACTCGTACAAAATTATTTCTTTGTGAAATAAAACTGTTTATTTTTTATAATTAACTTGTTCCGAACGATATAATTATATTACTATAATTATTATATATTGACTTTTTATTCAGAACGGGCATATTTTTCAATTTAAATAATCGCCTGTCCCACTGACTAGTCTAAGATATACTATGCTGATCAATATTAAGATACGACAGCCTACTATAAAGCGCATCTTTGGCTTCTTTGTTTGTTTAGCGAAGCTATTTAAATACAGTTCAGTTAGTTCAGTACGGTGCAGACAGATAATAACATACAATAAACCGATTTAATTGGCCTCGGCAATGAGAGTTTTAAAGGCAACAAAATGTTCAGTATTCATACATTGTTGCTAAATGCTTGAGAAGAGTAATAAAAGTAAATCGTGTTAACGTCTCAAACGCTGCGAGCCTGCATTTGTAACACGAAGTTCCCACAAAAAATTGATTCCATCTAATTGAATCTTTCTATTTACAAAATAATAACAAAAGTGTGAAACGACACTAATAACAAATTTATAAAGGGCTCATTATGTATCTGAATTAAAAAAGACAATGAAAATTACACGGTAATTTTATACTTATTTTCTTAAAAAATAATTACACAGTTTAAAATTGTCTGTGGTGGAAACATGATTTTCATTGTGGGTGAAATTAGAACGGAACCAGACGGCACCGTCGGTAAGTGCTGTTATCGATGCTTTAGAATCACTCGATTCATTGTAATGGCTCAGAAAATGATCTGATTGTAGTACAATAATAATATTATGGCGGGCAATGAATAACAATTGTGCACCATCGAGGCGATTTCGAAATCGATAGTTGTTGCGCAACACTAATGATAGTAAACAGTAAATAATAACACCGATTTGTGCATAATAACGTGTTAAAACTATATTTTTGTTAAACTTATTACTGAAGTGTAGCATTATTGAGTTGGGCTTGTGCTCATGCAATCGTGTTGCACTTACTGTGGTATTGAACTCTGTGTGGTACACGATGCCGTTATTGTATTATTTGTTAGAAATACGGTGAGGTTATAATGCAAATCATCGCGACATTGTATTATAAACTAGATGTGTCCGCGATTTTATACGCGCTAACATTAATAAGAAGTTATCAGAGGAAAATTCTTCTTATTTATTTATACAGGCCAACTTTTTCTGAACAGAACGGAGACTTAGATTCTACGCCTCGATGGCGTAGTGGTTAGTGTTACCGACTGCCACGCCTGAGGTCGCGGGTTCGATTCCCGCACAATTCAAACATTTGTGTGCATGAACATGGATCTTTGTCTTGATCTGGGTGTTTCTATGTAGGTATAATATGTATATATTTACAAAAAAAATTACTTATGTGTGTTAATCCATTGTTAACCCATAGTACAAGCTCTGCTTAGTTTGGGCTAGATGGTGTTGTGTGTATGTGATAGAATATTATTATTATATTATTACTTAAGATTACGCTAAACCATACTAACCAAGTAATATATACCAGGGTAGAAGCAAGTGGAGCTTAGTAGTTGCTAACTACCCTTCCTTCTTCCTTTAATGAATATAAGTAATATAAGATATGAATCTAACAAAAATCTATATACAAAAACTAAACCTTGGCTTCTGGATTCTGTTTTGTATCTATTAGGTATAAAAAAATTAATAGTCAAAAATCGAATGTAGTACATTTTTTTAAAGAAGAATTTTTTAGTTATCAACTGAAAAAAGTTACACTCGAAAATCTCACACCATTAATGTTTTATGTCAATTCAAAATATCTGTTACTATACCTCGGCAACTTCATACTTTATCCCCTATTACTTGAGTTAAGCCCATCATGAACATTAGCTTACACAAACGCACAGTCAACAAATAAGAATGTTTTAATAAAGGTATAAAAAAGAAGTTTTTTTTAAATAGTATTTATAACGTTTATTGTACATTTAACACGAGTAATATAATTAGAAAAACAAAAAAATTATGATTTAATTGCTAAAATATCTTCAGTGTCATCGTATGACAAGTTCTGCAACCAATCAACGTTATCACGTTATTATAATAATAATAAAATAACATACAAATAATCTGAACTAAAGCATTCAGCTAACCAGCTTTCTTACCATAAAAGATTAATAATATTAATAATATTCTACCACATACACACAACACCATCTAGCCCAAACTAAGCAGAGCTTGTACTATGGGTACTAGACAATGGATAAACATACATATATAGGTTTTTTTTTTTGTAAATACATACATATTATACATAGAAACACCCAGACCAAGACAAACATCCATGTTCATGCACACAAATGTTTGACTTGGGCAGGAATCGAACCCACGACCTCGGGCGTGGCAGTCGGTTACACTACCCACTACGCCATCGAGGCCGACCAGATTTCCATTAATGTTTGTTCAGTAGATTTCTAATCAGCTTGTTACAAGTAATGAACTCATACCTTTATATAATTGACGCAATTTGCGAGTACGTAGATAATTAGATGAGTAATTTATAACCACTTGAGAAAACAAATAAAAATGACTTCCTTATGACGATGCTTCGTTAACGGTTTGAACAAGTACTTCAACAAAAATAAAACATTTCATCCAATACGTGTACGAAGAATTACTTCAAGCAATAACCGATCACTCTAGATAATTGTCGGAGCGTTTATTAACGTTGTAAACGTAAAAGTAAGACCCTTGATCGTTGAGTCACGTGCTTCGCAGTCATTACACCAATTTGATTCAATACTTTAACTTAAATGGTGGCGGCTCTCACTCTCACTAGACACGTGAACCACAATGAACGGCGAAATTTAATAGTGTCTGATGTAATAACAGAAAAAATGGCAATTCATTTCACATTAGTGCGAAATTACACATGTTTAGGTTTTGTACCAGCCTCTGAAGTCTAATGAGGCGTTGTAAATAGTCTTTAATAGCTTTCTGCGGATCCACGTACGCTTTCGGTTTTAAAAGGACATTTTAATTTCATTTCAAAGGATGTCGTAACCGATATGAAACGTGCGTTACATACACCAGCACATATTTATTTTATTTCTTTATAATTTGAGAAACGTTAACCGAATGTATTCATTAACTTACTAATAATTATAATTCGAGCATAACAATGTCGACATGTCGTATAATTTCTATAACCTGTCATTCAGGATTGGCGGCAGGTTTAAGTCACAACACTATTAATAGAATAATTCTCATTCCCCGCACTGGCTAATATGGCCACTAATTGCGAAGTGACAAACCGGCGGATGTAAACATCGCGATCACAGTATTGATGCTATTTTTAACCACTCTGTATAAGGAACCTTAAGGGTTGACGATAGAATTTAAAGCAGGAATCGATGGTGAAATAAAGTGATACACAGTGCTTTCTTTTTGCCCTCTTAACATTTTATCTATTGCGTGCGGTGCCGCCTTTGAGTTCAACACGCTACGAATATATTTTATATGCGGCGCTTCAAATATTCTATTTAGATACAGTAGGAATATTCAATCGTTTTGTTCTTTTTGCACGAAAGAATGTTCAACAAACATTCCTCAACTTGTTAGAACGTAATATTCAAAGTAAGGTTAATTGTCTAGTTATTTGTATGCAATAGAACCACTGTAATACCAACAGGTGGAATCCATGTTACTGCGGTCTCATATCACCTACAATTTCTGTAACAACGTTGCGGTTTTTGAAACTTGTTAGATCTTCGACCTTTACAAATTATGTAACGACCAATTTTCTAAAATTGAACGCAATATTTTCGGAGCGGCATTTATGGTGTTGGCTGTTTATAACAACCAAAAATAATAAATAATTTGTAATCACCTGTCCACCAAGGTTCGTAAATATTGCTTCCTTTTCTGACTTCGGCGTTCCAATGAATAATTCAATTTACTTTGGAATAAATATCGACGAAGTAGTTTAGTTCCAGGCATTTTGAACTTTGTTACGACGCGCGACGGAGGAAATATATTTATATAAAATAAATTCTCTTTAGAATGTTTGTGTTAATAAACCAATAACTTTACTTATAAATCGCGGTGGGAGTCCATAAAAACCATTGTGCGAAATAATGGGTTAAAATGTTATGCGTCTTATTATAGAGGGCTGCGAAATATTACTCGAGGCATACAATATTTTTTTCCGGAAAAATATCCATGGATAGAATTTTTTTAAAAAGGAATTGGGTTTCTGTCTAGAATTTATACGGTAATTTCCATATATAAATCAGTTTGTGATTTGCATTAGTGTAAGTTATAATGAAAATATTACTAAATTATTGGAATATATACGTATACTTTATAACTTTTACTGTGATAGGCTCAGATGAAGGCTTTTCTTGTAATTTTTTGTTATTCTATTAATATTAAATAAAAATCTTATAATAAATTATAAGAGTTACAAGGCTGGTTTTTAATTTTTCTTTAATCTTTTGATTACAAAACTTTTCTTACATGTAAATGTGTATGTCGATGATTATCAGGATTGTTCTTGTATAATCACTAACAAAAACATTTGTATGACAAATTTTACATTAGTTAGTAAGTAAGCACGTATCTCTGTGATTTGATGATGGATACAGAAAGAAACATAACGGATACTAGTTATTAGTAGAATCTTATCACATTTGTCTTGACGAATATTATTTATTAGAGTGTCTCAAACGCTCCTTTTTGTATAATTATTTTGTCTTTATATGTTTTTGATTAAATATATGTGTTTTAATCTCTGTCACGTATCAAACGGAAAAGCGAAAGGCTTTACTTTATTACTATACTTTCGAATTTTATAATCAAATTACAACCAAGACATGTCTCACACTAATTCATTTTTTAATTAACTTAATTTATCAACCGTGACAACGTAATCAATGAAAGTAAGTCTGTCTTGGAGGATAAGATCTAGATAAATTAAGAAGAAAATTTATATTAAGACTTCGCGATAACTTAAAAATAAATTATCATGTATTGACTGAGCTTTCGATTACAACATTATGTAGAAACTGCGATGTACCCAAATATATCCGAGCTATACTATTATAATATTGTTAAGTAAATATGTCTCGTGCCTCGGTTTTGCCTCAGCCTTAACCCATTAGCGCATACACGATTAGAAACGTTTTGCATTGGAAATTGTTAGCGTGTGGTTTCACCCACCGACCCGAGCAATTGAAACGATTAATCGAATGAAGCACTTGATATAAATGTTATCGATTGATTAGTGCAGGGCCGCTGATTGGTATCGGCTGCTATCGATAGTCGATGAGGTTGTAATAAATTATTATATAATGGAGAAAGGTCGGCCGTATTACTACTTAATTACGTTTGAAGTGCTTTATATCCGTGCTCATGTGGGAATGCAAATCGATCATCGTTAATTTTCTCGTTAACATGACTTCTTAGGAAATATTATACTTATAATGGCCTACCAGTCTTCCTATATGAACCAAAAACGGGTAATAGTGAATCAGTACGTAGTCAAATATATTCAAGTCTTTCATAAATCTAACATTCAACCTCTGCTACAGATACTAGGACATGGCCTGTTATTGTATGTTTGGTTCACTTGAATCAATTTTAAAGCCTCAACTGTAAATGTTGATTTAACTTGACATAATATCCAAAAGTACATGAATCAATATGCTTTAATTAATAGTTTACCTGATTCTATATCTTCAGGTTTAGTGTCCATAAATCATTTGACAGCGTTATAAATAACATCTGTGAATTAATTGAAAGATATTCAAAATATACATTAAAGCTTGTCAAGTATTTGAAACACAATGCTATTTTCATATCTAACATAAGGTTAATGCTAATCCTAAGACCTGATTGGTAGTGGAATGGAATTTGATTTAATAGACGTGATAATTATAAGGTGCCAGACATCACTTAGCACATAATTATGATTAAATTCACTGCCTATGAAAATGTTATAATCCATTAAAATGTTAATTAACTGCTTATAAGATTAGACAGTTCATTAATGAAACGATCATTGATAACATCAAATTGGTGTATAATAGAGATCGAAATAGATAGCCACAATATGATAAATTTAGGTTTGAGTAGAACAAAACAAACTACGGACAGACTTGCGGTAATGTCGATAGTATCAATAGGTTTAAAATTACATATTTTCGACAGCCCTAGCACATAGTGTTGTCACTTTGTTTCCTACCGGTATTGAGCGACAAGTGTCACCGCTGTCAAAGTAGTTAGCATAGCTGTCAAACTAGTGTTCGAGATAGATTGGCTGAATGTGGTCGCTTTATGTCTTGAAACGTCAGAGATATATTTTATCTGTGGCACCTTGGCCATGTATCGCGGCGGGAGGCACCCGGTAGCCGATAACATTGAACTATCTATTATAATCTGTGCTACTGTGCAAATCATGACTTGATGCGACATATATTTTGGTGGTTATTTGCCTGAAATGTATGATAATACAGTTTAAATTTAGCAATTTATAATAAAATATACAGTGTATGAATCTGAAATGTAGTTACCGTTCTAAGAAACGTAACATAAAATAATGCTTTTATAAATAAAGATTTTTTCGTTGTTTTTTTTCAGAAAACATTGTTTATATCAATGCTACATAATTCTAACCAAAGATAACGCTTAATCAATATCCTCGAGTGTTATAATTTATGCTTAGGTTATATCCCTTTTCTGTAGTGATATTCAATTATACAGCCCGAAGGTTTATAGATATAGTACCAACCGATAATATATTGCGGCAATATGAACACATTATATAAACGCCTACAAAAATTCTTAAATGTACAACTTATTCTTATAGTAATTATTTATAATTACCATAAGAATAAGTTTAGGCTGTTAGCTCTGCTTAGTTTGGGCTAGATTGTGTTGTGTGTATGTGGTAGAATATTATTATTATTATTATTATAATTCTTGTCTATAATAAACATATCTTATATATGTCTATACATGAAATGTATAAACTACTTGGTACAGTGAGTATATGTATAGTCTTAGGCAAATTTATGTTTTTCCTTTTCTAAAAGATCGATTCATGATTCTCGGTAAAGGAACAACTGTAAAAGCTCATATCTCATAAATAATATACAGAGAACTGCCAGACGCTGTTTATTGGAAATGCTATAGGGTTGTTTGTCTATTAGTTAGTATATAAAACTGGGGTATAACTTAAAAAATATAATATCTGTAGAAATATGAAAAAGTACCCTAACCTTTTATATTGAGAATACAAACATATATAGTCTCACGCGTATAGCAGCAGGGGCAGATATGTATTAAATTCTTATTTCGCTATTCATGGGTTTAGCTCCCACGTAATAAAGCTTAAGATTCTGCGCGACTTCTTTGAATTTCTTGACGGAAAAATCTTAAACGACCTGCATTATGTTCAAATCCGAGACCTCACACAACAGTCCGCACAGCAGTCGGATGCACTAACGCTGTGTTATCGAGGCAGCCTATAAATGTCACAAAAATGAGACTGTAACCAATGAGTCTGATTATGACTACTTTTATTTCCTGTACGATGGATACATTTATATTTAGCCTATGTTTCTCAAAGATAGTGTGACATTATAATGAGTGAAATAATTTTTCGAATAGATTCAGTAATTTCAGTCTTATAGTATTCTCCATAAATACAAACAAACTTTGACATTTTTAAACAGATAAACGTAAATAATTATTATCGATACGAAATGATTTAAATGGCACTCTATCATGTAGAGTTATTATTTACGACAAACCATATTGAAAAAGTGCCTGTAAGAATTTAAATGTACTTGCAAGTTGTATGCGTTGATTTATAGCAGTTAGCTATAATATAATACTGGCGATTTAACGATAGCATCTGCGGTGTGGTTACAGCTTACAAGTGACGATTTGTCGGTGAGCGTGTTGCACGCTGCGGGTATAATATGTAAAAACCTGTCGACTGGCAGTTGTTCTTGCATATTATGACGTACTATTAGTCGTTGTTATACACATAATTACACATAGTTGAACATATAAAAATAATAAGTTTTATTTATTGTACTAAGGAAATAAAATAAAACGTTTCATATTCGTTCACAAGCATGATCATTTAGAAAAAAATTAAGGCACCGTTGTCGTACAAGTTTTCTTGGTCAACTACGCTAGCTATACCGCACCAACTGTTGTAGGTTCCATGCCTAATCGGATCAAATATTTCTGTGGTCTGAAAATTATTGTTCCGAGTTTAGGTGCTTTGTCTCAGTTATATCAAAGTTTGTAAAGATGCTCACTACACAGGAGTTTATAGGAGAAAACTTAAATAGTTAAAACTCACTTCAGTGTATGTGTAAAAGTATAAATTTTATAAATAAATATCAGCGTAAACTAGACTACAAAACTTTATTAAAAACAAGGTCATACAAATATGCTATGCTTTTTATTTTATGTAGAACACCGTTCGTTACTCCGGCGTTTTATAATTCTGCAATTCTAAATAAAAAGTCTCTAAGCAATCATTTCTTTCAGAATTTTAATTCATGTAAGTTCTTCTCACTTTGTAGTTAATTTGAATAAGCCATACCACAAGGATACAAACTCATTGGGAGGGTCAAGGTAGAATAAACTATGGATATTGTCTTTACACAAACAAAGGCGTCATGTTTGACCAAAGCACGAGAAACTAACACAAAATCTAAACATTTACATAGACATCAAATATTGAAATTGGTGACCAACATGCCTCTATCATTACATTACATTGAAACAGCATTCGAACAAAAACGTATCTATAATCCTTTAGTTTGTGGGTCAGCCTGTCGCCAAGAGCGCCGATAAATCTTGCTTACTAAGTTCGCGTGCAGTGGCCGTGTTAACATCGGTTTGGGCCTAACAACACGACAACCAAGGCGCACACGATTTAAATGTAAATATTGCAATTAGAGCCTCCTTACACGCCTTCTAACCTAAACAACCTGAAAGCCCGTTACTAGATAGCATAGATCTCGTTGAATAGAAACTGACTTAGTAGTCGCTACCGCTGAAGTTGCTCTCATAGTTCCAATAATGTTAAGCATTAATCTGCATACTAAATACTGCTATGCATATTGACTAGGTATTTATCGCAGTGTTCGTGTAGAGTGGGGTAAATATAGCACTGTAATAACGCCGTGATTTAGAATTGATTGGTTACAATCATGTGTAAACCCACACTAAGAAGCTTCGCATTATGTCAAAGCTGTGCCCCCAAGGGTATAAAGACGCTGACAAATTACCTTAAGATGGTTATTCAACGTGGAAAGCGAAAAAAGACGATTATGATAGAGGACTCTGAATGTGTTTAACTACTCGAGGCGACTTAAGAATGCAAATAGCCGACATGGGCTAGGTCTTCTTAAACACTCCTAATGCTTTAATTATTAACTTGCCTTTTTTAAATTCATGGTATATTTACTTACTTAGCGCATGCCTTTATGACTAAGATCATATCGAATCCTTATTTCTACAAACACCACTTTAGAAAACGAAAATTAATCTTTATTTTTATTATTGCGATACTCTGTTAACCGCTACATAACTAAACCATGTAAATAATCATAAATAAATATGTTTAAAAGTATAGAACATTTCGATTTTAGATTATTTTACATGGTTTTACTTTGTAGCGGATTCTAATTTTAAAACAATGACAATGGCTTACATAATACAGCATACAAATGTCATACACATATATAGATACAGGTCAAACAAATCATCTAGATCCTAGTGTAGCCAGCCTCAATAAAGCTAAGTAACGGTCACAGAAAATAATTATCTTTACTGACCAATAGATTTGAAAATAATTTAAACTAAATAATAGCGCTCATAGACGTCGATTGAATGTCCAGCATTTTATGTATGCGCAAACACAATAATCATTGCGATTGGTAACGGGTATTTCACAAGATATATATCAAAGAACTAATGATTAACCAACATTAAAGCACAATAAATATCTGACTTTATTGGTTTTAAATCTTTCGTCCAGTAATATGAATATTGATGGATTTACCTGTAAGGAAATGGGAATAAATAAAACTAACTGCTAACAGTATGGTCTATGCCACATAACCGTTTTTGGCATTGGCACCTGTATTCCTGTTACGTTTAAGATCATATTACCAATCAGCTTACTAGATACCAACCTGGTACTGAGATTATGACATGTTCAATAATTTAGTGCAATACCTCACCGCTAGGTGTCACCCTTGCCATTACTAAACCAACTGGACATTCTATTGTATAATCTGCTATTAATATACAATAGATTTTGTATGAAGAAAATCTTCACGTAGCAAAAAGCAGGCATCATTAGGTCAGGTTATGTGCAAGTGCTTAATTGATTGCAAACTGGTGCATTTAATTTTTATTTCTCCAAGCTAGAACTTGTTTTATTAAACAAGTAAAGGGTAGACATTTCATGAAATAAATTTAACATACAGTCATTTTAGATACAGTCATTTTAGATGGCTGTTACCCAATGTACAGAAAGTAGGTATTCAAAATCTATTATGTACTTACAGTCATAAAATAGCCTTAAATATTGTTAGTACATTAAATTAAATAGAAAATATTAGAATGTTATGTAAATTTCAAAGCAAACAAAGTCAGCCAGCCAGCCAATAAGGAGAAAGTTCTCCTTGGTAATTTTCATTCTTATTTATTTTAGCATAGTTATGCCCCTAATCAATAGTGTAACCGACTGCCACGCCCTGAGGTCGCGGGTTCGATTCCCGCACAAGTCAAACATTTGTGTGCATGAACATGGATGTTTGTCTTGGTCTGGGTGTTTCTATGTATAATAAGCATGTATTTACAAAAAAAAAAAAAGTATATATGTATGTTTATCCATTGTCTAGTACCCATAGTACAAGCTCTGCTTAGTTTGGGCTAGATGGTGTTGTGTGTATGTGATAGAATATATTATATTATTCATATGAATGTAATAGTTTGTTTGTAATTATCCACATACCTACATATATCTTTTAGGTGGCTATGAAATTGTGCATAATAAAGATAGGTGATAATGATAGGTAGTGATTCATTATAATATGCAAATAAAAAGACTGCTTGTCATCTGTGTTTGAATCTAAAAACCTAATCTGGAGCACCTGTACATGCTGTAAACTGACAACAATTCGCTAAGATTCATTGTCATTTAAACACAGCATCCACAGCTGTTCTGAACTTTAAGGCTCTTTCCCTAACTTAATAGAGGTGTTAAGTCCATAGCAAGCGTATATTGTTACCATGATTAGTCATTGCCGCGTCGCTTGGTATCTAGGTCTTCATCGACAAATCATTATAAATGTATGTTCGATCAAAAGATTGGAAGCGTGCACATAATCTGCGCAAAATTGATATTTGCAGCCTTCAACTATACATCACATAAAGACACGGTAACGTTCACACTAAGTAAATAAACCATATTTACTAAAATTAATAACGTTTTAAAATTTTATAAACACAAAACTTAACGTAAAAAATAAACAATGCACTCATGGTAACCGTAAACATCTTGACATGTTTTCCACGGAAGAATTTTAATCAACAATTATAGTAAGTACATTATAACTCGGCGTGTTTAACGATGATAAAACTCTATAAATTAATGACATATAGCTTCATTTACCTATACAAAGCCAATTTAATACGCTTACATTGTGTGAAAGATGTCAACAAAGAAATAAAAAAGTAACAAATAATACTTAAAACGCTGTAGAACATAGAATTTCGCAATAAAATTGTGAAATGTGTCTCTAATAGACAGGTTTGCTAATATAGCAACTTTTATAATTAGTTTCTATTAATATCTTTATTAGTCGCTAGCAATAAAGTACTCCATACATTCGCCATAAAAACAAAAATACATCTATATTGCAAATACACACAGTATAAAAAAATGGCTATTCCGAACGGGTTCCCCTACATTTATCATTACTGCCCCGCTCCCGTGGCTCATAGCGTGATGTCATATAGCCTATAATAAACAAAAATTTAAAAAACCAATTCCCACTGTCTTTTCCAGAGATTACTAGCATTCAACAAAAAACAACAAAGCTGAACTCTTCAGCTTTATTGTTATATTAAATTTTGCACGCGGCTTCAATTGGGTTAATGTCGTTTTTGACAATAATTTTCTTTCCTGTACTGTTTTCCCGGATGAACAATACTTATGTCCTAATTTGTCTCTTGACAACATGTATGCCAAATTTCACGATGATCAGTCGAGGAGTTAAGGCGTGAAAGCGTAACAAACAAACAAACTCACATTCACATTTATAATATTAGCTAGGAAAATATAGATTACCCCTGAATAGAATATATTTTCAAAACAAACAGAATATTTCATACTACCCGCAACTTGTATTGAATAATCTCTCAGGTCAAACCTCCTTTCATTTTGATCTACGATATACATATCTTCATATAGAAAATTCCTAGACAAACACTAGAGATACACGTTAGGTTGATATTTCCGTTGGCCGCCAATACCAATTCCCTTGGATGCCCATTGTACCCATACCGGGGTAACCACTAATGAGTACTGGGCTTCTACCGCTCCTATAAGATTTATTCCTATCTTATCTGAATAGATTGCCTTCGGTTATAGATTAGTACCAGGATATCTAGCTCGTTTGATTTGCTCTTATCTCGGTATATTGTTAAGCGCTATTTCCTATTTGGAGTCTGAATTCCGGTCCGGCTACACTGATTGAATATTTAACGCTACATGATAGCAAATTGAATTTAACTATAAAGGTTATTTCTGCCGTTATATTGAGGAATTGTTAAGTAATTCTGCATCTGATATTGGTCTAACGATTTTCTTATTTGCAGTAAGTCATCTAAACAGCTAATGAAAATATGCAGTGAAAACGGTTACTTGAAAGCCTACGGCTATAGATGAAACGTCAGTGAAACGCGGTAGCATGTCCATCGAAGTTAGTAAACAAGGAGGTGTAAATTACAACTGGTTTAGTTAGTAATCAGTTTGTGGTATTTGATGGAAGACTATTAAATAATGTGACAACTTTATTATTCCATCGCTTGCCTGTATTGCCTTCAGTTGAGAGATACAAAAACATTAAGACCTTTTATTACCTATTCTAAAATTCATAAGTATCAGCTTTCTAGTTTAGGTCATGCTTAGGTTAGACCCCGGCTTATGAACTATTCACTTAAATAAAACTAATAAGTGTCAATATTATATGGATTGAATGCACCAATGGCGCAGTAGCCTAAATGGTCAACTCGTTATTTCCTTTGCCCTGAATGTTGTGGGATCGATCACCATAATTAAGTTGAAAGATTTTTGTCATAGTCCATATTTCCAAGAGAATAGACTGTGTTGTATATTTTGTCAGCTGCGTTTAAGTATCTTACACGTTGGTATTTAGTTTACGTGCTCCTATAACAATCCTCTTTAAACCTTTGCCTTAACCGAATCACACAGTCATCTCTAAACGTAATCATAAACTTTAACAAATTGACTAATAAGGCAGCCAGATACTGTTATAAACAAACCTTACATATTATTACTAACAATCTCTTACACAAGTCTTGTTAAAATAGATTAGGGTAATTCTGTTTTCTTCCTTTCTTTGTAACACTTTGAAAAGCGACGTTAGGATAAATAATTACTGAACTATAAACAATATTGTTATTAGACATAAGTATGAGGCCTGCGGCTTCTTCGCCCTAACGAGCATAAAACGGAAGCCGGCCATAAAGATCAATTACTCGCATACACATCGCAATACGGTATGCAAATTGACTTTAATTATAAACATACGCACATTAAGTCTTATAACATCAGATGCATGTCGCCATCTTAATTATTATGTGATAATTTGAGAGAATGTACTACACAACTATGTAGCTATGCTAATAAGATAAGTTGGCTACTTGTCATCGCAACAGTTACTGTTGTGTCCCACACGTATGTAAGTTTATTTTATAGAATATTTTCGCCTTGTTTGAACTTATCGATGTATTCTTATTAAATTTATATAAGACGTAATAACTGGCTTTATCGCGGTTCATATTCAATCCATTTATTTTATAATATTTGCCTATTATTAACAATGGTAATATAATAGCAAAGATAAATAGATCATAATAAATAATTCTGTGATTTCGTTTCGCAAACATTGCATTTTACGTTACCAAGATATATTTATGAATTAATTCCCAATTGCTATATAATAAGGGACGAACTTAATGGCCATATTTACAGATTACGTGCAGCTACTGAGAATTCAAATAACACATTATCCAACAGCAAACTTATGCCATAAGACCAACGATACAGTCTATACAACCATAAAAATAAAAATAATGTACCCACATTATTTTTATTTTAAAGATGTCTGGAAGAAATGTCGCAATAATTCAATGAATAAGGCTTTGGACATGTGATCGAAAGGTCATGATTGTGTTCTATCCTCACCCATTGCACTACTGATGTGAACCTACTTGTAACATGAGCATTTGGCTTAGCTCGAGAGAATAACAAGAATACTAGTGATTTCCAAATCAAATTTAGTTTTATAGTTTTAGTTTTTAGTTTATTTTAGTAATGCTTAAAAGAAATATAATGCTGAATCTACGAATAGTTAGTCTAGTGGAGTTTAATAGTATATTGAAAAAGCCTCGTAACATAAGCTTTAGCTTAGCTCGTGGAGAAAAGAAGTAAACAATTTGCAAACCAATTTACAAATAATCTTAATAAACAACGTTGGGTCACCGTATAGTTAGTCTGGTGTAGTTTAGTTGACTTACATTATGCATTATACTATGCTTAAATGTTAAGGACTCTTATGCTTACAACCTTTCCAAAAATGTATTGACTAACAATTCAGAAAACTATTCATGGCATGATTGCGGCATAATGTATTTTACAGATAGGTGCGGTTGTTTACGGGTTATATAGAGTAAACTATGAAAAACGTAAAGATTGAACATCTAATATCTTAAAAATATCAGTATCACTACATATTATAAAATAAAGTTCCCTGCCGCGTCTGTCTACCTGTCTGTCTGTTCGCGATGAACTCAAAAACTACTGAACGGATTTCCATGCGGTTTTCACAAATAGTCAGATTGATTTATGAGGAAGGTTTAAGTGGATAATTTGTTAAGGTATGTATAACCCGTGCGAAGCCGGAGCGGATCGCTAGTATTACATATGTACCCAAAAAGGGTAGGCTGAGTAGTATACCCACATTTTGCCGACTATGTTTTAGGTTTTACGTAATCGGGAGCAAGTCTACTGCCATACCAGGCACTAGACTCCGTGCTGCTATTCAGAATGTCTTGATATAAAAACTCAATAACACCTTTGCCGGTCCATAAATCGATACCGAGACCGCACAGCAGTCGTTTTCATTACCGCTATCATCGATTAATATAACAAAATTTTGTTTTTAAATCAACGTAATATAAACATAAAAGGTTAACGATCATTAATCGTATTAGGCAATATCGACTAACTGTTTATCGATAGGTACGCCACACTTCTCGATTGACGTGTGTTGACCTCTGTTTATAAGTATATTAATGATAATGCGATGGGTATCAATGACTCATCCACTTATTTATTTTTAATTTATTGCTCGTGGTTTTACATATCGTATAATATTTAGCAGTTAGCTAATGTATATTTTCTTTTAATTTCAGGTGGTTTGAAGAACACAGTCGAGGACCATCAAAGTATTTTTAGATTTGACTTCAGATAAATAAGGTAAGAATCGTATTTTATACATTACACATACATTTTATTATACAATTGATTGTGTAACTCGTATGAGGGATTACAAAAATGTGCAACTGCTATGAAAAAACAAAAATAATCGAAGACATTGTTGATATATGTGTAAGTTGTAAACGAGTATGAATCGAATCATATTAGAATATTCCAAAATTTTGATTTGCTGGTGTTATTATTGTTACGGGTCGTCGTCGATTGATTATATAAGTACATACATATATCGTAGGGCCTCAGACGACCCTTTCTAGTAGTTTTTCCTAATATTTACATGCCATGACCTTATGTTACGTGTGTACCAGAATTGCGGTATTGGCATTGCCACAGTAAACTTTTACAATTGTTCAATTGTTTTAATAATTGTCAAAGTTGCAAATATTTCAATTTGATTAAAGATTCAAATAATTCGATTAGACGTCGTCAGTAGCACGTGCCACTAATGCAAGCTTTCGCACGGCCTACATGTGTGAGTTACTTGCCTGATCGTTTATACAATCGTACAACTTGCGGAAGTACATTTAATGTTACTCACGTCGTGTACAACAGTCATAAGAATATCAAACGAAGTCAAATATTGAAAAAAAAAGACAACACAAGTGTCAAGAAAAATAACACAACAGAGAGAATCGTAACAGAAGTCGAGTTTAAGTAGCTCTCTTTGCATTTGAGATACCTATAAATATTATCTATAATATAGGCATTTAGATTGCACTTATACCTACTACGCAAAATACAACAATATTTTTATTCATGTAGGTACTTCACAAAGTAACACTTATGAGCGTCAAAGTTACATTTATTAATTTGAGTTTGTTCAGCAAAGCAAAGGCGTAGAACCAATGAGAAAAACTGGAAAAATCTCACGGTCATTTTCTTTAAATGCCAAATTTACAGTACTGTACTTATACGAAACTACAATTATTACATGCTATATTAATTCAAAAGGGATAGTTTACCTCAAGTGTCTTTATCATAAAGCCCTTTTGAACTTGAAAGTCTAACCGCTATCATATAGTCAAACATTGCTTTCCCTGCCAAGCTCTCTTGAGAAAAGCTTAAGTAGGCGTAGCACGAAGCGAATTTTGAAAAGTAACTTAATAAAACCTGATCATTGTCAGTCGAACTTATGCTTAAAAATAAAATATATAAGTTTGTTGTTTCTTATATTTTTTACATAGACGCCTGTATCCCCGAACCGGTAGGCAAAGGTGAATTACACCTACATTTTGCCAACTATTTGGTTTCACGTAATAGGAAGCGAGTTTATTGCCATCTAGTCCGTCTGTCTGTCAAAATCTCAGTAGCAGCATTCTACTGAGAATTTCTTGACAGAAAAACACAATAACAATTTGTCGAAGTCCGGAATCGAAACCCCATGCACAGCATTCTTATCCACTAACGCTGCGCTAATGTGGCATTTTCCTCTATTATTATGTTCCATTTGCATTTTGTTAAGCAAATCCTAATTTAATTATTTTACTAGTTATAAAATGCATGTAGTCTTGCTGCATGTGGAATCCTCAACGAACAAAATATCTTACTTTGCGTCCCTTTAGCTATGTCCGCTCGACAAATCACGGTGCTTTATTGCCCCAATCCAGCTCAAAGAACGTACAAATGCACCTTCACTTTTTATTATATTAGTCGGCATAATTACTTTTACTGAGATAAGTTTATTACTGACACTGCGAATAAGAAAATATAATCCATTATTCACAAGAGAGACAATGTTGGTATGACAGACTGGTCCGTCCATACTGACACGTTAATAACTGCGACGGCGAAAGAGAATTAAAAACATGTGCCTCACAGGAGGTCCCTGTCACAACCGTCCATTATTTTAAAAGTAAAAATATACAGTAAATACCGATGCTGATTGAAAAATAAAGTGAATAGGCCTTTTTATTAAAATAATTTCTTTGTCGGCTTTATTTAATATACACCGAGGCAAAGCATTAAAACATTATGGATATTAGGAAAATGCTAGCATCAAATAATTTAAAGAAAAGGATCTATTGCTATCGCGCTGGGCCCGAACGAATTATCAATGAGCGAAAGAGCTAACTACAGCTCCAACTATGCATAATGGACAAATCACCATCTTGTTTTCTTATTCAAAACTAAACCGATATGAATTTTATTTCCACGAGCTTTATAAGAAAGAAAGTCTCTGTGGTTTCATTTATTTTATTAGGTTGTTAAATTTGGTGACTTAATTTTTGAAAACATCTGTATAATAGAGCAAAATTTGTGATTTTAAAATATTAATAATATTTGAAAACATTTTATGCTCTAGTGTTATGCCGGGTAAAAATATGGCAATACGCAAATACGGACAACAGGCTGGTCATATTATCTAATATAGAAAAAGCATTGACATAGTGGTAATTGTAAACACAGACTAGACCCATCGATCAGTGATGTTAAGCTAACCAGTCGCTGCCAAGATTTACATGACAGGCTATATACAAAACGTCACAATATGTCATACGGTACATATTGTTATTTATATGTTCTTTTTTATACTGGCAATGGACACCAAGCGCAATTATATTATTATTACCTACCCAAAAAAGAATCAAATATGTTACCAGCGCACGAAAAGTTAAGACTCAGAAACGACCCAATGGTATCGTTTTTCTATTGTTCTCAAACTAAATCGATTCAACAAAATCCTTCGAAAAACAGTCCAAGCAATATAGCGTTTTTTACGTACACTCTTTGTTATCTATTACGCTACATACCTGTAAAATTTTTATCACATATAGTTATGAATAACAAAACTGTGGATCAGATTTTCGACGTTCATTACTATAAAAGTGACATATCTAATAAATAATATTGTGGACAAAGCATCATTATTTCTCAATATCTTGACAACTATTATTCATATATTTTTCGAGATTCAGATGACCATAAGCGTATTAGAATTAGTTGAATACTGTTATAGTATTTTACCCCTTATCATTTAAGCTTGTTTGGCGGTGTTAATCCACTAAAAATCCCCGACCCTCCTCCTATTTATATCTTTCCAAACACTAGTTCAGTCGCAATTAGAATATGCAGTTCCTATTTGGAATCACTACTACCAAAAATACAATACTGGAATCGAGAGAGTCCAGCGCAAATTTCTCTGTGCCATATATTACAGGTGTTTCAGAGATAGGACTCACTTGTTATACTCACAATTACTTATTAAGTTTAAGTTAATTAGTCTGGAGAATCGACGCAAGTACTTGGAGGCCAATTTACTCTATAATATTGTTTACAATCATTTTGATGCCTTGGATCTTACGAGTAAACTGTGTAACGTGGTTCCCCGAACTGTAAATGTGTGCAAAGTTCGTACGTGTGCTCTGTTCGCGATTAGTACATGTCGAAAAAACTCGGGACTACGTTGCCCCATACATAGAATGTTGGAATATTATAATACAAATTTTATAGATATCGATATTAGCTTGCTCGAAATTTCAATTTAAATCTAATGTCCTTAAATCTTTCTGTACGACACAATAATATGCAATGAATCACTTCAAATTATTTAATTGAATCCTAGCTGAAATTGAAATTTTAGCTAAATTCAATTAAATAAAAATACCTATATCATATTGTATTTTAATAGTAATTTTATTTTATATTGTATTATTTATTTTTATTTCAATTCATATTTAAATTCTAATTTATATGTAATGTGAATGAATTCGTTGTTTGGCAACAAAGCTATTTCTATTTATAAATCTTTTCTTTTCTTATTTAATTTAATTCTATGTGTCTAAAGAAATTGATTTTCATTGTTTTATAAATTATTATTGTCTGTCTAGTGGCATCCATTGTGTATAATTTGTGTTTAATTTGTGGATAATGCAATGGGCTGCAGCATTGCTATTGATTTGTTGTTATATTTATGCCTAATGTATATTATGGTGTAGCTGTTTATTATCCCTTAATATAAATAAATAAAATAAAAACACCCCAATAGGCATTAAAGAAAGTAATAGGAAAGCCACGAGATACCTAAAAGGAACTAACATAGAGGTTTCATCATGTAATGTCTTTCCGCTTCTGCTAGAAAATGCGACATCCATGGAGTGATATAGATAAAATTAGTACCTAGCATTTAAGAGCGGCGATAGCTCAGTGGGGAGACCAACAGACTGCAATGCAGAGGGTCTCGGGTTCGAACCCACGTCGCGCACGTCTGACTTTCGGAAGTATTTGACTTTTCGAAATTATGTGCGTATTGATTGACAATTATTGCCTGCTCCGTGCCTCGGAGAGCACGTTAAGCCGTCGGTCCCGGCTGCCATGAACATCTATGGCAGTCGTTATTGGGAGAGTGTCGACACAAAAGATCCCACTGGGTCGAAGTGTCGCCGGTCTGCACTGACTGGCCCCCACATAAGATACATACATACCTAGCATTTACTTTCTATATAATACATAAACGTTACGTATCAATTATTTCCATATCGGCAACGATGCTAACCAATAAAGATTATTTATAGGTTCCATATTACCGTATACGAGGTCCTTAGACTTCACACGTTACTACTAAATATGACTAGTATAACTACTTTTTGCTTCAAAACTAGTTTACGATGTTAGAAGTCAAGCGACTCTTCTCCTACACTTGACTGACAACTCAGGCAGGATACCGCTCCCATACACACTGTATTTTTCTATAACATGGTTATTACGCAAAATAATAGTTCATCTTATAATGCACTAATTATTTAATTGTTTAGTTTTACGATGAAACTCACGCGCTGTTCACGGTCTTGTTTCTTTAATGCCTCCTGCTTTTTTTTATAATGATAATTCATATATTATATTGCTATTATATGAATGTTATACATATAATAATATATTAAATAATGAATACTTAAATGAATTATAATGGAAAATACTAGGCGACTGCGCAGATTTTACCTAAGATCGCTGAGTATTACTAAAGTTCTCGAAGTCCTTTGCCCTTACACGTGATACTAATTACTAAATGTCACTCCTTCCGAACCGCAAAAATAAAGTTGAAACATCTGACCCAGTAGTTATAAACATTTATTACAATGGATATAAGCAGTTAATACCCTACATTTTGAAAATCGAGCGTGACATGATGATGTTCTAGCCACTTGTTCCCTATTACAAAGTACTTAAAACATAGATGACGAGGTGTAGGTCTAATTCAGCTCCGCCCACCCGTTTGCATTACACAGGCGTGCATTTATACACATATTTAAAACACCAAAACTCGCGAGGATAATAATTTCGAGTGACATATCTTGACCGTTCATTCACAGTCACTTGATTTTTAGTCAGATCGGACTAATCGGTCAAATATTTCCAATGCTTTGATATCTACTGTCATAGGTGCATATGAAGGGTGCTCCGTGTAATCCGGGTATTGAACCCGGAACCAAATGATCGCTAGTTGAATTAGCAGGGGTATTTGTCCAGTTAGCACAATAAAATTTTACCTGATATATAAATTATTGATGTTATGTTTTGTGGTATTAAGTAAAAACTTTAACAATGAAAAGTAAAGGTAGGTACCAAATAAATTCCCAGAACGTATTGTTATAGGATTCTTTAAGATTCCTCTATTATTATTAAACTATAGGTAATCAGATTGTTTTATGCAACACTTAGACCATGTTTGTAATAAAATTGAGTTTTATAGATAGTCAATCAAACCAATAAACATCTTACTTAATATTAGTATTTCATTGCAGAATAATATAACTTTATATAATTATTATATAAAGTCATAATATTCCGCAATAAAATTTTAATATTAAATATCATTCTAGCTGTACACAAAACCATTAAACTATGATGCGGTTGTCACAGTTTAATAAATTAAGGTTCATCTTAAAATCTGAGCCGCGTATCATCTAATGCAGTTCAGTTAAACTGTACCGGGTAAATTTTAAACGAACTCTACCTTAAGTGAACAAAGTCTAATATAATAAATCATACCTATGTTTGTTTATCTATTTGATATATTACTATTGGTCTACAACACCGTAGGTCTTCTCTCTTAGTCTTTATTATTCCCAAGTCACTTGGGGTCGGCTTTTCTGGTGTAACCGGATTTGACTGGATATCAGTTTTTATACGGAGCGTAACGATACCCTAAAGCTAGACCAGTGTCAGAATATTGGAGGGTACTGACTTTCCTAATAACGACTGCCATAGATGCTCATGGCAGCCGGGACCAACGGCTTAACGAGCTCTCCGAGGCACGGAGCAGGCGATAATTGTCAACCAATACGCACATAATTTCGAAAAGTCATAAAACTTCCGAAAGTCAGAGGTGCGCCACGTGGGTTCGAACCCGAGACCCTCTGCATTGCAGACTGGTGGTCTCCCCACTGAGCTATCACTGCTTAAACGCAGCGCAACCCGTAAACTACAGATTAAACGCGATTAATAATTAAAGAAGGGAACGTAAAGAAGAAAGTTAATTAGTGCGGGACACGGCAAGTACTAGTGATAATAGCCACTCGCAAGCTATCGCTTATTGCTTGTAATTATACCACAACAACCTAATTATTGAACTAAATATTCCTATTTCAATTGTTACAATATTTTTATACGGTCAAGGTGGTATAAAAACAAAGGTATAAAACAAAAGTAATAGTATGCCGTGGATATCTTTACACACTTTAACTCATTAACCATCGTTTTGATGCCGATATCTAGACACAATGCTTTTATCAGTATGCCTCGATATGGTTAAACTCACAGGATCGACGGACAGAAATAACACCTGAACTTGTCACAACCAGCCGAAAATAAGCCAAATTGTTTTAGAGATACAGGAAAATTACTAACATTGTGGGAGATTTGAAACTGCAATGTTTTCAATATTCGATAGGCCGCGATTGATAATTAATAAATGTAGTTTCTAATGATTCAAGGTAGCTCCGTAGCCCTAATTATATTATACCAGACTCATTATAAAGCAAATGAATTTTCTATACCTCACCATCAGCATTAAAAGTTGATACGATATATTTTTGCTCTTGTAATTATTACTTAGCATTTAAGTAAACTAAGCAAGATCTTAATTATTGTTGCATTATAGAGAAGTATAAATACAGGAATGTTACTGTATTTAAACCGGCAGCCAAATATTGTCATTTGTTCTTACCATTGTCTAATACCCATTAGTACAAGCTCTACTTAGTTTGGGCTAAATAGTGTTGTGTGTATGTGGTATAATATTTATATTTATTTTACTATTTAAGTTAGGTACTGTGTGAAGAGTGAAAATGATCCCATTAATTTTATAAACCTTGGGATGTTAGCACGTGCAATCTTTACAATCCAGGACGTATTGATGAATGCAAGTTCAAATCTTGCATTACGGTTTTCACTAACCAAATTGTTTACGAAGAAGGAAGATTAATTCTAATAGTTCGATTTTTTGTAGAAGTTGTATAAACAAATTTTATAAAATGTGTAGAAACGCACGATGTGTTCTATACTTATATACTTACTTCTTTGCACATAGCATAGCACTTCAAAACGAGTATTTAGTTTAGTACTAAGTTCTGCAGTACTATGACACATTTTGGTATAACATACAATTAATAAAATCTTAATTTAATTTTTATTCCTGTATTTTAAGCAGTCAAGACATTTTCATAAAATAAATATGTTTTGACAGTGATTTTACAAAACAAACTAATTTTCATACATACATACATAGATTCACGCCTGTTTCCCAGAGGGGTAGGCAGAGACTACGGATTTCCATTTGCTACGATCCTGACACACTTCTCTGGCTTCATTCACTTTCATCACATTCCTCATACACGCCCGTCGGTTCAAGGTGCTCTTAACCTGGCCTTTGTCTAGAACGCCTCCGATCTGATCAAGAAACGTTCGCCTAGGTCTTCCTCTTGCGACTGTTCCATTCACACTAGCCCTATAAACTTTCTTAGTCAGTCTTTCCTCGTCCATTCTTTCTACATGCCCAAACCAGCTTAACATACCCTTTTCTATTCTTGTCACTATATCAACTTTCATGCCGCATCTCTCTCTAATCACACTATTGTTACTAATTTTCAATATGCTCTCATTTATCTTAGCACCTGCCCTAAGCAGATTTTTTGAATATTTGATAATTATTGTCGCTGTTCTTCTTCTGTGTGTGATCATAATAATATTAATTAACATATTCGACTTCAATACTTAGTAGTAGTGTAGATATAGATCAAAAGAATATTTGATTTATAAATTTTTTGATATCGTTGTATATGTATGTTATGTTAAAAATCTTCACTGTAACTAACAAGGCAAACTATTTCATAAACTGTTCCATCGTCGTCGTATCAATATTCTCATCCTTGTTTGAAGATTTCGTTTTACAATACGGGCAATATAAACCGCTAAATTATGTATCAGCTTCATTTAAAGTCCCCAAGCATCTAGTTACTAGATATGTCAATTTGTATATTTAATTTCAATGTCAACCGTTAGTGTGGACTATATAAAAAAGTGGTGAGTAACAACAGCATGCATTAAAATGACTATACGCAACCTTCATTTAAAAGATAATATACAATCACAGAACATCAAAAAACACCACTATCGCGATGCAGTATTATGTATCATAATAATACCACATTAAAACTTCACCGCATGATTGGCACTATTTAAGATTAAATCATAATTCTTCGTCGTGGCACTGAAAATGTCTCTTAACTCGCAGTTATATTCGAAAACGGAGGCATAATCTGCCATTATTCTGTCATTATGTGAGTTCGACGGAGCTAAGCATAAAGATAATTCGTCAGTAGTGGCGATGTGCAGATAGTCACAGTGCTAGCAAACGAGAGCACGACGTAACAAAACTAAAATCAGATATCACTATGTCATGTTACAATAACATGTCGAATTAATTGTCTGTGCCACGCTTTCTAGTTTCTTGTGGTATGTGCATGTGTTTATCGTATTTTCTTATTTGTTTTAATAAGCGGAAACTTTAAATGAAGTTAAATTGGAAAACAACGAAAGCGTGGTTGATAAATTATGTTCTCGAATGCTTAATTTCGAAACCCTTAGGCGGATTATTGGACCGGCGCTCGGCAGCATGCGCTATCGTTTTATCAAAACAACCATCGCATCACACAACAAGTAATTGGTAATTGATGGGTAATTATAATTGAATTTACAAAGCGAGTAGATTATAACTGGTGTACCTTTCACCCTTTTCATTTAATTATGTTGTAGATACACTCGTATGTAAGTCATATATTACTTGAATACTAGTTTCATTGCTTACAATGTAGATAACTAAGGACTTTAGTATAGTTTACCACTTACATTTAAATTTTTTCCGACTATTTTAATCCACAGTGATGATTGTAGTCAGTGATTAGACGAGTTTAATATGGATATGATTACACCTCTTGTAAGCAATTATAATCAGAGATAAGAATTCTCACAGAGAAAAACTATGTAATAATTAATTGGGTTCCAGTTTATGGTTTGATTTCGTTCACTAATGCCTGTATCTTTAAGCTTAAGTTATAAAAGTATAATGTTAATAGTGAACACTGGCAGCGTGCTAAAAGCTCGTTTCAGCGGCTCCGTGCAAATGATCTCACAGATAAACTTCATTTAAAATACAAGTGATAGTTATTCGTGGGTAACTTTATTCCTTTCATAAGTAAGTTTTATCTTCATGTTGACTGCAATTGCTTGAAAAACTATACTTAGAACTAAGTTTATAATTCTGTGGAACTTATTACAGTCAACTCAGGTTAATGGGATACTATCGTGCTTCGATTCGATGGATTATTAGTTCGACATTCACACTTACGTTTAATTTCTAGTTTAATGTTGTTCAGGGGTTTATGTGAAGGGAAGTCGTTGGCGAGCTTTATTAGCGAAAACCTACTTAAACGTTATTTTGAGTTTGCTGTTTTATTCATATGTATTCATGACTGCTATGCTTCTTACGATAGGTCTAAAGCAATTTTTTTGTTTTGCATGATCATTATATTATTAGCTACATAATTATATTAAAGTATATTCGTTATATTGCGTGTAACTTTCCTCTAACCACGTACTTGGTTCCATTGTATAAAATAGCCAGATATTATTGTCTCGTCTGTAAAAAAAACATAAAGAAATAATGCTTGCTGTTGTAACAGTTTTAGCTTAATCAACTTATCCCCATACGTAAGCGGTTTTTGTATTTTGTTTATACCGATATATTTTAGTTAGTTATAGGCCATAGGAGAAATCACCACGTTTATTATTGAGCGAGACAGAAAGTAACTTTGTTTTATTCTCGTAATAATAATGTTTTAAGACATAGTGATAATACCTTTATAACGACCGCGGTCACAACTGTAGTGTTAAGCAAGTAGCTGGTAGTACAATTATATTTTTAAACTTACCTATATTTACTTGAATAGGTAACTATATATTTTCACATGACAATGCACATATATTGTTATTGTAACGTATAATTTTTGTTTTTTTTTAATCAATTCCAGCTATTTGATTTATTTTGTTTATAGTTTATATTAAATCAATATTTCTTGTGTATGCGTGATTTTTACATATAATTAATTCATGCCAGTTTTCTTTATAAGGTACTCTGAGTATCACCAAATACCTATAGGTATTCAAATGGTTATAACGATAAAATCACTATTCATGTATTAAACACCATTATTTTTTATACGGTACTTTGGCATTGCAGGACAGTGTTTAGTCAGCTCTTAATCTGTGCAATATTCGTTTTATATGATAGGCCCGCCGTCCCTTGATTGAATTGACGTATATAAACTATTTTTTTTTGAGGTTTAATATAAAGAACGTGAAAAATTATCAATTGTGCGCAGCAAGAATTGCGGTTTGGATGAGTGCCGTGCGGTTTAGATAAATCCGAGTACCGTGTGGTATTGTGCTACTCTATAGGTATTTGAGCCCGCATAATGTAAGGCTTTTTATTATAGACACACTATTTATTATTGTTACTGTATTACAAAGCGATATTTAATTATTACAAAATAAAAATCTAATCATTTGAGGATTGTACCCATTCGAATATTGATTTATTCATTATCATTGCATTGCATTCGAATAATGATGCGCTAACCTTTATTCGTAAGTGGAAGTCAGTGTCTATTCAATAGAAAAATATTATGTATTACAATAACCGAAATCTATGTGTATAATAATAAATATTTTAATAACTGTTCAAATATATTAAAAATGGACATAAGTAACGTCTCGATTTCTTATAATATATTCGCTTATCATGGCTTAAAAGGGTTGTCAATAGACAATTACATTTCAAATGGTAATCGCCCTAGTTAAGTAGTGAAAACACGCACATGGAATATTAGTACTTGTGGATAACAGAACTATGATTTCGAATGAATTTTGTTACTAATGTACCTACAAATATAATGTTGCTAGTTTGCTACTACTTTATTAACATTGACTTAACAGCAAGGAATTTTATTAATTAACACTACGTTTGTTTCTATACAGACGCGAAAATATGAAGTGTCAATAAAATTAATTAGTCATTCGCCATCAAGATTATAGTTTGCATGCAAAGCTGATTTATGTAACAATGTACAGTGCTTCTGTGACAAAATATAAATCAGCTTCGTATTATATTTTTATTACAAACTGCAAACATGTGTTCAAAAGTCCTCATCTAATAAGTGACGTAAAATTTTACTGCTTGCAATATAAGATAAATTATAATAGAACCTGTTTTTATGTATAAGTTAGCATAATTGTGATATTAATCTCTAAGCCTTTTTAAAAGGTAATAAAACAAAAACGTATAATTATGTATCACGGTAACTTGTTTTACGATAGATTCATAAATTTATGACACTATCAAACAAATGTATATTACCTACCTACGTAATGACGCTTTACATTTTAATTAACTATAAAATTAAATTTATAGTAACATTTTATTCAATTTTATTTTAAACACAGGTCGAACCTAGTTCAGGCAAGTACCTTTTTTGAATTTGTGTGATGGTTGTGTGGAACCCGCCACGTCCATCGGCGGGTCGAACCTTTGACGGGGTCGCGATTTGAATGCGAGAGCGATCCGCGCGGCCATAAAGGTGTGAGGAACACCGCGGTGGTTCTAGTCGGTTCAGCCTAAATTTCCATCTTAGGGGCTGGATCCCGACATAACCCCATCGCCCGCCCCAAAACCGGCGATGGGCAATGTGAATTGCACATTTCCCGGCGACGAAAGAAAAAGGAGCTTACTATAAAGGTGTTAAAGTATCCTTCCTTGCCATAATTATAGCTAGGTATTATTTTGGTTGTAAACTAATTTCTTAATGCATTAAGTTATTGTTAAATATTAAGATTTAATTTAAATTTGATTTCAGGCCACCATTGTACTCATTTTAGCCGACAAGGAACATTTTATTATTATTAAAAAAAAATTGCATTTCGATAAGATAAACTGTACTTATACTTTAGCTGGCTAAAGACGATTTCTAGTTCTCTTATACATATTCTTCTTTCACAGAAAGGCTTATAGGGTCACCTTATAATCGCTTTAGTCTCTTTCAACCTTTTTCTATCTTATGCCACCTTCTCCTTTCACATACGGCACAACAATAGCTTACTTATCAGGCAGGCCGTGATATTTGCCACCAAAGTGGTTTACGGTAGGCAGCGGCTAGGTATCTTGCAACTGATGCTGCGATGTTAGGAAAACACGGACTTCTTCGACGTTGTGCTTTCTTAATATTACAGGTCAATAGGAGGGAGCAGAGCTCGTCTGTTACCATCGCCTTAAAAAAATACTCCTCGAGGTTATTTGCTAGATATCTGTAGGGTGAATGTATTTCTCCACTCAGGCATATTTACGAAGTCACAACAAAACTTTATAATGACCTACTGCTTTTATCAACGATTTTCACAATAAATTATTGCATCGTTACAGTCTCGAAGTAGATCTTAAAAACAGTAACATAGACCAGTAGAATGTTTAATTAACGATAATGGGCATCCTCGTTAATATAACATTCTACTTAAGATTTTATAGGTATTTACTGGCTTTCTTCTTATTCCGCCGTTGTAATTTTAACTTATAACTGTAAACTGTTTCTCTTAGAAACAATCTCAATCATACATTCTACTAAAGGTTCGTCCGTAGTCCATTCCCGGCACTAAACTCATCGATCCATCACATCGTGCTGTTGCTAGGCGGTGCTACGAGTAATTATGCATATTCTTAAATGTTAACATATAATATAATTACACGAAGGTAAAATTAAAGGGTACACATTACAATAGACAAGCGTTTCCATCATGCGGGAGCAACAAGATTGAAATGAAACACATTAACCAAGTTAACTAGCTATTATCTCTAACTATTCGTCATTATTAATCTCCGCGCCTGCGTTCGCGCATGAGATGCAGTTGCGCAGTCGCAACTCATAGGGCTGCCATTATACATAAATAAATCCTAATATTACAAAAAGGAAAGACTTTTTTGTATGTGTGTTTGTAATGAATAAACTCAAAAAGTACAGGACTTATTTAAAAAATTCATTCACCATTAAGAAGCTATTTTATCTAGAAGTAACATAGGATATATAACGTCACGTTACTAGCTATGGAAACGGAGCAATAATCATAAATGTGGGTGTAGCGATGTATATCTAGTATCTAATATACCTATAGCGACTATTAAAATATGTTCGTTGATACGTATTTTCGTAGATACTGTAGATCTTTTATATGACTTTCCATTAACGAGTCCCTCTTATGTATGCTACAAATATGATAAGTGCAAGTAATCCAGTGTAATTATTTAAATTAATCTACTTATAGACCACATTATAAATATTAACGCTATAATAATAATAATAATAATAATAATAATAAAAATAATTTATTTTCACACCACAATACAGTTGAAGTAGGTACATTTGATATCAGACATAAATTTTGTTGACTTAGAAGTACTGTGGGAGACTGGTATGGATGTTTCAGTTGCTTTTCCACCAGCAAATGTACCACCAGCTTGGGATCCAGTAATAAAAATAGTCAAACCCAAGAAGAAGCAAACCACAGCTAGATGCTACTTTGAGCTCATTCTGCGTAAATAGAAACACCAATGATTAAATTATGTTCGGGTACTTTGAAATAACTATACTGGAACATTGAGACAACTGCCATCTTAGTCTCCCCGTGACCATGGCTGCTGAAAAGCAACCGAAACGTAGGGGAAAGTGTAAAATTAAATTAAATCTAAATACTTTTAATAGTTTGAATAATAATTCAATTAGCTTAACAATTAGTAAAGTTTAATAGTAGTAGTAGTGTAACAGTTTTCAAAATTATGTAATATAGTGTCAAATAAATAACGCGATAATATCCGTATATAGTAGTTTAATTTCAACAAAATCATATTTTGAAAATAAGGATACGGCTAGAAAATATCTCAATACCGTTCATTTATTTTTAGTTAGATGAGTCCATTGGAATTAAATATATGTAATAATAATATTTGTCGAGATTGCCCATGTCATGTCGAAATTCAACCAAAAAATATTTAAACAATAAAATTAAGGTAATTAATTACTTATATGGATATTTACCAATAATAAACCGTGTTTAAATCCATGTCGATACCAAATATGGATAAATATCCAGTTAGATGAACATTCACGGATTATCACTAATACTACCCATATGGTTTACACGGTAAGTATACATTTGTTTACAATTGATTGCATAATAGCGCTACATCGGATATTTTCTCCCCTGTACATTTTAACCTATGAAAAAATAAAAATAAACAATTGAACACAATATAAAATTGTTTTACAACGTCGAAACAATTTCTTATCTACAATCGAGCAAATGAGCAGGAAAATCACCAGATACGATCGTATTCCAAGTTTAGCTATTTAAAGTATTTAATTAAATCAGTGGTAACCCTAGCCGGGATGTTGGAACAGCGGTTAATCAGCGCTAATGTGCATACCGGGCCATTAACGGGCGCCAGATTGCGCGCACTTGCCTCTTTGCCACCGGCTACAATACACACTTTGATAACACTTAGTACTGAACGTGACACGACGAAATCTATCAACGTATTGCTACGAGAGATGCGATATTTTATTACATTACGCGTTATCGCTAGCAGAACAATGGTAATAGCTATCAGAATGAGTAAAGTATTTTACAGTTTTACTCAAGCATAGTTAGCTACATATTTTGATATGTTGTGAATTTACATACACTGTGCCAGGTCTATATCCGAGAAAGGATAGGCAAAGATCATACTCAAATTTCGTAAGCTTAGGTTTTTGAGGTCCCACGTAATAAAGGATGCAGCTATTGTTATCAGACTCCGTGTAGCTACTAAGAATTTCGTGGTAGACCTGGGTATAGTACCAGATGCCGAACTACTACTGATAATTCCCCAATACAACTTTGTTTGAGCCAGGTACCGAACCCGAAACCTACGCCACTGAGGCAGTCTGATTACTTATTTAATTACATAAACACACTTAGCTAGTTAAGTAAAGGTCCCATGTACCTAAGTTCTCCCAAGGCAGCCCTAGACTCAATCCAGATAAGTCGAATTACATTTGACCGGATATAGCTCAACTTATCCGAAACCAATGTATACACATTTTTACGTATGTGAGACCATCATAGCGCACTTACTGATCCGTCTGTATCTATTTAATTTTTGGGTAAGGTGTTAAGCACTAGCAAGAGTGAATCGAATCATAGTAAATTAAACGTTGGTTCTACGCCCAATACATGAACATAACTAAGCCAAATTGATTGTTTGATTAGAAAATGTAGTTCAGCAACTAGTTTCGCATAAGTATAACCAATTTCATACTGCTTCTCCTTGCTTTTGCAGCGTCAGCTAATCAGACACAAATAAAAAAAAAACCTGCGTTAACACCACCATTGTCGCATTTTTAGTTACAATACTTAATTCTCATGAACGGATCTTGACTATAACTTTACGGATAAAATCTAGACATCGATTTTTAGTACTTATAGTAATCGAATTATGGCAGTATCAAATGTCTGGCAAACATACGCGTTGAATGTTCAACATTCATATCTGGTATACTTACTGATATTGCGTTAACATGTAAAACTGGAACCGAGGAAATCGACAGACTATTTGCATACCATAAAATAATGTTATGCTTCTTAAATCCGAAGATATGGGCATAGGTATACCTGGAAGTAAATTAGTTATCTACGTTATCATCTAACGTCAAAGTGATCTGTCTATCAGACTCAGTTATAGACCTGCACCGGTGACTCAAAGGTTATAGTGCCTCATCTCTATGCCTACACAATAACACCTGGGTGTTCTTTGTGTCCGTACGTTTGATAACCTATTGATTCGCGGCGCCAGACCGATGGCCAGACACAATGGATTTTTAATTAAGTTTGGTTTTTTTAAACTTGACATATTAAAGTCTACCAGTAAACAGGTACAACTCCTAGTGCGGCCGTAGTCTGTAAAAACCTAATAACACCTTGCCTGATTGCAGATTATGAAACCAAGTTCGATTTCCCCCACGTGAATGACGAAGATTATTTTTAGAAGAAGTTATAGTTACAGGACGTATTATATAAATTATTTATGAGACAAGAGTGATTGAATATCATATACAGAGACGGGTTGTTAATACTGTAAGTGTTGGCAAATGATGAGTGGCCTGTTACGATGAGATCTAACGTTATTAATGTTCGTATTTACTTGGACCACGACACGTCATAAATATAAGAGGTTTCCTGGGTGTATTAGCAACACACCAGCTTATATTACTTTCTTCTATGCACTACGTATGCATTCCCCACTATGTAAACATCTCCAGTAGTACCAATTTGATTTGGACATACAAATTTACACCCGTGAATCTCAAAAAAAATTTAGGCAGCCTTATTTTGAAATCGCATGTATTAGGAACCGAGACTGTAACTAATCAAGACTCCATTCTGCTATTGTAAATTGCCTAGCTGGCAATTTAATAACATTTTTTGGTGGTCCTGGGAACATACCAGTACCTCACAATTAGGCACAAACATACAGTCGTACAGTTATGCATAAACAACGACCGACAGTAAAAATGCAGTTATACCTTTCTCCTAAAACGACTTAACAGCAATTTATCACTTTCTTATCTTAAATTTATTTAATGTCAATATTTCAATTTGTAAAGCCTTAACAATGACAATACCAATGATAAATTATTTTCTTCGCTGCACCTTTTATATTCTTCTTTGCTGACACTTTGGAATTAATAGTACTTATGTGAATTTAATAGTTCCACTGCTGACACGTTCTATCTATTTTTAGCAATGATTAAAACATACTTTGCACTTAGTTATACTTTATACCTTTTTAATCGCATTTCGCCTATGATATTTGGCTTTTCGGAAAATTTTAATACATGTCGATCAAAATCCCTTTAATCAGTACGCGTTTACAAAATTAATTCTATTACCGTTATGATCTGTTAAGAGCCCTACATCGTAACTATTTCCTACCGTCCATTTTACGATTTATTTTTCTAAACTTACGCTTGCCTGAACATGCAAAAGATGCACTAGTATTATGTGAGACGGTACAATAATAATAGCTCCCGGTTATGCGACCAATGGATGAACATCTCCAGAGATTGTGCTCGCTGACAAGTGTGCGCGCCGTCGGAAATAATCATGTTGCTACTGTAATGCTGAGCTTTAGTCCCCTACCAAGTATACACGAATTTTCTTTTATAGGTACACAAAATAATTATTTTTGGTCTTTTATCTAAAACTAGAAAGAAAGAAAATATTAACGTAATAGCGCTCGTATTTATGGATTTCTATTGTCTGAAAAGAGCGTTTTTCTCCTGCCCAACGTTCTGGATTGCGGCGATTTGACTCATCAATAAAAATATACATAAAATTACTAAACTGTTTACAATGTGTTGGAATTCCCATTATATAATTTTAATTTCCATTATATCAAAACAAAGTTGAGTCATATACTCGTAGGTACAAGTAAGTTTATTAATTACAGTTATCCGTGACTTATAACGTCACAGAACAAGAATTTGACAAAATCGCGCAATTAAAATTCACCACACCCATAGCAGAAACATTTAAATATATTTATTGGGCTTAACAAAAAATAGGATTTAAATAAAGTAATACCGCTCCCAAGTGTGAATGGCCGCAGCTTAAATTTCTAATTTAGGTAATCACTTTTAAACTTATATATCTATATAAGGTTTTGAATAGGTATTTTCCATATTAAACATGGAGTACTATAAAAGATTATTTTATTTATTTCTTCTATTGTAATTATTAAAGATTTATTACGTTATTCTTAATCTTTTTGCTAAATATATTTTAATAAAAATATACAAAGTATCAGTAATCGTATTGAAACTCATATAAACCACAAGGAAGAAACTTTTTTAAAGAAAACTGTTGATTTAGCGTTGAATAGAAATACAGAATACATATTAATTAATTTAGTTGATTTGCATTCAATAATAATAATTCATATATATGATGATTTTTTTATGATTTTATGTTTATTTTATTATTTTCTAATGTCATTTAATTTTATTGTATATATATTCAATATATAATATATTCGTTAATCTAATTATTGTGTCAATTAATTTATACATTTTTTTATGATTTCATCAATCTTAAGTTAATGTTATTGATGGCTGTTTAATCCACTAAATTCACGAATGTAATCTTAACTAGTCCTGACTAGTAATATTATAAAGGCGAATATGAGTTTGTTTGTTATGTATTCACGCCTTAACTACTCGACCGATCATCATGAAATTCGTATACACGTTGTCTAAGAACAGAAAAGGACATAGGATATATATATATATATATATTACTTTTATACAGAACAAGTACTGTTAAATACTACAATACTAATAAAACAAATATATACAGCTCAAGTTTGTGTGAACCAGATACATTTTACATAGCCATAATTCGTCTGCGTACATACATATGTACATACTCAACTACATATTTGCATTCGTTGCATGTTCGTCGTAAATGTCGCAAGAGTCCACATAAAAAGAGACTCACGCTTTAGTTTTAGTAAAACTTCGCAGGCTTCAAATGTTTAGAAATAGTATTCGAGTCAGATGTGCTATTTTCATCCATATTTATGTGACCTCTTCGCTGACGGCAGACCAGACAGGATTCATTAATGTACTAGCTAAAACGTTCAGATATGTTGTTAGGTGAGCTTTACAGTACTTATAGTAGGGGCTTACACACAGCAGTAGCAGTTGAGTTGGTACATAAAGTGGTTTAGGAGGAATGCAGCCACTAGCCTACTACGATAACCTTGAGCTAAGGTAGCGGCCAAACGTAAGCGGAGCGAGTACGTGGCCTATACAGACACAGACCTAGGTAGAACGCCTGTCTGGCTCTGTCCTGTAAGGTTAGACAGGTGCATATCAAATAATAATTTATATATATATATATATATATATATATATATATATACATACATAAATTTAGGCCTACATATTGCTGAAATGTTGTGTAACTCTTGATTTAAACGTAAGCAAAGTGTTGGCGCAAACCTATACCAGATCAACGAGGCAATCAGTCATTTTATCAGCTATGTTAATAATTGTCTAGGATCTCATTGCCGTGTACCAAGTTATAGTCTCAATGCAGCTTCTCTAATCAGAAGTAAAAAATTGTTACTTATCATCTTAATACTCAGAAATCTATTTTCCTATAAGAAACACCCTTTAACGAGCCGCAGGCACTTAAGTTGACGCCAGCAGACGAAAGAGACAGTTAAAAGCAATTAACATAGTAATATTGGATAAAACTCATAACCCTACTCAATAAAATTCTGCTGTAGTAAATTCACTGCCTAGTTACTGTTTTTCGCTTAGAGTTTAAATGACTCTGGATAATTAAAGTTCTCTTAGGTCTCCACATTGTCATTATTGTTGAATTAACTTGTGTTTTGATGTATTTATAAATATAGTCCTGCCGCTTATCGCCTCTATGCTTATTAAGACGTCAGCTCGCAATAAGTGGAGAGTTGGGTAGCGTTATTTTCTTTAAGACCTTACTACTTTTATTTAGTAATTTGTGAACAAATTACTTTTTAAGCGACAGTGTTTCTATGGCTTTGTGAAAAAGATGTTAATGCCGTCAATTTGAATAAGAAGTAAACGTCAAATACGGCTACTAACTTTTACCCGTACGTAGGTGAAGGTAAAAGTTAGCACTCATTCGAATTGTGAATTAAAACAAAGTAATTAAATGTTTCGTCCTTAGTTCATTGATAGAAAATTAACTAGATACTCTTCAGAGTTAGCAATCTAAAAAAGTACCTACTACAGTAAATGGATTTTTCCAGCTACTACCATCTCTAAGTGTTCTGTCCATCCACGTGCGCTGTGTGCTAAGCCTATAAAACCACAATATCACGGCAAGCTGACCGTTGCAGAATAATATCAGGTGAATAAATGAGCGTCTCGATAGCAGGTAGGTAAACCAACCGACTTTAGCGGTGGAAGCTCCGAAGAGGCTAGTTGCTACGGTACTTTAGTTAGTTTGTCAAATGCCTCTCAATGTTGTTAATTTACCTTCGGCTATTTTAGGATCAAACGGTGTCTGCCGGGGTGCTGTCAAGATTGTACTTATAGATAAATAGAGAGGTATTTAATCGCCAACATTGATGTAATATATAGACCAGCTCGGGTCTACACGGAATGGAAAAGAGTGTCCGGCTAACGTAGTATATTCAAGTAAAAAGCAGGTATAAACCACGTCCAACTGGTTTTCTTATTTTGATCAGATAATCTTTCCATTTATTGTAGTTAGCTCGGCAATTATACGACCTAACGTAACTATGGATATATAGGACTATAAATATGATCTTACACGAGCATAATTGCATAAAATATAATGCTAATAAAAAAATGCTCCTTTGCAAATTAAGCCGTAAATGGAAAAAAATGCTCTAAAACTAGGTATCAGCGAAAAATTTATTTTTGGCTTGTTGGATTATTTCAAAAGTAATATACCTAAGCCCTGACATCTTAATATTCAGAAAATCTGAGATATTCCCTGCCCAAAAAACTAAACAAATACCTAATACCTATCTAAAAAATTAACTTTAGAATACGAACTATAGTAACTACAAAAAATAAAAAGGATAAGTTCTAAATTATGCCTGTTCACAAAATTAAGTGAGTCAGATATATTTTCGTCATTTTTATACCAAAATATTAATAGCCACTATTAATATATAGATATAAAAAGGCAAATATTTTAAGATAAATGTATCAATTGATTAGATAACGACATAATTATATTCAATAGAAAGCGTTAAAAGACACTTTTTTAAGCAACCAATGCCTATTACGCCCACGTGCTAATATTCTAATTAATTTTAAATAATTATTTATAATATATATTTACATCTAGTTCCAAAACCACAGAAATTCCACTACAATCATAACTTTCAAACTAATATTATAAATGCGAATGTCAGTTTGTTTGTTACGCTTTCATGCCTTAACTAGTCGACCGATCATCATAAAATTTTGAATAAACGTTATCAGCGGTACAGCAACGGATAAAAAGTGCCTTTCAACCAGGAAAAAGTAATGTTCTCGAGGGTTAGAAAATTTATATAACCTAAATTTACACGAGCGAAACCGCGGGCAGAATATTGCTAAATAACAGGAAGCAAATAACTCGAGATGGGTAACAGTATCTGGTCCATTAAGATCTTAATCCGATATAAATTACAAACTTCGTTGCCTATTACTAAAAATGCTAAGCTCCTACCAAATATTTCTGTTATCAACTTTCTAGAAAGCCAGCAAAGTCGGAAAACTGTTGGGTGTAAACAGTAATAGACATCATTTATTTATCAAGATAACTAAAACCTTAAAACGCTACTATGACCTTTGACAACGAGTGTTAAATACCTCAACAAGATTAGGTATGAAGATATGTTATTCAAATAACCCCACTACTGTGTTTCAATTCATTAAACAACATTCATACATATACCAACACCATTAACACATAGTTACCGTCATTAGAACAAATGGGATACGTCGTAGCATGTGTAAGAAAACATGTTTTGCTCAAGCACCACCTGTTCTTATGAATGCATTTTCCGTGTGCACATTCACATTCGTCCTTTAGCGTGTAACTTAGAATGACTGGCACATTTATTAAAATGCTCATCAGGCCAATCACTATTATTAATAGTCGCTAGTCAAGTGACTGTAGTAACGATTATACGTCGCGTACTGACGTTTTACTATCTTGTAGAGTCTAAATAAGTTGAGCAAAATATGCAAAAACATGGAACCGTTCCAATGACGAGTATATTACTAAACCTCGATACAGACTTTGTCGCCATTAGCAGAATGAAATATGTGACTGCATAACCAAATTATGAACTTATGTTACGTGTATGCTTGTGTATAAAAATCCCATACTTTCAAGGCAGTACAAAATAGCAAGTAAGAACTAAAAATAAAATTGAAAGAAAACGTTAGTATACTTTGTAAATGCGTTACAATTAAAACAAATATAAAAAATTAATAAACATAAAACCTATTTTTAGTCTCGGAATCTAAATACAGATAAATGTTTTACAGACAACAGGCGGCAACACAACTATGGCAATATTTATTAGCTATAAAGTAACAGAGTATTTAAAGCTGTCGATTGTGTTTGTCATAAACACAAACGATAATCGACATTGAAAGGCGCCGTAAAAGCCTGCAAACTAATTTATTTAACCCCTTCAAGTTTAATGTTCGTATTTTATGGGTGCCCATTTCAGATAATAATCGTCGATCGGCGATTTTCAAAGTTCTGTAAACTATATCTCTGGAGAAAGCTAGTATTTAGTCTGATAATAATTAGGCTAGAATATGATCCTTAATAGTAATCTATATAAATAAATAAAATTGAACTGTCTGTTTGTAATGTCAATATAACAGCTTTTACTTAATGCATATGACAGTATATCGTACCTATAAAAAAATCTATTTATGTCTATCTGTCTGTCTGATTGTTCTGGCTAATCTAGGAAACGGCTGGTCCTATTTTGACAGAACTTTCACTGGCAGATAGTAGATATTATAAGGAGTAATTTAGTCTACTTTTATTATAGAAAATAGTGTTCCGCGAAAAAAAAAATTCCACGTGTACGAAGTCACGGGTTACAACTAGTATAATATATAATTTTCATACAACGGAGATCTTTTGTACCAAATTCTTAATGATTATATTTTCTGATAACAGAAGGTTATGTATATTTTAGAATCCTGTAAAAAAAACATGCGGGGCAATCTTTGGGACTGCCGATAGAAATGGAAACTAAGTAACTTGTGAATTGTATCGTCGAGCTATTAGATTATTATTTTTGAATTTTGAATGCGTGCAGTGACGATGACGCGAGTTCCATGATTTTTGTTCACCCATAAAGTGCACAACTCGCCTAAAGAAGTTTTCACTTCAAAAAATACTAATTTATTTTAAGTTATAGGTTTATAATATTTTGGTGCTGTAATTTGAAATTATTTCAATAAGTACAAATTGATTGAACCAAATAGATCATTTAACTTTATTATGCTAATTACTACAATATTGCATGCTTAATTTATTCATCTGGAATTTGCAATACACATAAGAAATTGCTTATGTGGTGCGTCGTATATAATCGTTATATAAAAGATTTACTGGTATTAAAGTCAAGAAGGAAGCAATAACATCCTGGTACAAAACTTCTGCGGGTAAGAATAGCACGCAATGTGGAAGCAGTAAAACTTGTTATCTAATTTATCATGTACTATTCACAGGGCCAATTGATCATCAATTAGTACCTTGCGTGTTGACTCTGTGGTTGTAAATACAGTTGCTGATAGATTATTGATAGATATTTTAGTTGAAGATTATATAGAAAAGATAGAAAGAGAGCAGCGATAGCTCAGTGGGGAGACCAACAGATTGCAATGCAGAGGGTCTCGGGTTCGAACCCACGTCACGCACCTCCGACTTTCGGAAGTTATATGACTTTTCGAAATTATGTGCGTATTGATTGACAATTATCGCCTGCTCCGTGCCTCGGAGAGCACGTTAAGCCGTCGGTCCCGGCTGCCATGAACATCTATGGCAGTCGTTATTGGGAGAGTGTCGACACAAAAGATCCCACTGGGTCGAAGTGTCGCCGGTCTGCACTGACTGGCCCCACATAAGATAAGATAAGATAAGATATAGAAAAAATAATAGACTTTGTGGTGAGTGATAATAAATTAAAAGTATGGCCAAAGAAACTTCTATAATTTATAATTGTTATTTGTTCAGAAATTCATCATATTAACTGTTACGATTAAAAAGAAAGATTATAAAGGCTCAGTAAGACAGAGAAGAATGAGCATTGGGCACCCTAATAATTACCTATGCTATTAAGCTACTATATACGGATTTTATCGCGTTGTTTATTTTACACTTTTTTTACATAATTTAGAAACTACTACTATTAAACTTTACAAATTTTTAAGCTAATTAAATTATTAAAACTATTTATATTTAAGTTTACACTTTCCCCGACGTTTCGGTTGCTTTACAGCAGCCATAGTCACGGGAAGACTAAGATGGTAGTTGTCTCAATGTTCCAGTGTAGTTATTTCAAAGTACCCGAACATAATTTAAGCATTGGTGTTTCTATTTACGCAGAATGAGCTCAAAGTATCATGAAGTCTATCTGTGGTTTTCTTCTTCTTGGGTTTGACTATTTGAATTACTGGATCCCAAGCTGGTGGTACATTCCTACCATCTTCTCTATCAAAATTAGGATGTTTTTTGATTTCAATAGCCTCGCGAAGCATCCTTGGTAGGAATCGGTGTTCTTTAGCGAGAGTCTGTGGTTTGTCAAATCTCAGGTAGTGGTTGGTCCCCTAATGAACATGTTCAAACACAGCAGACTTCAACGAGCGTTGGTGTTGTACATCAGCTTTATATTCTTTAATACCTATGTTTCTCTTGGTTTGACTAATGTATGAAAGTCCGCAGTCACAAACTATTTTATAGACCCCTGCGTCTTGTAAAGGTAGTTGGCACTTGACGGATGGTAAAAATTTACTTATCTTCATTGGCGGCTTGAAGTATGTGTTGATTGAAGCTCGCTTCAAGATGTAGCCAATCTTGTCAGTGTGTATATATAGTATATATAGTAGTTTTATTTCAAGGAATAACATTCGCGTAAACAGAAGACAATATTATTACCTATGCTATTTGGAATTTATTACTTATGCTTTCTACTTATATAAAGTTATTGCCTTTAACATAGTACTGGTAAATACTGGTCTTTTGTAAAGAAAGCAACCAAAAGAAAGATATAGAGTAGCTTTAAGAATTATCTGAAGGCTCTGTACATTATCAACGTAACTATTTCTAATCCCTGGCTAAAATAGACAAAGTACTGTATGAACCTACAGATCCGATTTAGTGTAAAGATAAGGATTCTGGGAATAGAGCTTTATGATAACGGCATTAAATTCACACAATTATCTTTAAGTGTATTTATTTGTTGGCAACAAACGCTTTACACGTGGGGATGCGCCCGCGCATTACAACGATGTCGCTCTCTTTGACTACTTCATTTAAATAACAGCTGTCGCAGTATATAAACCAGTTCAGTTACCATCCAAGGTATGATTTATTATATTTAACTAATATTTATGCAAATACGCCTCGTCTACATTGCCCACTAAGGAGCTTAATATCGTTTATCAATATCCAACATAAAGTTCTATTTGCGATCTCGCGTTCATAATATTGATAAACGGGGTATGAAGCGGGATCGATCCCTTTGTAAATTTTCTTCTATAGCAGCAAAACCATCTATAGAAACTAGTTCCATTGGTCAGTTGGCAAAGACATGAAAAACGGCATATATAGCGACGGAGTATCGTGAGGCGCAACGAATGTAATTTTTTGAAATGCCTCGGCTTACAAGCTGAATTGTTTCATGTTTACTACTAAAGCAATAAAACAGATATATAACCTTGTTAATTATATAAGTACGAATTAAACGAATGTTTAATGCGGCTTCGAAATGTATGTGTATGATTCAAACACGCAACTTTCAACATCGCTAAATTATCATCATTCCACATTGTATATTCATATAAAGTACTTGTTAACTACCTATATGAATAAAAATACCCATTACCCGTAGTACGCAGACGCAAATCAATTTATTTTTGTTTACAGTACAAATTTATTAATATTAATGAGGGTATTTCATTGATTTAAAAGTGATTTAAGTGTGTGTTCGTCTGCCCTTATCAACATCTCTCATTGCGTATTAAATGTTGATATTTGGACAACTTTATGATTATATTCATGCGTGATATTAATTGTGAAATGCAATCGAAGCAAAAGTACTACCTAAAATCAATTTCAACAAAATTCAATCCCTTTTTTGCTTTAATATAAGGACAACTCTAGGAATAATTCACACACGACACAGGGTGTCGCGGACTATAGACTATAATTATAAACAGGCATCAATATTTCACCGTCAAATAATAGAAGCAGAGAGGATAGGAGACGAGAGGAGAAGAGCTGCGAAGCTGGCAGGTTATTTCCACCAAAGCGGAGAGGAGATATGAGCTGTGTGTAGCAAAAATGTGAGCTGTGAGAGCTCAAATCCAGTCAATCAAATGATGCACTAGAATGTCCAGAATATATGTATATTAGTTTATTATATTGAATCTAGTATAAGCATGCCTTCGACTTAAATTAAAATAGAAAGTCAAAACAAGATTGATTTCACTACATTTACTCTTAAAATCATATATCAAAGCTACCTTATTCTTAAACTCTAGGCATGCGACTAAGACTTTTTGTCATATGGAAAACAAATACCAATCTACCGTTATTATTTGCTAATTATCCGATTACACATACATGCAGCTTAATTGCAACATTAGCATATAATTGAGATGGTAACAGAAACACTTACATATTTATGACTGCAGTAATGCGTTGCAATTAGATTAGTCGATAACATTATCCCAGGCCCAGGATTGTGTGCCAGATCTAAGAAATTCCTGTTAATGTAATGTATGCAGTGTAGACAATGCATCACCTAATATTAGCACTTCATTTTTATAACCACACAGATGCCATAGAGATAGAAATTGCAGCATCACTCCATCTTTAAGGTCGACGTATAATAATAACGATAATAATAATATCAGCCTTGTATATAAACTGTCCCACTGCTGGGCACGGGCTTCTCAGTGTTAGAAGGGTTAGGCCATAGCCCACCACGCTGGCACAATGCGGCTTGACAAACATCACATATCTCCGAGAACTTTATGGAGAACTGTTAGGCATGCAGGTTTCCTCATGATGTTTTCCTTTATCGTTAAAGCGAGCGGTAATTAACAGATTTATACGCACATAACTCCGAAAAGTCAGAGCCTTGAGACCTCAGCGTAGCAGTCCATCGGTCATACAGTAGGCTATTGACGCTATAATTACTTTAATTAATTAATCCCTTATTATTATGCTGCTTATATGTTGCAGTTCGTGTTGTCTTATTATGTACTACATACTAGAGAACACAGCTAAAGTGGATTGTTTGTAACAATTGTAAGAGTGCACGCTCTTTAACTCAGTTAGTCAGAGCCACGAGCGCTTACTGCAACGACACGTTTGAGGGCAAACGATTTAGTGGTTTGTGTCCTCTAATTCAAACAACATATTACTCAATGACATTTCTAAAATACTTAAATTGTTAAAAAGCATACAGCGCGCCTGCTGATATGCAGTTTCTATAACATATAATTATTTTGTGTCTGATACCAAATATAATATTCACATCTAGCCGATACTTCCAAAAATTAGATTTTATATATTGCCAGCGCAAGGAATATCGATCACACTAGTTATTTATTTCACAGCGACCCCTTAAAACACCTAATAAAATTTTAACAAAAGCACAGTAAGAATTTTTACAGCATTTTTTCTGTAGGGCGCCTGCGGCGGTACTTGCCCAGTCAAGCCACGCCAGTTTAATTGATATTCATAATATTATAACACGTTTAGTTTGGCAATACTTTCCATTTAAAATATACTAGGACTGTTTAGTTCTTTTCCACGCCAGGGTTACCAGTAAAATATTGCTTTGAGCGGTATTTTTTCATGTGAACTGAAATATATAGGTATATTGTAATTTGTATTATTTTATTATATTATCGATGAACATCGTAACATAATTATAAATAGTTAATCTTACAGGGCAATAATATTGTATACAATTATGAACCATAACATATATGCGCATATATTTACACTTAACCAAGCAAGAAACCTCGTAAAACTAAAACAGCAATAACTTATTTTAAAATAACGCGTCATATGCAACCACCTTAGCTTAGAAATAGACCTTGTAACATATGGCAATAATTACGTGTAGAAAAGGACAATTTCAACGAAATGATGTTACTGATACTTCTGAACTGAATTTTAAAAAGGGCAGATTAAAATATGTTTTGCCATTGAGCACAAGCAAATTACACATAAATACTTTACATAGGTACCTACATACACTCACGCCTGTATACCTTATAAGTACAAGCAGAGACGTAATGCACCCATAAGTGAGGCTAAGTTATTACCGTTCACCTGCACTCACACTTTTAGTCTTTTAGTCTCTACTGCTATTGAGAATTACTTAACAGAAAGCAGTCTTCTGGACAATTGTCCAGTGGACAGCGATGCTGAGGCATTTTACGACGTTGCCTAAACCAGCTTTTTATTTAGAATTATATATTTTTTGCCAATCAATTTTTTTTTTTTTCACGTATAAATAGCTAGGTTTGTTAATATTAGTTAAGTTGTATGTTATGATTGTTGCTTTCGTACATGTTAATAAATTTAGAGCCCTGAGAAAAACACTTAACTTCTATTCGAATCAGAGCCAACTCACAATGGGCCAAAAGCGTAAGCACTACTACAAAATAAATAATATATAACATTAAACAGACAGACGATGACATGTCGACGACAATAAATTTATGTTATTTTAGTGTCAAAGACTAAAAGTAACTTGATACGATACCGATTTATAATTTAGTAGCTTGAGGTGCTACTTAAAAACTAAGCTAAATTCTATATAAATCTGTTCATTACAACCAGAAATATGATCCATAGTGTGACCCAAGTAAAAACTATATTCAAACGAATAAGATCGTAGACTACTCTATAAAATATATCTCTAAAACATGTAATAGGGCAAGTACACCATTTACCAACAAAATGTTTGCTTAAGTGGTTGTATATTATTATACAAAGCTATTAACAAAGGTTACTAAGAGGTTTAGAATTGCACTTTAACCTACAAAGTAATAAACGCAAGTATTATATTACTATACTATTTTTACTGCATACGGAATATATATGAAAGTGGTCGGCCAGCAAACATAGCCCGGTAGATAAAGTCTATTATTTCTATGTATTACATTATTTTGTGGCATACTGCATAGGTACTTGCATCCCCAATGCGGCAGAGATTACGAATTTTGACAAGGTGAGATTCTTTCTGACATCTATCACATACCAATAAAATAAATAATAATAGATTGCCTTACCTCGCAATGAATCTTACACACACGTACAATATAACAATATTTTATGGTAATATTACAGAACATGTTTCTTTAGGTACCCTTCCGCGTTCCAGCGCTTTAAAATATAACGTCTGTATTTCACTAAAAGCAGAAACCCTTATACAATTGCATCACCATTTTATCGTGGCCACCAACATCAATAAATACACATAAAAATACATAGTTGTAAATCAAGAAAACTGTTCCTCGTTACAGCATTTGTCCTGTTAAGATCGCATTAGAAAACGCAAATGGCCTGTCCCACATGACAAACACATGCGTCGTTACGGCTGAACGGTTGAACTTGAACTTGAATATGTTAAAGACGTTGATTCTCAACATTTTATTACATGTGCGGGTAATAAAACTTTACGCATGAAAGTAGGTATAGAATTATGAGTTAAATAGAGTGCAAGTGCGAGTAGATACGTACTAGCCGCAAACAAAAGTATTATTTATTAAGTGCAGCGATATATCTAAGTATAATATACATATATCTACTAGAAATATCATACATTTTGATTTTCTTGTGGATTTACATTGCACTAAATATTTAGTGTAGTACGGGGTCACGATGCTAAGAATGTTGAAAAACGGTGTAATGCTATCCTTAATTTACCAGTAGAAAGTTAAATTTTACAACGATATACTTTAATTTGTACCTATATTGATAATATTCTTATAGTAAATAAACTTCTTCTTATAGCGTAAAATAAAATTGTATAGATTGATTACAGTGAGCAGAGATATTGATTTGTTTATTAGTTTGTTTTGTTAGTCTATTGTGCATTGTAAAAAATAAGCCAGATTTCTTTTATAGGTACGGTCAACAACAAAAGTTAATTTAACATGAAACTAACTTCAAAATTTTAAACTTATTATGTAGGTATATTAAGATTGTATTTGTTAGAATTCAACAAATACACGTATACAACATATATACGGCAAATGCTGTAATAAGTTGAGATTATATTTTATTCAAATATAATCCTATTATTTTATCAATATCTGATTTATGTCTCAGTGTATACGTAAAGTCGATTATGCTGAAACTGCCATGCATGCTAATTGAATAAACGGACGAACATGAATCAAATCAAGTTAACCTGTAAATTAGCGGAGGTCATGTAGCTTTCCCTTCGAGGTAAAAGTAATTTGTCGTGTCTAATATACGCGAAGGAATAATAACAAGAAGAAGAAGAATTGACATGTGTAAGCAGTGGGTAAATTAAAAAATAAAACGGTGTACAAAATTATGTAATTATTTATAATTTTCTTTTTGTATAATTATATGCATTTTACACTTTGTATTCATGTGAACAACAGGAAAGCCGGTAAACACCAAAGACAAACATCACCTCAAAACTCTTACAAACAAATTATAAAATCTTGAAAACAAAATTACAGATGTAATAAATAACCGAATTTATTGGGAATTCCTCTCACTTTAAGTACTACCCCACCTACAATGATTTCCTCAATTAGCAGTAAAAAACAACGACCACAGTAATTATACACGACGCATAAAAATAAGTACGATATACACTAAGTACAGTATTTAATTTCGTATTACTTTTTGCGTATAATTTTGGCTTAACATTAAGCTATATAAATAATGAGTCTGAAACAGTGGGCGTCACTCGCTCAACAAGTTTTTGTCATCGTCAGTCCAAATCCGATTCGATTACATACATGTTTACTTCATTAAATTACGACTAACCATTACTTATAATCTTCGAGAGGTGCCAATCATAAGTCAGTGATCCCTCGGCTAGTTATTGAATGTTATGTGCTGGTAACTTGTCATATGTCAAATTACGTATACGAGATAAGCGCCGGGACAAAAAGTGTTTAAAGAACATTTTAATTCAGCTTAGATTTAGTCGCAACTAACTATTATCTATTACTACATTTTGCTCGCGGTTTCATTCACGTTAATGTAAATTTTGTGAATAATTCATTGAAATTAAACTGCTATATACGGATTTTATCGCGTTGTTTATTTGATACCTTATTACAAAATTTTGGAAATTGTTACGCTGCTACTACTATTAAACTTTACTAATTTTTTTGAGACTAAGATGGCAGTTGTCTCCCCGTGATCATGGCTGCTGAAAAGCAACCGAAACGTCGGGGAAAGTGTAAAAATAAATTAAATCTAAATAGATATATATAATATTTTAATAATAATTTAATTAGCTTAAAAATTAGTAAAGTTTAATAGTAGTAGTAGTGTAACAATTTTCAAAATTTTGTAATAAGGTATCAAATAAACAACGCGATAAAATCCGTATATAGCAGTTTAATTTCAATGAATAATATTCGCGTACATAGAAGACAATATTTTGTGAATAAATTGCTAACCCTCGGTGAAAAGTACTTGTTTTCTGGATGAATAATGGTCCTTTTCTGTAGCTCTGATTACGTGTATGCGAAATTTCATGATGATCGATCGAGTAGTTAAAGTGTGAAAACGTAACAAACGAACAAACTCACATTCACATTTATAATAAGTATTCGTTAGGAATTAGGATTCATAAGAACGTTCATTATTTTGTTTACCCATCTATTTCTCAAGATCCATTTATGATATGAATTAATATTAAGCTTAAGGTCTACTTTACGGCTTTTAAATCTTATGATGCCAACCAATCTTTATATATATAATTCTACTGTACGTGTGTATGTCACGAAACTTCCCATCAAGGGCTGGACCGATTTTAATAAAAAAAATTGTGTGTGTTCATGTGGATTCGAGGATGGCTTAGTTGTGGATTTTTTTTTTCTTTTGTACAAGACAACGTCTGTCGGGACAGCTAGTAAGATATAAAATGTTGAGAGCTTGATGTAAATAAATGTTGTTAAAACGTTTCAGTAAATATTTTACGGATAAGGTTTTCCGTTGTACTAGGCCATTGGAAATTATCAGATGACAATTTAAACTACCAAATTATAATATATAATATTTTCTTATACGTTATATCTTACGCACATTTTTTTGTCTAGTCTCACGTTATACTACATATGCCTTTTTAGTTTTGTTCTTAAACTTAAATAAATTTGCACAATACCATGTCCCCGTTCAACTTTATTGAATCGCTATTTAGAAATTTTCAGTCCGTTAGTGTTTACAATAAAGTGTAAGATATAAATTCTAGGAAAACTAGCAAGTATTTAACTGCTGTAAAGTGAGTAAACTACTATAAACAGTTTTCACATAATACTTGTCTTATAAACAACAGTATTAAACCGCGGGCTTACATTCGCGATCCTCCACGTTTAGTTAAAATTTAATTAAAGAAAGCCCTAGACATCCGTGTATTCACTTACTTTGAGATTTTATGTTTATGTGAGAATTGCGATTTTATCTGTGCCTCTTAATCTTTATTGATCACTTTGACTTTGTATGGTTTTCTGTTGATTAGTAAAATTCCCCACAAAGTTGAGGTTGTAATAGAAAAACATTTGATGTGTTTATCATGTAATAAACTTATCCGGATATTATTTTGTAATATTTCAAAGTCTAAATAGATTTAATCATGGTGATCGTATACTGGAGATGATGGTACTTAAATGCGTGAACAATTTAAGTTTAATTTGATTTGATATGACGAATTTAACTAGAATAAATATTGGTGATTTAAGAAGCTATATAAATGTGGGTAATTTAAGAAGCTCAGCTAAGATATTGTTTCGCAACGTAATCATGTGTTAATGGCGCCATGGCAATTTGTATAATTCATAGTTAGTTCATCAGAAAGCTCTTTCTGTCTGGTGAGTGTCTTCTCAAAAAACAAATTAAATAAAGTTGATCCAAAATAATTTAAATTAAAATTGTTGAACTGGATAACAATTAAAAAAATTAAAGTATCTTATCATTATAAAGTTGACCGTTAATCTACGCTAAGGAAAATTGGCAAATAATTATTTGGCTTAAGTAAAATGAAAAATGAAAGATAAAAAACACATTCATATTTTATTAACTTATCGCTATTTGTACTTGTGTGCACAGTGACATTGAAAAGTGCATAATATCTTAAATTCTTTATCTGGTACAATCACTGGTCTTAAGCCTGTATTGAGAAGAAAACATTTTACAGCGTGCGCATCTTTTTAATTCCTCAATTCTGCTTTAAAATACTATAAATATTTGCATCACAAATTGACGTGATTAACCGGTCAATTCAGAACGCCGTGTGTTTTCGTTGTGCCGATTTATACAACTTTCGCTAGCGAGGGCTGCAAATTACCCACATTACGGGGTAATTCGTTGAGATTGACAACACTCGAAGACCACCGCGGAACTTGTAAGATTTATGACCAACAGTGAAAATAACTGAAGCTTTCGAAGATAAATTTTATTTTACTCGTTTATTTTTACGCGCACTGCTCGATGGTGATGAAGCACCATGTAGGTAAACATAAAAGTCGCCATGATTTATAAAAGACTTGTCTTAGTTATAGGCAATGCATTGATGATTATCTACATTTATATGTTCAGTACACTGTATTAACGGTGGTAAACGAACCAGCGCCCCACGTGATCGCGCCACTGAATACTTAACTTTTATGTTTAATAACAAGTGGACAACTCCGCTCTTGAACATGACTGCTCCCTTGACATTGCAACAGTGACGCACAGTCAAACTGCAGTTTATGTTAAAGGAAAAAGTAACAAGAGCAGCTATTGCGTTCTCGAGTCGGAACACAAATTTGCTTAGCGATTGAAAGGGACAGAATAGTAGTATCAGTAAAGCCAGGGCCGCATACTGGAGTTACATATTATATTTTAACCGGGCAGGTTACCGTTAGGTTAACACTCAGAAAATATTATTTCACCCTGAGCTTCACTAAAAGGCCTATTTATTTGTTTCATTACAGACAAAATAATATGTTTGAATGTATACTAATATTATAAATGCAAAAGTAACTCTGTTTGTTACGTTGTCACGCGTGAACAGCTCATTTGATTTTTAATAACTAACGTTACGCAGCTTACTTGTGACCTAAGGAAGGCAATAGCAAAATGTTAATGACATCGCCATTAATAGCCGGCACACTAAATAGACGAGAAATGGTGTCGAATCTGACTGTTGTTACTGTCAGAAGTTTCAATGTTTATAAGCTTCATGCGGCAAATTTCAAAGCTTAAGAATATTTGAACATTGACAACCGTGAACGAATTACTTAATTATTCACTCTACCTGGCTGAATAATTAACATATATACCCATCTACTATGTCTAGATGGATATCGCATTTTTTATTCAAGTAATCAATAAGATTTCCTGTCATTGGTTTTGCTAAATAAACAAGATGCAATAGTTGCACAGCAAAAAATAATGACACCTGCTTAAATTATCACATTATTGACTACTTCGTGCAAGTAATTGATGAAATTGATTAAAACATTGACATTAGCATCGATCTTCGAAGGTACGTTGAACGGAGGATAAAAAATTGTAGATGTTATTATCCTTTAGTTATTTAAAAATATCTCTTTAATTAGTTCTAGCTAGAGTCGGTAAAAGCAAAAACTATAGTGGAATAAATTGAGGTATATTTAAGATAAGGGTAAAACTTACCTGCATTAGTATATAAGGCCAGGGCAATTTTAAACCGACGAGTAATGGTTTAGTTAGAAATGCTAACGAGAACAACATATCTGCAAATTAAAACATTATGTCTTAGTCACAGAATGTCATAATTGATAAAATGTTTTATGCCCCTTAGTTCTAAATACCATTGTGAAATTTTTATAAACTATACGAATAAAATAATGGGGTTTGTTCAAGTACCCATTAATTTAACTCGACACTTCTAGGGAGACTTCTAGGTATTGTAAGCATTGATAGGTAATTCACGATGACTATGTCGCTTAACGTGGTCATAACAAGCGCGTTGCTGTCATTTTCAATACGTTACATTTAACCTGGAGTTACGATAGTTATTGGTTTGCAAGACAATTAAACCTGGTCATTGCTACTGCAACTCGCTGACTATAATGAGCTGGCAGTTTAGTAAAAGTGGTAGACAGCTAAAATCAAACGTTTTAGAAATCTATGGAAAGGGGCAATCGATGGTCAGCAGTGCGTGGCATATTGCTCATGACAGCGAATCAGAGCCCTGTATCCAATGAAAAGAATTTATGACAAGCATGCTATCATAAACATCGAAAGATTTATCTATTTGCTATCCTAGGGACATTTTTCAGACAGTCTTCAACAGCTACAAATAAATGTGTGCAATCAAACGTTCCTCTGACGATAGATATATACAGGAAACACATGATGAATAAAAACTAACCGTACTTATACCAATTGATCGAACAAAAACTTAACCAGTTATTGTTACATCGGAATTTAACGACACCTAATAAAACGGTACAATCAGAGAGTGCTCATTACTTTCTGCGCAATCTATTATTTCAATTTAATATCATATGCTTTAGCTATTCGATAAATGGTGATATTATTTATATAAACTGTTGATTCGGAATAAATGTAGAGTATTTATTCCACAGTCAGTGTTCTACGATCAATGTTCATAGATTTATGGGTTTATTAACCTGATGTTTGTTAACCTGTTTACAAAGACGTTGGTTTAGCTGCAGAAGAAATTAATATTGGGTAACCCTTGGTCGGATATAAGTGAGGTCTACAGAGGCTTCCACAGGGACATCATAAAAATTTACTTTGAAGGCTGGACACATTTTTCGTCTGGTTTAAAAGATATTCAGGTTTCTTATTTTCGTTGCCAGAATCTTTAAATTCACTCTACATAGCCCTTTGTGTATTCTCAATGCTCATGGCTCTACATTGTAAATCAATGCCGTGAAAACAAAAAAATCATCATAAGTACGTTGGTGACGATACGTGTTATACGTCACTTATTGCGCTACGCGGTAATATTCCCGCGGGAATTTGAACATGTAATGTGTTCAACTACCACACACACGTCTTAGCACAGCACGTGGATACAAAAGGATTTAAAATTTTATTGCGCTGATTAAAATATAAATGTGCAATTAATGCCGTGATGCTTTTTATTCTTTGTTTGGCTTAGAGCCATTTTCACTATGTCAGTATTTTTTGCTTTTGAGATGATCTTATACACAAATAGCATATACATATGTATTATGAATATTAAATCCCTTATTCGTGTATATTACAAAAAGCGTTCACTTGCCTGGTTGGCGTTCCGCCAATAGGTAGCGCAATATTAATGACGAATTTGTTAAACTTTTCTTTTTGATTTTCCTAATACCTTTTACTTGATTATATTTTTGTAAAACAAGTTATAGCGCATGCTCTCGAAATTACTTAATCTGAACCAGGCGATAACGTATTATAACATGATGACCGGTTGTAAAATTTTTGCACTAAAAAGTGTCGTTGCAGTAATTATCTAAGTAAGTTAGAGAACACTAAATTATTTGAGGTATCACCTTTAGTACATATTATCTCAACGATGACAAAGTAAGCTTATTAAATAATTACCGATACATACTATTGGTCAATGTGCACCAACCGTAAAACCAATACCCAAATGATTCTGACATAACGTTACTTGATATAACGAGAATAACAGTGTCTTACAATTTTATTGCCGGTTTAATCTTGTTGGACAAATTGGTGTATAACTAAATTCACGGCAATGAATTAAAGCTTAATGATGATTCCAAGGAACTACACTTTTATATTAAAATAAAATAACCATCAAATGGTAGCTAATTACAGTTCTATGTGTAATTTTTTTAAGTACGAACACGGTTAGTGAAAACGAAAGTACTACTTTATGTAAGTATTGGGAAACCTATCCATTATAAAAAAGCTTCGCAGTTAGTATCTCTATTATTCTGAGATTGGTATATTTTAACACAGATTATATGATTTTGACGTTTCCATTTTCAAATTAATTGGCAAGCAACAACTTATATTCAGCCAGCGGGCAACCATCTACGTTGAATGTCTAGCTTTACAATTGGTTCTGCTGATCTAATCCTATTATAAACCTAGGCATTCAAGTTAATCTTTTTAAAACGAAATCAGGTTAATAATAAGCGAACAATAAAGTCATGTAACAGTATATTAGTAGAAAATAGTACTTTCGTTTCTCACATTGTTAACGTAGATTACCAAAATTGTATTTTAATGTTACTACTTTCGTTTTACATGTAAGTGTCCGTTGTTTTATTGTTAGAGATCCGTAGTCATGGTAACCGATGGGAATCTTATTACTAGCTTAGTAATAAGATTCCGCCGCCGCCGCGCCGTCTGTTTGTATAAGGCGTACCATTAAAGGGCTCTATGTTTCTAATTGTAATTTTTAGCCAGCTGAAACTGAATTATAAATACGAATATGTTATTATAGTTGTGCTTATTCTGACATAGAATAAAATGTTGAATTACCTCGATGACGCAGCGGTAATGTATACGACTACTGTCCGTGAGGACTCGGGTTTAATTCCCGCGTCATGCGAATACAGTTTCATAGTCCAGAAATTCGGAGTAGCAACATGGAGTCTGAAACTGCCCCGGTAAATGGCAATAAGCTCCTGACGTGGGCTTAAAAGGGCCTCTTCCTCTCACTTCTGGACAAACGTGTGACACTATGTACGTATGTACAATTTTAAGGGAGCCTCGTATTTTGTTCTTGCTTTATCGAAAGAGCAGTAAAACATAGACAATACGTTAAACTCTAAACTTGAATTGATTATAATGTCTACTCTATAATAACACTTCACACAATAAAAACGGATCAAGTGCGAATCAGGTTGGCGCCATTGTGGTACGGAACTCACGGTGCACGAGATTATTTTTTCATGAATGGTTGACGAAATTGATTGATAGGTTTGCGGCTAGTACTTACATACTACAACAATATAATAATAGGTGGACGACATGACATTTTCAGGTCTACACTTAGAAATCTAAAATAAGCAGTTGCATTATGTATTGTAACGGAAATAATTTCACTTTAAGTAGTTTTTAACTTTTTACCGCTCAAACACCTAGCAACCTTTATTGAAATTGACTAAAATATTCTCTATCAAATATATTAACGTCTTACAAATAAGCTTTCTATTCATAAATAGATAATGCAATTTACAAAATAGATACACAAAAGTCTTTTTTGTGTCAGCGTGAGACGTTTTAGATCAGTGATCGGTAGTTTTCTATGTTTGATTTTGTTCGTTATTAAGATAGCAGCCAGGTGATAAGAAATTTAAAAAACTGAATGTAAAACAGCATCAACATTGGATGCAAGATATCAAAAATTCCACCTTCGTATATTATTACAGTATATCGTTTAATAATTTGTCAGCGTAACCATAAATATAGGTAAATTTTACATCAATTACAATAATTTTGCGTAATTAGAGGCAAGAAAAATACATATAATTAAGGCAGTAAAGATTTCACATCTCACGCACCTTCTACGGTCAACCTTGTGTCTAGCCGCCTGCCATATAACTCCGCTAATCTTGCCGGCATTGCAGCATTCTACATTACGCGCGATCGTGGCTGCCCGTGCGTTTATGCGCTAGTGCGCACATCTAGTTGGACATCAACGCATTTAGCGCCGATGGTAATATTTCTAAATCATAAAATAAAGCAATAAACATCCTTCGCATAATTTAATTAAGCAGAAGTTGTCGATACGTTATTTATAGGGAGTGTACTAACCACCGAATTATGGCGTGATACGCCTCTGTACGCAATAACCTACCTCCATCTCGTTATTGATCATCATCTTCCACATCCGCGTTATAAATTTCATAAAGTTATAAATGTCCTTCTATTCCAACTAGACTTATTTAGCCCGGTGTATGTTACGAGCGCTTCTGTTATCGAATCTCTCTTTATAATTGAGCTTTATAAATCTAATCTAAGGAATCGTTTGATAATAAGCAGGCGAGAAAGCATTTTAAATGGGAATATCACTTTTCCATTTAAAGTGAAGTTTCTTAGATATATATTCTAAAGCAGGGAGATATACGCAGATAATAACTATCCATCCATTATGTCTAATAAAATAAGCTTTTAAACTTTAAAAGCGAGTATTAGATTTGAACGGTAGTTAAGTTCTTTAATCCAAGAGTCGTGCGTTTTAATTTGCGTATGTCCTAAGTATACGTGATAAATGAAATAGATTACTGGATATAAGTGGCGCAGGGTGAAGAACCGTCCTTGGGCTCTGGCTGCGCTGCAAGTAACATGAGTGTTACTATTTTTTATTTTATACACATATCCTGTTTGTATGTACTGATGGTATGCCGCTCATAAAAATTAAACCACCCTACAAAATGTCGCCTGCTAAACCATCACCATAATTAATTTCAATGCGTTTGACAAGATTTACAACTATTTATAAACAAATTTAGGTTGTTGATATAAAACGTCGTATGGTTTGTTAAAATAATTGCTTTGTCGTAATTTACATCGTAGTCGCTTTACGAATTGAAAACAATAATCAACTATTTTATTACCAATTAATTACATAGTAGAACTATGTAATTAATTGGTACGTATTAGGTACGATTATAATTATAAAAGTAGGTTATCATATTGCATTTGCATAAAATTTAATGTTGTTGAGTCGTTATTCCTAATTGTAGTTCTACAAAATGATTGTCAAGTTTCATGATTTTGATGATTCATTTAATATACAAAATTGCTGGTACCCGACTCGTTTACGATGCAATTATGAAACAGCATACGAGTTACTGTAACTCATATTTATCTTAACACATTGATACTTATTGCACATTTATTGTTTTTTAATGAGTGCCTTACAAAGTTGATTGATGTAAAGTACACACTCATAATGTGTGAATGTGTTATACTCGTGCAACCCATCATTGCCTGTGGCTGGATTTTAAAATGTGAATAATTACCATCGCCCCGTATTTTATTTCACAGTTCGTTCACGAAAAGAAACGAAAGAGAGATTTATTACTAGGCACGCCTTTTACTGTTTACCACTTCGCTAGATAAATATTGTATATACTTTAATGTTTTACGACTTAACAACCGTTTAATATATTCTTTGTAATTTCTTGCTACACTTTTATATTTTGCAAGTCAAGTATTAACCTGTCCATCAGCGGACGGACACCTGTGTCCGCTCTATTATTATAACGTCAATTTATGCAATTTGAAACATTGAAAGCAATGCAGATGTTACCAACCTTTTTACTAAGCCTTATTTTTTTTCTTTTACAGATACCACAATGGACAGTTCAAGCAGCATGCTTCTACTTGTGGTACTAGTGTGCCTAGCATGCCACAGTTACGGCGCGCCAATGAGAAGATCACGCGCTGCCGCACTCGCAGCAGAGGAGCCTACAACAGCCCGGGAAAACAAACTACAGGACGAGTTCAAGGAAATTCCCACTACAACTGAAACTCCTATAACCAGCAGAAGAAATAAAGCTCTTAATTTGTTCGGATTTTACCCTTCGTTCTTATCATCTGGTATAGATTACGCTGAAGATGATGATGATATCAATTTCACCGTCAACGACGAGAACTTCGAAGAAGAAGACCTCTCAAGAACTATCCCTACCAGGCGTCGTCAGCAGAACAAAAAGAAAAATGGCAACGGAGACGCCTACCAAAATGATAATATCAATTCACTGCAATACGAAAACTCGCCCATCTTCTATATTAGGTTACCCCCTACTCCGTACATGTTTGTGCCTGGTTTAGGCTATGTATCCCAGCCACCGACTCTTGGACCACCAATGTCACCAATGATGCCAGGCGTACCACCACAAGTTGCGGATCCGTTCATAAATCTTCCTATTGACTTTGTTTCTAACGGAAAACCGACCGGCGTTTATCAATGGAGTGGTGCCCCAGCATACCCTCAAGTTCCTCAAATGACAGCCGTTGATCCATTTGGATACGGTGGCCAGCCAATGATGGCGCCATCACGACCCACATACAACATGCCCTCGTACTCGCAGCCTAAGCCGAAACCATCTCCATCCAATTCAAAGATCACTAACCTTAAAGGCCAGTACGTATTTAACGGAAAACCTGGAGACAGTGTGTACGTTTTGAGAGACACATACAATTCCATATACTCTGATGCCCTGCAGAACTTCTACCCTTAATTTTGATATTTGTAGAATAGGATTGAGTATCTGGCTCGTATCGAGCCGCTGTAATTAATGAATTTTGAGGGACCAACGTGCGGACAAAAATAAGCTAAGGGAAAGTTAATAACAAAGTCAATGAACAGTAATTACTGGAAGGAAAGTCAATTAGTCCTTTTGCAGTTAACGAAGTAAATGAAACCTTTAAAAACGATTATAATATGTTTACGAAAACATGAGGAGCCAATAACTGCCAATTGTTGCAATTACTTGCCAAGTAAGAAGTCGAATTAACACCGCCTCGACGATTATAAGTGAGATCTACTTTATGTACTTACATCGTGAGCTAGAATTATACCTTCTGTCTGGACGCTATTTCTGTAAGTTCATTATCTATAATGGATAGTAATATTATAGAACTACATACTCATTTTGTAAAACCAGCTCTCTTCTTCTTATATTAGTCTTCTCATATTCGTGTATTTCTCACCAAATGCAAGGAAGCATTTTAATATGTTAAGAAAATTCTTTCTTGTTTTAAATATGGTGCTTCAAAAAATTAAGCAGTATGTACTTAGTCTTTAAATATATTTATTTCAATAATACTAATGTGCATGTTGAAATATTATTAATTTAGAATATAAGTAATTATATCTGCTTTTTCTGCTATTTAAATTATGAACTTGGGTTACGTATATGCTTGTGTATAAGAGCTTTTCTCAAATAGAAACTTGTTGTTGCCAATTATAGCAATAAAATGTTTAATAGCGTAAGTCTGATCATATAGGACCAAGCTAAAATAAGTGCCTTGCACTATATTTTCTACAAATTTGTTTGCCCTATGCTGTCGTGGTACAACTTTGAGGGGATTGCCGCATAATGCGACGCGTATTATTGGGTATCTCCAATTAAAATAGGAGCAGCGTATATACGCCATAACGAATAACTTGTATTTGATCAACCTACGGAAGATATATATTTGACGTAGTTTTTGTCAAATTGTTATCTCCAGTAGGTCTAACAATCGAAATATTTATAATTTATTTTGGGGCTTAACAGACAACAGCAATTTTTAATATACATTATATACGTTGGTCACTGCATACATCATAATTATAATAAAGACAATAACTATACTACGCGAGTTGGCCACAAGTAGTTTCTTGTCACAAGGAGGCTCTATTAGTGATCATTGTGAGCAATTAGATTTTTTGAGTCAGCACTAGATCTAAATAATCTTTAATATTAATTTAAATAATTTATTAAGCTAATATTTATTATTATTTAAATTATTTACTTAGACGTAAGAGTTCTACTTAGGTACAAATATTTAAAATGCTCATAACGAAGGAAATATGAATTAAAATCATTGTAACTCATAAAATGTTACGAGCTACTGCAGCCAACAAAATAATGGGATTTCAAAAAATATTTTAATACTCAAAGACGATCGGAATTATTATATCAATATTTATTTACTAGTTTTATATTTAGTTCATGTTATCTTGAAAGGTAATTTTAGAAATATAAAGTCTAGTAAAAAAGTTAAATTTATTTTGTGTACTTAACACTCGTTGCCTTTATTATTTATTAAGTAATTATACTTTGTAAATAGGCACGTAATTGTAGTTAAGTACGTCTCTTTAACAGTTTGATCAATATGATTTGATGTACCCTTTGTACGTTTAATATATTAGTTAGCTATTATGAAAAATAACATACGTCACAATAAGTAGTGTAGGTAAGCTAGAAAGTAGACTGTTCCGTCCGATCGCCTAGGTTAACAAAATATCTTAATTTCGTAGAAGAAACAAATGTATTAAGTACTCATTAGTTAAAGTAGATTTACCCAAAATATCATATTACAATATAGGTAGGTGAAACTTAAGACAATAAACAATATTTTGTACTTTTGAGTTTTTTTTTATTACCCTTACCGAATACCACCCAAACTTACGATTATTCTGATAATCATTGCATTCCTATGATTTTAGTTTATTGTGTCTTGAGCTCCATTTCACGTCTGCGTAAAAGTAACGATATGGGAAAGCAGTAGCAGCAGCAAGTCTGATATTACGGCGTTAGATGATAACGAATGTACAACATAATTATTATTTATCATGCTTGTATATTTCCAAAGAATTCTACAATAGTAATAGTACTAGCAGGAAGTATCCATCCTAATATACGCCAAAATTGTGATACCAGTAAGGCCTTCTGCAACTCTATGGTATTACTGCCAACAAACGAGAAAGAGGTGATGAGACTGGTTGTGTCTTTACGCAGTAATTGTGCTGTGTGGGTTGGATAATATTTCTGCAAGCATTCTAAATTAAAACAAACATATTATAGTTCCACCGCTGACACACATATGTAATTTATCGCTAAAATCTGGAGTATTCCCCAAACACTTTAAAAAAATCTATAATACACCCTATCTTCAAGGGTGGAGATAAAGACCAAATCGCAAACTATAGACCCATTGCAGTATTGCCATCTATATCTAAAGTACTTGAGCGTATATTGAATAATCGACTAATTACTTATCTTTAAGAAAATGGCGTCTTGTCTGTATCCCAGTATGGTTTCCGAGCAGGCAAGTCAAAAGGTAATGCTGTCCATGACCTAACCGACTAGATTGTAAAAAACTGGACGATAGCCAGAAAGTTTTAGGTATCTTCTTCGATATAAAAATTCGCGTAGGAATAAGGGGTACTCAACTTAAATTGTTCGCAGACTACCTTAGAGGTCGTGCACAGAGCGTTAAAATAGAAAAGCATACAAGTAATGAACTTTTTACCACATACGGAGTTCCTCAAGGCAGCATAATCTCGCCAACCCTGTTCCTGATCTACATTAACGATCTATGTACCCTCAATCTACATAAAAGTAAAATTTTCACCTTCGCAGACGACACGGCGCTTTTGTTTCACTCCAGTACATGGGAAAGTGTATATGAGACCGCCCAGAGGGGACTTAACACAATGTCAGAATGGCTGCGTACCAATGTACTGTTGTTAAACGCGGAAAAGATAAAATATATACCATTCTCTCTACAAACTCCTCCTTCATCAGCAGCTTTAAATTCCATCACCGTCCACTCCTGCCATAACCATACCATACAGGCTGTTCATGCCCGCTCCTAGAAAAAACTAATAAAACCAATATTTTTGACTCTTCCTTGAGCTTTCATCCACACATTGAAGATCTTACTGGCATAATAAGGAAACTTATATACATATTTAAAAACTTAAGACACGTGGCGGATGAAAGCCTAACGAGAATCGTCTACTATACTCTTTGTCAATCCTTGCTCACTTATTGTGTCACTGCTTAGGGCGGTACACACAAAATCACCTTACTACAATTAGAGCGAGCACAACGGGTCCTTAAAGTCTCATCTTTCCTACCATTCCGTTACCCAAAGGAAGATCTGTATAAAGAGAGCAAAGTTTCAACAGTGCGCCAACTGTAAATTTTACACACAATACTCAGACAGCACTCGTTGTTGACATAATTATTATAGTCTACCATCGCTCCAAGGAAAAAGACAGCGCAAACCCGTAGATCGCATCCAGTCTCATTACCACACTCAGTTTTCCAATCGTTTCTTTTTTTGCTTTATGGGAGGGTACATATATAATAAAATAAATACAGCCAGAAACATGTTTCCGCTAAAAAACCAAATTAGATTGTAAAAAACAACAAACAAACGTTTATATACATGTGTTTTTTGTGTGTTTGTGTTTTGTGTTTACACACACGTACGCACGCACGCATGCACGAACGCACGCACGCAAGCATGCACGCACGCACGCACGCACGCACGCACACACACACACAACGAACACAAAACCTTACTAATCAAAGACACCACTTGTAATAGACTAAACATTATACCTAGCTCATAGCACAGACTACGCTGAATTGTTCATATAAGCAAATTAAATAAAACCTGGATGGAGGCCTGGTGGCCTGAAATACAAGCAAACATAAAGTTTAGGCACCAGTCTCCCACAATAAACGAATGCTATACATACATACATAGATTCACGACTGTTTCCTAGAGGGGTAGGCAGAGACTACGGATTTTCATTTGCTACGAACCTGACACACTTCCCTGGCTTCATTCACTTTCATACTATGTAATAGTTATAAGCAATTATGTAACATGTTATTGCGGTGAGAGAAATAAAGATATGTTTATGATATATTTTATGTTTATAGTTAACATTCTGCTAAATATGTTGAGTCCCATAAAAGGAGAACCAGAACCAAGTAACAAAGGGCGAGTATTAGATAGAAAACAATGATAAATAAACAGTATTGAGTTATTAAATAATGTATTGTTACAAGACACGAAAGAGAGAAGCAGCGATAGCTCAGTGGGGAGACCAACAGACTGCAATGCAGAGGGTCTCGGGTTCAAACCCACGACGCGCACCTCTGACTTTTAGAAGTTATATGACTTTTCGAAATTATGTGCGTATTGATTGACAATTATCGCCTGCTCCGTGCCTCGGAGAGCACGTTAAGCCGTCGGTCCCGGCTGCCATGAACATCTATGGCAGTCGTTATTGGGAAAGTCAGTACCCTCTAATATCCTGACACTGGTCTAGCCTTAGGGTATCGTCAGCCTTCGGGTTGCGGAGGTCAGGTGGCAGCCGCTACGTGTAAAAACTGATATCCAGTCAAAATCCGGTTAGAAAAGCCGACCCCAAGTGACTTGGGAATAATAAAGGCTAAAGAGAGAAGAAGACAAGACACGATACGAATTATTAATGATACTAAAATAGAACGTACACTGCATTATGCCGTAATACGACAGCACGGATGGCCAAGTAGTTATAGTGGTAGCCTCGCCAGTGCCACTGCGCCGAGTGGGTTCGAATCCCACACGGATCAAGACTTTGAGTTATCCACAAATAGTTGTTCCGAATCTGGGTGTTCTTTGTTTGAATGTTTATAAAGTCCCCCGCGACACATTTATTCCTAGTCCGGGATTTGTCTTATATAAAGCAAAAAAATATCAGCTATCAACATTTTCAATTGCCATTGGCATTTAAATAGGTTATATTATGTCCGAATTATATTAATATAACTATTTATTTATTTTAAATTTTTTTATTTTTTATTTATTGGTGACAACAAACAGCTACACTATACATGCTATACTTAAAGAATATACGTTATAATAAGAAAATAGTTAACAATAGTGCAGCCCACAGCGTTATCCACAGATTAATAACAAAGCAATCGGTAGAAACAATTCAAAATTAAATAAATGACATTACGCATACAAATGTACATTTCAGAGAATAGATCACATAAAGTAAGTTTAATTGTTAATTGAGCCTTGAACACTAAACAGATGATAGTTTATGTCTAAGGTCTTTTTTAAATTTAGTGATAGTTGTGTTAAATAAGTCTAAACTGACAAAGTTTTCGTTGTAAGTGTGAGCCATGCGGCGAGTAGGGACGCGATGTCCGCTGTTGGTACGGCACGACCTCAGTGCGAACAAGCGGTTTACGCGAGCCTCTCGCATTCGCACGGTTCTGGGTACGGCATAATTAATTTTTGAGACTAAACTTGTACAGTCAAAATAATTATTGATAATTTTATACAGAATACACATTTCTAAGTATTTACGTCTATTTTCTAATGATACTATGTTATATTCGTTGAGCAGATCGGTATAAATTATATAATTTTTGTTACATCTATATTGCATAGTACGCAAAAATTTCCGCTGGACTCTCTCAATAGCATCAGTATATTTATTATAGAAGGGGTTCCATATAATGGAACCATATTCTAGTTGAGAACGAACAAGAGTTTTATATAAGTATAGGTATGTTGAAGGACGTTTAAACCCAGTACACGACCTCATTACAAAGCCATACATTTTGAAAGCTTTATTAATAATGTTATTGACATGGATATCAAGACAAAGTTTAGAATCCAAGTACACGCCGAGGTCTCTCAAATTTGATGTCTTAGTTAGTAAAGTATTGCATAGCTTGTATATATATGTGAAGTTATTGATATTTTTAGTGAAACTAATTTGATTATATTTCGGTAGACTTAAATATAGTTTATTTATAGCACAGTATCTACTAAGTCGGTCAAGATCTTGCTGAAATTCAATGCAGTCGTCAATTGATTTGATGGATTTATAAACTTTAAGATCATCTGCATATAGAAGAAAATTTGTATTTTGAAAGCAATGCTTGATGTCATTAATAAAAAGTATAAAGAGCAACGGCCCGAGAATAGACCCCTGGGGAACTCCAGAAGTAGCAGTGATACTCCTAGACTGGTACCCATTGACGACTACTTTCTGAGACCTATTCTGAATATATGAAGAGAACCAACGTAATAGATTACCCCGTATCCCGTTAAAAGCTATTTTGTTCAAAAGTATTTCATGATCAATTTTGTCAAACGCTTTTTTATAATCTGTATAGATTGCATCCACTTGAACGCGATTATCAAGGTTTTCAAATAAGAAATCTGTAAATATGAGTAGATTGGAAACTGTAGACCTGCTTTTGACAAAACCGTGCTGTTCTTCAATTAAAGTGTTATGTAAAATTGGATATATCTGATTGTGTAACAACCTTTCGAATATTTTCGATAGTGTCGATAATATGGAAATTGGTCGGTATTGTTCAACATTATGTTTACAACCCCCTTTATATATAGGAGTGATGTTGGCACGTTTCCATATATCGGGGAAAGTACCTTCGCGCATGCACCTGTTATATATTATATAAAGGGGTTTATATATGCTCTTGGCAGTGTTTTTAAACAATATGGGTGGCAACCCGTCGGGACCAGCACCTTTAGAAACGTCCAGTGACAATAATACTTTTAATATTTGAGATTCAGTGAAATGAATGTTAGTGAGTATAATATTATTGTGAGATACATCTGGTGGTGGTTGCCATTGTGCGAGTGTCGGTGAGGACGGCTCGTACACGGATAAGAAGTAATCTGCAAACATATTGCAGATCGTTTCTGGATTACTAGATGAACTGTCACCAAGTTGCATGGTGGAGGGAATTACGGGTTTTACCTTTCGTTGCGAAATATAACGCCAGAAATGCCTTATATTATTAGTTAAGTTATCTTCTACTGATGTAATATATTTTTTATAATGTTGTTTACACGTTTCTTTAAACTCTGCTCTGTAATTCGAAAAAACTTCGTAATCGGACTCGTTATGATACTTTTTCCATTTAGCCCACGCTTTCTGTTTTTTATTAAGTATTTTTATCAACTTATGCGGAAACCAAACCGGGAAAGAAGAAGTCTTAGGTTTTGATCTAGGTGTAAATTGTTTAATTATGTTGTCAAATTCATTATAAAAAATGTCAAGTGTTCCTTCTGAGGTTGGGTCTTGTAATAGTTCCTCCCAGTTGGTTTCACGGATTTTATTATTTATACAATCAAAATCAGCCTTGTAAAAATTATATTTCATAATAGATCGTCGTTTCATGGGTTGAGCGGCATGCGTCAGATTAATGGTGACTTCAAAAGGAGGATGGTGGGCATCTATAGGCAATAATGGCGTACGTTGTAAGCTATTTATAATACAGGATGAATTAGATATCACTAGGTCTAGGATCTTGCCATTCTCGTTAACAACGTCGTTATATTGAGCTGCATTAAGTTGGGACATAAAGTTAATGAGCAAAGAACTCGTATCTGTAAAGCTCAGTCCAGTTACGCAGAGCGGGCTTAACCCTCGAGAGTTATTTGATATTGTCGCCTCCCATCCTAATTCCGGAATATTATAATCTCCCGTCACATAAAAAGTATCAACAAAAGAATGGTTAATAGAATCTTGCAACATATCGAGGTGGCTGTCATAGACAGCTGAGGGAGTTCGGGGAGGAATATAGGCTGCACTTATAATGTGCTTCATGCCGTGGGTGATGCTTGGTATTTCTATAATAATATGTTCTATAATGTTAGGTTGCGCGTAGTTTGTAAATTTTGAAAAATCAAAACGAGCCGATTTCAGTGTATGCAAATTATTGTAATAGTTACAAATTACCGTTATTGCAAATAAAAATGATTATTAATAATTATCAAAGTGAAAGGTCTGAAATGATAATAATTGACAAAATTTTACCTAAATAAAGTTTTTAAATAAATAATGTGGTATAAAAACTCAAACATTTTATATCTTATCTTATCTTATCTTGTTACGGGGGCCAGTCAGTGTAGACCGGCGACACTTCGACCCAGTGGGATCTTTTGTGTCGGCCCCGAGATCTATACCTTAGCTATCCCTATGAATGTACTGCATCAATCGCAGCGTACACTTCAGAGGAAGAAGCCTGAAGTCTTCAGGGCTCGGATATGCCAACCCCATCAGACCCATCCTTAGTCCAGCCAACGCGTCACATTCACACAGTAGGTGTAATATGGACTCGTCTCGTTCACCACAGGCTCTGCAGATCAAATTGTTAGCCAAACTCGACGACTCGATGGCGTAGTGGTTAGTGTAACCGACTGCCACGCCTGAGGTCGCGGGTTCGATTCCCGCACAAGTCAAACATTTGTGTGCATGAACATGGATGTTTGTCTTGGTCTGGGTTTTCTATGTATAATATGTATGTATTTACAAAAAAAAAGTATTTAAGTATGTTTATCCATTGTCTAGTACCCATAGTACAAGCTCTGCTTAGTTTGGGCTAGATGGGGTTGTGTGTATGTGGTAGAATATTATTATTATTATTATTAACTCAATCTGCACATGAAGTCATTGGTGCCAAAGTGACACATTTTATAAGAAATCAGCAAGTGTCGCAGTGCGAACTGATGAATGTAACTTAATTACTTTCACTTAGACATGGATTCAAAACCCAGTTCATTCCCAAACCCAAGAAAAGCCCATTCTCTCTCCTATCATTAGGTAAGTTCACATAAAACATACTACATAATTTTCTATATCATCCCATAGATCCCATAGGATTTATAAAATATGCGACTTATACCTACAGTACGTAACAAAAGCTGTGGTCATAATAATAGCCCCGGTACAATGGAAAACTGCGACAAAAAAATTGTAAACATTATTTATACTAAGATATAGAATTTTCCTTTTATCAACTAATCAATATCCGCACATTCTAGTCGATACTTAATAACACTAAAAGTTGACTCGGTGACGGAAAATGACCAGGCGCAATTCTGACAGTTATTTTAGATGTTTATAACTATAATAATATTATAAAGCTGAAGAGTTTGTTTGTTTGTTTTGATTGTTTGAACGCGCTAATATCAGGAACTACTGGTTCGAATTGAAAATTCTGTCAGTGTTGGATAGCCCATTTATCGAGGAAGGCTATCGGCTATATAACATCACGCTACGACTAATAGGAGCGGAGCAGCAATGAAAAATGTTTCAAAAACAGGAAAATTCTCTTATATGAAGCAGACGAAGTTGCGCGGGTCAGCTAGTAATTAATAAATAGAATCCTTGAAATAGTAATTTGATAGAATTTGTTAGATATATATTATGGTCCTAAAATATGACCACACCTTTCTATTACACGCTGTAAAAGCTGTTTGTAAAATCTTGAGCCACAGCGGTCCGCCGGCGGCCAGATGCAATTGTTTTTCAATTACGTCTGACTTTCCAGCTAGGTATTGACAGACTCAATTGAATTGCGTATCTGTTCGAGCGTAAGAACAGTCTCTAGTAATTGATTAACAAGAATTTGTGGTTTAACCGCAACCCACAAAATACCTCCCATTGAGTAATGCACGAACGAAAGGGAAAGGTCACAATCACAAATCTGTCAAATAATTACAGACCTGTTTCCAGTTAAAGTCACGTTAAAGTTATGTTCCAATTTCTGTGAGTCTTTACTTCTTACAAGCAAGATGCAAGTAAGTTTTTCAAAACTGCCACGATTATTTTTGAATGTCATTGTACTATGACTACTATATCTACGTATAGACTAAGAAGGCTAAAGATTTATAGAAAGCTTAAATGCTAAATGCAACATGCGTTGCATATTAATATGTGCACATTAAAAAAAATATTCAGTATATTATATTAAGTTGGGTTCCAGAGTCTTAACGTCAACCAAAAGATTAAATAGACAAATAATAAAATATAGATAGATAATAAAAACGCCTGCGTTTACCCGAAAACACTAGAATATTGAATACTGGTGAGTTTGTAGCTTTAGAACGTGCATTTTGTGTATCCGTAAATTTCTCGTATGTTAGATTACTCGTCTAAGCTCGAAGAGTGAGTGTGAACTATAAGGTACCGACATGATATATTATTATACCTAATTACATATTTATAAGTTATTATTAATAAGATAATTATTACTAATTAAGCATACCTAATATACCTCCACTATTTTACAAGCTTTCACCAGCTCTATTAATAACTTCAATATCACACATTAAGGAACACATTTTAAACTCATACAGCCAATGTTATACCGAATGTCTTAATATTTAGTGCAAACTCATATCACGAAAGACGTTAGGAGGTTATCAAGGCATTTTATATTAATGCCGCCATTTTTCTACCGAATTCAAAATGTAAAATTACTTACCCAATCTTAGAGAGTAAATATTATTATTATCTAAATAGATAAGTTCATCAAAATAATAGGCTAAAAATACTGTAAGACAGTAAATCTACTTTAAAAATTGCAGGTGTCTCTCAACGTATTAATTAAATATACTTAGAATAGTTTGTCTTATCGGCATTCAATGGTCTTCTTATTTATATAGCACTAATTGCTACTTCTGCTATTCAAAGGGTTAGCCTAATACAGTAGTAGTGAGTGCCTCTGTCCCCGAACAACCTAGTGGTTCCACACATGCTCGAACAGGTAGGTATATAACAAAAAAACTTACTAATAAAAGAAGAAAATTTACGATTAATAATAATCGGTTTACAGTGAAAAAATTACATCTTGATATGATTTGCTACTACAGGTCTCACGCTGGCTCAACCTGACTCTCCTTAGATTGTATTGACAACAAAATTTTACTTTATATTTTCAGAATGCTGTATAATGCGCCGCAGTAGCTTCTCGATATAACTGTATAGAAAAATAGTATAGATAGCTATCTCCCGGATGAAATATTTTTCTCTAGGTATTAACCCTATTAGTTACTAATACATAATGTTCAGTACATCAGTGTTTGTATAAATTTTTAGCCGATAAATTAATTTCTCTAAAGCCATAAATAGTCAAACTAAAAGTGCAAGTCCTATCTCTATTCCTCCAGATGAAGGTAATCCACATACCTCCTGTAGGCCCAAGTCCGGATCAAGGAAAAATAAGAACAACAGAAATTGTGAGCATAATGAAACCTACAATAGGTAATAAGTAAAAACATATATTGAAATTTTTCCTACAACACAATTTAATTTTAAATTGAATTCCAACAAAAATTATAATAAAGACGTGATTATAAACTACCCGCAAGTTATCTATTTATTATAAATCTGACATCACAGCTGATAGCTTTCTTTGTAAACAGTTGCTGCGTTTAGTTATTTTAAGAATAAGGTGCTCGTTTAATATAAATTATCTAGTACCTACTATGGCTATAAGGTACCGTGGGCCAGAAGTCTAGACATTATGACTTGCAATATGAAATTAAATTTGCTTATTATAAGTCAATAATAATTTGACTTTTGTCCGCTCACCATAATTTAACTTTTCCGGTAATAAATAATAAGTATTGCAACCTAAGAGACCTTCTTTAGAAGTAGTTTGTTTTAATCTCGTGTAATTTCTTAAATTTCCAAAAATAATTAAACTATTTCAAAAGTTTCCTTATTTTAGAGCATGCCTATCGCACTTAAACCTATCATTAGACAGTACCTATAGCAACAGGACAAATATTATTGTTGTTGCTCTTACTGATAGTAGTCACATAAATGATTTACCTACAGAAATCCAAGATTATTTGTAAGAAACGTATTTCAATAAAATATGCCCAGTGTCCAAACAATGGTGTTAAACTAAATTCATTTATACAACTAACGTGAAATAGAGGTAGGTAAGTAGTTACCATAGTTTGCAATAATTTCTGGTTAAGCTTGAAAAATGGGAATCCTTGTTGTACGAACTCAACACAAGGCTCTTTGATTAAGATCTTCTGTAAAATAATAAACGTAGTACAAGCCCAGCTCAAGTTAACTGTTACAAGTTAATTGTAGTAATTTGATTGTACCTTAATTATTCTAAATCGTAATTATATTTGTGAGTGAGTTGTTGTACAGTCGACCAAAAATGTGGTCTACCACCCTACGGTTGTGATTCATTTGAACGTCATGAAACAACAGGGTCGATTTCTCCTTACAATAATATAATAATAATAATAATAATGGGTGGGTCATTTTAGTTTTTACATTTTTAAATATGTATAGTTTTATATTTATATTTAATAATGTAATTAATAGAAAAAAATAGTTATAAAGATAATAATAATAATAATGTTTATTGCCATTTTTACAATTTGTCTTACATAAACAATGTGCAATACAAAAATGCATCTGATTCTAAATTGTAATTTTACACAGCAGTTGTAACCTCCGACACCCAAATTAAAATTAAACTTGTGTTTTGGGTGTCAGGGCTCTCACAAAGAAAAAGTTAATCGTTGAACAAGATGACACGGGAAGACTAAGACATAGTTTCTAGCGTAACGGATTGCGTAAGGTAGTTTTACAATAATGTGTTATAACTAGAAAAATATTAAAATGGTATAAAGATAAATAACAAATATATTCCTTTCTGTGTATGTCATACGTTGCGTGTAAGTTTTCAAATGTGTTCGTATGTATGTATGTATGTGTGTGTGAGTGTGTGTGTGTGTGCGTGCACATGCGTGTGCGTGTGCGTGTGTGTGTGTGTGTGCTATAAGAACATTTATAAATGAAGTAGTCTTCTTTTGATTTGATTTAAGTAAAATTGCAGGGACGTGTGCTTACGGAGGATCACATTAAGTACAAAGAGCTGCCTCACGGACATGACTTGACAATTCTTATACAGTTGCGCGGTACTGTATCGATAATGCTTGAACATCATGACCTTAAGAACAGCTCTCTGCGTTCTCTCCAGTTGTATCATGCAAGTCTTAGAGGCACCACCCCACACTGTTATGCCAAAGGTCAAAATAGATTGGCATAGGGAAACATATATCATGCGTAAGGTATCGAAGTCTGCAGAGTGACGCAGATTTCTAAACATTGCTATCATCTTTCTTACTCTGCCTGATAGATCTCTAATTCGTACGTTCCATGTTATTAGGTTATCAACCGTAATGCCCAGGTATTTCACCTTAGTAGTTCTAGTTAGGGATAGGCAATAGCATGAGCCGGCATTTCCATTACAGGTGTGAGCTCTGATGTTGAATAAATAGTTTGGTTGTGAGGATGATTTAAGCGAGAAGGTGATATAGTTGGTTTTCTCAATATTAAGCGTCAATCTATTTTCAGACAACCAGGAAACAACAACGCTAATCACTAGTTTCGCTGTCTCTTGAGCCTCTTTCCAATCCCGACCATGTACTAGTAAAGCTGTGTCATCCGCATAGGTGTATATACTACAATTTGGGAGTGTTAAATTACGTAAGTTGTTTACGTAAATTAAGAATAGTGTAGGTCCTAGGATAGAGCCCTGGGGAACTCCATAAGATAGTGTGCATTCTTCACTCACATGTGGACTGTATGACAGTGACCATTACCTACTCTCTTTATCATATTTACACATGTTTACGTCTTGCCATGTGTCAAGTTTGAAAATTATCACAGATAACAACAACTCACCTCCTCACCTCCTTTACTCACCTCCGTTAGAAAAGTCAATCTTAGCTAAATAGATCTCACAGAAACTTTTATCAGAACTGGTAGACCACTTTCTTGGCCGACTGTACAACAACTCATTAACAATACATTAGGTAGTAATATACATAAAGTAGTTTAAGTTACATACAGAGTTTTACACCATATTCTAGATTGTTAGCCAGAGGTCTAGGTACACTTAGCGCACATCTCGCATAGTTTTCTGTTTTTTACCACCTAAAACAGGGCGAGCCTAATGCTATCTACTGAGCACAAATGCAGACGCCACGCTGCTACAGAAAATATTTTATAAGAAAAACACAATACAACTTTACCCGACGCAGGCGTTGAAACCGAAACTATATACACAGCAGTCACATAATGCTTTCATTGACCCATGTTTTGGTATATGCCTGACAAAATTGTATATAAATGCAGCCTTAGACCATGAATCTATGTACTTTAGGAAGCAATTTGTATAAATTTTATAATTTATCTGTCAAGAGAATACTAGACATAATTAAATCTATTGTGGCTGGCCACTAGGGTGCCGCTGCGACTCAATAGGTTAAATTTATCCGAAACATGTATCAAGGTGCTAAAGTTATAATGTAAGAATAAAACGTAGCAATACCGTACTGTCGGACACACCGGGTATATGTATTCTGTGGACACACCAGTGTATCGTATCCGTCAAAGTTGTCAAAATTACTTTGGCGAAGCAAATCATCGAGTATTAAATTACAAAAATAATACAATTTACGCTGTCTTATTGTGCTTTGGCCAATAAAATATAAGCCAGATTGTTTCATGTTATTAGTTATGATACAACACAGAGTCAAATGAGAAAGTTATAAAGGAAAAATGAGAACTTGGTGCTAATGGTTTAGTGTGACGACGTGACTCAATGAACTCAAAAAAAATTAAAATGTGTTGTGTTTTCGTTGAATAGTTGTATACAATAGCAGTGGCGTCATGTTCCGGAGTAGAAGTTGGTTTGGTGCCTCATGGGGACGGCCAAAGAACCCTCATTCGTTAGAAAGATTGAAATATTTACATAACATCCTGTGCAAAAACACAACAGTGTCTGAAAACAACCGAGGTACTCTGGTAGAGTCCTTGAGATGTATAGCCGAAATACTAATATGGGGTGACCAGAATGATAGTTCTGTTTTTGAGTAAGTTTATTGTATTATCTTATAATGATATCCAAGGACACGGTAAGAATTACAACTCTGTCCACAAAATCTATTTTATAATATATTTATTTATGACATACATTTCAAGGTTTATCAATTAATGCTGTGTCATTATAATTATATTCTATATTGCTAGTTAGTTTATATTAGATATCAAATAATATCATGTTATGCATGAATTTATATATCTATAGTAACTTGTACTTGATGAAAATACAACTTTAGAAATAAAAATGACCTTAACATCTCAAACAGTTCCAACTTTATTTTTTAATAATTATAAATTGAAGTTACTGGATTTCCTCATATGGACTTAATGATTTAGTAATAAAGATAATTATTGTTTATATTTTGGATTTATAATTATGGTACTATTGAAGTAATACTTTCTATTATTAAAGTTATGTTTAAATATCTGGAATTGACTACACATCTAGAGACTACTACAGTTTAGTGGTTTATATGGCCTACTGATGGAAGTCAATGCTTCAAATGTGACAAGATTTAAATCCATAACAGACAATGAAATTGGATCCCAGAAATTATTTATTTACTTAAAGTCTAATTGCTTCAGCTAATGTTCTACTATTTTACTTAACCACATAGGATATGTCCTTATTGTAGAAAACTATATCTACAATAAGAAGCACTTATATGGAATACCATGTAAGTACTAATCAAAGGCAAATATGAATTAAAGGCAATTGTATTAATTTTTCTTAGATTCATATATATTTTAAATACTAGTTTTGTTTGTTGAAACATCATCTACACTTTTAAAATACCTTTTATACTTTCAGCTTTTTCTTAGAAAAGAATATGCTCTCATACTTCCTGAAGATCATGAGACAGAAATGTGGAGGGTCTTCCTATGTGTGCGTGCAACTTCTGCAGACATTGAACATCTTGTTTGAAAACATAAGAAATGAAACATCACTTTGTGAGTTATAATTTAGTTTTTATACATACATACATACATAGATTCACACCTGTTTCCCAGAGGGGTAGGCAGAGACTACAGATTTCCATTTGCTATGATCCTGACACTTCTCTGGCTTCATTCACTATCATCACATTCATCATACACGCCCGTTGGTTCAAGGTGCTCTTAACCTGGCCTTTGTCCAGAACGCCTCCGATCTGATCGAGAAACGTTCGCCTAGGTCTTCCTCTTGCGACTGTTCCATTCACACTAGCCTTATAAACATTCTTAGTCAGTCTTTCCTCATCCATTCATTCTAGTCTAGTTTTTATAGTGGCCATTAATTTGGGAACATTGTAGTGCATGAAGTAGTGGTACCCTTTAAATGGTTAAGGTTAACAATTAAACAGTTGTGAGCTTGAACATTTATAAAACTATACAATGCGAACTCAGTACTAATATAAACGTATATTTTATACAAAAAGGTTTTAAGGAAGATGTATACTATAAACTGTAACTTAAGTAGTATTTCTATATTGGATTATCAGCATTTAGATAATGATTATGAGTTTATTTGTGAATCACATAAATATTTGTCTTTGTGGGATTGTGTAACTGAGCATCATCTTCTAGATGTCAGGAATATAATTACTATTTAAATTATATATGTATAAGATGTATGATAACAGTGACGAATGCATCACAGAATACTGTGTGGTATTACTTAATAGAAGTTATTTATTTATCAGTGTTTACACATGTACTTTATAGCATTAAACTTATACTTTCCTTATATTAAATTTATAACTTGCAAGTTAACTGCTTTATTTAAAGAAGTAATATCTCTAGATTACAAAGCATATATTTTTTAGTTTTTTTTAGTTTTTTAGTTAGTCATTCAAACATTGTTTTACAAACTTGTGAAACATACCAGCTAGCTTAGACATTGAGGATATTTCATACATTCTTCATGTTGAGTTTCTGCAGACTATTTAATGTTGTTTTGCACATCTTGCTACCTATATCCTACATGTCTCATATGCTTAGGGTTCAAGTCACTCACTTTTCATAGACATCTCTATTTTATCACTAAAATAGTAAAAAATTACCTTATTCAGACATGTGTGTGCTAAACAATAATCAAAGTTTGTGAGTTGTGAACAAGTGTTCAATTGATTTTTGTTTAAAGTATTCTGCAACCATTATAGTGTATTACGGGCCTGTTTTCTTTACTATACTGTCTTGGATCTAGGGTTTTCAGTCAATCATAAACTATTGATGTTGCAAGTAGGTAACAGACTGTTTAAGAATACACTTCAGTAGCTGGTAGTTCAAATAATACACTGACATTGTGCACCTGGCTTTGTCATTATAGTTATTTGTGCAATTGTTTTATAAACAATACACATACAATATGTAAATTTTATTTGTCTCTAAACTACCTGTCTCATTGACACAGTTTTGCGATTACCCCTGTGTCCTATTACTTAAGTATGTTGTTCCATATACAATTCTTGAGTTATTGTAGTAAAAAATTGCAGCCATGCTGCTCACAACTTACATAGTACTATAAAGATAGTATGAACTATTTACTAGAGGAGACATCTTCGCTAGATTGTTGGTAAGTTTGAGTGCATGTTACCTGACTCATTTAGGTATTTATTGCAACAACATGTTTGAATGCAACTTTTTTATATTTAAGACAAGCTATCATGTATAGTATGCTACTGGTTAATTAATATCGCACTCAAATATGTTGTTTCAATAAGCGCACGGCTAAGACTAAGTAAGTAAGAGAGGAAGCATGTAAGACGCGTTAGAGTACATGCTTCCTCTAGTATGTAGTACTTAATAACTCAATGAATAGTTTTTCCCACTGCGGGGCAAAGGCCTTCCCCTCGGTTTTCCAAATATTCCTGTTATACACTAATGTATATAGTACACAGTACATACTTGAAAACGTATATACATAAACGTACGTCCTACATTGTGGGACCTAAAAATGGTTAATAAAATGTACATATAAAACACCTACGTTTACTTGTTCGTATATAAATAGGCGCCAGACTAAGTGTGTAAATTAAATCTATACTAATATTATAAAGCTGAAGAGTTTGTTTGTTTGTTTGGTTGAACGCGCTAATCTGAAGAACTACTGGTCCGAATTGAATAATTATTTTAGTTTTGGATAGCTCATTTATCGAGGAACGCTATACGCTATATAACATCACGCTACGACCCGCGGGGATAGCGCAGTAATCATAAACGCGGGTGAAACCGCGGGCACATCTAGTTATCTATAAAAAAATTGTTCATAGCGAATGTAGCAAACAGATTTAATAAGATCAAAATAAAACGCAATATGTAGACCCTGCCCTATCTCTCCATCCAACAGCAGTGAGCCTACATTTATGTATGCAAATGACCACAATTTGCATTTGACATTGACCCACACTGTAGGAATAGCTTGCTAGTGACCTTATAATGTGGTTAAAGATTCAACAAAATAAATAAAATGGCAATATTATCACAGAATGCAGCAGGTAGACATTTTGAGTTTAATAATCTCTAATATATACCTAGTCGCTAAATATATATTTACGATTATTGACCACAAACCTGCTACCTGTTCCAAATCAAGTTTAAAAAAACTTCTAAATGCCTGAGATTTGTGTTGTTGTGACCTATCCTATATTTAATTCATTAGTGTGTAGTCTATTTTTAAGGCCGGTTTGGATGGTAAAATAAGTTTGAAGTTTATATTTGCTTTTAAATGAATAATATTTTGATAGGTAAGATAAACATTTTAATTCGAACAAGAAGAGATGAAATAATGAAGCAGCTATTAATCAATACGTCACACAAATTATTAAACCGTGATATTATTTAAATCCTTTTTTGTCTTATACCTACTAAGTGATAGGTTTTTTAGATAATATAATTTCATAAGAAGTTATTCGATTTTGAATGCACTTTTCGTAGTACGTACGTATAAAGATTTTTTATATCGATAATGATTGATGGGAATTACTTAAGCTTTGTATTTAACCCAACGACGTATTACAATTTGATAAGTAGGTACAGTGCAACAAACGAATACACAGAGCGAAAAAAGAGAAATCACAAAAGCCTTTAGTTGGATGGCAAAGATGGTGCGGTGCGCCCACTTGGGCTCCTCTAGTTTTGGACAGTATGTATATATACCTAGTATTTATCCATCATATTAAATTCAGTAACTTCACTAATCCATAACTTATTTATTTATTTATTTGGTTAACCAACGATAAGTTACACTGATACAAATTATACTATATAAAATATTAGAAATATAGATAAGTGCACTAATCAATTACAGGTTAACACCTCATGCAAAATTGACGTCATAAGTGTTACTTTATGACCTATGAAGATATGATTTTAGACTTTGACTTACTTTACGATAGGTTTAAGTTCAAGGTAATTAAGGCAACAAAAATAGAAAACGGCTTTCACGACCGCAGCGCAATACCTACCATTTTTCTCGTCCTTTTTAGGTTATCTATAAACCGGTTAAATCCGCCATTTCCTCTGAATAATCAACAGATGTTTCCAGTACATAGTATAGATATGATACTGGCAATACGCGCATTACAGATAATACTACAAATCGAATAGTAAACCAGTATAAAAATTATAATGAATCATACGCACTATGTCATACGTAATTTCTACGATATGAACGTTTACCTACCTATCGAACACAGATAATTACCCTAATTTGTCTGTTGGCTGTAGACGAATGACAATCCATGACGGACTGTTTAAATTGTGTTTGTGTGTTGATAGAACATACTTAGTTATACATAATTATGCATTATCGAACATGACGTAAAATAGTCTTTCCAATTTATAGGTAAACCATTCAGAATATTTGGGCGCTTTGGACAAAATTGCACAAAACTAATACCGTCTGCGGTGGGCCTATTACTTTACTTATCCTGAAAGAAAGACAAGTTTGCAACTTAATTTAAATGGATTACCTTAGCATGCGCCTTTTAATAAGGTGCTTTCACAAAAAGCTGTTGGGTTTGAATGTAAGTTTATAATTCAAACATGCATAGCTCTCATCTTAGAGAATGATTTAATTTTTTTTTTATTACGCAAAGCCTAAGATGGCCTTGTGTATAGCACCACAATATGCAGTTAATATACATGGAAAATAATAGATACCCAGATTCCAGTATAGATAAAAAGAATGGATCAACTAAGTCAACATCCTTTTTGAAAGTCATTTTTAGGAATATTAGTGTATGATTGTTAGGGCCTTCTTATCTTAATTGAAATAGTCAAAGGATGAGTAAAGTCAGCGCCGATCATTTGTACGATTGTGAATTCTTTTTTAATTCACAGTAGTCATATTTTTACAATAGTAATAGTTAAAGGATAGTTAATTTAATGATTGTTCGGGTTAAAGATTTATTTATTCTCATAAAAACAGGTGCAGTTCACTTATACTGAGATTCTATATAATTTTAGTATGTTCTATAAAATACAGTCTGAGTTACGTTAAGGTAAGAGATGATAAATTAATAATGTTTTCGTGACAAATGTTTTGTTATAAATATGTCACAATAATAATTAGAAAGTTATAATTCATAAACTAGGGTTAGAAATTAATCAATAGTTTAGCTATATGTCGTTAACTGGTACACACGGCTACACATCAAGTAAAACACCCTATATACTCATAACTACGCTACATACAAAATAGTGAATTGTCGGAAAGGGACAGTGCATAGTGGTATCGATGTAATGGTAAGGATAGAGCGTAACAAAAATATAACGCACTCTCTCGCACGATTCGCAGCGTTCAACTTTTAATAGTTCGAAGTCCAAACAGTCTAGGTTGATGCGTCGCTGTGTGTACATGTATGTTTAACAAAAAACAGAAATTCGCTAACACGGTACATACAAGTACCTAAGGTACGCCAAATTGGATCGTTGTAAATTGTGTCAAAGTACCCATTGCGTCAATATCAATGGCCTATAGTATATCCCTCATGGGTGTTAGTCGTTTCACGTAAGGGGTGAATGGGCTCTCAAATTATACAGCATATTCGTCGGTCGTTGGATGACGTGCGAGGATATTAAGTATGGCAAATGTTGTAATAAGAGAAGATATAGAGGCAGGCAGTGTTAAGCACTGGCGATTATGGTATCGATGATATCGCAAAAGACCGTGGCGTAGTAGCTATTAATTTCACAAATAAGTATGCACTGACGGTCGGACTTATCTCAATTATTACTGTTGAGACTGTATTGAAGCAGTTAATAATGAAAGACATGTCGCCAATTTTGTAGTAATCGTAGTAAATTTTTTTTGTATCACGATATAAAGTCTGATGAAATAAACCTACCGGAATACTTTGCTCACGCAGGTTTCAAATACGATGTCAGGCTTATGAAAATTTTACTAACCTCCTGGGAAATTATAATTAGTTTAATATCCAATTACTAATCATGAAATGGATAGGCAGTATAAGCGCTATACGAGTATCTGTTGCCGTTACGGCAAATATAACAGCAAAAACAAAATATGCTCTATAATGTTATTAGTTTCGTTTTAGACTAGTTGCAATTACTATTGCAATTAAAGTGGACTTCTTTAACCTTTTTCTTGTTACAGTAAAATTAACCTTATGTCTTTGTCCTTGCGTTTATTTTTGCACAAGACATAATATATACTAAAAGGTTTCTTTAGCTTCATGGAACAGTAAGAGTAGCAGTGGCACTTTTGAGTTATTTCCGTCATTCTTAAATCAACCTAATGTCTTGATTTTTGTATTTATTTTAGCGATATATCAAATTGTTTTAGCTTCTTGAAGCAGTAAAAGTGGGTAATACGATCAAGTATCATGATCTGAATATGAATGAACTCTGGCCCTATATGAGTGTATATCTACATATAAATTTTATTTTCAGATTATTTGCTGAGCAATAACCACGTGAACTCGATAATCGTGCACAAGTTCGACTTCTCCGATGAGGAGGTGATGGCTTACTACATATCGTTCCTCAAAACGCTCAGTTTGAAGCTCAACAACCATACCATACATTTCTTCTACAATGAGGTGAGTTTATTAACCTTTTAATGATTTTATTACGCGCCGTCTCCTTTCAAAGATCACCATTCTACATATTTATGGATCCTGCAATATGTAACCAGCCTTTAATTTACTATACAACATACGTGATGGAAGTAAATGACGGAAGAAACATAATATGTCAGTGTCTCCTCTCTTTGCGGCACTCCTCCGGAAAACAAACACTTAGTAATGAATACATAAATCAAAATGGTGTCAGTAGGTGTCTCCAATAACTTGATTTCATCAGAAATCTCAGCTTGAGTCATATAATTATAGTTTAATTTATATAAATATATGCGATACGAATACACGCGATGGCCTGTTGGGAGACCGTTGGACTGCCGCTGCCACTGCCAGGTCTTGTAATAGTAGTAGTAATAGGAGTGGAGCAGCAATGGAAAATGTTGCAAAAACGGAGTAAATTATGTTATCTTATATGAAGCAGACGAAGTTGCGCGGGTCAGCTAGTATAAATATAAACTTTAAGCCTGTATGTCTCTGAAGGGGCAACAACCACATTTCGTCAGCTATGTTTTAAGTCACCAGGTAATAGAGAGAGAGCCTGTTGTAGTCTACCGAGGATAGTTCCAGATTCAACGTCGCTATTGAGAATTTCTGGTCAAAAACCCAATAACTCTACACGAGCCGGCAATCAGACCTCTTGTACGTAACAGTATTTACTTTGTCATAGCTGTATGCGATAGGTGTAGTGTGTGAGTCTAGTGGCTGTTAAATTTAAGAGACTAAAGTAATGTGTTACTAATCTGTAACTATACAATGTAAATACACAATATTATGTCTGGTTGAGCTATCCGCGTTATCTATAATGGCTACTTAAGTAAAGAATGTTTATACGATTGTAAGTTCAAGTGTCGTTCCGTTTCCTTTTAACTTGATATATTCTAGTGAATGACTTTATAATAATTATATGAATGTTAATAGCTATTCATATTTGTATGGCATACTTCGTTCCCCCGTCGCAACTTCATTAACGTACGTATTTAACTGGGATTAGATTTCGATCCCACTCTCCCACCCACCATTTAAGGCTGGCAGTCACTTCATACTGGGCACACCGTGGTAGGTTTAGCCAGTAGTACCTGGCACATTCCATTTGTCCTCAGGTGAGCCCGACATAACCTCTTCGCTCCCCTTTTCCCCGGATTTCGACAAACGCCATACACCTCCGCGGAGAGGTCTTCGTCGGGATCGCCGTAAACGAAGGAGAATACTTCATGCAAATTAGGTAGGAACTTTATACTGGAAACGCTCTGTTTGAGATCTTTCGTCCTACTTCTTGAGTCTCTGGTCTTGATTTTCAATGGTGTTTGGTATTCCACCAATTCATAGTTTAAAATACATATAAATATGAATGTTTGTTACGATATTTGGTTGTTTGAATGTTAATTATTGAATTACGCGAAAAGCGCTGAACGGATTTGGAAACTTGTAAAGTATGCCCATGATTAACACATGTTAGTTTTTATCCTGTTATGCGCTACCGTAAGGTTCACGCGCTACATGCAATTCAAGCTTGTAGTGACTACTACACAGGCAATACAAATTAGACACTTGTATTGTCTGCGCAGGCTAAACAGACTATACAATTGTCATATTTTGTTCGGCGTCGTCCATCACTAGGCACAGGTCAGGTAGAACGCCCAATATTCGGCAAACTATTAGGTTTGCAATACATCGTCGTTGTCATTGTATGAGTAAAATGTCGTATGTATGTTATTAACATTCTATACATAACATACGACATTTCGTTATGACAGCATGGTACATATATGTTCAAGTCGGCTTAGGGCGGTAGAAACTATTACGACTGCAAAGATGAACGTTCGACAAAAATATCGGTACCATGCACTGTACAGGCTGGGAGCCAAATAGTGGCGAATGAACCCGAACTTGCTGACCCGATGCGTGTAGTCAGGTCGATTTTGTTGTTCAACAAATATAGCTGGCACTAACTTCACACGTGTTTGCATTACACGTGTTCGTGTACTTACTTCGTATTTATCTATGATGTCTGGTACGACTCGGTCACAACTCGTCTCTCTGTAAATATATTATTAGGTGTTGAACGCAAGTCCCCTTTGTGAAATAAGTTATTTCAATCTTATACTAACCAATCCTAGTATACTTCTCAGTCTGATGGAAGAGCCTACTGTCTTATGATGCCTCGTTTATTTAACACCTGTATTATACAAAAGAATTAGGCGGCAAACACCCCAGTAGTGCAAAAGCCGCCTATTTTAAAGTGCAACTGTCACTTATTCCACGTATCATTTAGCCTAACTAATATTATAAATGTGAATGTAAGTTGTTTGTTTGTTACGCTTTCACACCTTAACTACTCAAACGGTTATCATAAAATTTCGCATACCCGTTGTCAGTGTTACAGAATAGGAAGTAGGATATATAACCTTTTTTTTTTTTTTTTTTTGACCCAGGAAAATCCTTTATGGATACCCCCTCCCCCGGGGGGGGAAGGGTGGTTATGTGAAACTCTCCGCCCCTGAAGGGGGTCGGTATACACACTAAAAACCTGGGGTGAGCAGTCCCTCCGCCAACGGAGTGGGGTGGGATGGGGTCGCGTTAGCAATCACCATCCCGCCCTGGCGGTTGGCCCGGCTGATGGTGACCGGGCCTCAGCACCTATGGAGGGAAGGCCTTGCTCACCAAGACCATCCCCCAGACGTGTGGGGCCGTGCAAGCCGGTAGAGAGTCCCCCGACTCTGTACCAGTGACCCCACTATACAGGAGCGAAAAGGCGGGCAAATCGCCTCCTTCTCGCTTCCGTCCGTCTGCGCCGGAGAGGGTCAGCGAGGAGGTTGTTCTCCCTGACCCTCTCCGCGGTCTCCTTCTGCGCTATGACAACTTCGCAGAAGGTGACCACTGCCTGCCACGACCTCTCGCCGCCGAGCATGGCGAGGATATATAACCTAATTTAACCTTCATTTACGCGAGCGAAGCCGCGGACAAAATCTAGTTAAGTTATATTTGTAATCTGTGCCCGCCGGACATGCAATTGCGTAAAAGGTTATCTGTGATATCCACATCAGGTCAATATTTTGATTCTGGTGACACAAAAGCTTAAACTAAATGTTCACAATACCCAAAAATGTTCTTTACGTCTTTGCAAACTACTACCATATATCCATTCAATGCATAGGTAATATAGGTATGAGTAAAATCTATTGTTACTAATGAATTAGATTCTTACAAACCTTAAAAATAAAGTCCACGCGAGTACAGTTGTGGCGACAGCTATCACGTCGATTTCGAAATTGGGAACAGCTGCAGTTTATCATTGAACTAGGTCGGGGCAACAATGATAGAACACACTTATATAAAGACCTATAGACGCATATCTACGTCTATACAGGTTACGTAATGTTGAAACATATTAAAATGCCTTAATATCTTGGCCAACGCTGGGACTCCAGAGCGAAACATACTTTTTTCATCGTGTATGGTTTCCGGCTTATTGGCGAGTTAGTAAATTTAATAGCAAAATATGTTCTCATACTTACTATGGACTTGCTGTCTCGGGTTTGATTGCCTAACACTGTAAAGGGTATTGTTTTTTCCATTGTAAATTCTTTAATACAGCGCGTAATTTGCGATTGTGCCCGGTGTTAATAGTTCCGCTTCCTATTATATGAGACTAAAACATAGCTTACGGATTGCGGATATTTTAGACCACTACCTAACTTTTACGGAGTGACGTCAAATCAAAGGGATGAGCCACCAAAGCTGCACCTTAACAAACGTTAATGTCACACAGTCACGAACTATCGCATGTTAAAATGTATCATAAAGTATGAACATTGATATAAGTTCAAGTTCAAACGATTGAAAACTCAAGGACAGTTCATCGAAGGTTATCTTTATTGGCGTAAGGATCAGTCACGTGTCATTCCTCTGACGGTACCTCTAAGGGCGGACCCCTTAATGCGCTGTACGTGTGTTTATGTGCGATAGAAAAAAGCCTGTGATTGGTTAAGGTTAGGTGTTTTGTAAACAGTTCATAAATATGTATGTGAGCCCAATGTAATGAGTATCGAAGCCAGTAGATTTAGAAGAGGAATAAGAAGTATAAGATCGTAATTGGATCGGAGGAGCAGTGTACAAATATATACCTACGCGTTACGTCTGTAATATACAATGTGTTCTGGAGTATATATTTTGGTTAGTGGTTAGTAGAGTTCCACATTTAACTGGTAGGTATTGTATTCAATAATGCTATCTATCAAATATGTATATTGTATATGCAATTCTTTGTGATGTATTCAACAAAAAAAAAGAAAATTAATATGCACATGCATATAGCTGATGCTGCAGTAGTACTATGCACAGCAGACACTAAGAATATCCAATTGTTATAATCCTGGCATATTTCTCTTGCTTAATTCACTGTCGTCAAAAACCTTTACGTAAACTCGTTATTATCTGATCTAGCCAGAGCATAGACGTAAATGTAAAAATAATCTATAAGAGTGTACAATATTGAATCGAATAAACAAAATATGAATGATATTGTTTTTTTAAAAGATTACTAGCTATATAAGTAAAATTTACTAGTATTCTTGTTAACCCTAAGACGTGCTTGTGTTAAGAGTAGATTTACGTCGGTAATGGGTGGGTTTAGAACGCATCGTGCATCTTGATCCCTATATTGATGCCTTATTCATTAAGTCGTCGCTTCACAATATGCGTAGAGAACTGGTACCTCGTTTTCCTTTCGTGTATCTATGTATGAGCGGTAGCAGATCAATGCTAAGATCATATGAATCCAACCCTGAAAATTCTCAAATTAAATTTTATATTACCCTACTTTCTTAGTACTACACTACCTATAGATCAAGTTCTTTAGTCCATAAGTGAAGTATTATCCTAGTTTATTATTTCACAGCACACAAAGGATTTCCCTTTGTACACGGAGGCGATCAAGTTCTTCAACCATTCCGAGACGATGGTGCGCATCGCAGTGCGGACGCTCACGCTTAATGTGTATCGAGTGCAAGACGCGAGCATGCTGAGGTTCATTAGAGATAGGTGAGTTTGTGACGTCATTAAGACCACTTTCCACTATAAGCAGGGCGTGGTTTTACGGACGTCGTGCTTTAATGATAAAGTCAAACGTAACTGATTAACCTGCAGTTTCTGAAAGGCTGATCAGCACAATTTGTTTTTAGGTGGTTAAGCGTATGTCAGCTGCGATGTTTGGCTGACTGAATTAGCAACGGCCAATTAAATAACTTGAAGAGTATGATTGTGACACGTCATTGATTAGACTTTCAGAAACTAAATTAACCTGTTGTGTTGCCGTGGCACTCTGGAAGCCTGACACAATAGGTTTTTAATTATGTCTGGCATTCCAGGGCTCGACGGGTTAACAATTTGCAGTTAAACGTTAGTTTGTTGAGTTCTGTTCTGAAATGGAAACTATGCAGTAAATAATGATTGTCAAAACCTATTTTACCTAGTCGGCGAAGTTTTAGTTAGTCCTACATAGTTGAACACTAGTTAGGTTCCGTTCCGCTCAACTATTTCACGCTTAACCTTTTAGAAGCGAAGAGCACGCTTTATAACCACACGCTTACACCAAGTCTATGTAATTAAAGAAAAGTAGCACGCATGTACGTGTCACAATGACCCTGAAGTTCATGTATCCAAGTCCTCGGAGAGACGACCTAGCGTTACACGACGCATACCTTCTTAGAACTAGTGTCTACCCTGTTATTACAAACGTATAAACTAGTTATAATCGACTTCTTGATGTCTTTTTCGTGTAGCCTTTAAAAAAGCTAACACAGTTCATCACGGTTTATTTGATTAAAACATATCGATATTTATTATATGTATATAATATAGGTATAATATCTATTGTTCTTGAAGATATATTATGTTATGTGTGCCAACCCGCACTGGTACAGCGTGGTGGATTATAACCTAACTCTTTTCACACTGAGAACTGAGGCCAGTGCAAGACAGTTAATATACAAAGCTCATATTAATATTTATAATATGTACATATATACATAATTCAATATTTTAATCCATTGCCCCGACGTAACAGGATAAGAAATCGCGATAATACCCGTAAGAGTAGGTAGTCGATTTGCAATTAACCTAGTTCTCAGAATATAGCTATGTACAATTTAATACCTACCAAACAATAAGTATAGTTATTAAATGAGTTAATGATATCTACTTAAAGAAAAGATATTCATACTTTTGATTCATAATTTCTGCAAATATTGAATTATGCGCCAGCATCAACGTGGGTAGTTTATAGGACGCTTATACGGCTGTTTGTATATTCAGAGCAATAGGGCTCCAAAAATTGACATATTGGCATATATAAAATGACCTTTCTGCTCATATTTGTTCTATTTTATTTTTTTATTTCTATTACGTGATAGTCTGCACCTTGTAATTATCTAGTATCTGCTTTAAAACTTCTAAATGGATCGTGAATATACCTTGTATCATAAGTATTTTTTCGTTTTATAGAACGGCGGCACCGTACTTCAGCAATCTAGTATGGTTTATCGGCAAACACATTCTGGAACTAGACGCGTGCGTTAGAAACGATGCAGAGTGAGTATTTACTTACTATCTTTTATCTAATTCCATTTGCTTTGTATTACTATTGGTTTGAACGCTAATTTACTTTCGATGTTGTGATATTAGATACGGTTGACTTTATCAGTACAATAGCTAAAACAAAACTATCAAATATGTACCTATATACTTTGTATATATATGGTTACAAAGCTTTTGGAGTTACATATAATTGAGTTGAAATAGGACATAATATTATTTTTTTATCTAGTACTTTTAAATTGTCCCATAGCCATCAGTCACAACAAAAACTGGATGACTTAGTCGCCGAACATCTAGACCATCTGCATTACATCAACGATATCTTATGTCTCAACATTCCTGACTTAAACGACGTATTGACGGAGCATCTGTTGCACAAACTACTCGTACCATTATACATTTATTCTTTGACATCCGAGAGTGTAAGACGACCGGCGACATCCTCGCCCTATAATAGGGATCATATACAGAGCATAGAAGCTATTACAAGGAATTTAGAAGCTATACTGAAAGGCAAAAACACAGAGACTTCGCCCGCCAGAATGTCTTTTCCCAGACAAAGAATGGATTCAGAGGACGAGTCCAAACCATCCGTGTCCTGCGTAGTATCGCTATTCCTGTTATCGCAAGTGTTTCTTATTATAACGCATGGCCCCATTGTCCATGCGCTGGCCTGGATCATATTACAGTCCGATTTATCTGTGTTCGAGGACGGCGCCACTAAGATACTAGAGATGTACATTAGCAACGCAAAGTCTAATGTGAAACTAGAGTTCTCTAAACCACAACTAAGTTTAGAAAAAGCATTAGAGAATACTTCCAGTGAAAGGGACTACACTACGCCTGAATACAGTGGACCGAAAAATTTCGGTTACGACTTAGATAATACGGACCAGTCGAGTTGCGATCTCGATCCTGAACTAGTTTCTACCTCGCTTCCGTCCACGTCTCACATAAGCGAGTCATCGAGCATCGATCACGATTCGACTGAGGACCTTGTTACTCAAATGCATGCAGCGGCGAAATCGACTAGTACTGTCACTGTCAAAGAGAATATGCCTGACTCACCATTACCGGATTCTGGTATCGAATTGAGTTCATCAAAGTCAAACGAATTTAACAATATAACTGATGAAGAGAAGCAGAAACTACTTGGTGTTACACCAAGTGCGTCGATAGAACGGGCGGTAACCATGGAAAGTATTATAGACAGGGAGAATAGAGAAATTGAAAAGAGGCCGTTCCTCAAAACCATTCTGGACTCGTTGGATTGTAGTGAGAATGATTACAAAGCGTTGTTCGCACTCTGTTTGCTGTTCGCTCTGATAAATAACAAAGGTGAGTAAACAAATACATGTGTCCAAATGATAATTTATTCTTGTACGATTCATAACATTATCGAGTCAGTGAACTAAGATTATATTTGCCAGTTCTTGTTTACATTATTTGATTTATATATCCGGATACTTATTTTTCTCTTTGGTCATTTATCGTTTCTGCATGTTACCTATAAATACTAATGAATATTCTATTTTCTATATTTCGCTCCCTCTGGCTTAGTGGGTAAGTTTCTGTTGAAAAGTCCTCTTAAAACTGTTTAATATTTCGTTGTATAACTACAATTTTATATTTTAGGAGTGAATACGGAGCTGCTAGATACGTTATTATGTCCGGAAGAGGAGATATTGTCTGCTACGTGTGGATGCGGTTCAAATACTCCTGTGAGCGGGCCTAGTACCTCTAACGTAGAGAGTGACCCGCAATCTGGAGAGCCGGCAGTTTCATCGCCACCTCCGAGACGTCCATTACAGAGCTTCAACGCGTTGCTTATATCGAAGTTGATGGCGATAGCTAACTTGAGCTGTAAAACTGGTAAGTTGTGTAGTGACCCCCGTAGCTTTGAAGGCGTTGGGCGTTCCCGCTTAATGAGCAGTGTGTTGAACATCGTGTGTGGTCCGCCGCCAACGTGAATGCAATTGACGAACAATAGACCTCCAGGTTAGCTGGTGGATTTGTTAGACATAAACAATTGGCTATAAACATTAATCAGTATACTACGAGTATTGCCTCTCGTATTGCTGCTAAGTTGATTGGTTAACTTACGTTACGCCTGTTGATAATAAAGGTTTGTAGTGATGTATTGCATCCACTTTGGTTAGTAGTGTTTTGGTTTTGTTGTTTTGTTTGTTCGTGCGACATGCATCGATCGTGGATCAACAGTGATAGCCTAGGCGGAGACCGTCGGACTGCCACGCAGAGGTCTCGAGTTCGATCTCAAGACATCTCTGACTTTTCGAAGTTATGTGCGTATTAAATAGTTAATTATCGCTCGCTTTAAGGGTGAAGCAAATCATCGTGAGGAAACCTTTACGTCTGAGAGTATTCCATAATCTCCTCGAAGATATGTTAAGTCTACCAATCCGCACTAGGTTAGCGTGGTGGACTATGGCCTAACCCTTCTCACACTGATAAGAGGCCCGTGCCCAAAATAGGGACAGTTTAATACAGGTCTGATATTATTAAATACTTAATTGCGAATAAGAGCCGTTATCTAATATAGGTATTAAGTATGTCTAAACTTGCGAAAGTCCAAAAACTTTGATATTGTTTTAGCTTCAAAAGTCCGCCTGGTGACGCTGGAGCTGAGCGTGACGTTGCTGCGCGTGGCCACGGGCGGCGCGCGCGGGGCGCCGGCGCGCGCCGCGCCCGACGCCGGCGCCCTGCGCGCGCGCGCCGCCGCGCTGGCGCGCAACTTCTACAAGTGCGACGATATCTTCCTCGACATGTTTGAGGACGAGTGAGTATTGTTGTGTGACGTTGCTGCGCGTGGCCACGGGCGGCGCGCGCGGGGCGCCGGCGCGCGCCGCGCCCGACGCCGGCGCCCTGCGCGCGCGCGCCGCCGCGCTGGCGCGCAACTTCTACAAGTGCGACGATATCTTCCTCGACATGTTTGAGGACGAGTGAGTATTGTTGTGTGACGTTGCTGCGCGTGGCCACGGGCGGCGCGCGCGGGGCGCCGGCGCGCGCCGCGCCCGACGCCGGCGCCCTGCGCGCGCGCGCCGCCGCGCTAGCGCGCAACTTCTACAAGTGCGACGATATCTTCCTCGACATGTTTGAGGACGAGTGAGTATTGTTGTGTGACGTTGCTGCGCGTGGCCACGGGCGGCGCGCGCGGGGCGCCGGCGCGCGCCGCGCCCGACGCCGGCGCCCTGCGCGCGCGCGCCGCCGCGCTGGCGCGCAACTTCTACAAGTGCGACGATATCTTCCTCGACATGTTTGAGGACGAGTGAGTATTGTTGTGTGACGTTGCTGCGCGTGGCCACGGGCGGCGCGCGCGGGGCGCCGGCGCGCGCCGCGCCCGACGCCGGCGCCCTGCGCGCGCGCGCCGCCGCGCTGGCGCGCAACTTCTACAAGTGCGACGATATCTTCCTCGACATGTTTGAGGACGAGTGAGTATTGTTGTGTGACGTTGCTGCGCGTGGCCACGGGCGGCGCGCGCGGGGCGCCGGCGCGCGCCGCGCCCGACGCCGGCGCCCTGCGCGCGCGCGCCGCCGCGCTGGCGCGCAACTTCTACAAGTGCGACGATATCTTCCTCGACATGTTTGAGGACGAGTGAGTATTGTTGTGTGACGTTGCTGCGCGTGGCCACGGGCGGCGCGCGCGGGGCGCCGGCGCGCGCCGCGCCCGACGCCGGCGCCCTGCGCGCGCGCGCCGCCGCGCTGGCGCGCAACTTCTACAAGTGCGACGATATCTTCCTCGACATGTTTGAGGACGAGTGAGTATTGTTGTGTGACGTTGCTGCGCGTGGCCACGGGCGGCGCGCGCGGGGCGCCGGCGCGCGCCGCGCCCGACGCCGGCGCCCTGCGCGCGCGCGCCGCCGCGCTGGCGCGCAACTTCTACAAGTGCGACGATATCTTCCTCGACATGTTTGAGGACGAGTGAGTATTGTTGTGTGACGTTGCTGCGCGTGGCCACGGGCGGCGCGCGCGGGGCGCCGGCGCGCGCCGCGCCCGACGCCGGCGCCCTGCGCGCGCGCGCCGCCGCGCTGGCGCGCAACTTCTACAAGTGCGACGATATCTTCCTCGACATGTTTGAGGACGAGTGAGTATTGTTGTGTTGAGATTATAGGTGTTGCGTTTAAATACACGATGCTACTTTAAATTCCTTGTACGGTAGAGCAGAGGTGAGTTGGCTATTGAATAGAATCCTATCTATGTTGACCACCAGTGCATAAACGCGAATTAACTGTGAGGATAAAACTTAATTAAATCTTACTTACAATGTAGACTCAAATTATAGTAGACATAATAAATGAATAACAGTGAATAACTGTTTTGTTACTACTACATAAATATTTTGGCCATGTGGTAGGTTCGTTGACATATATCTTTTATTTCATTCACCCTTAACCTGGCGAGAATACATAAGAATATATTACCTAAATAAATTAAACTAAAGTATATTTATGAGCTTGTCCTTACCCAAACAAAACATTTTAAAGAGGTATTCTTTATAATATTTCGTTAGGTTATCTGACAACTACAGAACTGAGTACTCATCTCCATGTCACTAAGACTTTACAAATACTTAAAAAAACGAGCACAAAATTCTAAAATACAGTTCGTGTGTGAATCAAACAATTTTTCCCTTGAATTGTTGCATTATGATCATTTCTATAAACCTCTGATCTCTTCCGAAAAAATGATGCTGATGCCTTCTCCATCAAACTCTTACTCATATATTTTCTTTGTCAACCTATTACAAAGCAAAGTAAATTAAAAGATATCACAAAACGATATTACCTGATGGCATTGTATTCGTTTACAGATAACTTTATCATTTATCAATGATAGTTGTTCGTGCAGTAATAACATGTTAATATCTTTATCGTATTATACCAAACAGCAATATTAGCAAACTTTTTGCTTAAGAATACACAAAGTACCCCGTGTCTCTATTTCAGTCTGATGAGGAGTATCTTAGAATACTGTTGCCCAGTTTGGTCTCCTTATTATAAAACGCACATATATAACATACAGGTAAAATTGAAAGTGAAAAGGTGCTTAGAATTCCTTTCTCGTAAATTCAATTATGCTCCCTTAAATTATGCTGAGAGGTTAAGTAAATTTAATGTTCTCTCATTGCAAACCCGACGTCAGAGATACGATTTACTCTATTTGCATAAATTGGTTCATTCATCTATCGATACACCGGCTTTACTCTCTTCTCTCAGTTTTAATATTTCACATAGATCTCGTAATCCTAACATATTTGCAATTCAGGCATATAATAATAATACATCATTTTATAATCCAATAGTAATAATGTGCAGATCATATAATAAAGTAGCACGTGTAAATAAAGAGGTCGACATTTTTGACATAAAATTCAATAGATATAAAAAGATTTTATCAGGTGTACTTATTTCTGAAAAGTTCCAAGTCTAGTTTAATTAAGTAAAAACCAACTTACAATTATCCACTTGTATCCTACGCTAACGAATTTAACATTTTAATAATGTTTTTTTGTTTTACACGAGTAATTTGCTCTAATGTGTACATGCTGTGTACACTACCTTAGGATTACTGTCCGGTTTATATATTATGTTCATTATTACTATTTACTATGTACTGACTAATCTGTTTGTGTACCTATTATTAATAAATAAATACCCATTCACCTTGAAATATTGTACCAATTATTATGATACTAAAACTAATAATAGTATCACGATTATAATACTTGAAACTAACATCTTCCCGGTGCAAAAAATGCATTACAAAATCATGTTTTGATAACAGAACTCAAGTATATTAGATTACTTCTCGCATGGCTAACTTGATTATCAGAGTGCCTAGTGCGAGTTTATGTTACGTTAACGCGATTGTGACGTTCGGCGATCCGATTGGCCCGCTCCAAGTTCTTAACCAATCAGAGAGCCAAACGCGGTAAACCTTTCGTTAACGTAAAAGCAACTCGCACTAGGCACCCAGATAATTTATCGTACGATACGATAAATTATCTTTCTTGTATTGTAGGTAGATTTTCAAACTATTTATGACAATCATCAATTGGTTTCGATTTAGTTGTTAATTGATTATTGAGTATAAACCGAAATTCGGTTTATACTCAATAATCATATATATCAGTCATATCTATCAGACCTTTATCAGTTTGAAAGTCTGAGGATCTGTTTCACCATCTCCAAATAGCATTCATCTATTAGATAAAAGTCTCGCCATCTCTCTTCTTTAACCTAACATGAGCGAGACAGCATGCGATTTATCTTTCGGATAACTCTTACTTGATATTGGTAAAACTGGCCGTGAGTGTTATATTTTGCGGTCATATTATGTTGCATGCATTTTATTAAATTCGAATAATTTTACAGATACTGCGAAACGAGCAAACGTCCTCTCAATGTGGAGTGGTTATGTATGGATGCGGCGATATTGTTGCCGCCGACGAGGACGCCTATGTCCGGTATCGCGTTCGCTAAAAGATTGCCTAGCGGAGAGGTACGTCTTCTTTAATTATATTATAGTTCTCTATTTACGAATAACTTGAAAATATATTTATAAACGTATGGAGACTCGACAGTTTTGAAAACATGGTCCGAGCTGCCGATGGTTCAAAGGTTTAGAAGTAGGAACCTCCTAAAAATGTGCGCCGTGTCTAAGTATAAGTACTGTCTGATCATCATCAGACCTTTAATGCAAGTACCTACCCAACGTGAGCTTCCAAATTATAGTCAATTCTTTTTATGATTAAAATTGGTCGTCAGCGCCACGTCGTTGGGTTATTAACGATGGGTTTAGCGACGATCACCGATTAGAAATCGTAAGTATACCGACACAGTTTCAGACTTAGCGCTAGTTTAAACCAGACAATATTAATATTGTCATCCGTTTACGCAAACGTTATACAGTGGTTTATATATAATTAGAAACAGTACTTATGTACTGTTTCTAATTATATGTAACTTAGGTAAACACAGAATGAACTATCGTTATGAGTAAAAAATATATAGATTAAATCACTATTAACTATGCCAGAATATAGCCAATGAGTTAAAAACTCATAAAATATAAAAAAAAAGAAATTTGTTCCATCTTTAATTATTAAAAGAGTTTAAATATGAATGAAAGTTGAATTTCTATTACTGGCCGCTTGGACAACTAATTAGAAACAGGATCCATGGAGAGTTACATTTTGAAATTTATAAAAAAAACCTCTTTCTACGCTTTTCTGTAGTTTCGGCGGCAATTAAACGTCAATTTGGAATTACGTGAATAATAAGTTTTGTTAAAAATGGGTAAAAATAAGAGTTGTGACGAGTCAACTAGGCAATCAATTGTTAAATTACATTTAGATCGAAAGTGGGTTTATAGAAGAATTGCTAATCATCTAGAATGTTCTGTGAAGAAAGTTTTCAACGCTATTATTGCTCATTATAAAAGAAACGGAGCTACTAAAAGTGTTGTTAGAAAGGCTCGTCCAAGGAAACGTCTTCCCGGGAAGATTTGCAAATAATACGTGTAGCTAACCAAAACCCGTTTAAAGGCTCCAACGAGATTAGAAATGAAGTTTTTCACCTGATGACCCAAGAAACATTTCCTCGAAACTAGTACGCCGCAGATTAGTGGAAGCTAAATTGTTTGGGAGGGTTTCTCAAAAGGTACCGCTTCTTACCAAGCAACACCGAGAGAAGCGATTATTATTTGCAAAGAAATATTTTAACTGGACCTTACGAGAATGGAAAAAGTGTTATTCTCGGATGAAACAAAAATAAATATGGTGAATTCAGACGGCAAACGCTACGTTCAGACGTCGAATAAACCATGCTTTTGATTATAAATACACGAGGAGCATAGTCAAACAAGGCGGTGGTAACATTAAAGTATGGGGATGTTTTTCTGGTTGCAGAGTTGGACCCGTCCGTAAGATTGAAGGTATCATCAATTTCAATACAAAATCATCTTAGAAGAGACAATGATTCCCTACACCGACGACCATTTGCCTGTGACCTGGATCTTTTAGCACGATAACGACTCAAAACACACGACCCGCAGTGTTAAATCATTTCTTAGTGAGCAACGTGTTACCATGTTAGACTGGCCTACAAATAGTCCCGATTTAAATCGTATAGAAAATTTGTGATCGTCGTTCAAAAAAAAGTCTCCGTTAAACGCAATTCCAGTCAAAATAAACATTACGAAGCCTTTGTTAAAGCATGGAACTCGATCCCACTCGATAAATGTATGAAATTATTTGAATCAATGCCACATCGTTGCAGAGCCGTCATTAATAACAAAGGCTATGCAACTAAATATTATTTTTTTATAAATTTAGTAAACCAAACATAATTTTACATAAATAATTTGAAATGATGACGTTAACACGTTAATAACTTTGATTTTTACTTCATTTTTTTTATTGTTTCTAATTACTTGTCCATGACGGATGGTACTGCAAATGTCGTTTAGTTGTTTGTACGTAACTAAATATCTAAATGGTAGTTGTAAACTCGGATATTTATTTGTTTTTTAATGCATTATAAGTTGTTGAACGTATTCTATGCATTTTGTTGTTTTATTTCCAAAAACAAAAGTTTTATGGCAATGTGCCTTGTATAATGTGAAATACGTCGTAAGTATTTCTAATTATATGTCCACCACTGTATATTTAAATTAATCTACTTCGTGCACTACACATTATACATTTTCTTTGACGTTTCGGTTGCTTCTCAGCAGTCATGTTCACGGGCAGACTCCTCGCTTCTGAAATGCAACAGCAAATTCGTGAAAAGTGTTCATATTGATAATTTTAATAGTTGTTGAAAAATATACCTGGTCTTGCTCTAAATATTGTTACAAGAAGAAATCTTTTTTTTCTATTGCATAAATTATTCATTCGTGCAATGTGTGTTAGTTTATACATTAACATTAAAAATATATGAAGCTAATTCAAAATTATCTCCATTGGCTTTGATACAGTCCTTTAAACGTTGAGGCCAGTTATCAATAGAAACACGCACTCTCTCCATGGGAATTTTTTTTACTACCTATCTTATGGATTGTTTTAGGGACTCAAAATTATCATGGCGTTTAAAGCATGCCATACTCTTTAAAACTGACCATAAATCATAATCCAGCGGATTAAGATGACGGCCAGTCTTCTCTGATGAAGTCCGAAATGTTCGTTTCAAACCACGCTTGATTATGGAACATTGTGTTGTTAAGAGGCTTAACCACCTTCTCAAGAATCGTATCTTGATACAGTTGTGCCCATATTTCGACACATTTTCACAAAAATGTGGCTTAGTCACTCCTTGATAGCTAACAGCCCACCAAACCATCACTGAAGTCGGATAATATCCACGTTATACTCTGCTGACTAAATGGGAAGCTTCTATAGAGTTTCGACATAAACTCGGTCATTCTGCTTATTAAAACATTGCTCAATAGTAAAGAAATGATCGTCAATATATATTTATTTTCTGTGACCTCCCTTTGCGTACCGCTTAAGAAGTTGTTTTTTTTTACCACCCTATTCAGTTTTTAATTATCAGTTAAATAATGACCAGTACGCCTCTTACCGGCTGCAAGTCCTAAGTCATCTTTTAAAATACGCGACATGGTTCTAGGTGCTATATTTATTTCACGAGATACAATTTTTTGCTTTCGGAGAGGATTTCTTCGGATTCTTTCCTTCACTGCTTTGATTGCCTTTTTCGTACAAATACTACGGGGACGACTAGATCTTTTTCTGTCACAAACAGAGGAGGTTTCATTGTACCTATCAATAGACCGGTACACAATAATTCGACTAATACCAAGCGGACGGAGAGTTTCAAAAATTGCATTTGGCTCCATCCCTACGTTATGTAATGCTATTACAGCAATTCGGTTCTCTTTACCAACCCCACTCCATTTTAATATCACAAAAATATTTGCAACAGATTGGCTCGAAAATGAGAAAACAATGAATATTCAGAATGACAGTTTCCAAATTGAAATGTAATAGTATGTTTTTTAAATTGTAACCGTATTTATGGCCAGACTAAGTATTGGAAAAAGTATTATTTTTTTAGATAAAACTCGTTTAAAGTAGTTTAATATCAGCGCTGGTATCTAAAAATTACCGAAGATGTAATGAAATTTAACTTTCTTTCGATATATCATTACTATAGATCGGATAATCAGATGCATACTTACCTAAAATAAATTTTCGGCTAACATATTATTGAAGCGGATTCTGAGAATACTTTTATTAAAATAAAATCCCAGGATTCCGGGATTGCTTAACTAGTCGGATGTATATTTACTTTGCATTAAATTTTACTTCCCATTCAAGTATGTGTGTATGTAGGTTGTGAAGGAAAGGTGTTTTTTATTTACCACACCACGTAAATATAAACATAAATATTTTAATTTAACTCAGTAGTATTTATTTATTCGTAAAGGATATCCTACAAAATATTTATTTATTTTGTACATACAGAAAATACATAAAAAAGAAATGAAAGATAGTTATTTGTTGATTAAAACGCGCTTTCCATAATAGCCAACACCTGAACTTTTTAGTCACTGACAGCGACTATCATACAGATAATAACATTTATTCTTTCATTCTTGTTACACAGATGGAAAGAGCACGGCGAGCCATACGTACTTTCTTTCTCATCCGAGACTTGTACCTGAAGCTCACTGGTAAACCAGAAACGCAGCTGCCTTTGACTAATCCGGCTCCGTTTGTACAAGTCGGTGAATCTTTGGACCTCAGTAAGTACTTAAAACATTTTTACTAAATCATTGCATATAAAACTAGCTGTCATCCGTGTGTCTTTGTCCTTATAGTTTAGGGACATGTATTATAAAAGTTTTCAAATAAATTGGAAAAGCCATCTAACTTATCTCTTTCTTATATTAAATGATTTAAGGCACCGCCAGTAAGTCACACAACAAAGGACTTCTTTGTCTTCATTCGTATTATTAATACTTTAAAATAAATCGCAACTGTAAAGGAAAACAATTAAAAAAATACCGACTAGAAAATTATATAATTGTACTACGACATGAAACAATTCGCCAAATATTATTATAAGTTTTATCTTCGTAATTTGAACTCCTTGAATATACTAATTAAGCTAAACGGTGGTCACATATTATGCACAAAGTTTTGTTACAGCCATTAAACTAAAAAAGGAAAACAATTAAAAAGAAAACTATATGGCATCTATAATTATTTTAATGACAAAGGCCAGTACTTTTTCATTTTTAACATAAAACCTTTTTAATTAACTTAAGGCTGTACGATGTTAAATTGTTATTTGTGCCAAATTTAAAGTTGACATTTGATTTTTAAGCATTTAATTGTAGCGGCAAATACTTTTTTGTTAATGTTACTTACAATTACATTTGTCGTGTGTATTGCAGATGATTCTGATCTCATTTCGTGTGATATAATACAAAAGGATGGGACATGGCAGCATAGATTTCTAGCCGTTGACAGCATCGAAATAATTTTAGTTGAACCTGATAAACAGAGGCTTGGATGGGGTGTGGCGAAACTTGTTGGAAGTTTACAAGATTTAGAAGTAAGTTATTAATTTTACCTATACAAAATATTTTAGTGACCGGATGTTTGTATGTGCATGTGTGAAAAAGAAAAAGGAACAATATCTAATTAAAATTATTCTGTATAGATTCAAGGTGATAAAGAGGATCCCCGTTGCTTACATCTGACGATACATAAGCCACGCGTGGGTGCTAGTGGCGCTTTACCGCGGACGGTACTGCTACGAGCCAAGTTTAAATTCGACGATCATATACGTAGTATGGCTGCCAAGCAGAGGCTAACAAAGGTATCGTATTCTATAATGATTTTTGCGTAACATTACCTTACATTGCAGAATATATTTTTGCATTACTGTGTTTTATTTTAAGAAAATATTTAAATAGCTTGCTGTAGAAAGTGCTTGCTTTTTAAGAACAGTCTAGAAAAATACAAAACAAACTAAGGAAACTATTTTTACCGTAGTCACTTCCAGTTCGTAGTCTTTTTCCCCGCGATAGTATCCTTGATAATTTTTGTTTCACGTTTTCTTATACTTACTAATCAATTGTACAGGGCCGCACAAAGTCGCGGCAAAAGAAAATGCAGCAGATTGGTCGCCTGCTGGAGGTGTCGGGAATGTGCGCCCCGGCGTTGGCGCCGCGCCACCGCCCGCTGTTCGCGCGCCCCGCTCTCGGCGCGCTCACCGCCAGGCGCTCTACTGGTACTCATACTACTCTCACCAATATATATCGCTCGCCTGCTGGAGGTGTTGGGAATGTGCGCCCCGGCGTTGGCGCCGCGCCACCGCCCGCTGTTCGCGCGCCCCGCTCTCGGCGCGCTCACCGCCAGGCGCTCTACTGGTACTCATACTACTCTCACCAATATATATCGCTCGCCTGCTGGAGGTGTTGGGAATGTGCGCCCCGGCGTTGGCGCCGCGCCACCGCCCGCTGTTCGCGCGCCCCGCTCTCGGCGCGCTCACCGCCAGGCGCTCTACTGGTACTCATACTACTCTCACCAATATATATCGCTCGCCTGCTGGAGGTGTTGGGAATGTGCGCCCCGGCGTTGGCGCCGCGCCACCGCCCGCTGTTCGCGCGCCCCGCTCTCGGCGCGCTCACCGCCAGGCGCTCTACTGGTACTCATACTACTCTCACCAATATATATCGCTCGCCTGCTGGAGGTGTTGGGAATGTGCGCCCCGGCGTTGGCGCCGCGCCACCGCCCGCTGTTCGCGCGCCCCGCTCTCGGCGCGCTCACCGCCAGGCGCTCTACTGGTACTCTTACTACTCTCACAACTATATATCGCTCGCCTGCTGGCGCTGTCGGGCATATGTCCTCAAATTTAGTTGTGAGAGTACTACAACTATATATTAGGAACAGTATTTTTTTCTGGATGGAAAGTACCCTGTGTCCTTTTCTGTACTGTTGACAATGTGTACATACCTATGCGAAATTTCATGAAGATCCGTTGAATAGTTAAGGTGTACAAGCGTAGACGAAGAAGTTGCGACTACATCCAACAGATGGCGCTGTATAAAGTATGCGCCTAAAACCACATCCACCATACAATCTTGAATCGCACAAGTGAAATTTACACAGCGACTAACTTTGACTGACTGCACGGATGGTGTAGTGGTTTAAGTGCTTGCCTCGCCACTGCGCCGAGTGTTGTGGGTTTGATCCCCACACGGGACAATAATTTGTATGAATCACAAATGGTTGTTCCCGAGTCGGTGTTCTTTGTGTCCGTCGTTCGAATGTTTGAAAAGTAGCACAGGAATTACTCCTAGTGCGATAGTTGTCTTTTTAAGAAAGATAAAGATATATACAAGTTTCCGACATCAACCGTGGGCCCGTGGCCCGCTAGGTATGATCCGTGGCCCGCTAGGTATGATCGCCCAGCCTGGTCGGAGGATCCTCCCTTTATGTTGGAGGGACAGCAGACCATGTTTCTCTACAAAACAAACAAACTCTCTTTAGCCTTTATACTATTATTGAGGATTAACATGACATATTTTGCATTAAAAGTTAGTAAGAAAAATAAGTTGGCCTCATTGATATATAAAAACCCTAGATACATAATCAGCGTCCAAAAACGTCCTCACGAAATGAGCACCCACTTGAACATTTGGGTGCTATTTTAATTTAGTACCGTTTGATCGCTCCGAGAGAAAAAATGCCGCAGTGCTCGTTTAAAAATTGTAAAATCACACTTCGAGGTCTCTAAAAAAGGACGGTGTTTCATATTTTCAGTAAGTAATAATGTTATTATTATAATTACATTATAATACTGATTATTGCGTAAAGGAATTAACGTAATTTTTCTTTATTTTGTAACAAAAAGCGACCATATAACGCGGCTCATTTAAATGAACATTTACTAAACGCATTAATCATACTATTGTATTTCCACTTGATTAGTCCGGGTTACATGTTGACTCTGTTAATAATAATGTGTCTAATATTAACAGAGACGCTGTTGATTTTTAAAAATAAATATGTTTTATTTGCTTTAAAATTGTATATATTATTTATCACTAGACTTGTTTTATTACATAGGAACCATAAATGTATCCGGGTATTTTTTTTTAATGAAAAAAATTTTAATTTTAATGATGATGATTTTTGGGATATGTTTTATTTTTATTTGTATCAGAAATTGGATGTGACAGAACAATAAACAAAAAATTCAAAACAAAAAAAGATATGTTGCCTTTGTCCACCCTGTGACAGTGAACACAGCATGCTTAGGTATTAGACGGTTAATACAAAGGTAACTTTACAAAAACTTATTTGTTTCTAATGAGTGTAAACACAAAAAATTAAAGGTTACAATTATAAACTTAATACTAAAAACTTATAAAATTTAGAAATATAACATGTTTGAGGTAAATCTATATTAAATTTAGAAGCTTTTAAGCTATATTAAATTTAGCTGAGGCCAAAGAACCAGCAAATATATCAAGGGACGTCCTGATATCATTATGGCTAGAAAGCATTCGATACAGGGATAGATCTCGGGGCCGACACAAAAGATCCCACTGGGTCGAAGTGTCGCCGATCTACACTGATTGGCCCCCGAAATAAGATAAAATAAGATAAGCATTCGATATGAGGGTGTATGCTGCCCTATATTGGTCCGACAACGAGGCAAGAAAATGTTTTACTATTTTGTAGACGACTGCTAATCCTCGATACTTCATAGTTAATTTGGGCAAGAAACGCTGGACAGTCTACTAAGCCGCGTACTATTTTAAAAAGCATAATTATATTAGCAAATTTTCTACGTTTGGATAATGCATGCATCATACGTTTTTGCTATGGCCTGTAGATTCTCAGCCAAGTGACTTATTCATTGGGGTGGCGTCATTTTGCGCGCGCGCTTCTCACTCGAACATATTTTAACCGATACGCCTTGGGTATGCACACTATGCACTGTAGTAAGTCAGCAGATCGGACAGGATTGTAAGAGTGAAATCTTGATTTAGATTCAAATAGAAATTAACTAGGGTTTTAATAACACTATTTCCCTGCAGATGTTTTTTTTATGTCAGCAGGACCCGGCGCTCAAAAAGATTTTATTACCCCAAATCTTTAGGTTATGACATGTCCTTTGAGTTATCTTGTCGGCAGAAGCAAGCGCCGGCGCGGTTCGTCCCTGCGGTACCTAATACGGTACTCGTTTATCATAGGATATGTTATTCGTCTGTATCGTGTTATTCGTCGTTCTAAAGACATGCATTTCAATGCCCATATTCTTTTTAATAATTGGGCCACTATCTCTTTATTTATGTTTCTGCCTTGAATTTTTGGCATGTTGTAATATATGTAGCCCCATTTGTTGGGCCTACCTATAATTTATAATTTCCGTAAAATGATTGATGTGCCGACTTCGGCATATCAACTTAACTACATGCTAACAGCGCTATTTGCGTCTCTATGAAATGTTCGGGATCTTTATTTAGGACCAAAATAATATAACGCTATAAGTAATTAATCAGAATTATTTTCGGTGATAGCAGCAATCCTTGTTTGATTCAGGTGGTGATGACGAAACAGATCGACGGCTGCGAAGGCCGAGCGCTCACATGTTGAAAGATGGCATAGTTGTCTACAGGGAACGGACGACAAGTCGAGAAAGGTGAGGCTTTAATAGTTTAGACTGATAATAGGCCTCGGCAAGCTTGCAGACCGGCGAAATCAACAGACCGGGTAATAGCACGGTTTTCCTGTCCAACAGAATTTATTAAGCATGCTGCTTATGCAATATGTAACGGAAGGACCATATTAAGACCATGTTAAGTCTTGGAATGCCAGACATAGTTAAAAGTCTATTGTGTCTGGCCGCCGGTGTGTCGTTTCGACTTAATAAGTTAAAAATAATGTGAACATACTGTAGAATTAATTGATTATATTCAACGACTTCGCTATAAATATGTAGTACGAGTATTAACTGGTACCAGTTACAAATTAAATTCTTATTAAAGTACAACCTAACTAAGCTGATGCAAAAAGATGCGCGCTGGTACGTACTTGCGCCTGAGTATAAAAACCTAACGTTATGTTGCCTTTTTTCTTTCCGTTCAGTTTACCAGTTAATCTACAACGCTTTAGGTTTATCTGTTGAAAACTTAACCATATTACTTATTGTCTATAGTCGAGCAGCGATAGCTCAGTGGGGAGACCAACAGACTGCAATGCAGAGGGTCTCGGGTTCAAATCGACGTCGCGCACCTCTGACTTTCGGAAGTTATATGACTTTTCGAAATTATGTGCGTATGGAGTGACAATTATCGCCTGCTCCGTGCCTTGGAGAGCACGTTAAGCCGTCGGTCCCGGCTGACATAAACATCTATGGCAGTCGTTATTGGGAGAGTGTCGGCACAAAAGATCCCACTGGGTCGAAGTGTCGCCGGTCTGCACTGACTGGCCCCCACATAAGATACATATTGTCTATAGTCACCATAGTGATGATAGATATTTCATATGGTAATGCCGGAGTGACATTTGAGTCCAAAAAATTAATTACGTAACTTATGCTACGGAATAGCACGCCAGTTCACGTGCCCTATTTAAATATAGCCAGATGAGAATTGAATTAGTCAGATCTCTGTTTCTTAATTTATATTGAACTAAATAGATTAATTTTACCACGCAGAATATTATCTGTTACACATTGTATAATAATTTACTTACGAACACTTAACTACCGCCTGCCACGCTTTCACTAACCGCTTTACACGCTTGCCGAGGCCTTACCGTTTTTCCACAAAACATACATTATCATTACCATCCTATATTCTGTAATAGTTATTTTTATATTCATATTTCACTTGTATTATAAAGCAGGTTATGCTTATTTTTGTCCGTCACGCATTTCAGTAGTGTGTCTCGTAACAGCAGCGCTCAAGGTTCGCGAGAGGGATCGCCACGCGCGCGTTCGGAGGAAATACCAATGGAGGAGATTAAAAGGAATGCCGCTACCGCCGCTGCCGCCTCTACGCCGGCCCTGCCCCAGGTAATCACCAAGCTTTAGCTAATACGAATCATTATTCAACTCATTATATTAAATTATTGTTATACCTAGAAACAACGAGAATATAGTTTACTTCGTAATGTTCGTACTTTATTATTGCACATATAAGTTAATTTCGTTGATACACGTTATTTTTGAAATGTTAGACTGAGATGTGTCCATCAACATACCGCTAGCAATTTTTTTAAACTTTTTATGTATGGCAACAAAGGAACGGTCTAAGAGGTACGACTGCCGAGCAAAGTTCCAGGCGCCGTATTAAAAGACATTAACACTTCGCCCAATCTATGCTGCCGTCATAAGGAAAATGAACGAATCTAACATTTATTTTTTATATTAAGATTTTATAAAAAGACGCATGCGACGGTATATTTATAAACTTATTTTTTGAGGCTGTTTTTTCTTTTTTGCCTATGGCGACGACGGCAGAGTGTGTTACCCAGGTACACCTAAATATATCGAAACCGCACCTCACCATCAGCAGCTGCACATGCGCTAATGCTCGCGAGCCTGTCTGAATATTTTTTACAAGGTTTTCTGTAACTATAATAGCCTTACTTAATAACTCCTAAAAACACTTACAACACGAATATTTAAATTTTAGTCAATTTACTCTAACAAACATTATTATGTATTAATTTTATTATGTATTATTGCAGAGCCAACCGAGCACATCGACACAACTAAAAAAGACGTTGAGCTCGTCAGAAGAAACTTCGTTCATATCGAGCGAGCCTCAGCGACCGAAGCGGAAAGGACTCGTGGAGACCATATGATATTAGCTAGCCACGTTACATGTGGTCACACGGTAAATTACTCACATTCTTTTATAAGGAGGTACTGGCGGAACTAAACTAATTGCTGGCAAAGTAAGATATAAAAATGACATATACTTAATACAATTGTAGCAGATAAAAAGACCGTATCTCAAAACCGAAAGAAATCAAGACGTATTGCCTTTTATAAAGATTGATGAAACATTTTGTAGGCTGAATGTATCGGTGGTCGTGGCGTGTAGTTAGGAATTAAAGGGGAAGTGGGTTGTTATAGTGGCTGAATGTGGTCAGAACATTCTTTATTCAAACATTTTGTCTAACGATCTCTTTTGTCCCTCTCCCTGTTAAATATGTTACGCGATAAAATTCGAATGCTTGTATAAATACCATGTTTTCAACTAACCTGTGTGATCAGATGTTTTATTTATTTTTATTTACTGTTATTTATATTGTGACAACAATCTATCGATAGGCAGTTTGTTAAACATCGATACTTGTATCATGCATGACAATCCTATGGAGTATTTTAAATATAGATTAGTGACCTTGTTCGGTCTGTCGTATTCTCATGACGCGCTCTAGTTCGAGACAATAACTCCAATATGCTAGTGTAAGGATTATTTAGTAACTTTTAACCCTTTTAAATAATGTTGGGTCAACTTGTTGTGTTTCTATCAGCCACAGCATTTTTCGACTTGAGAGTTAAACAAGACAGACCATAAATAGGCACTATTAGATGTCCACTAACAAAAAATCTTTATTTACTTCATTTTAGCAATTGCACTATAAAAGATTAACGGTGAATTATTAAACTTATCTGTGGCGCATAATATCAACGTTTAAAACGATATTCATTAAGAGGACGCAATGCCATGTAAGGCATAAGCTCATATCATTACTAATGAAAATCCAAGATTTTCTAAAACTTCAAAATGAGGTTCGGACCCTATGAATATTTTAAGTAAGTTAGAAAAGCGTCCGTAGAATGTTTAGTTTTTTTTAATCGGCACACAGTATTATAGCAGTTACCAAGTTAAAAGGTTTTATTTTGTTTTAAATAGGATTATATAAAAACAAATTTAAATGATAACATATGCGTTTAACTTTAGACACTATTGTACTAGAATAGTCAACTACTTCCATTTAGTCCAAATACTGCCCAAAGCTGTCCAATTTAATATGAAAACTTATAACATTGGTAATAGTAATATCATCTCTGTGATTATAGTGTAGTACATAGGTACTACAAGCGCCTTAGAATGAATGGGAGCAGCCTTAGTCTTGTGTGGCAGTAATGGGCTGGCAGGCTTGCTCACACTTACGAACATCATGGACAAGGACCCTCATTCTCATACAAGCAATGCAAGTTTTCACCATATTTTCCACCTTTGACATACTTTTGTTTAAATTACTAGAATGTTTACGGTGATTAAATGCAGCTTTCGGCAGTACATTGAACTTATAGCATTTAACAAAATTATTTGTATAGTAAAGTCAATGACACGAAGAGTTAATTATAGGAGATTTCATAGTAGTTATTTTTCTAAAAGCTAACGGAATGGATCTCTTGTTACGTCCATGTAATTTATGGTAATAGAAACGAATGGAGAGTGTTATACACATTTTCCATGTTATATAATTATTATAATATTAATATAACATTATAATTCTAATATAACATGTGGTAATATTGTATGTAGGAGTTTCTGTGACGGAGTTTGCGTTTGTTTAAAGTACTATAATATACATAGTACTATAATATACATACATATGTAGACTTTACTGTTTAGCTTAAGTTTATGTTAATGAAAGCTTTTCATTACACTGACAAGTCCATTTTTATTAACAGATTACGGTTTGATACATTATTGTTAACTATTAAACTAATAACTAAATGCTAATATGAATCCAATAATATGTGTATGAAATTGAACAACGCAGACTCCAGTATTAGATAGAAAATATAATAATATTTATGTATTGTATTCCTAATTGTGTCAGTTATTATATTTATGTAAAGTAGATTCTTATGTATTTGATATTTTCAGATTAGATCATGAGCGGTTGTATATGTACGTTTCATTAATTATGAAAGCTTGCTTTTTCTATAGCTTACTTTACGTGCAAGATTAACCTTTCTACAATATTTGACTTACCACAATCACAAAAATAAACCATTGATCTTAAAGATCGACTTGATTTGATATTTGCTCGGTTGTTGCGATAAATCATTCCTTTGTTGTGTTGTTCAATAATAAATTAATGTTATATAAACTAATCAAAAGTGACTTACAAAAACAGATCTAATTAGAATATTTTTATTAAATAACAAGGTTTAAGAAAATTTATGTTGTGATTTTTATTTTAAGAGTTGCAATAATAATTGATGTAAATAAATGTATTTTTATGTTCTTAAATGAAAATATTGTAGTGTTGAAATGAAATATATCACATGTTACATTTTAATACCTGTGTATTTTATTACATACCTTTTTACCTAGTAAGTGTCATCATACTAGATGAATACTTCCTTAATATTAAAAACCTTATTTTTAAAATGTGTTAGAGTACGGTCATTTATATTAAGAATATTTAGTCAGCTTTATTTGGTCGGTATGTAGGTAAACTTACTCTGAATAAACTCTAAAGCTACGACTGGTTTCGGGAAACGTCAATAAAAGGTTAGTTGCTAAATAAAAGGTGAAAATAAAAAATGAAACATCATCGTCAACTATATTTTTCTTCTAATTTATTTGATTAATCATCTGCTCTATACACATGATATGCACCAATGCCTATAAATAATACAAACGATGATGACAATACCGGTAATGACATAAAATATTTACATTAACATAACCAACCAATATTACATACCATTGCTCTTTTATCATTATAAAAAGTCTATAATATTAACGTTTAGGTAACTCTTGAGCGCTATGTCATTAATTTAATTTCAATACCTGGAACTAAACATCAACATTTATCCTTGCCCAACACGTCTTTACATCCCTCTTTTAACATTAACATTTAAATCACAGTGTTCATTCTATCCATTGTTTTTGCACCGCAAATACATTCCTATATTAGGAAGATGTAAAGTCAAAACGTCCGGTCAAAACCCAGACGGTAGAAAATAGTCCCTCGAGCTAGAGTTCGAATACACTGTCATTCATCAAGTTTTAGATCATAGAAGAGTTTTAGATGTCGGTTATGTTACATACTTTTGATTTCCAAGTCGAGAAAGAGCAGAAAACAGGAATAGACTCATATAAAACTTCAAACTATGCTTAACATTAAACTAATCTTTGAACAATTAAATAAAGGAACGTCTTTTATCAATACAAATTATTAGTTAACTTTTAATAACACAGCATTTGTAACTTATATCATTAATTTGGTCAACGCAAATTATTTATAGTGTAGCAATTTATAAGCGAGAGCGACTAACACAGCGACTAAAATAACAGTTCACATCGTATAATTAGTCTATATTGAAAGAACACATTGGCTTTACAAAATATTTTTATTTCAGAGATTCACAAATTAATGACAGGGAATAAAATTATCTCGGAAAATACTTTGTATATATTTTTATATAATATCGTCAAAATAAACATCTTACGCAAGATTGCTATTGAAATAAACTATATGCTTAAATATAGTCCGCGATGTATATATCATAATAACTTTTACACATTAATAAGTATTTAATGAAATATAAAGAATAAACTGTATGGTTTTATAATACTTTATATATATAAATTAGATACGGATTTGTTCAAAACTATTGGTTAAGTCAAAGTAAATCTACTGTTTACTTTTACCAGTACAGACATGTACTATTATTCATATTATATTTTGCTTATAAAGTAGTTTATCTTATTTACAAAATAATATTAGGTTGTTCTGTAAGCAGTGTTTTGATTTTATTCTTCATATATTTGATATAATTTTAGTTCCTTCAATATACTTATTTAATTTGAATTTACATTGGAAAACCACCTTTCAAATACATTTATGCCTCATCATTGTTTGATACGAAGTAAATATTAGGCCTGGAACTTAAACGGTCTTAACGAAATCTAGGTTCAATATAACGTAGTGGCGCTTATCAGAAAACACGGAAAAGCATCTTCAATGCAAGCTTTAATGGAAGCACGTATATATTAAAATATATTTACCATGTGAAATCACTAGCTCTTTCTACGATGGATATCAATTCTATTTTTGAGTATTTTAGCAGTAGAGTTTCCATGAAGCTGAGTAGACATCGCACTCTTAATAAAATAGCGACTTAACTTGAAATTTGAAAGTAAGGCAATTTGAACTCTAATTGTATATGTTAAATTCTAATATTATATTTGTGTTAAATTTTTGCAATAGAGTTCAAATTTGTTTAATCCAAAATACTGAGATAAGTCTCTGTTTTATTAAGGGTGCGACATGTCGAATACCTACGTGAGTGTGATTGGGCGCAAATTATCACTTTTAGTTGATTCTAAAGGAACAAAAAGTCTATTGGTGTATAGAAAGTAAACACACAAAGATTCGACATTCTCATTGCTTATTTACACAATCTTATTAGACATGAAAATTAATGTCTTAATTTTAAACATTGGTGTAGTACGAACTGTGAAGTGAAAATTTATCATGACAATATTACAGTTTTTCTATAAAACGATCTATATAATTTTATATACGTAAATGAGCAGACGAATTTTCCTTCGTAAAATAGAAGTGATGTGATTTCTAACAAGTAAATGAAAACTCGTCTGCTGGTAGACAAAAATAAATGAACCCTGTCACCAGTTTTATGTGCGCTTAGATCGTATTAATCAAAAGTGAAGCGAAAGTAATGTCGTATATTAGGTGATGAGTAAAGTAACCGTTACACACGATGAGACCTAGTTCACTACGAGTAAGTATGAAGAGATGCCGAGTGTGGCAACGTTACAATGGATATCTATTTCGTTAATGTACACAACACTTTGTTACACAAGCCAGTTAGTCTAAACGAAGCTCATATTTTTCTTAACACCTATTTATGTACGTCTATTATAGTATTCTGATGTTGAAACTGTTTTATTTGGCGATGTGATTTTTCAAATGCTCGTTCCCACTTAGCCTGCCGATTCAGTGTCCGCTTTAGTCATTCGTTATTATTCGAATGAAATGTATTGAGTTTTTAAATGTTTACTATGAAATAACATCCATACAAAAGTGAATAATTTGAAGTCAGTAAAATGCTAATGTATAAGTTGATTGAAGTACCAGAAGTAGCGAAGGAGAGAGCGTACCCACACCCACAGTCACGATGATCAAGTACAATTAAATGGAGTATTCCTAAGCGTTAGTAATACATGTAGTGCTCGATACAGATAGCAAGTAAATCAAAGCGAATCTTATCTCGAAAATAATCAATAAGTAATTGACCCTTCTTAGATTTAAACAATTCAAAATAACTACACTTTCATTACAAAGATATAATTGACAAAAACTAATCAAAAACTTTTACAATAATGTTCCGTTTCGTTTACAGAAACTTAATTTTTCAAAATATGTTTTCATAACACTTTATGTAAAGTGTCATCCACAATATTCTAGCTAAAATCTGCAGATATACCTTTTAATATTTCTCTACTAAAGGTGCAAATATTTCTAAAATATATTATATATTTATAAACAGTATTTACTATATTGTGCCATATACAATGCACGCGTAACACACATGTATGTATTGTTTAATTACCGTAGTTACTTACACATAAAAACATTACTGTTAGACAGTATCACTCGCTATACACCAACCTTTATGTAATTAGCTAACTATTATATCATATTATATCCTTGGTGTTTGTGTAGTTCACACGCCAAGTTAGCTCGTCTATCGTAAAATAAAACGCTTAACTAAGCCGCAAAGGAACGTACCATACTTGTGATCGACAGTGTGCGTACTCCGCGGACGTGACGCGTCACGCGCGTGCGCTGTCGGTACTCGGCGCTTGAACTACTCACGATTTGTTGGACATAATCAAAATAAAATCAACGCACATACGCCATAACATTTTATATATCAGTTAACAATCATTATTGTCAGTTATAAATCTATTTTTATGAATTTTATATTTAAGTATAAATTCGCATCTAGTAGTAGGCAGTTTTAAAACAATTATGTTTATAATTATATTCACTATTTAGTCCAAACTGCTACGAGGTATGGTCTTGTGTGAGTACTATTCAATTATTCTACTGTCTCTACAGTGAACTTCTTATATAGCATTGGATGGACTATGACGTATTGTTCGCCTTCCTCAATGGACACTCAGCCAAGTTCGATTAGCTTCTACTTAATTCATTCATCAGTGCTGGAACGCTCGCTCATTCTAGGAACACAATTAGATATATAAATTCTTCTCCATTTAATACACATCGTTTTAAAAAATACATTTAAAAATATTATATAGCTTTCAACTAAATTATAAAGCACGACTGTCTTTAAATCCATGACATGTTTATATTACTTTCTGTAAAAAGGAAGCTTGTTTCGATGATACAAATCTAAAATTGCTATAACGCTATGACATTGTACAATTAATTGTAAAAAGTTTGGTCGTCAAAACCACACCTCGTTATGCAATATGGCGTTCTACTAGGTTGCTTTAAGACGGATGGATCTAGCACATTCAGTATTAAATCGCTACACAGTTAGAATTAACGCTTACAGTTACCTACATGATACGAGTACCTGCTACGGTAAAAATAGTCAAGCTGCTGGCAGACCGATCCACTCGGGTTTGCTCGACGCGGGGAACAAGCACGCGGTGATTAGTCTGTCAGCCTCTTATACACTCGTTGCTCAATGAACATGCAGTCGAAGCATCCTGCCACAGAAACTGAACTTAGAGACGGGACGTGTAACAAAGTGAATGCAAATATCTCTTCAAAACCTGCAAAACGTCTACATAAATAGGAACCTGTTCGCATCCGAAGATCGTTCTTCTATATTCATTTGTATAATTCGTGAAAATATGAATATTTCAATGAACACAATTAAAGTTACCCGTTCCGGAGCTTTCACTTTCTTACAGATCTCGCACGTAAACGTAGGCATTCCAAAAACAGTCAAGTCAGTACTAGCAAATTATACTTAATTAGATACGAGTATCGATAGGAGCTTGCGAGAATATATCCAAACGTGCAAATAATCAACGACCTCGTAGCTTATCGAATAGAAAATTCACTTAAAAACTTTTAAACCGTCAGAGTCTCACGCTATCACATAACCGGTATCGCGTCGATATAGTCACATCGTCCGGAGAGTTCGTGTTTACAAAAGGGGGTGCTGCGAAAACCTTTATTGCTTGTGGGTTAGGAGCGGAGTTGCGCGGGGGAGAGGACGAGTTCGCCGTCAGGGCCGCCGGCGAACGAGACGTTGCGGGGTGGGGGGCGGCGTGCGGGCGCGGCGACGATAGGCGCGGCCGCGCGCGGGCTCGTGCCGCCGCCGCCCGCGCCCGCCGTGCCCCCCGCGCCCCCCGCGCCCCCCGCGCCGCTGTGCTGCGAGCCGCTGCGCGCCAGCGCGCTCGCAGGCGAGCCGCTACGCTGCAGCGCTTGCTGACTCGCGCCTTGCGCGGGTTGAACCTGCCATACAATTTGTAACCATTAACGACGAATCGTCTGCTATGCTTAATAATGGTGTCCTGAGGCAAGTAATTAGGTTAAAATTTGACCTCCAGTGCTGCCCAAATACTACTAGAGCACTAGAAACTAAAAGCGAGATAGTGACCAAAATTATTTCTGTAGATAGGTATAAATGAAAATGAGCTCAAAATAATATTCTGGCTATAAAATTTGAATATTTATTATCGCTATCCTATATCCTTCTTGCAGCAGTTTCTACTTGTAACCTACATACATAACATTATCAATTGATACTACCTATACCTATTACCTATACTTGAGGCGTAAAGCCTATGTGCGTCAACTACCCAAAATAGATATGATAAGATCATCATCAATCTGTTTTGTCTTTCTCCTCTTGCGCACTGCCGTCCCGTAGTCTATCCTACCCAAGGCCGTCAATTGATACGGTGAAAATGTTTCCTACATAAAAATAAATTGTCTTCATTCTATTATTAGAACGAAGACTATTTATTTTTATGTACTAAGAATAAATTGTCTTCAACTCAAGTCTTAACATAACGCAGTTAAAATATAGTACCATGTTAGCATATTACATTATATTTTAGCATTTTAGCAATGTTAATATGACTAAAGTCACGGTGTCACGGGTGATATGGCAACGAACGTAGACGGGACTCCGGTTATTATTTTAGCCTTGGAAGATTTCTCGACTGCCAGTATTGTCAGATGATGGTACTATGAACATGGCACGGAGCATGCAGTAATAGAACCTAGATTCTTGTACCTGATGTAGAGGCGGGGGGTGCAGCGAAGCGGTGCGGTAGCGGCGCAGGCGCTCGTCCTCCTCGCCGCTGGAGAGGCTGGACACGTCGCACGACGAAGCGTCGAGGCGGCGCGCGGGCGAGCACTGCGCCGGGCCCGCGCGCGCGCCGCTTCGCGCACTTCCCGCCACGCCGCTGCCGCCGCCACTGCCGGCCAGCGGCATCTCTTCGCCCTCCCCGCAACCGGACAGTCTGTAACCAAGACAAACACACATCGAATAAAATAATTATGATATAAATCATTAGTATCAGTGACAAAGACTGTGACAAGTGGTCAAGAATGCAAGGAACTTATGGAATTTTAGATTTAAGGAAGGCAATTGATGCAGAAGGAATTCCGGGAGTGCCTCTGAAAAATCCTACTAGACATAGCTCGCGGTTTACTTCATCTTGTATTTCATCCGTAGCCAAAAAATACGAGGGAGGCGTAGCAGCAGTGCGCGTGGATAACGTAGATAACGTACCTTTAGTACTTGCCTGTAACCTTATAAGCGTTAAGACGGAAACTGGTTTGATGTTTTGACAAGATTGTTTCTAACAACCTTACTCTTAACCCCAATATTATTCATATTGCCTTAAAAAGGTTTCAAGAAGGCAGTTACGATAAAGATGCTAAGCTTTCCTGCTTAAAAAAACAAGATTAAGAAAACCTTTTGACTAGTCTGGAAACCAGACCATCTCTAATTCGTACTTGATAATAAATCTTGACAAACATAACACTAAAGAACACTGAGAAAATTGCGTAGAGGTATATTTAGATTTTATCTATCGGATTCTACATTTCTATCGCTTTCTATCGCTGGAGGTGAATGCCAAGACAAAGTCAAGCGTTGATATAATACCTATAAAAAGATCAACAGTAGAAAGATTGAAAAAATAAAGGTCAGATAAAAATCGCAAAAGATCGAGGCAACGAATGTTTGTCTGACGAAGTATCTGGTATTACCCGAAAAGTGCTTATGAAAACTAAGGGTTCGCTGCTCATAGCTTTTCGCAACAATACTTATACTCTCAAGTCTCGTACATCAGAACTTCACAGCCTTTCGCCGATTGTTAATTTCTACTAAAGTTCTTTGGTACATTTCTGGAAACGCGGGCTCTATGGAGAGACTTTTCGTGCTAGTCTAGTAAGGCAAAAGACTTTATGGACCGATACAACAATTTTCTTGAATGACCTGATTAGAAAACCACTTAGTCAAGAGAAACTACGATATAGTATTCTTACAATATAACCACTAATTCTTTGACGGATAGGCAGACTACGGATTTCTATTTACTGTGATCCTAACTTACCTCTTGTTTTATTGACTCTCATTATATTCTTCAGCCGAGTGTACTCTCAAGCCAGAACTAACTACTATAGTCTGGTTTCCCCTTACGATTGTAAAATTTTTCATAATTCCTTAATTAATCTTCTGGATCTTGCCATTCACATTCCCAATTAATAATCCTCCATTAAAGATACAAATATTACCAATTTGTCTTAATATCAACTGTCATTTGTTATGGTATGATAACACTTGTAATGACAACCGAATTTGCCGAATTTATATTCAGGTTAAATGTATTCGGGCAACATATCTTGTTTACGAAAATGTAAAAATATTCGCATATGATCGTTGTATGGTCTTGTAATTTAAAATATGGAAAAATCGAATAAAAGGTAACTTCTCTTAAACAGAATGACACTAGAACCCCAGTGCAGTAGGTTCAAACGTTCAAGGAACAAAATTCATCGTATCCAAATACATATCAAGGAATTACTTCGAAAATAGTTGGTGTCTCCATACCTTCTGTTCTCCTTGTAGTTGGTCCGCCGTCGACAGCAAGGCTTTGCAAATATGCAGAAGCAGATACGCAGCAGACAGCACGCAAGTCCAGCGACGATGAGCGATGGCCCCACAAGCCGTAACGCCGGTGTTTTGAAACCCTGGAAATGTTGAAATACCAGTTTTGGTTAATATATTTTGACAGCTTGAATTAAAATTGAAACATTGTATAGCTTTTGCAATATGAGAATATATAAGCTCTATTTATAATTTTAAGTGTTTGTTATAACGCAAAATACATAGATAAATTTTGGATTCCAATCAAAATTGCACTGTGGTGAATTATATAGATACCCAAAAAGTAAACACAATCTCGCGTTATTTCAGGCATCAATGTTATTTATATTGGTAAAATTACCGCATCCGTAGTATTTACTAGATTGTTTTTCGTTGATTCAACGTGACCTGGGGCAATATAAACAAACAATATATATAAGTCCCATTTCATTCTAAACGTGCGTTTTATTATATGTTCCCTGTTTTGATTAATCACATATGATAAGTAACAATAGATTTTCTATTGTATTAATTAGTAGTGTATTAAGGAACAAGGCTAAGGTAATGTACTTACTCAAATTTGACCACATAATATATTACTATAACTGGTATCACCATCGTAGCACTAAAACTTTTATATGCTTGAAATTAAATAAGAAGCACGTTATAAACTATTTGCCTCCAAGTAATTGCTAAAGTACCAAGAAAAATAATCCAACTAAAACGAATAGTAGGTACTTTATTCGAGAGTTTTTCTTTGTTGGATTTTAATTACGGCTGTGTTATTGTGGTAATTTTGTAAATTTGGTAGCTGTGATCAAAATTACTGGACCACGGATCTTGCTTTGTCTAAACTAATTAGTTTACGCTACTAAATGCCATCTATGTATATTCTGTCAGTATAAATATTTTTATTGAATACGTTTACTAACCAATTTGACTGCCGAACTTGCTTTCACCTCAACTTGTCATTCGTATTCTGTTTGACGTTCACCTAAGAGTGCGCCTTAACTTGTTTAAGTCTAACTGTTGATTAAAATTGTTGTTACGATGGTGTAAAGTAGTGGTGTACCTTGTCGCCTGTGCCGACGAAGTATACGACAAGTCCGAGCGCGAGCGTGGCAAGGCCGGCGTAGAGCAAGCGCGCGACGCCCCACGGCTCGCCCGGCGCGCCGTCCGCCTCGCCGTCCGAATCGGACGACGAGCCGTATGACGCGTCCCGCACCTGCAATAATTGTAACATTTGGTTTATACTCCAAACTTGCTGCTGCTTTTACTTCTTGGTTAATCTGCTACAAAACGATGCTTAACCAATTAACAATCGCTTTTGAAAGGCTTATTAACGAGATGTAAACTCGAAATCATCTTAAGTGATTTGATTGGCTGTCGCAAATTTAATCTGTTAATCATATTAGTTGACATATCGTACGTTTGCCCTTCTGCAATCCTTTCAAAACCGGGTGTGATTCTGTATAATCAAGATTGCTAATAATTTTATTATAAAGACACGCTTATAATATCGATTATATTGAAAACGAATTGGTAACTTGACATAACTTCACGATAGTACGAGTATATTCAGTGGATTAAGCAGACCCTCATTTGGTTACTTACGTTACATACTTATCACTAATATACATATGTATCAATCTGTCTTAATTTAAGTATTTACTTGTGAATATATGGATAATAAGGACGAGTCTACAATCGTTTATAAGGCACAATTGTCTGATAGAGACTCGCATCGATTAGGGAAATGCGTGGTTGTGCAAGCTCGTAAGCTTATGCTATGAATTAGCAGACAGTAGATAAAAATAAATCGATATTTCATTTATCGCGACAACATACGTTTATTTTTCCAATTATACAACGTAAAACGATTAAAATCGCGTGAATTCAGTGACGTGTGCCGGCAGGTGAATTTTCGCAATAAAATGTAAAACGCTGTGATTGCGTTTCATTGAGCAGAAACGCACTATAACGCTCTGATGCACATTTCAGTGTGTGGTTATGAACGTGGATGCAAACAGCGAGAGGCACAAAATAGGCAGCCATTTTTATTTACCACCGAGGGTACATAATTGCTTTTCATTTTCCGTTTCTTTTTTCAAGTTATAGAGGTATTGCCACTACGTTATAACGACTTCTAACCTTACTTACGTATGAATAATTATTATACAATAAGCCTGTTAGCTAGTAAAGGGTAACTGAGCGTTGGCATTATACTCGTTTTCCTTCAGTTCCAAGTTTGTAGGAACGGTTTCACGGTCAATAATTATGTTTACTTTCTTCTAATGCGACTGCCTCGTCCTGAAGTATAAATTTGCGCTTTTATTTCTATCCGATCGTGATATCTCGAGTGCGAATCATAAGTTGGACAAAGTTTTACTGGGCTTACTCTTAGGAGGTTCTTAGTAGCAGTACGAAGCTACGAAATGCCGATATAGCTGCGACAATAGGTTCATCGGCTGCCGAAATATCTATGGCTGTTATAGCCACTGCCTTCAGCTGCCTACGCAGGCAGTCTTTGTATATCTAAGTCTATCTTGTATATGTGTATGCCTATTATTAAATCCTGACTTAAACCTAACTAATATTATAAATGAGAATTTGAGTTTGATTGTTTGTTATGCTTTCACGCCTTAACTACTCGACCGATTATCATGAAACAAATAGGACATAGGGTACCTTTCATGCAGAATAAACGTACTGTTCCCGAGGGGTAGCTAGTTTAATATAACTATGACATTTCTTCACACGTAGATACGGATGGCACAATATTTTAATTGGCCACCTTATCACTATGCCGCGTCGAGTGTTGTAATTTTGGTCCTCACATAGAACAGAATTTGTGTGTTTCTGTACTTGGTGACCATTGTTTAAATCATTGTAAATTCCACCGCGATATACAAATTATTACCAAACGTTGGACATAACCTCAGAAAAAAGAAATAGGGATATGTATAATTATGATTAGCAGAACTTACCCGGTTGTTTCTGTGCCATTTTCCACCTGGACCTTTCCTGGCGCCCGGGTGGTCGCCGAGCACGGAGCAGCGGCGCGCCGCACCCCCCGCGCCCCCGCAACCGCCCCCCACCGATATCGCCGCCGCCTCCGCCCACGCCGCGCGACCAGCAGCGCACTGCAACATACATCCAACGCTTAGACAACATTGTGAGAGAAAGGAGGGAGAAGTAATAAGGAAGTCTGATCCCAACACCATGTGAGATACTAAGCCAGAGCATAGGAGAAAGAGAGACAGACAAAATTGTCATTGAGATCTATTTAGCTTATTAGGTTTGTACCCTTGACTCTAAAAGAAGAAAGCTAAATGCTATAAACGGGTTAGTAGCGAACTACTAAGACAATAGAAAATTAAAAAATATACCTAACATATTAAAATTATAGGTACTTCATACAGGTAACCAAAAGATATACAGGATTTTTATTACTCTACCATTTGACAAATCTGCTACGTCATAGCGTGCTCAAAAGATTTATAGTTACTACAAAAAACTATTTTATACCTACTGTGTCATAAGCCGCGTGTGTCAAGTCGCACCGATGACTACAGGCTACTTAATGCAATAATAGAAATCAAATTGTTACGAATTGCCTAAAAGACCCAGCATTTACCTATTAGGGAAGAAGATTTAATATCATAGACCATTAATTCAATCTACTACTGCTTCACGAATTGCCTGATACGGTGTTTATAAAGGTATGTAAATGACGATTAATGAGAGTAGGAGAATATGTGCGTCAAAACCATATGCAGGACGCTTTTGTTTTACCGTGTACAAATATAGATCATAAGCGTATGTTATAAGAGGTTACAATGTGGCTTTCTGTAATGGTAATGATGATACCACATACGAGTTCTAGTGTGTCCGTAAGAACAAGCGTCAATAGTCAATTTTTTTATTAAATCCTTGGTTTTAGAATAGTCAATATATATGGCATTTTACTAACATAACACTTGCGTCTCTATGCTTTAGTAGACCGTGATACATAGGTCAGACGTACTAATAATTTGCCTTAACTTGAAGTGCATGAGATACCTTGATGAGATTCCAACCCTAAACTTATAAATCGCTGCTCCAATTGTCATAGGGTCGACCACTTCGTTTATTTTTTTTGAATCAGTTCATTCATTTCCAACGATGAACTTTTATTCATACAACGAACAAAAACAGGCTGATGAAACATTTATGAAGTTTGTTTGCGTACCTTACAGGCTTAACCGCACGTAATTGTGCATGGCTCCCGTATATTGTTTCGTTTCAAGGTTTATATCTTCAAACGTCATACGTAAAGCCTACGTCAATACGTAGGCTTGTAATTATGTTTTTGTTTCACAAGACAATTCTTGTGAAACAAAAACATAATTACATCCGATAAAGGAACCAATAAATACATTAAAGGCCGATGTTCCCTCGGTAAAAAATTGTTGATACAAGTCACGATTTCGATAAACAGAAAATGAGGACATATAGGCCAATAGCCAGTGGATTTGAGAGCGTATTATACGGGGTATTGGGCTGCCAGCGATATTTCATGTCGTGCACACAGAGAAACACTGACTGCAATAAAAATCCTCTAAAAGTGCCCATAAACAAGTCGGTCTTACAAACAACGAAAGGAAACTAAACATCGTGGGCTATCGATATATCAAACAAGTTATTCCGACGTCCCTCGTGTCTTATTGTTCGCGGGATTTTGATTTACGGAAGTTGATTCGTTATTGACCCATTTAATGGCTATTTTACTCTTATTTTATAAGGTTAGTCCGCGCTTGCACGGTTACATCGTAACTATGCAAATCGTTCGTTTCTGGGTCAATAGAAAGCATAAATACTGAAATGATTGAATCTAATAGACTGTGCTTTACCGTGCCTACTAAAATATATACGCTTGAGCGATGGTTCAACGAGCCGCCATATTTCAAACGGTAGCATTGTGTTATGAGACGAATAGTACAATATGTAGTGCTCGTTTGCCTAGATTTGTAAAACACGTACGAAAACATTTGTGATAATAGAGTCGTGTTGGGGGAGTGACGACGAAGCTCGCTACAATATTATGGTAATTTGGACTCCTTTGCGCAAATTATTACAAGTTGATTTATGCGGACAAAAAACGTTATTACACGGTGGGCGCGCCACACGCCACCCCATCATGCGAATGTTAGCTTAAATGTTTTAAAATTATACTCTTGTTTTTTATATTTTGTTAGCAATTGCCGGCATACGACCTCTAGGGTGCCTATTATCATTTTTCCGTGAAAACCATCTATATGCAATGATTTTATCGCGTTCGTGACATAGTTCAACTAAACAAAACATAAGTACACCACGTCGGTCGGTTTGTAACATGTTTGCTACTTTCTTATGAGCTTTTGTATAATTGTGCAGTCATGAGAATTCAGTTGAGTATACATTGTGTTACTGATAAGTAGTAAAGTATACTTTAATTACGTTTCTAATTTACATCTAGCCCTAAAACGTTTAAGAAATACGATTAAAATATTATTATAATGATACATAATTAACTAAAGACAAACCCTGTATAGTATTTTGAAATAGCATTAAAATTTATCTGCATTAACATATATTTTATTTTAATTGATCTGAAATCTAGGAAATTTATTACCTTGACAGGTTATTTAAAAAAATAACAAAATGTCCCGCTTATTTTCTCTTATAAGTATGTTTTAATTAAGTATATATTTAGAAGTAAAATCTGCTAAAATTTTAGTCTTTTCTTTTCTACGTACATACTTAGTCTCGCATTCGGATTTCCAAAAGGGCAGATAGAGGTGTATAACACTACATATTTTTTGCCAAGTGATTTTTTAGGTACTACGTGATAGAGAGTGAGCCTATAGCCGTCAACCGGGCACTGGTACAGACTGCGGGCTGCTACTGTTAGTGAGAAATTATAACATTACCTTACCCAAGAATCGAACACGACATATAACAAAAAAAAAATATAAAGTAGGATAATTTAATTGTTTATTTTAATGTTTACCATGTGGATTTTTTTCTAATTAATCAAAGAGTTTTCGAAATATCAAGCTACATGAGTATGCCCGATTTATAAAATTCTGCATAAAATGTTATGTAGACATTTCAAAATACAGAACAATGAAATATATGATTCAAAGCCACGTAAATCATAACCATAGGTAACAAGAAAAACAGCAACGCCCTCATAGCATTCTTCCATCTTTACCTAAAGTGCGAATTTTCTAAAAAGCAATTAAAAGCGAAATGTTTAATACAGCCAGGTATTTGGGTCACGAGGGGGTTTATACTTTATGCTTCACCTTACCCGTTGAAATATCTGACTTTAATTGTAAAAATTACCCGTTATTTGCTTATGGTGTTAGCCGTGTTTGACACGTGGGTATTAGGCGTTTACGTGGCAAAGTGCAATATAACTAGCCTCAATCTACGTAATAGACGTTGTTTTGAAATACGTCTAAAGGAACTTTCAGAGTGTTGTAGTTCCATAAATTTTACTGTTTTCCGTACATTTAATAAGCATGCAGTAGTTTTATGTAACATAGGTACTGCATTCATGTCATTAAGCCTAATATCATTAAAAAACTTGGGCCATAAATTGAATTTTTTTATGAGAACATTAGCACTGCAGCAAATAAGTTAAAATATGTAGGACATTTTTTTAGATAGCCTTGTGTTTCTTTTATAATTTTGTATATGGAAGTAACAAGTGCCAATAAAAGATGTTACTCTTTTAAAAAAAATTAAATGCGCAGGCGCTTAATTCTTATGTTATCAATTAAATGTTGCTTTGAAATGAAGATTAAGACTGCACAGCAGTCGCATGTATAGTAAATTAAAATGAATCATCCAATGACAGCAGTTAACATGGCTTACACCGTCCTACATAGATTAATATTACCTAAGAGCCTGGCAAAGAAGGCTATTCACTCGACATAGCATTTCAGGAAAGGATTAGTACCTTCAAGGATGCAGATGCAGGGATACTCTGAGAACAAAGGGACGTCACTTTGAATTTCTGTTGATCTATGTGACGTCCGTTGTCCAATATTTATGTCGATCTTTACCTTTCAGAAACCAGAGGCAAATCTATAGAAATGGCATTCTATAACTGAACAGTAGCGTTAATTACACTACTACACATACACAACAACAACCTAACAACAATAGACTATATATGTTGTAATATAACTTACCGATATACCTACAATCCGTACTTACGTTCGTTCATATAAGCAATGTTCGTGTTTAGAAGTCTATGCTAAGCTTTAGATGTCAATACTCGCAAGCGTACAATTGCGATATTAATATTTGTTTCGAACTCGCCTACGTGTACGCGGGAGCGTCTGTTTGTTTCAACTCGTTTCGCGATTGCTCCCCAAAGGCATGCTTCCAGTTACACTCGGCTTTTACGCGAAAAACTATAAATAAAAGGCCGTGTATTTGTCGGTTATATTTTTCTTTTTGTTGCTTTGGTGGACTAGTTAGTAGTTTTAGAACGTCGATAGTGCTCGTTAGGATGTTAACAATATATTTGTGGTTAACATGTCTCTACGTATATGTCTATGTATACTCTGTTGTAGTTAATGAATAGGTACATAAGTGAGTTTAATAATATGATGATTTTTGAGATGAAAACGTCGATTATAGCCGGTTGAATATGTTGACAACGTGATTCAATATAATACTACTAAAAATTTACGTGAGGTAATTTTAGTAAATTTATCTCATAGATAAATTTACCTAACAACCATAAAGCAAATATCGTCTGAAAAAAAAAGACGGATTCTGTGACTGAAAATATGGAGACAACCATTATTTACAGTCACAAAATCTTAAACATTCCTATTTTTAAATTAATCATTATATTAGTCCCAGACGTAACAAATTTAAACATTTACTAAATCAAATTTAGACACAATCTAGTTTAATGTTTAAATTTTCGCATTGCGTAATATATTATGCTGTATACAGCATGTAACATATGTCATATTTAAATGTCACACAATATAGCCCGCGTACAATAAAACAAGTGAGAAACGGTAATGAATTGCCGTAAATCTCAGAGTTCGAAAAAAATAGTTTAAGTGGAAAATCTTTTGTCGTGATACCACGTGACCACGTCAAAGGTCAAAGGTCATAGTCATTTCGGGGGTATATCGACTACGCTGAGTCAAATGGCGTTGACCGCGATTCTCTAGCTCTTACGGTTCTTGAGTTGAAAGTTGTATAATAGACAGACGGACGGACAAATATGTAGTATAAGAGTTTTTTCGAACTCTAAAAACCGCGACCAATAAATCCGTGTACGTTATCTTGACTAAGATATAACATTTTGTACGTCACTTATCAATACTATAATCTAGTCGATACTTAAGGGACACTAACCGCAATTTGGATAGTGATGTTATGCTTTCTTTTCGATGTTTTATATAATAAATTAAACAGTTAGATATTGACAAAAAAATTATGATAATTTGTTTTAATCCGGGGATCCCTAACCATATGGGTTTATTTTCCAAATATACATTACGGTCTTAAAATATGACCGCACGTATAATTCTGTTAAACGCTGTATAATTATATACATAACTAGCTGTCCCGACAGACGTTGTCCTGTACACACGAAAAAAAAACCCAAATCTAAACCATTCTCGAATCAACTTGAACACACACAAAAAGTTTCATCAGAATCGATTCAGCCGTTGAGGAGGAGTTTAATTACAAACACATGCACAGAAGATTTATATATACATATATAAAGATATATCTAACGATATATCTTACGGGTATTAACTTGATCATGCATATTGTTTTCTGTTGTGTTTTGTTGTGTTGAAAATCGTCTCTAATAATCACAACTTTTATTCAAGAGTGGTGGTATACCTATTAAATTATCCGCGACGTGGAATCCGGTGATTAATATTACGCTTATTTGCATAGTCGGGTAAATCGCATAATGCGGATACATTGGCTAGCATAAGTAATAAGGATAATCTGAGTGGGTGACGGTATAACGATAACTAAAAATGTGAATAAAGTGAGGGTGGTGAAAGATTCTTCAGCCTCCAAAGGGAGCTATGACATCGCTGAACCAGACAGGCTAATGTAACCCAGTCGTAACGTCAAACATCTAAAGGTAAGGCCCGATATAAAGGTAAACAATATGCATGATCGCGTTATTATCCATTACAAATTATATAGGTATATCACTATCACTACATATTATAAAATAAAGTCCCCCGCCGCGTCTGTCTGTTTGTCTGTTCGCGATAAATTTAAAAACTACTAAACGGATTTTCATACGGCTTTCACTAATAGACAGAGTGATTCATGAGGACGGTTTAGGTGTATAATTTGCTAAGGTTTTGTACTACCCGTGCGAAGCCGGGTCGCTAGTTTAAGATACATAACAAAATAAATATTTTAGCCCAAAGTTATCGTAATAATAAATATTCCTCAAACGACAAGTTGTACAAGTTTTTCTTTCATTTCACTGCATGCACGGACAAAGATTTCCATATTAAAATATGTATAGCTTTAACAGACATTCGGTCAGCGAAAAAATAATGAATGCATCATAAATCTAGCGGTATACATACTTTACAAACCGAAATACAGTACAGGAACTACGTGACGGGTTGTACAAAAAGTTAAATGTTAAATGTTGTAACAACAGCAATAATTTAAGTCTTGTTAGTTAACTTAGAATTTAAATTCGGTGTGGACATACATATATCGCTATGTTTAAGTAGATCTCAGCAGTATAAAAATAAACTAAAATTGTTTATGGGCATAAATTACTTTCGTTGGTATTAAAATTGGCGCAATCTTTGGATATTCATCTATTACAATATGTACTGATTACTGATACTGATTCCCAAACTAGACCAGAAGCCTGTATCTCGGGTGACAGTGTTTAGTCGCACAAAAGGTAGACAGTACGGTTTGTACATAAGGTTCCTGTTAATACTTTACAAAAGTAAAAATACTATAATAATATGGCTGGGTCATTGTATCCTTCTTATATAAAGAAATTTATTTTAACAAGCATTTACACACGTGAATCGCTCGCTTACCGAGATAAAAAGCATTATATGACTTAATACAGGATATTGACTATCCGTATATTTAAGTTTCATCCAAGACCGATTTACAGTTAACGCGTATATAACAAACATCGTCATAGACTTTTACATTCGTAATATTAGAGTAGAATTGCCAACTTATTAAATAATCGCTAAAGATATTGCAAATTCATATTTGAGTGTGTGTGACACTCAAATATGAATTTGCTACATGCATAACATTGATAAAAGTAAGATAATTTACCTGAACCCCTGTACCATCCAAATCATTTCTATATCGCGTAAATTGTACGTACCTTACAAAAGTATGCATATATTATCTTACAGACGGAGAACATCCTCTAAAAATAAACAACAGAGATGACGAATATGCAAAATCTGAAGAATAATAGGCTTTCAAAGAACGAGAATTGCCTTTCGAGACTACTTTCGACACTTTCTCGAATTTGAGAGGTTCGTACGATGTGCTGTCCTTGGTTCTAATTATCCAGGATTGTAAGAATTGTCGTGAATGAACAGGGCTGTTATCAAAGTGAGTAGCTAACTTTTGTTTTTCTTCTTTGCCTTTTCGAGCATTTTAGAGTATATGTATGTACCTGTTTCTTTGAATCAGCGTGCTCTATATGCGACTAGTTACATTGAATTGAGGGTAGGGTGCTTATTGCCTTATAATTCTCGCCTATGCGAGAAGCCATTCTCGATAGACCTTGTTCAGCAAGACACCAGCTGATGCATCTGTTGCATTCTTACTCAAGCATATGTAGACGTGATAGGGCTTAGCCTACCATTAAGTTGAGTTTTTCATTACCTCTTGTGTAGAAATATGGTTTCCTTATCAACACTAAATATACTTACACAAAAAATATTAATTTTAGAAATTATTTAGAAGCAAGATTTATATATCCGAATGAATGTTTAAAATTGAATTATTATTAATATTACAGCGTAGCGTTTTCTTTTCTTTTTAAATGTTTTTATTTCGAGAAATAACAATAAAGTTGCAAAGCACTTATTTGGAAACATACAACAGTTAATTACAGGTCAATTTTTTTAAATTACACTTAATATGTATAAATCTGCTTGCAAATATTCGCATGCCTGTTATAGGCGAATATCGGACTCTTACTTGATATTACCATAATTATAATGTACTATATTTTTGACGAATAAATATCTTTCTTTCTTTTAGAAGGTAGCTGTATTTTAATTCATACGAAGATATTGAAATTTTTTGACATTTACAGAATCTGCACTTATTAAGAAAAATAGCTATAAAATATAAGGCTGAGTTTATGCCACTTACATATATAGTCTCATGTCCTACATCCCCATTATTTCGCCAGGTTTGTCTTTTGGTCCCACATAATAGGGACCCTCTTACTGCCTATTGGTTACATTTTCAGCACTGTGACTAACAATTCCTTGATAGCAAAAACCCAACGACACTATGACCGACTCGGAAATTAAACCCGAAATCTTAACCCAGCAGTCACATTCATTACTGCTGCGCCACTAGGGCAGTTTCATTTACTTTTAATTTAATAAAAATAATTTTATTTGAATGTAAAGTTTTTAGTGAAATAATTTGCATGCCTTTGCACTAGCATGTTTCGTGCTCCCGTCTACACAGTGGCTGACGCGATTATCGCTACGGCACTCAGTTTCAGTCACGGTACATATTTTTTACTAGATTAGCCACCATGTAAATGAAATATGCTATGAGCTTACAACGAAATTCAGTGCTTGGATATGCTTGTTAATCTGCCTTGGTGGCTCAGTGTTAGCGAATGCGACTGCTGTGTGCGAGGTCTCTAGTTCGATTACCAGGTCAAAGCGTTTGTGTCAAAAACTTCTTAGTACTACAGATTTTGAAACTACTCGGAAGACGACAAAAGGCTCGCACCTTATTGACCTCGCACAACCTCAATTTAATAAACAACGTAGTAACGTTGCTTATAAAATCAAAATGTGATGAAAGTGAATGAATCCAGAGAAGTGTGGCAGGATCGTAGCAAATGGAAATCCGTAGTCTCTGCCTACCCCTATGGGAAACAGGCGTAAATATATGTATGTATGTAGCTCGGCACGAATGAGTATTAAACACATACATATCTAGTTGGGTTCCCTACATAATTTAACATGGCATACTTTTTCCTAATAATAGTTACGCACAATATTAATTTGGCATACCTATTTAGACACAATTTTTTTAAGCATAATAATTGTTAAGCATAATATTCTAAAGCATAAATTTGAAGTTTTGTGAATTTTGTATTTGCATTTAATAAAATACTTTTCGTATATATAATAATCATGTTGGCGGCTTATGGGTGGCCAAAGGGCCACTCCCGCCGCACCCTAACCTATTGTTACACTATGGTACCCAAGTTATATATGCCTTATAACTTTATGCCAATCGAAATTAGGGCAAAAAGTATTAGCGTAAATGATATTTATGCCTACTGAAATAGTATGCCAAAAAACAATTATGTCAAAGTATTATTATGACAAAAAATATGCCTAACCCGTTATGCCAAATTAAATTAGAACAAAAAGAATAAGACGAAACAAAGGGTTCCCATCTGCTTGTCCATCCGAGGATATATGCGTTAGGTTAACCCCCGGAACCTTACTGGCTAATAAGCGACGAGTCAAATCAAACTAATGTTAAAGTGATTTGAATAGCTGTTGCTAATTTAGTCAGCCAATCACAGTTGATGTGTTGGCCAGTGCAACCTGGCCGACACATAAAGCCTTTTAAAAATATATGTCAAGTAAATATAAAGTATAAAAGTGATTATCTATACTATCCTATAGCTTTTTAAGGGGTAAAAAATACTTTAAAGTATGCTACTACTGCTCACGAAGCGTGTCATCTCGAGACAAGTTCAGCCAAATCATCTCTTTAGTCAAGTGCGGATTGGCAGACTTAACACGTCTTTGAGAACATATTGGAGAACGGCCAAGCTTGCATTTTTGCACGATGTTGTTCTTTGCTGATCATTCACTTTTTATATATGGAACAAACGTAATTTTTTTAGATTCAAGGGTTAGAATTCTATCTCCTTGTGTCCGTTGTTTGAATGTTTGTAAAGTCCACCACGACACAGGAATAATCGAAAGTTGTCTTATTAAATTAAAAATTAAAGAATAATAAATTAGACCCACCAACAATCTTTACTGGGCTCTAGGTGTTTCCTATTACGGGAATATGTTACAAAATATCTTTATAAAATTATGTCTATTAAGCAAATAGAGCAATAGTATTCACTTTTGAGACAAATATAATAATAATAAATGTAGTAAAATAGTCTGAGAAAACTAAAAACTTTAGGTTTACTTACATTGCAAACACTTACATTTTCATTTGACCTTACTAGTTACTAAATAGTAGAAATAACTTCCATTAAAACATCGTTAGCGATGCCCAAAACTACTCAACGTATTGATTCGTAAACTCTGCGTAGCACACCGTAGAACATTTCCAACATAAATATTTGCTACGCTTTTCGCTACGATTACAGTCGTAGCAAGTCACCGCTACAGCTTGCTTCCTCTAGGGGTGCTCTAGGTGAAAGTCGGGTCAAAGGCAGGAAGAGGAAACGGTAGTAACTACGGACTGTTAAAGAAAAACTCGATTCACGTTTAAATAGCGTGGAGTTTACTGTCGTGCTACGGAAAATAAACATTCAAAGAACTTTCAAAGATATGGAAGCCATGTTATATTCAGTAGATTCATGTTATTGGAATTTGAATGTTTTATTTATGTATGCTACGTTTATAAAGTTTAGTAGAAACAAAAGGGATCATCGCTTGCACTTTCAAATAAAATTTTCAAAGAAAAGGTAGAACCACAAATCAATATTCAATAATGAGTTTCATTAAATAACATTAAACAAAAATGTGTCTAGACACGTACGCGGTGCTTCAAACAAATAGAATACCATTAATTTTACTGTCAATATAACGACTGTAAATATTTATTGCGAGCACGATTCTTATTTACTTATCAATAGTGCTAGTTATCAATTTGAATAAAATAGTACTTATGGTCCTTGACCATATAGTCGGTTATCGAGTTGTATCCAATTATGCGGATCACAAGACAAAATTTTGTAAATTAGCAGCACTTATTGCTTCCTAATCTAGGTAGGCTTATTATTATTCACGTTTTCGTTATAAAGCAGTATGGAACCCTTAGGACATGACTCATACCCCGTACATATTTTTAATAGCATGATACAATTTAGTGAGGTAGGAACGTCCTGTAATTAAAAGTTGTAATGCGAACCCCAAATCATTGACACGGAAGGCAGTATGCTAATAAACCTGCCTACAAATGGCTTCACGTAAAAAATTCACGATTCGAAAATTAAGTTCGGAACTTTCATTATGCATATTCTAAGTTGCACAAAGTAGACGGTAAGTGGGTAAAACTGCTTCCTTCCTTTGTGGCGTAGCCGCTGGTGTGGCTATCAAAACCTTGGTTTCGGATTCGTCTCTTGGTTCGGAAATGTATTATTAATTTTCAGTAACTTTGCAGTAAATTATTTAAGTTCAGTAAATTACGTACACAGCAATTGTTGAATAAATTGCATTGAACTACAAAATATATGAGAGATGAACGTTGAAATATCTAGAAAATAATATTCTATAATTACATAGATATGTTAAACAAAATACTGCTCTATTCAACAAAATTTTAATCCTGTTTTGTATTTTCATAGTTTTTGTAATATTTGCCACTTCTTTTAAAAGTAAAGCACTTATTCATATAATAATATATTATAATAAATAGGTAGGTTGTGGATATTTTCGGACGTGGCGCGTCCATGTTAAGTAGTACTTCGCTAGGTATTTTTCTACGGTAAAGGGTACGGTACGGTTTTGAGTCGCTGACATTTAGACGTCGCCGGCCTAAAGCACGGTAACGCTTTGCAAATTGTTTCGGACCCACTGGGATCGATACAGTCGTAAAGCCACGAGAGCTTACACATTTTATGATAATGTTAGTGTTTCTTTGGGCACGGATTTATGTTAGTTTTGTATTCGTCTTCTCAATATACCTGCTAGAGGCTTATGCTAACAATACGGTATTTATTTATCAATCATAGATAAATGAGCTTGTTTGTATGCTTTTTCGTATCATAAATGAATAACAAAATCAGTTGATTCTTTTTAGAAATGATAGCTCGTAGCTCGTGAAAACATTTATTGAAATTAAGTTATTATAGACTTAAACAAATGGACAAAGACAGGAAGACTCTATCACGAAATTCTTATGAGTAGGATGAATCTAGAACTAGATACGAATTGCTTCTAAGAATTGCGTTTTGTTTATGTATGACAATGAAGTCACATCTGTCTTACAGTTTAAGAACACACGAGTACATATCTTTGGCGCCGTGATCATAAGTTCGTTTTCTATCGTTCTGTTTAGAAATACGCAGTAGAAATACGGACTTAAAGATGACCCCGAATACGGTAATACGTTCGCCCTCTTCTATGTAAAACCTAATATCTGGTGAAATATACATATGTGTAATATGCTACCCGTTCAGCAATGTACAGGCGTAAGGGTTTATGTACTATTTAAGTTTAAGTGATTTTTGTACGCTTTATTCACACGGAGACGCGTACCGGGATAAACAATGTTTATCTATATATAAGTATTATTGTCAGCCAGTTGCTAAGAGACAGATCGACACAATTTATTAACAGATGTTCAAACACATCTCAGCTGCTGCGATAGGCTGATTGATTTTTCATAAATTCAATTTAAAATTATTTATTTGCAAACCAAGTGTACATGGATAGGTCTTACATATTTTATAGCAGTTGCTTAAAACTTAGCGGGTTTTTACAGCCATAGCAAATTAGAGGCCATATAGCTAGTTCACAAAAAACAGAAAGCATTCTAAACAAACCCATATAAACTAATAAAGCATGTTTGTATTCTTGTAGGCCGCCGTATTAGCTTATTTTTAGTCGTAACAAATAGATACCTACGTTACGTTACGTTATTTTACGTGAAACAACACTTTATTATTTATAGTATATAGGTATATTTGGTTTTATAAACAAGTAATTATGGCGTGTAAATTATGTTTACTATTTTTATATTTATTATTTATTTATTATTAATTAATTAAGCAATCAACATCCAATCAAATCACTTGATATGAATCTAATCTTACAGAATTCTTGGCCAACATGTTATTGAATGATAATTATGATAATGTTTTGGTGTAAAATAACCTCTGTAAGACAGCGCTAGTGAATGCAACTCCTGTGCATAAGGCCTCAGGTGTAATTTCTGGTTCGGGCGAAATATAATTGGGTTTTCAGTTATGATATCTCACTACGAGTACAGAGTCTAGAACTGTGCCTGATAAACGGATCTCGCTCCCCATTATATAGAACTTAAAACCAAAGCTAACGAAATATGGTTATAATACGCATCTGTAGACATATCTGTGAAACTACGTATACACGTATAAAATAATACTAAACATACATGTAAAACACAACATAGTGTTGTATTGATAAATATTGAAAAAGATTATTGGCAATCTATCACTAACAAGTGCAGTTGACAGTTAACAGAACATGCCATTAAAAACCGTTCAATCACTTAATCAAAGAGCGTTAATAACTATGTAAACGTATCAATGAGAATCATTGACGGCCGTTAAATTACCAATTAATGTATGGACTGCATAGAGTGCATATATTTCGGGAAATATCCAACAGCTAATTGTTAATTTAAGCATTTGAATGTATGTGCATTTGGAATTTGGAAATCCGCATTTACAAACATAGTGATGCAACTTTTATGTCATTTCTTGTATAGATGCAAAATGAAAGGGCTTTTTACCATGGCATACTGTTGGTATCCAAAAATGAATTCATATAAAAAATTATACACAATTCACACTATATCACAAATGGCCGAAGCGGATCTGAGTGCCCTTGCGCCCCTGGTTTATATTTTATAAGTCTCCCTCGATACAATAATTTTGTATGCGGTAGTAAGAGTTGTCTTTTTATTTATAGAGAATGGCAATAGAAAATAGAATGTGTTACATTGTGCAGAAATATATTCGAATATGCGAATGCATTACGCGCATAATTGGACCTAGTACTCGATGACACCGTGCTTATCAATGCTACAAACAATCCTATTAACATCGCCAGTATGCATTAATGGAATCCCAGTAACGACTGAAGGGATTTGAACGAAACGTCTCGACAAACTACACTATGCATGAGTGGGACCGTAATAGAATTTGACGTGGCCCTAGCTACCTGAGAGGATTTTGTAGTACACATTTGTAACATTTACTGAGCTTTATTCGGAATTAGTTATTGCCTAAAGCTTTGTTCACGGCGGTGGTGACGTAGGAAAATATGCCAAGTTAATTTTATTTTAAATTACGCCGTTAATAAAGTCATGTCTTTAATTATTATTTTCAACGTAGAGATTTTTTTATATTGAAATCAGAACAGATGACAATAAAATACAGTAATTAAAATTAAATATGTCTCAATGCTGGGATCAAGCCTTTGCTGGTGATTGTGGTGTCAAGTGTGAAAATGGTTAGGTCATAGTTCACTACGTTGGCCCAGTATGGGTTAGCAGACTTCACATATCGTCAAAAACGAAAAATGCTATGCCATGTACTATATTACATACCTTTACTATGTGAATGCTTATCAGTTGTTAAATGTTCTGCAATGTAATAACTATGACGGCAATAATATCATCTTCCATTACGCAGCCTAAAACATAGTTGGCTAAATATGGGTGCAATACAGCTCTGCCTACTCATCAGGGAAAATAGGCGTGAGATTATATATATATATTTTATATCTTAATACATAGCCAACTTTCCAGCATTGGCATTTAAAACATAGATCCTGTGCCGTGTACTTTCGCTGCAGTACAATAAAGTCATAACAATAAAAAACAAAGTATACAACCTTCGTGTTATCTTGTGCTAGTTGCTTTTAAGATAACAGCGATAGCATTGCCATCTTTGCATATTTACTATTTAACATAAAACTATGGGCAACATGCACATCGAGTCGCAGTACTAGACAATAATTCAAAACAGTCGAATCATTCGAAGTTAGAAAATCGTTTGGTTATGAAGGTTTAATGTATGCAAACGAATGGATCGCTCGACCGACCTGACTCTTCAGGCCACTGGTATTTATTATGTGCATTGCGAGGACAGCACTGCTTTGATCTCACATCGCTACATCTACCTACGTATATATAACTCAAACGTGCAGCTTTTAACTATGATACAACTTGAGTACATGGGCCTTTTGAAGTTCGTGTACGCGAATACCATGTTATAATGGTCTTCTTTTACTGCCTTTTGTCTTGCAGTAAAAGTTTGCGCTTGGATAGCGTAAGTTGAAATTTATGTTTACGTGCGATCGTGATGACTTGCATTCAATTTTCGGATCGGGCAAGCCCTTACTAGGTGTTTATATTAAGAAATTGTCACTAGCTGAATGGAGTCTGGCAATAATAATAATAATAATATTCTACCACATACACACAACACCATCTAGCCCAAACTAAGCAGAACTTGTACTATGGGTACTAGACGATGGATAAACATACATATACACTTTTTTTTTGTAAATACATGCATATTATACATAGAAACACCCAGACCAAGACAAACATCCATGTTTATGCACACAAATGTTAGACTTGTGCGGGAATCGAACCCGCGACCTCAGGCGTTGCAGTCGGTTACACTAACCACTACGCCATCGAGGCCGTACAGTGTTTCCAATATTTAATACTTAACTCATATTTTTATATTATTTTATTTAACTCATTATAACTCGTGATGTCACGATTATTTACGCCTATTAATTCTATAATTATGGCAGAAAATAATAGTGACTGACTAAAACATATATCTATCAAAAAACGAAATTATCTATTTTATGAGTTATTACTTTTACTTCTTTATGTTAATCTGCTCTTTTAAAACACAGCATATAAATTAACCCAGGTAAAATTTATCTTCATTATGATTTTTGTTTTAAAATACGAAACAAAGGAACCACAGACATTTATTTGGTCATAGTAAACCGTTTCTGTCAACTGGCATTTAATCATTTGCACGCAAAGCTTGGTTCAGTTTGAGTTACAATTAGTTATTTCTTTATAATGATGAAATGAATGAGTTACTTGTCAAATGTCTTCTTTATGCCGATGACCAAGTAATACTTGCGTCATCAGCAGAAGAGTTGCAGGCGATGGTAACTATTATGCATGGTGCTTTTGAGAGTAAAGGAATGAAAATAAATGTAAGCAAGACGAAAGTAATGGTATTTGAAAAGGAAGAGTGCGTGACGATGTGTAATATATTATGATTGATGGAGAAAAAGCGGAGCAAGTGCAAGAGTTTGTATATTTGGGTACTTTGTTTACAAGGGATGGTAAACACGAGGGAGATATTGAAAGGAGAACGATTGCGGGAAACAAAGTGAATGGAGCTCTACGCGCTTTTATGAACAGTCGAAATGTTTCCGAAAAGGCACGTTTGGCTGTTCATAGAGGACTATTAGTGCCCACACTTATGTATGGAAGTGAAAGTTGGGTATGGCAAAAGAAGCATGAGAGCAGAATAAATGCTGTAGAAATGAGAACGCTGAGAAATATATGTGGTGTGACTCTGAAAGATAGAATAAGGAATAGTGTGATTAGAGAGAGATGCGGCATGAAAGTGGATATAGTGACAAGAATAGAAAAGGGTATGTTAGGCTGGTTTGGGAATGTACAAAGAATGGACGAGGAAAGACTGACTAAGAAAGTATATGGCTAGTGTGAATGGAACAGTCGCAAGAGGAAGACCTAGGCGAACGTTTCTTGATCAGATCGGAGGCGTTCTGGACAAAGGCCAGGTTAAGAGCAACTTGAACCGACGGGCGTGTAAGAGGAATGTGATGAAAGTGAATGAAGCCAGAGAAGTGTGTCAGGATCGTAGCAAATGGAAATCCGTAGTCTCTGCCTACCCCTCTGGGAAATAGGCGTGAATCTATACTATACTTCTTTATAAATATAATATTCGTAATTTATATAATTATACAGAGATATTCGATTCCCACGTCGGACTTTAATTATTGGGCTTTTCTGTTCAACACGAAGTTTGACAATTCACTTATGACGTGGTATATTTAACTTTTTGAGATGCAGCGGCCCACTATCGGTGAGAGATAATTAAAAAACTATAAGTTTAACATTCTAGCAATATAAAAAGTGGCAGTAGCCTAATGGATAAGGCATTGACAAGGCAAGACACCAATACTGGTGTCCTGAAACACAGGTTCCGAGCCTAGCTTAGGCACCAGTCTCCTACAATATATATACTTGATTTATTATGTCACCTAGTTAATACCGAGGTTTTAAAACATCTATGTATTGTTGTGAGAAAATAAATAAATTATTATTGGATTTGCGACCGACGGGTTGTGGATCCTACCTATTTATATCCTATATATATAAAGACTGACTAAGAAAGTTTATAGGGCTAGTGTGAATGGAACAGTCGCAAGAGGAAGACCTAGGCGAACGTTTCTTGATCAGATCGGAGGCGTTCTGGACAAAGGCCAGGTTAAGAGCACCTTGAACCGACGGGCGTTTATGAGGAATGTGATGAAAGTGAATGAAGCCAGAGAAGTGTGTCAGGATCGTAGCAAATGGAGTCTCTGCCTCTTGCCTACCCCTCTGGGAAACAGGCGTGAATCTATATATGTATGTATATATAGATATACCTACGTGGATCCACTCGTAACACGAACATGCTAAGTTAGCTGGAGGGATTAACAAAATTACTAGCAATTTCAACGATAGTAATAATTAGTTTTAAAAACGAAATGAAATGATAATAATAATATTCTATCACATACACACAACACCATCTAGCCCAAACTAAGCAGAGTTTGTGCTATGGGTACTAGACAATGGATAAACATACATATATACATTTTTTTGTAAATATATACATATCATACATAGAAACACCCAGACGAAGACAAACATTCATGTTCATGCACACAAATGTTTGACTTGTGCGGTAATCGAACACGCGACCTCAGGCGTGGCACACGCGTTACCCTAACCACTACGCCATCGAGGTCGTCGAAATGAACGAATTGACAAATTAAAACATAGTTGAAAGTTTTACCGATGCTACCATCAAACATTTTAGGTATATCTCCATCCGCATTTTATTAAAATGGCCTTTCCACCCACTGGGCAAAAGTATTGCTACATGAAAATCACATGAACTTCAAGGTAGGATAAATTCAAACATTATACTAACATATCTCTGAACAGGAGCGAGTCTAATTATCGTGTAATGGCATCCCTGGTATCTTGTATGTCACGCCTACGATATTAGCCCGGCGCGTTACCTTGCCGGTGGCTTACTACCTTCAATATACATATTAAATAGACACTGATTATCTACATTCGCATATCTTTATGAACTTCCTCATCGTCTCATCGTTTTATATTTTTGTGCCTAATATATTTTGGCGATCTTTGTCTCCTTCTAGCATGGTTGTAAAAGTATACTTGTTGAATTCAATTAGAATACAATCGCATGATTTGATTATTAAACTATGTAGTATATACGGATATATGTGGGTACTTTAAAATAACTACTCTTCAAGGCGTGGAGACGACCACATTCTTTATCTCCACGTGACTTAAAAGCAACCGAAAGAATTAAATATATAAAAAAAATATAGTTTGATAATTATTAAAAAGAAAGTGACTTTTAAATAAACAGCACTTAAATTCGTACCTATAAAATAGTTATTAATTTAATCTACTATTTCTTAGAAATAAATTTTAGAAATTCTTGTCATATTGCACTGAATAACATATATTTTTTTACTATTAGGCGCCTAATCGTGAGAAAATATTATGATTTCATTATGTTTAGATGGTTTATCTTCATATACGTCAAGTTATCATAAAGTAAATAAATAATAAAATGGTAAACAAAAAATATATAACATCTATCTTTTCTCATCACAGAATAATCACAAAGTAACTTTACATTCCTAAATTGACTTAAATAATCTATTATTTATAAATAATGTGTCATTATAAATAATTTATTATTTAAGTCAATTTAGTAATGTAAAATGTTTTTATCCTGTATGAAACAATAACTACTAAACATGAGGTTTTATCATTTATGTATTCGTTAATGGAATAATAAACCTTTTCTATTAGCTGACCTTTAACCAAACTTTTAAATTTACGTAGCGGTAAATTTATCATATCCGTGGATAGTTTAATATATCAAATCAATTGTATACTTTAAGTAAACAATCATATGGATCTACTTAGTAATGCTTACTTATTCTGAAAAATACAGTTACATTTTGCTCAACATAGGAATCGATGCTAAGATTCGGTAGCGGTAAGCGGTGTCGCGACATAAAAGCAAACTTATACCATGAAAGAACGAGGTGGCAGATTCTTATTTATTTTACTTACTTTGATTTATTTGTGGGATATTAAGGAGTATTATATTTATAATAATCACCAATTTGGTGGCGTAGCAATAGTGAACGCGACTGTCGTGTTTAAAGACATGTCAATTACTATAACAGGTTCGCATTGTATTACGTCGGCCATAAAAACATAGATGACGAATATTGGGTGTAATACAATGCGCGTGCAGCATAGCTAACCCTGTTTTTAAAGAGTCGAAATGTGTGTGATTATGATGTAAGAGTCCATAGACCTCGGTACCCACTTACTACCAGTGGGACCGCATAAGTATGCAGCGCTCAAGTGAGTGCCAGGTTAATTTACTCACACCGTTAGTAAATATAGCTTTTTCAGTGTAATCATAAATATGTATATATTTGCAAATTTTTCTACTGCAATAATCTGGGCAATTTTAACAACATAAAACTATTCAACATTGCCGCTATTAACACAAATTAATTAACTATTCTATTTATGTCGGGCTTTGCACGAATTGTGGTTGTAATACTGTACATCCACAATGGCCAGCAATGGTTTACGCCTATGTCTCATACTTAAAAGTAAAGACTGAACTGCCAAAAGCAGCTAGCAGCTTTTACTTATTACACTGGGAATCCAGCGATATCTATATATCTCTGCCTACTTCTTATAGGATATGGGCATGTGATCACGTATTAATGTACAAAAAGGGATTTGACGAACATTAGCAACTAGCAGCCTTTGTCCATTACGCTGGAAATACAGCGAAATCTATAGGTACACCTCTAATATTTCTTAAAGAATATGAGCGTGAGATTATGTATGTATGTACTAAAAGGGATTTGATGACGGTTATCAACCAGAAGGCCTTTGTCCATTACGCAGGAAAACAGCAATACCTATTAGGCGTAAGATTATGTATGTATGTACAAAAAGATATTTAACGAACATTAACAACCAGCAGCCTTTTTCCATTACACTGGAAATGCAGCAACCGCTAGGCATTCATATAATACAGTACCGTTCACCAATACTATAGAAAAGCAAACAAGTAAGCTTGACTTCATCACAAAATTTGCATCAACACGGCTTTGGCGTGCGTAATTTGATTGGTACCAGCTCTTCACGATGTTACAGCAATCGTATTGAGTGCTTTAACACGTATAATGATAAAGTGTTGATGTTATGGGTTCGTAAATGACATAATATTACCGTCATGGTTTTGTCGGTTGATGTTCTCAGTAATCAATAGCTTGTGAGTATTGATCTTATATGGAAGTCTAAAGCTATGACAAATGGGTATAAACGCTTTAGTTTTCGTACTTAGGATTATTTAGCCATAAAAACAAGTTACTGTGTTTGTGAATACGATTGCTGTGAATAAGGTTTCTGAAACGATTCTCTGGTGAGGCACAGAGATTTTGAAATTTTTTTAGTACATTTGAGTGGCAGCTCTGAGAGTAGAATTGTGTCCGATACTTAGTAGGCTCTCGTCCTGTTATTTGGGACCTACAACCATAGCTGACAACATGTAAAAATAATACACTTCTGCGTATCCGTGTGAGGATATCGGCATGATACCACGCATGTGAAAATATGAAATGCTAGTTACACAAATACTTTAAACTAGACTCTGCACGTGGCTTCGTTCACGTAAATGTAGGTTAAGTTAGGTAAGTAACATAACTTTTTCCTGGATGAAAGGTACCCTATGTCATTTTCTGCTCCCCTGACAACGTATATGCGAAACATGATGATCGGTCGAGTAGCTAAGGCGTGACAGCGTAACAAACAAAACGAAGTCACGTTCGCATTTATAATATTAATTCAGATTCGGATACCTTATTGCCTCCTATCCTGTATACTTCGAGACAAGATGCAAAGTGTTATTCTGCTTAGATCAAAATTTAAACAGAATAGCACTTTGATTCCTCCAGGAACCAAACCTGTCACTTCAGCAACAACCACAAGCGCAAACTAATAGCATTGAACTAACGAGGAAGTTAAAATATACAATGTACATACCTCTCAGAAAGTACATAATAAATTAACACCGCTTGTTAGTTCACAGTTCACGATAACACCAACCAGGGGAAAATTTACAACTTAAATTACGTCTATTTTGTACCTCAGCTTAAAATGTAAGTAATACAAACTAGTGGGGGTCACTTAGGTGCCTATTAACTATTAAGTTCGTAGAATCGCTATTGATTTAAAGTCAACAGGTGAGACCACGGTATCTTTGACTAGCCTTGATATGACTGTCTGTTTGGATTTTTCTATTTTTTGAAGGTTAACATTGACAAAGTTTAAATCAATACAATGTGTTGATCCACATTCTGGCCATGTTTTGATACTGTTCAATTTTTATACTTTAACCAGCGACCCGCCCCGGCTTCGCACGGACAGAACAAAACCTTAAGAAATTATACTCTCAAACCTTCCTCATGAACCACTCAGTCTATTGGTGAAACCGCATGAAAATCCGTCTAGCTGTTTTCGAGTTTATTGCAAACAGATAGATATTTATAATAATTATGTAGTGATTATAGTTTAATTATTATAACGACTAGAAACCTTGAAAAATTATAATCACTCCGGTTTACCTACTGTTGTTTTCAAATGTCTAAATAATAACTAATCAAGTAAATAAATATAACATACACACATGTCTAAGCCTGCCCATGTCTATTTTATAAAATATATAAAAATTAGTTTAGCTGTGGAGGATAAAACAGGGGAAGACGAGATGATGATTTAAGAGACATAATTAGTCCAAGCTGTAGATAAATCTATTGCACATTGTTATACCTTTTCTTGAAATATTTCGATGCCCGCATTTCCTCTTAAAGATTCCTTGCATACAAGTTGTATCTTCTGTATATATCTTGTATATTTTTCGTAATCAATTAAATCAAATAAAAATATTCAATTAACTCATTTTTACATTAATTAGCACGAAATGTCGTACAGATTTGGTGTTACAAAAAAGGTTAATTCGCACAATTCATCAGTTTTGGCATAGAAATCAGAAAGCAGAACAAAGTGTTTTCAACATACAGAATAAGCAGAATAATCACGTCTGTAAATATGGTGATAATGCAGATAAACATCTTGAATAAACATCTGTGACAATATATGTATATGAGATGTTAAACCTTAAAATATTTCAATGACTGCCCACGGCGCGGCAGTCAGTTGATTCGGTACTTTCGGGACTTTCCAACAGCTGAATATAAAAATATCTAACTATAAGCTATCGCCTTAACTGCATAAAAAGCGCAGAAAATGTTTTGCAAGTGATTTATAATATTTAGTTTTTAAGGATTTGTGCCGATATAGTAAAACGAAATTTTACTGTTTATAGTGCAACTTGATCTGTTTCTCTGTCTGTATCAGCTGCATATATCAATACTATCAACTTGCGATTTATTATTATAAATTAGCTTTTAGCTATTGCTAACAATGTTTACCTTATTTAAAAAGAAAGAAAATATTAGGTATAAATTATTTTTATTCTTATTGTAAATGACATCCTCTTTCGCCTCCTAAACGTGGTTTAATATTTTTAAGTAGGTAAAATGGGGTAACTGGGTCAAATGGGGTGTCATACGAAAGAGCTTTATTTACATATTCTATAATTTATTTCTTTTTATGACGCTTAGTTTGTGATTAATATGAAATAGATGTTTATTTAAAGATAGCGGTCAAAGATAAATAATAACTCTAGTAAGTATTTTAAATGATCAGGTATATTAAATTATCTCTATATTTAGATGTGCGGTCTAATTCAAGTAGATAATATACAGAACATTGCGCTCTGCACTATACACCTACTATTACGGATCCTAACTAATATCATAAATGCGAATATGAGTTAGTTGTTACGCTTCCACGCCGTCTCAGCCCTATCATAATGAAATGTCGCACACACGTTGTCAGGGAAACTAGGAAGGACATAGGGTACCATACATCCAGAAAAAAGTACTGTTACTAATCTAACCTAGCTTAAATTTACGCAAGTGAAGCCGCGGGCAAAACCTAGCTAATATCTTATCTTATCTTATTTCGGGGGCCAATCAGTGTAGACCGGTGACACTTCGACGCAGTGGGATCTTTTGTGTCGGCCCCGAGATCTATCCCTGAGCTATCTCCCTATTAATGTACCGCATCAGTCGCAGCGTACACTTCAGAGGGAGAAGCCTGAAGTCTTCAAGGTTCGGATATGCCAATCCCATCAGACCCATCCTTAGTCCAGCCAACGCGTCACATTCACACAGTAGGTGTGATATGGACTCGTCCTGTTTACCACAGGCTCTGCAAATCAAGTCTAGTTAATAAATAAATAGATTTTGATTCCTTCCTTCGAAAAATTTGTATTCTCAAAGCGTATGCCCAAGCCACACTTTGATAGATCTTAGTAGTCGCTTCAGTTCGCTTCTTTCGATTCTAGCTCGCGATAACCGAACGACTACCTACCTAAGTATAGCTCAGTCTTTTGATAATTAAACGTGTTAATATACGCTGTCTGAAATTCTCCTAATACTTTGGTCTAAATGATGAATCCGTTTATACGCCTGAATTTCGAATGTGTGTGCATGTGTGTGTATAATGAGACTGCACAGCTCTACACAGCCTGTTCATTATCCAACGACACCTCATCTTGTATGGGACGGGGTTAATTGCAATTTCATTGAGTTAGGGTTTGCGCAAAAAGTTCGCATGTTACATGTTTCAACCCAATTCTATTTTATTTCGGTTTAATGTACCCTCCATTTTTCAAGTCAACAAAAAATTCGTGCGTTTTTTATTTGTTTAGAAATTTTGAACTCGACGTGTAACTTGATGGCATAATGAAAAGTTTTTAAATTTGTGTATAGTTTATTTTTATGGTTAGATTAATTTAATTTTTGTTTATCCTAACTAATATTATAATGCGAATGTGAGTTTGTTACGCTTTCACATCTTTACTATTTGATGGACCATCATGAAATTTCGCATACGAGGGTAGAAAATGGTTGTAGAAAATTGACATAACCTACATTTCCGCAAGAAAAACCGCAAGCAAAATCTAGTATTATTATACACCTGGAAAGATTGTTTGTTTGTTCAGCAGCTCCTTAGATTAGGGGAAGGATAAGGCTGTCTAAAACCAACTAGGGGCGGAGCGGTTGAAACCGCGGGGAACACATTGCATTAGATGAAGATATCTATTAGCCGTTACCGGCAACTTCCTTCGCGTCTATTTAGTAATAATTTATGTCCTGTCTGTGTAAAATTGATCACAGTGCTTTCTAAACATCACCTAACATAATCCCTTAACTTGTGTGCAACTATATTTGACAGAAGATAAGGTATCATTAATTTTACACATTACTAGTATTTTTCTTATACCCTCCTGCTTAGCTAGAAGGCTTATACTGGATAGTAGATTTTGCGTACAATAAACGCAATTTGAACTCACGACCTCATCGCAAATTCAAAACCTCATGCAATGAGCCGTTAATCGAACGGTAACACAAGAATATAACCATTGTCTAGTAAATCTTTTTTTTTTAACAGTATATACCTATATATAAAATAAAATCAAACAAATTATCTCACTATCAAATAAATAGAAAAAAAAACACTAAGTTTAAATTCTCATTATGTATAAATTAATCTGAAGTTACAGTAATATTTGTTTTATCTTCATTCTTTTATTAAAAAAGGACAATTTCCGCATTAGGAATAATTCGTACTTTACAAACATTCAAACAACGGACACAAAGGACACGCAGGCTCGGAATAACCATATGTGGATCACACAAATTTCTGTCCCGTGTGGGATTCGAACCCACAACACTCGGCGCAGGCGCAGTGGCAGTAGCGAGGCGATCACTTAAACCACTACGCCATCCATGCAGTCAATGTATATATATCGCATTCTTAATAAAACAGCGACTTAACTCGAAATTTGAAAGTAAGGCAATTTGAAATCTAATTGTATATGTTAAATTCTAATATTATATTTGTGTTAAATCTTTGCAATAGAGTTCAAATTTGTTTAATCCAAAATATTGAGATAAGTCTCTGTTTTATTAAGGGTGCGATATATATACATATATATATATATGTATATATATGTATATATGTATATACATATATTTTAGAATTTATAGTACCTGTCATGAATAATTTCGAAGCTAAGCAAGAAACGCTACCATATAAGCTCAATGCTATATTCAATTTATAAATCTAGTTTAACTCGGCATAAGTTTTCGTTGCATCTCTAGTAGCACAGACAGTACTGGTGAAAGAATTTCACAAAATGAAAAGCAACAACTTTGTGAACACATTTCCATAATGTAAGTCAACGCCTCAGATATCGGTGAGCCTCAGGTACTCTTTAGAATATAGAGCACAGTATGAACTCTTTAAATTCGGATTACTTTAAAATGTAGAATATATGAAAGCATGTCTAACAACTAGCTATCCTTCGATAACAGTAGGATTATTATTTTGGATGAATACTGTACCCAGCAGCGATAGTTCAGTGGGGAGACCAACAGATTGCAATTCAGAGGGTCTCTGGTTCGAATCCACGTCGCACACCTCAGACTTTCGGAAGTTATATGACTTTTCGAAATTATGTGCGTATTGATTGACAATTATCGCCTGCTCCGTGCCTCGGAGAGCACGTTAAGCCGTCGGTCCCGGCTGCAATGAACATCTATGGCAGTCGTTATTGGAAAAGTCAGTACCCTATTACATCCTGACACTACTCTAGCCTTAGGGTATCGTTAGCCTTCGGGTTGCGGAGGTCAGGTGGCAGCCGCTCCGTGTAAAAACTGATATCCGGTCAAATCCGGTTAGACTTGAAAAGCCGACCCCAAGTGACTTGGGAGTAATAAAGGCTAGGGAGAAGAAGACTGTACCTCTGACAACTTGTGTGTGAAATGTCATGATAATCGGTCGAGTAGTTAAGGCGTCATATGTGTAGCTTAATAAACAAACAAACTCACATTCGCATTTATAATATTAAGGATAAGTTAGGACTGTTTATGATTTTATCGGTAAGTATCCAATGATAACAATTATTCACTTAGAAAAGTCATTGTATGTATATTGTACTAATATATTTTTACGTAATATGTTATAAGGAATTTCTCAGTAGCGACAATTCATTTGGATATATGTATGTATGTATGTGTTTGGTAAACTCCTCAACTCACCTTCTGTTACGTCCCTAACAAAGCTGGTGAAATCTGTTTGTATACAGGTGGGGAAGAGTAAGGTTGAAGTCAGTCTTCTGAGATATAAAGACATGTATAAATAAAAAACTTCACCAACACTTATTATATTATTGTAGGCGCGATTGTTTGAATCAAAGGGAATTATAACTATCTCGTAAATTACTTCAGGCAGCTAGTAGACCGAGAGATATACCATGTAAGAAATAAAATGTAAAAGATATTATTATTCCAATGCAAACACTTTAAGGTCTTATTAGAGCGTGTGAAAATCAAACCACTAACGCCGACCCCAAGCACGGCACAACCGCGCCGCCTCGCACCCTTTCAGTCATTAATTTTATCTATTGAGGGTGACAATTTAACAACTTACCTACTAAATCTTAGCAAATTGCTCGCTAGTTTATATTATCTACCTTCAGTGATGTTCGTGGTGATTTTTAGTTCAATGACATTAATTGTCGTCTATAAACCGAGTTTGTTCGTGTCACCAGGCGATACGTTTTTTAATGAACTTTTTCGTCAAAAATTGACGATCGGGTGACTTTACACCATTACTTTAGGGACGAATTCCTGGCTGACTGCAATGGCTCTGATTGGTTTTTAGCGTGGGTGTAAGCTATAAAAAGGAGCACTTAGAAATTAATTTGGCTAAACGTATAAGCAATATATCTGATTGAAATTAAACTGCTATATACGGATTTTATCGCGTTGTTTATTTGACACTTTATTACAAAATTTTGGAAATTTTTACACTACTAAGTACTACTATTAAACTTTACTAATTTTTAAGCTAATTAAATTATTATTAAACTATTTAGATTTAATTTATTTTTACACTTTCCCCGACGTTTCGGTTGCTTTTCAGCAGCCATGGTCACGGGGAGACTCTGGCTGCTGAAAAGCAACCGAAACGTCGGGGAAAGTGTAAAAATAAATTAAATCTAAATAGTTTAATAATAATTTAATTAGCTTAAAAATTAGTAAAGTTTAATAGTAGTACTTAGTAGTGTAAAAATTTCCAAAATTTTGTAATAAAGTGTCAAATAAACAACGCGATAAAATCCGTATATAGCAGTTTAATTTCAATGAATAATATTCGCGTAAATAGAAGACAATATTAAATATATCTGATGTTTTTTTAAAATAATCTATGTACATCTAATTATTAAGCAGGTATATAGTACAATTAAAGATAGGAATTACTCGCAATGTCTTCTTCAAAATGCATTCCGGTGAATGATATGGAATCATCTAAATGTAAACATATATTCAATTTATACCTGTTTACACTAAAATTATGAAGAGGTAAGATTTATTTAAAAAATGTGTATTAAGTTTGTTATAAATAAACTCAATAAATGCTGGAGCTAGTTTAAAATTCTGTGTGACATTTTTAGGTACAATAAATATGGCTATTTTATATAGATATTTATTGTCTACTTACTTATATGCATTTAGTAACAAATATTGAAGCAAGTAACTAAATTAATACTTGATTGTAATAAATATCGATTGAGCACTATAATGACAGGCACTTGTTGATTCAGAATTAATTGGTATGAAATGGCATTGAAATTAGTTGTAATTGTAGTTTTAAAATATAAATCGGCAAATGAATTCATTGTATATAATTTAGTATATAAAATAAAAATAATTATGATTATCATTTCCGTTTTAAATACATTTTGATGGTATTTCTCTTCTAAAGTATGTTTATAATGCTCTGTATCAGTCTCTGCTCACCTTATCTATTTGGGGTGGGGTCCACAGGACTCATCTTATTACAGTGGAGCGAGCACAGAGAGCTGCAGTTTTACTAAAAGTTATGACCTTTTAGCCCCTTAGACATCCCACCACGGTTTTTTATTCTGAGTGTCAGGTTCTGACTGTTAGACAGCTTTTCTTGTTATAGAGACTCTTACGTCGACATTCTTCTCTTGTATATATTCCATATGCTATGCATATGCTTAAAAAGAAGATACTATCAGGTATGTCCCATCATAAAAGCTAGAACAACACTTGCTCAACACCATTTTAATATTTTAAGTACAATAAAGTGAACAAACTATGCAACATATGTCCACTCTGTGTAAGGAAATGTAAGCGAAGAATCTATAAATGGTTGCAGACATTTAATTACGACGACATAGAAAACCTACTAACATTGTCTATCATCTAAACCTTTAGTTCCCAAAGTGGTCCAGGTGGACCTCCAGGGGTCCACGAGAGACTCGACGTGGGACTACGTTGGCGTGACAAAAAAATGGGGTTCACAATACGTAAACCACGTCCACGACAAATTTATATGCTTTCGATAGTGAAGAACTAAAATGTTGGCTTGACTTCACCTATCAATATAGGCAGATAATACTTGTTTAGACGTCGATCGACTGATATTTTGAGGAATACGAATCGCTGAAGACCCGAGAATTAAAAAAAAATAGGCAGCTCGCCTACCGTGGTAGGTGCAGTACCGTGAAGTCAAAAAAAAAAACAAGGGCGGTCCGTCTACCGTCGTAGGTGCAGTAACGAGAATTCAAAAAAAACGTCAGCCCATAGACATGTTATCAAATTGATTAATTTTAACACAATTTAACTGGCGGATTAAATTTCTAGCTGCATTTCCACCGGCACCAGCGAAATTTTGAAAGTGGTCTATGATATAAAAAGTCTGGGAACCTCTGATCTAAACTAATATCATATCACATACACATACGCACACACCAGCACATATACACACAAACAAACACACGCGCACACACAACAGCACACATATATACAAACACACACACACACACTTCCACACACGTGCAGAATATTACTTATAGTATAATAATCCTTATGTTTTCTCTTATTAATTTTGTATAATATTACAAGCATTTATATTACCCAATAGCAGTTTAACACCGGTTTTCGAAGAGTAAACATTGTTGTTACTATCCTTGTTATGAATTTTATTAAGAAGAAGGCAGGCTTGCGCGCAGTGTCGGTGCGTCGACGCAGCGTTGTGTCTGCCATGTGGTTGGACGCTATTTCACGGTGTCGCTGGTGGTTGCGTTGTGGTTGCGATGTAGGCGGTATCACCCACGTGGTCGATAATGACGGCAAAATGTGGTCATATAAATAAATTAAGCCTGAGACTATCAGCAATCACATTTGGATTTACACTACGCAACAACACCAATAAGGTAGCCAAACAAGGCTAGCTATGTACATTTCTATAACTATACGGCTAAACACACCCCTTTCGTGATAAAACGACAGCAATTGACTCATCCCCTATTATATTGTTACCATCAACTTGTCTGTTGACACCGTTCCCCTCCCGATATCAAAGGCGTGACGGTTATTTATTTGCTTTCTCCCAAGTATTGTGAGATTTTACCGAGAGAAATGGGTTTATTGTCGATCGTGCACTTTCCGCATATTTCTTTGTCACTATGGTGCCGCTCTGTCTCACAAAATTTTATCCAACTTCGGCGTACCAAAGAAGTGGTTATAAATTTTTGATCAATGTATAGTACTCTACCACTGTTAAATGAATTTTACTCTAACAAATTAAATTACTTTTTATTCGATTTATTGTTCTATGTTTATCCCAACGTTGCCAACAGGCTAAATCTTTGTCTACAATACCAAATAAAATTGCCTTTTTTGAAGACAACTCTTGCAATAGAAACTATTCCGGTATTGCGAAAAAATATTCATACAACAAAACCAAAGTGCACTCAGACTCGGAGCAACCTATTGCGGATGACACAAACCTTTGTCCCGTTTGGGATTTGAACCTAACACACTTGGCATAGTAGTAGTGGTGAGTCGCCCACTTAAACCACTCCACCATACGTGTAGTCAAGCGTCATTGTTTTTATACAGTTCTCACTCGCATAATAACTGATATAATAGCTATCTTAACCATAGCAGTTAAAACTCCTGATTAAACTCTACGTTTTTAGAGCAACCGTGGAGAGATGCATTGTTTTAAGGCACTGCTCACAAATGGCAGAAAGGTTTTAGCGGTCACCTCGCTCCTGCTAGTACGATTAGAGTTTATTACCATAAGGAATAAAAAAAACAATTTTTCACAAAGCCATATGATCGATTGATCATCGATTCTAAGTATTTTTTAAAACAATTTGTTCACATAGCCATATGATCGATTGATCATCGATTCTAAGTATTTTTTTAAAACTATTTGTTCACAAAGCCATATGATCGATTGATCATCGATTCTAAGTATTTTTTAAAAACTATTTGTTCACAAAGCCATATGATCGATTGATCATCGATTCTAAGTATTTTTTAAAAACAATTTGTTCACAATGCCATATGATCGATTGATCATCGATTCTAAGTATTTTTAAAAACAATTTGTTCACAAAGCCATATGATCGATTGATCATCGATTCTAAGTATTTTTTATATTAGTTGTTTGAATGTATATTAGTGGCCGGCGATATCAGAATTGTTTCTAGTGTGGACTTCACATAAATTAAAGAAACTATTCAGACTCTTTAATTAAATATAATGAAAGGATGCAAGCTAATTTTTTAGTATAATAATTTTAGGAATAATGACCTTTTTATATTTTAAAGGCCCTATTATATTTCAATAATATTAAATCATAATACCTATAAGAAAACACATTAAACTTTTAAGTAGGTAATATATGTATTTGCTATCGAAATAGTTTGACCGCTATGTTAACTTGACTTTGAATTAGTATACTATAACCTTTTGTAACAACATATTAACCTTTTATTACACGCGTTATAATAAGTTTAAATGGACTTGGTTATAAAGACTACGTAATTATAAAAATATTGAAACACATTGACTGTGGCGCAAAATATTTTTGTACTTCTTATATCCATGGGATAAAATAATTGTGTGATCCACAAATAGTTGTTTCGAATCTGGGAGTTTTTTGTGACCTTTGTTTGGATAATTACAAAATCCCCTGCAATACAGAAATAATTCCTAGTACGAGAGTCGTCTCAGCCGAAAGACACTTGCGGCACCACGAACATCACTAAAGTGTAGTTCATACATCCTTACTAATATTATAAACGTGAAAGTTTGTATGGATGTTTGTTACTCTTTCACGCAAAAACTACTAAACCGATTGCGATGACACTTAGTATGTAGATAGCTGGAGACTTGGATTCACACAAAGGCTACTTTTATCCCGATATTCCCACAGGAACGGGACTTATGCGGGTAAAACCGCGGGGAAAAACTAGTACATAATATACTTCTTTTCTTTTCTCACGGCTCTATACTCAAAGGGGAGACAGAGGTGTATGCTTTTATCGGCTACGTGACAATAGGCAAGCCTGTTGCCTTGACATTAAAATTGGATAACACTTTCCTAACTTGAAACTTCTTGCACAGCAGCCGCATTGAATACCGCTAAACCACTGAGGCAGATATGTTAAAAAAGTAACTGCGTAATGGAACAGACAAAGAAAGAGATAACATTGTGCCTGCCTTCCACGGGCAAACACAATACAAAGTTACTAGCGATATACAGTAGCTACCTATACCTCAACAGTCAGGTGACTCTAGTATGAGTGTGGATATAACGTTTTTATTTCTTAACTTAAGTTAGAAATCATTCACCTAGTTAAAGATCATACAAAGTATTGACGACGAATTCATAGGTATCATCTGCAATCGGACTAGGACAGCTGTATCTCAGCATTATTGTACTGTGCTTACAATGTAGGAATTACTTTTAAACAGTTGCACAAAAATTGGCTCTTGTGTACTTTGCTGATAATATGCGCAGGATGAGGCACTTGCTTGAGTTCTGCGTCGTGTAGTCTTCCAACGCGTCGTTAACTAGCGCATGTAACTTACGCATGAAATGTGCACCAGCTACATGCATCGATCGTTCTAAAATATTTATTCTATGGACATACAAACTATAAAATAAATCACCCAAAGAACGAGTAAAATCGTCGGTTCCGACTGTCACGAATATTCATAATAGTCAATATAAAAGCTAATAAGAGCTTTATAATATCTCTGTGTGCCAGTGTAATATTATATATTATTATCTATGGTATTAGCGGTGCGGCACAAAATTATATTTAATCGTATCTAGTTACACTAGAAGCCGACCCCAATACTGCCATGAATGATAAGGGCGGGTATAAAAAAGAATAGAAGTTGCGGTAACTATGTGATATTTTTATTTGTGTAATCATTGAGGCAAATAAGCTGTGCTCTTTGATAATTAATTCAACTCTCCGTTTCAGTTTTGGGCAACGCTATAGTTAATTTCCTTGCCAGCACGCAGCGTGGTATACTACCACTTAAGCCTTCTCTGAGAGTACAACGATACTTACTTGATGGTCAATTTATTAACATCGCTAATATGAGTTAGTATAGTTGATAATATGTACAAGAGCAATCAATCTCAAAGAGAAATTCGAATTTCGAACAAAGCTACATTTGATTCCCTTACCCACACAACCACCGTAGCAGCACATACACAATTAAACCTTTGCTAACCGATACAAGCCAACAACAGTCTACACAATGCCAATCAAAATGTGAAGTGTTCGTCATCGAAGCATCGTCACTGGTGACTAGTCATCGTATCGACCCACACATCGATATCTGCATAGCGCAGGCCTTGACACGCGGCCCCACGGTGTCACTACACTAGTCGACTGTACGTGTCAGATTTTGCTATTTAATCTATGCTCACTCATTGAGTGTTCTGAATATTTTATCATATGTTACATGTCAGCAGCTAAATACCGTACAATTATAACGCTACTTACTTTGTTTTATTGTTTAGAATATTGAATTGACCTAATTTATATACAAAAGTAATCTATACAATGTCGTTTAATTTCAAGTTTAGATTCTGTATACATACATTTTTAAATGATTTTGATATTGTGCGGCTTTTAATGACTGCTAGAAAAGGAAGAAAGATATGAAAGGGCGAGAGGTAGAATGGCTATTGATGTTCTTTTGATTTGATCGACGACAAGCGCTATCAATATTTACGGAGCAAGATAGATTTATGTACTTAAGTCGAGAGAACTGCGTTGTCAGTCTTTTGCGGCAGTTTAAAATATAAAGGTATTTATATTTTATTGAACTTATGACCATGGAAGCATTGCTGTTTAACTATAATAAAATGTTTTAATTATAAGTATCGCAGTAAGCCTTCCGAAACAAGGACGAGCCGGCATAGATATGTAATAGTTATAGAGAGAGAGCTGGCATAGATATGGAGAGAGATTAGATGCAGAACCAACGGTTTCACATGGTACGTACTTGCCAGGACACACTGGCATCACAAGCTTTCTTACGCTGGATTGTTACCAAAAAATTGTTGACTGGGAAATCTTGTAACGTTTATGACGGTCAGATCTAAAATTCGAATCTAGTATCTCAGACCTGCAGCTGTATACAGCGACTAGATCAATAGCCAATCAAAGTTTAAAAACTTGTAAACAACTTGTAAGTAGGTATCTCTACTATCTCTGTAGAGATAATATTACGTAAACTATTTTAATAAAAGCTAGCATTAAGGCAGCACTGCCTCTTGTGGCTTACGACGCAAGGCGTGTAATTTAAAACACGTGTGTTTGTGTACAAAGACACAAATTAAATTAAACACAATTAGAACAAGCAATATCAGTGAAGTGACTTGTCTGCGCAATCATCATAATATTTTATTACAGTGGCACCATATTGTAATAGTTTAAGTTACATTAATATTCTAAATAATATAACATCTGTCTTCGCCCTAGATATTATGTTTATCTAATCCTAATTTAATCTTAAGCTGAGTAAATCTTCAAATTTTCGGATTTTCTGTGATGATAAGTATTCCATTAGCAACACATAATCTAAAAGCAAAACTTCTTTGAGAATATATAGAGACAGATTTTCAGGAATGTAGTCGTACGCCGAGGATAAATTTTAAATAATTAATAAGATTCTTCAAAATCGTCAATGTAACGAGTTTGTATGAGACGTAGATTAAATGAAAACAACCAGCATTTGGCAAGCAATAAATTCATATTCAGAACGCTTACATCAAATACAACACACAGGGTTCGTTTATAAAGACATATTAGAAACGAAACAAATCTTACCGCTATAACAACATTTTCTTAGCCTACACTGACGTCGAGCAAACAAAAGCCTCCACGAACATGTACATATGTACATGATAATTGCTCTATTACACCTATTACCCCTTAATATAATACGCTGAATGCTCAATTATTGACGGCAACGTAATATTTTATGTCAGTACCGACTAAACGTTTTCATTTTCCTCCCGTTCTTGCATTTTCCATAATTTAATTAGCCCTGTGCGGGATGTTCCTTTAAAGCCACGAGAACTCGATTGCTTTGCAGCAGTCTTTACAGGTCTTCAAGGAAAAATAAAAACTTGTTTGAAGCTAGGATGATAAGATTTTATTTATAGAATGGCTGAATAAAAGATTTTCTACTGAGCAAAAGTAATGAGAATTAATTATATTAGATTAATATAACGTTGCTTAGTTGATGTGTAAATATACCGTGATAGGTATTCAACTTAACTACTGATAATTACTAATAGGTATTGGAAACACAAAAGTGTTTGTTTTCTATCTATCGGAGATAGCCAAAGAAATTGCCTATCTGTAAAAGTATTACCACCGTTAAGTGGATAATTTAAAAGTTTAGAAGTAATTTATTTTATAATGATTGTAGGTTATAATTATTTTCCGTGGTTGAAGCTTCGCGTGAAAGGTACTTATATACAATAAATAAAGATACTTGTTAATGATTACTACCAACGATCAGAAGTAAATAAAAATGCCGAAAGCATTCGTTGTTCTAACTCATGACTTCTTTTAAAATATAAAAGTGTTTGTGAAGAAATTTAACATTTATCTTAATGTTACCGAAAGACATAATAATTTTATTTATATGCATAAATACTTACAAACTTTACATTGTGCTTCACTTTACAGAAAACGCAAAATTTGCAGCAAAAATTATTTGCATGTATTTTACACACACGTGCAGATGAAAAAGTCACGCACAGTTGACGTCATTATATTTTTGAGATATTAATGTCTTCGAATTTCAACCTCTTTACTCTTCGAAAACTTTACATGAAAATACATAATATGTGGATACATGATCAAGTGGCGATCGCCCATATCGATCGATCTATGAGACAAAACAAAGGATTTTGTAATTTTTATAAAACGGTTGGCTATGGAAACATTTTGGTAAGTATTTTCGTATATTATATTCTAACAACTGGTGCATTCTGCAAATTTATTAAGTTATATCTTTGGTTTATGGCTTTTATTTTTAATAGAAAGTTTATTTACTAGTGATTAAAAGTATATTTAATAAAAAAATATACAGTATCACTACATATTATAAAATAAAGTCCTCCGGCGCGTTTGTCAGTCTGTCTGTCTGTTCGCGATAAACTCAAAAACCACTGAACGGATTTTCATGCGGACGTAAGCGCTCCAATATACAGAGTAATTCATGAGGAAGGTTTTGGTGTATAATCTGTTAAGGTTACCCGTGCGTAGCCAGGGAGGGTCGCTAGTTTATTCTAAATCTAGCTATATTTATTATCAGCTAATAATGAATTATATGCTATTTTGAATACCGTGATTCAACATTCGTCATACATCAATTTGGCCCGTCATTTTGTGCAAAATATAAAAATAAAATCTTTTTATGGTAATATATTTTTGTCCTTATAACCAAGACGGCAGAATAATTTTGGGGATTTAGATGTACTACGTAACATCTAAATCCCCAAAATTATTCTATCAAACTTACACAAAATGAACACAGAGCAAGAGTAAAATTTCTCCCTTTTTTGTTCGGTGAAATAATTCTGTCATTTCGACGGAGAAAAGGCACTTCGCTGTAAATAAGTCAGCGGGTAAGTAAAACTTCTGCCGCATCATTCGAGCTTAACGCGAGTCGACTTTATCATTGACGTTCATCAATACTTTATTCATTGGATTTTATACCTTATTGGTTAGATGTTAAGACGTGTTTTTATGTTACAGCTTATGGTGTTATGAAAGGAGCGCTCGTGGGGGTTGAGAGCGATAATAGCTTCCTCGTGATAGCTGAATGGGGCTGACGGCACTCGGCCGCTTTACAAACTCGCTTGAAAACTGAATGATTTTTCAGTGTACATGTATATCTAAGGACGGTGCTCAACGGAAAGATGTAATTAGCGCTTAATGTGCACATGAAAGGCTCGCTATAGCTACGTATAGCACTGCAGCGTATTAGCTAATGAAGCCAGTATTATGATTACTCTTTTATAAAATGTCAGGCTTAATTTTCATTCGTGCGCATTGTAATGATAAGATATTTAATTACGTTTCATTAGCACGTAATGTAATTAGTATATCATCACGCTTTTATATTTTAAAGGTTCATATAAAAGCATCGTAACTATCACAGTTTTCTAGAAATATTTAGTGAGAGGATCTAACGTTTGTGGGTAACGTCTTTCTATGCGTTTTATACAATGCTTCGAACAAAAACATCGATTAACCGCTCCATAAACGACGTCTGTCGCACAAAATTGTGATTCAAATAATGTACCTAAAGAAACACCTATATTCAGATAACTATTTGTAAATAACACCATTTTTTTCCCTTATGGGGTGGCGATCACTTAAACCAGTAGGCTATCCATGCAGTCTAACCTTTACCGAAATTAAACCTCTGTTATGGTAGAGGCCTAACGTTATCTACCACGTATGTTTAGACTCACTGTTGCCTTCAGTTATTGTATATTTGGCAAATCCTAAAACACTTTTCTTAAACCCATTCATAGAGTAGATAACAAACAGCGGTTACAAGTTCGCAGACTAACGAGGTAGTGTAATCGAAGTTGAAGGACAGAATATCGTAACGGGCAAGGTGGAACAATTTAGGTCAGTAACTCGCTCGCTACAATAGTGACCACGAGTACTAGATTCAATTCAATTTACTGTTGCAAGTCGTAACTATCCAAATAGTCAAACCTACAAGCTGTTGAATTAATTCAGACGATCTTGTTAAGACTAGTATCTGTTATTATTTGTATGATTCTACGGCTCGACAATTTGAAATAAAATTTTGAATAAAATAATATAGATGGTTGGAAATGGTTTCTGCAGACACGATTTTTAGTAGAACGTTATATTATCTGTGTATTAATAGTAATCAATTACTATTCATTTATGATAACATATTTATTGCTTTAAATTTTATTATTATATTCTCATATTGAAATTTATTTAGAATGTAGTTTTGTATCAGATATTGGTTAGGATGTTGTTATATGGCATAGACAACAATTTAATGTCTTTGAATTGCTTAATGAGTTATACCGTAGATGACCTATACCATATTATACACGCGCCCTAACGATGTCAGGTGATAGGAGGCTCTTATGACTTGAGAAAGTGTGGTAGTTTTCTGTCTAGCCCATTGTCGGAAACAACCAGAAATTTATAATAATTATTATTAATTAAAAATTTTTTTAATAAATAATAATAGTCTTTACGAAATACATTACAGGCTACTTATTGTAATAAATTCACATTAAAACTATATTTAATCTAAAGGAAAACATTTACAATTTAAATATTGGACACAAGAGACTTGTTTATGAAGTCTGTTTTTACATTGTATTACCTAAACTAGGTCAGAGATCTGTGTCTCAGGCAGATTCTAATATTACATTTTTATTCTACTGTTAATAAAGTAAGGATCTACAATAGTTTTAAACAATAACAATTGAGTAATCTTTATCTTGTGTGGGGCAGATAATTTTATTTGGTGATGCTTTTACCCAGAATAAGTGTATAATGTGTCCATAATTGTCGACCTCGATGGCGTAGTGGTTAGTGTAACCGACTGGGACGCCTGAGGTGAGGTCGCGGGTTCGATTACCACACAAGTCAAACATTTGTGCGCATGAACATGGATGTTTGTCTTGGTCTGGGTGTTTCTATGTATAAAACGTATGTATTTAAAAAAAAAAGGTATGTATGTATGTTTATCCATTGTCTAGTACCCATAGTACAAGCTCTGCTTAGTTTGGGCTAGATGGTGTTGTGTGTATGTGGTAAAATATTATATTATTATTATTATAATTTGTGTAATTGTCTATAAGGTGAAATCGTCAGAAATGAAGTCTCTTGAAAAAAAACTTTAAAAAGTAGCTTGTTCTGACTGTCACAAATACGATGACAGCATATAATAATCAAGTCCAGTTATACAGATATTTGTTCCTTTTAACGACACGCCACACGGAACATCGGTAAGCCAACGCGCCTTTTGCGTTAACTCTATATTCATATTTACAGATTACTCCCACACCAAAACTTTAATAAATATTACGTTATTAAATTTACTGTTCCTGAAACGTACTCCCACTGATTGCTGCCCTCATTTCACGGGATAGAATATGCAGTTGTACCTCCTTCCTTTCAAAGGGAACTATACAATACACAAACTACACAACCATTGGAAGAACGTCTGTATCTCCTGTGCCTTAAGTCTTAACATTACTGTTTTATCTAGTCTCTCATTTTGCATGGGGATATATTCAGCGCTCGTCCCATAGCCGAAGTGTAGGTGCAACATTATCTAGATAATTGTGCGTTTGCATAGAATGGTGTCAGACCGGCATAGAGATAGATCATTATTTATCTTGGCGGAAAAATAATGTCACAGGGAAGGCAAACTTTATTGCAGCTTGGTTTGCTGAGATATATTATCGGTTGGTCGTATTTTTGACACTTAGTGTTATATCAACTTTGAATTGTATGTAATATTTTATTGCTTAGACCGAATTATATGAATATCTCTTATTAAGTTAGCAACATATTTCTGTTTTACGAGGATATTGTTGTGTTAGATGTATCGCATAGGCACAAGGACGACCATCAAAAAGTTATTTTTTTGTATCCCACGGGAACAGTATTTATTTTCTGGATGAAAGGTACCCTATGTCTTTTTTTGTACCTCTGACAACGTGTGTGCGAAATTTGATGATGATTGGTTCAGTAGTTAAGGCGTGAAAGCGTAACAAACAAACAAACTCACATTCGCATTTATAATATTAGTTAGGATAAACATCTTTTCAAGATGATATATATCTATATATATAAATATTTAAAATCGGCATAACAAAATAATAAGATCAACTTGTAAATATTACAAATAACTGTTACGTAAAAAACTAGCTAAACACTACAGGTGGACGTTGATTACAAAAAGTCGTACAGAATGTAAATATAAAACTTGCTATTGACTTGATATTTGTTATTACCAATATACTATCTTTCTAAACGTAAATAATTATAACACAATAGCTGCTGGTGTGTATATAATTTATATGTCTATATAATTGTTTGCAGATCTTATTAGGTTTATCCTAATAAATCTCAATAGTAGTTATTACAAATCTGGGATTATGTACCAGAGATTTCATAACAGAACTGGGGCAACGTGGGCGTTATGCAGCTCTGTCTAACTCTTCAAGCAGATAAGGGCGTATTACTGAACAACGTCACTCAAGATGTAAGGGAATCAACTTCTACACGAGTCTGGATCATCCAAATCCTTATGAGATCATAATTTACATAAACAATGTTATTCAAAGAGGCTATGTTAACACTTCAAAGCCTTTTTTTATTATTAAAACCAAATATTTAAATCCCTGCCCATACACTACACCTATTTTTAGAAAACTGTCTACACTAAATAGTGACCTCACATGTTACAATTTTTAATATGAGTGAGCGTCATACGTCATATTATATTTATAATTCAGATGTCATCTTAGCAGATGATAACGCCCAGAAAGGACATAGTAAGAGAAAATAAATATTTAAACATACAAAATACGGCTTTCTGATTCATAATGCACTAAAACAAACTAGCATCTGCTGCGCAGAATAATAGAAATGCTCTGTAAACGAATGAAATATATGAAGGGAGTCTCTCCAGGCAGACTCAACAAAAGCACATCCCATTTTCTGGTACAGACGCAAGCTGAGAAGTCCGTACATTAGTGTACAAGTAGGACGTTACGGCAACAAACTAGTGGCATACAATTATTTGTATTGTGTCCCAGCTGTACAGTCGCGCAGAGCGGTGAAACAAAGTTGGTACAGTCGCGGACAACGGCGGCTGATAAATTGCCCACCGACGCTCTGTACATACTAAGTGGGCGACTATTCGTCATTTTTATAGTCTCCCGCCTGAAAATCTATGTATTTTATCATCGCATAAGCTGAGAACTTTGATATATCGCCTGTTATATACAATTAAGTATATTGCGTGTGGATTGTTTTAAATGTCTACATCCAAAGTTTGAAACATTTATATAAGATTAAATTTGACTTAAAGAACAATGAAATTTAAATTCTATAAAGAGATATGCAATTAAGAAAGTTTTGACCTAGTTTTATTATTACATTTTTCTTGGAGCTTTCCTTCGCTGTATTTTCTCTTAGGCGGTCTTGTACGGTCAGAAGATTTTATCACAGTAACAATATCATGTTTGAACCGACGTTGACCCTTACTTCTTTACTAATAATATAAATGCGAATGTGAGTTTGTTTGTTACGCTTTCACGCCTTAATTACACCTCCGATCATCATGAAATGTTGTGTACACGTTGCCCCTGCTAACGTGTATACAAAATAGGACAAAGGGTATCTATTAACCTAACCTAAACTAACTTATATTTACGCGAACGAAGCCGCGTGCAAAATCTAGTAATAAATAAATGTTATTTTATGCAACTCTAAACAAAACGCGATGCTTGCTAGTATTTTATTTCTAGGACTTCTCGTTATTTGAAGACAAGTGAGAAACGGCAATGAATTGCCATAAATCTTAGAGTTCGAAAAAATGGTATCACGTGACCGAGGTCAGAAGTCAAAGGTCATAGTTATTTCGGGGTATATCAACTATGTTTAGTTGAATGGCGTTAACCGCGAGTTTCTAGCTCTTATGGTTTTTGAGTTAAAAATGGTATCACGTGACCTGAGGTCAGAGGTCAAAAGTCATAGTTATTTCGGGAAATATCAACTATGTTGAGTCAAATGGCGTTAACTGCAAGTCTCTAGCTTTTACGGTTCTTGAGTTGAAAAATGGTATCACATGACCTTGAGGTCAGAGGTCAAAGGTCATAGTCATTTCAAAATATATCAACTATGTTGAGTCAAATGGCGTTAACCGCAAGTCTCTAGCTTTTACGGTTCTTGAGTTGAAAAATGGTCCCACGTGACCTTGAAGTCAAAGGTCAAAGGTCAAAGGTCATAGTCATTTCGGAGTATATCAACTATGTTAAGTCGAATGGCGTTAACCGCAAGTCTCCAGCTCTTACGGTTCTTGAGTTGAAAGATGGTATCAAGTGACCTTGAGGTCAGAGGTCAGAGGTCATAGTCATTTCAGGGGTATATCGACTATGCTGACTCGAATGGCGTTAACCGCGAGTCTCTAGCTCTTACGGTTCTTGAGTTGAAAGTTGTATAACAGACGGATGGACGGACGGACAGACGTACAAAGCTGTTGTATAAGAGTTTTTTTAACTCTAAAAAGTACAAGGTAATCTACAATATTATGTTAACGCCTAGCAAAAGTAAAGAAAATAAAGTAGTCATTAATTTCGTAAGCTACTTTGTTGTTGGGTTGAATCAAGGCTTTGCAGCTTTTAGTGAGACAATAATAAATTACAGACGTAACCTATGGTATAATGTACATATATAAGTTTAAAAGTATATAAGGGGGCCTATACAGTCTACAAAGAATTTATCATCTCAGCCGAAAGACGTCCACAGCTGGACTATAGGCCTCCCCAAGGTTTTCCACACAGACCGGTCTTGGGCCACCCGACCGGTGACCAAGACCAAGAATTTAGTGACCGAAAAACCCAATACCACTTTGCCCGACCCGTTTATATAAGAGATGTACCGCGTTGCGCAACCAAAGTAGTAGTTATGAATTCTGTATAATTTTTATATCTGGCAACCTAAAATAATATTATACGCAAAAGGCAGTTTTAATCTTTTTAGTTTATGGCATTATGTTAACTGCTTGCAAATGCATTGTGTTGCAAATATTTTCCCTCCAAAATAAAAAACAAATACGGCCCACATCTTGTTAGTAAAGTTTATCTTTCCTAATTGGAGGGACTGGTGCTCTTTACTTTGTAAATGCACAGTGCCTAAAGCAAGCTTGTATCATATAAAAAGCTTATTTTATAGTTTAAAGTTTTTACAACTAATGATATACATATATAATGGCAAGAAAATAATATGTTAGTTGGCGTGTCACAAGTATATGTGTTATAGTCAGTGCAGACTTTGACGTATCGTGTAAAGAATAGTTGTCAAAATACTGAATCGCTATTGGTGCTAACTTGTCACGTGACTTTGTACTTAACCACGTGACATAAGTTATGATATAACAGAATGTTTAATTCTGATGTACAAAAACACTTTTCACTTTCAATTTAAATAAAAAATGAGGTAGATTTACTGAAATACCTGTTTAAATAGCTACTCAAAGATCTCAATGAGCTGTTGGTTCATTCATGGTGAGGTAACAAACATAATTTATTTTACATTCATGCAACTTCTTTTTACGTACAGGTTAAACTAGAAATATGCAGTTGTCAATATGGCCTGGTCTAATTACGATATTTACCTCTGAGTCTTTCCGTATTTTGACTATATGGATGATAGTCTCTTTGTCACCACCGTAGTGTTATACTGCTTGTGGCAAAACATTATGTTATTTGTTTCAATGTTTGTAAAGTCGTCATAGTAAACAACCCTCTTTAAGTTTAGTAGAATTTGATACGTCCATATTATACTGTTTAATTTTAGATACACATGATTCGTAAATTGATTAGTATTGTCACTATTTTTATGCTTACATAATTTATAAAAGGGCGCATAATGCGCTGTAAAAATGTGCTGCCAGTATTTTTTATAATTACCCAAATTTGGCGACAGTAGACCATTCCATAAGTAGTCACATGGTAGAAAATACTTGAACATTGCCTAAAATATATAATGCATAAAATAATATGCAAACCGTATTTTTATTTTGCCGTTCAAAGTACCTACCTTTATAGTACGATATTAAGGTACACACCTACCTTTAAACGTACACACTCCATAAGCATTATCAAGAAACTTCTTAATGACATGCTGCATTCCTTACTATTTTTACTTTGTTCTTCAATTATAGCAACACTATCAGAGGACTTAAATGCTGTTACTACGGCCATCAAACATGCAACCGCATACACACACACATACACACCATAAATACTACATATGACATACCCATGAAGCAGGAGGATATCTCGGGAAAGGTGCGATGCTCTTCGTGGCGATATTGCTCGGCAGTTCGTGCTTGATCCCTCTCTTTAGTCGCTGTTTTCTTCTCTCCCGCGATTTGGCTCTTAGCATAAGAGCTGCCTGCATACTTGCCAGGTTTGTGGCCTTAGGTGAGCGCCGGCAGAAAACTCAGCCAGAGGCCTGCAGCAGCTCACTGGCCACCACGCACACACGCACAGTGACGAGCACGGCGATGAACACTCTTTACGTCACAGCGGTCTCCGCGGATCGACACACGATACTTTAGTTTTGTTTATCTTCTAGAGCAAGGAACTACGACTAGCGCGCTACACTACCCCTAACTAGCGGTTTAAATAGAATTACAAAGATTTTTATTTACACATCAAACGTCGATATCACTCTTATATTAGTCCCATCACAGAATTAATTACTTTCGATTAATCTCACTTTAGAATGCTTTAGAATTGGATTGAGATAGGCACAAGAAAGGCGCAAAACTATTTTAATTATAACTAATTTAACTATTTTATTACTTTAGTGGTCGACGACTTATATTACGATATGTTTAGTGTGAGAAGAAAATACGTAATGGAAGCAAGCGCAATTTGGCGTTTAGTGTTGAGTTAGAGTTTGTTCTGAGTAGGTTCGTGATTCACACGGCGCGGGGCATGTTCGCTCATGTTTCGTTCCGCACGTCGAGCCGCAGTCTCTGGTTCTTCGACACCTGCCATCGGACGCTACTGTCCACTAGGTGTCGCTGTTTCATGGCCGGCCCACTTGTGTCGCTGCACTCAATAACACTTCACCGTAACACATGTTACACACACACGCGAATACTACGCTACACTAAAACGGCGGCTAATTAAGGAGCCAAAATGGCATCGAACGAAAGGTGACGATTCCCGGACGTTGCATTGTCTCATATATGTACATGCTTACATTAACTAACTATGAAATACAATAAACATTGAATACATACCTATGCGACGCTACTTACATCGACGAGCAAAAACCGCTAGAGCATTATCCTAGTCCTCTGTACATACACAACACATAAGAATATGATGTACCATGCTTACGCTAGAATACATAGAGACACATATTGTAGTTGGGGTGGGATATACCTCTGCGGGGTCGCATGGCGACGGCGGGTCGGAGAGCGGGGCGGAGAGCGGGCGGCCGGGCGGCGCCTGGAGGCGCGACTCCCAGTGCTGGCAGGAGTATGCGCGGACGCCGGTCGGCGCGGGGTGGAGCGGGCTGTGCGGGTGCGGGCTCGACGGCGCGGGCTGGCGGCCGTGCTGGCGCGCCTACAACATACAACGTAACTGCTCATTTAATATATTTTCTAACAATTGTTACCTAAATAAGTAAACACCTCATTGAATATGCTTAAATAAGAAAAACAAAATGCTTCACAGATTTGGATATGCTCTTCAGAATACCATTGCCTATCAACTAAGTCGGAAGACACGTAATGAAAAGTGCATTGTCTTTCTCCCAGCAAGATTATATTGAAGAAGACTGCAGTCATAGTGTGGTCATGTCATGTGGACCGTCCATAATCTACTATCGCGCGAGCTATTCATCGAGTTCCCCGATAGAAGTAGTTACTGTAGCGTGCTTGACTTTGCTTTCAAGCGTTTTACACGCCTTGCCTCACTTTGTACGTGTGCCCAAGCGTGAACAAATCCAGAGTTAGCGTACCAATGATTCACACCAGCACTTAATTTGTTTGGTGTGTAACTTTTATAAGCTAGTATAAAGTAAGAAGTTCAGGTTTGTTTACCTTACGGCCCGCGAGCGAGGCGCCGCCCGCCGCAGCGTACATGCACCGCCGGCGCGCGACGCTCAGCTAGCGCCGGCCATCACGTGGCGGCTGCCGCGCCGCGCCCCGCCGGCTGCCCACCGCATCCGTGTGACAATCACCAGCACCTGCAGCATCACGCACACACTCGTAGAGTTCTATCTTTAATACAACTGTATGTATAGTGTTGTGGTTATGTAGACAGTCGGCTCTATCACGCCCGCTTGTAGAAAATTTGTGTCGTACTTAGTGTAGTTTGTATGTGTGCTAAGTGCTCCTACAATAGAGCACGAAACGAGAGCTGTCTTTAAAAATGTGAGTTATTAATTTATTATAATGGTTTTATATAGCATTAATAGCAGAGACTAAGGATAATTATCAAGGTGTACCGTCCGAAATAAAAACGTAAATGAGCAATACATGTCGCACCCTTAATAAAACAGAGACTTATCTCAGTATTTTGGATTAAACAAATTTGAACTCTATTGCAAAGATTTAACACAAATATAATATTAGAATTTAACATATACAATTAGAGTTCAAATTGCCTTACTTTCAAATTTCGAGTTAAGTCGCTGTTTTATTAAGAGTGCGATGTGTTACACAAACCCAAAAACTAAAAGAATCAGTCATTACCTACAGTAAGTAATGTAATGATTTATTAGTTTTTATGAATTTTATTTTTTCGTTTATTACAGTCACGTTTGATGATAATATACATATACAGACCGTTTTCATTCAATCTACTATTCCACCTAATGTATTTTTTCTCTAAAACTAAACCGAAACCGGGCAGAATATTTGATTTTTATAACAATTATTTGTCAATTATATCGCAACTTGCTCTTGCATGACAAGTTTTTGCTTTTCAAGCAACATAATATAATAATTAACTTCGATGACAGTTAAAGCTAGGTCGATTCAAAAACATATTATAATTGTGACAGTTTCAAGTGTAAAACGTTTCGTATTTGACAACTCTTTGTTTTACTAAATCATTTGTTTGGTTTAATTGCGGATACTTACTTATATAAATCTAAAACAGACAAGTGTCACGTCAAAAATGATTTGAATCCCTTCGTATTTATACAAAATAATACCGGACATGTGATTCCTAACTGATAGATACCGCAAATATCAAATTCACAAAATAATCCGCGCGGGACTAATGTTGAATTAATTTTACATCAGGCTTTTACAATTAAATAGTCGGCACACATTACCTAATTTCACTCAACCAACTAATAAATATATTTGGCATCAGTTCAAATAGCGCGTCGTCGATGCGAATAATTAATTTAAATGTCATGACAGGAATTCATGGTTAGTTAACATTGACACACTGCGTTCAGTGAGAATACCTAATATGTTATGATTTATTAGTTGAAGCCCTCGGTATTCTGCGCGCAAATGATAAAAAGGATTTGATTTAAAAATTATAATACATTTTTATTTGGATTTTTTAAAGAACATATGTATATAGGAACTTACTTATTATAAATAACACCACGCCACAACCCACAAGGGCGGCGAAGCAACCATAAGCATTTTAAAAGACGTAATGGGACTATGATAGTGCCGTCGCTTTTTAATGTAACGAAGAGTTCAGGTTACTCTACTACTTTACGTTGAAGTGTTTTGTTGTGAAAAAAATGAAATGTTTTTTGGGCCTTGTGTATGCATAAGTAACACTTTCATCTATATATTTTATGCCATCAAGAACCTTGGCTACAGCATCTTAATTTTAATTTGGTCAAATATGTACGACTAGCTTAATAGCAGTTAGATAGAGTACAATTATGTGAGCTTCTTACGACTGTTCATCGTCACATTACAAGTTGTAGTAACGCTGGCTATTCAAAAGAAAGGTTGCCTTTAAGTCCTTCCTTAAATCTAGCAACTGTATTAGTTAGTAGCTCAATGCTAAAGACATTGCAGCTACGAACTAGAAGACAAGTCTTTCTGAAGCTACTATTGACGTAAATCAACCAGTAACACAATTATTCTAGCTTAGCCAAAAGAGTTAACAAGTACAAGCACTTTGAATCCCGAATACCCGAATACTGTATATATTAATCTAAATCAATTTGAATACTTTGACTCATAAATGTTATATTGTGATAACCTTTATAAACTACTGGATGTGCCCGCGGTTTCACCCGCGTTTATGATTACTGCGCCGCCTCCGTGGGTTGTAACGTGATGTTATGTAGCCTATAGACTTCCTCGATTAATGAGCAATCCAACACTAAAATAGTTTTTCAATTCGGATCAGTAGTTCCTGAGATTAACGCGTTCAACCAAACAAACAAACTCTTCAGGTTTATAATATTAGTATAGATTAGATTTTGCCCGCGGCTTCGCTCGCGTAAATGTAGGTTAGGTTAGTAACAGTTCCTTTTCTGGATAAAAGATACCCTATATCCTTTTCTGTACACCTGACAACGTGTATTCAAAATTTTATGTTAATCGGTCGATTAGTTAGGGCGTGAAAGCGTAAAAAACTAACAAACAAACTCACATTCACATTTATAATATTAGCTAGGCTTTTCTAGGAACACTGCACGGGTGCACCAACAAATAAATTACTAAAAATATATATAAAGGTAGGGTGTGCAACCGTCTCTATATTGATAAGGTTTGCTAATCATATGTGCAAGTGGCAATCATGAGGCAATATAATCCTCATTGACGCGTAGTTACGTTCCACCCCAACGCCATCGTGAGATAGAACTATGACCTGGTTCCCTCTAATGACACATAACTCGCTCCGTATGATAACTAATTAGCTGTTAAATTCGTTTCACTTTATTTCTATATAAACAGAGTTCTGTTTTTGTAGTCTTCTCTATTATAAAAAAATCTAGTTAGATTCTTATATCATTTGACTTATTTGATATTATAAATGTAAAAGTTTGTAAGGATATTTGTTTCTAAATCACTCGTTATCTACAGAACTGAATAGAATGAAATTTCTCACAGAGGTAGATCATGTCCTGAATTACGGCACAGAATACTTAAACGCAATAAAGGGTTGGTTGAAAGTTCATCTTTATTTTAGCAACGCTATAATTCTGAACTTATTAATTTTCACAACACTTTTACTACGCGTGCGATGTCGTAGGTAGCTAATAGTCTATATTAAATGTATAGGTTTTATAAGACCTTGTTTAAATAGTAATGTGTGATAATAAAATGAGGATAGAAACATTGCCCTGTCATATTCCGAATACAAGCTACCAATAGTAGCGAAGAAGATGCTATTACATAGTGATACTTTGTGAACCAGAGACCAGAGCTACATTATATATTACAACGTATTTTTGTCACTAAATCGAGGAAACAGCGGGTAAAGGCTTGTTGCATATAATGATCGAAACGATACGCAATTTTAGCCGCACACCTAGAATGCATGGCGCAATACAACCCGTATGAATCCTCCTTTAATCGTATAAAAATATACATCGTCTCACGCTTGTATCTCCGAAGGGGTTGGCATACTACATACAAGATGTATGTATTTTACCATCTTAGGTTTCGTCTACCGGTAGTAGTTCTAGAGTCATGACTGTGACAAAAAAATTTTTGACGGTAAATCCCAATAACACTCCTTGGCCCAAAACTCAAAACCCAGATATGAAGCACAGAAGACGCATTCACGTAGGTACAAAATCTGTGTATCAATATTGTTGTTATTGCGGTTCTAGATATAAGTTTAGTTGGTAACAACACAGTCTGCATTATCTCTTCAGAAAATAACGCTGTGTGCAAAAACTAAATAACTAAGTAGGTATACAAGAATAAACTTCTCTGAATCGTCTATTTGTTTTTGTATGTAAGTTACGCTTATATTTGCCTTTATCTGTTGTAAGGGTACCAAAGTACTTTCGTACATATGGAAGTTTTCGTTCACAGGTGCGTTTTGCTGACGTCGATTCTGTTCTGAGAAGTTTACCACAACTGTCAAGTATAATATATGCAGCCAAGCTACATAGGTACCTTTCTATATTTATACTAATATTATAAAGCTGAAGAGTTTGTTTGAACGCGCTAATCTCAGGAACTACAGATTTGAATTAAAAAATTCTTTAAGTGTTGGATAGTCTATTTATCGAGGAAGGCTATATAACATCACGCTACGACCCACAGTGCAGTTACCATAAACCGTTTGTATTGTAAGTTAAAAACTTACTTACTTACTTTTAACTAGCTTCATATATCAATAACGTCTGTAATAACTTACGCCTATCTTTCTGAAGGAGTAGGCAGAGATCTATTAAAACGTGTCTTTGACGTTTAACTCGTTAAAAGTCGTTCATCGGTTTTTGTGTGAAACCGAAACAGATCTCTACTTGTTTCATAGATATTTTGTCTGCCTGTCTAGGCAGAAAAATTTCTATGAACTCTTGTTTTGGATTTGGAAGCTTGTAAATAGCTGATATCAATTAAAAAATTTAAGTAATATCTTAGTCTCTAGTGGAGTAGATGTATAAATTTAAGACGGTTTTCTAACAGGTTAAATTACTGTCTCTAATGTGGGTGTAAAGTCATATGTTAAAACAATATTATAATTGTAAGTCCCATTGGTCTTATAATCAAAATATTATTTCAACACATTCAACTTCAAAGTTACAATATAATTATAATCTTACCCTTGTCACTAGCATAAGTGTCTCGCTGGTCGCAAAGGTTAACAAGTATATTAGTTACGTTCAACTCACTATGCTAGTAATTACTTAACGCTTTATTAATTAGAATTACAAAGTAGCGCTACAAAGTTTCACCATTTTGTGTATACCACGGTTCATGTTAAGCGCACTTGCATTGTGACTGAATCATGCAAGTTGGAATAGAATGAGATGGGTGTAAAAACCCAGGATTAAATCTCTTCGTCTTCATGGGACCTTTTTTTCTTTTTTATCAGCCTTTTGTCATGTCTCACTGCTGGGCAAAAGGTGGATATCCCCTGACCTTATGACCTTGTGATCCATATATCTCGAGGGTCTTTTGACCCACAGGACCCATATTCAAACTTGACCGAGGTATGACCTCAAGGCGTTTGCACACCAAGTTACAAGTCAATCGGTCTAGTGGTTCCGGAACTATGCCTGTAACTAACAAACTGTCACAGACAGACACGCAGACCCAATAGTGTTTTCATTGACCTCTTCGAAGAAGACTCAGAGGTTAACAAATACATAGTGTCACGCCTATACCCAAAGGGGTAGGCATAGGTGTATTGTATACAACGATATTTTCCACCTTCATAAGACCCATGAGCGAGCCTATTGACATTTACCAGTTCGCCACCCTTTTTTGCTTTAGATCATGTGTAACAGGGTGTCAACGTCTTGACGTTTCCCGGGCACAGTTTCAAACTCTGTACCGCTATTGAAAATTTCTTGACAGAAAAACCCAGTAAGACTTTTTCCGATCTGCTCTGCTGAAAAGTCAGTTTGCTGGCAACGGTAGTAAAATAGAATAACCTATGCATAAAGATGGCGATGTTTATAAAACCGATTACATCCAATAAAAAGACAGATCAGCACATAACCAACGTATTAACAAATAAAAATAGTCCTTATTTTTTAACAATGCGCGATCTTAAACATTAATTATATGTACATCATATTTTTCGGTAACCGTCAGTAAACCAAACAGAATTAAAGGTTCATTACAACTCTACAATCTTCAACAATAAGGCAGATATGTAACACTTCCAAAATCATCAACTATATTTCTATTCTCAGATTTCTAAGAGCTTAAAGCTAACCACCATTCACTAATATCGGCTTCATGCTGTTTATGAGAAAATTGAATCTAGATACAAACAATTCCAATACTAAGTATAATACTAACCCAAGCATAGCATTTATTGTAACAATTAAAATCCCATATACAATTAAGTAGAATTGTCTGCAGAACGATTAGTAAATTCCAATGTTGACGAAGAAACTAGCATGATTGATGGCTTAATAAAAAAGGTGACCTTCGTAAAGCGATAAACTTGCACTTAAAACCTGTCTGTACGTTTTGAATATATTCCTTTACAGGCCACAGTATAGTTATGTGCTCAGTCTACAACTGCTTGGGCTTTCCAACAACAATATAAGTTTAATGGAATAAACAATCGAAGCGAGGCTCGTGCCAATCTAAATTAATGACCTGCCCGAGCAAGGCGTTTACCGAATCTTGTAGTACAAAGCTCCCGAGATCTGTTCTACACATTTGCGTATTATGATGTTATGTGAGTATTATATGTGCAACATCCACGTCTTTATATTCTTTGTTTTATTTACATTCTAAGGCAATCTAACGAGATGTCGGTTCTATTCTTTAGTGTGTAATATAGCTATCTGACTAGGAATGCAATTTGAGTCGCAGCGAACTTTATAAACACTGAAGCACAGAACACATAGTCTAGAAGCAAGACTCGGATCCTTGCTTTACATAAATTGTCAAATCGGAGGTGTCGGTTTTAAATCATAGCGTACTTGCCGTTATGACGTGTATTGTCTTTTAATGATTTGAGTTCATATTAAAAAAATAAGTCATAGCTTCCTCGACATGCAAGAAAACGTGTCTGCCGGTTATTGATAAGACAAGAAACATTTTATAAAAATCTAGTCTGTTATTATCAGTCCAGATAGTTCAGAGAGAAAAAGACAACATTTGGCGAAACCAAAAATAGTATTCTAAGCCCTAACGCGAATGTAATGAATGTTATGAATGTAATGGGAATCGATGTAGTATGTTAGGATAGTAGTAAGAAGAATTCTGTAGTATGCCTACGCATTATAAAACAGGCTGACTGTAACATAAGTATGGAATATAAACACGTATAAGAAATGAACTGTACACAGGTTCATAACAATGTAGCGAACATACAGAAGTTGTAATTAACTGTTGTTTGTGTCTTGTAGTACGACACCCAAGAGATGTGCCCTTAGACGCGCCGTATTGCATCACACGATGAGCATGATGAATTGACAATTAGCGCTCAGGGAATTAACCACATGTTCATGTACCACCATTTTAGACTAGTTGGATATCATGGCTATACAATATACAGTAAGTTGTTGTCAGAACTTCCAAATCTGAATTATTTTGATTTATTTATTTGAAGCTGCGGTAGCCCAATGAATAAGTAAGACATTGGACTTGCGATCCAGAGATCACGGGTTCAAATCCCACTCATAACTGTACCAACGTAAACCTACTTCCAACAAAAAACAGTCTAGCTGAGCTGTCTCGTACAGCTAAACTAGAATGTTCAATAAAATTAACAAGAACACCAGTAATTTGCAATAATAAATAGCTTGAAATATTTGAGTAAATAATCATAATAATTTATAACAATATTAACATTGTTTATAAACGGCACAGGTAACCTCTCAGTATAAAAAAGGTGATGGCTTAGTGCACCACACTCGCCTAACAGACTTCACTCGGTGTCGAAAAGATAATGAAGAACTGCCACCACTTCCACGTTGTAACTAGTTAATTAAACTGTGTAGCAAACTTTAATTAACTAGTTAATACGCGTATGAACTCAAAAAGTCAGAGATGCATGCCTTGGAATTAAACTCGAGACCTCTGAAAGGCAGTCCAACAGTAACAGTCTCTCAACTCGGCTATCGCTGCTTGTATTAAGTTACAATAAAATTTTACATTTGTCAGACTCAATCAATATAATCAAGTTAAGCTTATGAAAATGTACTAAAATATGAAACATAGAGTCACATGCATTATATTAGCCATCGCATCTTTAAATGCCAATCATTATACTTCCTTGATCACATCACACTGCCGACGACCGAAGTGTTGTGATTTCAATTCCTATATAGAATAGAAACTTGTGCGGCTCAAAGTCAAATATTTAAAAATAAAAACATAACTCATAATTCCGTCCGCAAAGGCCATTTACACGATCGAGTGAACCAGCCAACTCAACCAAAGTGACCTTTGTATGGTTGATCCAATCGAGTAAAAGGACTTTGTGATTGAGCCGAGCTGAGAAATTTAAAACGTTGTTGTTGATTTGGCAGGTGGCGCAGCGGTGGTGAATATGACTCTGTATATGAGAACTCAGACTCGAGTCGAAAAGTCGAGAAATTCTCGGTGTTTCGAACTGTGCTTAGTAGGAGGCAATAGATTTCCCTACTATTAAGTCTGACTAAAAACTATAGCTGTAGGGGAAAATACATCTCAGCCTCGGTATATAGGCGTAAAACTATGCATGTATGATTAGTTAAATGTCTTTTATAGATTTACAGATGGTATAGTCGATTGGTTTGTCCGAGAATTTAGAATGCCTGTTAGGTATATTAAAATTCAGAAAAGCCTAAATACGACTGCATTTGAAAACCCCGTTTGAATTAGTAGCAAAACAAACATTCTACGTGTTTTCGAATGAATAGTGTGATAAAAATCTATTCGATATTCAATGTGTACCTTGCAAACATTAGATTTTTCGCTTCATTTGCGGTTCCATATTTTTTATACTTCAGCTGCTGCAGTAGGTTTGTTCAATCTTTCAGGATATGCAACTATTTAGGGATCAAATAACATGAACTATAAGTGGGTTCTGAAAATCTGTCTGTCTGTCCATATAATTAAATGAACAGTTTATTATTACAACTTTTATGCATTGATGCTACTCTAGAGTTGCTAACAACACCTGGGATAATTATTCTGATAATAAATATACACATTTTATAAATTTTAATTTGTTTGTAGGTACTAAAAGCAAATTTGAACTCTTACTTTTAAATATTAAAATAATTGCGAAGAGAGGAACCCATCTCACATCTACGGATTGCGAAATTTTATTCGTTACCTTCTGCCATGGGGATCCCTGGCGCAGAGGCGAGACGCGTGTCTGCGCATATTTTGTGTTTAAAAGCAGAACATTGCATGTTGAAGTAAGCTCGAATCCCACGCGGCTATCTATCATCAAAGGCGTTCAGTGTTATACATTTTTCTTTTGCAATAACTAGGGTAGGCAACCCAATAATACGTAGTGGGTTCTTCTTTTCGAAATTATTTATTATAATAGATTTCCAAATTAAGCCTAATTTAATTCTATTAACAGTCAAATTATCGTAGGGCAACATAATAGGCGAGCTGCAGATGCGATAATAGCCAGTCTACAACATTAGTATGCGAGTTTAGCCTAATACAATCTGCGTAAGCCGAGTTACAGGTGAATTACGCCACGCAATATTGATGTGTTGGTAGAATGCCACATGCATAGCACACTCTACATAGCAACTATGTATAATATGTGAAATTTTATTCTCGAGGGCGCTGTGGTGTTGATTGCGATTGCTTTGCATGACGTCTCCTATTCCCAGGCAGGTTAAAGTGTTATTAGGCTTTTCTGAGAAATTTTTTAAGTAGCAGCACGAAGTCTGAAATTGAGCCCAATTGACGGCCTAGTCAAACCTTCTATTTCGTGGGACCTATGTCTATAATTGGCTAAATGTAGGTGTGATACTCTCTGTCTGCCCTTTCTGGAATAAATGCGTGGTATTTTGTATGTACGTAATTTGTTACCTGCCACAACAGTCTGTTAACGTCACCGAATTCATTTTATCGCCGGCACCAAATTTCAGTGGAATTGTTGACGGGCGTACACCACGTCCCGATGTTACGCAACTAAACCCAATAACCGGGGTGATTTTAATATTTTCGTTATGTTTAGGAACTGAATTGGAATTCAGAATTGCTTTATGGCTACATTCTTGGGTCATGAAAAGTTCAAAGAACGTTAAGATCGACCGATAACAAAGAAATTTCGTGACGACGCTACGAAAAAAACGAAATAAAATTAAATACCTAATATTGTAAATTTAATAATGCGCACTTAATGTTAGTATTATTGGTACTGCCGCTAATTTTATGTGCTAATAAACGAGACTGTAAAATGGCCAGACGCTCTGACGCGTCGTAGCCTTTTGCAGCATAGTGCTACGCTGGTGCTGCAACATTGACGTCGTAAGCACTTATGGTTTTGCCCGCTAATGGTTCAGTACGCAGTAATAAAATTTCATATCTATCTTCGACGGTGCTTTTTTAGGATACTAAAGTAAAAAGTTGCAACAAGGCGACTGGAACAGTGACCGGTAACCAGCAATAGACTCTACAATACCTGGTGAAATGTGGCTGAAATATTTATATCTTACTCCACCCCTTTAGAGATATAGCTGTATAACTGTGTTTCTATGTAAAATCCTTATACAAATTTATTCGATGAGGAAATCAGATCCAGGCCCTAACTGTACAGTAGAATATCTCAAACTTACTTTAAATTCCAATAAGAGCACATCAAAACCGCGTCGTTATAAAGCATGATATCCTTAAACCAGGGTTTGGAAGTATTATAAATTTGAGTAATAAACGAACAATAAAAAAGATGAATAATTAAGTACTTCATTGGTTTACTGGTTTGCTTCATTACTTGAGTAAATAACAACGCGTATAAAGCTAACTGCGTGAACGAATTGTTGAGATTTAATTTGATTTGTTTTGATTTATGTAAGCAATTATACGTGAAGTAAACAATGCTGGATAACTTTTTATACAAACTTTCAAAAGTGTTTTCTTTTAAAAGGTATATAGAATTGTAATACTTACAGTCTAGCTAACCCGAATTCATAATCTATTTTTTCTTATTTTTGTTTTTTGCAGATTGATACAGAAAGCCAGGTGACAGAGATTACTGACTAATCAATCAGTTAGCCGGTACTTGCCTCGCAAAAATCCTGAATCCTAAATCCGTTTTAGTGATATCATCAGCTAACTGCATAAATATGTACATATTACGTAGGTACACATCAATATGCCAGGAGGCATAAAAAATCAAAGCTCGCTAAATATATATACATAGGTATTATATGTAGTTCCAGACTTAAGGTCTACTGGCAATTTCTACGACTCTACTGGGAATTTCTTGACAGTCTCAATACCAATTTGGCCGTCTTGGTAGTCGAACCTCATGCATTGCAGTTGCACTCACTACTCCTTAGACACCGATGCAGTCAAGCCGTATAAATATTATTTCTATATAAAGTCACCTAACGCTATATTCCCAGTTACTATTCATAACCTGACAGAAAGACCGAATTACCCTTTTACTCGGCAATAAAAACGATCAAAGAGAACTTTCGCACACACACAGATCTTTTTAATTCTACTAAAGTTAAACAAGCAAAAGTTGCATGCAGACAACTGTTCCTGCAAAAAAGTAGTTAGCGTTGTCTTTGAAAGGGCGATGGCCTCTTGACAGTGCAGTGTTATGGAGCTATTGTTACTAATTTGTATACATGCATAGACTCACACCTGTATATCGCCTGAGGGGTAGACAAAGGTCTAATACATTCTACAATTCACCTGTTATGTATTTAGGGCCTATATAATAGTCAGTACTCAGTAAATGGCAATAGTCACTAGACTATTGCCATTTACTGAGCAGCTGTTATCAACTACATAAATTATGCAACGCGAAAGTATATAAGTAATTATTCAGTTTCTGTCTTGACTGCGTGCTGTTACTAAAATTTACCTCTGTCCGACACAGGAATAATACCCGGGACTTCACAGCTGCGCGCAAACAGATGCGCAAATTCATGCCACAATACCTATGATACAGACATTTATATATATCACTTTGACTTTGTCTTTATATAGAATACACATTATGCTTTACCTAAATCATAGTCAAACATACTTTAATATAGCGACTCAAATATAAATATTACAGTAGTATAAAAGTACATTGTATGTACCTACATAGTACTTTTGCTTTTCAGCTACAAGTGATTCCAAATTCAACGGTAGAACACAAATCAATGTATACACAGTCCATAGTCAAACAAAGTTACGAGTTAGATAACCACGAAATTCATAGATACTAGTTTATAGACAGCACTATAGACGTTTCTAGAAGCTAGCTATAAAGATAATCTAATTAGTATTCATCGTTCATAATGCTATATCAACCGACGAGGTCTGTATTGAAACAATCGATTCAGGCGGTTCGCGGTTATCCGAGTAACCGTAATCGATTAAACTTAACCTGCTGTTCGCTTGTCTATATAAATATTATAAAATTAGAGTTTGCATGTATGAACGCGCCAATCATAAAAACTACTTGTCTGTTAAGAAAAATAGTTTCTCATCAGATAGCTCTTTGTTTTGTTAGTTAGACCAAAAGAAAGTAGACGAAAGTCATCATGGATCGAATTGCAAGGCACAGCTAGCTAAGCGTAAAGAATTAAGTGGTACTTAACAAAAGTACAGGTTTCAACTGTTGCACTTATTTAATTAACCTTTTTATATTTTTAGAGTCCCATTGTTATTATAATAAAACCACGACGTCTAGATACAATTTCTAACAAATATATCCATTTATTATTTTATTTTAAGATCTGCAACAATCTTATTTTTTTAGTGACTGCTTCTACGCCGCGTGTAGTTTTGAAGAGCTTTACAAATATTGAAACAAATAACGTTCTATCTCTGATACCCTTCCCGTATAAGGACCTACAGCACTTCGAGCATTAAAACAGCAGGTGCCTATGCATCATATTAATATATGTATGTAATATCAAGCATCAAACACACTGAACATTATACAGGCTAGTGATGAAACCGAGACATGACTGTCTTAGACGCATATAACGCACTTTTAACTTATGGATCTAATGTAATGTAAATATAAATCGCTCACTTCAACAATGAAGTCATGTAATGTCTTGTTCAACTTACCAGCAAAGTAGATTATATTCTGCGTACAGGCTCTTGCTCAATACCAAAAAATATATAAACAAACCTGTTATTATACCAAGATATTTTGATTCATCGCAACAAAAATAGCTACGCCCTTTAAATATGTATTTTATTTAAATGGTGCATGATGACTAAAAGCTATGGGGTATGTTGGCCTTGACCTACCGGTCTTTGAAGGTAGTAATCAAGGTGGGTCAATACCCAAAATACAATATTTCTGTATTAAACTGTTATTGCGTAACGTATGAAAGTTTTAATGAAATATGACAGCGGTGTACGGTTAAGGATGTCGTGGATATGTTTGGGCCTTAAGGATATCAATTTTATCTTTAGAAAATTTAATTAATAACTAACAACTGGCCTTACAAATTACTAGAATTTTTGTTAACCCTTTCAGTTAAGCTAGAAAGCTTGTGTAAAGAGTGGACCGTCGGTAGTGCAATGGGTAGGATTAGAACTCATGACCGTAAGTCTAATGCTTTACCCATTGCGCTTAATTGATAGAATAAAAAAATAGATGCGATCAGTGTGAAGTAGTGTGTAAGAGTTAAGTCAAATAAAAGTACTTAATCGTATCAGAGATATTATTAATAAAAAGCATAATAGATGTAAAATAAAGTACTGACTTGCATCAAGTTCTCCTAGACAAATAACAAAGAAGTTATACCAGATTCAAGTACACACTCTCATTCGCGCAGCGGTAGTGCCGTAGTTTTTCTGTCAAGATATCCGCAGCAATACGGAGTCTACTACTGTGTCCAGTAGACAGCAATAACAACGACCCCCTATTACGTGAAGCCTAAAACCATAATTGGCGAGAAAAGCGGATGTCATAGTTGGCGAGAAAAGCGGATGTAATACACCTTTGCCTACGCCTACAGGGAAATAGATAGAAAAAAGGATTCAGCACAAGCAAACATACCTAATATATTACGGAACCGGCGAGAGCTGAACTCGCATGTTTTGATATTTTTATTTGCCACTGTTGCATGTACGTGATTGTATGATAAAGTTGTTTAAAATGTTATTTTATGCTACCATTGTATTTTAGTGTTATGGCATTATTTGAGAAATGCACCGCTTTTTGCAATTGCATACTTTAAAGTTTATTATTCTTTCGTGCTGAATAAAAATTCGATGTTTATAATATACTGATAATGGAACTGAAATCGTTTGTAACAGCTGTTTTATTCTTTTATTCCATGCGAATGTTAATTTCATTTGTTTGTTCAAGTTCTTAATCAAGTTTTTTTAATATTATATTCTTGCTTAAATATTTTTTATGACCCTTCACAAAATAACATAGGCTAAAGTTATGCCTATACAAAGTTGTAGACTTGTTGTCAAAGATAAATATAAAAATTAAATTTTGTTACGACTCAGTACGGTTGACAGTTGCGCATGCGCTTAATCACTACACCGACCTTCTTCTTCGTCTTTCATTTAAGAGTGTAGCTTTTGTTGGCGGGTAATCCCCAAATTTTCTCTATCTACATCTGTATCTTCTGTTTTTTTAATTATATACCTATGAAGTTGTTTAAATATTTTATATCCTATCACAATTAGAGGGAACTAAAATAATATTAACCAATCTACATTTCGTTTCCTATTCACCAAATAATTATAACCAAGCAAAAGCCAAATTACTTTAACATTACGACGGATGTTTTCCCACCGGCTGTAATGCGAATGGTTCGTGGACTCACCGGAGTCCTAGTTCGTCGAGTTGACGGGCACGGCGAGCGTGACCGCTGAAATAGGTTAAACGACGTGACGTCACCACGAGACACTGCCTTCGAGACTGCACGTCACACGCCTGACATTTGATCAATTGTTTTAAATAGTACTCTTTTTATAGCTCGTGGAGGAAAGAGGTATTATTATTGTTTGCGCCTGACGCTTGTTGATGCGAATCTAACATCTGTCGTTTGCAGTTTTCTCTTTCTTATGAAAATGTATTATACCTTTGTTTGCATGATATATAGATTTATATAATTCTTAGCGGGTGAGTATTGATGCGATCAAGCATATATATATATATAAACACTTTTAGGTATTTGACGTTTCGACTAGGTTACATCGGCCGTGGCCACAAGCTAACAGTCAAACACCAAAAGGTACACATATATCCATATATACTTAATCATTTTCTATTACAATAGTTGACGTGAGCAATCCGAGATTGCGTGTGTGGTGAAACCTTTTTTTCAGTTGTTAATCCAAACTACGTTGATTTACACATCAATATTTTCAAGAAACAACTTGTGTGTTAAAATAAATTAAACTGTTATAAAAATATTGTATTGCTATAAAACTGAATCGTGGATCGGTCACGCGAGAACTGCTGAAGGGATTTTGATGCAATTTTTACAACTCACATACTTAGCTAAGTTTCATCTAATCCGCTTAAATATTTAGTATTATAATTATGAGTATTTTTATTATTACTTTGTCTTTGTTAATACGTTTGTAAAAATATATTAGATTAATTAGTATAATAATAATATAATTAGTATGTATAATATATTTTTAGGCAGTTATTATATATAGCATTAGGCAGCGAAAGCTCAGTGGGGAGACCAACAGACTGCAATGCAAAGGGTCTCTCGTATTCGTTAGTTATATGACTTTTCGAAATTATGTGCGTATTGATTGACAATTATCGCCTGCTCCGTGCCTCGGAGAGCACGTTAAGCCGTCGGTCCCGGCTGCCATGAACATCTATGGCAGTCGTTATTGGGAAATCAGTGCCCTCTTATATCCTGACACTGGTCTAGCCTTAGGGTATCGTTAGCCTTTGTGTTGCGGTGGCAGCCGCTCCGTGTAAAAACTGATATCCAATTAAATCCGGTTAGACTAGAAAAGCCGACCCCAAGTGACTCGGGAATAATAAAGGCTAGGGAGAAGAAGTATAATATATTTTAATAGTTAATTCCGCTTAAGACATAGAAAACATACAGTATATTTATGACGTTATGGGCAAGCTATAGTATAAGTGGACGAAGTCACGGTAAAAAGTTAGTAAGAAATGAAATGTCAAGTGTGCATAAAAACACTAGTGGTCGTTGTAATGTGCGCACATTGACCCACAACAGGCAAGCTTACAGTAAGTATATTAGAAAAGAAAAACATGCAATGGTAAAATAAAAAATAATAACAGTGTAACTTTCTACAACGTGATACATACAGGCGTGTTCATATTTATTATAGAGTACAACCCTGAAAATAAAATGTATAAATCGAAACAATAGTCGTTCTGAACTAATCAAAACTAACAAAATTGGTCGAAATCGCTAAGCAGTTTATTCCAAACATGATTGTCATATGAATTTAAAAGTGGTATAACAGTTCAATTTTTAAACGCGTAGTGAATATTGAAGACCTTAGTTGTTGTTCTGGTATAAAATAGGATTTGAATACGCTTATCGTACAGCCCCGAGTTCGATATCCGCTTTGGAAAAAGAGGACTTGGCTTTTTGTAAAGATATTCTGGGTATCAGCACGCAGTCTAAAAATAAACTCGGTGGTCGGCAGAAAACTCGTCAAAGTCAAAAATCATTTATTCATTTCAGGTCACAAAGTAACACTTATAAACGTCAACATAATATATAGGCTTTTGAGTTTACTAAGTTACTAAAGCTATACTTAGGTTAGTTGCTAAGTTAAGGCAGAGGGTTGAGCCGATTATTTTCATTTTTTTTTAAAAGACAACTCCCGCACTAGTAATAATGCCTGTGTCGCGGGGGACTTTACAAACATTCAAACAACGGACACAAAGAACACCCTGACTCGGCACAACCATTTGTGGATCACACAATTTTTTGTCCCGTGTGGGATTCGAACCAGTTGTGGGTTAGGCGCAGTGGCAGACCTAAAAACATAAAGAGGAACATATAGCAGTAATTCACCTCTGTACACTCCTTTGGGAGACACAGGTGAGTTTTCGTATCAATGTAAAACTAGAATTTGTATGCAGAGGTACTTATCCCGATACATTTGTACAATCATGGTGCATATCGAATAACATGCAGTTTACATAAAAAGTAATATGCAAATGTAACTCTGTGCTTCGTTTACGTAGGATTTGCTACATACTGTGTATTTCAATGCCGTATTAGCAGCAAACAAGTTATTATGTTTATAAAAACCAATAGCACTGGGCCTTATTAAAATATTATTGTATTAAAAGGTTTCGTGGCCGGAATCATTATGATATATTTTTATTGCAATAGATTTTTTATTGCATCTATCACAGGCGAGCGAAGGGATTAAGCAATGAAATATAAATATTTATTACATTAGGTATTGTATGAATTTCACTTTGCACGGATCGGCACATTATTTATATCGTCGTAGCCATTGCCAGTAAGCCGAGTGTTGGTTCGATATACGTGATAAAAATGTTTGAAGACCCAACAATTGGTACATATTTCTATTTTTTTTTTAATTACTTGTAATATGTGTTTCAAATTACTAGTATTCTCGTTAACCCTTCCAGCTAAGCTAGAATGCTTGTATTACGAGTGGGTTCACGTCAGTAGTGCAATGGGTGGGATTTGAACCCGCGATTCTCGATCGCAAGCCCAATACCTTATCCATTGTGCTACCGCTGCTTCGATGTGCCGAATCTCGGTGTCTTTTGTGGTGGATGATTGAATGTTTGTAAAGTGACGCAGCGGGCGTCACAGGACTTGTTCCTAGTGCGGGCAGTCGTCCTCTATTAAAAATAAAAAACAACATATTTATTTAGCTTTGTAATAATACAGATATAAAATAACAAAACTGGGTAAATATGGATGAACACACATCAGTTTACGGCGTGTGAGTCTATGTTATTATTACGTACAAGCGGTCGCCTATTGCTCGAAAATCGACCAAAGTTTTCCTGTAAGATCTTGCTGAATATATTATGTCATTATAATTATATTGATATATGTAACCATACTTACGTGCTTCGACTGCGTGTGTCAAATGCATGGTTGTGTGCGTATAGTGCTTTTTCATTAATTTAACGTATTTCTAATGCATATTTTATATAAATATTAGGATTCGCCCCTCCTTCTCCATATAAACTTTAACTGTGCCAAATTTCATACTCCTCCGTCCATGCAATTTTCGTAAAAAGGGGTACAAAGTTTTTGCTTCACGTATTAATATATAGATGTAATATTACATTTATACATTTATTACATATATATGTATCCCAAAGGGACATATATGTAGGCAATGTTATGCACATGTGAAAATTGATCGGGCATGACCCTGTGTCAATGGTGGGGCATGCACGACATTGCATTGTATTGTATATTTTAATGTGGAGCCATAAATCGAGTGTTTGTGAATTTTTCTGACTATTTGCTTATTCATCGCACTCAACTACACGGACGGCTGTTTTAAAGGATTTGGATGCCTTGAATTTGGGTTCATAATTTTTTAAGCGTATTTTTTTCTTCTACTTTAACAGAATTTTATTTGCTATCGGTTCAAATCTTTCAATGACAACTTGATTAGAATGAATGTAGAACGAATAATATAAGTATCGTGCTAGTTTATATTCTGACCAACTATCAGGTCAATGACCTCCTTCTAAATGAGGGAGATAACATCGACCGACGTGCCCAAGTGTGAATTGTTGAAGCCAACCAGTCTATCTTCGAGAACTTTTGAAGAATTCTTTAGTATGCATTTTTGTTCCATTTTCTTTCATCATTCAGGGCAGCAGAAATTATGTATACATATACCTATTTTAAGCATGCGGCTGTTTTAATTGGACAAAACAATACAACATGTCAGATTCTCGCTTAGGGTTTTATGTAACACCCATGTTTAACTAGCAATGTTTAGGTCCTTTGTTTATAGATGACGAGCGTATTTCCATTTACCGGATATAGTTTTAGACCCTGCACTGCTACTAAGACCCAAGAATTAAATCCAAGACATTATAACCGGCAAGGTATATGGTAAAGGCCACGCCCTTACCACACGATCAACAAAATACAAAACAGTACAGGCATTGATGTAATAAATTTATTGCATACAACACTATTATCTCAACACACATAATAAAAACATTTCTAATCCCGACTAAGGTTAGTGATGTTCATTACACTTCAACACGGGAGTACCATATAAAAAAGTGCACGATTTTCGATGCGAATGGTGCAATAAGCAAGCGCTTCCCGACGGCAGCCTATGCTTATTGTGGCTGATATTAATATAGGATTGCGTTTTCGTTCGTCCGTACCCGACCCAAGCAACTCGCACTATTGAATTTTAAAAATAAGCGGATTCCTACAGAGATTTAACATGTATGTTGCTCTGGTGTAAGCACAAAAGGTGAACAACAAAAGGAAACTAGTTCAGTTACTATCGCGGGCTGCATCATGTTGGAGAATAAAGGGTGTACTGCGGCTTTATTTATCTTTAATGCTTCGTATTGCAGTCCGATATGAAACCGGTTTTGTGGTATAGAAATGCGGTTTGTTTGTTGTGCTTTTATAAGTAACAGTTATTTTTATAAGTTACCATATGGTTGTATTTTTATCTCACTGCAATAGAGTCGTCCTGTTTTTAGAGTGTATCTATGTATTTGTATTCATAGCTCATATTAGATTATTTTTAGTAAAGCGGTGCCTTATTTGGAAATAAATGTTTTAAGTTTTTAGTGTAAATTTCTTTGGCTTTGTGGGTATGTTTTGTTACAAAAGTCTTATATAATGGAGTGCGAGCTTATAATTATTGCCATTTTTTGGACATGTCAGTCTTTTTCTGTGATGCGCCCTGTAGCCTAAAGTGATTGATGAATATAAAACATATGGTGTCATTTGATAAGTCTTAATAGCGAAAGTAGTTAATATGATATTAGGCATCTTATTTTTGAGAAATTATAATAAGGATGGCGTCGTCACTGTATCATTTTCTTTCGCGGAAGCGGTTAAGTGCTTTTGATGTCGGGAATTTCATGTTGGCGATGATACTGAACGCTAATAAAACTTTATACATTTGTATAAAAAGAGAATTGTATGGTTTTGCTGCATGTGTTATAGATGAAAGTACACATGATAAAAAAATGTACATAGAAAGTAAAAGAAATTAGTTATGATCATCCTTAAAGACAATAAGTGTTTTTAGGCTTTCGCCGTTTGTACACATAATTAATATAATATTAATCAACGGGTCTTACTCGCAATTAAATATTTAAAAGTTATAAATACCACGATCAACCCGTGATCACGATTGAAGCAAATCGGTCGAAACGTGTGGCGATAAATGGATATTTATTACCTTCAAATAATGAGTCGCGATTAAGCCACGTTGTCTAAAATCATATTAGGTATCTTTAGAGACAACATTGTGCATTTTTAAAATGTCGCCTACATATAGTAAAGGCATTAACAAGTAAGCTGTATAAAACGTACCCAGATATATACGAACCAAAACAGTAGGTAATAAATAATAGTGGCATTAGCCGCCCACAACAGTAAATAGTGACAGAAACAAAGGCAAGTATTGCTTGTAAGCGCGCTCCGATTGTAATGTGGTTTTAATCACACGGTGACCGCCATCAACACCAAAACAATATTTATTGACGCATACCTACTATTTACAAGAGTGCCTTCCATATTTTATGAGGAAATTACTAGTGGTATGAATATCGTAAGTTTTGGTTCGACAAAGCTTTCTTTTTACCGTATGTGAAGACAGGGTAATAGGGCTTATTTCTGTGCCTTGGTAATTATAAGCATTATTAATATTATTGTCGTGTGTTTAGGCGTATGTTATACATTGAAATTGAACTATTTTAAACATATGCTGACATTATCGTGAAACTCTAATATATTTAAATTTAGGTCTATGATGGTGATCGTGAACGAACACTATCTTAATATCTCCATGCCCAAGACTGTTAAAAGGCAACTGAAACATCACGGCAAATGTAAATTTAAATTAGTTTAAAAGTAGTTTAGAGTAGCTTTTTTTAAATCAGCCGCGATAAAATCCGTATAAATTAAAATAATTTCAATATATAAGCATTGAAATAAAATACTAAGGCTATTCTGGAATAAATTGCCTGGACAATGAATAATGTGTGACGTTTCTTATCGATGGTAGCGATGAGAATTAAACCATTATGCCATCCTCCTCGATGGTATAATCGTTTAAGTCAAGATAAAATGGAAAACAAAATGGTAATTTATTTCATTATTAATTCATTGTTCTTTTTGTCCTCATTATTCTTAACAATATTTAGTTCGGTTTTTAGTCTAATAACTAATAAGATACTGTTAAATATTATTTTATCACTGAGTCATTTTTTTTTCTTTTCTTTTTCATTAAAGACTACTCCCGTACTAGGTAGTACTAATTTCTGTATCGCGGTACAGTTTACAAACATTCAAACAACGCACACAAAGTGGAGAACACAAGAAACTCTGGTTGTAACCAGACTCGGACGACCAATCATGGATCACACAAATTGTTGTTCCGTGTGGGGTTAGAACCCATAACATTTGGCGTAGTGGCAGTGGCAAGTAGATTGCATAAACCACTACGCCATCTGTGCAATCGGAATTGAATCGGACTTTCTTTTATTTATATTTATCATTAATATTTTTATAATACTAATTGTATTTTAAAAGACGAGTATCATTCTGATCGCACAGAAAGTGAAACGCGTTTAACAGTAAATTAGTCATCAGTCGGTGCGAGTTGTATGTCATTAGAGGACAGGTCATGGTGCTATCTTACACTGGCGTAGGGATAAACTTACAACGCGCCATTGAGGATTACATCACTTCATGATAGCTGTTTGTACATATGATTACAAGCTCAATCAGTTCAACTGAAATAATTGTGCTACCTTTTTTATATGGACACTATATAGTTTAATATCTCCCTTAGAAGGTATAACTAGAAATATGGTATTACACTCACATTTGATGTAGGGCTGATGTCAGGAGTTGAGCCTATTGGTCACTGATTCAGATTCCATATTTTTATGTAGAGTTTCAGACGATGCGGGAATTAAATACAGTTATTCAAAAATAGCTTTATAAGCACAAGCGCAAACCTATACCCCGGCACTAACGGGGCATCCAAACAATATAACGTCGCTCCCAATTTGAATATAGAAACTCTAAATTTGTAATAGCAGTTGCGCTTGCTACATGGAAGAACGAAGCAATCAAATCATAGATATTACCGATTGAGTAATTCAACTAATTAAGTGGAGTTCACGTGTCGAACTTTCCTCTATTAATTAACGTCAAATTAATACAGACTCAATAAGGTTATCTGAACTGCAAACTAATGGTTTGAGCTAGATGTGAATGTCATTTTGGGGATCACTTTTGGGAATTCCGAAATTATCACAGCAGTATTTCCGTTCGTGACACTCGCGATGTACTTGAAATTGTTGGTTCAGTATTTTATTCACGTGCCGGTTATAATCACTTCATATTATAAAACAAAGTCCTCCGCTGCGTCTGTCTGTCTGTTCGCGAGAAACTCAAAAACTACTGAAGGGATTTGCATGCAGTTTTCACCAATAGACAGAGTGGTTCATGAGGAAGGTTTAAGTGTATCATTTGATAGGGTTTTTTACTACATGTGCGAAGCTGGGGTGGGTCGATAGTACCACATAAATTATGTAGTTATATAATAAGTAGCTATATTTCAAATAAATAATTCAGAATAAAAATTACCTTAATAATTTATTATTATTATTAATTATTATTGTAATTTACCTGCCAGTAATGTGCAGTCCAATGTTAACTCAATCCAAACACATGACCACCACACTCGAAACTCAACACTAAAGTCACACACGTCTAGCTACGAATATAAATCTACTTAATTTCCAAGTAAAACATATAACAGTGCCATGTATCACAGTAATTATGAGTCACGAAGAAATTTAAATTGTTGACAAAATTAGGCACTCGCATGGAGCCCTCGGCTGGTGGAATATTTGCTTATCGACGAGCTTGATCTGCGGTGTTAAAGTCAACAACCTGTGGGTACGAGGTGTCGTAAGTACCATTATACACATACATATGTGTCAAGAAAATAATCTCCGGCCTGCCGCTGTTTGAATACCGGTGACATTTCTGATTTACCTACGTCTTATTTAATTTATACACTGTTATCATTTTATTTGTATAGCAAAAGTTGATTACTGCCTTTATGTAATGTATTGTGGTGATTTGCTAAAGAAATTGAGAAATGAAACCCATTTTAGAGGCGTCCAGTTCTGCTTGCGGCTTCGCCCGCATAAATTCCGCGGACACGCATATTGGCAAAAGTAGTATTGTCTGTGTTCATTCGGCGTATGGTCTGTCTGTGTGATAAATTACGGCCAAATCCCGGTTTACGCATATTCGAGTAACATACATTCAAACATTTTCACAAACATTCACATTTACCTATAATATTGGTACGATAGCTCGTCAAATATTAGGTGTAGTAGTTAATCAATTAAAATTGTATATAACACGGCATACAATTTATGAAGCGTAATAAAATCATAATGGGCGTAGAGTAATTCGAAGTGTTGTTGTCGAATGGCCAAATGAAAGCGTTTTATCATTTTATAGACCTACCATGAAGTCGTATTTAGACACCCACAAAAGCACTCAGAGTCAAGCCCCATACAGCCATTCAGTAAGTTACGTCATATTTAAAATCAAAACCTACAAATAGTTACTGTAACATTTCCCTATAACCATTTTACTTAGTCACCCGTACTCGTTCTAGAAAATGGAAATTGTTGGGAGTTTATTTTTAAATTGTTGCGTCGCAATACGTCATTCCGGATGCTTCGAAGAAGATGAGTCTGTGTGTATTGTTGATAGCTACGTCCTACGTAGGCAATGGTTGCTATTGTCAACAATGCTAGACGTCACAAACAGATTGCTCAATATAAGTGGCAAGAAATATAAAAATATTACATAATTTCTTTAGTTATTACTCATAGAATTGCAAACATCATTAAAGATCATTATAATTATGTCCTCAAAGTGCCCTTAAAATCATTTTCATTACGAGCACACTAGATATTTCCCGCGGCTTCGTTTGCATTTATCAAGATTTTATCAATAAATTCAAATCCCTTGTCCTATTCTGTAACTCTGACAACATATATGCCAAATTTCATGATGATGAAGTAGTTAAAATGTGACGGCTGACAAACAAATAAATATACTTACACTCGTATTTATAAAATTAGTAAGGATTTGTTAAGAGCAGCGATAGATCAGTGGGGAGACCAACAGACTGCAATGCAGAGGGTCTCGGGTTCGAACCCACGTCGCGCACCTCTAACTTTCGGAAGTTATATGACTTTTCAAAATTATGTGCGTATTGATTGACAATTATCGCCTGCTCCGTGCCTTGGAGAACACGTTAAGCCGTCGGTCCCGGCTGCCATGAACATCTATGTAATGGCAGTCATTATTGGGAGAGTGTCAACACAAAAGATCCCACTGGGTCGAAGTGTCGCCGGTCTACACTGACTGGCCCCCACATAAGATAAGATAAGGATTTGTTAGAACCAAATTATATTCACCATCCTATTTTATAGAAGCAAGCACAATGGTATCCTGTTTTATCTGGGATTTCGTGCAAAATGAAGCAGGTTGACTGTACGACCAATCCTTATAGTATAGAAGATGGCGGTCAAGCAACCTTATATTAAATAATACAATATAATATAAGTTAAATATAGGTATGTTTACCGAACTAGAAAACCTAATCGGATTTTAGGTTTCTTAAGACGCAATAGAGTCAGTATAGCTACCAGTTTTATCTTTGCCTCACAGCATACCGACTCCAAATTTAAACGATGCTTCTAAAGGTACATGTAATCATAAGCTGTAGTACCCAGTTAGTATCTTGCTTGCCGTATAATACTTATTAAAGTCCTTGGCAATATAAAAATCACTAGCTTCTGCCTGCGCCTCGGGAACACGTATCGTCATAAAGGTAGCCTATATGCTTCTCAGGATACAATCTATCACCTAAAAAATGGTAAAGTCTGTCAAAGTCGGCTGTGAAAGTGTATCAGACAGATATACAGTTACTTTCGATTTTATAATATTAATGTGGAAATGATTTTCATTTTGCCATCTTTATTTCTAGAACGGATAGTTGCTGATTAAATTTTATGTAAAATGTTTTTAATAAATAATAATAAATGTCTACAGCATACATGGTTACGCTTGGAAGTTAGGAGTATTTTATAAAACAAATTTTTTCTATGTATCATAACATTCTTGGTGAAGTTTCGAACTATTGTCAGTAGTTCAAACGTAATTTTTTTGGATATATATGTTCACGTACATTTATTAGTATAAAACAGCGCTTTAGTTTTTCACGTAGTGTGTTGTGTTACAAGGACTATGACTAATAACAATACCACACATCGCACTTAGGAAGAAGCCCGTAATTTCGCTCGTAAGGTAGGCTGTTATAAAGTACATATATATCTTTAATCTCCGGTTCGTAAAGTAAGTACACTTAAAGACTATTTCAATCGGGAAACAGCCGATTAGTAAGCAATCGAATGAATTCCACGGATTGCGTACATCACGACTCAAATGAAAGTTGTCACAACTTTAGAAAAACTGTCAAATGTTTCAAAGGTATCCGATATTTAAATGAAAATGAATTCCGAACACGTTATCTTCTATCTAGAGATATGAATCAGATTGTTTATTGATTTCGGCGGTATGTACATTGTAAAGAAGTAACAGCCATTTCTTACGTATTCTATTGCTGTTGATTTTTATTAACAATTTTGTTTATTTTATAGAAGGTGTAGAGGTTTAAGCAGTAATTTCAAAATTTCGTTGCGACTGCGCTGTATTATGAGTTAGATCTCGGTGCAAGATAAAATAAAATAAATGTAATAATTGCTTAAATTGTGGTGCTTTTTGTATGTATTCGTTTATAAAATACCCGTTCTACAGAAATTTTAGTCTGAACGGTATTGTAACAATCCCTTTTATTTATCATATAATTATTGTAAATAGAAAGGTCTATAGAATACAGAGCTGTTTCTCGTATTTTACATATAGTAGCTATTGTGTAGGAAATACATAGGTATGTAGCGGAACTAAAACTACTTCAATACTTAATATATGACTAGAATCAAATTATGATTGGAGAGAATATTTGTGCCAAATATATTAATTACAATCAGTTACAAATTTAATCAATACGATTTTTTATAACGGTGCTTACTTGTTTACAGCTTGTGATATTAACTTTATAATGGTTGTTTAATTATAATTAGGAATTTGCTATACGGGTGGTATGGTATGGTTAAATATGTTAGTTTAAAGGCATTGCAATCTATTAATGCGTTTGGTATTGCAGGTTCCATTCGGACAACAAGAAAAAAAAGGCTTTTGATAAACTTTCAACACTTTTTATTTATCTGTGGTGCCTACGAGTACATAGATTAAACAAGAAACCAGTGGCATGCCAGTGAGGTACTGTAGTAGGCAGCGTTAAAAATAATTTAATCACTTTTAACAATACTATTCCCAAAGTTTGGTGTTGTTTGAAGAGTTTTCTATCATGAAAATGTTAGAAGATACCGAATGGAAATTACATTTATTTATACATTTTAATAAATGAAGTAGTGTCACTGATCTGAAGTTATATTTGAATCGAATATCAATCGCTGGCAACAGTTGTGCGCAGACAATTGGCACGAGATTAAAAAATCAAATTAATCGTGTTCGGCGTAGCGCTTCGTAGAGCTCGTAGAGTTACGGCGTAGGGAATATATTCAAGCTTTTTTATACCAGTTTGAATGCCCGTATGTCTGAATCAAGTGCATAAAAATATCACATGTTTTATATTAGATTTTCGCGCGTTGCATATTTTTATATTGTGATTGACTACGGAGGATCATTTCTATTGATTTACGATGACTATTTCTACTGCATGGCGTAGTGATCTAACGGATTTGTTCCTCACTCGATGTTAAAATTGGTGTGGTCACAATTTAATTATTTTAAATGTTCTCAATGTTTATTATTCCAATGCAAATCCAGCCCCGTAGACACAAGGATTATCACTAGGGCGGCAGATTTAAAGTTTGCAACAAGGATTATTTAAGTTATTAAATGCAAGCCATAATTATTCACGAGAACCATTCTTCATATTTATTAGAATATCTATTCAAAAAGCAAACGTTTACTTTCGGCCTCTCTGTATTGAAACGTTTGGACATTTACAGCACTATTTACTCACACGATCGGTCTCTATCTGACAGTAATAGATAGAGATAGGAGATAAGATTCATACGTTAGTGTCATGTTAAATAATGCATAAACATATGTATTTTTGAGTTAATTCTACAAAGATATTTACTAGATACAGTAGAATGTGTACTAAACGGTATGTAACGATATAATTTTCCTAAAGATAAAAATTGCTTTAAACTTTGTAATATCTTCTTAAAATATTTAATTCGAATAATAATTTTATACAAATATGTATGTAACAATTAACAAAAAATAAATTTGTTTTCTATGCCAAAACGTAAATATAATACTATAGTTAATTTCGACCTTAGTTATACTATTTTTTATTGTCTTTCCAAATTAGTATCCTTTGCCAAGTCTCAAAGCAAATAATGCTGACAAATTGTTATGTAAAACAAAACCATATTGTATTAAATATAACCACTGGAGATAGCTAATAACATTGATAAAGTCAGAGAACACCGCCAAAATACCAAGGAGCAAACGAAAAAGGAGGCTATATTTTTATTTTATCTTAATGAAGACGTCGAAACTGTATCTGGAACAGTTACATATGTGTGTGTACAGACATGTATATACATAAGGCGTGTATGTGTATGTGTGAGTGAGCACCATGCTAAGTGCACATCGGATTAGTTGCAACAGCGAACGGATTGGTCATCGGTTTACGTTTGATCATATCAATGTTACTTTTAAATAGGTTATTGACTTATTTCTAGTCGCTTCTAATGGCTGGTATAGGTCAATAATATTATGTACTAGAACAGTTTTAGATTTCATAGTTAATATATATTATACTACAGTATTATTTATTGAAGTTAAACTATTCTATACAGATATTATCGCTGTTTATTACTGAACAACAATTTTAAACTATTTACTAATTTATATTTACATTTTCCTCAACTTCGGTACCCATGTTTGTAGACCCAGTTAAAAGTAGTATTTTTACAAAACACCGTATATAATATATACCGTATATAATGTATAATTTTTACGTATTCGTCAAATAATATAAATGTATTATTGTTAACTCACTGTAAATATTAGGATTAGTTGCAATATTTAAAGTTTTGTAAAACTTTTTCCTGCAGCACAACAAGAACTTTTGAAAATGTTTTGCTTAAAAGTAATTTTGAATGTTTTGGGATTCATTTCAATATACTTTAAGTCATAAATACTCAGTAGAGCTGCAATGTTAAATGTTTTTATGATGTTGCATGATGTGTAAAGTTATAGGCTTGTCTAATATCTAGTAGCAAAAATATAGCATAGTACCTACGTATCCAGTGTCATGTATAGCCATTCAATAAAATATAGAGTATTAAAATCAAGAATTATAAACAACAAATACAAACCGTTTTAAGCCCCGCCGAAGCTACGACAAATACCAACTTAACACCGGTAAAAAACCGAATGCAGATAACTAATAATTTGTTTAAATCCAATGCAATAACAGTTGATAATCAATAAACATCGAAATTCGCAGGATGACGCCCTCTATATAACATCACTTAGAAACAACATGAGACAATGCAACAATTTGCCGCAATTAAGCGTTCGACAACTTTTATTATCCACGAACACAATCGCGAATTTGTAGCGATTACACAAAAATCGACCGCGGGAATGACGTCACCTTTTAATGAAGAAAGAAACGAGCACGAATTTATGTGGTCGGGCGACAAAGTGACCCGCGATCGGGACGCCCCGTGCCGAACCCATAATCCCTTAATTAGCCCACCGTGTACCATTGAAGGAGGGTTGTTATATGGCACTGCAGTGTGTGTGCACGCGCGGGCGGTGGGCGCGCGAGGTGGTCGCGCGAGCGCGTCGGGCGCGGAGAGAGCGGCACTGACGGGCGCGCGCGGGCGCTGTGTGCGCGGTGCTAGCCCCGCGCCGCCTCAGCCTCGACTGCCGGCATGGAAATTCGATTTTTCTGACGTTTCCTCCGCGCCTTGCTTCGCCACGATCGAACTGCACGCCACATGAATAGTCACCCGCCGCTGATTTTGCACGTTCATTTTGCTGTAACCGTAATAATTCCAGATGTTTTATGACACTTTTGCTCGAAGTAGACAGAATGAATGTTGTAAGGGTTTCGATCACGCAAAATTTCGATCTTTGCGAGTCGACCTTCCTTGTTCCGACCTTGATATTTTTCGTATCCGTATATTTGCTTATCAAAAGTCTGTGAATACGCGAACTCTACATTGGCTATTAGGCGTACTCGATGGCTGCCGACAAGAAAACAATAAAATATTCACTATTATGGATCGAGACTGTTAAAGTTTTATTTTGTTTTTAATCTTTGAAACACCCTAACGCGAAGTTATTTTAAAATGTGTGGAGTAAAGTGTCGAACGTTAGTTTTACGTAATTTTGCTTGAACTTTTACATTTTTAACTCCTTGGCGTGAACTTTGGTTAATGAAACAGTGTGTGCGGTCATTAGGGCAATACTACGGAAGCATGAATAAATTTGCCTCACGCTAGCAGCACACAACTAATTTGTTGGGTATTAAAATGTTACAAATTATGGATTTCGCGATAAGAAGTTACTAAGTTACTTCAAGACTAATATAAAAAAGTAATTTGACAAGCAGAAAGTTTATATAATAATTGAATGATTATTTATGAATGTCGAATCTAAATATGAAAATAATTATTGAGACAACGTCATTTTATTCCGCTATATAAACAACTTAAAATAGCTGCCAATATGTATAGGAATTTAACTAAAATAAATATTATTTTTAATATAAATTGATAATTAAGCTTCGTAAATAAACTCGCTATTTTACTTAATATTGATATATTTACGATTATTTTAACTAATCATAAACAGTTTCATGGAACTATTATATTAATCTGCTATTTAGGGGCAAACGTAGCTACGAGCAATCCTGATTAACGGATAAGCAAATCTAGCCAGAGTACTAAGTGATCAATATAAATAAATAAGTTCTTCATAAAATTTCTCTCTTCGACTTAAGAAGTTACATCGCAATCACAAGGCCGCAGCTGATCGTTCCCGCCTTAAGATTTTCCCGCGCAAAGTCCGCCATATTATAACTGCCTGAAAAGTTTGCGACAAATATTAAATAGCTATGGCGGCATTTTTATTTTATATAGCGATGGCGCGATAGGCTGAATCACTTTTGGTGAATAGGTCGCATTTACTGGCAATGAATTGATGGACTTCACGTTGATGCAAAAATAACTACAGGTAATTAATCAAATGTGAATGTTTAATGAAAGATATATTTAGGCATTTATATTTTTCTGTCAAGTGTTAAATAAAAAAAATAAAGTTTATTTATAATTACAAATTGCGTTTAGTTTGTATACTTAAATAAATATATATTAGTTAAAAGTGTAGTAGGGTAAGCATGATTTATTGCATATTTAAATATCAACGATATCTTTTTTTTTTCTTCTCTCTTAGCCTTTATTATTCCCAAGTCACTTGGGGTCGGCTTTTCTAGTCTAACCGGATTTGACAGGATATCAGTTTTTACACGGAGTGGCTGCCACCTGACCTCCGCAACCCGAAGGCTAACGATACCCTAAGGCTAGACCAGTGTCAGGATATTAGAGGGTACTGACTTTCCCATTAACGACTGCCATAGATGTTCATGGCAGCCGGGACCAACGGCTTAACGTGCTCTCCGAGGCACGGAGCAGGCGATAATTGTTAATCAATACGCACATAATTTCGAAAAGTCATATAACTTCCGGAAGTCAGAGGTGCGCGACGTGGGTTCGAACCCGAGACCCTCTGCATTGCAGTCTGTTGGTCTCCCCACTGAGCTATCGCTGCTGCTTTGATATTGCGTTATATAATTTGAAATTAGAAATAGCCACAGATTTGAAACATGTAAACAAGTCGTTATAAAAAGGCGGTTCAATACAAACTACAACCTTTACCTTAGCTAACCTCTTTTATTGTGGTAAATTCGTGTATAAAGCCTTAAGTATTTTTATTACACATTTGCGAGCTGTCCTTTATCTTTTCACATTACGACTTCATACTTATCAATACGTATACCAAACATAAACCGTTTCCCCAAACCCGTAGCTACGAGACATAACTTGGTATCATTACAACAATTTCCCCTCTGTAATAGTCTCAAGTGTCTGAACATACGATACGTAACCCGTTAGACGGTATCGCGTCTCATAACAGAGGGGACTGGGGTATGTGCCAAATCTTAAGGCCGACGCTAACGGTCCCGAACAGCTGTTTGCGATGACGGCGTCTCGATGCGTTGGCAACGTTGTGCGACAACTTTGACAGTTGCTAGCCAATTTCACCACTGTTTAGTTTTATTGCTGTTGTATGAACTTGTATCTTGTATGGTTTGGAATGCATGTAATGATGGGTAGGAGCATGTTTTTGAAAAGTTGTTGTGACCTTTCGGTTGTGGTGAATCGTTGTGGTTGTTGTTTTGTGTGTTCATTTTTCTGTGGCAATAATTGACGGCTGCTTTGTTCTTGTGCTATAGATGTTTATATGAGCACGCTTTGATTACAAAGAAATGCTTTTTCTCTTTTTAAACCTGTCTCACGAAGGACTTTACAAGCATTCGAAACACTGCACAAGTTTTTGTTGATCTCATAACCTATTCGATTCAGATCGAACCCACAACACTTATCACACTGCCATTGGTGAGGTGACCACTTAAACCACTGCGCCTTCCATGCAGTCGTCAATTATTATTGATTTTTCGAAACGATTTAACAATGACACTTATCAGCCTGTAATAAATCTAATTTTCTGTTCTTCTATTTTATCAATTATTCCTATCTTCAGGATCCGAGTAGATAGGGTTTCGGGGGAGAACTATGGGTCTCCGGGCTCCCCCTTATGTCCAGGGTACTGTGTGGTCAGGAAGCCCACTGCGCCTCGAAACGTATGTTCTATCGACCGCGGACTAGAGTGCGCGGTGCCTGACATTGAGGTTGGTCTCGCAGGGGCTATGTGGTTTGCCACAGAGGACGACTTGTTAGTTGCTCGGCAAGCACGTGGCGTTCGAGTGTCGGACTCATGTGCGGCTAGTGCGAACCAGTCGGTCGCGCGAGGCCCGGAGTTGTCTTAAGCGAAGTGGCGGCGTGGTTTCGCTGCCACAACGGTTCTCGGGTGCTTGCCTGCTCAGCAAGAAAGAGTATAGCTAGAGTGACTGGGGCCATACCTGGATTGTAGGCCTATATGGGTAGACGTATGGATGTACGTCGGGAAGTGAGCGTGCCATATACAGCTCCGGTACCATACTGGAGATATGGGAGGCGGCTTCTCCGCCGGCTTCAGCGAGGTTATCGTTAGCAACTCCTAGAGTTGCGAGTGGTGAGCGGCTTTATTGCTCTGGCACCTATCTGGAGAATAGCTAGCGCCACTTGGGAATGAGGCAGCTCGCTTACGAGAACGGAATCTCTGGAGTAAGGTTGGAGAATACGAGATTTGGGGATAAGACCTGTCTATAACTGGTCCCTGGAGGTGCTCTCGGGCACTGGAAGGTACAGCGGCTCTCACTATTATAACCTGACGGTTGGTGTAGGGGAACGCTATATCACAAACTGGACTAGTCATAGTAAGAAGGGGATGTTCTTCTATTTTGATACAACATACAAATTAAATTTGTTTCAACGAATCATTAAAAATTTGACCATATATAGACACAATGGAAAATGCCTTGTTTCTGAGTGCCGGCGTCTGAACATCGACTGAGGATTTAACGCAGTCTTATATTTACAATCCATGGGCAGCTAACAACATCACTTCGAATTTCACTCTGAAAACTGAGCTACGAAACAGAGGTAAACTTTTGGGCCAGTAGAGGCTTAACAAACATCGAAATATCACGCCGAGTACCCAGAATTGATACAAGTATAGAATTTGTGGTTTAGGAATTTCATGTTATGCACGGAGTGCGAACCAAGCAACAATGTTGCATTAGTAATGACAAATATACCAATTTGATTGGACTTTTCACATTTACTGTTTGGCATATTACATCGGGTTTTACTTATTCTAAAATCGAAGGTATACTACTGATTGCGATGGCATATATAGAGAAAGCTAAACTATTATTAGCTATTTTCGGCGTGTGAGGTACCCGCATAGGCATCTCTGATACTTTGAGGAATACCTCAAATATTTCAAGCATATTCTGTGTAGCCAGTGACCACCGTATGAGCTTACTAAGGACCTTATTGAGGTTAACTCAATGGAATATTCGAGAATATATGTAGAAAATATTGGCTTACGTTTACACGAATGTTTATGGGGCGAAAATGGCTGCTGAAAAGTAACCGAAACGTCGGGTAAGTGTAAACTTAAATCTAAATAACTTAATAATTTAAATAGCTTAAATAGTAATAAAGTTTAGTAGTTTAATACTGTCAAATTTATGTAATAAAAGTGTTTTAAAATAAACAACGCTATAGAAGCCGTGTAAAGTAGTTTAATTTCAATATGTGGTAAGTTCAATGTGAGTTTATTCCAATTCAAAGTACAAAGTCTTCTTGATTTTTTCTAAAGGGTAATACTCAATAACAGTACGGAGTCTGAACGGAGCGAAAAATGAGACCGGTATATGACAGCTTCGTTTATTATTACGAAGATCGTAAAACATAGCGAAATGTTGATATAATACACGTCTGCTTACTCCTCGGGGATACAAAGGCGTGAGCCTACGTATGTTCTATTGTACTGTATATTCAGCAGTTCTCCGTACAACGCAGCAATTACATTTTCTTAGAAATAGCCTACTATTGTATGCATTAGAAAATTTTGATACTACGGCTAGGCGTAGCCAATTTACATGGAGAAATAAAAGGCACTATGTTTCTAGAAACGTCCTGACGGCTAAAGACTCGGACTTCGTACAGATGTAAGTGGTTCAAATCTTATGAAATAAGAATTAGCAAGAATTTCAGCACATTTGAAAATAATTATAGCTCTCAATTGTCATGTTTATTTTATTGTAAGGATCATTTAGAAATAATGTTATGTTAAAAATTATGCAAAAACATAGGCTTTACACATTGTAATCACAGTCGAAGTAAACTTAATGTCTGTAAAGGTGTGTGCTGCTTCTGTGGCCATTAAGCTAAGTAATATGTACTGAAGAAGATTTCGGAACTAGATTTTTGTAACATTCCTTAGACTGCATGCTCTCTTACTTACGTGATTATTGCAACGACACGTTAGAGTGCACAATTTTAATATTTAAAATATGCCATCGTATGTATTAACGCTACTAACTAAATAATATTGCACTCATACGTTTCGTTCTAGTAATCACCTGGCTCAGACTAAGTGGCTTAGAGAGTATGCACTCTAACACGTATTAAAAATAATTACATGGAGATGCCACCTCTCGCACATAGTATTTATAACTCAATGTTTGTGGCTGATCTTCGATCTCCTGATCTTTTCACATACTAGCGATAAATAACATTGTTGATGTGATATTATTTAATAAAATCAGACAAGGGCAAGATAAGTCAAGGCTCTTTAGGATAAAATAGTTACTGTAAAAGTGCTGCGTGTACACTTTCCCAAGGTCTATTATTATTTATAATATCTACCTTTATTTGTTCCTAAAAATGTACTTTAATCGACTCAACGTAAAGTGTACTACGAGATTAGTCAGCTGTCAAATCTATAGAAAAAAATTATTGAAGTCATCTACATAAATGTACTAGTTTTCTTACAGCTACGGAACCCTAATAATAAATCACTTTAAAATTCTTTACAATTGCAGCAACCATCAATTTTATTTCAACTCTATAAAAAAAGCAAATTGCCCTAATCCAAAGTTATATCTAAGTACGAAACAATTCTGTACAAGTTGGCAAAATAAACTATAATTTGATTTGATAAAGGCGACGAATTAAAGTGTAATCATGGTGCTCATACATTGTATGTAAATGAACGTGTATACTACATAAGGTATCATGAAAGTGGAGTAACTTAAACAGTTATTCAGCTGGCAGATCTCCAAGTGACCGTGTACGACGAGGTATTATGATCAAATTTTGTACTTTACTAGCTGTTATCCGTGACTTCATTCGTGTGGCTTTTCTTCGGCAAAAAGTTGTCTATATCCAACGCCTAGAAGGGATACTCTGGTAAGGAAAACGTTGATTTGTCATGCTATCCTGCAAGTGCAGCAATGCAAAGATCTCGAGTTCGAACCCTCAACACCTGTGAGTTCTCTTATAAAAAGTTAAAATTGTTTGATTTACTGATAAAAAAATACATTGTATTTAACCAGCATGTCTGCGATTGGTATGTTTGCATTTTTTCGAAGATAAGTGAAGTCTGCCAGCTAGGGCTGGGCTAACATTGTAGACTAAGTCTTAGGTATGCTTTAACACTGTTGATGTAATATGTATGTGTAAGTAGTGTAAGGATGTATCTTATTTTTTCTGTGAATAAATAAATATTATTATGAAACGTAACAAACAGAGAGATTTTCTTTTGCGTGTATTGTAAATGTAAAATCTTTATCTGTGAATTTATTCGCTTTTGATGTCCCCAATGATGTCTTACAGCTTATGCAATCCTTATACTAAGTAAAATCAAAATCATCAAGTGATCTAATCATAAAAACGTAAATAATTTAACTTCTTTAATATTTGTATTATTTAGTCACAGTCTAACTAAAACTAGTTAATCCATGTAGGCTGCTAACGACCACACTAAATTAAACGTATGGTGTGTTGCGGGGCAAAGCGGAAATTGAGAGTACCGTGTGATGAACGGATACCATTGATAAGTATAGGTTTTACAGTAGCAGTATGCAGCGCTTGATATCATATCATTATATATCCAAGGCCTCCATTTCACAAAATTTAGTTGCAAACAAACTTTGACGACATTTTATGAAAATGTAAAGCGAATTTTAGAACGCTTTTTGCATGTTGACTCTAAAAATATGGCACATATTTAAAATTGTCCATCTTTTTGACAAAGGTATGTCAGCTAAATGAACAACCTATGAATGTAAAAGCTAGATGAATCTACTCACACGTGTTTGTCGGTTGGGTAAACGAAAACTGAAGGATGCTACTGTTACATGCCAACAAAGCTGTTTTGCTTTGTACACTGTTAAAACACTGTTCTTTTTAAAAGTGAATACCACGGGAGGGATACGTCACGTAATTCATTTTAAAAGAAAGAAAGAAAGAAATCATTCTTTATTGCCACAAAGAAACATGACTACTTATGTACATATTTTTCTCACAAAATAAAGACAAAATAATAAAAAAGACAATTAAATAAATAGTTTGTAAGAATAAAAATATATACATATCATGCTATTGTGGCAACAAATGGTCTCTATTCAGCATTGATGTTGCGATAAAACTGACCTGATATCGCAACGCTGATTTTCAATGGAGACCACCGTTACGTTTTAAAATAACGGATTCGAAAAATACCCTACTCGGAACAAGTATTTGTAGAGTAAAACTATTTTCCTGTATGGGGTAGAACCTACATCATTGAGCGCACTGGCTACTGCTAGTGCGCTCAGTGATGTAGGTAGTAGGATATAGGATATAGGATATAGGATATAGGATGTAGGTAGTTTTCCTTATCAATGCTTCATTACTATGAAGCTTCCTTTTAAGCCACAATTATAAAACATTTTATTTTAGAAAGGTTTATTTTAGTAGTACATGGTAGTGATACTCTAATGTGTACTTTTACCGGTTATATTAGTATGCTAAATGCCATCATTGTCAAGTATTAATCACTTAGAAAATAAGATTAAACTACTTCAGTTTCATAAACCCTGAGGGAAATATAATTATTACCAATCTGATTCAAATTCATCAATAATTATATTAAAACATATTTTTACCTGATGTGCGCAAACCACAGTAGATAATACAATATATTTAGCGCAAACATGCATCATACAATCAATGACTTAGCCTCTTTACCGGAGAAAGAGACTACGGATTTCCACTTGGTACGGTCCAGACATAAATTATTATAGTCTGTTTCAAATACGAAGTCCCATTTGACAGATGATCATTAAACAGCAGTAGTGAAGAGCTCAATCGTCGCAGCACGAAATCGATAGCCGATTAACTTACAAACAAACTGTAATCGTGTGCTTAAAATCTAAACAGAAATGATAGAAAAAGAGAAACAAAAAAGGAGCCACACCAAGTTTGTCATATCGAAACAATATCAATGTTATTTATACTGTGTTTATTTGTAAAACTGTGAGATATTGAAACTATAAGTCCAATATGGAATCTCCAAATCTACTTTTTGATAAAAACAATAATATATTAAGGGGTTGCAGGATGGGATTTAAGGTACGTTGCATCTTAATAATAATGAATACCAATATCAAATTTACAAAAATATTTCTCGGATAATCGTTTTTAGCTAGAGTTAGTTGAATTTTATCCGATTCATATTGTCGCATCACTATGAATGAAAGCAAAAAAATACCATAGTGCGTAACCAAGGTATTATAGTATAATATTATTTTATTTTGATGTTTAAATTATATTAAACCAATGTCAATGGAAATTAATAGTTGATTATGTTTGTGACCTAATTATGTCATGTCTGTATAGATTCTAATTATTTTTAAATAGTCTTTAGTACCATAAGTAATAATTGTTTTATTTTACCTATTTATATGAAAAGTGCAGAGTTACGTGTTATGAAGTGTCAAAAGGGACTTCGTATTTGAAACAGACTATAATATGTTAAATGTACGCCTAAAATGCCTGGCGTATCATACAATCCTGGCATGTCAGCCAGGACTATATGTAATGATTGTAACCGAAGAAAAATAAATCTTTTGATTTATTCACAATCTTACACTCTATTATTGCAATGCGCGCAAACTGTCTTTTAAAAAGAAGAGTCGAAATAATTCAAATGTATAAAAAATACATGTATTGACATCAGCGAGTTACAATCATCAATAAAATGATTAATCTATCAGTGTCAATTACCGTTGTGCACAATTGTATTCGAATGTTTTCGAATGCATACAACACTATACATAAGATTGACCACGATAAGTAGGTCGTTGCGTTGTGCTGAACTGAATTTAAATGCCATTCAAATGTAATTATGCTCAACTGTCGTGTCAATGTCTGTTAAACGAACTTGTACATAAAGCATATGCACAAGTACATAGTTGCAAACGCCGTATCATATATTTCGATGAGAGAAAGCTACATGTGTAACAATTGACAGACACGTGTTGATTACGGAATAAATCCTACCTCATATTATATGCGAATGTAAGTTTGTTTGTTAAGCTTTCACACCTAAACTACTCGAACGATCATGATGTAATTTCGCATACAAGTCAGCAGTACAGAAAAGGACATAAGGTATCATTCATTATGAAAAAGGAACTATATTTGCAGAATAGAAAGTTATTGACAAAATCTACATTAATGTCAAATCATTTTCAAATCATTTATTTCGGGCTGCATAGGCCATAGATAAATAATAAGCGACAAATGTCAGCGAAGCTGTAGGCAAAATCTAATTGTCGATATCGCAAAACTCATCATCATAATTAATCACTGACGTCAGAGCCGGATCACTGATCTATCTAGGGTTATTTAATGTTCCTTAAGGGTTGCAAAGTCCGCATCTCGCCCACTACTGTAAACCACAGTCCTCTACGTCAAACTCTGACTAGACCATATGTCTACCAAGCTATTATATCTTATCTCTTTCCCTCCAGTTAGTACAAAGAATGATAATGTCAAGTTCTCACAGTTCGGCATTGTTAGATGTAAAACAACAATTGACATTATTATAATGGACAGTTTGACATCGTCAATCGTTGCTCTGACATTTTCGTTAGTCTGTCCCGTCTTAAAACATTAACGACAATTGCCTTTACTCTCTTATAAAGGGTTTATAAATGATGATGACATTAAATAGATTAATAATGATATTAATGTTATTTAGTTTATAGTATAGCTACTAGCTACAGCAACTACTGAAACGGACTACGGCCCTGTTCAGTAATTGCAGTTATAGAATCTTACGTCATTCTCTTATTAATTTTACCGGAGGCCCAATCACCCTCTTTCCCCCTTCCCGCTCCTGCTCCTTCCCACTTCCTTTCCTAAAGGGTCGGCAACACGCAAGTGATGCCTCTGGTGTTGCAGACGTCTATAGGCTACGGTGACCACTTACCATCCGGTGGGCCGTACGCTAGTTTGCCACCTTAGTTGTATAAAAAATAAAATGTAATTGCTATGAGATAAACATCGCCTAAATCATAAAAAAATATTATTCAAATATAAGATAGGATTGGGTGTGTTCATTTTAAAATTAATTTTAAACTACTTAACTCCACTGATCAATCAATTTAAGCGATCATCTCTTTTAATATACTTTCCTCCCCAAACATAGTATTTTATTTGTTCATTGAGTATTTATATGATTCCATATTCATAGCTAAATACGACTTAACTTCAGCGCAATATACAACAATACAGAGTTGGCAACTAATATTTGTTATAACCGAAATTGCTACTCAAATAACCTTGCTCACTTATTCAAAAGAAAACCACACAATACATAACTAAACGAGGCTCAGTACAGCAAACCGATATTGTCATTCCCATAAAGCGAATTAGCCTAAGTTGCGAAGCTCACCGCGTAATTGTAGAAACGTCCAAAGCTGTTATTATGCTATCGCAAACAGTACGAATATCCCTTACAGGCGGTTACATTCACTGAGTAATTCCATTATGTCCGTTTGTGTGGCCAAATTGTATAGTAGACGTATAAAGGTAGTATAAACGGGTTAACGGTGCCGCAAGTCAATTCGCTGTCAAGTTTACATTGCTGCGCCCTGGGACCCGCGTGCGCTCGCCTATGCATCTACCGACCTTATTTGTACTGCGCCAAGACACATAAAGTGTTGCTGTGTAAGTGCTTTTAAAAGGTAACATAAGTGCTACGCACGTGGATAAGTAGTTGTGGCCGTGTATTTTTTGTATAAATATTGAAAGGAATGCGGCGAAACTGTTAATACTCGTGGTATAAGTATTCAGTTGAAACTTTAGGCTTTCATCTTATGCTTTGAATAATGGCGTAATGTATTCCATATTCAAAATTGTCTCATCTTTTTAACTAATTTAATTATTGAACTTGGCAGAATACATATAGTCTTACAATGACGGCTGAAAATTAAAATTTTCCTCTGTTTTTTAATAGTGCATATAGTTTTACAATAGACCTCTTTTTAATATTTCTTAACCAGTCATGTTTGGCGCTAAGATCGGAATCAATTACGTTTTGTCAGCTATTTGTCACTCCACTATAAGAGCAGCGGACAAATGCAATTACAAAAACAAAATTATTGGCATAAAAAGTAGAACTTTATAAAGTGGTCTATAAAGAGGTTGCTTTGCTTCACTTTGCTATGTATTTTGTCAGCCATTATTAAGCGTGCTTGGACACGTACCTATGATTTTTTAGCGTACAAGATGTCGAACGTAAAGAATCAATCACATCACATGAAAACATTTGTCGAAGAACGTAAATGATAGGCAGAATATTCATTTTCTAAAGCAATATAAAAACTGCGCTATGTTACGTATTCTAGGTATTATAAAATCTTCTCCGAAATCATTTGCAATTAATTTTATATGTCGCATTGATTAGTCAACCGACATAATGTACTTGAAATTTGCAATTACTCAAATGAAGCATGAAACAGCAATACGTTATATTATATAAAATACTTAATAAATCGTTAGACATGGCCTACAAAATAGATATAGGTACTCAACATAAAATGTTTCGACATAATTAAACGAATTCTATGGAGGTTACCAGTGATAGAAGTTGGGCGTTCAACACGATAATGACGTAATGCCAACACTATTAACGTGAAGTTGAACACGTTATACACCATTTCACCTTCACTAATCAAACGTTTATTTTGTATAGAACACAAAATAATATACATGTAAACATTATACAAATAATTGCACAACACTACAATGTTAATGTACAAAGCATTTTGTCATTTGAAATTGGAAGTGACGGCAAAAAAAAAATTGTCGTCAAAGTCGATGTCAATATCGACGTTCACCAACAGTGTCGGTCAATGTGAAAGCTTTGTGTGCAATCCAGTTAGTGTTGCTTTTTTGTACGAGCTTTGGCCAGTATAGGGGTTCAGATGGTTTGGCTCTTACAGCGTGATTTATTGGATAGTACCTACAGACTTCAATTTGGTTCAGTGTTAGGATTTTCGGTTGTGTCGATGATGCAATAGGTCCGTGTTGGTGCTGCTGTTGTGTACACTTTGGTCGATTCCTTTATTTACTACTAGATTTTTCCCGCGGCTTCACTCGCGTAAATGTAGGTTATGTTACGTTAGATTAGTAACAGTACATTCGGGCACGCCACAATCGTGGCGGTAAGACCCGTTTTTGAGGAGTGGCTGGAGAGGCGGCATGGCGTCCTCATCTTCTGGCTGACACAGGTAATGACTGGCCACGCTTGCTTCGGCCAGTTCCTGTGTCGCATAGGCCAGCAAGAGACGCCCGTTTGTCACCACTGTGGCAACTGCCGCGATGTTGTTGAGGACACGGCGCTGCACACTTTGGCGGATTGCCCCGCCTGGGCATCGCAGTGCCGTGAGTTGATTGCGGCAATGGGTCGTGGTTCAATCTATGGTCCGGAGCGAAAGGTCGTGGAACGCCGTCGCCTCCGTCTATGAGGAAGCCATGTCCATCGAGGAGGTGGCGGGGTGGGAGAGGAAGCGCTCAAACCCTCTCCCCAACCGCATAACCGGGCGCCAGAGATGTGCGGTTTTGACGAGAAACACCTTGGTTGGTTTAGTCGGTATTCGAGGAGGTCCATTATTATCATCATTGCAATCTTTCACTTTTACCCCAGTAAGTCCGATATAACCCCTCCGCCCTGCCCCCCGGAGGGGCAAGCGTCAATGCATTCCCCCACGTAAAAACTAAAGTAACAGCACATTATTCTGGATCAAATTTATCCTATATCTTTTTCTGTTTCCTTGACAACGTGTATGCAAAATTTTATGATGATTGGTTAAGTACTTTAGGCGTGAAAGCGTAACAAAGAAACTCACATCTATAATATTAGTTAGAATTTAGTTAAAATCCATAAAACCGTATGCCATGTACCAAGTAACAATACTTATGATATAAAGAAAGAACAAGACCCGTTACACTTTTTCTTACATTTTGTATTAATTCCGTAAAATGTTTCGATTTCTCAAATGGATTGTTCAGTTTAAATGTCCACTCTTACCCTGTGCATCCGAACGAGCTCTGAACCATAAACTGACTGTCGAGCACAAAGCTTAATTAAATACCTGCCATGTAAAAAGTAAAGAATTCACGAGAATCTGGAACACCTAAGCGTTGCGACGAACCTTGCGAAATGCAAGTAATTGTTTATATGTCCTCTCCCTCTAATGAAATTACATTCCGCTTGCGAACATTTTTTAAGAATTAAAATAATTAACGTTAGAATAATCTTTATAGCTGTACATTTATCTCAACCTTTTAAATATATGTATATTGTCATGAAATCTGCAAAGAGACACAAACACATCTTTTAAAATTTATTTTTGCAAATGAACAATGTTACAAGCAGTAATAAAAATATTATATATTACATTTTTAACTAGTAAAATATAATTAGGTAGTTGAAATTTAAATACTTTTTACGTTACTTATTCCAACATTTCGCATATATTCTTCAATTTACATAGTCACGAGGAATCTGTGTTAAGTATTTTACACCTAAAGCAGACATATATTTTTAAGATAGATAGTTAGGACGAAATGAAATATTTATAATATACATACATAATCCCACACGTATAGTCCCACTTTATAGGACGACCTTATTACCGTCTACAGTGCGAAATTCCTTGTAGCTATAGTAATTTTTTGAGAGAATAAACCAATGACAATTATTTTCACAACCCGGAAATCAAAAATAATATAAAAGATCATCGTAACGTAACAAATAGGTTTATTTCAATATGACACAAAGTATAGTTGTACGTGACCTCTGAATATTCAATTTGTAAATATTAAAACGGAATTATTCCATTCTATTAAAAATGTTGCTTTGGTATTTATAATTATGTTTGTCAGCAGTATATGGCTAGAGATGCAAGATATCAAAATTAAATAGTGATTTGTCTGAACACAGCAATTAACATAAAAGTAACTTCTAACCTTTATAATCATGTATGGGACTTTGAACTATATACTGAGGTTGGCTTTGAACCTAAGCCCTCAAACACAGGTATAGTATTCGCTACCGAGGCAATGAACCTATAAAAAAAAAAATATTAATAAAAACTTTGGGAAGGTAAGTAATTATTTACCTATAAACAAAGTACCTTTTGTATTTTAAAATTAGTAGCAGCTAATCACGGTCCAACGTTGTTTCGATACCCTATTGTTGAGTTAACAACATACGAAAATTTACGTTAATTAGAGTGATTATAATAATAAATTTCGGTTATAATAATATGGTACATATTCAAAGTAAATTATTAGATACGTTTTGGTAGTGCCGCAATTCTAAAGGAAAAACGGGTACGATCGATTTTTTTAGTTTACTGCCTCGGTATCGCTTAGGTAGTGAATGTGACTTCTGTGCATGTGGTCTCGGGTTCGATTTGTGGGTCACGCGAAGTGTTATTCGATTGATTTGTCAAAAAAATCTCAGTAGCGGTACGGTGTCTGATAATGTACTCAGTGGCGGCAACTCAGTACTCTCAATGGCTCTAAAATAATTCTTGACAAAATGTTAATATAATACGACACGGCGATTTAAGTGGCAGACTGTGCGTCTATCTTCCACATTATATATATTTTTTACAAATAACAACGGACACAAAAAACACCCAGACTCGAAACAACCATTTGTGGATCACTCAAATTATTGTCCCGTGTGGGATTCGAGCCCACAACCCTCGGCGCAGTGGCAGTGGCGAGGCGACCACTGAAACCACTACGCCATCCGTGTAGGTTTATCTAAGGTATCTATTTTTGTATGTAGATTACACATTATTAAACTCTGAGTCTTCTTCGAAGAGGTTAATGAAAAGACTATGTGGGTCCGTGTGTCTGTCTGTTAGTGACCGGCATAACTCCGGAACCACTGGACCGATTGACTTGTAATTTGGTGTGCAGACACCTTGGGGTCATACCTCGAGTTTGAATATGGGCCCTGTGGCTCAAAAGACCCCCGAGATATAGGGGTCATTTCTTTTTATTACTTTTACATTTAAGCCGAAGAGGTTGAATCCTGGGTTTTTACACCTATCTCGTTTTTCTTCCATATGAGGATCGTACCCACAACACTCGACGCTGCACAGTGGTGAGGCGACCACTTTAAATCGTTATTCAACTCTATTGCAGTTAGGATTATTATTTACATTTATTTTTTGTTAGCAAGGCAACTCCCGCACTACGAATAATTCCTGTGTCGTAGGGGACTCTACTATTCAAACAACGGACACAAAGAGCACGTAGACTCGGGACAACTATTTGTAGACTACACAATTTTTCTTCCATATGAGGAGCTCACAACAATCGGCGCTACACTGGCGCTAACACTGAAGATCGTTTTCAACTCTACTGCAGTTAGTATTGCTATTGTAGTAGGGTCAGTAATTAGCGGTGAATATTTGAAGGTTAGGTGAGACGGTATCAGGGTAAGCGTTCTGTTTACCTTGACTAGATCTAGATGGGTAACTATTATAGTACTCCAAGTCGAACAATGCTGATTTTTTTTAAATTGAAATTTTTATTCTTGTATAAGGCGCTTATAGCCATTTGCACTCACTGATCAGTAAACGATTAGCGAGGTTAAGCAACGTTGGGTACGGTCAGTCTATAGATTTGTGACCGCTTAGTAGTATTTCATCTGAGCGTCTCCTTGCTTCGGAGGGCACGTAAAAAGTCGGGCCCGGTTGTTGTCAAATTGACAGCAGTCTTTAAGCCATGTCAGAGGCCTACGGCCGGCTTGAACAACTCTTGACAACAGGTTGGCCACTAACTACACGAAAAGAAAAGAAAGATTATTATTCAAGCTTAAAATGTATTCAGTTTGTCTAGTTTTATAACTATAAATATAAATAAAACTAATATAATAATAATATATTCTAGGCCCGTGACTTAAAGATCAGGCGTTTATAAAAGCACAAATTTACTTTTATTAACTAATATATTATATAAATTAATAAATCAATGTAATTGATCATTATGTTCACGCCTGATATTGGTAGGGTACGGCTAGCACATGACATATAGTAACATAAATAGACATACAGAGACCGATACCTACCTGAAAGTGTATATTAAGATATATGACACCCAAATTTCACAAGTTATGTTTTATGCTACAGACAGGAGGGCGAGCTTGTTGCCTACCAGCACATTAGCAAACTAAAAACACCTCAGTAACACTTTGCCGGACTCGAGATTTTAACCAGCAACCTTACAAATTATCCATTAAACTTTGGCCGACTTGAGTATAGAACCTCGGACTTCAAAACCAGGCGCTAATATAAGCACAAACTTAAGCCACTTTACTAACGATGCAGTCATATAAAGTCGAGAGACAACAATGTAGCTGGTCTAAAATGAATTAAACTGAAAGTATATCATGGTAGCTACAGTGGTCGTCAACTTGCCACTGCAGAGTTGCGAGTTCAATACCTGCAGAGTAAAAATATTGTCTAAAAACAGCTGGTCTGAATCTTTGGTTATAGTTTCTTCATGCTAGCTGTTTTAATGTCTAATAATCATGTACTTATATATGTCGGAGCGTTAAGAAAATAATCATTGTATTGCAATTTATTTCTGTAATTGGAGTATAATAAAGCGCCATCTATTGGTTTGTTTCGGAACCTCAAGCGTAAGCTTGAGTGAGGTCGCCATAGAGCCGATGTGTCAGTTGGAGTGACAGTTATAACTGTCAGTGTCATATTGACGTTATATAAGCGCCGGAGACTCATGCGCACATTCGGGTGACAAACTTGCTGCGTTACGGATTAAATCAGAGATAATCACAGTTAACCTTTATTGTTTAATTTCTCTTGTAATTGCCTATCATTAGTATACGTACGAAGTATAATACCACGCCTATATTTTGTTGCTCCAACATATATAATATATAAGACCTAATGGAAACCTCCACAGCTAAGCCTTTGTCCTTTGCAGCTAAAGCTTTACCTTTTGAATATAACTGTTCATGCAGTAAACAGTTTTTAATGAAAACCAACGGAAAAAGAACATTAAATGCGTGGGGTATCGAAAATGAGATTGAAAAGATACGCAGCGCCGAAACGTAACATCATCATTATTTATTTCTGGTGTAATTTTTTGAGATGTGTTTTTTCGATAAAGGTGGCGGCATATTTCCTTCGTTCAGCTATCTCTGTAAAGATCTTGTGATTCAGTTGGTCATTTTTGAACGTGAAGAATTTATAAATGTACATAATTTACATAGCATATTATATGACACTAGCTGTTCCCCGCGGTTTTATCCACGTTTACGATTATTGCTCCACTCCCGTGGTTTGTATCGTGATTATATATAACTTGTAGTATTCCTTAAAAATTGGGCTATCAGATGCAAAAATGTTTTCTCATCTGACTGATAGTTCTAAAGATTAATGCGTTTAAACAAAAAAACAAACCAACTCTTCAGCTTTATTTTTCAGTATAGATTTATTAGACCAATTATTTGATTGCATAGATGGCATAGCGTGCAAACGGTCGCTTTGCTGCTGCCTCTACGCTGAGTATTGTGGGTTTTACAAAACGATATAACTATTTATGAGACCACAAATAATTTTCGGTGTCTGGTGTGCTTTCGGTCCGTTAATTCAACTTCTCAGCTTTTTATAAAAGTCAACTTCCTTACTATGTAATAAAGCTATAAAACCATTTATGGATCACACAATTTGTTTCGTGTAGGCTTCGAACCCAAACCAGTGTGCGTAGTGTCACTAGCGAGGCAACCACTACGCTATATCTACAGTCAAATTGTATACTTACTTGAAAGTATTTCGTGATAGGGCTGAATCAAGCCCTCGTGAAAGATGTCTATTTCAAATAAAAAAGAAAGTATTTTTAAGACGATCGACATTTCGACCGCTTTGGTGACAGGGAGACTAAAATGGCGTTTTAATTATGAAAATTAAGTTATAATGATGATATTTATGTAATCCAATTCGCGGTGACAGCACGAAGTCTAGAAATGTGCCTATCGTAGGGCAATAGATTCACTCACTTATAAAACGGGCCTCAAATAAGAACTTACAGAATGTAGCGCATTACACCTCTGCGTACCCTTTCCGTGCTACACCTTAGTCTGAATGAGGAGATCGAATAATATGGATGTGCTCGCCCCTGGACTTAAAACCTAACTAGCATACACACAACACTGCGCAACCCCTTCAGGGCTATACAGGACTTAGTTTTAATATGTATTATAATGAAATTAAATGAAAAATAAAAATAAAATATCTATTTCTATTTTCTCATTTTATTTCATGTTGAGCAATATTTAACTCTATTTTTCTAGTTTTATTTAATTATACGAATGTCGTAAAACTCTGTAATTAGCTTAAGAATTTAATGACATTGCTATATTCTATGTACACTGTAAAAAAGCTGTTGAGTTGCCTATTAATTAATAAAAAGTAAATATGTAGGTAAAGATAAAATGTAAAACCCTACTTGTTGATACATGTATCAAATAAAAAGCACTTACAAGATGAATTATCGTCTACAAGACATGAAACGAGTTGATAGCACGTGCGGCTAGTTAACTCAGTTCAGCTCTGGCTTTCATCCAGGAATTATTTATTGGCTTGTAAGTCGAGTAAGACCCTTACTTGAATAATTTTATTACTTGCATTTATACACTAACTACTCCATAGTTTGAAGGTAATTTATTAACGCTCACCGTTTATACAGAGTTAAATAAAAACGTTGTCGTAACTCCTAATACCAGCATTCTAGCTAAGCTGGAGGGGTCAATAAGAATACTAGTTATATATAACCTATATGTACCTATTACAAGTAAAATCATTTAAAATAATAAAGTAATGGGGATAGTCGACCTGTCACCTGTCATATATACACACGTCATATACATAATAAGAGAAGGAGAGAACTACAATGAGTTACTTCGAAATTCTTTTTTACATAGCAATGGTGGTGTGGTAAACAAGCATAGGACTCGCTAAGCGGTATGGCACTGTAGGCTTTAATCACTTGGAATACCAAGAGCTTTATTACACGTTACCAACGTTAGGAAATACAAAAGGAATAGAATAAATGATTAGTATGCAAGTCCTTGAAACTTTTTTAAACTTAGTTAAACGAGTTTAAATCTGGACATAAAGCACCGAATACTACCATTCTGCCTGCTTGCATTATGTTTACATGATTTCAATGCGCTACCTATATTTTATATTTCATTTCAAATATATACTTAAACACTTAATTTTGCTTTAAAAATACTCCTCTATTCAGTTTTCCTAGATATAAGAGAGATAAAACCTAACCTAATTGAAACGTGCATGCATAACAAGTTTTCTACAGCGCTCCCCTCTACCAATTAATTGCGTCCGTATGCCGCGATTTTAAATTCTACCATTACAACAGAAATGATATTCTGCTCTGGGGGATATTCCACCGATCCGTGGAAATCGAATCCGAGTTGGATAACTCGATTGCATTTTAAATGCATCGGTGTATCGCTGGGAAGTGTGAGGCGGCTGCGGCGAAAGGCGCCCGAGGCGTCAGATCGTTAAAAAATCAACGCCATTCACCGTCCGCCTTTATAAAATACAATTTGATTATGCTCGTGTAGAATTTTATTGAATGAAATATGTGAGAGCGCGGTTTAAATTTGTATGGATATTAAAATAAATATAATAATTTACGGACCAGATAGAAGTTATTTAACGAGATGAGTAGGAACATTTAATATATAATTAGTAGTAAAATTATTTGCAGGGTAACCTATATTTGAATGTATAATATGTGCATTCAAATATAGGTTACCCTGCAAATAATTTTATAATATGCAGTACAAGATGTGAGTAGTTATTCGGTTTGAAGTGGTGTATAAATAGAGCCATTTTTGTTTTTATATTTTTCTATATAGGTATTATCTGATATTGATTTTTTTCATGCGTCAATTTGTTATTAGGATATTACGGGGCCGGTATTAGGATGGATGCCCCTAATACCGGCCCTGTACCTAATACCAGCACTTTCACCTTTTCCTTTGATAATTTAATTTTAATGGTCTTATATATTAACGACGTAAATTAAAAAAAACTGCCCATTGAGTAGAAACTATATGCTAGATTTAGCAATACTGGCATGAATCTGTCAGCATCAGTAGTGAATCTAAATATGAAATTTTTTAACGTCAGCTATTTTACTATTCTTTTGCTAAGTTTTGATTCCACAGAAAAAGGTACATTTCGCCTTATTTAGTCTTTACGCTTTTCAATTGGCATAAATATGTTAATATACTAAACTAAAGAATGAATATACTAAAGATAAGATAAGAAAATTTCTCATTCAATTTACATTCTTTTCTATCAGTGGGAATCAATAGGGATGTAATTAAATACACAAAATGTACTGAGAACATAATACTGGCCTAGTAGGCTTGTATTTAATTTGACAGGGGACTTAATTCCGGCCTAGTAGTATAATTCAAAACAGATTTCATTGTATAATAAATAATTTATATATTATGTGGTACGTCTGAATAAAACAATTACCTAATTATTGGTTATTATGTTACTTCTATAAACTTACTTACTCCAAAACAACACAATATCAAATTAAAATAAGTATAACTCCATCTTAAAAAAATTGTATCTGTGCATACAGCACAAGAACGCAAAAGGCCTTAGGTACACGAAAGGATGGCATTAGATCCAGGATGGCCGCAATTAGAGCCAATAGGCCATTTTGGTACTGTCATTATTTTTAATTTAATCCTAAGTTTATATAATTATTGTTAGGCTTACGTTACGATCTTCATTGAATAATCTGTTGCTTAAAAAATATATCCATTGATATTAAGCTATCATTAAAATGGTATGAATTTCTAATGATAAAAAATGCAGTATAAGTCTGGTAGTCGGTGTAATCACTCTAAAATTTGATTTCACTTTATATATTTTAGACGATAGCTTCCCAATCTGAATTTATTATAAAAACCAATAACAAAAATCAGTCAACCCGAAACTTTTATTTAGCTACAAAACTGACTAACACGAAGTTGAATGACCTAGTAAATACTTTACAAGACGTATAATTTTACAAAACGAAGACAGGAAAATGACTTTAAGTTTATTATCAACTTCAATCAATGAAGGAAAACATCGCGAGGACGGCTCCGCGTGAATAATAAATATTAAAATGCCTGAGAACGACGGGGACAGCGCCATCTGTCGTCAGGGGCATGAGCTTTTACACACAAACATAATAACGAGAATTATCGCCTATGCGCCAGTCTAGTCACACCTACCTGCTCGTCTCAGGGACAATTTAATTACACAGATTATCTACATATGCATATGGTTACTTGTCACTAAGTGAACATGTATGTGCCGCTATACCATGCCACTGTCTGTATGATAAGTCACTAAATATTATAGGTATCGGATTAGTGCCATTCCATTATTATTAGTGAATACTTGTTTGTAGGTAGTATCAGTAATATATTGAGATTTCTTAACAGAAAACCCAACAACTTGTTGTTGGTCCGACCCGGGATTCAAACCCGAGACCTCATGCACAACAGTCGCATTCACTACCGCTGCGCCACGGAGGCAGTCATAATTAAGACATAGCTGGAGAAGCACATATCGCCAAGGATATAAAAAAATTTTAAGAAGATTATGCCGTTATTGGGAGAGTGTCGACACAAAAGATCCCACAGGGTCGAAGTGTCGCCGGTCTGCACTGACTGGCCCCCACATATGATACATACATACATACATCAGTAATATATGCTTAGTTACAACACCTTGCATATGCGTTGTAAAATACCAAAATTTTCGTAAGTTTCTTGCAGGTGTCTTCTTATTGGCTTAGCCCTGAATCTAGCAACTAACCCAAGTGTAAATTCAGCAGCTATAATAAACTCATTAACTACTAAACTTATAATTTAAACTCGGTAGTTTAAGACTTTAGTCGGCCTCGATGGCTTAGTGGTTAGTGTAACTGACTGCCACGCCTGAGGTCGCGGGTTCGATTCCCGCACAAGTCAAACATTTGTGTGCATGAACATGGATGTTTGTCTTGGTCTGGGTGTTTCTATGTATAATATGTATATATTTACAAAAAAAAAAGTATCTGTGTATGTTTATCCATTGTCTAGAACCTATAGTACAAGCTCTGCTTAGTTTGGGCTAGATGGTGTTGTGTGTATGTGGTAGAAAATATTATAATCATTATAATCATTAAGTTAAGTAGTAGTATTTTGCGAAAATGTGACAGGATAGAGATAAGACGGTTCTTATCTCTATCCTGTCATATTTTCGCGAAATGTGAAATGTATTTCTCCAGCTATGTCTAATTAAGACATAATAATAATAATGTGTCCTCCAGACCGATTTCGGTCACGGCGGCCAAACTTAACGGAGTCTGGTCATCTGCGCGGGAGATATTATAGTGAACAGGCGTGTGCGCAAACACAAATGCACTCTCTGTTCCTCTCATGATCCGATGGGACGGTAATCTGACACGACCAGAGAGAGATCAGGCGCAAGACTAATGGCTTTACGTGCTTTCTGCGGCACGGGGGTGTCCAACACTGCTAACTTCCTAACTCCGGGTTGTTATTGAGATTTCTTAATAGAAAACCCAACAACTTTTTGTTGGTCCGACCCGGGATTCAAACCCGAGACCTCATGCACAACAGCCGCATTCACTACAAAATTTCACTTCTTAAAACACTCCTTAATTTTTTTTTAGAAGATTGTGCCTTTATTGGCAAAGTGTAGGTGTGGTCATCATTTAGGGGTACCTATACAGATTTGACGCTATGTTATGTTTGTTTTAGGACACCTATGATGACAAATAAACATGTAGCTTGCCTGCAGTTGGGTAGTGGCTTATGGATGCTAGCTTTCTTGAGTAAAACAAGTAACTATGCTGCCAAAAGAACAAAGATCGTAAAGAATATAAAAACACCTTAATAATTATGTAATAAAAACTAACCAGGCCTTCGCTAAAATTATCCGTCATGTTTTAAATCGTTGTGCACTTCCTTACGCGAAAGTTTACTAACATTTCCTGCAAAACAACCTTTGTTTTAAATAATTGAATAAGGAAGTCGGGTGAGCGTCATTTAATGATACACAAGGAATTAAAAATTGAATGGGCTATTACAACCTGTTGTCGCTATCACGATAGCTGTCTGCACACTGTGTCAGTCGTACAAACGATATTCAATCGAATAAACGTTTTTGAAATGCATCGAATAATTATATAAGCATCGAATAAAACTCACTAGTACTTTAGAAAAAGTTGTACCGCTGCTCAGGCTAAAGATTTCGCTTAAACGGAAGCAAATCGAAACCGGTACTAGAGAAGCACCTTCTTAATTTCGATTTTTAAAATGTGTGCTGTGTTAGTGCGGCTTCCAGCAGCACTCCGCTATGCTGCCTACAGGATGCTTTTAAATAACTTAAAAAGCCCATAGGTATTAGGTAATAGTATGAATGAGCTCGAGCTCGCCTGGGTAAATACCGCCTTCTTACAGAAAACGATCGTGAGTATAGTGACACCGATACTGGATTTCGTCCAATGTGTGAGTTGGTCGGAGTCTCACACCTTCTATCCTGTCCCATTTTAAATAATATCCTTTTTATTTTAGCGCTGTAGCCTACCACTATCAAGCAGGCAGCTGGCTTGTTTTCCATGTAGGTAACATAAAAAAAGAAAATAGCAAATGAGACTATATAATATGTAAATGGCGTACTGGTTTAAGTGGTCAGCTCGTCACTGTCGCTGCGCAGAGTGTCGTGGTGGTAAAAAATTGTGTGGCCCATAAATCGTTGTACTGAGTCTGGGTGTGATTTATGTCCATTGTTTGAATGTTTGTAAAGTTCCCCGCAAGACAGGAATTATTCTTAGTGCGGGAGTTGTAATTTTAAAGAAAATCAAATTAAGTTTATAGTCAAGACATATAGTCAATGACATTGTACAGTATTATATACACAATAATAGTAATTCGCTAGCTTTAACTGCAGTAACAGTCAAACAATAGTTGATTTAAGCACTATTCCTCACTAGATTAATCATTAGTAAATTTTACTCAATTTGTTTAATGAATCAGACATCATTATTGATTTTCTATTAATAACATTTGTTATATAAACAGAATATTCATTTATAGGTATTGAGCCGTTATCGATTATGATTCGAAATGTAATCAGTGACAATGAATTGATCAACAGTCGGATACGAGAACATACAATTGACGATTTGAAAGAGTTGCCGTGAGTTTCTTGAAAGTGTCTTCTCATAGGCTCAAGGTTTTCCCTGCACCTAGCGACGAACCTCCATGTAAATAGGGTAGTTAACTATGTTTAATTTTAGAACATTATTTTATCACAAAAGCAAATAGCAATCAAAATAAATATTTTTGTGCAAACAGTCGAAATTGGTTGCAAAATATGAAAGAAATATAATATAATAATAATTCTTTTAATTATTTAAGTCAAATGGTTAAGTTACCCAAACTCTAAAATACAAATAATATATAAATCTACTCAAACATAAATAAGATAGTAGCATTTTAGATCTGATAGTAGGGGTAATTGTCAAAAGACATTAACCACAAGGCAGTAACCGGTTACTTAAATGCTTTTGTGCGAGGGGGACTGCAGGATATCCCCACTACACCCTTTTTCAGATGTCCAAATTTAAAATATTTATTATGGCCTCGATGGCGTAGTGGTTGGTGTAACCGACTGCCACGCCTGAGGTCACGGATTCGATTCCCGCACAAGTCAAACATTTGTGTGCATAAACATGGATGTTTGTCTTGGTCTGGGTGTTTTTATGTATAATATGTATGAATTTATAAAACAAAGTTTATACATATGTATGTTTATCCATTGTCTAATACCAATACTACAAGCTCTGCTTAGTTTGGGCTAAATAGTGTTGTGTGTATGTGATAAAATATTATATATTATTATATAGTCAACTAAAAAGCAGCGATAGTTCAGTGGGGAGACCAACAGACTGCAATGCAGAAGGTCTTCGGTTCGAACCCACGTCGCGCACCTTTGACTTTCGTAAGTTATATAACTTTTCAAAATTATGTGCGTATTGATTGAAAATTATCGCCTGCTCCGTGCCTCGGAGAGCACGTTAAGCCATCGGTCCCGGCTGCCATGAACATCTATGGCAGTCGTTATTGGGAAAGTCAGTACCCTCTAATATCCTGACATTGGTCTAGCCTTAGGGTATCGTTAGCCTTCGGGTTGCGGAAGTCAGGTGGCAGCCGCTCCGTGTAAAAACTGATATCCAGTCAAATCCGGTTAGACCAGAAAAGCCGACCCCAAGTGACTTGGGAATAATAAATGCAAGGGAGAAGAGAGACACACGTATAAAACAGCTCTACTTTCACATAACCATTCAACTCTAACTAAAAACTAAATAATACGTGTCCTGCAACGGAAATGAACCTACAGTCCGAACATCAAAATATATCATGCCGTTGATCCATTAAGATAGCGGTCTAACAATAGCGGTAGCGATAACGCCACCTTGTGAGTGGTGCGCGAACTATAGAGGTGGAATGGCACTACGAGTTTCGTAGATACACCATATCTACCCTTTTCTGATGTGAATGCACTTTATTGCTTTTGCAATGATCAATAGATATATATATATATATATATATATTCACGCTTGGAATCATCTAAGGACTAGGCAGAGGTATATTATGTACAACTATATTTCACCAAGTCCTACGTAATAGGCTGTTAGTATAATGTCGTATAATGTGCACATTGCCACATTTTGCTAGTAGATACTGAAAATTGCCACACTGAAAACCCGATAACACTTTATCCAACGCGAGTATCGTATCAGGGACGTACCAGACTTTACAATCTGACCACATTTTACATACGTACCGACATAGACTTACATATCCGCGAAGTGGTAGGCAGAGGTTTTATGTCCATATTTATCTATTATTTTGATTTATTTCTACCTATGTTTTACAATCCACGTAATGAAGGCGACATTAGGCTCACCCTAATAACTCGAACTTGAATGACTTAACTCGTATATTCAATACCTAATACTTCAACTGACCTGGTAGTACCCCAATCCTACACTTTGTGATCGCTCGCAAACTGATGCCACGGACTTAACGAGACATTTTTATTTGTTGCTACATAAACTACTAATTTTCAGATAGTGCATACCGGGAAATATTAATTCGCCATTTACTAAAACTGAAACATTCAGTAAAAGTAATTATTTTTGACATTTTAAATATTTACAAACAAAACAGAAATGTGTATATAACTTGCTCCGTTCCTATTGCAGGTAGGTATTAAAAACTATTTCATTGTATATATAATATTGTCTTACGTTTCCGCGAATGGAATACATTGAAATTAAACTACTTTATACGAATTTTATCACGTTGTTTATTTTAATAAAAAAATATATTATGTAATGAAAGTGTTTAATAAAAAATAAACAACGCGATAAAATGCGTATAAAATAGTTTTATTTCAAAATCATTGCATATATAAAAACATGATTTATTAAATAACAATCCTATAGATACTAAGCAGCAACACATAACAAGCAATGCTTTACTATCAATAAAGTTTTACATAGCCAAAGATCAGACCTCTATCACTGTTTAACAAATATGCATAACATTCTATAATATACTGCGCTGATAGCGTAATGGTTACAGGGAGATGACCACTATCCCGATTAGTACTGTGTTCTAACCCTGCATGGGTTGAAAAATTGTGTGTATCACAAATAGTCCTTCTAGGTATATTTTGCATCCGTTATTTATATGATTGTATAATTCTGCGATCGAATCCTGCACGTCCTACGATACAGCTATTAAACGTAGACCAGAGGTGCTATAATAAATAAAATTAGGCTAGGCAGGGATGTATTGAAACAATGTTTTTTTTAGGTGCTCAGCCAATTGCAGTCTATCAGGCACATTTTCTGATTCTATGCTACTCGTAGGTACTAAGAAATTCTTGACTGAAAAACTTAATAATACTTTGTCCTGTGAATCAAATACGAAACAACATAGTCACGTAAACTAATATGCAACAGGACCATTGAAGAAGAATTATTTTCCTATGTCTAATAAAGTTTCTGATTTAGTAAACCACCAGCCTATAAAGAGTTATCTATCAAATATATACAGCACCGTAGATACAAAGAAAATATCAATTTAATACAACCTTCGGAGCAAAAGCGGAACATATACTCTCCCTACTATTAGTTGGCTTTGTAAACAATCATGAATCATCAATCAGGGTCGTGGTGTTAACAGACATGTACGGTTTTGTCAGCAAACATACATACAACATCATAAGTACAACTGCCAAGCAAAAATCAACCTTATTACAATGATATAAGAGAGTGATATTTCTCGTCGAGTGAATATGTTTGAAGAATATAATCGTACAGTATATTGTTTGGGAGGCAAGGTAACATAGCCTACCGATCTCTGATGATTTATGTACGATGTACACACACGAACGAAAATATTGGATTTTTATGTAAAAATGGAAGCTGGGAAAGCTTTTGGATTCGCAAAAAATTAAATTGAATAGGAAGGATTGACGTGTGTTGTGAAAGTTTTAAAATTGTAAAAGCTTTCAGATACGCTTTGACGCGTTTAATAGATAGCATGAGGCATTGTGCATCAGTATTTCGCTGCTATTTTCGGTTCCACGTACTAAAAAGAAAGCTTTTTGCTGTCTATCAGGTATTGTTCCAAACGTTGTGCTTTAGCTTTCATTTAAAATGCAAAACAGTAACATTTAAGTTAAATAAAGCCTTTTTGAAAAAATACTAAACACTGATTCAATTGCAATCCTAACTAATATTATAATTGCGAAAGTGAGTTTTTTTATTTGTGTGTTTGTTACGCTTTCACGCCTTACCTCCTCAACCGACCATCATGAAATTTCGCATACACGTTGTCAGTAATACAGAAAAGGACATAGAGTAATTTCTTCCAGAAAATAATACTGTTCCTGAAGGATAAACATGTATTAACGAAATCTACATAAACGCGAGCGAAGCCGCGGGCAAAATCTACCATTTTACATACATACATACATAGATTCACGCCTGTTTCCCAGAGGGGTATGCAGATCTTCCATTTTATACTTTCAAAATATTACTAGCAATTTGGGTTACAAATTAAAACTATTCTTGCTAACCGCTCCAGCTAAACTAGAATGCTTGGGCTAATCCAAGCATTCTAGTTGAGCTGGAGCGGCTGGCTAAAAGTGGGTTCATGTTGGTAACGTAATACATGTGATACGAACCCTTAGATTAACAGATATATTGCAAGTTCAATATCTTAGCCACAGGGCTAACGCCGTTTAATAACAAACATAATAAACCAGATATATAACTAATACAATACATTGAATATTAATAGTAGCAAAATAGTTGTTTCCTACAGCTGCTCATAATTTAATTGCAGCGACCTCTACAAAGAACAAGAAGTTACGATATACGACAAGAGATGGCGCTGCACAATACTGAATGGCGCAAACAAAGTTTACACAGTAGGTTACTATATATTATACAAGTATCCGATATCAACCGTCGGACTGCGGCCTACGAGGCACGACTATTTAGTCTCGTTGGAGTAACATCCCTTTATGGTGGTGAGAAACACGTCACGTTTCTCCACAAAATCTACTGCTATCTCATCAAGCCTACAAACGGTACCGTATCTTCTTATTTTGTTTTGAAATATGACATCACACAAATCATGCCAGCTACCCAGAAATAATAAAACTTCTAGTGAAGTCTTTGCCGAAACGTTTTAGGTAATAACAAAACACCTATAAGCCCTCTCTCACATTTACTAGAGGCATTTTGACGTATCTTTTCATCGACACCTCACATAAAATGATCCAAAATAACTTGACACCTTCCACATTTACCACTGTTTACGTATTACGGTTCAAAATACATTAGTCAGTTGTGGGTAATCAACAGTTTGGTCCATCAATCAAGTTGGGTAACAACACTGGTTGTTGATCACTGAACGATCAGATCGGAAGCTTTGTTCAAACACCGTTATTGTTTGGTGACATGTTACAAACTGATCAATTTTGTTAAACAATGGAGATTTTAAAATTGAGTTACAGTGATTAAGTCAATGTTTGTTCGGTAAATTAGTTAAGCGTATGAAGAATGTTTTGACATGAATGTAATGGTTACTTAGATTGCTTCAGTGGTGTAGTGAAGGCGACTGCTGTGTTTGAGGTCACGAGTTCGTTACCCAGGTCAGGAAAGTGTTATTGTTATGAAATTTTCAGTAGTAGGCGGAATCTGGAACTATGTCCGAGAGACGGCAATAGGCTGATCCCCATTTACGTGGACTCTCAAAACATAAGACATCTCTGCTTCTTCCTTCGCGGGTATAGTACTCTGCGATACGGGAATTATGCCTGGTAATTAGTATTTTAAAAATACACATAGTATATCTTTTTACAAAGCTGTGCGATTACGATGACTCTGGACTATTATATTACATATAGATTTGGTCATGGTTGATTTTTGATAGTCGCATAATATCGATAAACCATACAAAAGTCGACGTCTCGTCACCATACAAAAACACGTAAAAAACAAACATATTCACGATTAATCGCGACACGCGACAGTCATAGCCCACACACGGGAGTAACAAGTAGCGCCTTAAACAGGAACAATTAAGGAGCTACACGACGAACGCCAAACTTGAAGTTCACACTCTCGGCACTTCAGCACGAGAGCAACTAACTTTAATAAAACTAGGTAAGACTTCCCAGTATTTACTTCCTTGTGTCACTAAAATACGTGTTCTTAAGCTTTGAAAATCTGTTTGAATTGATACAGGCTTTTAGTGTAGGCAAAACATTGTGTAATATTCTTTCTTTAGAGAAAATGCCACTTTCAAACATGGCTGTCAGAAATAAATTAACTCACAAAATAATATAGCCTATAGTAACCTGAAAATGTCTATCCGAAATTTCAGGCGAGTGAAATAATAACATCTGCCTTACGTGAAATTTCTTTGGGTTTCTTTCTTTGAAAGTGACAATGCTCAATATTCGGACCCATTCGGACCACTTTACTGTAGAGTTTAGGATGATCAAAGCGTTAGTTTATGTGTTTCATAGTAAGAATAGTGCCAACAATAGGCCCGATACTTCGGCATTTACGTTTCATGGTAGGCCTGGCCTACAGGGGTAAAACGCAGATGAACAACAAACATTTGTTACCTGCAATAGTCAAATGCAGGTCAACGGTTAGGATTGGTGGCCTGGACTTGGTAACGACACTTCATTGAATAGTCTTTCAGAAGCCAGGTGTTAATATCATTTAAAAACGTGGTGAAATTTCTGTAGTAGAAAATTAAACAAGACCTATCAAGCACGTATCTCGTCAAAAAAAATGGTTTCAATAACCTATGGAACTCAATGCCCTTAAACACAAAGTCAATTCTTATATTAGATTTTTCGATCTATAGGTTGTGTTGTACTGACTAAAATTACAGAACTTCATTAATTTTATTTTTAATTCTATGCTATGGGCTTGAATTGGTATATTTAATTGGAGCCAATTAAAGTGGTGCTATCTCAACATCTATAATATCTAGAGAGCCTCTCACTTAATAAGCCCTAGTTTAGTTGATTTGTAAACCAATGCAAACACAAGGCAGGTTGGTCTACCTGGCTAGAAGGCATCACACCTTATGTAAAACAACGCGTGGCCTGCTTCTACACACTTTATTTGTAAAGCTGCCTTGATCGCGTAGCGGTAAGGAATAAGATTGATTGAGTGTATACGATCTCGAGTTTGCTTTCCGGGTCAGGCATAGTGTTATTAGAATGTTATTCTTAGGTGCAGCGTGGATTTTGTAATAAATAAAAATAATAACAAAGTTTATTACTCCATAAGAATAACACTTAATCTAGGTACAAAATTTAGCGCTTTAAGGAATACATAACAAACTGGAGACCCTGACTTCTAAACTAGGTGTGGACTGGATTGCACCCGGTAGATGACAATTTGACAATCCTAATTACTTTCAGCCTAAAATCAAAGCTGACGGTATGTGGCTGTACTCTATGCCTACTCCTTTTCAAATATTCCTGGAAGAGGAGCAAAAATATAAAGAAACTTCCATATAAGCGTGAGGCTATGTATATATAAGATAACACACCTACCAACTTTTACGCTATCAGTATTGCAACTGTAATATCCTCTCGATGTATTACCAATAAGATGATAATGAATTACAACAGCAATTAAAACGAACCAGCAATCTGGATCTAAAGTGCTGCTACCGCTGGTATTGGAAATTAAACCGCTTGTCACAACAAGCTGAGCTCGATAGACTATGCGGTACAAAGAAGCTTATTGTTCAACTTAGCAAGCGGCTTAATTATTGTCCGATGCTGGTGATACTTCAACTAATAAAGCAATTGGAAAACATAAAGCAGGTCATACAATAGTCTGTTTTGACTGCCTTGGTAGTGTGGCGGCAGTAATTGTAACAGCTGTGCAGGAAATCTCCGGTTTATTTCCCGCGTTGAGCAAAGTGCTATAAAATTATTCTATACCGAAATGTTTAGTTACATGGCAATAACCTTGCTCTCTATTACGTAAGAGCTAAAACCATAGATGTTGATATACATATATAGCTCTGACTACCACTTCGAAGATACAGGCATGAGCGATATATTTGATTTTAAAATATATCTCCTACACTAGTAATATTATTTTCTGTGTCGTGTTTTCCCGTGTGGGCTGTTGTGGACTAATCCACAACACTCATTACTACATTCGTGCAATCTGTATGTATAACACAGAATATTCTTCTTTATTTTTTCTTTTCGTGTGGTTAGTGGCTAACCTGTTGTCAAGAGTTGTTCAAGCCGCCCGTAGGCCTCTGACATGGTTGACATGGACAAGTAACGACTGCTGTCAATTTGACAACAACCGGGACCAACTTTTTACGTGCCCTCCGAAGCACGGAGACGCTCAGATGAAATACCACAAAGCGGTCACCCATCTTTAGACTGACCGCACCCAACGTTGCTTAACCTCGCCAATCGTTTACCGATCAGTGAGTGCAACTGGCTATGAGCACAGAATAACTTGAGTGCATGTATGTCAAAGTGATTTGACTGATCTCTAGTGATCTGATCGTCTAGTGTTGGTAGTTTGATCGCCGCAGTGTATAAAGCTTGATTAATCCATAAATAATTGAACTCAATGTGAATCTTCTTCACGTTCATAGTTCCAAAATGTAAAAAGGCATCCTGGATATATTGCATTATCAATGTATTTGTTCGTAGTTTCCCCAAGTGTTAAATCAATATAGATAAGCCACTCGTTGAGGCCAATGTCCAATTCATAAGTTCAAGGAAGGAGGAAGAGACCGTTTGACCTTATAACCCATCAACTTTACAATTTTATTCAGTTAACGCTTTGCCTGGTAGGTTGTTAACATCATTGCCCCAAGATTTGTATCAGTAAAAATATAATGAGGTACATTTATTTTAAAATGAATTACCGAGTTTATCAAAATTAAATAGGTATATTATGTGTATTCAAAAGAATTCTACTTCTACTTCTATTGATTGTATATTTAATTGTTTCACACGTAAAGACGGCAACATACATATGTAGCTGAACCTATAAAAAATTTGTGAAAATATTTTATATATACATGTCCATGACAATCGAATCCAGTCAACTTATTGCAATAATTGCTATTCGAATAACATGCTTTTATTTTGAGATAGCCAACAAATTATACACATTTCTTACATATGAATAATAATTTACAGACATGACTTTAACAAAAATAAAAATTAAAATGTAATACTGATCTTTATTTTTTTATTAGCTTAACTCACAGCATGTATTTATAGTATATATTATACATATACATATATTTATAACCCACGATTCTTATTTTGAAATACGTTCTTAAATTATCTTTTGACACCTCCCCGCGTCAAAAAGGCAATCTACCAATTGAAATTGATAATTTCCTATAAAATCAGTCATCAACCTGTTAAACTTGATACCTACATAAATCCAGTATAAAATCCCTACGATTAATATCACGATCCAAACTATAATTTCCTTGTGTCTGTTGATGTCAGCCAGTCAGTTGACACCGGCTACTTAATAGCTGTCCCTGGCGACGGGCCAGCGTCCCGGCTCTGGATGAACATTTTCAACTAACTTGTTACAAACCTACAACATATAATAATTTCGCTTTATATCACATTTCACAAGTTTTAACGCTTGTAGAGTTTGAGAAGACTTACGAGCGCCATCTATTGGTGAAATAGTAAACTATGTTAAGCTGTACTAAGACTGTTGACCTGTATGTAAAACAGCTATCTATTATTATGGCAGGCTCTATAAATTATTAAACGATAAATAAGCGCCATTCTGCTGGGGCTTAGTTTATAAATAAATATTACTTTGGCTTATAATTTCCCTTCAACAGTTAAATTAATACATATTTTATCAATTACTTATATGACAATATAATATAAATAATGATAAAATTAGAATTAAACTAATATTCTATAGAATATTGCCTCAAAGTCTCACAGTGTAACGGATCTAGTATTTGTTACAAGTTCGAAAGCAGTATTATGCATTCATTCTTAATTTCGAAATAAAACCGCGACGTAGGAAAAGTTTTGTTTAACTGAAGAGCTGAAATCAAATAGATACCTAACATACAGTTAAAGGGAAGAAAAAATCCACGAAAATGTAATAATGATGACAATGAACCTGTCCATATCCTTTAAACCCGTTTAAAGGATCACTTGTAATAAAAAATATATATATTAAATCTATGGTCAAAAGCAAAAAGGCACGAGACATCATTAACCTTTTCCAAAAATTAAAAAAGCATGCCTTGCCATGCATCTGGAAGCCATTTTTCGTCATGAAATATATTGAAAATATACTTAGTTACAATCTAGTCTTAGAATCCTCAAATGTGAACTGGAATGCAAAATAGGTTTACATTTAACGTTTATTTTAATTTACGAGATTATTATTTGCGATATTAACGACACTGAGACTAAATCGGAACTTAATTTTAGACAGTATTATTATGAGAACTGGCCTTATGAATATTTTCACTTTACCTTTTTGTCTTCTCCCTAGCCTTTATTATTCCCAAGTCACTTGGGATCGGCTTTCTAGTCTAACCGGATTTGACTGGATATCAGTTTTTACACGGAGCAGCTGCCACCTGACCTCCGCAACCCGAAGGCTAACGATACCCTAAGGCTAGACCAGTATCAGGATATTAGAGGGCACTGACTTCCCAATAACGACTGCCATAGATGTTCATGGCAGCCGGGACCGACAGCTTAACGTGCTCTCTGAAGCACGGAGCAGGCGATAATTGTCAATCAATAAGCACATAATTTCGAAAAGTTATATAACTTCCGAAAGTCAGAGGTGCGCGACGTGGGTTCGAACCCAAGACCCTCTGCATTGCAGTCTGTTGGTCTCCCCACTGAGCTATCACTGCTCTTTCTTTATTCTTTCCTTTACCTTTTAGTAAACCATAGTAAACTGACTCAACCTGTCAATTGATGGAATGTCACATATAATTTAAAAACCTATTGTGTCTGGCCGCCAGTATGCCACTGCGACTCAATAGATTAATAATGTTGTATTGTGCCAGTTTCTTTATTACAATGTGTCCGTTAACCAAAACCTAAATGTTTCTTTTTCTATTGTCAAAAAATGTGACTTGTGCCTATTCTCCTCATGACCAAAGAAATCTAATATGAAAAGCAAACTAATACTGCCATCAAAACTCTCAACCACACTGATATTAACCACATCCCATTAAAAGCTAGCTCTCAATCTGATAACGTTAACCCTGTCACCATTAATCAAGCTCACATGAACAAAGTTTCCTTATTAAATCTGTCTTACAAGACGAGTGTTGGTACGTTTACCGTTATCGCGCCTCCCGTCGGCGCTTGCAAATTAGCCTTCCGTTTACTTTTAATTATGAACGCGACAATTGTTTCACGTATTTAGCAGCGGTATTCATTAGTGGAATAATACCGTTATTATTTGGACAAGAATTTGAACGTTGCGGGAAGAAAAAGATTGTGGGAAAAGAGGGTTAATTAAGTAAATAAAAAAGCTCTTTGTGAAGCTTGAGAAGAAATTATAATTAATAAAATACTTGATTATACTCTTTGCTATCTAAGACTTTGCCGGGGGTATATTACAAAAGACGCGCTGCAAGCGCCATCTAGCGTAGTTTCAATCAAATGCTGTGTACCTAACACTGTAATTTAGCTGATTTAACCTAATAATTAAAAAGCTATTGTGGCCGCCAGTGTGCTGCTGCGCTCAAAAGGTTAATTATAGCTTGAAGATATAATATGTATTTGTATTTTAAATACTTTGAGTGCGAGAATGGTCTCACGTATTTGCAAATACGTTTATCGTTTAGACAAGGAGACAGCCTTTGTAAGGCAAGTGGTGATAATAAATATCATATATAAATAACGCGCTGGTTTCGTGCCATAATCTATTGATCGTTAGGTCCGCGATTCAATTCTCGCTGCAAGCAAACATTTTGTGGGATTTTCTGTAAATAAATTCTCGGTAGAAGCAGAGGGTTCAGTAAACGGCAGTAGGCGCGTACTCTATTACTTGGAAGCTGGCGTAATGAGGGTGTAACACAGCTCTGTCTACCCTTTCGGAGAAATACGGTCATAAGTCTATGTATGTATTTGGAACATGGCGCCATCTATCGCAGCATCATTATCAGTATATTATATTTTATTTTTCTAACCTTTAGTTTAATAATCCTAATACTTGTACAGGTAATAATCTACCTTAACTCCTTGACCTGCAGTGGCCTACCGGGCGGCCAAAAGCAATTGTTTTCTATTAAGTCTGGCTTTCCAGCAATTAAAAGATTATGGTACATATACGTTTAGAAAGATAAAACGCAATTTGTTATACGAAGTCCAGGCGGCACTAAGCCAAAGTAAAAAATAATATCTTCTTTTCCCTACCAGTACTTAGTTAAAATTTAGTACTTCATATACTTTTTGTCTTGCTAGATGCAAGACAAAAAGTATATAAAGTGCTATGAATAAATTAAAAACTTATAATATATAAGTATATATAATTCATATTTTCTTTTGATTTCTATTTGGTCTATAATCAATTCCATCCCGAAACTATACGTTGTTTTTGTGAACCAGTAGTAGGCAGTAAATATTTCAAGACTCTTTACTTATTGCTCACAAAAAGTATTAAACTTTTATTGGAATCCCTGCATCTCGTATTGAAGCTAACACTCAAATGCAATCTCAACTTCATCAAACATTTAGCTCAAATTTACAAAGGGTTGCCGCCAATTAATTTAATCAGAGCAAAATAAACATATCAAGTAATGGCCGCAAACGGGTTGAATTCACTTTTGATACCGCGCTAAACGAGCGGCGGGCGAACGGGCGAGTAATAACCCCGGCCTCCACAGCCCGTCTATTACTGCCAATTATACGGGCGGCACAGTTGGCACCCCTGCATTCGTAAGGTTGACGCCTTCATAGCATAGCGGAAAGGATAGCGGAGCGATGAAAACATTTTTGTCGCTGTGTTTTTTTTATACCTGGCAACCCAGAACAACTGCACTCATATTAAACGACTTTTGAAAGTGTAGCATTTTAAAATTATTTTTATATTAATCATTCCTGAGTCACATATTTTTGTCCTATGCAGTATACCACACGATACATCAACGTGTGAACATTGTAAACTGCAACAATCGAGGTATGTGCAGTGACGAGGAAGCCACTTCAACAATTGCACCATTCAGGCTTCAGTTTCACATTCACGCTCTTATGGATTTTATAAAATCTTTAAAAGCTATTCTGCAACATATTACCCATATTTTAAGTTTAAAGGCTTTATATCACCTGATATTTAACGGATATATAAGGTAAAGGAACGTATTGACGTAATTTTCTATGAGCCAAAGAGTTATCTCATCGTCACTTTTATCCTATAAAATTCAACGTTCTATCGAGATAGATCTTTATAGCAATGCCACGAGTAAACACTAGTGAAATTAAAAAACTGAAATTAAATATTACTGCTAAACCATTTAGGTAGATAAAAATGTGAACTTATGTGATAACTGATAAAGCAATAATATAACATCTTCCTATAATAAAACTTAATATTGAAAATGTGAATAAACTTGATGCAATAAATAGAGCACATATTTTAAACTAGTGTGAAGTGCGGCGGAGCATAAATGTGTCTCTGTATTATTGGCTTCGTTACGCGATTCATACGCTTCGTGGAAGTCCTCTGATCTCGATGCAGTTGTAACTTCCAGTTACCTGATTTATAAACTAACTCAATAAACGTGCCTTTGTATATGAACAGTTCCTTTACAGGATGAATGAACCTTTTGCGTAATTAACCTGTAGTCTATTATGGCTCGATTCTAACTACGTTTGTGAACTTAACTAATGAACCAAAGATATTGTATAGCAGTAAAAAAAGTTTGGAAAACAAGTTCACAGTTATTTGTCAAACATTTGTCGTCGTTTATATTTTTTATTTTGATTATAATATAGTTGACTATTCTACGACATACCATAACGACTTAGCCGACTCGTGAAGATCTTCATTTTTGGAGTAACTGCGTGTAAATTACCTTGTTTGTACGAAAAACTAGCAAAACCTTTATTTTTTATATTTAAAAAGACAACTTATGCACGAGGAACAAGTTCTGTGTTGCGTAGAACTTTACAAACATTATAACAACGGATATAAAGAACCCTCAGAATCGGAACAATCATTTGTGAACCACACAAATAATAATAATATTAATATTCTATCACATACACATGACACCATCTAGCTCAAACTAAGCAGCGCTAACAAATATTTGTCCCGTGTCGAACCCAAAACATTATCAAACCATTAGGCGGTAAATATTCTATTCAATGATTCAGAACTTTAGCTTTGTTTAGTCAGACGTGTAATGTAGGTATGTATGTGATACATAAAACATAGATATTTGCAAATATATAGCTGGGCAAGGATAGAAACGAATGAATGCTACATAGCAACGTCGTAGCAACTAGATCGCTAGGACACTGTTACGAAGCTTTTAACATATAATATTTTTGAAACAAAATAAATTTAAAAGATAAATATAATTATCGTAATTATAACATCAATCTTGTTATTTTATTTTGGCAATTGGTGATGAGGTATATTTTTCTTATGTATCACTTTGCTCCCCTTATCACTATGGCCAATTATAAAAGTACCCCTACGTAAATCTATAATATTGAGTTCTTATAAAAACTTACACCATAAAACAAAGAGCTGGGTAGTAAGATGTTTAGCTACATATCGCTACGCGGCTCACAGCGCACGTCAACAAACCTACAACCTTTACGTATCACGTAGAACAACCAAATAATGTGTACAACACTATTATTTTCATGTTACAAATCGCTCCGCTCCCAGCTACGCTCGCTAACATAGCATATACCTGGTCAAGGTCTACGGCCGAGTTGTTGTACCATACCATGCAACAAACGGTTACAATGCGAGACACTTTCCCTTTTATTTCTTCAGCTGAAAGCCATCAATGAAGTTTTTAACTACACACGAACAGTTGGTCACAATGTGTGCTTTGAACTATAATTGCAAGTAGTACATTTTTTAATATATTATGTGGTGTATTGTTTACGTGTAAGAGCTTCTTAAGGTTTAGGTAAGAGTATACTATAATAACATTTCGTACACTATGCGAGATCATTGTAATAAGGAGTGAGCTGCAAACTTATTAGCGATCTCTTCTGGACTATCCAGGCAGCCTTAAATACTTGCGTTTATTTTAACCTCTAATGTCTAAAAAGCCGACTATATGGCGCAGCGGTAGTGCATGCCATCGATGTACATGAAGTCTCAGGTTCGATATTCGGGTCGGGTAAATTTTTATTGGGTTTTTTGTGAATACATTATTTTAATAGCGGCTCAAGCTAGCCGTTAATTACGTGGAACCTGATACCATTGTTGGTGAAATTTGGGTGGGATACATTTCTGCCATATTATACATTTCTGTCCGGGATATACATATGTGTAAGACAATATATTAACAAAATTGACTATATAACAGATTCATGTCAATATTTAGTCTTTCTATTCTTTTTTTTTAGGAATTCACATCCCACACTGGTCATTATCGTAAAGTGTCCCTGAACGGGCATTTTACAATCATTCAAACAACGGACACCCGGTTTTGGAATAACAATTTGTGAATTATACCACATTTTACCCATTTTACCCATAGCAACTGCCAATGCAGTTCCCACACCAGATAAAAAATGAAATTTTTATACCTATCAAAACCAGATCTGCACTGTTTGATTAAGTAGTTACTTTGGCACAGCACCGGGAGGGTAACCCTCTCGGTTCTGTGCCAGAGTAACCACTAAAACCACTGGACGATTCGCACAGTTATTGAAACCTACATAGAGTCACATATAAAAGACAGGGGAGCCTAATAACATGGCTTAGTCCGGGAATTGAACCAAAACTTTAAATCACGGGATAACAAGCTTATATTAAAAGGCAACAACCAATTAAACATTATTTCAGAGTTCACTAAACGATAGAACCAACACCGATTTTCCTTCGTAATATTATAATTGTATTTGTTCTAATTAAATCAGAAAGCTAATTATTTATTAACTAAGACTCACACCCTAAACCGCCATGAGTTACCAGTCAACGACTTCGTTGATTCATTTTTAATTTATAATCCTTTTTCCTGAATCCTTATCTCTAACATGTCATTTACATTTAATTTAATTTGTATATTCATTTGTGGCTTGTATTTTTAGATATCAGAGATTTGAGATTTAACAACATAACATGCTGCTTTCATTACGAGAAATGGGACACATTAAAATAGGAACGGGCAACTTTAGTTGCATTATATTTGAACATTATCTTTCTAGCAATACGGGTTTTTAACCTAATACAGGGTTTTCCTTGAAATAATCCCCTACTAATATTATAAATGCGAAAGTAACTCTGTCTGTCTGTCTGTTACGCTTGCACGCCTAAACCACTAAATCGATTTTGATGAAATTTAGTACAAAGATCGACTAGACTTCGAGAAAGGATATAGGCTAACTTTTTTTGTAAAAGAGGTTGTGAAGGGGTTGAAATAAGTGATGAAAGTTTGTATGGGAATTCGTCATTATCGAATATAAAACCATGAGACTTTGTATCTAGGCACTTGATAAAAAGTAAATAAGTAAACATTTGTTGCAGCTATTTTAAATTTTCTACCTGCATGGGGATGAAATAGGAGACGAAAGTTCGTGTGGCAGCCGTCTATTTTTACAATTCGTATATTTTTCGGCAACATTGTATAATTAGTAAAAATGTCGTCATAATATATACACGTCACGCGAATACAGCTGGAAACGCCAAGTGTAAGGTGTTAGGTTTGGGATGAATGTACGATGTCCCTCAAAAAAGCAATCAAAGCGCTATATCGCGCCATGAAAGATATCAAGAGCAACCAGGTTATCATGGGAGGGATGATGGTACTTTTAGCTAGTGACTTCAGACAGACCCTGCCGATTATTACTAGACGTACACCGGCAGATTAAATTTTTAAGATTAGTTCTTGTTGTAGGTTCCCACCCATGTATGTAGGTTTTTATTTAAGGAAATTGTCAGCAGCAACAACAGTGTAGTAAAACAGTAGCTGCCTATAGGCTCCCTTCTATTAAGTAGAAACTCTCAATACCCGAGTTGAAGAAAGACTCATATCAACAATTGAAACCAGGACCTCATGATCGCAAACATATGCACTGGGACCATCAAAGAAATCATGTTTGTACTGAGCATGATTGACGTATTTATTCATGATGTAATCGACATTATTAATACACAGCTATTGTTAAAATTAATAATAACCAGCATTGAAAAATTGTACGTCCATCTTTCGAAACTTTATGCTGCTGCTGACAGATCTAACCATCAACTTTGGTATAAATATAATATAAGCACGGCACACCGGTGGCCAGCCACTATAGGTTTTTAATTATGTCTGAAATTCTAAGATTTGACAGATTAAAAAACATAATAAGTACAGTGCTCTCCTTACTTGTCGCGCTAAAGGCAACAACAAACTTGTGCTATCACCTACAGATAAAACCGTTTGTATTTCCTGACCAGAACAACATGCAAGGTATCATTACCGATATATCTCTCGTTCACTTTGTTTTCCTTTCTCTTACAGCCTCAACAAAGTTTCCGGACACAAACTCATTTACCTGCCAGCATTATCCTAAGTTTGTCCATCATTCATTATGGTGCACTCATAAACTTTTGTCTTCTTACTATCATTTATCCTTTTATGTATGTACATGTAGATGCTGATATCGGCTTAGAGTCATGAAATCTTTATTTTAATTTGTATAATATAATAATAATATAATGTAATATTCTACCACATACACACAACACCATCTAGCCCAAACTAAGCAGCGGGTCTACCGTGAAAATGATTTTACGCAATGACGTGCCGAAACGAATTACGAACGAAATAATAAGCATATACCTACCAACACACACCTGAAAACACTTCAGATTTTTTAGGACGTACAAATGTCATACGACGATATTCGTGACGAATGTCGGCGCGAATGATGTTTCATGGTAAGAATAAGCACGAACGAACGTACGCAATTGCGTATAACGCTTTTCACGGTAGACCCCCTGAGCTACTACTACGGGTACTAGACAGAGACTAGACTTGTACTATGGGTACTAGACAATGGATAAACATACATATATACAGTTTTTTTTGTAAATATATACATATTATATATAGAAACACCCAGACCAAGACAAACATCCATGTTAATGCACACAAAGTCCTGAACTGTGTTAAAGCCCTTAACAAACTTGGCAGGAAAAACACAGTCAGGCTTGTGTGGGGTCCGGGGCATGCAGGTGTGCAGGGTAATGAGGAGGCTGACGAATTGGCCAGGAAGGGCTCGGAGCAACTATTTGTTGGCCCCGAGCCATTTGTAGGACTCTCTGAGAGTACCGTCAAGGCAGCTATGAATGCACATGGCAATGATAAACACAGGCGGGAGTGGATGGCCCTTAGGGGTCTGGAACACTCCAAGAAATTCATTGCAAACAGAGCCACGGGCTTCACCCGGAAGTTCTGCGGGTACAACAAGGGCCAAATACGCCTGCTCACAGGAGCGTTTACTGGTCACTTTGGCACCAATGACTTCCTGTACAGATTGAATTTGACAAACAATTTGATCTGCAGAGCCTGTGGTGAGCGGGACGAGTCCACATTACACCTACTGTGTGAATGTGACGCGTTGGCTGGACTAAGGATGGGTCTGATGGGGTTGGCATATCCGAGCCCTGAGGACTTCAGGCTTCTCCCTCTGAAGTGTACGCTGCGATTGATGCAGTACATTCATAGGGAGATAGCTAAGGTATAGATCTCGAGGCCGACACAAAAGATCCCACTGGGTCGAAGTGTCGCCGGTCTGCACTGACTGGCCCCCGTAACAAGATAAGATAAGATAAGATAATGCACACAAATGTTTGCCTTGTGCGGGAATCGAACCCGCGACCTCAGGCATGGCAGTCGGTTACACTAACCACTACGCTATCGAGGCCGCCGAGGCCTGTATTGCGTTTTATTTCATATAGATTATAAATTAAATAAATGTCACCTAGAATAGTACCACAAATGGGTCCTGTTATATCTAGCAAGCAATGATATTTTTAATTCAGTACAAGGTATGGGTTTCACATTACCTTACACATAAAAACCACTTAAACCAAAAATGTCTTTGATTAAAACAATTTACGCTCATTAAATTGTCTTAAACAGTTATTATTTCATTGTTAGTTAATAACCCTTACAGTAAATATAATAAGATGTTCAAGACTAAATAAACTGCCTTCAAATGTCATCTAGTAATCAACCGACATAGAAATAAAGTAAACGCACATTGAATGGGATCAATTGCTATAGATAATAGACAATATTTTCTTAATTGTAGCAGCTTCAATTGAGTAAAAGGCTGTACAAGAATCTTAATAAATAACTGTCTACTTCATAGCAGTATCATAAGAAAGAAAAAAAGAAAGAAAGAAAGAAATATTTTATTTTATAAAGCATTGCAACACACAATCAAAACTATTACAATGCAAAATTTGTGTGTACAGTACACAGCAACACAATACAGTACAACATCAATAAATGTATTTATAAATTGATAATAAGAAAAATAAAACTTACATATATACATTATTATATACCTATATGAATCACTACATTATAATACGTTAATTAATTACATATACTATTATTTAATATATTGTTATATATAATATAGAATACACATTTATGCATGGAGCCCTTGCTGTTCAATGTGCGTCGCAGTGTTCATTAAAAAGAGATGTGATATAAGCACAAGTGATTATTTTTTTAAATTGTCCTACAATTCATTAAAAAGAGATGTGATATAAGCACAAGTGATTATTTTTTTAAATTGTCCTACAATAATAAGCAGCATGTTTGATTATCATTCTAACGTCTCGTTCTAGAAAGGAGGTATTTATTAACATCTGTAGCTATAGTAATTATACGTCACATTTTCTATGCATACTAATTTATTATCTAACTTTTATTTCAGCTAATTTCTCACAGTTCTAGCCGATTTTTCGGGCTGCTTAGCCCGAGTAAATGAGCCGTATTAAAGGGCAGGCATCCCCTACAAAATCGAACCCCGCCTGACTTTTCACATATACCTTTATTTAGGTTACTTATACCAAGTGAACAAGCAAAAGTCCCCGTACCCGATCAACATCGCCCCGTCCTCGTTATTCACGGTCGAATGTAACGTAATGGATTTAGCTGCTACGGTGATGGCTAACAATTTATATTAATTACTGTAGTAGAAAGTTGTACAACTAGATCACTTAGAGTTTTGTTTTCTGTTTTAGAAAAGACGCTGCCTCGGTGGCGCAGCGGTGGTCAAAGCGACTGCCCTGCCCTTTCAGGTTCGGTAACTGGCACGAAGCAGTGCTATTGGAATTTTCGGATACGAAATTCACAATAACGGACCTGAAGTCTGACATTGTGTATGGTAAACAGCAACATTAATTAATATATTTATTCTAACAAATATTATATCCTAGGTATGTTCGCCTCTATTATGTAGGACATAAAGCATAGTTATCGAAATGTGAGCGAAACACACTTCTCTTCTGGTTGACGCACGTAGTACGCTTGGCTTTCGTAAGAACACGGGTTTGACACCAAATTTAAGGAAATGGTTATTGAGTTCCCTGTCGGAAAAAAGTCTTTGGCAATACATATGGAGCCTGAATCTATTATTATCAGTACAGGCAGTACATTCGTCTTAACTGGAAAAAGTAGTATACATCTGCCTATTCTTTGGAAATTTACTAGCGTCATGTTATGTATTACGTAAAACAAAACTATATATGTATATATAACAAAGTCGCTATAGTGATAAATTATTTATGTATACATACATCAGTTGCAATAACAGCCGGTAAACTTAGTAGGTAGAAAATAGTTAGCCTTAACTTCAATAGATGGCGTTACTATGTCGGAATGACTGGTCGGTCCAAATCGCAGGTTTAGGCGTTAGTCATCATTATTCTCTTGCCCTGGTCCCGATTTATTTGGGGTCGGCGCAGTATGTCCTTCGCTTCCATACTTCTCTGTCACCCGTTATCTGATCATTTACCCCTTTTCCTTTCGTATCCATCCTCACACAGTCCATCCATCTTTTCCTTGGCCTTCCTCTCCCTTTTCGTCCCTCTACCCTCATATCCATCACTTCCATTTTTTTTTTTTCATTCACTTCATAACATGTCCATACCAAGCCAAACGATTTCCTTTCACCTTCTCATCTATGGGCACCACTTTCAGATTACCTCTTACGTATTCATTCCTAATTCTGTCCATTCTCGTCACTCCACACATCCATCGTAACATTCTTATCTCTGCTACATGCAATCGTTTCTCATCCATCTTCTTAGTACTTTACTTACTTAGGCGTTAGTCATGTTCACCAATAATAAATTATAAAGTTTTGATTATTTTATACTAGCTGTTTTTAAACCCGTATTCTATATAAACATTTTGAATAATGGCCAAAATGACTGAATAATAAATTTTACTTGCTATCATTTGATAATTGTTTATATAGCTACCTGGTTAGTGTGGAAAAACATAGCGTCGTCCCTTTACATCACCAAAGAGTAAAGAAGTAGTGTTTCACATTTACACTCTACCAACCTAGTGGTAATAAATGTGACTACTATGCATGAAGGTTTGGTACACAGTTGGTAAAATATTACTGGGCTTTACTCTGAATAAATTCTCAACAGCTGAAAGTCCAAAATTGTGGCCAGTACGACAATAACGGTTACATGGAGCCTAAAATATAGCTAGCGTAATGAAGGTATCACACTACATACACTATACACTGTCAATACTTTCAGAGATATGTGATTTGTATATATATTAGTAGATATTTTGTGTAAAATATTCATAAAAACATTAACTTATATATAGTCAGCGCTCATAAAATCTAATACCAACCTTAAGTAATACACACAGCTATCCAGCGCTACATATTTTATAAAAACCTTTCAAATAAATTCCCGACTGTAAGCATTATTGGCATACCGAAAATTCTTTCAACATTTCATTTACGTAAAACCAAAGCTGGCGCATTGCACGTTGTGTACGCCTCTTTCTGTGTTTTTTTTGTTACTATCTAAACAAGATTGTGTGTTGAGCGTACCGATTGGCTGCAACGAGGAAATTGAACTCTCGACATGCGCTCGATAGACAAAGCCAAACATTCGAATACAAAACGATTGAAAGTTGAAATACTTTTAAAATTAAACAATAAATTTGTCCATTGACGTACGAAAGCCGGCGTGCTTTTATCAATATGTCTGAAAACGGTTAAACGTGCAGTTAAAATACGACTGTTGTATATGAAAGGTCTTGTAAGCAAATCCCGGGAAATTTTTATGTGTTTTTCTGTTAAAGGGGCTTTCACATGAGACCTAAATCCAAAATATTCTATATTATAATAATTTAAGACAATTAAGGAATGGAACAACGTGAGATGCTTTTACAGGTGTATACAATAACACACAAACATACATGATCAAATAGGTAATTAAGTAGCAAGCATTAAAATTGCAATTGAATATATATGAGTAAGCATATAGTATGATTCTGACATTAGTAAATATGCTAATAACACAATAAGTATATATTTATGGGTACTACGTAATATTGGGCGAGACTGTCTGTATCTACTGGCATACATATTGCCGCTACTGAGAATTTTCATGCCTGCTTTAAATCCTTTTTCCTAGAGTCGGTTATGCGAGAGCGAAACGCTCTATTTTCTTTTTACTAGAGTTGGTAGTGCAAGTGGACGAGAGATCTTAGACTAACCTAACCTATATATATACCTATATATACCTGATAGCAGGTTACTGCTATTAGCTATGTAGGCCGTATGTTTTAATTTTTTGTATAATTGTATACTGCTACCTTTTGACCTTACGAAATCTTCGTCTCTCGTGAACATGGATGACGAAAAGCAATCGAACGGTGGGGAAATTGTAAACTTAAATATAAATAGTCTTTAAATTTAAAACTAATTAATTTAAATTATATATTAATTTAAATTAAAGTAGTAAAATTTAAAGTATAACATTCTCGTAAACGCAAGACCTCATATCTCGTTGATTCGAATATGTCTTAAGGTGTCGCGTATATTTATATCATGGCGGTATATCTCGAGTTCTGATTTACAGTTTTTCTGCTCTCAATAGTGGCACGGAGTCTGGCAATGTGCCCGATAGATGGCAATAGGGTAACTCGTCCCACATTACACGACACTTTAAAAAGCTGACAATATAATGTATGTATATACAATTTTGCCTACGCTTTCGGGGAAGCAATTTATTATACATGCTTCTGTATACACTTGCCTCTACTGCATCACTACTCTATAAATGTCAATATTAAAATACCATATTTAATTGTACATTTATTCCATTTATCAGAAGACCAAAACCAATTAACGTAAAGAGCTTCGGAGTGACATGGCGAGTGAGGTCATCGGGTGAAATCGAAATTAAAATGAGTCACTGTTCGCTGGAAGACTCACTAGCACTCGTTAACGGCTGTCACTAAGTAGAGCGTTATACAGTAGAACAACATTAAAAACCGACAGCCTTAATGATGCAGTGGCAGTGGATGTGACTACTGTGCACGTAGTCTCTATCGATATCTATATATTGATATCCGGATTGGAGAGTGTTCTTTTGTTCTTCTGTCATGAATTCCTCAATGGCAACACGGATTCTAGAACAGTAGTCGATAAACGGCAATAGGCTCTATAACGTGGGATCCAAAACTATTACTGCCAAAATGTGGGTGTGTAATATACCACTACCTAGCTCTTCGAGGATGTAGGCGTGAAATTAGATAGAGCGTTTATATGTAATATAAATATCTATACAAAGATTCATGAAAGAGAGAGGCAGAGACTACGGATATCCACTTACTACAATACTGGCGTATCAATCATGCTGTATTCACTCGCATTACGATCTTAACGCACGCTCGTCGCTTTGTAGTACTCTTAAATTGTCCTTTCCCCAGAAAGTCTCGAATCGAGTCAGAGATCATTAAAAACGTAGTATCGCTACAAGTGCCAATCCGTAGTCTAGTAGCCTAGAGCCGGATTTCCATTTGTTTGACAAAAACGTCTATTAAACGTTGTAAACAGGACCTGGTGTTAGTATTAGCAAATAAGAGAAATAATGCCATAAAAGCGTCAAGGACCTGGGAACAATTATTCTCATTCTTACTAAGAGTTATAAACATAATAATTGTGTCGAAATAAAAACGACGCATTTCATTTAAAGTCGTGTTATCAAACACGCTAATTTAATTGCTCGTTGGTCTTTTAAATTAAACTAGTTTATGCCGTTTTATTTTATAACATAAATTTATAATTACCTATATAATTAATTATAATAATTAATATTTACAATTCTAAAAGACAAATATGTCTACTTCATGCAAATTTGGCTACTCTGAGCTCGGCAGCGGGTGCAGACGCTTTGCCACGCACGTTTAATACTAAACCTCCGAACCCTGAAAACTATTTATACAGACTCGATATTTTACTACGTATATATATAAATATTTGAATGTAGTTGACTTACTGACTACATTGCTGTGTGGCGCTAGGGTGAGTCGGTATCCAAACCGCCTGAAAGCTGCGCAATTAAAACGCACGGTGGAACTGAATCATTCACACCTTTTCATTCGCCCGAGAGCTTAATTTTCCTTTCGTTACACGCCAATTTTCTTTTAGAGATCATCACTAGAGCGTCTATTCTAATTATTCTAGTGAACGTTTTTATTCGATTTTGCTTTTCGATTATTTTTATAGGTATTTCAAGAATTTTGTTTAGTTTGTTATGACTATTATCAATATTGTATGTATTTTTCCTATAAAAATAATCATGTTAGACAGATAAGAAAATATTTTTAAGTATTTTAAGTCATCGAGGACTATTAGTGCCTACACTAATGCATGGAAGTGAAAGTTGAGTATAGCAAAAAAAGCATGAGAGCAAAATAAATGCTGTAGAAATGAGAGCACTGAGAGACATATGTGGTGTGACGCTGAAATATAGAATAAGGAATAGTATGATTAGAGAGAGATGCAGCATGAAAGTGGATATAGTGACGAGAATAGAAAAGGGTATGTTAAGCTGGTTTGGGCATGTAGAAAGAATGGCCGAGAAAATAATGACTAAGAAAGTTTATGAGGCTAATGTGAATAGAACAGTCGCAAGAGGCAGACCTAGGCGAACGTTTCTTGATCAGATCGGAGACGTTCTGGACAAAGTTAAAAGTTAAAAGCACCTTAAACCGGGGAGCGTGTATGAGGAATGTGATAAAAGTGAAAGAAGCCAGAGAAGTGTTAGGATCGTAGCAAATGGAAATCCGTAGTCTCTGCCTACCCCTCTCGAAAAAAGGCGTGAATCTATGTATGTATGTATGTTTAAGTCGATGACTACCATATTGGTACCAAAGCACAATTTTGCGCTTATGTTGGTCTGCAATAGTGTGGTACTGGGTTTCATTTCCGGTCAGGCAAGTTGGTGCTAGGTTGATGCTAGTGCAAGGGCTTTTAGCTTTTCCTGTTAAAGATAAGTAGAAGGCAATAAGCTCGCCCCTCATTACGTAAAATCTAAAAACATAACTGTGTATTAGACCTCTGCCTATCTTTTATAACATATCGGCCTGAGTCTAATATGTAAGTATTAAACAAAGTAAAAAATTGAAATTCGATTGGAAACTGTGGTTACAAACACTCACCGAAACATATAGTATCCGAACATCTTGCGTTTTTTTAAAGTATTATTAATATTATATGGAATGCTGAATTTAATCTGGCATAGCACTAAACACGCGAAGACACAATGAACTAATGAGCTCTAAATGGACTTGCCCTCCTCTTATACTATTCCACTGACATTTGTGATATTTATAATGTAGAAAAAACACCAATTATAATATATTATTAAAAAGGTCATATTATCTTATCGGGATAAAAAGCTCATGTTTTATGTTCTAAGTAGGCGTACCATTTAGAATATTCGAAATTAATCAAGTTAACAATGTAGAATTTGAAGATATTCGCTTTACAAATATTAAGATGATTAAGCATTTATATACCTGAATTTATTATCGAAAATAATATCATAGATTACCGTTAATGTTGAATGCAAACTAAATGTCTAACTGAACACATATCTAATCCCCAGTAGCGTAGCGTAGTGGGCAGGGGCGGTCCGGCCCGGGCGGCACTTTTAGGAGGTGGCAATATTTCACAATAATTAATAATAATATCTTGTAAATATTAAAACTGCACAATACACAATATTGATGACCGTTCTTGCTGGAAAAATCTTTACATCTGATAATTATATTGAAATACCTAAACAAGAGGGCGGCATAGTAAAATTTCGCCTCGGGCGGCTGACACCCACGCTACGCCACTGCTAAGCGTTTAGTAAAATAATTTACTAGGGGGTTAGATATGTGTTTCGTCCCATGCTAATCAGTTACTACAGCTTATTTAAATATTTTAACAGAAACTACTCATAAATAAAACAAATTGAACAGTAACAAAATATAGGACTGTAAAATTGAATAAAAAGAAATGGCTGGTTTAGATTGCATGTGCTTAGATTGCACGAAAAAGGTTGTACACTAAGAAAAGTGAGCTTACACATTACAATGACATGATAGAAAACGAAAGTGAAATTTTCAATTTGAATGAACGTGATAATACAATATTCATAGTTAAAATATTAATTATGTTACCAATATGTGACAGATGACAGCTTAACTTGCAGAAAGGTGATCATATTTGAATGTAGTAGAGCGCAAATTATGATTTATATATTCGGATAGAGTTGGTTCAAATGCAATGTATCAGTCACAAACTTTTCTCTATAATATCGTGTAATATGTACAGTGCAGTGGAAATAGAGATAGATTCGGTAAGCCGGCTCCCGAAGCGCTAGACTCGAAGTTTGAAATCACTCCACTGAACTGCCGCCAACATTATCGATAAATGTTACAAACTTTTGAAAGCACGCGCCTCTGACACTGAAATGCACTATTTTGTCAATGAACTTTATATTACAATTGAATACTTGTACACCCAAAAGTTTTTGCTATCGGCTCGTAGTCTAAACTGAAGGCCAGTAGAACTTTCAGGAAGCTTATTTTCACGAATAAGACCTTTTTGTATATCATATTACCGCATTTAAAATATAAAACACGTTAAATTATTATGTAGTTTTAGTTAATAATAAATTAAATTATGACAGCTATTTTTAGTTTTAGTTCATTTTTGAGCAGCGCCACTAGCGGCCAGTAATATGAACTAATCTAAAATTTAGAGACAACTTTTTAGCGCTATTGTAATACTAAATGATATTTGGGTAAACGTGTTTTAATATTAACTCAAACAATATTATTTTTCTTTAGTAACGTCTCGCTAAAAATATAATAAATGTGCGATAACGAATGTGACTGCAGTGTGTTAGAAGTCTCAGTTTCGAATCTCGGGTAAGGCAAGGGGTATTACTGTCGAGAACTTCTGAGTAGCAGCTCGGAGTCCAGCATTGTGCCTGGTGAACGGCAAAAACTCACTCCCTATAACGTGGGACCTATGACTACAGTTGGCGCAATGTTGGTATCTATAATAGATCTCTGACTACCCTACCAGGTCGCCTATCGCAACCTACTAGCTGTAAATAACAAACTTTAAAAATTTTGATTGAATATAGCTCTAGCTATATACTACACATAATATCTACAATTAACATAATTATAATATTATTATGACTAGAGGCAGATCGACAAATAAATAATTATATTTGCGGTCTGTGGTCTTGTAATAAAATTTGTTACAACATACCACAAGCCGCAAATACAATTATTGGCGGTCGGGCAATTAATTTATTTCACTATAAAATATACTGATGAAAGGTCCATTGCTATTACTGAAGCCTATTAATTAAATAATAATCAAAATATAGGAATTGTGATCAGGAACTCTACTTCTTGATAGTAACGTATCGTGCTTAATATCAAGAAGTGGAGGATTCAATCCCTCCCGATTTGAACCCACTCCTAACCTTAAACGTGAACCCATTAAAAATATAAACATTTTAACTTGGCTGGAGGCGTTAACAAGAATTGCACCACTAGTAATTTGTCATTAACTTTGCTAGAGATTTAAAAACTAAAATGTTCCAACGGGCTTATTGGAAACCCATGGGTCCCGCATGATTGTAAGGATCCAGTTCGTTGTATGATTGGTTACTTTAACCTATCCAATGCTTGGAATGCCAGGTATAATTGATAACCTATTGTGTCTGGCCGCCAGTGCACCGCTGCCTCTCAATAGGTTAATTTAAGGTGTTGTAACTTTCAACCAATAGTAATTAGTAATACGGAGTCTAAAACAGCTACGGCGATTGACTCGCCAAAATTACTGGGATAATATGGGCTCTTAGGCAGATATTGGTGTAATGTTATGTAAATTATAAACTTCTATTGCTTTGATGGCAGTGAATGCAACTGCTATGCATGAGGTATCGCGTTCAATTCCCAGCAAAAATTATTTGGATTTTTTTGAGAAGAAATTCCTAATAGAAACTCGGCGTTAGGAAATTAGCGGCGTTATACAATCATGTGCTTTGGAAAACACGTAATGCCGTTGGTCTTGATCTCCTTTCAGACGTATCAGATTGTCGTCTTATCGGACTATGAGACGTTACAAGAATAGAGAGTGCACTTTTGTTTGCACACACTTGTAGTGTAGTACCATAATTAATTTTACGCAGATGCATAGTTCATCTAGTCTCTGTTAAGATTGGCTGCCGTAACCCAAATGCGGTCTTGAGGACAATATTGTCATTAATTACCACACTATATAGTGCGGTAATTAATAATAATATTGTCTTTCAGACCGAGTTCTAATATTACCAGGTTTGTTCCGACGCGTAAGTTTGCGGCCGATGGAAAGACTTGTTTTCCAAAGACGCTCATAAACAGTATGAAATCTAAAGATGTGCACGTTACAGGACATGTTTAGGATGGATCTAAAGACGTCGTAGGAGATAAATATAGGAGATATATATACATAGCTAGCGAAATATAGATGTAGTACATCTCAACCTATCACATCCAGGATATGCAAGCGTAAGCCTATATTGTGTAGGTTATTTACTGCATTTATAACGCAATTTCCGAAATGTATAAATCACAAAAATTTGGGTTTGGCTGACTGAGTAAGGCGCAGTCAACCAAATCACTTGATATGAGTTTCACCCTGAATCGTCGTTGATTAGACTTTGAAAAACCTAAGTACGTGGACGCATCAATTTTACATATACGATACTTTTCAATGACAAGTGATCATCCGAAATAACCATAAACCTCTACCCTTGGGACAAGCCTTTTTTCTTGATGAAAGGTACCCTATTTCTTTTTTGTGTGTATGATAAATTTCATGATAATAAGTTGATTAATTATAGCGTAAAAGCGTAACAAACAAACAAGCTCACATTCGAATGTATAATGTTAGTTAACGCAAAATTATTGAGAAAATAGCTTGTCTTATATTTTGCGTATATTTCATATTCTTCGGGCAGTTACTTGTCTGTATACGGCTTTTTATAAATTCTACTGACACTTATCGCAGTAGTAGCATTCGTTTTATCATATAAAATGACAACACATTATCAGTTTGAATATAAAACGTATTGTACATTTTATTCTCCAATTCACGCGCATAATATCCACGCAAAAGGAACCGCAAGCAAAGGCTATATACTTTCTCTACATTCGTTGCTACTTAAACCATTCATCACTAAAGCGAAGTGGCACTGGCTTAAGCCTAAAACGGCAATAAAGACGCTTCACTCTAAGCCGCTTGAATTCTCTATGTCGTGAACAACATATACAAACATTCTTACTTAGTAGGAAATTTGTCTTTGCCGAGGTTGTTACTGGGACCAATGTACCAATATATGCTTGAGAAGGCAAACAAGGAATGAGATAATTTCTTGTACTTGTTACTAAGTGATTAAAGTTTTTCGTTCGTGTTCTTTAAGCGGTAAAACAATGATTAAGGCATCGGATTTGCCAGAGACTATGAGTGATATTTAAATGTTCTATGACCTCAATAAAGAAAAGTTTTAATTGTTCATATTAGTATTAATTTAATTTCATCAATAATTTAGCAAAGATATATATATATCATAATGATATCTGTAAGCATTACAGCTTTCGTTAGTAGTAACTGTACCATAAACGTTCATAGTATGCTTAAACTATACACACATTCAAGGGATACAGATATCAGAATGTGACATAGCAACATAAAAAGAAAATATCTTTACTTAATTATATGTAATTTTCATGCAGAAGCAACGGTTTCTTACAGGTTGCTTTAGTACCTTTTATCTGTAGTTAAGTATTAGCTAGACCCTAGTACATTATTTTGAATAAAACTTTAAACCACTACGCCCTACTACGTTTAAAAAATAATAGTTTAAGAAAACTAAAAACCACTCTTTAAAAAGTAGAAAATAATTTAATTATTTTAATGTAAAAAAGCGTGGGGTGCTTTCTAAGATATTTTGATAATCCTCACCCCACGATTTTATACATTAAAATTATTAAATTATTTTCTACTTTTTAAAGCGCGTTTTTTAGTTTTTAGCCTATGTTTCTCTTATCACAGGTATTTTCTAACATATTATATTAGAAAAATACCTGGATCTTTGGGAGGCTTACACGGAGACATGGGTCCAACGTGAAGAGGCCCTTAGAGAGTTTGAATTAAAGGTACGATGGAACACCTACAGCGACACTAGCCACAGTAGGCGTAGGACTATTGCTACGTATGGATTCTAATATATGGGCTATGGGTATGGGTGTTTGGTGGACCGGTATATTGGTAACTATGGATAATAGTATGATTGGTTTGTTATTAATCGTAGAATTTAGAAATAATAACATCGTTTATATTTTATACATCACGATCTACAACACAAAAACATACTAATGACAAGTCTGGAAACAAAACAACTACAAAAAACAGTTTAAGTTATATCCATGGAAATAATAAGCGCATAGTAGTTTCATTGACATAATATCTTATCGAATCACAAGGTAAATATGAACAAAATGGGTTGAAACGTGTTTTAGACTTTCGCGATTTGTACACATCCTTAAAGTTATACTAGAGAACAGGTTTAATCGTGTAGATAATGTGGTTGACGTAACTGTGTTCATGATTGACCCAAGTCGGTCGAAACTTCAGGAGTTTTATTACATTTAAATAATTATCTACGTATATTATTGTAAACGAAAAATACCTCTCTTATCTAAATATTTACGTTACAAAAAAGTTTAACAACAAACAGTGGTACCCTGCTCATCGCCGTCTTTCCTGGTTATAAGCCATTAGTCAGTAAACTTGCTCCGATTATTTGTTATTTATAAATCTCAACACGACAACCGAAATCTGGGTAATAAACCTGGAGATATAGACTGGTCGAATTGATTGCTCTTAGCGATAAAGCTGTCTATTATTCATGTCAGCTACCTGCATTCAATGCACTTAGATATCCGTCGTTTATCTATCTATACAACAACCGCCCCTTTACAAGTATTCATTAATACTGTCAATGGATAGCTCTGCTATTAATTAGGCTTAGTTCATTATCCTAATGGCTCTTGTACATAGCAAGTTCAGACATATATGTAGGTTTTATACATCTTGTAAATGACCATTGTGGATTACATGCGCTAGTAAGTATTAAACCGTATGATTAACTTGCGTATTTAGTTATTGCGTACCTACTAACTACTTGTAGCCCGCGTGAGTAACTTGCGTGAGAATCTTGTGAGAAGCGCGCGTAAGTAGATCGTGCTTGAAGCCTACCTCGGGAAATTAACCAACGCATGTAGCCAACGCAAATAGGTTGCGCGACTAGCTTGCGCGACTAGCTTGCGCTTGTAGCGCGCGTAAGTAACTTGCGTGAGTAGCTTGTGCTTGTAGCGTGAGTAAGTTAATCGTGCTTGTAGCCTACGTGAGTAGGTCGTACTTGCATTTAGGGCAATTAACCAGCGCATATAGCCAACGCGAGTAGCTACTTAATGTAGCCTGTGCGGCTAGCTTGCGCATGTAGCCTGCACCTGCCACTTACTTCATGTAGATAAACGCATCAGTGTATGTTCTGTTAGTTACTATGTAAGTTTCCTGTTTCTTTTCATACATTTTTACTTTATAGCTTCGTAGTAACTGTACCATAAACATAAACGTTTACAGTTTGCATACATATACTATACACACATACTAGAGATACATATATCAGTATGTCACAGACCAAAATAAAGTAAAAATATCTTTACTTAATTATGTGTATTTAGAAGCTAAATGTCAATTATTTATTCAAATTTCCATGTACATTAGTGTACATTTTATGCAAGTGTACTATTTATATTACTTCTATTTTTAACGTCTAAACATTTCTATAAATTCTCTTTAAGCTTCAGTTTATTCGCCTTAGTTGTTGTGTATATCAAACCTCTTTAAATCTAACGAACGTACATAGCTTTAAGTTTTCTATTATTATAAAATATACGAGAAATACCTAATTAAACTATTGTACTCATAAGTAGTTATACTTTTACTGTGAGATGTTAATCTCACAGTTCTTGAGCGTATCGGAGGAATGGACATATTCAACAAATTATAAGGCAATTGCAATTAGAATAGATTTTAACCATATTTAAACCAACGAACGCTTACATAGAATGACACAAAATAGATATCTCAGGATTAATCCAGAGATACCAATCTCATTACACTTTCTATGAGGAAGCGGACATCCATTTCATCTGCTTATCCTCCCAGACAACAGGCATAAGTATAGACTTATGCCTCATACGATACAATATCGATATCTACATTTTTTTAATAATTTAGTTGAAAATACAGCTCCCACACTAGGAATAATTCCTGCTGCGCGTCCTTTACAAACATTCAAACAACGGATACAATCGACACCCAGACACGGAACAACCCATTTGTAGATCACACCAATTTTTTGTCCCGTGTTGGATTCGTACCCACAACAACGCATATCGGCACAGTAGCAGCGACGAGCCGACCACGCAAACCACTACGCCATCAGTGCAGTAAAAAATGTATGTACTAAACCCTTATGTAGTAAATTTTCTTAAGTGTTCGTCTATATGTATAGTGGCACTTGTATAAATCCAGGTCATTAGGAGCGTGATGTGTTCCGCGGCGAGCGCTGCGTCCGGGCGCGTGATCGCTGCACAAATTAATGGGCCGTAGATAAATGCTACTCTGTTATGGTGAGCTGTGACTGTTTTAATGGCATTGCCGTTATACTGAGCTGTACTATGAACTAGATGTGTCCGTATTTCATGCGAATATATTTCGCTTTATACACGAACGCGTATCTCAAATGACATTCCGCTTAAATTTGGTTAGCGCACCTTTATGTTTGCGGCTGATCAGTCCGGGCTCTCTTGAGTCCTGAATCGGACAAAGTGTTCAGACGTTTTTTCTGATAGAAAATTCTCAAAGCTAGACTCTGAAAATATTCCCGGTAGACTATGTATGAAAACACATTTAGCTAGCTATATGTCATAAATATAGATGATGAAATATGTGTTTAAGACTGCGCCGAGCGAAAGGTGCCAAAACAGGCGGTCACAGTTAAGTAAATAAAATCAACACTTTTTGTTTAATACAAACATAAAATATACATTTACTATAACAATGAATGTGTTTACAATTACTCCGTGTAAAAACTTAAAGTATTTAATATTTTCGCCTACAAAATTACGTAAATTTGCACGAAAAATGCAAAAACATAAGCTCGTGTTACGTGATTTTTAGATTATAACAGTAGTAATCTATCCCACTTTACAGCTTAAACGAAACATAAATAGTTATATTAAAATTTGTCCGTCCCAAATATTTAAGGTATTGGTTCATCAAAAAAAAGCACTTCAAATCCTCCATACAATTTTACTATGGCGGCCGCGCGACGATTTGATTATGCGCCACACGAGCTCTGTCATTATCTGTCTTACACTCGGCGCAGTCTTAATATATATGAGATTAAGAGTGGATTTCAAAAATAGAATCGTCACCTATATGCGTGCCTGTAAGTACCTATTGCATCATTGACCATATCATAATAATATGTGGGGGCCAGTCAGTGCAGACCGGCGACACTTCGACCCAGTGGGATCTTTTGTGTCGACACTCTCCCTATAACGACTGCCATAGATGTTCATGGCAGCCGGGACCGACGGCTTAACGTGCTCTCCGAGGCACGGAGCAGGCGATAATTGTCAATCAATACGCACATAATTTCGAAAAGTCATATAACTTCCGAAAGCCAGAGGTGCGCGACGTGGGTTCAAACCCGAGACTCTCTGCATTGCAGTCTGTTGGTCTCCCCACTGAGCTATCGCTGCTCTATCATTGACCATACTTAACCAGAAGATATTTGATCGTTTTTTGCCTAACCAATATTGTATACTTTATCATTATAGGTAGGGTAAGGTAAAACATCATCTTCGTCGACAAATGCATACCCCAACCCCAAGTATTAATTGCGTGACATGATCGACAGATGGCGTAAAGCATATACCTCTAACCGAAAAAACAAATACAAAATAAATATTATTCATTCGGCGGGAATGAATTTTATTTCTTCATCGCGGACACACTTTATCACGCCTGAAAACCCTCGCGGCCTTATAGACGACAGCCTACCCCATTATTCTTACAATACATTTTCTTTACTGAGTGTTGTAACATATTATTGCTATACCGTAAAACATTTCAGCAGAATATTCTATAATAACTATATGCATACATCATGCCAGTCTTTAAGAAAGTTCCGACAGGTTTATTAAAAAAGTAGCAATTAAAAAGCCCCTATTTTACAAACCATTATGCATAATGAACAACGGTAAATCATACTCGTACTTGAAATTATCGCTACTAAATAAAGCAAGCGTTCAAAAAACAGGAACATGCATAATTATATACAGGGGGTATATGGCTCGAAGGCTCAAGAGACTCAACTGCTCAAGTCAGCTACACAGCCATAACATTATCATAAGCATAAACAACAATTTAGCATAGTTATGAGGTCGTTGAAATGAACGCGGTACGTTTTCGACTTTTCGCAGCTTATCGTTTAGCTCCTAGGTCAAGGAAGCGGTCGATACTCACACACAGCCGTAAGGATGGGACGTGTTTTCGCGATCGGAAACAGCGAATACAGCGAAAAATGAAAGATTGCGTGCTAAGATATGAGTTATTTATTTATTAACTTTATAAGATTATATCTGGTGTTAGTAACTTTGTTCGTGTCGCGTAAACTATAGATGTATTTTTTTTTAAGATAAAGCGTTACATATAGATCGAACTTTTTAAATAAACAGCAACAAGACCAACTACTGAATTCGTATATACTTAATGTACACGTAAAACGTGTAAAGAACCACTTGTTTAAACAGTCATATATTAACTAAAAAATAAATTAAATAAATAAATAAATAAATAAATAAATAAACTACTATTAGATACATAATATAATGTATACTAATATTATAAAGCTGAATGTGAACTGTTTGGTTGAACGCGCTAATCTCAGGAACTACTAGTTCGAATTGAAAAAATATTTTAGTTTTGGATAGCCCATTTATCGAGGAAAGCTATAGGCTATTTACCATAACGCTACGACCAATAGGAGTGGAGCAGCAATGAAAAATGTTGCAAAAACGACAAAATTCTCGTATGTGAAGCAGACGATTGCGCGGGTCCGCTTTAACAAAACAAGAGTTTACACTTAATTTGGCTAGCTATGTTTAAGGGTCCACAGTGACCTTATTCCATAGTTGCTGCTGCTTCAATGCATTTCTTAGTAGAAAAATTTAATAAAACTTTTTCTATCCAAGGTCAACAGTCCTCAACGTTAAGATAAGCTGCAATTATATAGGCAAACATATGTATGCCACTCACAGCATAAGTGCTGTCGCGACCAATAACGACTATTGGTAAACGATATTCGATAATCAAGCAAGTTATTAATAAAATTAATAAGTAGTGTTTTAATTAATCATAATTATCAAACGATCGTAAAGAAAGGTGTGTGTGAAGTTGTAATACTATGCGAGGGATAGCGTCTTAACCTGTCAATTGTTAGAACGGCAGACGTAATTAAAACCTATTGTGCCTGACCGCCGGTGTACCGCTGCGACTCGATAGGTTAAATTATGTAGTAGTAGAACTAAATCTACCCGAATCGGAAACCAAACCCAGCCATAAACGTGAATATAAATGAAAACATATGTTCTTAAATTTGAAAATATATTTTTGGTGGTATTGATACCTAGTTTTAATATTACAACGATATTTATAGCTTGCTATAGTTACAATCAATCAGAGATCTACATTCTGACATGAATAAATAATTATCCGCTGTAACATAATATATACAATAGGTAAACTCTGCATATTATATTTGTATTTGATTACAATCGAGCTTTGTCAATCACTACCATTATAAAAATTATTATGTAAGTATTTTATGTGCTCAAACCTTTCAAACGATAAAATACTAGCAGTAAAAAAAGCTCTAAGTATTACTGCCGATGTCTTATCAAAAGGCGAAACATTTTTTAAGGATTTCTAGTAACTTAGTTGCACATTACTAATATTTTCGTTAAGCACTCTATCTAAGCAAAAATGTTTGTTTACGCGTGTTCTCGTGAGTAGTCGTGGTTGGAAATCGAACCTACGGCCTCATTTGCACATTCAATATCTCATCCAATGCGCCACCGCGTTTTCAAATTATTATTAGTACTGAAATAATGTTATAGCTAATAATATATTTCTATAGTAATAATAATTGAATCAGTCCAATACCTTTGTCAAACAACGAAGAAGTATAGTAATGTCAATGTTATAAATGTAATCGTGGACAATATGCAAGAGTATGGGCCTATTCCACAACCTCCAGATAGCATTTATTTATAAGATAAATGTCTCTCTTCTTTAAACTTACAACAGTGAGACAGCATGCGATTTATCTTTCGGATAATTTTTACTTGATAATTGTGAAATTGCGATAAGCATATTTATTATTGTATTACGAAAAGCTTTACCAGCCTTATTTACTTCGACTGAAGTAAGAACTTTACCGAATACTTTAAAAATTTCGTGTAGATCTTTCGAATTCGTCTACAAGCTGACATCGTCCCATCACTAGTTTAGCTTTACATACAACATGTCTAGTGCAACCGTGCCCCGAAGAAGTCGCTGCACCTAATCACGTCGCCGAAGCCTCGTCCCCGCTTTGCTCCCAACTTGATTATTTCAGACATTCTTTTACTAAAGAATCTCTCATGAAAACATGTAATGAAAATTATTCTGCGGTTATTCGCAACTTGAATAAGAAACTTGTATATAACGCAAGTATTCAAAGAATGTTGCAATTTAATATATCAAGATACGACATGATATTAAATTATAAACGGGCAACAATACCGACGAATATCGAATTACCTAAAGTTTAAGGGACTTTTAACTTCAAGGACAATCGAAAACCGAACCCTTCTTTCTTGAGGACCTTAGAGGAAAAGTTACAGTGAAATCGACTGACAAACTGGAGAAGAAATAACTTTTTCGGATCTCTCAAAATATTTAATAACTAGCTGTTATCTGCAGCTTTGCCTGCCTGTACCTGGGACAACATGGGCAGAGAATACGCTATATTATTTTGGTATTTAAAAATGCATATAACATCCGCTCAATATTTACCTTTTGAGGATACTTATTACATATAATACAAATTACTTAATAGAACTGTATTACAGTATTGCTAATATAAGAAAGTGTATAAAATTATTTATTTTAAATAATTTAAACGTTTTGATGGTTTTATTATATTTATAGATAACTAGATTTTCTCGCGGTTTCGTTCGCGTAAATGTAGGTTAGATTAGTAACAGTACTGTTTTCAGGACGAAAACCTTTTCTGTACACTCGACAACTTGTATGCGAAATTTCATGATAATTGGTCAAATATTCTTACTACTAATTTTCTTTGAAGATAACGCCTAGTTTGTATTTCCAAGTAAGCAATTATCTGTAACTGCAACTTGCTGATAAAGCAAGGTATTATTAATGATACATTACGACTTTTGAATACGGTTGGAAACAAATTACTTCTCTGCATTTGCCAGTGAACATAGTGGACGCTGTTGCTGCCGTAAGCTCTTTGCTTTGCTCAAGTATTAAGCGAACCAAAGCTGCTATGCTTTGGTTTGTTATGTTAAGGCATATCTTAATTAGTAGTATGGTATGTTCAATCATCTCACTGAATCATCTCACTGAGTAAACATAATGTGCGGTTAATGTAGTTCATTATCGCCTCTGATACTCTCGCATCGCTGGCCACGCAACAAGGAGTGCACTGTCAGCATAATTAATAAAGACTAGTGATATCACTGCTCTTCGTCTCCGTGAAGAAGTATCGCAGTTCTACTCACTATTTGTATACACACAAACATTGTTGTGACTGGGGGATGCTATGCTACGTCTTCATTTCGCCACTATTTGAGTTTATTCGCCCACTTTGGTAGTAGGTACTTTTATTTAAATGCGATATTTGAATGCTAGTTAAGTCCCTCGCGATACAGAAAAAGATACTAATGTTAGAAATGTCATAAACTAATCTTGAGCTCGAGGATTGGTACTTTCCAATTGAACTGCGAGTGTGGTATTTTACTTTTTATACCCAAACTTTTTTATTTTTTTCTGCAATCAAATACCGACTAAGCTGGATATACTCTATACGTGTCATGACAAACGCTTCTTAAAAAAATGTTTTTATAAGCTATAGTTAAGTATTCTCACAATTACATTTTTTATTCCTTTAAACACCACTGCGGTCACCTGTCTTCGTGCATAATATTGTGATCTTCTATCGTGTCTACTGCACGGCACGTTACACCTTTATCATTAAGTTGCAATTTCTTAATTTCTAGTCAACAGACTATAAGCCAAGTCTCTCTCTTTGCTTAGAGAAATTCAAGCACCAAGATAACTTTGCCAGTAAACCGGCAAAGAAAGGACGAAGTACACCTGCCATACATTACTACATATTATAAAACAAAGTTCTTCGCCACGTTTGTCTGTCTGTCTGTTCGCTATAAACTCAAAAACAACTGAACGGATATTCATACTGTTTTCCCCAATGGACAGAGTGATTCATGAGAAAGGTTTAGGTATATAATTTGTTGAGATTTTGTACTACCCGTGCGAAGCCGGGGCGAGTCGCTAGTGAACTAACAATATGGTCTTTCGATAAAATCTTTAATCTGAGTATTTTTATTAACACGATTTCCGTTTAACAAATCAATCTAAAGCGTGATCAGTACTATCTTATCAAGCGTTTTATTGACATAAAAAGTATAATTACTCTATATAGTAATGTCATTAATTACCCCGTTTGCATACTAAATAACTAAGCAGAACGTAGTAGGTGCTGTGTGATAGAAAGACTAGTGCAAGTCGGTTTAATTAATTATTACTAAGAGCTTACGTAGTGCTAGTGCATCTCTGGGGAATCAGCGGAACGTTCAGTTTGCTACAATTCCTATTTTACGTAGAAACCTCTTTGCGTGTAATTGCATCGAATAGAATGTTGCCGTGGAAAATGAATGGGTAGTACAATTTATTATTTTAATTGGCAATACACATGATTCTATAATAATGGAGCATCTGCCTATTATTTTATTTTTAAAGTTTATAAGTAGACAAGTAGTATTTTAATTCTTCTTTTTGTGAAAAAGACTTCAGCACAAGAAATAATTCCTCTGTCGTGGGAGACTACAAACATTCATATAATGAACACAAAGAATACCTAGAATCGGAACAGCTACGTATGGATCACGCAAATTTTGTCCCGATGATGGGATGATACTGGAATTTGAACCACAATACTCGGCGCTGTAGCAGCGGTGAGGCGCCCACTTAAACCACTACGCCATCGGTGCTCTTGTAGTCTTGTTAACTTCTCCAGTTATACTAAATGCGTGTATTACAAGTGGTTTCACTTAGACAGTGTTATGATCCCTTCGATCACAAGCTTAATATAAGGTATAACATTGTACTTCCCAGTGGATGTATGTGGCTGTTTATGATGTTAGTAAACTATTACGAAGCAGTCTTCATAATAGTTTACTAACATCATAAACAGTCTGTTACAGCTAGTTTGGTAGTAATTTAGAATATAAAAAGTAAGCTAGATATAAAGAAAGAAGGTCCATATAAGTATTCTTCTTTCTTTATATCTCATCTTGATATATTTTTGGATAGTCACAGCAGATTCATAGAATCCTTACGCAAATAAATTGAATGCACCTTAACCTAATGTATATTACACTCCTAGTCTTAACTATATTATTTGTAACTTCTTTTTTTATTGTAAAGTTCAATTACATATTTGAAGCTGTATAAATTCTGAATGCTGTGTACAGTAGTAATTGGAGTGCAGATTTAAAAATGTTTTCATACATACATACATACATAGATTTACGCCTGTTTCCCAGAGGGGTAGGCAGAGACTACGGATTTCCATTTGCTACGATCCTGACACACTTCTCTAACTTCATTCACTTTCATCACATTCCTCATACACGCCCGTCGGTTCAAGGTGCTCTTAACCTGGCCTTTATCCAGAACGCCTCCGATCTGATCAAGAAACGTTCGCCTTGTTAAAATGTTTTCATGTAAAAGTAATCTTAACCACTACTTGGTCTATATTCTGTAACTGTACCTTTTATAAATATAAAATTAATAGTTAATTACCGTGTAGTACATACGACTATATGTCCTCGATAAAGTTTGTAATAGACTCGCATATAGAATTCTAGACTATAAAGGAACAGCCTATATATATATATACTCTTTATAACTATGTTTTTTATATTGTACACAATCCAGACTAATATTATAAATGCGAATGTGAGTTTATTTGTTACGCTTTCACGACTTAACTACTCGACCGAACTTCATGATATTTCGCATACATGTTGTCAGGCGTACAGAAAAGATAGATGGTAGATACCTTTTGCCCAGAAAAAAATACTGTTACACACATTTACAATCTACATTTACGCGAACGAGGCCGCGGGAAAAATCTAGTGTTGTAAAATGTAGCCGTATACGTTTGGGAGTATTGACCCAATTTAATGGCGTTAAACTCGAAGCCATATATTTTTAATACTTATGTTGCTTACACAATGAAGTTAAAACTTCTAAGTCCATAATATAGTCACACTATATAACATGTTAACCATCGTTGACAAGTATCCCAGTGAAGGACTACCTAACCAGTACTAGCCTCGACAATCTTGCCTCGTAAACTCCGCATGATTGCTTTAGTGCAGTTGTTAGCGGACTCTGTGGATTCGTTTTGTGTAGACTGTGTTACTAAGTAGAAAGAGTTAACTAGAAGAAAAATCAATAAGCAATACCTTACCCGAAAACCAAGTCCTTATAGGGCGTTTACTCGTAGGAATCACATATCGGTTGCCCCATATAGTTTTCTATGGTGCTTTTAAACATACAGGTGCACGAGTGCTTACACATAGTCACCAAAACAGAATGTAGCATGCTTATATTTGCCTTATATTGCCTAAATTCAAATCAGCCAAACGCTTCGAATAACCGTATACCTAAACCCAAAATCAAGTTTAAAAGTAGCAATACGTTAATGACTTTATTACAATTTTATATAATAATGTGAGGAGGTACTCCAATTGCTACCATTCATTATAATTGTTTTCGTAATTATACGTTCGTTTTCGTTCCGTTTCGCTTTGTCACAGTTATTTCGTTTTTAAACGACAAAATAATTGCCTAGAAAGTGCTTTACCCGACAAATACCTAAAAATTGTATTTTGTACCTAAGCGTACTTTTATTCAACATCGCTCCAACACATAATTTACTTTTAAAGTGCAATCACAGTAAATACACTCTCAGTGCAAGTTGCATCAAAATATCAAAGGCCAAAAGAACAAAACATAAAGTATTAAAACGTTGCTAAAATGTTCGCCGACAACGTTTTGAAAACAGCTGGTTTTTAGCTCAGATAATGTAAGTTTTTAAACAGAAAAATTCAAAATGTACTTTTGCGTTGAGAACTTTTAGGTGGTGGAAAGTTTGCAAAGGTATTTGGGCGAAGCGAAGAGCTCACGACCGCACGAATGTGAATGCATCGTTAACGCTCCCTGGAGGATATAGAGGCGGTCTTGTACGTTTTTATCCGAGATTTGGGATGTAATTTCTCTTATAAACGTAATGGTTGGCTGGGACGAGAATACCGTGGAACTGAGAATACACAAATGTTTAATTATGTGAATTCAACGTTACATATTCAACGGACCTAATGTTTGTATGAATCTTTAAGTATGCGTTTTAAGCGTTTGCGATTAAGAAATTAAGATTTATGTAGCAGCATGTTGGATCTCTCCCAAGAGAGAGATAGAGACAGAATGGAGGTATAACAACCTCATTTTTAGTTAGTTATAGGACAATCGTAGTTGTTCTTTCTCGTAAGGACAGTAGCAACAACTTAATAGAGCTGATAATATTTTCATACTGACTAGGTGAAACAGCAGTATTGAATGCGACTGCTGTGGATAAGGTGTTTGGTTCGATCGGCGAGGCGGGAAAAGTTTTATTAGGTTTTTCTATCATGAAATTCTCAGTAACAATATGGGTTTGGATTTTTTACTCTAGACGGTAATAGGCTCGCACCCTATTACGTTGGATTTAAAATAATTGCTGCTGAAATATGGATGTTAAACCTCTACCTACACGTGCGGGGATATAGGCGTAAGACAATGAATGTATGTATATATGTAATAAAAAAAACAAGAGAGAAACGGCCATGAATTGCCGTAAATCTTAGAGTTCGAAAAAATGGTATCACGTGATCTTGAGGTCAGAGGTCAAAGTTCTTCATAGTAATTTCGGAGTATATCGACTATGTTGAGTCGAATGGCGTTGACCGCGAGTCTCTAGTTCTTACGGTTCTAGAGTTAAAAGATGGTATCACGTGACCTTGAGGTTAAAGGTCATAGTCATTTTGGGGGTATATCGGCTATGCTGAGTCGAATGACGTTAACTGCGGATCTCTAGCTTTTACGGTTCTTGAGTTGAAAGTTGTATAACAGACAGACGGACGGACGGACAAAGCTGTTGTATAAGGTTTTTCGATCCATAAAAAGCATAACCTAACGTGGTAATTAAATTGCCACAATCGTAAGTAGTTCACACTTATGCTTCTAAGCCAACAGGGTTATATTCTGGCCTCATTGAACTCGTGTCACAAATCAGCACTTATGTTTACCATTAATCATAAGACCCTGGGTTTGATTTTCGGAAAGGCTTATATATTATTATGGGTATCAAGTTAAAATACTTGAACAAATACCAGTAGGATTGCGCTCTATTACTTACTTAAAACTTAACTGATAAAGTGCAGGTATAAATTTCTGCCCACCTCTTTGGCATACAGCGTCCATGAATACAAAATGCAAAAAAGCAACGACACATTTTTACATCGGTAATGCGAGGCCTTACAACATATGGTGGTCTCATTGATAGTGATATGCCAGTGAGTGGTTTGGCAACAAGCCTTACACGAGTGTATACAAACGAGACTATTACTACAACAATATTGTTCTTTTAAAGACCGAGTAGGTTGTACTATTTCAAAAACATCTGCCAACATTAATGCTTTGTGTTTTGGATCTTAGTTTCACACGAAAGGAAATGACGTAGCTTGTTTTTATGTTGTCGATTATTTCCTGATTGGTAATGGTGATTACTGCAATATCCTAAAGTGTTCAGCTGTTATGTTATTATTTTTATACGCCAAGGGTTGCAGGTTTGATCTCGTACGGGATAAAATAATTGTGATATATTAATCATTGTTTTGATTCCAGGTGATTTTTGTGTTCGTTGTTTTAATATTTGTAAAGTGCTATGCGATACAGGGATTATTCCAGGAGTGTTTGTAAACTATGTATTAACAGAGTTAAATAAAAGTTTATTTTACATAATATACTGCTAAAATAAGTGAAGTAATTATTAAATTTTCGGCTATTACAGTTTTAAATATATAAACATACCGATAAAGGTTGTCTCGGCGACTGTTAACGGAATTTGACACAGCAGGGGTGTATGCGATTGCTGTATGTATAACTGGTTTGTTTCCTGGGTCAGACAAATTGTTATTGGGTCTTCCTGTCTGAAATTTCAGTCTCAGCAGAATTCTGATCTACGACATAAACCTGATATAACTTTTACTTCTTAGAGTTACGTACTAGCTTTGTGTAAAGTAAAGGTTTTTCAATACTTTTTAAAGATTACGACCAATTTGGGTTTAAAATTACTAGTATACCAGTTAACCCCTCCAGCTAAGCTAGAATGCTTGTGTTAAGAGTGAGTTCACGTCAGTAATGCAATGGGCGGGATTCGAACGTGTGACCTCTCGATCGCAAGTCCAACGGCTTACCCATTGGGCTACCGCCGCTTAATAGGATGCAATAGGAGTGCCGAGCATTCCCAACTTTGCAAAACGAACTTCATTTACAACGTATGGGATAAACACGATTCCCTCTGCAGATTTGACTGCACGGATCGCGTAGCTATTTAAGTGGTCCTCGCTACTGCGTCGAGTGTTATGAGTAACGCTCACAGAAATTATTCCTAGAGCGGGAATTGACTTTCACAAATAAAATAAAAAACACAACACAGACACAGTCAGCAGGTCAATTTAAAAACAAATTACAGCCATGCTTGAGCTTGTAGCACCGGAACATTCTTCCCTACACCTCACCTAGCGACAATGACTGTCTGTTGTTTTTATAGTTAAGAAACTATTGTTTGTGTGTCGTACTTGTTTAATTGATGTATATTTTAAATTTTAATGCTATTATTATAATTTTAGTTAATCTATATATATAAATCTCGCGTCACGGTGTTTGTGGTCGCACTACTCCGAAAGGGCTCGACCGATTTTTATCAATTTGTTATGTATATGTTGGTAGGTATGAGAATAGGTCGTAAAGTATATGTATTTCATACCAATAGGGTCAGCTAGTTTTAGCTATATAGTTTAATACTATTACATTGTAAATCTGTTCCTCTTTCAAAATTTTACTGTTAATATTTTTATACTTTTATTTGTGCCTCTAGTACTTAAAGATAACATATCTTGTTTGTAAATTGTGGAAATGTTGTTGGTTGTACTTTTTATAAGTTATTTGATAAGCACCATTGTTCTTATATATTAGTAATATACAATTATTTTTATTTTCCCTAAATATAAAATAAAATAACACAGAGAAGTGTCCTTCTCTGTGTTATTTGGTTGCTGTGTTTTGTGGACTGAATTTATTTCTATCCAGGTTACTCCGAATTTGAGCTGGCATTCTGTGCCTCATACCAGTGCCCTACTTCTCATGTTTTATTACTCCAGCAATATGTAGAAGTAACCTTGGTACCATTGTAGTAATTAATTCAAAAATATTCAACAATTATTGTGGTCATTCATATAAATACACTCATATTAATACAGTATATATAATAAAAATCATTAAAAAAAAACAATGCCTGTGACAGATGAATACGCTCTTCCATAGCTTATAAAACCTGCATAATAATAATATGTACTTGATACGTGAACTTCATTCTTAAGTAGTGCGAACGTATTCAATTACAGAATAATCCAGTTTAGTAACTTCAATTAACGTTTGCAATCATTCTCACAATTATGTGTAAGTATGTGTATGTAAATATATAACTTACCCTATTTGAAAACCTAAGCTTACATATTTCAAATAACACCGATATAAATTGAACAAACACAGTTCTACTTTCAAACAAACGTATGCTGTCCACAAATCAATCAAGGAAAGAGGTTGTGTCCATAAAGTCATCGGCGCGTAAATTACTGAAAATTATGTTGCTATACATCACCTTGTGGACAAGGTCAGCGGACAACACACATCGTCATATCACTTATTCATAGCACTGCCACAAACAAAGCCAAATTCACTGTTTGCACTGAGCTAAATGTCTCATAAAAACAACACATGACATTATTTTTATTGAACGTATGAACATTGTACGGGTAGCGTGCTCCTTACTAAATATTTCTTTAATGTGCTTTTCACCGTTGAACTTTGTCCTTTTGCTTAAAACGTATGCTTTGTTGGTGATATTTTGTACACGGAGTTTAGAATTTCAAAAGTACGGGTTTCTATTTTATGTGTAACGGTATTTTAATATTGATGACTGTTTTCCATTCACTTGTAGGAGGTAGAAGCCGATCTTTGCCGAGCCGATCAGCACTAGAAACATAGCTGGCCAAATGTGTTTGTAATACACCTGTGCCTACCCCTTTGAAAATATACCAGCTTAAGTCTCTGTTAGAGTAATGCAATAAATAACAAGTGAGAAACGGCAATGAATTACCGTAAATTTCAGAGTTCGAAAAAAATGTACCTATCACGTGACCGTGAGGTCAGAGGTCAAAGGTCATATTAATTTCGGGGTTATATCGACTATGCTGAGTCGAATGTCGACCGCGAGTCTCTAGGTCTTACGGTTCTTGAGTTGAAAGTTGTATAACAGACAGACAGACGGACGGAAGCCGATCTGTGCATAAAATAAAAATTCTTGTAGGTTAGTAGGTACATATAAACGTTGTAAAAACGTATTCAGGTAAAAGGTTATTGTATTGTATTCTTTGTTTGTTTCGCGTTCGTATTGTAATTAAGCTTTCATTACCTACATGTTGTACATGCATACTTAGTAACACGCGTGTATATTTTTAAAGGGTTAGGTACAGACATATGGAAAGCAATTGTCGACAGGTTTATTTAAGTGCAAGCCTTCTGCCATTTACTGGACACAGTTGCAAAGTTCATAGTGCATTCACATTCGTATTGATAAATTACAGATAGTAAACCCGAAAGTGCGTTTACTATCTACATTGATGTGCTTAGGAATTGAATTTAGGATCTCAGGACGCCAGTAAGTGTCAAAGAGACTCAGAACCTTGGTTGACTTATTGACAGCACAGCACTTCTTTATTGAGCTCTGGTATACCTATTTACTACAGAAACAGAAACCTAAGGCAGGAAATTAAATAGTATCTTGTTAATCGCCGTAAGAAATAATAGCAGAAATGTATTTTTACGTAGAGGCAGCTGAGTGGACAGTAGAAGGTTCTCTAACCATGCAGAAATATGTACTTAGTCGCTATCAGACGCTTCTGCATAGAATAGGCGCGAAATAAAGACGAAAAGAGTATTTCGTCCCCTTCGTTGTCACTTATTGACTGCTTTTCCACTGAGGCAACACCGCGCGAAAGACACTCATGTCTTTATAAGGTGCGACACTACAAAAGTACGGTAAACTCTTGAAATTACGTGTGTCGTATGCTTATTTGCCTCGTAAGTGGTATAAAAACAAAGTCATAACTACAAATATGCCTAATCCATAAAACATAAGCTAAGTACATGTTTCACAGTCGGCAAGTATTTATCTATAAGTTAAATACTATGCCGTCCCACTCATTTAAACCTCAACAGAAAGACAGCACGCGATGTTATATTTCAAACAACTTTTACTTGATCTTGGATAAAGCCATAAATATATTTATATCACAGTAATCCTAACCATTTCTAACTCTCTAGCAAATGTAAAATAAATCCGAATTCGAACAAACAGTTAAAATAGCGAAACATTTTAAATTAGACAGTGCAATTGAATTAGAAAAACGTAAGTAAGTAAGTGTAATTCACATTGATCGATACGTTGTAACTAATTATTATTTGAAACATAACCAAATTCAAACCGTAATTGGGTGTTGGCATGTTGATAATTGATTCATGGGTCGATTGGTCATTATGCTGATGATCGTTTTCCTGCGAACGATTAGGACGATCATTTTTAAGTAGTCTTTTGAATCTTCGATATGTCTATATCGTGAAACACAGTTAACAATTGTAATTTTGCTATAATTCAAGTCGATCCAACTCTGTATACGCGTATTGATTTGTAACTAATATGTCACTAATTAATCAAACATACAAACAGTCTTTATACTTACATTGCGCCAGTTACTTCCCACATCAAAAGAGGCGAGCATATTGCCTTCTATAGGGCACAGTTCTAGACTCCGTGCTGCTTAAGTATTAATGCTTACAAAAAATTTAATACATTGTACGGTCCGTATCCTTATATAGGTACATATGTACATACACTGCAATGATTATTGCATGCCAATATATATAAATCTTTTAAAACATTTTTTAATCACGTCACACTACACCGTTAATTAAACCTGCTCTACAAAAAAATATTTTACATACATATGTATATATAATGTTTGAAACTGATGCGCTATTCTTTGAGAATATTTTCAGCAATGCTGTAAGCTGAATATCGGGCTTATAGCTTGCTTTGAAAGAGGATTAAGTTGAACAATGGCTGTTGCACGATGTAAGGACGGTGTGTCCACTACATATACTTTACCTAGTTCTATCTTTGAACTACCTCTGAGCGGATGGAGTGTACTAAATATCTATGGAAAATATGAAACTTAAAGAGAGTATCTCGGCAAAATGTATAAGATTATGGACGCGAGCTGATGGGCTATTTTTAAAAAGAATCATTTTATGTTTCAGTTGAATTTCAAGTTGAGATTTTTAACTAAAATCTGTGTATACTCTGTGTATATCTGTGTATACTCGATACAAAATAATATTATTGTTATTTTTGTGTGTCGAGTGATGAACGGCGCCGAGGGTAGGTACTCTAGGCAGCATCAGAACGGACTAAACACATAAGACCACAGATTATTTTAAATTTTAACTAGTATTTGCCCGCGTTGGAACAATACTTTTTTTCTAGATAAAACGTGAAGGCGAAATTTTATGATCGTTGGTCGAGTAGTTAAGGCGTGAAAGCGTAACAAACAAACACACCCACATTCGCATTCATAATATAAATTAGAATTATGCACTAAGGGATGCAGTAGAAACGTATTGTATACATCTATATCACTGCACAAGCACAAATACATAATATCTGAACATGTTCACACACAACGCGGCGTCAATACTGCAACTACGCTGCATTACTTAGCACGACAATATAAATGTCACATTTTTATCAGCTGCTTAGTTGTCACTGACACGCTAGGAATTTTGTTTTAGCCTATAGACTTACAAAGTCTTATATATACTAAGTGTTTGTTCTAGCCTGAGATTTGAAAACTCATGATTGTTACGAACGACCTATTAGACGGCTAAGTTATAAAAAAAAGTTTAAATATTTAAGAGTTATTAAAAAGTTAGTTAAACTTAAACCATAGTGAATAAATTTAATTAAATATGAAAAAGTTTATTTAGCTTAAAATGACAAATTGAATTTGTCGCACTAGTACCTACTATCCAGGTCGTGCGTAGGTCCTGGCCCTTGAGGAGCTCGAGCCCCGACTCAGGGGACTCCTCACATCGTGTCTTCGGGAGGGCCGGTTCCCAAGTCAGTGGAAGGTTGGGAAACTGGTCCTCCTCAGAAAGCCGGGGCGTCCGGCGGACAGCCCGTCCGCCTACCGGCCCATTGTTTTGCTGGACGAGGTCGCTAAATTGTTCGAAAGAATTATCGCGGAGCGCCTCGTCCAGCACTTGTCTTCGGTGGGCCCGGATTTGGCGGACAGTCAGTATGGCTTCCGTAGCGGGCGCTCCACCATCAACGCTGTTCAGCGTGTGAGGAGTCTGGCGGAGGAAGCAGTTACCCGGGGCGAGGTCGTCTTGGCGGTGTCACTCGACATCGCCAACGCCTTTAATACCTTGCCCTGGAGTTGTATTAGGGAGGCGTTAGTTTTCCATCGCGTGCCTCCCTACCTCCGTCGCATAGTCGGGGCTTATTTAAATAATAGATTTATTGTTTATCCGGGTCATGAAGGTTGGAGTCGGCGAGAGATGTCGTGCGGTGTTCCACAGGGATCGGTTCTGGGTCCGCTCCTGTGGAACATCGGTTACGACTGGGTGCTGCGAGGTGCGCTCCTCCGTGGCGTCGGCGTCATTTGTTACGCCGACGACACCTTAGTCACGGCAAGGGGTAAGTCGCACCGGGCGGCGGCCATATTGGCGACCGCTGGGGTTGCACAAGTCGTTGGTCGTATCCGGCGGTTGGGCCTAGAGGTGGCTCTTTCTAAGTCCGAGGCCATCTTCTTTCATGGTCCTCGGAACCGGCCACCTCCAGGGGCCCACATCATGGTAGGAGGGGTCCGCATCGGCGTCGGGTCGACTCTCAAGTATCTGGGACTCGTGCTCGACAGTCGGTGGGACTTTGCTGCACATTTTCGGAGTTTGGCTCCCAGTCTTCTGGGCGTTGCAGGTGCGTTAGCGCGCCTGCTGCCCAACTTAGGGGGGCCAAACGCCTCCTGCCGGAGGCTCTACGAGGGGGTCGTGCGGGCTAAGGCCCTATACGGAGCACCCGTATGGGCCAACACCCTGGCGGCCAAAAATGTGGCCGCTCTTCGGCGGCCACAACGCGTCATCGCCGTCAGGGCAATTCGAGGTTACCGCACGATCTCGTTCGAGGCAGCGAGCCTCCTTGCCGGATCGTCGCCCTGGGACCTAGAGGCCGGGCTCCTGGCGTCGCTATTCCAATGGCGCCAGGAGGCACTGGTACGGGGTGAGGTGCCGTCGCATCGCGATATCGAGGTGCGGCGGCGCGAGCTCCGCGAGGTCCTAGTGGCAGAATGGGAGGAACGACTTGTCAATCCCAGCGCCGGGCACGCCACAATCGTGGCGGTAAGACCCGTACTTAGAAAGTGGCTGGAGAGGCGTCATGGCGCCCTCACGTTTCGCCTGACGCAGGTGCTGACCGACCACGGTTGTTTCGGTCGGTATCTGTGTCGAATACGCAAACAGGAGACGCCCGGTTGTCATCACTGTGGCGACTGCCGCGTCGCTGTCGAGGACACGGCGTTGCACACATTGGTGGCTTGCCCTGCTTGGGCCACGCAACGCCGTGTCATGCACGTGGCAGTCGGTAGAGTGGTCCTCTCGCTCGAGGCTATGGTTCTGTCCATGATCTCGAGCGAGAGGTCTTGGAATGCCGTCGCCTCCTTCTGTGAGGAGGTGATGTCAGTGAAGGAGGCGGCGGAGAGGGAGAGGGAACGTTCAATCCCTCTCCCTAACCGCAGAGCCGGGCGCAGGAGGGCGCGAGACGACCTCCAGCCACCCTGAGTAGAAGCCTGTGGGCGGTGGACCCATTGGGGCCGTCCACCGCCCGATCAGCGCAGGTCCGAGTAGGCGGCGTTCGTGTTCCACGCACGCCTCTCGATGTCGGAAAGGGACTAGGTCCCCCCGCTTTGTTGTCAGGGACCAGGTCCCCCAACTACGGAAACTTTTATTGTGTTGTGGGACCCGCCACGTCCATCGGCGGGTCAAACCTTTGGCGGGGTCGCGATTTGAATGCGAAAGCGATCCGCGCGACCCCGCCATAAAGGTGGGAGGAACACCGCGGTGGTTTTAGTCGGTTCAGCCCAAACATATGGGCTGGATCCCGACATATCCCCATCGCCTGCCCCAAAACCGGCGATGGGGAATGTGATTTGCAAATTTCACCGCGTTAAAAAAAAAACAGAAAAAAAAATCTATTATCTACTATCGTAATATAGCTAGTGATTTATAATAAGTATTAATTAATGTAAATTTTTGAGTAACTATGTACTTTTAATGAATTAATATATACCTAGATTAGTGAAACACATTTTATTTATAAACATAGATATATTATGTTAAGTAATGTATTAAATCTAATATGAAAATAAAATAACTTCATATCAAAGCTTGAAGAAACCTGACAATCGATGTTCAGTAGGTAGGTACACACAACTGAATATCGGTCACCTTCATTGATTCCACAAAAACTGTGTTACGGGGATATCACCACGATCACGTGGCGCTGAGCACGAACAGATACATGTCAATGATATCAGTTCGCTTAAATATGATAAATTACGATTATTAAATCAGAATGAACTCAAGCAAAACCGGGGCGTTCTAATTCACAAGCACGCCCGCCAGCATTATGACCGAACGAGTATCATTATCTTAATGTCTGCAGAGCAGGGTATATTCCGTAACCTAATAGGCCGAACAGTGAAACTGAATAAATAATACGTAAGCCTTATACCATAAGGACAAGAAGCGCGGCAGCGAGCGCGTCTTATATATTTTTACCAAAACATAGTTCTCAAAACAGTGATAGTTATGGAGGTTCTACGATTAAGGCGGTGGAAAAACAAAAACACACATAATCGAAAGAAGTTTTGCGTCGGACTCACACATTGACACACATACAGATATCGGAACAGTAGCACCCAGTACCAAAACAACTATTAAACTCTGCGTTTTAATAACAATTTGTAGGTCACGCAATCATTTAATCATTTAGGCCACAAAGCTAAACTTATGCAAATTAAAATTAAATAATTGACGTGTTGAATGCAGTTATATTTATAAACCTGGTACTAGATACATTAGCAAAATGCAACATTAAATCTATGAAAAACTACCTCAGCAAATACTATTTTGAACTATATTTATTATAACATATATAATATCAGCCCTGTATTAAACTGTACCACTGCAGGGCACGGGCCTCTTCTCACTGTGAGAAGGTTTAGGCCATAGTCCACCACGCTGGCCTAGTGCGAGTTGGCAGACTTCACATATCTTCGAGAACATTATGGAGAACTCTCAGATATGCAGGTCTCCTCACGATGTTTTCCTTCACCGTTAAAGCAAGCGATAATTAACTATTTAATACGCATATAACTTCAAAAAGTCAGAGTTGCGCGTCTTGGGTTTGAACTCGAGACTTCTGCGTGGCAGTCCAACGGTTTCCCGTTAGGCTATCGCTGCTTATCATATATTATTTATTATTCACACATATTTATTGGATCAAGGTTTCAGCAATCCACGTCAGCAATAACAAACTGATTAAGCAAAAACCTTGGTTTATTTCTCAAGTGCCACAAGATGTACTAAGTTTCTCTCCTAAATCCCGACGACACCAACCTAGATACAAGTAAGTAGGCGTAGCTGCATACTCGTGAACCACATGCATATTCCGCAACTAGAACTATCCAAGATGCAAACTTGAGAAGCAAGCAGTCTCAGTAATTTAGACAATGCAAATACGTATGTTGTGCGACGCCCACGCTATACGAAATTAACAACGTATTGGATAAATTTAACTGCGACTGAATCTACTTGTAAACTAATGGAATTTGGATACAGTATATCTTCCTTCTAGTCTTATTATTCTAAAGTGTATTGAGATTGGCTATTTAGTTTAACTAGAACTGCAGAGTACAGATTTTTTCTGGAAGAAACTGTTTGTATGGTTTCATTACCGTACATACTTATTTTGTCAATGCAGCAATACTAAAATGGGCACACAAGAGCATTGCAATTTAAGTCATATTACTGTGGTATATAATGATGTAATTCATTTGAGTACATTTATAACTATAATACAACACACTTGCTGAGAGAAAGATCACACTTATTAATTATTTGTAAACATTTACTTTAACTTATATCAATATAACTTTTAAACTTAACTTGTGGTTCTTCCTGTGTACTCCAACAACTTACATATATCTTCGAGTGTAGGATCACTAACTGGCTGCTACACTACTCTCTAAACTATCCAGTTCAAAAGAATAACAATATATAAGACGGGTGAATTTTCATATAGTTTGTCATAGTTACTGATATCAGTTGAATATATGTTTATGATGAGACATTCAAATTTAACATGCTCTCCAGAGCACGGGAGTATAACTTGCACCAATGCTCATTCATCTATCGATATGACTGCAGCAATATCGGTTAACCTCATATATAGATCGAATGTGCGGTGTCCACTGTCACAAATGTGAAACCGTTTATGAAACGATGCCCTCTCTAATATATGAACTGAAGTACTGAACATAACAATTTTAAATTGCACTTAGACTTTTCTAATTCACGCTTTCAATCTGTAGTATAAAAGTTAAAGTGTTTAGTAGAGGGAGTTTCACGTTGTAGAGTACTTACTTTTTCATTATTTTTTTTTATCAGTTACGTGAGACCAGAGCAGCGATAGCTCAGTGGGGAGACCAACAGACTGCAATGCAGAGGGTCTCGGGTTCGAACCCACGTCGCGCACCACTGACTTTCGGAAGTTATATGACTTTTCGAAATGATGTGCGTATTGATTGACAATTATCGCCTGCTCTGTGCCTCGGAGAGCACGTTAAGCCGTCGTTCCCGGCTGCCATAAACATCTATGGCAGTCGTTATTGGGAGAGTGTCGACACAAAAGATCCCACTGGGTCGAAGTATCGCCAGTCTGCACTGACTGGCCCCCACATAAGATACATAGATACATACATGTGACCAGTTTTTTTATGTAGTGTGGCTTGTACCGGCATTTACTTTAGTAGCTGCCGTGTGGCCGCTTGCCATGTGGCGATTACGGCATGTTGGCCTTGCTCACTTAGTGATAACTTTGTCCCAAAGCTTGTCTGACATACGGCAAACGTCCGGTCCCTCTTTAGCGTAAAAACTGAATAGTTAATTCGTTTTTAAATTGATCTTATCTAAAACTATACTTGTAAAAATGGTTATACAATATATATATTGTGGTAGGGCTGTAGATTTACCTAGATTGTAATGGAATTTATTATAAGTTATTTTAATAGGTTTTCAACTTATTAGATGAATCCTAACTTTCTAACTAATATTATAAATGCGAATGTGAGTTTGTTTATGTGTTTGTTTGTTGCGCTTTCATGTCTTAACTACTCGACCGATAATCATGACATTTTACATACAGGTTGTCAGTAGAATAGAAAAAGACATAGGGTAGATTTCATCCAGCAAAAAGTACTGTTACTAACCTAATGTAACTTACATTTACGCGAGCGTAGCTGCGGGCAAAATCTAGTGTTTAATAATTCCTCGCTCTCTGTATTTCGTGAATGTGTCCTCTTTTGAAATCAATGGTGTTGGCAAGGCACGATGATCGACCACATCATGTTTTATGCCTCTGTTTGCATAATGTCATGAATTAAACCACTTGTTCCATATTCCGACGTTGATATTTTGGAAAATACCACCGTATTCGCTGACATCTACATAAAATGTCACAACTATGTACCTACAAGTTGGCTTAATTTGATAATGGACCTTCGGAAAATACCTGATTTGATTAACGTTATGTACAAGGCGAGACTTCTAGTTTTGACATAGTTTCCGTCTATAGTTTTTCTTTGTTGAAAACATTTCTCAAATTTGATTAGAAGTTGAAATAAATATTCACTCGAACAGAGATAAATCGTGAACAATTGATAAAGTCATAATAGAAAATTATGGTTATCGGTTCCATAAATGACGCTAATGCTGAAAATTGCATTGAAAATTCATAGTTTTACCAAGAGGAACTCATTTATTTATTGATATATTGACTTAAATAATACTAAACCAATGTAAATTTATTTTAAATACTATTATTGAAAAACAAATTTACATTTCGATTACATTAGCTGTCTACTTACCATGTTAGACTAAATTGTTATCACTGTCCTGTTTCCTGAAGGAGAATGCAATGGCTACGTATTTCTTCTTGCTGCGAATCTAGTATATATATATCTTGCTTCATTGACTTTCTATACATTCTTAATGCACACATATCGGTTTACGTCGCCTGGCGTTTCTCCTAAAAGATAAAATGTTAATGAACAGTTAAACATCAATTTGTAATATTGCAACACGCCCTCATAATTGCCAATCAATCACAACAAAAATAAAATTGATTGCATAATTTGAGCCTAAAAGACGAATATACAGAAAGACAAGAAAATAAAATAATTAAAACATAAATACGGTAGAAATAGACCAAAAATACAAACTTTGAAAATACTTGTCTACATGACCAAACATTTTTGCCATGGTATGTAAGTAAAGAAAGTTGTACAAGTGCGGCTTGTAAATAAATTGTACCGCGACAAGTGTACCTGGCCTTATTCCCATGGCCTGTTTACGTAGGCTGACCTCAGACGCGGGCAAGTGTCACTCGCTAGTAAATAAGACAAATTTGTCAGTGCCATCAACATGTTATTTGATTATGTTATCTCAATCCTCGTATGCGAGACGTTCGGCCGGAAACTATTGTCGTAGAACCATCCCCAACTATTTCTTTGTAACTGGTTTGAAAATCCGTAAAAGATTTTCTCCGCAGGCTGTGAGCTGTTATGTGTTCGGGCTGCGAGATATACATATGTGGAATAGAATGTTATATGACTAGGCATGTTTAGCGTAAGTACTAAAAATTTTGGATTACTTAATATACAATATAATGTTTAAGTATCCAGTATAATTATATGATATCACTAGGGTGTGATTACAAGACAAGTCTCAGATAAAATTAAATCAGATACATTTCCGTTTTATTTTTAAATGTTATTGCATGTCGTATACAAACTCAACAAAGCACACTGAAGACGTCATGCTCATGATAATCTTTATGTATATAATTATTATATACTGTATGTCTCTGAACTCTTAAACTGCTGAAACAATTTTTGTGTTTTTTTTTGTGCAAGTTTAAGTAAGATTTTGGATTGTTTAGATTTACAATTGTACTCGGTAACAAGTGCTAAGTATGGGGTGAATAGATACAACAGACACTTTTCTTTTTAAATGGCCAAAACTTATCTGTTTTTCTTATAGCAGGTTTTCTAAAGTTTATGCAGTCTTTATTTCTTATTCACCCTTATCTATGATAGGTTATAAGATAAGAACCGTTCAACTCTTAAATTAAGCACTCTGTTCTAATTAAAGCAGTAAGCAGCATCTGGCGCGTTATTTAAAAAAAAAGTAATGTACACTAGTTCTCGTCCTGTTTACGTTTATGTTTGCGATCACAAGGCTTCGGGTTCCCATTCCTAGACAAAGTATCGAGATATTCATGATGAAAATTCTCAGTAGCCGCACGGAGTCTAAAAATATGGATATACGTCAACAGCCTGACCCTCTATAAAGTCAGCACTAGAAACATAGCTGGGCAAATGTGTTTGTAATACATCTGTGCCTACCCCTTTGAAAATATACCAGCTTAAGTCTCTGTTAGAGTAATGCAATAAATAACAAGTGAGAAACGGCAATGAATTACCGTAAATTTCAGAGTTCGTAAAAATTGTACCTATCACGTGACCGTGAGGTCAGAGGTCAAAGGTAATAGTAATTTCGGGGTTATATCGACTATGCTGAGTCGAATGTCGACTGCGAGTCTCTAGCTCTTACGGTTCTTGAGTTGAAAGTTGTATAACAGACAGACAGACGGACGGACGGAAGAAAACTGTTGTATAAGAGGTTTTTCGAAATCTAAAAATCTATCTCCTACCTATCAATGCAATATGAAATGCAAGTCACGACATTTCAAAACGCTTATTATCTTTCGTTTAAAGTGTTCTATAACTGCTGGTTTCGTATTATTGTCGCGCAAGACTTTACAACGGAAACATAATGCATTAATTGTTGATTGATTGTCTATTAACGACACGACGGTCGATATCGATTATAGTATTTTGGTCTCTGTAACAAAGTAAGAAGTTTTAATTGATGAAACAATTTTGACAAATCAATCACAACAAAGCCTTCAGTTCTAGTGGTCAACCAGTAGTCGAAATTTGACCATAATTGCTTTTTTTTAGATTTAAGCTTGCTACACTCCTTCTCAATATAAGATTCAACCAAGCCGTATCTAAAAGTCTTCCGTGGGCGCAATATGCCTAAAAGGGTTACAAACTTTTCTTGTACGTGTAATAACAAATATTTCAGTAAATTGATTCGGACATAGGAATGTGTAATTGATAGGTATTCGAATAATAATTTATCAGTGATTACGAATAAATCGTCACAATTTTCGAATCTTTCTATTTATATTTTGGCAAGAGACATACATAGCTACAAAAGTAATAGCTTAAAAAAATCATATTTATTTTGTTACGATATCTAGCTGATTTCACAAACACAAAATCTCTTACACAATGCAATCAGTATAGTATTTTCATTTTCATAGTTATTAAAACAAAATCATCACACCATTACAAAAGCCAGCAAAACCGCTGATTCATCAGTTATCAGCAGCAAATCGGATCACAAATCAGTTAACCGAAATCATCCTCCACGCAACTAGCCGTCATCCATCATGAGGCTACTCTGCCCTTATCTCGTGATATTAAGCCACTCATCGAACCCCCTCGCATTTCATTAGTCTGAGTAGAAAAATATCATAACATGTACAAGGTAAACACACAAGTTCTTTGTTTCTACACCCGCTAAATTAGTATTGAGTTGTTTGCCGAACATACGTGGTAATTGAACTGGAAGGAATGCTTCGACGCTTCCAGTAAACAGTATATAGTTATTAAGTTACGTATGTGTGCGAGTTTTGTACGAGGCTCATAATACCTTTGTACTAATAGAAGATTTGTCTACAATCAACTGTTTTCCGTGTGATTGACTCTTAATTATGTTAGCTTAGTTTTGTTATGGTGTAACTTTGTGTCGATATTAATGAATATTCTTAAGCGTGTTTAGTAAGTGTAATATTGTTTTGTATGTGAGAGTTTAGCATCATGTTATGTTCACTACAGCTGCTCACTGACTTATAGTTATTACATAACAATGTTGTGAACTACATTAAAAGTATGAGTTCCAAACTTTACCCAAATAGGGATGACATAATAAACATATTTAATTGGTATAATGTCTATAAGATATAGTTAACTTTCAAGCTGAACAACAAGCAATTGTTAAATGAATGTCACATATTTTCTACTAAGGGTATTATCATTTATAATGCATGATTACTCTACCGACCTATTATACTTAGTAGCTGTTTTGGAGAAAGGCTAGGATCAGTTTAAGTTACTCTTAAACTACACAAAAGACTGACAACCCGCTTCATGAATGCAGTGAGAGTTAATGATGCAGGAGATGTATATTATGCCAGTATCGTAGTATGTATCTTATGTGGGGGCCAGTCAGTGCAGACCGGCGACACTTCGACCCAGTGGGATCTTTTGTGTCAACACTCTCCCAATAACGACTGCCATAAATGTTCATAGCAGCCGGGACCGACGGCTTAAAGTGCTCTCCGAGGCACGGAGCAGGCGATAATTGTCAATCAATACGCACATAATTTCAAAAAGTCATATAACTTCCGAAAGTCTGAGGTGCGCGACGTGGGTTCGAACACGAGACCCTCTGCATTGCAATCTCAGTATCGTAGTAAATATAAATTCGTAGACTCTACCTAGTCCATGAAACAGGCGGGAATCTTTGTACGTAAATAGCTATTCTGTAGAAATGAGGCTGTAATAACACAGCTCTAATTTTCGGTATACAGGCATGACCTTACATGCAGTGCACGTTTCAAAACATGCATATTACATTGTATAATTCTAAATAGCAATAAAGTTCAAGATAACGCTACGACATCCTAGCAGGAACTGAGACAGTCGCTGACAAAATCCAGCAAACCACATAATAGCGCAACATTCATTGCAGTTAATTAATGTGGTTACAGTACTGGTACATTTTAACGGGCACTGTTTGTCGGTTGGTAGTCGTACCACAACACAGGCCATCTCACAGTTTCTACAAAGCAATGTTACTGTTACTAGAGGTAGTGGGAAGTTCATAAGCTTTGAGTTATATCGATTCTCTAGTACAAGATAATTGTAAGATAGGCATTTGACCTGTTTTCTGTTTTAGAAAAGACATGACATATAACATGTTAAGTTACGTTTCCTGAAAATACCGTTCAATCGTCTTGCGTACATTTTAATCATCGCACTTGAAAGATCTAATATATACCCGTCTATAAAATATGTAACACTTTTACAAGTCAAATTGTGTTTTGAGCTTTACGTCTAAGTACAATCAATCAACCCCTAAAAAATTGATCAATATTAATGTCCTTGACTTTCTTCGTCGGAATGAATGGCTAACTTCAATTATTGGGACTAATGAATTCTGATATTGTTGATACAAAGTACATCTACAGTCGTATGACAATGTGCCAAACAAAATAAAAGAATTATATGGATGTATATTACCGAAGGGACCAGACAGAGGTAGATTACATAATATAATAATATAATATTCTATCACATACACACAACACCATCTAGCCCAAACTAAACAGAGCTTGTACTATGGGTACTAGACAATGGATAAACATACATATATACTTTTTTTTTGTAAATACATACATATTATACATAGAAACACCCAGACCAAGACAAACATCCATATTCACGCATACAAATGTTTGACGTGTGCGGGAATCGAACCCGCGACCTCAGGCGTGGCAGTCGATTACACTAACCACTACGCCATCGAGGTTTCGCCACCAAGTTTCGCTAATTATTTTTTAGGTTCCACGCAATACTTGGCGACCATATTAACGTCTACCGAAAGCTTATAGACCTGTGTTGTTATTAAAAATTTAATATCACCGAGAACACTTGTCTGATCCAGAAAAATAAACCCGCGACCTGATGTGCATGCGCAGATAAGCGCAATCTTATGCTACGGAACCAACAACATATTCACACAACCTCGTTACTTTATGCTCTATAAATACTGTATTTTATATTTAGCCCGACTACAGTGGCTATATCTTAATCCTATACCTCACATAAATATACCTGTAGCAGGTATCGCAAATTGGCTTCCTTCAGTACACGCTGCTCAGCAGGAATATTGTAATCCAACCAGCTTTGTCCGACTCGCTGCCAGCGACTGAAACTGTAATCTTCTTACAATCCCATATGGTACAAATCTTTATGTATATGAAACCGAATGCATTTTCAGGCAAGCTTGTGAATAAAATAGTTCAACTTCACAACAAGACACACGCCTTGTGATTCCTGTATTTTATTTATATATAAATATTCAACTTCTGTATTTTATGTGAACATATCTCGAAAAGTAGTAATATTAGTAATATTATACTAATATTATAAAGCTGAAAAATTTGTTTATTTGGTTGAACGCGGTAAACTCAGAAACTACTGATTCGAATTGAAAAATTCTTAACCATAAACGCGGGTGAAACCACGGGCTTAGCTAGTATAATAATATCAGTCCTGTATATGAACTGTCCCACTGCTGGGCGCGGGCCTCTGCTTAGTTTGTAGTTCTTAGTATTAGTAGTAGATTGACTTGAAATTTTTACACAACGTTGCATTTCTCTATAACAGTGTATATATACTTTTTATCTCGAAGTGCCCATTGGAACGGACGATTAAAAATATCAGACTAAGCAACAGCAAAGCGTGAACAGGTTTAGGTAATCCTAACTAATATTATAAATGTGAATGTGAGTTTATTTGTTAAGCTTTCACGCCTTAACTACTCAACCGATCATCATGAAATACACACATACACGTTGACACGGGAACAGAAACGGACATAGGGTACCTTTCATCCAGAAAATAACTACTATCACTAACGTAACCTAAGCTACATTTACGCAACTGAAACCGCAGTCAAAATCTAGTAAAATATAAGAATAATTCTAAAAATACGTAACATATCAATATAACCTACATCAATAAAAACGTCTAGCATACAAAATGACGTGAATATTCACGACGAATGAAATAGAACTTTTCGATTGTCCACGCGCTAGAGTGATAAGAATACTGACAATAGGTCATTATAATAAATAATGCATAAAAACCAGCGTAATTAGTGACACTGTGACTATCGAGTGGAAAAGCCCAATGTCAATTTGGTAACAATTTAGATAAACAGGGTTGGCCGGGGACGAATCAATCTTATTGGTACCAGGCGTAAGAGTAAGAGGAGAAGTAGGAAGTAGAGACGTATGCTAGTTATCCACTTGCATACGAAATGCGGCAAAAAATCTTAAATTATTATAGCATATGTCGATTAATAATAACTTGTATATCTGTAAGTTACTGTCTGTTTCATATTACAACAACATATAATACTTTAAAACACGCGTTTATAAAGCTAACGAGCTAAAAGTTGTAATAGTGCAATTGTATTTATTACGGTATTATTGTGATACCGTTGTGTGCGGCCCACCGGGGACCAGGCACTTTGGTTTATAATTATTTTTTGCATTTGATAGATTTGTATCTTAAACAATATATTTAAAGAATTTTGATAGGTTTGGTAAAACCGCTAGAATTACACTTAAGATTTTGTATGTTATAATCTAAAAATGAGAGATTATGTTTCTTTCTGTATTATTGTTAATCTTAGTATGCTCTAATAGTTATAGAAGATAATGTACACATATCGATACAATCCAATATAAACATATAAAGTGTGCAAGAAACAAGAAAACTTATTGACAAAACTGATGCAGACAATCGACAAACTGGCCGAAGTAAACCAATAAATATATGGAGAAGCTTATTTCTGATGTATGTCTTGACAAAATCGGACCACAACAAATGGCGGGCTGGCCGGACCACTGCCAAAACTGTGCTCGCGACTATCAGGTACGTTGGCGACCGGGGCCCGCTGTCTAACTCACATCCGTCGCGAAACCGTTATGTAGGTCACTCGTACTTGTGCTGTTTTACATGCAGCTGTAGTACCCACGCGACATCGAATTTGGAAATACTTTTCGGCATATTGAACATCATTTCGAGGAAATGTTATGCGACGATTGACAACATGTACAAGCCAGAACGCCGATGGAAATGCTAATTTCATAAATACCGAATCCAGTGATGTCAATAATACATTACAAATGAGGCAATTTCAATTTAGACCCTTTTATCCCATGCGAGTATGGCAGTTTCAATATTCAGTACATTCCAAGTAGCGATCATCGTTTAAACCACGTGCTCCACGGAATATTCGATAAAAATATAAAGCACACGAAACCGTTCGTTTTACATTGTTTGAATATCGAGCTGACTTATATTTTTTTAAACTTATGTGCGTTGTACATTACATACGAAGATCATAAATATTACCTACTTTGTTAAGGTTATTATACGCCGGGGTCTTAATAATTAGGTTGACCTTTATACCAAGCCGAACCGACATTCGACCGCTTTTTGTAGCAGACAAAATAAAAAACGAAGGACAGCGACGTATTTCTAATCACAGTCGTAAAATACAAATGAAATTACCGATCTAAATTCAAATTGGTTGTTGAAAGCGAAACCTGAAGAACTTCTAAGAAATCCTTCTTAATATTGAGTTGAGGACCGATACACGGCTATACATATGTACATATGTAATTCAAGATCAGATCTGCATCATATCATCCGCATCATAATATGGTATTTTTAGAATATTTGACAGAAATGTCATAAATCTACATATTATCAGTTATTAGTTGTGCAAACTGCATAGCTGCTAAGTTGGGCCACAAACCTTCGACCCACCTGATGGTAAGTGGTCACTGTAGCCTATAGATGCTCGCAACACCAGAGGCATCACTTACTTGTTGTCGCCAACCCTTTGGGAAAGGAGGAAGTGGGAAGGAGAAGGAGCGGGAAGGAGGAAAGAGGGTGATTAGGCCTCCGGTACTCTCACTCACCAAACGAAACACAACAGTAGGAATACTGCTATTTCACGTCGATATTCTGTGAGAGAGTAGTCCTTCCCCGGTCGAGCCGGCCTATTCACGCTGAAATCAGCGAGGCTCTACTACTCATATCAAAACTACATTTTATAAAGATACAACATTACTGTCTTTAGTCAGAATTTTTTAATATATGAAGCCAATTTTGTAACAAAGCAAATACTAACTAATATCATAAATGCGAAAGTGAGTTTATTTGTTACGCTTATACGCCTTAACTACTCGACCGATCATCATGAAATTTTACAAACACGTTGTCTGGGGTACAGAATAGGACATAGGGTACCTTTCATCCAGAAAAGATACTGTTCCTAAACTAACCTACACTTACGTGAGTGAAGCAGCAAACAAAATCTTGTGAGAAATATTTTTGTAGATCGATACGCGACTTTTTTCTAGAGTTCGAAATATCTCTTAACCAACAGCTTTGTCCGTCCGTCCAACCGTCTGTCTGTTATACAACTTTCAACTCAAGAACCGTAAGAGCTACAGACTCGCGGTCAACGCCATTCGACTCAGCATAGTCGATATACCCCGAAAGGACTATGACCTCTGACCTCAAGGTCACGTGGTATCACATAACCTTTGCATATTACTTGAACCATTTTTTCGAACTCTAAGATTTACGGCAATTCATTGCCGATTCTCACTTGTATTTAGTTAGCACAGGAACCAACTACAGGTCATCGGATCAGAATCTATACTAATATTATAAAGCTGAAGAGTTTGTTTGTTTGGTTGTACGCGCTAATCTCAAGAACTACTGATTCGAATTGAAAAATTCTCTTAGTGTTGGGTAGCTTATTTATCGAGGAAGGCTATAGGCTATATAACATCACACTACGACCCACGGGGGCGGCGCAGCAACCATAAACGCGAGTGAAACCGCGGGCATATCTAGTTACACAATATTGACGTAAGCAATGTACAGTTAAAAATCTAAAGTCCAATTACAGTTATACACCTCATTCACTGGTTAAAAAGATTCAGTAAGACATTGAACAATAATATCCAAGTAAATGAAATCAAACGCTGAATGGTTTAATAAGTACACATTTGTATTATTTGAATAGAGAATTTGACTAAAGTCATAGAAAATATCAACTTGAAAGCAACTAGGCAGCCATTATATTGGCAGTACACTCTATAATATTGTATTGTTATGTGGAGAATTGTTTTTGCTAGTGGAATTAGTAATTTCCAAGTTGTGGAGTACGCACAGAAAGCGTTGCCGTCTTAAGATTCAGCTGATCAACAAGTTGGCTATCTAATGAACCGTTTACAATTTTGTGTCAAGTACACAAGTGACTCATCCACCTCCTTTTCTCAAGATTTTCATTTTTAACATCTGAAGTCGATCATCGTAATCTTTTATTTTTCACCTTAAGCTAAACTTTGAGCTTCAAGGTACGTGACGGGTAAATAATAGATGATATAACAACAAAATCTCTAATATTAACAACATATAACAACGGAACCTATAATTTTATTTAATATAGCGATTAGTTAATATAATAAACGATTGATATAATTTTAAAATAACTAATTTTTATAAGCATAACATACATTAAATATAACATCGTTTGACATAACTTACATTAAATATAAAATCGTTTGACATACCACTCAAAAGATATAAAACTTATTTGGTCTAATATGATGAAAACGCCTACTAAAAAACACAAAGCAAAAGAGCCCGCCTCGAGGGGCTCCTATTTCTGGGTGGTTTAAAAAAAAAAACCACCAAGGCTAAAGCGGGAGCTCCGCTCCGCTTCGCTCCCGCCTTAGCCTTCTAACCTAACTTATCCGAGTCGGGGTACTCTGAGTCGGGGTGTTAACCATAATGACGTTTTTTATCTATATTAAACGTTAGACTTAATGATTTTCGATTAAATAAACCATATACATATTAAACGTTAGACCAAATTATTTTCGATTACATAAACGTTATATCAAACAACGTTATACTAATTAAGTTTTAGAATAAATAAATGTTATATGTAAAGAAATTATATCAACAGTTGGTATATCTCACGTTGATTATATCTTATGAGACGCACCCAGGTCTGACAAAACACCTCTGAATTGCCTGTATTCGATCTATATGACTACCAATAAATAGGCACCTCTACTGACGTCTAGTTCTCTGTGACTATTCTTACCAAGCATTACGTTATCAAAAAGCTAACATTCCAAAATAATCAGGCCTGAACGATATTGCTGAATCAAACATTATCTCTAAATCGTGGACCACCTCGATCCTCTCTAAAGCAACTCCTTTAACCTGTCAGCTCCACCATATTGAGATATAATCATAAATGCATTGTGTCTGGACGCAGACGTCCGAAAGATAGGTAATGAGTTAAGTTAGTTTAAGCAGGTTTTTATTTTTGGTAACTCTAATAATTTGAAACGTTTTTCTTACATCGCTCGGTCAATAATAATATATTGGCTCGAAAATTCTCTTTAAAAAGACAACGCCCGCGCTAGGAATAACTTTCGTTTATATATAAAACTATAACTTTCCTTTAAAGTAGTACGTGTAGGCCAGTAATTCACTAATGATTTAATTCATTAAATCGTTTACACATAACAAAATTAAAGGAACCAAATTAGACACCTGCGGAACTCTAAATTCAGCCAAGTAAGGAACAAATCCATAGTGCAACTAACTGAGATATTTCGAAAATCAAGCGGACGCCATCTGTATAAATTGCTGTAAATTGTTGTCTTTGCAAGCAACTATAAATGAACGCCCCGATCCTTTGAAAAATGGATATAAAATGAGCATAAGTGAGATAGAAAACATAAGTTAATCATGCCAGTTTTCACTAAGTAAGCTAGCCCGGCTGTCATGGAACCATACCATAGATGACTTAGGTCTATGTCATGGTTACTTGTGTTTTAAAGCAATATACATATAATTAAAAATATAGCCCTCAAAGACTCTGGTAAACCAGTTAAATATACCAACAAGGCTAAAAATTAATCATATTACTTCTGTCGCCAGATTTGTATATGGCCCAATATTAACGAGTTTCTAAAGTTCAGGCAATGTTCATGCATCGATTTGTTATAAGAAGAGACATTACTAACGCAGTAACACAAAGTCAAATGAAGGTAAGTGCAATGCCGTCATCGTCGATATTAAAAGAAACAGATAAACAAACAAAAAATTAAAAATTATCGTGTGTTACGACTCTAAATCGTCAATGAAAAATAATTCTTGCAAACATGACTGCAATATACAATGCTTTGTTACAGTTTTATAGTTTTGAAAAGTATAAGAAGAAACATGTACACGTGTGTTGTGCTTAAAGTCGCACAGCAAGCTATGAACAGAGCTTGGTTTCTTCGAAGGACCAACTTCGAAATTAGGTTCTTCGCCTAAGAACCAAACTTTCTGATGTAGCTTGTATACAGCAATATTTTTAACCTGCTGCATTAGTAACACGCGGTCATATGAACCTAACCATTCCTTCTTTTGACTTTTTTGTTACACCTAAGAACAAAGAAAGTGTTACAGAGGAAACTCTAAATAGGTATTCCTGACGTTCCAAGGAACGCAGCTGGGAAAAACCGAGTACTGTGGCGTTCATTGCTCTAGGTCCAACAATAGCTAAAGTAGTAACACTTTTTGGACTCGGAAATCGAAACTCGGTCCTCGTAATCTTTAGAAACAAGCATCCAGCATAATCCTTAGAAATAGTCACGTGAGCAACGTGGCCTAAGTTTTAAAGAATATGTTTTACCGAATGTAACTTAAGATAAGTTGCATTCAGTAACACATATTCTTTGGTTTTGCTATCTTTAGTTATATGTCGAGTATTCTAGTTTCCATCCGTATAATAATAATAATTAAACAGTATATTGTTATAGTTATTTTTAACTTTATTGCTTCTGTAGCTTAAGCTTATGTTTACGTACGGTTTTGAGGTCTTGGCTTCAATTTATGGGCTTGGCAGAGTATAACTGGATTTTTGTTAAATATGTCAAATAGGTATAGTATAGTAATAGACTCACCTCGTCTTACTTGCTACCTAAAACCTTAGCTGGCAAACTTACTATCTACTACCCTCGGCAATATACAGTCGTAAGTGTAGTCTATATAACAGTTTCTTTTTAACCTTTAGTAAAGTAAATACAGCTTGACTTGTATACTGTGTGTGGCCATGTAAGCTAACATTTACATGTCGACACACGAATGCATATTTATTCATGAACTCGTAATCTATCAAGCGACATGGCGACTCTAGCGTAATACGACAATATTATGTAGGTCGTGTACAGCTGGTTGCTATGATCAAGCCGGTATAAACTTAGAACGTACTAGGCAAGCGATGTATAGCATAATATGTATTCGCTCTGTTAATGAAAAATAACATCATTAATTTTCTTGTCAGCTCTTCAGACTGTCCAGCGATATCACATTTTACATCAAGATTTTAATATCTTAGAATATCAAGCATTATATATAACAACATTACGACTACATACATATACCATCTAAGTACCAGTGAGAGCTTTATAGCTATTACATTTCGCTATGTAAATATGTTAGCTTTTACAACACTATACGTACTTTATACTCGAAATTATGCGACTAAAAAAAACACTGCTTTAGTACGGGTACCAAGCTGGTATGTGTCAAACATCAAACTATAACTATTGATTCTTTAATGACAATGAAGCGTTGGCTGAATAGCCAGCAGCGTTAAGTTTGGTAGAACACAAAAGAACAGATGGTCCTGTGACATAGTTACTTCAGATCAAGTCGGCGAATCCAACAGACAATTATATGCATTTGTTTTTAAAATAATATTAACATTTAAACTAATCTAAAAGCACAAATACCATAGTTACAGAACATCGGCGCATATCTAAATGCGTTAACGGACGCACTCACACTCGTGCACACAGTTATTTCAAATCAAATTATTCGAAAGTCAATTGTTTTTGCAAACCACTTCTCTCTTAGTTTTCAAGCCCTATGTCAGGGGGGACTTTAAATACATTATAATCAACGGTCAAAGTACAGTATGATGCACAATTGATTGTTCTGAGTGTACTGTGTACTTTTTGTCTGTTAGTTGTATGTTTGTGAAGTTCCATGCGACATATGGCTTGAACGCAAAGCCGTATAGAGATACGGCCTCGGTGACGCAGCTGTACTGGATACAACTGTTATTTGCTTAAATTCACCAATTCGCACCGCTTAAATACCGACAATGGAAACTAGATTTCTTTGGTAGACGATATTGCTGATATCTCAAAAACTCTACTAGTTAAAAGACATATTTTTGTTTTCCCTGTAAATCTTACAAAACTTCTTTTAGTTACTTATTGTAGATTCTTAGCTTCACAAATTTCAGATATAATGGAGGTAAATATTATTGATACTTTTTTGTCTTTTATCATCATAAGCTGAAATTTATGCATTCTAAAATGTGATATATGAAACCCTATTTGACCTAGTAATCCTCTTTTAATTATTTATAGGAACTCGCTTTCGAAACCGTTTTAAAGAATATTAACATATTAATAGATTTTTTTTTGTTATAATTTTGGACAATCTTTTTTTATTTCAATTCAATAGCATAAGAAGACGCTGAGATCAGCAGCTGTGGCACACAAAGAGTTAGAGAAAGTCTTACGATTTTCGAACAGAATCCTAAATACAAAATTGACCACAAGAAGTCAGGCTTATAACACATTTAATTAGAGACGTTGCTATGGGACTGTGACGTCACGAATAGTTAGCACTATATTGTTTCTACAGTATTATACTATCTTTCATCCCTTTAACAAAGCACATCACTCAAATTCAATAAAAACGCCTTCCAATGTTCCAGCACATACCGTTCTTAATATAACACAAAGACATTATATAGGTTGTGTGCACTTGTTCGTGGGGCTTACGACGGTATTGAAAATCCGTCGCGTCTCATATAAAGGCACAAATGCCGGTTGCAAATCCGGATACGAATCCAAGGATATCTTGTGTATCTGAGTGAACATTTTATTTGAATATTTTATTCAATCACATGGACACGTGTGCGAATTTATCAGTGACACTCTCTATCGAATGGATTACAATATTAGAATGTGTTTAGCGTTCATGTTATGATTTAAATGGATGAAATATTTAAATTGAGATGTTATTGCAGTTTATGCGTGAAGATATTACAGACAAATATATATGTATAATACTAGCGTTTGCCTGCAATTTCGTACACGTAGAATTTAGAAGTAGGTACATATCTATATTTTCTTTCTTTGCATGTAAGAAGCCGCTAAACTACATGCATAATACTCGACTTTTAGATAGCGTACCAAGATAAATTATGCACAAAATTTTAAGTTATATCTCCAACTACACAACTAAGGAAACCTCATTCAAATACGTGCAGTAGTTTTTACGCGTTGCGTCCACAAACATACAAACAGACAGACGAAAATTATTGTTTTGGCTTTTATAGATTTAAAATGGTCCTAAAATAAATTTTTCGTAAAAATCATTTTTGTATAGACATCGAGCAGTTGCAATGGAATGTTAAACATTGAAGTTAAACTGCTTTACACGGATTATATTCATGGCTTATGTCCAGCAATGGACTGCAATAGGCTTATCGATTGATACAGATTATATTGAGATTTATTTTATAGATCATATTTTCATGACTTAATTATTATCGGTCCATCTTCAGGAGCCGAGTAGATAGGGTTTCGGGGGAGAACTACGGGTCTCCGGTCTCCCCCTTATGTGTCAGGAAGCCCACTGCGCCTCGAAAGGTGTGTTCTATCGACCGCTGACTAGAGTGCGCGGTACCTGACATTGAGATTGGACTCGCAGGGGCTATGTGGTTAGCCGCTGAGGACGACATATTCGTTGCTCGGCAAGCACGTGACGTTCGAGCGTCGGACTCATGCGCGGCTAGTGCGAATCAGTCGGTCCCGCGAGGCACGGAGTTGTCTTTAGCGAAGTGGCAGCGTGGTTTCGCTGCCACAACACATCTCAGGTGCTTGCCTGCTCAGCAAGTCGAGAAGAGTCATAGCTAGAGTGACTCGGGCCACACCCGGCTTGTAGGCCTATTGGGGTAGGCGTACGGATGTACGTCGGGAAGTGAGCGTGCCTTATACAGCTCCGGTACCATACTGGAGATATGGGAGACGGCTTCTCCGTCGGCTTCATCGAGGTTTTCGTTAGCAACTCCTAGAGTTGCGAATGGTGAGCGCCTTTATTGCTCCGACACTTATCTAGAGAATAGGTAGTGCCACTTAGGCACGAGGTAGCTCGCTTACAAGAACCGGGTCTCTGAAGTTAGGATGGAGAAATCGAGATTTGGGGACAAGACCTGTCTATAACTGGTCCCGGAAGGTGCTTTTGGGCACTGGAAGGTACAGCAGCTCCCACTATTATAACCTGACGGTTGGTGTAGAGGAACGCTTATATCATAAACTGGACTAGTCATAGAGAGAGGGGATGGTATTACTAATTATGCAGAATGAGATTAAGTACTTTATAAAATCCATGTATAGAATATGTATGGCTTAGCACTTTTTAAAGTAGTGCTATAACAATTATTGCCGTGCAATAACGATTATGGCCTCGATTACTGCTGGTTATTATCGTTGATTACAATATCGATGTATTAACTTTAAAGATTTTTCGAGAAACAAATGGCTTACGAAAAAGTGTTTTAATGGTCAGCCTGGGCTTTAATATAATTTAGTAAAATACATTAAATAAATAATCAGAATAAAATGGAAAATCGCTCTAGAATAAGATACGTCGTATTAAAATTTAAATAGCCCATAAGTTTACCTTTTAGGGAAATTGAAATCCGCAATAGCGTAGCCTTATACTAAAAATGATAATATACCTATAATTATTAAAAAAAAGAAAGCTGCATTAAGAAAAGAGTATTATATCTAAAGTATCACCTAAATAACTACAACAAAAAGCACAGCAAAAATAATCATAAGGAATGTTCGAGAAAACTGAAAAAGTGTATTCAAAAAGCGCAACAAATTAGTAATCATCGATATATTAAAGAATCTAAAAATAAAGCATGAGCGTCGTGGCAAATTATAAGAGATAAAACCGGTAACACAATAAACTGTACGGAAATAAGTACTATTCAAATTGACGATACAATATATAATGACCCAATTCAAATTTGTGACATATTTAATAAATATTATATTTCATTAACAAATAATTCAATTTCAAATAATTCAATTTTAAATAATTTAATTTCAAATAATTCAATTTTAATTAATTCAATTTCAAATAATTCAATTTCAAATAATTCAATTTCAAATAATTCAATTTCAAATAATTCAATTTCAAATAATTCAATTTCAAATAATTCAATTTCAAATAATTCAATTTCAAATAACACAAATAATTTAATTCAAAACAGACATATCCAAAATTACAATTCAATATCCAATGGACAAACTCCAAATGACAACTGCACGGCTACTATTCCACAAAATCAGAACAGCATTTTTTTAAGTCCTGTAGACAATACAAGCCGAAGACAGGGCGCTATGGCGCTCATTAGGGGAGGGCTATGTCCAGCAGTGGACTATTATAGCCTGATGATGACGATGGTCTTATTTTTTAAAAATGATTTACTTTTATAGACCTCTGTATTGTCTAATACAGAGATATATAAAAGTAAATCATTTTTAAAAACTTCGAAATCCTCCGGTGACGATGGTATGTTTACCAAAGTGTTAAAATACTGTGCGATATGCCTAACGTCCCCGTTAAGACGTGTAATAAATCTATTACTATCGCAAGGTACTTGTCCAAGCCGATTAAAAAACTCAATTATCAAATCTCTGTATAAAAAAGGGGTGACAAATTAAACACAGGCAATTACAGACCAATAACATTAATTCCAGTAATAGCGAAAGTGTTTGAAAAGGTAATGCACAATAGATTAGAGAAATTTATAACTATGTCCAAAATGCTGAAAAAACAACAGTATGGTTTCCGCAAAAATAGCTGTACCTCGCTTGCAGGATTTTCTCTAATGCAACAGATAACTCAGAGCCTCAATGAAAAACAAATGATCGCGTGCGTATTTCTAGATATGTCGAAAGCATTCGACTTTGTCTGCCAAAAACTCTACTTTCGAAGCTATATAACTACGGCATACGAGGAGTAGCTAACAATTGGTTAAAGAGTTATCTGTGTGAAAGACAGCAATGTGTAGAAATCACTAGGACTATTAAATCGCAGCAAAATACTTACAGATCAACATATCGCAAAAATAATTACGGAACCCCGCAAGGAAGTTTGTTATCACCTTTGCTATTCTTATTATATATAAATGATCTTCCTGATGCTTTAAACCATGAATGCGTGTTATTCGCTGACGACACAACCTTAATTATTAAAACAAAATTAAATTACTCTAAGAAATGATATACACGAGACTATAAATAACACCAGTACATGGCTTGAAATGAATAATCTAAAAAAAACATGACTAAAACAAATATAATTAAATTTTAAACTTATAAATCAAACTCTATCAATCTTAATATATCATATAATAATGAACCTTTAAAAGTTGTGAATAACTGTGTCTGACTGGGCGTTACAATTGACAATCACTGCAGCTAGAAACCTCATATAAATTAAATCATAAGTAAAATAGATCGGTATAAGTATATTTTAGGGAGAATAAGACCAATAGCCGCCACAACTGTATATCACGCATATGTCTCATCCATACTTCGGTATGGAATTATTCTATGGGGAAACTCGGTTGACGTGGACATAGTATTTCGAGCCCAAAAAAGTGCATATGAGCAATGTGCGGAGCCGAACATCTAGATAGTTGCAAACCATTATTTAATAAACATAAAATGTTACCTTTACCATGCCTATAAATTTTTGAATTATGCAAATTTGTGAAAAAGCATCCTGAATTATTCAATAAGTTGGGGGAAGCCGAAATTAGTAGAACTAGACATAAGGACAGACTACAGCTCTCCCAAATCAGATTAGAACTATATAGGAGAAATGTGTTCTGTATGGCAATAAGAATTTTTAATCATTTACCTAAGGGCCTCAAGACATTGTCCACTTCGGTATTCCAACGCAGACTGTTTAATATATTAATAGGGAAACAATATTATTCTATAAACAAATATTTTGAGAACAAAATCACAATTGCAATGTAATTACAAAATATTTAATTTCAATTACTTAAATTTAATAATTATTTTGTTTTTTGCTTAAAATTCTATTAATCTTATTTATTGTAATAATAGTGACACTTCTATCATATATATTATATCAGCAGCGATAGCTCAGTGGGGAGACCAACAGACTGCAATGCAGAGGGTCTCGGGTTCGAACCCACGTCGCGCACCTCTGACTTTCGGAAGTTATATGACTTTTTGAAATTATGTGCGTATTGATTGACAATTATCGTCTGCTCCGTGCCTCGGAGAGCACATTAAGCCGTCGGTCCCGACTGCCATGAACGTCTATGGCAGTCGTTATTGCGAAGTCAGTTCCCTCTAATGTCCTGACATTGGTCTAGCTGAGTATCGTTACCCTTGGGGTTGCGAAGGTCAGGTGGCAGCTGCTCCGTGTAAAAACTGATATCCAGTCAAATCTGGTTAGACCAGAAAAGCCGACCCCAAGTGACTTGGGAATAATAAAGACGGAGACTAAGAAGAATAGTGACAATTCTTAGGTGTGTAATATTAAGCAATAGGTACGAATTCTTCTCTGGATCTATTTACATACATTACTTTTTATTGACATGTTTTATAATTATATAATTAGTACTATTTGTTGTTATCAAATAAATTACATTTTCAAGGATGATGGGCATAAGCATGAAGCATTACTTGACATTTCCATGTATTGTTAATTTAATGGACCAGCTATTTTATTTTTTAAATATAATATTAGACATGTAATAATACAACTAACATTTATTGTATATATATTTTGCACGCCATATGTGGCAGAATATGCTGTACATTTCTATAAAACGAACAACCTGTATACTTAACCATATTCTTGCAAATAAAGTTATGATTTATGATTCATAAAATATACTGCTAAGACACATTTCGCAAACTATGTTTTAGGTCCTACGTTATAGGTGACAAGCCAATTATTCCCAACCATATTTCCAAATAACGTTTTATCATAACGGAAACCTAGGGACAAGGATAACGCTATACGAAGTATAAAATGTATAATTAATAAATATCTCATTCGTACGCGAGGTACAACTGAATGACTCCGACATTTGAGTACTGCCAGTTGTACTTCTACGTCTGGCAGTACTGAAGTGCCAGCCGTAGTAAACAAGTGTCGCAAGTTTTTGCTACTGCTGACGAAGCCTAAGGCTTAAAAACGATAAGCCTAATCCGGGTATCAAACCCTGCCAGCATTAGGATAGACGTAAACTTAGCCACGGGATCAAAGGCGCATTCAAAAGTCTAAATCCCCCACATTAATAGACTACTGGCTAAAACCTAGACAACTATGTAACCCAAACGAACGAGGATGTTACATACTATTAAAATTCTCAAGACAACATTTCCCCGGCAGGGATACGGGGTAATGTTTAGTAGGATTACTAATAAATATATTTAATCCTAACGATTGTATGTTAAATAGAGGATTACGCCTAGCTAACTACAAATATTATGTAGTACCAGATTAGCGAGCCTAACATTTACTTAAATTTGTTTCTAAGCCTATCTAATATTTAATGTTATACTAGCCAATACGGGTTTGCTTCCGTGCGCATTTCCTATTATAAAAGTAGACTATGTCTGAAAACCATCAGAAACACCTGTATTATTTTACTTTGCCGTCGTTTAAAATATATTGGTACCATGTGGTTTAAATTTTACAACATTACTAAGTTTGAACTTGCCTACAGGTTTTACTTCTCTAAGTTTGGAATTTTTGTAAACGGCAATAAATAGGTTTAATTATGTATAATAATTATATACATATTTCAGAGTATTTCTGGCAAGTTTTGTCTTAATCGAAGCATTATTTTAGGCTTTCCATATACGAATTTTGAACGTTCTATCTGGGTTGGATAGAGAGCACAAAGTTTGAAACATATAAAAATGGAGATACATTTCGAAAATTCCTTATTTCCGTTGTAAGCAACCTAAGTTCAAAGTTTTGATAATTATACGGTTTTAAAAGCTTGTAATTTGGACTATGCAATTATAGGTACTTTAATCAGTTATCGTTTAATAGTAAGAAGCAATAACATAGAATATGATATTAAGTATACTTTTAATAACCCTAAAATAATAATTATCAAAAAGACGTTCATACAACAGAAAGAAACTAAGTTCGGTACTACACCACGCATCTATGTCTTTTTGAAGCTATATGCATATTATATAGTATTAATTGCTCGCTGCAAGTGTTGAAGACAACATCATGAGGCAGCTCGTCTGAGAGTTCCTTACAGTATTCTCAAGATATAAAGGTATTCATTAAGTAACAATATACTATATAATATATGACTACACTACTATAATTACATAAAGACTAGGCGGACTGCAACTTACAACGAGGCCTGTAATACGATTCTAAGACGGTTGCCATAAAACAGAAAGAAGTCTTCTGTCATGTGGTCGACTGTTGTCAAAAGTAATCATGAAAATTCAGTGACATTTAGTCAGATTACAAAAATCACTACATAGTTGAGAGCAGTGCCAGGGAATTATCCCTCACGTAGCAGTATCTCTGGCAGTACTGCATTGAAGGTGTCATTGTCACTGCAAGCGCGCAAACGAAAAGAACTTATACGTTGCTTACGAATACCGTTGTCCGTGTCCAGCTTTATCTATACGAATATTATAAAGAGGAAATATGTGATTTTTTGTTTGTTTGTTTATTTGTTTGCAAGGCCTTAACTCAAAACTATTCAACCGATAAAAAAATATTTTACCATTAGAAAGCTATATTATCACCGAGTAACAAAGGAGAAAAATATTTTTTTTAAATGTACAATCCCTAACATAACCTAGCCTACTTTTAGGCGAACGAAGCCACGAGCAAAAGTTAGTGTAATATATAGAAGTAGTAGTAATGAAATCAGTTTACTTCTATAATGTGTCTTCTTCTTCTATAGGTAGTCTAATAGATGGCACTATTTTTCCTTGTATAGCATCCGAGATAGGACGATGCCGACGTATGAACAACCGTATTTGCACTTTTTTTTTTACATACGTACATACATACATAGATTCACGCCTGTTTCCCAGAGGGGTAGGCAGAGACTACGGATTGCCATTTGCTACGATCCTGACACACTTCTCTGGCTTCATTTACTTTCATCACATACGTCATACACGCTCGTCGGTTCAAGGTGCTCTTAACCTGGTCTTTGTCCAGAACGCCTCCGATCTGATCGAGAAACGTTTGCCTAGGTCTTCCTCTTGCGAATATTCCATTCATACTAGCCTTATAAAATTTCTTAGTCAGTCTTTTCTCGTCCATTCTTTCTACATGCCCAAACCAGCTGGTTAATAGGTACAGCTGGTAAATATGGAGTTAAGTTAAAAAAAAGGGTATGTTAAGCTTAACATACCCTTTTTTTTTAACTTAACTCCATATTTAAAGGCCCGCACGGGCAAGCGTAGTTGCTATTTTATAGCTACTTTAAAATACCAAGCATTAAAATTAAATCACGATAATTAGCGTATTATATTTCTTATTATAATTAGGCTTATACAGCCTACTTAATTAACATTCCCCGGCAAATATAATTGGACTAAAACGACAAATCTTATAAGTACAATCACAGGGTCAATGGAGTATACATAAAAGGTCCGTTGAAATTAAACAAATTTATACGGATTTTATGTGTGAACATGTGCAACAGGGGACCAACCATTATCTGCGATTTGAAAAACCACAGGTGTTCAAAAGAACACCGATTCCTACTAAGGATGCTTCGCGAGTTTATTAAAATTAAAAAACATGCTAATTTCAATAGAGGAGCTGGTTGGAATGTACCACTAGCTTGGGATCCAATAATTCAGATAGTCAAACCCAAGAAGAAGCATAACACAGCCAGACTTCAGGATACTTTAAGCACTTTCTGCGTAAATTGAAACACCAATTAAAAGAAATTATGTTCGGGGTAGTTTGAAAATAACTACACTTAGAACATTGAGACAACCACCATCTTAGTCTCTCCGTGAACATGGCTCCTGAAAAGCAAAGCAGCGAAACGTCGGAGAAAGTCTAAAATTAAATCTAAATAGTTTTATAATTTAAATAGCTTAAATAGTAATAAACAGTAACTAGTTAGTGTTTAACAATAGTAGTTTAAAGTTTCAAAATTATGTAATAATATTGTTTTATTCGATTCCCGCACAAGTCAAACATTTGTGTGCATGAACATGGATGTTTGTCTTGGTCTGGGTGTTTCTATGTATAATATGCATGAATTTACAAAAAAAAAAAGTATGTATGTATGTTTATCCATTGTCTAGAGCCCATAGTACAAGCTCTGCTTAGTTTGGGCTAGATGGTGTTGTGTGTATGTGGTAGAATATTATTATTATTATAAAAATAAACAACGCGATTAAATCCGTATACATTTGTTTAATTTTAATGTATAACATTCGCGTAAACGTAAGACAATATTATAAAAGGTCCAATTCGATTTCCTGTTTGTTTTATTGTTTCTCATGATGCTATGTCGAAATATACATAGTCGCACATCTACTCGTATATTCCAGAAGCAGTAGGCAGAAAAATGCATTACACTCACCTTTCTTAGATCTCACGTAATCGGTGACCGAGCACAGATACGGACTCCGTCTTGTTACTGACTTTACCTTGACAGAAAATCCAATATTGCGCGACCCGGGAATTGAACCCGAGACCATACATAATATCCATATTTATTAATTTACTAACACTGCGCTAAATTTGTTTTCTTTGTTGAAGTTATTGTTTGTTTGTATTACTAAATAATGCACTAGGTATATAACCTGTGTCACGGACTTTACAAAATTCGAATAAGAAACACAAAGAATACCTCGACTTTGAACTACTATTTATTGAGCACACAAATGTATGACCCGTGTGGAGACCAGACCTACGACAGTCAGCATCCATTTAAAATACTGCACCAAAAAAAAACGAATTTACCACTTAGCAATTTCCTTAGGAAATTCCCAGTAGCAGTTAGATGTCTGAAACTTGGCTTGAATGATAGTCCTGCTATGCCTGCCAACCTATGATGCAAAAGCTGAAAGTAATTGAGGAAATGTGGTAGTAATACACATTACGTTTCAAGGATATAAACATAACGTTGTAAAATACTCTGCTAAAGGCGGCAACGGACCGCCAATAAAAACAAAATCAAACCGACCACTGCTCTAATTGTGAGAAAAAATGTTTACCACATTGTAACGAACCAGTGACCCATTTGAAACGGGCACGAGAAAAAGCTTGAGGCAAATCCCTTTAAGAGACGAATTAAAGTGTTCCCTTTGACACGCAGAGAGATTGGAAACGGGTCCACTCGCTAACTGAACAACACTAAACACATGTATACATATTCACGCCTGTGCATCTTTAAAGGAATAGTCAGCAATGTATTACCTTCATATATATATTTTCGGACTAATAGTATCAGGCATGTTGTCATATGGTACATTACTACATCATCAGAAAATTCTCAATAGATTTTTTACAAAAACTTGAAAGTATCATTGTACGTAACATCAGCTCTAGGCGTACTCTATCCAACTAGCGTTCTATATTATATGCCACAAATCGAACCATCGTTTGAGAAGCAAGCAAATATCTACACTAGACTAGATCAGGGCCAGAGGTATACACATTGAAGAAATTTTCTTCTTCTTTTCTTCTTCTTTTCGTGTGGTTAGTGGCCAACCTGTTGTCAAGAGTGACATGGCTTAACGACTGCTGTCAATTTGCCGGGACTGACTATTATTACGTGCCCTCCGAAGCACGGAGACGCTCAGATGAAATACCACTATGCGGTCACCCATCTATAGACTGACCGCACCCAACGTTGCTTAACCTCGCTAATCGTTTACCGATCAATGACTGGAACTAGCTATGAGCGCCTCTATTGAAGAAATTTGAATACAATACAAGTTATCGACAGTATTAAAAAAAAATTTGTTTATTTACGCGAGTGGTTTAGTAATTTATGATGTCACCTCAATAATTAAAATAAATTAATGTCGCCAGTTCAATGTAAGTACGCCGCCACACTCTGTAATGACCGTGGATTTTTTCACGACCGCAGAAAAATTCTAAATGAGAAATTGATTGAATAATAAAATGTATAACAAGTAAATTCATACTGTCGTATTTTATATTATCTACTAGACATTTTTAATCCATAGCTAATCTTTTAAACTAAAAGTCCAAGCAGAATACGAATAAAAGTTTATTTTAATTCTGAGAATGAAATTAAACAGAAATTATATGTAATAATAATATCATATCTCTAATTTTAGACTAAGGAACGGTTAATAGAAACATTATATTCATCTGGTTATCTAGCAGAAATTACTAGGCTACGTACACCTTACATTTTGATCTAAATGTCGTAGCAACATTGCTACGATATCGTAGCGCTACGAAGCCTGTACTCTACGAAGTGTACGGGGGTGGCTGCTACGAGCTATTTGAAATTGCTTACGGTTGATGCTTGCAGGAAATCTGTTAGATTTGTTGCTAACATTTCATTTTGAATCTGTGTTACTTGGTGAATATAGAATTGATCACGTATATGTACCGTCTGACTACATAAAGCGCCCGTAATGTCATATGCACGAACGGTTTACAAAAATATTTTGAAATGCTTATGAACATTATGTTAATCTTAAGGATGCAATGCTTTAGACCATTTCCACAACAGTCGTCAGGCTCTATAAACATTATTACAACAGCCACCTAGCACTCTCAGAACTGCTATCTAAAGACCATGCATACCTTTAACCTGTGCAGGCATCACGCACGGTGCCCACTTAAACTATTACGCTATACATAAAGGGGTATTAAAGCCTGCGTGCTCTGACGTCAAATCAATTTTCTATAGGTACAGCGGAAAGTTTGCGGCGAAGTTAGGTTAGGAAAGTTACGACATATTAAGTAAGTCGACTAATTACTGCCGAACCCGTGGCGACAGTCTGTGGACCGCCAATGTTTATAGCCCTGGGGGTTAGTCAGGTCAAGTTATGGCAGATATTGGGTTTATGTCGACATCACTATTGCAAAGTTCACTATGTTCAAATTATAGAAAAGTATTAGATAATGATTAATGTTGTGATGTAGGTGTGTCGCTATTTCTTTAGACGTTAAAATAGTATTGTGTTGCATTTCCGCGAATACGTCTCATTTAAATTATATTAGGTACATACGTTATACTAATATTTTTAATAGATAAACATTTGTAATTGAAATATTCCACGATAAAATAGGCGATTTTGTCCCATTTTATTTTTGTTTTGATTTAATGTAGTCAATGGGTGTGGTATTTTTTTAACTAAATATGTTATGAAAATGCCACTACTATTATTATTATTATGTGATTAATGATATTCTATGCTTTGTTAATAGCTGCGTATATTTAAAAACCTGGCTTATACATAATTTATGATTATTTAGTCAATTCTTTCTTCTATAAAATATAGTTATATAAACTTAAAATTGATAATTATCACACTCACACTTTATTTGACTATACTGCATGATACAAACCAAAGTAATAATTTAATTAGTAGCAACTTATCAATTAATTTATTTGTCAGCATTATCGTTTGCGGCAATCCCTTATCAATCAATTAGTCATAATTGAATGGATAATGTGTTTCATAAATGCGTTCATTTAGAGAAGCCAGCCACACTGACGTACAATGATGTGTGTTATGTCGACGAGTGTTATAGTGCACTAATACATACATTTTTGTTAGTTAACGCTTAGCAATCGCTAATAAATCGTTAACCTTGATTCGAATCGAACACACTTGAGTATTAGAAAAATATAAGCACTGTAATGGATAATTTGACTTTCACAAAACATAAACTGTAACATAATATAAAGATATTATACACAGTCACCACGCTTTCAACACGAGCCTGTATTCAAGCAATTTTACTATCCATTTACTTCATAAAGTTCGACTTAAAACCCAGATAGGAACGTTCAATCAATCATATCAGCGATTCACGTCGACGCCTCGACGAAGCCGAGCTCGATGTACAACAACATTATAAAGGTAAACGACGAAATATGGACTCGTCAACGAGCCGTTTTACAATTAAGCCAGTTCAATATCTGCCACAATTCAACATTCTCCTGCTTGTTGTGTCATGATTGACGTTTTGTACCCTCACACCCTGTCTGCGAACGTAAGCTGGGAATATGCTTATGAGCCAAATTGAACGCTGTATATTATTTGTTCATTATGACTTGTTGCTAAGTAAATATTGGCAATACTCGCCTTGTATACTGTGCAAAGCGATAGTGTTGTTATCATCGTGTGTTTTGCGTCATTTCATATTCGAAATTTAACTTTAATGGAAGCTACACTTTACTGATTAGGAAGAGTCCGTGTATAGTCATGTTCCATTCGTAAGCAAGCGACAGATAACGCGAGTGAGCTATAGATAGGTACGTCGCTGAGGGGATTGGAATGTTTTATGTAATGATTGTGAGGGCTGCGTGTCTCCGCTCGCGCTACGCTCAGCACACCTCACAGATAACACGACTTTCCAATAACAAACGATGAGACTGTCCTTCGATTACGTAAACCGATAGACAATTTTATAAATATTCTGCTAGAAACGAAGAACGAAAGTTAGGACGATCGATAAGAAAAACGCTTCTATATAGAAAATTTCCGCCGCTAATGTAATGAGAAGGTGGCTCCATAGAACGGGTCGCAGTAAACATCATACGGCGCAGTCGCATAAATTGTCTCCCGGCTATTAATGCTATCGGAAAAACCATTATTTACTAACGGATCGGGGTGTCAGTGCGTGTACGTGTTTACTAGCGGCGGCTCGGCGGCAGAGCGCAGCTGGTGCACCGGTACTTACGCGTCGGGCGCGAGGCTAGGCGCGGCTCGCGGGCTCGGCGCGCCGGTCACCTCGGGCACTCCATTGATGAGCGACGGCGGCAAGGATCGCGGGCTGTCGCATGTGGGAGACTCGCGCGCGAGGTCGCGCGGGCGGGCCGGCGAGCGCGGCGGGACTGGCAGCCGGCGCCCGCCGCGAGCCGCACGTGGCCGCTCAGGTATCAATCAATCGATGCGCGGCGCGGCGGCGGCGCGGGCGCTAGCGGGCGCGGCACATTCATGTCGCGCGAACAGCTGACGGCCGAGCCCCGTAAACATGAATCGGTCCCTCCCCCCACACCCGCCGCACTCCCGCCGCGCTCCGCCCGTCCTGACCTACTCTGCGCAGGGCGCTGCCGAACGCGAACGCTTACACTACAACACGTTCCACCATACAGGGTGAATACTTTCAAACTAACTCTACTTGAGGTTAACTTAGCACGCAATATCGATGCAACTAGTTGTCTAAGTTCGTATCCTTTCACTCACATCTAACCGTCAACTAGCTAGTAAAACTGTAAAGTTGAACTTTTAATTATGATTGTCATACATTAGGCATTAGGCCTTTTATATAACAAATATAGCTCGAATTACCACCAAGAATCTAAAAAGATGTCAAGGAAAACTGACTTGTGTCTTTTTTTAGACAGACAGAATTCAAAACAGTTCACTGTAATCAATCGAATGCTTGATACGCTCGCTCGGAGGGCGCCGCGGCGCTGCGTGACAGCGCGTGCGTGCAGGACGCTCGTCCTGAGGCTGCCGACACATCCCGAACTCAGTACAGTCGGGACTCTCCGACCGATGAACCGAATGAACGCGCTGTACCGCTCACTACTAAAAGTAGATAAACACATTTAATATTAGCGCGACATGACAGGCACATACAACTTACTTGCACATTTAAAGAGTCACTCAGAATTTTTTATTTTTATTCCATATTCACTAACTAAATCCAGCTATTTCTACGAGGGTTAGTTTGACTAAACATTTTGCGCAGCTCAATGATTACAAAAGAATAAGATATACTTAACAATTCTAACATTGAGGCTGACTTTGTAATTTATTAGTTAATTGTAATTTAGTAGACTTGTCATAAACTCATGAAGTTGAACATAACGGCAATCAAGTAATTGATATATAATAAATGTTAAAATACGCTATCTATATAACAATTTAAAACGTACCAAGATTAGATTAGGACATTACTTTGCCATATTTAGTTTTTAACTATACCTATATATTTCGTTTTAGTATACTCACGTTTAGTAGAAGGTTAGGCAGAGACTAAGCCTTGACATGCCTTCACTTTAACTTCAGTCATACTTAATTCACTCTCAACGCATGTGCCATACGTGTTTTGTCTCTTCAGCGTAGTCTTATCCTGGTTTTCTTCATTCATTGATCTAGTAAGTTAACGTTAACCGAGGTCTACCCGTTCTAAGTTGCCCTATTTATACTACAAATAACATAGCTAGGAGAACATAAGCTAGATAAAATGAAAACTATATTTTAAAATGGCTAACCAACAATTCATTGTAGAGGACGATGCGTAAAAACGTCCCCCCAAATCTTACATCAACCAACAAATTTGAAATGTATCTCAATCAAAACACCTTAGTAAGGTGATAATTTTTTACTACATATGGCGACATCTCTTAAAATTGCGAGATATAACGAGAAATTCATGTTTTAATATTATTATTACATGGCACAAAATAACAGTTTGTGTTTCAAAGTATTATCATTACCTATTATCTTTGTTATTTATAACATTGCATACTGTTTAGTAATAAATCAGTAAAACAAGTACCAGCATCGTCATTGAATTGAGCCTTTAATATTGTTTTTTAATTTTTATAATATGTTTGTAACGTATTGGAAATAATAAATAAAATGATTTTTTAGTTTTATTTTATTTCTGGACCCCATGGATTTTTAAGTTAAAACTGGTTGCTAGTCTTTTTATAGATTCTTAAGAACCTACTAACACATACAAAAGATCTGTTGCAGAGGGGGGGACGGGTCTCATACACATTTGGTCATCATCCTTTATATTTCACTTGAAGAGCTCAACAAAGAAATGGTTTCCATTACATTTATAATTTCAGAAATCATTTTAAATTAAAAAGGCATCCATTAATTAATTATATTCGAAAGAGCGAACACAATAAATAACAAAATGGAATGATAAATATTTCGCTGCAGTATTTCTGTTCGTGCAGTTATACCGTTCATTACTTACGTAAATGACATTCTTCAAGCTCAATCAGCCAATTTGTTCATAGTTTTACGCGGAATGAATACTTCAGGTATGGTACAAAAAGCACATTTCGTCTGATTACTGAATGTTTTAACAATAACTTTTCGGTTGATGACATAAAACACACTACGTTTATATTTTCATGTATATTATTATATAAAAATTCGTCATATATTATTTTACATGAAAATTCAAAGGTAGCATTACGTTACAAGCATCTGAACATACAAAAATGTAGGTACCTAATACTATATCTTGTATACTTATGTGTGCTTTTGGCACGCACTATAACCTAAACGTTAGATTTCAAGTTTGTTAGATTTTAATTAATGACATGTCTTAAATAATATTATTTTGGAAAAATAATCCAGGTACTTTTCTGCTGCAAGACTATTCTCGACATATTGCGTCTTGATTTTAAGAAGGTATTATAACTTCATAACTCTAGATTGATATGTGAGCCAGATCCTCACATATACATTTCAATCAAACCATAATACTGATAAAATTTAATTTAACTTAACGTTTTTGTGCTTTTTTTTTAACTAACTTCTTGTTACATGTTAAAAGCTTATACGAAAAGTTCAAAATGTTTATATATTAAACTTTTCCAAAAGTATATTCGAATATATTTTAAGACTTTTTAAGCTATAAGTTGGTTAGACTGAAGAACCGCCTAACTAAAAACTCACAATTCATTAATGACACGGATGGCGCAGTGATAAAACCACCTAGCAACTACCTCTTGATTGTTAGGCGTCATACCCTTATGCGACAAAAATTGGACAATAATTATATTTTAGCAACAGATACCTGATAAATTATGAGCTTCACATTCAATTTTGCGTATCTGATCGTATAAACAAACTCGTCACAGCCTACTTAATATTGCAATGCGTCTAAAACATTAATCATTGTTCAAACTACAGTGCTATTTAATGTGTGTGTCGAGCACCTCATTCGCTGGATTTGCGCCAGAAGCAACAGTTCTTTACGAGAATGCGATGCAATCGTAATACAATATACTCATTCTTTCAACGGGTACTTTGGCAAGGATCCCTTTTTAAATCGCCGTCTTGTTTGAGCTTATACACGGCGTCTATTTAGTTAGACGACATCGTTTCTGAACGGCTGACATTCGGAAACCAATGAACGCTATGACTGTCACATTTAAAGTCAGAATAAAATTTGTTTCTCTTAATTTTTGTATCGAGACTTTTTCATGAGTGGTTTATTTGGGTGCCATAATTTATTTACAAAAATTTGTGGGATCTACAAATAGTTGCTCCGAGTTACGGTGATCTTTATATTCATTATTTAAATGTTTGTACAATCCCCAGCAACCCAGGTATTATTCATTAGTCATAGTACGGAAGTTGCCAAGAAACAATACGCCAAGTGTGTATATTTAAAGAATTATTTAAATGCTAGCTTATGCCCATGATCCCTACGGGACAGCATGCCAGGATAAAAGTATTTATTTATTTTATTTATTTATTGTTCTTTGGGAAACAAACAGATGTTATATAACATAAAGACAGTAAGATAAAAATATAACATAATCCAGCAGAGTTTCCACACATTGCTTTTACATTCTGTGACTGATATTAAAATAGTATTAAGAGACAATAGAACAAAACAGGATAAGTAAAAATTTAGAAAACAATATAATATATGTATAATATGATATGCATTATTAACTATTGTGAAGGTTTATTGGCAAGCGATCTTTTAAATTTAGCCAGAGATATATTTAAATATTTAAAATCGTATGTTGCACATTTAAAAGAATAATCTTATAGGTATCATGTGAAAAAAGTTTCACTCGAAAATCTCACATCATGAAGGTTTTATGTCAATTCAAAGTATCTATACAACGGCAACTATATAGATACTAGCTATACCCCGTGAACAGTACTTTTTTCTGGATGAAAAGAAAACCCTATGTATTTTTCTGTACAACCTGATAACGTTTATGCGAAATATTTTAATGATCGGTTCAGTAGTTAAGACTTCGAGGCGTAACAAGCACTAAACTCACATTCGCATTTAAAATATTAGTTAAGGATATATTTTATTTGTAGACGATTTTTAATTTCTGTGATGTAATAAATGTTATTATAACATATCATATATTATGTTTACCGCATTCAAAGTCTTATTCAGCGTGTTTGCTAAATGCAAGTTCCGATCGACTCTGTTCAACATTTTCGCTTGGCGCGCAAAATGAAACCATGTGTGATATTTCATCAAAATGAATGGCGAATTGAGGAATAGCTGACGTGTCAATATCAGATCAATATCTATCTGAGTCCGTACATCATACATAGTGTCATGCCTATATCTCCAAAAGAGTAGGTAGGTGTGTGTTACACTCGCAACATGCGAGCAATTCTTTGGGTACCACGTAAAGCAGCTGAAAATTTATTGACAAAAAAATTATGTTTGCGGCCGACCGTGATGTCTCAGGTTCAATCACTGAGTAACGCAGTGGAATTGGGAAAATGTTCACTAAAATTTAAACTAACTAAAAACATAGTTGGCAATATGTGGGTATGATTGTAAATCACCTCTGCTATCTTCTTTGGGGATTACAGGCGTGATGTATGTATAAACAACTTACGATCATACGCCCGGCTCTGTGACCTCCCTGGTCAGGTAACTTGAACTTGGATAAGACTTTCGCTGTACCCTATCTCTGTTAATTTATTTTATTTTATTGTCACTGAAGCTTCGTTTAGGATATATTCTGAAGTAAAGAGTAAGGAATAGTTCAGGTAATATCACTGTCTCTTATAGCAGTATTATTGTAATCTTACTATAAGAGAAAACGAAACGGACGTATATCGACTGCACGGATGGCGTAATGGTTTAAGTGGTTGCCTCGCCACTGTCACAGCGCAGGGTATTGTGGGATTGAATCCCACACGGGACAACAATTTTCGTGGTCCAGAAATGGTTGTTCCGAGTCTGGATGTTCTTTGTGTCCGTTGTTTGGATGTTTGTAAAGTCCCCTGCGATACAAGGATTATTCCTAGTGCGGGAGTTGTCTTTTAATAAACAATACATGGTATAATAACTAGTTCTGTTATCTCATAAAGTAGGCTTAGAATAAAGTCTTTATTTGAAGATGGTGGTGTACAAACAAGTTTATGAACATGTTATAATATAAATTATTATTTCAGGCCTGTTTCTATGAGGCTTCGCCTATTACATGGTCACAACTTTAAAAAAAAGTAAATGCGCGAGCTCCACTCTATGTATTTCCCGGACGTATATTATAACGCTATAGAAAAGTGGCAAATTTTCAATTTGTTAGTATTGGCGCTCATCTGATAAAACTAGGTATAAGGATTGATAAGGAAATAAAACACGAAATTACGGAAACGGCAGTAAAATATTTTCTTTATTATTCTTTCTATATTTTTAATTATACATAGCTTAGCTAGACCTTTATTTGGTTGAGGTTCACGTAAAGCGAAGTTCGTCTGTACTGAGTAAACGTTAGCTTACTGACATTAATTAAACTTGTATATGATCCTATTACTTTTAAAATTCAAAGTGAAGCATATCATTAAACTGGTTCTATGTCATCAAATTTTACAAACCTCTTTAATATAATGAATTTTATGATTACGCAATTTTAGTGTAGTAGAGCCTCGCTGATTTCAGCATGAATGGGCCGGCTCGACCGGGGAAGGACTACCCTCTCACAGAATATCGACATAAAATAACAGTATTCCTACTGTTGTGTTTCGTTCGGTGAGTGAGAGTGCCGGAGGCCCAATCACCCTCTTTCCCCCTTCCCGCTCCTTCTCCTTCCCACTTCCTTTTATTCCTAAAGGGTCGGCAACGCGCAAGTGATGCCTCTGGTGTTGCAGGCGTCTATAGGCTACGTTGACCACTTACCATCAGGTGGGCCGTCTGCCAGTTTGCCACTTTAGTGGTATGAAAAAAAAACGCTAATATGGTATTTTATTTAAACTTTAGCGGCAGCGCCATTTCTTCTCCATGGCATACCTATACATAAGTATATTCCATGCAGAGGAAATGGCTGGCAAAATATAGTATTTAATAATGTTGTGCTTGTGATTAGATTATATATTTATTTTAGGTGAATCGACTAAGAGAATCTATATCCCTACTGTTAGTAAACTTGATGCAAAAGCACTTTATCGCAGCTGCTGTTACAATTATGTGGAAACCAACAATAAATAGTTATGCAAATGCAGAACTTCCAGCGCTATAACTCATCGCACACGTTGAGTGAATTATTTTATATCCTAACTAATATTATAACTACGAATGAACAATAGGTACTTAATATGCTTTGTTATAGGTATAAAAATACCTATTTTTACTAATAAGTTTAATTTCTACCAATAATAAGTAGTGCCTTATGTACGATGCATGCGTCATTCGATCTCTGTAGGTTTTAATATGTGTATATATTGTTACATATTAAGCAGAATTTATATAATAATTTACTCGTAGTTGACTGTAGTAATCTTGCTATAATCCTTCTTATCTAATCCTAACTAATATTCTAAATACTAATGTGAGTTTATTTGTTACACTTTTACGCCTAAGCTACTTGACCGATCATCGTGAAATTTCGCATACACGCTCATCAAGAAAAAGTACTGTTTTTGAGGGATATTAATAATATCTATGATTTCCGTATCGGACAAAGTGTTATCGGTTTATTTCTGTCAAGAAAATTACAGTACGGCGTCTGGAACTGAGGCCGGTAAACGACGATAGTAAGCAAACGTACACTATCACGTGAGTCCGAAAACCATAGTTGCCACTGCATACCTCGCCAGTATTATGTAAGACTACGGCGCACTCTTAATAAAACAGCGACTTAACTTGAAATTTGGAAGTAAGGCAATTTGAATTCTAATTGTGTGACTAAAAATTGTACTATTATAGTTGTCTAAGGTAATTGCAACTGAGTTAAAACTTGTTTAATCCAAAATATTCAGATAATTCTCCGTTTTATTAAGAGTGCGATGTACATATGTATGTATATTCGCACTGGACTTCCTTGAGCGGTAGGGCACAGCTAAATCCGACTGGGTACGCCCGCTCTACAGTGGAGTATAGCAAAATCATCCTATGTTTTCCTATGGTAAACTCCTAAAGGAAACGCTGTCCAAATTTATTGCCGGCTCTTTTATTCAGTGGATTCACATTTTATTCATGTGGATTTTAAACTTTCCGAATAAATCTATGTTATACGCTATTCTTAACGATGAATCGTAGTCTTTGTTCATAATTTCAAATGGCTTTTCATATAGATATGACGCTCTGGCCGTTTCGTATATTGCATTCAAATTGTTTCTCCGTTTTATGACCAGTTTCAATATCCAGAAAATGAAGAATTTTACCTACGGACTGTTAATATTTGACACACATATTCTATGAGAAATATGTCAACATTTAACTGTCCGTATGTTATGTAGTAGTTGTAAGGTATATAATAAGCATTCATTATTAAAATATAGACAATGTATTTTCGAACTTTGAGCGTTTCATTCGTCCCCAGTACACACAACCCTAGATGGCGGCCCTGCCTATAGTCAATATATAGGTATAGTCGGCACGAGCCCGAGCGCGTGCGCTCCGTATACGGTCAAAGTATAAGAAAAGTTTGTGTGGACTTAAACATCATCATCCTCTTGCCCTGATCCCAATTTATTTGGGGTCGACGCAGTATGTCCTTCGCTTCCATACTTCTCTGTCACCCGTCACCTGATTATTTACCCCTTTCCCTTTCATATCCATTCTCACACCGTACATCCATCTTTTCCTTGGCCTTCCTCTCACTTTTCGTCCCTCTACCCTCATATCCATCACTTGCTTACCTACATACGTATCATCTTTTCGCATAACATGTCCATACCAAGCCAAACGATTTCCTTTCACCTTCTCGTCTATGGGCATTACTTTCAGACTACCTCTTACGTTTTTATTCCTAATTCTGTCCATTCTCGTCACTCCACACATCCATCGTAACATTCTCATCTCTGCTATATGCAATCGTTTCTCATCCATCTTCTTAGTAGTCCAACACTCAGCTCCATAGAGTACGACAGGCCTTATAACCGCCTTATAAATGCGACCCTTTAATTTCAAAGGCAGTTTAGGATCGCATATTGCGGCCGAGACCTGTCGCCATTTCATCCATCCTGTGTTGATTCGTTGTGTAGACTTAAACATGAATTAAAAATACTTTTGAGCTCTGTTGCATAAAACGCGTCTAATCGTTACGATTTCTTGAACATTATTTGTGGAAAATGGATGATTTTAGCTCAAAGGAAGAAGTGGTCATTGCCCAAAACGCCGGAGTTGGTAGTAACACGGCTCACACGCAGCAGCTGCAGACAAACAGGAACACTATTCTCGTGGTTATATGTATATGTCATAATGGCAATTGTATTATTGATGTTCGTATACAAGCTGTATAACCGTTGCCATAAGAAGAAAATACAACGTTGCTTGATTGAAATTACATTGAGATGGTATACATGCATACCAGTATCATGCCGATTTGTAAGGCCGAGGTCATCGACCTACAGCTGGTAATATCTTCACGGTGCATATTCGAACGTGTTAAATACAGTAATGACGGTTCGGTGCGAAAAATCCTAGCGGTAGCAATGTGATCGGTCCTATAGCTATTCTATATCAGTGCCGTGAATAAATAATTGTGCGTTATGTAAGGATCTTTTTTTAAAGTTTTCAGGACGTATCTGTCTATTAACAATGGAATATTATAATATATAGTGTTTACATTTATTGGACATCTAGTTTTTATTTCAAAGCGTAGATATTTTATATTAGGTATCATGTGCATCTTCAAGTCTTGATTAGTTGCATTTTCTAATTTCGAATTAATACTTATGATTAGTTGCCTTGCTAAGCTGTTATAGCTAAAGAATTGAATATAATATTAAGCGAATTGCAGCCATAAAAAAAATCTTGATAAAAATAGGTCCTAGCCGTCGACACGACAAGATAGGTCTAGTAGGTCTAGTAGGGGACTAGACACACACAACCCTACACATAGCTAAAATGTTTTTGTATATTGCAATCAATTTTAAGTCATGTAAATTTACAACAAACAGGTAGCATCATTATTTAATTTAAATTTCGATATTACCTTTTGTAGTTCTTATAAACCTAGTCAAGATGAAGTAATATTTTCTACCTACGTCTATCGCTAGGTTTTTAATTCTTGCTATAATAAATAATGGTTATTAAATAGTAATGTTATCCAGCATACTTACAAAATTGTAACACATACATATAATTCAAATTTAATATTTAACATAATATTTAAAATAAGGGCCATTTCAGTCGTCATATAACTACTTTTCTCTGAGAAATGAATATGGCGGTTTGACATATTTTCAATACAAAAGCTATGAAATCGTCAATTATATTCCTTAGATAAAAGTTACCTGACGATTGAAAATCGGCCCTCAATTACATTAGTTTATAAATACAAAATAAATTGAACACAATTTATAAACACTACACATTCAATATGAAAAGAAAACAGTCCAGTATATATCGCATGCTAATCAACTGTTGAACGAGGCTCAAATGGAAAGGTGAACAATCAAAGCTTTGAACAACATAATGATCAATAGTAGGTGCACATGCATTAACGTCGCTCAGAAGCAACAGTTGGCAGTGATGTGTCGGATTTTAATGAAACACTGTTGTGCATATTTAAGCATTGCGAACATATTGTTACAGGGTGTATTAGTGTGAGTGGGACAACACAATTGCATCAGTGTTTACCGCTGTGAAGGATGGTCTGAATGAAAATGCAGTTTCATTCTACTTATGGGCATTGTGAAAAAATGTAATAGGGATTTTGTTGGCTAATTTATGGTAACATACGATGTTTTTATTAGGCTTGTTTGCTTGTTGAAGCGTTTTTGTCACACCGTACTATGCTGTACGCGGTTTGTTAACGTGCGTATTATTGTGATAAGTTTTTATAATAATGTTATTGAAAATATGATTTCATATAAATAGGACTAAGAACAGAGTTATATTTATTAAATCTTTGAAGTTTGGCGTGCGCAAAAGCTGGTTCGTAGGTAAAAAAAGACTAGGTACCGGTAGTTTTTTAATAGTTTAATAGAAGTAAACAGTAACAAGTAGATAACAGGGTTTAACAATAGCGGTTTGAAGTTTCAAAATTATATAATAATAGTGTTCTTAAACAAATAAACGACGCGATAAAATACTATAAGTAGTTAAATTTTAACACTAAAATACAATAATTTTCATATAATTATAATATATACATTCGCATAAACGTAAGACAATATTAAATACGGCACGGCATGCTAGCGGCGATAAAAATGAATACTTGCTTACTAAATGCTTATAAATAACATGCAAAGGGAACTGTTTCTTTCGTACAATCTAGGTATACGAGTATTAGTGACGTAAGCACATAAAACAACTACCGCATTTCTTAACCCTAATATCCATTTCGTACTTTATTCAAACGTGGAATTTATAAGTACAAGCACCTACGTACTTATAATTAGATTACACAATGTCAAAAATTAGCCAACGGTTAGGTAGGCAGGTACTGGCAACATGTTAAACAGACATTTAAATTATGTAATTTGTAGGTCTTGATCTTGCAAGTAGTTACAGTAGCAATGCGCATAATTCCTTCGAATAATTAGTCGAATACAGTTATGCACAACGCGTTACTAATTTTGCATATTCAAGGATGCAGCAAGTATTTTTGTAGTGTTGTCAATAACTGCACAGATGGCATAGTGATTTAAGTGGTCGCCCCGCCACTGCCCACGTACCGAGTGTTGTGGGTTCGATCCCCATCCGGGATAAAAATTGTGCAATCCACAAAGGTTGTCCCTAGTCCGGGTGTTCTTTGTGTCCGTTGTTTGAATGTTTGTACAGACGCCAGCGACCCAGAATCAAATCCAAGTGCGTCAGTAGTATTTCTTTAAAAAATATTCTCTCGCTATAAGTATAATATGCACATTGCCAGATTTTGCTGGTACTGAGAATTCCAACTAGAAAAACCCGATAACACTGCGGGAATTGTTTTTATAATTAAAAATAAATAAATAATAATATAATTTGAATGCTATTGTGCGTATCGTTAAGCCAACGTAACTGTACATATCCAGTCAAAATCAACAGTGTGTTTTACTTTATAAACCTTCAATAACATGAGCAAATTTCATTATCAATATAAAATAAGGAAGGAACAAAAGGAAAAGAAAACGGCAATTTTAGCAATGCTGATGAATCTGCATTACAGTTCTCTTATGAGAATCTTAGAATAGAATGTATTTATTTTAAGAATATCGTATATTTATAGTAGTAAATGTTTCAATGTGTACTACCGCCTAATCGGCGTAGAATTATTGATTCATGAAAATGACTTTATGGTTTATAAAAATGTACCCGGTAGGCACATTGTATTGGGTCAGATAGTCATCGGTGGAACCTAAGAGTTATATAATATCTATCCCAGAATTCTTAGGCTTCAACTCGAAATTCAAAGATTGTATGTAAGCAAACACATTAAGAGATCGATGTCCTTTTGGAAAATATCCCTAGATACGCCAGTAGGGAGACACAATCATTTCGCCGTTTTCATCTAAATATAGTACCTACATTACTAGTGCCTATAATACATATTGTTTCAAATTATTACAGAAAAATATTTAAGGAACATAAGAAGGTAAGGACTACATGCGAAGGTCGAAACTAGGTACCTACAAGTAGGTCGAAAGGCGAGTCTCCCACCACACACGCCTCAATTTAGGTACGTATTACATTTATGATCATTTCGAAGGTACATAGGCATATTCCTACAACATGCACGGCTACGGATTTAGGCGTAACGTCACAAAACCAATAGACAATGATACTATCTTTTGTCACCGATAACTACTTTGATGGCTCATGGTTATGGACAAGATTGAGAGACAACACCTAAGAGATCAAAGCGGTGAAATGGTTCGACCTTGACATCAATATTGACCAACCCTCTTCGACATGATAAGAGCGGGAAAACTGTCAACTTGAGAGAATTATAGCTTTCAGCACAAAAGATAAATAGTGGGAAGTGAAGACGTGAAAATGAGTGCATCATAACTACATGATCCTGCGACTGAATGTCGTTTCAAACTTCTCGCCCATTTCCGAGAATATTTCCACCAAAAACCTCTAAACATATCAACAATTATATTACATACTTTCTTTAGTTAAAACATCTTAAAACTAGGCTAAACTAGTATTATGTACGTCTCAACCAATATATTCTAACTCTGTACCTAAATGACCTGCGAGTGCGGCGCCCTTCGCTTTTCATGGAACTTGACAAAAAGTACGTCGTGGTATCACAAATCTGTTTATGTTTACAATAAGTTTATTGATAACTGTTTTGTATTGCGGTTAGCTGTAATTTTGTAGGTAGTTGACAGTGTGTAAAGTCGTCGCAGTATTGCTACTGGTGAGATTATATATGTAAAAGTATATGATAAGTTCGAGAGCCCTACATAACCCTACAATGTCTAAGCCTCAGCCTGTCATGTCTTCTTCTATATAGTCAAGAGCTTTGCTCTTGTCAGTGGAGAATACCCTGTTTCTAGATCTTCGGCCAAGACCTTGACCTTCTTATAAGACATGACTTTCGCCTTTTGTTTTATTTCGTCAGTGAATGCTCTACTGGCCCCTTCCTCATTTGCTTCTGTGATTATTTTTATAAATAGCATGTCGTATAAGGAGGCCGATAGACTTACCTCTTCTGTTCTTAATTATTGTAGCTAATATGTGGCATTAATAATAATAAAGTTTATTTATTTCTTCACAAAGGTAAGTAGGTATTATAACATTGAAACATTTGATCTTAAAATTTAAATACATGTAAATATATTTATTATACCTTTGTGAGAGACTTGGAGTCTGAGCTAGGGTTACCCCTGTGTAACAGATACCCAGGCTCTCTCACCCTAGACTATTTTAAAATTGCAATATATACACAATAAAATCAAGCAAATAACCAAATGTGTTATCAATAATGTACATAATGTAAGTCATTAAAACATTTATTTATTTTTTAAACACATTTATAATATATTTATAGGATATCCTAAAACGATATTATACGCTAAATATACATAAAATAATGATCACAACGAAATAAAAAATTTACACATCAAATACTATGCATTTTTTCGCAACTTCTTTGAATTTCGGCAGGCTACAATGATAAATATCAACGTCATTGGCAATTATATTAATAAGTCGTATAGTGCGCGGCAACATCATTCTTGCCATACTTACATTGTTTTTATTTGAACAGAGTCACTGATCTCACTGATCGGTAAACGATTAGCGAAGTTAAGCAACGTTGGGTGCAGTCAGTCTAAAGATGGGTGACCGCTTAGTGGTATTTCATCTGAGCGCTCCGTGCTTCGGAGGGCACGTAAAAAGTCGGTCCCGGTTGTTGTCAAATTAACAGCAGTCGTTTTTATTTATTTATTTATTTATCAGGAACAATTTACATTGTATTTGATATTTGATACAATAATACTAATTTCTAAATTAAACATGCAATGACAATAATAACAAAAAAAAAGAATAATAATTATAATCATACATAAAACCATAAAAGAACACATAAAAAGAATACCAAAAAAAAAAAAAACTACATTCTAATTTAATAATGATAAACATGTCTTCAAAATAGTCACAATAGGCATAATGTGATTATTAAATTACAATTCGTCAACTGAGTACAAGTTCCTATCCAACAGAAATGCTCGGAGCTTCGCCTTAAAAGAGCTGGTGTATAACAAAATTTTTAAATCCGCTGGCAGTCTATTAAAAATATGTGCAGCTTGGTAATGAGGGCTATGCTTAATAATGTTAAAATTAGGTGCAACTCTATTTTTAAAGTCATTTCTCCGAGTGTTTTCCCTGACTATTCTTTCTTCCCCAGACTCATATTCATGTATATATTTTTTAAAATTAACTAACAACACAAGTATGTATAAGCTGGGCAATGTTAGAATATTTAAGCGCTGAAAATGAGTACGACAGCTTTCTCTCTGAGTGATTCTGACAATTGTACGTATTGCTCTTTTTTGAAGGATGAAGGCTCGCTGAAAATTGTAACCGTAGCTTTTCCCCCAAAACTGTATACTGTATCGAAGTCTCGATTCGACAAGAGCATAATACACCATTTTTAATTTTTCCGTATTTATTTCGTCCCTCAATGTCCTCAACGCATAACATGCAGATGATATAGTGGAGTCTATGTGTGCTAGTTCCTTTTTCCAGTTCAGCAAATCATCCAACTGGATACCTAGAAATTTTACGTCTCTCACTAATTCTACCTTTTCATTGTTAAGGGTTATATACATATCGTCTTTATTGCCGGAAGTGGTTCGGAATAACATTATGTTCGTTTTTTTAATATTTATTATTAATCTATTTGCATTGAACCAAAATTGAAAAGCTGCCAACGTAGTATTGACCTTGTCTGTCAGTTCAGTAATACTTTTCGCCCCTACTACAGCGTTTGTGTCATCTGCAAATACCACGAGATTAATGTCTGGAGTGATCTTTTTAATAGAATTAATCAAATCGTTTGTGAAAATAATAAACAGGATAGGACCTAATATGGAGCCCTGCGGTACGCCAGTGGTAATATTAATCATGGATGATTTGTGAGTTTTACGTTGTCCATCATGTTCTATTGTGCTGGTTTCTACATACATTTTCCTGTTTCTTAAATACGATGTAAATAATTGAAGGGCTCTACCTCTGACGCCATAATAATTTAGTTTAGTAATAAGTAGATTGTGATCAATAGTATCAAATGCAGACGATAAATCTAGAAAAATACCTGCCACCTTTAATTTCTGATTCAATTTACTAGTAATGTCATCTAAAAGTTTATAGATGGCATCTCCAGTGCCAATGCCTTTCTGGTAACCAAACTGTCTGTCATGTAGAACTTTATTTAAACGAAGATGAATCAACAGCCGAGATTTTAAAACTTTTTCAAAAATTTTTGAAAGTGTTGGAAGTGTTGGAAGCGTTGGAAGCGTTAAGCCATCTCAGAGGCCTACGGGCGCGGGCGGCTTGAACAACTCTTGACAACAGGTTGGCCACTAACCACACGAAAAGAAGAATTGAATTCAATCCAAACTCGGTGTTTAATTGCGTGTTGTGACTGTACTGTACTTAGGATTTTGATGTTTGCGAAATACAGCTGATAGGATAAAGAGTTTCCTTACTGTTAAAACAGAACACTCTCTGTATAGGAGATCAGTGCTATATCTACGTGACTTCCCCAGCATAACTTTTAAAATGGCTCTTTGCGCACGTTCTACAGTGAGCAATTTAGTTCCCATGTCACGATGCAGTATTGGAGGAGGCTTTGAGCAATCTTAATGTCTCATAATCTGCGAATGGTCTGATTTTTTAAAAACGGGCATTAATTCTCTAACATAATTTGTAACATTATTGATGTGAGCAGACCAATTCAGGGAGCTGTCAATTATAAGACCCAAGTATTTTATGTCATAAGCACGTATTAGATTAGGGCAGATGCAGTTAATTTGTGAATCGCAAGTATGAGCTTTGATATGGAACTTAACAGGAGGCTGGGTATTGATGCGGGGGGTGATGGCAATGTATTTTGTTTTATGGACATCCAGTGTTAAGAGATTATCATGAAGCAATTTCAAAACCTCTCTAAGTGCACTCTCAGTGTGCCGCTTACAGTCTTCCCGGTCCCTTCCATGGACAATCAGTGCAGTGTCATCAGCATAGGTGATAATGTTACAGTTAGGTAGGACTTTGGTACATAAAGAGTTGATGTACACGAGGAAAAGAGTGGGACCGAGGACCCTACCTCGTTGGACACCGAAAGAGAGTGAGGCTAGAGAACTAGTGTGTTTACCTACTTTTACACACTGACTTCGATTAGAGAGATAGCAACGGAAAATATCGAGTGCCACACCACGTATACCAATTGATTCCAATCTACAAAGCAGCAGAGGAATGTAAACGGTGTCGAAAGCCTTAGATAAATCTAAGAAGACATCTATTACCTTCAATGAGTTATCAAGACTTTTAGTGATATATTCGGTAAGTTGCAGAGTTGCGTCTTCTGTAGACTAACCTTTCAAGAAACCGTATTGGTTTGAGGCAATAATATCGTGCTGCTGCAAAAATTTTGTCAGTCTACCATTCAACAGCTTTTCAAGGATCTTAGAGAATACTGTTATTACAGAAATGGGTCTATAATTTCCAACACACTCCTTGTTACCAGATTTATCGATGGGATGGACTATAGCCGTCTTTAGTATATCTGGAAAAATACCGTGTTAGACATAAGTTACATATGTATGTGCGTGATAGAGGGAACTAGACTGTCTTTATTTTTAAAACAATAGTTGGGATGTTATCGAAGCCAGCCGCTGATACGTTATTTAAATTTAATATGATACAAATCCGTTTCAAAGTGAGCCATATTAATTATTTTGCGCACATAACTTTGAAAAATTAGAGATGCGCGCTTTGGGTTCAAACTCGAGACCTCTGACCTGGCAAACCAACGGTTGGCCAATAGGCTATCGCTCGTACTCTAATTTTGTTGTAATTGTCACAGGTACTACCATTATAAAAACAGTTAAATAAATAAACCTGCCTGTATTATTGCTGTTTTTATTACTAAACCTATGTACTCCTGATACTTAAATAATTTAAGAACGCTACCAATTCGGTAACGGAATTCACACCATAACTGTCTATAATAATGTATGAGTTAAATTAATAATCATTATGTTGGGTTTGTTGAAAGGTAAATTATACTTTGTATCATAATGCTTCATGATACAAAGTATAATTTACCATGAAAGGCGTTAGGAGAGGATGGATGGGTGTGGCTGACTTTATTCTTCAATAAGTTATTGCATGAGGAGACAATACCGGAGGAATGGTGCAGAAGTTACCTGGTGCCCATTTTTAAAATAAGGGTGATTTCCAAGAATGCAATAATTATCGGGGAATAAAGTTAATCCCTCATAGTATATAAAAGCATAAGAAAAAGTAATTGAGCGGTGCCTGCGAGGCGAGAGTGAGATCTCACGTAACCAATTCGGTTTTATGCCTGGTCGAGGTACGGTGGATGCCATTTTTGCACTTCGCCAATTATGTGAAAATACAGGGAGACGCATAAAAATTTGCATATGGTATTCGTCGACCAAGAGAAGGCATATAACAGGGCGCCGCGTGAGGTCTTACGGTGGGCCCTTAAGAAGAAAGGAGTGCCTGAAAAAAACCGAAGTTGATTCGAGCCATGTACGCTGAATAGCCGCGTCTCCACCGGACGCATGCTCGGGCGAGGCAGCCTCGGGGTTGTGCGGGCGCACGGTGCCTCGGCCGAGCATGCCTCGGAGCCGAGCCATGCAGCGTCGGTAAAGCGCGCGTGCTCAAAGGCGCCTCAGTTTGCGCTGTGCGTTCGGTGGGGACGGTATTGCGTTTGGCACGCGAGCACGAAGCTTTCGTTGATATTATTATGGACACTCAAGAAACCTCGATAAACTTAATTAAATTATATGCTACACACGATGTTGTGTGATCCTAAGAATCCCAAATATTTAAATAAAAAATAAAAAATTTTTTTAGTTTATATGTTACAGTACCCTGGTACTGTTAACATGTTTTGATACTCTAAATAAGTATTGCAAGCTGGTGTAAGAATCCCCGGTTGGTAAATATCTCAGAGTAATTAGAACTCGTTCTGTTACAGTGATGGATTCTCTATAATTTGTGTCGCGCTTTTTAATTTTCTCAGACAATAATGAGCTTAGATTTTCAGTCTGATTTGTTCAACCGTGTAAAATCATGCACGGAATTATCAAAATAGATGTCGTTTAGAAATTGGTTGCTTCCGTTTTCTTTGCGACGCTCATAAAGTCTTTTGATCCACATGCGTCTTGGCTTTCTTTATTTTGTTTTTGATACCTGTTTCCTTTTAATTAAACAGTACGCCTATAGAAAGATAGCTGCTGCAACAATAACACGACTATCCATTTTAAATTGCTCGGTGGAACTGATGGCTCGGGATGGCTCGGCTTGCCTCGCGAGCCCCGCCTCGATGTTTCCGGTAAACTACGAGGCTGCCTCGCGAGCCAGCCTCGGCCGAACCGCTCGCCCGAATGTGGCTCGCGAGCCCATGCGCCCGGTGTGGACGCGGCTATTGCCGTACGCAAGTCCGGTCCGCAGCTTGTATCACAGCCAGATTCGATGTAGCGGTAGGCTTGCACCAAGGGTCGGCTCCTAGCCCATACCTCTTCCTGTTAATTATGGATGCTATAACATCGAACATCCAGGAAGAGGCACCCTGGTGCATGCTATTTGCCGATGATATCGTTTTGGTAGCAGAGAGTGGACAAGAGGTGCAGAGTAAGCTGGAGGAGTGGCAGCAGAGACTAGAGAATGTAGAACTTAGTATAAGCAGAACCAAAACGGAGTACATGTTCTGTGACTTTGGTGGTCTCTCCAGTCTTATACCGGTTACACTCGGCGGTATACCTCTACCAGTATGCTCCAACTTTCACTACCTCGGTTTACACCTGCAAGATGACGACGAAATTGATCGGGATGTTAGACAACGAATCAACACGAAATGGCGACAGGTCTCGGGCACAATATGCGATCCTAAACAGCCTTTAAAAAATAAATGGTCGCATGTATAAGGCGGTTATAAGGCCTGTCGTACTGTATAGAGCTGAGTGTTGGGCTACTAAGAAGATGGATGAGAAACGATTTTATGTAACAGAGATGAAATGTATGTTACGATGGATGTGTGGAGTGACGAGAATGGACAGAATTAAGAATTAATACGTAAAAGGTAGTCTGAAAGTAGTGCCCATAGACGAGAAGGTGAAAGGAAATCGTTTGGCTTGGTATGGACATGTTATGCGAAGAGATGATACGTATGTAGGTAAGCAAGTGATGGATTTGAGGGTAGAGGGACGAAAAGTGAGAGGAAGGCCAAGGAAAAGATGGATGTACTGTGTGAGAATGGATATGAAAGGGAAAGGGGTAAATAATCAGGTGACGGGTGACAGAGAAGTATGGAAGCGAAGGACATACTGCGCCGACCCCAAATAAATTGGAAACAGGGCAAGAGGATGATGATCATAATGCTTTATTGTAGTGGTATCTACTTGACAAGGTATATAGCCTTATGTTACAAAAAAAATTATTCATAATTGCGTATAATCCTAACTAATATTATAACATCTTTTTCACGCCTTAACTACTCGACCGATCATCATAAAATTCTACATACACGTTAACAGGGGTTCAGAAAAGGATATAGTTACCTTTGATTTATTGCAATAACTTTAAAACAATCATCTCAAAAATCCGTTGGTAATTTGACTCCGCGCATTATTACCTCTCCTGAGTAAGTAGTGTGTGTTCTCGCACAAGGATGTATACCTCTGAGGTACAGATATGTATTATGTTACATATATTACATAGGGATATCAGAATAAAAGACACAATTACAAAATAACATTTACTTAAAACATAACTTATAATAAGTGTCAGATTACGACATACATATGAATCTGTCTGTCTAGCGATTCTTCTGCGCAACGATCTTCAAAGACCGATGTGTATACACGTCGTGACAGTGCGTACCTTAAATACTGACTATAAACGTGGCAAGGAAACTTCTGTTGGAAATTAGTCATAAAACATCTATTTTATAAAGCAAGAAACTCAGTATCTTTATAAAATTAGGAAACAATGTATACTTATGGTCGAAATTAATAATCAATCTTTAAATTTATAATTGGTAAAATGTTCGTCATCAGAACAAATTTTAATCTCTAATTAGAGGATATTGGATAAGGTTTAATATTAATTTTAACATTCAATTATAGTTATTTGAAATCGCCCAACTATAATCATTGTAAGAAATAAAAATGTTCGACAAAATTTTGCCCGCATTTTATTCACAAAAATGAACTTTGGAATCGACTAAAACCATCAAGACAATTTCGATTTACTAAAACGTTTTCTTAACTAATACATTATCACATTGAATAAAATAATAGATTAATTTCTAACATCAGAATTTAATCTTACTAAAGAATAACTATAATACACATAGTTTCGTAACCACAACAATAATCCTAACTAGAATTGCTGGCAAAACAGATTCTGTGTTTAACTTAACATACAATCATAATATTTTCTTAACCAACTGTAATATGTATGTTTTGAGCCAAAAGATTTAATATTTTAATATTATTCGATATATTACACGCGGGTACATTTAGTCGAGTATGTATAATATAGAAGCGACTAACTTATTAAATCGATAGAGATGTTAGTATGCACCAACTAAACAACAACTCTTTTGACGATATCTGTCAAAACACTTGAAATAAAGACACATACATAATGATGCATAGGAATCATTTGACTTTTAAGTCGTTTATATGTATAGCGTGCAATATCGAACTGTATTTCAAATAAATCCGTTGAGAAAATATAATAGAATTCAGTACTTAACGATACGAATATATGGGTATAGGGAATGAGATTTTATTATTCGGTTTCCTTTTCATTTAAGACTAGTCATGGTGATAAGTAACAATAGAATTAATATTATTCTATTGAGCCACAGCGGCACACCAAAGGCCAGACACTAGATTTTTAAATATGTCTATTCTAAGACTTGTCAGACTAATACACATATAGCACTCTTGCCTGTATATATCGGAAGGATTATACAGTGGTGTATTACACCTAGATTTTGCCAGTTAGATTTTAGGTTACACGTAATAGATATATTTTCTTTTACTGGGTACATTTCTTATTATCGTTACAACGGTAGGAAAAGGTACATTTACTGTTTCGATACGCTATAACGTATGATACCACTGCGACCTTTAAAAAAATAAAAGGTTACCAAATAATTGAAAGTCATTCTGTATAATGTAAAATGCCTTAAACTTTTTTATAACTTAAATAAATACGGCATATACTGCACTAGTGCATTTCGATAATAAAATGTTAAGCCGTTTCATTCTATGTTATTTAAAAAATGTAGTACAAGCCGTTCGGATCAGTAATACACACACATCTGGATAATATTAATGAGTTCTTTGATGTTAATATAAACATTAAGTGTGTTAGGTTCTATTTATTATAAAGGTAAATTAAAATGTCATATTATGTTCGTTTTGTAAAATCCCTTGCGGCAAATTAATTTTAGTACAAAATTGATGGCGTGTCTCGGCGTTCGACGATTTTCGAATATTACACAATTATTCTAGATAGATATATAGGGACTTGGCTCAAACCATAGAGTGTAGCACTTAGTGCAGCTAAACCAAAATAAACCAAACCAAATGGGATGGCAAAATAATATTTTACATTTTCGGTAGTTAGCATTTATTAAATTTTAAAATATCGTTTTTACACGTTTAACACAACAGTATTATCTCATTTTTCACTCTTTAATTAAGTATGGATAATTATTTTCTTTTAAGATTTCATATCAATACTTAGGCCACTTCGTATTAGTGACACCTGGTGGCGTTGATGACCGTTTGCAAAGTCCCTATAAGACACCTCCACAATAATAGCACAGACGTTCTGTTAGCAAAATGTAAGAAAGTACCTATATAAAAACATACTTAATTTTAATCGTCGTGACAGCTGAGACGCGCATTCAATTTTGAATTATTCTTAAAGCATTAAGAAAGGCTAATTAAATAATGATAATAATTACTATATCTATTACAAAACTTAGTATCAGGAACACGCTTTTTAATAACAAATTTCCTACAATAATAAACATTAATGTTGCCATTGAGAAAATGTCACTTCTATCAAAGGATATGGTAATGGCCACAGAGTAAGTATAGACTGACAATTCCCTTTCAATATTTAACTATGAATGTTTTAACACTTTGAACATCTTTAGTTCAATGGCAAGTTTAAAAGTTCAATGGAAAGGTATAATGTAAACGTCCTTATCTGATGAAAGGCGATTATAGTGGTGTGTATATTATACCAGATATAAAAGAAACGAAGGTGTACTGACAACCTAAAGAACAAAGAGCACTACTGAAATAATAATGCCTCACTTTAAGGATACCTTACCACCGCAATGCATTTGGCTGATATCAAAGGTAGAGGTTTTTTTTCATATACTACTGTCAAACCAAGGCTTATGATTGGACAAAATACCAATTTTAAGCGAAAGATAAGTCACACCTATCTCTCTGCCCAGCCTTGGCCAAATGCCTAAAAGGGCAATCATACAAGTTAATTTGTTCACTGGCGTAAAGACACTGACGCCCAATGCTTTTATCATTATATCTAGACATGGTTAAACTAACAGGTTAATGCACATTAGCCGTGCCAGAGGTTACACATGTCCAGGCCGCTGCCTACCGTAATATTGTTTTCTTTTGTATTTAAGTTTACAGGTGGTATGTATTTCGAGAATATATAATTCGCACTTTTGATAAAACAGAGATTTAACTCGAAACTTGGAAGTTAGACAATTTCAACTCTAATAGTGTGTTCGTTAGAATTTGAATTGCCTAACCTCCAAATTTCGAATTAAGTCTCTGTTTTAATAAGAGAACGAATTTTGTTCGTTATGCTATTTTATACTATAATCTCAGCTCTTCCTAAGAATATATTTGACATACTGACAATATCGTCCGATCTATAATTACTCTGGGTTAATGAGGTACATATGTTTAATCTATCTAAACTTGAATATTGTAAAGGCAAAACTATGTAAGGCAATTATTGTGCAGTAGCTAATAATGTCATGTATTTGTGAAATAATACGTGAGTATTTTTACATCGAAATATTGGCTGGCCATTTCTAGTAAAAGAATTTTATTTTCTAATGATCTGGATGGAAATTCTAAACGTTATATTGAGAATATTTGCTATTATGTCAATAAGCTCGTATATAATTTTAAGCTTATATTTATTTGCTAAAATATTTAAGGTACTGATCTATTAGGAACAACCGCGGATCAGCTGGGCCTCTAGTGCCAACTTTTCCTACGTAAGACATTGATACCAAAGGATCCAACACAAGACTGGATAATAGATCTGAGCCTTAAGACAATTCTCACATTAAGGGCCGTGCCACATACTAATTCTTAAGAAGGATAATGCTTACTCATAATGTAGATAGTACAGCTATCACCATACGAAATGGCAAGACTACAGTCTACAAGTGACATAAACCCAATGGATACAGCCAGTCACGTAAGTCCACGATAGTCAAAACCAGTGGTGTTCAAATCCCGGCCCGCAGGCCAATACGAGTATTATAAATCCTGCCCGCGATGACGGCAATTTAAACAGCTCTGGTCGTGACACAAATACATTAGCTAGGGTACAGTTGATATCAAGTTAAATTTGGCTTCACATAGTCGCATCATCTCATTTAAGCTCATTAAAAAAGGCTTAAGAGAGACCAAGATAAAAAGAGTCTCTCTATACGATCAGTTCGATTTGAACCAGGGACTTGCTTGTATGTATGAATAGCCATGTGTATGCAGGTCTGTAGTCAACAGTTACCCTCTATGCAAGCCTACAACATTAGAGAAGAGGAAGATTTCGCTGTAGGCAAGGCAGAACTAACTGTACGAGTATATCGGCCCTAATATGAGAGAATGCTGTGAGGTGACGTTTACATTTTTTTTCTGACTGTCAGCTCAGTAAAGTATTCGTTAACGGCCTCTTTAGAAGATGCTTTCTACTATTATAACCATTCAGTCCTTTGTCATAATAATATTGTATACTATGTATCAAAGGCGAATCAAAAAAGTCGCAGCTTTTTTTAGTATGAGAGCAGATATAGCAGTAATCACTCACGTCCATAATGACTATAGTAGCTAATATTAACTGTACCCTATCTAACATTGAACATATTATAACAAAGACATTCGATGATGACGTCATCCATCGTGTACTTGCCTATGAAATTAACACTAAAGTGAGCACGAAGTTGTAGTGGCAGGTGGCTCAGTAGTCGAGCGCCCATTCGTTTTCCTGCAGGAAGGCGTCTACCACCTCCTTCATAGTGAAGTTGGGGATCAACTGGTCCGCCGTCAACTTCACGCGAGTCACCGGGTCGAAGTGACCCACGCGCTGTTGGTATAAAATAGATATTAAGTTTATAAGGCTAGTGTGAACGGAACAGTCGCTAGGGAAGACCTAGGCGAACGTTTCTCGATAAGATCGGAGACGTTCTGGACAAAGGCTAGGTTAAGAGCACGATAAACCGGCGAGCTTTGTATAAGGAATGTGAGTGAGTCACGGTCGTAGCAAAAGGCAATCAGTAGTATCTGCCTACCCCTCTGGGAAACAGGCATAGATGTATGTATGTAGAGAACAAGAAAATATAAACACCGGATATCCTAATAATACAGTTCTCAAAAAAATTTAAGTTCTAATCTGTCTATTAACTGGATGCTAAAACCTGCAGTCAGAATATTTCGAAGGCGGTAATTCTTCATATAGATAACACGTCTTTCACTTATTACTTAATCATGTTAGAGTTGGTAACTTCTAACCAGATCTAGATGATTTTAACCCTGGCAGTTGAATTTGCACCTCATATACAAGTCATCTAAAAAAATCATGTTGTATGAAATACTTAATCAGTTCCCAAAATTAACACATACGGGGTGCACTTCAGTCAACGCTTCTATCGCATGCGACGTTGCTTAGAAAGAAACAAGACTACTTCGAAAAGCAATAAAAATATTAACAGGCGCCTATATCATTCCGTATTTCTTTTTCGAAAAACTTTCAGTGAGACCTACGTACTTAAACTCACGCCTATGCCTATGTATACTGAAGGGGCAGTATTTTACACCCATATTTCACAAGCAATACAGTAACAGCTCATTGGCGTCTACTGAGCACATTTTCAGACTCTGTGTAGCTATGAAGGCTTACCCAGTAGAAAATTTATACCCAATATAAAATTGCCCAGAATTTAATTAAATATAGTTTAAATACGATACACACCTCCAAATGTTCCTCAATATCTTTCTTCTCATATGTGATGCCACTGGGTGTGATAACCGGCTCGTTAAGAATCTCAAAGCTTATCTTTCCACATAAATAGTCTGGCACATCACGTTTCTGGAAAAATAATAATATATATGAGTATAACCTAACCTACTAAAAACATTGTTCCCCCACTTCAAACTTAGAGTTTTATTTAGATATTATTCAAATCAAATCAAATCATTCATTCGTGTGATTTTTGGTGATACAATCAGGTGTTACAATTTATTAGTGAGCTCAAAAAATCTACCTGATGGGCTGACACATTTTTCGTCACTTTATAATGTTAACTTTTTTACAAGATAAAATACATAGTATGTCATTATAATACTTATTGCTATTAATTCACAGTCAAGGATACAATTTAATAATTAAATATTTAAAAAATGAATAATAAATTAAAGAAATGTATAAAAACGCTTGGAAATTTATTTGTTACAAAATGTCAAGAAAGAATTCGTCAATGGTATAATAACACTTGTTCACTAAAAGATTATATTGTTCTTTCTTAAATGTCATTCCTTTTTAAAAAGACAACTCCCTCACTAGGCATATTTCCTGTATAGCGGGGGACTTTACAAACATTCAAATAATGAACACGAAAAACCGCCAGAACAACTATTTGTGTTAACACAAATTTTTGTTCTGCGTGGGGATCGAACCCACAACACTCGGCGCTGCGGCAGTGACGAGGCGACCACTTAAATTACTACGTCATCTGTGCAGTCGTAGTTTAGACAGAATGTGACAGATAAGTTAACGACCTATCTGATGTTAAGCAGTCTTCGCCAACTTTTTTTTTATTCGACTAACGTGGCAAACAAGCCTACGTGATGGTAAGTGGTCACCGGAGCCTATGGACGCCTGCAACACCAGAGGCATCACTTGCCCGTTGCCGACCCTTTAGGAAAGAAAGTGGAAAGGAGAAGGAGCGGGAAGGGAGAAAGAGTGTGATTGGGCCTCCGGCACTCTCACTCACCGAACGAAACACAACAGTAGGAATACTGGTATTTCACGTCGATATTCTGTGAGAGGATGGTCCTTCTCCGGTCGAGCCGATTCATGCTGAAATCAGCGAGGCTCTACTTCACGAAAGTCAGGAGTAGTGACTAGTGACTGCACAAATGGCGTAGTGGTTTGAGTGGTCGCCTCGCCACTGCCACTATTCCGATTGCTGTGGGTTCGAATCTAGGGCAAATATTTGTGTGCTCCACAAAGGGTTGTTCCGAGTCTGGATGTTCTTTGTGTCCATTATTTGGATGTTTATAAAGTCCCCCGCGATACAGGAATTATTGCTGGTGCGGGAGGACTCGTTAAAAAATGTTCCCTCCCTTTAAACTTAGTCAAAGTTAGTCAGTGTGGCAAATGAGTTGACGACCTATCTGATGGCAAGCAGTTTTCACCACTCAGACTTTGGGAAAGTCAGGAGTATGTATACACAGGCAAGACGCTGGTTATGTGTTTGTCATTTCTATATTTTCTATATAAAATTCCCAAGTATTAAAATAATATCCTAATCACAAATATCCAACCACCTCAACTACCATAAATATAAGGTCTAAGAAAATAATATGTACTTAATAACTTCTTACTGAAGAAATGAATGTACTTATTTAAGTTCTTATAAATTACGTCACACTAATTTCATGATTTTTTTTACGCATCCACCATGCTTGTTACAGCTAATCACATTCGTGAGATCAAATCCCTCCCTAGTGTGACGTCACAATATATTTTAAAATTTTATATCTAGAAATTATTAAATTATAAAAGCTGTTTCTAAATTAGTTTTATTTCCGTTTAGGAATTCTCGCTTTCCCTCGCGTAAAGCGGAGTACTACTGTACTTATAGTATTAGTTATGTAGTATATATTCGATTTTGAAATGTGATGGCACAAAAACCAGGAACTCTGCCACTGCTCTTGTCACACAATGTCAAACTTCATCGACCCCTTCCCTCTCCCTTAACGTGTGACGTAATTTATGGATGGCCCCTTAGTACAAAAATAATAATAAAATATCATAATATGCATACCCTTCTTCTCTCGTCCATTTTGGAGAATAAATTATTTAATTCACTACTGTAGTTATTCTGTAAATAGAAAAACATTAAGATAAGGAATAATCCCATTTATAATTTCAAGAAAGGGTGGAAGTCTTTTCTCTAGTGATGTAATGATAGATGAAACATAAATACCACGCCATTTCTCTAGAAACTTTCAGTTTTCAAAAACTATCGAAACTTATTCTTAATGTTTTAAAACATAAAATGCGTCAGTCTGAATTCGATTAAATGATTCTTTGTTGTAAGAGAATCGATATTTAAGGACCATCTTAAACATCGTGTGCGTACTGCATATATAGCATTTTAATACATTTAGTATAGTCCTGGCAAAAGTATCCCTTAGAATGCTTCGTCACACTTTTATGATAGTACTAGCTGTCCAGTCGTAGCTGTACAGACGTTGTCCTGTCTCGAACTGCCAAACTCGTGAGATAAAATGGTCATTAAGTTTTCTGAAATCATCTAATCTTCTGCGCAATTTTACAAACTTATTTTTTTCGTTAGAACCTTCTACAAAGCATTAAAACTAAAACTTTGAAAAGAATATGAATGAAATCGGTAAAGTAGTTCTCAAGTTATGGCGTGTTCAAGGGAATGAAATGAATTTATTAATTTATAAATATACAGACATAAATTTTAAATAATTTACTTACACATTCTTCTTCAATTTTCGATGTCTTGGTATTTATTTCCTCCTCATTAATATTATCGCCTAATTTCAGTGCTTCTATTCTACGCTGCATATCGTCTGTTATCAACCTGAAAGCATAATTTAACATTAATATGTAGTGTTATAATACTTTCGGCTATGTAAAAATAGGTAGTAGAAGGAAAACACCGTGAAGAAGCATGTCTGAGTGTTCAACATAATGTTCTCGAAGACAACTACGACAGACTTTACACAAGTAAAGTCTGCCAGATTCGGACAGGGCCAGTGAACTACATATATAATGGCCTAACCCTTCTCACACTCAGAAAAGATTCGTGCCCAGCAGTGGGGCGGTTTATAGACAGATATATATATATATATATATATATATATATATATATATATATATATATATATATATATATATATATATAATTCTCAAAAAAATATGAAAAAAAAATTTATTGCTGCACTCTAAAAATTATAGCCATTTAAAAAAAAATGAGAAAATTAACACCTTGTTATGATTTTTCAAGTACTATGACTACAAAATGTTTACTTAGCTTAATTATTTTAGTGAGGATTTGTTACTGAATAATGCTAGTATAGCAGTCATCCGTTTTCGGCTTGACGTTGATTTTTGGGACACCCTGTATATATATTAATAATAATATATATATATATATATATATATATAATATATAACTAGCTGACCCGACAGACGTTGTCCTGTCTAAGACGAACTGTCAAACTCACAACGTCAAAATAGTCGTTAACTTTTCTGAAATTATCCAATTCTCTGCAAAATTTTCTTAACTTTTCTTTCCGTAAGACCCTTCTACAAATAATTAGAAATCTTAAAAAAAAAGATGATTGAAATCGATTAGGTCGTTCTTAAGTTATGGCCCGCCCAAGGGAAACAGGGACTCATATTTATATATACATATAGATAATATAATAGGTAGGTAAGGGTATATCAGGACATAGAACGTAACATTAGCTCATTTGCTTCGAACAGCCCAACGTTTTAAAAACGAACCTATTCAAATAAGTTTGTAGTTCAATCTCCTGGGAGATTCTCTTCTCTTCTTGTACATTCCATCTCTTTTTCCTAGCTATACGGATCTGCGCAGCTATGTCATCACCGAAGTTCAACTTTTGTTCGCGCGCTAAGTCGTTTGCTGAAAACAAAACAAAGAACATCACAAACCTACTTAATGAACAAGGATATACGTTTTGTTTACATTTTACACTTTTTAAATATTTCTATACTGATATTATAAAGAGGAAAGATTTGATTTTTTTGTTTGTTTATAAGGATTTAACTCAAAAACTAGTCAAACGATCTTATAATTTCTTTCACTATTAGAAAGCTATATTATCACAGAGTAACATATGCTATAATTAAATTAAAGAAAAAGTACTGTTACTATCATAACTTTAGCTAGTTTATTATAGATTAAATACTTAATGTTACACACATTTTATACAAAGTGCACTTATCAAAATCCATAACAGCCATATATGCAATGTTAGTATATGTATAAAAGTATCCTAAAGTAAAATTTCTGAAAAACCATTTAACATAATTATTAAAAAATGTTTTTTAAGGTTTAGGATTTGGTTGTGTATAGTATTAGTGCTTATGATTATAAACTGTATATAATACAAAAGTAAAGTGTGTTGGTGTCTGTTTTATTTCAAGACAAAGAAACGGCTCACAAACATTTAGATTCATAACAAATACTCGTAATTCATACACATATATATCTCATGCAAATCTCAGTGAGTCTTTATTAACCTCTGAGTCTTCTTCGAAGAGGTTAATGGAAACACTTTGTAACGATCTGTGTGTTAGTGACAGGCATAGCTCCGAAACCACTGGACCGATTTACTTGTAACTTGGTGTGCAGGCACCTTGGGGTCATACCTTGGTTAGTTAGTTTGAATATGGACCCTTTGGGTCAAAAGACCCCCGAGATATAGGGGTCACAAGGTCACATGATGTACATTTAAGACAATTAATTTGCGTTCGATAATGAAGAACTAAAATGTTGGCTTGACTTCACCTAATCACTGTAGGCAGATAATATTTTAAGAAGCTCAGCGACTGCTGCTTGTAAAAACTTACATATTCCATATTTAGTACCAGTCAGTGGTCTCGAAACTACCGATTTTTCGGTAGGGAATTTATAAAAAAAAATTTGGCCCTACTACCGTGGTATGATTTAAGACGATGACGTTGAATCCTGGTTTTTACACCCATCTCGATTATCATACATGACACATATTTTGCTAGGTATACATAGCATCAGGTTATGCAAAAATAGTAGAATGCACGGTGTAATGTAGTGGTTTAAGTGGTCGCCTCGCCGCTGCCACTGCGTCAAGCGTTGTGGTTCGGAACCCACGCGGGACAAAACTTTGTCTTATTAATGTTCGTAATTGAGGTGTTCTTTGTGTTCGTTATTTGAATGTTTGTAAAGTCCCCGCGACACAGGATTTTTCCTTAATGTGGGAGTTGCCATTTAAAGAAAAAGTTTGTCACACCTGCATATTGCTAGGCATGTTTAAGTACCAGACTGGCTTATTAACACGCTTTTATAAGCTTGGTATATATCTATGAATCTATGTAACGGAATCTTTGAACGTGATTTTCACCCCTTGCAAACCGACGGATTGATTTAAAACTTTGCACACTTATCGAGGACCGATGACAATACAATAATTAATAAAATAAATAATAAAAGTAAATATAAATAATGGTTTAAAAAAAACACGCTTCAAAAAGTAGAAAATAATTTTAATGTAGAAAAGCGTGGGGTGGGGGTTATCAAAATATCTTGGAAAGCACTCCACGCTTTTTTACATTAAAATTATCAAATTGTTTTATACTTTTAAAGCGTATTTTGGTTTTTTTAAATATTTTTTTAAACTGAAATCACCTTGCCTATCTGCCAAGAAATTCACAGTAATACAACATTTTCACTTTAACACACAACCTCACATAATTATAGAACTAGTAGTACATGTTCCATACCATTAAACACACAAAAATCATACAAGAATTGCAGTCTAGTAAGGTGATGCTGTGTGTGATGATGAAATATGTATGTTACATCTCTACCTGCTTCTGACTGTCTGTCTACATTATATGTATCTAAAACATATATATATAAATATATATATGTTTTAGATACATATATTATATATAAACATATATTATATGTATAGTATGATGTTGGGGATGCTGCTGTTTTAGTATTTTATAGTTCGAAAAAACTCTTATACAACAGCTTTGTCTGTCCGTCTGTCTGTTATACTTACAACTTTCAACTCAAGAACCGTAAGAGTTAGGGACTCGCGGTCAACGCCATTCGACTCAGCATACGATCGATATACCCCCAAAATGACTTTGATCTTTGACCTCTGACCTGATGGTCACGTGGTATCACGTGACCTTTACATATATTGTTTTTCGAAGTCTAAGATTTACGGCAACTCATTGCCGTTGCTCACTTGCTTTAAAGACAGCTCCCGCACTATGAATCTTTATTGTATCGCTGGGACTTCACAAACAGTCAAACAACATCCAGACTCGAGACAACTATTAATGAATCACACAAATTTTTGTCCTGTGTGGGATTCGAAGCCACAACGCTCGGCGGCGCAGCGGTGGCGAGGCAAACACTTAAACCACTACGCTAACCGTGCAGTGTAGAATTTTACCCAAAAGGCGGTCATGTATATTTTATGTTTTCAGTCAATAGGCCTAGCTAAGTAGTAAGCGAAGTTTTACTGAATTATTTATAGATGTACAAATAAAAACAGTTTTTCCTGACGACACCCAAAGTTTAAATTTCTCCAAAACTAATAAAATAGAGCCGTGGTTGTTTCTACGAAGTTTTACTTCTTAGCTAGGCCTGTCGATTGATAAGATTAAATATACATGACTGCCATTTGGGTCAAATTACACACTGTGTGCTAGTCAAAATGAAAATGAGGATTAAAATAATCCACAACCCACCTCTGTGTAAGTGTTTGATGGCTTCATCATAACAATCCAATTCCACTAGCGCCTGTCCCAAAAAGAAGTGGCCCTTGACCTGGTTGGTATCAATGTCTAATGCTCGACGACAGTCCTGGCATGTTGCCTCCCATCGCTTCATCTTAAGATGGCATAGTGCACGGTTTGTGAAGTATGTAGCCACTGAGGGATTTTTAATCTGAAAATAATGAAATTAAATTTAAAGCTATTAAAGATTGAATAGTATTACAATAATGATACTAGGCCCATATAAATAGTGTTCCACTGCCTCTCATATGAGCCTACTAGACAAACACTTCAAGAATATTAGATAAACTTCTAAATAGGCAGATGTCATGACTATACTCCATGCTGTCTCTATATAGTAGACTATGAAGAAGTACCTAATAATTAAATGTTAAATAATTATGACTATCACTGCTCATTGTAATGCATTAGGCACAACTACCCAAATGCCTTTGTGGTTGTACAGCAACATCAATATCAATTATATTGACATTGCTGTCCAATATATTTTTATGAGAAGATTCAGGCAAGAAACAAATAACCACTTTTTTCAATTGCCAAATGTTTACAACACATCATTTAACAGAACTCTTATTAATTTTCATTATACTATACATATATGTTGCTTTATATTATAAGAATTTTCAAACCTATTATTCAGGTTTGAAAATCCTGAAGAAATGAAATAATATTTATTTGGCCAAATATGGGTATATATTGTTAAAGTTATTGATCATTTCAGGAATATTCTACCTGGCATACATAGAAGACAACAAAAAACTAAAAGTAACCAGTAAGGTACATAGGTCTTTATTTTTAATTATATAAATTAATTATAAACTAGCATAAGAAACCTTTGTGAGAAAGAATAAATGGATTTTATTATATTATTATTATTAGTAAAGCTATTTATTAATATTTATGTTATAGTAGTTTCAATCCCATGACAGAATCTCACAGTAAATTAAATCAATTGTCTATGTGGCACTGAAGTTCAATTCAAGGTTCTCACAAAATTAGATTTAAGCAGGTATTATAGCTTTGGGCGAGACATAAATAGATACTAATCAAATAATCTAATTAGTTTTCACTAATTTACTGGTAGAAATGGATACTTGTCATGAATACAAAAATATGAACTTGAGTTCAAGTTCATATTTTACTTATTTTGTTTTTTATAATATTTAGCTTACTTACTGGGTAACTAATGCTAAGCTGAATATTCCTAATTTTGAGTCTGAATATCATTAGAACTATCCGCTACCATTATAGCATCATGTATTTTAGGGTTTAAATAAGATGTACAAAGAAAAAAATAGCATTTGATAATTGTATACGCTGAGCAGACACTGCGACACTCATGTTGCATTGGCGAAGTTACAACTACAACATATACAATCATAGAGCATCCCACCTCACCATCATAACAATACAATATAGTGATTGGTACTGTCCACTTTTACACCTATTCTGGAGAAATACTAGCATGAAGAGGCTCTTCAAATTAAATTTTTAAACAGTGTATGTGTATGATCATTTGAAAATAATTAAAAAGGGTTATTGATATCAGGTGTGGAACGACAATTGCATATAAGATAGATCAGTCATCAGTCATCAGTCATATAAACAAGATAAAAAGAAAAGAATAAGGAGCTTTTTATTTTTCATCTTTGTAGAGGATCTTCAACGTTGGAAAATAACCAATAATGCTATAGCATGCATGCTGTCTACACAACAATATCTCTTACATAATATTTAGTATTGCAGATACAATAACCTTTCATCCTTCTTGCCCAACCATACCAATGTAGTCCTGTCTTTGGATATTAAAACTACAGTATTGATTAGGAAAACAAACTTGCATACATTGATGATTCCTACATACAAATCAATGTAATGCTTTGTACATAGGGACTATTAAAATGTTAGATGGCTAAAGACATACACATATAAATTACATACTTATGAATTTCTTACATAAAAATTGGCTTTTATTTTTTGGTTATTAAGAGATAATATTCTATAAAGTCTAACCTGATAGAATTTGAAAAAAAAGGTATTACTTATTCACATTGCTAATATATATGTTTTAACCAAGTCGGTAAAGCTAGCGATGTGCCCAGTTTAGTAGATATTTGAATGTCTTGATGACACATAAGTCAAAGATATACCTATAGTCTATCCCAAAAGAATTTGAGAAAAAGGTAAACAACTTTTAGTGACTTTAACCATAAAATATGTTTCTGTAAAATAAATTTATAGATATTTATTAAAAGGACTTTCATATGGCTTATTGTATTCATAACCTACTTTTCAAAGAGAGTTTGAATTTTCTAAATGACTTTATATTTAATTAGGCATGAAACATTTTTTTACATAAAATATTAATCCTATTGGGACAGAGTATAGCTATATATGTGTCATATTAAATGTGCGCAAACACAAGCCCACTCTCTATTCCCTTACTCTCATTACCCAGTGGGATGACAATCATGATTGTAAAGAGAGTAGGTACAGAAGACATGGCTTAACATGATTTCTGAGGCATCAAGGTGCCTCAAAGCCATATTCCTAATTCTGAATTGTTGTCTTAACTGATTCTGATAATATTTGATATAAGTGTTGCTCAATCCTTGAGGAAAGTCTACCACTTTAATAAATTCCTGTTGATATCAAATACAATACAAATTTCTGTAATAGTTCACATGACATCAAAATCCCTATTTATTAGATATTATCTAAACTACCATAATTTCATAACAAACCCAAATCTATTTAAATGGTCTTTTATTTTAAAAGGATATTTTTAGAGTTGCTTATTTATTTATCCCATACATCCTTGACATGGTAATATAAATATTTATGATATTTGATATTTTCGATGACTACTTAAAAATGTGTACATTTCTACAACGTAGTAAGTCTACAACTAAAACCTTAAACCCTAACAACAAGGACTGAAATGACGAACAAAAAGTTTAATTTAGCTTTTGATATAATGTAATTTATTGGTTAGCCTGGATACTTTATTTGTAAAAAATATAACGTATACTCACTATAGCCTTTGTATAACAGTTCATAGCATCTTCGAAGCGTCGTAAACTAAACAATCTATTGCCCTGTTCCTTTAGCTCTTTATCCGTAAGGTTCGCCGTAGAATACATATGTTTACTCATTGTTCTTGATGGTATTACAATCCTTTTAAGTCAACTTTACCACCGATATCATTCTTTAGATCACTACCACTCAGAGAAAGTTTTACGCAACTGTTTTGTAAGTACACTAAAGAAAAATAAATGATTATTTTCCTTCTAGAAAAATATGTTTGTCAGCTATTGACATTTACCTACATATTTTGTTTCTGACAGTTCGGTTCAATCCATTCACAGATTACTAATTACCTACATACGTTAATATATACCTAATGTCATTCAATCAATCTATTCACGTTCTTTTAAGTATGCCAGTTTTTTACATGCAATACCTAATTTTCAGAAACTCACATTTACTAGGATTGTTGTAAGTGTGGCCGTCAGAGACACACGAGTCGAGTACACACGAAAGTATTTTATGATTTATTTATAGTTTTAAGACAATGATATATTTCTAAAATAGTTTAGTTTAAATCTAGATAAGTATAACATTCACAAATGTATTAAGTACATTGAAATTAAACCACATTATACGGCTTTTAACGCGTTGTTAATTTTAATTCATTAGTATTACATAGTTTTGAAACTATTAAACTACAACTGTTAAAGTTTACTAGTAGCTATTAAATTATTTAAACTAGTTACATTTAAATTTACACTTTTTCCGACGTTACGGTTGCTTTTCCGCAGTCATGGTCACGGAGAGACTATCAGTTTAGTCTCACAGTCAAACAAATCTAAATAGTCATAATAGGAATGACTTTTTTGTAACAAGCAAGAAATCATTAAAAAGAAACCAATCTATCTATTATCATATTTATCATTACATAATCAATAGCAGTTTATTTATTATTGAATTCGTCTCCTAGCTATACATATGAGATTTTCTGTAGAGTCAAATATCAAAACCCGGTACGTTCACTCTAAGTAAAAAGTAGGAAATGAAAGAAACATGATTTCGGCTCCACTTTTTTAAATTATGAGTGTTATATTGTACTAGTAGTAGTACAATATAGGAGATTTTGGATTATTAGAACAGAAAAAGAAATTACATAAGTAATGGGTTAAGCTAGAAAATCAGTTTAAAATAATTGAACATACCGGTATATGATGTACGCCAAAAATAAAGTAAATGTACCGGAATTTGAAAAAAATACTTTGGACTTTTGAAAAATAGCAAAAAGACTTACCTGGTTTTGCCGAATCCGAATATTAAGGGACGTACTTAGAGTAGCTACATAATAATATTTTATGAAACCAAATAAAAAAATAAAGAATAAAATTATTAGTCATAATGCTTTATTAAAATATTAAAATAAACGAAAATTAAGAATGTTTACACTGCTGTAAAATTAGACAAAACCGAACAATTCTTCCATGGCATATGCTTCCGAATTATTTAAAACGTCTTCTTCTGTCTCTTCAATCGGTGCAACGTTATTACGTAAAATATTTTTATAATATTGAAGTTGAGGTATGAGATGCCATTCAGTACCATAATGCATTTGTAGTAAATTTTTCACATCTACTAATTTCTCCGGCTTTACCGAAGGGGTGACTTCAGTAATTTTCGGATCAATATTGACCAATTTTTTTACCTCTTTTCTATAGTGAAGCACTTTCAGCAATATTGTTTCGGTATGAAATTTCGCCAGTTACCTTAATTATTCTCGATAAAATTTTGTTGCCATTGCGCTAAAATATGAATCATTAATAATATATTAATATAAATGGTTTACCGAAATTTAAGTACAATCCTGTACTTCAGAGTATAGATTTTAACACAGCTACTGTGCCAGCATTTCACTTACCTTTTAGCTTGCTCCTTTGCTCATTTTATCTTAGTTTTTGACACGGTTTTCTTTCGTGCTTACGTCGGGTCCACCGGACATATATTTGAACTATCTCCAATCATTATTTCTAATAATATTTAAAAAAAACAACAACGGCAACGTGCTTCACTCCCGATAACACATGGAAATGGCAACCATATTGGATGCCATACTTTATCCTGATTGGGAGACGCGGACGTGATTGAGTTTGATAAACACTTGTCTATGGACGTACTGGGATATGAAAGATATCGATTTTGATAGTTACATATTTTTGTTGTGTACTTAATGACTTATATTGATTTAAAAAAAAAAGAAATATCTACTTAAAATTTCAAATTTGGCGCTAATCGTAGTTCAGTTTCGAGTAGGGATGTGACTTGCCGGCTTTTGATATTTAACTACACTTCTGGTGTTACATTTTATGATATAAATATGATTATTTTTCCATGTTTAATTATCACATACGTCTGGAATTTGTTATTTTATCAACTAACCTGCCTGCTAACTAGCTCCAGCTGCTAAAACTGAGTGCCAGCTAGCCTCGGAACGATAGGTAGGTAGTCCTATAGGACACAAGGATTCAAGGTATATTTTACGGAGGAAAACAATAAGTAGTAAATTATATCTACTCAACTTGTCTAACAGTTAAGTAGCTATCGTTTTAATGAATCACTTGTAATAATCATTTTCAAAACATTCTACACTGTTTTACCATGTTCATAACATGCTCGCTACGATATGCATGTACTGAATTCATTGTGTATCGAATACTAAAATAATGAATATATTGCAAATAAGTTGACCTTGCAAATAATTTAACTTAGGAAAATAATAAATAATTTAATTTAACGTAAGTAGATTGTCTTTTTAGGGTTAAGTCAATCTCCAGTTTTAACCGCGGCTGCGTGGTGTGCGTGCAGTCGTAATCACTAAGGGCAAAGTTGCACTAGCCTGTGCTAGTGCAACTTCGCCGCAACGGCAATGCGGAAGCAGCCACGTACCTACGTTTTACCTAGTCCCTGACGTATCGTTGTCACAGAACCAGTACGGCTTCGGCCTAAAACACATACAACACTCACAGCTGACAAAAAGGCTGAAGGCTTCGTTACGGCATGCGTCTGTGTGAAATGTGAATACATCACCGACCACCACAAATATCGACCGACCATTTGTACCAAGTTGTGTTTATTGTTGTGCTTTGGCCGACAGCAACACTTGTTGCTTTGGCGTATTGGTGTGGGCTGTGACTACCCGAGGATGTTAGGTTTGAGCTCAAAATTTAAGACTTAATTGTAGGCCATCGTGCTATAGGCCACTTTTTTTGGAGAATAACCAGGATACGCCACTAGCTACCACTAACTAACCTGGTACCTAGTTAGTGGCGATAGCGAACAAGTATACGGCACTACCTGGGAGCGTAGGTATACTTGTACGCTATCGCCGTATTAAAATAAAACACTTCATCCAAATTATTAGATATAAGTATATATAAATAAAATGTTCACTTTATTCATAAACAAACAAACTATATAACTAGACTACATTAAAAGGAAACTGATATGAAGGTATTTTGACGACGGGATAAAGAGACGAGACGTCTCGGGTCCAGAGACTCCAACGTCTAACAGCTTCCTTAGGCGCGTGTACTAACGAAGCATCAGATATAGAACACTTTGGTCTTTTTTTCGACTTGCTGTAAAAATACAATGGCACTTCGGACATTTCTAAGTTATCTGGGTAATAAATACGTTGAGAATTAAAGTTTGTTATATGGGAAATATCATGAATCGGTCAATGGATACCAGCAATCTGATTATGTTCTTGAAAGTTCTTTGACAGATATCACAAACATTTGAGAACTCTTAATAGTCAGTAGGCCAGCGTGGCGACCTGTTACCCTTCTCATAGGTACTGAGAAAATGCACATACCCACTAGCGAGCACAAGCACTTACATATCAACTTAGTAATACAGTTATAATAAATAGGTAGGTATTAAAATAATAAACAAAATTCTGGTATAAGTAAACCTTGCTTTGAAATGTTTATATAAGATAAAACTTAAAATGGAAACCTGTGTAGGTACGCGATTTGAAACTCTAAATAGATTAATATTCAACTTACATCTCCGCCGGATCTTTATACAGAGGTGGTTTCAAAGGGACGATCAAGCTGAATTTCATCAAGGGACATCGGAAATGCATATTATCCAATAATAATATCCCTTTTACTACTTCAGGTTTCGACACCTGTTTATTGGTTTTATATTTCTAAAGAAAGATTTTAGTATAGTCTCATGTCTGGTAATATACCTAATGTATTTAGTATCTGCTAGTAAAACCATGTCTATATAAATAAGTTGTTAGACAGTTTACTTCAAGCTATCTTGCCTAACTAAAAACTATGCTGTAGTGATTATACAAGCTGAAGCTCAGTTAGTACAGCGTTATCTGTATTTTAATATTCTATCCAGAAAAATAACAACTTAATTTTATTGCTTCTGAATAAAATAACTAAGTTATAGAAAATAAAACAAACTACAATTCACAATGAAAATATTACGTCGTTCTGGAGAATGAGTACTGTTATCATTTATCGATATTTTTCAAATGCTTACAATTTTTTCAATAGGTATACGTCTAGGTATTTTGAGTGATAGAATAAATCCCTTACTTTCTTTTCATCAGGTTTTTGTTTCGCAGTTAGCGCTATAATATTTTCACACCATTGCCAAATATTCTCATCGACGGCGCCACGTCTCTCCAGACGTTCATAAAAATCTGTCATGTTATGTATTGGTTTTTGGACCTAGATAATATCAAAGAAATAACAATTAAATGTAGGTATTTAGTCATATCTGGTGAGCACAAATCGTAACAGATTGGGAGCCGCCACAAGGCAATCGACGTCGATGCAGATTATCTAAACGCAGGCGGCTTGCGGGATATCTTGACGCTTTTAGAAAGGTGTGGCAGTGGATTGCTAATAATAGACGGATTTGTAAAAACCTTATCCCAGCATTGAAGCATAAAGGCTTCTACACATTATACCGCACAGCCGGCGAGTTTTCACCGCGCGGTATGTCGCCAGTGTAATCAGGGCGCCGGCACTTGCCGCTGGCAGCCATAGAGTATCGTTTCAGTTATGACAGCCGGGTAGAACGCTTTATGTTCCTAGTTCTTAACGAAAGGACAATGAGGCCTACAACATCGCCATCGCAATTTCTAGGATTCCACAAAATGTCATCTACGTAATTTTTTTAAATTAGAATCAACACAGCTTCTTTATCCCAATTAAATTACATTTTAACTAACGCCGGCGTACACCGGCGGCCATGGCAGTTGCTCGTTTGTGCGGCACACCCGCTGATATATGATCTACGTGTGCACAGTGCTGCTAAATACCATTATATACTTCTAAATGTAAGTACCGATGGATTAATAAAAAATCTAGACATACATATATAGTTATATAGCTAACCATCTTTGGCTTGTGTAACTTGTCACTGAAATGTCTTAAAGAGTAAATTCCGATGGACTTCTCAATTGTTTGATGTGCCTTATTCGGTGTGATTGGCTGTCCCGTAGTAGTATAACCACTACTACTCAACGCTGGCTTAGCTAGGTCTTTTTCGCCGATGAATTGGTCCACACTTTCATCGTTCTTAATTACAATTTGCTGCAATAGACATTATAAGTAGGTATATTAGTTGGTGGTATCTATAAAAAAGTGTAAAAGCTTGAACCTTTCGGGAAAAATAAGTGAGACTTTGTATTAGGCGGACCGCATAAATGATTAATGTCGTAAGCTTATGAACTTTTGCAATGCCAGTGCAGAGATTTTTGTTCTTAAGACAATATCTACCGTAGTAATGCTACGCCAGGTTAGCTAACCGAAATCTTTAGTAGAGAGTTCACTAATTGGACTGACCTTATTCTTTCGCAGTTCTCAGCAGCTCCAGGTTTAAGTTATTTGCTCTCAAAAACCAAAAACCATTAAGAAGATAGGTACGAAAAATTAACGTTAGTTCACTCTGTTAGTGTAAGGATCATTTACTAAATAGAGAAAAATATTTTTGCTGCTAGCGAAGAAAGACAAATTACTAATTAGGTAGGTAGTTACTTTCTCTAATATCTACGATAAAGTTGAGGAAGAAAAGATGGAACATCAATATTATATACATATTAAGCATGATCATTCCACAGTTCCATTCCATTTATTGATTGGTTTGCTTACGAGATTGGAATTTTGGCATTGATTTTGTCAGGTCTCGATGACGGCCAACAAATCATGTACCGATCGTAGACTCATCCGGAACAAAAACCTAACTACCAAACGCTTCTGTCGAATTGTACGTGTTGATATCTGTGTATCACGAATATGCCGACTATCTATAGTTAATATTTACCTTTAGTCTATCAATATCAGCATTTATTTTGGCCCGAGTTATTATTTCATGATTATATTCATCGACGAGATATGCCCAATATTTATTGACTGAAGCATATGCGCTCAAGTTCCCAAGTGGCAGAAAGGATAATATTTTTTTGCCGACAGCAGAAGGCAGCAACTGCAACTGAAACAAAGTTGAAAGACAACGCCTTAAAGAAATGCACTATATGAATCAGGTATGTATACCCCTAGCTGTTTTCCTTCGCATCGTTTTACAATTTGAAAATTCGAGTTCATCCATACCTACTTTATAGTATGCATTCTTCTTCTTCCTCGGTCCCTTACTCATAAGGATTTGGTCGATCTTATACTTACTGCCTTTGAGATAACTATCAGACCTTCTTGTCGGTGCCTAAGTCTGAGCGTATTTGCCGTCTATCTAGACCAAAAATAAACAATTTCGAGCGACCAAAGAAACACAAGGCTCGCTCTTCGTAAATTGTAGGCAGATTCTTAGTGATTCCTAGTGGGTATAGTTAAGGATGAATTCATATTTATATTACTTAATGTTATCAATGCGAATACATTAGTACCCACTCATTGGAACTTGCAACCTTGTCATGTAATAACAGACTGTTTATTTACAGATTAAAGTCACAGTAATCTCATGTACTACTTACAAAATCAACTGTTTCCACGACGTCGGGCTTGGGTCGATCGACCTTCCAAATTTTCTTTTTAGTGCCATCATGAAAAGTCATCTCGAACTCTTCCAACTTCAAACTATCGCGCATAGTCTTGATGGTTGCATTCCATGTTAATAAATTTTCTCCCAACTGCAAAGGTTTCATAATGAGTTTATCCTTTATCGTTGTGTGATATTTGGCCCTTATTCATATTATAAACAAAGACAAAAAAATCACTGCTACATTTTTGATCCTATACATAATAAACTGCCGAAAATTTAATTAATGACCATTGAAAGGAAATATACTTAATTAAATTCAAAAAACTCTAGGTCATATCAATAGCATAGGAAAATATTTACTAAGGCACAAATTAATGTTTTAGGAAGAATATTCACGCAAAGAATGAACTTATACTATCAAAATTTAAAAGCTAGCTTAGTTGAGTAATGTCAAGATAAAAGAAAGAAAGTCATTAAAAGGAAGGACCAGCTAATTCTAGTATATTATTTATACATTTTGATGCATAATATGTTTGGTAAAAGTAAGGGAGTATTAGCTAATACTAGTTTATTTTCTTTAACTTTGAATCATAGATAAAATATGTTATGTATGTATCTTATGTGGGGGCCAGTCAGTGCAGACCGGCGACACTTCGACCCAGTGGGATCTTTTGTGTCGACACTCTCCGAATAACGACTGCCATAGATGTTCATGGCAGCCGGGACCGACGGCTTAACGTGCTCTCCGAGGCACGGAGCAGGCGATAATTGTCAATCAATACGCACATAATTTCGAAAAGTCATATAACTTCCAAAAGTCAGAGGTGCGCGACGTGGGTTCGAACCCGAGACCCTCTGCATTGCAGTCTGTTGGTCTCCCCACTGAGCTATCGCTGCTTATTATGCTTTAAAATATATTAACTTACAATTTTTTTCCCTTGTGAGGATGACGTCGTCGCTGCAGTTGCCGTTGTTGTGTCTTCTGGCTCTGTTGTCACCGGCTCAGGTGTAGTTGTGGTTCTGGGCGTTGGTTGTTCCTTGTTTGATTGCTTTTATTAAATACACATGTATAAAACTGACACGTACACTCTCTTAAATGTAAGGATCTATCATAAGCATCTTGTAATTTTTTAAGCGATAAGCGATAATGATCCTTATGATAGGAGGCCATACCAGTAGCCTACGATTATAGCATACGCTTGCAATACCAAGGGCACCACTCGCCGAATTAAAGATGGGATTAAGGGAAAAATTTGGGAGAGACGGCAATGTAAACTGTTACTCACCAGGCGAAAAGCAGTAACTATGTCAGGTGTCACCACTTTTACAATAGTTTTCTGTAATAAAATATTGAATACTTCCCACAGTTACGGCAACTAGAATCCATGCTTTGGTCGACCAAAGACCATTTTGGTGGTTGGCCAAGCAGCAAATCGGTTACAAAGTTGTTTTACTTATTTATGGACAACCAAAAAAGCACACACTAAAAGATTGTGATAATACATAATTAGGGATACCTTATATAGTGTTGCTTGAATTATAGGCTGCCACGGCATGCATTAACCAATTATAGACTGTCTGCGATGGTTTTAATTGGCCTCTTTATTCGTACAACTCCTATCGATTTTGCCTTTTGTCTAATAAAGTAAATAGATCTACGAGTATACCTAGATTCTAAAATTGGAACAAATCAGTGGCATAAAATATTTACTTTTTTATTAGTATTTGTAGATGCGTTTGATTTCTGATTGTTAGTGTTACTGACGACGATGCACTCATGTAGGCTTTGCAATATTTGTTCTTGACGACGTTCATACAGGGTTTGTGCTCGATCATATACTTCGCTCATGGCGGGCCCACCGGATATTGACAATAATTCTAACAAGACTTGAGCTTGCGGCTCCTGGCAAGCGAGAAATTTAACTGGATTTTTACTTGAGTACTTGTACATTGCAGGTATCTATTTATAATTGTAAAATATATCTTGGGAAAGAAGTTTTAAATAACTACACTGAGCCAAAGTATTCTTTATAGTGTTTCAACTAAAATAGGTACCAGTAAGTACTACTCGGTAAATCGTTGATTTTTAAATAGCACTAAGATTTTTTTCACAAGATCGTATTGAAAAATGTTCATTAGATGTAGAGGTTAAGGTTTATGTGTGGGATAAAATCTGAACCGTCTTTATATTTAATTAAGTCATTTTAGTGCCTCGTAGCGTGATATTAAATATTATCCTATATCCTTTGTCAATAAAATGACTACATAATGCAAAAACATTGTTTTATATCGGACTTGCTGTTCAAGAGATTAGTGCTTTTAAAAAAGCGATATCTTTTGCTGTGTATTAGTATAGGTAAGGTAAGTAAAAAAGTATGTATAGTCGACAATAAAATTGCTTTACCACCCTTAGAGAAAATGTCGTTTGCATATCACAAAACAATAATGTCTATTTTTGCTTGTACATCAGTACAGTTACAGTTGTCATCAATGCGCGATGTCAGAGACGTAGAACTATTTATCAATTAAACTAAAGTCTATCACTACATGTTATAAAACAAAGTCCTTCGCCGCATCTGTTTGTCTATCTTTTTTCACGATAAACTCCAAAACTACAAATTGATTAGGAGCTTCAAACCTAATAAGCTCGACTACCTTTTTTGGATAGTCCATTTATCGAGGATATATAACCAATAGGAAAAGCAACCGAAACGTCGGGGCAAGTGTAAACTTAAATATAAATAGTTTTAATAGTTTTAATAATTTAATTAGCTTAAAAATTAGTAAAGTTTAATAGTATCTAGTAGTAGTGTAACAGTTTCAAAATATTGTAATAAAGTGTTAAATAAATAACGCGATAAAATCCGTATATAGTAGTTTAATTTCAATGAATAACATTCGCGTAAACAGAAGACAATATTATGATTTTCATCATATCTTGTATTTCATATCGCCAGAGATTTAATCGACTGTGCTAGATTTGAATGTCTTTTCATCAGTAAATATTGTGATTGACCAATCAAAATCTAAAAAATCCCTGGCAAAACGCAACCGAGCTGCTTTATGGGCATGAGATAAATTAATTTTTAGCATATCGTCTATAGTGCAAACTTATGCTATGCAGATGGCGTCTAACAGTCTCAGTACTCACGTCGAATTCTTTGGCAAAATGAGATGTTGATTTAGAACCATTTTCTTCAAATGCACGTCTCATTTCTTCCCTTTGCGCTGTCGTTACTGTGGGCCGTCGACCATGACGCCTGTGACTTTGGAGACTGCCCTCTTCACCTTCTCGATTAATCCAGAACCGTACAGTATAGTGTGATATATTGAAATCTCTAGTAATTTGATTTATGTTGTATCCTGCTCTGTGTAAGTAATCATTTCTGCCCTTTCGACAATATTTAAATTACGTGACATTTTCAGTTTTTCTGATATGACAAGTTAGTACACACTATATAGTAACAAGTAACAAGTTGGGTTTAGATTTTTATTATTTTTGTGATTTTCACCTATAAACTCTACAGTGTAATATAGTGACATTTGTATGTTAGTAGAAATTATTATTTATTGTTTTGATAAGACAGGTTAAAATAGATTGCACTTTTAATCTAAGCATTGATTGGATTACGGTCAACCAATTACGTCAATATCACATATGAACATGAATAATGAGTCTTAAATTTAAATTTGATGGGATTTTTTGTTAAAAGTGGTAAAGCAAATATATATATATGGTCGAATACATTATACTGACCGGTCCCAGTGAAAGAAACCAGGCACGATCACTTTTCATAGCTAGTGCTAGAGTGCTCACAGGCAACGCGGTCCTGTTGTGGTCCATGGGCACCTGGTCGTAGATGCTCAAACAGCCACCTCTCCTGTGTAAAAAATGCACTACCAGTAATATAGACACCATACGAATGGACCTTGCAGGTACGGGACATTTTATAAAGCTAAGGACCTATACATTTTACTTAAAGCATAATTATTGCGGCCGAGAATAAGAGAAAGCCATATAGGTACTTTGTAACGCGCTGTCTCGTTCGGTGCACGCTATAATAGTACTGTTAGAGATAAATAATATTCTATTTAACTAGTTCTGTAGCAACAATACTACTCCAATAGGACATTCTCTACAACATAACGATACGAGATAAGAAATAAGCCTGCAATATGTTCCTGCAGTATTCCTAGCGTAACATACAGCGAATCGTCCGATTGTAAGCATTTGTGACGATTTAATATTGTAAGTATTGTTGTTGGGTGTAGAGAACAAGGAGTAATCTATAAAAACAGGAACTGCATAATAAGGATAGCGCATTAGATTAAGTCGTCAACTCCATATTGTCAACCCGTATATTGAGATTTCGATCCCAATACTAAACAAGTGACTCCTCGTCGAAAATACTACTCGTTCTGTATCTTTTGGTACTGTTTGTGTCAATTTAATGGATAATACTATTGATTGAATGTGTGTTATGACCACTGCCAAATGGTCATTCTTTTTACCTTTATATATATAATTCTACTGTACGTGTGTATGTCACTGAACTTCTCCATAACGGCTGGAGCGAATTTGACAAAAAAAGTTTTGTGTGTTCATGTGGAGTCGAGGATGGTTTAGATTTGGGTTATTTTTTTTTTCGTGTGTACAGTACAACGTCTTTCGGGACAGCTAGTTAAAAATAAAATGTAGTAAGTAATCGTTTTTAACACAAATATAATCATAATCACGCGTTATACGAGCAATCCATCAAAACTGAGAATTTCCTATCTCCTATTGAAACTTTGTCTGACCTGGAAATCAGAATGATGACAGGTTGTTAGTTCTTGCAAATAAGTTTTTTTATTATATATAATATTTACAAATAAGTGTATCGTTGCATGTGTGTGTTAGTTGTTTTACGTACTCGTTAATGGACATGACGGCATCTTTAGGTCTGCAGTTCCAGATGGATTTGAGAAGCAGTGACAGAGTCCAAGCGCTTCGCACATCTTGCAGCAAAGCAAGTAAATATCGCTTCTTGTTAACGGACGATATGTGAAAAAACCAAGACTTTGTAGTTATCAAATGCTTACTGAAGTCAGCAGCTACTTCTGTAGCGTTGTCTGAAACTGAAAGTATTTTTTATTTGGATAAAAACAAATGTATCCTAAGGCAAAACCCAAATATACGTAAAAATGATAAGAGTAACTATTTATGTAGCAAATAAAACTGGTTACTGAAGGACACGAGTTGTCTTTAATATCTTATTGAGCAGGGAAAAACCTGTTAACGCTGTTTATAATAACAATATTTTAACATAGTTGCATTACAATAATAAGCATGTAATACCAGTCGACTTTAAAAATTTGTCAACTTGTCTTGGCCGTTCAGAAGCCCTTTATCAAGTTGTCGACTGCTTGCCATCCAACAATGAACCCTAGAAAAATGATCACAGGATTTTAATTTTCGGCGATTGCCTAGACTAGGGAGGTGGTATCAATATTTAAACTATACACCTGCACCTAATAAGCAACTTTCGCTAATTTGTATTACGAGCCACAAAATCATGGTGCTGCTTTGAATAATGTGTAACCAAACAGACTCATTGAGCAAGACCAAGAATTGTAAAGAGTAAGAACTATTTTAATTCTTACTCTTTACTTTCATGATTCTTGGCAAGAAACCATTAAATAAAACAAGACCTGTAAACCAACGTTTTTGTGTCCGCAGAATAAGCGAGACGAAATCTCTGCATGACAGGAATAGTGCAGCCGGTGATGAGTCAGTCTCATTTCAGAATCTTAATCGCTTGATGCTTACTAAAGCTGTATAAAGCTTTGCTAATGCCAAATAATTCCTAATCAGAGGGAATGAATTTTATAATAATTGTCAATCGTTCAGTTGACACATCGTTCAGAGGATACATCGTGCAGATCGAACAAACAACAGATACCAATTTATGTTTGTCGACGATTGACATCGAACTCAACAAGGTAGTGCTATTTTCCAATACTACAGCTCGCTCACAACTAGAATGGCCTGCTGACTCCACGAACGAGTAAAATAAGGACTCCGCGCCATGTACATCGAAAGTGAGGCACATTAAGTATGTCGCACTGTTCGTACAAACGAACGTTTGGGCTCATATGATTAAAATAAAGAAATAAGTTTAACAAAATGTATTTCAGAAATGTATTTGGCCATTAGATTTCATCATATTTCTAAACTAGAATGTATAGCAAGGTCAGTAAACGTAAAAGGTAGGTATATAAAAAATTAACCCAACAAAGGATTTTAGTCAGTTTTTTTGCAGCATTTGTTTGAATCCTGTACTGTTTACATAGGGAAACTTACGTACTTACAACATTCTGAAATCATAACCCATATGGAGCATAAAAGTTTTGCCGTAACATCGAACGGATTTGTATAATATTTTTCTAACAGTATTTCTTATCTCGATGAGAAAGCCAAAGCCGAAGATTGAGATTAAATAATTTGAGTAAATATTTGGAGTTTTATTTTTTTCTATGAAAGGTAAAATTGTCTACTTATAGGTAACTCAGCAGAACTATTACAATTGTGTCACACTGGTCGATCATTGCCATCATTATGGCGTCATAATTGTTTTTGGTTTTGACAGACTCCATTATTTCAATTGCGTCATGATGGTGCCATTGTGGCCATCCAGTAACACTTCTATGAAACATTGTCATGATTTTGGTAATCTCGTACATCATCGTTTTTATCATGAGTACTTTTAATATTATTCCTAAAAATATTAACAGCAAACCTTTGCATATTTAATTTAAAACGTTATAAATACCTAATTTTAAATTTATTATTGTCATTTTAATTAAATAATGTAAGTTAACTATTTGTACCGTTTTTACAAAAAATTCACTAACTTGACCGACAAAATACTAATAAAATAGGGGGAAAACCGGAACACGCAGCAGGGGTAGGCCTCCCACAAGGTGGACCGACGATCTGGTAAGGGTCACGAGAAACGGTTGGATGCGGGTGGCCCAAGACCAGTCTGTGTGGAAAACCTTGGCAGAGGCCTATGTCCAGCAGTGGACGTCTTTTAGCTGAGATGATGATGATGATGAGGGAAATTTTCAGTAATCTGGCATCCCTCAAATCATGCACACAGATTATTTATCAGTACGTTGCTTCATTTGCAATATACGTGGCGCCCTTCTTATTTTACTCGTCCGTAGCTAACTCGCCAGTTATTCCCTGATCGAGAAAACGTAATGTGCTCTTAGATGTGCTGTTTAAAACCGCCAGTCAGTACCGCAGACATTATCATGGAATCATGGAATGATACCAACTATCGTATCATTATTTTCCACTACAGACTTAGATATATTATTTTCTATTAAGTAGTAATAATTATATTTGCAAAACCACCTTACCGCCTACCATATCCGATAATATCAAATCATTTATAGAGTGTATTTGTTTCGTTAGATCTGTAAACGATGTCATTAATCGTGTAAAATAATATATATTATAAAAGGCACACTGAGAAGAGGCCCGTGCCCAGCAGTGGGACAGTTTAATACAGAGCTGATATACTTGTCTTAAGAATACAATTGTTCTTAGTCGACAACGTCAATGTTGATTGCAATAAACAGTAAATTACATTGATCCTGATCTTTATTTCAGCACAAACATAAACTGTCACAACCAAATAATGTAACCATGGTAACCACCTATTATTTTTCAAGTTCACGTTGCCAGTTGCCAGTACTACACGATTTAAACCTTAACATGGTAAATGCCACAGTCATATTATAATACTAAGGGTTAAAGTATAAAATTGCCGATTTATACTGAAAAATTGAAGCACGTTTTTTTCTAAGGTGTACCCTTATTCATTTAATTAAAATATTTACCCTCATTATCTATAGGTACATTGCTACCATCTAAACAGAAGTTCATTTATGCCTTTACGATAGAATTCCGGGGTCCTAGATTCGGCAAACTATATGAAAGCATTTTGTACTGACTCCTGAGAAGAAATTTTTTATCATGCAGAAAATTGTCCAAATCACGAAAGAAATGGTAGACCGTTGGAACAAGGTCTGGCGAGTACGGAGGATGACGTATGGTTTCTAACTACAGTTACAAAGGTTTCTCGTGCAGTATGAGGTCTTGCGTTGTCATAGAGCAATAATGGTGACGATCGATTCACGAGTTGGGGCTGTTTCACTGCCAGTTTCGCCATCATTGTTCGAAGTTCGGCACAGTAAACATCTGCTGTTAATTCTTGACCAGACCTGAGAAAGCTATAGTGAATAACACTATGAAGAGACCACCAAACAGTTACCATTACCTTTTTATTGGTAAGCTTTGCTTTAGGGTACTGTTGCGGCGTTTGATCTGGGGTCAGCCATTGCATTCTTCGCTTACGGTTATCCTAAAGAATCCACTTTTCGTCACATGTCTCAATTCGATCCAATATTTCTTCATTTCTGTAGAGATTCAACAAGGCAACACAAGTTTCAACACGCATTTCTTTCTGCAGATCAGTCAAATCATGTAGCTCCCATTTTTCATATTTTTTTATATTAATGATTTGATGCAAATGAGCTAATGTTGTAAGTAGGGTAACGTTAAACCATGCCGCTAATTCCTGGGTAGTTTGACTCGGATCAGCTTCCACCATCTCCTTCAATTCACTTGTGTGGGCGGTCTTCCACGTGGTTCGTTCTTCAAGTCGAAGTTTCCATTACGAAAGCGTTTAAACCAAAAACGCACGGTGCGTTCATTAGCAGTCTCCTCTCCAAACGCAGCGTTGATATGTAGGTATTGCGAGCTGTTTCTGCCGCGATAGATCCGCGTCGGAACTCGTATTAAAAAATCACTCGGATTTTCGAAGTATCTATCTTTCAAGTCTAAGCTGATAAAAAAAAACAATTGGGAGTCGAAAATCGAAAATTGCAAGTTTTTAAAAGAAGAATCAGATGTCATGTAAAAAAAGTTTTACTCGAAAATCTTACAACATGAAGGTTTTTTTTTTACGTGTGGGAATGCATTGATGCCTACCCCTCCGCGGGGGCGGGCGGAGAGGTTATGTTGAACTCACCGGGGTAAAAGAGAAAGATGGAATAAGAATAATGTACCTCCCGGAATACCGACTAAACCTACCACGGTGTTCCTCGACAAAACCGCTATCGACGGGGCGGCGCGAATCACTTGCACAAGCGGTCGCGACCCCGCCAAAGTTTCAGCCCACCGTATGAAACGACAGGCCACTATACGAAGAAACCTACCCAAAGGCACTCATTCACTTTAAACCCCACTGTCTCCCCCCTAGAGGGGAGACGGACTCGACACAGAGGCGCGCTGGAACACGCACGCCGTCTCTCGGACCTAGTGCTGATCGGATGGCGGGCAGGCCCACGAAGCTCACCACCCCCAGGTCACACCTCAGGGTGGCTGGAGGTCGTCCCGCGCCCTCCGGCGCCCAGTTCTGCGGTGGGGGAGAGGGTTTAAGAGCTCCCTCTCCCGCTCCGCCGCCGCTGGTATTGATCAATCACGATGCACTAGCGCGTGCGGCAACGTTGTGCTTACACACACTGACGCACGTTATTTTGCTATTGTTGTTTTTCGCCGGTCGTCAGTCAAACAAATACTCAGCGTAAATATATATATATATTATGGCGCCACAATTATCTCCACAACAGCGGTAGCATATAATATATCAACACTTGTGTCATACATTAATTACATAAAATATTACTAAAAGCGACTGTTCCAAGCTATGTCCTATTAATAAGACGGGGACGAGTGTTAAACTTTGAACCTTATAGCTACTTGTAATAGCAAGGTTTAGTTATCGGCGTTCCTTTGACAGCGGCTCGGATACAAGCCACCAAGTGTACGCCACTTTAAACCTTATTCTACTGACCTTAACGCTTAAAACTGATTGTTTTTCGGCTAAGAATAGATGTTTTCGGTAAAGGATATGTATCATAAGATATTACGAAAATATAAACATACGAACTTTCGTATGTTTATATTTTCGTAATATCTTAAATACGTTCGTTTCGATTTACCTACTATTTAATTTTCTGATCTTTAGTCTAAAACTGTTCAAAGTAAACGAGATGGGTGTAAAAACCTAGGATTCTACCTCTTCGTCTTCATGTGACCTTGTGACCCCTATATTTCGGGGGACTTTTGACCCACAGGGCCCATATTCAAACTCGACCGAGGTATGACCCCAAGGTGACTGCACACCAAGTTACAAGTAAATCGTACCTACTGCTGGGGCACGATACCCACAGTTGGGCCTCATGTCCACTTTTGGGCATCTTGCCCACTGTTAGGCGTCATACCAACTGTTAGCCATTATACCCACTGTTGGGCATCATGAACACTGTTGGGCATCATGTACACTGTTGGGCATCATGCCCACTGTTGGGCATATTGTGTTGCAAAACGCAGCACAAGACAAAACCCGACAGTAAACTCACAACAAGCTCGGGAGTCTTTTGACCCACAGGGTCCATATTCAAACTCGACCGAGGGATGACCTCAAGGTGTCTGCACACCAAGTTACAGTTCAATCGGTTCAGTGGTTCCGGAGCTATGCCTGTCACTAACAGACAGACGCACAGACCCACAAAGTGTTAACCTCTTCGAAGAAGACTCAGAGGTTAATAACTAGGTAACTTGATAAATAAGTTAAGCTTGTAAATTAATAATTTTAAAATGAAAAATTAATTAAAATAAATTTATTCATTTTAAAGCAATAAAATGAATAAATTTACTTTTATAGCAAGGACAGATGCACCATTACAAAATTACAAGCTTAACTTATTTATCAAGTTACCTTGTTATTTACTTTGAACAGTTTGACACTAAAGATCAGCAAATTAAATAATAGGTAAATAAAAACGTTTGTCAAAATGACTACAGGGCTTTTTGATTTAATATAAATATATATTAATATCAGCCCTGTATTAAACTGTCCCACTGCTGGGAGCGGGTCTCTTCTCAGAGTGAGAAGGGTTAGGCTATAGTCCACCAGGCTGGCCCAGTGCAAGTTGACAGACTTCACATATCTTCGAGAACATTATGGAGAACTCTCAGACAGAAAGAGGTTTCCTCACCATGTTTTCCTTCACCGTTAAAGCGAGCGATAATTAACTATTTAATACGCACATAACTTCGAAAAGTCAGAGTTAATGTTAATGTTAATGTTTCAACATTTTTATTAATTTAATGAGTAAATGTAATACTTATTTATTTTTTACTCTTTTAGAGACCCTTTTTGTTCTTTTTATAACATTTACACCAGTAATAATAATAATTGATAATAGTTAATGAACGTATCAACGCTCAGACGCTAGCGCTAATCGAAAACCAAACTTGTAAAATATAATATTCGCGCCGAGCTAAACTTGCTCCAAAAATAATATAAGTACATAATAATATAGGATATGATGGCTATACAGGGGCCCATCTAGTGAGTTGGCGAGTCACCGTCTGCCCATTGCATTGATGCTATTAGAGTATTCATGGCAGACGCCGTTTTTCATCCATAGTTCGCAATATACCGGTCCACCAAACATCCATACCTATAGCCCATATATTAGAATCCATACGTAGCAATAGTCCTACGCCTGCTGTGGCTAGTGCCGCTGTAGGTGTTCCATCCCTCCTTTGATTAAAACTCTCGAAGGACCTCTTCACGTTGGACCCATGTCTCCGTGTAAGCCTCAAAAAGGGCCAGGTAATTTCTAATATAATATGTTAGACAATAACTGTCATAAGAGAAACATAATAATATAGGATATGATACATGGTAAAGGTGCTGATAGACTTGAGCATTCACTTGTAATGAGCATTTTAGCGAATGGTATATTACAGAAAAATAAATGGGTGGGTTTTAGCGAGCATTCTAGCGAGCGCTTTAGCGAGCATTCTAGCGAGCGCTTTAGCGAGCATTCTAGCAAGAGCTTTAGCGAGCATTCTAGCGGAAAGACAGTAAATTTGCTTCGAGCTTTTTGCCAAGCCATTCTGTTATTGTTCCCTCGCCGTCACTACCTTCGTAAAGAATATTTTTTGGACGAGCATTGATTAGAGCGGTCGCTTAGAATGATCGTGAAAATGTTCGTAGTGATGTTTGGCTCAATGCTTGGCTCTGTTCGTAGTTCAGTTCGACAATATAAAAACGGCGAAAGCTCTATGTTCTGTTACAAGTAAATGCTTAAGTCTATCAGCACCATAAAGATTAAGCGTCGCGTCCCGTTCAGCGTGAATGAGACAAAATAAATAAAAATATTACCGCACTCTCTTGCACGATTCGCAGCGTTCAACTTCTGTAGTTCAAACAAACCAAACAGTTTCAAACAGTCTAGGTTGATGTGTCACTGTGTGTACGAATAAAAGTATATAGACGCTTCAAAATAGGCTAAGGGATATTGCACATTGTAGCCCTTTGTAAATGATATCGAGTTCTCATACCACCAGGCCACGGAGAATACCACAAATCAGTGACCGATTCTATATAAAAAAAAAAAAATTACGAAATTTTCTAAAGTCTGTCAAATATTAAAAATATATTGTTCTCCTGTAGATACGGACGTGTTTGCTTAGAGACCCGCTCGTAGACCGCGTGGCAATGTCCTGTAGAATATATGTATAAAGCGGCCCCGCATGCAGCAATCAAAACAAGCCACCACGCCACGTGTATTAATTTAAATTCGACTGCACGGATTACGTACTGGTTTAAGTGGCCGCCTCGCCACTGCCACTGCACCAAGTGTTGTGGGTTCGATCTCCACACGGGACAAAAATTTGTGTGATCCACTTCCGGTTCCTAGCCTGGGTGCCCTTTGTCTCTGGAGTTTGAATGTTTTTAAAGTCCGCCGCGATACAGTAATTATGCCTAGTGCAGGAAGTCTTTAAAAAAAAAAGGAAATATATCTTTAATCTTCTTCTTTTTCTCAGTCTTATTATACTCGAGTGAGTGGAACTCTGTAAGAGTCGACTTTCTAATCTATCTGATAAGTCTAGAAAGTACTATAACAGAGTGGGTTGAATACAGATAAATGAGTAGCAAGTGGAAATCCATACTCTCTGCATAACCCGCCAAAAATATTATGTGTGCTTTTATATATTATGTATGTAATTATGGCGTTATTATGTTAACTAGCGGTCGCCTAGTGGTCAAAATTCGACCAAAATTCCTAAGCTTGCTACTTTTTCTTGTTTTCTTTATTACATATAAATAAGGTATAGGTAACTATAGTCACAAAGAATTGTACAACGTCAGACGAATAATGCCGAAATACTACGAACGCGATGCGACTGCGTGTATCAAATGCTTGGATGTTTGCGTGTAGTGTTTTTTCATTAATTTAATATACTTCTAATGCATATTTTATAAACATATTAGGATTCGCCCCTTCTTCTCCATATAAACTTCAACTGTGCCAAATTTCATACTACTCCGTTGGCGCAATTTTCGTAAAATAGGGAACAAAGTTTTTGCTTTACGTATTAATATATAGATAATCTTCCTTAATTCTTTAATAAACAATTTTCATATACATAGAATTATATTTTAAGGGATTTTGAGTCTTTTTCTGATACTACACGTCCTAGTCCTTTCTTTTTACGTGATATAAATAAAACAAATCAAAATAGAAACAAACTAACGTATGTATTTAAAAACCTCATTCACAAAGACAGTAAATTAGAACGAAATTGATATGAAGGTATTTTGAAGACAGGATAAAGAGGAGACACGTCTCGGGTCCAGAGATTGTAACGTTTAACATTTAACCTGGGCGCATTTAACAACGAAGCATTTGATAAACACCTCTTCATTTGAACTGATGGCTTGCTACAAACATAAAACACATTAACGTTATATAAGTATTTAAAATAATAATGGAAACAGGTTTTCCATAAGCTAATACTGTAACATAAAATCTCTAACTCTAAGAAACTGACTTCGAACTTATACCAATTTGAATATTCTATTCTGTATTTACGGGATCTGTATCTACGATCTAAGTTATTAATTAAATCGGAATTGTTATACATACAATTAATGGTAAATGCACGGTAATGTTATAGCTAACAGTATTCTATCTTTATATACAAACGGTCGGAACGCGAGTCATTCTACACGCCTCGAGGTCAGTAGGCACTTGGTTCGCAACCAGTCGCGAACACAGAGTACATTTGTATACATTATGTCGCGAATGCGCCACAGCGATGAACGGACGGTGTGATGGTTTTGTAAGGTTTTGTAAGCAGTAAGCGTGCGACTTGTTGATATTTGATTAAAATAAGTACAAGTAAGTACGTAATAATTATGGCAAAGTACAATTGTAAACAAAAGTATTTTTAATTAAAATTTTTAACCGAATGCGGATATTTTTTATACTATTAAATTTAACAATAAAGGTTTTTGTACGTCTCAGTCGAGGCGCAAATATTTTTCAGCCTTAAATGTATGAGGTTGTTTTTTTTATTAAATCTACTACTTAATCAATAAACATAACATGATTTTATTGAACATTTCCTATTTCATTCACAACAAATTACCTACATTATTTTAAATTAAAAATATTATTTACAATTACTAAACTAGAAAGAGACTCAAGGAGGTAGATGAAATTAAAATACTGTAGGTGGGCGTCTATCGCGTATTCGCGGACTGCGCGTCTGTAGGTAATTATTTCAAGGACAGAGCCGAGTTACAATACTGTTAGATAACATTGCCGTGGTAAATGCGTGTGTAATGAAATTTAACCACACGAAGAGATTTAGTTTCTGATCTTGAGGGAATCGGCGAAGACATTTCTAGCAAAGTTAAGATTTTGCTATCATAAATGTTTATGTCACAGGAAACTGCCAAGTTGCCAGTAATTCACTGCACTAGACATCAGAGTAATGTCATATAGTTCAACGAGTATGATTAATAATGCTACAATCATACCGTTTCTAAAATAGATTGTAACTAAAACGAGTACATATCAAGCCCATCGACATAATTCTTTAATCCTAGGAGAAGTCTAAGGTCTAAATTTAATTTTTTCTGCCATTTATTCTTTTACACGTATAATACTACTTCTTTCAATTAGGCCTTTATTATATATTACATGCTTAAAAGCATTAAAGAAAATTTATTTTTAATTAAATCATATTTTGTACTTACATCAATGCTGGATCTTTAAAGAGGGGTGGTTTAAGAGGAACCACCAAGCTATGTTTCATCAAAGGACATGGGAAGTGCAAGTTGGTGAGTGTTAATATACCTTCAGTTTCTTCAGTTTTCAATAGTGGTTTCATTGCTTTCTTTGCCTGAAGGAAGATTTTGTTATAATTTGTTAAAATGCATCATATTATAATTCATATTAATGCTAATGTTTTTACTGGTCACGGGTCTTGTAACAGACGTTAACTCAAACTAACAGTTCCTGCTTTGGTACACACAATTTCGTTTTTTTTTACTAATATACGTTGGCTAGGCAATGCCAGCGCATTTCATTTAAATTTAATAATGTAAGCCAAATTATTTTTATAATCGTACCCAAAAATAAAACATTGAGAAACAATATAGTTATTTAACAAATATATACATATGAGGCAAATGTTTTAAAAGACTTCCGTATGTCGGGACTAGGCAATACCGTTGTATAAACTCAACGTGCCCTTGCAGATCAAAATTTTGCCAACCTATCTTTGACAAATTTTATCATTATGTGTCCAATGCTGCCACCGTTTTAGTTTTGCAGCTCATAGCAAGTAACTATAAGCTTTGATGTTAAAGAATCATTGATAAGTTATTATTTAAATTACTCACGCCTTTCATCACAACTTTTCTTTTGTTTCTTGCTATTTTCTTTTGTCTCATCGTTTGGGCCACAATATTTCCACACCATTTCCATATATTCTCGTTAGCAGCGCCACGCATTTCCATACGCCCATTTAATTCTGCCATGTTTCGTATTGGTGTTTGGGCCTAATTCATACAAAGTTCTATTAATTATTATTATTATTTAAGTACAAAAATATCTACCCGAAGTACAACAAACCATTCAATATTAGTAGTATAAAAATACAGATTAATAATAATGACTAACAACTATCGGCTTATTAAGTTTATCACTGAAGTATCTCAGAGAGTAGGCGACGCCGGACTTTTCGCTGACTATCATACTCGGTAGCTTTTGTTGAACTTTCGCAGGTTGCTGTGTGCTCGTCATTCTTATGCTACTCAACGGGTGCGCTCCAAGCTCATGATGAGCAATGAATTCGTACATAGTCTCATCATGCATTATTACGATTTCCTGCAACAAGCATGACAGTATTAATGTATTTAATATTTGTTCATAGTATATTATTAAAGCTGTTGATTGTTCGAAATGACCATTCGGTGTTGATCAATATGGCTTCGTTTCAAATAAATAAAATTAACTAAACATGAAAATATGATACGTTTGTGAATTCACGAATTTCATATTACCAATGCGATAGTTTGCGTTGCAAGATTGTTTTAATGAAAATAGTACACGTAAATATTTATATGTAAGCCGAGAACATAGTAAGTTCGCCATTTCAGGCATGATATAAGACATGGTTGTTAGTTTGACACCCGACATATTTCATAAATGGAGACGCAAGCTAATAGATATATACTAATTCTCCCGTATGATACCTACACAAATATAGTCTTTTATTGAGTAACATAGTTCAGCGAATAGACGCAGTAACTTTGGGCTAAAATTTGTATTAGCGGAAGGCTAGATGACTAAAGACTAGCCTAAATTACCTACAGCTTATAAAAAGAAAACTGGGAAAGGACGATAACCAAGGAATGGATAAGTCTTAACTTCCAATAAATCAATTAACACTAACAAAATAACAACTAAGTTAAGTTACAAATCGATGCTTTTACATTTACACTAACAGCCAATAGTATTAAAAATACTTATAAATTCTTAATATTTACCTCTAATTTAGTATAATCGGCGTCGATTTTTGCTCGAGCTGCTACTTCACTGCGGTATTCGTCGACGAGGTAAGCCCAGTATTTATTTACTCGAGCGTAATCTCCCAATTGTGTTCGGGGTAAAAAAGACAAAATCCTCTTGCCCACATCAGAAGGTAGCAATTGCACCTAAAAAGTTAAGTCTATAAAGAACTTAATATTGTCTTCTATTTACGCGAATATTATTCATTGAAATTAAACTGCTATATACGGATTTTATCGCGTTGTTTATTTGACACTTTATTACAAAATTTTGAAAATTTTTACACTACTAAGTACTACTATTAAACTTTACTAATTTTTAAGCTAATTAAATTATTATTAAACTATTTAGATTTAATTTATTTTTACACTTTCCCCGACGTTTCGGTTGCTTTTCAGCAGCCATGGTCACGGGGTCCCCGTGACCATGGCTGCTGAAAAGTGTGAAAAGTGTGTGAAAAGTGTGAAAGTGTTTGAAAAGTGTCAAATAAACAACGCGATAAAATCCGTATATAGCAGTTTAATTTCTATAAAGAACTGATAAACACTCCCTTCTAGAATTCCAGCAGTCTCTAACTTATGAGAACAACATAACATTATCCAGAGATTGGTAGTACAGATTGTAGTGGTCATTGACCATTCTAATTCTATATTTTGAGCCTACTTAGTTAGACCTTGTCATATGATATATAGAGCCCAACATTTTGGCCACTCTTTCTGCTATTCCATATTCATCCTGATTTTATTATACAATCTGAATCTTGACTCGGACTATCTAAGGTTGTCGAATAAAAGTAATATACACATATGCAAAATCTCTTTGCTCCTTTAAAATAGCGTGTAGTATCTAGTTCTTTTTTTTTTTTTTTATCAAAGCCTTATTATAGTCTGATGAAATATCCTTATTCGATATAGTACTTGTTCATGTCTAATTATGAAAAACGTGTTATTCCTTAAATATGTACCTACACATATTTTATATAAACATTTATTAAACTAAAGTCGAAACTACCTGACTTCGCAGCTTCGTCGTTAAGCCCAAATTGTTGGTTTGAAAAATGTAGCTCTCTAATTTAAACGGTTTTGACCATTATCCTTTACAGCGAATAAATATCTACGATTCGTTTTCGATTATTACCTAGTTTCAAGCCTAGTGGTAGCGTAATAGTCATGTAGGTACCACACTAATTTATTGGTGTGACTTTATTATGAAATATAAATCAGTCTAAAGGTGTACTACTCACAAAATCAACGGTCTCCATGACATCAGGTTTCACTCGATTGACCTTCCAGATCTTTCTTTTAGTGCCGTCATCAAAGGTCATATCCAACTCTTCTAATTTCAAACTTTCTCGCATAGCTTTGATGGTTGCATTCCATGTCGCTAGATTTGCTTCCAACTGCAAAGAGTTGAGTCTTAAACTTTAACATTTTAACAGTATGTTATCAAAGGCTTGAGTTAAAGTCATTTAATCCATCAAACAATTTACTTCCGAACATGGTTTGAATAAAGTAAAGTGTTTCCAATTAAAATAGTTACCTTTCATTCTATCTACAGACATGCAGATATTTACAATGACATTAGGGTTAAAGAAAGTTATTATCTTAAAAGAACAAATATCATTGAACGAGATTACAATGGCAAAATATATAAATTATACAATAGTATATTGCTTACAAAAAGAAAAGGATTTAGTTAGATTATTTAAATATATATAATGGCCGTGGTTTATCGATTACATGGTTAAAATTATCGCTAAGAATATTATCATCACACCAAATTTAAGATTATTATATCGCAGTTGCAGTATACATTATTTATGTGGTAAATGGACACGTTTTAAATTAATAAAGGAGATTTTATAAGATCAAAATAAATTTTCGTCGTCATTTAAAATATGATCGTCATTACCGGACTAAAAATCTGCAACATCGATCACGTTACGATACGAAAAAAAACAACCATAATATTAGTAATTGTCAAATTACTAATATATATATATTTTTTTTAATGTCTTAATTGGCACTGGCCCGTCATTGGCACTATCAACGCCTACTAAGTCACCGACTATAAAGATCGACTATATAGTTAGAAATAACCTGACTAAGCTAGTACCGACTAGCTTAGTTAGGTTATACAGCAATTAGCTCATGTTTAAAATAAGGTTTAATAACTAACATTCTTTTGCCCTCGTGAGGATGACGTTGTTTCTACTGGTTCGGTCATCCCTGTGATTGTGGACGCTTGACTTTTTTTAATCTGCATCAAATAAATACATAGTTACTAAACACAAATTATACTTATCTTTCAATGATCAGAAGATTTATTTTCATAAAACATAATTACGTTCCTTTCCGAGGTTGTCATTATTGATTTCTGATTGAGGGATTCACTGAGGACAATGCAGTCACGTAGGTTCTGCAGCATTTGTTCGTGATACCGCTCGTAAAGGGTTTTAGCTCGATGGAGTACAGCCCACATGGCAGGTCCGCCAGCTATTGTCAGCAGTTCTGATAGCACTAGAGCCTGGGCATCCTGACAAATAGCAAATATCAACAATAAGATATAGAAATCACATTTGCCTGTAGGTACGGTCGGCCAAGAAAGTGGTGTACCAGTTTTCATTTAGTTTCCGAATCGAAAATTACAACAAGGTTCATACTAAAAAGATATCATTGAAAGATGTGCACGATAATGACGTAAACCTAATTGATAAGTATTCATACGTCATAGGTCACTTATAAATGTATGACATTTTAATACAAAGAAAATTGAAATGTTTCTAAACAAAAGTAATAAAAACTATTTAAATAGACAACCAAATTGTATATGATAAAGAAAACTGACAATTGACATTTTGTCAAATATATTTTAGTAATTTATATCTTCCTCAGAAAATCGATAATATATTTTCCGTGTCATTTCTTACTCAACTGCATATAAATATTATCTTCAACGCCTGCCAACTTGACCATTGCTGAAAGGGCATAAATAATTGCCCAATTTAATGAGGGATGCAGTATTAGTGCGATATCGAGGCATTTAAATATATCGAGACGTAGTGCCCGGTTTTGAATACGTCGTAAAGGAGAGGAAGGAAGTTTGTTAGATTGCAGAAGAAGTGGTCGCCGGCCTGCTCTCTCCAATAACGATAGAGAATTTATGAGACGGGAATATGAAATCAATGGTTTTAAACCGACAAATCATTTTGCGGAGATGTTCGATGTGAGTGCCCAAACTATAAGGAATCATCTACATTACGTGGGGTTGCACCACAGGCATTACGCCAAGAAAATATATTTGATGGATGCTCACAGACTTGCTCGTCTGAACATCGCCAGAGAGAACTTAGAGTTTGATTGGTCTAATGCAGTGTTTTGTGATGAAAAAACGTTTGAATCAAGTCAGCATGGACATCTACACCTTTGGCGATATAATTCAACACGGTATAGAGATGATCATGTAATCCTAAATAGAGAATCAGGTCCAATTTCCGTAAATATTTGGGGCTAGATGAGTGCGGATGGTGTAGGAGAATTGTGCTCTCTACCTCTTAGAGCGACGGCTGTAAATTATATCGACGTACTTCAAAATGCAATGCTACTGACAGTCCGTAATGTTTACCCGGAGAACGAAGTGCCACAATTCGATTTTGTTCAAGATAATTGTTCAATTCATAATTCGATGATCCTAGGTCTGAAGAGCCTGGTTTTATTCACACACTGACGTAAGAGTAATTCCGTGGCCCTCAAGATCACCGGACCTAAACCCGACAGAAAATCTTTGGGGCCTTACGGTCTTAAGATGGTCACATCAAAATGAAAGAACCAAACAAGCCCTTATTAGTCACTGTAATTCAATCTGGGAGGAAATGCGGGGAACCGATATTTGCTCACGGCTTGTTGGTTCAATGAGGTCTCGTCTTTTAGAGGTCATAAAAGCCAATGGCGGTTACACCCGTGTCTAATTTTTAATTATATGTATATGGTTTTTTCATATTAAGTATTTTAATAGTGATTGTGACAATTTAATAAAAGGATTCATCTATTTTTAGCTTTTCTTTCTGACAATATAATAAAAAATAATCACGAAATAAACTGATTTGTTGAACGCATATTGTAATTACAAATTTACATAATTTGTAAATTCTGACAGGTGGACTCGCCTTGTGTCAGAACTTTATAATTACAAATTTGTAGAGACAATTTTGTCATAGAAATTTACAGGTGTTTTCTACACATGTTAACGATTATTAAACAGCATTTATAATGGTAATATTTGTAATGTTATTACTTGTAAAATTCTTATATAATTGTAAGGTTTATTAAACAGCACTTGTCGTAAAACTTAACAAATATGTCACGTATTTACAAAATTGTCGTATTGTAATGTTTATTATCCAGTGCTTTGAGGAAAACAATTTAATTACATATCATCCCCGCGCCATTGATTTTACGACGTTATTGATTCCATCGAGTTTAAACTAAGAACAGCTGTTACGCAACATACAGTAATCATCGTTATCAATAATCAGATAAAGATGGCAATAGAAGTTGTCAGATCGCTCTGCAAGCAAAACTAATCTTTATCACCTATAAATCTGCAAGCGGCAATCAACCTTAGGGTGGTACACGACTTTCTTGGCTACCCGTACTATAAGCACATGACTTTCACTTTTCTTTTGCCTGCTTTATGTACTAATTCTCCTTGAGGAAGAGGTAGATTAAGGACAAGGTTCACAGATCAGGTGAAGGAAAAAGTGAAAGTCATGTCGTACTAAGAAGTTTACAGCAGGGATGGTGTGCCTAGTGATTTAAGTGGTCGCCTCCCCACTGCCGCCCCGCTAAGAGTTGTGGGTTCGATTTTACCCGGGACAAAAATTTGTGTGATCCATAAATGGTTGTCACGAGTCTGGATGTTCTTTGAGTCCGTTGTTTGGGTGTTTGTGTCCCCTGCGACACAGGAGATATTCCTAGTGAGATAGTAGTCCTTAAAAAAAGCAGAGAATAGAGAGATACGAAAGAGGCTTCACTGGCAAGAGCAGGGATTTTAAATTGATTGTGTGATTCTTAAAACTCAAACATTCAGTTATTGATTTAGGTGTTTACTTTTAGACATAATTAATAACCTATTTTTCGACTGATTCATATACCTATAAGAGATTGAAATTGGACAGAAGCGCAATAATACTTATGTCCCTCTGGGAGCCCAAACAATTGGATCGGAGGTCATTAATTTTATACTTTCGTAACGTTTATAACGCGGTCTGATGTTAGTATCATACCTTATGATACAGGAGTGATTCATAGCAGGTAATGAATTTAAAATCCCTTACTATATTTCTTAAAGATAACTCTCGTATAAGGAATAATTAAAAACAACACTCAAAGAACGGACACAAGGAACACCCAGACTTGAAACAACTATTTGTGGATCACACAAGTTGTCCGTGTTCGAATATTTCGTTTCCCGTGTGGGGATTGAACCCACGACACGGCGCAGTATCGGCGAGACAAGCCCTTAAACCACTATGCCATACGCGCTCTCGCATTGTATCAGGTTTGCATGCTGCTCACCATATTGGGTCTAAACAAACAATTAATAATAATAATAATAATAATATTCTACCACATACACACAACACCATCTAGCCCAAACTAAGCAGAGCTTGTACTATGGGTACTAGACAATGGATAAACATACATATATACTTTTTTTTTGTAAATACATACATATTATACATAGAAACACCCAGACCGAGACAAACATCCATGTTCACGCACACAAATGTTTGAATTGCTTTTCAATTGGCTTCTAATGTTTAGTATGTTCATTCACGCTTTCATAAAATACATATTATGTTAAATTTTTAATACATCTTTATCATAGCTGCGTTTAATTATTTATTACGTTTATTGTAATGCACACAATAGTATACATTACTGATATTTGTAATTATGTATGACATTGAATATACTGACCGGTTCCAACGAAAGATACCACATGCGATCACTTTTCATTGTCAGCGCTAAAGTTGTCATTGGTAACGCAGTCCTGTTGTGATCCATGGGCACTTGGTCGTAGCAGCTCAACCAGCCGCCTTTCCTGTATAAAAACAATTTATAACACTCACAAAGTAATAAACAAAATAATATCTACAGATATCCTAACTTCCCAACAAATATTATAAATTCGAATGTGAGTTTGTTTGTTTGTTTGCTTTCACGCCTTAACTTCTCGACCGATCATCATGAAATTTCACTTACACTTTGTCAAGGGATCAGATAAGAACATAGGGTACCATTTATATAAAAAAATACTATTACTAATCTAACCTAACCTTAGCTAGCGAAGCCGCGGGCAAAATCTAGTTATACAATCATTCTTCATTTTGAAAGCGAAGTACAGCTTTGAAAGATCATACCAAGACCATCAATGTTAAGCGGCGATAGGATCGTCGATAGAGCATGCTTGCCTATGAGATACCTACTCACTCGCAAGATTTAGTGCAAGCAATAACAAACTGCATGAATCATGCAGACTATACTAAGACAGTGTAAACATAAAAGCGTAAATGTATTCAGGCGTAAAGTAAGTGTGTGTCGCTTACGTACTCGCTAACGGACATGACGGCGTCCTTAGGTCTGCAGTTCCACATGGACTTGAGAAGTAAAGACAGCGTCCAGGCACTACGCGTATCCTGCAGTAAAACGAGCAAATACCGCTTTTTGTTTATGTAGGATATGCGCGCGAACCAGAACTTCGTAGCTAGCAAGTGCTTGCTAAAATTAACTGCCTCTTCTGCGTTATCTGGATCTGAAAATGAATATACATATTTATAAATTGTGTGTGGGTATAGTGACAAGAATAGAAAAGGGTATGTTAAGCTGGTTTGGGCATGTAGAAAGAATGGACGAGGAGAGACTGACTAAGAAAGTTTATAAGGCTAGTGTGAATGGAACAGTCGCAAGAGGAAGACCTAGGTGAACGTTTCTTGATCAGATCGGAGGCGTTCTGGACAAAGGCCAGGTTAAGAGCACCTTGAACCGACGGGCGTGTATGAGGAATGTGATGAAAGTGAATGAAGCCAGAGAAGTGTGTCAGGATCGAAGCAAATGGAAATCCGTTGTCTCTGCCTACCCCTCTGGGAAACAGGCGTGAATCTATGTATGTATATACATATATATATGAGTGGGTGAATTGGTTGTGGTGAGCGATATTTTAATTATATAAAACAACCTATACTCAATCGATTTAGCCTGACTTGTTTCATAATTAAAAACTCTCGCAACGGCAGTCCTTAATCATGCAACTACTAAATGAAGCAAGACATTTGTCTTCTAACGTACGTCTTAATTCTACAATCCTCGTTGGAAGTGGAAATCCGTAGTTGCTGCCTTCCTCTCCCAGAAACGATGAAGCACGGAATAAGGATGAATGAAGAAATAGAGATATATTATGATTGTTGCTACTGGTTATTCGTAGGTTTCACTTACTTATAGTTGTATACGTTATCCAATAAGTGTACCTATGTACATTTAATTACTATCACTACCTATTATAAAACAAAAGTCCCTCGTCGCATCTGCCTGTCTGTTGGCGATAAACTCAAAAACTACTGAACGGATTTTCATGTGGTTTTCACCAATAAACAGAGTGATTTATATATATTCGTATAATTTGTTAAAGTTTTTACTAGGTACCCGTGCAAAGCTGGTGTAGATCGCTAGTCATAGATATAGTAGACTGAAGTAAAACAATGTCGGTCTCGATGGCGTAGTGGTTAGTGTAACCGACTGCCACGCCTGAGGTCGCGGGTTTGATTCCCGCACAAGTCATACATTGGTGTGCATGAATATGGATGTTTGTCTTGGTCTGGGTGTTTATATGTATAATATGTAAGTATTTCCAAAAAAAAAAGGGATATATTATGTATGTTTATCCATTGTCTAGTACCCATAGTACAAGCTCTGCTTAGTTTAAGCTAGATGGTGTTATGTGTATGTGGTAGAATATATTATTATTATTAATGTGGAGTTACCATCAGTCGTTCAATTAGACAGTCATTTGTGGATATAGAGTTATTACTTTTCAGGTACTTACTTAAAAAAATACTAGAATTACTTAAAAACAACTACAAATACTAAAAAAAAACATATGATTTCACCCTTAAAAAGTTGATTAGACACAAAGAGCAATGGACAGTTGTCTCTCGTTGTTTGCTAGCTAGCAAACGTCGAAGACTAAGTCAAGATAGCAAGATTCATGTAGACTTGGACAGGACACTTGACTAGAAAGGATGATGAATGGCGTATTACAACAGTCACAGATAGGACACCAAGAGCACTGACAAGCTGAACATCAAGACATCAGTGGTCGGACGATATCCAACTGATCCGATATAGGATTTGTGGATGCGCAAAAATATGAGAATTTACGTAATAAAAAAGAGGTCTACACCCAGAAGTAGATTCAAATGTTTTAATGGAGAGACCGGCTGAGCGTGAAAATCCAAATAAAAACCTTAAGGGCTTAGCATTGCTTAGTGTAGTTAACTGCTACATAAAAATGCTTCTATTTAAAAGACTACTACCTACATAAAAATCATTCTATTAATTAAGCTGAAGAGTTTGTTTGTTTGTTTGGTTGAACGCGCTAGTCTCAGGAACTACTAGTTCGAATTGAACAATTATTTTAGTGTTAGATAGCCTTTTTATCGAGGAAGGTTATATAGGCTATATAACATCACGCTACGAACCACGGGGGCGGCGCAGTAATCATAAACACGGGTGAATACGCGGGCACAGCTAGTAATGTATAAAGTCCCCCACTTTGTACATTTTTCATCAATTAAGGAATATAAAGTATACCTACTCCGATACCTAAAAACTATTTGGCGATTAAAAACATAATTGTTTCGTGTGGATTCGTATATCCACAGCACTCGGCGCGGTGGCAAAAACGTTATTTGCTCTTTCATACCTATTTTTATTCTATCATACCCAGGTATGCCAGCAGTATACAGTGTCTTATCTATGATGCCAGCATTAAAACATGCCTAGCAAATGCATATTGCGACGTCAACTTTTTGTTACACATTATAGACTTTTTCTTTCTTTATATGCCTGTTTCGTAAAAGGAACGTTAAAGAACAGCTTACCGCATACCATATCCGACAATATCAAATCATTTATTATATGTACTTGTTTTGTTAGATCCGCAAACGATATCATTATCAAAATAAATATATATAAAATAATTTATTTCTAAACACAGTTTTCAAAAACCTTTACTACAATCTTTGACACTGTCAACCAGTGTCAAGCTTATTACTTTTTAATATTGCCGGTAAAGCACGCCACCAATCTCAATTAACGAACGGTAGAACAAGTAGGGTCAAGTAAAATAGCTCTCATCCGAAGTAATTGTGTTGTTGATTACATACAATTTACGCGACGGCTGCTACAACAGGGTCAAGATTACTAGCACTACGCAGACCGTATACCTATGTACGATGTTCCAGTTACGAATCGTACAAATCAACGTTGCTCTGTCAGTCAGACAGAAGCTGCCATGACGCGAGTGGACACGCGGCTTTTACAAACCGTAACAATCAAATCGCGCTCAAAAAGTGCTACTTTCTGTAGATTCTGTTCAGTAATAGCTTTTGCTGCATTAGCCGCCGCTGCGTATTTTATATTCAAAAGACCTATTGAATCTTTAGGTGATCCGTCTGATCAGTACACCATCAAAAATATCCCTAAAATATACACCAGATTAGAAGGCGTAGATCCTGAGGAAAGGGACGTGTTTCAAGGTTTTCGTACGTCGTTTCTTCCACTTGAAGAAATAGTGCTAGCTCGTTCGCATTCGGATAATAAAAGAGAAGTATATGAAGGGAATGTGACCAGTGATATATTGATATGGGACAGTAATAGACGTCAAGGAACTCCTACACGGGTGAAGCGTATGAGCCGTTTCACCCTTACTTCACAAGACTACGAGTAAGTAACTACATCAGAAATCTTCTATTTGAGAAGTTTCCTTTAATTAAACAAAGGCTATTGTGAGGATAAGTACCATTCATTGTGTTATTAAGGATGATTATTTATTACATGTTATGACACATAATCTTTCTTTTAAATTATTTCGTTCATGATCCCAGATTCCTTAATCTGTATTACTTCATTATTGCTTACTACCGAACATCATAAAATGTATTTGTAACGTTAAATTTATCTCTATTTTGTTGACATTGTGATATCAAGCGCCACAGTTATTATTATGATAAGCCTTCTATTAAAAAGAATATGATTCACGTCACTGTATTGCCGTAATTTTTCTAAAAGACGGCGGTTTATAATTACCTACTTCTAATCGACTCAATAGAATACAAATTAAAATAAATTAAGTGAATTTTGGACTTACGCTAACAATACATATTGTATTTAACAATAAGTATAATAATTTGATAAGCACAAAAGTAAATTTTAATTCATAGTAAACCGCTTCCTACTTTGGCTGTAGTATAATTTGAGATTAACATTCATTGTTAGAAATCCTAACTCTGAAAGTAAGCATAGTAAGGTGTATGTGACTGTTGTGACGTGACATTCTAACGTGTAAAAATCTTTATAGTAGACGTATTAACGGATGCATTGTTCCTAGTTACCATTTGTATCTTTAAGACGTCTGTGACCTTCAAGTTAAAGTTAAATTTTAAGGTGATTTTTTTATAATAAGAATTACGATTCATATTCTACTTCTGTCTTTTATCAATAATTAACCTTTGTTATGTTACAATGAATTTCATAACGTCTTTTGCTTAGCCAAGAGAAACCGCGTTTTAAGCAGAAACACGACAAAGAAGATATCGAGGAAAGCGATAATGAAAGTGAGAGCAAAGCGGAAGATGAATCAGATTACATTCAGTATGAAGATGATGAAAGTATTGAAAGGTTAGTAGATTAATAAAACACTCAATGACCTCAGTATAAATAACTAATATGCTCCCAAAAACGATTACTGATAAGCTCATAAAATATCTGTACATGTATGCTGATTATATTTGAATAATAAGCTCATAAAATACTAATAGAATTTAAAACCTAATTAATGGAAAAGTCTTATCACCCACCAAGAATTGGCCTAATCAAATTTGCACAAGCTGCATATTTTTTTATATATTTTGCATATGAACATTTGTATTATCAAGTTATTATTACTGTAAGCATGTTCCTTGTAAACGCTTTAAAAGATGAGCTCAACTAGATTAGTAAAGAATTACAATATTAGTCCATTTTGAATACCTTTATATAACTCGTACTGATTACTTAATTAAGTTAAGTTAAAAGATTTTGCTATAGTCATGGACAGTGTTCCACTCACATTAGTGCAGATAGCGGTTTTTAACATACCCACCCAGTTCCACATCGTAATATAATCAAACATAATATCATAATTATGGAACTATCATCATCGCGTTCTAAGATAATATAAAACAGTCAAAAATGTTTGAAGCCTTTGCTCGGGCATACCTGCGAAAGTTTTACACTTTTAACTAGTATTTAACATAAACAATGTCCTATAGTATAGTTCGTCCGGAAATGCACGTGGATCGTGGACCATTAGATGATGTTGTAGAACAAGTCCGAGGCCAACCAGAACTGGAAGAAGGTGAAATGATTTCTTCAGCTCACATATATAAGCCTTCCAGATCCTATACAGGTACCAATATTTCACTTAAGCACATAGTTCACATTGTTCTCATTGTACGTCGTTTGTGATAGGTAATTTCATCATTTAGCAATTTGTTTCTTCTGTACATTGTACGTTAGCCTAATAGGGAATGAAATCAAATTGATGATAGTTTACGTACGTCGTCAACGTTGCACGAATTATCCAATTGACTGTTGGCCCAAATGAGTGAAGGTCAGTCATACAACAGCGTTTAAGTTATGATTGATTTCTTACAAGCTGTCGAATACGTCTTATTTCTTCCTTGTTTTGATGCAGGTATTCATTCATTCTGGAAGGGTCAAGGAGATAAAGACACCATTCGAATTACGCAGGCAAAAATAATGAAACAATATATGGATGCCGAGGCAGATCCCTGTCATGATTTTTATCAATACGCATGCGGCAATTGGGCTTCTCTAAATCCCATACCAGCTGATAAAGCAGGGTACGTATTTATAACGATTTCTTTTTAACTTGAAGGATAACCCCATTGTTATAGTAAGACGTTAGTTATTTCCCACATTCCGACTATTAATTGCCATAAGTCAGGAAAATTGTCAGATGCCGTGACGCTACTAAAAATTTCCTAGTTTTAGTTAAACAATAGATAATAATTTGTCCGATCTGAAAATCAAACCTGGAACATAATTATTATCGGCGGTAATCATAATCAGACTACCTCGTTTGTCTAGTGTACAAACGAGGTAGTCTGAATAAAATAGATAATATGTACATTTAACCTTTTAGGTATGATACTTTCGAAATGCTTCGAGAAAATTTAGACACTGTCTTACAAGATCTATTAGAATTTAAGCGGTACGAAACAGTGTCATGTACATATCCAGGACCTCATTTAAATTTAGAAGAAAACTTTTTAAAACCCTTAAATGTGTGTAACTGGTCCGAAGCAACAACGCATCACCGTTTAGATACAGCTAAATTTAAATATAATATGAGTAACTGGGCAGAATCTGGTCAGCGCGTTTCTGCCGCAGAAAAAAGGGAGATAGTAAATCGTATTCGTAGATATTTAGACAAAAAATCAAAGATATTGATGAAGCCATTATCAAAAATGAAGTATAAGTTTAGGAAATATATGACAGAAAATTACAAAAAGAAGAAGGAAAGGCCAAAAACATATGTGTCTGAATTTTTAACAGAACCTAAAAATATTGTTAGGAAACGAAAGTTTACTATCAGGTCGGAGGAAATAAGATATGGCAGAAGATTAATGATGTACAAGAAAAAAGGAACAAAATCGAGGGTGCGAAAAACAGCTGGCATAAAAGAAGACAAAATAAATTGCAAGGACAAAGGTGATCCAGCAAGAGGAGACGCTGCTTTAAAAGCAAGATTTCTGTTCAAATCTTGCATGAACTATGAAATTTTAGAAAAACGTGGTCATCAGCCACTTCTTGACCTGTTAGACCTCTTAGGAGGCTGGCCGATATTAAACCCTAAATGGAATGCCAGTGGATTCGATTGGTTAGAACTAATGGCAAAACTGAGATTGTACAATAACGACATCTTGATATCGGAATGGGTTGGTCCTGATATTAAGAATTCTGATGAATTTGTGATACAGTTTGATCAAACAAGTTTGGGTAAGAAAAGTCTTTAAATCTATCCTGTTTATATTGTTCAACTTTTAGATATAAATCTGTTGGTTTTACATTTATTGCAGGACTGCCTACTCGGGATTACTTTCTTCAAGATTCTAATAAACTGTACTTGGACGCTTATAAGAAGTATTTAAGGACAATAGCAATATTATTAGGAGGGGACGCGGATCACGTTGACACGAGTGCAGATAAACTCATTCAGTTTGAAATTAAGTAAGATTTTTGTTTAATTTTACTATCCGACCTGTATTATATTTAAAAACAAACAGTGTGTAATAAAATAGCATACGCTCACTATAGTACGTTCCCTTAAGAAGGCCATTAATATAAAATTATCTTATCTTATCTTATCTTAAAAGTACCAACACATCTAAAGTAATTACCTTATAAGCAACTTTCAACTTAATATAACTATATATGTACTATATTTTAGACTTATCTAATGCTATTAGGCTGTAAGCTTTCCTAAGATAAATAAATTTCACTTTAATTTGGAAGATTAGCAAAAATCACGTCAGCACCCGAAGACAGAAGGAATGTCTCAGAGCTGTACCGAAGGATGCCACTTAAAAAGCTCGAGGAACTGGTGCCTCAAGTGAAGTGGAAAAAGTATTTGTGCATCGTGATGAACAGGACGGTACAGGCCAACGAAACTGTTGTGTTGTTCGCCCTATGTTACGTCAGAGTAAGTTTCTTAACCTTTAGTAATTTGTAAGTGTGGCTGGTTTTGATGAAACCATTAAGTAGTAAGATTCATGCCTGCAAATCCTCAAAGAGTCAGCATAATTGTATACTTTTCTGGTACCTTGTTATAGGGTAGGTATTTATTGCCATTTACCAGACACATTTGAAAACTCTATGTGACATTGTGACCAATAACGAATTCCTAAATATGAGTCCTTTGAGTATTAGTCCATCGCACCTTCAGACATACGAGTAAACTTAAACTTATGCTACAGGAAGTCAATCCAAACAGCTAGCCCAATAAATACTCTCTTTAAAAAAATTACTGCATCGAATAAACGAATAGTTGCAAATGGCTAAAGTTGATACAATTAATTTATATATCTACAGTCCTATAAATGTGAACCTTTGTACTGTATGCAAGTTTAAATGTTATTTACTCAAACATGCTTAAACCGTTTTAGCGGATTTGGCAAAAGCTTGCCATACAGGAAGACCATGTCCTGGTTTAATATATAGGAATGCATACCGGAATGAAAAATTCTATCCATATCAAACATAACAAATTCTTACTTTTGTAAATTTGGTAAAAAAGTCTGTAATATTTTTGAAGTGTAAGCATATTTCCAATAACAATTTGAAACGTCTTCCTTCTGTCTTATAAATCTATAGATGACAGTTTATAATAATATTATCATGATCAATGTAAACTATACATAAAATAGAAAAGAATTGACTTACGTCATGTTATAAAAAATTAATTAAAACAAATCGATGCTACAATTTTTGCACCGGACATTTGTTATGGGTTTCATGTCATAACGGTTTTCTTAACATAATAATACATGTTCGTTATATGTCAACAGCATTTGGTTCAATTGATAAAGGAGACTGACCCGAGCATTTTGGCAAATTACCTGCTATGGAGATTTGTGAGGCACAGGGTCAATAACCTCGACGATAGATTTCAGTCGGCCAAACAACAGTGAGTACGCAAACAGGATATCATACTATTAACTAACTACAGTCAACGTTTCATTGAGACACTTGTTATATGACGGAATTGTTCTTGTCATCATGAATGAACTTTATTGGAAATAATAAAGGCTAAGTATCAAGATTAAAGTTCACATGCCAACAACTGGTGAGGTCAAAACAGTAACAGAAGACCGATTCTTGTAAGAAAATCTGTATAAAATAGAGTTCCGTTCTATTTCTGTCTCAGTGCCACAATTATTAAAAAAATATTCTTCCAAATTAAATATACTTCAAATGTGATCATAGATTGCAGGTCACATTAAATGTTTATTACATTAAGTCTGATATATTTAACAGTTTCATTACATTGGCTTTCTGAGTAAATTTAAAATGGCAGGCGTGATTCCGTGAATAAACAATTGAAACAACATAAACATAATATTGATTTATGTGTGTATAGCCACGAAGCCTCCAGCTTTTTATTAAGTCCCACGTAAGAAAGACCGATACTATTGCTGCAACATTAGTGCATTGGGAGTCCGTTCTGCTACGAGGAATGTTTGAACCGGAAAACATAAGTTTGCAAGTGTCAAGATCAAAGCAGCCATAACCAACATAATGATTCTGACGTTTATAAATGTTACTTATAATTATTAATAAATAAAATGTTTTCAGATTCTACTACATATTATTCGGTCGGGAACAAGCGCCACCGCGATGGAAGAACTGTGTGTCACAGGTGAACTCCAACATGGGGATGGCTTTAGGATCCATGTTCGTCAGAAAATACTTTGACGAAATGAGTAAAAACGATACTTTGACCATGACGAGAGAAATACAGCAGTCGTTTAGAGAACTATTGCAAATGACGGACTGGATCGACGACAATACTAAGAAATTAGCAGCACATAAAGTCGATGCTATGATGTTGAGAATAGGGTATCCCGACTTCATACTCAATAAGAAAGAACTAGATGAGAGGTATAAAGAAGTGCATATACATCCAGATAAATATTTTGAAAATATTCTTAATATACTTCAACATCTAACCAAGATGGAGCAAACGCGGTAAGATTGCCATTGCATATTGCAACGCATGCATGATCTGTGCATTGACATACTTAATTATAACGAGTTTACTAACGCTTTTCGAAATGAGTTACGATTGAATTGGCAATATGGGTAACAAGATAGGCCCTTGCGAGATCCTCCTATATCTCGTAATTACATGATATCTTGTTACCATTTCGCAACATGTAATACGATCCTGATTATTAACCTAATATTCATTGGGGTATCTCGGAAAATCCACAACGACAATATGCTTAACCATCAACACGCAATACCTTGTCTTGATCATGTAAACGTGATGAAAATTTATGTTGGTAGAAATGAGTGTGTTTTTCATCATTCTTTGTCAAATTTTTTGTGAGTATTATAGTTTGAGAGATAAAGTTTGATTTGTTTAGTTTTATATATGTTTTAATATTGGTGCCAGACATTATATTTATAGTAATTTTAACACCAATGTATACAGCTAAACAAAGATTTGATTTGATTTGAACTAGTGTTTAGTAACTTGTTCTCTCTCTCTGTGTGTGTGTTAATTTTAATAATTGGTATTATTGATTTTAGTATCGGGCAGCCAGTGAACAAAACATTATGGAATACAGCCCCTGCTGTGGTGAACGCATACTACAGCAGAAACAAGAATCAAATCATGTTCCCTGCCGGTATCCTTCAGCCTCCTTTCTACCACCGCCACTTCCCGAGATCTCTCAACTACGGCGGTATTGGAGTTGTTATAGGTACGCACAATTAAAAACTTCCTATGATTGTTTGATTTTGTCTCAAAGTCGTGCAGCACGTGGTAAAAAATTATTATAAATAACACTTCAGTTAAGCTTTTTTTTTTCGAAATCTGTCGTTTTACAGCTTCTAGTTAGGGAGGAATTACCACCTATACAAAAAGGAATAAAAAATATATTTTCCGTGAGAAATTAAAAAGAGCGTATTAAACCTATTTATCCCCTAGCCAGATTGAACCATTCATGTATTAAAAGGCGACTATATTGCTATCTGCTATTCACTTTACTAGAATACGCTGCTACTGAGAAACTCCTAATAGAAGTGACTGTCATGTATAATGGTTATAATTATATATTTATTCAACCACAAGCATCAATCTCACTGTCAGCCGGAACCATGTACTGCTACGGGACCAGTGGTTTAGTCCAAGTTATTTAATGATGAAATGATATGCTCCAGGTCACGAAATCACCCATGGCTTCGACGACAAGGGTCGTCTATTCGACTGTGACGGCAACTTGCATCGCTGGTGGTCAGACTCTGCGATCGAAGCCTTCCACCGTCGCGCGCAGTGTTTGATTGACCAATACGGCCAATATATTGTGCCTGAGGTCAATATGAAGTTGGATGGTGTAAATACGCAAGTAAGTTGCATTTTACTGTTGACACGTAATCTCCTTAACCTCCTAACTGCGTTACATATTAACAGAAGTGTGTCAATCAATGAATAATTGTCAGCGGATTTACCATGGGACTGAATAATCATTCTGGAAACGCTACTAAAGCAAGACCACAACACGACTACGATCATCTTAAAGGCAAAAAGTCTCAATTCAAGCTATTAAGGGTTTTAAGTAATTTATAAGAAATTCCGAAAGAATAGTAGGTACTTAACTCTTCTCTTTGAAGTCATTCGCTGCATCATCAAATCCATATTATATAGCAATACATATTCTCATAACAAAAGTGTGTTCTGCTATGTGGACATAATTAGTATAATATTGCAGAAAATGCTTATAGTCTGAAACTAGTATATGTCGCTAATTATGCGATAAGGTACAGGTAATTGCGTTTAAAGGGGAGGATGCATACCGCCCCGTTAGCTCAATTACCCTAGTTGCCCTAATACGTATTATAAAAGGGGATGGAATATGAAGTTGCCGCTTTGTATGAAGAAAATAGATAACGTTGTGGGTTTTACACTAATTATTTCATTGATGTTTTTTAAATGGCCCTACAAATTTAATGTCTCTTTTCGTGTATAGTTGCTTGCATTTAGGCTACTATGGTTTGTCTTTAATTAACACAAACATCAATCAAACATGTACCTAATTATCGCGAATTCAAACAACGAATACGGGCACCCGCTAAGCTATACTATAAGTTTAATAACAAATGGTATAAAAGGTTATTGATATTTATTATTAATAATACAGTTCCCGAAATATAAATGAATTTTTAAATAACCATAGCTCTTTGTATAGTAACTGCGAAATTAGATTTCGGATTTTAACGGAAATTCCATCATCATCTCAGCCGAAAGACGTCCACTGCTGGACATAGGCCTCCCCCAAGGTCTTCCACGGTCTTGGGCCACCCGCGTCCAAACTCCATAGTCAAACCAAATATTATACTGTACTAGCTTTTGCGTGCGACTCCGGCGCGTGGTACTCACATCAATAAAAAGAAACCTATGAATTTTCCCAGGTTTTAAATGAAAGTGTGTATCAAATTTCATCCAAATGGGTTGAGTGGTTTAGCCGTGAATAAGTAACAGATAGACTGACAGAGTGACTTTCGAATTTATAATATTTTAATATTATATAGTAAAGATAATGTGTGTGCTGTTTCAATTTTGACTGTGTTTATGTGCTCAGGGCGAGAATATAGCTGACAATGGCGGCGTAAAGCAAGCTTTCCGTGCTTACCTACACTGGGTCAAGAAGCACGGCGTCGCGGGAGAGACCCTGCCCGGCCTCAACCATACGCACACACAACTCTTCTTTCTCAATTTTGCACAGGTCAGGCTTTTATTAGGTACTTAATGATCCTGAAACTTTAGTCCGAGCATCAGACTAGTATTAGTATCTGATTATAAAATATAAAAGAAGTTAATTTTTAAAATAGCAGATTGCTGCAAAGATTTTCGATGCAGGCGTTGTATTTTAAAAATGTATAAACAGAAAGAATAATCGTATATATTATAATGGAGCACATTCGGAACGTTCGTTGCATGTATAATAATATTCTACCACATACACACAACACCATCTAGCCCAAACTAAGCAGAGCTTGTACTATGGGTACTAGACAATGGCTAAACATACATACATACTTTTTTTTTGTAAATACATACATATTATAACATAGAAACACCCAGACCAAGACAAACACCCATGTTCATGCACACAAATGTTTGACTTGTGCAGGAATCGAACCCGCGACCTCAGGCGTGGCAGTCGATTACACTAACCACTACGCCATCGAGGTCGTCAAAGGAGGTGTATGCAATGTACATAGCCGAGAAAACGGGACCAAGATTCGTAAAGAAATTTAAACATTTTCCTTCAATTATCTCATCAATCATATTGCTTCCACAGGTCTGGTGCGGTGCAATGCGACCCGAAGCGATGCGCAACAAATTAAAAACAGCGGTGCACTCCCCGGGACGATTCCGTGTCATAGGCACGTTGTCCAACTCACATGACTTCGCCAGAGAATTCCGCTGCCAACCCGGCTCGCCCATGAACCCCACGCATAAGTGCACAGTCTGGTAGAGACAATGACGTCACAAAACCGTCTAGAAACAACACCCGAGGCCTTAATATCGTCTCTTATAGCATTATCATTGCATGAGCGAAAATGGGGCAGCGCATTACGGAATGTATAGCTTTGTTACGTTCTCATGCTGGCAATGACAGAACTTTAATCGATGGTAAGACCTTTTAGAATCCTTATCGACAGATACAGAATACAAATTTAATAAAACTTTTAGTTTTATATCAAAAGAATCTATAATGTAACAAGACTAATGTCCTGTTACATTATAGTATGTACTGCTTCGACAAGTATTATCAAAGGTACTAATGTACCTTTGATAATACTTGTCGAAGCAGGGATTAATATACCTATCCTGAACTAGTTTATAATGAAAGAATCCATAATGTGCCAGGACTTAGTACCCTTGGTTATACTTAGTCGAAACAGGGATTTAATATCCTACCCATCATAAATTACTACACTTTAGATATTAACGTAACGCAGATGCACGATTCATAACCAAGTATATCAATAATGCACATAAATATTGACAGATTTTCGATAATGTATTTTGTAAAAAATATCGTATGTGATTTTCACTGACATGACAGTTTGGCTTTGTACTTCAATACGCAAGCCAAAACCAATGATTTTTTGATATATAAGGTCATTGGCCACTGTCATTGCACTAAATAATGAAAATGAAGAAGTTTCTAAGACTCATATTAAGTTTGTAAACATTAGACTAGCGCTAAATTGTGATAATATTTTTAGCAATTTGTATTTTGTTACTAATGTTTAGTGTCGTTTCTAGCTGTATGTTTACCTGTCTATTTGTATCTAAGAATTTTATAATATAAGTTTCGAAATAAATTAATTTACGTAACATTGTGTCTGATTGTATTACTTGATAGAGTAATTTTTTATTCATAATACATAACTTTAGAAATAATCTTTAGTGATTTCCTTTTAGTGTTTTCGAAATCGGCTTATTATATTCCTTACTGAAAAGATATTCTATAATACTATTTTAGTGACGCTTTCCAAGATTGAAAGCCAAGATATGTGGCCCAGACGAGAATCACTATTCTCGTAAACTAATGCTGGTGCCTTATGTTTAGAGTAGTTTATTAATTTTAAAGAGTTGCCTGATGTATCTTTGCTGTCCAAGATCGAATATCGATGAAATGGACCATGAAGCTGTACTGAACCCAACGCAAAAATAATGTAATACTCTGCTATCTACACTAATATGAGCTATCGCGGGTGAATTCGTCGCTAGAGCTGCTAGTGGATAGTGAGGTCTCTAGACACACTATAGTCCACTTCAACATAAACCGAGAATTATCACCACCAATAAGGCTTCTGACAGAATTGACAGGACCTTACTCGCTAGTGGCGCCGACTGATGAGCACAAAACCGATAGCCTCCATTCATTATGCTCTTATTAATCATTAGGTGGACATCGAGCCTACAAGTTCGATCTCCGATGTCCTCAAAGTACCATGTCATTACCAGCAGGAAACTTAAGGCAACGTTTCACTTAAAATTCCAACGAACCAATGTACATTGTTAAGGAATAAATCTAAATTGCTATTATACAGTTCATTGCACAATAACAGTTTCTAAAAACAAGTTTTAGCTGGCAATTAAAACAGGAACAGCATGACACTTTCTTCAAAAACCTTGCCTCATCTTATTGGCTTGATGATAAGTTTGTAGAATGTGCTAGAAGTAACAAATATACAAAACAATTATATTTTAGCTTTAATAAAATTAAACAATTTAAAAATAGAAAACATATACAAACGCATTAATTGGCTTTTACTGCACTGCATAAATTTTTGTCTTTATTCTGAGGCTGAAAGTCTCCTCTACCAATAAACATTGTTTTTGTCTTTTCGTCTGGGTCTTATTGATCGTTTCACACGAATCTGGTCACAAGAATTGCGCTAAACGACACATTCAAAATAATATATTTTTAAGTGTCAAACAACACTTTTTAAAATAACATTTGAGGTGCCGATTCGCACACCTCAAATGTATTCAGATCAGTTCGTTTCACATTCAAATTATGTATATGGATGTGTGCGAATCGACACCTAAAATGTTATTTTTAAAAGTGTTGTTTCGAACAATACTTTCGATCAGATTCGTGCGAAACGACCAATTAAGCACATCTGGGTGGTTAGTAGACGTAGTTGCGCACTTCGATACTTTGGACATCGTCGTTGCTCCAGAGGGTCTCGACCTCGTACGGTGAATCATGAGAGGCGCTGTTGTGATCGCGGCGTTCCCACCTAGAGCGGACCAGGCGCGCAATCTCTAACCACAGGCGAGCTTCCAGTACTGCAGACATAAAACATGGACATTGATTAATGGGTACTAGGAAAACTTTGAGACTACTGAGAATATTGTTGCATAAAATTCAGTGTCCCATTACCATTTCTTAAATCTAGCAAACTGCTCTACACATGATCCGCTTCAAAAACGTAAACTTAATGGGTACGAGGGAATATTAAGGAGATAACGGCTGTACGGCGCGCTCCTAGACGGACGTGTGCACGTATATAAATATAATTATTTTATTGTTTAGCGCGGAGTAAGCCGTCGCTTGTATTTTTTTATCGCCATGAGTGACACACTTGTGGCGAATGAGCTGATGGCGCTCCTGCAACAGAAGTTGGATGTCATGGACGAGGTGTTGGCCATCCAGATATGTTCCACGAACTTCAGCGAGGAGGACATAGCTGTTGCTAAGCTGCTGGTGTACAGGTCGCTCAACAAAAGTGACCAGATGGTGTCTCGCATGCGTGACGGGACAATGAAAAGTCTGCAGGATATTATCACGCTGCTGAGGGAGACCGATCCTGACGACGTGCCAACGTTTGTGGCGAAGGACTTGAATAAGTTACCTCCCGTCACTTTCGACCACGTCGATGTTACAAGCCTTTTGAAGGAGATCGTCTTCCTTAAGGCCAGTTTAGCGGATGTACACAAGAATTTGAAGGCATCCCAGGACACCGTCATCATGGCTTTGCGCACAGAATTTGAAGAGTTTCGCAATTCTGTGGCTTTAAGTAGGTCACCGACGCGTAATAAAAACGTCAACACGCGTCGAGGCGCAGGCTGCTACTATACATCGGTGGCAAGTTTCACGTCAGCAGTTTTGTCGCCGCGGAATGTTGTGACTGCTGTATGCGTTACACACGCGCCTTGCAGCCCCGCCCCCGTCCCCGCGGCCTCTCGCCGCATCTCCGCGCGACCTAAGCGGATATAGGCTCAGCAGATAGCTGCGACCACGCCCATTGCTCCCGCCGCGAAGTCGGTGCCTGAGATAGCAAATAACCGGGCGGATGATGTTGAGGGTGATTTTGTGAAGGAAACGCCGTCAGAACGCGCGTCTCACGCCTTTACCCTCGAAGGGACAGGTGCATTTCATTCTCATTTCGCCAGCTGTATTTAGGGTCCATTTAATATAAGCTTGCTTTCTTCGTCTTCCAGGCGCATTTATATACTTACTTCATGCTACTACCATACTACTAAGAATTTACTAATAGACAAACACAATATCACTTCCCTTGACGCAGGAGGAACTCGGGATCTCCCAAACAGATAAGCATAAGAACATACATATGCCATGGGACGAACGAGGAAGTGTTAATAGTGTAGACCAGTGGTCGGCAACCCGCGGCTCGCGAGCCGCATGCGGCTCTTTGACTCCTCGGCTGCGGCTCTTCCACGAAATGTTTAGTGCAGGCACTGAATATTATTTATTATTTTGCCTTATTATAACAAATTTGATATATTTACTGTTATTTAAACTAAGACTTATTTGACAAAGGCCCGAAAGTGTACTTTTAATTCAATTTTTATTGTAATAATATCCTCTGCTAAAGCAAAGCTTAAGTTATAAATAATGTCTCTATGAATAGATTTCACTCGTGGATTGTCTATATTTGGCTCTTTTGGACGACAAGGTTGCGACCACTGGTCTAGACTACCAACAACCTTCAAGAATCTACTATGTAAACACAATATTTTTACGTTTAGTTAGATGCCTACATATAATTAGCTTTTATTTATCTTAATTTATCACCAATTTCGATAGCAATCTAAAAGAGATTGAGGAAAACATTTTCGTATTTGAAATGCTGCAATGCCTATCAATAGCTATTTTAAATCTCGTACCATTTGCTTTGAAAACAAATATTATCATAATCTTTATACTATTAGACAAGGCTAACGATTAACGATAAAAAATCAAACCATTGGAATTACCAAGTGATTCAAATAGGTAATACGTGACAATGATAAAATTTGTAAAATGCGATTATCGTAGATGTTGATTAATTTTTAATTTGTATTAAGGATTCAAGAGTGTTGACCTAAAACATCGTGACATCCGCTGGGTAAGACGTCGATGGCACTGTCAACCATGACAAATTGATATTTCATCTTCATGTTTTCAATTTTAATTGTTATTCGAATATTCATCTGAATCTTTTATTTGCATTCGACAATGTTAGCCTTTGTGTAGATTGAAAGTTAAACTTATCTGTAAAAATTTATACCTATTATATAGATTCTAGTCGGTTGAAATCCGTAGTCTGCCCTGCGGCTTAGACTCATGTCTTTTTTCCAGAGTTGCGCAAATGTTATTAGGTACATTAATTGATACTATACAGGGTGTCCCGTAAATAATGGATCAAACGAAAATGGTAGATAGCTCGCTTGATTACCTACAACTAAATTGAACAGTTTTTTGAAATAACTTAGGGTTGTCGAGAAATTTTTTTTTTTTTTTATGTCCTTAATTTTATGGTCGCTTCGATCTCCCGATCTAAATCCGCTATATTTTTTTTACTGACGAAGTCTTAAAGACGGAGTTTACCGAACACCCATAACCACAATTGAGAACCTACGCCAGAAATTTCAAACAGCTGCTGCGGAAATTAATGGAATAAATTTCGGTCGACGCTTAAGAGCTTCGTTTATTAGGAGATGCAGAATGTGCATAAGTGTAGGGGGGAAACAATTTGAACAATTATTTTGAATTGAATTGTGAAAAAAAAATTATTACTTTACATAATTTTCGTTTTCTTTATTTTAATTTATCACCTGGATAACGATGTCAAATTGAGACATAAAGCTATTATTAGTATTAATGAAGCCAGGTACTTGTGTGGAGTGGTAGGTAGGGTAGGGGGTGGCCGGACGAAGAAACCGGAGTGACAACAATAGCATCCAAAAGAAGCGCTATCTATCACTTTCACTCATGGCGTCTTGTCCCTTTTTTTTGCCTTTGTTAATACTAGACCTTGAGGCAGGTAACGATGCCAAATTGAGAAATAAAGCTATTATTAGTATTACAAGCGCGTAGACTGTCTTTAAATCATTCCGAAAGTGAGAAAAGAAGTAACTTCACACTAATTTCATTAATTTAGATTTCTATGATTTTGCCCCTTTCTTCAGATTCATAGCAACAACTTTGCAAGTAAAGTAGTTAACCGTATGTTTTATACAAATTTAGAAACCTCAATAGCTGTACATGTTTTTAAAATCATGGTACACTTCGGCGTCATACATTTTTTTTACATGAGATTTTTTTAAAGTTTAGTCATCCAGATGAAATAAAATAAATATTCACTTTCTTAATTGTTTGTTTAAAGGTATGGAATGTCATTTGCAAAAATGATATGATTATTTGTTGGTAATCTATCTAGCAATGTTTATAAGAAAAAAGATCTAAAAATGTAATTATTTGCAAACATGGCATAAAAAAAAAAATTTTTGTGAAAAAATGTTTTTTTTCTATAACCCTAAGGTATTAAAAAAAACTGTTCTAATTGGTTGTAGGTAATCAAGCGAGCTATCTACCATTTTCGTTTGATCTATTATTTACGGGACACCCTGTATATACTACATGGTATTCTTTGACGATTTACAAATTATGAACCAAATGTATTCAGTAGTTTAGCCACAGGACATTTTTTTGTTTTCATAATTTAGTACATCATGTGTAATGCAGAGATAAAGTACTTAGGTGTCAAGCAGCGCTATTAAAACAAACGTTGCCGCTCTTACAAAACCTAGCACTAAAATAACGAATAACTTATCAAAGGCAATGTCAAGCATATTGCAAAAGAAATAAGGTCCATAATCTTTACGAAAAGAAATAGGTTAGTGTGTGCTTATTACAATGGTGTTCCAATTTGTGTCTAATTTTATTCTACTTATTCTGTTCAATAAAATAATTTCTTAATTTCCGCGAAAATAGATTTTTGTTTATGTTAACCGTCCTTTTTTTTATGCAATGACTTATATTTGATATCGAATGCATTTACTCCCACTCTCCGTGGGGCGACGGAGATGTTATGTCGGGTTCACCGAGGGAAAGATAGCCCGGTAATACCGACAAAACCTACCACGGTGTTCCTCGACATAACCATAGACGGCGGTATCGCTCGAATCGCTTTCACATGCAATCGCGACCCCGCCGAGGTTTCGGGCCGCTGTGTGAAACGGCAGGCCACTACATACGACACTTCCTCTACTGTCCCCTTCTGGGGGGACAAAAACACAACTCAGAGGCGCGCGTGGGAACACGCATGCCGCCTCTCGGACCTGGTGCTGATCGGGTGGCGAGCAGGCCCACGCAGCCCACCACTCCCGGGTCAAACCTCAGGGTGACTGAAGGTCATCTCGCGCCCTTCGGAGCCCGGTTCTGTGGTTGGAGGGAAGGTTTAAGAGCTCCCTCTCCCGCTCCGCCACCTCCTTGATGGAAATTACTTCTTCACAAAAGAAGGTGATTCCACGATCTCTCACTCCGGACCATAGATATATATATATATATATAACCACCTAATTTAATCCCTGCAGTACACAGGAATTATTCCTGTAGTGCGGGAGAGGTATTTTTAAAAAAGAAAAAGTAAGAAAGTTGTGTGTATAAATATAAGGATACTAACAGAACAAAAACGAGAAGGCGGTGAGAAACAGCGGGTTGATGTTGCCATTGATGACAGCCATCGTGTAAAGCAAGGCGCCGGCTGTCGGTGCCTGACGCAGGAACAGGCCGCGGAGAGTCGCGCCCAGCCATGGCAGGAACAGATACTCACTTAGTGGAGAGCGCTGTAGATATAGAAAGACTGCTTAGGTTTACTTCAAATTTTATTTTTATAAAGCGTATGATGGCTTTATAGTTGCACAGTCGTCCTCTATTCTAATGTACTTAGTTAAAACTAAAAAGGCACGCAGAAGTGTGTTACGAGATATTTAAACATTTGGCTAGCTAAGGTTTTAGATCCCACTCAATAGGGAACGAAACTATTGCAGTAGGTATACCGGGCACAGTACCAGACTCCGAGCTTTATGCTACTTGTGAGAATTGATTACCAGAAAATCCCAATAGTAGGTACTTTGAATGCCTTGGAACTGCGGCAGGGTCAATAGGTGATATTGAATAAATGGTTATCTATTGTGTTACCTAACTTTTTTATCCATAATCTAAAGCGCCATAATTTTTTGGTCCTAAACATCATTTGTCCAAATGATAACCTGCTCGAACTTTATGTCACATAATATCATATGCCATAAAATTTAAATCCCTAAATACAATATGCCCTAAATTTGTTTATCATAAATATTATAATCAATGGTATACAAAAGACTTAAAACCGTTTTCAATAAAAGTTATAAGTCCTAAATTCAAATTATTTAATGTTTATTTATCCTAATAATCTTTTAAAAACTAATTTGTACTACAAAGCTCCTCAGCCCGTGGGCCTCCTCGCCCCTGCGCGCCTACGCGATTCTAAATTACACTCTAGGGGTAGGGCAGACAAGACTGCGTGGAGTCGGATTCACAGCGATTCGTTTCTGATACTACAACCTAATATAAGCAATTTATTTTTTGGAACTAACAATTTTATTATAAATGAACATTCGGAATAATACACTTTATATAATACAATACTTAGGACATATGATTTTATTTCATACAAAATTATGAGATTCAATTGTCAGTCCTTGATATTATGACAGAATAGTAATAGAAGTAAAGATAATTATGTAAAACAAAATTACGAATTTTGTAACATTATGGTTACTGAAGTTTATAGCATACGTGTTATGGATAATGATTTTCGGACAAACAATTTTAGGAGAAGTAAGCGAGTACCCGAATAAATTCTAAGTAAATAGACGTTAACCAGTTAGCTATATCTACTAAAAAAACAAGTTACCACGTTCGAAGAATTCCATATAAGCAGGCTACTAATTAATATGACGAGACAGTCAGAGGCCTCCACACACCACATAACTCCTACAAAAAATAAGGCAAATATGAATATAGAAATAATAAAGTAAGTAAGAATCTCTTAATTTTATATTAATTAAATTAATATTATATGCAAATAACATCTACAGTAATAACAAGATCGTCAATCAGTGTAAATAGGCTCGCTATGAAAGCATGCTTTAATTTAAGAGGTTATGGCTTACTTTAATAAAGACCTTAGATCAATTTGCTCCGAAAAAGGGCTATCAAACGCAAGATTATTCAAATTGAACTTGTAATTCCTGATATTGGCGGGTCCTAACCGCATGATTTTTACATAATTAATATGATAATACCCAACACACAAGGCAGGTAAACTTAAAACGTTACGTGATTAATCCCTGTTAGACATGAAGAACAAGTAACATCATATTGGGCAGCGTACATAAAAACTGTAGAATTCAATACGGGTTTTGATTTAAGTAAATAAAAGCTTGCGTATTATGGTCTTTTATGACGCCATCATGATTGTTACTATCGGCATTACTTGCAAGTTATTACGAGTATATTAGTGTTTGGTGAATGGTGACGCTTAATCATTAGTTCTTTTCCAAATAAATTAGATTAGTATTAGTATAATTCTTATCAAACACAAGGCTAAATGCAATAATTACTCACTCGACACATCGATGTCGTCGATATAAAGTTTATCATTCTTGCTCATAACCATGAAGTGCAAGTCATTCGGCAAAGGCGCTTCATCCATGGTCACTACTTCGAACTTTACATTGCATGTTAACCCAAGCAGCAAGCATACTCCTGCTAGGAAACTCGCGGATAGAGTTGCCCTTGAGGTCTTAGCGTGAAGTTTCTCTGCTTGTGCAAAAGTCTTCTTTCTCAAGTATTGCACGCTGACTTCAATATAGTCTATCAGAGCGCCGAACAGAGGTACCTTCGATTTGGAGTATGTCATGTGTTTAGGCAAGCACGGCGTATCTCCGCTGGCCATCTTGAAGGACGAACTAACCGAATACAACCCAACAAAAATTTCTAAAATCTGGTGTAAACTTCTTAATTTGTCATTTATTATCTTTTTTACATTTTGACGTTCATGCAAGTTTTCTATGACTTATAAATATGGATATATGTTTTCAAGAAATTAAATAGGTTCTTTCTAAAAAGATGTCATGAAATGATTCCTTGCAAAAGCGTCAGGTTTAATAAAAGAAGAATTGAATAACATACTAAAATTCACCAAAATATACATATATCTAGCTAACTATCTATGTTATTTTTTACCCAATTTACTTTGTTGTTGCTATTTTGAATAATTGGTTATGTATTTTTAAAGTTCTTCATTGTTTCTGAATCGCTAGCTAGTTTATTGCGTTTCTACTTTAACTACAACATTGTCCATCTATTTTGTTTTTGTCAAGGTTTCACCCACACTTTGAATAAGTATCCTGTATCGCGGGCCACTTTACAAACATTAATAAAGTGGACACAAAGAACACCCAGACTCGGCACAACTAATTCTGGATCACACAAACATTTGTCCTGTATCCAACCGACAACACTCGGCGCAGTGGCAATTGTGAGGCGAGCACCTAAACCACTATGCCATCCATACAGTCAGATTACAGCAAGTGACAGCAATAGACAATAGACAGCATATTATAACATTTATATTAAATTACATTTGTAGTTACTATTCGGTTCGTTCAAGCTGTAGCGTAATGTTATATAGCGTACTCGTATTTAGTTCCCCAATAAAAGAGCTATGAAACCAATAAATAATAATAATGCAAGGAAAATGTAATGGTGGGAGACCGTTCTACTGTCATGCTGAGATCTCGAGTTCGATTCCAAGGCGCTCATTTTTGACTAGTCTTAGTCAAATTAAATAGTTAATTAGCGGTCGCTTTAATGATGAAAAAGAACATCGTGAAACCTGCATGTCCGAGAATTCACCATACCTAATAATCCCGAAGATATCTGAAGTCTGCTAGCCCGCACTGAGCCAGCGTGGGCCACTATGGCCTAACCCTTCTCACACTGAGAAGAAGCCAATATCCAGCAGTAAGACAGTTTAATACAGGACTGATATTATATATGTACAACTAACTTTTGCCCGCGACTTCGTCCGCGTAGAAATCGAAAACGGTTCTATAGGATTTTTAATTGGTTTTTTACGTTATTAATGTTGTTATAACATATTAATTATTATGTTAACATGTCTGAATACTTATAAAATATAGCAATCTTTATTATAGTGTAGCGATTTAATGGGTAAATAAATATAAAAATAATTTTTTTTAAATTATATTTTGTGAACACGAAGCTCGGCCCGGCCTTTGATCTGGTGAAAGTTACACGCGGGTATTATCTTTTTACAACGAAACCGAAATACACTACACGTACCGCAGTATTTCTTTTATATTTGGATTTTACATATTTTTTTGTATATATGGAATGATTCGTATATTTTATAACCAAAATGTTCTAGTCCTTACCATTGCAAGTTTCGGACTCTACGTCCCTATGAGGCCGTGTCCTAAAAGTGCATGACCTCTCTAAAGCTTAGAAACCAATTTACTAATATAGTACGTTGACTTTCGAGACATTCCAATTTTAAAGAGTATTTGCTTTGCACCAAGCTTTTATGTGAGATCAATCTTTTTCGAATAAATTAGGATTTACTTTTCAAATATGTGTCAAAATAAAATGTAATTTAAATCATAAGCACTAAGGAGTATTGATATTATCTTCGAAGCAAATCACCCCCCAAAATACCTTTCAACCCCTTTTTAACCCCGAAAAGGTGATGAATTTCAATAAAATATGAAACACTTCTTCCATCAATTCCGTTAAAGAATATTTATGCATAATTTGAAGTAGATTGGACCAAGGAATCACGTTGTCCCATACAAACTTTGCCCTCCTTTTTCACCACTTTAGAGGTAACATTTCAGAAAATCCTTTCTTATCGGATTCAAACGACAAAGACAAATTCTTTCTTAGGATGCCTACGATGACGTAGGCATCCTAAGAAAGAATTTGTATGAACAAAGAACACACCCTTCAAGTTTCAGGTCTCTACGATCGGCGGTTTAGGCTGTGCGTTGATCCGTCAGTCAGTCATTTAGGACAAAGCATTTTATATGTATAGATTAAGGCGGTCAAACCTAAAAACTCTTGAAACACAGAGAAATTTAATAAATATTATGCAATTATGGTGGTAATAATATTGCAAAGGACGATGACGAAATTTGAATGAGACGGCGTTTTCCACTGCATATATGTATGCATATAAAAACACATAACGATAATAATAAAATACAATAGAGCCCCTTAAATGCTACAATAATAAATGAAAAGTGGGTACATACGTCGGCCTCGATGGCGTAGTGGTTAGTGTAACCGACTGCCACGCTTGAGGTCGCGGGTTCGCTCCCCGTACAAGTCAAACATTTGTGTGGATGAATATGGACGTTTGTCTTGGTCTGGGTGTTTCTATGTATAATATGTATGTATTTACAAAAAAAAAGTATATATGTATGTTTATCCATTGTCTAGTACCCATAGTACAAGCTCTGCTTAGTTTGGGCTAGATGCTGTTGTGTGTATGTGGTAGAATATTATTATTATTATTATTATACTTACCTGTATAAGTCCATTTTTAATTATATATTCAGCTAAATCAGGTCTACTTTGAGGCAAAGTATCTTGCAGGATATATCGCCTTTGCCGTAATATAGAACGCGGACACAAAACACATCGGCGTTCGGTTTCAATTTTAGTTACCAAAACAAAGTTCTTTAATGTGCGAGAATCAAACGTGAGGCTATCAATCAGGTCCAACAAACATGCAGGGGTCAGTCTAAGTGAAACAAGCGGACAACGCACAAAAAACGAATAAACGCGTTTTAGTCTTTGATTATGACATTATATAATCAAAGGTTTTAGTCTATACAATGACGATGATGGTACCTGTTTTACTGATTTATTGCTGAACAGAATGCAATGTAATGAACAACAAATACCTTATATCTAGCTATAAATACAGAAACAATTGAAAAAAAATAATAATGTTACATTTGAATTTGGGATCTGTCATTCTTACATGAATATTTATTGGGTTTTCTCACACTATCTGGCCGTCCACGTAGTATTCGTACGAAAAAGGCGATCAAAGCAGTGAAGGAAAGAATTCGAAGAGAAATCCAACTTCAGTGATGGTTTGGTGGGGTAGCTATGAAGGAGTGATTGAGCCCAATTTTTGTGAAAAAGGTGTCAAAACATTGGCACACTTGTATCAGCATATGATTCTTGAGAAGGTGGTTAAGCCTCTTAACAACACCATGTTCCATAACCAAGAATGATCCTTTCAGCAAGACTCAGCACCGCATAATATATATATATGTATATATATATATATATATATTGCTTATCATGCAATATTTAGCTGCTATACGAGATTTAAATCTGTCATGTAGCTGCTAATTACATGTAAAATATAGTTTACTAATCTCAAGACGATAATAAAGGCTGTAATTTTGACGTCAAGAAATATTTCATAGCTATTGGCCACAAATTGTTATAAAGTATTCATCATTATAGTGTATTGAAAAACATTTATCTACTAAAAGCTTCGCTTGCCTGCGATTTTATAAATGTATTGAACTTTAGTGTATGTAGATGGGCTGCTAAACAGCCAGAATGGACATATAAGTGGCACAAGAAACAGAAGGCAACAGAGAGAGTTATGTCATATGTGTGAGGCGTACCGAAGGGCACGCCACTGATTCCATTTGTCACAGATGGTGTTGGGTGTCTGTCCCACTGCTAGGCACGCGCTTCTTCCCATTATGAGAAGGTTTATGCCATATAACACATAAATGTAAACTTACGGTATGAGTAATTTATTAATTGTGGCAGTCGCCTTCTAAATAGCGCCACACGACAAGCCAGAATTTTAATTCCACCAAGGGATTTTAGAATCTTCCAACTTCCTGGGGCACTTAAAAAAACTGCATTTGCGTTGTTACTAATCAACTACTCGATATAATAACCTCTTTAAGAAAATAACCCAGTGAATAATTATAGCGCGGCGACTGTGAGTGCGTCAAAGAATTATCCATTCATAGAGCATTAGAGGGAAGTTTATATTAGAAGTAATTGCACTATCCAAAGTTCATAATATTTCGTTTTAACTAATGTCAGTAATAAATAAATATATTTATCATTAGTATATTCAAGATAGCGTTCTTATATTTATAATCACTATATCCAACTTCCAGCTGGGTGTATGCCTGATACCTAATCGAAACAGTTTTTTTTAATAGGTTGGGTGCCTATGTTTGATTTAATACATTATATTACACACAAGAGCAATTATAAGCAGTCTTTATATACAAGAATTTTCAAAATTGGTTACAAAATAAGGGTGTAATAAAATATTTAATTTGGATATAATTATGTAAAGTGGAGTCGTAGTAGGGTTGTCCCGCTATCTTTCTCGAATAAATGCGATTAAAATAGCGGTTACGTCATAAATGGCATCCATTTTTTGTCATTTGACAATAAACCCCTACTACCAGATTTGAACTGCTTATTTCTTATTATCGAGTCGAATTAAGAAATTCATTGTATTTTTGGGCTGGGGGATTTAAATTGTTTTAATATCTTGCTCAACTTAAAAACCAAATAATTGTCATTACACGGGCGCAGCAACCTACTGTACGTCGAATATTCAATTCTCCTGCAAGAAAGATAATTAATACAGTTATACATTTACATTACATTAATAAATTTTACGCGATTTCTCGCCTCGACGTACGAAGCTGCATAAACAATTTTGAATATGCACAACAAGATACTCAACTGAACAATAGCAACATAGTCCAATGTGTGCTCGACGAAATTTAACAATGGAGCTCGCTAAAGGCTCGCACATATAAAGGAATCTCGCACTGCAACGTATTGCACTGCAAAGACCCGCCCACTTAATTATTGAATATCTTATATAGCATGCCATATGCCGCACGATCCGGAGAGAAGTGTAACATAATTATGTGGGAATGGCTATCTTTGTGGTTAAATTTACTGTAAGCGTCTCAATGCCTCCCATTCGCAGGCGCAATCGTTGGATTAGGTAGTTTTTCATGCAACAGATAAATTGTTTCTACTGATGAAGGCTTAAGATTTAATTACTAAAGTTATCAATTAATATTTAGCTGTTAAATTTGATGCTTAACATCAGTTTCTATCATACTTTCTGTCAAATCTTGAAACAGATTATATAATTTACCAAGAAGACGTTTCCTCTTTTTTTGGTTTGAAGCTATGGATTTTATTAATTTCAATAACAGTTGCAGTGCTGCATACTTCTATGTATACGTTTCTATAAACTATTTTGCAATACGAATGGAAATAGGTCCGGCAACTTCGGCAAGTCTGTAATGTGCGCTTAGCTTTACAGTGGGTACAGAATAAACACTTACTTGTTAGGAGTTTGTTCATACAGACAGTCGATACCAACGATACGAACGCTACGAACTCGATTAATCAACATGGTGAAGGCACGCAGATACGTAGTCAAGAAACTCTTCGAAGGTTTACCTAAGCGCGACGACTACGAAATTGTTGAAGAAGAGTTGCCGTCATTGCAGAATGGCGAAATACTGGTCAAAGCTGAGTGGGTGAGCGTCGATCCGTATTTACGTGCTTACAATTCCCAATATCCAATTCCGTACGATCAATTCTCGTTCCAAGTTGGATTAGTGCAAGATTCCAAAGATTCTTGTTTCCCAGTGGGCACTCGAGTCGTGTCGCATAAAGGATGGTGTGACTACTGCGTTATTGACAATGATAAGATTAAAAACCCCGTCGAAAAAGTGTACAAGTTGCCAAGTTTGAAGAACTTACCAAATTCCTTGGGTGTCGGCGCGATGGGCATGCCGGGTGCGACGGCGTACTTCGGACTTCTGGAGCTGTGCAAACCAAAGGCTGGTGAGACAGTCGTTGTGACCGGCGCCGCTGGAGCTGTGGGTTCACTCGTGGGTCAGATTGCGAAGATTAAGGGTTGCACAGTAATCGGTTTCACTGGCTCTGATGATAAGGTCAAGTGGTTGGAGGAAGTCGGCTTCAACAAGGCGTACAACTACAAGACTGCCGATATCACAGCGTCGCTGAAAGCAGCTGCACCCGATGGAGTGGACATCTACTTCGACAACGTCGGTGGAGAGATTAGCAGTTTGATTATACAACAGATGCGCGAATTCGGCAGAGTTGCAGTCTGTGGCAGCATCAGTTCATACAATGATGATAAGACACCTAAAGCGAGTATACTACAGCCGTCTATAATATTCCATCAACTTAAGATTGAAGGTTTTCTTGTTTGGCGTTGGCTTGACCGCTGGCCGGAGGCATTCGCAGATATCATCAAATGGATAAACTCCGGTGAACTAAAGCCTAAAGAACACATCACTGAAAGTTTCGATAAATTATTTGATGCTTTCGTGGGAATGTTAAATGGTGAGAATGTTGGCAAAGCTGTTGTTAAAATCTAATACTTATTGCAATAGACGTTATAGTTTCCATTCAAATATAATGACTAAATTATTTATACTCCTATGAATTACAAAAAATATTTTTTATTAAGTTTAAGTATTAGCAATTATTCCTAAATAATTAATCATGCTTACCTACATCAGAAATTAATTAAACGCACATTAGCAGGCAAATTCGTGAAGATTAGTTGACAAGTAAGTAATCATCAGTGGTCGGCGTAGGTAGTGCCTTTTAGGATGAATGACCTTAAATGTATATGTTAACATGGACATATACCCAGGATGTCGAGATTTTAAAATTATCGAGTTTATTTATTTATCATAAAGTACTATTTCTTAATACTCAATTATTGATGTTACAAATATTACCACCAAAAACCTGCGAAAAGAGAATTATATGAGATATTATCTATCTCTGAACTCCTAAATCCGCATATTTTAGATGAAATTTGTTTTTTTCTATTATAGATTACCTTTATACTAAAGCGTGTGTTCATCTTTGTGAATTCTTTCAATGTGTACCTACACTTTATATGTTAATTAATATAATAAAAAGAGCTTTAAGAATTTTAGAGGCTAGCGGCTTACGAATAAATCAAAATCAAAATATTTATTATTAATAAATATTTTGAGTTTGATTGCTTGAAATTAAATGATAATAAGTTATTAAAATTTATTTTACAAAAAAAATACAATACTATATAAATTATTTTAGATTTAACACAAATTAAATAAGAATATATATAATTAATATATAAGAGATTTATATATAATCGTAACACGAGATTTATGTATAAATAGTCATGTTCATCCACGCTGATCTCCGAAACCACTGAACTGCGACTCTCAGCACCAACTAGAGAGATAGGATAGTTTTTATCCCGGTTCGGGAGGATTTTTTAGAAAGTACAATGCGAGTGAAGTCGCTGGAAAAAGCTAGTATTAGTTTAGATTTACGCACTTATGACCCGTTGTCAATAATAATAAGTATTATTATTGACATAAGCATACATCACGAAATTTTAAAAACAGTGATTTTGTACAGGTAGTATCGAATCGTTCGCAGTAGCAATTTGGTTGATTTCTATGAAATGGCTGTTTTATAAAAAAAGGATATGTATAGTTCAAAAACAGTAGACACTTTTAGGGTGCAGATTAAAAATTTTATAACGTTAATATTTCATCGAAGGTGAATCTTTAAAATCCCAGGCTTTTGAAATGAGAGGATATGTCCATGTTATGCCACGATTGACGAATCCCACAAAATGGCACTACTTACGCCGATCACTGGTAATCATAAAAACATGTATCAACCTTTGGTATCAATAATAACAGATCCAAAGGTAAAAATTACTAGATAAGGCATAATTGGCACGCACTGATAATAGCAAAGATAATCTTGTACGTAATGTAAGTAGGTATTACAATATTCACATTTATGTTTCTTTTTGTTGAATAGGTTACCGAGCGCTTTATTTTTATATACATATTTTTACCGCTTATTTAATAAATTTGAATTTTACGCCTTCTATTTTAATTGTTATTTTATGCTCAGGCGCAGGTATTTTTTGTAAAGCCTATAATTGTGTGAACGTCCTTGTTTAGTAGTACGCGCATAGTAAAATATAGATATTATATTATCTATGATTATTTACACAAATAATTCCAAAGCTAAAACGAGTTAACAAATTGCAGATATTTTTGTCGAACTATGGTATCTAATATTTAAAGAGGTCGACTGCAAAATATTATAATATAATAGCTTTAAGAATTATTCTGTCTTGTTCCAGCATCACAAGAAAACTGGCTAAATGACATATTATGACATTTTGGTAGAATCCCCAGGATTCAACTAAATCACGTTTCATCTAATTCTGTTTAGCCGATTCGGAAATATTCATAATGTGAGCCACGTAAAGAAATGCCCGCGCACGAAATCGCGATTAAAGTGTAGTGATTTATACCTACGGGTATTTTTCATATGTTACGTAAATATCTTACGCTTTGCGAGGCTTACATAACGACATGGTTCCAACATACAGAAGGTTCTCAAGAGTTTTAACCTAAGATGCGATAGTCACCTACCGATATACCTACTCATGACAGCGGCAGATATATAAATCTTATAATCATACAAATCTGGGCTACGGGGATGGATATTTAAAAACTCCACTTGCCAGGTTTATTTTATGGTGCCAGGTTATTGGCATATAATAACTAGGCAAATTTGAAAAACTAACATTATGTAGAACTTTATCTACTACTATTTAAAAATATTTAATTTAATTAAAACTATTTATATTTAAGTTTACACTTTGCCTCGACGTTTCGGTAGTTGTCTCAATGAGAATTAAAATGAGACAACTACGATCTTAGTCTCCCCGTGAACATGGTTGCTGTAAAGCAATTCAAAATTTGAAATCAGAATGTCCACAATGGTGACACGTTCATGGCCAAGTCTATTTGCAAAACGAATTACTTTTATACGTGTTAGGTAGTTCAGCTCTAACTACATCTTTATGATTAAGCTGTTGCTACTTAGATGTGTACCTACTAACCTACTTTCTTTAAAGACAGCCTTCGCATTAGGGTTTATCCTTGTGTCGTAGGGAACTTCAATAGATAATATTTAGAACCGGCTAGGTGCATAGAAGATCCAGGTTCTGAATAACTATTGATGAGAATCGTGGATTGTAATAATGAATCCCACAACACTCAGCGCACTAGCAGTGGCGAGATGGCCACTCAAATAACCTTAATGGCCAAACGTAGACTACTACAATACTCTACGTATGGCCATTATGGGTACCTATATATAAATCACCTAGTAGGTATGTTATCACTACATCACTTAAAATTTACGGACAGAAATGCCTTAGGCATTAATTTTAGATATTTAGGTTTATTCCTTGCAAGAAGTTTGAATCTACATCATAATAAAATATGAAATTATGTTTACTTGTCATGCTCCTAAAGATAATATAATTTATCACATTTCAACTCAACTTTCAGTAAGAGTAGTTATAAAAACACTCTCATAATTTTTAAACAGATAATAATAAACGATATTTAGAAAAGCATTGCAACGTTACCGTGCTTTCATTAATTAGCCAATAAACAATAGATAATAAATTAGATATGCAATTGCCCTTTGCTCTGTGTGTCTAAGATTAATTGTATACACTCCATATTTATAAACCGTGCAAGCATTAAGAAATTAAGCGCTAGTCTATATTCTGTGTTTACCTATTTACGAGTAGGTTAATTATTAACCAACAAAATATTTTGGAACAGTTTATTATGTACGAAATCGCTTATACAACTCAAGACACGCGAGTTACCTAAAGATAAAAACATGACCTAACACACTCGTTCATAAACCACATGAGCTAACAGTGATAAAGATAACACAGTACTGAATGAATAGTTATTAGCTGTGTCGCTCGCTCATACAGTCAGTCGCTTCTATCGCTCCGCACTCGATCGAACAAAATGGTAAAGGCACGTAGATACGTGGTTAAAAAACGCTTCGAAGGCTTACCTAAGCGTGATGACTACGAAATTGTTGAAGAAGAGTTGCCGTCACTGCAGAATGGAGAAATACTTGTCAAAGCTGAGTGGGTGAGCGTCGATCCGTATATACGCGCCTACAGCTCCCGGTATCCAATTCCGTACAATCAATTCTCCTTTCAAGTTGGATTAGTGGAAGATTCCAAGGATCCCCGGTTTCCGGTGGGCACTAGAGTCGTGTCGCATAAAGGATGGTGTGATTACTGTGTTATTGATACAAATAAAGTAAGCAGCCCAGTCGACAAAGTGTACAAGTTGCCAAACTTGAAGAACTTATCGAATTCCTTGGGTGTCGGCGCTGTAGGCATGCCGGGTGCGACGGCGTACTTCGGACTTCTAGAGCTGTGCAAACCAAAGGCTGGTGAGACAGTAGTTGTGACCGGCGCCGCTGGAGCTGTGGGCTCACTTGTGGGTCAGATTGCGAAGATCAAGGGCTGCAAAGTCATCGGTTTCGCCGGCACTGACGAGAAAGTCAAGTGGTTGGAGGAAATCGGTTTCGACAAGGCGTACAACTACAAGACTGCTGATATCACAGCGTCGCTGAAAGCAGCTGCACCCGAAGGAGTGGACATCTACTTCGACAACGTCGGTGGAGAGATTAGCAGTTTGATTATCCATCAGATGCGCGATTTCGGAAGAGTTGCAGTCTGTGGTAGCATCAGTTCGTACAATGACGATCCTTCAAAGACACCCAAAGCAAGTATCCTGCAACCCTCTTTAGTATTCCATCAACTTAAGGTTGAAGGTTTCCTTGTATGGCGTTGGATTGACCGCTGGCCGGAGGCATTCGCAAATATCATCAAATGGATCAACTCCGGTGAACTAAAGCCTAGAGAACACATCTATGAAGGTTTCGACAACATATTTGACGCTTTCGTGGGAATGTTAAATGGTGAGAATGTTGGCAAGGCCGTTGTTAAGATCTAATATAAGTATTGCTGCTCTCACTATTGTCTTGATTAGAATTATATTAAATTAAAATCAAATTATATATAGTTTTATATTATTATTAAAATTTTTATTTTTATTTCTCTTACTACATTGAATCTATCAGCACTAATAGGTACATGATCCGCAAAACGAAATTGTTTCAAGGGGTACCTGGGTACTGTGTTTCAAGACACCAGGGGGGACCTGGTGTCTTGAAACACAGACCTCGGGCCTAGCTTAGGCACCAGTCTCCCACAATATAATATGTTGTAAACCGAATTATGTAATATTTTTAATACTGTTTATATAATATGTGTATATTATGGTGAGAAAATAAACATTATTATTATTATTATTTAAATTAAGAATAATTGTTATTGATTTAAATATTATAAAACGTTATTTTGTTTTTCTTTATAATATACACATCGCAAATAGTCAAGGAGCGTTAAATTTAGTTTTAATATATACACTCTATTTCTATATATACATTACTACTTACCTACATGCTGATAGTTTGTTGTGATATTGGCAGGTACAAAACTATCCATATAGGTATCACATAGTACATTTGTTTACCTACCAAATGTAAATTTACGTAATCTAAATGTGTCTTCAGGTGTCACAAAACTCTAGTATCTTTAATCGATTATATTTGTAGGGGCGATATAATGATGTGAGTTGGAAGAAATTATGGTCACATTGATATATACTTTCTTTATTGGTACCAGAAACTTATAATAGATATACAAAAATAAACTACATAATTACGCGACCTAGCTAAGCGGGTGTGGAGACTTGGGGAGACGAATGCTGCGCTGCGTACAAATAATAGTGCGGCTTGTATATAAATTTGTAGCGTTAACAGCCACTACATTCTTATCAATAGACTGATGTTAACTTATTAATTACGTATAACTAGGGATGAACGCATATCATTAATATTGTATACCACAATCGAAAAATGCCTAAAAAAATCTGTTTCCCACATATATATACCTACTCATTATATTCAGAGCCATAATGATCTTCTCCCTAGGCTTTATTATTCCCAAGTCACTTGGGGTTGGCTTTTCTAGTCTAACCGGATATCAGTTTTACATGGAGCGGCTGCCACCTAACCTCCGCAACCCGAAGGCTAGACCAGTGTCAGGATATTAGAGGGTACTGACTTTCCCAATAACGACTGCCATAGATGTTCATGGCAGCCGGGACCGACGGCTTAACGTACTCTCCGAGGCACGGAGCAGGCGATAATTGTCAATCAATAGACACATCATTTCGAAAAGTCATATAATTTCCGAAAGTCATAGGTCCGCGACGTGGGTTTCAACCCGAGACCCTCTGCATTGCAGTCTGTTGGTCTCCCCACTGAGCTATCGCTGCTATTAGCTATAAATACCATAAAAATACAGAAAGCTTTAATAATCTTATTGTATAAGCAAATATATATCATCCTATATCAATATTTATAATACAATCAATGACACGCAGGTAGGTATGTACCTACGTACCTATAGATAGACTTTGAACATGGCATGACTTGGCAACTTAAGGTTGGTTTCACTTATCAAAGGAAAAAAACGTCGATAGTAAACCGTGTTGTTATCACAATTATCACATACCTACATACGTATTGTTTTTGTAAAGAGTAAGATCACGACATGAAAATGTAAATATTATGTACGTTCATACATAAAAATATATTGTGGAAAGATTTGTCTACTATTACGGATATTTCCGGACGTTACCTATATTTTAAATAGAGTTCAAATAGAGAAATGTTAGAGAATTCAGCGCTTTGGAAGGTGAAGTTATCGCACTTAGAATAATAAGTTAACAAGTCCTTAAAATGAAAAGCATTAAGGTATGAGACTACTACCGAGATGCAGAAGGCACTAGACTGATCCTTCGGAGCCAAGGTATATGTATACTTCGTAAACGCCGGGTATTTTCTACAACAGCACTATTAAGTTGAACTGACTGCAATAGGTGTAGGCTTATTGTTACGTATGGAGCCTAATAAATCTTATTTATGGAGTGGGTGTTTTATGAACAGGTATTTCTTAATGAAATGAAAAACTTGGATTTTGTAAGATGGCGACTCATAGCCGGCCTACTAATTAATTAATTGTGTAGATATATCCATCAGTACCATAATACAATTAACCTTCAATGGTATGTAATATAAATTATATTTATTAATTAAACAGCTGCCTCGATGGCGCAGCGTTAGTACCTAGACGCGGCTGATGTGCATGAGGCTTCGGGATCGATTAAAAAAATCGATTAAGTCGTAAAGGGATTATTAGGTAAAACGTCAACAGTCTCGTCCCATATGACGTGAGACCGAAAATCATAGTTGGCAAAGGATAGGTATAATTAACCTCTTTATACCTACCTCTTCGGGGATAGAGGTGTAAGACTGCACAGATGGAGTCGTTTAAGTGGACGCCTCACCACTACCGCTGCGCCGAGTGTTGTTAGCTAGGTTCAAAGCCCAAAAAAACAAAAAATTAAGCGATCCACAAATACCTAGGCAGTTGTTTCGAGCCTGGTTCTTCTATGTGACAGATGTTCAGCCTCTGTACTGTTACTCAAAATGTTCTAACAGAAAATGTAATTAGACTTTGCCGGGCACCAGCTCGTGGTATATCGATCACACGCAAACATAAGCATAAACTTATGCCGCATGACCAACAAGACAGGTTTTGGCCTGTCCAAGATACCTAGTCCATAGACTTGAGTGAATATGCACTACGTACCTACCAGAAGAGGCCACTCAAATAAATAGTTTGTAACACGCGTTACGATGTCACTAACGCCTAGTTTTCGAAAGACTGATCAGCGATGTATCAAAATCAAACTCATGTTAATTGTTGCAAATTAAGTCAACCAATAACAGTAGATAGTTGAAATTCGTGTCACTGTCTGATAACGAACGTTTGTATTGGTCAGTATTTTAGAAGCAGAGTGTACGTTTCATTGTATGGACTCAATGGTCCATAGCAAAGACAATAAAAGTATTTTAAACTTTAATTGAAAGCATTGTTTGTGGCATCCATTACATACTGCCATTAGCGTGGAATTTGGACCTAGGTACCTATCTATATGCTTCTATCTTTGCTTGTAAGAATAAGCTGATGTATGATAAAACATATTTGTAGACAGATATACTCATTTGTAAATAGTCAATACACAATCTAAACCGTAATACTGGAGTGGTAGGCGATGTATCAAGAAGAAACATGCATCAGATTTTTAGTTGGACCTGCAGTAATTCAAATGTAAGAACCGGGTTCAATATCTTGCAGTAGTAGTACAAACCTAATTATTTTAGCCTTCATAGCTCTTATAAAGGCACCTTACACATTTTTCTTAAATATCTCCTACGCAAACATCACCCAATTACAATTTTATTAAATGTATAGATAATTAAAGCAATAACTTAAGCGTAGGGTTTTAGTTTTTGTGTTTTACACAGTGGCAATCACAGTGTGATACGTGCGAATCTTTGAACGACGTAGATGCAGCAATAGAAGTGTGTTTGCTGCGTGCTTCTTACTCAACGATGGAATCGTTGCGTAAGAAGCACGCGACAAACATGGAACCGAACGGTTTACACTTAAACTTTGACCCATAGCGGCTGAAAAGCTATAAAATATATAAAAGCAAATAAAATAAAAAGAAAACACCAAAAATATATCAAAATTATTAATTTTATTGTAAAACCAAGTCTGAAATGACGATCGTACAACATAAATTAACAATAGCTTATTATCCTAACATTATTATTTTTAACGGGTTATCTAATATTGTAACACCAACTGCCTATTATTTAATCCATTCTAAAGTAAATAGCAGGTAGATAATGTGTTTGATGCCGATTAATTATTAAAATGAACAACAATAAATTACTAAATCGATTACAAATTTTATGCTACAATGAAATAATCGTTTTATAAACAGTTACCTATTTTCTGATAAGTAACTTAATTTGCAAAAGTATTATGTCACATAGATTTACACCTGAATATTAGGGGAGTTATAGACTTATGTATTACATAATAAAATCCACGTTTCGGCAGCTATGTATTATTGTATTTCTTATTCACAAAATTAAGCACTAGGTTTGTTAATATTACCATGAATAAGTAGCTGTTACTACGTCATGTAATTATAAAAAAATATTAAAATAAAAGGAAAAAATTATATTTACTTTAAACTTATAATTATATTGTAGGCAGCAGGTTTTATTATTCAGTCTGTCACTCACCACTCACACTTAACACGAGGCGATTTTCGCGCCATTATAATTATAGAATCGAACCATGGACAAAAGCTTTACAGCCAACGAAAAAAAGTAAGGTTTACAACGAACGAACTCCGTTATATTAATGAAGGATAGAACAAATTCATTAATTTGTATCACTTTATAACGGTATGGGTGTTAACAACATATTGTTAATTGTTTAGGCAGTTTGATTATAAATCAATCATAAAATTCATAAAAGAACCTGCAACAGTAACTACTCTGCAGAGATGCGCGAATGCTTTCGAATTTGTGCCTAACGCGGTAACTAGATTTAAGAACTTTTACATTACATACCTATATAAAAAAGTATTGTGATGCAATTTTTTCATACTTATCTTTATTAACGATTAAAAATCTAGATGTAGGGTTACCATCTGGCAGGTATTAGTAGGCTTACAGGATTACCGTCACTGATTTGAAGTAAATATTTTTGAATTAGTGATTCAAGAATTAGAAATAATCCTTGTGAAGACTACAATACCTACATTTTTATAAATAACGATGTTAATCAAATTTGTTTTTTTTAAATAACCACTTTGTAAGTAAACTATGTAGATTGTATAGATTTATTAAATAAGATTCTTCGCTCCTCCGCTATTCTTTTCGTGAAATCTCTGGCACTAGATCGGGTGCCGTCCATTTTGAAATGGTAACCCTATTTAGGCAGTGTATTGTGTATAATTACGGTTTAACCCGGCATCGTATCTGATTCACGTATTTACATTATCTCTCGATACTAGTATAGGTTATCGAACAAATTGATTACCAAGACACGTATCTCAGATACCACACAAGAGATAATATTTCTAGGTTATTTATTATTCACGCCGAAACATAGAATATATATACCCAGATACGCATAATTCACATAAGTGTTTGATTAAAAAAGAAATAGGTCCACGGTCTTCACTTAAATAATACTTAAGTTCAACTTGTTAAATCTATGATCTTATACAACATGGGTTACTGTTAACAAAATTATGCAATATATAGAATTCGAATAACTAATACTATCTATTTTTTTATAAGAGCCTTTTTATTTTTAATATAGATCCTTTTCCCCATTTAATTTTGAAACCCCGTTTCATCATTTTTGGTTCCATATTTAATTTTGAAACCCCGTTTCATCATGGCGTTAATATTATGCCGTATTTTTCTATTGTTCAAAATTTAAAGGCAGGCAAAGACAACCATAACTCTCTAACACACTTGGCAGTGTTAATGAAACGAATGATTCAATAATAAGATTCTGAATATAAAACATAACAATTGTGTGAGAAAACATTTTAAGATTCGTACAAAATATACACCATGTACTTCTATATATAGATTAAGTCCATTCTAACAAATCTCATTTCGTTTGACCTACTTGTTTGCTTTGACCATCATCACTCTTTGTACACAAGACTTCATGCTTGGGTCCTAGCGCGATTCTGCCTAATAACTAGGTATCTTATTTTTGGTTACACTATAAATAATTTAGAAGATTTGTTCACTATGACAGATTTACTCGAGGATCCAATAAAATTTATAACAACCACAGCCCGTGTTAGCAATTATTCTCTTCAAATATGTATAGAGAAGGCAAGATGATATTGTACACTTTAATAAGATAGAAAGTTAGAAAAGCTGGTTAGGTTGTTAACAATTAAAATTTTACAAAAAATGTCAATTTAATTCCGACTCATTGTTGCTTTAACAGGCATGAATGTTATTGCTCTAAAAATCTTCAAATATTATTCTCAATACTAGCTTTGAATCTTAGTATATTTATAATTTCATATTTTTCACATCCATGATATGAAATTATAAACAACAGCTATATTAAAAGACGAAAGTAATTAAGACTATGGCCTATATAATATCGAATTTAATAATTTGTTATATTATTAAAATATTTCTTGGGTTGCCAGCGCTCCTCAAGTAGACGCCGTGTTGTCAGTTAGATAGTATTGTAGTTTGACCGAAACCGCTGTACCGCGCCTTAAGTACGTGCGTGGCGAGACGGGAGGGGGAACGCAGGCAAACAGGCCGCTGTCATTCGTCAACGCTCACGGCAATCCTCCCCGTCTCGCCGCGCACATACCTGAGGCGCGATACAGCGGTTTCGGTCAAACTATAGTCCCTTTGTCTCCTAGCAGCTCGCTATTTACAATTTAGGCAACTCTACGATAATCGCCAAAAAACGGACTTCATGCTGGCTTGCTTGTATTATAGAAAATTAAAGACAATTGCTTTGAAAACAGTGGCATGTATTTGTCTTGCCCTCTTTGATTACATAAACCTGATACGACTGCAGAATAAATCTATTATCATACAAACATTTTCTAGCACGCACTAACATACTTTATAAATAATTTATATTCGCGCCAAGACCCTCACAGACTCGCAACAATGTGTTGTTGACCGCATTCACGTGTTCACTCTCTTTGATGCGGAGGAGTCCGCTTCGCTGTCACTAGCCTTTCTCTTCCTTTTGATGAGGTGGGAGATGTCTAATGCCGCGGGCTTCGGCTCAGCTGAACTGGAACTGGCACCAGCGCCGTTGGTAGATGAAGTTTCGCTGGTGCTGGCCCCGTTGGTAGGGCATAAGGTCTCTCGAACTCGTTTTATAGTCTGGAACAAAGTAGAGGCTTAATATTGTATGTCGGATCGTTTGTTGCTAAGTAATAAGTGTACTTACTGTCATTTCCTTGAAATCTATTGTGAGTAAACACCGCGTAAGTGAAAAATATTTTCCTATGTTGCCTTCATTAAGACAGTCTCATGTCTAGACTTTAATAATATCATCAAAGTAAATACATATGTATGTATTAAATATTAGATAAACTCATTAACTGGGATATTTAATAACATATTTGTTATTATATGGCTCTTGCCATATGGTATGGGTAATTAACAAAACCTTGAGATATCTTTGATTCATCATATGCCCCCTTTTTGTATGATAGAGTTCCTAAAGACTACAGCAAATTTCGTTATTATCTTTATTAAATAAATGTTATGCTAGTAACAAAATAATTCTAAAGGGAAGTTAACAAGACTAAACATATAAAAAAGAAATAAGCTGGGGAACTAATCCAACTAATTTAGTAAATTTAAATATAGCGATAACTTTTTCTAACCTGGACGGACCTTGTAAATTTTCTATATGAGATTATTACTATTTCTGTTCTTATCCAGTTCCATTAGACATTGGCACCAGTGTTTATATTTATTGCTTTTATCTATTTCACGAGATATCAGTAGTACAAATAAATACACAAACATCATGAAAGCGGAGGAGAATGCGAACCAAATCACCTTAAGGAAAACATTCTTGTTAAAATATTATTATTTACCACATTCACCAATAACCAACGCACTCAAACACATTTGACCATCAGAATGTCTAACATTTTTCATAAGTGCCTCTAGCGGTATAACCCTGTACTAATAACAATTGATAGCGCAATATGCCGATGCATATCGAGATGCGACAAGAGCAGTGAACCTAGTGTTCACTGCTCTAGTTAACCCTCCAAAACTCAGACTTGAAGAGGAAAGGTACTCTACTTAAACAATTTACATTAAACACCATGAATATAACATCAATGGCCATGAGCATACAAAAAAAACAAGCAAAACATCAAACACATGGCCATTAATGTATTAGGTATGAGCTGAAATAACAACACACGGTACAATTTTGAACATATTTATTTCAAAATTTTGCAAAACACAATACAAAAATGGCCTTGTGGTAAAAATGTTTGCTTAACAACTAACATGATTCAGATCAAATAATATCAGTACATTGAGCTTATATCTAAGAAATTATTTGGAATTAAGTAGCTTGACGAATTATGTCAAAGGAATCATGTCACATATTTTGTAAGGATTATAACACTCAGAGCAATTCTTTTAAACAAAATTGAATGTTAGACAATTTGTGTACTTTGCCTCAAGAACGCATATTCTCCTGTTGTATCTTTAAAACGCAAATTTTAGGTAGCATTTAGTTTTGGCACACATATATGATCAAATTACGTTTTCTACTTAATTCCATGTCCATATATCTAAGAGTATAATTATATAAATGTTGCTGGATAATAGCTACCAGAACAAATTAATAATTGTATTGATTATAAGTTTATCATAAAATACATTAGAAGTATCAGTCTAAAAATTACGTATGAATAAAATTACTGGGAGGCTTATAGCCTAAAAATAATTATTTCCAGAATGTTCTTGAAATTGAATTTGTAATAGTTAAATAATAACAACTCTAATAATTAAAATGGCTCACATACTAGTCCCATACTCTTTGAATACCTATCCTTAGTCTTCCTTTCGTTTCCTACACATCAAAGTGTATAAGGCACTCACTCTTACAAAAAATATCCGAGAAAATAATACTGATTACAACAGTCAAACAATTAAATAAACAGTCACATAATATCACAAATGTTAGTGAGAATTTCGCAATTTGGCACATAATAATTTAGGAACTTATTATATTTTTTTGCGTTTAAATTATCACAATGTCATGGAATGTTTATGTTTCAATATTCGAAGACGCGTTTACCACTAAGTCACAGGATTACATGTTTTAAAAAGTATTGATAACATAATAATTGCAAACTACAAATAACTACAAAGTTAGGCAAATTATTACTATATGACGTCAATTTGTTGACGTAGCGCATGCGATCGCTTCGGTCGGTCACTGATTTGTGCATGAGATTGGCTGAAATCTAGTAAGTGACAGTGTGTCTATCAACGTCAAATACATTCTTCAATCGCCGATAGTCAATCGACTAAACACAAATGAAGAAAACAAATTTGTTGTAGGGTAAATTCACCCATAACTGGCCGCTTTTTAGTAACAAGCCACTAGGTCTGCAGATTTGTGCACAAAATAACAATCCTATTCATAGTGCACCATCTGTGTGTGACATTCGATATACATATACAATGCTAACACTGACATGTGGAACTACTAGTAGGTAGTTACCAGTTAGTTGCTTATCCAGGACGTTTAAGAATATACTGTAGGTATATTGATAAATAATATAAATCGTTCCATCGATATCATCGTCTCTGACCAACATGTCGCCTACAGATGATCAGATCTCGGTAGCCAGATTACAATAATATGCTCTATGGCCAAATTCAGAACCCATTATTTTAGGCATCATGTTATATTGTGACCAACTAAAAGTCAACTGCGTTACATTGCATTAAGTTCATCTCGTTAAGCAACAAATGTTACATACTATAATGAGAAAAATAGCAGTTGGCAACAATCTTAGTATCAATTTAAGACTGACATTCCATCTGACAATGAGTCTTCTCCTTGACAATCATGTTGAGAAGCATTTTTCTAGTGTCCTCAATGCAATCACAAGGTCTTACCTCTGCCTTATAATCCATCATATCCTGAATCTTCTCCTGTATTTCAGGCAGCAGTTCTTTCAGCTCCTTGATTTCTCCTTCGACAGAATAGAATGGGTCTGCAGTGGAGAACTTCTTGACTGTAGCGTCATCGGCGACCGCGGTTGGGTTCTCCAAAGTTTTAATTCGTGTTTCGAGAATGTTCGCTGCGTTTTTGAAATGGGTGATTGCGTCTTCGAAATTTGACGCGAGAGAATTTGCAAGTCCTGCAATAATAGAGAAATTGTTGCATTGAATATGCAAATTGTTAAAAATTAAACAAAATTGTTTCGCCCATTTGCGTATGGACGATAGTGTTGTAGTTCAATATTGTTCTGCAGAAAGTTCTTACCAATTTGATAGTGAGTCTCAGCAATGCGCCTGTCGTCACTGCGGTACAATTCTTTTTGTAGATCAAGACAGCTTTCTGCAAATGTAAATATAGAAAAATGAGCAACGTTAAATTTGAGTATGACAAGAAGTGAGACCGAGAATTGATTATTTTAGTACAAAAAAAATATAAGTAGGTACGAAGAAAATGAAAGGGAGATATAAACTTTATTTTTGATTGGTTGTAGTCATGGCGAGATTGAATATGATGTCTGATTTTATTGTTTTGAAATCTCTATTTCACGGCACTTCAATCAAGGTAGTAAATAAACTGCCAACTTTACCCCTTTTGTGATATATTTTGAAAATGAGATTGGAGGCACATACAAATCAGCATCTAGGGTGACGTCACACTTTAAGCCTGCTATATATATATATATATAATTAAAAGTGATAGGGAAATACTAACGCATATCGGTGACGGCCTTGTCGTAGGTCTCGCTCTCGAGCGCCACCTCCCCGAGCGCGAGGTGCACGTCGGCCAGCTGGGCGCGCGCCGCCGCGCCGCCGCGCTCCTGCGCGCGCTTGTGCAGGATGCTGCGCGCCAGGTCTGGGCACGCCAATCACACTACTTAGACCGACACTCAACTGACCACCACCTGGTTTCCGAATGGCTATTCAACGTGTACAGTTACCACACTAGGATGAATCCTGTGTTGCGAGGGTTTTTACAAACATTCAAACAAATGATTCAAGCCCACAACACTTAGCATTGAGGCAGTGGTGAGGCGACCAATTAAACCACTACATACTGCATCCGTGCAGTCTATTGCTAATTAAGTTTATCAATTGCAACAATTGATATGCAATATGCCTGCCTGTTAACATAATTTTGTCTGCCTGTCAGAAACCAAATAGTAATTTATTAAACTTTTAAGAGAGAACTATAGAAGGATGAGTTGGTTTGACGCTCAGTCATTTTCTAATGATTAATGCTGTTGTTCTGTACACATAATGATTGATAGATGCATAACCAAACAAGCGTTATGGCCATGGATTATTAATTTTTCCTTTCACTACATTGTCCACATACTTTTGCATTGATTTGTAAACTTTCATTCGCTAATACTGTGTCGACTGTTTGCACTTAGTGCAATGAACTCATTGATATCAATATAATTATATTTTTCTACTATAAGTTTTATGTCTGTAAAAAAGTTAATCTTGTCTAATTCTATCTAGAAGGAAACAAGGATAGAAGCAACTGGATTCCATACCCGGTCATTTTCCTGCTAAAGTCAGTAATAAGTTGATAAGTTACATAAAATAATATTTACTTACCAAGCATTTCCCAGGCAAGCTGCAAGTTATCAACATCATCTTCATTCTCCAAGTTCACAGCTGACTCATCCTCATTCATATCACCATCTGTGGTGCCCTATAAAACAACTATCAGATTAGTATAACATAGTGCAGTATAATCTTTTCTGAACAATTTTGACGAAAACTGGCAATCTTTTGAAGGCAGCTGTACATCCTTGGTTATAAATAATTATTTATTAATGGTAAAATTGATTATGACTGTACTACCACTATATAATTGCGACATATACTCGTTTTAATGTCATTTAAAACTAGAGTACATGTCGGAATTATATACTTACAGTGTGGCACCATTTGTGGCATAGTGACCATTCTTTAAATATTTCTAAATTCTGGCACATTACAAATATTTAAACAATGGTGACATAGAACATCCATACTTTGCAGTTGTAGCTAATCAGCTTGGTTTTAAATATAATACTATACATGAGAGTTGTCCTGCTTATAATCCAACTGGCCATATTACAAACATGACCTGGGTACACAACCCTGACTTTTCGATATATTAGTCACCAAAGCAGACAAACACATTTCTTATGCACAAATGTCTATTCAACCTGCATTCAATGACTAAACATTTTATGAACATTCTGGCCTTCATTTAACAAAGTTTAGTATTTAAACGGTTTGACTATAAGTAATGGTACATAATGTATTTATTTTCGTGATAGTAGATTTGAATTGAATATTAATGTTATTATTTATTTTGCCTCACCGGTTCTTCATAGTCCTCAGCATTAGTGCTGCTGCCAGGCTCTTCTTCCTTGGTAGTAGACTGTGCTTCACTCATCTCAACTTCTCCATTCTCTTTCTTTGCCTCAGATGTTGTTGAAGCAGCCTCTGCTTCTCCGTTCTGTGCTTCTTCACCATTTTCTCCATTCTCCTCTTGTTCTATGAATTTATAATTTTAGATAACTTATTACTTTATTTTATGATTGGTCTTAAGGTCTCGAGTCTGAATTTAGAATTAGGTAGTTTATTAGATTTTTAATTTAGGTTAACTATGGATACCATGTAGAATCAAATAATAAAGTTTGCAAAATATACATATTATTTATTTATTTTTATAATATGAAAATACAACTACTACACAATGTCAATCAATTTTTTGTTTCATGGAATCCTGTTTAGTTTCAACACAGGATAAAAACACCAACAACCAACACTCAGCATTGTGGCAGTGGTGCAGTAACTACTAAAACTATCATACCTATCAGTGTTTCCAGCCTTTACTATACAGGGTGTCCCAAAAATCAACGTCAAGCCGAAAACGGATGACGGGCCAAGGGATGGTGGTTCTCAAAAAAATATGAAAAAAAAATTTTTTGCTGCACTCTAAAAATTATAGCCATTTAAAAAAAAATGAGAAAATTAACACCTTGTTATGATTTTTCAAGTACTATGACTACAAAATGTTTACTTAGCTTAATTATTTTAGTGAGGATTTGTTACTGAATAATGCTAGTATACATTACAATTCAAAATTTGAACACAACTATCTTCATTTCAGAGGAAATATCCCTAATATGCCCAAACATGTACTCAAAATTATTACATTATTCAACTTTAAATGGCCGTGCTGAAAAAAAAATGTACTACGCCATTTCAGCACGTGGCATCAAAAGATGGCGCATTTAATGGGCTTTCTAAAATGCTATAACACTTACTACATTTTATCCTAATTATGGATTTTTTTTCTAAAACAACTTGGATTTATGCTTCTAATGCGATGCATATTTTATTTAAAGCTTACTTAAATTAAAGTAAGACAGTACAAGTTTGGGTGAAACAGATTAGGACGCCACTTCAACGTGTGAGAGTGAAAGAGATAGCAAGCCTGAGCATCATCAACAGCACGAGTTAGAGTGAAACGGAGAGAGACGCCACTTCAACGTGTTAGTGAGAGTGTGAGTGAAAGAGATAGCAAGCCTTAGCATCATCTACGGCATGAGTTAGAATGAGACGGATAGAGACGCCACGAGTGAAAAAGATAGCAAGACCGGATCATCTGCGCACGAACTGCAATACTTCAGTACGTTACGTTATTTCGTTTACTGCGCATCGTTCTGTATTCCTTCGTGTCGTTTTCGTACTTACTAACTTTGGCTTTGCTTATTGGACTTGATTACGTGCTACTTGGATTTGATTTGTGATTTGACCGTTTGTGACTAACTTGGCTTTCTTTTGGACTATCGTCATCGCTGACCGTGTAATTGTGTGTATTCTATGATCGCCACCATGCCGCTTCGATACACAGCACAGGAGTATGCAAACATGCATCTCATTTATGGAGAGTGCAGGTGCAACGCTAATGCTGCAGCTCGACTCTATCGTGAGAGATACCCCAATTCTGAGCGTCATCCGGATCATAGAGTATTTATTAATCTGCACCGATCACTCTCAGAAGGCCGATTTCCTAATCAAATGTTCAGTACAGGAAGATCCAGCATTCCATACGAGGAAGAAGTTTTAGCAGCAGTCGCAGAAGACACGAGTGTCTCAGTACGTGGACTTGAGACAAGCATAGGAGTGCCGAAGAGTACAGCACACCGGATTTTGCAGCAAAACCAGCTCCACCCGTACCATGTGCAACGAGTTCAATCTTTATCACCTCAAGATTATCCTGCAAGGGTTGCGTTTTGTGAAACGATGTTACAAAGACACCGAGAAGACCCCCACTTCCTGGATAAAGTACTCTGGACGGATGAGTCAACTTTTAAGAAAGATGGCTACTTAAATCTACATAATGTGCATGAGTGGCACGTGGAAAACCCACATTTAATGCGAGAAGATCGGTCACAATATCGCTTCAAAGTAAACATGTGGACCGGTATTCTGAACGGTAGAATTATTGGACCTTTCGAACTCCCAGACACCTTAACCAGTGAGGCTTACTTAGACTTTTTACAAAATCATCTACCAGATTTATTGGAAGACGTGCCACTCAACATTTACGTAGGTATGTGGCTCCAACAAGATGGCTGCCCTGCGCACTATGCTCGCTCAGTAAGGGAATTTCTTAACCAAGTATATCCGGATAGGTGGATCGGTCGGTCTGGTACGATCTCGTGGCCGGCCCGATCACCAGACTTAAACCCCATTGATTTCTTTTACTGGGGAGCAGTGAAGGATCAAGTTTACTCTAAGCCTATCGCAAACGTAGAGGAACTGCGCCAAAGAATTGCGGGGGCCGCTGAATACATCAATTCAAGAAGTTTTGCTCGTAAAATAAAGCGTTCGTTTTTAAAGAGATGTAGGGCATGCATTGAAGCTGAAGGCAAACAATTTGAATATTTATTGTAACAAAATAAAATGAACTGTTGATTTGAATGGTTGAATTTTTATTTCAAATTGAACACATAATGATTCACAATGACCAAAGGAATCTAATATGGTTTATCAATAAATTAGGTATTTGCCCTATTCACAGTAGCTTCGCAAAACAGTGTCACTAGTAGTTTTTACCTGACTGCCATAAAAGAGGGTTATGTATAACACTAATTTGTTTCTTAGAGGGAAACTAGATGTCATTACCAACATTTTTGAGTAAAACAAAAAAGGTTAGACCCGAGTTGTTTTAGAAAAAAAATCCATAATTAGGATAAAATGTAGTAAGTGTTATAGCATTTTAGAAAGCCCATTAAAAGCGCCATCTTTTGATGCCACGTGCTGAAATGGTGTAGTACATTTTTTTTTCAGCACGGCCATTTAAAGTTGAATAATGTAATAATTTTGAGTACATGTTTGGGCATATTAGGGATATTTCCTCTGAAATGAAGATAGTTGTGTTCAAATTTTGAATTGTAATGTATACTAGCATTATTCAGTAACAAATCCTCACTAAAATAATTAAGCTAAGTAAACATTTTGTAGTCATAGTACTTGAAAAATCATAACAAGGTGTTAATTTTCTCATTTTTTTTTTAAATGGCTATAATTTTTAGAGTGCAGCAAAAAATTTTTTTTTCATATTTTTTTGAGAGCCACCATCCCTTGGCCCGTCATCCGTTTTCGGCTTGACGTTGATTTTTGGGACACCCTGTATGTACTTATATTTGTGTGTACAGTACTGCAATTCTATTAAATTTGAAATAACAAGATTGTATAATAGAAAATGTAATCATTTTTTTATTATTTGGCAATGTTTAACCATTAAAAAAATTTACTTAGTAAACATACCTTCATTATCGTCCTCCTCATCAGGGTTGCCACCTCCTGGCATGCCATCTCCAAGCACACCACTCTCCTCTCTGGATAACCCCAGCAGAGCTTTACCATACCTGTATAGACAGATTTTACATAATAATTTCAGATTACAAAATATATAATTAACCGGTCGTATACCGCCGGCTCGCATACCAGCCGGCAGATTTGTACCCGTCGTAGGCCGGTGGCTCGCATGCGAGCCACCAAATTGGCGCCAAAACGCCGCGCGCCGCCTTCGCTTAAGGCTTAAGGTTTTGGCGCCAATTTGGTGGCTCGCATGCGAGCCACCGGCCTACGACGGGTACAAATCTGCCGGCTGGTATGCGAGCCGGCGGTATACGACCGGTTAATCTATTTATAAATTATAAACAGTTTGCAATATATGCAGATCTACAGATAGGATTTTAAATAGGCATAAGAATCAATAAACCATTTTATATGTCTTATGTTAATTTGGTGAGTGTTTAAAAATGTAAAACATCTTTAGTACTCTCCAAAACTAGGTAGCTGTAATATATGTAGCCCAAAATGCATGCTAAATGCTTTTCACCACTGCTATTCTGTATCCTTGAGGATTTCACTTATTTATATCTAAAGGCCAGTCAGATATCTTCATAAATACAAGAAATATTAGAAAAGATAAATAATTCAATTTTAAATTTTACAATGTAATGCTCAAAATGAGGACCTCTTTTTTAAATCAGACAAATGTTAAAATGCTCATTTCTAATGGCTGAAACAATTTGGTTTGAAGTTAGACACCCTTTGGGAACAGTCACAGGCTATTTATAAAAAGGTTGTCAAACAAAAGTATTGCCAACAAATTATGTAATGACAACTAATAAGTTTAAATATCACCTACCACAAGTAAGCTTCAGCACACTGATCAGCAGTATCTCCATGTTCCTTAGCAAGGGCCTCGCAGGCCTTGGCTAGTGTGCTAGCTGCTGCACTGTAGTCCCTCACAGCAAGATGTCTGCGGCCAGCAGCCAACAGCTCAGTAGGAGATGATGTGGACACTTCAGCTGTATCGGCCATCTAAGGAACAAATTTAATTTTAGCTATTAAATTAAATGTTTAATGAAGCACATGACTGATCCTAATAATAAAATGTTAGTACTTCTGCTGCATAGCTACTTAAAGATCACTTCTTCTATGAGTGAAAAATAATAAGTATTAAAAATAAATTTTAACATGACAATTGACAATGGAAATAATATTAAGAAGTCTTAACAAATCAAATACAATAGCATCTTACGAAATACAATCGTAAGATGATTTTATGAACAAAACAAAGAAAACATCACAATCCTATCTTAGTCATCAGTTCACAATACGAATCCTATTTACTACATATTTAGAAGATATATAAAGGGCACAATTATATAAGAATACGTTTCAAGCACCTACACTACGGTACCGCACATTAAATACGCAGTGAAAGAGGCATAACTTTCTTTTTTACTAAGTACATGGCCACGATGCTAACGGTCGGCGGTAATTTAACAATACCTACACATAAATAAATACAATAGACATGTATGAATACCCACGTGGAATACGGTGAAGTAAGTTTTAATTGAGAAATAAGCCAAAATTCTGTAAATATCTAGATTTATGATGAAAAATATATCTGGAAAATAGCAGAAACTGCGATGATTCCGGTAAAAGAACCGCGCCAAAATGTTGGATAAAGCAACTCATGATTACGCAAATAAAATACATGTAACTACAAAAATACTTACGTCGAATGTTCCTTTAAATTATTTTTTGGAATATAATAAGTAACAACAGCTAAATTACAGGCGAGTCAATAAAATTAAGAATTATGTACGCGTGTCGCCTGATTCCGTTTGCTCGCCGATTTGAACAGATAAAGAAATTGCTACAAGACAGTAATGTCAATTGTGAAACTGTCAAACGTGATACAGACTATACGATATCATTCAATTTCATTCAATGTCGAACTAGTTCCGGAATAGGACTGAAAATATTTAATAATAATATTTACAAAATATTACGGTATTCATGTAAAATTAAAAATCATATAACACACAATTAAATTAAATAAATTTGAAGAATGTCATGGTATATGCAACTGCTTAAAATTGCAATAATAAACTTGAAATACCAAAAATAAGAACAGAATATATTAATCTAATCTAAATCAATTATATAAGTAAGTAGTTATAAATTAATTAGGTATTTAAATTTTTCTTTTATATGATTAAGACTGCGCCGAGCGTAAGACAGATAATGACAGAGCTCGTGCGGCGCATATTCAAATCGGCGCGTGGCCGCCATAGTAAAATTGTATGGAGGATTTTAAGTGCTCTTTTGATAAATATGTATCTTTATTGTCAACCAACTACTCACCTTGTCACGCGGACCGCTCGTGCCATGACGGCTGCGCGTCAGCCGATCTGGTCGGTGGCGCCCCTCCCTTCCTCCTGCCGGTGGTAGCCACTATATAAACGCGACCGCGCCTGGTTCCAGCCTTCTATCTACCGTGCTGCCAATGAAGTTAAGTGATCCTTGTTGCTGGATCACGTAGCAAGCCTTCTAAGAACCATGCCCTGATCTTCTGCTTAACGTCTAGTCTTATATTATTTTATATAATTCAGGTTTATCTATACAAGTTGTTATCTGAAATACAACCTATAAATTGTGTAGTAATTTTTTTAAATTATCTCCTCTTATTTCATTCCCAGGCAACCACGCCTATAAAGCCGGTTAGACTCTATAACATTACAACCTCTCTATGCCGAGAACGTCAACTAAGCTTCTTTGGACATATAATGCGGTCACATATGCATGATTTGGAGAAGCAGTTGATCGTGGGAAAAATGCAGGAGAAGTGCTCCAGGGGCCGAATTCCAACACGATGGTGCAAAAGTATTGTAGAGCCAACAGGAGAAACTCTACATCGATCTATTGAACTGGCGCAGGATAGAGGCAAATGGAGACGGATAGTATATAGTCACGATCCTCATTAGTGAGGGAACGACAAAGAAGAGGAAGAACAAGATACTTAAATTGGATCGAAATAATCAAAACTTGAGTACTGGAGGAGATAATATTTCCCTACCCGTTATAACTGCACACAACGCAGTAAAGGCCACTGAAATGCTCAAATCTCATAGCTCAATAGGCCCTGACAACATTCCTGCTTACATCCTTAAAAAGGGTGCAAGGAAACATTAACTATTCCTTTCTGTCATGTATTCAAACTAACCCATCAGACTGGTCTGTACCTAGCTTAAGCAGTGGAAACTATCGCGAGTTATACCCATCCCCAAACCACTGATAAAACATCGGTACAGGATCATAGACCCATTTCCATTCTTCTAACTGTTGGTAAGCTTTTCGAACATGTACCTACTAATTACCCACTTCACACAACTTTACCAACAAATAGACGCGAGCCTATTTGATGCTCAGCACGGTTTTTGACTCGATCGCTCTGTAAACTCAAACATTTTGATCCACAGTTCCACACGGACTTTATTGTTAGAAGCCTGGACTTGAGAGGGCAAGTTGATAGCACATCAACCATTTTGGTTTCCTGAAAGCATTCGATAGGGTCGATAATGATGTGCTTCTGACGAAGTTGGGAAACATTGTCTTCACGCCAGGCCATCTAATTTTCTTCTTTTCTAATTTTTTTGCCAACTATTTGAGACATCGTAGGCAGTTCGACAGACACGGTTGCTTTGATTCTAAGCCCTATAACACTCGCTTAGGCGTGAGTCAGGGATCAGTGTTGAGTCCACTTCTGTTTCTAAATATGATTAACTAGCTTTGCCCGCGGCTTCCCTCACGTAAAAGTACTTTAGGTTATGTTAGTAAGAGTACTTATTTTCAAAATAAAATATTGGCTATGTTAGTTGGTGATAAAATAGCTTTCTACTGGTGTAATAATTTTTAAAATCGGTTTATACTAATACTAATCAAATCTTTCCTTTTTATTATATTAGTATATATCTATATATATCTATATATATATACAAGTATGGATGATCTAATTACTGAAATCAGCTAATTGCCTTTTATATGCCGATGATTTCAAACTAATACTGAAAATCAAAACTACCCATGATTACATGAACTAACAAAGAGATATCGATGCGTTTCATCAATGGAGTATTGCAAACAAGCTACTCTATAACAATAAGAAGAGCTATGTCATGACCTATTGTCGAAGGTTGCAACCGATACATCATAAATATACACTGGATGGTAAAGACCTACCACAAGTCAATCAAATCAAGGTTATAGGAGTGACCTTCGACTGTCGTCTCATATTTAAGCATCATATATCTATCCTTGCTAAGGAATCTTTAAAGCGGCTAAGTGTTGTCTTACGTAGTGACTTTAAGAATCCACAAATTATAAAGCTACTTTATACAACCCTTGTCAGAAGTAATCTTGAGACCAGTTCCTGTGTCTGGAATCCTTATACAACCTCCCTCTTATGCTCAAAAAGAAACAAAAGACTTTTCTCAGATTACTATATAAAAGGATTTATTAGTGCCTTTTAGGTATGATGGGTTTTAATTAATTGGAGGTGAGAAGAGGCCTGGATAAGCTTATAATAGTTTGTAAAATCCTTCACGGGCCCAAGGGAATCAAGTGTCCTGAACTCCATGACCTATTCTGTAGACTGTATGTGCCTAACAAATACCTTGAACTCCGTCAGAGTCACGGCATAGATTGTTTGCACGGCTGTCGGCTGACATGCCATACTCTCGCCAGAGCCATGTCCCTAGTGTGCCTCACCTTAGAGATGCTCAACGCTCTTCTGTACGCCAGCCCAAACAGTGACTTGTTTGGGGATGAATAGAATAAGATCATGCTAGAATGTCTGTTATTTTGTAAGAATATGTATGCAAAGAAACCTACAGTCTAAATAAAAAAAAATCTATTACATACCCACAACACCATCTAGCCCAAACTCAGCAGAGCTTGTGCTATGGGTACTAGACAAAGGATAAACGTACATACTTTTTTTGTAAATACTTACAAATAATACATAGAAACACCCAGACCAAGACAAACATCCATGTTCATGCACACAAATGTTTGACTTGTGCGAGAATCGAACCCGCGACCTCAGGCGTGGCAGTCGGTTACACTAACCACTACGCCATCGAGGCCGCCATTTTGTTTTTATTATTCTTATTCATTTTATTTTACTATTATTGTTTTATTCATATAGTATAAGTTATTTTATGTAATTAGTTTAGTACCTATCGTTATAATTAACTATAAACAAAAAGACTATGTTTAGATCCGAACGACTCCAGTCACGTTAACTGCCGCCGTGCTACACAGTCAGTTACACAGCTACAAAACAAAATCATAAAACCGATTCGCATACTTCGGAGTTAAGGCATGGGAATCGTAGGTGATATTCTTTCGTAATTTTTATCATAAGCCGAAACTATCCAACATAAAAACCTTTATATGTCCAGCTGAAGAATTGGGATTGAACACCTTAACCTAGTAATGAAACCTTAAATTTTACTACTCTTTCAGCCCATTTTGAAATGAGCTTCATATACTTATACTTATGTGGAGTATTAATGTCTTTATTTAACTCATTTTAATGAAGTATAGGTTTTAAAGAGCACGTAGGTTCCTATAGCTGCCTCTCGTCTAGCCCTAGTTATGTACTTGCTCTAGCAGTCTGATGATCCTTTATCATATAATGCCAACTGATTGCCACTTTACCTTTATCTGTAAGATACGTACTTTGGTTCTTGGATAATCTAAAGTTCGTCCTTCAAAGAAACTCCAAGCAAAGATCACTTTATAGTTTACTGGTTCTTAGTTATATAATGTTTTATCTATGTGCTGCACGCAGACTGGCAGGACAGACCGCAGACAGACTGCGCGTCTAGAGATTTTGAAACTCATTTTATTTTTTAAGGAGCATCAAACAACCACACTACGTAATAAAAGTAGCAGTATGACTAACTAGGTAGCAATGTAGCGCACAGCGATTTTCACAGTTTACTATCAGGTTTAAAACTATAAGACGCAACGATGGCAAACAGTCTTACTTTAACAACATTTTTTTAAAGGATTTTATCGAAGGTGTTTATGACTATACACAAGGTCTATATTTCAATTACTTATTCACATTGCTAATATGTATGTTTTAACCAAGAAGTCGGTAAAGTGATGTGCCCAATTTGGTAGATATTTGAATGTGTTGACGACACATAAGTCAAAGACATACCTACATATAATATACCTTAGTGTCGTCGTTGTATCCTTGACAAGGTACATATCGCATTGTATCCAACTGTCAACAAATATCACTCGAATGCAATTATTCGCAAAGGTACTAGTAAATATACATGTTATGAGGCAAAACCGGCGGGAAAGGGAATACACGATGAGGTATTTTCATGCAGGTTTTCTGGCTCAAAAACAGCACGTGGAGCTTAGAAATTGTATACTTACTTAAATGTACCTTAACTGCTTGTCTTGTCTTACCTTATCTTGTAAAACTTTTAGTAGACGTTGCCTGCACTAGGAATAATTCCTGTGTCAACAATTTGTGGATCACACAAATGTTTATTCTGTGTGAGATCGAACCCACAACACTTGGCGTGTTGGTGAGATGATCACGTGAACACTACGATTCGTGCAGGCCATATATTGAAGCTACGTCAGTAGGCCCCAATTGCTTTGTAGGTACTAAGATCCTAGACACGTTACGTTTTAAACGGTGAATCAAATTCGTTTAGTACAAAACGTAGCAAAGTTATTTTATACTAATTATTTATTATACGCAAATCGCGACACATAACAGCACGCTACGAATCACGAGGGCGGAGCAGTACCTGACCATAAACGTAGGTGAAGCCGCGAGGAACAGCTAGTGAAAAATATAAATCCTTACTAATATTAGGTACAATTGCGAATGTAAATTTGTTTGTTTGTTTGTTATGCTTTCACGCGTTACTTACTCGACCGATCATCATAAAATTTCGCAAACACGTTGTCAGGGGAATAGAAATGGATATAGGATACGTTTCATTCAGAAAAAGTACAGTTACTAACCTATACTACAATTACGCGAGTGAAGCCACGGGCAAAATCTAGTAAATATATAAACAAAGTGGGAGGCACTAGCTGTGCTTTTAATATTACTAGAGCTGGCCAGAGGTAAGTCTTAGGATGGAGCGAAATTACACTATGGTACCATACATTGTTGGCTTGTAAAATTTATAGGTATACATTAATTTATTTTTCCTTACCACCAAGGTGCCACAGCCTTCTCAGAACTGGCGCTTAGAACAACCAACCTGTTTGCCCTATAGTAGGACCGGCCCTGATTATAGATACCTACACACACGACTGTATTAGGATATACAGTCGTAAAGACTAATCAGAGATGATGATAATATCTACTTGCTGTTAGGTATATAAGCATATATGGTCCCACGTAATTGCCAGACTCCACGACGCTTCTAACAGAAACATTCCTAAAAGAGAGAACCCCAATAAAACGTTGCCCTGCTCAAACATAAGCGCATTAATCCATGGGACCAACGCAATATTAAACAGATTAGTTTAAATTATGCAAAGCGCAAATGGTGACAGTACAAACGGAGCTAATCTGATAATCGCTCGACTCTCAAGGAGAAAAGAATGCAAATATACTGAGGTACCTATTCAAAGTTTATAAAGGATGGGGCTGATGTCTTAGTTCGCGCCCAACGCCTCTGACGACGTAGATAAGAACATAATACTGAGCTGCGGACTTTATATCAACGATACCTGACGTACTTAAATATACTTACTTGGAATCTTAAGTGGTTTAAGTGGTCGTCTCGACGCTACCATTGCGCCGAGTGTTGTGGGTTCGAATCCAATACAGGACAAACATTTGTGTGATCCACAGGTGTTCTGAGTCTAGGTGTTTTTTGTGTTCGTTGTTTGATTGTTTGTAAGGTCCCCGTCCATACAGGAATTAATTCTAGTGCTGTAATACTTTTTAAGAATACGCGATAAAAAATACTTGGAGCATTTTACTTTACTTTTTTTCTACTTTGCATTTTACTCAGGCAAGATTATTTTTTGGGTATAGAGTACACAGCAAAAAGGTCATTTACTATCAATACAGAGACTGACACCGCAGTGATTTGAATTATCGTCTCTCTGCCGGCAATGTGCCAACTGTTGTGGATTCGATCACGGCACAAGACATAATGCAATAAACAAATAGTTGTGTCGATTTTGGGTTCTTTGTGTTCGTAGTTCAAATAGGGATAATGTATAGCGCAATACTGATCCTAAAACAAACAATTAAATCTAATCAATTGAAATGAACTTAAATACAGCTTCGGAAACTCTTTGTTAAAGAAAACTAGACCAGTTTGTGCTAAATGGAAAAAGCACACACCTTTACGTATATTCCCTTAATGGTAGACAGACATGCATAGCACCAATTTATATCAACCTATATTTTAAGAGCCAGTAGAGTCATTGACGAATTTGTTTTCTACATATAGTCAGGCGCAAGTACTTATGCGATAGCACCGCGCGGCAATCGTGCCTGCAACCAGTTAGGTCGTAGTATAATATGTATTTATTTTATTTGGCATTGGTACTTGGTACCAATAATATAGTCATAGAGATATTCCTAAGGTATATATGGATATACACATATATGGCCTGCCATATATGTGTATAACCATATATACCATAAAGCATTTCATTTGCACACTTACAACCATAGATAAGACACTATATAACTGAAAAGTAAAACATGTACACTTAACTTTACCTCTATAAGCCCATAGACACATATCTACAGAGTGTATTCATAAATATTGCATACACTCATTGCGTTACAACTTCCGTTCCCGAAGCATTAGGTAGAAGTTTTATATCCACACTTCACCACGCTATGCCTTAGAAGTTTAGAACCCTTGTGCAAACGTGCGTTGTACCAACATTGTTTGCCTCTTTTATTACAACTCTGTATCAGTTTAAGCTAAAACAGAGAAAATCCTAACAGAAAACCCAATGACACATTGTTTGAAATCGAACCTGTGAGCTTACGGTTGACCGTAAGGATAAGCGTTAACATATGGAGACCAACAAAGCAATTTAAAAACGGTAAAAAATTAGATGTGCAATCAATAAGATAAATAGCAATTTCAAATACATTACTGAAACGATTTTAATAATAATAAAATTATATAAGTATGCTTAAATTTTTCACTACTACGAGCCTCTTCCCCGTATGAGAAAGGTTGGACCGTAATTCATCTCACTGGCCCAGTGCGAGGTGTTAGAATTTACATATCTTCGAGAACATTATAGATAACTTTTAGACATGCAGGTTTCCTCACGATGTTCTCCTTCACCGTTAAAGCTAGCGATAATTAACTATTTAATAGGCACATAACTTCAAAAAGTCAAAGGTCTTGCCTTGGGAACGAACTCGAGACCTCTGGATGGTAGTCCAAAAGTCTCGGTGTCGCTGCTTTTAAAACTATCTATATATATAAAACTCTTCCGTTACTGAGTGACTGACTGACAACGCACAGCCAAAACTACTGAACGCAAGAAGCTGAAACTTGGCATGTATGTTCCTTGGAGAGTGTAGGGGAGCACTAGGAGAGGATTTTTGGAAATTCCACCCTGAAGGTGGTGAAAGGGGTGAAACCCGATATTCACACGGGAACGGGACTTACGCGGGTGAAACCGCGTGAAAACTACTAGTTAACTATAAAACTATTTTATTAATTAAAACATTCTCATTATTTTTCTGTTAATTGTTATCTACTAAATACAATCTACTCTCATTTTTAATGCTGTACAAATTCAATATGATTATAACTTTAATTAAAATGTTTAGGTAATGAATTATGTCACCGACTGTAAGCCACTTAATAACTGATTTCACAGCAGATGATATCGATAAATTAATAAATTAATGATAAGTGTCGATTGGTATATCTAATTAATGACGGTGCAGGGTGCATCGTGTAATGACACAGGGTGGATAACTATCGACTTTTCTCCCACCCCGCACGTAGCGGTCACCCGCCCAATCAAACTATAGATACGACGGATACTTGTGCGGCTTATCGATAGATTGACAAGTTCTTTGTCTTATTCAATGTCAACGTCACCATTGATACGTTGCTCTCCTCCTAAAGTAGTATCAGGCATGTGTATAACCAAGAAGATAAGCAGAAATGCTTCAGTTATACATATGTATATTTAATGATGTTTAGGTTAAATCGACGTAAGCGTCTACGGTGTAAAATTCCAAGCTGAATACAGCTCATGCTGTTGAAAATTTTCTGAGGTCCAAATCAAATACTATCTGCCTAAGCTGAACCGAGAATAGAAACAAATACCTTACTATCTTAATCTAATCGTAAGTTTAAGGTTTACCCACAGAATACTGTAGTAACGAGATCTTCTTGACTTTAAAACTGTTTTATACTAAAATTAATGTTGAACATTACTGTTATATATTGTCATGCACGGGTTATATATTGTATGCTTTTAAATAGGCAGACATTCTGGGTATTGTAAAGAATAACTGCCAGAAGATATTCTAGAAATTTTCTCAAGAACACGCAGGATTATTGCTCATTGAAACAATACATAAACATTACATTACAAGCTCTGCTTAGTTTGGGCTAGATGGTGTTGTGTGTATGTGGTAGAATATTATATTATTATATTATTACCAGCTTAATGAAATATTTATACTTTACTGACTACTAACAACTGAATCTATTATTTACCAATCAGTTTGTTACAGCAATGAAACAAAATTAGCTCCGTAACCTTTTCCAATATTTATTTTCAATTTACCTAAACATTTAATTTGTTAAACCAAAAAGTACTAGCACCGTGAATATTAATCCAACAAACAAGTAGATACGCGCTAAATAAATCTGAAGCTTTAAGAACTATCGATAAAACAGTTTTCCCTAGCCTCAGCACTACATACCGCTTCATTTTCCCACTTTCCCTCAGTTTGCCTGCACCGGGTGGACCGTTCGCTCGTCCCGACGCGCGCTCTCCGCGATACAATTAACCCTTTATTGACATAACCATCACGCGACATCAAATAAAAGTTTGGCTGGAGCGATTAGAAAAATGTGACTAAAGACTGTTCTATTCATGCAAGGAGGTGCGAATACCTATAAGTAAGTAGCACATTTCTTTTATTTTTCCGGTTTTTGTGGCCAGTATAAGTCTAATAAAATTACAGTTGTTACACTTAATTTGCTCGTAAGCTCAAATCTAAGGCTTTGTATATGGTCTAAATGAGATTTTAGCTAGAGGTTCTTTTATAAAATCTGTCCCAGGGTTAACTATCTATAGGGTGTCACTCAAATATTTACTTAGAATAAGGTCGTTCAGTGAACTCTTACGATTGATGGGTTGTACCCTATATTGCACGGTAATCATCATTAGGTATATTATTTCTAATTGGTTTAATACCATTTGTTTTAACGGCTTTACTCGGGTAACTATCATTTTATACACCAAGCGATTTAAAATTACTTTTAGAAAAACATTTAATATATGTAACTAGATATACCAGACCTACTTTTCACTTCTTTTTATAATCATTGTATATGAATACGTATAAACAGTATAATAAATAACTTTATTAGTTTATATGACTGAGTATAGCAGTGAAAATACGCATAACGACGAGACTGGCCTAGATATTATATTTTTTTCTTTCAATATTTGACAGATTTTAATTAAAGTCATGAAAAATATAGTTGTCCGAATAAACAGTATTACCTCGCCAATTTTTTTATATAAAAATACATTAAAGTAATGATAATACAGTGCTACGAGTAGACGACGCTGCAAAAATATTTATTTTCATACAATAAATCATGCAGAAGAATTTCCGGACAGAAAACAGTATTAGGAGCATTTTTTTAAGAACTTTTTCATACTGTATGCTTAGATAATTATTTATCTAAGCATAGGTCAGAAGATCCGCAGTCAGGTCATAGACATCCTATCCGAAATAATCCTAATAGTTGAAGAAAAAGTGTGTAACATAAGCTTGTTACCAAGGAAAGTACATCTTATACCCACGGGCAAATGTCTTATCCAAAATGCGTATTTTGCTAAGACAGCAACCCGATGTTTTTGCCCCAACCAGCTTTCAATATTTTACTGCTAACATTACGTGATTACTCACTACAGCTCGCTTTATTTTATTAGACTATATGTATATCTATATCTTCTAAAGCCTGGGTTACGTTTTATTTTGTTGGCCGCCATGTTAATGGCAGAAAGTGGTTCGTTTTCCTTTTGTACCTCCTTTGTCCTGTATACTAACTTTAATTAAATTCGTACCGGGTGCTAAGACAATGTATCCTGGGACGTTTCTAGCTTAATTGCTAGATGTTATTATAGATTTTCCTGGATTGCCAGCTTTCTTATAACTATCATAAGTAAATTATCGTAATATTCTACGTTTACTTTTTGTGCTATTATTTCCAAGTCCAGTATATTTTGGTTTAGTAAATTCTCCCTAAAAATAATAATACATTTTAATAGAGATTTTTAAAATACCATGTTAAGATTTATTTATATTATATCAAACAGTATAAATTACAGCCGATTTTCTTTATCAATGTCTCATAATTTACTTCCAAAATCTACGATGAAAATGTTTCAAATGAAATGTGTGTTGAAAATAAATAATGGTGATGTTTTGTGCATATATCGCATAAATCTCAGATTTAAATGAAACATCAATCCAATCCAAATATTCGCTTTTCATATAAGTTTCTCTATTACGTGTTCTAAAATCCTTTAGGTTTTTAATACATTTTCGTAAATTCCAAGTATGCAGATCTAATAAATATGTAAGCATAAAACCGAGCAAATTAAAAATACATTTCTATAAAATATGTAAATATTTTATTCACCCAAATGTAGATTTTGCGTTAATAATACACAGTTTATCATTTTAATTATTCTAATATGTTACTTACTAATGAGTGAGTTAAGAATTATGTCAGCAAAGCATTTTGTTAACATTAGTTGCGTAATACTGTTCTCAATTCCATATCAATGACATAGCATCTGTTATATCTCCCCAAAGAATTACAATGAAGGACGTCCACACGCATATTTCGCTCGTTATATCGAAGCTTATGTAATGCGAGTCGATTGCCGATAACATTTGAATTATTACGATTGTATCAATATCATAGGTATACCACCAATGCTCATAGGGCAACTCCTATAGTGATTAAAAAAATGTATACTACATTCGATAATCACACAGATAGAGCGCATAGCAGTATGCATTGTCTGCATGGATAGCGCAATGGTCGTAGACTCTTAATAGTCGCTAGTACAATTAGTTGTCTTGGATATGGATATTCTTATTAAAAGTACCTATTTTAAATATTTTTGTTATGTGCCCTGAGATACAGAAAATATGTACAGTGCATGGTTTGCCAAATAAAAACTAATAAAACTTTAAAGTCTGCGTAGTATATTGGCCCAAGACAAGAACCAAATAGCCTTTTTTTGTGTTCTTGGTAATAAGGTTTTCCACAGCTAGTTAGTTAACTGGACCTGTTTTTAATTACAAAAATTCAAACCTTTACAATAAAAGGCATTTAATAAATACAGGGTGCAAGAACCACACTTCACAAAAATTTGCCAGTGTATAAAATATAATATGAATATGCCAACGCTTATTTTACATTTTATGATCACTTTGACAATAATTATAGATTTTGGCAGATGTGACAGCGCAAGGTTAGACTGTGAACGACGCAAAGATATTACATGATTGTGTTAACGTATCTTAAATGTTTTATATAAATATATATACGAGGGAATGATACCGAAGTTTTCAATTATCTGCTGCCAGTACCAATGGGCTGATTTACCCAGAGAAGTAGCGATCTCTTACAGCACAAGAAGAAGAATTGTAATAATTTGTTATAGAGATAACTTAAACTATAGAAAAGATATACACTAAGTACTTTTAATAAACACAAACAAAATCGTGTCTAACAAATAGTATAGTTAAGATTGGGCGTCAACTGTGCCTTTCAAATTGATAAATCAGAATCAGAAAAGCAAAGTACAGAAACGTAATCAAACCCTGACACTAACAAGCTCCTAAAAAATTTTATATCTGTTACATCTGTAATTTCAAGTCAAAATAAAACGAATCTCAGTAGTCTTACGTTTACTTTAAGTTTAAATTGAAATGCTGTGTTCCTAATGTCTGAGAAAAATGGGTCACTTATTTTCTTTACAATTCCATTACTCAAAAGAAATTGGAACTCTTGAAAGATCACTCACGCGTCTTTCTGTCGTTTACAAAACTCTTTTCTAGACGCCATCTACTTTTTATTTATTTTATGGTCTTAGAATTTGTAGGTACGATCGCAATAATAAAATTTGTACAGTAATTATTCATTAGGTGGCGAATTCAAAAGATACTTTATCAAATAGTCTGTAATTTCCTATAATGATTTTTTTATTGTACAGACTAATAAACTACTAATTTTCAAACACCGAACAGAAAGTAATCCAAAATCAAAATCCAAAATCCTTCTATAGATAGCCCTACCCCGTATTTCTTTTATTTTTTTACCTTCTTTCGTACTAAGGTACGTTTTATGAAAATCGCTCCAACCGTTCATGGAACATCAGCTTAATTCATAGTTGTCAAAGTTATATTACAATTTAACAAAACACATGATAACAAAATTTAAGAGTCACTTTTGTATCAGAGGTTTTAGGGTTATATTTTTTATTTATACGTCTATCTGGCTTTCATTTATAATTTGAATCTAGTGGTCGGAAGCTCGACCGCTGGATATAAACCCCTGAAGCCTTTTGAAACACTGTATCAATTTATGCGTCAAATCTTCGTGTTATTTGGCTCACTATGTTTTCGTAGTAACAACACGTACTATATGGTTGGTAAGTAGGTATATAATCCTCCATTACATAAAATGTAAGCATGACTCATGGAGATGATCACACCTAAAGCTTTTTAGGATATGATACTGCTATCCCTCGGGAACAGTACTTATTATCTGGATGAAAGGTAGCTTATGTCCTCTTCTGTACCCCTGGCAAAGTGTGTGCGAAATTGTTTAAAGATGGCTGGTCGTGACGTTTTGATGTGCAAGCGTAACATAAAAACAAATTATGGTAAAGATTTATTTTGATAAAGACGTGACTGCTATAACACAAAAGGTGTTAGGCACGCACAGATGGCGTAGTGATTTAAGTAGTTATTGCCACGATGCTGAGTGTTGTGGGTTCGAATCCCACATGGGACTAAAATTTGTGTGATCCACAAATGGTTGTTCCGAGTTTGGATGTTCTTTGTGTCCATTGTTTGAATTAATAGAGTCCCACGCAATACAGTTTTTATTCCTTGTGCGGAAAAAGACTTTACAAAAAAGTATTGATAGCGTATGATTATTGCTGAACTATTATTTAAAAATCAAGTGAGGTGGAGGGTTACTCTGATAATTGTTACACCGCAATTATCCCTTCGTTATAAGATCCTAACCATTGAGCTGCTTTACCTTTCGTAACCCTTTCCATTAATCCGATTACTCAATAAATAAGGTTAGGAAATAATTTTTCAAAACATTTTTTTATGCATGTATCAATTATAAACGTGAGCTATTCTATCTCCCTCTCTCTCTCTCTTAGCCTTTCTCTATGGCGGATACAGATCCGGGTACAGACCCTGGAATGCTACGAACCCGGCATATCTCTCTTGTTTCATTCAATTTCATTACATTAATACCCTTAAAATAAACTTTCCTTAGAACGAATTCAATCAGAAAACGCTTTGATCGCATTCAGAACTGCCAAAACTCTATAATGCTTTAGGTAAAACTTATCTGGTCATTTAAGAATCATACTTTTAAGAAAGAACTCCCTGCGTAGAATCAGCCGCTGTTGCCGGCATTAGCTGTGAGCGCATCATCATTAATCATTTTACGACATTTTTATTAAAAAGGCAATTTATAATACAATGCCATGTCAACCAATTTCTGCTAGCCGTCGTTAGATGCCGATTTTATGCTCGTATTCAAAATTATACTCTGCTAGATTTTGCACGCGGCTTCTCTGACGTAAATGTAGCTCACCTACATGTGTTGTATTGTTGTATGTCAATGTTAGTAACAGTACTTTTTACTATATAAAGGGTCACCCTATGTCTTTTTCTATTCCCCTGACATCTGACAATGTGTATGCGAAATTTCATGATGAACGGTGGAGTAGTTAAGACGTGAAAACGTAACAAACAATCAAATTCACATTTGTATTTATTTTTATACTATACTTTTTATACTATATACATGAATTGATAAAATCTATTAATATATAAATATGTTATAAAATTACAGCAAATCAAATCAAATCAAATGTTTATTTGTAGAGCATAGGTAATATACAAGGTGTACATAATAAAATATAAGTTCGCCATGTCTAGCCGATAGCGGCATACAAATATTAATTATATATAATGTCCATACAACTAAATTAAAAAAATAAGTATCACAATATTAAATGATTTACATGCACATAATTACATTATTATTAAATTGAAAAAATGTTAAAATATTACTAATATTATTAAAGCACATATTTATCTACAATTTATTTGAATATTTATTTAAATTATCATCGGTTAGGTATTCTTGTACTGAGTAATATGCCTTCTGTGTCAGGAATTTCAGCAGCGATTTTTTAAATTCATTTAACTCATTTTTTTCTCTGATGCACCTGGGTATTTTATTATATATTTTGGGTGCCATACCTACAATGCTTTTGTCATAAAGGGCAGTCTTGTGTGAGTAGGAGCAAATGTCCATATTACGGCGTTTAGATTCTACAGCTTTGAATGTTTCCGAATTAGTTTTTACGATAGCACGCTTGGCAATTTAATACTGCTGTATTCATCTTCGCTATTACGTAGGTAGATAATGCAGTAGTTTAAGTAAAGACTTCACTATGACGAGTGCGTTGTATGAAGCAAATGTGAGCCACAAATAGATGTGAGAAGCTCTCGTAGACTCATGCAATAGTCGACATATATGTTCTTAAAAGAAAGTAACTAAGCTAAATGTTTCTGTAGTAATAAGATTTACGTCAGTAATGCAATGAGTGAAAATTGGCGTTACGATCTCTCTATTGCAATTCCAATACTCTGCCGCGCCGCTTGTAATAACCATTATATTTTAAACAGCATTTCTTGGATTCCTTCTTCTAAATAACCTTTTTTTAACACTGGTCTACGAAGAGGATACTTGGCTATAAATCCTTAATGATTTCTACCATAAAGCAACAAACTTTTCTCAGAAACATTTCATCAGGCGGCCAAGTTTTTAAGAAACTTTTATAATCTTCGTCTTTTATGCTCGCTGCCATAATATTTTCCATTGAACTTACTTAATCGTATATAATACTTACCGACTTATAACGTAAATCAACTTGATTTATCTGGTTACCATAAGCTGGTTAAGACTGCGCCGAGCGTAAGACAGATAATGACAGAGCTCGTACGGCGCAGATTCAAATCGGCGCACGGCCACCATAGTAAAATTGTATGTAGGATTTGAAGTGCTTTTTGGATAAATATGTATCTTTATTGTCAACCAATAACTTAAATATTTGGGATGGAAAATTGTAATATAACTATTTATGTTCATTTAAGCTGTAAAATAGGATAGATTTCTACTGTTATAATCTAAAAATCATGTAAAACGAGCTTACGTTTTTGCATTTTTCGTGCAAAGTTACGTAGTTTTGTAGGCGAATATATTAATTATTTTAAGTTTTTTACACGAAATAATTGTAAACACATTCATTGTTATGGTAAATGTATATTTTATATTTGTATTAGACAAAAAGTGTTGATTTTATTCATTTAACTGTAACCGCCTGTTTTGGCACATTTCGCTCGGCGCAGTCTTAATACGTTCATCGGCGTACAGACACCAGCGTCCGGACTCAATGCTTTTCTATTCTATCATTATACCTGAATATCCTTAAGCAGACAAATTAATAAAAATTTTGGTGTAGTAAAATCCCCGTTTCAGTAAAACTAAAGTAAACCACAAAGTACAAATTCCAGTCTACAAATGATACCAACTAAATAACCCCGAATTGTTTCAGCGGTAGGTAATTATATTTTTAGACGTCCGTACCATCCTTAAGTTGGTAGCGTAGCGTTTGTTTTTATTGAAAGCTTACCGCCAGCGGTTTCTACATGTTTACCTTCTAGGTTACTATAGACCAGAAAAAGGCTTTATATACCGAGGGAATAACAAGACAGCTTGATTTGAGCTAATGAGTATTACACACACACACTAACCTAATTCATATAAGCTTATGCTTGCTTAAATTAGTTCATCATGTTTCAACGGTATCTCTAACTAAAATAAATTCTTGCGTGTCAGTCTCCGACCGGGTACTTCAAATTTCGTCTAGACTGTACTTATTATAAAATTTAAATTCCCGTCGCACCTCCACACACGGAATATATGAATTATCCAAACAAGCTTTTCGAAGTGTAAACGTGTTTGTCGCACGTAAATATATTGGGCTAGTGTGAATATTTCCAAAAATTTTTATATTCAGCACGCGATTGTACATGTGTATGTGTAGCCGGCTTTGGCTCGTCCGCTTCGTGAGCTCGACATTTACGTAATTTAGGCTCTCTTTTATAAAATGAGCAGAATTTTAAGTAACAGCAATGCAGTCTAACATTTCATGTTTTTTCGCACAACGTCACGCATGTATTTTCTGTGGCTTTACTAGGTTTTGTAAGGTTAAACAGCGTAGTATCTGACTCATTCTTAGTCTGTAATTTATCGGCCGTATTAAAATAAAACAACGAGGACTTTAAAATGCCTAAAGGGTAAAGCGTTTCGTACTGCTACTAAAAAACGCTGCTACGAAAAATGCATATAAGCTTTATTTTTCTTTTCTATTACTATAGCTTATCGCAAAGTAAAAAAAAAACAACAGAAACATAAAACATAGTTGAGCAAACTTCTTGACACATTTAGCAATAATTGCGCGTTAGTACGTTGCGTCAAGTTTAGGCCATGTTACCATGCACTCTACAAGAAAACTTTCACAAGTGTGACAAGACGTGTCTGACAATCTATTTGACAGCGTAGCTAAGTTATCGCGATAAGTTGACAAAATGTCCTGACAGCACTTAGTGCCTACCATGTATCTACTTACGTACAACACAGCACTTATTAGATTCAGTAAGTAAGTACCTAGTTATGTAAAGTTAATTCAGACAAGGTTGTATAGCGTATAGAAAGTTTTCCTATTTCAATGTTTATTATTTATTAGGTTCCATTTTCATCGTACCTCATAAAGGTTCGAACGGTAACACTTGATAGTTATTAGGGATATACCCTGCTATTCTAAATGATACTCCTCTCGAATTCGATTATCGGCTCGCCAGTAATCATAGTAATTAAGTGTTATTGACGTGGTTACTGCAGTAAACTCAAAATATAACAGCCGATTCGGACGTGAGTTTGGTTAGTTTTGGACGTGAGTGAGATTTCACAGAATTGTACACAAGGTTAAAACTTCAAGTACTGCCATACATTGATAGTTAAAAACTGCATATCTTGCCGATATTAACAAACACTATTTCCATTTTTATTAGTCATATTTATAAACAATCGCATTACTGGGTACGACCCTCTACCCAGGGAGGAAATGGGTAAGCCATTATTACATTATTGCCCCATTAGGATCAGTAGACTTCTGATTTTCGAAAATATTATTGCGAGATGACATGTACTTATGCACGTTTTCTTAAGATGTATTCCATCACCGATAATGTAGTGACAATGCTGACACAGAATTTTAAGTACTACGTTGCGTCGCATTGTTTATCGCGCTACAGTCATATACAAGGCAGTGGTTGTGTAGACCTTGTTACCTAAAGAAACGTGACCACTGTAATTTCTCTGAAATAATAAACCATAGCCATAACCATTAGCCTAGTGGGAGACTGTTGGACTGTCATGCAGAAGTCTCGAGGTCGATCCCAGGGCACACATCTCTGACTTTTCGAAGTTATGTGCATATTAAATAGGTAGTTAATTATCGCTTGCTTTAACGGTGAAGGAAAACATCATTAGGATACCTGCATGTCTGAAAGTTCTCCATAATGTTCTCTAAGATATGTGAACTCTGCCCACCCGCACTGGGCCAGCATGGTGGACTATGGCCTAACCCTTCTCACATTGAGAAGAGGCCCGTGCCCAGCAGTGTGACAGTTTAATACAGGGCTGATATTATAATAAACCATATTTGACCTCTCATTTATCTCCTACACATAATAACCCAAACACACAGTACTATTGAAATTAAACTACTATATACGGATTTTATCGCGTTGTTTATTTGACACTTTATTACATAATTTTGAAAACTGTTACACTAATTTTACTTTTAAACTTTACTAATTTTTAAGCTAATTAAATTAGTATATAGTAGTTTAATTTCAATGAATAATATTCGCGTAAACAGAAGACAACACAGTACTATGGTATTAATGTCAACACGAAAATAACATGCACATATCGTTTAAAAGTCAGAGGTCCCTTGGGATCTTCCTCAAACCCTCTGCGTGACCATCCCCCTCTGCGTGACCATCCCCCTCTGCGTGACCATCCAACGATCTCCTCCTTAGGCTATTATTGTTTTTTAACGAATAGTGTAGAATTCTTTAACAGTACGTATTTTCTTAAAGTTAGCAAATTACTGTAGTGTAATTACTCCTCCAGATAGTTTCGGTCCAATTCCTTTTTCTTGATTTTATGTACTTCCTTCATTGTCATTGGTAAAATGTATCAGCGCGAAGCTTGTACCGGTCCCTACAACTAGTGAATGGCGGTGCCCATACATTTTACGAGCACTATTGTAACCTTAGTCCCTAACCCGACTGTGACTTCTCATCCGGAACGATAAACAGCTGCTTTTATGTGAGTGTTGCCTTTGTTCAAAAGCCCGTGATCGCTTCCACCTTTTTTAAAGAATTCGATGTTGTTACATACACCTTTATAGACTTAAGTCTTTTTCGCAGTGGGATCTTATTTTGCTCACCACTTAAAATCCTCTGAACAACATGTTCGATACATTAAATTACTCAGTTTTCTCAGTACTATTTTACAATAATGTGTAGTGTGTGTTTGTGTCGAGGCTAAGTCTCCATTATAAAGCACCAAGCCATGTTTCCAAAATAGATCAAATTTGGTGAACTTTTGAATGATGCTCATACCGATTGACTCTGTGATTAGGCAAGGGCATCAAATAACAAAGCGCCTAGGCTTTCTTTCAAAATATATTTAGCATATTTCAACATTTACGCTCAAGTTTTCTAGAAGACTTTCTAATTTTCTTTTTCCTAATGTTGATATAAAACAGCTACTGATTTCAGCAGCTTTTTTATACTATATTGATTGACGTCGAAAAACCTACCATTGTGTGTCGAGTAACATTTGAATAATCCAGCCGAACGTCAATCATTCGTGGTTTTATAAAGGCTAATACGATTTTACAATACGAATCTGTCATAAGAATGTAATACCCACACTTGATACAATTCAAAGATTGATTATTCTAAAGTGTAAAAAACATGTCAGCATACAATATGTCAGCGACATAATTCGATAAACTTGTAGAAGATTTCAAATTGTTATTTCATTTAAAATTAAAATAATGTTTTAAAGCTATACCTAGTACTTGAAGATTTTTTTATTAAATGGCATATTATAAATGCCATAAAATAGAAAAAATATTAAAATACTGTTAGACAATGACATGTTCAGCCACTCATGACACTGGCTGTACATAATACAAGTGGTTATTCGACGTTTAAATTATGATGATGTTTGTTTCTAGGTGAGGAGAACAGTCTCCTCGGCGACCAGATGATCAGTTTCAGTGTTGACGGGAGCGAGAGAAGGCCACGAAAATTGCTCCCCACGGTAGCCCAGCGCGCGCGTACATCGCCTACCACAAGCTCGGGGCAGGCATGGAGGCCCAGACCGCCACGCCGCAAACCGAGTGCGAATGTGGTGTGCACCCCTCGGTCTTCTATCTACTCGCCACCTTGCTTCTTACCAGGTTAGTACGATAGCTATTGTACACTAGACACTGTTCCAGACACCACAATAGATCTGGTTATGCTGCATTAATCTGTTGAATCGCAGCGGCACACCGGCGGCCAGACAGAATTGGTTTTCAATTATGTCTGGTATTCCAACAATTGTCAGGCTAAACACTGTTTGTAGCTTTGTTGTCTACGAATGTATTACGCTCAGTTTTCTACTATAACCAGATTCGACTGAGTAGCAGACTTCCCAGTTTTTATAATATGACCGCTGCGTGGATAGTGTGTATCAAGATAACTTGATTTATAAATATCTTCGACAGTCGATAAGCGACTGTCATAGATATTAATGATATACGAGACTTACAGTTTCCTGGTCGGAGGCATGGAGCGATATGATCTTATAATGGTTACCAATGGGCATGACTGCTGGTTGATCGATCTGCGATGTCTAGTGACAACCGAAGCATGTATATAAGAAAGGTTTATTCCCGTATCTAGTCAATATTAAAACAATTCCTATTTTACGAAACATTTTTATTCAGCTTTCCCTACTTGAAATAGCTTTGGCCTATTTTAATATGAAATCGCCTAAATTATACAAATGCTGTTGTAATAAGAGAACTTCGTTGTAACCCATTGCATGAAGTAATGACTAGATTAGTTCATGGCAAAACACGTCAGTAACTGGAACTGGTTAATTGTTTTGTTAGTTCATTACGGCTGTCTTTGGTATATATGCATAGTCCTAATTATGCCTACTACAAGTGTGGGAGGTATAATTAAGACTGTATATAGGCTAGAGACGTTTCACCAAGCTAATCTAATAGATTTCGCTAGCGTTAGTGCGCAAGGCCTTTGAGATGCCAAATAGATTCTTTGTCATGCTTATAAGCTAGATTCTTAACAGCTAACCAACTCATTGCATATGTACTTTACTTTCTCGACTTTTAAAACTGGCTTCTGAAAGGAAGATGAGCACAAAAATTTGTTAATACTGTTAGTCTCAATGTTAATACTGTTAATACTGTTAATCTCAGCAGTTAGCATGAATTTGACCTACTGGTCAAATTCATGCTAACTGCTGAGATTCGTTGATCGAATTAAGAACAGCCAATCATATTAACATGATTTGATTTTGAAATGTCGTTAACATTTCAAAAACCGAATGTCAATATAAACAGTGAAAGTTACCGAATGTTAGAGTTGGTTACAAAAATTGCAACCATATTGTTTAACATAATATATTCTTAAATATTCATGCACCTTGCCTAAATCTATAGGTACAGTGGTACAGGTAGAGGTACAGGTACAGTGTGTATTTTCTTCGCATCTCATAAGATCATACGTCGTATGTGTTTTTAATGAGAAAGGATCAAAAAGAAAAAGCTATGCTATTTCTTAGAGCCAGTGTTTACGCTTCTAAAACAAGCTTTGCAATGATGTAAGGGAGTTATATGTACCTAAAAGACTTTCAATTTCTTATGAAACTAAATTATGTAAAAAGCTTACTAATACATCACAAAACACATGGAATTTAGCTGCTCTTCAACAAACCATGAAAACAGAATTTGTGTATACAATTAAACTTAATTTTAAAAGAATAACTAAATGTATTAATCGAACACGAAAAAAATATGATGTATTTTAACGTTTTAAGCATTTGAGAAAGGTTATAAGAAATTAAAATATAAGTTTTTTTTTATCGGATATATATAAAATACCCTTAGTTCGTTTATGCGCTACATGTCACTCTGTCCGTGAATAGTTCATGTACACGATCGCGTACATGCGCAACCTAAGATACATGCATCATGTAAACGAAGCAACCAACGCAAGTCAGCCGAATGATATACTTTTTTAAATATCTTTGCCCTTTCTAAATGATTAACAAACACGTGTCACTTACGTTGCACGTGCATGTAACCTTCACACGATATACTTGCGTCGTATACAAGTTCAATAAAAACTTTAATCTGATACTTTCGACGAAGAAGGTGCTAGCAACTACCTCCTATTGGAGCGAGCCAAAAGCATTATCCCGAAATAGCGTACCTCGACACATTTCACACTTCGTTAAGTCAGGTGCTTCGAAATTTTCAATTCAATGTCTGAACTAATTTCTACTTTGTAGCGTCTCTACGGACAGCTCGACATCTCTTGCCGTATCTCGTAGATTCTCCTCGCGTATATCAAGTTAACGACAGAATATGTTCCCAAGTTTCTGTTTGGTTTGCACACAGGCTTAATAGAGCTTACAGCCGAATGGATTCTGCACAATGTAGTCAATTTATGTGTACGTTCCTGTTTAAAGCGTTGAGTACAAGCCCCAATTTGGTCGTGTTGTGTGTGTAACTAGAGTTTGGTCGGGTTTTGAGATATCCAATATAAAGACAAGTTATATATAGTACATTTACATGTATTCAGGTTATTAAAGGATGATGATATTGCTGAAATCTTAGTGTTTACTGTACACAAGTTTGACAGGAGCTCGGATATATATATTAGTTGAATCCTTTTGTCCAATCACTCGGTTAGGTTATGAATGTTTATAATAGTTTTGTTTACACTTTTGTAAATGTGGGTGAGCTATTACTAGACATCGACATCAGCAATAATGTTACTTTTTAAAGATGACTCCTTCATTAATAATTAACTATGCGTTTCAAGAGCAATCACAAACGTTGAAAAATGAGAACGAGGGGCATCTAGAATAAATATTTCTGGCCCACACAATCTTTTTAACGCATTGGCAACACCGATGTTAATATTTAACCCACTCCGCCCAGTTTAAATGTGGTTTAATAAAAATAAAACTTTTTTTTAAGTTAGGTCAAAATGTATAAATATCAAATTTACATTTATTAAATTTACATTTAAATGTCAACTTTGACACATGTAACACTTTCAATGCAGAACAAAGTTTAGTTTCTTCACACGTACCGCATTCTAGGTAGGCTTAGAAAATAGCACTGTATTTTCCGGTTAACCAGACCCATTTTGCAGTAGATTCATATACTATGCTATATATACTATGCTCCATTCAAAAATATTTATTCATCCAGTTTTACTCGAAACATAATTTGTAGCCATACTTACCGTAAATCTGATGCCATAAACCATTCTAACGTCCATTGACTAAATCGTACCGTACTTCCCAAGCCTTGATAATATTAAAATACGTAGAACACAAAGCGATCGCCTGACACGACCCAATTTAATACTGATCTCCATCAGATTGGGCCATAAAAATGTGTTTATCGAATATCAACATTATTTTACCCACAATAACGATTGTAGCTACCTTATTGCATAATATAACCCATAAAGCAACGTCACAGTCCGGAAAACTAATTATCAAATATTCCTAAGTGGACATTCATCTTATGACAAACGCCAAGCTGAAATTGCTACTCGACGCCAGAAATTTAATATTTTTCATAAAACTTCGGTAGAGGAAGAAAAACGAGAACATTTCTGCTGGTTTAAAAGAAGTTCAATGTTTGAAAACGAAAGCTAGGAATGAGTTTAGTGTAAATCGAGCTTATCAACAAAGCTTGTATATTTCTGAATATAGGGTTGGCGCAAAATATACGCAGTTTCTTTAGAAATTCGGTCATCGATATAAACAGTCATTGGTTTCGATTGATAACCCCCATCTGCGAATCCATAAAACTTTATATACCTTTCATAACCCTCAGCCGATTGCATACATTTTAAATCTGATCAATACAATTACGTATAAATGGTTAATTTCAACAAAGACTGCAGTTCAATCTAATAATGCTTAATCGATTCAATTACTCAAGTTAATGCTCTTTTACTGGCTAAGAGAGTACTTAAGTGGACTCACAGATGAATAATTAACAAAACATGATTACTTTAATGTAAAGGTTATTCTGAACATCACAATTCTTTTTCTAGAGCTTTACTTCTAAATCATTTATTTATGGTAACCAGAGTTTATTAATCGTTATTTATTTATTTTATACTAGAAATTTATCGCAATTTCACTTGCTTTAACGATGACTAATTATATTTTTTTAAAGTATATACATAAGCCATACATATTTAAGGATGTCGTTCTCCACGCCGCGAGATATTTTCATTAAATACCGTTCAGTTCAAGGCAACTCCGTCTGTTAGTAATTATTTTTACGTTTAAAAAACGGAAAATGCGTGACTAAAAAACAGAGTAGCTCTGTATTTTAAAATTAGTATCGGTTATATGATACAAGCTTGACTGTTATAATAAAAATAATACCAGCCCTCTATTAAACTGTCCCACTGCTGGGCACGGGCCTATCCTCAGTGTGAGAAGGGTAAGGTCATACCACCACGCTGGCCCTGTGCGGGTTGGCAAATTTCAGATATCTTCGAAAATATTATAGAGAACTCTCAGAGATGCAAGTTTCTTCACGATGTTTTCCTTCACGGTTAAAGCAAGTGATAATTAAGTATTTAATAAGCACATAACTTCGAAAAGTCAGAGATGCGCGCTTGGCGATCCCAAGGCGACCATCTTTGACTTTTATGACTCGAGACGGCTGCGTGGCAGTCCAACGGTCTCAATAACAATATATTATATTTAAAAAGGCTTAGTAAATATAAATGAAAGCTTACAAATATGTTTCGATGTTTGTAAGTAAATTACGTGTAAGCCGTAGATCCGATTTGGAAGTTATTTTACACACGTATGTCAAATCCTGGATTAACTCATAGACCACTGCTAATCCCGGTCAGATTTACTATACTTGTATGTATGTATCTTACATTAGACATTAGATACATACTATACTTACTTTTAATTAATAATCAAAAGAATGTGGTAAAATAACCAGTGCTTAAATAAAAGTAATCATTATTTTCTGGTTGATGTCTTAAAATTATATTTTGCCCGGTAAATAAAAGTAAGTTCACGTTACGGCCTGCTTCTAATTTAGTAGACCGAGAAAATTATGAAAAATGGTGGGCCCTAATCAAAAATGACAAAGGGCTTCATAACATTTCGCGGCTGTCTAATACAATTATATTTAAATAATAATATCTAGTATAAAGCATGTTTATATACTGTCGATCGCCACTACCAAGCAAGCAAGCAGACGAAGACAGAAGTTTGCTTAACATATATAAGACAAATTTAAAAAAAAATTAGAGTCCTGGTACTCTTCTCTACGTACTCTCGAACTTAATTGGCCTCGACTAACAGTCAAAATTAAAAATAAAACAAAATCTTTAGAATTATGATTTAAAGTTTATTTTGACGAATAAAATTTATCCTCATAACTAAAGACTTTGGATTAGATTAATTAATAATTTCGACAGTCGACAGCTGAATAATCTTGAATTGACTGCTATATATATTACACTCGCGTGCAAGTAAATCGACTCAAGTCTCAAGTGCGCATAAAAAGTGATATAACTAAAAAATTACTTATTTTACCTCTATATAATGTTTTACATAATTAAAGCCTAGTAATTAGGCTTTCAAATGGTAGCATAATATCAGTAATTTAAATAAACACTTGTACTTAGAATGCAACTGAACGCAACCTCCCGTAAACTGCTCTGCGCTCTATACACAACTTGCGCGACACAACCCCCTATAAAAACCCTCTGTAATCGTTTTTTCTTATCAGTCGCTCATTAGACGTTGACCTGAACATATCTCTGCAAATTAAAGCCGTCATTTGAAGAAATTTATGGATACAACACCTGAAGAAGCCGCTCAAGTCGTTGCCCTATTGCAAGAAGGGTTGAACCAGCGAGAAGTCGCTCGTCGTTTGAATATGAGTCAGTCCGCTGTCTCGAGAGTATACAGAAGGTTTCAAGAGACTGGTGCCTTCACTCGGAGGCCTAATACCAGCCGACGCCGGTGCACCTCGGAGCGTGACGACCGGTTTTTGGTCTCGACCTCTCTCCGAAATCGACACCTTACCGGCGTAGATGTGCAGCAGGAGCTACGTCAAGTTCGCGGGGTGACTGTCAGTCAGTGGACAGTTAGAAGAAGGTTGAAAGAAGCTAACCTTACTCCGAAAAGACCCGCTACAGGCCCGAAGTTGACCACAGCTCATCGTCAAGCACGCCTTCACTTTGCTCGAGAGCATTTGGATTGGAGCATAGAGCAATGGCAGTCAGTCCTGTTCACAGATGAGACGAGGATGTGTCTCCATGGCAGCGACAGGAGAGGTCGGGTATACCGTCGTCCCGGTGAACGGTTTTCACAGTGCTGCTTTGTGGAAATCGTTGCATATGGTGGCGGATCTTGCATGATGTGGGCCGGAATTTCCTTAGAAGGCAAAACGGAGCTTGTTTTCGTTCCTGGGGGAGGCCGGGGAGGAGGTCTGACCAGTGATTGTTACATTGAAAATGTTCTACTGGATCAAGTTGTCCCTTATCAAGGCTTTATTGGGGAAAATTTCATCTTGATGCATGACAATGCCCGATGTCACACTGCTCGGGCCACACGTGACCCGTCTCGGGTCACACAATCATCCATTAAAAAGTTGATAAGGTCGATGAAGACTCGCATGAGAGCAGTGATCAGAGCTAGAGGAGGAAATACCAAATATTGACACGAATAAATTTTTTATCTTACGCACATTTTTTTTCATTTAAACACAATAACCCCATACTGTGAAATTGTATGAATTTTCAACATTTTTTACATTATCATTGGCATTAACCTTTTTTACTAAACTACTGAATCGATTTTCATGCAACGTACACCATTTTAAAGCTCAATTACTAGGCTTTAATTATGTAAAACATTATATAGAGGTATAATAAGGCATTTTTAAGTTATATCACTTTTTATGCGCACTTGAGGCTTGAGTCGATTTACTTGCACGCGAGTGTATATTTATAAAAAAGTTAATCAAACAAAGATTACAAAGAATTGAAAAATTATTACATTGGGCATACAATAAACTAGTATTCTTCTATAGTCCTCAAGCGTAGCTAATATGCTTGTGTTAGTAGTGGGTTTTAAGCTTCAATTAGGCTATGAGAACGTAACAAGCAGACAGTTATTTTCGCAGTTATATCATTAGAATAAATAGAGTTATTAACATAATGTAATTCTATGACAAAGCCCAACTCAGTTCATTATACACTGGACCGAAAAAGAAAAAGGGTTGGTTAGAAAATCTTCAATATCTTCAAAAGTACCTGACCTAGCTTTATGAAATGAAGACTAAATTAAAGAATATTTCATACCACATAAAATAATATATTAAAGGTTTTTATTTATTCTTGATAATTGTATAAAAACTGAAAATGTAAAATAATGGTCGTTTTAGAATTTAGTACCAAAAAATTCAAATCAATTGTTTCGTGATTGTTTTGTTTTGCAATAAAAATGTTGTAAATATGCTGTCTCTGCTTCATAAATTTTATTATTCTGAAGTTATCATGTCGTTTACCCCGTTAAGAATGTACCAGGATCCTGACAATGCTTGAAGATGGCCACAGTCAGCGAAATACAGCGAGAACTGTTGGTGTGACTCTTTCTACAGTTCAGCGAGTACTCCAGCGTTTCCATGAAACTTGACCCAACCTTCGAAGACCAGGAACAGGCCGAACAAGGTAGACGACGGCGTGGGAGGATCGCTATATGGTGTCAACAATTTTGAGAATTTACTTTTTTACGGCTGTTGAAGTAAAGAATCATTATTTACGAGCTGGAGGAAACAATCTGAGTACGGATACAGTAAGGCGGCGTCTGGTTGAATCAAATTTAAAGCCATTAAGACCTGCAAATGGCCAAAAACTAGAAATACACCACAGAAACTAAAGGTTGAGTTATGGTATAGAACACGAGAATTGGACTATTGGAATATGTTTTCAGACGAGTCTAGATTCTGTTTATACAGGCACGACGGGAGGAAAAGAGTGTACAGAAGACCGGTAGAACGCTAGCCAAGCCAAGCCAAGCCTGTATAGAACAAAAAGTACCATACGGCGGAGGCTCTGTTCACGTGTGGGCTGGGATTTCTTCCGAAAGCCGCACTGAGCTAGTGGTGATAGAAAATGGAACTTTAACTGCAGAAAGATATGTCACTGAAATTCTGAATGACTACATTGCTCCATTTTTAGTGGTCATGGGCGAGAATGCCGTTTTTATGCAAGACAATGACCGCCCGCATACAGCAGTGCGATTCAGTAAGGCTCAACAGCGTCGCAGCGGCTAATTGCGCCGCTGATTTTATATTTGGTATTCACTAATTCGGGTCGTCCTACACTAGCGCTTCAACGCTGTAGATGGTGATGAAAGGAACTAAATTTGACATTTAATCTATGAAAAGTGATAAAATTCGTATTCTGTAAGCAAAAAACAGCCTTGTTCAAGACCTCGTCTACGATTTTATCTGTCAAAATACACAGCTAAGAATTAAAAGCTTTTTCTTGGCTGTTTTATATATTTCTTCATAAATTACATAGTCTGGTCATAAGTTCTGTCACACAATAAAAACTTTTAAATTTAAAATGCAGGCCACAAAAAAGTTTATTGAATTAAAATTTCGAATTTTTCATGAATATAAAAATGTGTACTTTTTATAATTTTACTCATTTTTAAATATGGAGTCTCTCTAAAATCTGGAGGTCTTAAAGAAGACCGTGTTGTGGTTATTGCGTTGCATCGTTGCGGTTACTCGACAATTCAGATTTTAGACATATTGAAAAATTTGAATATAACCAAAAGATTCGTTTATCGTACCATCAAACGATACAATGAAGACTCTAGTGTAGATGACAGGTCAAGAAGTGGTCGCCCTCGCTCTGTTAGGACTCCAGCAGTGATAAAAGCTGTGAAGGCGCGAATTCAAAGAAATCCCATACGCAAAAACTTTTGGCCCTTCAGATGGGTTTAAGCAAAACCACGGTGAAAAGGGTGTTAAATGAAGACTTAGGGCTTCGGGCATATCGAAGAAAAACTGGACATCGTTTGGACGCTCGTTTAATGGACCTGAGGTTGAAGAGATATCGTGCTTTGTTAAAGCTGTACGCGGGAAACAAGCATCGGGAAATTCCTTATTTGGATGAAAACATTTTTAATGTGGAAGAGAGCTACAACAAGCACAATGATAAGGTGTACGCACACAGCAGTGAAGAAGCGAGCAACCGTATACCGCGTGTCCAACAAGGCCATTTTCCATCCTCACTCATGGTTTGGTTGGGAGTATCTTATTGGGGCTTAACTGAGGTATATTTTTGTGAGAGAGGCGTAAAAACTAATGCAGCTGTGTATCAAAATACAGTCCTCACGAACCTTGTGGAACCTGTTTCTCATATCATGTTCAATAACAGGCGCTGGGCATTCCAACAAGATTCTGCGTCAGCTCATAGAGAGAAAAGCACTCAAGACTGGCTGGCGGCGCGTGAAATTGACTTCATCCGACACGAAGAGCGGCCCTCCTCCAGTCCAGATTTGAGTCCGTTAGATTACAAGATATTGCAATACTTGGAGGAAAAGGCCTGCTCAACGCGTCATCCTGATTTGGAATCACTCAAGGCATCCTTGATTAAGGCAGCCGCCGAAATTGACATGGACCTCGTTCGTGCTGCCATAGACGACTGGCCGCGCAGGTTGAAGGCCTGTATTCAAAATCGTGAATAAACTTTATTATCTTAAGAATCTGTGTTTTATTAAGTTCATGTTGGTATATAAATGTTTACATAAATAATAAACATGTCTCAATTATTTCATAGTAAACATGTGACAGAACTTATGACCTGACTATGTATAATCAAATGTGAGTATTAAATGCGATAAATGGATAATATTAAAACCTAATTGCAAAAAATTTACCTATTTATTGTGTTTTTAGTGTTTTAGATTTCTATAGAATAGCGACTCGTACACTATGTTTACTTTTCTTACTAGAAGAAGCTTTAAAAGATGACCATAAAGCATAAAGGAAACAAAGTAGAATAATACGTAATATGCAAATTATCAATACAAACAAAGACTATATCGACATGTTTCGACTTAGTGAAGATCTTCTTTTTTATTGACTAAAGATACAGTGTATCTATCTTTTTTTTATAAAAAGCAACTTGCTAAATTATTAGCATTTAATATATGTAGGGACTCAGGTACCAGTAGGGTAATTTAGGTTTTAGGACATAGTAGTATTTCTACTGCAAATTCTCATATTGACACTTCTAGTAGTTTAAACTGTTAGATGAGACAAAGAATAGGATCATTGAAATTAAACTGCTATATACGGATTTTATCGCGTTGTTTATTTGACACTTTATTACAAAATTTTGAAAATTGTTACACTTCTACTACTATTAAACTTTACTAATTTTTAAGCTAATTAAATTATTATTAAACTATTTAGATTTAATTTATTTTTACACTTTCCCCGACGTTTCGGTTGCTTTTCAGCAGCCATGGTCACGGGGAGACTAAGATCTTAGTTAAATTAAATCTAAATAGTTTAATAATAATTTAATTAGCTTAAAAATTAGTAAAGTTTAATAGTAGTAGAAGTGTAACAATTTTCAAAATTTTGTAATAAAGTGTCAAATAAACAACGCGATAAAATCCGTATATAGCAGTTTAATTTCAATGAATAATATTCGCGTAAATAGAAGACAATATTAAGAATAGGATCATTATGTTTACATTTTAAAGTTAATCAAAATCTGACAATTCATCAATTTTTAGTAATAAATTAAGAATCATATTAATTATTTATACATTTTAATACGCAGAAATTCAGTTCATGTACTTTCTGGTTTTTTGTGACACAACTCTATTTACAGCGGAGAGATGGTCCTTCTTATGCGCAGCCTTGACATCGTCTGACGAGTCCCAGAGCTTATTGAATACAAATTTTAATAGAGCTGTGATTAAAGACGAACTGTAGGCTGTCTCAACGACGAACTCATCGTTGAATTTTTTGACTTACTGAATTGCATTGTAACTCAGATAGTGTTTGCCTATTTTCAAGAAGTCAGTATCACATACATGGAGTGGCCAGCACGTAGCCCTGACTTAAACCCCATTGAGCATGCATGGGACGAACTGGGACGACGTGTACGTCAGCGGAATCCGCCGCCAATCACGCTACTTGAAATGAAAGAAGCTGTAATAGAGGAATGGCAGAATATTCCGCAGCATAGCCTCAAAAACCTAGTAGAAAGTATGCCAAATCCCATAACAGCAGTATTGCGAGCTCGCGGAGGCAACACAAAGTACTAAAATGCGTGAAAACGGCACATCTGTAACCAATCTACATTTACGAAAATACTGGAAAAACTACGCATTATTATTTATTTTACATTTATTAAAAATAAAAAGATTGAATTAATTTTATTTTTATTTTAGCACTTTAAAATATTCTATAATTTAGACTTTATTTCATAAAGCTAGGTCAGGTACTTTTGAAGATATTGAAAATTTTCTAACCGACTCTTTTTCTTTGCGGTCCAGTGTACATTTTTTACTTTGTCTAATTTGAATACGGTCAGCATATCCAGGGATTACGTAAGGCTACATTAACTCAGCATCACCTAGTTTCAGTGACGATTGACCTAGTTTTACTTTCAATTCAATTACTGGGTAACCTATCTTTGTAATATACTTTCTAGGTCTGAGCTTGTATCTCACTTTTCTTTTAAAGTCCGCTGACATAACTGTAGCGCTGAGAGAGTCAAAGTTTAGACATGAGAGGTTGGGTTACATAATTACAAAGTTTTATAATATCCGCTACAATTTATTGATATAATTTGGTTTAATTGTTAATTTAGCAAAGACGTTATATACTTTTTTATGCAACAATGGTAGCCACAAAACATATTATGGTAGATCGTATGCTTGTTCGCCAAGCGGCGGCCTGGCAAGATTAAGTAGGCCTGATGTTAACCGATTTTTGAAGCCTTTGTTGAATGTAATCACTTGCAAGACCAGGCATAATACTTACGCGTGGACGTCTCTTATGCAAAATGTTTAAAAATGGGATAAAACGAAAATAATGGTAGCGGTGGGTATGTAAGTCTTTGGAACTCTATCTCACACTGCACTACACTTATTCCGGTTGCCTGTGAGAGGGTGGTACTTTCCCGGACGAGCCGACTAATTCGTATCGTCACTAAATAATAACAATTGAGTTCTTTCGCTCATAATCAATCTCTTTTTATATAGAGCGAAAGTGGAGAACATAGCCCGAGACCCGGCTAATAGTTAAGCAATAGTAGGGATGTCACTGCACTTTAAACTATTTTTTTACTCGTCAAAATGATTACACTCCTCCTGGTGGTAGTCAGTCGTGTGGTCTAAGAGCAGTGGCCTCCACACCGTTCTCATAGCAGCCGAGGCGATGTTGAGGTATCTACTTTGGCGCCCTGAGAAGGTGCATTTTCACGCCCCGCTTAATGGATCCAGGATTGAAGGAAGAAGGAAACACGTGCCTTGGCATAGAATTCCATGCCTTGATCGTTCGGCAGAGGTATTAGGACCCAAACTTGTTGGTACGCACTCTAGTCGACTGTACCGTGTAAGAATGGCATCTGAGCCCAGCACGCGTTGTTCTGGATAGGAAAGGGGAGGGTGGGATAAGGTGGAATAACTCTTCATGGTATATTCTGTTGAAACATGCCAATGAGGCAATGTCCCTACGGAGTTGCAGAGGTTCCAGTGAACTCGTGACCTCTGGATATCCGATGATACGGACAGCCCAAAGATGAGAACAGTACTCCACGCAAGAGCGCACTTGTGCCTTATACAATGGGCACAGGTGCCCAGGCGCGAAGAACCACCTCACCGTGTTAAGAACTCCGAGTTTTCGCGAAGCTTGCTTAATGACGCTCTCGATGTAGGTTTTCGGATTAAGGAAGCGGCAAAGATCCATATTTAAGATGGAGAGGCTGTCACGTATTACCAGTGGAGTGCTCTTCAGAGAAGGAAGGGGAAAGAACGGAGACTTTTTTGTTGAGAACGCGCATGCCTGGGTCTTCTTGAACTGGACCAAGTTCTTGGCACCCCATTCAGAGATGCTATCCAAGGTCTGGTCAAGTGCAACGACAAGATCCTGCCTTTTCGCCTCAACCTCAGCCTGTTTGGTCCCAGGGTGTCCGAGATATCGCCCATGCACGGTACTGTCGTCCGCATAACAATGTATGCATGTATGCATGCATGTATGTATGCAGAAGAAAGAGCGTAGGGGATAAGATGGACCTCTGAGGCACTCCTGCATTGACCTGCATAAACTTGGAAGCGCGACCGTCGTAAAGAACCCGAACACGACGCTTTTGCAGAAAACTAGCAATCCAAGTGCACAGTTGAGGGAGCAAGCCATGGGCCGGAAGCTTGTAAAGGAGAGACCGGTGCCAGACTCTATCGAAAGCTTTGGCTATGTCTAGGCTGATAGCCACCTCAGAGGTGCGTGACGAACGCTAGAAGATCACCCGTTGATCGTTTAGCCCGACAGCCGTATTGGCGATCATTGACCAACGAGTGATCCTCCAGGTAGCGGACAATTTGGGTGTTTATAATCCGCTCGAACACCCTGGAGAGCACCGAAGTGATAGCTATGGGTCGATAGTTGCCTGGCTCGGAACGGTCCCCCTTTTTGGGAATCGGTTGAACATTCGCCTCTTTCCAAGCCTCAGGCACAGTGCCTGCGGCGTAAGACGTTCAGTATAGGTGCGTAAGTGTGGGAGATAACTCCGCTGCACATTTTTTGAGGACAACAACTGGAATGCCGTCAGGTCCACTGACTTTTCGAACATCGAGAGACTGCAGTATAGCACGAACGTCACGTTGCCTGATACGTATATCTGGCATGGTGTAGCCGCAGTTGGCAATGTTAGGCGGCTGCGAACCGCAGTCACCGATTCGGGAGTTGGCCGCAAAGAGATTTGCAAGCATATCTGCTTTCTCCTGCGGCCGATGAGCCAGTGATCTATTCGGATATTTCAGAGCGTGCAGCGATGTCAGCCAGAAGTTGGACTGCACGGCTTTGGCCAGGCGCCAATAGCTACGACTGCCCGGAGGATGCGCCATGAGTTCCTGGCCAAAACGTGTGACGCGCTTGTCATCCGCTCTTAAGTATGCCCTCTTGCAGACCTTTGTGGCTTGGTTGATCGCTGCGGTGAACCACGTTAGAGTCGTAAAGAGCACGAGCCCTGGCCCAAGCGCGGTACGCTGTATGTTTGCGTTCAACAGCATCAGCGCATTCATGACCGAATCAGGATCTTTTCCTGCCGCTGCTCATGACATCACTGTATGGAATATAATATTCCATACCCAGGATGATTTCACCAGCGATAGTAGTAACGCTCTCTGATGGATCCTTGTTCTCAAAGCAGCGTTTAGCCCAAGGGATGGTTGCGAAGTACTCTCGCATTCCATCCCAGTCTGTTAACAAGTAGTGCCACAGTCGTCGTCTTGCCTCTTCGGGTTGTGGGGGCATAATAACAACAGCTGTGGCACAAACCGGACAGTGGTCTGAGGTGCCCAAAGGAGCACGAATCGACACACTGTACTGGATCGGGTTACTCGTCAGCAGCAGATCGAGCAGAGAGGGCGCCTGACCTGTAATGTCCGGTATCCGGGTATGCTGGAGAACCAGTTGAGATAAGTCATGCATGCGAACGCATGAGCAGTTCGTCCTGCGTGGTCTGTTTTGGGGGAACCCAACCAGGTCTCATGGTGGGCATTGCAATTTCCCATAAACACCAACTCAGCGTTCGAATACCGCTCCTGCGCGTCGTTTGCCGCCTGACTCAGGTAATCAAAGAGTCGAGTTGCCTCAGCGTCTCCTGAGTGGGATGTGTAGAGGCACATGTAGATTTGGCTGAAAGAGCCATGATCTACGTGTACCCAAAGGAGAGAGAAGGAAAGGTCCTATAAGCAGTGAAGACGGCGACAGCTATTTGCTGTCAACCTTTATTGTTTTTATTTCTCTTGTATTTGCCTATCATTAGTATATGTACGAAGTATAATACCACGCCTATATTTTGTTGCTTCATCATGTCAAAAGCGAGGTGCCGTCCTACTCTCCGACATATACAATAACCATTTAAAGCTATTACCTACCTTTCTTAGTAAACCACATTGTACCTTATTTGCTTACTTTGCATAAACGTAACCCTCTCTCGACGCCTAAGCGTTTAACGGCAAACATTCAAGTAAAGCGATCGTATCAAAAGATTTCGCCTTCTGCAAGAAACGAAAGCCATTTTTATATTTACATCTTCAAGTTCCCTCTAACCAAAACAAATGGATTCGTATAATCGTAAATCCTTTGTAATAAATAAGGAAAGGGGAAGGAATACATCTGTCTAATAATAAAAAATATGTAATACGGAACCAGTAATAAAAAAACGATGGTCAATAAGCGACTATCATAACTTTCAGACAAACTTTTTCTATAGCAATTTTGTTTCTCATAAACAAGAAACGTAGAGATTACCTTCACCGTGAATTCCGCTCGGCTGCTGCGTATCTCTTCATATAAATTCACTTTTTATAGTATGAACAGCTACATTAAGAGTTATAGCTGTTCTAGACCAATTTTTTGGCTTATTAAGCAAACTTTGTTGTATGTAGTACATATATGTATACATAAATTCACGAATGTTTTGCGGAAGGATATATACTACCGATTTCAATTTGCTACGATCCTGACATACCTCGCTGCCTTTATTCACTTACATTATATTTTTCATGCATACTCGTCAGTTGAGAGTAACCCTTAACTCTTAACCTTGACTTTTTAGAATGTCTGTGATGCGATTAGAGATTATGCATGAATTTCAGCTAGCAAACATTGAAATTAGCAGCTCATAAATACTTATTATTACTTACTTATCGCTCGCATCGTTGTAGGTTAGGTTAGATTAATAACAGTACTTTTGTTCTCGATAAAAGGTACCCTATGTCATTTTCTGTACCCCTAACAACCTGTATGCGAAATTTTATGATGGTCGGTCGAGTAGTTAGGGCGTGAAACGGTAACAAACAAATAAACTCACATTTACATTTATAATATTAAATAGGATAAGGTATAAACAACGCTTCGTACGCTGGTAAGGAGACCACTATATAAGTGTACTTACCTACTTATGCATCAACGAGAAATTCATCCATTCCGCTAGCGATGATCTTGTTGGCTCAGCTGGTGCAATTTTCTCTATCTAGCGCTTTAAACTCTTTTCTGAGTAGAACCTCAATCTCCTTTAAAAAGATAAGCGTAGATGACATAGATACTATCACAAAGCTTACCGGAACGATCTGCTTGGGAGATTAATATAAAAAGGAAAGAATGACAATTCAGAAAGTAGGGCACAGACTTGCGATGGTTTTATATCGCCCGCAAATGATTTTAATGTCACGATATCACTTTGTAATTCTTTTATCCCTAGTTGATACATACTTATAGATAGAATGAAGAAGATCAATATTACATACAATTAAAGTAAAATTGTGAACATTATTGCCAGCCAATAAAGATCACTCAAAAACAAATAAGTTAGCAGCTGTAATAAATAAGAATATGAAACTCGTTAAGACTAATTTAATAAACCGAAACTCTTTTATAACTTGATGAATTCATAGGTACTGAAACGTTCATTTAACTGACGTAAAGCTTACCGGACAGCTGACGTAAATATATTCTCTAAACAAATTAAATTAGTAAATAGGTATGTAGGTTTATTAGTAGATACGGCCAAATATGTATTATCAGAACATATTACCTATCATATTATTGAATGCCTTTGCAAATTGAAAATTACAAATATATTATCGTATTGTTATTATATATAGATGTATATAGATATATCGTAAAGAAATAATCTTACTATTAATTATGTTTGCAAGAAATGCCGTAATGAAAATAACAGAAATCTGAGAAAAGATATAACAAAATTGGTAGGTATCAAGAGGTAGCCCTAATTAATTTACCCTTGGCCCGCTCGCTCAATTTTTCTTTAACTAGAACAACACAATACCTACCACAATTTTAGTCCTCTCTCTACGTAAATAAACAATAATAAATTGTTAACATAAGATACGTTTTAGGCCTTTAACTTTACAGACATTCGTTTGCTAAAGCCTTACATTTATAATCTCCTGAGAATAAACGACGCAGCTTAAAACAGGCCAGATACGATATATCCTTGTGAATATCTCAACATATCTGTTACATATTAAAGGTACTGAAAATAGATCACTTAAGTCATGTTTATTTTCGTAGATATCGTCTTTTAGAGTAAATCTTGAGGGCTTTCTAACATGAATACGTTAAGATAATGATTTTTATAACATTTTGAGTGCTCTACATTTAAATGTAGGCAGATAATACTATGGTAACGAGAGATATATGAATTGGTAATTTCTACGCATATTATTATTATAATTTCTAGGGATAGTGTTAATTTAATAGTAGCAATTACTAGTATCACTGTTTAGCAGTAGTACTTGAAGAGTTTTAAAATAATGTATGTAACAATAGTGTTTTAAACATAAACAACAACGCGATAAAAACCTTATAAAGTTGTTTGATTCTCGTGTTATGTATACCCCATAATTATTGTTAGGATTTTCTGTGAAACAATTCTCAGAAACAGAACGAAATCAATAGGCTCGCCCTCTATTACGTGGTATTAAAACACAGCGAACAAAAACTGGGTGTGATACTCCACTGCATAGCCCTTCGAGGAAATATAGGCTTCCTACTCTATTTTCATTACATACAAATATTCACATTATAATATACCTCTACACGGTTAACAGGTTTTGTAGTTATTTTATTATTGAATATGTATTACATAATATTATATTAAAATAGAAAGATAGAAAAATCCATCGGGCTGTCATGTCTTAAGTTTGATTTCAAGGTACGCATTACCGAGTTTTCAAACCACTGAGTGGTTAATTTGTTAATTTTCTCTAGCTTTGATGAAGTAAAATATTATGACGAAGCCTGCATATTTAAAACATTTCCATAGTATTCTTAAATAAAAATATGTTAGATTTGCCAGCCCGCATTAGGTCAGCGAGAAGGCAAGATGGCAAACTGAGAAGACGGTCAGCTTATGAGTAGGGCTGATATTATATCATCTAATGTTTAATTATAAAAATAAAAATGGTTCTGAATTTCTTGTCAGTATTAATATCATCTCTCAGCATTCTGAGAATATATAATTTAATAACATCTGTAATTTGCAGACATCGCAAAACATGTTATATTAAGTAAGTTTTTATTCGAAAATTAACGTTATATCGTGAAAAGACAATCATAAGAGCCCAAATAATCCAAATGCTTTTGTCAGCTTTAAACACATACCTGCCTCATAAAGTGCGTATATATAGAAAAGATATATTGTATCCAATAACTTGGTGACTCTGATAATATGATGGGACTGAATCAACAGAAAAGATAAGTACTTATATGTAAACAGTATTGAAACAAAGGAACGGAACTAACGCCGCATGGACAGTATCAATATTGACCAAACGTGCCTACTAATGAAACACGGAGGAAAATCGTATAGAAATTTTATGATACTTTGTTTTAATAAGGGGCACCAATTTGTACAGTAATACCTACGTATAATGATGATGATAATGACGCCGTCACAAGTATCTTGCAAACGCTACTCAAAACCTTGTCATCGCAAACATGAGTGCATAGTTATGCCATAGATCTTTGAACCATATATGTATAGCATTTATTTTGTAGACAGCCCTTACATACGATTTGGTATTTAGCTGTAAGCTTATAGGTATTGTTTTGGTGGATAAATAGGTGTTATGCCTATACTTATTAGTATAGATGATGATATACAATATCGAATATTATTGCATCATGCTTCCCGTGTCCCAACAATAGGTATGTCTACAAAATTTCAGTTTTAAATGTCAAAAAAACAACTAATTCAATTATAGAAGAACTTAAAAGTTAGATTATTATTCTTGAGAAGTTAATGTTATTGGCTTTTTAGGTAATCTTAAAATTAGCAAAAGAATTCTGGATAATGCCTTAGGTATTATCACAATCCGTTAGTTGATAGAAAGATTTGTGTGCCTTATTAAATAAATACTTAAATAAATATAGATAACATTCCTCTCGACACTCTTTAACAGTAATGCCAAGTGAACAAGGGTAGAATGTGTTCTGCTCACTCGATTTAATACAAATTCACGGCATCCAATACGAATAATGCTACATTTGCCGTGAAAATATAGGTAGGCTGCGTAACCTCGAAAGAAATCTACAAGAGGTTTTTGTATAATTACAAAAAGGGCTCGTTTATTTCTTAAAATAACAATTTATAAAAACATTTCAACATTTTCAATTTTAGATTAATCCTTTCGATTCCAATTTATTTTCAATTTAAAGACTAAGTTAGGTAGAACAAAACAGAGTCCTTGCTTAAACCTAGGATTACACTGGAGCAGCTCGATTGGAAAATACTTCCATTCTACAAAAGATCGTAGCAAAATAACCTTGTGTTGTGTTGCTATGGTGAAAAGGGTTAATAGACTCCTTGAACCAGCGCTTTACTTTCACAAGGAAATAAGTTTTTTTTAATGTTCTTTGATCTTGATTTCTAACAGTTCAACATCTCTTTTTATAAAGAACGTTTTTAAATTATGTATCTCATGTCTGACAAATATAAATTTGTCAATAAATAACAGCGTTTTCAAATTGAAGTTACATTTCAGTAATTTTTGGTTTTTAGGCTAACAGTACGTCGTCATATATCCAAGAAGTTATTTTTAAAGATAGATTGCATATGTCTGTCGTGTTTATTTGAATGAGATTTTCTATGTAAGTTATACTCTATTTTTTTTTTTTTTTCTTATTTTATTTTATTTAACATTTTTGGTAACTGTTTTACTATACATATGTATATATATAGTAGTAGTATACTCCCTTTTGTCATGTACTGTTACTTATACATAAATATAGTGTGAGGTCGTTAATATCACTATATATTGAACAAACAAAGAGATACGTAACAATGTTTATTGATACGAGTTATGTAAAACATAAACGCCATTTGCATGTCCACAATGTACAAATTGATACATATTCACTGTTCATCGCGTATTGCGCAGCGATATGGTAAATGTTTTCCTTTCATTTACACGTTAACAGGCATAATGAGATTAAAACTTTCGCCATTAAATGTAAAATTACTTTATCCATTGTTAAGCTTTTGTGTTTTATTTTATTACTGTTTTAATTAATAAAGTAAATATGTTGTTGTGAACAGCGAGAGAGCCTTTGAAATTACAAAGTGTTATAACAAATTTAGTAGTTACAACATCAGAAAATTATTCTAAGTGGAGATTCGTAGCGAATAAATAGATTTTCGTTAATAATTATATTTTTAAAGATAATCCCCGCATTAGCTTTAATTTCTGTGTCGCCGGAGACTGCAAACATTGAATCAAAAAACACCTAGACCCGGAACAACCATTTGTGGATAGCATAATTTTTTTTTCCCGTGTAGTTTCGAACCCTCAATTCTCGGTGCGTTGCGAAACAAAGAACCGATGTACACTTTTATCGTTTTTCTCTCTTTAAGTGACGGCGCGGCTCGTATACAGTTTTTGTCTCACATGCCTTTCGTTTCATCCCATCTTTAATTACCTTCCCTAGGGTTGGGGCGTTAGTGATACCCAATCCGTCTAGAATTGCAAACGAATTATCGCTCACCACGTGGTGAGCCAAAAGATTATTTGCCACATTTATAAAGTTAAAAACAATATTTTTGGTCTTTCAAAATTGTTTGTGCAAATTTCAAAATGTCTTGCAGTTTTTTTGATAACTAATCACTTAGTCAGAAACCAGGCACAATGATCAAACTATAGTGTCTGTAGCCCTGAGTTTGAGCGTTGACCAAGAGATTAAACTAGCTTCCTAGTATCGATTTAGGTGCAAAGCTGACGTAATGGTTAAGGGCAAACTTTATCTACATTTAGCATAAATCTCGCTTCAAAATACCGTCTAACAGTCGTGAACATACTTATCTTTGTCCAAATAGGGTAAGCAGAAGTTGTATTGTGTAGTAAATCCATATAAACTACATGTGTTTTAAGTCCTAAGAAATTTCCGATTTTACTATCAGCTGTAAAGAAGTATAAGCGATGAAACATAATTCACAATTGTTAAATTTCAAACCTACCGAAAAGCCCTTTATCTTATCTTATGTGGGGGCCAGCCAGTGCTGACCGGCGACACTTCGACCCAGTAGGATCTTTTGTATCGACACTCTCCCAATAACGACTGCCATAGATGTTCATGGCAGCCGGGACCGACGGCTTAACGTGCTCTCCGAGGCACGAAGCAGGCGATAATTGTCAATCAATACGCACATAATTTCAAAAAGTCATATAACTTCCGAAAGTCAGAGGTGCGCGACGTGGGTTCGAACCCGAGACCCTCTGCATTGCAGTCTGTTGGTCTCCCCACTGAGCTATCGCTGCTGAAAAGCCCTTTATTTGTCTATTATATATTATACTAGCTGTCCTGACAGGTTGTCCTGTACACAAGAAAAAAATTAAAACATAAGAAAACAAATCTAAACCATTCTCGAATTCACTTGAACACACACAATTTTTTTTATCAAATCGGTCCAGCCGTTTGGGAGGAATTTAATTACATACACACGCACAGAAGATTTATATATATAAAGATATATTCATATCTTAAGAATATCATTCTGTAACGACTTTGAATGGAACAAACTGTCCATAATTATTATTCTGTTTCTATCCTAAATCATATTAATATTTCACAAAACACAAAATAACTGTTTAGGTGCTTTGTACTCATTTTGATGATGGCGAAAAAAGTACTAACTTCTAGTTAACCCCGTCTCCCCGTGACCATGGCTGCTGAAAAGCACCCGAAACGTCGGGGAAAGTGTAAACCAAAAATAAATAGATTTAATAGTTTAAATAATTTTATTAGCTTATAAATTAGTCAAATAAAATCAATAGTAGTAGTAGAGTAATATTTTCAAAATGTTGTAATACAGTGATAAATAAACAACGCGATAAAATCCGTATATAGTAGTTTAATTTCAATAAATAACATTCGCGTAAACAGAAGACAATATTATCAGAATACTTATTCAAAATAAACTGAATCAGATTTATCACACAAAACATAAACGTTCAATTTTGGTTCCATCATTAATTCGATGTGTTTCACGATCAAAATTTCAGGTACTTTGTCGCGATCCATTCTTTTGGTCATCTTAAAAGAGAGATTTGGCTTTTTCATAGTTTTATAATAATTAACTTTGTAAAAGGACTCTTCATTTTCAATTACAATATCTTCGATTATCCCTACATAATAGGTCCATTTGTTTTTTGAAAAATATCGTACTAAAACGTGGTCATTTACATGATAAATACCTGTTAATGTATCTCCGTAAAGATGTTGGGATGGTGGAGATTCACGAGAAATATGATTTGTTTTATCGATTTCTGTCGAAGATACCCTAGCAATTTTTCTTCGATTAGTCGTTTGTATATCAGTCTTTGTTTCGGTATCACTGCTAAAGGAAATATTCAGTACGTCGGAGTCACTGTGGATACTAATCGATCCTGAGGCACTAGTAGTAGAACTAGTTGATGATAAAGACCTATTTTTTGGTGTACATTTTCTAAACTTTGAACGCAATTTGTTTTGCTTGCTTTCCACATTTTCTTTCCCAGTGCTCTTTTTGCCAATCCCTTTACCTTTCTTAGTATGTTTCGTTACTCCCGAAGGTCCCGATCCAGTAAAGTCTTCTTTTTTCTGTTTCATAAAGAACTCTGCTGGATTTTTTATTACTATGTCTGATAATATTTTAATTTTATTTTTATTTGATTTAACATTTCGGAGGCAAGATGACTTATTTGCAATAAATGGTTTCGACTCACTATAATTTCTAGAAACAATACCTAAACATGTTATACCTGAAGAACTGGCAGAAGGTTCAGGAGTCCGGTTTTCTTTGCTACGTAGGCAAATAGGAATATCATCCAAGTCTTTCATGCAAAATGGGTTTATCTGACTGTCATTTCTCGCAATGTTACTCAGATATGTAACTTTTGACGCACGGGCTACGGGTTGAGCTTTTATTTTTTCTTGTCTTTTACGCTCTATGACATCAATATGGGTGATAACTTCAGCCCCAGGTGCAATTCTTTGTCGCGTTATTTTAGTGCTAACACCCCGTTTCACTTTATTCAATAGCAGTTCCTTAAATGAAACTGCACATTCTTGTATATCGTGAGTGCTACTTGGGAGGGTACAACTGGAAATCTCATGTTTGTCGGTCTTATCCTCGCTGTTTAATATACATGAAAAGTATTTGCTATTAATAAAATCTAAAACTATTGACAGTAAGCTGCTTGGTTCTTTTTTCCTTAACAAAGTCTGTTTCCAATGCGCTAATTTTAAATTATTGAACTGGTTTTCTTCAATGACACCTCTGTTGAATGGATAGATACCGGCTTTTCGAAATCCATTTCGAATTATTTCTGGGTCTATTTGATCCCATACAACACCAATCAGCCTCGCGAACTCACTTTTTGGCAATGGAACTCCAATATGACTTCTTTGCCATTTTACTAATAATGAATCCCAGCGATCTTTAAATGATTTCATTACAGCTAAGTCTAACGGCTGTAAGACATGGCTAGTATGAGCAGGTAGTTTTAAGATTGTTATGTTTTCTTTTGTAGCCTCTTCCAATATGTTCAGTCCAACATGAGTTGAGTGACCATCGTATATTAATAAAACAGGCCGTTGTTTACCGATAGCAGGAATGAAAGATTTTTTGAAATAGTTTTCAAAAACTTCTGATTCCATCCATCCGTTTGATGTTGCGGCATATGTTGTATTAGGATATGCCTCCGGTGAAGTCCACTGGTCCCAAACATTCTTACCTTTAAATATAATAAGCGGTGGAATTTTGTGGCCGCTTGCATTGGCAGCTAACAGTACAGTAGTATTATCTTTACCTGTACTAGAAACTGTTCTTGTGGCAGCGTGTCCCCTACGGCCTACTATTTTAGTTTTCGACGGATCCTTCGAAAAACTGGTTTCGTCTAAATTCCATATAGCTGATGGTGTGTTCCTAAGACCCAGTTCATTTAAAGTATCTTGAAGTAAATCGAAGTATGGGTAAATTATAAACGGGTCAACGGCTTTCTTTCGGGCATGTTCAACTGCTTGAGGCTTTTTTATAGACAAGTTATTACGGTCTTTAAAAGAAATGAACCAATCCTTGCCTGGCTTACCATTTTTGAAGGGTGTTGGGATTTTATTTTGATTGACGTAATTACTAATAATTTCTAAAATCTCGTCTCTACTTAAACCGAACCCATTCCGTTCCAAAATATGAATATAAGATGCTAACTTGTTTTCAATTTCTTGTGAAAGAGCAGTATTCCTGCCGAGTGTCTTCGATTTTACCCTCTTGCCGTGTACATGATCCATGATGGACATCCTAGGAATATTATAAACCCGAGCAGCTTTATAGCCGCTCATATCACCATTCCTGACAGCTCGCACGGCGTCTTCCAATTTTTGGCGCGAATAGGATGCTTTGTTCGACTTTCTTACATAATTACGAGGCATTGTTTGTGATTGATTAGAACCTAAAATAATAAAAAATTCTGTTAAAGAAAATAAGTCACATAAAGTAATGAGTAATTGAGTGGAATTAGTTGCGCCTATAACCAGCATTGGTTTTGGTATTGATTCATATTTAATGCAAATTTTGTAGAAAATTATCCTGACAAAGGTTTTTGACTACTGGAATGGGTAAAGATCGTCATATGACGGACTTTACCAAATCTATTAGACGGCCTTCCCCCAACATTACATTTTAAGGTTAGGCATTTAAAACTACTTGTAATCCAGAAAACATGCGTGTATTTAAAATAAAACGTGCAAACATAGTAGCAATAGAATATAAAAGAACTACTTACCATAGCAAAACACACAAATTCTAGTTAATTCACAGTAAATTTTATTAAAACTTATAACACGTCTCACTTCAATTTCACCATCTTTGACAGTAAGAAATTTATGAACGTATTTTTTACTGTTAGGATGCTTGTGGCGCCATCTAAATTTGAAGTTTGAAGTAGCATGAGATGCTGTTTTACCGACCGAAACTTTCAAAGCCGTAGCTATACAATAAAGTGTTCAAACAAATCTAGGACGGAGATGCCCCACTGACGGACTTCCCCGAACTGACCTTAATATTTATTTAAATAATAGGTACAATAATTTATAATAAATGACTAATTAATTTATAAAATACATTTGTTGTTGTTTGCCCGAACTAGATTGAACCTGTGGCTCGGTAATATATATAATATAAGATAATAATATATATAATAAATCACCAACCACCCGTCACAAAATATAACTTTCTAGCTAATGCAAAACTACGCATGGTATGAACATGTCCTAATATAATTTCCTACATGCTAATGGTAGACATAACCGGTGTATTGTTTACCCAGAGCCATATTGTTTGTAATTGATATCTGCCATCGATGTCAATTTTATCGACGGTGTTTGGTTACCCTGCGTACTATAGACTCCGTGATCGTAATTGGAATCCGATAACAGCGGGGACAGTTTTTAATACTGGTGGAATTATTAAAATAATATTTTTGGTCACGAAACATAGTTCGGGTAATTATTATCTGTTCTATTTTAGGTTTCATCGTATAAGTTATAATTGAAATTCAGTTTTGCCTTGGTTAGTTTTATTTCCATTTTATCATAGATGACAGAAAGTGATATTACTTATACTTTTTTCGCCATCATCAAAATGAGTACAAAGCACCTAAACAGTTATTTTGTGTTTTGTGAAATATTAATATGATTTAGGATAGAAACAGAATAATAATTATGGACAGTTTGTTCCATTCAAAGTCGTTACAGAATGATATTCTTAAGATATGAATATATCTTTATATATATAAATCTTCTGTGCGTGTGTATGTAATTAAATTCCTCCCAAACGGCTGGACCGATTTGATAAAAAAAATTGTGTGTGTTCAAGTGAATTCGAGAATGGTTTAGATTTGTTTTCTTATGTTTTAATTTTTTTCTTGTGTACAGGACAACCTGTCAGGACAGCTAGTATAATATATAATAGACAAATAAAGGGCTTTTCAGCAGCGATAGCTCAGTGGGGAGACCAACAGACTGCAATGCAGAGGGTCTCGGGTTCGAACCCACGTCGCGCACCTCTGACTTTCGGAAGTTATATGACTTTTTGAAATTATGTGCGTATTGATTGACAATTATCGCCTGCTTCGTGCCTCGGAGAGCACGTTAAGCCGTCGGTCCCGGCTGCCATGAACATCTATGGCAGTCGTTATTGGGAGAGTGTCGATACAAAAGATCCTACTGGGTCGAAGTGTCGCCGGTCAGCACTGGCTGGCCCCCACATAAGATAAGATAAAGGGCTTTTCGGTAGGTTTGAAATTTAACAATTGTGAATTATGTTTCATCGCTTATACTTCTTTACAGCTGATAGTAAAATCGGAAATTTCTTAGGACTTAAAACACATGTAGTTTATATGGATTTACTACACAATACAACTTCTGCTTACCCTATTTGGACAAAGATAAGTATGTTCACGACTGTTAGACGGTATTTTGAAGCGAGATTTATGCTAAATGTAGATAAAGTTTGCCCTTAACCATTACGTCAGCTTTGCACCTAAATCGATACTAGGAAGCTAGTTTAATCTCTTGGTCAACGCTCAAACTCAGGGCTACAGACACTATAGTTTGATCATTGTGCCTGGTTTCTGACTAAGTGATTAGTTATCAAAAAAACTGCAAGACATTTTGAAATTTGCACAAACAATTTTGAAAGACCAAAAATATTGTTTTTAACTTTATAAATGTGGCAAATAATCTTTTGGCTCACCACGTGGTGAGCGATAATTCGTTTGCAATTCTAGACGGATTGGGTATCACTAACGCCCCAACCCTAGGGAAGGTAATTAAAGATGGGATGAAACGAAAGGCATGTGAGACAAAAACTGTATACGAGCCGCGCCGTCACTTAAAGAGAGAAAAACGATAAAAGTGTACATCGGTTCTTTGTTTCGCAACGCACCGAGAATTGAGGGTTCGAAACTACACGGGAAAAAAAAATTATGCTATCCACAAATGGTTGTTCCGGGTCTAGGTGTTTTTTGATTCAATGTTTGCAGTCTCCGGCGACACAGAAATTAAAGCTAATGCGGGGATTATCTTTAAAAATATAATTATTAACGAAAATCTATTTATTCGCTACGAATCTCCACTTAGAATAATTTTCTGATGTTGTAACTACTAAATTTGTTATAACACTTTGTAATTTCAAAGGCTCTCTCGCTGTTCACAACAACATATTTACTTTATTAATTAAAACAGTAATAAAATAAAACACAAAAGCTTAACAATGGATAAAGTAATTTTACATTTAATGGCGAAAGTTTTAATCTCATTATGCCTGTTAACGTGTAAATGAAAGGAAAACATTTACCATATCGCTGCGCAATACGCGATGAACAGTGAATATGTATCAATTTGTACATTGTGGACATGCAAATGGCGTTTATGTTTTACATAACTCGTATCAATAAACATTGTTACGTATCTCTTTGTTTGTTCAATATATAGTGATATTAACGACCTCACACTATATTTATGTATAAGTAACAGTACATGACAAAAGGGAGTATACTACTACTATATATATACATATGTATAGTAAAACAGTTACCAAAAATGTTAAATAAAATAAAATAAGAAAAAAAAAAAAAAATAGAGTATAACTTACATAGAAAATCTCATTCAAATAAACACGACAGACATATGCAATCTATCTTTAAAAATAACTTCTTGGATATATGACGACGTACTGTTAGCCTAAAAACCAAAAATTACTGAAATGTAACTTCAATTTGAAAACGCTGTTATTTATTGACAAATTTATATTTGTCAGACATGAGATACATAATTTAAAAACGTTCTTTATAAAAAGAGATGTTGAACTGTTAGAAATCAAGATCAAAGAACATTAAAAAAAACTTATTTCCTTGTGAAAGTAAAGCGCTGGTTCAAGGAGTCTATTAACCCTTTTCACCATAGCAACACAACACAAGGTTATTTTGCTACGATCTTTTGTAGAATGGAAGTATTTTCCAATCGAGCTGCTCCAGTGTAATCCTAGGTTTAAGCAAGGACTCTGTTTTGTTCTACCTAACTTAGTCTTTAAATTGAAAATAAATTGGAATCGAAAGGATTAATCTAAAATTGAAAATGTTGAAATGTTTTTATAAATTGTTATTTTAAGAAATAAACGAGCCCTTTTTGTAATTATACAAAAACCTCTTGTAGATTTCTTTCGAGGTTACGCAGCCTACCTATATTTTCACGGCAAATGTAGCATTATTCGTATTGGATGCCGTGAATTTGTATTAAATCGAGTGAGCAGAACACATTCTACCCTTGTTCACTTGGCATTACTGTTAAAGAGTGTCGAGAGGAATGTTATCTATATTTATTTAAGTATTTATTTAATAAGGCACACAAATCTTTCTATCAACTAACGGATTGTGATAATACCTAAGGCATTATCCAGAATTCTTTTGCTAATTTTAAGATTACCTAAAAAGCCAATAACATTAACTTCTCAAGAATAATAATCTAACTTTTAAGTTCTTCTATAATTGAATTAGTTGTTTTTTTGACATTTAAAACTGAAATTTTGTAGACATACCTATTGTTGGGACACGGGAAGCATGATGCAATAATATTCGATATTGTATATCATCATCTATACTAATAAGTATAGGCATAACACCTATTTATCCACCAAAACAATACCTATAAGCTTACAGCTAAATACCAAATCGTATGTAAGGGCTGTCTACAAAATAAATGCTATACATATATGGTTCAAAGATCTATGGCATAACTATGCACTCATGTTTGCGATGACAAGGTTTTGAGTAGCGTTTGCAAGATACTTGTGACGGCGTCATTATCATCATCATTATACGTAGGTATTACTGTACAAATTGGTGCCCCTTATTAAAACAAAGTATCATAAAATTTCTATACGATTTTCCTCCGTGTTTCATTAGTAGGCACGTTTGGTCAATATTGATACTGTCCATGCGGCGTTAGTTCCGTTCCTTTGTTTCAATACTGTTTACATATAAGTACTTATCTTTTCTGTTGATTCAGTCCCATCATATTATCAGAGTCACCAAGTTATTGGATACAATATATCTTTTCTATATATACGCACTTTATGAGGCAGGTATGTGTTTAAAGCTGACAAAAGCATTTGGATTATTTGGGCTCTTATGATTGTCTTTTCACGATATAACGTTAATTTTCGAATAAAAACTTACTTAATATAACATGTTTTGCGATGTCTGCAAATTACAGATGTTATTAAATTATATATTCTCAGAATGCTGAGAGATGATATTAATACTGACAAGAAATTCAGAACCATTTTTATTTTTATAATTAAACATTAGATGATATAATATCAGCCCTACTCATAAGCTGACCGTCTTCTCAGTTTGCCATCTTGCCTTCTCGCTGACCTAATGCGGGCTGGCAAATCTAACATATTTTTATTTAAGAATACTATGGAAATGTTTTAAATATGCAGGCTTCGTCATAATATTTTACTTCATCAAAGCTAGAGAAAATTAACAAATTAACCACTCAGTGGTTTGAAAACTCGGTAATGCGTACCTTGAAATCAAACTTAAGACATGACAGCCCGATGGATTTTTCTATCTTTCTATTTTAATATAATATTATGTAATACATATTCAATAATAAAATAACTACAAAACCTGTTAACCGTGTAGAGGTATATTATAATGTGAATATTTGTATGTAATGAAAATAGAGTAGGAAGCCTATATTTCCTCGAAGGGCTATGCAGTGGAGTATCACACCCAGTTTTTGTTCGCTGTGTTTTAATACCACGTAATAGAGGGCGAGCCTATTGATTTCGTTCTGTTTCTGAGAATTGTTTCACAGAAAATCCTAACAATAATTATGGGGTATACATAACACGAGAATCAAACAACTTTATAAGGTTTTTATCGCGTTGTTGTTTATGTTTAAAACACTATTGTTACATACATTATTTTAAAACTCTTCAAGTACTACTGCTAAACAGTGATACTAGTAATTGCTACTATTAAATTAACACTATCCCTAGAAATTATAATAATAATATGCGTAGAAATTACCAATTCATATATCTCTCGTTACCATAGTATTATCTGCCTACATTTAAATGTAGAGCACTCAAAATGTTATAAAAATCATTATCTTAACGTATTCATGTTAGAAAGCCCTCAAGATTTACTCTAAAAGACGATATCTACGAAAATAAACATGACTTAAGTGATCTATTTTCAGTACCTTTAATATGTAACAGATATGTTGAGATATTCACAAGGATATATCGTATCTGGCCTGTTTTAAGCTGCGTCGTTTATTCTCAGGAGATTATAAATGTAAGGCTTTAGCAAACGAATGTCTGTAAAGTTAAAGGCCTAAAACGTATCTTATGTTAACAATTTATTATTGTTTATTTACGTAGAGAGAGGACTAAAATTGTGGTAGGTATTGTGTTGTTCTAGTTAAAGAAAAATTGAGCGAGCGGGCCAAGGGTAAATTAATTAGGGCTACCTCTTGATACCTACCAATTTTGTTATATCTTTTCTCAGATTTCTGTTATTTTCATTACGGCATTTCTTGCAAACATAATTAATAGTAAGATTATTTCTTTACGATATATCTATATACATCTATATATAATAACAATACGATAATATATTTGTAATTTTCAATTTGCAAAGGCATTCAATAATATGATAGGTAATATGTTCTGATAATACATATTTGGCCGTATCTACTAATAAACCTACATACCTATTTACTAATTTAATTTGTTTAGAGAATATATTTACGTCAGCTGTCCGGTAAGCTTTACGTCAGTTAAATGAACGTTTCAGTACCTATGAATTCATCAAGTTATAAAAGAGTTTCGGTTTATTAAATTAGTCTTAACGAGTTTCATATTCTTATTTATTACAGCTGCTAACTTATTTGTTTTTGAGTGATCTTTATTGGCTGGCAATAATGTTCACAATTTTACTTTAATTGTATGTAATATTGATCTTCTTCATTCTATCTATAAGTATGTATCAACTAGGGATAAAAGAATTACAAAGTGATATCGTGACATTAAAATCATTTGCGGGCGATATAAAACCATCGCAAGTCTGTGCCCTACTTTCTGAATTGTCATTCTTTCCTTTTTATATTAATCTCCCAAGCAGATCGTTCCGGTAAGCTTTGTGATAGTATCTATGTCATCTACGCTTATCTTTTTAAAGGAGATTGAGGTTCTACTCAGAAAAGAGTTTAAAGCGCTAGATAGAGAAAATTGCACCAGCTGAGCCAACAAGATCATCGCTAGCGGAATGGATGAATTTCTCGTTGATGCATAAGTAGGTAAGTACACTTATATAGTGGTCTCCTTACCAGCGTACGAAGCGTTGTTTATACCTTATCCTATTTAATATTATAAATGTAAATGTGAGTTTATTTGTTTGTTACCGTTTCACGCCCTAACTACTCGACCGACCATCATAAAATTTCGCATACAGGTTGTTAGGGGTACAGAAAATGACATAGGGTACCTTTTATCGAGAACAAAAGTACTGTTATTAATCTAACCTAATTTCAAATAGTTTAGAACTGTATATTCTACCGTATAAAAAGTTATAACCAGAGACGAGAACATAAACAATTGAACCAATATCAACATATGAGGTGTCGTTGGATTTCTCTTGGTCCAGATTATGTTCAAGGTTATATGTTGAGGAAATTCAATATGGCTGACGATATTCACCGAAGTGTGTAATGGTGAGTCCAAATATTAATTTTATTCGAAGACAGGTAGGTAGATAGATATCACCTACTTAATGGGATTATGTTGAACCTTAGTATGACAAAAAAAAAAACATAAAAACGATACATAACATTCTTGACATATAAACACAACGGATACTTTGAATCCTAACTAATATTATAAATTCGGAAGTGAGTTTGTATGTTACGCTTTCGCGCCTTAACCACTCGATCACCATGAAATTTTGCATTCACGTTGTCAGAGGTACAGTAAAGGACATCTGGTACGTTTCATTAAAAAGAACAGGTACAGGTACAGATTCAGAGAGGTAGGAAATTATTGATAATTTTTATATTAACGAGAGCGAAGCCTCAAAAAAATCAAGTATAAATATAATTTTATTTACAAGAGCAGCGATAGGTCAGTGGGGCGACCAACAGACTGCAACGCAGAGGGTCTCGGGTTCAAACCCACACGTCGCGCACCTCTGACTTTCGGAAGTTATATGACTTTTTGAAACTATGTGCGTATTGATTGACAATTATCGCCTGCTCCGTGCCTCGGAGAGCACGTTAAGCCGTCGGTCCCGGTTACCGTGAACATCTATGGCAGTCGTTATTGGGCGAATGATACTGACAAAAGATCCCACTGGGTCGAAGTGTCGCCGGTCTGCACTGACTGGCCCCCACATAAGATACAAGATACAAGATTATTATAATTGCAAACAATATTAAAGTTCATTTTATGTATCATTTAAAATGATTATATTAGCTATACTTTATATACCATAATAAACAGAGACCCCATTTCTAATCATCGAGCTCATTGCCAGACTCCTTGCTGAGAAGTTCCTCACAGATAAAAATAACTCAACACTACCAATTCGGAAATTAAAGCCACAAGATCGCTCGTAAGTGCAAACATAGATGCTGGATAACAAACTAGTTAGTACGAGAGAGTATAGTCAACATAGCAGGCGAGATTTCTCGCCCCAACTTATTATAGCGGTCCTCGCAAGTGATAAATTGCCCAGTTAGTCTCTCCTAGCGGTGAGGAATCGCTGTACCAATTCTCAGTAAATTTATTTCCACATTGCGACCAGTGCACATCGTCACGTCACATTGCAATGCACTCACGAGCGCGAGTTCTCTAATACTATTCCCTGGTCTAGCAAAGTTCTATTGGGATTTCAGATAGAAATTCTTCATATTAGCATAGAATTCGAGTCCTCCGACTTAGAGAGAGACTTGTTGCAGCATTTGGAATTTTAGTCATACTTAGACATAGAGAATTGGCTGTCTAACTGTCTTCGTTAGTCGATATGGAAAGTCGTTGTCAAAAACAGCTATAGTTTAGTGGTAAAATAGGTAGACTGCTACGCAGAGATTTCTGGTGTCAACTTAAGACACGCTCACGTCCTCTGGTGTTTTTAAAGCAAGCGCGAATTAATATAGTCAACAAGCACGTACATCATCATAAGTACCCTCTTTATCCTAATTTTTATATTCTCGTTGGACGATAATCTGGCACGATCAGAGAGAAATAAGATGCAGAACCGACCGCCAACTTCCAGCCCGGAGGCTGCTATTGGAAATTTCTTCATCGAAAAGTCCAATAAGTTCTATTAAGCCTGATCTGGCAAGATAACACTTTGAGCACAGCACTGCTGCGCCACTTAAGTTCATCAGGTGTTAGAGCCAAATTTGAAAGGTTCTTAAAATGCCGTGGTAGTAGGGCATGACATGCACATGAGTGCATAAGATCAAGAGGGACTCAGAGCGCTCGTTCGATTGCAACAGAACATAGACCACTACAACTCTCGTGGCTCGTTCATCGAGTTGTTGTGAACCACTCTAAACGCTATTCACTACTCTTGCGCTCGCGGCCTGACCCTTATGAAGCTCCAATTCACACTTAAGAGATACATACGAGCATAATGCTAGGTTATGCATTTTATATTTACTTGCTTCAAAGTAAAACCCATGTATGTATGTAGTAAATATATGGTGCAGCAGTAGTGAATGTGACTGCTGTGCATGAGGACCCAGATTTGATGCCTGGTCTCGGGTTTTTCTGTTGTAGGATATGTATATTTGGTATATATGTATATCAAATGGATGTAATCACTTGGCAATGTTCAGGTGGTTGTGTTCAATCTCAGGTAAGTGTACGGGATGCCGGTGACTAATAGGAGTTACCTGTTGACCTCAAAATTATAACACCAAACTAAATATAATAATACATATAATTATTTATAATTTACAAGTGGTCTGTACACGGCACAACAGATAACTGGCGAACCCAAGTCGCCTCACGTGATTTACGTAAGTAGAGGTTAGTAGTTATAGGTAAGTATATGTGTAACACATCGGTATGTCAATACGTGTGCATATAATATGCACCTACATGATCAAAAAATGTACCAAATAGGCATCAATAGGCTCGTTTTATTTTAATATAATAGCTGGCGAAATGTAGGCTTTACACATCTGCCTATCGCTTTGGGCATTGAGGCGTGAAAGTATATATGTTCACCTAGCAAAGTATAAAGATTATAAATATTGTAAACGTATTTTATTTTCTTTTCAGTTGCATAAATCTATGTACCTTAAGAAGGTCAACACGAATAGACGGTAAAACAAATTTTGGGTATTCCTAAATTTCACGCTTGGAGATAAGAAACTCGTTTAATTTGAATCACAGCTTTAAAACAAAAACAATGGCTGGCTGGAGTTACGTAATCTATTCGTTATTAAAGGCGTCGTCACATTTAGGTATCAAGCGATTAAGTGTTTGAGAAATAATGGGCAACACATTAATAAATGTAAAGGCTTTATCTATAACAAAGTATAGCCTTACAAAGGTGAACATTAAAATGTTTGATTGCTATGTATCGTGCTATAGTTAATTATTGAAAATTGCTGATCGAAACATCGATTACTAAGGCATATATGTAGACACTGTTATGTGGAGATTAATAAACAGCATTGAGTTCATTTCTCCATATTATAAAATTGTAACTGTTCGAAGTCTGTACATGGGCGACAATTAAGAAGATTTTGTTTTGGGTATATATATAATCCATAACAATACTTTTTAGAATGTTTGTCTGTCTGTATGTTTGTAAGCGCATCACGCAAACACATCGGCACAAAATTGAATGTGGTTCTGAAATGTGTATTGGTGGAGACCAAACTAAAAATCTGGTGTATGTTTCATCGTCATAAGCTGTCTAGAAGTCGATAAGTATGTGTAGATCAGTGTCTTCTTACATGCAAAGAAAAATATATTGTGTACCACCTATACAATTTCAAATCAATTTCACGCGTACAAAGTAGCAGGCAAATGCCAGTATTTGATAAATCGAACAGCCAAAACATTGGCTGAAATATAGAAAAAGGTTTGCATGCAGAAAAACACTTGCATTATTCAATAAGGCTATGACGTCTGCTAAACAGGATTTATGGCGTTTGCAACAACGTAACACAAATATAGGTGTGTTTATTCCCAATGACAGAGGCACAAAGTATACATTAGTAATTATATACACGTAATCAAATTGTATACCTATACCAATATTATAACGCTGAAGATATTTTTTCTGTTTAAACGAGCTAATCTGGGCAACTACAAACTACTTACATCAAAAAAAAAATGTTGCCTAAAATAAGTAGATTATGCCCGCGGCTCTTTTGCGGCGCAATTTTTTTAAGTCAATGGCAATTTGGCGATACGGTAATCTCTTTTGGACTTTATCAACATCCAAAGTTTTAAGTATACTCTACATAAGGTGAGGTATACATTTAAAGAAACTTCGTTAGGCTCCTCACGTCACAATTCTATTCAAGATCTGTATAGGCATTTAAAATAGCGTTTAAATATTACTTATGTACAAACCTTTACAAAAGAAAAGCTAACAAAGGATTATTCTGTTTCTATCCACGTTAGCTAATTTAATTTAAAATGCTTTTCAGAGAAAGGGACAAAATTAATTATTACGAGACACCGTTTACAGAAGCTTGTATGAGTTTGTGTTCCTTTATCCTCTTAAGTGAGTACATACAATGTATACTGAGTGTTCGCTGTTAGAGTGCTGTCTAACGAAGCAGATGGTTTGCGACTAATTGCTATGTAACGTATAGAAAAAGTACTGACTGCACCCACGGTATATAGCATAAAGAAAGAGAGAGAGACACAGTACGCAGGTGTTGACGATAATTTGTTCGCAAACTTGTTCAATATATAACTCATTTATTTCAAAGCGAACCTCGTTGAAGTAATTTTATCGCTATTAAGGTATTTGTCAAAGTAAAATGTAGTATATTATACCTTTTTGATATATATATATATATATAGAAATATTTAATATTGCTTCCATTTTTCAATTTATTATCTCTTTAGAAGAATCATGGAAAATGTTGAAAGTTATCTCTTTGTTTCTAGCCTTCTTCATAATAAAACAAATGAAACAATCGGAATTGTAGGTCAAACGTTTCTCTTGGCGAAATTGAATCTGTTAAAGAGGCGACTGATTCATTATACGATCTAGGGCCATCCAGAAATAATTAAATTCTGATTATATTATTACTTTTAACTATAAAAATACGTTTATGTTATCTACAGGCAAAGATTTTTTTAAGCAAACGTTCATAAAGTAAACAATATGGAATAATAATATATGTTGTCTGAAATAAATCTCTACTAGAAACTAGAAAACTGCAAAGATAGTGTGTAAATACACAGCTGGTTAACATCTTTATCACAAAATTTATTTTCAGTAAACTAGCTCGCATCCACTCATAAACTTTCAAATTTCAAAACTACGTTTATTTTCTTCAACTTTACACAAAAACCACGTAACAGCTTTTTCACAGAGTGCTTAGGGTTCAACCTAATAATAATGTTTCATCCAATTCCACTCAGTGGACCCGAAGTACCTACATATATGGTGCACAGTTTGGCTTTCGTAAAAGACATTGCGGGAAAACTGTAGTCACAACACAAAACTTTAGTTCAAATAATATGATAATAATAATAATAATAATATAATAATAATAATAAGGTCAGTTCGGGGAAGACCGGCATACTTTATTTTTAAGCTTGATTAAATTGATCACCACCCTTTTGTTTTTTAATTTAGTTTAATGTGGTATATTTGATATTATTGGAAATTTAATTCTTCATAGATTGCATGACTAAATAATAACGTAGTGCATTCTATTATGAAATGATGATTGTTTTTTAAAAATATGGCGTGTAGACGGACTTGCCCGACTTTTTGGGGTAAGTCCGTCATCAAGTTGTTTTACATGGAAGAAAGAAGTCTTTTGATACTAGACTAAAAAAATACGGGCGTCAAATGATTTTTATCGAGTCTGTGCTTTCAGGTTATACAAATAAGGTATAGTTCAAAAGCTACTGTAGCAAAATGCGTGAAAGGGGTAATTCCGTCATATTTGTCAAGCCAGGGGTTCAAAACATGTAACAAGGTGTAACAACCGATCAGAATATTGATGGTAGGATGAAATATATATTATCATATTATTTAAAGAAATAAAACAACTTGTTTTATATTTATTATAATCATATAATAAAGACATCAACAAAAAAGGCATTTTCCACTAGTCACTAAAAAAAATCTTCAAAATCAACATTTACATCGGTAATTTTAATTTTTCGATGACGCAATTACACATCAATTTTAACAAAATAAAAATCTTCTAAAATTAAAATCAGATGACACAATATTAGTAAATATTTTACTTTTCTTATTATTATTAAGCTTAAAAATTAAATATCACCAATTACGACTTAGAAGGTTATTAAATATTGTATAGTCACAGAAAAGAGAACAAATAAGTACTTAATTAAAATATAAAGTGTTTCTAAGAAAAGGCACATTGAAAAGTCGCCCATTGTAGAAATCAATCATACAGTAACTTTATATTTTTACCTTAAAACAGTAATCACGGTATCGGTATCTCACAGCTATTGTTATTATTATTCACAATATTAACTTACGAATAAGACATACTTAACTAGTAGGACTTGTAGAATAGGAACTCTTTGATTCTTGCACTTACACTTTGGTTGCAATAAATTTAAAATCAGAATACTTATTGAAATTAAACTACTATATACGGATTTTATCGCGTTGTTTATTTATCACTGTATTACAAAATTTTGAAAATATTACTCTACTACTACTATTGATTTTATTTGACTAATTTATAAGCTAATAAAATTATTTAAACTATTAAATCTATTTATTTTTGGTTTACACTTTCCCCGACGTTTCGGGTGCTTTTCAGCAGCCATGGTAACCCCGTCTCCCCGTGACCACGAGACGTGTTATAAGTTTTAATAAAATTTACTGTGAATTAACTAGAATTTGTGTGTTTTGCTATGGTAAGTAGTTCTTTTATATTCTATTGCTACTATGTTTGCACGTTTTATTTTAAATACACGCATGTTTTCTGGATTACAAGTAGTTTTAAATGCCTAACCTTAAAATGTAATGTTGGGGGAAGGCCGTCTAATAGATTTGGTAAAGTCCGTCATATGACGATCTTTACCCATTCCAGTAGTCAAAAACCTTTGTCAGGATAATTTTCTACAAAATTTGCATTAAATATGAATCAATACCAAAACCAATGCTGGTTATAGGCGCAACTAATTCCACTCAATTACTCATTACTTTATGTGACTTATTTTCTTTAACAGAATTTTTTATTATTTTAGGTTCTAATCAATCACAAACAATGCCTCGTAATTATGTAAGAAAGTCGAACAAAGCATCCTATTCGCGCCAAAAATTGGAAGACGCCGTGCGAGCTGTCAGGAATGGTGATATGAGCGGCTATAAAGCTGCTCGGGTTTATAATATTCCTAGGATGTCCATCATGGATCATGTACACGGCAAGAGGGTAAAATCGAAGACACTCGGCAGGAATACTGCTCTTTCACAAGAAATTGAAAACAAGTTAGCATCTTATATTCATATTTTGGAACGGAATGGGTTCGGTTTAAGTAGAGACGAGATTTTAGAAATTATTAGTAATTACGTCAATCAAAATAAAATCCCAACACCCTTCAAAAATGGTAAGCCAGGCAAGGATTGGTTCATTTCTTTTAAAGACCGTAATAACTTGTCTATAAAAAAGCCTCAAGCAGTTGAACATGCCCGAAAGAAAGCCGTTGACCCGTTTATAATTTACCCATACTTCGATTTACTTCAAGATACTTTAAATGAACTGGGTCTTAGGAACACACCATCAGCTATATGGAATTTAGACGAAACCAGTTTTTCGAAGGATCCGTCGAAAACTAAAATAGTAGGCCGTAGGGGACACGCTGCCACAAGAACAGTTTCTAGTACAGGTAAAGATAATACTACTGTACTGTTAGCTGCCAATGCAAGCGGCCACAAAATTCCACCGCTTATTATATTTAAAGGTAAGAATGTTTGGGACCAGTGGACTTCACCGGAGGCATATCCTAATACAACATATGCCGCAACATCAAACGGATGGATGGAATCAGAAGTTTTTGAAAACTATTTCAAAAAATCTTTCATTCCTGCTATCGGTAAACAACGGCCTGTTTTATTAATATACGATGGTCACTCAACTCATGTTGGACCTTAGTAACCCCGTCTCCCCGTGACCATGGCTGCTGAAAAGCACCCGAAACGTCGGGGAAAGTGTAAACCAAAAATAAATAGATTTAATAGTTTAAATAATTTTATTAGCTTATAAATTAGTCAAATAAAATCAATAGTAGTAGTAGAGTAATATTTTCAAAATGTTGTAATACAGTGATAAATAAACAACGCGATAAAATCCGTATATAGTAGTTTAATTTCAATAAATAACATTCGCGTAAACAGAAGACAATATTATCAGAATACTTATTCAAAATAAACTGAATCAGATTTATCACACAAAACATAAACGTTCAATTTTGGTTCCATCATTAATTCGATGTGTTTCACGATCAAAATTTCAGGTACTTTGTCGCGATCCATTCTTTTGGTCATCTTAAAAGAGAGATTTGGCTTTTTCATAGTTTTATAATAATTAACTTTGTAAAAGGACTCTTCATTTTCAATTACAATATCTTCGATTATCCCTACATAATAGGTCCATTTGTTTTTTGAAAAATATCGTACTAAAACGTGGTCATTTACATGATAAATACCTGTTAATGTATCTCCGTAAAGATGTTGGGATGGTGGAGATTCACGAGAAATATGATTTGTTTTATCGATTTCTGTCGAAGATACCCTAGCAATTTTTCTTCGATTAGTCGTTTGTATATCAGTCTTTGTTTCGGTATCACTGCTAAAGGAAATATTCAGTACGTCGGAGTCACTGTGGATACTAATCGATCCTGAGGCACTAGTAGTAGAACTAGTTGATGATAAAGACCTATTTTTTGGTGTACATTTTCTAAACTTTGAACGCAATTTGTTTTGCTTGCTTTCCACATTTTCTTTCCCAGTGCTCTTTTTGCCAATCCCTTTACCTTTCTTAGTATGTTTCGTTACTCCCGAAGGTCCCGATCCAGTAAAGTCTTCTTTTTTCTGTTTCATAAAGAACTCTGCTGGATTTTTTATTACTATGTCTGATAATATTTTAATTTTATTTTTATTTGATTTAACATTTCGGAGGCAAGATGGCTTATTTGCAATAAATGGTTTCGACTCACTATAATTTCTAGAAACAATACCTAAACATGTTATACCTGAAGAACTGGCAGAAGGTTCAGGAGTCCGGTTTTCTTTGCTACGTAGGCAAATAGGAATATCATCCAAGTCTTTCATGCAAAATGGGTTTATCTGACTGTCATTTCTCGCAATGTTACTCAGATATGTAACTTTTGACGCACGGGCTACGGGTTGAGCTTTTATTTTTTCTTGTCTTTTACGCTCTATGACATCAATATGGGTGATAACTTCAGCCCCAGGTGCAATTCTTTGTCGCGTTATTTTAGTGCTAACACCCCGTTTCACTTTATTCAATAGCAGTTCCTTAAATGAAACTGCACATTCTTGTATATCGTGAGTGCTACTTGGGAGGGTACAACTGGAAATCTCATGTTTGTCGGTCTTATCCTCGCTGTTTAATATACATGAAAAGTATTTGCTATTAATAAAATCTAAAACTATTGACAGTAAGCTGCTTGGTTCTTTTTTCCTTAACAAAGTCTGTTTCCAATGCGCTAATTTTAAATTATTGAACTGGTTTTCTTCAATGACACCTCTGTTGAATGGATAGATACCGGCTTTTCGAAATCCATTTCGAATTATTTCTGGGTCTATTTGATCCCATACAACACCAATCAGCCTCGCGAACTCACTTTTTGGCAATGGAACTCCAATATGACTTCTTTGCCATTTTACTAATAATGAATCCCAGCGATCTTTAAATGATTTCATTACAGCTAAGTCTAACGGCTGTAAGACATGGCTAGTATGAGCAGGTAGTTTTAAGATTGTTATGTTTTCTTTTGTAGCCTCTTCCAATATGTTCAGTCCAACATGAGTTGAGTGACCATCGTATATTAATAAAACAGGCCGTTGTTTACCGATAGCAGGAATGAAAGATTTTTTGAAATAGTTTTCAAAAACTTCTGATTCCATCCATCCGTTTGATGTTGCGGCATATGTTGTATTAGGATATGCCTCCGGTGAAGTCCACTGGTCCCAAACATTCTTACCTTTAAATATAATAAGCGGTGGAATTTTGTGGCCGCTTGCATTGGCAGCTAACAGTACAGTAGTATTATCTTTACCTGTACTAGAAACTGTTCTTGTGGCAGCGTGTCCCCTACGGCCTACTATTTTAGTTTTCGACGGATCCTTCGAAAAACTGGTTTCGTCTAAATTCCATATAGCTGATGGTGTGTTCCTAAGACCCAGTTCATTTAAAGTATCTTGAAGTAAATCGAAGTATGGGTAAATTATAAACGGGTCAACGGCTTTCTTTCGGGCATGTTCAACTGCTTGAGGCTTTTTTATAGACAAGTTATTACGGTCTTTAAAAGAAATGAACCAATCCTTGCCTGGCTTACCATTTTTGAAGGGTGTTGGGATTTTATTTTGATTGACGTAATTACTAATAATTTCTAAAATCTCGTCTCTACTTAAACCGAACCCATTCCGTTCCAAAATATGAATATAAGATGCTAACTTGTTTTCAATTTCTTGTGAAAGAGCAGTATTCCTGCCGAGTGTCTTCGATTTTACCCTCTTGCCGTGTACATGATCCATGATGGACATCCTAGGAATATTATAAACCCGAGCAGCTTTATAGCCGCTCATATCACCATTCCTGACAGCTCGCACGGCGTCTTCCAATTTTTGGCGCGAATAGGATGCTTTGTTCGACTTTCTTACATAATTACGAGGCATTGTTTGTGATTGATTAGAACCTAAAATAATAAAAAATTCTGTTAAAGAAAATAAGTCACATAAAGTAATGAGTAATTGAGTGGAATTAGTTGCGCCTATAACCAGCATTGGTTTTGGTATTGATTCATATTTAATGCAAATTTTGTAGAAAATTATCCTGACAAAGGTTTTTGACTACTGGAATGGGTAAAGATCGTCATATGACGGACTTTACCAAATCTATTAGACGGCCTTCCCCCAACATTACATTTTAAGGTTAGGCATTTAAAACTACTTGTAATCCAGAAAACATGCGTGTATTTAAAATAAAACGTGCAAACATAGTAGCAATAGAATATAAAAGAACTACTTACCATAGCAAAACACACAAATTCTAGTTAATTCACAGTAAATTTTATTAAAACTTATAACACGTCTCGTGGTCACGGGGAGACGGGGTTACCATGGCTGCTGAAAAGCACCCGAAACGTCGGGGAAAGTGTAAACCAAAAATAAATAGATTTAATAGTTTAAATAATTTTATTAGCTTATAAATTAGTCAAATAAAATCAATAGTAGTAGTAGAGTAATATTTTCAAAATTTTGTAATACAGTGATAAATAAACAACGCGATAAAATCCGTATATAGTAGTTTAATTTCAATAAGTATTCTGATTTTAAATTTATTGCAACCAAAGTGTAAGTGCAAGAATCAAAGAGTTCCTATTCTACAAGTCCTACTAGTTAAGTATGTCTTATTCGTAAGTTAATATTGTGAATAATAATAACAATAGCTGTGAGATACCGATACCGTGATTACTGTTTTAAGGTAAAAATATAAAGTTACTGTATGATTGATTTCTACAATGGGCGACTTTTCAATGTGCCTTTTCTTAGAAACACTTTATATTTTAATTAAGTACTTATTTGTTCTCTTTTCTGTGACTATACAATATTTAATAACCTTCTAAGTCGTAATTGGTGATATTTAATTTTTAAGCTTAATAATAATAAGAAAAGTAAAATATTTACTAATATTGTGTCATCTGATTTTAATTTTAGAAGATTTTTATTTTGTTAAAATTGATGTGTAATTGCGTCATCGAAAAATTAAAATTACCGATGTAAATGTTGATTTTGAAGATTTTTTTTAGTGACTAGTGGAAAATGCCTTTTTTGTTGATGTCTTTATTATATGATTATAATAAATATAAAACAAGTTGTTTTATTTCTTTAAATAATATGATAATATATATTTCATCCTACCATCAATATTCTGATCGGTTGTTACACCTTGTTACATGTTTTGAACCCCTGGCTTGACAAATATGACGGAATTACCCCTTTCACGCATTTTGCTACAGTAGCTTTTGAACTATACCTTATTTGTATAACCTGAAAGCACAGACTCGATAAAAATCATTTGACGCCCGTATTTTTTTAGTCTAGTATCAAAAGACTTCTTTCTTCCATGTAAAACAACTTGATGACGGACTTACCCCAAAAAGTCGGGCAAGTCCGTCTACACGCCATATTTTTAAAAAACAATCATCATTTCATAATAGAATGCACTACGTTATTATTTAGTCATGCAATCTATGAAGAATTAAATTTCCAATAATATCAAATATACCACATTAAACTAAATTAAAAAACAAAAGGGTGGTGATCAATTTAATCAAGCTTAAAAATAAAGTATGCCGGTCTTCCCCGAACTGACCTTATTATTATTATTATATTATTATTATTATTATTATCATATTATTTGAACTAAAGTTTTGTGTTGTGACTACAGTTTTCCCGCAATGTCTTTTACGAAAGCCAAACTGTGCACCATATATGTAGGTACTTCGGGTCCACTGAGTGGAATTGGATGAAACATTATTATTAGGTTGAACCCTAAGCACTCTGTGAAAAAGCTGTTACGTGGTTTTTGTGTAAAGTTGAAGAAAATAAACGTAGTTTTGAAATTTGAAAGTTTATGAGTGGATGCGAGCTAGTTTACTGAAAATAAATTTTGTGATAAAGATGTTAACCAGCTGTGTATTTACACACTATCTTTGCAGTTTTCTAGTTTCTAGTAGAGATTTATTTCAGACAACATATATTATTATTCCATATTGTTTACTTTATGAACGTTTGCTTAAAAAAATCTTTGCCTGTAGATAACATAAACGTATTTTTATAGTTAAAAGTAATAATATAATCAGAATTTAATTATTTCTGGATGGCCCTAGATCGTATAATGAATCAGTCGCCTCTTTAACAGATTCAATTTCGCCAAGAGAAACGTTTGACCTACAATTCCGATTGTTTCATTTGTTTTATTATGAAGAAGGCTAGAAACAAAGAGATAACTTTCAACATTTTCCATGATTCTTCTAAAGAGATAATAAATTGAAAAATGGAAGCAATATTAAATATTTCTATATATATATATATATATCAAAAAGGTATAATATACTACATTTTACTTTGACAAATACCTTAATAGCGATAAAATTACTTCAACGAGGTTCGCTTTGAAATAAATGAGTTATATATTGAACAAGTTTGCGAACAAATTATCGTCAACACCTGCGTACTGTGTCTCTCTCTCTTTCTTTATGCTATATACCGTGGGTGCAGTCAGTACTTTTTCTATACGTTACATAGCAATTAGTCGCAAACCATCTGCTTCGTTAGACAGCACTCTAACAGCGAACACTCAGTATACATTGTATGTACTCACTTAAGAGGATAAAGGAACACAAACTCATACAAGCTTCTGTAAACGGTGTCTCGTAATAATTAATTTTGTCCCTTTCTCTGAAAAGCATTTTAAATTAAATTAGCTAACGTGGATAGAAACAGAATAATCCTTTGTTAGCTTTTCTTTTGTAAAGGTTTGTACATAAGTAATATTTAAACGCTATTTTAAATGCCTATACAGATCTTGAATAGAATTGTGACGTGAGGAGCCTAACGAAGTTTCTTTAAATGTATACCTCACCTTATGTAGAGTATACTTAAAACTTTGGATGTTGATAAAGTCCAAAAGAGATTACCGTATCGCCAAATTGCCATTGACTTAAAAAAATTGCGCCGCAAAAGAGCCGCGGGCATAATCTACTTATTTTAGGCAACATTTTTTTTTTTGATGTAAGTAGTTTGTAGTTGCCCAGATTAGCTCGTTTAAAACAGAAAAAATATCTTCAGCGTTATAATATTGGTATAGGTATACAATTTGATTACGTGTATATAATTACTAATGTATACTTTGTGCCTCTGTCATTGGGAATAAACACACCTATATTTGTGTTACGTTGTTGCAAACGCCATAAATCCTGTTTAGCAGACGTCATAGCCTTATTGAATAATGCAAGTGTTTTTCTGCATGCAAACCTTTTTCTATATTTCAGCCAATGTTTTGGCTGTTCGATTTATCAAATACTGGCATTTGCCTGCTACTTTGTACGCGTGAAATTGATTTGAAATTGTATAGGTGGTACACAATATATTTTTCTTTGCATGTAAGAAGACACTGATCTACACATACTTATCGACTTCTAGACAGCTTATGACGATGAAACATACACCAGATTTTTAGTTTGGTCTCCACCAATACACATTTCAGAACCACATTCAATTTTTGTGCCGATGTGTTTGCGTGATGCGCTTACAAACATACAGACAGACAAACATTCTAAAAAGTATTGTTATGGATTATATATATACCCAAAACAAAATCTTCTTAATTGTCGCCCATGTACAGACTTCGAACAGTTACAATTTTATAATATGGAGAAATGAACTCAATGCTGTTTATTAATCTCCACATAACAGTGTCTACATATATGCCTTAGTAATCGATGTTTCGATCAGCAATTTTCAATAATTAACTATAGCACGATACATAGCAATCAAACATTTTAATGTTCACCTTTGTAAGGCTATACTTTGTTATAGATAAAGCCTTTACATTTATTAATGTGTTGCCCATTATTTCTCAAACACTTAATCGCTTGATACCTAAATGTGACGACGCCTTTAATAACGAATAGATTACGTAACTCCAGCCAGCCATTGTTTTTTGTTTTAAAGCTGTGATTCAAATTAAACGAGTTTCTTATCTCCAAGCGTGAAATTTAGGAATACCCAAAATTTGTTTTACCGTCTATTCGTGTTGACCTTCTTAAGGTACATAGATTTATGCAACTGAAAAGAAAATAAAATACGTTTACAATATTTATAATCTTTATACTTTGCTAGGTGAACATATATACTTTCACGCCTCAATGCCCAAAGCGATAGGCAGATGTGTAAAGCCTACATTTCGCCAGCTATTATATTAAAATAAAACGAGCCTATTGATGCCTATTTGGTACATTTTTTGATCATGTAGGTGCATATTATATGCACACGTATTGACATACCGATGTGTTACACATATACTTACCTATAACTACTAACCTCTACTTACGTAAATCACGTGAGGCGACTTGGGTTCGCCAGTTATCTGTTGTGCCGTGTACAGACCACTTGTAAATTATAAATAATTATATGTATTATTATATTTAGTTTGGTGTTATAATTTTGAGGTCAACAGGTAACTCCTATTAGTCACCGGCATCCCGTACACTTACCTGAGATTGAACACAACCACCTGAACATTGCCAAGTGATTACATCCATTTGATATACATATATACCAAATATACATATCCTACAACAGAACCCGAGACCAGGCATCAAATCTGGGTCCTCATGCACAGCAGTCACATTCACTACTGCTGCACCATATATTTACTACATACATACATGGGTTTTACTTTGAAGCAAGTAAATATAAAATGCATAACCTAGCATTATGCTCGTATGTATCTCTTAAGTGTGAATTGGAGCTTCATAAGGGTCAGGCCGCGAGCGCAAGAGTAGTGAATAGCGTTTAGAGTGGTTCACAACAACTCGATGAACGAGCCACGAGAGTTGTAGTGGTCTATGTTCTGTTGCAATCGAACGAGCGCTCTGAGTCCCTCTTGATCTTATGCACTCATGTGCATGTCATGCCCTACTACCACGGCATTTTAAGAACCTTTCAAATTTGGCTCTAACACCTGATGAACTTAAGTGGCGCAGCAGTGCTGTGCTCAAAGTGTTATCTTGCCAGATCAGGCTTAATAGAACTTATTGGACTTTTCGATGAAGAAATTTCCAATAGCAGCCTCCGGGCTGGAAGTTGGCGGTCGGTTCTGCATCTTATTTCTCTCTGATCGTGCCAGATTATCGTCCAACGAGAATATAAAAATTAGGATAAAGAGGGTACTTATGATGATGTACGTGCTTGTTGACTATATTAATTCGCGCTTGCTTTAAAAACACCAGAGGACGTGAGCGTGTCTTAAGTTGACACCAGAAATCTCTGCGTAGCAGTCTACCTATTTTACCACTAAACTATAGCTGTTTTTGACAACGACTTTCCATATCGACTAACGAAGACAGTTAGACAGCCAATTCTCTATGTCTAAGTATGACTAAAATTCCAAATGCTGCAACAAGTCTCTCTCTAAGTCGGAGGACTCGAATTCTATGCTAATATGAAGAATTTCTATCTGAAATCCCAATAGAACTTTGCTAGACCAGGGAATAGTATTAGAGAACTCGCGCTCGTGAGTGCATTGCAATGTGACGTGACGATGTGCACTGGTCGCAATGTGGAAATAAATTTACTGAGAATTGGTACAGCGATTCCTCACCGCTAGGAGAGACTAACTGGGCAATTTATCACTTGCGAGGACCGCTATAATAAGTTGGGGCGAGAAATCTCGCCTGCTATGTTGACTATACTCTCTCGTACTAACTAGTTTGTTATCCAGCATCTATGTTTGCACTTACGAGCGATCTTGTGGCTTTAATTTCCGAATTGGTAGTGTTGAGTTATTTTTATCTGTGAGGAACTTCTCAGCAAGGAGTCTGGCAATGAGCTCGATGATTAGAAATGGGGTCTCTGTTTATTATGGTATATAAAGTATAGCTAATATAATCATTTTAAATGATACATAAAATGAACTTTAATATTGTTTGCAATTATAATAATCTTGTATCTTGTATCTTATGTGGGGGCCAGTCAGTGCAGACCGGCGACACTTCGACCCAGTGGGATCTTTTGTCAGTATCATTCGCCCAATAACGACTGCCATAGATGTTCACGGTAACCGGGACCGACGGCTTAACGTGCTCTCCGAGGCACGGAGCAGGCGATAATTGTCAATCAATACGCACATAGTTTCAAAAAGTCATATAACTTCCGAAAGTCAGAGGTGCGCGACGTGTGGGTTTGAACCCGAGACCCTCTGCGTTGCAGTCTGTTGGTCGCCCCACTGACCTATCGCTGCTCTTGTAAATAAAATTATATTTATACTTGATTTTTTTGAGGCTTCGCTCTCGTTAATATAAAAATTATCAATAATTTCCTACCTCTCTGAATCTGTACCTGTACCTGTTCTTTTTAATGAAACGTACCAGATGTCCTTTACTGTACCTCTGACAACGTGAATGCAAAATTTCATGGTGATCGAGTGGTTAAGGCGCGAAAGCGTAACATACAAACTCACTTCCGAATTTATAATATTAGTTAGGATTCAAAGTATCCGTTGTGTTTATATGTCAAGAATGTTATGTATCGTTTTTATGTTTTTTTTTTTGTCATACTAAGGTTCAACATAATCCCATTAAGTAGGTGATATCTATCTACCTACCTGTCTTCGAATAAAATTAATATTTGGACTCACCATTACACACTTCGGTGAATATCGTCAGCCATATTGAATTTCCTCAACATATAACCTTGAACATAATCTGGACCAAGAGAAATCCAACGACACCTCATATGTTGATATTGGTTCAATTGTTTATGTTCTCGTCTCTGGTTATAACTTTTTATACGGTAGAATATACAGTTCTAAACTATTTGAAATATCTCCTTAGATTACATAGACTTTAATTTAGTGACTGTTCTGAGCTAATAATCAAGAGTATAATATTTTTGGTTTAGCCGTAGCTAGTGTTTTCCCTTCATGTGTATATTCTGCTACAGCAGGTTTCTAGCATTTTAAAGTATTTTACTGATGCCTGTGCCTACGGCTTTATTCACGCGAACACGTCATTTAAATATCCTCATACACGTAGTTTAAAATAGAGATAGATTTATGTATTGATTTTAAGTTTATTTAATATATCACTGAAAACGATGTATTTTGTACAAAAATTGTTCATATTAACAAATAGACAAAACTGTTTACGATTTTATTAGATGTAAAGATTTAAATACTACAACACAACAAATTAAATGAAAACAAGCTTTATACCACTCTATTTGTATTAGGTAAATAAAATCTGACCACTTTATATTAAAAGGAGGTACATAAACGTATTCGTAAACTCGTGTATTTTATTTTATATCCACAACCGAGTTTCTGGAACATTCTCGCGTGAAACTTTAGTGCTTTTTCGTGTTAGGCTTGTAGTCCGATATAATATTAAATTTTATACGCTAAAATTGTTATTTCGTATCGAATCGGTTTCTACGCCTGCTTACAGGGACAAAAATATTTAGTAAGATATTTTCGGGCATAAGTAGGTATAATAATTATTTAAATAGGTCTCACCGATATATTTATTTATACGTGGAGCCTGAAATACTTCCAAACTGAAGAGTCTGAAGACAGTCACAGACATCATCTTGCATAGAATTCCTGTGATGTAAAGGACATTTTGTGTTTTAGTACAACGTAGAGAATGTGAGAAGAGGCGGTATGTTGCCAAAGAAACCGATAGTTTAGCAACAATTTGGTTTCTAGGAAGCCAGTAACGTGCAAGGCGTATTTCTGTAATCTTTCTTTATCTTTACCTTATGTTCTCTCATGTTCTAAGCATCCATAGGCACGTTTACCATAATAAAAATAATGTGCCAGCATAAAAGCAGCATATGAAAGGCTCTTTGTTGTGGATGCGCAAATTCGGCCATTTTTATAGACAAGCTCCAACAATACATAACTGTCCTACCAACACTGTATTGAACGCTACAGAGGCAGAATAAAAGTTCTGCACAGTTTGTATAAAAGCATTGCTTCCATCTATTTTATGAATAACAAAAGCGCTGCAAAATCGGATACAATGTTACTATCGAGGGCTCTGGAGACGTCATAAAATTCTTGGAGAACATACAATCTAGAATATTCTCGTACAACGTAGATGCACTTAAGACTATAATATCTTTATGCAGAACAGGTAACAAAGGAACATCCAGTTATCATAAAAGTATATTTTATTAAAATTATATTAAATAATGTACAAAGGCAACATACATTGTATACAACTAAATGAACATTAACAAATCGAACTTATAAGTAAAACAAAATAAAAAGGAATAGCACAAAATATGTGTATTATAGTAAATAAATCAAATGACTAGTTAAAGAAGCGCCATAAAATATGATAACAAAGGTAAGTTTATACTTTTAAAGATTCGGAGTATCAAAGACATTTCTAGAAAGCGTATTTCCTTAGCTCACCAATGAAAGACGAATCATGTATACAGCTGGGTGTACGTTGGTGTTGACACGACGAAAGCTTTTAAGATGTTCGAGTTGTGACACGTGCCTATATTTATTTTGAGTAAGGACTCTTGTGGCTGACAAAATTTATATAACGTGTGGTTAAAATGATATAAATTAATTTGGTTGTCGACAAAAATGGTGTACGCGCCTTACTAGTGATTATTAGAAACACACTTTTTTGCACTTAATTGATATTTCTTTTATCTCTTCCAAATAGTTTCTTGTTATTTCAATAATGATAAGATTCCATTTCATGGGATTCACAACTAACATTTCTGGAGCATAGGCAAAGTATGAATTGTGTATCGTCCAAAAATACGCTTTTTTAATCATTACTATTGTACATAATAAAGGAAATGTTTCCAACGCTGTGCTGCTTTTGAACATTTCTTGACAGGAAAACAAAGGGACATTTACTATCACTGCGGCACAAACACAGCACGTTAAATGGGTGTACTACCAACTTCAAATCATATAATCGAATGACCAAGATGTATAACTTGCACACTCCCTAGGCAATGAGCAACACAATCACCAAAGTGTCCCGTTAAGCAACAATAAACACCTAAGCATGCACGACAGAACCTGAAAAGGTGAACGACATATCCAAAGGCCTTTTCGGCATTTCTTTGTAAATAAGGTCACGAACTCATTAGTGCGGTGGGTCACGTAACCTGGCGAGGATTTCGGCGAGTTTTATTATTCCACCCAAGCTACTTCGTCAATCAAAACCTCGTCATTGAAAAAGATATTTCGCTTACTGTAAAAAGCGTTATCTTCGTGATAGAAATACGGAAAATATTACAACTCATAATGCCAATTAAATAAACTGAAAATTGGTAGCCAAAATTAATCATGCAACCTTGGCATACCGTGTCTATATTTTACTAACTTTATACATGCATGTTTACTGCACGGATGGCGTAGTGATTTAAATAGTCGCTTCTACACTATAACTGCACCGAATGTTGAGGGTTTCTTCCTCAGAGGACATAAAAAATTGTGTAAACCACAAATGATTGTTCCAAGCCTGGATGAACTTTGTAGCCATTGTTTAATGTTTATATAGTCTTTTGCGACACACGAAATATTCCTAGCGTAAGGTTGCGTTTTCGAAATAGAAAAGACAAAGATTACAAACATAGACTTAAACATATAGGCAGAGACTATAGATAACCGAAGCTACGTCCCTCTTGCTTCGTTCCTTCTCATTCAATTTATTCTTAGAAGCTCTCGTTATTCGTCAGCACAGGTTATTCTCATCATGGCCTTTCGCCAGAATGCTTTCGATGCTCCTTTCTGGCAGTCCTATTCACTTTACATTTTACTTACTAAGCTGCTCTTCCTTCTTTAAGCATTTACGTAATGTGTACGGTCTTAAGAAAAACTGACTCCCACTGTTTTACTGCTCGTTCTAACCAGAATGCAATAATATGTATATATTGCATATCAATGCAATTTGATCATGTTGATGAAATACTACTTGCCCCACATCATACCGTCATTAATATTTAACTTAAGAACTATGTAGCTTACTACATAGTTCTCCAGTGACAAAAATAAAAAGGGTCTAACCCCTTTTTTATTTTTGTCACCGGTTAAAAATAATTATGCTGAATAAATAATAAATAAGCAGATAAACCAGGGAACCTAAGAAGACCTCTCAAGGCTGCAGATGTGTCTGCGAGATAAATGCCAAGCCATATCTCGCTTTAAGAGAATTACTTAGGCAAAAGCGATTGTTATAAGCCTTTACTAGGTTTTAAGAAGCACGCGTGCCAGATAGCAAGTTTAAAGGCTTTCTAGTTGTGTAAATTTCGAAGTGCCAAGTATTTTAGATATAGAATAATTATTTTATAAGATGTAATGTATAAAGTCTCTTAACTTAAATAATCACAAGCCATCTTTTATCTATATTATTGTTTATCGCTAAACACATCTATAATCGTTTTAATTTAAATACCTACGTAATTTAGAATTGTATTACGCATATGTACATATTAAGTATTTAATTAAAATTTGAAGAAATAAATTATAGTAAAGCATTAAGCTATCTCTAACGATAATCTGCAATTTTATACAAATTAGAACAGCCTGCCTAGGCAGGTACAGCTAGCCTACAGAAGATTATTTACAATAAACCTTGTGTAGTGTTCCATCTGTCAGTAGGATCTTCAGGTTCCTTGAGGTGACAGTGTGCTGACAGCAAGGCAGCCAGTGTGTATTTACGAAAAATTGCTGAACCAGTTTTTGATATCGCTGTACTGCCAGCGTTATTTCGTGGAAAACATAATAAACCAAACTTTTTCAGCATTTACTATATGAATGTTGAGACACATTCAAAATAAGAGCGTATCATCATTCTCCCTAAGCATCATTACACATTCAAAGTGACAAACTCACGAGGGCGCGAGGCACTTAGCGACATTGGCGTGTTCAAAGTACGAATAACCAAACTTGTAACATTTGCCCATCCGTATCTAAAATTGGCAACAGTAACATAAAGGAGAATAACTGTGATGTATGGCGCGCTCCTGGCCAGACGACTTGGCGCCTCGCCCGACAATCGATCGAGACACTCCACTAAATATCATTATATTATTATTACATACATACCTATATAAACTTACGCCTAAATCCCCCTTAAGGGGCAGTATTCACATTTTGTCAACTTGGTTTTATTTAGATTGCATATAGTAAGAGCGAGTCGTTTGCCGTATCGAGCACTTTTCTAAAGTCGTGCTGTTAATGAGAAATTTCTAAAAGAAAACTAAATAACTCATTGACCAATCCGAAATTAAAGCGGGGGTGGAACAATAATTCGTAAGCGTAAGAGGTAACTTATAAGACAGTGTATGAACACTGCCTTATAAGTTACCTCTTTTTCGTTAGACTCAACAATTAATCAACTGTGATTTTGTACATATAAGAATAATAATGGAAAGTAAACGACCAACTCATATCATGTTTACTATTCGTTTATGTGACGCATTCTGTTTTGCTTGCTTTTACTTGGAATTCGCTACAATATATATTTGTGCTAAATTAATTATTTCAATGAATAATCAATTAATACGCTAGCCAAATTATCCTTAGATTGCTCTAAGGGTAACAGGGAGAGAATGCCAATGTTTGAGCATTTATATTAAAAATAATATATTACAAATGAAGTACATATATACAAATTATATTAGAAATTATATATGAACGAAAGTAATTATATATCAGTCTGCTTATAAAGACATATGACTGTTTCAAATAGTTTCGTGCTGAAATAACGTTTGAACAGAAAACTAGTAAAAGAAGATAGTTGTCTTTACCAAAGTAATAAAGGTTGTCTTTTCATGACACCGCGTCTAATAAAGATTTACATCTTCATGTTTTAACTACTGACCTAATTTATATAAAGCTAGACGTTGGTCGCAACTTTGTTTACGTGGCAGCCACCGAACAATATAAATTGACCGGTCGTCCTTTTACTGACACAACTAATGAGAGCTCAATCTATCAAAACTTTATAAAGAATTCAATCTAAAATCCGTTTAATCGAGCATCTATAAGATAGGATACAAGTTTTAAGCGCCTTTTTAGTTCGAAGGCGTTATCGGTCTTGAGATTTTCTGATTCCAATTGAAATAGTTTTTATCTTTATTAATTTTATTACCAATTTATGTATATAAGGTAAAAGCCCGGTTCACTCGTTGATTTACTCGTCAACGCCCAGCTCAAACCGTTGGACATAGAAAGCTGCAATTATGCACAGAAGTTTCCCTTATGACGTAGACAAAAATAATGAGGCCTAGTTTGTCGAAATTACCACGGGAGATTTTTTGGACTTCCATGTTCCATAAAGCATCTTACAACTAAAGTCCATGCAGGCAAAATGTACATAAAAGTAAACTATAACTAAGGTTTGCAAGCATAGTGTCACCAGAGTGGTAGAGTGCAAGTAAGTTTCTATCACTAGTTTACTATATACAAGCTACTTTTATTCTGGGTTTATAACATAGTGTGGTTGTTGCCCCTCAATAACATACCTACCTAAGTATACCTTTCACAGCAGACAAGCATTGTTATCCATAAAATACTCGTACCACCCAACGCTTCGATTTCTAATTTACGCGGAGAGCACTTGTATTAACTTCGCAATGGAATAAATCAGGCAGAGCCATGAATAATGTTTATTTGTCTACTTATGAATATTTATAAAGGTTCGTGTAGCATTAATCATTGCTTATCTATAACCTACGGAATAGAATTGTCACGTTGGTAGAGATTCGTAGCGCTACGTAGAAGACTACGGCGTAGATCGAATCTACGGAAACATGCTACGCTACGTATAATCACTAAAAGTGTGTGCTAAAGGGAAACTTTTAATGTGAATGAAATACAATGACAAAGTAGCCATGTTAATTATACGAATATACAGGTTGATAATATTATTTGTTGGAGACAAAGTTTTGTTTGTATTGATTAACGTAAAAGCTTTTGTAACATAATGTAGTGTGTAACAGAAGTGTTGTATTTGTGAAACACATTACAAGTACCATTTGTAAGCACAGAGTAATGTCAATGTATGGTACTCTCGCACATTTTTAAGCCTCTTATATGTGTAGAGTGTACGAGGGAAATCTTTTAAGTAGACTGTTAAGTACGAATGTGAGACTTAGACGTAGACAAAAGGGTATTACACCCACATTTTGTTAGCAATGACTACTACATACGTTTTAGTGCATGACCTGGCTGAATTATATTTTTATTATTTACGAACAGCGAGACAGAACTAATTTATACACAGTAATAAACTGTTCGTGTTGTGGGTTATTTCCTCGTGGCACCCTAATTACTCAAAGTTTGTGTAAATAATAAATAAGTCAGCTATTACACATAAATTTAAAAAGAGACGTCTTGACATTATATTACTATTCATTTTCATTACACAATTCGGAGACTCGACAAAAAAATGTTTGATTTAATTTATGTTATTTATTTTTTAGGAGAAAATAGAAAGATCTTATTTGAAGGTACTGTCTGGACATTAAGTTTCTTGTTCAAAAATCTGAATACTGTCTTGCAAATTTTTCTACATAACGTTGGTATCATTATTTATTTTACATTATCTCATTTAGCACAAAACTACGATAACAATTCTGATGGATTGAAATCAAATATACCGAAAGCGTCCCAAAATTGATTGTAACTCAAATGGAAAAATATATTCAAATCCAGTGGACGAAACTGCCGTGCCTCGGTGATTTCTGTTTACGTGGCATTAAATTGGCTGTTGGGACGGCGCGGGTAATCCTGCACGAAAAGGTACACGTTCACTTTGTTTTTACGAGCATAGTTCACCTGTATAAATCAGGTCTAAGGGAAACTTCGAAAACAAAAGAGAAACTTCGTCTTGATTCCTTTGTACTACCAGTTTCAGTTTTAGAAATATAACGAAGCAATGTTAGAAATTACAATAACGACTTGCCGTGCTTATTGTTCATGAACATCTTCGAAAATGGAATAGATTCCAGAAATATTCAGCTCTAAACAAACTTCAGGTACTAGGAGTCTGTATAATGAGTAGGCGTCAGACACTAAAGATTTAAATTACAGTTTAATATTCAAACCAGTGTAAGGGTAATATTACAAAATTGTTTAATGAATTTGCTGACGAAACCTTAACACAAATTGTACGTAAAGAGGACGCTTACAACATTATTATGGCCTACCAACGCGCGAAAACATTAAGGTATATAACGGCCTCCTTATAACTAAATTAAATATGCTTCCGCTAACAAATTCCTTGATTTGAAATTTTCTTTTTCCGTTGAGAAATGGCCGCAATATTTCAACTTGTGTGTATTTATTTCGAAGAGACACGAATATAATAATATCTCCATTCTGTGGTCGGAGTTGCCCTTAAGGCATGTTATAACATGATGCTTATTCAGATAGCAATGGAACAATAATGTTCCCAAAACAAAGTTAGCGGACCCTTACACATAAAAAATAAGAATACCTAACCTTCTTCTTTGTTTTATCCTTAAGTCAAGTTAAGTACCGTACCACCTGATGGCAGGTGCTCAGAGATGTGTGTTTTGCCTGAGTTAAGGATTATTATATTTAAAAAAGCATATGCTACTTTCTATTACATAATATTATTGAAACCTTATATAATTTTGATCGCGACATTGTTTGTTTTTTGTAACTTCTGTAACTATAAGTTCGTTTATACATTTATTAACATAAACATGTGGTTATACAGACAAGTATAAAAAAAACACAAATAAATATTTGGGATAAACTACATAAAAAATTTACATTTTATTTATTAGCTTTTGCTGGCGGCTTCGCTCGCGTAAAAGTTGGTTACGTAATGTTAGTAGCAGTACTTTTAAAAAATAAAATGTCGCATAGGTTGCTGATAATATAGCTTTGTAACGAAGAAATAATTTTTAAAGTCGGTTGAGTAGTTTTTAAGTTAAACCGTTTCAAGCAAACAAACAACTATACAAACAAAAATCTAATCTTTACATAATTGTGTGCTTAAAATAATTTCGACCGACTAAAAAGTGTGACTACGCGTTCTGAATCTGTATTTTATTAATTGATTGTAAATCGAAAGCAGTTCTGCAAAAGGTCATTTCTTTTAATTTTTTTATGAAAATTAATAACTTCGCTTCTATACAATATACAATTTAACTTCGGGTCACAATTATTCTCATTCGCATTCGGCCACGATTAATTCTCCAACGCATTTTTATATCAATCTTTTCTAATTCGGCAATTCGATGTATCAGGCTTCGTATGCCACTATAAGTCCAAAATATTGCTAATCCACCTTATTTCTCATCGGATTACCGTCAAGGAACTGACCTTGCCAGAATTTTTGATCCGTTGATATATGATCCAACAACAAAGACATTCATATTTCATAGTTCACGACAAGGTTATACATCTCACAAACGTCACAAATCAGTCCTCGTAGCTGGTGGATACGTCAAAGTCTGGTTTTAATTCTAAAATAACTTCACAAAGCTGGACAATGGCATTCAGTTACTTGTTCTAAAGTTGTGTCTGCGGTTTTCATTTTCCTTTGTTCCCTCTGGAGCACGTCATAACATTGAAAATACCTTGTTATGTAACGTTCAGTGAACGCTGCCAGGAAACTTTAAAGAAACTCTCCGCTAAAGGAAGTTCGATACGGTGTTTATGACGGAGTGGCTCCATTGCTTTTTAGTATCTTTGCATGCAGTTTATTTTTCGGTGTAGTATACAAATATTTGGCAATATGCACAGCATTGATCAAAACTTTCCCGGTTCGGGAAACAAATTATATGAAGTTCTTTACTACTTGCTTAAATACGTTGGGAGATTTTTGCAGGACTAATTATATTTATTATTATAGCTATTGAAGTTCTTGATAAAATTATGATGTGAAATAAAGATTAATAACAATAAATAACCGCTTTCTAAGATTGACCTCAAATTAATTTCCGATATATATTCTAGGTCGCGTTTATGAAAAATATATTGAAGGCCATAAAATAAATAACGAATGGACATTACTTTCTCTGTTTGAAGTTACTAAATAAAAGCCTTTGCCCATCCCTAAGATAGCAACTTCGCATGAAATATGTTAATAAAATTATTATAATGAATGTAGTTTGGTAAAGTATTTATTTAATAACTAATTAGATTGAGTAAAATATTATACTAACTAACAAAAAGTTGTTTGCGGGTTTTTCTAGTTAATGTATCTGTCAAAAAAGAAGAAAGCGTGCCTATTTCTGACAAACCCAAGCATAAGTTTTATTTACTTAAATCGCATTCCACATGCGCAGTCTTTAGTTAAAGTATATTGGCCAACGTTCTTCAATCATAGAATAATCGCCAAGCTCTTTGCCTTCAAACAAATCATAAAATATTCAACCAATAAAATCAAAACATCGTACATTTAACAGACAATGCCAGTACTAATGTGTTTCTATAAGAACAAAAGCAATTTGGAGAACTCCGATACAACCAACATTCATAAACCAATCACAAATACTTGTGAATAAAACATCAGTTCATTTTCGACATTATGTTTTGAAAAGTTTATTACAAATGTTGGTACAAATATTCGTGCCAACAAATGGAATTAAGTCATGCAATTAGTAAACTTTGCTAATAGCTTTAGAATTTTGATTAATAGATATTACTGGGTTTAGTAATCAAGTGAAACGATGAGTGATAGGCTTTTGGAAACTTTAACGTCTGCACATGCCTCTTTTTGTCGTAAGGTAAAGGCTATACTTTAGCTCTCTCCCTAACTTTTCTTACTTTATTGGTATGATGTAGGAGACCATAGTTCTCTTCCAAATCTATATGGCATTTTACATACGACTTTTGAGGGCATGTTTGGTCTATTAGAGTGCCTACCCTAGCATGCTTATTTTTATAATCGTTAAAGTTTTTTTATATGTTAGTTGTTATATCCTGGTTTATGGAATGAGTCCTAGGATTTAAAAGTCAATTATGTTCCAGTACTTTCGGTATGGTGTGGCGGCTTATGTCACTTACCTTATCTTAGGATCACACCTATAAATATTGGTTTATATAGAACGGTATTTTACTTACAATCGCCGACTATATTTTCATTCTATCCGACGGGGGAAGGCTTTTGCTGTCTACCAAGCTGTGCACCAAACCTGGTATAACTGTCGCATTCCTGAAGCAAAATATTAGTACTTTTTCAAATTCAAATCAGCTTACCTACATATTATGTAAAATCAGCAATTGCGGTTTGTACGTATGTAAGCTGGATGGGAAAATTCATTTTGAATATAATGTGATTTGGACAACTCATTTTAAATGTAATCTGATTTGGACGTAATAACATATAACAAAAAAAGCAAAAGCTGGATATAATAAGCAAAAAATAAGGCCGTATAAAATCGTATCACATGAGTTCGTCTTAAATGTGGATGCTAGTCTAAATTGAGATCTAGATTCCACAAAAAGATTTTATCGCAAGCATCGGTGACGAACTTTGTTGGATAAAATGTAGACATTGCTTTTTGGTATAAGCATAAAATTTTATTGGTGGTATTTTCTTCGCATTATTTGCTGAGTGTGAAAATTACCATTGTCGTGGAGGAAAACTCATCAAACATGAGTCAGTCGGCGACGTGCGTAGCATTTTACTGGCTGTTTTGAATGTATGTTCTTCAGATTCTTGCGTTATAAATTTAGAACCATCTTTTTAGTCTAGTAAGTAGCATAACTGTACATGCAAGCGTGACTACAGACTATGAAGTCTAAATGTGGCTTGGATAAAACGACTTTCTCGGCTATTGTTTTCCAATCACAATACGAAGTCTGATAAGAGGGTACTCACGAGTGATTTCTTAATATTACTAAGTCAACAAACAAGTGTGCAGCTCACCTTATAGTGAAAGGTGCCGCCGTTACGGTAGAACAAATATCATCACGTCTGAAACGGTTCACTGCCTGGTTCACTGGTTCTTTGCGGTACCATAGAAATATGGAACTCATTAGCACCGCACGTGTAGACTTTCAACCTTGTGTTCTTTAAGCGGGTCGTAAAAACCCATCTCGGCAATCGTCATAATGAAGACTGCAATACCGTTTTTTTGGAATATCAATATTGGAATAGCAGTTTTTACCATTGGATTTTATTGACTGTATACTATAAGACAGCGTGGAGTCAATTTGTAAGGCAAATAAGACTAATAACTGAGTTAACGCGTACACATTGCCGATGCCATTTAAAAAAAGCATTTGCAAAATTGGCTTAGTTATACTTCCCTGGGTTAACCATCTCATTCCTACCCTCACCAAATAATTTGAAACTTTTGCACTCCCAGACTTCTTTATTTAGACGAACATTGCTCTGTGGTCTGCCTCTCAATGTAATAGGCATATACAGGCTGATTGTTAAAAGACTGGACATATTGAAGGAAAAAAATAGGTACTTATAATTTGACCTAGTTATCCAATAAAAACTTAATGTGCGGACACTCTTGCGCATATACCAAAGCTAAACAAAACCTCCGTCCCCGATCCCCGCAACCGCACGCCTTACTCTCCCGAATTTGCACCCCCGCTCGTCCTTTTCTTATCAAAGGTCATTAGCCTCGGTAGCACGGCGCGCTTGACATCTGTGTCAGCTGTGTGCGATTTTTTTCGTTTTTTTTCATACAAATTTTCATAAAGGTATTCTTTATTTATACGTTATGTCTGACCATAAATTATCATGTCCTTAAGTATGTACAATGTTTAACCAGTCACACTGTATAGTTCAACTTGAACTTGATGCGTATTCCTATGCAAATCAATAATGTCTTATACAGTATAGCCTGGTGGCTGGTCAAACTATTAATCCAGACAGAAACCTTAGAACTATACTGGTACTAAGACAGTACTCATCTAACAAGAACGAATCAATAAGTAAAGTACTCTCGTCCATTTCTATTTCTCAATAGCCTTCGTTAGGATGTAGCTATATCGACAATAAAAGATTCTTCGCAGTCATGCCTAAGATATTAAACAGAAACCACGGCAATCAAATACGTGAATCATATTTCTTTAGCGACAGAGCACTCTGAACGAACATTCAATATTTTCCGTCGCTGGAATATTTTTTGCCTTTTCCTCTTTCCCTAACATTTTGTCTCTGCCGGGTTGCAGTGAAGAAGTATTGACCGAAATAAAGCTACCTACGTTTTATTATATGCTGACACCTAAACTATAGCGACAAGAACAACACACGAGATAAAATGGAATGCTTTGTGATTCGTACGCTCGACGTCCCGAAGGATTTATGGCTGTATAAATTCGCACGACTTTGAATAGACTCAAATTTGATTTAATGCTCCTATGAAAGAAATGACTCCCAGTGTTTTTATTTCACAGACCGAATCAGTACAGAATAAGCATCGTTACATTTTACTATAGTAGAAAAATGCTAAGGAATTAAATTACATATTAAGTCCAGTTTGCTCATTAGCAACTTGAAGATTACGAATACGAATTATTGTAGCAAAATATTTACAAAACTATAGGCATATACATCTAAGCGATTTTAACATTTGCTAGATTTGTCTGTGTCATAGAAAAACCCTAAAATAGTATCCAATATAAAATAAAAGTTGGAAAATTGAGGTTTTAAAGCCATGGTAAAGATTCATTAGTTGACCCACCTGAAGGTAGCCCGTTACTAACCATACTTATAGTACACCACGGGTGCATTGCCAACTTATCAAAAAAGGTTTTATTGTACTGTCAGCGTAATGGACACAGACCATACACCTCTTGACTGATAAGCAGCGTCCTCTTAAGCCCCTTCACATATCAAGAAACGAGTCGTTTTACCTACGGGCAGTCAAATTTTGACAAGGGTTTTATGAAAATATGTCAAACTAGATATTGCCCGCGGCTTTGCTCGCGTTTATCAAAATTTTGTCAATAAATTTCTATCCCTCGGGAATCAGTACCAGCCCAGTTTTTTCTGGATAAAAGGAACCCTGTACTCCTGACAACGTGTATACTAAATTTCATGATGATCAGTCGAGACCGAAATTTGGTATTCACGATTTAATATATCTCTTCTAAAGATTGACTACTCTTAGTTAAAGAGTGAAAGCGTAACAAACAATCTCACATTCACATTTATAATATTACTTAGGAAATAACTATCCGTAGCTAAAAGACTCGTTTTCTTATTTAAGAACCTGGCCTTAAAGAGCTCTTGGTAGCCTCAAGATTAGACGCTTGGCTAGCTTGGCTCTATTCACATAGCCGTGTCCACGGTTTGCGAACCACTTTAATAACCTTTAAGTACATACTACCGGTTCGAGGATCCCCAACCTAAAGTAATACGAACTACGATACGATCTAAAAGGACTCATCTCGAGCTTTTACTCTGGTTAATATGCATGACTTTAGTACGAGAACCGCTGTCATCGTACCTAATTGTTACATCTCGCCCAACTTCTGTATTCAACCCACGTTTTAGATATTAAGGCACAGCGTTTTAACGATCAGAAATGGCCCGAAGGAACATTCGTAAAGGCTTTTCCTAAACGTACGTTTAGTCAACAAATAGCATAGAATCTTTAGATGAGATATTTTAAATCCTGTACTTATCCAGAGACTAATGAAATATGCACTCATTGACTTTATATTTCATGAATATAAACTTCAAGAAAAAGTTAACGAAATTTTGAAATCGAAACACCTTTGCGAGTTTGCCGGCTTCTTTAATTTTCTCTCGTTGCTAACTTTGTCACAATACATTGTGAGCTAAGGAATGGCTATAAATTCAGACGGCACCTTTTTGTTTTAAGTATTTTATTGTGCTTTCCACACCTTGAATATTAAGGCTTTTAGAATAAGTTATTTAGGTTTTATATTTCCTTTATTTAAAAAGGTTGCCAACTTCCTTTTTTAAATATAACTAAATAATGTAGGTAACACGTTCACGTGACTCATACATGCTAATTACATAATTATTATACACTTAATTTTGGACTGCATGGATAGCTTAAATTGTCGCCCCGCTACATACCACGCGCCGAGTGATGTGGTTTCGATCCCCACATGGGACAAAAACATGTACGATCCATAAAAAGTTGTTCTGAGTCTTTGTGGTTCGAGGTTCGATATTTAAATGTTTGTAAAGTTCCCACGCTGCACAGGACTTGCTCTAAATAGTGCGGGAGTTCACTTTTTGAAAGCATGTTCTTGTCAATGTTATAAAAAAAGAGTTTAATCTCCTAACCAATAACGTTCTACAGCTACTGTGGCTATTATCAATGAAAAAGACTCATTAACACCAGCGCAGTTTTTCGACACACAAGAAACTTTACTACGGCCTACAAAATTAGCGAGCCCATTATCGCTTCTTATACAAGACGTTTGTTCGCCAAATGAAAGATCTAAATGGACCAAATTACGGTCAAGTCATCGCTTAGAATACCATTCGCCCCAAATCGACTATTCTAACTAATGCGAGATGATGGCGCCTAACGGGATACTGTGTTTTCATTCCCTTTTGAATTCTGGAATAAATCTCATGAATAAAATCGTAATATAGCCAATAGATATGATTATTTACCTAAAACTGTTACTCTTTATCACTATGTTTATATAGTTTAGTATTCAACGTCAACTTATCGATAAATATTACATTTGAAAGTCATATTCGACAAATATAATTAACAGTTACGTATGGAACTGTACCGGCCAGCAGAATATAAACTGCAGGCTGCAAAAAATTACGTATAAATGTGATGACGTCATAACTCTTACCAAATACAATTTGATCAAAAAGAAATCCATTTCTAAAACGCTGACACTGAAATAAATAAATTCATTTCACATCAAGCGCACAATTTGTCGTGGCAGTTGAAAAATTACAGCAGTTTTCGTATCATTTGTCTTCAGGGCAGCGCCATCTGGCGACATATCTTAAGAGCTACACGAGATGCTTTTTACAAGATGCAGTAGATTGAAGACATTGTGCATTACACCTTAATCGATTTTAAAGTGCTGCGTTCTGAAGAATGGCTTGAAGATATTATTTAATAAGATATTATTTTATCTATCCGTGTGCTGCCTACTTATATATTTATCAATCTAATGTAAACGATTGTTATTTAAAGAAAACAATAAGAGTACTGTACGGTTATAATACTATTGTACATAAAGATTAATTTGATCTCGCAATTAAAAACACAAAGAAATATAAATAGTCGTATAAACTGATAATTTACTCAATGTTATTATAGATCCCGAGGTACCGCGACACAATTAACATATAGCAATAGGCGATTATCGAGAAAAAAAACGAATCATTCGAATGTTCAAGCTAATCAAAACATTCGAATCGTTGATATAAGATTTTAATTGATTATTTGTTTATGGTACAATCAAAATAATAGAGATAATTCCAAAAAAGGTATTTAACCGCCACTGGGTGTGTAAGGTATAAATATATTACTAGATAGATTTAAACGTCATGTCGCAAACACATGAAGTCACATCAAATAACAATAATATAATATAATATAATATTCTACCACGTACACACAACACCATCTAGCCCAAACTAAGCAGAGCTTGTACTATGGGTTCTAGACAATGGATAAACATACATATTATTATACTTATGCTTTTTTTTTTTTTTTTTGTAAATACATACATATTATACATAGAAACACCCAGACCAAGACAAACATCCATGTTCATGCACACAAATGTTTGACTTGTGCGGGAATCGAACCCGCGACCTCAGGCGTGGCAGTCGGTTACACCAACCACTACGCCATCGAGGCCGTCGAACAAAACGAATTGATCAAATTTCGGATGCAGGATATTCAGTTTTCAAATTTCTTTTGCCATAGCAATTATATTATTATTCTCTTTATTACTATTTTTCTTCTAATTATTACATTTTTAAATATAAATATAAAAACATACATATTTAAAAATATAAAAACTAAATATAAATATAAATATAAATATATTATTATTATTATTATAATTGCGCATCGCAAATAAAAACACGCTGACGCTAAACTGTCAAGTGTTGTGCAACGAATGAACGAATCTACTCTTTGAACTAAACACTTGAACAATAAAATAGGATGAATAAATATTAAACGCGCAAATTTTTCTCAACGTGAGCTTACCATTCATTTCTCAGGAGCTTAGAGAGACTTTCTAACTACATTTTAAGATTGTAAGCTTTATGGAATAGCGGAGATTACTTGATAACACAACAGACATAACAAATAATTAAATAAAAAAGGTGAATGAATGACCACAATGTTTTTAAGAAGTATTATTATATCTTTAAATTAAATTCCATTTCATTTTAGAACATCCAGTTCTAAAATGAATTTGCATCAAACATCGATCGAAGTGTTATTGGGTTTTGATATAGACAATTTACGAAAAATTTTGGCTTTTGTAAGCGGTCACCTATAATGGTGGACGACTATTTACAAAAGCTATATCTTGGTATAAACGCTCGAAAGATCATAAAAGTTGCATAGTTAATTGATTTTCTGCATCGACCTGCACGATATCCACTTGATCTGCCCCATATTGGCCTATAGCCATGCATGCCAATGGCTTATCCAATATTTCAATTATATTGTCAAATCCAAAGCGGATGTGCGCATAATAATTCAACGAAGTTTCATCACAATCGCATGCAATAAAGTAATGGACATTCATTTTAATGTATATTAAAATGAATGTATATGCTATGTATATTGCTCTATTTAATCTTTCTTTTTATAATTATTTTTACCGTTGTTTACCTTAGCTCACTAAAGTTTTAAATATCAACTGGATGATGTGTATAGTTTTAATTGGACTTCAGGTTGGCAACATTTTAATGTTCAATTGAGTAATGTGTAAATTTTTTATCTGTTGTCTGTTACTGTACCTATTTAATACAAATAAAAATAAATAAAATATCAATATTATTATATCACCCACAAGATGGACAGACCTCATTAAATCGTCTAACGTCCGTTTTCAATATCCTATCCATCTGTGGATTTGTTTACTGGAGATAGACTTTTGACGTATCTTGTATGAAGCTAATGTCAAAACCTATCGCTAGTAACAGATAGATAGGATATTGAAAACGGACGTAAGAATTGTTACCAGGAATAGAGAGATAAAGAAGTGGTTTGATGACAGGCCAGGATCTGTGGTGGATGGAAGAAAGGGAAAACTGTGCCTTTTGCACACGTTGTAGTAGAGTGTGTTCCTTAACACAGTGTGTGTTTCTCGCTTCCTATTGGCAAAAAGAACTTTATCCCAAAAAAAAATGTAGGACTGCACGTCCTACATTTTCTGGAAAATGGTCTATCTATAGTAAAACGTTGTCCTCAATTCCATAACATGTACTAGTTTCTGCCAGCGGGTAAAAAGTAGCCTACATGTTTATCCAGAACATGCTCCATTTGTGTGCCAAGTGCATCCAATTAACATAAGACATTTTATAAAACTTTACATAATACCTTAAATATAGTAGTATATTGAAGTTGTTTTATTGAATATTTTAAGAATAAAATAGTTGGTAGTACCATACAGAAATAACATAATTTTATATAATAGAAGTCCTATGCATATATGTATACGTAATTACTCTTAAATATGACTATACCTTTCTGTACCAAGAGAACCTGTCAGACGATCCATGACTAAGAACAATATGTATATCATTCCTTTTTTTAAAAATGAGAGCTCCAGCGCTTGTATTCATTTCTATGTTGCGGGGGACTTTACAAATATTCAAACAACGGTCACAAAGAACACACAGACTCGAAAAAAACAATAGTGAATCACACAGAGTTTTGTCCTGTGTGAGATTCGAATCCACCACAGTCGGCGCAGTGGCAATGGGGAGGCAACCACTTAAACCATTACGCCAGCCGTGCAGACACTCTACTAGTAGTTTACGATTAAGAAGATATTATTCACCTTTTAGAAGATATACTTAAATGTTTGTATGTTGTTTTAGTTGCTCGACGGCGATGCTATGCGCGGCCATCATGACAGAGCACTGGGAGCACGTGGTGTGGGAGCACGCGGCGCTGGCAGCACTTGCCAACGCCTCCAACACCGCGCTGCAGTGGCTCCTCGATGAGAAAGTCGTCAAGGTAACTTTCTCCATCCCTCTCACATTTGGCAGGCTTGAGATATTCCATCTTTTTCATTTCTCTAATAATAACACCAGCCCTGTATTAAACTGTTGCACTGCTGGGCACGGGCCTTTTCTCAGTTTGATAAGGGTTAGGCCATAGTCCACCACGCTGGCCTACTACGGGTTGGCAGACTTTAAATATCCTCGAGAACATTATGGAGAACTCTGAGATATGCAGGTTTCCTCACGATGTTTTCCTTCACGATGTGTTCATTGCTGCCGTTCATTTCTGTAAAGTATGCTTAATTAATGTAAGCAAATTTCAATGAACATGGATACAATAGAGCAACGAGTAGGTTTATAGTAAAACGTTGTACTGACATGCTGTTGTTTCGAGTTGTGATCAAAGTTATAAGCGTACTCTTCTAGATCAGAAGAGCATTTTATATATAGGATACACCAATTGGTTCTATCAATCACACATATTTCATTTTCTTTATGTTTAGATGCTCCAGCGGTTATTCATCGCGTGGCCTTAATTAGTCCGACTTATTGCTGGCAAGTTCAAAGACATTAGACTACACAGAATAAACATTAGGACTAGGTATTATATGTTGACTCAATACATTTGAAATTACCTTACAAAGCATAGTAGATAATACGCTATGCATTACATATCAGTACCAACAGCTTATTACGTATGTACATACATATATGACAGCGAGATAAATTAGGTTTTGATGTACCCTTTTGACTGATTGCCTCACAAAGTTATCTCACCCCTATGATTGGAATCTGTCTGGTTTACGAGCGGTACTCTAACTGTGATATATCATTAACGTGTGGCAAGCTACGACAGCCTACGATCTAGTTTCGTAGTACCGTAGCAATTTGTAATGCAATATTGCTACGAAATTAGTTACGACGTAGCAGTACGCTACGGAATTTGGATACGTACGGTATACTCGTGTAGTGTGTGTAATACATAATGTGAACACACTGACAGGTGTGTTTAAACATCGTGAACGCTAATTAGGGTAACTTTTTTGTTATAACAGTTTAACCGACGGTCGGGTTTTTCAATTAGAAGACATTCTCACAGTCTATCGATCATATTTGCAGACTCGATGTTGCTATGAAATACCATAATATCCAATAACACATTGGAAGTCTCAAGAATCTCAACCAAAAAAGTCCAAGTGTCCAACACGACAGTTAGTTAGTAATGTTTAAAATATAATATATTCATATGAAGTGTAGTGGTCGTACATAGGAACACAACTAATAAATTTAAGCTATCTGCTACTTCATATAAACTTAACGCAATATCCTAACTAATATTATAAATGCGATTGTAAGTTTGTGTATTTGTTACGCTTTCTCTCCTTATCCGCTCGACCGACCATCATGTAATTTCGCATACACATTGTCAGGAGTACATAATAGGGTACCTTTCATCTACCGTTACATTTACGCGAGCGAAGCCGCGGGCAAAATCTAGGGCTGTATAAAAGTATAAAGTGATCTCTTCAAGTATTAATATATTATATGAATAAATTAAATTGAGCACAGTATTCTAATTTATTTATATCCATACAGTCCTACATGTCAGCCATAGTACAAAACAAAAAGTATTCATAACACTGACCGAGGGCACAACTTGTAACGAAATTGGTAAAGTTCAAGTCGTTATTTTACTCCTTACAACTTGGTCAGTACATCTTTGCATTATTAATGCTTGCTATAATATGTACACTCGCCTGCCTCGCTGGCATAGTAGCACAAGATAGCGCCTAAGTTTACTGCCGTCAGGTCCTTAATTCAATTCCCGAATCGGCAAAATTATTATTTTTGGCAATTTAGTAGTTCTTTTAGGACTTTTCCTGCACTTGGATTAATTTCTGTGTCGCGGGAACTTAACAAACATTCAAACGAGAGATACAAAGAACATAACGACAGACTCGAAACAACTATTTGACGATCACACAAATTGTTCCGTGTAGGGATTGAACCCATAACAACGGCACAGTGGCAGCGGCGAGCCATCCACTACACCATCCATGCAATTGAATCATCGAGTGTATTACGTGATACTTAAACATAGCTGGCGGAATGTGAGCACTTGATTTTACCCATGCCAATCCAGACATAAATAATAGATTTCATCGTATCATGATGGATGTAATATACCCTATCATAGAATTAAAAGGGTTTATCGAAATTCTCCACAATGGCGACGGAAACTTCGAGCAATTCTTCACTTCACTGATGTTATTTCCCACGTGACACCCACTTCGTGGTAATTGGAATTGTTTGTGGGAATGCCAAAGTAAAACCTCTCGGCTAGTATAAAGAATACATTTATATACACAGTGTGTAATAGAAACGTAAATATGTACTTATGCCTTTATATACTTGAAGGTAGGAAGAAAATAGGCAAAGGTAATATACCTTTGCCTACATTTCGCCAGCTGTATAATATCGACTTACGGTTACGCGAATGTAATACATTGAAATTGAACTACTGTATACGAATTTTAGCGTGGTGTAGTTTAAAAATCACAATCAATGATAATTTTAAACTATCTAAACTTGACTATTTAAAGTTAGTGTTCGCCAAGTGGTAAAAATTTGAGTAAAATCATTATTTTGAGAATTTACATTTAACATTTTGGGAAATCATAATATACCTATGAATTTTCATTTTTTTAACTAACCGTTGCCTTTTAATCTTATTAATAACAATAAAGCTCATCAACAGTTACTAAACAAAACAAAAAATGGATTACAATAAAAAGAGGAGAAAATGGTACTTATGTAACTGTGTAACAAAGTATTATTATTTGTAGCATAATTTGACTTTTAGTGTTTCTATTTACGCTGAAGGAACTTAAAATATAATCATATACGACACATAAGTAGAGATATTCTATTGTGCTTATCACGGGGCAGCGAAAGGGTTAAAACGTTACAACCTGCTATATGTGGAATGTTGAACCATTAGTTTAACTCGTAATCAGAGTTTGTTTAACTTGTTGTATGTTAACAGGTGTGTACGAGTACAAATAAAGCTTATTTTACTTCCACAACAGTATAAGTAAACAAACCGTATAAGGCGTGTCTTCTACTGCGTTTTGACTTCGTATTTATATATTTATGATACTAACTGTGCTATTGACGGACAAACAATTTGAAAATAGAAATGCCTCGGTGACGTATCTGTAAATAAGACTCAATAACTGTGTGGGAAAATGTCATAAGGTTTTTTATTTTTAAAACTTTCATTAGTAGTAGAGTATGCTTATCTCTTCGAAGCTACAGGCGTGAACACTTTATACAGGTATTATGTATATTACTAGTTTTAACTTATTAAAATAAATGCAATATAAAAATAAAATTATCTTCGCTTTTATATATAGTAAGTATATATAATACTAATTAAAGCTTTAGAGATTGTTTGTTTGTTTTAACGCGCTGTCCTCTGTAACTACCAGCCTGATTTGAATCTACGCATAACATTAATATCACGTTATGAACCACGGGAGCGGTACAGTAATCATAAGCGTGGATGACACCGCGGCAGACTAGTAACTCTAATAAAACAACAATTGTTCAAATCAGAGCCCAACCTTTGCCACAGAAACGTATCATGAAACACGGTCACATTTTTCTTCTTAAAATGCTATAGAAAGGTGTTAACATCTGTGTCTAACTGGAATTCTAAAGAATATATATTACATTACAATTTAACTCTTCGTTTATTGCGTCGATGTTACGTGCTAATGTCATTAGAGAGGCGCCTTTTTTGTTAAATATTAAAACGAGGTTCATTGTAAAATATATTTTTATTCGCATTAGTATGAGTTTTCTTTCAAGTTTTTTATATTATGGCTGAAGGACAATTGAAATGGTTTGCTGCCTTCAATTATCTGCTGTCAATTGTATTAATGTAAAATGCTTAATAGAGCACTTTTTGTAACTTAATAATGTTAGTTAAGAAGTGTTAAGATTTGAGATAATGAGAGAGAAATAGATATACTTACTTACTGATTTTAATAACTATTGGAAAATAATCGGTAGTGATATACATAACAAGATAAGATAGATCTTTCTTCTATGGTCTATCGTAAAGTACCAGAAAGCTTATGTATTTTCTTTAAGTAAATTCACATTAGCAGAACTTAGTTTGAAGATGGCAATATTCTCTCCTACTAATACAGTGTAATATTTACGTGATACGAGCTGCCTAACCTTGTATAATGTATATTACGTAAAGTTTTTAAATAGGAGCATGTATATTTTATATCTAAATATAATTACACACATCCATATATAGTGTCACGCTTATATCTCAAGCAAGATAAGCTTATTACACAAACAACTTGCTAAGTATATCCACTTTATAGCGGGTGATCCAATTGCCATCTACTAGGCACAATACGTTTGGTATTGTGCTGCTTTTAAGAATTTCTTCACTGCTTGATTCTAGAATTAAACCTACGACATCATACGTAGGATTTACATTCACTATGCAATACCGATACGGATATCAGAAATTTAATTTACTGACATATAGGTATACAAGTATTTCAGTAACTTTTATTTAATTTTTTTGCTTTCTTTACCGTGAGTTCTCAATGAATTAAGGATGTGTCGTGAGCCAATCAAACATATGTCTTGAGTGTTCTCCTTTTTCAGTAGAACCACCCACTTAGTTCCCACACCGTAAAGAATGGCCTCTCGTTCCTAAAATTAATGGTTACATTTTTCGCCTAGTCAGATAATATATAACTATGCTAGGTAAAAGCAGTTTGATTCAATTCATAAAATTCTGAATGAATGGATGCAGTTTGTAGTGACAAATGACCTTTCGACTAATCATCATTCTTGTGACGTATTGATCTATAAAAATTGCGGAAGCTTGCACTTACATTTATTGCCGATCGGTCTTGGATTCCATATATAATTCGCCGCTTATTCTATGCCCTGGCGCGTGCAATGAACGTGCGCTAACATAAGTAAAATAAAAATTAAATGACAATAAAAGTTAATTATATTTATGTTATTGTTATTGGAGTTCTATTATCTAAATACTTTCTAATAGTATAATAATTTTACTAATACTACTACTACATTATTGGCTAAGCGACCAAAACTGTACGTTCTCTCGTACGCGCCACTTAATAATAATTTTAGTTGTTAAATATTTGTACAAGTTGTTAAGAGTGGCGAACAATATATTATTATATATTGTTATTAATAGGCATTTCCAGCACGGATATTACCTACCATACAACATTTATTAGTAGTATGAACTATAAAGTTGTTCCTGTATAAACGGTATTACACTCACTCCACATTGTTGAAATATAAACATACCTGACACACTATATAGTGTGTCTAGTGGTTCATACCTATGACAAACCACTGGAAATATAAGAAAATTTATTGTTTAAAAGAAACCTCTTCTTGCACTTATCACAGGAATTATAAACTTTTCTTTGCCAACAAACTCAGAATGAGATCACGTTCTCCAATTAAAGACAGCAAAGCCACTTGAAAACTTTAATTGCTTTTGTGCTGTCGTCGATTTAAAACAAAACGCTCAATTCAAACATATTTTCTCCTAAAACCAGTTGAGAAACTAAAGCTTCTCTATAAGTAAAATTATATTATTTGGATGCAAAGTGTGATTGAGGCTTTTCAATTTTAGAAGTTGTCAGCGAGGGACAGAACTTTTGCCCTTTTATCCCGGTTAACCTCAAAAGAGTCTCGCTAACAACGGACAAAACTGAAAACTGCCGCAGGCAGAATGTAGCGCGTAATTTTGCCTGTACACTATAGGCCTTGTTTTGTTAGTTTTTAACAAGGCAAATATCCCAAATCCTCTACTAATAAATTAAATTCAAAGCTTGGTTGTTGATTTTTTTATATTTAACACAGCAACGGAGCAACGTAGTTTACTGCAATTATACTAGTTTATTGGGCTTAGAGCAAGATACTTTAAAAACACACGGTTTCTGTGGGACAGTTAACCGTGAAATCCTGGTCGAAGAAATATAAACATATATCAATACGAAAAGTTTATTCGCAAATGAACCGACGTAAAGACGTGATCGTATTAATAAAGACAGCTGAAGGAGCCTAAAGTAAGTTATCATAGCATATAATCTCGCATTAATATCTCATAAATTTACACAGAGATAAAAATGACGATGCTGTGTTTGAATTGCTTGTTTTCCAAATCATATTTTCATCAACCCTGCAGGCGATATCGATAGCTACTGCTGGTACGCATAAAAATAACAGATATAAAAATAAAATTGTAGGATTTTTTATCATATTTGTTTTATATTATCTTTGTTTTATAGTCTGTTACGCTGCTAGGCATTTGTTCACGAGCCAAGAGCGCCAAGCGTGGGTGACACTTTTCCACTACATTATAAAGTCATCTCTACCATAGAGCTGCTCTAAAACCGTTTTCCTTTAGCTTTAAAGCGACCAATGCAAGTTTAAAAGCATTAAATTCAAACGTGCATGCCGTGGATTCTCATTCGAGATCTTCGGTTTGGTAGTGCACTGATCACGACTAAGCTATCACTAGTCGATGAGTTTTCTACTACACAACAAGAGGTCTCGTAACTAAGCCCAAGTAATCGCGTTATTTAATTTTATCTGTTTGCCCGCCGACATTCAATTTATGGCTGTGTTAAAATTAATGGTTGTTTTAAGTTAATTCTATTCGTTTTGGAACACTACAAAGTTCTTACTTTAATCGTTAGCGGGATAATAAATCACTCTTTATTTTCTAGCTTTAAAAAGAATTCTGAAGATTATTTTCACATATAAATATACTTAAGTATACTTTGAAATAAATTATTGCAATAAAACGCACGATGTAAGATATAATTCAAAGTAAACGTTATATATTAAGCCAAACTTTTCTCAACAGCATTAATTCGCTTTTTTCTTTTTATTAAATGACTCCTGCACTAGAAATAATTCCTGTATCGCGGGGAATTTACAATCATTTAAACAACGGACACAAAGAACATTCAGACAGACAACCATTTGTGGACCACGCAAATTTTTGTCCGGTATGGGATTCGAACCCACAACAGTCGGCGCAGTGGGAGTGGCGAGGCGACCACTTAGACCACTACGTCATCCGTGCATATATATATGTGTTGGTAAAATATTCTATGTGTCTTAAAGATGTGAACGTTATACAAGAAAAGACTGTGCGTGTGCGTTTCTTTAATGCGTTTCTTTGTTATCGGTACCCATGCCCATATAAAAAGATTGAGAATATAATAATATTATCGCATAAACTTAAAGCATCGACTATTTATTACAATATAAAAGAGAATTCTACAAAATTGATAAAGTTTCACAATCAACTCGACATGGTGACAAAATTGCGAAGTATTTTCACCTTATTCAATACTCGTAGCATCAGCCGTACCTTAGCGCGCGAAATTGAATTTGTTTTTAGATTTTGTCCTTCGCGCGTCGCTTGATATCTCTCGCAGTTGCAAAGTCTTTAAATTGTCGTATAGCGCAACAGAGGAAAACTTCGCTCAGGTGTTCTTCGTTCAGCGTGACAAAATCTTGATTTAATTTTCGTAGCCATTCGCTGTGTTTTCCCTTATAAATAGTTTAAAAAAAAATAACTTAACCAATTTTAAAAACGCCTCTTACACCATTAGAAAGCTTTATTATTACTGAGTAAATAGGCAAATTTTTTTTTAATGTACTATAATGTTTTTTATTTCTTTCCTTTTTTAATTGGAGGAATGCATTGACGCATACCTCTCCGCGTGCTGACGGAGAGGTTATGTCGAACTCACCGGGGAAAAATGGTAAGCATCATGCCGTTAAAACCGACTAAACCCACCACGGTGTTCCTCGACATAACCGCACCGGTGGGCGAGGCCGCGCGAATAACTTTCACATGCAATTGCGACCCCGCCAAGGTTTCAGCCCGCCGTATGAAACGGCAGGCCACTACACGACATCCTATGGTCATTTCTAAATTTTAACCCTACTGTCCCCTTGAGGGGGCCGGATACGCGACACAAAGGCGCGCGTAGGAACACGCACGCCGCCTCTCGGATCTGGTGCTGATCGGGTAGTGGGCAGGCCTAAGAAGCCCACCATCCCCAGGTAAAAGCTCAGGGTAGCTGGAGGTCGTCCTGCGCCCTCCGGTGACCGGTTCTGCGATTGCGGAGAGGGTTCAGGCGCTCACTATCCCGCTCCGCCGCCTCCTTGATGGAAATTACTTCCTCACAGAAGGAGGCGGCTGCGTTTCACGACCACTCGCTGCAGATCATAGACTGAACCATGGCCGGGAGTGAGAGGGTAACCAATCCGACTGCCGCGACCAACTCACGGCGCTGCGAAGCCCAAGCAGGGCAATCCGTTAAAGTGTGCAGCGCCTTGTCTATGTACAACATCGCGGCAGTCGCCGCAGTGGTGACAACCGGGCGTCTCTTGCCGGCCTATGCGACATAGGGACTGGCCAAAGCAACCGTGGCCAGTGATTACCTGTGTCAGCCGGAGGTGAGGGCGCGATGCTGCCTTTCCAGCCACTCCTTAAAAAATGGGACTTACCGCCACGATCGTGGCGGACCCGACACTGGGGTGCACAAGTCGATTTCTCACTAAAAACCTAACCTAACCTAACTTACTTTTCCGCGAGTGAAACCGCGGGCATAAGCTAGTATTTAATATTTGCTTTTATGAGTATTGTGGTAAAGCTTATTAAATTGTGCACTCAAACGTGACTCAGACGAAATGAGCTACAGAGCATTTATTCTAACGCGTGTTACAAAAAATTTACGTGGTATATATGTATATTAATACAATGAACAAAGGTTATCTTTTACTTCGATCCGGGCAAGAACAAATTAGAATCACGGCAGCTAAGAAGCAGGCCAAAACCTAGTATTGTCATAAATTGAGGCGGACTGCACATTGATTAAAATCGCGATTGTCTACTAATGTGACATAATCTTATTAACATGCATCTGTGTAGACTCGAAACTCGCTAAGAAGCAATAGGAAGGAATAGTATTTGCTTTACAGCAATATCAACTTATAAAACACGACAGCTACTGTTTCTTGTCAACGAGAAGCTTACACGGTAGTAGACTATGTACTGTAAACTTGCTACCGCGATACTTAGCCATAACGACGCCATTTTGCAACCCTGCTATTAGTTGTGTAAAACTTTTTACGTTCACCTTGATGTGTTTTTGTTTCACACGCAATGCCAGTAAGTCCATAATGTAGTGAAATATTTTTTAATAGTTAAATAATAAAATGTTGGCGTTTTATGTTTCGAATTACCCTATTTATTACCCTATAAGTTGCGTAAATAATAAATAAGCAAATAAAAACTACGATAGATAGTAATTTTGTTTATCGTAGTAAATAATCGTGAACGTTGTCTCCAATTTGATATAAATGAACAATTTATGTTGGTACCCTTGACTTCGTAATGAAAAGCAGGACTACAAGGCTTTCATTATCTTAGCCTACAATTAGAACGAACGAGGATCAAATACGGTTCCAGTCAACCCCAATATATTTTACAAATGATCGTCTTGCTTCTATTACAAATGGCATAGCATCTTACGTAATGGAATAGCCAAGGCCCTTCACAAATCTCAACAATCCTGTGAGGCGTCTCGCAAGTGATGAATTGTTTATAATGTTCCTCAATTATATTAGATTAAAAAGACGTAATCCGTCAAGTTAGAAAACGAGACAAAATTAAAAACTTATTCTGTCTGGCCGGTGTGCCGCTCTGATACTCCATAGGTTCATGTATGACATGTGCGCCAAAAGTATATTCAAAACTTACCCAATTGTCCTTACCATTCAATCAGTTACAAAGGCATGGAGACAGACCAAGAAATACATCGCGGGAACGACAAGGTCATCGTCTGCACGTGTTGCATTATAGACATGTGGTGCATAGAAAGCTATCGCTTTTACTTTTCTGAAAGATTTTGATACTGGTGACACATTATTTGTAACCTTGTCCTAGAATTTAAGGTAAGTTCTTCTCTACTATATATTATTACTATATAATTACTAGATATTGCCCGGGCTATTGCTCGCGTAAATGTAAGTTAGGTTAGGTAAGTAAATCTACTTATTTCTGAATGAAAAGTAAACATGTGTCCTTTCCTTTTCCCCTGACAATATGTATGCGAAATTTCGTGATGATCGGTCAAGTAGTCAAGGTGTGACAGCGTAACAAACAAACAAATAAACAATTTTACATTTGCCTTTATAATATTAGTTAGGATTATATTGACTTGGTAATCTTAAAACACATTGTGTTTAAAGATTACTAAATATTATAAAAATGCTGGCAACTTTCTCTATTGTAATTATTGGGGTCAATGGTGATGGTCTCTTACTTAACACGAAACGAATATTTAAACTTTTTCAACATATGTATCAAATCCAAACTTACACCCAAAAACAGTCTAAATAAAGAAAATTTATACATAATATTGTCTTCTATTTACGCGAATATTATTCATTGAAATTAAACTGCTATATACGGATTTTATCGCGTTGTTTAAACAACGTGATAAAATCCGTATATAGCAGTTTAATTTCAACAAAAAATTTATACAGTCTACTAAGAAATGCGCTTAAATAATTATATATATTTTGGGACTGATATATATAATATTTTGCATAACATAGACTCATGCCAAAAGAGGTTAACAAAAACATGGGCATTGATGTATTACACCAGCAAATTTTTAGATCGTACATAATAAAGACCGAAAATATTGCAGTTTATCGGAAAAATGTCAAACTCCTTGTTGGTTCTAAAATTTTTGTAACAGAACATACAAAAACACATTCCTCGACACAAGAATCGAATGTTAAAGTGCGAAATCGCAAATTTGCCTAGCGGTACTTATGTTATGCCTCCTATAAAACAGTCAAAGTGTATGGAAACTGTACACATATTGGCTTTAGAAATATGCCTCCGCATATTTAGTGCTATCTTATCAAAGGTTCAAGAAAGCTAGCGCACAAAAGCTCTCGCCAGACTCAGCTTATATTAGGAAATTCTTTAATATTCTAGATAGCGTCATAAAACGAGCTCGTAAAACGCCCTGGCGTGTTAGATAAATGTCTTGGACAGGCTATAGAAACACAAGTACTTAGAACAATTTGCAAGTTCCTGATACTTAAGCGATTTAGTTTAAAGCTAAAGTTAAAATATTGCAAGTATGACAAATAAAATAGGTAAAATTGCCGTTTATAAAATTACTTTTTGATTTATGCTGTTTAATCTCTTAGCCAACGCGTTGAATCTGGGCCTCTGAGACAATGCTTTTTCTATTGTGTCTAGTGTTGAACAAATTGATGAGTTATGTCTTTCTTGTTCAATATTTATCTTTTTTGGGTCATGCCTTAGCCGTCGTGTCTTTTTTGGCTTAGAACGCAACTCTTATTTTCACCAACGTCCATGTTATACTTACTCTTATTAAGGTTGGGAACTCTACTCTCGAAGTTGTCGACAAGTACATATGTATACCTGAGACAAATGATCCAGTTTGGGAGGTCCAACTTCGAAAAAGAGGTAAATTGTCGAATCCAACTCGGCTAGGCAGTTTTTGGAAAGCTACAACATATGTTCGCGTCCAATATACCACAGTGTCTCAAGACAAAAGTCTTTGACCAGTGTGTGTTGCCAGTGTTGATATACGGATCCGAGACTTAGCCGCTCACTATGGGCCTTATCAGAAGGCTTAAATTCACTCAGAGGGCAATGGAGAGAGCTATCCTCGGAGTTTCCCTGCGGGATCGAATCAGAAATGAGGAGATCCGCAGGAAAACTAAAGTTGCCGACATAGCTCTCCGGATAGCCAAGCTGAAGTGGCAGTGGGCAGGGCACATAGCGTGCAGAACCGATGGCCGCTGGGGCAGAAAGGTTCTGGAGTGGTGGCCACGCACCGGAAGATGCAGCAGAGGTCACAAGGTCACCTCCTAGAAGGTGGACCGATGACCTAGTAAAAGTCGCGAGAAGCGATTGGATGCGGGTGGCCCAAGACCGGTCTGTGTGGAAGACCTTGGGGGAGGCCTATGTCCAGCAGTGGACGTCTTTCGGCTGAGATGATGATTTCCATATCATTTCTATTGGTTTCAAAAGTTTTGCAAGTCCTTCTTCAAGTACAAAATGATAATATATTTGTTATTTCTTATGTTACTGCAAACATTCATATATGTATAATCTTACTGACGCCTATATCAGTAGGCACAGGTGATTTACGCCTATATTTGCCAGTTATGGTTTTACGTCCCGAGTAAAAAGGGCGAAGCTATTGTCATGTACTTGGCAAACTTCCAGACGCCGTGCTATTACTAAGAATGTCTTGCCAGAAAACCCCAATATCATATCAAAGGATTTGGCAATCGAAACTGAGATCTCGTGCGCAGTAGTCATATTCAATATCATTGCGCCACCGAGGCACTCGTCAATCCATGTCTCATTTCTTATCATATTTACAACTCCCTACCATATACACCTCGTTCGTTTAAACACAAGAGATTTACACGATGTCGCGGGCACAGCATTTAATAAAACATGTTACCAATTAACGCGGCAGCACGTACAATAATAATAAAGACGACCATGAACGTTCCTTGTCCGTTGGTTCCGTGGTTTAAGCTAACATAGTTCAATTCCCGGCCACAATGCTGTAAAGGGATTTTGAAAAGAAACTCTCAGTACTTAGTAACTAAGTATTTGTAACCTATGGACAAGCATCGCCCCTTTTAAGTGAGATTGAAAGACAGTCATCAAAATGAGAGTATTCTACACTTCCACCTAATCCTTCAAATATATACAGCCGTGATTATATAGTGAATATCATTTTAGGCTTATCTATAAACTATCCATTGCTGGATACGGGTTTCCTTTCTGTATAGAAGCCATAATTCACAACGCAGATTTAGTGTGAGTTGGCAGCTTCCACACATCGTCGGAAATGACATTAAAATTCTGAAACATGCAGGTTTCCTCAGGATATGTTACTACATTGTTGAAGCAACCGATAATTATATTAAAATAATTTTAATTTTACGTTATATGACATTTCGGTAGCTTTTCAGCAGCCATAGTCACAAATATATAATATACTCATCACCATTCTCTTGCCCTGGTCCCAATTTATTTGGGGTCGGCGCAGTATGTCCTTCGCTTCCATACTTCTCTGTCACCCGTCATCTGATCATTTACCCCTTTTCCTTTCATATCCATCAAATATATAATATACTAATATTTATAATTAAATCAAACGATATCTTTCAAAACCGTGAAGGTGGAGGTACGCGTTAAGTAATCTAACTCAAGACCATTGCGTAGCAATCCAAATCCACGCAAGTTTATCGCTGCTCTCTCTGTTGGTATATTTTGTGATAAGTCATGTTAAGTATTAATTAGCGCCGGAACACGGACCTACAATAAAGAAAACATAAACATTTTATGTTTCACATCACAAGTCACAAATCATTTCTGTCGTAGTTACATTCCACTGTGAATCATTTCAATTGTATAAATCACTTTAATCGTCACATAAACTAATTGATTTGTTTCGAGGAGACATTGCTTTTCTTGCAATTACTGTCAATAGCTACCCAAGTTCTCTCGAAAATAAATAAATAATAATAAGTTTAATTCTAAATCTATAGATTAACAATAAAAAAATCCGCATCGCCCGTACAAGCGACTAACTTTTTAATCAATAAAAAAATAAGTGACGTGAAAACAATTTTTGATCTTCAACCAAAAGAATTTTGGACAACATTGATTATTCAATTTTTATATGCCTAATAAGACATATGATTCAGCATTTTATATTGCCAAGTTATTATATTGCCTTCATAACGTTTATGCAAATGTATCAGAATATAAATAACTATGACACAACAATTTGTATAAACTGCGTACTAAAATGGAGCTCACTAGTCTTGACGTACAGTGAACATTTAAAAGCGCACAGTCAAAGCTTAAGACCATACATTTTTATACATAGCCTTACGCTTTGTGTTATTTTCAGGCAATCATTCATCTACAAAGCAAGTGCAAGGCTAAGTACTGCTACTAAAAATGTCCTTTAAAAACATATTGTTCCTTTAAAGCAAGTTCACTGTAAAGTGTAAAGGCCCATTCACACGAAGCAAGTTTCTTGAAACAAGTTTTCTTTGTCGAAGTTAGTAGAAAAGTCAGGAATAATTGTAAGACATTTGTAAACGGTCCTTTAATCTAAAACTTTGTTATAGATAATATGCATTCACACTAACGCTTAACGACGAATTAAACAAAATGAATATTTAAACTATAGTATATTATCTAAAGAATAGAAATAAATCCTAACCCCAACTAATATTGTAAATGCTAATGTGAGTTTGTTTGTTTGATACGCTTTCACGCCTTAACTACTGGACGAATCATCATGAAATTTCATATACACGCTGTCAGCGGTACAGAAAAGGACATGGAGTACCTTTCATCCAGAAAATAGAACTGTTAAATTTTCCATAACCTTACCGTAACATTACCTTTACGCGAGTGAACCCACGGGCAAAACCTAGTCAATAATAAAAAGGTAACAGAAAATAGGATTAATACCTATAAATATACATGTAACAAGGATATATAAAATTGAAAAGAACGATAAAGAAGGACTACGGGTAATCATTGTCGGAGAAGCTTGTATAAAAAAACCAAATTTCTATCTAAATCGTTTACTCAGTGGTATAATTACGCTATAATTTTAAGGGTAAATAGGCATTAAACCTGTTAGCAGTGTAAATCTAGGTAATGTTATAAATATAATAGGTATTACGTATACATTTTGGTCACGTTATAGTTGAATGTATAAACGTTTTCAACTAGAATAAATCATATTAATTAGTTTTCGCATTGCGCCTATCGATCTGCTAGCGTGTATCTTTGTTCTGCACCAGTTTCGCTTATCTATACCATTATAAAATTGTAACAAGCCTGTATATGTACTTAACTAGTAGAATTTTAATGTATTTTAAGTACAACTACAACGATAGGTTCACGGTACAGTCAAATTAATTGAAAATCGGATATAATATACGTATTATTAAATTACGTCTCCTTTTAAATTAAATGCAGATATTTTATATTTAATGTTCAGAAAATATTTACTGTATAGACATAAAATATTTAAAATAGATATTAGTTAAAATCTAAAATTCTAAGCTTCATCTAAAAACATTAAATAAAGGTCTTATTATAAGATAAAACCGATAAAAATTATAAACTGCGTTTGTACCTGGAAGATATTTAAAAATAATTATGTTGGTTTGATATGCTATTCAGAGAGCACTAAATAGCATTAATAATTTTTGTCAGTCTATTGGTTGGTGTGTGTTTTTTCTGACATCACGTAATAACAACTCAACGTAGAAGAACGTGATGTGTTATTGCCACGGTAATTGCTATGAATAGTGAAATTCAATGCATCGAAATGTTGATCGATTCATTGTCACTGAGATTTGGATCATAATCGAATATTCAAAACTTCATTTGATGATAGCGCGATTGATACTTGTTCTGGGCGAGCGACCACGCTTGACAAAATTTCATATACAGCATGACCTTTCTTATGCCTTCCTGCTAATATTTATTTGCCATGTCCTCATACGTAGGCATGTAATTCAATGGTTGTATTGACATTCGTATATGCGTTGGGCTACAACGTAATCAAATCATAATCAATCTAGGTACAACAAAGTATTATATGTTCGAATAGATTCCAAAGATTCCAACATTACAATTTACTTCAAGATTTAAAAATTCGAATTTTGAATCCTTATCCGGCCAATGGTAGAACGGATATTGATTCTGCTATCTTGTAGTTAAACTTAAAATCCAAGTTTCGTCTAATTCCGACCAGTAAAACCGTTAAAAGCAAACTGCCTATTATGTGATCCACATAAAGCAAATGCAAATTCCAGCTAGAAAAAAGAAAATATTTTTTTTAGAAAAGTTTAAATTTAAAACATTACGTGCAAGTCAAGCAATGCTTTATACTGTAAGTACCTAGGTAGTGGTATTAACTTGTCTAGACATCTCCGTCCGTTGACACATATCATGTCAAGGTATAGTTACAACAGTCATGCAAATTTTCTACCGCAAAAACATGCAAATTTCTAAAAACTGCTAAAGGGAGTGAAGTAATCCATATTGTGATAGATGTAGGATGGCTTAATATAGTCTCAACATGTCTTTAGACCACATTACCATTAAGTAGCCCTTTGTTCGACTATAATCTTAGCATTAAGTACAATGATGAAAATATACATGATGTTGATAATGCTAAGTTTCTTGGTCTAATTATATAAGCTCGCTCCAGTAGTTAATACAGCTGCATTACTTACAGCATATCATGGCCTTCTTAAATCCATACTTAGATATGGGCTCATATTCTGGGGAAACTCAGTTGATAAGGATGTAACGTTCAAACTCCAAAAGCGCTGCGTTAGAGCAATGTTTGGTCTACAAGTCACAGACAGATGCAGACCATACTTCGTAAAATATAAAATTTTAACGCCATCATTATATATCTACGAAACAGCTGTATTTGTGAAAACCAACCTATTTAGTAAACTATCAGAAGTCTCTATTCGCAACCGACGTGATAATCATAAACTATGCATGCAAACTGCATAAACAGCGCTTCTGGGCAAGAGCATTATCTGCATGGTCCCCAAAATATACAATAAAGTACCAAATAAATTTAAGGACCTTAATGTTAACGTATTTAAACGTAATTTAATAATTTTTATTGCGTAAATACTACTATAATATTAACGATTTCCTAAGTGATAATCTTATGTATTTTTAATTTCTTTATTTTATTAATAACTTATCAGGATTTACTAAGAACACAGGGTTACTAAGATGATGGATGAGAAAGGATTGCATGTAGCAGAGATGAATGTTACGATGGATGTGTGGAGTGACGAGAATGGACAGAATTAGGAATGAATACGTAAGAGGTAGTCTGAAAGTGGTGCCCATAGATGAAAGGTGAAAGGAAATCGTTTGGCTCGGTATGGACATGTTATGCGAAGAGATGATACGTATGTAGGTAAGCAAGTGATGGATATGAGGGTAGAGGGACGAAAAGGGAGAGGAAGGCCAAGGAAAAGAGGGATGGACTGTGTGAGGATGCATATGAAAGGAAGAGGGGTAAATGATCAGATGACGGGTGACAGAGAAGTATGGAAGCGAAGGACATACTGCGCCGACCCCAAATAAATTAGGACCAGGGCAAGAGAATGATGATGACTTATCAGGATCTAATATAATCTGACATGTTCTTAATTATTGACTTCTTTCCTATTACTATTCTATTATTGGAAATGATTTATTGATTAATAATTATTATATTTACTATACGGATTTGAATTGAAAAATATAAAATTTTATAATTATTTTTTAATTTATTTTTATAATTATTTTTTAATTTGATATTTATAAAATATCTCACTTCATTATTAAGAAACGCTTAATTGACATGTTAATGATTATATTAGATCCAGCTTAATTTTAAAATACTTGTTAATTGCAAAGCACATACATTTGCATGACTGACCCGACAGAGCATGTTGAGACAAAAAAAAATCTGTAACACCTGATTGTACACGTGTTGAGTCAAATAAATTTATCTTTATCTTATATTATCCTAGATCTTATAATCGGCGTAATCGTAAACATAAACTTAAGTCATTATACATACTCTATGAAGTATGTACAACCAAGTATACGTTTTTGTAAATGCACATCTAATCAATTGACTTTAGCAAAGTTGGTTAACTTCACACTAGGGTTTTAAGCATCAACTACAACTAAATTCATAAAATAATATCTACTTATTACTACCTTTGTTTCTTTCTCTTTAATTTGCTGAACCTAACAATTGCAATAGAAACCGCTACTAATTCCAGTATAATTCGATTTCGGTAACAAAAATATACTTCGTCTGGGGTCCTGATTTTACATTTATTGCTATAAGTAAATATTTTATTTAAGGCTGGCAATCATATTTTATTACTCATTATACAACAGAACCTTTAAGAATAAATAGTTATACCTAACCCGCTACCAACTTTAAAGTCGTTCAAGTTTTGCTTTGATTTCATATCTTCATAAACCCAATTTATGTACGTACGAACAATGAAAGAAATATTGAAAGATGTCTAGTACTTACATAATAAATTCAATTTAAAACATGGCATTTTCAATAGAGGCCCAATTCAGGGTTGATTGTCAGCTAAAATGTCAAAGTTAAAATAGGCTTAAAACTAAATCGGCCGAGTCACCTTGAGCGGCGAAGTTTTGACGTGGGGCTGGTACCGCCTGCGTCCAGGGTTACCACACGTTCACATTAGCATGTCCGTCTGAACATGATTCTTTCACGTATCACGGGCTCAAGTATTCATATTGCTAAGCCTCTTTCACAGGAAGTATAGTAAATAACTCTGGCAGGATATTATGAACTATGACGTGGATAATGCTAACATAATTGAGAAATTATGAACTATAATGACGAGAGAATACTATGCTGGCAAATTAAAACCTATTGTACAAAGTAAATAAGACAATTTCTAATCTGGTTGGATTGTAACTATTTGCAATACATAAGATTTTAAATAGAAAATACTAGGAACTACTAAGATGAAAGCAGATACAATGAAAGATTATATAAAAAAGCTTTATTATCTGCCTTTATTTCATTTAACTGTCTCTCTAGGAATATGCCAAAAGAAATCGTCTTAACATTAAATGCACAGTTAGAAAAAATCGGCGTAGCAATAGCTTTCTCGTTCTCAAGGCCGCGGAGAGTTTTAACCGGGGCGAAGGGTGGGATCCCTTGCATCACATTTTAACTCACACGAAATACGCAAGCTTCCATCCTGTGTTCGCATTAAACTCACAGACTGTGCGGCAAAGTGATTAAGCATAATTTATTGACCATAAAATTAAATAAGGAAAAAATTACAAACAGCCCCATTTCCTTTAATACAATTAAACTAGATTATGCCCGCGTCTTCGCTCGCGTTAATTAAGATTTTCACCAATAAATTTTTATCCCTTGGAGACAGTACTTTTTTGGATGAAAGGAAAGTCTATAGAAAGTATGCTAGAGGTAACAATCCGACGATATAATATTACTTACTTCAATTTTATTATCACTAACGTAGCGTTTTCACGAGGCGTATCGTGAGGAGCTAGACTATTAAAAACTTATACAGAATAACAATTTTATAAGTGCATAACACATAAATTTGTTACGTGCAAAGTTTGAACATGCAATGGCAGTGGCAGGCAGGCACTTTAACTACGAAGTCAAAGTCAACTCCTATATCTTTATGTGGCCAACCAACAATAAATAAAACTAGGCGGTGTTTGCTCGATGAACTAAAGCTGTACGTTCTCGCGTAAAAACTATCCGTGACTTTTACTTAGGAGGAAAATATTTCGGCACTTTTCACTAAGCTGTGTGTCCGGATATTTTTATTTAATACGTGGTAATCCTACACGGGTCTAATTTCGCTAACGTAAATCGATCATTAGCTGGTATCGTTTTACTTCTAACTATCATTGTTTTTTTATGAAATAACAAATTGGATGATTACTTATTATAATAACAACGTTGTCCTTAATGTTACATGAGCACAGGCACAATCTCTCTAAAATAATGTTATTTATTTAATTTTTAAACAACTCCCGCTCTAGGAATTATTCTTATGACGGGGTACTTTACAAACATTCAAACAACGGACGAACAGAACACCCAGGTTCGGAAAAACCATTTGTGGATCACACAATTTTGTCCCGTGGGATTGAAACCACAACACTCGCCGCGGGGGCAGTGGCGTGCGCGTACTACAATTTCCATATGAGTGCAAGTTAATTAAGCACGCGTTTACCGTATAATGTAATACATGAAGTCATATGTTTAACCTGTCAATGCCAGAAATAATTGAAAACACCTTGAATAGTCGCTTTGATGTCAATTGACCCCTTGTCATTATTGCAGAACGGGTAACATGTAAGCGAAACTGATGTTGGAAACGAACACAAGCTGTAGTAACCACTTACCAATAAACGGGCCGCATCCTTTAATACATACCAGCTTGGTTCGCGTAAATGTAGCTTAAGCTAGTACTTTTTTCTGGATAAAAGGTATAACCCTTTATCCAGAAAAAAGTTTATAAGTTTTTAAGTTTAGTTTACCCTCCTTTTCTATAACCCTGACAAGGTGTATGCAAAATTTCGTGATGATCGCTCGAGTAGTAATAAACAAATAAATTGTAGGTATTCGACCTCGATGACGTAGTGGTTAGTGTAACCAACTGCCACGCCTGAAGTCGCGGGTTCGATTACCGCTCAAGTCAAACATCTGTGTGTATGGACATGGATGTTTGTCTTGGTCTGGGTGTTTCAATGTATAATATGTTAATAAAATGTATTTACAAAAAATATATTAATACATATATATGTATGTTTATCTAGTATATGTCTAGTACCCATAGTACAAGCTCTGCTTAGTTTGGGCTAAATGGTGTTGTGTGTATGTGATAGAATATTATATTATATTATATTATTCGTTTCACTAGCTATATTTATGTATACTATGTAAAAACAGGCGTGTCTATTGGCGTCTACGAGGTTCAGTTCATGACTCAGTATTGCAAATGAGAATTTATTAACCGAAGAGCTCAGTAACACGTTGCTCGTCTCGAAAATAGAACCTAAAATGTCATGCACAGCAGAATTAACCTCATATAAGTTATGTCCTATCAAACTTAAACCGGTTGTTAATTAAAGTAGTAAATGATTTTAAAACACACAAAATTTTCACTTACAGTGCATAGGAGAAACGCCTGCAAAGCAAAAACCACTGCACGTAATTAAATGCGGTTTTCAGTTGTATAGCTGGAAGTCTTACTTAAAATCTAGTACATATATGTTTTATCTCGATAAGCCGCTTAAATATCAAGTTTTATGTATAAACTAGCTTCATCAAACACAAAAAGAAGGAAACACATTATACTTTATATATAATATTGTCTTCTGTTTACGCGAATATTATTCGTTGAAATTAAACTACTATATACGGATTTTAACGCGTTGTTTATTTGACACTTTAATACATAATTTTGAAAACTGTTACACTACTTTTACTTTTAAACTTTACTAATTTTAAGCTAATTAAATTACAATCAAAACTATTAAAACTATTTAAAAGTAGTAAGTAGTGTTTAAAAGTAAAATTAGTGTAACAGTTTTCAAAATTATGTAATAAAGTGTCAAATAAACAACGCGATAAAATCCGTATATAGTAGTTTAATTACAATACTTTATATACTTCAAAGTTTCACATTAACGAAGTCACGAGCCTGAGCTAGTTTTTATATAATACTTATAGATGCATTCTGTAGAAGAACAGAAATATATTATGTCGATTACATTGTGAGTGATAATACTGCGGCTAAAAGATTCTACCGGTGCCAATTATATGGTGACACACTGACGGTACAAATAAGACAGCTCGCCTAGAGAAGTTATACCCTCTTAAAGTAAACGGGCGTAACAGTAGTAACACTAGTGTTTCGGTGAGAGTGAAATTTGAGTTACTAAATCGAATTGCTAGTAATTTCGTAATAAATAAAAAGAACATATTACGGTTTACACATCAGAGGGACAATTTTCGTAATAATATATCCAAAATTTAGTTTCGATCTAGTGGAATAAACATCAAAGTTAATTATATAGAATGCAATTTAAGATCATGTTTGGCGTTTATGTTAATTTAGTAGAATACTGTGGTGTATATGAAACTGAGACTAGATTGGCATTTTAATTAGATTTTTTTATTACTAGGATTTCCGGTCTAAGCAACACTTTTTTAAAAAGTCGAAGAAGATGCCTGTATTATATTAAGACGAGCACAAAGTTTATTAATTTCTAATCTTCTAAAGACACATAACCTTTGTGTGAATAGCGGTAGTAGGCAAATGGATAAGGCATCGGACTTCCGATTGCGAAATCGTGGGCTCGATCCCACCCATAGCACTGTCGACGTGAGCCTATCCCTAACACAAGCACATTAGCTTAGCTGGAGGGATTAACAAGAATTTGTAACACAAATAACTAGTAATCCTACAAAAAAAAACTGTTACATTACTTAATTCTAATTTACATAAACATTTTCACATCAAACGTTTCTCTCAAAGCGCTACACGGACTATGTCGCAATGCCGAGTTCAACGAACTTTAGTAATTACTCCCACATATCTGTGTAACTGGAGCAACGCGGTGTGATTGCACTCCAACTTGAACTACTCCTCATTCCGGACTCATTGTTTGAATATAAGAATTCCAGCAGCTGGGCTAGAGCTAGGACAGAACTGTGAATAAACAATAAAACATTATATTCTAAGGAGATATTGTATCGGTTCGTTCGTAAGTATCCCGCGAGAATACCTGCAGTTTAATAATTGCTGTAACAATTTAGGGGTTATATTCGTTTTTGGTTGGGTTGGCTTTATTTTGTAATTGACATATTAATAAAGAATTCCAGCTTTTGGCTTTCCAATCTTGCCGACATGTCATATGTGATTACTCCGCCACGGTAATGTTTACTGTTAGATAACATTACCGTAACTCCGCTGTCGAATATTGTCTGTATTTTTCTTCCAACAATCAGAGATATTATATGACAAAATCTTGGACTATCACGTAACACGTTCTAAAATTTTAAATTTCAAACTGTGTCATTTATACTTAATCATAGTATTCTAACATTAATATTATATTATATAATATTCTAATATTAATATTATACAATATAATATTCAAATATTAATATTATACAATATAATATTCAAACATAAATTGGCTTCATTCATTTATAAATTTTAGGTCTCCCTTACAATTCTTTAATAGGTCCTGCATTGATATTGGCACAAAGTACCACTATACTTATAGGATATGTATATAAATCGAGCAGCATATAAGGCGAAAAATATTTAAACCAGACTTTAACTACTGCTAGCTATTATGTCCGTTTTACCACTGGTATTATTGACCCTAAATCAATGTGTTGTCAAATTAGATAGATATACATACATCAACATGTAAAAAACAATAATTGCCTTCAACAACCGCTGACTAACTTTTATTATGTATAGAATAGTTTATATAAGCAGGCCTACTTGACATACCAACAACAAACAAAACTAAACAAAACTGTGTTATTTGTTCAGTAAATTGGTAAATTTAAATAATAAAAGCGAAGTAAGCACCACTTCGCATTTTATTTGCTCTGTAATGAGCACAGGGCATACACTGCCTACAAAATATGATAATAGAGAAAATTGAGAGTACTCGTCCACTTGGCAAAATATTATAATGTAAGTAAATGTAACAAGGTAACCTTGATTATAAACAACATCTTTATACATATAATAATAATAATATCAGCCCTGTATTAAACTGTCCCACTGCTGGGTACGGGCATCTTGTCAGTGTGAGAGAGGTTAGGCCATAGTCCACTACGCTGGCCCAGTGCGGATTGGCAGACTGCACATATCTTCGACAACATTATGGAGAACTATCAGATATGCAGGTTTCCTCACGATGTTTTCTTTCTTCGTTGAAGCGATCGATAATTAACATCTTTATAGATACAATTTTATAAAGCTGAAAGGTTTGTTACTTAGTCTGTTTCACCACGGTAATCTGAGAAACTACGAATTCAATGCCGCATAATCATCATTAGTTAGCCATTTAATCTAAAAATGTTTATGAGGCAGATTATAGGTGAAGCTAGTAGCGAGTACGCTACGTTCCAAGGGAGCGAAGCTTGTACCGTACCTAAATGTCATTCAACGCGAGTAAAACTGCGGGGTACAGCGAATACCATATATTCTGCATGAAATCAAAGTAAACGAAACTGTAATACATTACTGACATTTAGCCGCCGACTTTGACGTAGTTTACAGTTTGCATGCGGACTCAAATTCGTGATTCACACTATGTACCGCTGCCGGTTCTACAGAAGGCAATGACATGATATATGGCTAAAATTCAAGTTGAACTTCAAGCTGCTAATCTTTCAAAACTGTTAGTTTTATGATATACGAGATCAAATAAACAAATACAGACAAAAATCAGATGAATATTTTAATAACTATTATTTGAGTTATATAATAATATCAGCACTGTATTAAACTGTCCCACTGCTGGGCACGGGCCTCTTTTCAGAGTGAGAAGGTTTAGAACATAGTCCACCACGCTGGCCTAGTGCGGGTTGGCAGACTTCGCATATCTTTCAAACCATTATGGAGAACTCTCAGACATGCTGGTATCCTCACGATGTTTTTCTTTACCGTAAAGCAAGCAATAATAACTATTTAATATGGACATAAATTTGATTAATCAGAGATGCGGCACCATAAGATTGAACTCGAGACCTCTGCGTGTCAGTCCAACGGTATCCCACACGCTGCCTATTCTTTCCTTTTTTGAGATTGTTTTTCAAAATATCTGCATTGTCCAAACACAGCAGAACATGAACGTGATAAAACCCAATTACAAAATTAGGAACAGTAAAACCTTACTAACTTATTTTTACCGAGACACATAATATTTATTGTATAAGTCTAATTATATAAGTCTAGCACAACAGAGTTATTTATGTTTCTTCAACATAATTTCTCCGTAAATAAATATAAAAGAACCTACAATAACAAGAATTTCCTTCACCGAGCTAGCATTACTACATTTCATTAAACAAAAGTAAGTGTCTGATGAAAGGAAAAATATCAATAGTGAGAGAAAATAGATTCTGCGAACAACCTCGTTAAGCATTCAGCAGAACACTAGGTAATGTAATAGAGCTAATATTTCTACTAAATTGTTTTTACAATTGTAATACTGAGTATTGATTGTGAGTTAGAATATTTTCGCTTCGATAGATAGCTTTACATTAGTCTTATACTTTGGAGTTAATATAAAAACTATTTTAATATTTTCGACGACTGGACGCAAAAAATCAACGTAACATTTTTGATTTGGTTAGTTGGTTGGCGACATGCAGTATGTAAGTAAAATAAATAGTTATTTATGATACTTATTAGTTTAATTAGGTACTTATGAAAAATGTTTAATGACTTTCATCTCCATAATATAGGATATAATTTGCGTGATTCGCATATTGTTGTTCCGAGTCTGAATGTTCTTTGTACCCGTCACTTCAATGTTTGTAAAGTTCTATAAGATAGAGGAATTATTTTTAGTGTGGGGTTGTATTTTTATTATGGTATAATTAGACATATGGGTCAGCGCCGATCTTCTCAGTGTGACATTTCAATATTTCCAGGTTTATTAAAAATGCTGATATAAAAGGTATTTTCGCACCAGATATAAATATGTTATGATTATACGATATACCTAAAGGATCCAGGGCGTTTTCTAAACAAATATTAAATATTACAATTAAAATAGATTTCTATGTAGATCTTGATTTTATCAACAGAAGTAAACTACTATAATTAATACAATATAGTCTATAATACAGTAGCTATGAAGATGTCACATTTTAATCTTTTGAAATTTTTACTTAGGTGCACCTTATCTGTAATACGTTCACACGGCTACACATCAAGTTAGACACCCTATATACGCATAACTACGCTACATACAAAATAGAGAATTGTCGGCAAGGGACAGTACATAGTGATGTCGATGTAATGGTAAGGATAGAGCGTAACAAAAATATAACGCACTCTCTCGCACAATTCGCAGCGTTCAACTTCTAATAATAAAATAAAAAAACAGTCTAGGTTGACGTGTTGCTGTGTGTACCATATATGTATGTAGACTATACCATTATGTACAATTTTATGAGAGGTAGAGCAATATACCCGACCGATCACAAAACTAACATATAACTACTTAGGTACCTATGTATTTTTGTGTTCATTTTGATAACTAGGTATAAGTTTGGCTACACAGATAAATAGTGTTTCTTTATTTAAAAAGACAACTCCCGCACTAGGCATCATTCCTGTGTCGTGGGGGACTTTACAAACATTCAAGCAACGGACACAAAAAGAACCCAGGCTCGGTACAACCATTTGGTCACACAAATTTTTCTTCCGTTGGAGGATCGAACCCACAACACTCAGCGTAGCTGCAATGGCGAGGCGAACACTCAAACCACTGGGCCATCCGTGCAGTCAAAGGAGTTTTAGATCAAAGTTAGCGTTAATCTACAACTAAAACTGGTTATCTAACTTTAATACATTTCAGTGATGACATTTCCTACCCCTGCTCTCTACTACACACCGAGATGACTTATCGCGTAACATTGTCATAAACACGGCGTAATAACCCACTTAAATCATCCCACTGGCTAAACATGATATAGATAATCTACTTCGATCCTTTTTTAGCTCCACTTCTGTACAACGAAGCTCATATCCTTTTTCCGTTTCTCCCTAGCGATATAAAAACGTCTGTGCCCTAACTAACCTCTAATTAAAGGCCAAAGTTACCCCTAGTGGAATGGACATCGCTTCTAAGTGGACAGATAATGTTACAGTGCCAACACAGTAATCCCTTGCGGTTTATTCGAAGCGAATATCTAATGTGTATGCATGTGTGAGTATATGTAATGAGTGGACGAAGGAGGAAGTAAACACTAAGCGTAATTGGTACTCAGTTTATTCATTAGTACTGCCCGCGGCTTCGGGGATTTAATCCCACGAGTACCTTAATAAAAAGTTACAAAACATGAGTATAGAACATTCACGCTTGTGTAATATCTTTGAAAGGGTAGGTAGGTAGAAGTTTAATATACAGATAAATTATCTGCTATATTTTAGCGAATTTATAGCGGTATACCAGGGCACAATATTGGTACTGAGAATTTCCTTTGCAGGATCCGGGGAATCTCACGATCGACTATAAGCATAAACTTAAAGCAACAAGACATTATAAAAATAATAATAATATTCTATCACATACACACAACACCATCTAGCTTAAACTAAGCAGAGCTTGTACTATGGATAAACATACATACATACTTAATTTTTTTAAATAAATACACATTACATACAGAAACACCCAGACCAAGACAAACATCCATGTTCATGTGTGGAATCGAGCCCACGACCTCAGGCGTGGCAGTCAGTTACACTAAGCACTACGTCATAGAGGCCGACATTCTTAATAAAATAAATAATAATAATATCAGTCCTGTTTTTAAACTGTCTCACTGCTGGGCACGTTCATCTTCTCAGTATGTATCAGACGATTCCACACTCCAAGTCCAAACATAGTACCTACATAACAAACATTAAAGTAAGTAATTAATGTACTATAATCACATCTCCTAAAAGCCCTAATTTTCGCATGTAATACTTGATCTTTTATTTTACAGCCTCTAGCAAAAAGTGATGTATCCCGTCATTACTCAACGGCACGTGTTATATAACTTGAGTCACAAAAATACTCTGGCTGCCACTACCGCAAGTATGTCCGCCATAAAATGAGCCACAGACAAGTCCAGTAATGAACAATTTTGTTATGTCCGTTGCAAATATAAAAGAAATGTCTGGCTCAATGACAGCGCCAACTCATTAGAAAGGTTATTGTTAAATAAGTTGTATTTTCTTAGACTCTGATTACAATTCCTTTGTAATTTAACCACTTTATACGGCTTTTATATCGTTGTTTATTTTTAAAATACTAATATAACATCATTTTTAAACACTTAAACTTTTAAAATTGTAATAAAATGTTTTGAAAATAAACGACGCGAGAAAATCCTCTATAAAGTAGTTTAATTTTAATGTAAAACATTCGTTTAGGCGAATGTTATACAATCAAAATAACTTTTTTATCCACCTTTTAAAAAGGCACCTCACACTCTGAGGATAATTTCTGTGTAGCAGCACATTCCGTGAATGGTTCGAACGTAGTTCACTCGATACACTGACTGTAATGAAGTGAACTTTTATAACGCTGCACCAATGTATAAAGCTGTGAACAGGTGAAAACCTTTTACAATCGGAAATCGATCTTGCACTAAAACTTGCACCACTAAAAGAACGGGTCTGTTTACCTTTTGCTGCAACCGTTTGCATTGCTGCAACCGTTTGCATTGCTGCAACCGTTTGCATTATCAAAATATTAAGACAATAACTTAATTGTAAACCTCTTAACATTTTTACAAATTATTTGGTTTTCACATTAAATTAAATTAATTGATGCGGGCGCCGTTAATCACAATAATTGTTGTTCTATTGTATCCGCTGCACAGCAGTCAATGAATACCATTCAAAAGGATGATTACATAATAATATTCCTTTCATTTATATTTTCCCATTTTGTATTTATTTCTATTTTCATTTCAAGTACATATTCAAATAGGTTCATTGCCATTTGGCTGGTTAGATCGCAAGTATCCTCGCTAAATTGCTATCACATATTAGTTTGACATATGTAGCTCTGCCAATTTATTTGCAGTTTACTCGTTTACGTCCAATTTTACGTAGACATCAATAAATATTGAATTCTTGACCTTTCGAAAACAATCTCAAATCTTATTTATGTAATCTTCAAAACTAATAGGCGCCTGACATTTTTTTATTTTACCTAAAATACGTATGATTTCGCTCACTATATAAAAGAATTCGTTCTGTAAATTAAATCAAAATACGTTTATTCATTTACGTCACAAATTAACACATATTAACATAAAAGTTACAGTTACTAAGCTACTGTTAATTTACATTTTCAGTAACCTTAATTTAAAGAAGTAAATGTAGAAAGAAATGCGAGTTTCTGCTAATTGTACACAACTTTACATACATTAACCTCTACCTGACTCACACGACCCTGGCAATACAAACACCACACAAATCTGATAATAGTTACACCATATAGCATTCTACAGGTCACGGCTTACACCCCATACAATTACTTCGCCTTGACCGAACCATTATGCATGCATAGTCACCCCATGAGTATCGGCGCTAGACTGCAGGTATTCCACCATTGATTTTATAGTGCCAGTGATTATGTGACTCACTGAAAACATTAGCAAGTGAAGGACGTTCTGTAGCTAAGTCATTACTTTAAATGTGTTTTGTTGAAGGTGTAATTTGAATAACATTAATAAGTGACCGGTATAAAATGTTCGTAAAAAGTAAAGTGATGATCTAGTATTGATGAGTAATATAATATGTGATTAAACGGCCACGGCTGAGTGTTACGGGTTCTATCTACACTTCTTCTCTCTTAGCCTTTATTATTCCCAAGTCACTTGGGGTCGTTTTTTCTGGTCTAACCGGATTTGACTGGATATCAGTTTTTACACGGAGCGGCTGTCACCTGACCTCCGCAACCCGAAGGCTAACAATACCCTAAGGCTAGACCAGTATCAGAATATTAGAGGGAACTGACTTTCCCAATAATGACTGTCATAGATGTTCGTGGCAGCCGAGACCAACGGCTTAACGTGCTCTCCGAGGCACGGAGCAGGCGATAATTGTCAATTAATACGCACATCATTTCGAAAAGTCATATAACTTCCGAAAGTCAGAGGTGCGCGACGTGAGTTCGAACCCGAGACCCTCTGCATTGCAGTCTGTTGGTCTCCCCACTGAGCTATCGCTGCTTTCTTGCTTTGCTGATTCTATCTTCACACAAAACAAAAATAATTTCTTTGAACTTTAAATAATTGTTTCGTGTCTGTGTGTTCTTTGTGTCTGTAGTTTCAATGTTGGCAGATGCTCCTGCGGTTCAGGGATTATCCCTAACACAGGACTTGTATATTAAAAATAATATTTAAGATAATTTAGGTTCTAGAGAAACTCTTTTCTATTCTTTGATTTTAAGGAAGGTATTGCATAGCGAGTTCCTTGTTTAAATATACTTGGGATTTCTTTAAAGCTAGAGCAGCCGGCTAAGATAGTATTTTATGTGATAACTAGTCTTGCTTCTCGCACACCGCGAATCATTGCAAGTGAGAATGTTTACGGTTATTCCTCTTACATGGAAGTTACTGAGCAGCGATAGCTCAGTGGGGAGAGCAACAGACTGCAATGCAGAGGATCTCGGGTTCGAACCCACGTCGCCGCACCTCTGACTTTCGGATGTTATATGACTTTTCGAAATTATGTGCGTATTGATTGACAATTATCGCCTGCTCCGTGCCTCGGAGAGCACGTTAAGCCGTCGGTCCCGGCTGCCATGAACATCTATGGCAGTCGTTATTGGGAGAGTGTCGACACAAAAGATCCCACTGGGTCGAAGTGTCGCCGGTCTGCACTGACTGGCCCCCACATAAGATACATACATGGAAGTTGTTTGTTTGTTAGACATCTTGGTAAATATAAAATATAAGACATAAAAGCCCGTTTTATATTATAATTAACGAAGCCCAGTACATTAATTATATAAGACTAGACACATAAATTAATATTAGTCACATTTGAACTCGAAGGAATTCAGATAAATTTTAGAATATAGTTAAAAGTGTAAGGTTAACACAAAAATACAATAACTTCTTATGGGATCAGTAGATGCCAGATACATAATAAATTATAACAAGAAAGAAGATTGCAATATTTTTTTAGAGTACATTGTATACTTAATAATGAACGCAAACGAATAACATACTAGCTTAAAGTAAAAGGTAAATTAGTAAGTACTGTTAACCTAAATGTATGTACTACCTAAATTGCAATTTATCATTTCCTTCACTCTCAAATGTCAGACCATGTTCAAAAGCAATTAACGAACAGCCATACACCGAACTTACAGTTCATTAGCAAAAAGGATTATCATTCGTCCCACCGGCTTACACCGGCCTCGCGAGGTTTACAAGCCAGCCCGTATCCAACACACGCCCGAGTTTCAAACATACACAAGTACACAATTACCTACATTACAGTTGATTATGAAGCCACTAATTAAATTACTTAGCTACCAATTTGGTAATTGGTTTTACTTTGCCTGTAGTTATAATAATTCGATTGGAGAGCTACAAAGTGTCCGCTGCCAAATTGTTTTGTACTTTTGTTATTGCGCTCAAAACGTTAATCTAATAGAGTAGCAAAATGTATATAAACTGTATGTATATATCATATCAGCCCTCTATTAAACTGTCACACTGCTGGGCACGGGTTATTCTCAATGTAAAAAGGGTCAGGTCATATTCCACCAAGCAGGCCCACTGCAGGTTGGCAGACTTTACATATCTTTGAGAACATTATGGATAACTCTCAGGCATGCAGGTGTTCTTGCGATATTTTCCTTTAACTTTGAAGCAAGCTATATTTAATTATTTCATACGCACATAACTTCGAAATATTAGAAATGCGCGCCTTGGGATCGTAATTAAGACTTCTGTGTGACAGTCTAACGGTCTCCCAACGGTATCGTTGTTAAATATATAGATAAAACATCCATGTTTTGTGATGTTTTATCTAGATATATTTTTAAATATGTATAACATATCTTATTCGATATTTTGTTATTTGAATATAATTATGATACTGTAATTGAAGCTCTGTATAACATAAGCATAAAGTCATTGACTTTTAGAATCAAAAGTCAAATGTAAGTTGCGTCCGTTTTTTGTTCTAATACGCCTACTTAAATGTATGTATCTTATGTGGGGACCAGTCAGTGCAGACCGGCGACACTTCAACCCAGTGGGATCTTTGTCGACACTCTCCCAATAACGACTGCCATAGATATTCATGGCAGCCGGGACCGACGGCTTAACGTGCTCTCCGAGGCACGGAGCAGGCGATAATTGTCAAACAATACGCACATAATTTCGAAAAGTCATATAATTTCAGATAATCAGAGGTGCGCGACGTGGGTTCGAACCCGAGACCCTCTGCATTGCAGTCTGTTGGTCTCCCCACTGAGCTATCGCTGCTCTACTTAAATGTATCTCTCATTATATAATTACCAAATAACGTAGTCAAGAACAATGCTACGAATGCCATAATTACTTGGTGAGATTGAATAGACGGGGATGATCGGTCCAGCTTGTGGTATAATTGAGCTTGAATTTAGAATATCAAGGCTAAAAGGAAATTCTGAACATATAAACGAAACGTTTTTTCTTCTTTTTTTTACGTGTCGGAATGCTTTGACGCATGCCTCTCCGTGGGGGGCGACGAAGAGGTTATGTCGGGCTCACCGGGGAAAAGATACCCCGGTAATACCGACGAAACCTACCACAGTGTTCCTCGACATAACCATAGACGGCGAGGCCGCGCGAATCGCTTTCACGTGCAATCGCAACCCCTCCGTGGTTTCGGTCCGCCGTGTGAAACGGCAGGCCTTTACACAAAGAATATTTCCTCCACCGTCCCCCTGAGGGGGGGGGGGACAAAGGCACGATACAGAGGCGCACGTGGGAACACGCACGCCGCCTCTCGGACCTGGTGCTGATCGGATGGCGAGCAGGCCCGCGCAGCCCACCACCCCCAGGTCAAACTTCAAGGTGGCGGTCATCTCGCGCCCTCCGGCGCCCGGTTCTGCGGTTGGGGAGAGGGTTTAAGCGGTCCCTCTCCCGCTCCGCCGCCTCCTTGATGGAAATCACTTCCTCATAGAAGGAGGCGACGGCGTTCCACGATCTCTCACTCCGGACCATAGACTGAACCACGGCCGGGAGTGAGAGGGCAACCAGTCCGACAGCCGCGATCAACTCACAGCGCTGCAATGCCCAGGCGGGTCAATCCGCTAAAGTGTGCAGCGCCGTGTCAGCATACACTAACGCCTAGCAACTTCATAGTAACATTTAGTAGTTTAGCGCTAACACCTAACAACTAAGTGCTACCTCAGTGCATTTAAGTGATGTAAATGAATGGTGACTGGCGACAGTTATGTTAAACAGGAAGACTGAAACAAACCTTTAAACCTTCAAATATAAACTGGATTTAGCCGACGGCTTCACTCGCGTTGGGTAGGGCTAGGTATTAACAGTGATTTTTCCTGAATGAAACGTACCTACGTCCTTTTCTGTTCCCCTGACAACGTGTATAAGAAATTTCATGACGATCGTCGAGTAGTTTAGGCGTGAAAAGGTAACAAACAAACTAACATGCGCATTTATGATATTAGTTAGGATATAAGCTATATAACATAATTTTTTTTTGCCTATTACGTCCATCACTTCTCCGTGCAATTATGTTCTCACCTCACACAAGTTAACACGCAACCAAACGTTCAATCAAATCAATTACACGTTTCTGCAGCTGAAATCGTCGTTAATAGTAGGCAGGTAACGATTTACTGTTCCAATTTGCCTAAATTTTCTTGTTTAAGGGAAAAGGGACCAAGCCGTCGGTTGTTTCGAATAATTAATGCGCTTTTAGAAAACGATAGGCCTGCACTTATGGCAGTTAATAGTGCTACAAACAAAAAAATATGAAATAGATTTTAACAATCAGTCTTTTTTGTGGCCGACTTATAATACGGATTTTTTTACCGCGTAATCATGTTACAAGCATGCATAGCTAATTACATTCATATGGGTCTTATGCTTACTTAACACCTTATTGATATTAAAAGCTGATTATAAAGTGACTAGTCCTTGCCCAAATGACGATAATATATCACGCTGACCAAGTTGAAAATCTTTAGATTCTTAATAGGTTTTAAAACGTCTATCTTCACGTTTAAAAGCTACGCGGCACCTCCTTTTTTATTAGCTTTAAATTAGTAGTTTGAGGCCAAATACTTTTTGGTGGTGTTGAATTGCACCTATGTGTTCAATTTTGAAAATCCATTGATCTGCCATCTAGTTAATATTTAATAAAAATAGAAAAAACTATTTCCTAACATTGCAATCGTTTCGCACAAACAGAAAGCGATAACTTCCTCTCTGTTGAATATAGAACACACAAGAATTTAATTTTTCAGAGTGCGTATTGCTGCGATACCAATCTAAAATGGAAAAATACGTCATTCACTAGACTAATTGATATTTAAAAACAAATACATACCGATTACGTAATCGTATTCTTTGTGAACGAGCTTACACGGTGACCGTAAATGGAATGGATACGTCCAAACAGTGAACGTGTTACCGTAAAGCATTTTACAAGGCGTTGCGTAGTAAGAACCCATTTTAAAAGGATTTTATTCTTTTAAAAGCATTTTCTTTTCGACTTTTTTCGAAAAGTATCCATTATTTTTAGGTGTTATAATAATATTGTCTTCTGTTTACGCGAATATTATTCATTGAAATACATATATACATACATAGATTCAAGCCTATTTCTCAGAGGGGTAGGCAGAGACTACGGATTTCCATTTGCTACGATCCTGACACACTTCTCTGGCTTCATTCACTTTCATCACATTCCTCATACACGCCCGTCGGTTCAAGGTGCTCTCAACCTCTCGATCAGATCGGAGGCGTTCTGGATTTGTCCGTCTGATCGAGAAACGTTCGGCTAGGTCTGCCTCTTGCGACTATTCCATTCACACTAGCCTTATAAACTTTCTTAGTCAGTCTTTCCTCGTCCATTCTTTCTACATGCCCAAACCAGCTTAACATACCTATTTCTATTCTTGTCACTATATCCACTTTCATGCCGCATCTCTCTCTAATCACACAATTCCTTATTCTATCTTTCAGTGTCACACCACATATATTTCTCAGCGCTCTCATTTCTATAGCATTTATTCTGCTCTCATGCTTCTTTTGCCATACCCAACTTTCACTTCCATACATAAGTGTGGGCACTAATACAAAATAATAAAATTGGCTTATCTTAGTTGGCGGCTTGAAGTATGTGTTGATTGAAGCTTGCTTCAAGATGTAGCCAATCTTGTCAGTGACACCCCTTACATAAGTAGAAGTTTCTAAATTATGTAAAGAAGTGTCAAATAATCAACGCGACAAAATCCGTATATAGTAGTTTAATTTCAATGTTATAATAATATTTTTAGGTGTAATTACCCGTTTCTGAGAAACATATCAACACTAATATTAGTTATCAGATAGTCAAACGCATGTCAATTGCTAGGATTTGATGACTAAATTAGCAACAGCCAATCAAAACATTTGACATAAATTTGATTTTGACAGTTTGTTAATTTATCTTTCAAAGATCGTGTGTAGTACTCGAAGTTTAAATAGCTTGTGAATAATTTACCTTTTTACCAGCTACGTCGCATTCTGAGATATTTCAGTTTTATAGTGAGATTGACAAACCTTTTGTGAACTAGTTTGCTATTAACAAAACCATAATGCAACAATAGATGGCGTTACAATAGCTTTAGTTCTGCATTTCATAAAAGGAACTTTTATCAACAGCGTTTCTTGTGACAATGCCTTCATATCTCAGGATCTATTATTCAGACAAATGCAGCTCGAACTGTTTATGAGTCGGAATGTCTTTTCATAAATGTTGATAGAAACGTTTCCACTAGAGGCGGTTTTTGAAAATATATATTACAATAATAATATCTATCCTGCATATAAACTGGCCCACTTCTAGGCACGGGGCACTTCTCGTTGTGAAAACGGTTAGGCCATAGTCCATCACGCTGGCCCAGTGTGGGTTAGCAGAATTCACATGTATTTGAGAAACATTATAGAGCACGCTTAAACATGCAGATTTTCTCACGATATTTTCCTGCCCCATTAAAGCAAGCGATAATGAACTATTTAATAGACTCAAAAATCCAAAAAATGAAGGGTGTCATGGGATCGAACTCAATATGTCTGCGTGGCAGTCTACTGTCTTGAACTAGGGTATTGTTGCTCTATGCTGCAATATAAAGAAATATATATCATCGAACTAGGTATCGAGTTGCGTCGAACGCCCTTAAAACTCATTGGAGACCTTCTGTTTAAACCAGGTATTACGCCGTGCAGTTCTTTGTCGATACTTGGGGTCATATCGGGGTGGTATTGGGGCCAAGGTTATGAATGCGAATAAAGCAACGCGATGTATTTAGATGGCATTGTTACCTCGTGGAACTGCACCCAAAGTTTGCACGCGAAGTCGATGCGACGCGCTGATTATTATTGAACGTATAACGTTCTTGTTTCAATGTTGGCTTTAATAGTTTTTACGTTGTCCTATGTATGCTTGTGTTCATAATACTATTAAATTAAACTACTATATACGGATTTTATCGCGTTATTTATTTTACACTTTATTACAACATTTTGAAACTGTAACACTACTACTAGATACTATTAAATTTAATTAATTTTTAAGCTAATTAAATTATTAAAACTATTAAAACGATTTATATTTAAGTTTACACTTTCCGCGACGTTTCGGTTGCTTTTCAGCAGCTATGGTCACGGGGAGACTAAGATGGTAGTTGTATCAATGTTCCAGTGTCGTTATTTCAAAGTACCCGAACATAATTTAATCATTGGTGTTTCTATTTACGCAGAATGAGCTCAGAGTATCATGAATTTCATAATACTAGACAAGTATGATTTTATGTTAAGTTAAGTAAGCTTGCCTCGATAATGCAGCGGTAGTGAATATAACTAGAGTGCGTGTAGAGTTGGATTCAAAACTATGTTATTATGACAACTTATGCTTAGTCACGGGGTCCATAGCTGTTACTGGTAGAAGGCATAGGACCTCGCCGAACTACGTGGAATATAAAACCACTAAAAATGTTACCGATATATGGATGTAATGCACCTTTGCCTGCCCTTCCGGGAATATTAGGTGTGACACCACATTTATGCATAGTTAAGTAAAGATAAAGAATGCCACATAAATAAACATTTGAGTTTAATTTGCTTTTCAGTTAAGTTCATCCTAACTCCCAGCCAATATAGAGACTCTGCTTATACCAAAACATTTTAATTATAATATCTCTTTGAATGATCCGGTTGTTTAGTTGTTTTAAACGTAGGTATATTCTAATTCAAACACATAGTTTCGAACCTTATCTTCAAGATTGAATACCTGATATGATTTTAGTAGGGTAGTTTGTATATTATAAATATGAGTGTGTTTGTTTGTTACGCTTTCACGCCTTAACTACTTGACTGATTTGGCATACACGTTGTAACAGGTATATGTATAATAGGAGTATAGAGTACCTTTCATCCAGATAAAAGTATTGTTTAGGAACAGTACTTTTATCTGGATGAAAGGTAAATTACACTACATTTACGCGAGCGAAGCCGCGGGCAAATTCTAGTACATAATAAGGACCGAACCTATTGCCATATGGACACCTTTCCAAATTTTCTGTGTTGCTATCAAAGATTTTGTATACAATCTCCAATTAAATTTGTACGACTGGAATGAAAATGGTAGCTCACACTCGACCGCAGAGATAATCTCAAAGTATTATTAGCATTTAACTCAATGTTAATGATGTCTTTTAGTCAGTCCGTACATGTGGACGCCCTTGATTAAGGTTGGAGTAAGCATATACAAATTGCGTGTAATATGTAAAAATATTTTCTTTTAGTGTAATACACAAATTTTTACAATAGTAATTCAATTGTTGTAGGTTATTGTTACTTCATAGATTAAAAGGTTATAAGAAACAGGAAAGAACATACCTCTTTCAAAAACATGATTAATTATTCGTATTTATACTGAAAAAGAAAACCTATTATTAAGGACGTAAATAATTAATTATTCAACGTTTCAGTTGCCGCCTTGAAAAGGTTGTAGTTTATTCGTATCGTGTCACCAATATCTAAATAGTTCTCTAAAAGTAATCTTAAAGTTGACACAGACATACTTCACGACTGCGACTTTCTGCGGCATTAAAAATACCCCACACTACTATCCACCTTCTAAAAAAGGTCAGTTCCTAATTCCCTGAGGGATTGACTTCCGCGCAAATGACGCTATCGAAACTATGTCTATACAAAAAATGCTTACAGCTACATAAATGTTCTGTACAATAAGATGTAGTTAAATTTAAGGGCTTCACCTTATAATGAGTATGATGTTACAAACTGCGGTAACCATTTACTATTAAGCAATCTGTACGGTTGTTTGGCACCTTAGTATACATGGGTGGAATTGTGGTTTAAGTGATCGCCACGCTACTGCCAGTGCGAGTTTGGCGATGTTAATCCCCACACGAGACAATAATCTGTGTGATCCATAAATAATTGTGCCGTTTCTGGGTGTTCTTAGTGTCCGTTGTTTGAATGTTTGGTAAGTCGACCGCGATACAGGAATAATTCTAAGAACGGGATTCTATCAAAATTTAAATAAATAAAAAAGAATAGCGACTTGGTTAGCTGCACTTGCAAGTTGGCAACTTACTAATCTCATTAAGTATAAATTGAATAGTTATTTGGGCAATATAAAATAACATTGATTGTTATTTAATATCGAAGACTGATCGTTTCCTTTATTCTATGAGCTTGAATTGATGGATTGAGTCATGAACTTACATTTCTAGCAATAAATCGGTCTATATATTTTCATTGGACCTATTTCTGAAGTCATAAAACATTCTGACGGATTACTTAGTCAGACAATATATATACGAATTCTATGAGCACGTAAATGGCTTATAGCGGCTACAGCTTTTATCTTTTGTCTGATTCACTATCATCACTCTATTGTGGTTTTGTTCGTATTATCAGTAAATCTCTATTTTAAACATTTTAAAGGTTAATATTATTTAATGCATGCCAGTCATCTCAGCCGATATTTTTTTAGTTCTTGTTACATCTATTTAAACAACATAACGCTCTCTTGTCATCCATTTGCATTTAATATTTCGTCTTCAGCTGGCTATCTATCCCGGCATATCATGGCTATCTTACGATAGATATTACTAATATGCTAACGCATATAAGTTTTAAAATAAGAAATTGACGATTTTGCACATTTAATGCTTATATCTAATTTACAGCTATTTTAATTATTTATTCACATTTCGAGAAAACTTTATGTATTATTAATAATAAATATCAGTAACCTTTTATACAATTTGTATTAAAAGATACATATATCGCTTAGTGTCTGCCTGCATTTGTTGTTTCAAATCGTTATGAATACATGATATTTATTGCTTTTGTTAATTTGAGACATACAAGCACTTATACATAAAGAAAACATAGAGTACGACTTAGCCATCCAAAAAATGTTATTGATATAGTTAGTATGAAAACCACAATGCTACTAATTTTATATATATTATTCTATTACTTGCCGACATTCCTATTCTGTAAAATCTCATCGTCAAATTCACTTTTGAAACTGCAGCGACAGCTCTTTTGTTACTGTAATTACTGTCAAAGTGTAATATACGTTCGAGCTCAAAGTATTTACAGAATTGCACAACTGGTTGAAGAAAATTAAAAACCTAATGATAAAACACTGACAGGGACTATACAGAAGACGTGCAAAATAGAAGATATTAAGATATTACGATACAAAGAGATCTTCATATATAAAGAGATATTATTAAAAGCTCTGAGACATTAGAGCTCTCATTTCAACTGCATTTATTCCACCTGCAAGCTTTCTGTTTATAGCTATTTAACAAAATAAATATTTGGAAACGTTCCAATATATCAAGTTATAAAAAGCTTATTAATGTCAATCAATACTAGTGGTGATTTCTTTGGAAGTATTCTCGCAAGCGTCTTATAACTTTGTTAATACTGTGGTCAATAAATGTCAGAGGTCATGTAGTGTTACATCATTCGCGAAACCGCAAATATATTTTAGTCGTCTATAAGAGTGTGATACGAATAGTAGAAAAGATAGGCTTTAGTTTTTGTACCTAAGCTAATATAAGTAAGTCAGGTCGTGATTCAGTAAAATATAGATATACCCAGCTTTATTAGTCACGTCTTTATAAGAAAATTTAATTTTGTGTTATATTTTTTTGCTGTACATCAAAAATATGAGTGAAATCTTTTGTTATAGGGATTGTGTAATATTACGTAGCAGCTACGTAAATGTCGTAGCAAACGTGTACGAAAAACACAAAAGTGCGTAGCATATTTTAAAATGGGTAGGTAAAGCTATATGCTTATATAGAAGCTAGGTGTATCATCTGTCTGCAGTTTTTTAAACTAACATAAGTCCGAATCAACAAACATTGCAAAAGACGTATAACCAACTCGATCGGCCGATAACCAAGGTTAAGTAACGTTGTTGTAGTCAAGGGCATTATGGGTGTACATATATATAGACGTTAGCACCACAGTGCAAGGCATGCGACGCGCCGCACTGTTACTAGATACGTAAGTGATAGTAATATTCATCGCAGCACCGTCAGTTTGACAATATAAGTGTCATATTAACTGACTCCTGCAACACAGTTTTATTTAGCGCAGAGATCAGAGGATTCTAAACATTTGTAATAGTTTCTTTATATCAATGAATAAATGTTTATGTTTATATATGCATCGTCTGTCTAGTTGTCACTGACACAATTTGATTATATAGGATTCTAATTTCTGCTCGCGGCTTTGCCTGCATATATCCCATGGCATCACATACCGGGATAATAATAATAATAATAATAATCATTTATTCAACTTAAATTGCTACAAATTGATACAGAGCTTAGGTTAAATTGTAAAGGTAATTTATAAGGGGTGCCTGTACTAGGGTAAACCTGTGCCACAGGCATTAAGGGCACATACTATATAATATAGATATAAATTCTAAAACAATACTTATAAAACATTATTCTTTGTATATAAAAACTTACGAATTATATTATAAACTAAGTGATTACTATAACTACTTAAAGAGCTATTTTATTGCGTAACACTTATTGAACATCGGTCATCAAATTTTCAGTTTGATCGTAGTTTAAGGGATGAAAGCATACTAAATGTTAATCCAGAAGATGGTGTTGCTGTGTGGCAAATCTTTTCAACGCGTGATTGAATAACAAACAGTCAAACATTTTAACAACCTTTCACATTTATTATAGTAATGGGATAATAAATGAGGTGTCTTTAGCTAGCATGTTCCAAGCTCTGTGGTTGCGAACATAGTATAAGAGCGTCGTGTCTTATAAACATCTATGACAGGCTACATAAAGAGTAAGTACTCCCTAAAGTTCAAATAACAAGTCGTGTTCTAGAATACTAATATCTCTTAGGCTGAAGAAAACACCAGACATTATTTCGAGCAACTTTTAGTCACGTCACCTTTCTGCGTTAATAAATACATGGCGTATAGAATAGAAAGTGACAAGAAAGATTCCATATTCAGATGTCAAATTTTATAAAAATGTATAAGGACTTTTCAGTCTAGGATGAAATTCTGTGCCGCGAGGATGCGTGCAAACATTCAAACAACGGACACAAGGAACATCGAGACTGGAGACAACTATTTCTGGACCATACAATATTTATGCAGTCACAAAAGCGAGGTGACTACTTAAACCACTACGTCATCCATTGGGTCAGTCAGACATTGGGTATCTTATCGCTATATAATTGGCTAGTGGCACTTTTAGTCATCTGCGTGAAATCATACAATGATCGCAATAACTTTGCTTTATACAAAATGGTAAGGCGATTGGTATCATTATGACAAAACACCTGTGACAGTTATTGGACAACTCATATTTGCTCTGTTGTAACACTGGGGTCAATTTGATAGGGATTTGGAAATTCCATGGATAATTATGACAAGCTAGTGTTTGCCCCGTGGTCAAAATTAGATCATAATGATTGATGAAAATTTGAGGAATACAGATAATATGAGTTTACATTTTCAACTTTTACCAAAAAACATCAATGGTTTTTTATTATTTTATTTAAAAAGGACAACTAGGAATAATTCCTGTGTCGCGAGGGACTGTACAAACATTCAAACAACGGACACAAGGTACACCCAGACTCGAAAAATCCATTTGTGGATCATACAAAATTTTGTCCCGTGTAGGATTCAAACCCACAAGGCGTGGCGTCAGTGTTTAGGCGACCACTAAAATCCACTACGCCATCGGTGCAGTCAAAATAAGAGGAATAAATACATATAATAAGAATTTACATTTATAAATTTTTACCATAAAACAGCGATAGGTATATACAAAAATAATTTTTATCACATTTTAATTATTTACAATAAGATTGTTTAAAGCTATTGTAATTTATACTAAGCTATATAGCTCTGTTTCAAAATTATCCATTAATTAAGGTGTATCATACGTGTGGCGGTGTATCATATTATTAGATGTACATACATACATAGATTCATGCCTGTTTCCCAGAGGGGTATGCAGAGACTTCGGATTTCCATTTGCTACGATCCTGACACACTTCTCTGGCTTCATTCACTTTCATCACATTCCTCATACACGCCCGTCGGTTCAAGGTGCTCTTAACCTGGCCTTTGTCCAGAACGCCTCCGATCTGATCAAGAAACGTTCGCCTAGGTCTTCCTCTTGCGACTGTTCCATTCACACTAGCCTTATAAACTTTCTTAGTCAGTCTTTCCTCGTCCATTCTTTCTACATGCCCAAACCAGCTTAACATACCTTTTCTATTCTTGTCACTATATCCAAAAATCTCTAATCACCCTATTCCTTATTCTATCTTATTAGATGTAAACATTTAATTTTACAAAGTTCTTAGAATATCTTGATGAAGTCGACGCTCTTGATTGTGAGACGATTCATTTTATAAGTCGTATGACCTCTGTGACTAAACCACAAGCCTATTTAAAGTGCGCTTGGGAATTATAAAACTGAGAAGACAAATTTACTTAGCGGCGTAAATAAGCTTTTTAGTCCATCTATTCATTCCATAGACTGATGGCACTTCTAAAATATTATAAATCTACTAGTTTCTGCTCGTGATTTCGCCCGCTTTAATACTAGAAGGAGATATACCGTTATGAAAAGTATCCTGATAAAACATGAAATACTTTTCATCTCGGATATTTACCAATCTAATGCCCAGGGTATATTTTATGTGTGCTAAGTTTCATCAAGCAGCGAAAGCCTAGTGGAAGACCGTTGAACTTTTCGAAGTTTTGTGCTTATTAAATAGTTAATTATCGCTCGCTTTAACGGTGAAGGAAAACTTCGTGAGGAAACCTGCATGTCTGAAAGTTCTCCATAATGTTTTTGAAGATATGTAAAGTCTGCCAACCCGCACTGGGCCAGCGTGATGGAATATGTCCTTACCCTTCTCACACTGAGAAGAGGCCCATGCCCAGCAGTGGGACAGTTTAATGCAGGTCTGGTATTATTGTAAGTTTCATTTTCTGTTCAGTGATTTACGCGTCATTAAGTAACGAATATCCAAACATCTTCACCAACTTTCACTATTATTCTACTTTCAAGTTAGAATGACTAATAGAACTAATATAACGATTGATCGATAGGATAGCGAGGTTGTGTCTGGACATCGAAGATTTTTTTTTAAACTAATTGTGTTCGATTATCGTTCTGAACACAAACGTTGACAACTTGATAGCCCCAAGCTATTCTCGACGACGACGACGACCTAATTATTTTTGAGGAATCTAAGATATAGTAAAACCTATATAAAATTACTTACATAGCAGTCGCGTATACTCCCGCAGCAAGAAGGCAGCCTTAAATTAAAGGGGTTTGCAAACACTAAAAGTGATATCTTGTCTTAACATCGAACAAGTAATTCTAACTGCAAAAGCTGTAATAACCTACGGTATTAATTAAATCACTGCCCCATCCGCCAACTAGGTTAACTGCTAACTATGCAAAATAAACTTAAAACCTTTCGGTAAATGAAAGCTAAGATCAACGAGGAGACAACTCATTATCACCCACCCATTTCTTTTGAGGTCGAGTTTATATTCTTACCTGATTGAGCTTTATATTATGTTTCTACAGCAGTGGATCGGGCAAATTGTTATTAGGTATTTCAGTCAAGGAATACTCCACTCCTACTACAACCATAGCTGACGCAATGTGGTTGTGAAACTTGTGAATTACAAGTCAGCTTATCCGTTTCGAGATACAGTCATGAGACTATGTTTGTATGTAAAAGACTTAATCAGAAAATAACTTCCAATCAATAATACAAATTTACCTTGATCAAGTATAGGTAATGTTTTATACATACATCTTTATAGGTCACACTTAAAATATTAACTAGACCACCAAAGAACAATTTTTAATTATATGATATCATGGAACACCCTTTTAATTAACTCAACATTTCAGTAACACGCTGTATATTTTTTATAGATTACTGTCAAATTTTGGAGGGGTTAACAAGAACATCTATTAGTAATTTGTAACCCAATTACCAGTAGATGTTCTTATTAACCCCTCCAGCTAAGCTAACATGTTTGTGTAAGGCATGGATTTATACCGGTGGTGGTATTATATCACTCCTGATAAAAACTCACTCGAGACTCATCGAGAAGACGCAGGTAATGCCATTAATTGATGATTCATACTCACGACCTCACAATTGCGAGTCCATTGAACTAACACTAAAACCTTTAAGGCTACTGAACCCATTGGCGTGCAAGAGCTTTAGATATAATAAAGATATTGACTGCCATCGACGACAACCGAGACTGGCAGCTTTACGAGCTCTCCGAGGTATAGAGAGACTTATGCAAGATGATTACCCATCTATAAACAAGATGGTGGCAACATTGCTTCACCTCACAAATCGATTGATCTGTACGGTCGTTTTTAAGTTACAGTCCCTACAGATGGGTCCTCCCGCTGTCTGAGAGACAACGCGAGGACTAAATTAATTATTTTATGAAAGGTCACGTACCTAGATAAATGAAACTAATTAAGCTTTATTATCTGTAATGTGTTACACTCACGTTACAATTACTGCCATAATTAAACTATCCATTACTGTAAAATAAATAATTGCTTTTGTCCAATATACATCGTGTTACTGAAATGTTGAGTTAATTAAAAGGATGTTCCATGATATGATATAATTAAAAATTGTTCTTTGGTGGTCTAGTTAATATTTTAAGTGTGACCTATAAAGGTGTATGTATAAAACATTACCTATGCTTGATCAAGGTAAATTTGTATTATTGATTGGAAGTTATTTTCTGATTAAGTCTTTTACATACAAACATAGTCTCATGACTGTATCTCGAAACGGATAAGCTGACTTGTAATTCACAAGTTTCACAACCACATTGCGTCAGCTATGGTTGCAGTAGGAGTGGAGTATTCCTTGACTGAAATACCTAATAATAATTTGCCCGATCCACTGCGCCATGAAGGATTATTTGATGTTACCTGTGACCATGGCTTGTGTGGCTATCTCCATACAAAATCGGCGACTCTTACCATGTCGTCGATCGACCTTGTGGAGGCTTACTCCTGCTGCCTCATCCGTCTTCATTTACATAACATGTACTGTTTATCATTTCATTAAGCTAGGCTACGCTGTGCTGACCATTCTTATAATAAACTAGCTGTGCCCGCGGTTTCACCCGCGTTTATAGTTACTGTGCCGCTCCCGTGGCGTGATGTTATTTAACCTATAGCCTTCCTCGATAAATAATCTAACCAACACTAAAAGAATTATTTAATTCGAACCTGTAGTTCCTGTGATTGGTGCGTTCAACAAAACAAACAAACAAACTCTTCAGCTTTATAATATTAGTATATACATAATATAAGAATTTGTCGTTAACTATAAAATAAATGTTCGATAGGCCAAGTCTCATAAATAAAACCGTTTGAAATCAAGTGCCGATCTATAAAATATAAACGTCAAATATGAATTGAAATTCAATTTATGTTTTCGTCCGACGTTTATTCTAATTTAGCAGGATATTTTATTTCTGAAATATGACAATGGTATTAAACCTAGAATATTTTGACTAGCTTTTATTATGACAAACGATCCTTAAAATAAAGTATTGGATTATTTATTTAAAGTAAATCTTGCTTAAATAGTCTTATTAATTTAAATATCGTTATACTGGTTTGGCTAACGATACACCACCGAGAGACGACCTCCAGCCACCCTGAGTAGAAGCCTGCGGGCGGTGGACCTATTGGGGCCGTCCACCGCCCGATCAGCGCAGGTCCGAGTAGGCGGCGTTCGTGTTCCACGCACGCCTCTCGATGTCGGAAAGGGGACTAGGTCCCCCCGCTATGTTGTCGGGGACCAGGTCCCCCAATTATGTGTATAAAGTTTTGTGGGACCCGCCACGTCCATCGGCGGGTCAAACCTTTGGCGGGGTCGCGATTCGAATGCGAGAGCGATCCGTGCGACCTCGCCATAAAGGTGTGAGGAACACCGCGGTGGTTTTAGTCGGTTCAGCCCAAACATATGGGCTGGATCCCGACATATCCCCATCGCCCGCCCCAAAACCGGCGATGGGGAATGAGATTTGCACATTTCCCCGCGTTAAAAAAATAAATAAATAAAAAAAAAACGATACACCACTAAACAGTCTCATTCATAAGTAAGTACTGTGTGACCTAAATGAATAAATAATTTTTAATATTGAGTTGAAAATAACTGATATCTCATCCAAATATCTACGCATCAGTATTTCTTATACCTATATGTTTATTAATTCAATGCTTTTGTTTGTTGCAGATCGAAGATACAAATAATCGAAAAGGAGGGGGGACCTTTCTAGTACCTATGAACGGGGGCATTTGGACTATGTGCGTCGCTTTAGACGGTATTCTCCTTTTTATATACCTTAAATATCATAAACACTATCCTCCATACTTATATTAGTTGTCTAGAAATCAATCGAGCCTTAGTTCCTTTTTAATAACCAACCATAAACTGACTATCCAAAGAGGTACGAAGAGACTGAACAGTATTGCTATTTACACTCTGTATTTTGGAACATCTATTTTGCTTCATTAATTCTCATCACAATTACGGCTAACCTATGGAAGATCGCAGCTAAAAAATCTTATGTTGTGTGTCTTAGTTCCTTTTGTTTCTTGGGTTTCTATACCCCTTATAGAAACGTTGTGTAGGACGACTAGTGCTGTCTTTGCCCCTTGTGATGGCATCATAGTGGAGTGACGTGGTATAAAAACACATTGCTCGTTCATTTAGGATAATTTTACAAATTTATGTGCAAGTTGAAGAAATATGTTACGTTATGTTAAGGAGTCGTCGCTAATGAATGAAGAATGGAGTCATTAATGAGTACTTAGATGATAAGTACTCTGTCTAAACGTCTGTTAAGGCCAGTTGTTGTGCTCTTTTTATTTCATTTCTGCACAGTTAGAAGGAAAAGGCCCCATCATGCGAGTTGTTTAAAAACTTTGCTGATATTACTATGTCAGGAAATTTTAATTTGGAACCCAATATAATTGCGTTTAAAATATATTCATTATATTATTTCAAAAGGAACAAATGCCGCAACTTAACAAACAGTTAAATAACGGACATTAAGAACACCCAACTATATGTGAATCACACACATTTTTGTCACGTGTGTGTATCGAACCTACATCGCTGGGCGCAACTGCAGTGGCGAAGTAACTACTTAAACCACTACGTCTTCCGTGTAGCCGTGAAGATGTGTTTTAACGGAAAAAATTTGATGGTATGAGTGTTGTTACAGAGGAAGAAGTTTCCATATTGTCGCGGGCTGGGTTCCCTTCGCAGCCTGTATGCACAAATTATTTAGCGAACAGTGTCGATGAAGAACCGAGAGCTGACTGGCAGCATCGTAAGTATTTACCCACACTTCCATACCTGATCTTGTAAATCCGAAAGTTATTCTATTTGTTAGGTTTTCCCTGCTAAATTACAAAGCCGTCTTTGATGAAATCTGGTATGGATTTACCTAGCAAGTAACCAATGACTTAATTATCTACTTTCCTCTTATTTTGATATAGGTTATAAAAAGCATTATACTGGTGACCGACATGTCTTGGGCTCGAAGTCAACTCATTGCTCTACCGACGTAAATCCACTTCTAACACAATCATATTAACTTAGCTGGTGGTTAATAGAAATACTATAAGCTATCGCTACGATAAGCTACTTTAAAAATAACATAAATTTTTCTCTAACTGAAAATAGTCTTACAGGATTAAATACTCCACGTGTTTATCAAAACACAGCATGACAAGACATTTAATTCATGGTATTCATCCAAAAACTTGACAACCTTGCGGATAAACAATCTACAAGGTCAGTACTATTTAACGAGTACCACCCACACGCAATTTTAATTAAAAACTCACGACACTGAATTAAAACTTTTAATTAAGTTGTACAAGTACATAAACGTTGTTAACGCTTCATAAAACTGTCACAATTATCCACCATTAATATTAGCAGAGTACATTATGAGAACTAGATGTTAAATTATTCAAGAATTATAAGTCAAGTTATGCATAAACAACGCCCTTTTCATCCCTCGTTGAGTTAACCTTGGCAAGTCCCATTTGCTTTCGGCTAAATTCATTTATCAACGTGTTTTAGTGCCAGAGAAAATTTTGGACGGCAAGTAACAGAATCAATTTGCAAGTCATTACGTGTAGATATCAATTTACAGTTAAACCCTTGAAAGGGTAGACAGATGTGGATTACACCCAGATTAGGGCCTATGTAAAAAGGAATAGGCATACTGACGCCTATGGGACCAAAACACCAAACACCGTGCTGCAACTGAAAATGTCTGCTCAAACATCCTAATATTTTATATGCTATTTCGTTTTATAAAAGACGACTACCGCACTAGGAATAAACCCTGTGTCGCGGGGGACTTTACAAACACTTAAACAACGGACACAAAGAACACCCAGACTCGGAACAACTATTTATGGATCACACAAGGTTTTGTCCTGAGCGGGATTCGAACCCATAGCACTCGGCGCAATCGCAGAGGCGAGGCGACCACTTAAACCACTACGCCATCTGTGCAGTCAATATCAATTTGCTCTGCCGAATCGAACCCGAAACTTCATACACAGGAGTCACATTCATTACTGCTGAGCCTGGCAGGAGGTAGCCAGGCGCTCATAGCCAGTTGCACTCACTGATCGGTAAACGATTAGCGAGATTAAGCAACGTGGAGTGCGGTCAATCTCTAGATGGGTGACCGCTTAGTGGTATTTCATCTGAGCGTCTCCGTGCTTCGAAGGGCACGTAAAAAGTCGGTACCGGTTGTTGCCAAATTGACAGCGGTCGTTAAGCCATGCCAGAGGCCTAGGGCGGCTTGAACAACTCTTGACAACAGGTTGGCCACTAACCACACGAAAAGAAGAAGAAGGAGGTACACTGTATATCAGGCACTCAGTACATTATAGTCGAAGTAAACCTAGTATTACGTAATAACATAAAAAGGCTTTCATACAACTTTGAAAAGGTATTAACGTTCTTTGAATTTTTAACGAACACTTTTCACAAGTAATAATTTGTCGTCACCGAACATTTTAGACGCACTTGCTGACTGGAAATTAATGAGGCTGCCGTATTTATAAATGGGAAGGTGGAAATTTATATTTAGTGCAGTGGCGTAATAGTCGCTCTGCTAACCCTTTACATGTTTAAAGAGGATAACTACATACAGCCTTTTCAACACCGTATAAATGATTAAGTAAATTATTAATCTTTACAGATGAGATTTTAGCGGGTTAATAGATTAGGTCGAAGTTATTTATTAATCTAACCCAAAATCTTAATCTTTAGTTATTAGGTTAATCATTTGCTCTGACGATACAATCTTTATTGGATTAGACTGATCACCTATTAATTTCGACTTTTGAGAATGAGACAAGTATGAAGTAGTAGCATAAACTTCGTCAACCTAATTTTATGGTCAAAGTTATCCATTAATAAGTAATTACCCCTCGCTTTAATAGTGAAGAAAAACAAAGGTAACCAAATCGATTATCTATGTATATCATGTTCAATCTCACAATTGCAATCAATAGATTTAAATAGCGTAATATCCAAATACACAAGCTTCGGCAGTGTGAAGGGCTATTGTTTATACCTTCTCATTTTAAAAGAAAACCTGTGCCGAGTACCTATATTCAAAGTCAAATATCTATATATATAAAACTCTTCCGTTACTGAGTGACTGACAGAAAACGCACAGCCGAAACTACTGAACGCAAGAAGCTGAAATTTGGCATGTATGTTCCTTGGAGAGTGTAGGGGAGCACTATGAGAGGATTTTTGGAAATTCCACCCTGAAGTGGGTGGAAGGGGTTGAACCCGATATTCACACGGGAACGGGACTTACGCGAGTGAAACCGCGGGAAAACTACTAGTATTATACATATAATTTTGCCCGCGGTTTCATTTATTTACATGTGCCAAAAAATGTTTATGCCTCGGGCACCGTAGCTTTTTGTGGATGAAAGGTATATCATTTTCTGTACGCCTGACAACGTGTATGCGAGATTTCATGATGATTGGTCGAGTAATTACGGTGTGAAAGTGTAACAAACAAACGTAAATTCACATTTATAATATTAGTAAGGATTGTTTATCACATTTAAATGTGATAAACAATCCTTACAAATTAATAACTACGATTTTCGTTCCAGGTATGCAGAATCTATCCATATCATGCGCCCTCGTCTGCCTGATCGTGTTGGGCAGCGCGGCTTTGGTGGGCGCTTTCGGCATTTGCAAACACCAGATAAGCGCCGTGCTCATTACTGGCGTTATGTATCTGTTAGCTGGTACGTACCCCACAAAACAAATAGCATTTGTAAATTTATACTATACCTACCGTGTCTGTTCCAGCGATATAATTAAATGACTTTCGTACCATCTTACGAACACATATGCATTAGTAAAAGATGGGCACTTCAATACAAACCGCGTATTCTCACGCGCTCACGCCTATACGTGCATATAACAAGCTTCGAGGCAAGTGAGGCCTAATTCGGCCAAACACTTGGCGGGTTGCCTAGTATTCGGGCGATTTTGGCCTGACTTTATCCTTCTCAATCTCTTATTTTGGTAGCAACAGTAAATGTAACTTAAATGGTGTTACTAGTTCAAAATATGTTCATTAGATTAATCTTAAAACCTGAAGGCTAATTCCCAAGTAGTAGAAATTAATGTCTAATAGACATGTGACTGTTTGTCTAAAATTTCAGATTACCGCTAACTAACGTTTCAACATAGGTTTCTTAGAGAAAATGTATAAGTACTTCGTGAAAATTAGCCATTTCGCAGCATAAATATTCATTTTTATAGCCAATAAATAATCTAAAATGTCCCAAAGAGTACTTCTAACATTGATGTTTGTTTACAGGTCTATTTGCAATGTTTACTCTAATGATAATACACTTCAAGCGTGTCCAGCGCGTGTCGGCTCGAGGCAGCTCACACTTCGACGGTACGGACGACGGCGTAGTCGGCCCACGGGGACCGGCCATGCCACTCCTCTCCGCAAGAGAGTTCTCCACTTCATGGTCTCTCGAACTCGGCTGGGGCGGCGTTGCCCTCGCAACAACAACCTCTCTACTATGGATATTACTATCTAAAATAATGAGATACAATCCTATATCCGCTATGCTGTTGTAAATCTGTATCGGCACTCGATTGAAATCTTCCCTAGAATAAAGAATTTAATTTCTAACAAATTAATAGTCAATTAACATTTTTAAAGTTTTGTTAGCATACGTAGCCGTATACGGGAGAAGGTTTCACTTGGTAATTTTATATATAGTTTTAAGATTTCAAAGAAGGACATTTCACAGTAATATTATTTGCTACATACTCCATAGCTTTGTAGGAAATAGCAACAGTTATATTTTGTCGACCTCTTACAATTCCAAGGAACGCTACTGAACTTACTTTTTATTCCAAGGTTATGCTTTGAATTTGAATAAGCTTTAGATAATCGCCGAGCTTGCTGCCGTCCATTGCTATTAATGTTATTATACCTACGTCTTCTTTCTAAAATTATACTTTTCGTAATTCACGATACCAATATTGCTACTCTAATATTATACAATGTTATATACTTATAAACATTTAAATAATCATTTTACGTATTCGCCCTACCTATTCTATGAAAATATGAAATACAGTAGGCGCTTTCGTAGTCAGTAAAGTTCTTTACAATAAATTCATTCAAGATTTTCCGCTGTTCAAGATGTCAGCTCCCGGCCTAATGTTTAAATATTTCAATATTTCACTGTTTGTAGTTGTAGACACACGCAGCTAATTGAAAAATAATAGATACGGATTTTAATATATCTAAATAAAAGTAATTAAAAATATTATTTAATAAATATTTTAAAGGATGGTGCTGTGAGAAATAGAAATAAAAGACAATGAAATTGAAATTGCGTGGAAATATATAAATATGTACTTTAATTTCGTATTAAACATACTAGGTATTTTTATTTTATGTAGCACATAAAATACAAAAAAAGAAAATACTTAATGAAAAATAAACTAATAATAAAATAAATATCGTAATAAAGGCAATATCGGGTTACTGCCCCAGAAGCGAAGTAGGCAAGTTTAGATAAAAATGCTACCCTAACTAAATTCTTCTGGCGCGGTTCAATTCTACTTCCACATTATGTATTATATACCTTCTTTTGCTTTCACAGTCAAATTAAATAAGCTAACAGTATATCGCGAGTTTGAGTAAGTATAGTTAAAATATCTGCAGATAGGTTAAATAATTCGCGAGTTTGAACGCTCATACCTTTTTGACCATAAATGTATTTACGCACACCTAGCTGTTACTTTAGTATTTTGCAAGCAATTTTTGATTTATTCAATTTTACCTATATAACTATATAACGGATATAAGTAAGAGGTATACTAAGTATACCTCTTACTTATATCCGTTGAATCCGTATAGTAGAGGAATAGCTATATAATGCTTTGTATTCTTCTTTTGTATTTAAAATTACTGATAAAAGAAATAGACGAGACCCTACATAGCTATTCTACTGTTATAAAACATTTTTATGTAAGGGGTTAGTGTATGCTGGATCCGAAATATGGATTGTCCAAAGATCAATGAACCCGAAACCTCACAACGTTTAAAATGTCACATGGAGGCTGGTCTTACTGAAAATTGGATTATGGTTGCAATATTTATTTAATCCTCCGCCTAATTAGTTTGTAATGGGACCAGCCTTCAAAAATGACGAGGGGTGTGAAATGAAACAACGCGGCCGTAACACAAGCCATTAAAAAGGAATTGAACACATTGAATAAACAAGAAATAACGACACAACACTTCAGTCTGTTATGTATACCAAGTGGACAACTTGTAAGCACTGACATCCTATTTAACCAACAATATCGCATCAATACGATTATTTAATCTGTCACGTCTTAGAATACCTACCAGACATAATTAAAAATCGATTGTGTCTGGCCACCGGTGTGCCGCTACGACTCTTATTGATTTAAAATATCCTAACGTAATCTTTTCGTTTTTAAGTTTGCTTCCGTAGACATAATTATTCGGTTATTTTGTGCAGATTCTTAGTTTAATTTGGTACCAATGACTTGAATTCTTACTGTAGCTAAATATGCTGACAAACAGTCTTTGAAAGGCAAATCAACAGCGGTCAAACGCATGACAACTGCTACTATTGGTTGGCTAAATATAGCAACTGCATACCTTTGGCAATAGCCAATCAAATCACGTGTCGTGATTTCGAATTGTCATTGAATAAACTCTCAGAGGCCGAGTGTTAGTAAAAATTATTCGGATAAAAATTATGTATAATATGTAAGTTTACACAATGTAAATATCTATAGTAGCAGTAGCTAGACAATGCAGTTTATCATAGTGTAAATACAACTTATACGTACGCATTAGTCATCTGTCGCGCAAACTCCTGCGTACCACAAGGATAAACTTACGCTACCTAGTGGGCATAATAACTGGGCACTGATCGCTTAACAAACACCTTTTCAACATCGGTATCACTGACAGCCCCTTATGTAGGGACTGCATGGAGACCGACGAGACACCGGTTCTTACATTGTAAAAGCGTAAGCATCCAATGGACGAAACTACTAAACGGTCCAGAAACGATGAAGGAAGTATTGCGCAACACCGGTACCCTATTATCTTTTTGGACGGAGCTGAAGTGGTATGAGTAACCGAAAAATTCACGTCGGCCACTTACGCACAATGGCCTAATTGTGGGGCTAAGTGCGGACAACACACGTCCAACTAACTAGTCTTCCCTGTGTTCAATTTCTTCTAAAAAGAATGGCAGATAATGTTGTGGTCTTAAGTGAAGGTTATTTGTTAAACATTAACATAGTTTACGGACCCTATAGGTATATCCTACATTATATGAATTATGAATAGGCAACAGAGTTGCTAACAAAGTTCTTTGAAACTAAGCTTAAAAGCACATTTTGTAAAAAGCATCGTTCCCATTGTGATGTTGTTCATTCCAAATGAATGTTGTTCGTTCGGTGTTTTGTTGATTGTTCTTTTATACTTTGAAGGCATAAAGCAATATATTTATTTTGTTTATAAAATGTTGTTTAATTTTCCCATACAATAAAGTCTATAACACACGACTGCACGGATGGCGAAGTGGTTTAAGTGATTGCCACGCCACTGCTGCCGCTCCGAGGGTAGTGGATTCGACACGGGACAAATATTTGTGTAGTCTACAAATAGTTGTTCCGAGTCTGGGCGTTATTTGTGCCCTTTGTTTGAATGCTTGTAAAGTCACCCACAATACAGGAATTATTCCTAGTGCGGCAGTTACACACTTAAATAGTATTAATTATTAACTATACATAGGTACTATTAAGGTATCATGATTTAGCCATTAGTCCCATGGCATAATTTGCACTTAGATACATAATGTTAGCGTACAATCGTAAGGTCAACCGCCGTTGACTGAAGGATTCAATTCCCAATAACACTTTGCTCGTGCTAAACGAGCAAAGTGTTATTGGGTATAAAAATGTGCCCAACTGAACATAACTACCATGGGAGAGCCACGCTTCGGCACGAATGGGCCGATTCGACCGTAGTGATACCACGGCCCCACAGAAAACCGGCGTGAAATAACGCTTGCGTTGTGTTTCGTCGAGTGACTAAGGGTACCGGAGGACCAACTCCCCCGCCCCTCCTGGGATAAAGGGGTCAAATTTAAAAAGCCGGCAACACACATCAGACTCCTCTGGTGTTGCAGGTGTCCATGAGCGGCGGTAATCGCTTACTATCAGGCGATCCGCCTGCTCGTTTGCCTACTACACCATAAAAATATAAATAAATGATATGCTTACTACCTTTTACACAGGACTTAGAAACATGGCACGCTAAATGTTGATGAAATACACCTCTGCCTACCCTTTTACGGATATACGTCTGTTCACATCTGTACACGTGATTTGTAAATATAGGTACGCTTACATAGTACCTACTTAATTAAAATTTCAACATTACAATTCATTGCTATTGCTTGTTTTATTATCATCGACCAATGTACATATTATGTATCATGTGATATGATGTGCAATCCACAGCATTGAGTTTTATCGGTCGCAGGCTATATGAATCAGCTTTAGACAGATTATTATTATGATGACAAAAGCGATCATTTGTATTATTAATGCGAAGACTAACAATAATGACATTAATGACAATTTGGAACTATGATTGATAACCGCAAAAGTATTCGTGTAGGTATTTACCCATACCTAATCAAGGCAATTCACTATAGGTATACGGCCATAAAACATAGGTACTCGTAACCTTGAAGAACGAACACATAAGGTCACTACCACTTGAAGCATTAGTAACAAGATAGGCGGTATAATAACTGTGTTTAAGCGGTCATGTCAACTTGTAGGTATTGTACGCCCGACTCATTAATTACCTATTTCATTCCTGCCATCGATTTACTTACTTTTGTGTTGGCAACAATGTATACCTACTTTGCATCGAACTTGTAGTTCGGTTTGAAGTACTTATAATCTGCCTTGTTCCACCCCTCTCGCACCCCGCGTTTATCCCGAAAGCGTGTTTTTTTTGTCATTGCGACGTGACTCAGCAACTTTAAGTAAATATAAAGATTGGCTCGAGGTATATGTACTTATAAGAATGGCTGGCGCAGCCACCTAGTTTTTGGCACGAGATTTCTATCAATCAAAAGTACTCCTATTTATAATTTCCAATGTAGCTTTTATAACGACAGTTATAGTGAGGCCAGCCTGACGTTTTCAGCTCGACCCCTTTCATACAGTAGAGATTATACAATTTTTTTGAAGCGCGTGTTGTATTTCTTTTGTAGAAATTACTTACATAGCTTAGTCGCACGCACACATTTATCTCAAATGCAGACAACAGCGGTGTATTTAACACTCACATTTCGCCAGTCATGATTTAAAGTCCACGTAGTAAGTTAGGGAAGTCTAATGCCGTTTCATGGCTATAGTTCCAGACATTGTGATGCTACTGAGAATTTTGGAAAGCCCAGTTACCCTTAATCCGGCCCGGAATCAAATCCGAGACCCCATCTACGACAGTCCTATTCACGACCGCAGCACCACCGAGGCAGTGTAAACGAAATTCAATTCTCTATAGCAGTTACGTTAAGATCAGCTTTTTATAGAATTTAAACTTCGTGGAACTCTGAAGAGTGCACTAAGACCAGCGAGCATTTCGAGAAAAGAAAGTTTTACATTTAGTAAACTGACTAACAAGGTGCCTAGTAAAAATAACCATCATGTTTAAAAAATATTTTATTTATACAGTGTAAGTAATCAACATAGCCTATATTTACAATTATATGAAATACTACAAATCAGTATAACAAATCAAATAATAATTATTTGTTTATAATTTTTGTACAAACTGTCTATAAAAATGAACTTGCGAACAATTTATGTCAAGTAATTCGATTACTTAATTCAATCGAATAAAATAATCGGTATTGAATAAATCAGTTTCGTTTAACTGGCAATGACACATTTTCAACAATAAAGCAAACCCTACAGATGTATTAGCAGCAACTAGATAATAGTTGCGAGTATGCTTCTTGGAGGAAACATGCCATTAACAACGTCCACAAATCGTTGCACAAACACATCGTAGTTTGTTCTTGCGTTGACGGCGAACGAAAAATATAAGGCATTCGATGCGATATCAATGAGATTTATACGAAATCTTAAATTTTGGTCACGGCAGAGAGGCTCTCTCGTTTTCGCCTTGACATAAACTGTCTTCTCAATAAAGAAATGGATGAATTATATTTGGTTGATTTAAGATCTACTCATCTCTTAATAGTTCATCTTCTATATCTATGTCTTCGGCCTTTCGTTTCTTCGCCCGCGGCCTCTTGCCTTGTAGCATCTCCATTTTTATCTTTTTGGACTGTTTCTTCTTTTCCTTTAGCTGTAGCTTTCTCTTCGCTGCCTTTTCTGGGTTGTTCACTTTTTCTTGGAGTAGTAGCTGTAATCGAATGAAATATTAGATACTGTTAAGTGTGCAATAGGACCCCAATGATGTAAAACTGGTAACCCTTTATACCTACGTAATGTCTTCTAGAGCTAGTTTTAAACACTAACTAGCTATCTACGTGAGTGTGTTCATAAACACCAGTACACTGTCACACTTAATTCGACAGTTGGAACAGAAAGTGCACTTGTGTTGTCACACCAATTTGATTTGACGGTAAATCAAAAACTACACATACATTTAGTTCTGACAAATATTGCTTACGTATTTTAGAAGGATGATAATGTTGGTCACAAGCAAAATATTTTGAGTACAATTAAAAAACTAATATTCGGCTTAATTTAATCTATATATAAAATTTTATAGCAGTCGTCGAGACAGATAAAGTTAAATCGAAGCTAGTAAAAAGACCAATCTAGGAAACTATAGTTTATTTAAAAAATTTAAAGCTATACAAATAAATTCGAACTAACCTTTTTCCTTTCGGCTCTCTTAATGTTCAACTTAGTCTGTGCTTCAGCCACAAGTTTGCTATACTCTATGTCTCCGATCTTTCGCCGCAGTTTCTTGCCGAGTCGTCCTGCCAGTTGCTTAGCGACGCTCGCCGGGGTCGACGCGTCACCCGTGGAGAGCTCTCGGACGATCGGCGGGAGGATCACGTCGATTATTTTGTTAACGTCTTCGCTTTCTAGTGAACTGATGACGTGTGTCCACATTGTGAAGATTGACGTTCGCTAAAAGAAGTATAGGGACAGTTTATGGTCGCAAAATATTAATATACATAGACTCTCACTTGTATATTATATATAAAGAGATAGGCAGAGATGTTTAATTAGAACCACCACATTTCGCAAACCACATTTTTAAGGCTATATCATAAGTGGCTAGCCTTTTGCGACTTATCGGTCATATATCCTGTTATGCAGCCTTTGCTGTTGTTGCTATCTAAACATGCAAGCAAAATAACACTCTGTCCGACCTAAGTATCGTACCTAGCAACTCACAATCAGCCACAAATACAAGCCTAAATTAAGTATGTGGTTATATTTGCACTCTCAATAAAACAGTGGAAGTAAGGCAATTTAAACTCCAATTGTGTGGCTATAAATTATAATATTATATTTGTGTTAAGTAATTGCAACAGAGTTTGAATTTTTTTAATTCAAAATACTCTGATAGGTCTCTGTTTAATTAAGAATGCGGGATAAATGATTTCAATATAATCATGTTTACAATTCTATGAGTATTCAACATTTATCTGATCGAAAAGTTCTGAACTCATACGACCATCATGACAGTAAACTAAAACTTACAATTATCATCGAACTAGGTGCCTTAGCCACTTCCACATTGATAGCTTTCCTCAACTTGAACAGGATCCACCGAATGCTCATCTTCCCGCCACTTTCCACCTCATCAACATTGCCGTTGGGTATAGACTTCTTGTCTTTACTCTGCACCTTGAAACTTGACATCGAGTGTACTATCTTAAGTATTTGGAACAATACAGCTGTGACCTGCAAAAGAATCGGAGTTATATTTTGTGTAGCATAGCTTTTGTCTACGGCTCCAGCAGTAGTATAGTGTTTAAACCTATGTTACTCAAAGACAGTACAAATTTCAATTAGTGAAAATAGTTTAGATATGGCTCGATACGTCTAGAGATTAGTTTCAACATACAAACAAATATTACCTCATTATAATCTTAGTATAAACGTTCACATTCAAGGGAATAGAACAGATATATGCCTCTTTCAAATAATGAGAAAGGCAGAGGTTACGGATTTCTACATGGCATCTTGACATATTTTATTTACTCAATTTTCTGTCCATAATATATACGCGTCAGTCACGTATACATAAATTCATGTCTGTATATCTTCTAGGAAAAATCAGATATATTGCGCTCCTATTTCTCTAGCTATCTTTAAGTTACCAGGTTATACTGGATGAGCATATTGCCGTCCAAATCGGACTATTGGAGAAGCTGGTACCAATCAACGATAACACAATTGTTTCGACGCCAAAAATGAAATCAGCAAACACAGTAAAGATAAAAATAGAAGGGAATAGAAATAGCAATAATAACTCACCTGCTCAACCATTTCTTTAGACGCTCCTGTGGTATATTGCGCACACAGATCTAACACAAGACTCCTTATCATATCCTCTGTGTCATCATATATAAAGCTTCTTTCACTCTCCACCTTCTTCTTAACAACACTATCCAATTCCTCAACATCTACAACCGACAACAGCTGCCCTAATATCTTAGCAGCTATTAACCTTACCCACGAATGAGGATACGCCAATAACGCTTTACATTGCTGCCCTATTTCGTCATAGTCTTGCACATACTTCTTATTCTTCAAGCTCGACGCGCAATGTAATGTGATCTTGTCGATTAGATTCAGAATTTGTATTAAGCTGTGGTCCTTCTCGCTTTGTTTTTCTTCATCAGTCTTGTCTTCTGCTTGTTCTAGTGTAATCTTTACGAATCTGCCTTCGGTTATGTCGTTGCTAAGGAGTAATATTTTACCACTGACTAGAGACAGAATACTGTTTAGACGGTTTTTGAATTCTTCTTGTTCGACGTTCACGAAACGTGTGCACAGTTGAGCTGCGAGTTCGAAATGTACTGGCTGTAAGAGAACAGAGACTGTTATATATACATAACCTCGAGCTGCTATATTGCCTAAGGGGTAGTTATCAAGTTATGTTTTAAGCGTCACGCACAATTTGACAGTTTGTGCCGCTACTTAAATCGTTCTAAAATTAAACCGCAATTTTAAGTACCTGCTAACCGCTTTTGCGAGCTAAATTAACTTGTTAAACCCAGACGCTTGATCTTGTATTAGCTTGCGTTGTGGTGAGCCCCTAGTGAGCCCCTCGTGCCACTGTCACCGGTTAACCGGTTAATTTTATTGAACGAAAAAGAAAAAGACAATATAACAGTTTTCAATTTAACCGGTTTAATATCGGTAATCGAAAACGAAACCACAATCCTTTCTGTTCCGAGGTCAAATACAAGATCGGTTTGAGAAATTAACCGGTGTCCGAGCCCTGCTCTCAAGACTGGTCGGTAGGCCACCAAAGTAATATAATAAGTCGGTATGCCTGGTTCCGGCCAGGAGTGCTAATGTAACCTCTCCGCCACCCAGCGGACGGGTAGGCGCATTTTCTTACGTGTAAAAAGACTAAAATATGACATACCTGATTATCTTGAAAGAAGGTGAGCACAAGATCAAACAGTTTGTTCCTCTCGATGGCGGGGAAGCGTTTGAGCATGACCTCTATACAGCGCGCGGCTGCGGCGCGGCACTCCGGCGCACTGTCATTGAGCATACTCGCGCCTAGCGATAGCAATAGCGCCGCGCTGTGCTTCGTCAGTTGTGCCTAAAATAAATACAGGATATATTACCCTCAATATGGATAAATATTAAAAAAAAATTTTTTACAACGTTTTAGGCAATCACGCATACGGCCCACCTGATGGGTAGCGGTCATCGTAGCCTATGGACGCCTGCAACACCAGAGGCATCACTTGCGCGTTGCCGACCCTTTAGGAAAGGAACTGGAAAGGACTTCTCCTTCCCAGTTAAGAGCGGGAAGGAGGAAAGAGGGTGATTGGGCCTCCGTTACTCTCACTCACCGAACGAAATACAACAGTAGGAATACTGCTATTTCACGTCGATATTCTGTGAGACCCTCTCCCGGTCGAGCCTACCCATTCATGTTGAAATCAGCGAGGCAGTTATATGTAATAAAGGTTTTTACGTTATCGCGAATTATACTTATACTAATGGATTACTTATATTATACTAATATAAATAATAATGACCAAGTGAGGGTTGTTGCCAAAACCCGCACTTCACGAAGGCGCCGCTGAGCTCACACCAGTCAACCCGTGACCACGATCGATACAATTCGGTCGAAACGCCGGGCAATCAATAAGTATGTTTTATTACCTTTTAAATACTAAATCGCGAGTAAGACCTGTTACCTAGCACTATATTAAGCAGTCATATGCATTTTTTTTTTATAAGTAATACCTGTCGTCGATAGCCTAGTGGGAGACCGTTGGAGTGCCACGCAGAAGCCTCAAGTTCGATTCCAGGTCACGCATCTCTGACTTTTCGAAGTTATGTTATATAGTTAATTATCGCTTGCTTTAACGGTGAAGAAAAACATCGTGAGGAAACCTGCATGTCAGGGAGTTCTCCATAATGTTGTCGAAGACATGTGAAGTCTGCCAATCCGCACTGGGCCAGCGTTGTAGACTATGGCCTAACCCTTCTCAAATTGAGAAGAGGCCCGTGCCAAGCAGTGGGACAGTTTAATACAGGGCTGATGTTATATTATATATAATTATATAATATTACTTCCGCGTCCCGAATAATACCTGTATCGCGGTAGATTTTACAAATATTCAAACAACGGACACAAAGAGCATCCAGACTCGGAACAACCATTTGTGGAACACACAAAGTTTTGTCTTGTGTGGGACTTAGTACTTCTTAGCCTTATACATGCGACCCTTTAAATTCAAAGGCAGTTTAGGATCGCATATTGTGCCCGAGATCTGTCGCCATTTCATCCATCCTGTGTTGATTCGTTGCCTAACATCCTGATCAATTTCGCCGTCATCTTGCAGGAGTGAACCGAGGTAGCGAAAGTCGGAGCATACTGGTAGAGGTATAACGCCGAGTGTAACCGGTATAGGACTGAAGAGACCGCCTAAGTCACAGAACATGTATTCCGTTTTGGTTCTGCTTATTCTAAGGCCTACATTCTCCAGTCTCTGCTGCCACTCCTCCAGCTTACTCTGCACCTCTTGTCCACTCTCTGCTACCAAAACGATGTCATTGGCAAATAGCATGCACCAGGGTGCCTCTGCCTGTATGTTCGATGTTATAGCATCCATAATTAACAGGAAGGGGTATGGGCTAAGAGCCGACCCTTGGTGCAAGCCTACCGCTACATCGAATCTGGCTGTGATACCAGCTGCGGACCGGACTTGTGTACGGCATTCAGCGTACATGGCTCGAATCAAATAATAATTTATTTCTATAGAACAATAATAAGTAAATATTAATTTAGCTATTTATGTCGCTGACCATACCAGACTCCACTACTAAGAATTTCGTGACAGACAAATACTCGACCCGGGAAAGAAACCTAAGACTAAGACCCAGGTAGTCAATGCATTACCTTTCATTCACACTACCGTTGTGCCACTTAAAATTTTCTTTCTAAAGTAAGTGAGTATGGCGAACGGTACGATGATAAAAGGAGCCGTTATACAATGAATTTTGAAATAAAAGGTTTCTATTCTTTTGAACGTATAAAATAACACCTGCTATTCATTAAATGCAACTTACCACAAGTAGCTTGTTGATGATCATCTCAAGGAATTTAAGTGAAGACTCTCGTCCGTGTTGCAGCTCATAGTTCAGTTGTGATACGAAGAAATCTATGAATTTCTCTAACCGCTTGCCCGGCGAGTAGTGTGTGAGGTAGCTCACGAATATCGCTCGAGCTTCGTCCCTGTAACAATAACATCATCATATACATATACGCATGTACACGCAAAATGCTGCTGGATAAATGTTGCTGCTGCCTGCAGAAATGTTGTTTCCAGCCTCAGGAGGTTTTGTGCTCAGGTGCTAATTGTAACTTCAAAAAATCGGAATCGCTCTAATTATAACTACCTACAAGATTTCATGCCAATAGGATACCCTTCTACGGTAATCCTTTAGCTTTAGGCGGACCCATACTTGATTACCATCATAGAATATTTTTTATCACTAAATCTCAATTAGAATATCTAAAAACAATATGACGCACACAGCACAGTTTTCAATGTACGCGATGTATAAACGAACCATCAAATCTAAGAAATTACACACGCGTGTTTGAATGTACACAAAGATGTATATAATCATGCCCTCAAATTTGTAAGTAGTATATATCTTTAAAGAATATTTAGTTACCTAGATTTAGCCGATTCGCTAAGTATACAAATCCTGGACACCTTCTCCATAACTTCATGCAGTTCTGTGGACACAAGCCTGGCTTCTAATATGGCCTTCAGCAGTGAGAACGAATTGGTTTGCATTTCATCATTCTGACAATCTTCCTCTGCGTAAAGCAGCAGGGTTTTTAACTGGTCGGCCTCTAACTTGTAGTATTTTACATTACGAACTAATACTGTTACCGCCTGGAAATAAAATCGATATATTAAAACATGAACATTTATAATTTAAATAAACACACTTATATACACACGAAATTATCATATAGGTATATATTGCATATAACTAAAAATGACTTTTTCATTCCACTCACTTTAAAAGCGTTCCTGACTAGGTGATAATTATCATTCTGCTTACTGATTTCAAACGTAGCATACTTATGCAAAGTCAAAAATAATGTCTTGACAATGTCTTCAACCATTTCCTCCAAGGTTGGCGTGCTAACTCGTATAGTCCACAGCGTCGCTATACATTTCATTGCAACAGTGGTCACTTTCACATGGTCGCTTTTTAATGCATCGACTAACAAAGGTACTAAAGGATCTACAAACGCTCTGCAGTCCATCCTTGATACTTTTTCCCTTTTAAGAATGACATACAGAATATTCAAACTAAATTCAACTAAAACATGAGCATTGGCTTTGCCAGAAGTCTTTACATGTTTAGCTTGAGATTCTTTATTACGTTTTGGCGTCTCAGGGATGATAAAGCAATCTGGCTTCGCTCGTAACATCTTCTCCCTTTGCACTTCAGTTATTTCTCTCTTAGCAGCTCCTAATACGAATTCTGGTATACTCTCAGAAGCTACTCCGTGAAGAAAGACAAATAACGATTCTATATCAATGAATTTATTAGTTACAAGACCGCTAGTAACATGCATCAACGCTTCTTGAACTTTTAAGACAACCTTCTTAGAGTGATGGTTTTGCAGCACTTCCTTGAACGGCAAAACCAAATTTATAAGACATTGTTCCGTAATGTTCTGTGATACTATCATTAAGGTCACGTAACTTTTCTTGCTCGGTTTAGCTTCTGGCGTTTTATAATGGAGTTTGTCGACTTCTTTTTCTTCCGATAACGCTCCAAAAAGATCATTTATACACACGTCTAGTATGTAGTGTAGATTTTCGTTCAATTCGCCCGGTTTGAAGTCGGATTTTAAAGCGTCTAAGACGTTATGTATAGTCGCGACTAAGACGTGGACTTGGAACCCTCTAGTGAGCAGTAAAGTGAGATGTTCGAGTAAGACGCCGAGGTAAGAAGTGCCAACAGTTATCATGATCTTTTTGACGATATCACGCGCGGTGATTCTCACTTGCTTCAACGGAGATTTTAGGAAGGAGCAGAGTTTGATGATTATTCTAGAAAATAAATAAAGTGTATTAAGTTAATATAAAACTACAATAAATATAAAAACAATCCAATAAAAGAAAGAAAATACAAAACGTAGTTCATATCAGAATAATCAAGGTGAAAGAGTGCATTTTTAAACATTAAAACTTTTTGGATCATAATATAATATAATTTAAGATCATAAATTAACATAATATTGTCTTCTGTTTACGCGAATGTTATTCATTGAAATGAAACTACTATATGCGGATTTTATCGCGTTATTTATTTTACACTTTATTACAATATTTTGAAACTGTCACACTACTACTAGATACTATTGAACTTTACTAATTTTTAAGCTAATTAATTTATTAAAACTATTTATATTTAACTTTCCCGGCCGTTTCGGTTGCTTTTCAGCAGCCATGGTCACGGGGAGACTAAGATAATAGTTGTCTCAATGTTCCAGTGTCGTTATTTCAAAGTAACCGAACATAATTTAATCATTGGTGTTTCTATTTACGCAGAATGAGCTCAGAGTACCATGAAGTCTAGCTGTGGTTTGCTTCACAACAAGCTCCAACAGCCGCGCCGCTGTCACAGATCCCGAGAAAAGCCAGCCACAGTCGAGCGCCAGCCTGCTATACTGCCTTATGTAAGGGGTGTCACTGACAAGATTGGCTACATCTTGAAGCGAGCTTCAATCAACACATACTTCAAGCCGCCAACGAAGATAAGTCAATGTTTACCATCCGTCAAGTGCCAACTACCTTTACAAGATGCAGGGGTCTATAAAATAGATTGTGACTGCGGACTCTCATACATTGGTCAAACCAAGAGAAGCATAGGCACCCGCATGAAACAACACATAGCTGATGTTAAACAAACAACAACGTCTGTCAACGTTTGTTTGACAAACCACAGATTCTCGCTAAAGAACACATATTCCAACCAAGGATGCTTCGCGAGGCTATTGAAATCAAAAAACATCCTAATTTCAATAGAGAAGATGGTTGGAATGTACCACCAGTTTGGGATCCAGTCATTCAAATAGTCAAACCCAAGAAGAAGCAAACCACAGCTAGACTTCATGATACTCTGAGCTCATTCTGAGTAAATAGAAACACCAATGATTCAATTATGTTCGGGTACTTTGAAATAACGATACTGGAACATTGAGACAACTATTATCTTAGTCTCCCCGTGACCATGGCTACTGAAAAGCAACCGAAACGTCGGGGAAAGTGTAAACTGAAATATAAATAGTTTTAATAGATTTAATAAATTAATTAGCTTAAAAATTAGTAAAGTTCAATAGTATCTAGTAATAGTGTGACAGTTTCAAAATTTTGTAATAAAGTGTAAAATAAATAATGCGATAAAATCCGTATATATATAGTACTTTCATTTCAATCATAAATTAACTTTAAAATCTAATATTATGTTCTCATGTAAGTGACATGTATGTGTTTTATTGAGTAATAAAGATCTTTAAACCGATATAATGACATTCCATGCATATTATAATCCGTAAACGTATTTGAATAAGCTAATGCCTATGTCCACGTCCTTATAATATTGTTACAGCCAGTGCCATCTAAATTCAATTCAAAATTCTAGAATGTGCCAGTGTTCTCTCTACCCTTCGCGTATCGACAGTATCAGCACTGTAGAGAAGACTCAGCAGATCCGTCTAATAATTTATTACATCGCTATCTATTGACGTCATACGGAACTACGTAGCTTTTCGATACGCGAAGAGTAAAGAGAACGCTGGCACATTCTAGAATTTTTGCACTGTTTACATACCGGGTATGGCGTTTCTAGAAATCTCCAGAAAGAAGAGAAAGAAAGAAAGAAAATAATTTTATTTGTTCCACGCTCATTATATAAGGTAACAGAAAACACAACCAAAAGTACATATAGAACAAATAAGGTCCTGCGTCAGCAATGTTGCAGTATATCCACAACGCTGGTATTCTCGCAGACCCTGAATGATTTCGGTGCATGTAGGCAGTAACATACATACATACAACTCAATTAAAAACAAAATATCAAAAAACAAAAAAAGAGTAACTTAAATAAATAGGCAGAAGGTGGATGGCAGAAAGTAATTTCATACTAAATAATAATATTGGTATCTATATAATATAATATAATACTTATATGTATACATACATATAGAATTAAAAGTACCTTGAAAATAATAAAAAAAAACAGATAATATAAGATAAATAATACATAATAAAGACATTGTATCAATAAAAACGTTATATTACAACGCAGCATATAATGTTGTGTTACATTTCCGAACGACCCCCGGCTCTTGTCAACAAAACATGACACTGATTGTCATCGATGTCATGTGGGTAGTAATAATTCTAAATATCAATTGCAAAATAAAATAAGCATCCATCGGCGTCTGCGCAATGAGAAAAAGAGGCTGGGATGATATTTTATAATAGATTATATTTATACTTATCATGTATCAACATAAATTTTCACATAACAGACAGCTATGTAAATGTATGGTATGTATGTATGGACAGGTATGTAAACGCTTTAACCGCGTATAAAAAGGAAAGGCGAGCGCTCGCCGAGTCAGTTTACAATCGTAAGCGGTCGAGTATTCATCGGAGCGAACAGAAGGGAAAATACAACAGAGTTTGAAGCAGTTAAAGTGGAAAAGTATAATATTTGTAGTTTTGAATTAATTTTGTGCCAGAAGAAAACGTGTTTTAGTCGGTAATATTGTTTACATTCTTATCCCTCGAAACAAGCACGTAACAATATGTATACATGTAAGGGTGTAACCAATAGCACGCAAATACATATATTTTTAACATAAAATCAAAGTATCCAAATTCTAAATGACCAATGTTTTTATTGTTTACACTCTTTATAACGTTGTTCAATATTAATGCATAAAGTAGCTTCAGATACAACTTACCCAGGTAGCTGATATTTTAGCAGATCACCAGGCAGTCTCTGCAGAAGTTTCACAAGAGCCAAAGCAATTGGCACCCGCAACATGTCCTCCTCTTGTCTATCAAAGCCGGTGCGACGACGGTTCACCTTGTGAGATTCTTCATGTTCCGTCATTTTACCAATGGCACTGTATAAATAATAATATATTTAGTTAACGTAGACTATATATTGCTGCAGAGACAGGCAAAACTCTTCAATACACCAAAAAATTTACACGTAATACAAGGGCAACCTGTATCAGATTTCATCTACTGCTGAGAGCCTATAATACCTTTCTAGCCTAAAATTGGAACCCGAGATCTCACTAGTAGCAGATTATGTCATCTTCAGAATACATATACAGTGTCATATGTCAGAACTTCTGACTCCTCATTTTGAACTTAAAGACAACACCCGCACTAGGAAAAAATTCTGTGTCACAGGGCACTTTACAAACATTGAAACAACGGACACAAAGAACACCTAAAGTCGAAACAACTATCGGTTGATTACACAAATTTTTGTTCCGTGTTTCAAATACTCGGCGAGGCGACCACTTAAGGCACTACACCATCTTTGCAGTCGATAATAATTTGCTTGATCAATATCGATGTGAGCACCACAGCTATGTAATATCAACCTATACTTGACACTAATCACTTTAGGAAAAAAAAAGTGCCAACCATGAACTGAATTCAAAGACCAAGTTATCAATCAATAATTCATTTAGGTCACAAAGTAACAGCTTTAAACATCAAATCTATTGGTTAGTTAAGTCAACTAACTTACTAAAGCGACATTAGGTAAGTTATTAAGTTGTAAGCCCCCCTCCTCCCCCTCACTGAGACCCTCCAGCCCAACTTCCTCTCCAAGGTGGTCGAGGAATTATTTCCTGACCGGGCAGAGCACGTGGCCCCGACAATGGCCCCTTCGGGAGGCGAATCTCAGTGCTCCCCCGGTTACAGATACAGAGATGGGAGCGGCTGTCTTGCGGATCCGCTCCAAGACAACCGCCCCAGGACGTGAAGGTGTGCCAGCGCGAGCTCTCGCGCTGGCCCTCGATCACCTAGATGTCCCCTCAGGGAACTTTTCGACGCGAGCCTGGAGCCTGGTGTCGGGACGATTCCCTGAGTGCTGGAAGGAGGGGAAGTTGGTACTGCTGGCCAAGCCGGGACGGTCTCCAGAGTCGGCCGCGGCGTACAGGCCCATAGTGCTGCTGGACGAGGCGGGGAAGATGTTTTAAAAAATTTTTGCCACCCGCATCGTTAGGCACCTGAGCACGGTCGGTCCCGACCTGTCGGACGCTCAGTTCGGATTCCGGGAAGGGCGTTCGACGGTCGGGGCCATTATGCACCTGAGAACCGCGGCCGAGGAGGCGGTCACCGATGGCGGTGTTCTGTTGGCGGTGTCTTTAGACATCGCCAACGCGTTTAATAGTCTGCCATACAGCTGTGTCCAGGGGGCGCTTCGATATCACGGAGTACCTTTTTACCTGGAGCGGCTGGTGGCAGACTATCTGAGAGGCAAGAGTGTCCTCCTCGAGGTTCGAGGCGAGGTTTGGCGGCGGCCCATGTCGTGCGGTGTCCCGCAGGGATCGTTTCTGGGTCCGCTCCTGTGGGACATGGGGTACGACTGGGCCCTACGTGCTGTCCTACCCCCCCGGCTGAGTGTCATCAGTTACGCTGACGATACCCTCGTCACAGCCCGTGGGGGTACCTTCAAAGAGGCGGCCCGTTTGGCCACGAGGCACTGAGTTTACGGGTGGCTATTAACAAGACGAAGGCCCTGGTCTTTCATGGGCCTCGTCGCGGTCCACCCCGCGGCGCCTCGATAATGGTGAGCTCGACGCGCGTTCTCGTCCAGGCCCATATGAAATATCTGGGCTTGGTGCTGAACGGAATGTGGCACTTCGACGAGCATTTTAGACAGCTCGCCCCGAAGCTTCTCGGTACTGCGTCCGCCCTCGGACGGCTATTGCCAAATTTGGGCGGGCCCAGTGCTGTTTGCCGGCGACTCTACACGGGGGTTATCCGGTTGATGGCGCTTTACGGCGCACCGGTGTGAGCGGACTCCCTGACTGTTCAGTGCAGGACTCTCTTGCGGAGACCGCAGAGAGTCATAGCGGTCAGGGTAATACGGGGATACCGCACGGTGTCGGACGACGCAGCTTGCACATTGGCCGGAACACCCCCGTGGCATTTGGAGGCTGAGGTGCTCGCCGAAGTGTACACAGTGAGTGAAGAGACCGGTTGTCGTCCCCTTCCGTCTATCATAGAACGCGCGCGGAATCGAGCCTACCAGGGCATGATTTTAAAATGGATGGATGAGATGGGATGGCGCGGCTGGAGGCGCTTATGGCCGGTTTCAGAACTGTTGGGGCCCTCCAGCCGGTGTTGAAACGGTGGGCAGGGCGGCGACATGGGACCCTTTCCTTCCGGCTGGTGCAGGTGTTGTCAGGGCACGGTTGCTTTGGCAAATACCTGCACACGGTCGCTAGGAGCGAATCGACTCCCATCTGCCATCACTGCGAGTGTGTGGAGGACACGGCGCAGCACACGCTCAAGGCGGTGCAACGCCGTGAACTCATTGAGGTTGTGGGTGAAGACCTCTCGCTGCCGGCCGTGGTCAAAGCCATGGTCGACAGTGAGAGAAAGTGGGCAGCGGTCGCATCCTTCTGCGAGGACATCATCTCGTAGAAGGAGGCGGCGGAGCGGATCCGTGAGGAAAGTATCCTTGCGGATCCGAGCCGTCGCCAGCTTACCGGGCGGCGCAGGCACGCATTTGCGCGCCTCATGCCGCCATAATGAAGGCCGCGGGCGGGAGAACGGGGATCTTCCACCCGCCAGCCATTGAGTCGGTCCGACGCCCTCTGTAGTGCCGGGGCGTCGTCCAGGTGTCGTAGTCTGCTGGATGGGTCGCTGAGGTAGTTTCTTTACCAGCGGCCCATCCACTATACAAGGCAGCGAAGGGACAACCGTGGGTTTTAGTCCGTATGCCCGAAATACGGGAGAGCTGGATTCAACTCTCTCGCCTCCCCTTGTGGCATATGTATGCATCAGGTGCATTTCGGGCAAAGAGTTGAGCCTATGCAAAGATAACTGCAAGAAACTAAAAACCGCATCTTACTTAGTATCAACTGATATAATATATCATTACACTTACCGATTTAGCTGCGGCAACAATCCAGCTGTCAGTGATTTAACAATTCGTTTCGCTACGGACGGCGACACATTCGTTATTCTTTCGAACGCTGTAATATTCGAAACTTCCTTAGACACTTCTTCTTTCGCAGCTTCATCATTTTCAACATCAGCTGCTTTCAATTCAGATTCCTCATCCATATCTAAATTGTCTTTTGTTTCTGCGTCATCACCATCTATATCACCTTCAATATTTGACACGTTTACGTTTTCGTTGTTTTCTTTTTCTGCTTTAATATCTACCTTTTTAAACTTATGCACATTCGCAGTCAAAGCTTTTGGCAGTTCGATATTCTTTACTTTGGAAAAATCGAAATGGAAAGCGTCCATAATACTGACTATAATGCGAGTCAGTTGCTTTTGATGTTCAGACGAATGTCGCATCTTATTCAAGTACAGCTTTAGAATCACTTCATAATGATACCAAGGCAGTAACCTACAACATGTTGATACTACCTCTATGCAAGCATCTATAAGAGTGTTTTTATCTGTATACTTATCGTCACAGATATAAACAGTTGCTAAAGGCAAGATGAAGTTTGTCAGAGTCCTCGGAGTCGGACATTTCGTCATCTTTTTCGCCACTTTACAGAACTTGAGTAACGCTCTTACACGTCTATGCATTTGTAAATGGCACATGTTCTCAAAGAAGTCCACTTCCACGTCTTCTTTATTTATCAATGGCGCTAAATCTGATAGAACAACGTCGGCATCAGGACATTCTCTTGCTAATTCTCCAAGTAAAGCGATACACTCGTTTCGTAAAATTTCGTTCTTCATATCTCTTATTCCAGTAGAAATGAGAGACAGGACAGTATCTCTTACTAAAAACAAACCGTCATTACTTGATCTATATTTCATAAGAAGTTTAGGTAAAATTTTCTTCAAGCACAGTCCCGCACTGTCTCTCAAACCAATGTCCTTCTCAGTACGAATAAAGTAAAAACAATTGTTGACGATAAGAGTTGCAAGGTCTACGTCTATTTCGTCCTTTTCTAATAGCTGATATATCAGCTTGTACGCATCTATTCGTCTATCAAAATCTGGCTGTTCGATCCAACGTTTATTAAAAGCATTCATTTCTGTGACTACATTAGCCATTCTTGCGAATATTTCATTATTCTCAGGAGCACTTTCCGCAATTGATGATAGTAGCTTTATGAGTAACTTTCTGACGTCAACGGGGCTCACTTTATTGAACAAAACGGCTATATTCTTTATATAGACTTGTGGTTTGGAACTATGACCAAGTAAATTGATAATAGTATTAACTGCATGTGCCATATTTTCTTCTGCCATATTCATGCATACCTTTTTCACCAATATTGGGAGCAGCAAATTCAATAGATCATCACATAGCTCTGGTGAAGCAACCATCTCAGTGACTCTTGAAAGGATCAGTAAGTCTCTTTTGTTAACAGTATTTGACTTCGCAGAATTTGCCATTCTTCGTTTCATCACTTCTAATATGCTTGGAATGTGTGGAATCAAAACTTTGCTTCCAAAATTGATATTAACTGTTGAACTTTCAATTGGCAATACATTAAAAGATTCTATCGATACAATTTCTTTATCTTCTTCATCTTCAGTTAAAGTCAACAGCTTTTCAATCATGTCTAAAATCATATTTACGACTCCAGGACTAGTTTTTGGTGCTAGTAACAGTTTGAAAAGGGCTGGCAGAGGACTAATGGATTCCTTCTCTGAAGAAGTTACTAGTAGAACATAGTATCTAGGATTCTGACACCAAACATTCAGAAGTCTCAATAGTGCCGTCGGGCTGTGTATACCTTCAATGTATAGCTTTGGAAGCAAAGGCCAGATAAGAGTCTCGAAAACTACATACAATTCATCCTTACTCCAAGGATACTTCGTGAACTGTTCAAATAATTTTCTTAAGGCACCCAAAGAAAGTGTTCGGAGGTTTTTAATCACTTTAACATATCCTACATGTACTTTATTGCCTTGTGTTAATACAGACGATATTGTAGAACATATTGCGTAGAATATATTAAATAACTTGGACAGTAATTCGTCTTTCATGTATCCTCCAAAATATTCTCGAACCACTTCAAATAAATTCAACATACTATGCAACTTTCCAGGGCTTGTTATCGACTTCAAATCTATCTCAGATATAATATTTGCCAATATTTCGCGGGGTTTCATATCTAAATATTGTTTATGATATGAGAAAGCCATTTCAATAAACATTTTGATCTCATTCTCGTTACAACCAGCTAAGTATCGCATTACAAGGGACCTCCTTGCCTGTCCTCCTCCTTTTTTGTCTGCAGCGAGCTTTGTTGTCATTTTACCATATAGTATTCGAAGTATTATTGGCACTACATGTTCCCTGTCATCAGGATGAATATTCTTAGCGTCTCCAGTTATTTTGAACTGAGTCAGTTCATCTTTAAACTTTTTCTCGTCAACTAAGTTACATAAACTACTTTTGTAAGGCACAACATTTTTATTCTTGTAGTTTAAAACGCAATCAAGTGCATATTTCTGCAGCCCCGGATTTTTGTGCTTTAGGAATTCCATAAAAAGTTCCCAGAAGACAGGTTCTTTGTGTAAAGCTCTTGGATTTTTAAATTGAGCTAGGACTTGCATTATGTTAATAAGCGTTTTGAATATTATTTTACCAGAAACTGATTCCTTTGCATCATCTATGGCTTCAATCATTTCTTCCATGTTATCGGTTTTTTCTTCAGCTATTTCTTCATCAACTTCCATTTGATTATCACGTGTTTGTACGTCAATTCTTAGAGCATTCATATTGTCATTCCTTCTATATTCCTCATCAATAAAATTTAAAAACAAAACAACTACGTCGCGATTTCTAGCTTCACATACTTGAATGCAATTCGTCATAACTTTCAGTATCAAGTTTCTGTAATTATACAAATCGGGTCTTTCAGATATGCTACTGTAATCCGAGTATAAGTATTTTAGTATTTCATTGGTTGTTTCTATTTCTTCATCAAAGTGAAACTGTTTAAGATTCTTCTTGGCATTTAAAAATGAGGATTCAAGAGCACTGTGGAACGTCGGCCAGAAATCATCAACATTAAGAGCATTTCCATACCCTGCTATAAATTCAGTCACAGGTTCCCAGAGCAGCTTAAAGTTAACATGCAATACTCCTAACATGTAATTTAATGCATAAAGGTGGAATTCTGTATCTTTAGCTAAAGCGTACTGTGTCGTGTTGAAAGCGATTTTTTGTAAGATATTCAACTGAGCTCTGTATTCTTGAATGGATGGCTTGATGGATTCCACTGAGTAACATCTGCTGAATACTGAGAACTTTTCAACCGTTCCTCCTATCTGTACTGTCTTGTTAAATTCTTCTATATTTTCAAATAATTTGTAGATGTGTGTGGTTAGAAGGCGTACCTAAAATAAAATATATTCAAATTAACAATTTTCGGTACTGAAATACTAAGTACGATGGGCCATCGGTAGCACTACCACCTATCGTATTTTATAATCTATACTAATATTATAAAGCTAAAGAGTTTGTTTGTTTGTTTGAACGCGCTAATCTCAGGAACTACTGGGTCGAATTGAAAAATTCTTATAGTGTTGGATAGCCTATTAATCGAGGAAGGCTATAAAACAACACACTACGACCCACGGGTGCGGCGCAGTAACGATATACGCGGGTAAAACCGCGGGCACATCTAGTTTCACATAATAAGATAGACAGTTGGCCCTCTAGTCATTTATTCATAACACCGGCATAAAATAAGCATAGAGACAAATGTGACAAAAGCTCGTAGAAATGAAGTAGGAATTTCCTTACAAATAGCCTCATGGTAGTAATACGCACACGCTCGTATAACGCTAGATATAAAATTACTGTAGGTAACTGAAACTGGCGAACATTTAGTTTGCAAAAAAAATATTATTTACGACTTGTATTCATTCTTATAATAATTGTGTATTAATGAAAATTTCACTCACCATATGAAAAGGCGACGCCACATTGCTCCTTAAATAGGAATCGACCAGTGACAAATATGGATAAGCCAATCCATTTTCCTGTTCATAAGCTGTTAAATACAGATCCAGCAAATGCAACGCACAAAGATAGTTAGGGTCGGCGGCACATGGCAACAGCACAGGCAAGAGAACTTCTATATCACATATTTCTTTGAGTTTCTTGCAGCTAGATATATGGATAACACTTTCCATAGCAACAGAGAGAATAAAAAGCACTTTTCGGGCGCATCTTGACAAGGCGGTTATGTCACAGTGAAACTTATTTTCCTTAGATTGATTCTCAATATTATAACTTGTTAGTGTCTGTAGTAATTTTTTTATCAATTCTCCTAGACTTTTAATACAGTAGTCAGCATCAATCTTCTCAATGTGAGGCAGGCAGAACAACATATTTGTCAGTCGGATTGGATTATCAACATGTTTTTCTAAATCCTCAGAGAGTACACTATTGAAATGTGCCATAAATTTTGGCAAGGTTTTACCAAAGTCAATAGGATATTTCACCCACTCAAACAATTTAATGCCATTCATAGATAAAGGGGATTTCTTCAAACATATTTTGGTTAGTGTACTCATAGCCTCATTGTCAAAACTTGACTGCACAATATATTTGACGAATGGAGGCAAAATATGCATATCAAATTGAGAATAATCAATCACATTTTGGACAAAATTTATCAGTATATTCGGGAATGGCAGAGGTAATAGCACTTTGACAATGATACTAGCATGTTCTTGAGATAACGACACATTAGGTAATAGAAGTAACACAGCACCAATTTGTGAACAAACTTCCAGAACAGTCTCTGAAGACTGTTCACAAATAACTTTGATCAGTAAAAGGACAAACTGTGGGGGGTTTGTCAAGTACCTTCCTTTCTCATACTCTATTACTTGACCTGCAAGTCTTAAGATATATTCTAAGGCCTTACTTTCCTCATCATCCTCTTTCAAAATCTGTTCTGTAAATTTTATGACAGTGGTCCAAAATATTCCATACTCTTTATGTGATATACTGTTTAAACTATCTTCTATAGTCTGAGTCAAAACTTGGAACATTATGTCTCGATGTTCCTTATTGTCCTTCATATATTCAAATAACAAAGGCAGGAATGTTTCTAAGCAGCTGTGGAATTTACCACTGACACCTTTCAGAATTTCAAATATTAGGTGGCCACAACCTGTAATAGCCTGAAACAAGTAATATAAATACAAAAATATAGTCACAAAATCATCAAATTCTACTACACAGGTTTCACACACCTGTGTAGAATTTCATGGAAATTATAAAAGAGGTGCAATCTAGTAACTGGTATATTAAGCTGACAATAAAAAAAACTCCTTCCAGTATAGAGCTAGTTAACTTAAAGTAATTCGCCAGGTGCTGGAAGCATCCATTGGTGAAAACAATTTTACATCAATCAATCAATCTGGTTATGGTTGTATAAAATAGGTCTATAATAAAGAAAATCCCAAAAAGCTATAATGACCAAGAAATACATACATCATCATTAGTCTGCAAGTAATTGAGTACATGTCCTACAAATTTCTTCTTATCCCTTATATCTCGAGCCACAAAAGCAAAACTCTCAGCTGCAAAATTATTTATATACTGTGGATGGCTATCACTTAATAATGGTATGATCCTCTTTAGAACTACTGCTACATCCTTTTTCAAATAAGGCTTCAGTACTTTAAAAAGGAATGCTAAGCAAATCAAAGTCCATTCCAGCCTTTCAGCATCTTTCGTGTTCAACAATTTTATGAGTACATCCAGGAACTTTGGAAAATAGGGATGAAAGTCATCTCGTAAATCTTTTGCAACTGAGACTAGAATTCTGCAAAAGAAAATAAATTATACTAATAATGTCAAATCACATCTACAGGCAATAAAACAGCAATTTTATGTTATTACCTGAACTGAACTAACTGATTCAAAATGGGTCAGTCTTCTTTGAGTATATTTTGCTATTTCATATTATTTTGTATTTGACCATCAACTCAAAATAATAAAAACGGATAAGAACATTAAAATTTTGTATAAAAAAATTGTTTTTACTTTATTTTTGTTTTCATTCATCAGAATTTTCTATGTTTTTTTCATAACACCCTTAAGGTTACACACCAGCCAAAGATTTCCCCAATATTCATATACTGGTATTATTGTAGTAATATAATAGTAGCATGCATATTTAAAGATTGCACAAGAGTTCAGTTGTACAAGAGTACAAAATTTCTCCTAGTTTAAACTTGTAATAGTATCTAAAAAATGCTGTTATGAGATTTCTGTATTACAGATAGCCAGATACTTAATGTTATTTACAAGATCTTTGCTAACATTTAATAATGGAATATGTATGTGTAATCAATTCTAGAAAATATGTAAACTAGTAATTCTCTAATTAGTAGGGAATCATTTTAACAAAATTAGTTGAACTAGGTTTAGAGGATACTTACTCCAACAATGGTTGCAAACATAACTGATCTTCTAAGTTCAAATATTTCTCCAATATTTCTAGAACTTCTTCTTTTTTATGAACTAGCTGTGGCACTGTTATGATACCGAAGACCTCCTTTCTGAACTTTTTAAAATTTTTAGTCAAGTTAAGCACATGCCATTTTTGTAGAGCCACATAGAAATGAGTTTCATTCTCATCTGGTTGTTGAACATATGCATGCTCAATGTGATAGAGAGCTGCATGACGTATATCGATTCCATTTATCCTCTCAGCAAAAGGGACGAACTAGAATATAAATAAGGAGACTTATAATTTATCTATTTACAACTATCCAATAACAAAATGTACTTAAAAGAATAAGTTCGTCAGAAACATTTATTTATAGAGAAAAATATGTAATTCTTTATTTCAACTTAACGAACTAATAGATGTTAGCTTTCAGAATAAATAAATATTTTTTATAACACGACACCGCACTTAACCTAAAAAAATAATTAATAATAACATTACTTACTCGAAAAGTATTTGTTGTTTTATGTTTAACGGGTTTGCTCTTCATATTTGCTATACTAGTTTAAATTCTTACAATATCATTTACAATAACAATTTCTGAAAATTGTAAATAAATGCACATGCCGAAGCATAAAGTTGCACATGACATTTGACAGTCTGTGTTCTTTCTGTGTTTGACAGTGACTTTAGTCTTTCGTGTCTTTACATGACAGTGACAGATTAGCTATGATGTTGCCATAGCTTTTTCAAAGTAAAATCTCAAAGACAATCCAAAGATGTTAAATCTTTACTTCGACCTAAGTTATATAATTATGTTTATAAGTGTGATGTAAATATTCCTAGCAAATATAATAAGATAAGAATAAACAAGATTAGATAAGATAAACATGTCACTACAATTTGATTGTTGAAACTTCAGTATTTGTACAAATCGTTCATACATATCTATCAACTGGCAGCATTAAAATTCATTGCGGCGAAAAAAAGCAAATATCTGTGATCTGTCAAATGCCAAGCTGATTGCTATGTGATAAGGTATTTTGTTTTTCATCATTGATAACAGTTTTTCATGAGTACTTATTTAAAGAATTTTGTATAGCCTAGTTTAATTTTAGTTTCTTTGTCAACTAATATAATACGTTGTACTCAATGCTCGCCAGGTTTGTGAATTCCTTGCCAACCGGCATATCGCAACAAATTACAAAGCTTTACTTTCAAGGTATTTATTTGATGATAACTAAACATATTCTTATCATATTGCACGCTTTATAGATACTGGTTATATAGAAATCCCGGACAACAAAGTAATAAAAGAGTAAAAAAAAACAAAATAGAAATGCATCATCATTTACTTATTTTCATTTAGATTACACGTTTAAGCATGGCAGCAAAAAATCCAAAAAATTACATGCTATTGAAAAATTCAAGACCGAGTAAGAAACTTCTGAAAAAAATAAAAAGAAGATCGTCAGATAGATATTTACCAATAAATGCAACAAAAAACAGTAGGTAGCCACCAGACATTGTCTGTCACTTAAGAACAAACAAAATGGCAGCTGATGATGTATTCACCTACTTATGTAGATACCTTATTAACAGATAATATATTTTCTTTCTATGTCATTTATAATAGCAGCAAGAAACAAAAAAAATATACTATGGGAATAACTATGCATAGATCTGGTAAGAATGCTGTCAAGTGTTTTTTTTTATTTTAGACACATCCTACTACATATGGTTATCAAAAAGGGTTACAATTCATTCAGATCTTCAATTTCCAGATTTGCTTAATAGGTATTTTCAGAGCTGTTATCATGGTAGATTCCAACTAATAATTTTTTTGAATTTGAATTTGAATTTATAATATTCTACCATATACACACAACACTATCTAGCCCAAACTAAGCAGAGCTTGTACTATGGGTACTAGACAATGGATAAACATACATATTATATACTTTTTTTTTTGTAAATACTTACATATTATACATAGAAACACCCAGACCAAGACAAACACTCATGTTCATGCACACAAATGTTTGACTTGTGCGGGAATCGAACCCGCGACCCTCAGGCGTGGCAGTCAGTTACACTAACCACTACGCCATCGGGTCGTCGTTTTGTTCCTTTAAGTTCATTCATTATTATTTGCAACTAAACCTAATATAGAAAATTATTTAAAAAAATATATTTTGGGGTAATTATTAATACAACTTAAATATTATTTAGTACTAGTCCGCAATCAACGGGGGACTCATAGTTATCCTGTACTACACAACTATTTAGCAATGGAGGTCAAAATACTGCCAGCTCTTCAAGACAACTACATGTACTTAATAGTGTGCAACGCGAGCAAAGAGGCTGCTGTTGTTGACCCTGTTGAACCTTCAAAAGTGCTAGAAGCAGTTAAACAGCTTGGTGCCACACTTACTTCTGTATTGACTACACATCATCATTGGTAAGAATTATTTTTATTTATGAATAACTAATGGACTCAACAGAGGCTGCCCCATACTAACAAACGGATCACAGATACCAAGTTCAAAAGGTAAGCCTAATACCGCATTAGCTGATGTATGACATACAAAGTCTGATGTACCTAACACAAATATAGTCTATAGATGGGTGACCGCTTAATGGTATTTCATCTGAGCGTCTCAGTGCTTCGGAGGGCACGTAAAAACGTCGATCCCGGTTGTTGTCAAATTGTCAGCAGTCGATAAGCCATGTGAGAGGCCTAGAGCGGCTTGAACAACTCTTGACAACAGGTTGGCCACTAACCACACGAAAAAGAAGAAAGAAAGAAAAGTGTGATTATATTTTAGGATGTTCACATAAGTGCATATTTTGATGTGGCTTAGTTCAGGACAGGTCAGTGACTTTTAAAACAAAAGCATCACAAATGTTGAGAATCTCACACATATGGTTTCTTTTTTTTAATTTGTCATTTAAATCTAGAATACTCAAGAAACTGAACAAACCAAAACATTTCCTCCTTCTTAGCATTTAGAAATACAGTAATACCCCAAACTTACGCGATAGGTTGGACTGAGCGATAACCGCGTAAGTCGAATTCGCGTAAGTCCGGGTATACTTTAGCATATAAATACATATTGGATTCTACGAATATAAAATCGCCAGGTGCCGTTATTGTGATATAGAAGCCTTCATAAAATCTAAGAAAGTAGTTTGACGACTCAAAGCTCGCAATATTCCCTCATTGACTGAACAATAGTCTAGGGACAGTAAGTCTAAAATCGATATTTGACAGTTGTGATGCGATGATCACACAAAAGACGAATCGAACTAATTGTAACTCCGAGTTCACATACGTCGGAGTAGCGTAAGTCGAGGTATTACTGCACTGCACTTAGGTTATACACATACTAAAGGCTCGATGGGTGTATCTTGAAACATGTAAAAAAGAGTGTAGGAACATGTATGACTAAAACTCATTAATCAGTTCTTGTCCATGTGAGCTTTCAATTGCATGTGCAGATTGTAAAACAGTAAACACCACAAAAATTTCTAACTGAAGTTTCAGGGTAACGTAAATATTTACAATTTCTTTATTTCAGAATCAATGTCACTTTGAAATAAAGGAATTATAAATATTTATCCATTGTTATGACTTATGAGTGTTATGACCTCTTCATGGCAAGCTTCTGAGCTTGGTCTGCCATTAACATCATGTGTTTCATTGCCATGAAACACATGTTAATTACAAGTTAATTGTCATGGTAAAGTTAAAAGTTTGTGTGAATAGCAAAAACTGTGCGAAACTTCGGCATTTAACTTTAGTAGTCGCATACTGCTGATTCTAGTGCCAACTATAGCTGGACAGAGTTGTTTACACCCACATTTCATACCATTCCAACAAAGTTTAATATACACAAAATTAAGGAAAAGCACTTTGCTGTCTATGGGCCATGGGTATATAACTGTATGTAACCAGACTCCATACTGCAATTGAGACTTTTGTAACAATAATACCTTTCTTATCATGCGATCTCACGATCGCACGCAAGCACAAGTGCAAACTTATAACGCGAAATCATGGAGACAGTACTTACATAGTAACTATTTTAAAAAAATGTATCTGTTTATATTCTAGGGACCATGCTGGTGGGAATGATGAGCTTGTGAAACTACACCCTGGTCTTAAAGTATATGGTGGTGATGTTCGTATCGGAGCACTAACTGAAAAAGTAAACCACAATGATACATTCAAAATTGGACAGTTGAATGTTCAGTGTCTTTTCACGCCTTGTCACACAGCAGGTCATGTCTGTTACTACGTCTATACTAACGACGAAATCAATGACACTGCCGTATTTACAGGTAAGCAAGAATGGCAAAAAGAGTTGAGTAAAAACAATAATAATAATAATAATCATTTATTCAACTTATATTGGTACAAATTGATACAGAGCTTAGGTTACATTGTAAAGGTAATATAAGGGGTGCCTGTACTAGGGTAAACCTGTGCGACAGGCATTAAGGGCACATACTATATAATATAGATATAAATTCTAAAACAATACTTATAAAACATTATTCTTTGTATATAAAAACTTACGAATTATATTATAAACTAAGTGATTACTATGATGAGTTATTTTATTGCGTAACACTTATTGAACAGCAGTCATCAAATTTTCTGTTTGATCGTAGTTCAAGTTTTTAAATATTGTTGAACTAATTGCTTAGTGTTAACATAATTTTTGTCATAAATCGCAGTTATTTTGTTTATATTATTATAAAGAAAAGAACCTTAAAATGCGAAAAACCTATTGGTAAAAATATACTTAGATTGAGACTGAGTAGTACAAACGATATCTTTCCGTCGTTTAGTGTTAGTAAGTTCCGGGTTATAATCAAGAGTAGTATGTTGTTTGAGTACATTGTGCATTATAAAAGTGCATTACAGTATAATACAGTGATTGATAAATATCATAAGCATGAATATTTCGCACGATGTTCATCAATATAATAAATAAAGTGCTGTGTAGATTGCATAGTTTCTGATATTAACCGTTAGATGACGCTGACAGCGTTTTGCGTGTTAGTATTGAAATATAGTATGGTAGTAAACAGGACCACAGTACCTGCTATTAGGTTCAAATAATCCCGATCGAGTTAACAAAACGTTATTACATAAGTGTTTCTCTCAAGCAATTTTGAATAACAGTTTGCAGTTAGGAAGTTTGAATTGCGTAGGTATCCCCTGCCTCGTCACGCACGTATAGACTTAATCCTGCGCCTGATCACTCTCCGGACGTATCGAATTGCCATCTTGTCGGACTATGAAAGGAACAATACAAAATAGGACGTAGAACTATTTATTTGTAGCGACACTGCTGGCGCGTTAGTTTTGTATAGTCAAGTATGCAATAGCACCGCGCGGCAGTTGTCTCCCCGCAATCACTCACTTAGGTCGTGGCTCAATATGTATTATTTATAACTGGTACCAGTGAATATATATCTATACAGTATATCATCACATCAAGTTATTTTATTTGCACATCCACTAGAACACATTTGCATACATACCCCTACATATTTATTTCACTCGAACATGCTGGACATCATCTTTTAACCTCTTGTATGCCCGAATACCAGACATAATAGAAAAAGCATTGTGTCTCGCGTAGATCCACGTTCCGGCATACCACAGGTTAAACATTTGTTTGACAGGTGATACACTATTTCTGGGCGGATGCGGACGGTTTTTCGAAGGTAATGCAACACAAATGTACTCTGCACTGATCAATATCTTAAGCTGTCTACCAGAGGACACTAAAGTCTTCTGTGGTCACGAATACACGTTGCAGAATCTGAAATTTGCCGCATTCGTTGAGCCATACAATGAAGATGTAGCACGGAAAATGACTTGGTGTATGGATAAGCGAGGGAAAAAGCAACCTACAGTAAGAAATGTTATTATATTTATTTTTACATAGGTACATAAATAGCATCACGCCTATATACCTTTTGGGGTAAGCTGAAGTGTATAAAATCCACATTTTGCCAGTAATGATTTTAAATCACACATAACTACAGTAATATTTAAATATTACTTTTAGCAGTTGAGCCCATTAATATAAACTGAGCACATTTGCTGACTCTGTGTTGCACCACTGACGCCACTGAGACAGTTAATACTGACGACTTTTCAACATTACGTTGAAAATAAATGAAACTGCCATTTATACAATATGAAAAATATTCAAATCAAACCAAATCCAGTTTGCATGCTATTAAAATAGCCTAAGCCCAAATCATAGAAGGCGATATGTGGGTGTAATACGCTCTCTGATTGCCCGTTCATATAACCTCTTTGATGTTCATAAGTGTTACTTAGTGACCTAAATGAATAAATGATTTTTTATTTTGACTTTACATGAATATTGTATTGGTGTGACACATTGTATATACCTATATCTAAATCTTGTTTTTCAGATCATTATCTGTAATTTTAATTGTGTTATAATAATATAATAAAACATAATTGAGATTGTAGTTGTGAGTTGAAATTAATATAGATAAGTATATATTAATTAATTGTATGCCATTGATGATTTAATTGCGATGATGATTGATTTCTAGTCTAATGGTAAATTAACTAGAAAATAATAAACTACTGCCAACACTGGATACTACAAACAAAAATATTTTCCAGGTGCCATCAACGATTCGTGAAGAGAAACTATATAACCCATTTATGAGGGTTATGGTGCCCGAAGTAATGTCTCATGCAGGGAGCAATTGTGCTATAGAAACCATGCAGGTTATTAGACAACAGAAAGACAACTTTAAGGGTTAAAACATGTCAGTTGTCTTGATTAAAGGGCTCAAGTGATTATACATTATGAATAAAATAAAGATTTTATATAAATATGCTGTTTTTGTGTATCAGTGTACCTAACGGGTGGGCTAGTCTAGGTTTTTCTCGCTTGCAAGTCTGTCAGCATGCATGTCAGGTATTGTTATATATTCAAATCTCAGATAAGAGCCGTTCTGGATTACTTTTGGACATAGCAAATAAGGGCGCCTATACTCAGACGACACGACGAAGCAATGCTCACGTCGGACAACTCGGCTTGACGCCAACTTGTCACTTGTATACCGCGTTGCTGGCACAACGACATTGACAATTATAAGTGCATCGTACCTCACTAGAGTTCCTTTGTTGGACGTTAATGTATGGTTACACCATTCTAATATGCTCTATTTCTCTATCTTATTCTAGTATTCTATATTACTCCAAAAACAATCCTTATCTACAACCTAGTTACAGGGGGTCGAAAATGCCCTGAATGGCTTTAACAAAAGAATGTTACGATCTTACCTTTGTTAGTATGCTTCGGGTCGAATTGGCGGGGGCAGTACCGTGCCCCCAGATATTATTATTACAATGATTTCATTTATCACCTTTGTGTAAGATTGCATAGTAGTCCAATAACATAACAATATACTATCTGTGAAGAAGCCCTTTTTTGCTGTGTGAAGAGCACATCTAGAAAATCATGATAAATATGGTACTAATACAATATCTTTGGGATTTATCAACAATATTATCTGTAAACAAGTCTGGTGAAATGTGATTGCATCATAAGTGCTGAATTCAAACTGCATAATTATGCTTTAAAGGAAATTAAAAGCTGTATATGCTTATAAAATATATTTTATTAGTTAACCTAATCTTAAAGCTGTTGATCACAAGAAAATTAAGGGCTATTGGCATCAATTGTAGGTAATTGTCATTGTTCTTTCTTGATGTAAGCTGACATTTGTTCTGCATATTTTTCTTTTGATCTCTCAAACATTGCAACATATACCTGAAAACAATTAAATACATGACTATTATTTAATAAATGATTAAATATTCTTTTTTTATTATTCTAATAATTCGCTAAGAGTAATTCCTGCTGTGGGGGAGTTCACAAACATTCAAACATTCAATCATTCAACAACACAAAGAACACTCAGACTCAGAACAACCATTTGCAGATCATACAAATTTTAGGTCTGTGTGGAGAACCTGAAACCATAATCGTCGTAGTGGCAGTGGCAAGGCGACTACTGTAACCACTATGCCATCCATGAATACCTTTGTCAGGCTGCAGCAAAATATAACATAGAATTATATTAATACTGTTAAAAAAGTTACACAGCTTTTTAGTAGCTGTTAATAAATTTTGAATTGTATTAAGAATACTATTAGATTCTATATACCTTAGTAAGCAAAAATATATTTATAAAGAATTGATTGACAATACAGAACGATGAAAGAAAAAACTTTATAAGGGAAAATTAGTAATTGTATAGACTGCCTGTTATAATAAAATATACTACTTAAAGTAATGTGTATACCAACAACAAAGATAATTAATATGAAATTAATAGAAATTAATTATATAATATATATTATATAGATAAAAAATTCTATTCACATAAACGCTTGTATTAAAAGCCACAGTATAACATGTGATTAACAAATAAACCATAATAATATTAATTATAGTTATTTGTTGATGAGTTTGTTTGAATGTGCTAATCCCTAAAACTACCAGTCTAATTATAAGAATCTTTTTGCATTGTTTAGTTCATGAATTAGAGAAGGATACAGGATATTATGAGTTTTTTATGTGACATATTCTTAATAAAGGTACTAAGCACAGAAACAAAAAAATGCAGTACATGCATACATTTCAGTCTTGTAGATAGAATCTGCTAAACCTTTGTATCATGTACTGCCATTTTAATGCTATTAAAACTTTGTTTAAATAATAATTCTTACTCTTTTTTCCTCATTGTTAAGTGCTCTCCACCTCGATGCCAGCTGCCGGGTAACCTCCTGTTTGGATGGCTCTGCCCCCATCTCAGAATTAGCTTCAGCTACTACTAATGGCCGCTGTTCTTGGCAGAATTGGAAGAAAGCATTGCAAGGCTTTTTTGGAGCATTAGGATCTCTCTCAGGCTGAAAATAGTAATACCAATATTTATATTTATATGAGATATTGAAGGATAGAGGCAATTATGTAAAGATGATTGGCTTGTGTAAGGATTGAGAAAAAATAGCTCTATCTAGCTAGATAACAGGAAACCGCCAAATCTTAGTAACCACTCCCTATACAAATATGTTCTGAATAAGATTTAGGATAGAAGTACCTCAAACTGACAAACATGCATAAAATATGCAAACTAAAAAAATCATGTGACTTAAACATTAAACCTTAGCAAAGGTCTAACTTGTATCATGGTATATTACTGTACAAGTATTAAAATATCTCACCTTGTCTGCTTTACTTTTCCTTTTAGGTCCAGGTTTCTTGGCATTAGCAGCACTGGGCTTTTCTGACTGTTTAGCCACGGCTTGAGTTTTGCCACCAGCACGGGGAGGTCGTACAACTACCTCGGACTTAGTTTCAACCTCCAAAGACGCTGTTCTAAACTGATCGCCATGGCTATCCAACCTTTCAACCAACAACTTAATATCTTTTCGATATCGCTTGGTTATTTTTTTAGCTTCATGAATTCTGGAATGATATTATACGGTACTTCACCCACGGAACAGTTTGCTTACAACAAATGAAGAATAAAACTCAAAACACAAACCTATTTATAATTCTTTCGTTATCCTGTTGTAAGACTTCACATCGTTCCAACAACAACTGATATTTTCGCCTATAAATTTCCTCTTCAGATGGTAAACTAACCATATCATCTGAGTCGTCAGAAATATTCGAGTTAATCTGTTGGACTGTCATTTTAATTTATTTCACTGCTACAAAGTTCATGCGATCAAATTTCTTTTTATTTAGCTGTCTTCTGTCATCCAGTTTGTTACCTTGAGGTTGGCATTACTGAAAAAAAGTATTTATACACTGTTCCACGAACAAAAAAATTTTGATGTTGAACAAGAATTATGAATATATTTAAATTACACAGTGGCTAATTATATGACAAAAATAAATTAAAAATAACACACTATACATAACCTACTTCATACATAACAATACGGAACCAAATCTGAGGTATTAATAACTATTAACTAACAGAGCTAGGGCACATCAGAATCTTTAAAATAATGTAAAGCCTGCCACCTTAGCTAAAAATATTTCTTAACTTAGAAAATAGGCTCGAAAGACGTAGACAATTGACATAAGTAATTTATTATATTTACTTACTAGAAACAAATCACATTGTGCATAACGCAGTCGCGACAATTTATTTCAACCACTTGCTGGTCTTGTTACCAAATTAATATTATTGGATTCTGTGTGTTGGTTCTAACCAGCTGCTGCCTGAGATAAAATTTCACTAACCATAATTTCGTCCAAACCGATACAAAGGTAACGTCTTAACCTCAGAATCATTGTTCTGTAATCGTAACCAATCAGAGTTGAAATTGCCATTAGATCTAAAGAAACCCGCGTCGACAGTGCGAAAAACACAAATATTTTTTTATTTTTTTTATAATGTCGATAAGTGTACAGGAATCCCGGAAATACGCTAGTGTAATAAGGGATCGGGGCGGAGCGATAAATTATCTAAGCGCGAAATGCGAATTGCGATTTTACGTGTCGATGCGACAGCGATTGCGCGTACGGAACAACTTGCCTGGAAAATTTCATCGATCTTATGTAAACATTGCTTGTTTCAGTGTGAACTCTGCAGTGTTATGCATATCATGTAACATGTTATTCATAAAATGAAAGTATATTTGCGTAGTGCTAGAAGTTATAAAAATATTTTGAGAAATGATATTATAGGAACGTACTATTGAATAAAATGTGTTTTGTTTATTGCCGAAAGTGAAAAACAAAACACCACAAATGAATTCGAAGACTAGAAATGAGATGGATACCAGTGCTATCGAAGCGAACTATTTTTATATATTTCACATTATTATTTCTATTATATTTATTTTATGCTTTGAATTCTTGTTTAGTTGACGAAAAAAAGGTTAGTACTATGTTGTGTTTTACTAAAAATATAATCTAATAATGAATATGTATATTTCATTATGAAATCATATTTTATTTTTAGCGTATCGTTATTATTTATATCTAAGACTTCACATCATACAATTATTATTTATTGTATTGTTTTACGCGGTAAAATGACGCATTTTAAAATATTAATTAATAATGAGATGTGTGCGTATTTTGTTATATATTAATAAGCCTTTTGCAAGGCTAGTAGTTTACGACTATTATTTATTGTAGTGTATATTCCTTTAATAATTAGCAGCAATACTGACATTAGTTTGTTTACAACAGCAATATTTAGCGACTACTATCTATGGATAACTAAATAAAATTTAATTATCAATGTAGTTAGGTATACCTAAGATTCCTATAGTTAAAAAGTGTCCATAGGGTTGCCACTGTTAAGGATCCCAATCATTCCATCAAAAGTTGTTGTATTCTTGAAGGATAGGATAAGATTTCCTGGTGCTATGCGGAACATGGTCTTCCCAGATGAGTCAAAAAGGAATACATAGCTTTAATCCTGGTGCCCTAAATTTCGGTCTTTACAAAGTATTGATGATAAAATAATTGAACTGGGCGCATGTAATCATACTTATATAAGATTTAGAAAGTTACCTAGAAATGTTTATGTTACGTTTTCTACGTATTCATATATGAGACTATTATACAAAGTGACCTGGACATGTTTTATACTGTTAATCTAATTAGATGTTGTTTAAGTAGAGAGTTCTTAATACAGTAGTTCTAGTAACAGTATACCATATAGCATATATAGAAGTAGGATTTCTAGGCCCAGCGTACCCAGTAGGTACAAATAATTCTACTACTAGAAGTGAACATTCGTTTATCTCATAACTACTATATAATCATATTTCTATTCTAGTTCTCACTAAAATACATATTCCTGAAGCACCATATATCAAAGTACAGATCGGCGGGAGTGCGCTTCGCTTCGTTGCTTGGTTTTAACTTCGATGATAAATACCAATACAGGAGGCTCAAACAAAACCAAGTGCCTGTCAAGAGGTTACCGGACGCACTCATAATTGGTGTCAAGAAATGTGGGACTAGGGCACTGTTGGAGTTTCTAAGGTAAGCGGATTTATGCTAATTTAAAAAGGGAAGTAGTCTTCTCCCTAGCCTTTATTATTCCCAAGTCACTTGGGGTCGGCTTTTCTAGTCTAACCGGATTTGACTGGATATCAGTTTTTACACGGAGCGCCTGCCACCTGACCTCCGCAACCCGAAGGCTAACGATAGCCTAAGTCTAGACCAGTGTCAGGATATTATAAGGCACTGACTTCCCAATAACGACTGCCATAGATGTTCATAGCAGCCGGGACCGACGGCTTAACGTGCTCTCCGAGGCACGGAGCATGCGATAATTGGGACCGACGGCTTAACGTGCTCTCCGAGGCACGGAGCATGCGATAATTGTCAATCAATACGCACATAATTTTGAAAAGTCATATAATTTCCGAAAGTCAGAGGTGCGCGACGTGGGTTCGAACCCGAGACCCTCTGCACTGCAGTCTGTTGGTCTCCCCACTGAGCTATCGCTCTATATAAAAAGGGAAGTAGTATTTGATCTAAAATGTTGATAAATATTGCTTCGTCTAAAGAACAACAAGAGGAACATTTCTTAGGTGCAAGTGTCGACTCAAACATGTATTCAGGATTAGATATATTAGCTAAAAATGCAATTACCCTGTTAGTATTTTTCATAAAAGCACATCATACATACAGCTCAAGGCCTATATTCCAGCAGAGAAAGGCAGAGGTATAAAAGATCTTAAGTAATTGACCGGTTGCATGTTCTGTGATCCATAGACCACCAAGAAATGTTCTCAATTTAACTGTGTAGTACGATTATGTCCTCATAACGCCATTATATTTTTCTTTATTTGACATAATTTAAAGGAGGAATCAATGCGTGCTTTAGGATAGAGATATATGTAGGCATAAATTATAATTACAGATTACACCCAGATGTACGAGCCGCGGGGTCAGAGGTGCACTTCTTCGATAAGTTTTATCACAAAGGTTTTGAGTGGTATAGGTATGTATACTACTTACCATATCAAATCATTTAGTAATAATATCAGCCTTATTTATAAGCCGTCTCATTGCTAGGTACTGGCCTCACCTCATTTTGAGGATTAAACAGTAGCCTAAAAGTGACCCAGTGCGGGTTGGCACTTGGCAGACTTCATACACCTACTTTCCTAAATCTATTGTGCCATTTATGCAGTCATATAGAAGTGTTTAAGACGCTTCACCTTGACATTAATTTTAGTCAAACGCTAATGAATCCTAATTTAAAATTATAAATGCGAATGTGAGTTTGTTTGTTCGTTACACTTTTACGTCTTAACTTCTCGACCGATCATCATGAAATTCGTACAAGCATTGTCAGGTATACCTACAGAAAACGACATAGGGTACCTTTCATTCAGAAAAATAGTACTGTGTCCAAGCTAAGCCAAGGGCACAAGCTAGGTAAAATTAAATAAAATTTTAAAACCACAAACTTATAGGTAAAGAGTCTGTACTATTATTTCTAGGGATAAAATGCCGCCTACATTGGAAGGTCAGATCACAATGGAGAAGACTCCTTCGTACTGGGTAACAAGGTCAGCTCCTAAGCGTGTGTATGCCATGAACCCTGGCGTGAAGCTGCTGGCGGTCGTCAGGGACCCTGTCACTAGAGCCATCAGTGATTATACGCAATCGGCGAGGTAAACCACCATTCACTTTAGTTACTTAATATTCCTAACTATTTTCAGTTGTCCGCGTGAAGCATACGGTAAAGCAAACCAGGATATAAAGTACCAATCGTATGTGTTTTTGCAGGATATGGCTTGAGTGTGATCCAAGTTACGTCAAAATACGATGACCGGTGACTGCATGATTAAGTAAGAAACATCCAAACCACTCAATATCTTCAGAGACTTTCACATTTATAATATTAGTAGTAGTGGTGTTCGCCCTGATTGATCAATCCGCGAGTTCATAAAAAGCTGCCATGCTCGTACATTGACGTTTAAAAAAACGTTTTAGCTCACCTATACCATACCACGGAGACTACCCTGTTTTAGCGTCACAGTAATGAGCCTAAATATTCTGCTCACCACAGAAATACAATGCAAGGTCGTTAAGCTGCGATATATTGTAGGGTATATGCAGATAACTTAACTTAAGCAGTTAACTAACAGAAGAATATCACTATGGTTTCAGTCACCAATATTGAATGAATCCAATTCCTTAAACCATCAGAGTACGACTTTCTCAAAACATAAATTGGTTTTATTTTACAGCAAGAGACCGTCTCTCCCTCGCTTCGAAGACCTAGCACTAGTCAACAACTCGGCAGGGTGGGGCGCTCTGTCTGTAGTGGACGCGTCATGGCCACCAGTAAGGTTGGGCGTGTATGCCAGGCCTTTGAGAAGGTGGCTCAGACGGTTCCCGAGGTCCAGGTTACTGCTTATCAATGGGGAGAGACTTGTTGTGGATCCGGCTGCGGAAATGTCTAGAGTGCAGGTAATTTATATTGTTGAATATAACCGAACTGTATGTAAGTCATTTATAGAAGTAGGAAGGCATAATTGTATATGAAGGAAAGGCTTGTTTCTTATATGCGCCATGGCATGATATATGGGCCACGTTATGTGAGCCGTTCCCAACAAACTTCTAGTACTGTAGGTAGGACTTTGAAGCTTAAGAGGCCGGAGCCCTCCTTAGAAAATAATCCTATACGCCAATGGTAGTAGTCATCTTGTAGTAAAATTGAAGCAACTATTACGGCAGAAAGAGTTTGGTTATACTTCTCTTTGCTGCTATGTTGGCTGACACAGAAATTGATGTTACTTTCTCTAAATCGCTTACACCATTTAAACTTACATAGATGGAAGGTACAGTCAGTAACATAAGTCAATACACACATGCCAGATTTCGATTGCCTCTTTGTTAGTAGTATTTGTTGTAGATAGCGGTATACGTGCGGTGGATACACCTCTATCTTACAAAATTATTTCAATGACTTATCAGTTTTATAGCAGTACTCGTTAACAGACAGTAGATTTAATCCTAATTTAAAATCCAATAATATGGAATTTTACATTGTAAAATACTATTACAATTTGTTTAATGTTGAGCTACTTATGTTGCTGACTGTACCATAGTATCGTTTGACACGCCGTTCAGCGTTTCGATAAGTGAATTTTTTTTTTGACTCCGGTAAATGTGTAAATCACTTTCCCCATAGCTGGTTTTGGGGCGGGCGATGGGGATATGTCGGGTTCCAGCCCCTAAGATGGCAATTTGGGCTGAACCGACTAAAACCACCGCGGTGTTCCTCACACCTTTATGGCGGGGCCGCGCGGATCGCTCTCGCATTCAAATCGCGACCCCGTCATAGGTTTGACCCGCCGATGGACGTGGCGGGCCCCACACAACCATCACACAAAGTCAAGACGAATTCACAAACACACAATAAAAATTGACACACATAATTGGGGGACCTGGTCCCCGACGACAAAGCGGGGACCTACTCCCCCTTCCGACATCGAGAGGCGTGCGCGGAACACGAACGCCGCCTATTCGGACCTGCGCTGATCGGACAACGGACGGCCCCAATGGGTCCACCGCCTGCAGGCTTCTATTCAGGGTGGCTGGAGGTCGTCTCGCGCCCTCCTGCGTTCGGCTCTGCGGTTAGGGAGAGGGATTGAAAGTTCCCTCTCCCTCTCCACCGCCTCCTTCACTAACATCACCTCCTCACAGAAGGAGGCGACGGCATTCCAAGACCTCTCGCTCAAAACCATGGACAGAATCATAGCCTCGATCGAGAAGACGACCCTACCGACTGCCGCGTGCATGACCCAAGCATTGCGTGGCCCAAGCAGGGCAACCTACCAATGTGCGCAACGCTGTGTCTTCCACAACGACGCGGCAGTCGCCGCAGTGTTATGTGATAAGTGATAGGATAAGGTCAACTAAGCAATAAATTTTTATTACAACTGCTCTCTTGTCTAGCTATCTGCTGATCAAGAGAGTCTTTAAAAGAAAGTTCTTGACCAGTAGAAATTAATTAATTGCATAAATAATTAGTGCAAAAAATAGATAATAGATCTATTTTTGTTGTCTGTACTACAGATAAAAACACAAATGTGAAATATTCCCATATACATTTACAAATATTTGATTAGGTATAACTGAATCCACAAGACAATAAAATCCATTTTCTTTCACAAATGCAACTTAGGTATTAGTTATATGTATAAGACATTTTATAAGTGTCTCTTTTCCATTTCACAGGCGTTCCTAGGCCTCAAACGGGTGATAACTGAAAAGCATTTCTACTTCAATTCCACAAAGGGCTTCCCATGCTTACTAAAGTCAGAAAGTCGGTCAACGCCTCACTGCCTCGGCAAGACTAAAGGCCGAAGCCACCCATACATAGATCCTAGAACTATTGAAAGACTGAGAGATTTCTACAGGCCATTCAACGAGAGATTCTATCAGCTGGCCGGGATAAACTTCGGATGGCCTTAGTTGTGATTTTGATACGGTATACGGACTTGTGGTGTGATTTTTAAGAATGGCAACATATTGTAAGTATGTAAAATAATATAGGTAAATAAGTAAAGTCTCTATGATAAGTCACATAGCGTATGACAGAAAAGTGTGGTCATAGGCCATAGAACATAACGCAAGACAAAACAAGCAAAAAATAAAATATTAAAAAAATACAACTATGTTATTTTTTTTAAATTAAGTCATGTTGCAATCTATATTCGATACGATCATTAAATATGACCACAGTTTTCTGTTATACGCGTTATATGTATACTCAGGCAAATCATAGATAGGATATAGTAGGTACCTTATTGTTGTTTTGATACCAATGGCATACCACCAATTTAACCAGCTCGGGATTTAGGGTGAAGGAAAAGGGGCATATAATACGTTATCTAATATAATATTATATTTAAGTAAATGCTATACGGCTATCTGCATGTAAAAATATACATGTATATAAATAAACAGTAATGTAATTCCACCTGTAATCAGAATGGGGGGCTAGGGAGGGAGGGGAGGCTAGAGTAGGACACCAATACCGCGGATACAATGTAGTGTATGATATCATTTACAAAAATAGGATTTCTCTCATCAGGATAATTGACGTGACTCCCCACCTGAAAGCAGCAATAATATCTCACTGTTTGAAATAAGTGTAGGTACCTATCTATTTCTATAATTACTCTGAGTATCTAAATCAATATGGTTGACAAAATAATTTTAGCTATATCATTATAAGTTGTTATACCTTTAATTATTAATATTAAATTATCCCTTTATATCTACTAATCATTATACTTACTTATTATATTATATAATACGCCCATACGGCATACAAGACAAGTTTCTTGAGCAAGTGTTATGCTGTCCTTGTTTTTTATACTAAGGTAGACGAAGATAGCACAATACTTATCTTATCTTATCTTATGTGGGGGCCAGTCAGTGCAGACCGGCGACACTTCGACCCAGTGGGATCTTTTGGGTCGACACTCTCCCAATAACGACTCCCATAGATGTTCATGGCAGCCGGGACCGACGTCTTAACGTGCTCTCCGAGGCACGGAGCAGGCGATAATAATAATAGTCAATCAATACGCACATAATTTCGAAAAGTCATATAACTGCCGAAAGTCAGAGGTGCGCGACGTGGGTTCGAACCAGAAACCCTCTGCATTGCAGTCTGTTGGTCTCCCCACTGAGCTATCGCTACTCTTTAGCACAATACTTACTACAAGTAACTTGGGTCGTGTAGTTAAACGGCCGTTATTTCGACCAGCCGAAGTCGCACGCAATTCGAATGAATTCGACCGAATTTGTCGTCCAGGCGAGTCGAACGAATGAAGTCTTTCAAGCCTAATATTATTAGTAAATAAATATTGATTACACTGGGAAACAAAAAGATATATATTTTCTGCGGCATTAATTTTGTTACTGGTTTTAATAAACACCTTCATTAGTCATACCCAAAATGTATTTACTTTGTATAAATTGACTCTAGTTCTTGAGATATTCAACATAAATAACGGTTCCATCAGGACATTAGGACAATGAAAGAAACATACCAAGGCTGATGGGACAGCCATATGATGTCAGACTATTGCTTGAGTTTAATAAGGGATTGTCCTGAACATAAACACAATAGAAAAGCTTACAGATAAAGTTTATTTTAATAGTTTTTTTTATAATTTTTTGTTAATAGCGTATGTACCTATTAGGTTTTCTTGTCATTATAATATAACGGCTTCTAAATTATATATTTAATATGTAATTGTATTATATTTTAATCTACTTTCAGTCAAATAGTTATTAAATCTTATCTCATAAAATAGAGCCAATTTAACTAATCTGATATTTTTCTCGTATTCAGCATACTGAACTTACACCAAATTGACTTCAACTTACCATGCCGCAAAATAACTATTTCCCAGTGTTAATGATAATTGTGATTAATTATTAAATAATACCTAATTATTATAGTAATTTAAAATAATTATTTTATATCGTCATGTGCGGGTAGTTGCTTCCTAATCAAAACAGCATTCCTTACAAGTGTTCCAAACTATGATATCATTTACGAGTGCTTCATAATTTATACGATTATGAAGTTTTATTAAGATTAATAAACTTTTGTTACTATCCTAAATTATAATAGGAATATATATCGTGTTGCTTGTAATAGTTTTGTTGTTATTAACTAGTAAATACTATAAGCTATAAGTTTATATATTACAATTATGTTACTATAATAATTATTATACTTTAGAATGTTATCATTAACCCAGTTTCATTACTGTCAAGTAGGTAAACTTATATAGGGAATGGAGAATACATAATGTTGTCCTCCTTATCTGTTCAATATGAGTGTAAACAGAGAAAGAGAAATAAACCGAAAAAGGGAGAAGAAAGAAAGAGTGAGAGGTAGCTAAACCGCAAATTTTAAAGTCAATCAAATCTATGCCTGAGAAGAATTCTGTGACTCAGCTCAACAAAAATATACATTGATGCCTATATCAATATTTAAAACAAACATCAATGTATAATATTGTCTTATGTTTACGCGAGTGTTATACATTGAAATTAAACACTTTATACGGATTTTGTCGCGTTGTTTATTTTACTTTAAAACACTTTTATTACATAATTTTGAAAAACTTACACTACCTACTATTATTGAAATTTACTACTATTTAAACTATTGAATTAAAACTATTATATATTTAAATTTACACTTAAAATGTAGCTAAGGTACTTCAATAATTTATACCGGGATATCAATAATATATTAAGGAGAACTACATAATTATGTACACACAGCGACACATCAACCTAGACTGTTTGGACTTTGAACTATTAGAAGTTGAACGCTGCGAATCGTGCGAGAGTGCGTTATATTTTTGTTACGCTCTATCCTTACCATTACATCGACACCACTATGCACTGTTTCTTTCCGACAATTCTCTATTTTGCATGTGGCGTAGTTATGCGTATATAGGGTGTCTAACTTGATGTGTAGCCGTGTGTACCTTCGTGCGCTATTCGAATTTCATTAGAATACAATAATTAGTAGCTCTCATATGTCGAACAATCGAAGGATAGAATATTAATTTTGGCCTATATTTAAATTATTCTAATGAGTGCATAATATGGCATGTTCATTGGACTTAGCTCTGATTATACATATCCAACCTAGGCCTAAGCAAATACTATACTTGACAGCACTGAATCGGTTACTAAAAGTCCTCCAATTAGTACATAATCATTTTCTTATACTATACTTTACTGTAGGTATAATATAAATGTATTGATACCAATACGATGGTTGTGTACTGTGAACGAATCTGCGTAGTATGTAGAACTTATGTGCCATATACCTTAGTTAGGTAATAATTTATACACAATAATTGACTATGTACTATACAGCCTGTAGATAAAGGCTGCCTCTTTACTTATGCAATTTGTAAAATCAATAAATTAAATATGTATAGATGAATGATATATAACTATATACATATCATGCATCAATACATATTCAATTCATTGATTTACTTGGTAGATTTTTGTCTTGTGCCTGTAATGAATAGCCCCCGGTTTTTGTTATTGGGCATTTCCTTACTTACAACGGGTTGGTATCGTCATATAGACTAGACCCCTTGGCGCTGCGTAGATATGTGGCCTCGCTATGCATCTTCTATCGCTTTTACTATGGAGAGAGCTCTGGGGCATTGTTCGGACTGATCTCTGCCGCCTCTTGTCGCCTTCATCTTACGCGACAGCATTTCCATCCCCATCATTTAGATGGTTGGCAGTCCACAACTGTGCGTTTCTCCAGGAAATTCCTGCCTCGCACAAAAAAACTGTGGAATGAAATGTCGCCTGCGGTATTTCCGGACCAATACGACATTCAAACCTTCAAGAAAAGAGCGTACTCCTTTTTAAAAGGCCGGCAACCCACTTGTGACTCGTCTGGTGTTGCGGGTGTCTATACTATTAGGCGATATGTCTGCTCGTTTGCCTTGTATCCGATAAAAAAAATAGTAGGTAGGTAGTCTAATGAAAAAATTAAAGCATTTATATGCATTTTTGGGCATTGAAAAATAAACTATCTATACCTAATATAATCATAGACGAAGACGAAGATTTATATTATTATAAAACTGTAATGTGGACATTTGAAATAAAAAGAGATATGTATCAATAAGTAATTCATTAATTTTTTCATTTTTACGTGATGTTGTCACTCTTTCTGTCAAAATAAAACTTAGCAATGTATGCATAATTAAAATTAATATAAATTTGTCTTGTATGTGGTAAAGGCTTCTTTTCTCCTAGTCCATCGTCGAATGTCGCCTTTTCAGATCTGCCGTTACATGATGTTTTAGAATCTACACACATTTTTTTTTACAAATCTATTTATTAAAATACGATGAAAACACTATGCGCAAAAGACTACTATTTACTGTTTAAAAGTGTCAAATTGCACAAGAAAGAGAAATATAATTATATATTAATAGGTAAAATGCAATTTAGCATTAGAAACTAGGTATACATAATGCACTGAGCCCTCCGTAACACTTGTGCCATGTAGCTGCTTGTAGTTAGCTAATATAACGATAAGGCTGCTCCAACATTGTGACTATTCAAATAAAATACGCATAATAAACACATATGTTTTTACTTGTTTCATTTATTTCGTACAACACTACCTCTTTCGCCCGATAATGTCCGATCAGATACACTATGGAAGGAAATATTATACTTGTATTAAAGCAAAGATGTAAATCATAGATGCGCCTAAATACCTTTTGCTACGTTTAAATACCTTTCTGAAAGTTAAGCTGTCTGCTTTACACGAAATGCCAACATGACATCTGTCGTGACAATATCATTCTCTATCTGATGAGTACGCTCAATCTTTTTAGAGTGATAATTTTTTCGTGCGATTAAGTACAGTGAAACTTATCTATGATTTAATCTTTGACTTTAAACTATTGTGCAATAATATTGTTATATGGATGACAAAAGTAAGTGTGAACTAACAAGCTTGTATGGACTTAGCAACATAATAATAAAAGAAGTACACTATATATTACTCAATATACTGTAAATTGGTTTAATATGTATCCAATTGAATAAATAGCTAATTTACAAGAACTTATGTACTAGAAAGTCGTGACAACGACTGGCCGAAATAGTATAATATAATATATAAAATATTACAGATCCAATATACAGTTAGGTATAGGTGACTAACATTCCAGAGCCGTTACTACAGTTAGGAAGTACATGCTCTAGACGGAAACTTATTTCTGATTTCCTTACAGGTTGAATACCTGACCATATTTTCTTTTTATTACAAATTATTTTTTTGGATAAATTAATGTACCGTTATTTTTTTCGTGAAATGGTTTCAGATACTCATATGTTAACTACCCGACACAATCATAATACTTTACTAATTTAAAAAAATTACATTATAATAACTAATGTCGTAAATAATAACGGGCGGTACTTTTCTCGACCTACATTCCCTCTTGACCCCGACCGGCCTTGTAGGGCAGCTGGGCTTCTTTATCACTTATCAGTGAGCGGCGAGCTCCTGCCGACGGCGCACGAACGGCGCTCCGCGGCGATCTTATTAATTCTCAAATACCTAGCAAAGCAAACTAGGCGGTATTAAGATAACCGAGAGGTCTAGCAAAAACCTGAGTAATATACTTTCTTCACGTAGTTAACGTACCCACGTTATATTTTGGAGCGACGGCTGTACTAACCAAAATCGCAATGCCATGCTTGCAAATGCTTTGCTTCTTGCTGCTGTGCAGAAATCTATTAAGATTACACACAAATATCTCGAGAAAGGACACACGCAAATGGAATGTGACAGTATGCATGCGACAATTGAACGAAATTTAAAGAACCGCGAAATATACTCACCAGCTCAATACGTGGAAATCTGTAAAAGTGCACGTTTGACAAGACCTTACAATGTTCAATACTTACAGCATACGTTTTTTCGGAATTTTAGTACCCTACCATACCTGAATTAAATCAGGCCTGGTAGTAAACCTGGGGATGCAACAGTATTCGATTTGCAGAATATTGAATATCGAAACGACGCGGACGGCGACGGAACCAATTTCTATAAAACAGTTCTAACTGAAGATATCACTGAACTTAACAAGAGAATTAAAATGTCTCAGCTGACTGACACCATGCCATTATTATATGATTCCAGGTTACCTATTTCAAAATCCAAATATACCCATCTTCAAGAACTGAAGACGGTCTTACCTAACGATATACACGCCTTCTATGACCAAATCCCGCATCTGTGCAATGCACAAAGACATAACATTTGCACCTGCAGAATTAATAGAAAGTTAATGCTGCCTAAAAACACTTCTGTTGTGTTTAGTGATTACCTAATTGCAATTAGTTGATTACTTTATTCTATATCACGGGCTGTTTTGGCAGTAATTAGTTAAAAGGATTATGTCATTTGTTTCGAATTTCATAGCTTTGTGCAAATTATTAATAGTGTAACATTAAGTTTTAGAGACGATAGATACATACGTTTAAATATAGCGTCAAAAATATATAATTATAGAGAGATACTAATGTTAAATATTGACTGAAAATACTGTTTTATGTTTCGTTAGATTGTTAACTTTTGCCTAATACTTTTTATATAAATATATTTCTACATCATTATGTATTATACTATTTATAGATACCTATCTATAATACTTACTAAAAAGACTACTTATCTGTTTTAATATATTTCCTAGAACTTTTTGGTAAGATCCTGAAAAGTAATGAAAGTAATTGAGTACCTTAAATGAAACTTTAAAGACTGAAAATAACGGAAAGAGCCACTTAAGCTATATTTTCTTCTTAACTTTGTCTTTAGTGCTGTGACGATTGCCTAAGAGGTGTAACTTAAATGATAAGTATTATAATAAGTTGAAATGTTAATTAATCTAGCACGAAATAAATCTGATTTTTTAATACGAGAAAATATTACTGTGAATACCTGGTAATTACAAACGTTTACCAATTTTTTTAAACGAATACCTCGTATTAAACATTATACGCCGTTGGATCGATATTTTTAAATATTTGAATAAAACACATAGAAGCACATTTATATTACATGATAATAAAGTATGATTTGGTTTTCTATAGGAACAAAATTTTACAGGGCGCAGTTTTTGTGCCTCCTGAAAAGTTACGTATTTTGCAAGATTTTCACTCTAAGCCATCGATATGTCAAAAGAAAGGAAAAAATTTGTTGTTCACAGTATAGAAGCATTCCAAAATAGTAATTTAAAGAAATGGCCATCTTTTACTTACCCTCTTGATTACCACGGTAGAGTAGTGAGCGCGACTTCTGTACATGAGGTTTTGGGTTCGATTTCAGAGTCATGGCAACATAAAGTGAATGAATATTTCTATCAAGAAATACTCAAAAGTAGACCAAAAATTGGGAGTTAGCAACGTTGCACACCCACATTGCCTCAGAAAGCCCGTAAAGCCGTAAATTCTACGCCTGATCTATATCCGGTAATGTCGGATTTCCATCCCATTGAGCTATAAGAGTGAGGGAATAGAAAGTGCACTTACACACTTGTGCCCTATAATGTCTCCAGCACAGAATTGCTACCGTAACCATATATCGGTCTACAGGACATTATTCTTAAGTCTATTTACGAGAGTTGTTTTGATTTGGCCATATCTATCTATTTTGTCTTATATATAAGCCCCCACTGTATTTAAGTATAATAATATATATTTACACACACATATAAAGTATTATTTTTATAAATTACGAATAAGTTGATACCGCCTTCTATTTGCAGTACGACTCATATTATGCAGTTAAGATCTGAACCGTTGTTGCAAGTTCTTATTAAGAGCACATGTGACCTGTGCCGAATGCCAACTTCGCAAATAAATGTCATATTTTGAAGTATTTTAATATAAATAAATTAGTTTTACTGTTTTCCAAAATGTTTTGAATACCCTCTCTTTGCCAGCGTCTGATTAAAAGGACGTTAACTGAAATGGAGCGCATACGGCTTATCGTCTTTTGAGTTAGACGACGACAGCTATTGACTACAATAAAACTATTATAGATGTAATACAATTATATTTGTAATACTTTTACTATGTAAATTACGCGTCGAAACTTTGCGACCCAATATTTTCATAGTAAAAGGTACAAATATAATTATATTATAACAGGCCACAAGGCATAAGTACTCTTAACTCCTAAATAATAGATCGGTTACGACACGGCTTCAAGATGGCACCGGTCTTGTATGCAAGTACCGAAAGCAATCATCAATTCTATTACTTAAAAACGGCGGTAGTTTAATGGAGTTGCGACTGAGATGCATAAATTCAAATTCTATCCATTGTACTACCGTCGTACACCCACTCCTAACACAAGCACAGCTTAGCTGGAGCGGTTAGTAAGAATACTAGAAATATGCCACACAAATTGCTAGTACCCTTTTTAAAAACGATATCTATGTTAAGTATATGGAGTTAACGCAAGCATGCTAGGTACCTTTTTGAAACAGTTGTCGTGGGGTATAATAATATCAGCACTGTATTAAGCTGTCCCACTGCTAGGCACGGGCCTATTCCCCGTATGAGAAAGATTATGCCATAGTCTACCACGCTGGGCCAGTGCGGGTTGGCAGACTTCACATATCTTCGAGAATATTATAAAAACCTCTTATTAGAAATGCAGGTTTTCTCAAGATGTTTAACTTTACCGTTAAAGCAAGCGCTAAAAAACTATTTAACACGCACATAACTCCGAAAAGACAGAGATGCATACCTTGGGGTCGAACTCAAGACCATTAATTCAAACATAAATGACATAAATGAAACATCTACCCCCAAAACATTGCAACGCCAGTCTGCTTATGACCGCGTCCAGTGTTAAGTGTCAAAACACCAAGCTTTTCAAAAAGATACACTAAAACCTAGCAATGTCGCGTTATTCTCGATACTTTATACATAAATGATACAAATCAATAAATAAAAAAAAACTATTACTTAGTCTAAGTCGTTACTGGCGACATACACAGGCATGTCTATCGGATTGATTTGTAAGTACGATACAGAACTGATACCAACAATCGCAAACACTATATTCACGCTGTCTTCGTATTGTGAGTGTAGAGCCATCACTTCAGCCGCGGTTGGGAAGCTGGATGATTCCCTGGAAATAATTAACCACAATTACTATTGAAATACATTTAACTATGTTTTCAAAATTAAAACACGATAAGATTTGTAGAAAAGTCAAGGAGAATTAATTGTAGGTATAAATTAAACGTTTAAAAAAAGCCTGAAGCTTCTTTTATTTTTAAAAGAAGCATCAGATTTAATTAATAACATTCAGTGAACGGCAATAAAATATGGCAGTATTTTCACTGCAAAAAATGCCACACAAAATGGGCGGTGCTCAAAAAACTAAGCTGAGTCGCTATAGTAAAGTATAATTTTATTAATCGGTTCGAGTTCTTGTTATTTACAGCAAGTTAATAAACTGTAAGCCAGAACAGTTAATAGCTATCTTGGCCCTTAAATAGTAACATCCCATTTTGAGTAAGAATCTGTGCTGTCAATAATAAACTATGGTTAGTATGAAAGTACTGCTGCTATGTTTTACTTACGTTTAATGGTTTCACGAGGGTCCCTTAGATTCATAAAAACTCATAGTTTACTTCAGTGTTAATTTTTTGTTAATATAAGATATTATTCAGTGGGATTGAATTTATATCTTTAGATAGTATAAATGAACTAGATTACAAAAGCTAAATAATAAAATATAATTTTAACTTACTCCATGCAAATAATTCTAAAATGTGGTTTGGGTGGATTCTTTTTCCTGAAGTTTTGTACATCTCTATTGTAGACATCAAAATGTATTCTTAGAGCACTTTCAGCAGATATTTCCTTACTATGCTTGATAATCCTTAGTTTCTCTAGTACCGACGGCATGTCTGAACAATCGTCAGTGTCTATCAATGGCTTAAGTCCAGTATGGCTGACTGATTGTCTCGCCAACATTTGCTCATGTTCATTTTGAAAGGCAATATCTGTCTCTTCCATATGTTGTAAAAACGCTATCTTAGCTTCTAACCAATTATTGAACTCTTCAAAATGATTTTTAATATAATTATTTAAATATTCTTCCTTCATAGCATCTGTGAAACGAGTGTTCATAACATTTTTATTCACAACTTCTGCTCTGCCGAAATCGTCTTTGCTCGGCAACCAATTTTTATCGAAAGTCTTTATTAAATGCTCACTGTACTTAGTTTCATCGTCAAATTCGACAATATTAGTAACAATTTCCTCACTTTCAGTTTCTTTGCTAGTACCTGGATTACCTTCAGCTTGCTTTTCAGAAAGTCTCTTTAAAATGTTAAACGGATTCCTCAGTTTCTTCTTTTTATGAATTTTTTTAGGTTCGTTCACAACACAATCTGATTCCGAATCAGATTCAATACTAATAAATCGCCTGTTGATAACATCGAAACTGCTATTCACGTAAATATCAGCATCGTAAGATTTATTGAATGTTTTGATAGCTTTGGACATAGCTCTTCTATGTTTGGGTGAAGATTTACCCTTGTCTTCTAGATCTTTTAATTTTGTCGCTAGTCGTTTCAACGCATTTAGATTATCGTCGAACAAATCGCCATCTTTGCTTAACCTACGTCTTTTGCGAGACGATTCTTCGTCTTCTTCCAAATCAATAGTTTCCACGATATTTTCATCATTGACAACTTCAAAATTTTTAGTTAGTCTTAATCTGGCTTTGTATCTCGTGTTATATGCATACAAAAGTCTATGTAGTGATTCAATATTTTGAATGTGGTTATTGCCTGCCATTATAAGCTGTTTGAGTCTAACAGCTAGATTTTTTATGCTTTGTAAATGAGTAGTTTTAGCACTCCTCATTCGTTTTCGGCTACCGTTATTCATATTGGAATTATTAGGATTAAAGTTCACGTTATTAGAATACGAAAATGCCCTTAGCAACGGATTCTGCCTCTGGTATTGGAAACGTGAATGATAAAACATATTTGGAAAACATGGCCTTTGGAAAAACATGTTGAATTGAACATAATTGTTTTGAGGTCGCCAGAAGTTGAATGGTCGGAAGATTAGGGGTTGCCTTGAGGGGAATCTGTTGACAAACTGTAGATTTTGAGAATACTCTGTATTAGAGTTACTTCTTATTCTTCTGACGTGACTGCCATTGACCTCGTCAGAACTGTTATATGTTGCGGATTCCATTGACACTGATCTCATGGACTTCCTTTTGATTTGTTTCATATTAAGCACATAGCTAGAATTGTTTACAAATACGTTTTTAGGTATATACTGCTGCTCTGGAACATTGATAGTGATGACTTCCCTCTTAAATAAGTCAGGAATATTTTCAAAGCTTTTCTCTAAAGTTTTAAAATTACTAGGCTTGAATCGTCGACTAGTTAGTTTCTTTAGTTTAGTGACATAATCATGAAATATTTGATTTCTTTTACTAATAAGTGCTTCTGACAATGTGCAATTTGTTTTGGTGGAACTGTTTATTTCACTTTTTGTTTTATCATTTGTAAAGTCAAGACTTTTTGGTGTATCTGCAATAAAATAGAGTATATTATACATATGTATAGAAATAAGCAGAAAGTGTCACGATATTAACAGTTACATGTTATACGGCAACGAAAACGAAGCATGGTTGCTATTCGTTTTGGAATGCTTGATGTTTCGGCCAGTCTACTGGTGATCACGACCAATGCAATAATCGCCCTAATTCCCATTACCTGATACACAAATCATGCAATGCGAAGATTTAAAAGATAGACTGACATAACAATATCGTAACAATATAGGATCTTATTTAACTAAAATACGAATATTTGAGTGAATCCGGAATATTGTAATGGATAGGATGTATAAAAAAGATTTTAACAACAGAAAACGCGCTATCTAGGGCTACTTTCTACTTTTCGGGAATTATTATTTTTATTTAATGTGTTTACAATGTGATTAAGGATAATTTTGTTATATAACATTGCCATTAATCTGCCGCTGATAAATTCGTTATGTAATGATTAATGGCAATAAACTGTTTTTATTTTTATTTATTTATGTTTTTATTTTATATGTATATTCTTGAGGTAAAATACAGACTATGTTAGTCTCTATTATGTTTGTAATTTTGTTGATTTGCTATTTCTTCTCAATATAACAATGAATAAGCACCTTAATACCTCAATATAGTTTAAAATTATAAATAATCTTACCCAAATCCAACACTACATCAGAATCTGCACTATCCACTTCAATAGCTATAGCACTCATAACATTTCTACTCTCATCATCTCCTCGTACAAATTGAACAGCTGCAAAAAATAAACAATATTATTGCTAGCAATTTTAACAAACTTTCGATTGCATTTATTGGCTAGAGGCTACTTACTAGAACCAGGTACTTCTTGACAATCAGTACTAATTTCCATATCAACACATTCATCCTTATTTTGTTTGTTAACATTTGTTTCTGCATTACTTTCAACATTGCTGTTATTTGCTGTGCTTGTACTCATTTCTGTACTAGTGACACCTTCAATTACCTCATTCTTTATAGTATCAACGGGTATATTAGCTTCATTAGTAGTCAAAGTAATAATTTCCTTAGCTTCTTTCTTTGTTTTTATTTCAGCAGTTTCTTCTACATCCATCAGATGTTCACGTTTACTACTATATGTTACGTTTTCTGATTCAGTATTCGCAGTTTCAACATTTTGTGTTGCATTATCGTTAGTTTTCAGTTGTTGTGTATTATTCTGTTGAGTCTCAATATTTTGTGTTTCAATGTCTTTAGATCCAACAAATTGTGTTTTAATTTCTTGAATTTCAACCCTTTGAGTTTTGTTATCTACAGTTGCAACATGTCTGGTATTTTCCTCGTCATTCATGTGATTTGCATTTGTTTCTGAACTGTCGTTTTCAGTATTATGTACTGGCGCATTATTTATAATTAAATCTACTTCCATAGCAATTGGGGCTTCATTTTCAAGTTTAATATTACAATCTTCTGAATTACTTTCGTTGCTTTTTTCTTTACTAGATTTATCTCCATTTATTTCTACTTTACAGGCATTACTTGCATCTGTATTGTGTATATGTTCTGTGGTAGACAGTAGTCGATTTATATTGTTAGTATTACTATTTTCATCGATTTTACCTTCTAGTATTTCTACTGAGGAATCAGTTAATGGTTGATCTGTGACATTTTCAACTGCATTTGTATTGATTGTAAGGCATTCTCCTACATCATTAGATTTTTTATTTAAATCTGTTTTATGGCAAGGAATAGTTTTATCTGTAGTTAATTTAGGCATTTTATGTCTAAATACTTTATAACCTATTCTACTCAAGGAAGCATACACTCTGTATTGAATGAATGATGTTGGTTCGTTAAGTAATAAAGAATATGCTTTTTGTAATGATACTGTGACACCACCATGTTTCAGGAGAAGACAGTTCTGAAAAGAAATATTATGATTGTATACATAATAGTTATAAAATATGTTTTATTGCACAGTAATACAAAATGATATTATGGAAATAATTATTCTGACCATTCCAAATAATTATAAGCACACCTATTGATACTTACGTTAGTACTACTAATGTAACTGTTGACCAAATAAAATTCCTGCAGCCGTGTCAAGATACTTATTTTTATTAAGGTATTTGACCTACAAATAGAGAGGCCAAGCATAGAGGAATTCCTACTCAAATATTGAACTTAGTTCAAATTTCGCCTGTCTGTCGATAGTATCCTTATCCTAGAGATAATCACAGATAATCACAAGCTACGTGTTTTGAGGGGTTTACGTTCTGTAAGGCATGAAGTTTTAACAAAGCTTGCATGCCACACATTCCCTGAGCATGGTCAGATTAGCCCTTGTCCGCCATGTCCGGGAGACTCTCCACCACAGAGCCCTCCATGTCCTCCGTGTGTGCCGTTTCCGCCATACCCTCCATGGCCGTGTCCAACCGTACAATACCCTCCATACTACTGCTGTCCAAGAACTAAGTACGCTGTGAATTGGGTCTACGTCAATGATAAGCCACCTACGACTACCACTGAAGATATAGTAGACAGAGCTGCGCAAATAATGTTCTGGACAGAGCTAATACGAGGTTAGTACCTTCGTAGATTTCATACTAGCGTACAAAATAACATTACAGGAATAATCTCTATTAGGAAATACATTGCTTTGTGATAAACACATACATGTGTGTTTGTGACAATCAATGTGTTTGTATGATAAACACATACAAGCTTGTACTGTATTCTCACAAACAGAAGAATTTTCAGGCTTCACGAGAAAAATGGGAGAGGCCTATGTCCAGCAGTGGACTACGGTGGGCTGATGGATTGATTGATTGATGAGAAAACTTAGCCATGCTACTAACATTACTTGCAACTTGCTGATGGTGCCAACTTTATTCTGAGACAACATACCTAGTACTACCTAAATAAACATAAGTATAATGATGTTTATAAAAATACTAACAACTTCCATAAGATACAGGGCTTCTTCTGGCTCAAGGTACAATTTCTTGCCAGCATTGTGTCCGAGGTACTGCCAATAACTACCAGTCTTCTGTGTCACTTCTGCTAGCCTCAGATCCTCACACCAAGTCGCATGACTCAGTGTGCCACTGCAAAGATTTAGAAATAAACTTAAGGCATTTTTGGTTAGAAGTGTTATAGTTTTGATGAATATTCATCAAAGTAAAAACAAAAAAAGAAATTGGTAATTGATTAATTTTAGAATATACATATATAACTTATCAATAATAAAATTTTGACATGTAATAATTAACAAAAATTTGACATTTATGGTGTGCGTTGCCCCAGCGGAAAAAGATTGAATTTCATATGAGTTTAATAGATTTTCTGTGTATGACGTCGTGTAATTGTGTATGGTAAGTAAAAATTTGTGTATCCAACCATTAGGAAATTATTCATAAAAACTGTTTCTGCTGCAACAACGTTGTCCCAGCGGAACTTCTTTTATCCCATGGACGTAGAAGAAAAAAATTGATTAAAAAGATTAATGCGTCAACGTTTGGCCATTTGCTAGATTTCATATAAAATGCTTTCATAGAGAGCTGTAGATTTGTACATACGTTGTTTTGAATTAGTTTATAATGCTTGTGAAAACAGATTTTGAAAACAAAATTGCGTTCGGTAGATATACAGTAAACGTACAATAAGGTTATTAGGTCCTAGTACTTAAAGTAGGCACTTTAGGGTCTAGTTTATAACGTTTATTTATACACACCATGTAAGAATCTGCGACGTCTTGCCAAATATCATTGGTGAACTTTTAGCAATTAATGAGCTATGGGATAATTTACCATGACTAGACCACTGTTTTATAAGTAGTCTAATTGCACAAGATTCTATAAGAAATGCATAATAAAACGAATTCCAATAATTCGTGTATTAATTCAACTATTCACATGTAAAATTTCATCTCATTACACTAAATAATTAACGAAATACAGTTAAAAAATTGATAACCACCGCATTTCGTACATAATCCGACCGTGTTCGGATGGCTACAAAAAAGCGGCCGTACAGTACATCTAGGTAACATTCTAAAATATACAGTATAATACCGGTATTGAATTGGTACACGTGGTTACACAATTCTTCAGTAAAGAGTCGAGATTAAGATATTAGGTCACTTGTTTTATCTGTACCGGCTATTTCCAGCGTATTTGGTTAAGACTGCGCCGAGCGAAATGTGCCAAAACCGGCGGTCACAGTTAAGTGAATAAAATCAACACTTTTTGTTTAATACAAATATAGAATATAAACTAAAACTGCTCTGATGCATAAGAGCATATTTCATATGGCATCTCTTATTTTCAACAAACTGCCTAAAACAATCAAACAATCTGAGTCTAATGTGATAAAGAAAAATTAAATGAATATTTAATAAATAAATGCTATTATACGGTTACTGATTATCTAAATGACTAGCTGTTGCCCACGACTTCGTCCGCGTGGACTTGAATTTATTACCCAATTAAAGATTTGTAAATAAGAGTGTCAATTAAAGATTTGTAAGCACATTTCTGGAATCTAAGATATTACCACAAGTTAGTCAATATTTGTAGAATTGTTCAAGTAATATTTATCAGATGTAAAATTTATTTATTTATTTATTTATTTCTTTTTATTTCACCAAAAATGAACCTTATAAATCAAACATAAAGAGCATGCATGTACATTATTATCCTTAAAACTAAGATATTTTCTTTAGAAATTGCATTTGGATATTATGTATCTAAATTAGGCTTTTTAACAATAAGTTCGGTACCTTCTGAACTAGTTGAAACTGTATCTCAGAAGGTAAATGGATAGTACTTATACAGGGTGATTGGTAAAAGACTCGACATCTCGACATCTGAACCCGAATATATAAAAAAAATAAGTACCTAAAATTTGACCTAGTTATCCAATAAAAACTTAATGTGTTGACACTCTTCGCATATACCACAGCTGTGAGTGTTACAAACGATGACTGATTGGCCGTGCGACCTTGGTAATTCTCGTTATTCTACGAAACGACTCAGTACCCTAACCAAAACCTCCGCCCCCGCACCACGCACCCTCTCGAATTTGCACTCTCGACCGTTCTTTTCTTATCAAAGGTCATTAGCCTCGGTAGCGCGGCGCGCACAGCTGTCTGCGATCCGCGCAGTGTCCACATTTTATGGATATTTCGTAGAAATTTTTAGGTTTTTTTTTCAAAGGTTTTCTTTGCAGATTACACAGTTTTTTTTTATATGCTACTTCTTACCATAAATTATCATGTCCTTAGGTATGTACAATGTTTAACCAGAAACCCGTTATATTTATAGGTAAATACAATTTTAGAAGGCTTATATTATTACTATGCAACATAAGATTATTTCTGTACATCTAAAGATATAGGTAGAAATATTTCATGTGCATGGTAAGCTAGGCAAAGCAATATTAGCCAAGTTTAATAAACTGTCTCATTGCTACGCAAGGACCCTTTTTTAAGATAGAGACTTATGTTTAGGTAATACACAGTAAGCCTACACTTGTCTCTAATTTCTTAGCTCCCTAACAATATATTTGTAAGTTTAAAAAAGCTGCAAGACCTAAACTTACAGTTTATCAATCCTTTCAACTTCAACCAAATGTTTTCTTGCTTCTAACGCTGCTTGTATCTGTTTCTGTTCCAGCCAGGAACCATTTGGTGTTACATCCTTCAAGCCTATTTCAGGCAATGTTGCATCTATCTTTGTAACACCTTTTGCCACTATAGCTTGACCTCTGAAAGGAATTGTGTTATCATTAGTTATTACTTATCTGTTTTAATTAAATATTGAGCTGAATAAGATAATTTATTTGATATATATAACACATGTTTGAAATTAGATATTTTATTGTTATTCCTAAGTATTAAAGGAGAATGGGCAATCGTAATATTACCCTTAAAAGCATACTAGGCATAGTGTACCTATGTTCTAAAAACCTACATTCATTTTTAAAATGTTCATGTTTTGTCCTGCAGTATAAAGTTCTAAAAGCGATACAATTTTTTTCTTATACATTATGGTTTGGAACTATTAATATAGTTATATTTTGACTTCACACCTGATTTTAAAACAGTTGCGAAGGATTATCAGGGTTACCAGCAATAAAGACATTGTTTTTTAAATATCCCACTCACAAATATTAGAACATATTATAATTGCAGAAAATATACCTAACTAATTATACTTTTTAATATCAACTATCATCTTATTCATTATTTCCAAAACAATTATATAAAATGAAGAAAATAGTTAATATATATTTTCTAAAATCAATATATTTATGTTCTTAATATGGCAAGTGCAACAATATATTTCCGGGATTAAAATATTCAAAAAGTAAAACAAAATGGAGATTATGACTTTCCACATGAGCATCACTGCAGGTGGAAACTTGATTTAGTAGTTTTATTAACTTATAATGTTGTGAAATATAACTCAGTTTTGCAATTCCTTGCTCTTAAATGTATAGTGGCATTAAAAATATGACTTTTGTTACACATAACTGATGATTTTTTAACATCTAAGGTAAATTTAAAAGTAAGGGCAACTGTTTTCAAAGGAGGATTTTAAATAAATCTCAGAGCTTTTCGTAGATCATATTTATTTTTTTAAATTAAACTACTATATATGGATTTTATCGCATTGTTTATTTTCATTTTTTTCATGGCTGCTGAAAAGCAACCGATACGTCGGGAAAGTGTAAAATTAAATTAAATCTAAATAGGTTTTATAATAATTTAATTAGCACAAAATTATTAAGTTTAATAGTTGTAGTAGTGTAACAGTTTTCATAATTATGTAATAAAGTGTCAAATAAACAACGCGATAAAATCCATATATAGTGGTTTAATTTCAATGAATAATATTCGCATAAACAGAAGACAATATTATATTTAATTTTCTATAAAGTATTTATTATACCCTATATTCTAATGAGGTAACTTTCATCTCAACTCAAAATAAATTTATACCAAATTAAACAATACTGGAATCCATACAAGCCAGAGCATTCTCCTTTAATTTAAATCCTAATGAATTTGTAATATTATTTCTGTGTTGATTATTTACATACAATCCTATAATCAACTAAAACTTTGAAATGCCAATTGTGGCAAAATGGAAAGCCATGGTTATCAAATTAATAACATACTTTTTATTAGAGTGAGATAGGAATATAAAACAGTTATTTAAATTATTTCCTACAATGTCCAATGATGAATTAGTTGGAAAATGTATGCAGATAAATTTGTACACATTTTTTGTTAAACTATAATAGTTTATTATGAACTATATATTCTTGATAAGCTTTAGCAAAGTAAGTTGTTAGCTAATTATCTTATAAGAACCAGTTTTTATGAGACTGTAGTTTCTTTGAATATGAGTTAAGTATGTGAAAATATGCTATACTTTTATATTACCATTGTATTTTTATTTGAAGTACTATGACGTTGAATATAATTACAGTCTAAGAAATCTCCATTTTACAATGTAATTAGTACACAGTTGATAAGCCGGGATACGGCTCATTGTTTGGCGAGGCATCATAATAATTAATGTAACCTTTAACATTTCAATCAGGCTATTTATTGCCTGAAATGTTCAAGCCAAGTTTATTAAATGTTTCACATTACATATTTATAAGTTAATATTTGCATCTCTTTTCTTACACGCATCGCAAAATGAAAACTATTATGATCAAAGCAAAAACTTTAACTAGCGATGATATTATTTAATAAAATAATAAAAATACTTACGATAATACTTTGGGCCTGTCCATAATTTAATCATATATAGCTTTTTCTACGTATAAGCATCAATAAGATAACAAAATTATTTTTGAAACACATAAATTGTATTTTGTACGAATTGTGACAATTAGAGGCAACGTTTCAGAAACGAATTTTCTGAATGTACGCTTTAATCTATAGCGAGCATCTCAGTGAGATAGCTTGATACAATTATTACGAGTATGATAGAGCTAGCAAATAATAACATGTATCAAATATGGCAAAATAAATTTTAATGTCAAATCTGACATTGGAAAGGTGTTGCTATGTTAGAAATTTCAGTACACAATAATATCATAACAAATATTTAGGTGCGTTCAACGATGCGTGCATAATACGCGTCTTCACATATTAGATTATATCTTACTAGAGATTACATTACATATTGGCTGCCGTGACAGGCGTTGGTGATATTATAAATGAGATTTACTTATGCAAAACAACTTACGAATACAAAGAATACCCATATACAGAAAATCGATTTTGTCCGTCTATCAAGCTGTCTGAGGATGATAGGTACTTTATAGATGCCAACGTGGTGGTAAGAACTAATGAAAATGCGACATTAATTTTATATCAAAAGGTCTATTGCGCATTCGAGGATCTGGAAAAGGCTTATGATAAAGTGGTGAGGAATGAACTTTGGTCGGTATTGTCCATGTATGGAGTGAATAGCACCCTCACGCGAGCTCTGAAATCTCTTTATGATGATTCCAGAGCCTGTGTTAGGATAAATGGGACCTACACAGAATGGTTTAGCATCGAAAAAGGTGTTAGACAAGGATGTGGAGCGTCACCTTGGTTGTTTAACCTATACATGGACAATTGTTTAAAAGATTTAAAAGATTTTGAATGGGGATTAAGAATGAATGAGTTACTTGTCAAATGTCTTCTATATGCCGATGACCAAATAATATTTGCGTCATCAGCAGAAGAGTTGCAGGCGATGGTAACTATTATGCATGGTGCTTTTGAGAGTAAAGGAATGAAAATAAATGTAAGCAAGACGAAAGTAATGGTATTTGAAAAGGAAGAGTTTTTATGAACAGTCGAAATGTATCCAAAAAGGCACGTTTGGCTGTTCATAGAGGACTATTAGTGCCCACACTTATGTATGGAAATAAAAGTTGGGTATGGCAAAAGAAGCATGAGAGCAGAATAAATGCTGTAAAAATGAGAGCGCTGAGAAATATATGTGGTGTGACTCTGAAAGATAGAATAAGGAATAGTGTGATTAGAGAGAGATGCGGCATGAAAGTGGATATAGTGACAAGAATAGAAAAGGGTATGTTAAGCTGGTTTGGGCATGTAGTAAGAATGGATGAGAAAAGGCTGACTAAGAAAGTTTATAAGGCTAGTGTGAATGGAACAGTCGCAAGAGGAAGACCTAGGCGAACGTTTCTTGATCAGATCGGAGGCGTTCTGGACAAAGGCCAGGTTAAGAGCACCTTGAATCGACGGGCGTGTATGAGAAATGTGATGAAAGTGAATGAAGCTAGAGAAGTGTGTCAGGATCGTAGCAAATGGAAATCCGTAGTCTCTGCCTACCCCTCTGGGAAACAGGCGTGAATCTATGTATGTATGTTTGTCTATAATTCTATTTAACTAGACTGGCCAAATATATATTTTTTATGACATAAATCTTTTGACACCATGTTGAAGATTTAATACTGTTGAGATAGTACCTAGCATTTATTGATAGTATAAGATCGGAGAGCCACCAGACACACATTTAAATTGAAAGTCACAATTTTTCCTATATAATAAGTTAGCGTTGGCTAAGTTACACAGTTTACACAAAATAGCCCGATAGTGTTATAATAATAAACCTAAGTTTTAAATATAAAAAATATAAAAATGTTTATTTGTCCAAAATAATGAGTTACCAACAAAGTAATTACAAAATAATGTTGTTTTTTTGTTTACAAACGGTACTGGTCCTGTTTCCCAAACTAGGCTGTAGCCCGTATTTTGGGAGACAGTGCTCAGTCAAAAAGATGTACGCTAGACACAGTGGATGAAGTAGTTTTATTGATGTCGGTAAGGCATGAACATACTTATATATCTAAATAATAATATAATGATTATAATAAAATTCTACATAATATGCAGAATGTGGGTGAGTGTGTGATAGTGTATATGTGTGTGTTTGTGAGAAGATGCGTGTGTATGTGTGTGTTTGTGAGTGGGTGCTCGTGTGTGTGTGTGTCTGTGCGTATGTGTGTGTATGTGGGTGTGTGTGGTGTGTGTGTATGTATGCGTGTGTGTGTGTGTGTGTGTGTGTGTGAGGGAGGGTGCGTATGTGTTTGTGTTTGTTTTCCAATTTCATCAATTTGTTTACAATTTAATTAAAGGGTTTGTGTGTGTACTATGTATATAGTGTATTTTAATCTTTGAACTTGAGGAGCACTTCCGTATCATCGTAATCTAGCTGGAGTAGCCAGCTGGTTGTGATCGACTTAACTTCATGGATGTTGAGTCCCACAATATTTTGGTTTTTGTTAAGCATATTATATGGACGTAGTTAAACGGAAAGGATCCAACCCACACTATGGGCGAAAATGAGTTATGTATACCAAAACAGTCTTTGTAGTTAAAACTTTAATATCACAAAAACAATCCAAGTAAAATTCCAACGCATCATGTTATAATGACTATACGTTACCAACCCACATGTATGGCAGGTCATTTTTTTTGCACACGATCTGAACTTAAAACTTGAATATCTCAAAACTAACTCTGTGTGGGGTGGATCCTTTCCGCTTAACTACGTCCATATAGTTTGCAACCAAGGCTCTTATACTGACGTCTGGCAAAGGCGGTTCTACAGCGAGTGGTCGAGCAGACCGACTGCTTGCTACGTTTCCTAGGATCCGGAAGGGGAACAACCTTATGCACTCTTATGATTGTTCTGAGCACAAAGAGCTGTCTAATAGTTAGTACTTTGTTGTCAGCGTACAATTGTTTAGTAGGGTATCTTATCGGCTTTTTATTCATTACTTTTAACACAGCTCTTTGTGCCCGTTCCAATTCAAGTAAATGTGTCTTTCTGGAACCCCCCCATACCGGAATGCAGTATTGAACGATGGATTGACATAGGGCAAGATATACCATACGTACTTTCTCTTGCGAGGGGACATCGCGTAGGGTTTTGAAGAGGTGTATAAGTTTTCTTGTCCTGTTTTTAACGGTTTCAACTTGTATGTTCCACGTCAACCCACTGTCCAACCGCACACCTAGGTACTTCGCATTTGTTACTTTTATCAAATCAGGGAAATTCAGGGCGTTTTACATATATTATAAGCGTAAGTACCTATTTTTAAATTTAAAACCTATTTGTAAGTAGACAGATCGATCATAAAGCTTCAAGCAACATAAAACTAAACAAATTGAAATTGGCCGTTAATTATTTTTTGTTTATGAAATACAAAAGGCTTTCTAAAAGTTAGAACAATAAAAAAATGTGTGCTGACGAACAAATGAATGTAATGTAAATATGCTAATCTGTTGTCTGTTTTTGTACACACGGCTTAGTGCGAGAGAGTGCGTTATATTTTTGTTATTTTGTCTCATTCACGCTGAAAAGGACGCGACGTTACCATTACATCGACACCACCATGCACCGTCCCTTTCCAACAATTCTCAATTTTGTATGTAGCGTAGTTATGCGTATATAGGGTGTCTAACTTGATGCGTAGCCGTGTGTAAATATCATATGTTCTTTAACGTTATCCGCGGCAGAGGTGTGCTATATCCTCATTAGGCCAGTTACATTTTAAGGTTCCACTTACTAAGGGGCGAGGCTATTGACGTCTACCGAGCAAATTGCCTGAATAATAATTTTCTAATAGAAAATCATATTAACATTTTCTTTAACCTAGGCACCAAACCCGGGACCTGTTTTACGAATAAAATAGCAAGCAAGCATGCCCATTACTTTTCTTACTTAAAACTTCCAGTATTTCCACTTAATAAAAATGACTTACGTTTTCAGTTTTTTCATTTGAAACTAATTAAACAGACATTATTATAAACATTCTTTTTCATATTGTTGTGCCAACTTCAGTTAGTTACTAAGAAAAGCAAATGTTATAGGCAGGCTGACTGCCAGACGAAGACCCATCCCGTTTTTACCATTTTGGTACGAGATCGTAATGAACTAAAACAAGTAATGATGACACAGTAGATGGCGTTGCACTTCATTGAAGTTGCAGTACACGTACAAATAGCTACAATACTACCTAACTTTACTTAATCTTCGAACATGTCTTTAATTTAAAACACAACTGGTAGAAAGTTGCTCGTTCTAGAATATACCACTATACCACCCAGAATAATAACCTAATCCAATTAAATACCGCAATGTTGTTTACATTATAGAATCAGTTAATTTCATAAAGGTATAGTCTGATCCACAAATAATCTAAATTGCTTGCTGTCGGAACTACCTATCAAATTAATAATGTCCAACGTATCATTTTCTATTTCAAACCAAACATTCAATATGTAATATAAGTCTTTAATTTTGATATGCAATTGTATCGAATACCCGACGCCGCGACGTTCCATAAATGAAATCGATGTTTTATTTCTGTGAATAATTTAATTGAAAACTGTTCATTGATAATAACTATGGCGAAAGCGAATGCAATTCGCTGCACCGTTTACTATCACAGTTCATCAACTAAAATCTATTATCTCCGTCCTTGTCGCTACAGTGGCTGATTAAAGGAACAATTAAGCGGAGCGACGCCTCCGACTGATACGTATCCCGAGTCAAGTTCGCCGACTTTTAAATTTAGTTGGGTAACAACAACACAACCGTAGCGTAAGCTACGAAGTTGTAGACTCGTAGTGGCTACGTTGTAACGTAGCACGTTGGTAGCATGCCTAACGCGTATCGATTAGTGTCCCGGAATTACCCGACGACAGACGGGCGCAGCCGAAAGGCGGCGCCGACTTCAGCCGAGATCTCCACGTCCATACATAGCGGAAGTAATGAAATGTACAGAAAGATATGAACCGGAAAAATTGTCGCTCTCTTTTTCTTCACGTCGCGTCTTATCCGGATCCCTAAAAAGGCTTCCTTTGTCGGTTTTCCCTTTCAGCGCATTTCGCCTCCGGGCTTTGAGGAATGGATATTTATATGAAAGATGACAGGGTAGGCGACAATTCCCCTAAATTCTATATAAGTCATTTGCTTTTTACACTTGTGTGATTTAGGTAAATAATCTTAAAAGTACTGAACATCAACTAAGTAACAATTCATACCTTCAGAAACGTTATCAAATTAGTTAATTATTAATTTCTTTTGATATTATGTACTACAAAGACGCTAATATAACTGCAAGCGTAACACAAGTTGTATAATGGAAAAGCGTCATTAAAGTTGTAGTTAATTGGCTGTATGGCGAGAAAGCCTAGTCGGAATGTCGCCGGGAAGTTCCCGTCGCGTTACGACCGCAGTCGGCAAGGGCTGGAGGCGATTTAACGTATTGTAATGTGAGTTTATACGACGTTCCTCCCCCTCGGCCCCGACGCCTTGCAGCTAATACCATAGCTCAATGATAGTCGCCAGTTTACGCACGCTGACGCCGGCCGGCATCGATTAAATTTTTTTCCAAATTTGAACTTTCAATCTTCGAATCGAAACCGAACCTTCTGTTTACAGACGATTGTAAGGCGGGGATGGGGTGGCGCACCCCAAATACGTACCGTGTTATTTATGGTATATTTTGACGTGCTCGCTCGCTGCCAACTTCAAGTCGCATAGGATAATGGGGTGATGGATAGTGTTATCGGTCGCTATTCATGGTGTACCGCGTACAACTCGTGCATTTATTATTACAGTGAATTGTGGAAAACCCCATTGTTAACTGAATTTGTGCAGAACAGTGTCGTTTCAGTGATTTTGTAGGTTGTACGGGTTAGTGACCGGCGTTTCTCTCAATGCGGAATTTAGAACTGAATAAATTGAAAATACTTGTATACGATTTTGTTATTATTCTTTAGTAATATTGTAAATGTTATGTATGAAGAAAAGTGCAGTGAAGTTAATTAAATTTTCTTTCTTATAACTACTATCCTGGATAGTAAAGAAGGTGAGTTTTAACCTAGTCTAGATACTTGTTGTGGATATTTTTAAGTATCCGGTTTGTATAATTTCGTTTTTGAGCTAGTTAAACATATTTTTCAGTAGTTCAAAGCCACATACGTATTCATGCGTTTTTACGTGTTTGTTTACTATTTCAAGCACCGCTGTAATGTTAATAAATTCTATAGTAGTTAGTGTAAACAGTACGTTTTACTCAGATGTGGGACAGCGCCATCTATCGTTTAACTTAGTTAACGGCCGGTTAGTTCGCGCTCCTGCCGTGGACAGTAGCGCCAAAGTGTCAGCCGGCGACACGCCTGCAGTCACGCGGCGTTGACGCGCGTCGCAACATGTTTGCGTGGGTGTAGATCGCATCATGATAAACAATTTATGTGTTTTCTTCCTTATCATCTAATCAAAGTAGTGTACTCAGGTTATCCAGCGTGTACTATTACAACATAATTGAATCAACGTTTGTTTATAACAGTGTGTATTGTGAAGTTTATGTTGGTGTTTCGTATGTGTGTGTGTTTTGTTGTTGCCGATACCGAGGGCAGGATTTTGGCCGTACAGTGAAGGTCTAGGGCCGGCATGAGAAAAATAAACGGTGAGGACACAATCTTGAAGTTGTTTGAAGCTCCTTGTCTGCAATGCATGAAAGTACAACTACTTAGTTACATAAATAAACATAAAGATAAGGACATGTGAAAATGTCACCGGGTTGCGTCCGGCGATAACGACGAATACAAACATAAAGATAATATTAAAATACATATGCTTAATATTAACTAGGTTTTAATTTTGAACTTTCCGCAGAAGCTTGACGTTAGTAGCCATTATGTCAAAAACATGGGGTGCTTGTTATTTAATAGGGGAACGGTGTGCTGCCTGCCGTAGTAATAATAACTGTAGGGTTCGCACTTCTGTCCTTGAATTTATGATCGCTGCATTACACCTACCTCCTCTTATAATGAACTTTTTGTACTTAAAAGTTATTGACAGCACAAGTAAAAACATCGACGAACAATAAATGATAAAATATCACAACAGTTCACATTCAAAAATAAATAAAAGAAGAAAGCCTCTTTAAAAAGGTTATTAACTATCAGCTTTGAAGTAGAAATTGTACAAGAGATAGAGGAACGACCGAAAATCATTAACCGTAGCAGATCCCATACAAATGGTCCATAAACGTAATCCGACAATGTTTGATGGGTTGCCGGCCGTCCGGCTCCGGTCGTTTGATTGCGAAACCGGCATTCTGCCTAGACAAAAGTTGCGTACGCCATTGCGACCAAAACGAGCTTCATACATTCTATTAACCATTTTAAATGGCCATTAATGTTCATATCTTCAAGAACTTTATAATATAATCGGAGTCAATCAAGGTCGATCCTGAGATAATTATGTAGTTTAAGACGTAACGAAACACAAGACTGATGACGCAATGTCATAAAGGAATCTAATATCATTGAACTAACCGAGCATTCGACGCACAATCAAATCTAAATACCAAAACATAATTTACAATTTCCATTTTGTAAATGTGACACACTGTGAGGTCTGCGTTAGACGCGTAGCGAGATTTATTGTTTAATGATTGCGACACAGACGGCGCGGAACATCTATTTGTTTTAATAACATGCTAGAGCGAAGACACATTTATGTTAAACGAGTATTAGACAGCTCGGAGGCGTTGTGACTTTAGTGATTAAGCAATTCGCGTTGATGTGATGGCTAGTTAAACTGAATTCATCAAACTTTACCTGCCAATAAACAGAAATTCGGATGAAGTTATTTAGGTCTCGACCTCACGGTAACGTGGTGCGAACATCAAACTTGCGGCAGTTTTATGGCCTGAAGGAATGATGAAGCAGACACCCGGGTCGTTGGCCTGAGCTTAGTTAATATGCTTGCACGTAGCGGCAGAAAATCAAATAAACACTTGCTTTCATCTCCGGTTTATCGGCGATGCACTCGGTAGCCTTGCACTTTGCTGTGTCTGTACAACTGTTCGCCCGCTACAATCATTAGTCAGATACTCGACGTAGCTGACTTAATCCCAATTCATAGCGATTATTTCATTCGCATTGTCGGCGGCTGAAAAATTCTAGGTTTAATTAAAGTTTTAATTTCTTTGCATGTTGAGCGCTTAACTTGTTTACCTTTAGTGAGTTAAAGTTAATTTCTTGGAGTGATACAGTCGCGTTCACCGCATTGTCTTGATGAAATTCCAAGTAAAATTGCCTTTGTGTCGCACTCTCGCAGACCCACTCACAAGACGCTAAACAACGATACGTTTCAGTCCTTTGTGTGCACTTCATTAAAGTCTATTGTTTGTTATTCATTAGCTCGTAAAACAATTTCTAGCAATCACACGTCTAATAACCGATAATGCTTCTATTGATCTTGCCAGTGGCTCAGAACAGCACTCCAATATTGACAATGAGCGGTAGTTTAGACGCCACTACGTGCTTTGAGAGTTGATAAGAATCCTACGTGACTCCCAGTTCATTGCTCCAGTTTTTTGCCACTTGATCTTGTGAATGAGTTTGCAGACCTTGGCTCGAAGACAAGGATCTTAAGCGGCAGGATTTATAGCTGCAGAAACACTTTACGAGTGTTCAAAAGACTAGGTACAAACTCACAGCCTACTTATTTAGCGAAATAAACGTTTTAGTGGCAATTCGGTTGAGCCTTGTCCGCATTATAATATAATTGGCGTTTATTGCGGAGCGATCATAAAACGTTGATGAGTGCGAATGACAAGTTGTCACAACCAGTTATCACTTTCGGCTGGATTACCACATGTAAATAGTTTCCGTGTGGAATCAATGAGTGTAACTAGGCGCGTTAGTGCGGTGCCGACGCCATGAATGCTGATTTTCAATACCGGCGCATTAGGAGTAGTTGCGGTGGCGCCGCGCGTGATTGCCATGTTGATTGAGATCACACGTATGCTACAAATTGTCGCTCCAATTCGCATGTGACGAGAATACACACAAAGTTCAACCAAACGTGGATATTAAAAAGGATGAATATGTAAATTTCTGACAGGACTATTTTCTTTTACAGTTTTAATATTATGTTTCGTCGTTAATGAAGATGCCGTTATTTACATCATGAATCCAGGGCGCAGGTAAACGAGTCTACTTGGCGGCTCGCTCGTTTACCTTGAGAGGGTGGTGTGATATATTCAGGGCCCATTTAAATATTCCCAGGGGTGATAAGGGGAAGGGATGTGCGCCGGTTAATCAAGTAACGTGATCCATTTATCTGGAGCACTCTTGATATGGTACTAGTGAACTTTGGAATATTGTAGCCTCATTTTGGGGTTGAGATTGAAAACGGTGGAACAGATAGATAGATGATCACAGGTCTCAATTTATAAAGAAGTTTTTATTTTTTTGTATAATAAATAAAATTCTGAAATAGTCGTTTAAGTTTAGGATCATATAAAGTTTATGCAGCCCGAGTCACATTCGCATTTACATCTAACTTTATTCACACATTGTATTACTCAGGTACGGTACTTTTAATGGCTTAATTAACGACTGGAAAGTTTACCGACAAATGACTAGGCCCGGTGCCATGTGTCCAGATAAAAGCCACACCGAGGTATTAAGATATTTCCTTTATTTCTTACAGTAATTACGATACCAGACACCGGATGTGACGATTTCTACGTCGCTTGGTGCTTATTGTCATTTAATTTATAAGGTAATAGACCATTCAAGTTTTTTGACATAAAGGATAATTTATGATTTTCAATTGGTTTTGAGTGGGACTACGGACCGTATCCATTTTGATACAGTCGCGATTCATTGATGACGTGAAAATAAAAATATAAAATGCATTAATTAGTTCTTGAAGTACAAAGTAGGATATTATTTGATTTCTATTGTATGCATTCTTAGCCATCGATAAAATTTGATCGATTGCAATGCAGTGAAATTGGAAGCAGGCGGCAGTGGCTGGGTGCTTGGGTGTATGCAGCGTTGCTCAGTTTTACTGCATTCGATCTATTTACGGTTTTATGAACGTCGATAAACTCGCGGCGTTGAACTGTGCCAGTCAGCCCACATAGATACATTGGCAAGCAAATTGACTCGTATGTTACCAACAGCACCATTAGTCCAATCACTGTCTGCAATTATATCTTTTACTATCCGTTTATTACACTTCTGCAAAATTTTTTTTATCCGATGTCGACGCATTTTTCTTGTTTTCCGTGTTGACTAATAAAAACATTTTAATGAATAAAATTGTATATAATATAAGATTTCATTATTTCCCCTCTTCAAGAAATTGCTTTTCAAAATGCAGGATGCTTACCAAAGTTCTTAGCTCGCTTGATTTTTAATCTTCTGAGCGGAATACGAAACAGCAAAAGAAACTATTTTTTCGCAATGCAGTCAAAGTTATGGCGAACTTTATGTTAATTCAATTTGCGTTAAAGGCGAAAGTTGAATGCAAATGCAGCGTACACGTCTGCGACTAACAGTATCGATCTTCCTGGTGGTTGTGGCGACCGCTGTAAAATGAACAATGAAGAAGAGAGTTGAGAGCATACACTTACGTGAAACTTTGGCCACACGCCTTTACAGACTATTATATTATGAATGAAATAAGTTTTCATGATATGTACGTTCTACGAGTACTGATTTCTTTGTAACGTATGTTTTCCGGATAAAGTATATTTGCTTCAGTTTTATGTCTACGTCGTACCTAGTCTTAAACTAAATATAAAATGAGAAAGGCGATATACAAAACTATAAAACAATTTCTCTATTTTATACTTTTTTAATTAATCTTCTCACTAAAAACTGAAAAGTGTTAATTTAGTATATTTTCTGGTAGCCGGTGGTCGTTCTTATGTTAGTGGCGAGTCGCGGTTGTTCAATAAAACCTCATCAATGTGATGTTATAGAGTATCGTTTAAACCGACCTGGAAGACTGAGATTGTTTGTTGAACGTATAATGCGAGGAATGCAGCAATAGGAGCATTCAACACAAGCTTAAGAATTGCTTCGTTAATCGTTAAAACCTTAACTCTAATACCAGTTTACACTTCGAGTTATCGCTTCGAATGCCTTAGCATAATGTAAGTAGTTCATCGGCCCAGGAAATGACGTCGTTCTTGTGGCCTCACATACGTTTCCTGTCTTCTCGACCTTCACCTAAAAGCCGTCTCTTTTATACTTTGATTTTAGAGCACGTCATTGTGACTCGCGGTTTCGCCAAGATGATGTGGATGATGTGATATGACTATGTATGGAGTCAAGATTAAGATATGGCGTTTTTTGTGACGTCTCCAGCTCTTTTTGTGAAGAAATACCTGATTATATACAGTTATTGTTAGTTTTTGTTGTATTTAATTTGATGGCTAAATAATTATTGTATTCATTATCTTTTTGATAGTTGGTTTGGTTTCGACATTGGTAAAAATGCTGACTTTCATTCGACGCGATTTTGAAACTTGTAAATTATTTTTATTTTTATTACTTGCACGCCTTTATATGTTTATTATATATATATTAATTGTACCAAGTAATACTTGCGTCATCAGCGGAAGAGTTGCAGGCGATGGTAACTAATATGCATGGTGCTTTTGAGAGTAAAGGAATGAAAATAAATGTAAGCAAGACGAAAGTAATGGTATTTGAAAAGGAAGAGTGCGTCACGATGTGTTATATTACTATTGATGAAGAAACAGTGGAGCAAGTGAAAGTTTGTATATTTGGGTACTTTGTTTACAAGGGATGGTAAACATGAGGGAGATATTGAAATGAGAACGATTGCTGGCAACAAAGTAAATGGAGCTCTACGCGCTTTTATGAACAGTCGAAATGTATCCGAAAAGGCACGTTCGGCTGTTCATAGAGGACTATTAGTGCCCACACTTATGTATGGAAGTGAAAGTTTGGTATGGCAAAAGAAGCATGAGAGCAGAATAAATGCTGTAGAAATGGGAGCGCTGACAAGCATATGTGGTGTGACTCTAAAAGAGAGAATAAGAAATAGTGTGATTAGAGAGATGCGGCATGAAAGTGGATATAGTGACAAGAATAGAAAAGGTTATGTTAAACTGGTTTGGGCATGTAGAAAGAATGGACGAGGAAAGACTGACTAAGAAAGCACCTTGAACTGACGGGCGTGTATGAGGAATATGATGAAAGTGAATGAAGCTAGAGAGGTGTGTTAGGATCGTAGCTAATGTAAATCCGTAGTCTCTGCTTACCCCTCTGGGAAACAGCCGTGAATCTATGTATGTATGTAATTGTACCCAGATTTCTTAGTAGAAAACGAGCAACGAGTTAGTAGAAAAACAATCATGCCAACGCTTAACATTTTTCAATTTTTAGTGTATCTTAGTAAAATACTATCATTTGGTATATCGTCGCTAAAGGTTACATTCATAGTCCACATGCAGGCTTTCCTCATGTTCGACAAATAAATAAACATTATCATTTTCTTCGTTGATTAAAGGAGACCACACATGCTCAGGTCGCCATCCGTTTTAAGACGCCCCGGATTTACTTCCTAAAACAAGAGAGTCAATTCTAAAAGAGTTATTAAAGACGGATGGAAGAAATATAGAGTTTGTGCCGATTCCAAGTAGCTTGGGATGAGTTACGAGAATAATTATATTATGTGGAAAGATCAGAAACGAGATGCACGCGTTTTGTTTAAAAAACTTAGCATTATAACACGAGTGGTCTTACAATCTTACGCGCCGATGATGTCATTTAACAATCGATGATCCATGTACTACTCATCAAGATTCATTATGTAGTAATACAATTTTTGATACGCTTTGATAAATGATTCTTTGATTGTTATTTTATATGTTACATGGTTGCTTGCATATGCCGGATAGCATAGCAACGTGTGACACAATAAGATGCTAATGCCAGTTATCATATCTAACGCTGAGTTATTCTAGAACGCACAGAACGACTAAAATAGCTTAACTCCGTACAGTACTAAGCAACCAAACATTATTTGGCGACTGTTACCCAACCCCTGAACCTAACAAGTAACATAAACGTAATTTCAATAAACTTACTATCTACTAAACTTTGAATGAAATGTCAAATGAAAGTAACTCTGCTATCTAAATGAGTAAATATTTTTGACTTTGATTTAACCGGACGTCTCGATTGCACCGGACCGGATCGGTGTCTAAATTGATCTACGGCCACCCTAAGCGTAGGTCGTGAGTCACGAGGTTGTCTGAAGCCATCTCGCTACCGTTCACAATGCGATGTTTGGCTCCTGGACTAACAATGTATGCACTTTTGACAGGCGATTGCTTTCCACTGCAACATTGTCTTCATAATATTTCATTGAGACACAATGTTATGATACATTTTGTCTCGTAATCTCAAACCTTTGATACATTTCTATTTACTCCATTGTACGTTTCTAATATATAACATAACCGATACTTTAAGAAATGACTGCTGTCCTTACCTGGTAGAAATAATCAAGATTATTCACTATCACGTGAGAATTAAAATATACTTTGCAAAATGTGAGCGTAAATCTCGTACGAACCTCGTACGAATTGCGAAAATTGACTCATTGATAATGCTAACTTCGTGTATAAAATACGATCTAAAACAATTAAAACTATTCAATTAGGTGCCAATTACTTAGTATCTAACGGAATAGTAATTATATGACAACAGTCACCAATTTGTCTTCAAATGTGAAAGTAATTTGCCATTATTTCATGGTATAATGCGAGAAAATGTACATAATTTGTTTTAAGTTGCACGTAATATGATATACTGTGCGCATTTTACTAGATAACAGGTTTAGCCAGGCTTTGTTGACAAACTCACTCCCTGCCGAGCTAAAGGAGCGTCCACAATTAATGTTACATTTCCTATATAATTTATTATATAAGACATCGTCGCTGTATTAATGAAACAAAGACTTAACTCGAAATTTGAGAGCATGAAAAGTCAAGTCTAATTTTGTGACTATAAACTTTAATTTGCAATATATCATTTTTGTGTTAATAATACTTATTTGTACTAGATTATAAAACTATTAATGTCAACATTTCAGATTCCTCCCTCCTCCTCGGGTCGTATTCCTCATTACTGAGGGTCGTGACTCCCCCGCTGAATCACTTTCTCATTGATTATCTCTCTCCATCTGTTCCGGTCTTTTGTTTCGTGGAGGGCTTTGTGGAGGTCGGTGTTAAGCGACGATCGGATTTGGTCCGACCATCTCGTTGGACTGCGGCCTCTTGGTCTTTTGCCGTTTACCTTGCCTGTCACCATCAGCTGTTCCATGTTGTGACCGTCTTTGCGGACAATGTGTCCGAAAAATTCCAGTATTCTGCGTAGACAGATGGTGGATAGTCTAGTTTTTATGTTTAGTTCTCGCAGAATAGACGCATTATTGCGGAAGGCAGTCCAAGGGATCTGTAGCATTTTTCGCTAACACCACATTTCAAACGCGTACATTTCAGATTAAGTCTTGTTTAATAAGAATATAGCAGAACCTGAGCTGAACTGATAACGTATCCTGTATGTCTTATGACTTCAACACTGTATCATAGGACTCAGGAATGTGTAACACGTGTTACACATTCCTGACTATAATAGCTAATTTTCGTAGGTTCAGCGTCTGACTGCATTATGTCATAGGAGAGACTTCTTAAGACAGAAACTATGGTTAAAAATATGATATTTTACAATTCGAGGCAATAAGCACATGTGAATCTAGTAGCTATAGTTTTTCACCAGTAGTGGCAGACGTGCTTAAAAGAGTTTACCCATCACTTATGAAAGTTGGTAATGTCAGGTTTATACACAGCTAAGCCGCTATCTAACATGAGAGCAATACACTTTTTAAGCCTCATTATAAGTAAATAAGTCATAGGTATCGCTACACTCATTATATGTGAATACTCATTGATTCATATTTTACAGTTGTCGAAAATACGCATGGCGCATAGTAGGTAATGTGCGGTTCGGTAGCCCATGTGATTGGTCTCCCCCGGCTGTCACACACGTCGAGTTTCGTACGTCCAGTTATTATCACGTGCCACGTTACCGAAAGACTCCTAATGCGATGCAATACCATGTAATTGCTACGTCATATCGCCACTGCATTGCGTTCAGCATGCAGTTAAAGTTCACAACTTGTTCGTATTATACTTACAATGTCGTAGGTAAGTGTAATATGGATAACTGTTTAGATAATCAGATATGCTTTTGTTTGGGTTTGTGTTCTTTTGAATATTTTGTTTACGTTTTTAATTAATTTATCTGAATGTTTAACGCACCTCCATGTTCTTCTTTCATTTTCATCAACACCAGTATTTTTTGTAGTCTGTGGCTATGTGGCTGTGAATATCCATTCTCAGTCACACATCCATAGACTACGAAAAAATGATTTAGGGGACGGGTATGCAGAAATTATAGCAAGATTAAAATAGGGTGATTAGTTTCAAAATATATTTAAATACGCTTTTAGCAGCAAATGTAGTGATATCTCTTTGTTCATTATTGTCGGCCTCGATGGCGTAGTGGTTAGTGTAACCGACTGCCACGCCTGAGGTGGCGGGTTCGATTCCCGCACAAGTCAAACATTTGTGTGCATGAACATGGATGTTTGTCTTGGTCTGGGTGTTTCTATGTATAATATGTATGTATTTACAAAAAAAAAAGTATATAAGTATGTTTATCCATTGTCTAGAACCCATAGTACAAGCTCTGCTTAGTTTGGGCTAGATGGTGTTGTGTGTATGTGGTAGAATATTATTATTATTATATTATTATTATTATTATTATAATCATCCAGTGCACTATGACTAAAATCATACAGACATTTTTTCTTTAAATCTGGATTATAATCACTTAATAATTTTGATAAGTACAGTGAATTTATCATAACGTAGAGATGATTTGAATTAACTATAAGTAATGACTTTGGAGTGTGCTAATGTCATGTCTGATTTTATCCTAAAATGCAAGTAAAACAATAAGAGGCTATCTCAATGATATAGACACGCTAACAATAAATTGTGTTAAGAAGGAAAAATACATACTGTAAAAATATATTTTGGATATCCATCCATCCATTGTTTCCAATATTGAACGCCTTTACTAACGACTTCACTACACGATTTATATGAAACATTCTAGCAATATTATTCTCAGGTTGTTATCCAAATACTAAGCAAACGTATTCAGCTTCCTTTATGGACGATGCCTTCGGCACCTGGTTCACTGTTTTCAATGATAATGAGAGAGAGCTAGCCTGTCATGTTTATTTCAAACGACATCCCACGTGGGGCTGGCGTCGGTCGCTGTGGGAATCGCCACACAGCCCCACTCCCATCACCACACCATTCTTTACTACCACCTCACTAACTATTGTTTTGCTATCTATAATACTGAATATAACATAACCTATGAATACTGAATTTTGTCGCCTCGCCGACTATATTTGCACTTATGTTTGGTCGGCGTAAGGTCTGGTATCAGGTAGCTATTGTTATTCAGATTTGTTGCAGTTAAGAATTTTTCAGTCAGGGCACAGCAACACACACCAGAACCTGCCGAAACTTTTCTATGTTAACGAAAGGCTCACTCGTTTTCACAGACAGCGATTTCAAAAAGGCGCGGGAAGTTGGCTCTTGTCTGGGTTGGAAATATGTGTGGACGCGAGAAGGTAAAATTTTTGTGCGTCAGGAGAATGGCAAGGCACGGCATCGACTTCACTCCGAACTAAACCTTGTCAAGGTTTTTGGTAAGGATGCTGTTGGCGAATATAGACAGAATCAAGAATAGAATACCCTATTTCCCATAAATTTTCTGTTTTTAACTTGGTTTTTTTTTATATTTTTATTCTACTGTAAACTATTTTTTTTTACGCACACATGCGTCGTTGTCCTTAAAAAAAGTTTGATTTAAGGTGTAATCTCTATTTTGGTTTGTTACGTACATATATTATTATTACGTCATTATTGCATGCATTTACTATTATGTTAATTTATGAATGTAGATCATGTCGCTATTATATGTCCAATTATAATATTCTAATGTTTTGTTATACATGGTTATGTTTACATTGATCTTTTGTATGCTGCTAAAATATTTGTATGTCGACAACTTCCCATTCTTACGAGTTTTGCTATTACAGCCACTTTACAAATTTTCAAGAATGTGCGTCACCTAAGTATAGTTAAGAAATGTTGTATAAATTCTATGTTAATTTTGATCTCGTATTCTTATTCAATACAATTTATTAACAATAATTTTTTATTTCTAGGATTTTTTAAATCACGGCTCTCTCGGTACGCGCCATGAGGAATTTATCGTAGTCCTTAAGCGTTTTTCAATTGATATCATGGCCATAAATGAGACTTGGTTGCGAGAAGGTGAAGAAGGGCGTGCACCTGCTCCACCAGGATATCGGCTGCGTCATATTCCACGACCAGCAAATGTTCGATCTCGTGATGGAGAGGTAGGATTTTACATACGCAATGGCATATACGCAAGGCAGATTCGTACACCCGATTCACCTCTAGTAGAGCAAATGTGGCTTAGGTTTGCATTAAACGGACTTAAACTAGCCGTGGTTATAGCATACCGACCCCCGTGGCTAAATGTATCTACATTTATTGATGCAATTACGGAATCTATATCCACGCTAGGTACTTTCGATCACATTATTGTCATGGGTGATATCAATATTAATTTACTTTCGGATAATAAACCAAGCTCAAAAAAGCTATCGGATTTTTACGATGCATGAACCTTCATTAATACATTACCACCCCAACCTACTTCATGGAACACTCTGAGACGTTATTAGATTTAATTTGCAGTACATCTAGAGTTGTAAATGTGTCAGTGAATCATATTCCTGATCTGAGTAGTCACGCCCTCATTGCTTGTGACCTGTGCATAAAGAAACCTAGACCAAAATTAAAATGGATCTGCTGAAACCTAGAAACCTACCTAGAACCTAGAAACCTAGACCAAAATTAAAATGGATCTGAGACCTCTCACTAACATAAATCTAGAGGAATTCAACATGCATGTTAGTACTACTGTCTGGGAGCGATTACTTAGTGACAATGTTAATATATCGTTACAGTCTTTTAATGGTTATGTACACCATATATTTGATATTATGTACGCACCAATAACAAAAAAATAAATTAAATGTTAAAGTTATCCATAGATCACGCCAACCATCAGGGCAATGATGATGCTTAGAGACAAAGCATATGCCAAAAGCCGCTCCACAAAGCTCGAATCGGATATAAGGTATTATAAAGACATGAAAAGTGTTGTAAGACAGGCCATAATTACTGATAAACAAGCATTCTTTTAATAAAATATTAATACAAGTAAGAAACGGCAATGAATTGCCGTAAATCTTAGAATTCGAAAAAACGGTTCAAGTAATATGCAAAGGTCACGTGATACCACGTGACCGTGAGGTCGGAGGTTAAAGGTCATAGTCATTTCGGTGGTATATCGGCTATGCTGAGTCGAATGGCGTTGACCGCGAGTCACTAGCTCTTACAGTTCTTGAGTTGAAAGTTGTATAACAGACAGACTGACGGACGGACGGACAAAGCTGACGTATAAGAGTTTTTTCGAACTCTAAAAAACACAAAAAACTCTCAAGTGTGTCTTCTCAAGTCTGTGGATAAAACAACTATCTCGAATATAATACTTAGTTTTAGTACAAATGCAATAGGTATCGACGGAATATCCCGTGAAATGATCATGCTGACACTACCACGTACGTTAGAGATAATTACTGCGCTTGTAAATAGTTCAATTCAAACAGGCATCGTTCCAGACATTTGGGAAGAGTCTATTGTAAAACCTATTCCTAAAAAAGCAATCCAATTGACTTTAAGGATCTTCGACCATTGAAATTAAACTACTATATACGGATTTTATCGCGTTGTTTATTTGACACTTTATTAAATAATTTTGAAAACTGTTACACTACTACTACTATTAAACTTAACAAATTTTTACACTCACTGGAACATTGAGACAACTACCATCTTAGTCTCTCCGTAACCATGGCTGCTGAAAAGCAACCGAAACGTCGGGGAAAGTGTGAAATTAAATGAAATCTAAATAGTTTTAATAGGCTTAATAATAATTTAATTAGCTTAAATATTTGTAAAGTTTAATAGTAGTAGTAGTGTTACAGATTTCAAAATTATTTAATAAAGTGTCAAATAAATAACGCGATAAAATCCGTATATAGTAGTTTAATTTCAATGAACAATATTCGTGTAATCAGAAGACAGTATTATGTAGATTTTCAACCAATCAGCATTTTACCTTTCCTGTCAAAAATCATTGAAAGGGTTGTTTTTCAACAAATGACAGACTACATAAATGCCAATAATTTTCTACCGCGTAAACGATCCGGTTTTAGGGCAGGTTACAGCACATCAACTGCGTTGATGGATGTTGTCGACGATATACTTGCAGGAATAGACATAGGTGAAGGAGCCATAGTCGTGCTGCTTGTTTTCCTCGTGCCTTTGATGCCATAAACCACAATTTACTTATGTCTAAGCTAGCTTACTATGGCTTTGACTGTAAATCATTAAACTGGTTCTCTAGTTACCTTAGTGGATGCTCTCAACGAGTTGAGATTTCCAGCGAAATAGGAGATAAAGCATTATCTAAGGCCCTGCAAGTAACTCGAGGTGGTCCGCAAGGATCTATACTAGGCCCGATACACTTTAATTTATATAGTTCAGATATCGCTAGCAGCCTACTAATATTCTAGAATTACCAGATAATACATTTAAAGTGAAAATTAAAACTTGCTTAATTTCTAAAGCATATTATAATATAGATGATTATTTGAATGACAAACATCCATGGCACTGATATTTGCATTAGATCACAGGACGTTAAATGACAAATACTAACACTTATTTTTTACAAATATATATTATATATTGTTTTGTAATGTTACACCTTGTTTAAGCTAGAATTTGCATTGTTGTTACACTCAGTCTTATTTTAATCAAGAATAATGTGCAATGAAGGCAACTCGTGATCATGGACAGTTCCGTAAAGTTTAATTTTTGAGTCTTATTCTGAGTTCGCATGCCAAGGACCGTCATACTCACTCAAATGTCATTGCTTGTGGTGTCGTCATGGGCCGGGTCGATCCCTTCCCTTCAATATGGCGAAGGGGTCGATGGCTGGCCCATGTGTCTTACTCGTGAACGGGTGCTACTTGTGGTGACTGGTCGACCTTGGTATCGTGGAATTCGATGATTTACTAACTACATTTTTATTTAAACAGTTAGAATAAACTGCGGACTACAATCATGCCTTGTCTTGATTATTAATGTACATGTAAGTGGATGCTCCTATTTACCATTCTGCTGATTTAGAGGCTACCATCAAATTTTATTAAATGCTTGAGTATATTCAGTAATTGTTCATGGAGAAATGGTTGCAGCACCTTACAGCTCTTATGATTTGTAAACACAAACTTGACGATTAAAATGAGTGACCATGAGTTTCTTGCCCGTTCTTCTCATGAGCCCTACACACTTGCTTTGCTGAACGTGGCAGTAAATGTAAATTCGCAGAAAAAAATAGTGTAAATTTGACATTCATAAGTGTTGCCTTGTAACCTAATCTGAATAAATTTATTTTGATATTGATTTGGTTTTGATTTTGATTTTCAGCATTTAGAAATGCAATTTTCACATGTATGCCGATGGTCTCCAAGTTTACACATCTTTCAAACCGAATGCAACTTCTATGGCAGTAAATAGGATCAATCAAGATTTAGACAGAATAATAGAGTAGTCAAATAAAAATAGTTTAGTTCTAAATCCTATAAAATCAAAATTTCTGATCTTAGGTTCCAAAAGTCGAGTAGATAAGATTAGCAGCTGTGATCCTGTGGTAAAAATTTGTAATCAACCTATTGAACTAGTAGACTAACCTAATCAGATATTTGGGTGTTCTTATGGATAATAAACTCAAATTTCACAATCACGTTGTAGCAGTAGTTAAAAAATTGATTCTATAGACTAAGAGTTTTATATCGTGTGCGCAAATTTCTGAGCGTAGATGTTAGAATTAAAATATGCGAGTCATTAATTCTTTCAAAATGGAATTATGCCGAAACTGCTATTGGTGAGTGTCTTCTTGGCCAACCCAAAAAAACTAATTCAGCGCACCCAGAACGCATGTGCCCGTTTTTGTTTCCCCATACATCGCTGAGCTCATGTCACTCCTTATTTATGCCGCAAGAACCTTATGACCATGGAGTCTCGACGTTATTATAACTCTTGCTGTCTTTTATTTTATATTATAAAGACGAGATCTTCGCCATACCTTTATGAAAAATTAGGTTTCACATTACGCCCGCTTAGAATTAATAAAATTGCAAAACAATTTACACATTTAAAAGGAGACTTAAGGCAGAGATTCTAGGTAAACCGAAACTTTTACTTTAGTGGCTGAATGTCATATTATGTTATACTGTCTTTATAGCTTTTAATTTTTCGATTTTCCTTTTTTTTATGTATGTTAAAAATCTTTTTGTCATGATCTGCGCATGCACATGCTTCCTCGATTTGTATTTACATATTATATTCTCTACAAAATTTAAAATCAATGTAATTATTTATATTTGTATCAGCTATTATATTGCCGTTAGTTGAACCCTCTGTCAACAAATAGGTATTATTGGAAGACCAGCGTCGTCACACCTTTGAAGTGTTACGACTAATGCTGAGATAATACCTTTTTAACGACACCCTTTTATTTTTCTTTTCTGTTTTGTTTTATTTTGTATTTGTATGAGTATTGTCGATAAATAAACTTATTTTTTCTTTCAGTAGCCTCGTCCTTTTGTAACATTGGGCTGATATAGGTACCTACATCTGGCGAACTAGGTGATGGCCTTTGCCTATACCTGTGGGAAATATGTTTGAATAATAAATGTTAGCCTTTACTATTGGTTAACTGATAGCTTTACTTTAGCTTTTGGGCCGAGTATCGCGGATTTATCGAGACAAAAGATTCCGAGATTGGTTGTATGTTGTGGTTCCCACAAACATTTAGTTCGGAACATCTATAAAACAACTTTTATGTTCGTAAAATCCCTAAAACACTGGCATAACCCGATTGCGGTAGTTATTATTATAAATATAAGATATATTTTATACTCTTATCCGTAATACTTACTATCCATAAGCCTTGCGTTTCGAAACAATCTTAAAATATGATCTACTGAAAATTACGTAGCATTATTATCCGAATCGATGAATATAAAGCGTTACTCAACAACGCGGATAAACATACAAAATGTGTTATTTGTGTAAAAATAGGTTAAATAACAGATTCGGCAAGTCAGAGTTAATCCTTATTTAATCCGGGTGTCAGTTTATAAGATGAGAGCGTCTTCTTTATAGGATCTATTTCGATAATGTTGTAATAACTATAATACTTAAATTTTAATTTGGTACTTAGTAGTAAACCGATCAATATACATACATATATATGGATTCTGTAATCCATATATATGTTTTAATCCCATAAACTATTTGGCGTGTTTGGCGAAGCATCGTATCCTTTAGTACAAAAGAAATCTTTTTATTATTTTATACTTTGTGTAACGGTAAGTGACTTTGTAATGAGGTATTACTTTTTTTCGTTTTATTTATGGGCCATAGCGGAGTCATTCAGTTTCTAGTCAATGAGACAATAGCATGCTCTGCCGGTTCAAGATCACGACCGCGGCACGGTGGCGCGCTTGTTCGATGTTTTACGTAATTTAGGCACGGGAAACAAGCATTCAGCCTGTTATGAAAGCCCATGTAGGATTCGCTTGATGAAGTTAGTATCATTGGCCCTTACCTGCATTGTACGGTACTAAATGTTATCCTTTTACATCATTATGTTGTGCCGACCGTCTTTAGTTACGTCGACAGTCGTACGTACACGTTTAGTAACTAACAAGATTTATTATTATAAAAGCTACGGGTAAATTTTACACTTATTACACTAAAATGTTGGGACTTTGAGAACTTTTTATCTAAACATTCATCATAACTAACTTTTGCAAAAGTATATCATTATCTTACGACTTAAAAAGTAAGATGATATTTTAAAAGTCTTGATAAACCTTCAACAGCTACTCTATCTTCAAAGTTTAGATTTATATTTTACTGGCATTTGAGGAAAGGTAGAGCTACAAATAAAAATTATGCCATAAAAATGTAACTGTTCCTTTCAAAGAAAAGAAATCGAGAGCGCTGTGATTAAATCTGTAATTTAATATGGTTAAAAACAATAGAGGGAATTGTAACAAGGTCTCCGATCATTGAAAGAGATGTTACAGAACGATATTATCTCCGACACGTTGTGTAACGTCAATGGCGACTAACTAGAAGCATCAAGAGCGACATTAAATAATTTTGATACAGATTACTGTACAGCTAACACTGTTCGGAGAAAGTACTGTTAAGAACAGATTGGTTGGAAATAAGGTGTGGTACAAATTGGAAAATATATTGTAGGTTATTCTTTGGCTTCATGCTTTGAAGATATGTCATAAATCATGATCAAAACATGCCTTTTATAGGTACTTTGACTTGTTTTTGCGATCGGATAACTGAAAGTTTATTCTGAAATAGCTTTCTAAAGAAGTTAAGTATTTCTATTTAAAAATATACGTTTCTAAAGTAATTTTAATAATGGTGTAAATGTTTGCACTGGTGGCGTAATAGTTTAAAATATTGTTTCCTTTGTAGAAATTTGTTGTTTCAATGTTTGTGAAGCGGAACTTTAACACATACCTATGCGAAAGGAATATTTATAAAATACAATGAACAAAATATAATTTAATTTTAACCGTAAACTATTAAAACTTGTTCTAAGGACTTAAATTTTATTATTCACGCTTGTCCATTATATAAATAATCGATTATTGATAATGTATATTTTTATAGTTTCTTTAAAACAATGAACATTAGTTAGCTGTAGGTAACATTAGCCATGGCATGTTTTCTATAAATTACGGTAAATTAAAGTCAAAAGCAACGAAACGCTTGTCAAATTGAATATCGTTAGGTACACAACCGGATACAATTTGCACTTTTATCAGTGTCTGTACGTGTAAGTTGTCACTTTCAAGTCGTGACTCACGAAGACAACACAACGAGCTTTCGTTGCCTCCATCTAATGCTAGGGTCACTCTGCTGTCATAAATTGCAAATCGTTAGCATTTAATATTCTTGCACCCGTAGCTTAAGGTACATATTCCTATATCTTTTAAATTAGTCTCAGTTCCGTGACATAGTGATGTATTGTGCAAGAAATCTAATTAATGGCAATCGAGCAATCGATTGCTGTTTACATTGTCCATGACAGCATTCTCGATGCAGTTTTCTTTCTTTTTATATTAGGCAATAGCAGTTAGTGATGATTTTGCACTACTAAAAAATGCACAGTGACGAGCTAAATGCGCGTTGTTTAGTTTCTAATTTCGACATATCGTATATACCTACAAATTTTGGTGTACGTGATCGTTTTAATAACATTGATTGACTTTGTTAAGGAAATTTCCAAGAAATGTTTCCAAAATTGTTATTGCCTGTCAAGGGAAACTCATGTAAAATCCTGGTGTTTGTGTGAAGTTGTGATTTATCGCCTATCAAAATTGTGTTGGCTGCATAAAGTTGTAACGAGCAATTTCGGTCACGTTTTTATCGAAAAGATGTTTGTCCCCTAAAATGCCAAGTTATAAAACTTTCTTAATCAGTACTTTCTTTACGCAGAGTGCGAAATAAGAGTTTTCCGTAAATAATTTTCAAGCAAATTCTATCTTTGACTTCGTAATCATTTCGTCGCCATTAAAATGTGATACCAATTCTACGGAAATAAGGTTCGATATCCCGACTAGGGACAGTCGAAATCCGTAAAGTACTTAATGTTTTCAATTCCGTATAATCGGTTTAGAATTTCCACAGTTCCGCTTCAGTAATTGGATTGGACGAAGTTGGCCGCCTCTAGGGTGAATTTTTCAACGGTCTTAACCGCAAAGCATACTTAAGAATCAATGGTGGGTAGATTGTGTCTAATCAGTATTTGTTTTTATTAGATTTTCGTTCGTCGTTTTGATCTCGATATTTAATAAAGTTATTATTTGTGTTTTCACGGTAGGCTACGTGGCTTAAATTGTTATCTTACCAAGGCCTATGCTATGCGCTGCGGTTTATTAGTGCGCTCCCACCGGCCTCACATGGAAAATGTCAACTAACAGTTCTGCTGAACTTGGACTGAATCTGAACGGTGTTCTGTGTAACCGTAGTTTCAATGTTCTTTAAGTACCTGCGAGAAAAATATACTTAGACGAATAATGGATGATATTAAATGGTATAGCTAGCTATTTTATTCAGAGTCATGGACTTTCTAGTCGCAGCTTAATTCGTAGTTACTAGATATTTGATAGCGTAGGAATAATAGTTTCCTTATTATTATCGCAAGTTTTTTTATTACGCCACTAATATTTTATGACTGAGAGTTGTAGCCAAAAGTTACGACGTTATTATCATAATATACAGAAAATATTACAATCATAGAATACTGAGCACGCCCGGGGCGGTGTTTTGAGAAGATATATGATGTTTAGAATTTGGCACGTGACTTTATACACCGATATAAAGACGAGAAATAAATTCGTACACGGAGATTATATGGTGGATGGCAAGCAAAGAGACTGACTGACGTTCAATACAAATTTGTAAAATTTAACTCCGCCATATATTCCGCCCCGTCTGCGTTTTTTATAACCTCGCACCCACTTTGCACAAGTTTTAATACCGTACGGGGGAGGAGATGTTGAAAACCTTTTACCTATTCGGATTCGCTCACACATCACAAGGGTAGGAATGCCGCGACGGGCGTAGGCCTAATGTGCGCGCCGTGCGGCCTCCGTGCGACAAACGTCGAGAGCACTTCACATAAACGTTTAAGAGGTCCGTTTTACTTGATTTGAGATTAGTTTGAAATACTTATATGTAGTGGACATGAAAGTACGACTGTAGATTGCATAAATGGACCCGCGTACACATCGCTATAGCAGTTTGATCGTTGTTGACAGATAGATTTTTCATTTATAAATATTGTAGGTACTTATATAATAGATAACGTGTTGTGTTCTCTCAGAGAGAAAGCACATAAAATTTACCATGTATATCTAGTTTACAAAAGTGTGAGCTTCGATATTAAGCTTAATTTTTCCTTTTGTACCTAATTAAAAATAACTATTACACAAATATGTGATTTTTGTGAACGAAATCAAAATTATGACGTACATCAATGTCATATTATTATCATTCTCGGGTAGGTATGTATTTATGTTCGAATTTTGTTCTTAATCGATATCATATCAATAAAAAAGTAATAAAATACATGGCTGTCATTATTACGATATTTAAATAAGGAATCGCGTTCCATTAGCAGGCCTCTGATTGCCAATATGGATTATGGGTCTAAATATGGTTGAACTCGAACTTTAAGGTCAACAGTCAACACCTTAGCGGTAGGGTTATTGCCTCTTAACATTGACAATGATGTATAGAATAGTTTAGAACTTGAACCGGGATTCTGAACTGAGCCCGCGCGTTTTATGGTCGTTTAATGTATACTCGAATAACGGTGTCGTCAAATATGAATTGTAAAGTCAGATGCTATGGGACTGTTTTCAGTCGGCGACATTACGAAACAAGACGCAATGTGTAGTTGTTTGTGCTACATAGATATCGGCAGAACTTGAATACATGTGTATGTACTCTTGCTTTTATAGTAGTTAAGGATGTGGGCAACTTTCGTGTTGTTTTTATACCTACCTAGCACTATGGTATCATTACCCTTTAAAAATGGACACGAAAATGTATTCAGACGTCAAGTTTTACTTCTACAGAATGTTTTTTAAAAAAACAACCGTCATCATGTGAAGTACCTAAATAAACAATACGTGTAGTAACAAATTAATTAAAATACCGATTAATGGAACTTTAGCCAAAATACCAACAGTATGGTCTTGAATTTTATGATTTTTCATTAATTCCGATGTCTAAATCTATCGATGATCGTGTGTTTAAACTTCATAATTATTTAAACCCATGAGAAATGTAAAAGTCGATCTATGAAAGTGAGAACGACACTCCCAGAGATATAGTAATCGATTGGTAGCAGGAAGCGGAATCGTTGCGAGAAATGCTCCGGGAGCTGTTTTAGACCGTTCACCTCACTACACTTTGTTGCAAGCGTGCGTTGTCCGAACTTGCTCCGAATTTAAATTATTGTTTTTAATATGGACGCGCTTTAGAAACCTATTTTAATAGTAAATTAAATATTTTCAGAATTTTGTTTTCATAATATTATGGCCGAAATCTATTATTATACTTGTTGTTTCTGGTTATTATAACTGTAATGTTTATTATCTTTGAGCGATTTGGATAAAATAGTTTATCTCGGAGTCTGGCAAAGTTTCAGAAGCGATATTCTATAAATCCAGACTGATTTGCTGTATTTAAACTTGAATAGGATCTTCTCATAACACAATGGAAGTTGACTTTAGCAGTCTGTTGTAGCTATTGTAAATTAACGCTTACATAATCCCGGGGAGCAGAAAATAATGCCTACTGCAAAGTCTGGAAAGTTTTGACGTAATAAGTACACGACCCTTTTACTCGGATCTATAGTCCTAGGCGTCTTACCACTCAAGCGAGTCACTTACTGTTTCAGCCTTTTGAAATATTACTACGTAATTATAGTTGGTGATAACCAAGTTGAAAGGGGGCGATTGTGTGAGGCCCAGCACGTTTGAAATATTCAGAAGTATCACAACTTAATTAGGGCGGGCACTTTTGCACAGGAAGAGAAATTTATGACGGAAGGGGACGTCGGCGTAAGTCATGGCCGCGCGACCCAGCCGACGAGTGAGAGATGTAATGTGTGTAAGGACTGAGCAATAAGCGACCTCTCTTCTTGACCGGATTGAATTGCTGGTGCCGTGCTGTCTAGTGCGGCCCGCACCTGAATATCGATTTTCAGGAGCACACATGTGAAATTTGTGTACTTAATTAGAATTGAACGTACATGAGTTCAAATTCGTGCAACTGAAATTTAATTAGCATAAACAAGCGCAGGTGTAGTAGGTAGTGTTATGTTAATTGCTTTAGATATAACTAAAGCTCGACGCCCGTTTCCGTAATTATTCCACGTGGTATTGCTTTCGTTACGGCTCAATGTTTCGTCATGCTGTTATTTTATTTTCCATTTTATTGCTATCGATACAAAAATTATAATGGAATGCAGTTCAGGCACCATATTGATATGCCCGCGATAAAACGTTGATACTAATTTCTTTCTGCCAATAAAATTGCAATAGTTTATGATCGGTGTTTGAGCGAACGACAATAACATATAAGTAAGCATATGTAATATTATTTCAATTTAGTAAATTTTGCGCTCTATTTATGTTTACGTAACCAAAATGAAGCACGAAAATTACGGCTGTATTTTAAGAGTTAAGGACTTGTGATTTTGCGCCACCGCCAATGAAAACATTAAAACTACATTGAAATGTTTATAATGTTAGAATACTAACATAATAAATATTTCAACCTGTTGAAGGTAAAAATAATAAAGGTAATTTTCTAAAAATATTTCATAAATAATATCGATATGTATCGATAAGGCATTTTCCCAGCACTAATACCAGTGAATGTCCTCTGGCCTGAGTTATACGGTCCTGAGCGACGGCTGCCTGTCGTAGACTATTTCCTCTTTGATCCACTCGACTGGTGTGGTGGATTCTATTGCTTTTATCGAATACTACCCTCCCCCCTTGCAAATGTTTTGGATTTTACGACAATACACGTTGTGGTCGACTATTACAATGGTTTAGTGTTGCCGGAAAATGGAAGGCGAATTTTTTTTGGTATATTTCATGGACGATATTTTCGTCATTCGAGCTTCAGCGGACTGTGATAATTGTATGTAAAGGCATGTTATATTGTTCATGTGGTTTCAACGGACTATGTGCAATTTAGGGAGCGGTTTTTTTATTTGATTCTGTAAAAAGTTTATATTATAGAAGTCACGTTTTTGAGTAAACGTATTTCTAATATATCAAACTGATCCGTGGCATATTTCACCCACATTTTGCGAGCTGTTTGAGGTTCACGAATAGCGGCTAAGAGGTATTGTCATCTCGCAAGCAACATACTCTAAACTAAGGGTCTCAGAATCGATGCTCAACTAAGAGTTTCCAACTAAAGTATAATCTGCAAAAATTATATGTACTTAATATCTTCGTCCAATAACAAAATGTATAGCAGAATGGCAGGCGACAGCCATTCCTGTTTATTGCTTGTCCATTTACTCGAACATATGTTAAGTGGCAAGCCTAATGAAACCGGTCTTACTAACGTCCAACGATACTTATTTGTAGTTCGTTGTAAATGTCCATCCTTGAAGCGAATATGGGGTTTTATTGGTTAGCATTGACTTTGTTTCGACCCGGACCTTGGCCTTCGATTAAAGGACTAATATTTAAAAAGTATATCGTTGGCTTAGTGCCTTAGTGAGTTTGCTGCCGTTTAAGCTTTGAATCAGGATTATGGTATACTAAAATAAATATATTTTTCGTCAATATGTAATCTACAGCTTACAAACTCACATAACTTGTTTAAAAATCTATCTATTTTTAATAAGCCTTGCAGACAGGTTCTTCGTTCGCAAATACTAAAATTAAAAACCTGACTACGTGTGTATTTTCTAATTTATGTTTAAAATAGTCTTAAAATGATTTCTTTATAAATCAGTTAATAAAAATTATATTTACTTTAGATATGGAATTTACTATTTTTAATAAGTTTCAACGGTAAACTATATTTTTCTGAAGATTAAGACGATGTGACAAGAACTAAGTGGTATAAGAGACAACTTAATCCGGCCACCTGTCAAAATCCTGTCACAATGGGATGCAATTAAAATATTTGAATATAATACGATGTCCTAAACTTAGCAAAACATTTCAAACTCTAGAACACTCACGGTTTTGTTAGTCCAATGATGTAAGCAAGCGCTTATGATCACCGCCAAACGTCACGTCCTGTGTTTAATTGTCAGATTTATTTTATTTTATTATTACAAGCAAACTTATAGCTAATAATTCTTATAATTAGTTAAAACATAGTAGCAAAAGACCAATTAGAAGATTTCACACATAAAATTGACCACAATATTATTGTTTCTTTTGTTAAGGTATTCCCAATAGCAGCAGTGCCTAGGAATGCCACAGTATTACATTCTATGACATACTATAGATAATAGAGGGTGAGCTTTTTGTCATAAATTGAAAGCATTATCGCTCTCTGTTACATATAATAGCTGGTAAAATGTAGTTGTCGTACACATCTGCTTATCCCATTGAGAATATACAAGCCTGAGTTTACCTATGTATATGTGTATATACTACTAATACATAAGTTCAGTGGTTTAATACAATCATATTTCCATCGTGCCGATCAAGATTGACAGAAGAATTAGGCATTATTTTTAGTTTTAGTTAGAAAATTCTTACTGGCAGGCTAGAAGAAATGGAGAATAGGATTCCAAATATAAAAAGATCTAGATTTTTCTCGCGACTACGTTCGCGTAAATGTAGGTTAGTTAAAGTTTGTAACAATACTTTTTTCTGATTGAAAGATACTCTATGTCCTTCTCTGATCGGTTAAGTAGTTAAGGTGTGAAAGCACAACAAACAAACAATCTCACATTCGCATTTGTAATATTAATTAGGATAAAAAGCGGTCGCAGTCCTTCTCGGTCCCTTGTTCTATATAATTATTCTATAAACACGTTAAAATTCTACAGGCAAATGGATACCCAAATTGTTTAATTTTAGGCAGATGTCAGGCGAGTATGTCAGAAATTCGTTGTTCTCGGGGCCGAGGCGTTCTAATGTTGACATACTGGGTCACACAGAATAATGACGATGAAGGATGTGGTATACAGCTATTGTGACAAACATAGTCTTAATATTACCTATATCCCCGAGGCAGGCGTATATAGCACACCCACATTTAAGATAGGTAGGGAATAGTGATATTACAAAATCAAACCTTCTAGATAGCTACTACTCCTACTAGATTTAACCATCATTTAACCAATTCTGCCCAATTTCTGGGAAAAATTGGCAATCCCCGCTGGTGGAATATATATTGGTGAAGATTTCTGGGATAAATCGTTTCCTTCAGGTTGTTTTCCAAGTACTTCATGGATGATTCGATGCGAGTTCACGTACCGTGGCGACAGGTGTTTTCCCATCGAGAGTTATAGCGATACCCTTACGAAGCCGAGTTTTTACTATCTGAATTATTTATCAAGGGTTTAGAAGCTTAGCCGTGATCACGAGCGAGATTATGCGCCATGTTTTAGGGGAGACGTAATTGAACTTGTACTCTGTGTTTAAGTAATTATTTTAGATGGGATGTAGAGGAGGGCTGTAGGGAGGCCCCCTACAGTTTCTTTATGGAAACTAAGTTCATCCTTGATTAAGTTTAAATTCTATGTTGTTTGTGTGGATGCTGCCTCGTTAGTTCTTTGGCATAAGTTTTAAACCTTAAGGTTTTGGTTTCCATTACCGGGTTGGGTTTATCGTTGCGTTTTTATGTTAGGTAATTAATTAACAGCATGGAGTTTAAAATGTGCCCAAAATGATCACAATTAGAATTAATGTGAATCATCCTGGTTGCACCAGATATTGTAACACAAATCTGGAGAGTTATGGGTATTATACACCTCGAGCAATAGACTAGTCCCTGCTTAGGGTTTCATTGGTTTAAAGATTGAGTATAATAGTAAACTTAGCCTTCCATTGTTTGTATACAAATGTGAGTCTAATATATATATATATATATATATATATATATATATGAAGGAAGACGAACCGAATGAAACGGTATCAATAAAATGTAATAGGTATTAACTGTTTTAATTAAGAACGACATACTTTGATTTTATTAAGGTCACAATAAAACTGGATCACTTACTAAAATGAAAGCTGTAACAGTATAACAAGTGATTAACGAGTTTTTATCCAAATCTAGATTATATCAAACAATGGTGCAGCTAACTGGAATAAAATGCAATTTTTAGCGCGGCAAAAAAGCGTAGACAACAATCGAATTTATTTTTAATGTCTGGGAACTCTATTGTGTATTAAAAAAAAGTTGTTTGAAAAAGTAAAACGAGAAAAATCGGCACGCGTTCACTTTTCAAACAATGCAATGGTTCGAAGCAATGTTTGCTATAGGATTAGTGTATTTGTGTTTCTCATGCGAGTCAGCCGGTCGCCCGACGTGTCTTGAGCCAATATAAATCCTTTAAATATTGTACAAACTTTAAAGCAACAATGGAGATAAAACTTTCTGCCATGATACCTATTTATAAACTTTCCGATGAATAAAATATATACGTATTATGCCTATATGTATACCCCAATGCGGCACATTATCAACATACTATGTTCAGAAAACAAATCTAAACTTATCATTATTTGTGTTAATGAAATAAAACATAGTATTACCAAACGTAGTGATATAACATGATCCTGCATATATCAACAAAGGTTTACACGTAGGCGTAATAACACGTTTCGCCAGCTGATTTTCTCTCCCACGTAACAGAGATGTCGTGTTGCAGTTGCTAGCACAGTTCTGAACTTTGTGCTGGTACGCAAAATTCTTGACCGATTATACAGCAGCAATTTGCTTAGATTTCTGGAATTGGACTTCAGACGTCACTACATTCTACTAGGTTACTGGTTTGTTGGCAGGCGAAACAAAAAAAATACCTATTCTTAAGCTCTTAGATGAATTCTAGTGGAATAACTTGGATTCGCCACAGTCAAGTTTGAACGGTTCTTTGTCATAAAAGACGAAACTAACATTCGAGTTTTTATACAAAAAGCTATCAACTTTTTATTAGAAGTGCACGGAATCCAGCGCCTCTGAAGTCGTTACACAAGCGTCTTTTTATTTCATATTACTTACTTGCAATAGTGAAAAAATTATGTTGGTTTATCGGCTATATTTAAACAATTTTTATACAAAAACTTTGTCAGGCACCTGCTTTTCCCTATTAATTGTGCCGAGATTAGAAATTATTTATCGACGATCATTGTTTAAACGAAATAAAAATAAATTCTGGACATTTTACTCGTTAGCATTGGTGTATCACCACTATCAATTTGACCACCTGTATAAAAATTATTCTCTGAAGTCTTCCAAACATTATGTATACCATTAAGATCCCGCTGATGCGGTGTCCCTCTTATAGGAATCAGTTGTGCCACTGTTTATTGTAAGAAGTTTAACGAAGGCTTTATACCTATAAAGCCTTCGTTAACTCTTAGGAAAAAAAGGAAAGAATAGGAGTGGTAGCTACCATTCCTATTCCTTTCCTTTTATTCTTATTTTATTATTTTTTGCCAAAGAAACGAAAATGCGCTAATAAGTCTTGCAGCAATTTTATTTAATCCGTCATACCTGATGGGTTAAAAAAATTAAAAGCTTCATTTAAAATTATAATTCCACGTAAGCGTAACAGAAGTAACACTGTATACGACAATTTAAAGGTCAAATCGTGTCACCGAGTCGGTAACCAACAGCAAGAGGCGCGGCCAGATATCAGTCCATCATATCCTCGTTGTGCGTGCGCATACCTCTCACGCGACATCTTATTAATGGGTGACAACATTATCGTGGGCATCTCGCGTGTCCCACCGGTACTTGTCGGACACGATCGGTATCTGTGTTGACACCTGCATCTAGCTGGTTTGTATGTTTCACGTCACAAGCCTGACCGTTAAACAACTAATTATCGGACATCATCGCTTGGAAAAACTACGGTTCATGACAATTTTATATACTTGCCAGTTGCTTCTGGTGTAGTAATTTGACGAGTTCCATTTACGTCTGTACATATAACAACCATATTTTATTTTTCCTTTTCAGAATATGTTTGTTTGCTACTTGTGTAGCATATAAAATGAAAGCAATTTCAGCTTGTTCGTTTTACATTCTTAACAATGACAACATTGTTACTTGCACAAGCAAGTACTAGATATTTGTACAGCATTTAATATCTTTTGGCTATTTGAAGGAGCGTCTTTTATCCCGGCTTACACACATGACAATTTTTGTTCATTTATAATATGCGCCACCATAAATTATTCATTTGTAATTTTAAGAGATTTCCGTTTTCGTTTGGCAAAAGGCGATTTGCCCAATTTCTCCATAAAATTTATAGATAAACAGGTGCTTGTGACGGATAATATATATTAAGTATATTTCGAAACCTAGTGAGGTTCCTTCATAAAATCAAATGCAACGTTTAAGGGAAGTATTAGCCGGCCATTCATCAATCAAATACATCACACAAAAAACAGTTAAATTACTTGTAGGAATAAATCTTGACAAACCTAAATTTTCGTATACACCTATTTGAATTCAATTTTTGATTTAAATACTTTGAAGCTGAGATTACAAAAAATCGAATAACTGTAATCTGAATACAAAAATAAAAACAGAAAAGTTTTCATAAATCCAACAGCCAAAGGTTGATTTATAAACGCGCCCGTTTTTCATTGTGTGTCTCACTCTGTCACATATTGCATATAACTAAGTCAGATGAAACAGCATGCTTATAAGCCTCGCTTACCGATAACTTCGCTGCTTCAGCGCATTCCAAAAAGGATATTATGGAAACGAATGATCCTGTGAGATTTACGAATCAATTGAATGAAACGGCTCATTGTAGTCTTGGTTTATTATGAACTGAAAAAGCTGTAACTGTCTTTGTGTTACTAAATTGTGGCTACCAGCTATATATCTAGTATTTAAATCACTGGTACACCTGCTTTAGGTTATATTTTTCGGACAATTATTTGTAATAAGGTAATAACGACATGTTGATGCGTTTTAGGGCAAGTCAGGCCATCGTCCGGTATAGGTGAGGATATTTATTACTTTAGCACATTGCGGTGTGGTGCACCGGTACTTTCTTGGTGTGATTACATCTGTGGTGGCACCTGCAGTCATTTATTTTCGCAACTAAGTAATTATTATCAGTGGCCTTATATGATGATGAGACTGCCTAGTCGGTCCAGCGGCGTCAGCGCGAACATCTTTCAAAAGTGTATAATGATTTGCACGCTGTATAAACAGTAGAACATAATTAACATTACTTAAAATCTTGCTCAGAACTCAAATAGGTCTAAAGCTTGAAAACAAAATATATATTAGAATGTATGTTTTTGTCCCAGCTTTCGAGGTTTCTCGAGATGATATTCGATCAAATTCGGTTTAGCAGTTAACCCCGAAAAAGGGGCTAACAAAACAAATACAGAGTTACTTTTCTATTTATAATAGGCTATACGGGCTACCCACAGCCATAAAACAATTGAAACAACAGTACAATTCTGCAAGCAATTTAAAAGGACAGTGTTCAATTTGTAGAAATCCGTTTTACATTTCTGTAACATAGTTAACAAGCCCTCGGTACCCTACAATGTATAAAGTAGGTTGAAACTGTAGTAGGTAGTATTGTACTAGATTTTCTGCTTGGCAATATTTTTCTAATGGGCAACACTGACACGGAACAGTCGCACGCGCAGTCATGACCGCTGCGTTAAGGGTGCGTGTGCATTGGATAGGTATAAAGATAATTACGAGGTAACATGAAACCAGTTCCTTTTTTATTGCCAATAAGTTCTAACTATAAGTATTTACATAAAATTCTAAATAAAATAAAGGCTACTGCATTTAAAAAATTTACTCAGCTGATCAGAAGAAGTAGAAGTAAATCTATATTAATAGAAGGTACCAAACAGACAATAACTATCGTATTGTAAATGCGAAAGTAACTATCACAGTACTGATTGTTTTACGGTTAAATCGCTAAACGAATTTTACGTTTGATATGGCTTTGATGCTAAGGAAAGGCAGGGTACTTATGTAAGCGAAAGCAGTTACGAAAGCAACTAGTATTTTTCAAATAGCTATGACTTACATTATATCTGTCAATTAGAGTAGTACCCAAATTCTAAAATGAGTACATGCCATTTGGCATAATGTTGGCGTAGGCGTAAAACAATAATGAAACGAAGTGAATATACCGCCAAGAAAACTTTTTTTTTTATTTAGAAAAAGTTTTCTTATTCCATTCGTAGGTATATTTTTTTCGACATATTATGTAGAAAAAAATATACCTACGAATGGGATCATTTACACGTAACGACACTTGTTCAAATATGTTTTGACGATCAGCCTTGTTCTAGATAATACCGTTTCTTTAGGTATTGTTCAAATGTTACAGCGTATTGCTCTGAAATACTGGTTGTTTTCCATCTTTTTTTATTCATTTTAACGAATATCACTAACAGCCGCAGACTTTTTGTTCGCTGCGGACTGCTTTGCCTGTAGCGGACTTCGTTGTACGCCAGTATGTGTTAAGCCAGTCATAATAACAGCTTACTATTTTACTCGTTCACTGAGAAGCATGAAACGAAAAATGATATATCCTAGCGATTAATTCGAATATGTCCGCGGTTTTGAATTTCTGAAATCCTATGTTTTTTGTTGGGCTATTAAGTTTATAATGTTATTCGTCTTATGTCGTGTGAGTCGTGTCTTTAAGGTCCTACAAACGTCCTACTAGTTATAGATATAAGTACCACAGACAAAAACTCCTCCATGCCATGTTTCCTTAAAATCCGATTACCAGTTTGTCCTCAAGGAAAAAATACTACGAAGAGCTAAAGTTCAAAGCAAAAGAACGAGTTAAAGACAGTGTGGACCGATCCAGTGCTAGCGGATGTCTATGCCTAAGGTGCGCAGACGTCGCATGACCATTTTTGGTATCGGCCGCGACTCAACTGTCACGCCGCGCTCGTGATTCTTCGAGGAACTAAAGGGATGGTATGCGCAAAAGAAAAATAATCCCTCTATACGATACCGAGAAAGTTCGCATATTAAAAACAGGTTTTGTAATTACAATGTAAGATATGAAAGCGTGATATTTAGTTGAAGCAGAAATTACAGAAAGTCTTCCAAATGAAGGCTCTGAGTCATCTACATAATAGCCGCATTAGTAGTCCGCGCTTTGTTCGACGTCCTACTAAAATATCTTGAGGAGAATAAAGCCTAGGAGGCGGAAAATAAGCTTTCAGAGCCAACAATGAACTACACAGAGTTATTTGTGTTAAGTACACGTAATTAATTTGGATATTCTGTACGAGATACATTCATTGTACCGTCGCGTCGGCATATATTATATGTATTCACTGTATAAGACGGCTTAGCTTAAAAAGCAGACTTAATCTTAGATCGTTAAATCTTCTGACTTCAGTCATAATAGGAACAGGAAGGCATAACAGTATAACGACTCTTCTAAGTGAAGGTGTATTCCAATTATTTCGACAGAAATAGTTCGGTCAGACGCATGGACTAGAATTTGCATCTCTTTCCTTGGAGTTTTAGACGGTAATAGGCTTATCTACTAATTATTACATGTGATTTTAAAACATATGTAGTAGACGAAATGAGGGTGTAACCTCTGCATAAATTTTCGGGAATATAATATCGGGGATATAGTGAGTCTTTGTATTTATGTCCTTTTGTTGGGTGTAACATCATTTGGAGCGTCTGTGGTCAACATGTCTGGTCGTCTCGTCAAATGCTAATAAAGAATGCACGATATGTTATGGATTCGATCCCTACGGAATAAATATAGGTGTAATCTGCAGATAGTCGCAGCAGTATAGTAGTATGGAGCATATTTTTGTTTGTTCAATTTTGTTGTTGTCAGTTCAATATTTGTGGTCTATAGGGAATTAGTATAATTTTTTTAGTTTGGCAGAAATGTGTGCTTATGACAAATTAAATAACAGCACGAATTTATTAAAGCTATATACCAATAATTATATTCAAACATAGTGGTGTACAATGCGATATCTCAGTACGACAGAGGATTTAACGCACGTATTTATATAGGGGTATCGATACTTTCGAATCTTATTCGAATACAATTGTGCACCTCACTACGATTGGTTGCTGAATGAGTACCGTAGACTTTGGCCTTGCATCTTCAAGCCCAGCTTTTTGGTTAAAGATAATACGTATTAGCTTTATGTTCTTCTCTTCATCTATATATTAATACGTGAAGCACAAACTTTGTACCCATTTTTACGAAAATTGCGCTGACGGAGGAGTATGAAATTTGGCACAGTTAAAGTTTATATGGAGAAGGATGGGCGAATCCTAATATTTATATAAAATATGTATAAGAAATACATGAAATTAGTGGGAAAACACTACACGCACCCAACCATGCATTTGACTCACGCAGTTGCAACGCGTAACTAAGGTTACCTATATCAATATATAATGACATATATCAGCAATACCTTACAGGCAAACTTCGGTCGAATTTCGAGCACTAGGCGACCGCTAATATTTAAAATTATGTGTAGTGTCCATTTTGAATGTACCTTTTTAATTAATAGATTCGAAATCTTTACAAATGGTCGGTTATTAACACAGCTTGATTAAAATCGCCTTAATATATTTTGAACCTACGATACACGATTAGGTACCTGCTATAAATAATTTTCAGCAAACTTTGTATCTAAGCACTTTAAATTTTCGCTAACGAGATACAAGTGGATTAATTGGACGATTATAAATATCATCATTTTCCTGCGGTACGATATTAGACAGAGATGAAGTGGTATTTTTAATTTAGTTAGTAAGAACGGTATTGCTACCATAAAGAAAATAAACAAACACAAGATTAATTAAGACACGAGTCTGTTTTGTTCTACTGTACACTTTGTAGAACTTTTAAAGTTCTACAAATTCTAGAATGGAACCATTAGTCAAACCCAAGTTATGTTATTTTAATTTTAGAAATTATATTATAATCCATCATTGGGCCCCGCATGTCGAATTATATAAGTTGTTACAATTATTGAAATTAAAACTAGAGGATTTTGTCGCGTTGTTTAATTTAAAACACTTCCCTGTCCATGACTGCTGTAAAGCAACCGAAACGTCGGAGAAAAGTGTAAACCTAAATATAAATAGTTTCAATTAACTTAAATAGCTTAAATTGTAGTAGAGTTCAATAATAGTATTGTTATAGTTTAAAATTATGTAATAAAAGTGTTTTAAAATAAACAACGCGACAAAATTCGTATATAGTAGTTTTAATGTATAACATTTGCGTAAACGTAAGACAACATTATGTAAATTCTTTCAATCATTAAACAAGGACACAAAGCTCGGCACTTGAGGATCGTACAATATTTACCACAACCAAACATGGAAATTAACTGGCAAAAATTCTAGATTCGAGGCTGCTATAATTTTTTTCTGCTAGAAAAATAAAAGAAAACACCTGTTTGACACAAAATTTGAACGTGAGCATTAAGATTAGCAGTTGTTAATGCTTTTACGTTCAAGTTTACTTCTACATATTTCAGAGCCACAATTACAGAAATAAATAATCTTATATCTATTTGTGTCACAGTACTCCGTGCACACCGCAGAATCGTCTAATATATCGTTCTAACATTACGGGAAAAGTCGGAACAAATGTTTTTTTATAATAAAAGAAACGGTCTTGGTTTCGAATAGACGGTAAGAAAATCGATTATCGATAAAATTGAGTATTCGATTAATCGACGGCATTGGAGATCAACGTGTGGTTGACTAGACAGAGAGAGATTGACATGCCTAAAGCGGTTTTTGTAATTATATTTAATAGTTTGCCAACTATAATCATCCTTCGGCATACTACTACATAGAATTTGTCTTTCACAGTAAATACCAATATGTGGAATATCGGTATTTACTGTTAAAGACAAATTCTTACATACCTAATCTCTCTCGACACGAAGTTTGTTAACAATCATTCTACTATTACTTACTCTGTATAAAATTATATTATGTATATAGTGACTAATAGAAAACGTTATAACGTACCTACCTCGTATCTTATAAGCTTACAGTGAATAAGGAAAGAACACAGTGATTAAATTACATTACTATACATAAATAATTTTCAAGCGGGCTGTTATACATTCGTCACGAAGTAAATTCGTCACATTTTAAAAAATTCATACGTTGAAAGGAAATTCGTCCCATGTGTTAAAAATATGTGTAAATATATATTAATACGTGAAGCAAAAACTTTGTACTCCTTTTTACGAAAATTGCGCGGAAGGAGGAGTATGAAATTTGGCACAGTTTAAGTTTATATGGAGAAGGAGGGGCGAATCCTAATATTTTTATAAAATATGCATTAGAAATACATTAAATTAATGAAAAACACTACACGCACACAACCGTGCATTTGACACACGCAGTCGAATCACGTTCGTCTTACGTCGTACAATTCTTTGTAACTATGGTTACCTATACCATATTTATTAAATATGTAATAAAACAAAATGAAAACAAAGTAGCAAGCTTAGGAATTGTGGTCGAATTTTGACCACTAGGCGACCGCTAGTATGTGTAAATTCGTAACAGGTACATGATATTGTAAATTTGTCACAAATCCTCATTTTACATCATTTTACCTAAAATAGCGATAGCATATACTTATACAGTTTATGTGGAATGTACACGGGGCTCGGCATAGGACAATAAACCTAGCAGAAGCATAGCATAAACGGTTAAACAATAAAATGGGAGAAAAAAAACCTAGAATGCTTCAGTTTCTTGATATACTAAAAAAGGAGGCTGAAATTAATTTATTTGATATACCCTTAAAGGTACACTTCGATATGCATCGCATATGACATGGAATTGAAAACTATTTTGAACAATTACGATAACATGTCCCTGGCTGAAGTTCTTAAAAACGTTCTGTTATGCAGCATTTTAAAAACATGTAACATTTAATTACCATTAAATATGTTACATCGTTTATATAGATAAAGGTGTTAGATTATTATTTTTATACAGTTGTAGGCAAATCAGCCATTTGAAAAACCGTGATTTTTACGTAGGTGTTAGGTTAATTAAAATAATAATGTGATTATTGCTGTGATTTATTTAGACTTCTATTGTTTTTCTTATAATTGTAATGTTGTGGGCAAACCAGCCACTCGAGAAATATGATTTTTACGTAGGTGTTAGGTTATTATATTTATTTATATAGTTGTAGGCAAGTCAGCAACTTGAGATCTGTGATTTTTTATAGGTTTATGTTAAATTAAAAAAATATATGATTATTACTGTGATTTAATTGTCTTTCTATTGTTTATCTTAAAATTATAATGTTGTGGGCAAATGGTCCACTTGAGAGCTGTGATTTTGATGTAGATGTAAGGTAAACTATTAAACTTACTGTGATTTACATAATATTGTCTTCTATTTACGCGAATATTATTCATTGAAATTAAACTGCTATATACGGATTTTATCGCGTTGTTTAATTGACACTTTATTACAAAATTTTGAAAATTGTTACACTACTACTACTATTAAACTTTACTAATTTATAAGCTAATTTAATTATTATTAAAACTATTTAGATTTAATTTATTTTTACACTTTCCCCGACGTTTCGGTTGCTTTTCAGCAGCCATGGTCACGGGGAGACTGTACTGTACTGTGATTATGAAAAATATACAACATTTTGATTCTACTAGTTGTTTAATCTTTTTGCTATCGGTGCGGGTAGAAACCATGTGACGAATTTACAATAAACAAAATTAATCTTCTTCTCCTCTTCTCCCTAGCTTTTATTATTCCCAAGTCACTTGGGGTCGGCTTTTCTGGTCTAACAGGATTTGACTGGATATCAGTTTTTACACGGAGCGGCTGCCACCTGTCCTCCGCAACCCGAAGGCTAACGATACCCTAAGGCTAGACCAGTGTCATGATATTATATTCATATTCATATTCATTTATTCATAAAAATATAAGCTTACAGAGTTATCCAATTCGCTTATATCTATACTATTTCTATACAAATTATACAAGATAAAATAAAATTTAATTAAAATTTACTTATAACATACAAAGAACAGTTCTCCATTAACTTACAATATTTAAATTAAAGGCTACTATTATAATATCTATTGAGTATCATACCTATATATTATCTAATTATTTTATCTAAGTAAAGGAACACGTTTTTATAAATTATGCTAGGTTTGTCAAAGAATATATCTGCTTCTGGATTGGCCTTGAGAAAACTATTTATTAATTTAACGGCTCTGGAAGTGGGGCTGTTATCTGCGTGTGGGGAGCGCCACGTTGGGGGACAGGAGAGAAGATTGTGCTGCCGCCTACCAATACCTCGCGTGTAGTGGTCCGGTACATAGAAATGTATGGACTCACGAACTTCTGGGTTATCTATTTTGTCAGTTATCAAAAAATAATAATGAATGATATGCATGAGTTCCCGTCTGCACTGTAAAGTATCTATCCCGACCATGCCTGTTACAAATGTTGACGGGTATAAAAAGGGGTAATATCCATACTGGCGTTTGTACAAATATCTGGCGAACTTGCGTTGGATTCTTTCCACTAACATTGTATACAAGGTCTCTCGGGGACTCCATACTATGGCGTTATACTCTAACTTACTCCGCACGTAAGCATTGTAGAGGAGTTTTATCACCTGAATATTTCTAAAGTGGTAAGAAGTTCTAATAATGAAACCTAGGCTTTTACTCGCTTCCTTACATGTTTTAGTTATATGTTCATGAAAATTTAAATGAGTATCCATGATTAAGCCTAGATCGCGAATTGCAGAGACACGCTCTAATGGAGTACCCGATAGCTGGTATGTCGTTGTGATTGGAATGCGTGACCGAGAAAAAGTTATAGTTTTACATTTTGAGATGTTAAAGGTCAATTTGTTTTTTACACCCCATTCAACCACTGCGTTTATGTCACGTTGTAGTGCTACACAGTCTTCAGGCCCGCTCACCGCATGGTAAAGTTTTAAATCATCAGCAAACATTAAGCATTTTGCCGTTGAGATAGTACGGGGTAGATCGTTAATCATAATTAAAAATTGAGTTGGACCGAGCGTACTACCTTGACTTACACCCGAGCGTGTGTAATACTGACTTCCCAATAACGACTGCCATAGATGTTCATGGCAGCCGGGACCGACGGCTTAACGTGCTCTCCGAGGCACGGAGCAGGCGATAATTGTCAATCAATACGCACATAATTTCGAAAGTCATATAACTTCCGAAAGTCAGAGGTGCGCGACGTGGGTTCGAACCCGAGACCTTCTGCATTACAGTCTGTTGGAGTCCCCACTGAGCTATCGCTGCTATTATATGCTGCTGTTATAATAAACAAAATTAATATATTAGTAAATTTATTGCATAAATTAGAATTGTGACGAATTTACACATACTTTGTATCGTGACGAATTTACTTCGTGACGAATGTACAACAACCCTTTCAAGCACAGCAACTTTAAAGAATTCTGTAATCGATCTAAATGACCGAGGTTATATTTATCATCACCTCATACTCTGGTCACTTCTTAAATGTTACTCCGTGATCGTAGTTGCTTAATTTCAATGTGTAACATTCTCTTAAACGTAAAACAATAGACTGTTAACAAATCTTGCATCCTTATTCCTACATAATTATAGTAAGTTTTTATATTTGCGTTCTTGCACAATGTTCGCAATGACTAAACTAATTTAGAGCGATTATATTCAGTTTTTATTTCAATTGGTTTATAAATAAATTAGTTATCGCAATTTGAAGTGTGTTAGGACATTTATCCTTTGACCTGGGGACCAATAGGGTAGGTCTTTTGTCTAGTGGCCTGCCGTTTCATACGGCGGGCCGAAACCTCGGCGTGGTCGCGACTGCATGCGCAAGTTTTTCGCGCGGCCCCGTCGATAGTGGTTTTGTTGAGGAACACCGTGGTAGGTTTAGCCGGTATTCCGGGAGGTACGTTATCATCTTTACCATCTTCTTTTACCCCGGCGAGTCCGACATAACCCCTCCGCCCGCCCCCGCGGAGGGTATAGGTATGCGTCAAGCATTCCGCTAAGTAAAAAAAAAAAGTTGAAGTGATTTCACACACGCCAACATGTGTCATCTACATACTTGGATGATACATGTTTGCGCGGAAGAAATTGCGGCCATAGTTACTTAGTACCTAGTACTGAAATCATCGACCTACAATACTAATTTAAGCCGAGTAAATAAATTGTTTGCAGCAATCTTATTATTGGTACAAAATTACGAGCTAGCCACTAAACAAGGCTACTAGTGTGTCTCACTCTTACTTTAATATGTCCCTGGACTGTCGACGCTTTGATTTTTCAACATGACGAATGATATAGATAACATTATAACGAAAGCTCTATAACCAAAGCAAATCGACATACAAAATTCAATAAATTACGTGCACGAGCTAAACGTCCGAAGGCATTTTATATGCAGTTAATAACTTCTTTGTCTGTTTTAAAATTAATAGCCAATATACTATAAAGTGATAATTAAACTTCAACGAATATAATGGTCAGTTGTCGATGCCCCATTACTTACCTTGTTGAAAATGATTGATGACCAGAAAATGTCCCACGGTATTCATTTACTTCGATTCTATTTAAAGAAATCACTGTGTCATGCGAATATTAATTTTATCTGAACGATTTTAAGGTGTTATTTCAAATGAATGTTATCGGCAACTAGTTAATCCAAGCGGTAAGCATTTCAAGTATTTTAAAGATTTTTCTTTATAGTACTTAACCGTAAGTGGAATGCATTGGGAACTTTAAGTGTTGTAAATTGGTATTGAGAGGGTATTACGGAACATATTAATGTTTAGCGGTTCATGGTCATTAACACTAAAATATAATTATGGTAGTTACAACTGACGCAATTTACGATAAAAAGACGAGATACAGAATTAGTACGTATGTTTCTTTTAAAAATTTGTAAGGTGTTGTCAAAACGTACTAATTGAACTCAAATTGAGGGCTTTTAAAGTATTATCATAATATAAAAAACTCGTATGTGTCAAAGAGAGAGTTTGTTAAAGAGTTCAGCTACTAATGTGTCTCTAATGATGCTAACGTATCTCCGATGTCGTATAGTACATGTTTGACATACTAAACGTACGCAAGAACGGGTTGAAAATAAACAAAGAGCGCAAAAATCCGCGGCTGTCAGTGTTAACATGCGTGTTTACGCGTATGATGTATACAAAACAGATATTACAAATCGTGCGTGCATTGTTTGTGCGAAAACTCTGTCTTGTTTGTACGGTCGTCACGCAATTTCGTGTCTCCCCGTCCCCCCTCCGAATATAACGGGTCGACGTGTTACCATACCGTGTTACCATCGTTCACACGCGCACGTCATCACTGTGACGTGTTACCTGCTCATATAAAAATTTACGAGTGTACCTCACATGTTAATATGTCTACTGATGGCGTTCTGTCGTATAAACGGAGGGTATTTTACAAAATGCAGCCGTTTGGAACGTCGATGTTTTAAATCTATGTATCAGTTGGCAATGGACTTCTCTTGGCATAAAAATAACGCTTGATTAGATCTGGTTTAGATTTTGCTGAATAGTCAGTTTTGGAGCCAAGTTGTACAGTATAATGCATAATATCAACCTAGATTTCCATGTTATTTCTTGCTGAATTTGCAGTGCATGCATAAGCTTTCAATATGTACCACACTTAGTTTTCTATGCGACAATATTGGTGGAAAAGACTTGTTACTCCGTTTTGGCCGCTAACTAACAGTCACGAAGCTGACTTACCTACCCCTAAACTTCCTTTATAATCCAGTAACGCGAATATTACGTTTGATATGTTAAGCAATTATTGGCTATGGCAGCCGCTTACCCTCAGGCGGGCCGTTTGCCTGTTTGTCACCTTAGTTTAAAAAAATGCTTACATCCAGATTACTCAACTATCTAAATATTACATTCTTTAGCAAACATTCAATATACTTACATTGAGTAGCTATAGTTAGCAACAAGGGAAGTGTCTCCAATCAGGTGCCCAGTGTACGGTGCACATACCTGATGTCTCGTCACAGGCCATGAATCGCTATTGAACCGTGGCGTACGACTTGTGAATCGCCTGTGATTGGAGCCAGATGAGTTGGCGTCATTATACCGCTGCACTGTTGCTATGCTGGCAATGCGAAGGATCTGAAGGCTCCAACATGGTTCAATGAAGCGATTGATTTAATAAAGACGTCGTAGTTGTCGACATCTGTAACTTGCACACTGATAGCAATTGTTCAAGATTTGTTACAATACGATCTAGACTGATTCGTTTGTCTTGTTGCAATTGTGAGGTATCGTGTTCAATTCTCGCACCGGAAAAAGGTGCCAGTTTGAAGAGTTTTAAAATTTTCAGTAAGGAAAATTTCAGTACCACCTCGTAATCTAGGGTCTATTTAACAGCCATTACGTAGGAACTAGAAAAAAGAACCACCAGAAAGTGGGTGTATTAAGTACACCTCTGGCTATTCCTTTTAGACTATATGAAGCAGTTGATATAGTCTGCATCTCTTATTTTTATACTGCTAAAATAGCAAATAATCATACAAGCCACTTGGTAAACGCAAAAAATATTATCGACGAATTATGGGTTTAGAACATTTTGTCGCTCAGGGCGTCGCCGAGCTCGCAAAAAAAAAAACAGCCACTAGCGTCAATATAACTTGTTTTCCTGCTGAGAGGTCAGTCCAACATTTCTTTTAACATTTGTTGAGTCCATTCTTGTCCAATCAGTTGAGTTAAATCGCAGTCTAGTCAAACATAACTCATAGAATTAGGAGAATTATGAGGCAAGACAAGAAAGTACTGTTAAACATTTTGATATGTCAGTATTTTTCTCCACCTGTCGATTATCGTTAAGAGTCGCATAGTTAAAGTCTATATGGATTAGAGTTTGCTAGAATATCGTGTGTAAGTATTGTAATTATTTTAAGCTGTTAATGTCTGATTTGTATTTATTATATTATTTTATTTCTGACAATCCTTGCCAAGGTATTTATAACATTCCATATAACGACCACTTAATTAATCTCGTGGCGTAAGTGAATCATGAGGACTTCGGTGCGGTTCGGGTGTGACTTATTGAAATTTTCTCCCAGGAACCACTCAGTAGTAGCACAGAGAAACTGCGAATTTTAGATGTCATTAAACTTGTTATCTATAACTAGCTATTCCCGCGGTTTCACCCGCGTTTATGGTTACTACGCCACCCCGGTGGGTCGTAGCGTGTTGTACATACATACATACTTAGATTCACGCCTGTTTCCCAGAGGGGTAGGCAGATATAGGCAGATATAGCTCATAGCCTTCCTCGATAAATAGGCTATCCAAAACTAAAATAATTTTTCAATTCGAACCAGTAGTTCCGCGTTCACCAAACAAACTCTTCAGCTTTATAATATTAGTATAGATGTGTAATCTTCCTAATTTGTGGTACAAATTAATTATCTGTTGAATATTCCTTTGCAGTCATAAGAAATCTAAAGAGTTTTGACGAATTGTTTATTGTTATGCACTTGTACTTAGGCACTGGTCGTTGTAAAACCGACCCTGGCAGAATAAGAGGACTGTTGGCATTTTGAATGTTACTACTTACTAAATGTCCGAATGTTTCAAAGTAACCGTTGTAGCGATACCTATAGTGTTAAAACACTGTATCACCAAGGTAGTTAAACAAAGATTTCTTTTACGATATTTATGTCGTTTGGACAACAGCCAAAGTAACAGTATTGATTTGTGTTGTGCCGTTTCCTAACACACACACATGAATAACTACAATGTAAGAAAGAAAGAATCGACACAACAAAACCATTAATACTAAACGTCGACGTACTTTTCTGCATTTGAATATCCCACATTTTTCCACGCAAACTTATGGTTAAAATATTAAAATTTCAGTAGAAAACGAAATAATTAACCCGCGAATGCATCGGGTGAATAAAGTAACACTTTGTGTTGTAACTGCGGCTAGTTCTGGATTCTGGTCACGTATCCTATGCTTCAAGTATAACAGTACTTCAACACAAGTTTCTACAATAAATAAGGCTTTTACGACCAATGTTTGGAGCGTTCGTTTCCGCGTCTCCTCACATTATCGAGAGCCTTACCAAAACAGTGTTAGCATTCCGGCTGCGGCCTTTTTATGCTGTCTAAAGGTGCACTTATAATGTGTCATGAATTATACATATGCCTTCAGTGTTGTGAGAATTGAAGGAGATTGTGTCGAGATTGTTGCTAGCTCTAAATTAACTTGCCTCTGTTTTTATCATATCATGTGTAAATTGGTTTGTTGTTGTTTTGTACACGCTGTTTATTGAAATAGATTGGTGAGGTTTGATTCAATGAATGGTACTTAGCATTCAAGTTTCATTTTTATCGATTGGAGGTTTCATTCAAGATTTTTCTAAAACAAAAATGTTCTAATATGACTTAATTTTACTTGTGTAAAATTGCCATGAGTATTGCAGTTTTTATTGGTCTGAGTATGAAGTTGACTTCGTTTAAACACTTGTAAATAACGAGGGTCAGTGAATATTAAAAAGAATTTAAAAAATTGCTGTGTTGACTAAGATGACTAATAACTGCATTAAATAACGACAACCAGGTGTTTAAAATGAGATGTATAAACCCTGTCTAACCGCGCGGGACAGGAGTAACAGTGCTTCATATGTAAAAAGAATCGCTTACGAAACTTAAATAATTTATTACACACCAGTTACACTTCTTGAAAGTTTTTTGATACATAGATATTGTTGTTTTAATTTATTTGCACCGCTTGCAATTATATGAGGCGAGTTAACTTTTGCTAACGCAGAAAAATAATAGAATTTATACGCATAATCGCATTAAAATAATACCTAGTTTAAATAGCAATAACATAAATGCATAGGTCAATAAAAAAGGAGTATATTATTTACAAGTAAACTAATTAGTTCGCAAACTTACGCAAATTGCTTTTTATGAGCACAATTTTTAGCAAAACACATTCAAGTAAAGAAAATTAATTTCAGCTGATCTTGCTACGAGTATCTTGTAATCTAGTCCTGAAATACCGAAGAGATGAGAGATTAATACAAGATACAAAACAAAGTAGCACGTAGTTCTCATACTAGACGGGCGACCTCTAACTAGAACAATAATGTTGGAAACCGGACGAGTACTGGCGCTCGACCTTGGAATTAGTGCTCTGATTAAAGACGGCTTGGCGTCGCCGAGGCTGCACCCGACGACAATTACTTTATTACACATCTTTTGTTTTCCTAGCACTTCTTTAAGATTATAAAACCAAGGCTCGTTATTCTTCTCGTTGCTCTCGTGACCGAAGTTCTCGCTTATATTTGCGTGGTCTAGCGTCGTACAAAGTGTTTTTGCGGTTTTTTTCGTGTGCTAACGGACTAGGACGAATATGGAAGATGGTTCTTAGTAGCAGCTCGGATATGTAAATGTGCTCCAAGATAGCAATAGTCCTGCTTCCTATTACGTAGGGTTGAAAAACATAGAGCTGGTATTATAAAGGTGTAAGCTTATGGGATGTTTACTTTCGGGGATATAATATAGTCGATCATTTACATATATCGGTATAATTATAGTTATTAATATGACGCACCGTAGTTCAAAAGGGCCAATATATTTAAAATATGATTATTATGCTTAGCGTTAAATTCATTATATCTGCGTTTTATATACCTACGTTTATTCAATGGCATTGGCATTTCGTACTGACTGAATTACACAGTGTTGTGCCCGTATTCGCTGCCATGACATTCGCTTAACACCCGTAACGAAAAGAAGTATGTACGGCGAACTAGGTTATATGTGCGTATCGCAATAAAATGTTTATTGTTGGTAGGCAGCCGTGGCACATTTCCACAACCCGCATTCATCAATTAACTTTCAATAAAATAGCGATATATCCTACTACGCTTAGCGTTTCTCAAACGTTTCTAGTTATTTATCTATTATAATAACGCTATATAGCAGGAAAGACGATACCATCAGTCTCGTAGGATGACAATAGCTGAGACTGGGCTGGTTCGGTAGACAGTACTAGATTGATCCTCTACTACGTAAAGTCGAAATGTAGCTACCTAAATTGGAATGTGACTATTGCATATATCTATACTAATATTATAAAGCTGAAGAGTTTGTTTGTTTATTTGTTTGTTTGGTTGAACGCGCTAATCTCCGGAACTACTGGTTCGAATTGTAAAATTCTTTTAGTGTTGGATAGCCTATTTATCGAGGAAGGCTATACGCTATATAACATCACGCTACGACCAAAAGGAGCTGAGCATAAATAAAAAAAATGTTGCAAATACGGGCAAAATCTCTTATGTGAAGCAGACGAAGTTGCGCGGGTCGGGAACTAAGATATATTTTAGAGAATTCCACACCTTATCGCACGGGTTTTTATAACAATTAAGTTCACGATTACAATTGTAGACCACTGGCTCACTTAGTACTAGGTATGTGTACTGACATAATTATATTATTAAGTATTGTCTAAGACCCTAACTCCGATGCAAAATAGCATGCGTATTAAAAAGTTTATATTTAAGAATAATAAAACCGTGTCTATCTTTCAGTCAAGGTATACCTAAAATAACCTACGTGTTTCTGGTATACGGTTCCGACTTCAGACTATATGCAATGCTGTGGATTACAGCCAATGTACGGGGGTCACCAGTGGCCCCAGGCCCATTTGCTCGTCTGTCATCAAGGGTAATAAGAAAAACATAACAATCTGAACGTTTCAAACAGAGCTCTCATTTACTGTTATTATTTATTCAGAACTCACGTCAGCGCTCAGATTTGTATGTTTATTCAGTATGTCAAAAGAGACTTGTTCGTTCAGAGACTTGTAATCTTATCGTGGAACCTACCTTGTAGTACCTTGGTAAGAGTTTTAAGTTTTGTAGTTTGATGAGATTTTTATTTTTTGTTCTCCTATCCTTGTGGTGATTTCCTCTCTCTCAATCATTGGGTTTATAGTTACTAAATCAAAGAGAATAGACGCATTATTACTCACATATTAGAAAAGCTGCTGACTGCCTTGGTAGTGCAATAGTGAATGTGTCTGCTATTAATAAGTTTTCGGGTTCGATTTAAGTCAAGAACCATCCTCTACTTGGCGCTAAGACTCCCTATGCGAATGACTGTATGTATTTATTTGAAATGTATGTAAGTGTAAAATAATAATATTGTTTAACTAGTTTGTTACTACTGCTATTAATGTTGTTGAAGGAAATTTATGATGTCTTGGAAATAGCTTCTATTTTAATGAATATTGTTTTACAATGCTTAGAAACTATTAACCATTTGCTTTTGTAAATAAACTACAGTTTCTATAAATAATGTAAATAACTTGTACTAAAATAATTAATCCTAAGTAATATTGTACATAAATGCAGATGTGAGTGTTTATTTGTTTGTTTCACGCCTTAAGACTGCGCCGGGCGTAAGACATATAATGACAGAGCTCGTGCGGCGCATATTCAAATCGGTGCGCGGCCGTCATAGTAAAATTGTATGGAGGATTTGAAGTGCTTTTTTGATAAATATGTATCTTTATTGTCAACCAATAACTCAAATATTTGGGACGGACAAATTGTAATATAACTATTTATGTTTCGTTTAAGCTGTAAAATAGGATAGATTTCTACTGTTATAATCAAATGCAAATTTACGTAATTTTGAAGGCGAAAATATTAATTATTTTAAGTTTTTTACACGGAGTAATTGTAAACACATTCATTGTTATGGTAAATGTATATTTTATATTTGTATTAAACAAAAAGTGTTGATTTTATTCACTTAACTGTGACTGCCTGTTTTGGCACATTTCGCTCGGCGCAGTCTTATCCGCTTGACCGATTATTAGAACATTTCGCATACACATTGTCAGGCTACAGAAAAGGACACAGGATTCCTTATATCTAGAAAAATATACTGCGCTAATGCGATGTCGCGGACAAGTTGTAAATAAATACAGATTCCTTATTTTATAAAACGTCGTGCATAAGCCTTTATGTCTGAGTTCTCCATATTGTTCCCAAAGATGTGGAAGCCAGCGTGGTTGGCTATGGCTAAACCCTAGAGAATGCACGTGCCTAGCAGTGGAACAGCTTATTAACAGGGCTAATATTATTTTACACGGTGGCTTATTCAACTACTATGTTAACCATTTTTTAAAGCATTTTGTATTAGATTGTCGACTTAAATCTCTGGGTCGTCATCCGATACAATGCTTGATGTTCTCCGTGACATAATTTAGCATCATACGATACAACACAAAAGGTAAGGCAAGCTATATGGACGTTAACTAAAAGACTCGTGATGCTACTAAGAATTTCCTTTCTGTAAGTAGTCGATATCATTATGCGTCTAAGAACATCATAGACGTAATATTTCATTCCAATCCAATCTTATTTTCCATTTAGGATAAAAGTAGGTCCCTGTTACAATAAAATTTAAATAAATTGTCTGTCAGTAGTAAAACTAAAATTACTTAGTGGTCTTGCTAGATCATCAAACATGGCCCAGATAGGTTTGATTCCGTATCTTTATTACTTCGACTCAATACTCCGATTTGCTTCCGAGAATCGTACAGTTTCTTACGAATACTGGTTAGAGAACGATTGCTTCACGACCCAGATGGACAATTTAATGAAGTTTTAGTTGTATAGGGAACAAACGCTCGTTAGTACCGATGGCGGTAATGTGAGCGCCTTCGCAGCTGTCAATTGTTAGGTGCCCAGTTCCTTTTTTGAAAATGTAAGTTGTATAGGTGTTCCGTGCTTTTTCGTTGCAGTATAGTTTAGCTTATGGTAATTTAAATACTTTTTATGAATGGCAGCCATGATCATTAACCGGCGACATACTTGATTAGTCGATACTTTCTTTATCAGTCGTAACGGACAATCCCTGCACGACTGGTTGGTGCGATGGTTATATATGGCAGTGATTGTATTTTGAATAGTACCTTGTAAATGGCATTGCAATCGCCCTTAATAAGGAACTGAAGTATGTCGGATACAAGTTAACATCCGCGCTTCTATTGACAATTTCCGTACAGATTATATTATCATTCCTACTAGAACCGTTGCACAAAGAAGCACAATCTACTTGATTTTAAATTTATTTTATTGAAAGATATTTTCATCACGAATTCTCAATTTAAAAGTATTCTTTATAGTATATAGTGAGTGTTACGCGTAGTGTTTATACAGTAGTGTCAGTGGTGTTCAGTTTGAGCATCGCTGGCGTTATCAGTTGATCGATCGGAATGATTGATCAGCTCACGCGCCGCCGTCGGTGTGGTCCGACATGATGCAATACTGTACGAGAATGCTGGGAACTACTTACTAGTTATGATTCTAATGGTTCCTATGATCTTTGCGATTCAAATTTTCTTTGCAATGGACAAAAGCTACAAACAGCTGCTTTTTTGATAGGTATGGATTATATCACGCCTTATGTTGTTTAATCTATATATTCGACTTTTGTATTATTATTGTATTAAAACTAACTTCATTCTAAACATAGAAATAGAAATTCACATTGTTCCCTCTAATATCGGCCGGACCGCTCGTACATAATATACATATATTACGCACATTCAAGATAAACACAGCGTCAAAGATTCTAAAAAAGATCTAATCAAAATTTAAGTTTCCGAACAGCTCTTGTTCGGAAATTACTCCTATTCGATTTGTATGTACAACGTATTCTGCTATACGCTCGCTCAAATGCGCTTAGTTCCTATAATACTATTTATTTACATGTGAGTACGGTCATGTGGTCCAAGCGAGTCCAAAGTTGAATGTGCCATCGCAACTGATAGTTATTCTGTCCCCGCAAGCCGCAGCTGTTATTAACTTCATAAGTTGAAAGCTTATTTGACGCCATTATGCATGTTTACTTTATATAATATTGAAAAGGAACAGTTAGGGGTTTAAACGCTTTTGGCTTTGAAGTATGATCATGGTGGGAAATAATTTTAGTATGTCAGAAACATTAGCATTAAATATAGGTAAAGGCTCATGGTTTGCATATAATTTATATTTACTTCGAAATTGATATTATTAAAACATTTATTTTGTTTTTATTTATTGTGTTTATTGATATTAATAAAATAATACATTTATTTTTTAAACACTTGCATTAAAAGCTTTCGAGCGCGGTCATAACCGATTCAAAAGAAATTTATTCCACATATTTATTGTTCGAATATCGAATGTAAAGAGAATTATTATAAGAGTAAATTGAAAGATCAATCCGTTCAAAAACGTACACGTAGGAATATTTATTGCCAACAATATGTTTATATTTTGAAAGAAAATACTTACACTGTCACCGCGGATTCAATTTCGAAATAAAAATGTACAAAATGGTTTTGTAAAATTCAATGCGTAACAACAGTCACGTCGAGGGCTGGGTTGTGATACAGTCAGCCGAAAAAAAAGTGACGTTACGATCGAACGATGTTGCCAGATTTACTAGCTGCCGGGATTAGTTGTTGATGTTCGTGTGTAGTTTCGGTACCACTGACATCGTACATTGATTCTGTAGCCTCTATTGTAAACTGGAGTGGTAACATAAAAAATACGGCAATATGTTAAATATATTTATTTGTTGCTATTCAAACAAACACAAGTAACGAGTATTCTAAATCAGTTTATTTAAAACTACAGATATATTTTTAGCAACAACATAAGTAGTAAACATTTAAGGCCCGAAAATTCTTAAGCATTATTCTAAAAACATTGTGAAATCTGACTAATAAAAAGACAAAAAGTTTGTCACAGTCCATTTAATATTAAAGTTCGTTACAAAAGGCGTCCTCGTCGTGAATTTAAATTTATTGTTGCATCGTAATTTATCCAGACTCCGTCTAGACTACCTAATACTTATGTATTTAGCGCGAACAAAGAGTAAAGTTACCCCCGGGAAGCTAATAAAGAACCTGTAGCGTGTAGCGTGACCTACAGACAAAAGGAGCTCGGTTTTATATATGTACGTCGTATCCGCCGCTTATACTTGCCAGCGTAAAAATATATTTGCAGTAAACAGAGCGGAAAATATCATTATGTTATTTTTGTTTACTGCATTTTTCGACGACTATGGGAATGGGACCAGGGCATTTTGGCTGTTCGGCATCCCAATTCTCCTAATTTCCTTTTTCTATTAAATTTTATTTACCGAATTATTTTGTTGAGGCAGTATTCATATTATTTGCTCTTTGCGGAAAATTTTCGCGATTATGTTTTATCGTTACGTTATTAAACGGGACATTAGCTTTGCATTATATGTTTGATGTTCTTGGATTCTTTTTCCTAAAAAATAACTACCTACTTATATTTAATTATTTGCCTCACTGAGGATCATACATACATCAGGCTATTTGCAAACGATATAGAATTCTTTCTGGGATTATATTATATGGATTATATAGAAGATAGTAATGATATTATAATACATTATTTTAATGATTAACTTGATGGTTAAAGAACATAAGCGTGCGCGTTCTGCTAACAATATGATCTCTTGTTACGATGGACGAAAGTATTACTACTGGTATTTTGAGTAGGAATTTTCTCTGTACTATGTAATGCATGTACCTATGGACGTCTGGATCTGTGAGAAGTATGTGGTAATATGTCAAGTAAGTTCGGATCTCACAGTTGAAGAGAGGATATACATATACATATGCCGTGGACCCAATGCTATAGTTGTATAATTTCACAGTAACTTGTGACTAAAACATATCGAACGCTTTCATTACCCGTTACAAATCAAAACGCGATTCAAGCTCGTTTAAATTCTCATTAATTTAATATTTTAATTGGAATATGATTTATAAATTGTAAAGTTATTTCCAATAACTATTTTAATATAAAGTAGTTATTATTACTTACGTCGTCGAATCTGTTATGAATCTCGATGTGGTCAATGTAACCCGCACTCGAGTTACACCAAGTGTGGTCTGAGGTTTTAACACGATATTTATTTTTGATTACGTATTTAATATCTGTGAAACTGATACTTTGTGCGCATAACTTTTTAAATGTATCCGATTAGTCCTTATATTCTCAATTAAAATGCTATTAAAATGTGTTTCAATAGATGTTATGGGTTGAGAATAGTTACTGTTTGCGTAGTAGCAGTTATTTTACAGTTTACATCTGTGTGGAACAGATTGAGTCAAGTATGTATAATCTAAGGTCAATTTAAATTAGATCGTTTTAATTACACAATCCATACTAATATTATTAACTATTTTTTGCCCGTGGTTTCGCTCGGGAAAAGTAGATACTTTGTTTTGGATGAAAAGTACCTACCATATGTCTTTTTCTGTACCTCGACCGACCGAAATGTTGATTTTGATTTCATGATGAGCAGTCAAGTAGTTAAAAGCTAAAAAAGTTACAGCGTAACAAGCATAGTCATAGTCATTCGCATTTATAATATTAGTTATGATATGAAAGTAACGTTAGCTGGTACTTTTTAGCGCTTACAGCGTTAATCGACTTTTTTAAGTTTATTATTATGTTTTAGATATTATATTTATTTAGAAGAGTTAGGAAAAGATCTACCAATATTTCAAATATATACATTTTTATTTAAGTATATTTTTCGCTTGACTTTTACAGTAAGGTTATTTTTAACGTCTTATTTAATTTTATTTCTGTCTAACAGTATATGCACTTAAAGTTACGACGTAGTCCACCTTCCATGCATCGTACCACCCCAAAATCGATATCATCTTAGGCTATAAATATTTTAACATAATTTAATACGAATCGACGTGACAGATGGTCTTATCTTGGTAGTTATATGGCTTTCAATACATTTATAAGACATTGGATGTTATTTTTACCATTGCAGGCTTGGTGAGTACAAATGCAATCGTCTATCGTGTTGCCTAGGGTTTTCGAAATAAATTCTTAATAGCAGCTCATAATTAGGAAGCTGGTATATTCCACGCCTCGAAAAGGGCGTAAAGATTTTTGTTTTACGCCTGATCTCTTTCCGATTGTGTTGAATTGTCGTAGACAATGTACTTGTGTTTACGCACACACTTGCGCACTATCATATCTCATAGAGCAGCGATAGCTTAGTGGGGAGACCAACATACTGCAATGCAGAGAGAGGGTCTCGGATTCTAACCCACGTCACGCACCTCCGACTTTCGGAAGTTATATGACTTTTCGAAATTATGTGCGTATTGATCGACAATTATCGCCTGCTCCGTGCCTCGGAGAGCACGTTAAGCCGTCGGTCCCGGCTGCCATGAACATCTATGGCTGTCGTTATTGGGAGAGTGTCGACACAAAAGATCCTGCTGGGTCGAAGTGTCGCCGGTCTGCATTGACTGGCCCCCACATAAGATACATACATCATATCTCTTGCGCAAATGGCTAGTGACCGTCAACGTTACCTTGAAATTGGCAACACATGCATGGTGTTTTCAAAGGACTCGGATGCAACTTGGCACACGGACAGATCTTGACCCTTTTTTAACGTGAAGGAATGCTTTTACCTATATATTTCTTCGGGAAAAGGCGATCGGAGAGGTTATGTCTGGCGCCCCCAGAAAATATATTTCATATTTTATAATTTAAACCGTGGTAAGCCACAGTGTGCCAATACAATCTGGGTGTTTTAAAGTCGCGAGTGAATAGGTATCTTCTAGGCAAGCATGCTCTATCGTCGACTGCATCGTCACTTAACATCAGGTGAGATCACGGTCAAATGGAAGTCTACTACAAAAAAAAAACTTGTTGCCTACCTACCAGGATTAACATATAGTATACTTAATATCCCAGTATGTTTACGCGTGAGATTTATGCAGGTAATCGCGCAGAAAGAAGTTAGTTATTCATATAAATACTAAATTTATAAATCGAATATTTAAATAGTCATATATTAGTACATCGCTAAGGGCTACATCTTTCATATTAATTTGAATGAAGCCTATTTACGTATCTAATTAGTATGCAGGTTTCAAAGACGATGTAAATTAAAGTTAGTTGCCATTTACCGGCCTACAAGTCACGACAATGAAAATGGAGGACTACTTTCATTCTCATTAAATTAATAAAAGAGGAAGAAATCGTTTTCAGGCCTCTTGAAATTGAGTGTTGGTTTGAAATATGAACATTGAATAGAACTAGTTTAAATATAATTTTGTTCGCCTAGCGTTAGTTATTTCGCTATGATAAGTAAGAGTGAAATTACTATTATTCCAAGAATCAGACAGACTTTATTACTTATATTATTTGTATGGATAGTACATAATCACACCTGTTACGCGGAGGATAAGCAAAGGCATCGGATTTCTAGTTGCAACGATCCTGGCATATCTTTCTTGCTTCATTAATTCTATTACATTCTTTATGCACGTTCGGTTCTTTAATACCTACCTCCTAATAACTTGGTCTTGCTTTAGGATGTCGCAGATCTGGTAAGAAAAGGTTGTCCTGGATCTTCTCTCACCGACTGCCCCACTCACAGTCAACATAAAAGTATATTTAGTGTTTTTTATATTACTAAATAATAAAACATTTATTGGCGAAAAGATCCATATGACATGTGTTATGGGTTTGCTTAACACTATGTTAGGAGAACAAAGAAGGTAGAAATAGTTTTAAATTTTCCCGTAACGATGTCTATTAATTATGGTTGTGCGGGACAATGTTGTAAGATGCAATCATTTGCAAAAAGCCGTTGGTGCCACGCATAGTCTATGGAAAAGTTACGCGTTACAATTTTTTTACGCATTACCTATGGCATTAAAACCGTCAACGCGCGCTTTTGCGTACATATTTTTATTTCATTTTAAACTACTTGCAAAGAAAACTCGAAATAAAACAGTATTGTTGATTTTACTATTTTCCATTGTGAATGTTTACAATGGACATAGTTAAATATAATGATAATTATATACAATCGTTACTGATGTAACTTTAAATGCTTTGTTGAAGTCGTAATTATTGTCATTGTTAAGAATAATAGATGTTATTATTTGTATATTTTATTATCGTTGTTATTATTTTTGAATTTGAGAGCTCATCAAAATATTATTTTCCTAAATTGACTGTTCGGATGGCGCAGTGGTTTAAGTGGTCGCCTCTCCACTGCCACTGTGCCTGGTGCTGTTTATGCAATTACCTTCAAGGGACATACATTTTTGGGATCCATAAAAAGTTGTTTTGGGTCTGGGAGCTATTTGTGTCCGTTGTTTGGATGTCTGTAAAATCCTCCATAACAGGTGTTACACCTAGTGTGGGAGTAGTCATTTTAAAAACTAAGATCTGAAAATGAATGCTTTTATCTGTGAACTTGATCATGTAGATTTAGAAGACAGCTTTTCACTCAATTGCTTGCAGGTAACGTAATAATTTACACAAAATGTGACACATAACTTAGTTTCATAAAATTTGATGTATTTAACTATACTGGTATCGGTGGAGTAAATCATTTTATATAATACTATATCAGGGCATGTGAGACGTAGGACAGAGAGGTAAAGGGGAATTTTCGCTCAGAGCTAGAATTTTGTTTCAACTGGGACGAGTCTGTCTGGAAATATACCTTTAAAAAGAGTCTCTCTCTCTCTCTCTCTTCGTAAAATATCAGTCTAACAATCCTATGTTGTGTTCTTATTGGGTACCCAATACTGCGTATCTTTGCCCCTTGTGCTTGAAGCACAATACTTTTTTATTTGAAAGCCTGGCAATACACGCGTCTTACTTCGGTTGTAGAATGAACCTATAGGCTACGATAACTGTCGTTCATCAGGCACGACACCTAGGCAGTATTTGATTAATTTTTATTTTTTTATACATCTAAAGTGGCAAACAAGCATACTGCACACCTGATGGTAAGTGGTCACCGTAGCTTGTGGATGCCGACCTTGTAAAATCCTTTTAACGCCTTTCTTTTGAAGAACCCCATACTGTAGTCTTGTGGGAAAACCTGGGCAGGGAGTTCATTCCACAACCTGAGCGTTCGGGGGATAAAATTCCTTTGGAACCGCTTGGTGTGGCACCAATTAGGTTGTAAGGTGTGAGAATGAAATCCCTACCGATGGCGAGCGGAGCGGTAATTCCTTCTCAATTCCAGGCAAAATCCTAGGCTTTTGATAACAACATGACACTCGGCTGAATTTTGCGCAAGGTTTGGGTGGTTATTTTACTGCGGCTCGCTAGTAATTCCACGTAGTTATGGTGAATCTATATCTATCTACTTACATACGCCTGGGGCATGTATGTATGGTAGCAGTAAACTTAATCGCAGCCTCATACCATTGTAGGAACCAGTGTTTTTTAAAAGGCATCTCTCGTACTTCCTGTAATCATTCTTGTATTGCGGTGCTTTACAAACATTTGAACAACGGACACAAAGACGCCCGAACTCGAAACATCTTTCTGTGGACCACAAATTTTTTTTTTCAGTGTGGTATTAGAACAACGCTTGCCATAGTAGCAGTAGCAAGGCGACCTCTTAAATCATTACGCCATCCGGGCAGTCTAAGATTAGTTATTTCTATGTCTATTTGTTATTTATTCAAATATACCCCTAAAGCAGTCCTACCAACAGTAAACTAATCTTATCCAAGTTGCCAACCGTATCTAGAACGTGAATAATATAAAACAGTCCATTTTCCTCGGCAATATTACAATATTATTTACAACAGTAGCGCGGGGAAAATACTGAATAATTTTCTAATCTGTATAAATCCAATGGCGATCGGACTGGTTATCCTAGTGGGTGTGGGCGCTGCCTTCCTAACCTATAAAGGACAGAGATTGCGAATTTATTTGCATGTTTTAATCTTTTGTCTTCTTCTCAAGTTTTAAAGGTAGTTCTCGCATACAAGTTGCAAATGTTTCTGTACTACTAAATCGAAGAATAGGAACTCAGTTCAGTAACTTAGTAAACTCACTAAGCTATATATTTTGACGTTCCTATGTGTTACTTTGTAATCTAATTGAATAAAAGATTTTTGTCTTTGACTTTTAAGCTTATTGTGGTTTCTAGCTAATATAAAATGTACAGCTGTAATATCAGAAGTATAAGATATGGGATGCCGACTCTTTGAAAAGGTTTTCGTAATGCTGCCAGGATAAAATATTAATAGTACCCTGCTGACAGCACGACGTCTTTTAAAGGAGTCTAGAAAGCTCACTCACAATGTGAGCAACACAAGAGAGCTGGGTCCTAACATGATTAAATTCAAATGTTTTTAAAAATGGCCTCGACTCGATACTTTAGATAGTGAATGCGACTGCTGTGCATGTGATATCGGGTTGGATGTCCGGGTTGGGCAAAGAGTTGTTAATTTGTCAGTAAATTCTTAGCACGGAATCTGGAAATGTGACAGGCAAACGGCCATAGGCTTGCCTCTATTACGAGGGACTTAAAACTCATACCGGATCCAATGTGGGTACGTAATACAACTCAATGTACCCCTTCGAGAATATAGGCGCGCGATTATGTATGTATGATTCGGTTTAATAATATCTTTATTTCTTATTTAAAGCAAAAAAGTGGCACTTATGTAAGAAAGCATAATATTTTTAAAGGTTAACAAATAACATATCTGTTAACCACTTTTAACTAAACAGTTTCACAGTTTACGCAAATAAAACACACTTACACATTGCAATGAAACTATTACAGCAAAATGAATACAAGAGGAAAAGTTAATTTTGAGAACGTTTAATTATTATAAACTTATGAGCAAAATAAGCCGCGATATGCTTAACAATAAAAATACAGATACAATTCACATTAATTTTGTTAGTCGGTATACGGTGAAAATCGTGAGGTCCAAGTTATGCGCTAAACGCTTTTTCGCCTCTTCTGCGCGGTAACTATTTGTTTCTTACGTCAAGAAGCAATCATCACTAACTACGTAATTCAGCAATTTTCTTTTAAAGATTATGAGTGAGTTTGTACTTTACATTTCAGTTGGGATGCTTTTATATAACTGTGCTCCCGCAAATGTTATAATGTTTTTTCCGTAATTGGTTCTTGCACCGGGGAGTATGATATGATTAGCGCGACGTGATGAGTATTTGTGCGTTTTACTTTTACCTTTTATGAACGTTTTTTTTATAAATGTATGTATGATTAAAATTTGTATACATCTAAAATAGTTACATTTGACAATAAATACTTGAAATGTTTCATAAAGAGAATCCGCGGTAAGACCGCTAAGACAAAATATTTAAAAAAATAAACAAAGTAAAATAAAAACTGGCATAAAATATTCCTACATAGTTAATTTTATCTACATTATTTACAAACAAAAAGTATCGCAATGTAACGTATTTTATATTTGGAACACGTTTGCGTGCAGTAATAGTAGTGCAGTTTCATGTGTTTGGAATGTCGGTGATCTAAGTTGACAGGAAAAGAAACTGGTTTTACGACAAATTCTGCTCGGATGGGTGTTGTCTGTTACTTTGTTGGCACAAGGATCTGCGGAACTGGTTATGTAGGTTGCGGCTTTATTACAAATCGATTGCTTTTTTTTATTATTTCTTCTAATGAATTAAATATAGATGAAGTGCTATATACTGAGCCGGTTAAATTTGACTATTAGAAAGAATACCTACACCTATATAAATAAATATTAATTCGTAGCAAATGGAAATCCGTAGTCTCTGCCTACCCCTCTGGGAAGCAGGCGTGAATCTATGTATGTATGTATGTATGTATTAATTACAATAAAGTAACTTTAAAATAACCGATAACAATTTAGACTGGTTTGTCAAAAATAGTTAATTTATTGCTATAAATTAACTATTTTTGACAAACCAGTCAAAATTGTTATCGGTTAATATGCTTATTGTTCGCGAAGTAAGATTGTCATTTAATCGATGTTAGGCAGACATCATCGATCGGTCTTTTTATTTTTTGTATCAATTGTTTATTTAAATTCATTATTATAAATCAATGTCTAGCGATCAAAATTAATAATTAAATGAACCAAAATATGTTTTAGATTAAATTGATTATTCATTTGGCCAAATTTGACAAATATTTAAATAATAAGCAAATAAAATTGATAAAATGTAACTTATAAATTATTAATTAAATTCTTTTTTAGAATTTAATTAATTTAGATATGTTTGTATATCGGTAAATGATATGTATAATAATATTAATATATTATTACCACATAATAACGGCCAAATACACTCGCCACCAATAAAAAAACAAGTTTTCAAATATTCTTATGGACCGCTAGTACATAGGTACTTATTAAATGTTTATGATTGGCGAGAAGATTATTTCTACTTTTATCTCTATAAATAGATTTCAAAATTTTGTTTCAGGTCAGTATATTGCTTCAGACTACCAAAAAATGGAATCTGAAGAAAACCTTCGCTTCATCTGTGAGTAACCGACTATTTTTTTGGATAATTGCCTTAATATTTAGTGGAGCGTATCGCTGCTGGACAAGTAGACACTTTTTGTGGCATCTCAACACCAATTGAAATTCAACGAAGTGATTGGACCACTTCGACCGATTAACAAAAACCTATGTCATTGTACTGTTTAGTGTTGCCAATCGTTTTTATAGCCGGCTACATCCGGTACATTTTGTATAGGCTGTGTGAGATTGACCTAAGATTTAGTTCTATTTTTAAAAATGTTTTAATTTTTAGTGTTTGTAATGGCTTTCCTGTTCACGCTGTGCAAGTTTGTTCGAGTATTGTGTCCATTGCAATTGTGTGACGATTTAAATAAGTTTTTAGAGTTCAAAAATACTCTTAAACAACAGCTTTGTCTGTTATAGGTACAACTTTCAACTCGAGAACCGTAAAAGCTAGAGACTCGCGGTCAACGCCATTCGACTAAGCATAGTCGATATACCCCATAAATTACTATGACCTTTGACCTCTGACCAATCAAGGTCACGTGGTATCACGTGTTTCTCACTTGTTCTGAAATGGTTTTTGCCATCAATGTAGATTAAAAATAACAAAATTATTAGGCTTATTTTGCCGTTTTTTAAAACTAGTTTACTTCGGCAGACACTGGGATATTTTTATATATGATAATATTAAGACTAACAACTTAATGACTAAGAAGAAAACATTAAAAAAAAAATTTCTTCTATGGCGTACGGTGTGGTGTATATGGTACGGCTAAAGGTGGGTGTGAACATAAACTTAAGATTAGCCGGCTACAACTAGGTGCAGCCGGCCACATGCGGTTAGGTTATGTTAGGTTACTTTTGAGTTTAGCCGGCTAAAACTAGGTGTAGCCGTACTTCGGCTATTAGCCGTAACATATACATTTTACCCCTCGATGATGGTAAGTATGTTGATTCTTGCTATCGTTTGGTTAAAATAAAGGCAAACATTTTCTTACCATATTTATTTTACAAATACTAATTGTACATTTGTAATTTTATGCATAAGATACCTTTGTGGAAGAAAATAAATACTTTTTATTATTATTATTATATATATTATTATTTTACAAATGATCCTATTTAGTACACTAATTAATTTTAAAAATAAATCTAAATACACGCACAGAGTGATTTATAACCATACTTTAGAAAACTACGCTATCGTTTTAACCTCTTTCTGAGTCTAATCAGCGCTTTATTTATTTCCCTTCCAATTAGTAGAAAAATCACACACATTTTTCTAAATGTCAACATAGTCTGGTGTCACCTCGTAAATAAGAAGTATAAAGGTTGAACGTATAGGGTCTGTAGACGGTTTGACAAATGTGTCAATTGCGAACACCGGATGGCGGGTTACACGATGGTAGACAAATCGCGTGTGTCAACCCTGGCGGACGCTCGTTTGGGACTCTGAAGGGATAGTTTGTATTAGAATTTAAGTTGAGGGTTGGCACTTTAAGTTTTTAAAGGACATTTTATGAACTAGATACTAGATTGTAGGTGTTATAGGTTACATATGATATAGTTGTAATAACTATTCATTGATTTTTAACAGAGAAGAAAATATATCCTAAGATTAGCTATTAGAGGATTTGCAGTAGATATCTGTTAAAATAGGTGCCGCGAGTTTCTTGTCGTCGACTTTTATAGACTAAATCTATTACTTTTCTTAAACCTGTTTCGATGGAGCAGCGGTAGTGAATCTGAATGCTATGCATAAGATAAATGTTTTCGGATCATCTCCGGGCAATTTGGGTCTATACCAGGACAGAAATTCTCAGTAGCAGGATTTGCTTCTGAGATTTATCGTCTAGATACTGTTCCAAATTGTGAGTTGATTGCAAAACCTAATTACAGTTACCTATCCCGGGATACTGATGCTGTGTTTATTAAGAACGAATGACCTAATACATAGATGTAGAACTAAGTACTTCAGTTTTTCTATTACTTTTAAATAAGTTGGGATCATATCGTAATACCTAAGTCATTGGTGACAACCCTGCGAGTTCTCAATCACCCCTTATGATAAGGGCTGTCACACTGTACTGGAGCGGTTTATTACAAGACGGATATCTCAAATGAAGGGCGCACAGTTCACACGCTTATGAACACCCGCTGTCGATATGTGGACGATCTCTGTAGGTAGGTACACACTACACGACATAATGAATATTAATTGTTGCTTGTTTAAATTTATTTGTTTATCAATAAGGATGTCGTCGTATCAATCAATAGTGTGGCGCAACTTGCACTAGATATGTTGTTATTTAGGTTCAAACTAAACTATTAAATACCTATTTAATTAATAAGTTGCCAGAGGCTTCGCTCGCGTTTATTAAAATTTTGTCAACCATACATATGTATGTACATATGAAGAGTATAGTTTTAAAATCCGCCAAAACGATATTAGAACAAAAATAATGTTCCGATTGAATATGAAGCTCCTTCGTTCCTTCTATTGCACTAACAGTTTTCAACAAAACCCACTAAAATTCTATGAAATCAGCTCACAAATGTAACAGTTTGTTGCAAACACCGCTAAATGAGCCCATTTATAAAAATTGTCTTAAATATTTTTTTGAGATTTACCATTATTTGGTGAAAAGTATTTTAGAGGATTTTGAATCTAAACTACTCATATATGCTATCCCCCGGGAACAGTACTTTTCTTCTAAATGAGAGGTACCCTATGTCCTTTTCTGTGCATCTGATAATGTGTATGCGAAATTTCATGATGATCCGTCGAGTAGTTAAGACATGAAATCGTAACTAACAAACAGATTTACATTCGCATTTATTATGTTAGGTAGGATTTTAGAAAATGATTTGCAGTTTTCATTGAAATTATACTAGTTTATACTAAGTTTATTACAAAGTAGGTTTATTGGTTGGTAGGTATGTTAGGTTCTATATGTAACATTCGCGTAAACGTAACTCAATGTTACGTATACATGCATATAGGACTAGTAATTTTATTGGCACACATAGTAAATAAAGAGGATGTTTCTTTATTAGAATGTATAATTGATGACAAAATTTACTTAACGCTGTATTTCAAATGAAGCTGAATCTTTCGCAGGTATAAGCTACCTCCACTTCTTATTTCATCAAAAGTAGTTTCAATTGTTGAGCCATGACTATGCGACAAACAAGAGTTAATTTGATATTTATTATGTGTCTTAAGTATTTTGCCATTTAAGCTATTTTCAATTTTATTTAATATTTTCGTCGTCAGTCGAGGCCCAAAGTCTAGCCACAATATTTTTTTATTATGTCTGGATACCGGCTATCAAAGCATAAAGTTTTCTATCAAGTGTGACCATTGCTTAAATATTTCTAAAATTAGTGTTCTTTTTAAAGTAGATACATTTTCAGCATTAAGTGTCAATTCATAATGTATCTACTCGTAATGTTTCTCGCATTAAGTTGTCCTCATATTCGTATTTGATCTTTGTAAAAGCAACATTGCAGTAGTACCTACTGTATCCCTTTATCTCTGTACAAATGTTTACAATTTAGTGACTAACGTTTTGACTGCTACATTGTTATCGCGACGAAACGCGTGCGTTTCTATTCAGTTAACGTTAATACACCCGTACCTATTGATATTGTATCCGTTATTGTAGGTGTGTAGTTGCTATATATAAGCGATGTAGCCTAATTCGACCAAGCTTAATACATTATTGGTCAAACAGATGTATGGCGATGCAATTTCCTTAATTGATTGACATTCCTCTTTTACACTAATACCCGGTTTCTTAAAATCAGGTCAACACATTTTAGTTAACAGATGGTTAAACGCAAGTCATCTCTTGCGATTGGCCGACTGTATAAGTTACAACCAGTTGACACGTCCTTGATTAGCCTATTAAAAACCGGGTGTAAGACAAAGTTTTGTTTATGTAGCAGTCTTGATAGTTGATTTTAGTGTTCTTACATAGGGAGAAAGGGGCAACCGAGTCTCTTGCCTGCTTAAATAAAAATAAAGTTAAAATTACATAGACAGACTCGAGACACAATGATGATGTCTGGACCTCAGGATTCGGGCCACAAGACAGTTCGCCCCTTCCTCGCTAGTAAGAAAATAGTTAATACGTCGATTGAGGTAACAGACGAAGCTAGAACTTTAAAAATCTCTTTCTTTATTTTAACCAATATTTGTTAAAGCACGACGCCAAAATAGTCATTCTCAGAAGCAACCGATAAACAGGGCAGCAAACATACACACAGCGAATATAATCGAATGTGACGTTGAATGGTGTTATTGTTTGATATATTCGCGGCGCCCGAGCACGCCCGCCTCACAACAACTGACAGCAGACAACACAACGTCTCGCTGATTCAATAATACTCGCATGACAGCGAATGTTCCCTCACCAGTCGCGTTATGACCATCGTTTATTTTATGGTTTAAACATCAGAGTTCTATCATTGGAACTGATACTTTTTGTAGTGTTTGCCGCGTAGTTTCAGCTGGTTGTTAAAAACAAGTAAAAGTAAAGTTTGAAAGCACAACGCAAAGTTCTTATTTTTAAATAAGAAATAACATAAAATCTTAATTATAATGGTCAAGGTAACGTCTTTTTTTTACACAATATAAGATGAGATGCTGCATTAAATGTCCTGAGTTTATAACACACATGTGTCATGTCTCATACCCTTAATTCCTGAAGCGCTGTGGCGTCTTATCTCAGTGTAAGAAGGGTTAGACCATAGTTCAACACGCTGGCCCATTGCGGGTTAACTTCACATACTTTCGAGATCATTATGGAGAACTTGCAGATATGCAGGTTTCCTTACAATGTTTATCTCCACCGTTAAAGCGAGCAATAATTAATTGTTTAATGCGCATATAACTTCGAAAAGCCTGAAATGCGAGCCTTGGGATCAAACTCGAGGCGTCTGCGTGGCAATCCAACGCTCTTCCACTATGCCATCGTTGCTCGTTAATACATATTATATTTATTTACTACCTGACTCGCGCAACTTCGACTGCTTCACATAAGAGAATTAGCCCCGTTTTTGCATAGCTTTTTATTCATGCTCTGCTCCTATTGGTCGTAGCGTGATGTTATATAGCCTATAGTCTTCCTCTATTTATGGGCTATCCTACACTAAAATAATTTTTCAATTCCAACCATTAGTTCCTGAGATTAGCGCGTTCAACCAAACAAACAAACTCTTCAGCTTTATAATATTAGTATCGATTTGTCATCTTACGTGGGACCTAAAACCTTAGGCTAGCGAAATGTGGGTGTAACATTCCTCTAGCTGCCCCCTTAGGGATATAATTGTAATTCTGTTCACTGCACGGATGCGTAATGGTTTAAGTGGTCGCCTCGCCACTGCCTTTGCGCTGAGTGTTGTGGGTTCGAATCCCACGCGGGACAAAACCATTTGTGGTTACAAATGGTTGTTTGAGTAAGAACACCCAGGTGTTCTTTATGTCCGTTTTATAATTATTTATATAAAGATAATAATTCCTTTGTCGCGAGGGACTTTACCAATATTGAAATATTAGTAAAGTCCCTCGTGACAAAGGAATTATTCCAAATGCGTTAACGTTTAATAAAAATAGGGAAGAAAATATAGATAGAAAGTCTATGTATGTATATAAAATAATGATAAAACTCCGAATCTTTTCATCCTAGCGTTTATATATTATCTTCCTCCATTACGCGTGTACTGAACGCGATCTCGTTACCATACATTGTTAATAATCATTGTACTAAACAATGTTGTTTATGCCGCAGATAGCACATATTTGCATGCGACATTAAAACTGTAACAAGATTCCGCTGTGAATATCAAGATGGTAATAAGAAACCCTGTCTAACATTTGGCTATTTAAATTTTATACACGGGTTACTTTGTAAGGCTTTTGTATGTTTTCTTTGGTTCTATAAGCATTATTGTAGCCTCTGAAAGGAATAGCTAGGTGCCAGGTTTATCTGTGATGTCGTTCTTGATGAGAAGAGCTATCATTGGTATAGTAATTGTAACTTTTTGATGGTCAAAAGAAGTGAGCCAAGTCTGGATGTTCTTCGTGAATTTGTGCGAATGTTTGCGTATCCGTTCACGATACAGTGGTTGTCTCTAGTGTCAGCGTTATGTTCGTATGATCAGGTTACTCCGTCACCAGAATAAACCTTCATGATTGAAGGTTTAATGTTGCCGTTTCCACATTGACTAACTAAATTTCGCCCGCGGCTTCGCTCGATTAAATGTAAATTATATCAATACATATTTACTACTGATACTGTCCTTATTATCTGACAACGTGTATGCGAAATTTTTGACGATCCGTCGAGTAGTTAAGTTTTTAAGTTGTTAAAGCGTTACAAACAAACACACTCACTTTCATATTTATAATATTAGTTGGGAGTAGGATGTTGTTCATTATTCAACAGTTGCTCACAGTTAGCTTATTTTTTCGTCATCGCTTTATTTTTTACTTTAGTGATTTACCAGGTCTGCTTCAAAACTAGCTATTATCGCCGCTAATTAACAAAAAGGAGATCATTGGAATTGCCACTTCAGGTGTTGGTCTAACTAGGAAGCTACGAGTATGTTAGGCAGTTCCGGAGAAGTACAGGCCACCAGACAGTAACCAACACGGTGTGCCTCCTCACTACTTTACTATATAGCTAGAACTGCATTAGAGTTACAGCAAGCGGCACCTAATGCAGGATAAACCGCTAGAAGGCGGTTGCCTTTAAGTAAACATTGCTTTTGTAACGCTCGTTAACTAATTGTGAAATCTATACTAATAATATAAAGCTGAAGAGTTTGTTTGTTTGAACGCGCTAATCTCAGGAACTCATCATCCTCTTGCCCTGGCCCCAATTTATTTGGGGTCGGCGCAATATGTCCTTCGCTTCCATACTTCTCTGTCACCCGTCATCTGATCATTTACCCCTTTCTCTTTTATATTCATTCTCACACAGTCCATCCATCTTTTCCTTGGACTTCCTCTCCCTTTTCGTCCCTCTACCCTCATATCCATCACTTGCTTACCTACATACGTATCATCTCTTCGCATAACATGTCCATACCAAGCCAAACGATTTCCTTTCACCTTCTCGTCTATGGGCACCACTTTCAAACTACCTCTTACGTATTCACAAATTCTGTCCATTCTCGTCACTCCACACATCCATCGTAACATTCTAATCTCAGGAACTACTGGTTCGATTTGAAAAATTATTTTAGTGTTGGATAGCCGATTTACCGAGGAAGGTTATAGGCTACATAACATCACGCTATGACCCACGGGGGTGGCGCAGTAATCATAAACGCAGGTGAAACTGCGGCCACATCTAGTTTAATACATATAAAAACTTTGCGGGCGACGACCTGGCACATAAGTGATCATAGATACCAGCTAGCCCACGGGCACATCACGCGGGCCGTACACTTGTTTGCTACCATGGTTGATTGATCTATAGGAGGGGGAAACAGAGAAATTTAACGTTATAACTATTAAAATACGGCCAATTGCCAATCTATCGTATTTACAAATATAAATGAAACTAGCCAATAACGAAAGTATTAATAAAATCTGTAATGATTTCAATAGCTTTCTCGTAGCGCAGTACTTCTGACTCTCATTAAACTCGTAAAAGCAGTAAAGTCTTTGTGATAGTTTAATTGCGAGTTTCATAGTGCATAATTATCATGTAAAACTTAATTACGCCGAGAAATCAAATCTGATACGTGCTCGTCTCAAGACCTACCGCGCGAGAACATATGTTCACGATTATAGGTTAATATTATGTGTGGTTTTGCTAATCTAGGCCTGTGATAGAAAATGTGCTTTCCATCGCGGTTTTGTAATTACATGTACATATAAGTAAATAAAGTTTCTCGTAAGACATTGACGACAGTTGTTAGAGTTTTATTTAGACTTCGTCTGCTTAGATTACAGATGGTCTGCAACGTCGATTGTATTACGGACCACAACTGGATTTATTTTTGAATTAAATTATTTGAAATGTGATTCTAATTTTACGCTCAATCAAGCTTCAAAGCTAAAAACTGCATAATCTGTTTAACGATTTGTGCGTGATGTTGGAACAAATAGACAACATTTACTTAAAAACATTATTTTGGGTTAACATTTGTCTATTTTGATTGGTTAATCAAGATGTGCTTTATACCACGGTTTTGGCTCTGTGGCATATATTAGCGACAATGTTAATATATTTTCAGGTAGACAAGTTTTTAATAATCTGTTAAAATAAAAAATATTAATGTTGGTTATCATATTCTGTTCGCTGAATTCTCTACTGCTACAAGATTTGTTACTGTCTAACCGTGTTACTACACAAAATAAACCATTTCGATATATTATTTTTAAATAACTATTTCAGAATAGAATGAAAATAGTAGAGATAAACTACAAAGACAATGACTCCATAGATATTTAAAAAGGACTTTAACACTTATACAACTTTCATACCCCGGACGTGCTCGCCGCGACCGGCGGACCTCCACAAATGGACGTTGACAGACTTCCTTGTCCATAACATATTTTTATCACCTCATCCTTTCTTCCGTTACGATGTTGATGTAAGTGTGAGTAGGACGGAAACAATGCACCGAGGCACTTGCTACTTGTAATGCAAGTATCGTTAGACGAAACTTTGTTTCTTTGTTGGAAACAATTACCTTTGTGCGATTGTCGTACCTACTGTAGTATGACTCGATGCGAGCGTCAAGTGCAGTTAGTTTCTGAGATAGGTACTTGTTTCTGCCTGCTGTTTCGCCCGCGTGAATCTCACGGGTACGCACACCAGGGTAAAAGTATACTATGTAATATAGGATATGTTAACAGCCGAAGTTCATTCAAATCGGTTCAACGGTTTGCTCGTGATAGAGTAACAAACATCCAAACATCGGCTTATACTCTGTCATTTATAATATTAGAGGATAATAATAAATTGTCTATTTTTTATTATGAATAGACTAGATTTGTATATTCCAAAAAGACGCATATTTCGACATCTATTATGGCTTTAAGTATCAACGAATGTAATATTGTCTTCTATTTACGCGAATATTATTCATTGAAATTAAACTGCTATATACGGATTTTATCGCGTTGTTTATTTGAAACTTTATTACAAAATTTTGAAAATTGTTACACAACTACTACTATTAAACTTTACTAATTTTTAAGCTAATTAAATTATTATTAAACTATTTAGATTTAATTTATTTTTACACTTTCCCCGACGTTTCGGTTGCTTTTCAGCAGCCATGGTCACGGGGAGACTAAGATGGCAGTTGTCTCAGGGTCTGTTTTAACCTGTTTATATGTTGTTTCATCCTATAAACAGGTTAAAACCATATAAACAGGTTAAAACAGACCCTACAAACAAAATATTGAATAAAACCAAAGATATCATTCATAAAGACTCCGAAAAACTAGATCTAGACGTTAAACAATTAATACCAGCTTGCGTAAAACCTCCAAAGCTGTATGGGTTACCAAAAATACACAAGGAAAACGCTCCCCTACGTCCTATTGTGAGTCAGATCGACACACCAACTTACAGACTGGCTCAGCACATAGCGAAGATACTCTCACCACTCAGAGGCAACTCGAGAGCACATGTAAAGGATTCATACCATTTTGTGAGTGAAATTAAACACCTACGTCTTACTAACAATGAAACAATGGTTAGTTTTGATGTACAGTCATTATTTACATGCTTACCTGCACATGACTGTATTGAAATAACTAAAAGGAAGCTAATACAGTACAATATGCCTGAGGAATATGCAGAACTACTTAAGCATTGCTTAACAACTGGCTATCTGTTGTGGGACAATAAATTCTACATACAAGTCGATGGTGTCGCAATGGGCTCCCCAGTATCGCCTGTCGTTGCTGACATATATATGGAGGACTTCGAGGCTCGAGCTTTACATACTGCCCCCATCACACCCAGGATTTATAAGAGGTTTGTAGATGATACTTTTACAATATTACCAACAGATAGTGCAAGTGTATTCCTAGAACATCTTAATTCCATTAATAATAACATCCAATTTACTATGGAATTAGAGGCAAATAATTCATTAGCTTTCTTAGATGTACTTGTCATCAGGAATCCTGATCATACTTTGAGCCACACTGTATATAGGAAAAAGACCCATACAAATAGGTACTTAAACGGTGAATCTCACCACCATCCTAAACAGTTAGCTACCGTGGGAATGTCTTTGTTTCAGAGAGCCCATGGGATCTGTGACAAGAAACACCTGGACGCCGAGCTTCAACATGTCAAGCAAGTACTGCAAGACAACAAGCTCCAACAGCCGCGCCGCTGTCACAGATCCCGTGAAAAGCCAGCCACAGTTGAGCGCCAGCCTGCTATACTGCCTTATGTAAGGGGTGTCACTGACAAGATTGGCTACATCTTGAAGCGAGCTTCAATCAACACATACTTCAAGCCGCCAACGAAGATAAGTCAATTTTTACCATCCGTCAAGTGCCAACTACCTTTACAAGATGCAGGGGTCTATAAAATAGATTGTGACTGCGGACTCTCATACATTGGTCAAACCAAGAGAAGCATAGGCACCCGCATAAAAGAACACATAGCTGATGTAAAACACCAACGCTCGTTGAAGTCTGCTGTGTGTGAACATGTGCAACAAGGGACCAACCACTACCTGAGATTTGACAAACCACAGATTCTCGCTAAAGAACACCGATTCCTACCAAGGATGCTTCGCGAGGCTATTGAAATCAAAAAACATCCTAATTTTAATAGAGAAGATGGTTGGAATGTACCACCAGCTTGGGATCCAGTAATAAAAATAGTCAAACCCAAGAAGAAGCAAACCACAGCTAGACTTCATGATACTTTGAGCTCATTCTGCGTAAATAGAAACACCAATGATTAAATTATGTTTGGGTACTTTGAAATAACTACACTGGAACATTGAGACAACTGCCATCTTAGTCTCCCCGTGACCATGGCTGCTGAAAAGCAACCGAAACGTCGGGGAAAGTGTAAAAATAAATTAAATCTAAATAGTTTAATAATAATTTAATTAGCTTAAAAATTAGTAAAGTTTAATAGTAGTAGTAGTGTAACAATTTTCAAAATTTTGTAATAAAGTGTCAAATAAACAACGCGATAAAATCCGTATATAGCAGTTCAATTTCAATAAATATCAACGAATGAATAAAAGAAAATCAATATTTAATTTTTATTTATTTATCGCCGTAATGTAGACGACATGACGACCGAGAACGAAACTGCTGCCTCGATTTTGATGGTAGAAGTATACCTTAACCACTGAAGAAGAAACGCTACTTGAATCGTAAACGGAGGAACAGCTAAGATCTAATATGCAAGGCAGTCACATCGCCAGCATTTTTAATAGTTCCGAAATACCGCACGACCATTTATTGTTTCCACTACAATAATTTATTAAACATTATTACATAAACAAGGTGTTTAGAGCGCAGAAATGCCACGGCTAACCAGTTGTCATAACTTTGGCATTATAGACATTTTATATCCAATATTGTTATTGTCGTGCTGGGATAATCAATAACGTCTAAGCCTTATATAGGCTTCATTATTGTCCAATAGATAGTGTTAAACTATTATTGTTCTATACGCTACTTGGTTTTGCTTGCAGTTTCTATTAGATTTAGATTTAGTGTGTCTAGTCTGTATTTGCACCAGGGTAGGGATTAGTTTCCGTGTTGATACTACATTTAATTCATATTATAGAGCAGATATACCCATAGCTAGGCATGAGAATTTTTATAAGCGCCAGCGTCCGAATGTTGAGTTAGAAATTAATTCGTCCATCGGCATATGGACGTCGCTGCGTCGCCGCGTCGTCCAGACACAATGATTTTATGATTATGTCTTATTACATTGACATCTTAAATTGCTGATTTTAATACGTATTCTAAATCCGAAACAAAAATCACCCTAAGTCGACACGATTACTTGAGAATGTAATTTTTTCATCCTGTTTGGATGAATTGGCATCGCTCTATGTAGAATCTAATCCCGTGATCCCTTTAAACAGACGTCAATAGATACCTACTCAGGTTATAGTTCTAACCGCATTAAGTAATGATAATGGCGACTGCTCCGCCCCTTTGGGTTGTAGCGTTATGCTGGAAAGGTTAATGAAGGTTTTAGGGTATAGGTACCCTAAATAAAACCTTCCTTAATTAATATGAGATTCTTCGTCAATGTCTAACAAAGATACGACACAGAGGCGCACGTGAGAACACGCACGCCGCCTCTCGGACCTGGTGCTGATCGGGTGGGGAGCAGGCCCACGCAACCCACCACTCCCAAATCAAACCTCAGGGTGGCTGGAGGTCATCTCGCGCCCTCCGGCGGCGGCGCCCGGTTCTGCGGTTGGGGAGAGGTTTAGAGTGCTCCCTCTCCCGCTCCGCCGCCTCCTTGATGGAAATTACTTCCTCACAGAAGGCGGCGACGGCGTTCCACGATTTCTCGCTCCGGACTATAGACTAAACCACGGCCGATAGCGAGAGAGCAACCAATCCGTCTGCCGCGATCAACTCACGGCGCTGCGATGCCCAGGCGGGACAATCCGCCAAAGTATGCAACGCCGTGTCCGCAACGACATCGCGGCAGTCGCCGCAGTGATCACGTCCGGACGTCTCCTGCCGGCCTATGCGACACAGAAACTGGCCAAAGCAACCATGGCCAGTCATTACCTTTTAATTCTACTATTTTTGATTACATTTTCATTCCTACTACGTTAAAATTAACTATGCCAAATCTGGCACTGCTACATGCGCTTAATATTCAGCATATTTATTATTATAAAAGGGTACAAAGTTATTTCTTCACGTTTGGAAATATAGATTATGCATAAATTCGGATATCTTAAAACCTTAGTATACCGTACCTGCGTTGCCTTTTGCCGAGCCTTATGAATGATAAAGAAATCTCTTTGTCAAATCTGTAATACTGAACTCTCTTTGAGCACCAAACCTATAGATATAATTACTTGCATTTAAATAAATAGGTAGGTGAGTGACTCCTGCACTTCAATAAGGTCTCTGTATTACAGAAGACTTTACAACTAAACGTTATGTGACGGTAGAAAGTGGGCGTATTTTAATCTATAATAAAATAAATACGCCCACATTAGTAGAGAATTTAGTACCGAACACAATATTGACATATATATACACTGTTAAACATTTCTAGAAAATAATAGTTATGATATACATACATAAACATGAAAACAAAATTTAAAAAAAAAAGCAAAGCAAAAAAAAAAAATATATTTTAGTAAATAAATAAATATACCTAGCTGGTTTAGGAAATATTGTCGTAAATATCTTCAAAATTTTCTCGTAGAATTTGGTATCTAATAAATGTGTTTAAGTGTGAGATCAAACCAAAAAAAGGTTTGCTAGATACTCAACCAAAGATTCACAATTTCATTTTTCCACTAGGAAAATCCCAGCGCGAGAGTTGCCTTTTAAACTAATTATAATTTTTCCAATCCGAAATTCGAAGTCACCTTCATATATAATAATAATGTCCTCCAGACCGAATTACGGTTACGGCAGCCAATCTTAACGGAGACTGGCCATCTGCGTAGGAGATATTAAAGTGCACAAGTGTGTGCGCAAACACAAGTGCACTCTCTGTTCCCTAACCCTCATGATCCGATGGGACGGATAATCCGACACGACCGGACAGAGATTAGGCGCAGGACCAGGCGGCTTTACGTGCTTGCCGAGGCACGGGAAAATTTTCCAATTCGAGATTCGAACTCACCTATATATCACGGTACTAACGAGGCAGTGCTTTAATAAGAGTCAATGATAAAATCAAAGACGAAAACGCTTTAACTCGAAACAACTGTATCGTTCCCGAGTAAAAATCTCGTAATTGTCTGAAGCAACAATTTACAGGCGAGTGAAATAATCCAGGTACCCGTTGCTAAATGGCCGAAAAAACTGTTAAGCGAGGCTCTTATGCAGCCGTAAATGGTGTTGTAAACATTTATACTGAAGTGTAGTGAGTTCACTGTGTGTTGAGGTTTTCTGCACGGTATGAAGTTTAAAGCGCTTTTGAGTCGGTTTTAAACATGTGCTTTTTTACCTTTGGTACTAAATTGTCTTGCTTTATTTATTTTTCTTTAATAATATTATAAAGAGGAACGATTTAACGTTTTGTTTGTTTGTAAGGATTAAACTTAAAACTTTTAAAATTCGTTATCCATTAGATAGCTATATTATTACTGAGTAACATAGGCTATATTTTATAAAAGAACGTTCTGTTACTAGCATAACTAACCCAACCTACGTTTATGCGAGTGAAGCCACGGGCAAAATCTGGTATAATTTAGTTTGGAATATATTTCCATTTACAAACGACCTTTTTAATCTTTGTTACGCGTAAATCATATTTCGTTTAAGCTTGGCACATACAGCTCTATCTAAATGTATTCTATGACGTCCTGGTCAGGACTATTAGGATATCTATTTTTTAATCCCGTAATATCGAAGAGTGAGATTTACGCAAGTGAATTCTTTTATGATACGATGAGGCAAAGATGATTATACATTTATTTAGTATGATGTTCTTTCTCGAAACAACGGATTGTTTGAATGTTTGTTGTAAAGTCCCCCGCGATACAGGAATTATTCCTAATCCTTTTAAAAGAAAAGAAAAAGTATTTGTACTTCTAGTGAGCTGCTTATAGGCTACCAACAGCATCCTGAACATGGTAGCAACCAGGTTTAAGTGGTCGTTTTTGTATCGATATTGCGAAATTGCCGCGAGTGTAGAAAGTCTGCATCACTGATCCATATAATATATCTTTGTAACTAACTGGTCTGTCGTAAAATTAACTATTGTCTTTATTACTTAATAAATGAATAACGTACAGACTATCACGTACATATCTACGCAGAAATAGGTAGGTTTATTATACCCACAATTCGCAAACTATGTTTATCACGCTCTACGTAATAAAAGCGCGCCTATTACTGCATTTCAGGCGCCTTTTGCTGCTACTGAAGTAGTACTGAAGTAGTAGTACCGAACTGGGAGTCGAATTCGATACCTTGCATAGTCTACCATTCTCTACCGCTGCTCCACCGAGCCAGTCTTTTATTATATAGTTTCACATTACCGTGGTCTGCATCAAAGATCAGCCCTTTGCCTAAATACAATGTAGGAACGATATCACGCGAACAGGCTCACGAGTGTTCGAAACGATATAAACACGGGTGTTTTGTCAGTGAAACGCTTGTCGTGACCTCACGAGCCGTCATACACACTCTGTTCACTGTTTCCAAGCGATAATATAACGATATGTTTTTTACTACAACCTATATTTTATAACAAGTCTTAGGCGGTAGCGGTTTGGATATTCCTTTACCAAATGCGTTGGTTGCTTACGTAACCAATTCGCGCAGGCTACATGAGATGAGATTATTTTCGTGGCAATCCTCGCAAGTGCTTCAACTTGCAAACTGTACTATTGCCATAAGGTTATCGGTCAATCGTGCTATTATGTTCATTTTAGGTGCATTGCTTCTTTACGCGGCGAATTGTTTAGAATTTAAATGCTGAAAAGAGCTCGTATGTAGTTAACTTTTCATGCGTATGACGTTGCTTTTATTGCTGAATCAAACTACAGGTTTAGTCAAAGCGTTTTTTTTATTCAAACGTTGTCTTCAGTTGGCTCTGGGCGGAGGCTTTTAAATCTTTGAAAACATGTTTAATAAGATAAGAGCAATAATTACGCAAATTAGTACGGTACCACAGTATTGTGCTTTACTTATTTATTCTTATACTGTATTTAACGGTCTCTTTAAAGACGAATGAATGATGACCGGGTGTTATAGCGCGAATTCGTATAAGCCTATACTCAGCAGTAAATTGCCAAAGAATGTTTGGTTTAACGAATGAATAACAGCAGAAAGTACGCCACATCTTGTAAACTGCACCACATATTTACGCTAGACGGGAGAAGCAAGGATAATTTGCGATTTGCGACGCGCACCGCGATGCCACTTTCACGAGGCAGTATGGAACTCAGCCCTGATACAATTTCGCGCAACACGACATGCGCTCGGAAAAAATATTATATTCTATATCGAATAACACCGTCTGTACAACAACGTATTCACCAGCTCCTTTCATTCATATCGGAGTATTTGGAGCTTTTGAGAAACAGTGCCTACGTTTGTTTAGTAGAAACTTTGAGGAAGTAAACATAATGTTTAGAAGCGAGCTTCGAAATGTATTCTAATATTTATTACTAGATTTTACCCGTGGCTAAACTCGCTAAAATAAAAAAATAAAATTCCTTTATTGCACAAAAAAGAGGGTTGTACAATAACACTAAAAACTAAGGTAGAAATAATCGGATACAACTGAAATTATTAAGCATAAGTGTTTGATTGAACTCTGATACCCATGATAAGAATAAACTTGTGTTATGGGTATCAGCGCTCTCTCAGTATAAACTAGTTGTGATATTGATACTAGAATAAGAAAATAGACGTGTTATTGGATAATAATATAATAAATGTAGGTTAGTAACATTACTTTTCTCTGGATCCCTATTGGCTTTTCTATTCCCCTGACAATGTATACGCGAAATTTCATGATGTTTGGTCGAGTAGTTAAGGCGTGAAAGCGCAGCAAACAAACACACTCACAATAAAATACAGTCTCTCTCACGCCTATATCCTAGACGTTCTAGGATATAGACTAGAGACTATACTGTTTTGCACTTACATTTCGGATACTATAGTTTTAGGTCTGGTATCTCTCTTGATATATTTATTTGTAATAGACGGTCGTCGGTTTTGAGTACCCTTATCCTGGCCGCTCTGTCGAATGTCCCTAACTTGGTTAGAGAACGCTCATGCCCTTCCCATTGTTTTGTGCATATATGCTTTACCTTCAGGTCCAGAAGGTTAAATTCCCATAATTATAGTTACTTCCTCTCTGCTCATATAACTAATATGCTGAGCCCGATAGGTTCCATATTAGATAAATAGCTTTAAGTTTACCAAATCTTATACAAGAATTGATCAGTCTTTTATTGCCTACTCTTTACACAATTATATTTTTTAGTTTTAGAAATATCATTCTTATAAACGCTAGATATTTGCTAGATGATCCTAAGCGTCTTTTAATATAATTTGTATAATATATTCACATTAAAAGTCAAAGTCGCGAGCCACAGTTAGTGTCGTTGTATATTTAAATTATAAATTCAAGGTCTGTCATTATTATTAAATTATCTGCAGTTTATCAAGTGGCCTGCCTTCATTCCGATGTAAAAAGTTGTTTTTAACGAAAGTGAATAATTCTAGTTATTATAAGGGAACTTGACTGCGGGTAGACCACCCTGTTGCTTCCTGTGAGGATTATAAAAGGCGACTGGTAGATTAAATAAGGATGGAAGGTAACATCCTATTATGAACTTTCCGTCGCGGAGGTCTAATGCTTATCATAGATTTATAGGCGTGCAGACTGCTTGACATTAACGAAGCCTTGAAAACTGACGAAATGTTATATTTTATATTAGGTTTGTAATATGATTGGAATATGTTTTTATAAAGTTAAGTGATTCAGACGGATGGCATCAAATGACATATTTATTCAAATGACATTGCTCGCGCCATGAATAACTTCTGCATAGTGGGGATTTTAAAACGTTTACATAACGGACAGAAATTACACCTAGACTCGGAACTATCATTTGTAGTTCACACATGTTAGTCCCGGGTGGGATTCAAATCAACAAGACCTCGCGTAGCGGCATTGGCGAAGCAGCCACTTAAACCATTACGCATCTGTTCAAGTATGTTTATATGTCACTGTTGTGGCGCGAGTTCTACTAGTTAACAACAGGCCAAGACTTGCGATATCATTCTCCAACGTGGGACATACTTGTGTATGTTGTGCAGGATCAGAGTATTCCTCTTTATACTTTTCTATATATAATAATAATAATAATAAAATTTATTTGCCAAAACAATACATGATATCTGACACAGTATAAAATAAAAATATTTTGTAGTTACATAGTTCCATTGTTCGTTTATATGAATAATGACCCCGAAGCTAGGTAAATCCTGTGTTATCAGGGTCATCCATTCGTCCGAAATTATGTTACAAACTTTGTTGAACTAAGGACTTAACAAAACGGTTTTTGTTGGTTAATTAGTAAATAAAATTAGTCTCTGTTTTAAACTTTGTATGTATTTATGTGAGTGTGTGTGTGTATGTTTGTTTGTATGTGTGTGTGTGTGTGTGTATGTTTGTTTGTATGTGTGTGTGTGTGTGTGTGTGTGTGTGTGTGTGTGTGTGTGTGTGTGTGAGTGTGGGTGTGTGTGTGTGTGCGTGTGTGTGTGAGTGTGAGTGTGAGTGTGTGTGCCTGTGTATGTAAGGGTGTGTCTGTCTGTATGGATGTTTTATATGTGTGTGTGTATGTATACGACTGTACTTATGTATTTATGTATATGGAGGTTTAACTAGTGCTTCAGTTTCATCGTAATCTAAGGTAAGTAAAAATTGCTTAACTTTTTCTTTGCATCTGTGAGCGTTCAATTTGTGTATATTTAGATGTTGGTTTATATATATGTATGTAATGTTTAAATTATGTATATGTTAAGAGTACATCAGGCAAAACACAAACTTTAAATGAAAACAAGGCTGTTTAAGGTTTATAATCATGATTGTCTGATAGGAAATCGCTATAACACGTTATCCGAACCAAACTCGTATGCTATCTCAGAAGAGTTAGCCAGTTCTGTGTTTCATCCACATGTCGCTAACTATATTTTAGGATCAATATAATAAGAGGTGTGCCTATTATAGTGTACAGGGCACATTGCCAAACACCGTGCAACTACCGCAATTCTTTTAACAGAAATATCTAATAATATTATTAAACCGGGCTCTCACAATCGCCCAAAAACGCGCGCATTTCACGCCACGGGACTAGGCCTCTATAAAATTCAATGTACCTTATTATAATAGGCACAAAGAATCATAAGATCCTATTAAGGTGTTCCGCTTTTAATATTCAAATGAGACGTTAATACCTCACGCGCCCCTTCATTAATTCCCTCAGTTACAATATCAGCGGCGAACAGTTTACAAGCTCACGATCATGGCCGACGTAAATAGAAATCGATACTAATAACACCTATAAATTGTCAAGTTGGCCCTGCCGACTCGTATTTCTACATATAATTAACCGTAACTTAGTTTAAACTAAATTGATTACAGGAGCGATAAAATTCTTCACCGTTATTGGCTTTCAACGTTACATTCTGTAACACATAGCGTCCATTAGAGGCTTTTCTTCCGTAAAATGCTGTTAAAAATAGCATATGTAACTTAAGAATAGCGCGGCTTCCTATTAATACAAAGAGATAAAGAATCGATCAAATGTTGCCTGATTATAATATTGATAGTGATTTTTTTTTGTAGAGCCTTTCTGATTGCAGCATTAATAGTAACTACAAGGAGGAAATATTACCTTCTCACAGACTAATAATGTATAAGAGCAGTTTCCGTACTGTTGCGTTTCATCATGCCCAATATAAAAACTTATTTCTGTTCCCGTAAGTAGAGGTATATTTCCACGTAATGGGGTGGTGGGGCTGTTGCCTTCTGCCAGTGGCTTTTTCTCGTAGCTACTATCAAGATTTTAATATAGAAAAACGAATTAACACTTTGACAGACTGGGGAATCGTACTTAATCCAGGAGCCAGTACCAATTGTATATAAGCTCAAGTTTTAGCTGCTATAATATAATAAATTAGTGGGACAGTAATCACATTTTTATATACAATTTTTGCATTAGGAGTCCAAATGTTGCGGGCAGGGCTTAAAACATGAAACCCAAAGTTAGAAATACGTATCCAATGATCGAACTTGTGAACTCTCACTGAAGTATATAACTATAAATATTTTCAAGGAGAGCCCTGGCCGACAAATAGCTGTAGCTTATTGAACCCTAGAATTTTGAATTGATTTAACATCTTGGGGTACCAGGCATTTTTGGTTAACTGGCCCTTCCATATATACGCCAATGCATACGTTACACAGTAGCGAGATGACAAATTAAACCATTGCATTTATCCAATCCACAACATAACGAGTTATTTTTATAGCAACACTAACAAATTATGGAAGCGGACATTAGGAATAGTCCATTAAAGTAACTTCAGGTGTAAGTGCATCTCCATTGTCCCCGAAGCCGTTCACAAACTGTTATTACTCATATTCATTTATAACTTTGAACTTCCAAGAAAGGTAGCGTACGATGAAATTTCATCGGTTTCAAAACGTAACCTATTAAATATAATGCGGTCGTTCTGTGAAAATTGTTGGAATTTGTGTTTTAGTACACTCTTTAAGTATAGAAAGTTCGTATTTGTAAGTTTAATAGGTGTACTTACAGACAGAAGTAGAATGGCCGATTTGATTACAATATCTACAGCGACTCGGGAAAGTAACACAATTTATTGTAATTATCATTATTGATAACCAAATTACACGAAAGTATCTATGTGGTTAACATTCATAAAAATATATTTAAGGTGAATAATAATAAGAAAATAAAGTAAATATTGGGTACTGAAAACCTCACAATCTTTTCAAGTTAAATTGGTCTTGTTTTATCTTTTTCCTTTTAAAAGACCATCTATTAAACTTACTATTTTGTAACATCACAAATCAATAAAGTTGTCTTTGGATTGATTTTTTCGTGGTTATGAAGTTATGATTGCACTTTTTGCCTCTTATGTGTTAATTATAATATATTATTAATCAATAATACATATTATCTTCACACTGAATAGATAAATAAATATCCCATTATAATATTACCGTTACATATAAACATCATTCGTCCGAATGATCGTTGGGAAGTATTGCTTCACATGTCTTATAAACATACAAAATCCATCAAATTTCTCAACAGTATAAAATCATAAACATTTCTATAATATTATAATTTATAAAATATACCTAAAACTGATATTGTAGTCAGTAACAAATAGGAAATCTTAACACAGCATTAGAATTCATAAAGTCAAGTTGCCTTATGCGGATGCAAATTTGCGACATAAAATGTTCCACTTAAATGGACGTTATTGTAGCTAATTTTAACTTACGCACGTAATGAGATCAGTATAGAAATAAAATATATTAATATTAGACGCAAAATACATGTTTATAGCGCCATAAAACTAGGTAGCCTAGTGACTTTCCCTCAACGTACCGTGTCCGTACAATTGGTCTCGCTCCTCAACCAACCAGCTTTTCTATTTCGACGTAAACTAAAGCAAAATATCTTGAAACTGGCTTTCTTTTAGAAAATATGCTTTACGTACTATAAAACTCAATCTCGATATGCGATATAGTCTTGATGGAATTTATGTAAAACCATATCATTATGTTTATTTGAAACAAGTATGTCGTTTTTATGGAGTAGCTATGTTTTTTAGGTACTGTTAGGTTTCCTTGTTACTTGCAGACTTTACTCCTTACCATTTGCAGATATTTTTCTGTTTCGATATTTGGCAATCACGTCAATATGCTCTAAACATGACGATGACCCGTTCCGTCCCTTCTTGCAAGTAAACATAGGCTTCGGTCATGGCTTACGATCAGGCGGACCGTACCTTTGATTGCTCTATGAAAATAGTGGTTTTTATTTTTATACAGCTAAGGTAAGGTTGTTATTAAAGGATTGCAATAAAATGCACTAGTTTTTTGCTACACAATGTTTAACTTGTTTAAAGCATTAAACGTAACGATAATCACAACTCTCACATTTTGTTTGACAAAAGCATTGTGTTCTTTGAAAAATACGCTCGCAAAAATGAACACCGCGCTTAAAGTTAAACTATATTTTTACTTTACTGAGAGTTTCTTGTATGAAGTAGAACATTCTGGAACAACTTGTAAGGGACAACTTTTGACAGTAGATTATTTGGGAGTTTGTAGGTCGTCTTTTTGCTCCATTAGTTAGAGTACGGCTTCTGACCGCTAACGCTTTTGAGGAGCTTTTAATCCGCAGGTCACACATAAAGTGTGCTCGACTTGTATTTAAACTTTTATGTTGGATATATTTTGTGCGACTCGGGGATTATAATTGTGGGCCGTCAAAGGTGGACTAGACTTTCGACCGTTAAAAGGACATACTACTTTTATCTCGGGTGCTCTAAAACGTACACGCATTGCGGTTGGTTTAAAAAGAAAGCATCTGTGTAATTCTATAATATGCGACTTTAAAACTCACTTTTAAATTCTATTCTATTATCGAACATTCCTGAATAATTTGTTATATAGTAATATTCTTTTACTGTTATGATTACTGCCGTAGCGTTATTTCACGATTTGCGTGCATTTCCTTTACATAATTACATACCTCGTCGGGAATATGTATACTATAAATTAATGAAATAAAACATGTAGCGATTACTTTAATCGCTTCGCATAATGTGATCAAGTTATTGATGTCTGCAATCAATATAGCCCATTCATTAGATTTAACAAGCATCGTGAAGAAATACCGGATCAACATTTTATATTTCCTTGACTCCTAAGATGAACACATGACCTGTTTACCTATAAAACGAGCCAGAATATCATCAACTATTATAATTTATACTTGTTGAGTGTTGCTAACGTCTTCGCATCGAAGTGTTTGCGCCACAATGCAATGCATTTAAGAGCAACAAGGGAGATTACGAAACATTAAGTTGTTTATACTATCCCTTTATATTTTGATCGATATTCTAATGAAATGTTTCAATCCTAAAATCTATCTGTTGGTTTTCTTGTTTTTAATGATGATTGTCTCGTAAATGTGTACAAGCGTAAGTTCTAGTAGCGCTAGCAATCTTGTAAGTAGCAACTAGCTATATTGAGTTTATCAGTGGAGTTATTTAAATATCATCCTTGTTGTCTAATGTAACACGGTACCTGAAAGTCGAGCCAAAGCATATGATCAATGCCGGCAATAGATATGCACGCCTTTTTTATGGGACCAAATATGACATGCAATTTCTATACTACATACCAATATAAGAAGTGCATACATGCTGTCCGCGTAGTAGTTATAGGTTACTATAGCTTAAGAATGCTTGAAAGGTATATCACTAGCGCTTTACCGAACCTTGATGATACTGTGCTACCAACACAGGGGCTTGAATAATCCTTTGCCCACAGAACAGCGGCTGTAAAAGCATCCTGGTAATCTCACACGAAGAACACAACTCAAAATATTCAGCTGGGATCTAGTAAGGTTGAGATGCAGTACAGCGTAATACTATACATATATTATGTAGTAATATCCTGAAGGTATTAGATAAACAGGCGCGAAGTGTAAATGCCTACGTAGGTGGTTGTTTAACTTACGAAGCAGAGACTACTTAGTATCTCAGAGTGTTTACAGACTGTCGCCGTACTAAAGCTCTCCTTACACTCGCTAGGTTCTTGTTTTTTAACGACATTCGCACAGTAATAAAACTGTCATTGAATGCTTTGTTGTTCGTACGCGATGAAGCAATATTCAATTATTAAATGTAACTAGATATTTGGAATTAATTTATCTCTTAGATATAAGACGTTAAATAATTACACAGTTGCTGAATATTTAGGCAAATCTATGGCTTATTTATATTGTAAGGTAATCTTTGGTGTTTAAGGTTTTACAAAGCTTCTGGATATATGAATCAATTATTACTGGCATGAATTTTTTAATTTGTGTTGGCTTAATGGTCTGCAGGAAAAATCGTATTTTTGTGTATATATTTATACACAGTCATGGCTATGGCATGTATATTTTTTTTCTGAACGACCATCGTTTCTACTATAAGACATTTCAAGGTTATCCATTAATTACCGGACAGCCTGTATACCGCGAAATTGCAATAGGTACTTAAGGTATGTAACCATTGTTGGTGTGTTCACCAACATTGATTGATATATGCTACGATTTCAAATTGCTGTTTGGTATGGAAAAATACACAACTGATTTGATAGAAAGATTTAATTGTACTAAAGAAATTGTTACAAATGTGTCTTATAAAATGCAATGTATTCGTAATACCGCGGGTCAACTTACGCTACGTCATAGGCATGCGCGTGGTATGTGACATACCTATTGTGCAACTTGCTTGTACAACCATAGTTACGACGAATTGTACGACATCGACCGAACCATGCCGAAATACTACGAACGCGGTTCGACTGCCTGTGTCAAATGCATGGTTGTGTGCGTGTAGTGTTTTTTCATTAATTTAATGTATTTCTAATGCATATTTTATTAAAATGTTAGAATTCGCCACTCCTTCTCCATATAAACTTTAACTGTGTCAAATTTCATACTCCTCCGTCCGCGCAATTTTCGTAAAAAGGGGTAGAAAGATTTTGCTTCACGTATTAAGACTGCGCCGAGCGAAATGTGCCAAAAGGCGGTCACAGTTAAGTGAATATAATCAACACTTTTAGTTTAATACAAATATAAAATATATATTTACCATTACAATGAGTGTGTTTACAATTACTCCGTGTAAAAACTTAAAATAATTAATATTTTCGCCTACCAAATTACATCATTCATCATCAGCTCTGTCATTATCTATCTTGCGCTCGGCGCAGTCTTAATATATAGATAAACAATATTTTCTTAAAGTTTCAGTTCCGCCGCTGTCATAGTATGTTACGCTTTAGTAAGTAGAAGTCCTTATAATTATATCCCGTATAACACGTCAACAAGAGTGTCTGCGGAGGTCCTAAGTTGAATTTGTTTTACTACTGTAGTCTTTTAAGTAAATAACTTGTAACAGTCTAGTCTTATTAAGTCAATAAGCTGTAAAGTATCGACTTAAGTGTGGTTAAGTTCCTAAACTTTGTGTTAGTTACATAGTAGGGAAGAATTACTGCTTTGTAAATAGAGAGGCTTGCTCGCTACATAGTCATATATGTATGCATTATATTTAATGACTTAATTTACGCTCTTTTATATAAAGGCTGACGCTAGTTTCTTGGGTAGGTAGAGACGACGTATTTTCACGTAATACATATAGTTCATGAAATGACAGTATACATGGACTGCACAGATGGTGTTAGTGTTTTAAGTGCTCAGCTCACTGCACAGAGTGCTGAGGGTTCGGTCACAACTTCTTCTTTTTAAAAGACGACTGCCTCATTAGAAATATCATAAAATCTTGTTGCGGGGGACTTCACAAACATTCAAACTACGGACACAAAGAACACCCAGACTCGGCACAACCATTTGTCGATCACAATTATTTTAGTCCCGTATGTGATTCGAACCCTATTCGAATCGGCATAGTGGCAGTGGCGAGGCGAGCACTGCAACCATAATGCCATCCGTGCAGTCAAATCCTGTGTAATCCACAAACAATTGTTTCGAGTCTAGATGTTCTTTGTGTCCGTTGTTTGAATGTTTTTTAAAGTCACCCGCGACTCTGAAAGTACCTGTACCTAGAGCGGAGTGCCTTTATGCACTTGGAAGGTACTGATTAGGTTTTTACCTCTACTTACAGCAAAATGAGTCAGAAAGCTAAAGTAAATAAATTACAAAGAAATTAATATTCTACATAACTAGGTGGAAAATAATATACAAGAGCAAACAAAGTATTGAATATGCATTTGATAGCTTTCTCACTCACACACAGGGACGCAGAAAACGGTCCATGAATATTTATAACCGATGTCTGTATTACAGATTAATTGATTTTCCCTTTTATGTTCTCAATATGGTTATTAATTTATTGAAATCTGCTGATACCAATCCATAAAATTGGTTACATATTCCATATTTTGTATCTAATCGACTGCATGGTTAGCGAAGTAGTTTATGGGCAGGAATTACTTCTGCTAGAACGCCTAGAGATTAGGTTCTGAATCTCATAGGAGACAGATGCAAAGATTGCACGGATGGCGTAGTAATTTAGGTGGTCGCTTAGCTATTGCTATTGCGCCGAGTATAGCCTAGGCTCGATCTCCACAAGGAATAATAGTGGGTTATAGTGGTATATGTACTTCATGAATAAATGTTTCGACTCTTTGTGTTCCTTGTGTCTGTTACTTCAATGTTTGTAAAGTTCCAGCACAGAAAATATGCGATTCACAAAAAAAATTATAGAGTAGTAGAGCCTCGCTGATTTCAGCATGAATGGGCCGGGCCGGCTCAACCGGGGAAGGACTACCCTCTCACAGAATATCGACGTGAAATAGCAGTATTCCTACTGTTGTGTTTCGTTCGGTGAGTGAGAGTGTCGGAGGCCCAATCATCCCTCTTTCCCCCTTCCCGCTCCTTCTCCTTCCCACTTCCTTTTCTAAAGGATTGGCAACGCGCAAGTAATGCCTCTGGTATTGCAGGTGTCCATAGGCTACGGTAACCACTTATCAATCAGGTGGGCCGTATGCCTGTCTACCAATAAAGTAGGATAATTTTATTTTTTATCTTTTAAAAAACTAACTAATTTGGCAAACATGCATACGGCCCACCCGATGTCAGGTTGTTCTCTGTAGGTGTTATTTCTATTTTTGTAAAGACGCTGTCGATACACAGATTATTCTTATCCTAAATACCTTCGCAGTATTAAACTAATTACATTTATGTATATGTTCTTTAAATAGTGAAAGTGGAAGTGATATAGGTGCCACCTAATTCACGGGTTGAGCGTGTGGTATTGGGATGTACAGTGAGGAAATTTAAAAATGTAATAGTGTGGTGTTACATAGTTTGGAAATGTGTTTAGTAGTCCGCAATAGTTAATCTCGTTTCCTGTTAAATGGGTCTAAATTCATAATACGACGACATGTAAATGTACGTAAAAACAAAATTAAATTGACCTATCTCATGCAGATTCATTACCTACGTTCGTTAATTCAGGATGTCATCTATCTAAAATTTCACCAGCTTGTATGACAAGCATTGGTCGATCAAAACTCGTAACATTATCTGCTACTGTACTAAACAGAGCAAAATAATTACCAACCTTATTTGCTTACGATTAAGTTACTATTCCTTTGTCTTACAGCAAGCACCCGAATGACCTGCCATGATATATTGTTCCTGAATGCTTTTATACAGAAATTAATATTGTGTGCCAAGGTCAGTGACTGACCTTCACCTTTACGTAATTTATGGAAATGGGAAAGCGGGAGATCTGCGAGTTTTCTTTTTAATGTTTACGTCGCGTTTACGACGGTAATATTTTACAAACTTGTACGTTAACGTGCCTTTGCCACTAAGGATGCTTTTTACGCGATTTATTATATAATTGATATAGTATTTGTACTGTTATTTCCTTGCTGAAGTTGTAGTGTTCCGCATTTTATTAAGTAGACTATGTTCTCTGTACCTTTTATGTTACCGGCCAGTGCTGTGCATATTTGTAATTGGGGTAGTACATCTTCTTCTCTGTTCTTCTTCTCTCTTAGCCTTTATTATTCCCAAGTCACTTGGGGTCGGCTTTTCGGCTTTTTTGGTCGGCGACAGTACATGCACTTTGATAATTTGTAAATATGACCAAGATATGATGATAGAAATATGAAGAGGCCATGGCAGGAATAGCATATGACCAAGAGTGATTTCAATCATACGCCTCATTTTTTGATTTCCATGCTAACCATCATATTGTGACATTCGATATTAAAATTACATTTAGATGCTTATAATCATCTAAAGGTAAGTAATTATTGTTTTTTAAATAAACTGCGATAAATATTTGTATTAATTTGTTGCTAGCTTGAAAACGCCAGAACGGCGATCTTGTACCCATCTTTCTTCTTCATTATAAACGAACTAACAATTATTATACCATTGACCTGACAATAGTACCTATCTAAAAATATTTTATGTGTATAAAATTCCAAGATGATAATATGAAGTTTAAAGAGAGTTTTTTTTTTTTTTTTTTTTTTTTTATTTTTTTTTACGTGGGGGATTGCATGACCCATACCCCTCCGCGGGGGCGGGCGGAGGGGTTATGTCGGACTCGCCGGGGTAAAATAAGATGTTAAGATGATAAAGTACCTCCCGGAATACCGACTAAACCTACCACGGTGTTCCTCGACAAAACCACTATCGACGGGGCCGCGCGAATCACTTTCGCATGCGGTCGCGACCCCGCCGAGGTTTCGGCCCGCCATATGAAACGGCAGGCCACTACACGAAAGATCTACCCTAAAGGCACTTCTACCACTCCCTACTGTCCCCCCTAGAGGGGAGACGAACTCAACACAGAGGCGCGCGTGGGAACACGCACGCCGCCTCTCGGACCTGGTGCTGAACGGATGGCGGGCAGGCCCACAAAGCCCGCCACCCCCAGGTCAAACCTCAGGGTGGCTGGAGGTCGTCCCGCGCCCTCCGGCGCCCGGCTCTGCGGTTGGGGAGAGGGTTCAAACGCTCCCTCTCCCGCTCCGCCGCCTCCTTGATGGAAATGACTTCCTCACAAAAGGAGGCGACGGCGTTCCACGACCTCTCACTCCGGACCATAGACTGACCTACGGCCGGGAGCGAAAGGGCAACCAATCCGACTGCCGCGATCAATTCACGGCGCTGCGATGCCCAGGCGGGGCAAACCGCCAAAGTGTGCAGCGCCGTGTCCTCAACTACGTCGCGGCAGTCGCCGCAGTGGTGACAACCGGGCGTCTCTTGCCGGCGTATACGACACAGGAACTGGCCAAAACAACCGTGGCCAGTCATTACCTGTGTCAGCCGGAAGGTGAGGGCGCCATGGCGCCTCTCCAGCCACTCCTCAAACACGGGACTTACCGCCACGATCGTGGCGTGCCCAAAGAGAGTAATGCAACTTCATAAAATCTTTAATTGAAATTAAACTACTATAAGTATACGGTTTTTTATCGCGTTGTTTATTTGACACGTATTTACATAATTTATAAACTACTACTATTAAACTTTACTAATTTTTAAGCTAATTAGCTTTTATAATTAAATTAAATTATTAAAACTATTTATATTTAAGTTTACACTTTCCCCGACGTTTCGGTTGCCTTTCAGCAGCCATGGTCACAGTCATAGTCAAACCTTAGAAGAAGCAAACCACAGCTAGACTTCATGATACTTTGAGTTCATTCTGCGTAAATAGAAACATCAATGATTAAATTATGTTCGGGTACTTTGAAATAACTACACTGGAACATTGAGACAACTACCATCTTAGTCTCCCCGTGACCATGGCTGCTGAAAAGCAACCGAAACGTCAGGGAAAGTGTAAACTTAAATATAAATAGTTTTAGTAATTGAATTAGCTTAAAAATTAGTAAAGTTTAATAGTAGTAGTTTCTAAATTATGTAAAAAGTGTCAAATAAACAACGCGATAAAACCCGTATATAGTAGTTTAATTTCGATAAATATTATTCGCGTAAACAGAAGACAATATTATGAAAATCTTTAATAATAAATGTCGCCATTATGGCTAGGATTGTTGCAATACGATTGTACACAATATATTAATCCTTTTATCAATAGATACCGTGATAAGTAATTGCATAAAGCGTATAAACAAATATCTTAAGAATGTGTTAATTACGTTCGAAAACCGGCACTTCATTCAATTTTATTGATTGAAATAGGTTGGCAATACTTATCGTTATTTTATTTGTAGCTTATCTTCTTTCATAAAAGTATATATCAATATCTAGGTGTGAAAAATATTCTCGAATTAATATTTAAATATATATTTTTATGTGGCAGATGTTTCGTGATAAAACTCACGTACACAAATTTCTTTCGCAAAATTCGCCAGTGTTAGATATTACGTCATCATAAGTTGTGGTGGTATATGTATGTCTGTATCTAGATAAGATGGCCGCTTTAACCTTGTAAGGCCAAAAGTGTTTTGGGACGCGATAGCGAATATGCGCAATAATGAATCGGTGTCATTGCAATTTTTGTAGAGCTCTTTTTAAGAAAGTTTGTTTTAAATTGCCTAAAGTAAACGCAAATAATACTATTAGCAGTACTAAAAATAAACTTAATTCTTCGACTGTTGTCTTTAATAGATAATGTGCCCGAATAAAGTTCGTGAAGTGCGTCTCGTTCAGTAGCCCTAAAAAGTGTGCAAAGTAGGTAATGATTATGACACGATAGACACTGGTTACTGTGAAATTACTCATTGAACCAATAATGATATGTGTGCCTCGACGTTAGGGAGGATCAAACACATAGCTAGTTTGCATAGTCAGATTATGATCTAACTATATTTTGCTTTCGCCCGCGTGAATGCCATTAAAACGCATACTGGTACCGATAATATGTATGTTGATTAAGGACGTCTTTCTGAGCAAATGTTATACAAATCTGTTCAACGATTTCACATTTATTATAATAGTTGGATTTATACAGATCCAAGACGAAATAACTAGTTCGAGTAAAACACTGATCGAGCAGCAATAGAAACACATTTTAATTTAAAGCTATACCATACATAAAACATCATCCAGATTATTAATAATTTATATTAAATGTATACAATATGACAATGAAAACGTATATTAAAAGTTGTTTTCGGAAATCGATTGTTTCAATCATAAAACTGTCACCAGTCAGGAAGGCAACAAACCAACAATAGTGACTGTAAATAGACTTATGAGGTTTATAGAAACACATAACTACTACCAGGCTTTTGTTAGAAGCACATACTTTATTTCAGACGCAAAGAACTTCAAAGAAATGCCTGCGTATGTTGAAGAAACCTGATCCGTGGCGTCGGCATCACCGCGTCAAATGCACTTCCATATTCGTACCTATGTAATAACACACCGACGCCGACGTGTGACTCTTATAAATGTGTGGCGTATGTGTGAGTGTATGTTCTTAGTGTGTGTGTGCAAAACATAACTGAGATTCGGGTGGGTTTGTATCAGAGGTCATAATTGTTCTCTTATCCTCACTTCGTGCGTCTGATGATTAGCAACTATTTAACCGAGTGCTAATTTTTGGTATTGTTTAGTAAATAATGAATTGTTTTACGGATTGTGGTTGACACATTGAATGTTACCTCGTATTTCAAGTGATGTTTATTATTAATATAATTTTCTAATAAATGTGTTAATATAAATGTGTTTTTAATATAAGACTTTTATATTAAATTTAGGCCTTACTAAATATATCAATATTTTTCAGTAATTTAATTTTCGTTTGTTGTGTTTGCTTTCAATCTAATCCATATGAAAGCGATGAATATATTGCTATGCGGTTTTTAAGATGTTAATAGTAATCTATAGTTACTGAGGCTCTAGTCCCACAACCGGCGACTAAGCGGTGGATCGATTGACTAATTTTCGATTAAGAGATGAACAAATGATATCAGACTACTTTTAAATAAAAGAATTGCTTATATTATTATTTGATTACTAACTTCACATTGCATGCAAGAACTTTTTCACTTATTTTGACACTCGGCGAAATTACTTAATGATTGTGTAAACATGATGAGCGAATAATTCCTTTATTACTTGCACACTCGCTCATAGCCAGCGAACAAACAATCCAACTACACACGCTACTCGTTACTCGCAACTCGTTATAGTTTATAGCTTAACTCGCTTATCGTTCTCGGTAGGACAAGTGCCTATTGAGTTTCACACGGATAGAAGTGCGTCGCGCTTCGTCCATTCGTCGCCAGGTAATATTCTGAGCTGATACACAATACTGGTGTCGTATTAGAAGAATGTAACCCCAGGCATGTAATACATGAACAAAGGGTAATGATTCACCTGACGTCAGCAGTAATATACGTGCCAGTGTGAGGTTGTTGACATTGCTTTTTCGCAGCGACATTACGAGTAAGCATTTCCTTATGGAGAGTTCGAGAAATATTAAACTTTCATGCTATTAAGTATTAGTGATTTGATCTTTAGCTGTAACCTTACTTATCAATTGTTGTAACACGGTAGAATTTAAAGGTTTTTGTTTTGCTTTGTATACAATATGTTGTATTGAAAACAACAGCTATTTTCGTGATATAATACAAGTATCAAGTGTTACATACAAAAACTCTCTAAATGCTAAATTGATTGCTCATCAAACATCGACCTTGAATATCTTTACAATAAAGAAACAAATACATTTCTCGCATTAGTAAAAGTCGCTGAGTCGCGAAGACTATGCAAAAGATTAAAACAATATGAATACAAAGACAGATTATCAAGAATATGTGACACATAACAAGGATCGTTTACTTGTCAAATATTTTTGCATACGTCATTCATCAGATTTAATCATAGGTGATATTTTTAAGAGATTAATATTGATATTCTGAAATCTCAATATATCGCTGTGAAGTGGCACTTCCATATAACAACACAAACTAAGACATTTAGACATTTATATATATTTTCTACTATCGATTTTAGTTGAAATACACTCAGTACTTTCTTAGTGTATTTTCCAGTCGCCTTCTTTTTCTAGTGATGATAATAAAATCGCTAGAAAATAAATGAAAATAATGTAAAAGTTATTGCAGAACAAATAATACGCCTTAGCTGAGTACGTTGTGTGCGTCACTAAATATTGATTACAAATCCGTATCTTAAATGCAACGTAATCTGTGATACGCTTGCATTACATGTGATTATTTTAATTAGCCCAAATTCTTTACTGATTACAGCTAATTAGGTGGATTATTTACCCCAGTTTTAATCTAGAAATTATGCATAATTATTTTGACATATGCATTATGTCATAGAGATAATAACGTTTATAGAAAAATACGTTTATAAGCATTGTACCTAAAGCACAGATACATATATATTTCACCCATATTTCGTCCGTTGTTTATTTTATGTCCGTCTAGAAAAACAATTTTCTTTTCTAAACCAGTATTGGTTAAGAAGTTCCTTTATTGAGCAATGGTCTCCTCTAAATTTCTTTAACAGTCCTTATCTAGAACTTCGGTTTGCCAGTCGTTCAAAAGTGTCCAGATCATTGCATAGTAAACTAACATGTTTGTTTTTATATTTACCATGTAGATACATTGATTCTAGATGGCTCCTTTGCTGGATTGAAATAACAGTCCAATGTCCAAGCGCTCATTTAAAAGCCAAAGAGAATATTAATACTATAATATCAGTTTCTACGATTATAGTTCTATGTATGCTCTTCCATCGATAAATTGATTACTTCAAGTAGTGACAAATTTAACATCAACAGCCTCACTACTCCCATTCCATCTGTCAAGTTTCATCGCTTGCTAACATTCACTTGTAATTATGTAGCGTTCGCAATAGCAGTAATATCTAGGGAAGATCTACTTCAAACAGACAATCACGGCTCGTTTCGATCAATTGTCGCTGTGCACTTCTCAGTATCGTTTACTTTGACGACCTGTATTTACTTCGAGTAAATTACCATAGCCCAGTTTTCGAGAATATCAGTTAGCAATATAATAAGGCTATGCTAATGGACTTCGTTTGCTGTTGCAATTTGGACTTTATTATTGTCTGCTTAAGGTAGGTACATTGACGAAAGGTTTTTTATCTATTTCGTGATAGGTGAGGATAATTAAGCATAGCATCGTTATAGCATCCAGAAGAGCAGGTTGTGTCACATGGCTTCATTCTTCGAATGACGTTGTTTCGAGATTTAACAGTTTAATGCATAATTATAATTAGACGGGATTGCCTATAAACGATTTCTCGACTTGTTTCGTTTATTAGCAAATAGTAATAAAAATATAACTGTTAAATCGTGCGAACATAATCAGAAATACCTAGAACATTGACATATGCATTTTAGAATCTAGACCGTTATGTCACTATTGTCTGAAATATAAAGGTATTATTATATTGTAGAGTCGAAAAGTATAAATAATTACTATTTTCCTAGACTTTTTTGTACTTACTAGTTAACTCCTGTAACGCTCTTGACTTTACAAACATTCAAACAACGGACACAAAGAAACCCAGGTTTGGAACATCACTTTTGTAGATCACAAACATTTTGTTCGATCGAAACCACAACATTCGGTACAGCTGCAGTGCGACCACTATATGACCTGAAATACATTCTAGGGAACCGAGCAAACCAAACTATGCTGTCAATAAAAAGGCTGATCATTATATAAATTCGGCTGGCGACACGATTCAGTCGTAGGCAGAACTAGGTGAGGCTGCTCATTACGGCAGTCACGTTTCATTGTGAAAACCTCCATGATGATCAAAGCATAACTTGCTTGAACATAAAATGGGTTGAATAAATAGTGGTATTTAAGTAGTGTCGTTACAACGGTGCGCCGCGATGTCCCCCGGAGCGAGGCAATTTGCTCAAAAACTCCAAGTTCTGCGCCATTGCACAACCACTTCATACTGAGCCCTCTGATGTTATCTCAGACTATCATATTTCGTTATACGTCTATGCAGTTTGCATTTATTACTTAGTTAGAATTTATAATTTTGAACAAGTAAATAATAGCGTTTTATATTCGATTCGTATGTTTATTTTTAATGCATGTCCGTCGATTTCTTAGCAATGGGTTAACTGAATTAGATGGTTCTTTTTTCATTACAAACGGTGTACTTTAATTGTGGTCTTATGATAACTTAGTTAATTTTATGATGGCTTTAAAATATACTTAATGGGACTCCTCAAGAGATATCAAGTAACTCAACATTCCTCTAAAAATTCTGCTTTTTTTCTTAAATGACGACTCCCGTATTACGAATAATTCCTGGGTCGCGGTTGGAAGACTTTACAAACATTCAAACAACGATCAAAAGAAGCTAGACTCGGAACTACTATTTATGGATCATACAAATTTTCTCGCATGGGGAACGAACTTACACCATTCGGCACAGTGGTAGCACCGAGGCAACTACATAGACCACGACGTCACCTGTGCAGTCAGATTAAGAAACACCTGATACCGTCTCATATTACTTTCATCTTCAGGTCGACACGTAATATTTCGAAGCTTGTTTAAGTAAATATAAATGTTCTGTTTTAAGACTAATTCGCTCGCGTATTTATACTATCTACCTCCCGTGGCGAGCCCATTTGTTGACGTCGTATGTAAAATTGAATTTTAATTGCTATAAGTGTACCTTGTTTTAGTAATTGTTTCGTTTGAGATTATATTGGCTAACTGGATCAGAGCTTTCCTTTTCGTAACCAGATAACTTGGTATGAACGTTCGCAATACCAAAAACTTTTCGCGTTTCTGACTCCTTAATAAGAACGTCGTTGTGCTAGTTCTAGGAACGAAGGTACTGGAGCAGTGCGACCTGCTTCAGAAGCCTGAAATCATGCTCAGCGCATGCACAAACCATAAGGTCTTCTTCTATGAGGTCCGGGGCTATCAGAGGGATAATTTTTATATAGTCGTGTATGTAGTCAACTAAAATATCATACACATTAGTGTCGCTGTTTGTAACCCGGTGTTTTAAGCTTGTAATGTACCTATTGCCTGATTTTGTCCTAGCCTTTAATATGCGAAGCCGGTTTCGTAGTCCAGCGACGTAAGTGTGAGCTTTTAGTTTCGATGACAGGTTCTAGAAGTGCTCAACTTTTCTGTAACGTTATTCTTAGTAGCAGCAGGCACTCTAGCAATGCGAGCACATTGCTTGAGTGTAGTAGTAGAAGTCTGCTGCTGAGAATTCTGCCTGCATATGAATAGAATTGCCCTTCAACACGTAGTATTTAAAAACATAGCCCGCGAACATACCAACATTACACCAATAATACATCTCTGCACACACTTCAGGGATTAACAGACATTGCATCTATGTATTACTCAACAATTTGTTCTCTTTTGAACTGCAATTCCTATTGATATTAATAAAGCACTAGGGCTCAAGTTAAACTGGTAGTTGTCTGTCCATTGCAACCAAATCGCCCCCTAATAGAGGCGTCGTGATAGTTCAGCTATTACGTCACGCAATCAGCTGATAATGCAAGCGATTTATCGATTCATTTGCTACAATTGCAGCATACCTAATCGTTCTCTATAAACGGTATGAACGATCTGTAGGGTAGGCAATACTTATTACTACTGTCGTTTAAACCGCGCTGGGACATCGTTTCAACAAATCCGCCATCATGTATTTGCCTGCAAACCGTTTGAACTTTGAACCGCCGTTGGTGGTATATTGGAATTCGATTCTCGAATTGAGCAAGGTTTGCGGAATTTCAATAATAACAGGATCAGTTTAGTAATGTGTCTTTAACGGTAATGGTAAGCCTGTTACGTGATGAGACCTAAACATAGCTAGCGAAATGTGAGTGTGATGCATGTCAGCCTGACAAATGGACATGGTTGCGATAGAGTTTCTGAATTTCGTCAAGTAATCGCACCACCGCACGCTTAACACCCGCTCTTGCACTAGAGCTTCCATATTGGGCCATTTTTTATTGGACTGTGTGGGTGCAATGTAGTGGCCGGCAATGTTGTCAGCAATAGCACCCATACTAAGCAATATGCCATAAGGCACGCGTATGACGCGGCTCTAATGCCAGACAATTATGTTTAGCATAGCCGATGCATTAAAATGTAATTGATGGCCGGACTATAGTTAAAAATATTTTAGGCACAAATTAAATCAAAAAGACATCGCTCTAAAAAATTCCTGTTTTGCGGGGGACTTCACAAACATTTAAATAAGAGACACAAAGAACATCCAGACTCGGAACAATTATTTGTGGATCACATTTTCACAGGGTCCCCTTTACTAACAAACATTGTAGACGCATAATTATGTTATTTTCCAAGTACGAATTAATTAATTCCGTTAGTGTTTTGTCTCCATCCTCCTTGGCCTTACGTGTTAGGCGTAGCTTATAATGTAGCATCTGATCTGGCTAACAATAATTCGATGACGGATCCCCGCAATATGATCACTACTAAAGCAAATAAAAAATATTAAGTAATCCTTAGTTAATTGCATAAGTGCCCTAAATTGCTCTATTAATTATTGTAGATAGAACATCTTAAGCTTCCCATTTTTAACCCAAGTTTCGTCGTAATACCTCAAATTAATTTCCACAAAACAAATCTATAACATCTGGGAAATAAATTACTGCGAACAGTTGATCAATTATAAACAAAACTTAAATCGCACCTGAACCCGAGATTAAATCGTACGCAGGAGAAAGTTACGCGGCCGTCCCTTGTCTTAACGGCCTTAGGGTACATTCTGACTTGGCTAATAGACTGTGGCCTACTGTTTGCTATATGATACAAGTCACGCGGTAAGAAAAACAATGATCGACACAAAAATGCCACAAACCTTAACGTCATATGTTTTAAAATGTAGGTATGATAGTACATAGTGTTCAATTAAATCATATTTGCATAATATAAATTAATAATTTTTACTTATTTCAAGTGCTGCTACAGACTGATTGATTGATTTAATTAAATTCTTTTTTAAAGGGTTTCTGGTGGACTTAAGTATATTCATTACTTGAAAATTATTAAAAATCACAATCATGTTCTCAAAACGCATCACAATAAGTCAGCTGTCACTTCACAAGTTTGTCCTTTGTGCCCGTTGTTTTAAAGTTTGCAAGTAGAGCACATTTCTAGTGCACAAGTTATATTTTTCTCAAATACTTATCTATACTAATATTATAAATCTGAAGAGTTTGTTTGTTTGTTTGTTTGAACGCGCTAATCTCAGGAACTACTTACTGGTTTCGATTTGAAAAATCTTTTAGTGTAGGATAGCCTGTTTATCAAGGAAGGCTATAGGCTGTATAACATCACGCTACGGCTCACGGGGGCGGCGCAGTAACGATAAAGGCGGGTGAAACCGCGGGATCATCTAGTTTAATAATAATTCAGGGCTGACAGTGAACAACGAACTGTTAGCCACATGGGAGTCCGCCCTAAAATACCGTGATCAAAGCCAGCAAGATTTATAGCGACGACGATATATAAACCAAATGTGCGGAAGATCTGACTCGGCCCCGACTGATGGAAACCGTAAAATATCAACTAAAATTAGGATTCAAATGAACGCTTTGAATTTTGTTGTTTATGTGGACATGGCAGTAAAGTTATTTGTTAGTTTTGTGGTCGAATTGGATACATGTTGTGCTGAGTTAAAGAATTATGGTGCTACTAGTTGGATGTCGGAAAAAAACGCAGTCATCTTTGTTTATTCTATTTTATTTTTTTACGATAACATGTCATGCGATAAGTTTTATTGATAACTTCTCTTTATAAGGAATCACGTCGCTGTGTTGTTCTTTCTGACGAACAACCAACTCAATCTACATAGCACTTTAATAAGAGAATTTTAGAGTATTATTTTTAGTCATCATCGTAATGTTAACTAAAAATAATACTTTAAAATCCCCGTAGTCCAGATTTGAACATTAGTATAATAATATTGTCTTCTATTTACGCGAATATTATTCATTGAAATTAAACTGCTATATACGGATTTTATCGCGTTGTTTATTTTTAATATTTAGTATAATATTTATTTTTCCTGAATTCTGTTAATGTTAAGCTGTATGTTTTAAAAATATAGCATAGGTATATAGTGTATACACTTTGGTGGAACAAAATATACCTATAATTTACTTAATTTTTTATTAAAAAGTTGAGAATTTGCAGGTCACACGGATTAAAATACTATTCCAGATTAAAAGGCTTTCAGACCAAAATTTGCTTTCTATAACAGACGTAATAATATAACAATCTCATCGTATATTAGTATCGCCAAACGATCGATTAGCCAACTGCTCTTCTTGTAAGCAGCTAAACCTTATGTTTTTATGACTGACAACAATACAATGTTGGTGGTATGTACATTAATGTTGTAAGGTACCACCCACGTTGTCCGAATAACCGCAATGGTCCGTGAGAACAAATACTGTTTGTATTGTCAAGGCTGAAGTTTGCTAAGCATTCCCACGACGATTTTGCAACAAGATTTTCGCTAATTATTGTCATCTACTTTTGGTAGCAGCGACAGCCTGGTATGAGACTAGCGTTGGACTGCCATGCAGAAGTCTTGAGTTTCAGGACAGGACTGATATTGTTTGCAGCATCAATCTATATTATAAAGCTATATAATAATAATAATATTCTATCACATACATACAACACCATCTAGCCCAAACTAAGCAGAGCTTGTACTATGGGTACTGGACAATGGATAAACATACATATATACACTGCCGGTCAAAAGTTTGAGACCACCTACATCAAAGTTGCAAATGGATGTAAAACTCAAAATAAAAAGCTAAACATGAAAGGATTTATTGTGATATTTATTAAGTATGGCAAGTGCAATTAAATATAAATAAATAATATTAAATATTTCGACAATTTAACTTAAAATATATGTTGACAAGCTAAACAGCTTTTTCATCAAAAAACCCTCCCTTGCATTGAATCACTTTGTTGACAAGTCTTGGCATGCGGGCAATCAATTTGTCGATTGTTTCTTGTGAAATATTGTTCCAGCTTTCTTGCAATGCTCTCCACAAATCTTCTTGTGAGCTGGGACAACAACTGCGCACGTTTCTGTCCAGCTCTGCCCACAAAAGTTCTATAGGGTTAAGGTCGGGGCTCTGAGCGGGCCACACCATGTTTTTTAACACCCCTTCTGCTTCTTTTGTATCTAAATAACCCCGGCATAATTTGGAGCTGTGTTTAGGGTCGTTGTCTTGTTGGAAAATAAAGCCATCTCCAACTAGCCGAAGTCCCGATGGTACAGCATTACACTCCAATATGGCTTTGTACTGCTCCTTTTTCATAATTCCTTTGACTCGTACCAAATCTCCAGTTCCACGGCTCGAGAAACAACCCCAAACCATAACGGAACCACCGCCATGCTTCACTGTGGGCAGGACACAGTCTGGCATCATCTTTTCCTCGGCACTCCGCCGAACAAAAACACGTCTTTTGCTCCCAAACACTTCAAATTTGGACTCATCTGTCCAAAGAACTCTTTTGAAGTCTTCTTCACTCCAGTCTCGATGGGTAAGGGCCCACTGCATTCTCTTCTTTTTGTTTTGTGGCCTTAAGAGAGGTTTTCGCACTGCTACGCGACCAAATAACTTAGCGTCTCTTAGTCTTCTTTTCACTGTGGTCAATGACACAGGTGTAGACCGGGATTTGTTCACTTCAGCGCGGATTTCTGGTGCTGTCAGGCGTCTATTCCGCTTGCTTGTTACCACGATGAACTTATCCTCGCTAGAAGTGGTAGCTCTCGGCCTTCCCGACCGCGAACGATCTTGATTATTGCCAGTCTCTTTGTATCGGGTTATTGGGTTATGAACACAAGTCTTCGACAACTTGAGCTGAGTAGCAATCGCACGTTCAGATTCGCTTTCGTTGTGTAAAGCAATGATGACAGCACGAGTTTCACCGCTAATTTGGCGTACTTTTCCCATAATGAGATGTCTTCACTGTAAGAACGACGAGCTCGGACTAACCAAGATTAAGAAATATTTACTCCATGGAAACTCAGGTGTTCACAGTGTTTTAGGAAGTTAAAATTTCCTAAAATTCTGTTAACACAAAACAAAGCCCAAATAATGAATAATAGTCAGGTAACAATAATATTACAATGACTTTAGCGCGCGGTCCGCACGCGGCGCCCATTGATGTTTCTAGACAAAAGACCTTTGTACGATGATTACATAAAAATAAATAGAAATAATGACTTCGAAAAATAGTTAAATATCCATTGTATATGCAGGTGTGCAAATTAATTGTTTATCATATGTATTTTTAACAAATTTTATTGTGAAACAATATTTTAACTTGTGGTCTCAAACTTTTGGCCGGTAGGGTACTTTCTTTTTTTGTAAGTTCATACATATTTTACATACAACAGCTGAAGAGATTGTTTGTTTGTTTGTGTATTTGTTTGGTTGAACGCGCTAATCTCAGGAACTACTGATCCGAATTGAAAAATTATTTTAGATTGGATAGTTCATCTATCAAGGAAGGCTATAGGCTATATAACATCACGCTACGACCGCAGTAATCATAAACGCGGGTATAACCGCAGGCACATCTAGTAATTAAATATAGCTTGCTTTAAAGGTGAAGGCAAACATCGTGAGGAAACCTTCATGTCTGAGTGTTCTCCGTAATGTTTTCGAAGAGATGCGAAGTCTGCCATTTCGAACTGGGCCAGCGTGAAGGACCTAACTCTTCTCACACTAATAAGAAACCCGTGCTCAGCAGCGGGACAGTTTTAAACAGGACTGATATTGTTTGCAGCATCAATCTATACTAATATTATAAACCTGAAGAGGTTTTGTTTGTTTATTTGTTTGCTTGTTTGGTTGAACGCACTAATCTGAGGAACTATAGGTTCAAATAAAAATATCTTTCAGTGTTGGATAGCCCATTTATCGAGGGAGGCTATAGGTTATATAACATGACGCGGCGACCAAAAGAAGCAGAGCATAAATGAAAAATGTTGCAAAAACGGGGAAAATCTCTTATGTGAAGCAAACAAAGTTGCGCGGGTCAGCTAGTATTTAATATCCTTATAAAAAGAGTAAAATATTACGTAACTGTTTACTGGCGTCACCTTAGCTCGCGTGAATCCCACGAGAACACACATCGGGATAAAAATATCCGCAACACAGCGCGGCGTAGTGGCTATTTGACCACTAACCACTGTGGATCAGATTTTGATCTAATTATGAGTATTTATCTGTGCATAAAGATTAAAGGTATTTATTTGTTGTAATTAATTATGAATTTGGATTACTTATGTCGACCAGGGTGTATTTTAATTTGTTTTAAACGCAACTTCTGCATTAGGAATAAATCCTGTGTCGCGGGGGACTTTACAAAGATTCAAACAATGCACATAAGGAACACCCAGACTCGGCACAACCATTTGTGGATCACACAAAGTTTTGTGCCGTGTGGTATTCGGACTCGCAACACTCGGCGCAGTGTCAATGGTGAGTCGAACACCAAAACCACTACGCCATCCGTGCAGTTTTAATATAGGACATGCAATTGTGCTAGCCGCTTACATCGGGGGACTGTTAATGCGATGCATTGACCGAGTGTAATGTACATACGAATCAGTCATGTTTACTCGGAGGCTAGAATGATCTACGAGTGATCCCTTGTGTGTATTTAGTGAAAATTTATACATCTTTTCTAATACATCTCTTACACTGAAGAAAACTCTTATGATGCTGAAGACTGTGTTTAAAACATTCATAACATCACAGAAAACACGAATAGGCAAAGTAAATATTTTTGGATCACATTTTTTTTACCATGCATTTATTGAACCCATAACAAGCGGTGGCCATTGGCTGTGGCGTGGTAAATACTTAAAACACTAAACCATCTTAGCAAACAATTAAATTTACAAATTTGCAAGAAATGTGAAAGACATTGTAGAAACCCTAATTTGTTACAACGATATATTTAAAGATAGGTACTTCATATTACTAACTATAATAAAGAATATAATAGTATAATACAGACATTACAGACACATCTAAAATTGGTTACAGGCATTAACGCGATCATGCTTATTGTTTACCTTTAGGTGCTCGACGGTAATATCCAATATGAATGGTCGCGTTAATGCCTGTTACGAATTACTTATATATGGCATGCAACTCAAAATTTAAAACATCTAAAATAATTCTTGACATAAGCTAATTTCAGTTTATTCAAAATGAAAATGTACGTGTTGTCATTAGAGAACTTTGCTACATAATGGGGCGCACGTGTAGGTATTTCTTCTCTCCATTCTAAATTCTTCAAAAGGCCGTTAAAACTTAAAAGTATTCCTGAAAGCTGGCAATGTAATGTCAATGACATTGGCCTTTCCTATTAGACTTACTACAGGCGGAGTGATATCATTTTGACAAGAGTAACTGAGACACAATATTAAGACTGCAACTCTGTAAATCTTCATCAATTCATTTTAATATAGTTACATTGACTTTCTTCTTTCTTTTTTTTTACGTGAAGGAATGCTGGGTATCTTCTTTAATATAATATTAAATAATATTTAAAATTTCTGAAACTTCTGTAAATTTATATATGGCTTACAAAATATAACGCGAAAGTATAAATATAAACTAAACGATAAATACTAATTTTACTTTTCAATAACACATTTAAAGTTTCAATTTCAATTTTACAATTTCCTAATATACAAAACTGTTTTAAATCTGCAAATGATTAATAAAACTCATACTCTTATAAAATAATTCAAAGAAGTACTGCTATTGCTATTATACGCACAAGTGTTATAAAAGGTCCCCACGAAATCGCAATAAATAAAAAACGGCGCGACGCCCGCAAATTTGCCCAGTATTTATTAAACTATGGATAACTCGGAGGGAAGTCGATGAAAGGAGGTTTAAAACAAAACCACTCCTGAGTGGAAACTTATGCTGTGATCCCAACATACCCTTCCCAAGCTCCTATTATATTTCGATGAGAGCTCTTGTACGGAATTTCTTATAGAAATTTTGCTGTAGCATTTTTGCGTCTCAAATGTATACCGTGTGTTAGGTACTTTATTTTCAAGCTGGTTTACTAAAATTCGTTAATTGCTTTTGTGACGCAGATGTTTATTGAGTTCTCTAGCTGTGACCTGTAGATTCACTCGTTTTGTTAGGAGCAAAGCAGTGGTAGCAACATGTTTATCCTATAAACTTTATCAATAATTATAACATAAAATGTGATAATTTCTTGAATTATCTCCAGAAGTGTCTGAGATTAGCGCGTTCAAACAACAGTATCTGTAGCTATAATTTTAGATTATATTTTATAATATAGACTTTGATAATGCGAGCATTGCAGGTTCTGTTCTTGCGCAGGATAAATATTTATAATCTTCACAAATAGTTACCCTATGTCTGTGTTTTCGTGACCATTGTCTTTATGTTTATGGGGCGGATAATGAGCGAACGGGTATCAGACCTGCAACATAGTTACCTAATGTTATTATAAAAGTGGCATCGGTATTTAAGAATTCTCCACATAATATTTTGATAAAATGAGTTTATAAGCTTAGCTTTGATAAACAGGCTCGACCAAGTATGGAATGGCTTTTTACGAATTTTAACACAAAATTAAACGTGATGTTTAATTTTAATAATTTTGTTTACTAACATCATTTTACAATTGGTATTTACTTTGATTAAGTCTGACCTAGTAACTAAACACAATTTCGCGCGATTTTATGTGACACTCGCTGTTATTTAAATTAATCTTACAGGAGCAAATGTATTTAATTTGGCCGCATAAACAAAGCAAAGTTAATTTGTAGTTCTGTGTCAACAGTACTGTTGGTGCATAATTTGCAATTATAATTCGATAAACAGTACATGTAGTTACATGATTGATTCGTGTTTCCAGTTGTTTCGAGATTTCCCATTCCCTCCGTCGCTGCTCACTGGGAATTCATTGTTATTAATACCTTTGTGCTTACGTAGGACTTATTTACATAGGTGCTGATTTACATAGACATGGCTATTGTTTAAATACAATAGACTGTAAAAAAATTAATTCCAGATTTATTTTTTTCCCGTATACTTACTCGTCCCAAAGCAAATTATTATTATATATTTATTATTATATATATAATTTAGAAATTTCGGCAAATGTAACTTGGCCTTACCTGAAAACCAATCTCCAACATTTAATAGGTAGCAAATATTACTCAATATGTAGTCTGGATGTTTGTTTCCAAAATGTCTACATATGTCTGTACCCCTGACAACACGTATGCGTTAAGTTAAGTAAAGCCATGTCAGAGGCCTTGGGGACGAGAGGGCGGGTTGAACAATTCTTGACAACATTGGCCACTAACCACACAAAAAGAAAAGAACACATATGCGAAATTTTATGATGATCTGTGGAGTAGTTAAGGTGTAAAAGCGTAAAAAACAAACTTTAATTAGCATTTAAAATTTTAGTTAGAATCGCACTGTTTTTAAAATATCTCATTTTAGAATGCACATTGTTCCCAAACAGCAGAAATAAAACTAATAAAATCGTCGAAAAATGTGCGATCCTCGAGGGAAATCAGAATAACTGCGGCCACGACTGGCTATCGGTCTGTCGTTAATCTCAACCTTAACTCAAAATATTTAAGTAAACTGTAATCTAAATAGCAGTTAAATAAAAATGTCCAATAAATCACAAAACTTGCATAGAAAATCTTGGTACGGGATATGCAGAACACCCCTCGGAGGATACTGATCGCTGACGCATCGGAAAAGGTGTTTGGTAGTATAATAAATAACACCGCCAGTCTTTTAGACCCCACTTCAAACTCAGCTTTTAATAATAAATTCGCATCTTGAGAGGGATGTAAGAAGTGCCGGGGGTCTGCCCCGGCTGGTTCAGAGGCTGTTCTCACACGTCACTTGGCATAATCCGGTCAATAACATAAATTTCTTGAAGGCTCGGTTCTTTATTGGATTCGTCGTTGCGACGGTGAGCCGTCGAATCCCGCTCATATCCTATTCGTGTAGAACTATCGAGAATAAAGTGGAAAGCCGAGGAAATCTGTTTGAGAGTTAGACGAAAATTATATTAAACATTCGGAAAGGTGAATTCATTAGTTAGGTGGATTCATTTGTAAATGTTTTTCTCTTCTTCGATTATTTTAACTAACTAGTTCAGTGTTATTCCTCTTCCTGTTTAAGTGTGGTACGTAAGGGTTCGATACCCGGGTGAAAAAAAAGGAGTTTTCCTACAAGGAAACACTCACATGATTGGCTAATTCATTAAAAAGGAAAATGCTTAAGTAAAAGCAATCTATGCTGTGGTTACTGAAAGCCTATAGTCCCGGCCTACGTGTGACCTACGACCTTTTGTGTCCCACTGCTGAGCAAAGGCCTCCCCTCTCAATCTCTACTGCTCTCGCTCCTGAGCAACGTCTTGCCACCTATCCATAAACTATTTTCTATGTCGTCCCGCCATTTCCTTCGTGGTCTGCCCCGTCGCCTACGGCCACCATCCGGTATCCACTCGGTAGATAGTTTGGCCCACCTATCGGGCTTCATGCGGCAGACATGTCCGGCCCAGTTCCACTTCAGCATAGCGGTCTCAGCACCTACATCTTTGATCTGGGTTTTGGAGCGCAGGTCCGTGTTTTTGAAGCGGTCTAATCGGCGGATGCCAAGAATGCTACGCTCCATAGCCCGTTGACAAACTTGAGCTTGGATTTTTGAGCCTCGGTTAGTGACCACGTTTGTGTGCCGTATGTGAGGATGGGCAAAATACACATGTCAATGAGTTTCTTTTTAAGCGATGTTGGTAAATTCCCTTTCATTAGGTCTTTCATGAACCAGAAGCTTTTCCAGGCATTTTCTATTCGACGATCGGTCTCTCGGTCTTGCCTGTTATCGAAAGATGCTGTCTGGCTCAAGTAGATATACTCATCGACGTACTGTAGTATTTACCCATTAGCCTCGATCCTACGTTTCCCGCTGTTAGTCATTAGTTAGGTTTTTGACCGATTCATAGTGAGTCCAACCTCAACGCTCGCTGCACTTAGATCTAGTACCATTTTTCTAGATCTTTGGATGTTCTATATGTCCGTAGTTTTAATGTTTGCAAAGTGTAGATGTAAACTCGCGCCTAATACATGGGACCTAAAACATAGCTGCTGAAATATATAAGACATCTCTCCCAACCCCTTCGGGAAAATACAGTAGTCAGACTATGTATGTATATTCTATTGGTAACAGTTCAATATCACATATCAATTGTCCTGACACTGTATGTATTCATGACGACATGTGACTCTTAAGTGCTCGGTTCATCTACGCGCCGTACGCCACCGTTAAATACATTACGAAGCCCGCGACCTATTTTATTACATACTAGATTTTGCTCGCGGCTTCGCTAGCGTAAATGTAGGTTATGTCAGGTTAGTAACAGTACTTTTTTCTGGATGAAAGGTACCTTATGTATTTTTCTGTTCCCCTAAAAAGGTGATTGCGAAATTTTATGATGATCGGTCAAGTAGTTAATAAAAAAACAAACTTACATTAGCATTTATTATATTAGTTAGAATAAAGCAATTGCTTCGCTTTGGCTTTTATGCTGAATGTAGCGTCAATCGCAGTGTAAGACGCGTGACATCCTAAATGACGCTGACGCGACAGAGTGCGTTCGCCGCCTGCGTTTTACGCAGTAATGAACCGAGCGCTCAATTGTATGTCCCACATATGTCATTACGGTGTCACTAGACCAAGCATTTATTACGCCACAGCTATTTGTTATGCACGACTTTAAATTGTATTTAGTATCAATATATAGGTAACTATTTATAACAAACTGTTCTAGTAGTGTTCTCATAATAATAAGAATCAAGCTAAAATGTAATTTTCTGATATTAGCAGCATGCAGTGATGTATTGCATGAATTTAAAAATTGCAGTCTCGTAATAACCAAATAACACTGGGCTGCCTAACATCAAAATTCATCTTGGTCTTGACAAAATAAATTAGTGAGATTATAAATTCAACCGGTCAACGCGTTTAAAAATAGTAGTAGCTTAAGTGGTGGGGTTCGAATTCCACACGGGACAAAACTTTGTGTGATCCACAAATGGTTGTTCCGAGTCAGGGTGTTCTTTGTGTCCGTTGTTTAAATGTTTGTAAAGTCCCCCGCGACACAGGATTTAAACATATTGGGAACATTCCCTTTTAAAAAAAAGGACTTACAATGTCACAAACATCCCTATAATAAGTTATATTAAAGGTACATAAATATGATCTGAGGTTTATTTATAATTAAACCGGATTCTAATAAATATAAGAAGTCTAAGTGTCAAGTAAAGTACTTTATTTATTAACACTAATTATTGTTATTGTATTATTGACGACTCGATGGCGTAGTGGTTAGTGTAACCGACTGCCACGCCTGAGGTCGCGGGTTCGATTCCCGCACAAGTCAAACATTTATGTGCATGAACGTGGATGTTTGTCTTGGTCTGGGTGTTTTTATGTATAATATGTATGTGTTTACAAAAAAAAGTATATATGTATGTTTATCCATTGTCTAGTACCCATAGTACAAGCTCTGCTTAGTTTGGGCTAGATGGTGTTGTGTGTATGTGATAGAATATCATTATTATTATTATTATTATTGTCAAGATGATAAAATATTTTACGAATATTTCTTTCATACTTATAAAATCTCCTCTCCATTCTGTTTTAAAGGTAAAGTCGTTTTCAATTTGCAAGCATTAGAAGCTCCTTGCATTTAAAGTACCTACGTCATATATACGACTCATACATTAAACACACAAGTTCACACACACACATTTGTCAAGCGCCCACAAAGTTTCTACATCCAGGGTTTTGACAAATTATATGCACTGGAGAAATGCACAAGGAACATTTCAACACATGCCTCAGAACTAATGCAAAGCACCTCACTCGCTGTGAGCGTTTTGTCTAGACGAATGTTCAACATAAATGTTAGATATTTTGTTTCTGTCCCCGCCGAGCGCGGCGCAAGTTCTCGCTTCTCCACCGAGACTTGCGATGCCTTTCAACAAACTTCGCAGACCGCCATGACAAATTTTCAATTAAATGTTTCATACCTTCGAAACGTTTTTACAAACATCGCTTAGGTATAAATAAGAGCTTCATCTGTCGAGTTCCAATATCTGTTTCTTTAACTCGTAAATGCGAATTGTTATGGCGTTCCCGACATCGGCAGTTAACGGCGCATATGTGGCTTAATTACGTTCATATATCAATATGCATATTTAGTAAAACAGTATATGAGATCGGCGTCCCATCCGACGGGTTGCCTTAAAAGGATCGTCAACATTTTTCTTCGGCGGTGAAAGTTTTTATATGCGCGCTGTAGTCTCGGTCATCCCCAGCCTTTTAAAATATTTGCATTTCTTTTGCATACACTGTGCAGATAGAAGCTTTTTAAACATTCTTTGCTTAGGTGGGTATAGTTCGAACAGTGCTCGGCGCATACTAATATGACGATCGATATTACCACTGCTTCTATTAGTTCGAAATGAATTCTCTGAGAAAAAGGCCCGGTTAAAGCGCTTTGGACGTTCGCCAAAGATCATACTCGGATTAATGGACAAGAAAGACATAGACCAAGTTGTTTTTACAAGAGATGAACCGAATTTTATTTAGGTTCTAATAAATACTTCTTTGAAAGCTTTCGTCTGAGATCCATCAAACCTCTATCACAACAGAATAATATAACTTTTGTAATGAAGTCTGCAAATATCAGCTATAAATATTTTATAGTCTAGTTATTATGTAGATATATAAAATAAAATCAATTGCTAAGAAACCTATATGATACATATTGTAGTAAAGTAATTTGGCCCGTATAGTTTCTACAATAAAGTACATCATATAAATTTTAATAAGTTTTGCAATAAACGCTCTCCGCGGCTCGGAGGTATTTTTTATCCTCGAAAATTTTTATGCAACTTGCATTTGTTGTTTTTTATAGGGTGTAAATGGATATAACACGTTTTTGACTCTTTAGTAAAAATTGTTTAGATTGTATTTACTAATATTCCATCCTTCCATCATTAAATGTATAGTTTGTAAAAAATATTACTATCTTAATGCTTCTATAACCAATGGCAAAAACGTTGTGTCTGGACCCCAGCATCAAGCGTTAGCTAAAAGACTAAATAGAAAAGATCCTTATTATATTTTGTTCTAGTGCAAGCTCTCAGTCTCAGAGGCGCAAGAATAATTTGATGGATAGATAGTCTTGGTACACCATTATAGCTTTTGGACATGATCGTATCAAGCATTCCTGAAAAGCAGGAAAGCAAATGAGTCTCTCTTTTTCTCTTTCTACATAAAAACAATTCAACTGATCCAGTACCTCGAGAAAGATAGGCGCATTTACCTTTTGAGTTTTTAATGCAGTTGTTTGATCGACAAGACTTCAATTATACGATCATATATATGTTTGTAAATGGCATTCATAATTTTATCTTCGCACTGGCCAGCTTTCCGCACAGGATCAAGGCTTTTCGCTAGATGTACATGACAGTGCTATTATAATATCACCTTCAAAGATATAGCGAACCCTCGTCACCGCGTAGGCACCTGCGAGCGTTCTACAGGAACAATTAAAATTCGCCGCCATTGTGGTCCGACACGTATTGTCTGTCTCCCTTTATCGTGACGTCATAACCCTACACTCACTATGGCACGGTCTAATTAAACCCTCTTTAATATAACCGGAGGTACGCTCCCGTTGATTGGATTTTAAGGTGTTAAAACCTTAAAGGAAGCCGATTGAAATTGAATGGTCCTAGAACGCAGCCTTAAAAAGGCAGGATTTTCTGGATAATTAATTCAGATCCTACTTTTAGTGAAATGGGTTTTTAGATTTAAGAGGATTTATAAGATTCCTTTGTAGTTGTAATCTTGTTCTTTACAACGACGCCTTATTTATTAAAATTGTGATATATTCTAATTAATTGAAATATATTCTATATTCTTCTTTCATTTTGTATGTAAACACAAAAAAAAAATTAATGTAATCAAAGCAGTCTAAAGCGTCTGAAATTATTTTTTCACCATTTATACTGCTTACTACCCCGTTGTGCCCCGTGGTGGTTTCATTAAATCCCTTTTTTTACTTACCACCGTGTGCCTAGATATAAACTTCTCAACGTTAATAAATACTTTATTTATTAATATTTTCATACATGTTTAGTCTCATTTTATTTTACATACATTACCTTTTTCGATTATTTGTTATTTACTCCATAACACTACATTTTCACTCTATTTGCCAAAACGTACATACACAGCTTAGATTTACAATTTAAATAATAATTTAATAATGTTAATTCTCGCGTGTAATTTATGTTCTATACAAAGTGTAAAGTGTAAAAGTGATTGTTATGCTATCTGACAAGTTATTGACCTATTGCAGTACTAATTTATAGTCACATGTCAAACTCAAGATAACGATGGACTTCCTTTGTACATTCCATTGACGTTTATAGCACTTCCCCGTAAAATAATTAAAAGTGAACTATAATTACGCGACGTGGCTATCGCACAGTAACTCGAAAGATAATTTCATTGCCCTGTAGTTATGTTTAGGGAGCTTTTCTACTTGACAGAGAGTTTGTGACAGTATGTTTGCATTCTATGCTACACGAATATGCGAATTTCTTTAGTCCCCTATTACCGATTATATTGAATCTGCGATTTTAGTCTTAAATGGCATGACAATAACAATTAATTTGAGGCAATTTGATATAACATGTCAGGTTTTATGATGAATTTAGAGAGGACGGAGAATTCCTAATAACCATTCAAAACTGCAGTAGCCTGGTAGAAGGTGCTGTCGGAGACCAAAAAGAACACTAAGCCTTAGTTAACGCACATGCATCTCAATAAGCAGTGATTATTTAGACGATCGGTTGGCTTGACTGTCACACTACCTTCAATACTATTATAGACATAATGGTTATTCTGCACGAATCTGGTCGCACGAATAGCGTGAAACGAAACTTTATAAAATTAATATTATTCTAAAAATATTAATTTTATAAATAACTTAATTTTAATAAATTTTAGATGTCGATTTACACACTTTCTTTTTCAGACGTGGTCGTTTTGCACTCAAATTATATATATATGTAGATGTGTACAAATCAAAACATAAAAAATATATTTTAATAGTATTTTGTCGCAAAATTCTTGCGGTCAGATTACAAAATACCACTAAGCCCTATTATAGGCTACTACTGTAGTGTAGCCTTACATACTTTTACACGTCTTCACCACATTTATAGTATTAAAATTACAAAAGCGCTTAGTATATCGGCAAACTGTCAGTAACAAACTGTTAGTAAAGTATGTGGTAATGCGGAAAGTTAGTTATAATTGCTGTGTAGTCGTATTTAGGTCGATAGTCAGCTATTAGTTTATTGTTTTAACAAGCCAATTGCATCGTAACTATTAGTTCCCTCATAGAGATATTACCAAGTAAATGGAAGGCATGCCGAATTGCACACTACAGCAATTATTTTGATGACTTTATTGCAAGTTACATGTTAATTAATTTTAGTATATAGATGTTGAATATGATGGCGTAATCCTCAGCGCTTGGGCATTGGTCGTTTGTGTTGTCTTGTGTTCGATTCTTGGGTGGGCATTTAGTACCAAATTAGGAGTCTAGAACTGGCACAAGTAAGCTACAATAGTCTCGCCTTATAACGGGCATCTGCACTATCCTCTACCTAAAAGTAGGGGGACATACATCTTAAATATAAATCGTTATAAACCATGTTCGTTTTACAGGTCGGGTGAATTGCAGTTCTTCTGTTGAAACAATCTCTTTAGTAGCGACATGGCGAAAAAGCTCGCTGAGACATAAAAGACATAGCTGGCAAAATGTGAATGTAATATGACCTATTTTAGAAAGGCGTGAGTAACGTATAACTCATTTATTGCCAAAAAAATATTTGATTAAGGGAATACAGATAAACCTAATCTAAAATATTTTAGATTAATTGAATTGTCCCTATACCAGTATTGACTCCAATATTTTAATGTTAGACTGTTGGCATGCTGATAGGATCCAATTATAGGTAATGCCAGACAGCACCGCTAGTCTGCACAATATTATAGTTTATGGAAACTATTTAATAATTGCCAATTAGTCGCTCCTCAAATTGGTTGTGCTTTATAGTGAGACTGCGGCAACGGCAAAAGTAATGACAGAACACGCTTAGCCCTTATCGACCTATAGATATTTATAAGTATATATATGCTTGTCTATACTGTTGAGGGTAATATCCGTCGGATTCCTTTGCTTCCTAACTTATTAACGCCACAACTATATATCTACAAGGAGATTTTACATGTACATTTTATTCGCATTCGATAGAGCGACATTTCATATCACTTCTGACAAGGTCACACCATGCATAATTATGGTCTAGGATTTCTAGGCTCATTATACTGATGAAATATGCTATAAAGATTGCCTTAACCCTGCGGAAGAACATGGACAGAATTTAAAATAAAGTGACATGTAAACAATTAAGTAAGAAGTTTTGTAACAAAAGCGTAACATTATATTGTATAATTACTGATTAATTTGAGGTCAGTATTAATGCCCAAAAAACGACACGTTTTTATATATTTAAAACGCATAATCGTTTTTAGTCTGGCAGCTAAGGGGCTCAGATTTACCTAGTCGTCTATTTCTATAAGTTCAGTAGCTGAACAGAATCTAATAAAGCTCATTAGATTAGACGTCTTAAAACACGTGCAAGGTGTAGGTATTAACTGCTTTAAAGAGATCGATCGCTTAGTCGTCGCCTTCGGGTGCACTATATTACAACCCCACCATTTACTGGAAATAACCATGTAGTAGATGATCGGTGATTTCAGCATGAATGGGCCGGCTCGATCGGAGAAAGATTAACCCTCTCACAGAATATCGAAGTGAAATAGCAGTATTCCTACTGTTGTGTTTCGTTCGGTGAGTGAGAGTGCCGGAGGCCCAATCACCCTCTTTCCCCCATCCCGCTCCTTTTCCTTCCCACTTCCTTGCCTAAAGGGGCGACAACGCGCAAGTGATGCCTCTGATGTTGCAGGTGTCCATAGGCTACGGTGACCACTTACTATCAGGTAAGTATGCGTATGGGCCATATGCTTGTTTGCCACATTAGTTGTATAAAAAAAACATGTTCGTACTTATTATTCCGTGGACTTATAGCTTTTTTAATGCATTGTCATTGTTGGGGTTAGAATTTGGTTAGGTCTTTAGTAATACGGCAGTATTATTATGCAGTCATACGTCAAAATTCATGCTATGAATCTTTAGCAACAAAAATAATTGACTGAACACAAAGTATTTTGTTTAGTTAATTTTTCTCGATGCAATACTAGCTGTGCCCCGCGGTTTCATCCGTCATTTTAACCCCGTGGGTTACAACTCATGGGATGGAGCTACAGCGTAATCTTATGTAAAATTACATATAAACTTCCGCAATAAACAGGCCATAAAAAATCTTAGCTTTATGATATTCGTGTAGAATTGCAAGGCAATGTGCATCTAGGTCTTCGCATATCAAATCCAACTATATATTGAGGTCAACGCTCCGATGACAAAATCGCCAAACGCCAACACTGGTATCATTGAAGTGAGTTATGCGTTTTAATGTACTCTTACATGTCTCATTAGTCAGACGTGAGCGCTACTTATAACTGGTCCGAGTACGATGCCCTTTGGCATTCCGTTTGCAGTATTTTATTATTTCACAAATTAGTATTGTAGGTATAATTACTTCTTAAGAGACATTTGTCAAATAACTTTGCTAATTAAGCACGCTCGTCTATAATAGTATTTTAGAACTAAATATCACGTCTGTATACCTCGTAAAGGGTATAGATATGATATATATAATAATATAGAAGTCATGTGGTCATCACACTTACATTCTAACATTTATATTATATAAATAATGTAAATGTTACAATGTATATGTTTAGATCTTACAAAGTTTGGTACGAACTTTCTATGTACTAAAGCCCTGATACTGTATCCTACCTAACTTTGTTTACTGAACATATATTTACCGCAAAATATAAAAAATATTATGCATAAATATCTCAACAAACAATCCAAAAGCACTTTCCGCGATTTGAGAAACGATCCTAGGCACTCACGATGTTCGGCAAACATCCGCATATACCAATAACGAGCACTTCTAAAATATGTGTGCAATTTCTACAAATGCGCACTTGAGTCTTAATTATTTCGAGATGCACTTATTTCTACCACGGAACATGTTTACACAATGGAGCGGACGACTTAAAGTGCAACGGGCTATTGTTGGGTAGCTTCACAAATTAGGTGGCGGTACATGTGCGGCCAAAAACCGCAAGTCTCGATACGGAAGCGAGCGCCGAGCGGCTAAATGATGGAGGTGTCTCGACGGGGTCGTCGATCTCATATGTCATATCTAAGGTACACTGCACATGGGGCGACAGGGAATTACTCAGTTGTGCGAATTTTGTGTTCATCGACAAGCTTATAGGAGATAAGGTAGCGATTTCGTTTTGAACAAAAGTTTATTAGCTTGATACTATTATATAAGAAATACGAAAAACAAACGTAATGTTTGCCTGATCGTTCGTGGTTAGTTGATATTATGCGTTTATAGTGGCTTATGGATGCCTGCCATATCAAGAATAAATTTCGCGATTGCCAACGATTAAAAAAAGCTGCTGTTCTCCTGCCTTACCTCAAGAAATCAACATAAGATTGTTTGGCTGCGCTAATGTCGAGTGTTGGTTACTCAGCTGTGCACCACAATTTTAAGACAATTTTTTTAAAACATGACTTTATCGCCCTCTTTAAATTGAAAGTAATATGATAACGCATCATATTTATTGGATAAACCGGCAAACCGGCGAATAGTCAGCGATCTTAAGCCCACAAGCGGTATTAAATTTAAATAAAGATAAAAATTTGTTTTTGTCTTCTTAGGTGTGATCTACTCTTACTGTATGGAGGGTTGTGCCCCGAGGACTTGTTTGAAATGATACTAACCGATACATTTGTCATCGGACCGCTTGGTACCTTTGTTTTGTTATCTAGGTTCTAAAGTCGACATGGATGGAATCCTTAACCTTCTTTAAGGCTATGAAAGCTTATTGCAGGTTCATTATCGCGCGATATCTGGTGTTAAAAACGTACTAAGAGTAATGCCTGTATCGCGGGTGACTTTACAAAAATTAAAACAATAGATAATTATTTTTCTCAAGTCAACCTAAAACATTCGGCGTGGCTTATAAATATACGCGAGGTTATCACTTAAACTATTGTGCTATCGAGCAGTCAAATCACATCAAACAATGTGTAAGTCTCCTAATATTCAAATTCAAGATGATAAATAGAAGCGGTGTGTAGAGAGCCACGTGTTTACTGCATATTGATTGCTTCTGAACAGCCAGCCGCCCGACTAATTAACGGGAGAGCAAATAATGCATGGTTATGAATTAATAACTCCCGGATTAGTCTCGTGGTTTTGGAGAACGGTACATAAAAATGGGTGAAATATAAATAGAATGCTTCGTTAGTCGCGGGGTATAAAGTTTGTGTTTATGTTTGTGCATGAGCACGAGGTCCCCAGTTCAACTTCTTTTCTTTTACATTCCTGTGTTTGTTGTCGGTAAACAGGTACATATCTCATGCCTGTTACTTAGAGACAGCAGGCACTACTCTTAATGAATACGAACTGGATATAATATTCTTGTTTAATTTACATTTTGTTATTTACTACATTTTACCCGCGGCTTCGCTCGCGTAAATGTAGATAGTGTCAATTTTCTAACCCCCACGAAAACTGCCTTTTTCTAGATGAAAGTTTCCCTGACAACGTATATGCGAAATTTCATGATGATCGGTCGAGTAGTTAAAGCGTGACTGCGTAACAAACAAACTCTCATTCGCATTTATAATATTAGTTAAGTTATTTTTAAATTATTATTTACATTATAATACTCAATCTTACGTTATTCAAATTTCTTAATAATTAAGCAGGTGTATAATAATTAGGAAGCTTTGATGGTAATTGATGGACGTTATTTACACCTTGTCGGCCCTTCAATCTAAGTTATAGATAATGCAGCCGAGTATTGAATATGCGTTAAATTAATGGATAAAACTTATCCGTGAATTAAAAATAGCAGAATCAAACTTCGATTACTCGGTGTTATAAATATGTCGATATTTATAAAAATAGCAAAACATTAATAATTTTTTTATTTAATAGCTATATGTAATATAGTATATTATGATTACTTTGTTAAGTAAAATGTCAGTACATGCGCTGAGTATGTTCTTCTAAGTTGGATAGCCATTTAGAAGTGTTAAGAAATACTCATTATATTTATATGCTCAGATTACATAAAATGTTTGATGTGTGTGAAAACAAAAGGGCCCTTTCACCCTCTTTCCCCCTTCCCACTTCTTCTCCTTCCTACTTCCTTTCCTAAAGGGCAACGCGCAAGTGATGCCTCTGGTGTTGCAGGCGTCTATAGGCTACGGTGACCACATATCATCAGATAGGCCGTATGCATATTTGCCACCTTAGTTGTATAAAAATATAAAAAAATAAACTGTATCGCACCCTCATTTCATCAGGTAAGATTACGAAGCTGTTTCTGGCATCATATTCTAAGGAAACCATACCAGATTCTTAGAAGCAACCACTATTAATGTTTGTTGATATGAGATTTAAGACTTTACTTTGAGATCTAGCTCAGCTAGTGACGTAATGTCACTAGGCCAAAGAAGCAGTCAGATTACATAACGAGATTCAACGAATAATATGTAGAAACACTCGCTTATTTTTCTCGTTTCCTTGACAAAGGCCGATAAACTAACTTATCAACTCGATATATAAAAAGAAAACTCTCCAAACAGCATAGAGAACCGTGCCAAAAGTTACACAACCCAGAATATTAATTATATATTCCATCTTTCAGTTACATAAAGGATATCGTAAGGGGTCTATTCAAACTTCCTTCCATACAATAAATCATATTCTTGGAGGCGTTTTTTTCTGATCAGCCTATTCGCATTTTGTAAGTACAATTTGTCCGGGTCCTGCGTCAAAGTGTCATCGATTTTCCCCTTTCTGGCTTCATTCCAATCTCTTTTCCTTTGCCTAATATATTTGCGAATAAACCTCTGCGGGGTTGTTGCGTAACTCCGATACAAGGACTGGAATGTGCCCGTCATGTACAAACGGTAGTTTGCGGATATTAAAATATGTTTTGCGGATATTGTGATTGATGTTACGGAGTCTTTTATGTAATGAAGGAAACATGTGTACTAAAGTGGTTTGTAATAAATTAAGCCGTCGTCATTATGTTGTAGACTACCTTGTTGGTAAGCGTGATATTGCGCGACTGGCGATCGCGAGATGAGATAAAATGTGATTGGATTTTTCAGAGAGGAAGCTCTTTGTAGCAGCCAGAAGTCTAGACCCCGGTAGACGACAATTGTAGGTTCGCCACACGCAAAAAATTTAAACATAGTTTGACACAGCTGTTTTTTACCCATCGTATATGCATACACAGACGCCACCTTTTTTCCGATAGGATAGGCATAGACTTTGGATCTCCAATTGCTATGAGCCTTGCATTTTTCTTGCTACTTTAATTTCTATCATATTTGTTTAATTCTTATTCTTGTTCACTTGTTGGTATACTACATATACCACATTTGTTGGTATATCATAAGAATGCATGGAAATACCGTACCGAACTAAGTACCGAGCTCGTCAGAGATTTCCTAGGTATACTTTCTTAGTGAATATTAGAAGTTATTCTTACCACATGCCAAAACCATCTTAGTACATTTATCCATACATTAAACTTGTAGATTATGGACGTAGTATCGAACTGTTATTGCATTTATTATTTATAACACAATGTATTTTACCGTAGTAAACGACTTAGAAAACCGATAAACTAAATAGCACAGATAACAGACCACGCATTATAAACCAACCTCTATTTTACACCTAATAAAAAACTAGATAAATGAAGGTACGTAGTGCTAATAAAAAGGTAGGATTTATTCCATACAAGCGTGAAGAGGAGTGAGGAAACAAAGCGGCAAGTTTTGGAGGAGTGCGGTCAAATCATAGCCCTCTTGGGACGATAGTTGCCGGGAACTTTCCTATCGCGTCCAACTCACCTTTCTTCGAAGTTCGAGTGGCAGCGGGTAGCGAGTACTGAGACCCTAGCAATAGATATATGTTTTTTATAATATGGTAGTTGATAGATGGTTGGCAATGTCAAGACATATGTATAGCATGTATATCGTTGTCAAACACGTGAGCCATTTTCAAGTATTGACTGCACGAATAGGTACTGTTGCGAGTGCCATGTCTGCCCTATAATAGGACAATACTGCCTGTTTTTCTCTGATACTTGCTTTAACGAATGCTTTCTATCTGGTACTTTAATGTTTATATCGCAAAATTTGCTATAAGACCCATACTTTAGGGCCACATAATATCGGGATAAAACCTTTCATTAAAAATAGGGATACGCACAGATTAATTAAAATTGGTGCACGAGCTTGGACTAAGCCAAGGAAGAACCACGATGTGCATAATGGTAACGCTCATTCATTCGTCATTCGAATATAATTCCAATCAAAATTGTGCACATCCCTTATTACAAAAAAAATTACCATATATAGAGAGAGAAAGAAAAATACGGTTCACTGTTCTTGAGAAACTGTAGTGTATGTGTGTGTATAATGAAATAAATGGCACTGGAGTTGATTCATCGATATAGCACGTTTAGGACAATAAATATTACTAAACAACTATTATGTAAGTAGATACCAAGAACAACATGAACATTTAGATCATTACTATTTTCTAGAACAATGTTTTCTGTAACACAAACAAAATAATATTTTTCCTTACTCTGCTCGATACGATCGTAATCTAAGAGTACTTATACGCCTTGATGTCAAGTACGGTGATTTGACACCAAATATAGCAGTTTATTTGATGATGAATAAATATTGTATTTGAGCGTGAACCCTATTTTATTGGGCCATATTTTGTTATAGTATTTTATCTTTATTTGCCATATAGTATGAAGTACCTACTTTACTAGTATCTATATAAGTTGTAGTTATCTATTATGCATCTTTACAGTAAAAGGCGTCATGAGGACACCTGTATATTTGAGATTGCATAATGTTCTCGAAGGTATGTTAAGTTTGTCAACCCGCTTTGGGCCAGCGTGGTGAACGAGCCGTTGTCATACTCTGTAGGCTCGTGTCCAGAAGTGGAATAGTAAGTAAGCCCTGCCATTCGTAAGGTCAGGCAGTGTTATTATGGTTTTCTGTTAAGAAATTCTCTGTAGCAGCTCGGTGTCTGGAAATGTGTTTCGTAGAAAAAGGCTAGACCAATATTACGTGACACTTGAAACATTTTTTCCTTTGTATTTTATTTTGTGGTTACCATTTAAGTCCTTGATTAGCGGACATGGAAATAAAATTATATGATATTGATAAATACAACATTTTTAATTGATATTATTAAATAGAATTGATCATGTCCTAGTTTTAATCATCCATAAATAAATAAAGACACAGGACGTCTGAACTATATCCGCTCACAAGTGCCCGCTCTCAGAGAGACCTTGGCCTTAGTTCGGCGATTCGATACGGTCCTGACGTAGCGTCGACCTCGCAATAAAAGTCTGAAATAAGTTGGAGTAGACTGTCGGACCGTACCTTACCTCCACATTTATTTCGTTTGAATATTTCACACCGCCACGTTTAAATTTATTAAGTTCTTGCTTATTTTGATAAATTAAAAAGCATGTAATTATGTTAATGTTTTGCGAACACGGCGAAATGGACTTTGGTAAATTTATAAGTTTAAGAAACGAACTTTATATTTTATTAATATATGTATACCGACAGTTATTGTAGTGTTCCACCTAATAAACAAGTGGTGAGTCTTTTGCCATCTACCGACACATTTCCAGACTCTACTCCCTGTTGTTTCCAAAAATCCAATCATACTTTGCTCGAACTGGAATTTCACGACCGCACGCAAACATAAGCGCAAACTTATGCTACGACACTCATGATGTAATCTTAATTATAATAAATAAAAAAGATTTTTGTTGTAGGTACAACATTAATATGTCTATATCCAGCAGTGGATGGATTGGCGGTCTGATTGATTGATTGATACAGCGATTTCTATATTTACCAGCGCTTTTATTCATTTGGCTTTTCGAAAATATACCAAGTACAATTGTTTTTATTATAAAGTTATCTTAATTTATGTCTTGTATTTTGATAAGTAGGACAAACAATTAATTATTTACACTTAATTTAGATTATTCATTAGATATTATAATCAAAGAGACAAGAAAATAACCCTACCAAGCCTAGTCCACTGTTAAATATTAAATTCTTGTATTAATATAATTGCGTCTTGCCCTTGTCCATAGATTTTATGGAGCTCTTGAGGCTAAATTGTCGTATCATTTACATATTAAATAGCTTCTGACGTAATTATAAATAGTAAATAATAAAACATGGACTGGATGGCATAGTCGTTTAAATGCACAAGGGACAAAAATTGTGTGATCCTCAAATGGCTGTTCCTAGTCTGGCTGTTCTTTATGTTCGGTGTTAGAATGTTTGTAAAGCCCCTCGCGGTACAGGAATTATTCCAAATAAACTTTAGTAGTATTATTGTAGCAGCGATAGTCTAATGGAAGTCCTTTGGATTGCCACGCAGAGGTCTCATGTCGATCACTAGGTACACACACACCTCTGACTTTTTCGATGCTATGTGCTGACCCTTTATGACACTGAGAAGTGGCCTATGCCCAGCAGTGAGACAGCTAATATACAGAGCTGATATTATTTTTTATTAGATATCATTGTAATTATAGTTTTAATAGTAGATAATATACCTTATTTTAATTTAATCGAATTAAGAGAAACCTAATTGGTGACTAAGATTTTATCTGTTACGTATCTGAGGCATGATCAGCCTGTGTGGCCTTCTGAAGTTGCGATCGTGGAAGAAATTCGAGCCGATGGCAGTATACATTATTATTTGCAAAATAAACACTTGGCAACTTGGTATTCTGGTTTCATAAACATAGGGTATTTTATATACAATCTTATTTAAAAGACTTTTTGTCTATTTAAACTAACTAGTGTTCGCCCAATCGTCGAAATTCGACCATAATCATTATTAAAATGGAGATTAAACAAAAAAAAAGAAAATCGATTGAAAATGTAGAGAAAATAGTACTGCACAATTTTGTCTTTGTTTATTTATATACTTGCACATAGACATGTAATAAAAAGATGGATAACATTATCTTTATTGTACATAAATCATTAATACTTTGGCAAAAAATCTCGTTAGCCCCAGCGACGAGATACACGCGTTAAAGCTAGTATCGCAGATTTAATCGATATAGATATCAGCTTAAAACAACGCACAAATAGAAGCACTCACATATATATATACATGTGTCTGAGAGTGTGGTAATGTGCGTCCATCGAAACAGCAATATATTAGTGTCCTTAAGCTAGACACAGGGGAAACTAAAGTGGCTTCACCATTAAGCTAGCGAATATGTAGGTATACGTTATTTTTCGATAACACATTTACTGTAAAAATCCAGATGTACTAAAAGGCCGTGGGTTTAGCGTGTCTGGCATCTTGAATTAAAACTTGTACTGGTCACAGTTCGAACAATTCCAACGCATTCAGAATCTTATTCCATTAACTACTCTACCGAGTTTATTCAACAAGGCTTAAACACAAAACGAGTACGCATCACTGATTAAACTTTGAACTCCTTTCAAAACTCTTCAATTGGACCCAAACTCAAAGCAGAATAATTATAATAGCTCTCCAAGTCCAACACTACATCGGCACAGCATTATTCGAGTGTCTAGAGACCAAGGGACCAAGGGGCTGTTGGTTTTTAATTTTCGAGTCTGCCATCTTCAAGATGCGGGAAGAAGTGCCTCGGGAATAAACTCAACGACTATATCCGTGGGACGATACCTCAAAGAGATTTTAAGGTATAAAATATCGTTGGTCTCAAAGGTATGATGTACATTTCAAATGAGATGTTCCTAAAGGACGGATAACTCTAGTAATTTCTGGTGTAATCTGAATTTAAACTTGTGGGTTCTGATTTAGATGTGAAATCCTACTTTTGTACGTAATAAATGTGAAACATTGGAAAGATGTTTGTTTTCGGATCACGCGTAAACCTTTGAACGGATTTGGATAAAACTTAGCACACAGATAAAGTAAATCCTTATGAGTATAAGATTTTTATGAGTATAGCTGCGGTCTGAATCTAGTTATTAAGATTTTTTGCTCTCGCGTTGATTATATTACTAATGTCGTTTTTCTGTCTTTTTCAGGTAATAGACGATTCGTTTAATTGGTGTATCTTAGTGGTAAGAGAGAATATCGAATGATATTCCAGCATATTTTGTATATCACGAAAAAGTTATATTACGCATGAACATATAAATTTTAAATTACGGTAATCAAAAAGAAAACCACTTTGTTTATCGATGAAACGAACATTTTCAACAAGAATTGCTGGGATTGACCACACATATTTAATACACATTGTATTAAATTACTTCAGTAACTAATAATAAATAAAGTTTATTTCTTCACTCAGGTTTAAAACCCGTTGTAGTTTTCCGTTATAACGTTAGTACTAAGTTATATCATTTAGGGCAACACTAACTAGACTAACTAGTGACAGTTGGTTGTTCTTCACGTTTGTGGAACAACATTAGCCATCTTAACAGTTAGTAACTCGTTCCCCAGGCCCTGTATTGATTTTATCTCAAGTACTCGCTTCTTCGGCTTTATCGACTTTATGTCAGTAGTCCGTCGCTCTTCGACGCAACAATAAACTCAAATGATATGACACGAACAGCCTCTGTGCGACTACCACGGGCACCTAACAAAAGAAATTGTATTTTATTCCAACTCAAACAAGAAAGGTTTTTGATTAATGGACATTGCTTTCTTATTTTCTGCGAGTGTCCGTTTAAGCGTTTTTAATAACGGCTACTTTCTTAAACATTTTTAATATCGTTTTTTCTTTAAAGTGTGTGTTTGAAAACAAGAGGCAAACACGAAATTATTTTTATATTTGCTGTGTGTTATAATGGGCAAACTTTGTGTAAGTAAACTTTTAAAAATACCGTTAAGTCAGTTTTAATTTGTTTTTATTCCTTATAGTAAGGCGTTAATGGGCGCTTTATAAAGTCTCGTATTTAGTATTAAAAAAAAATGTAGTTAGTTGTATTTTTATAAATTTAATTGTGGTGTTATTGTGCCATTTATTGCGTCATTTCTTTGGACTGTTCACCAATGATATCTTCATGAAATGAACAAACATATTACCACGCATATGATCCTGAAGGGATAGGCAGAGCTGTATTATATCCACATTTCGCTAACTATTGTTTTAGGTCCAACGTTATTACGTGGGATGAAGGGGTAGGTCTATTGCCGTCATCTGCCTACTGAACATTTCCGGACGGGGAAAACTTCAACGGCATCATAAATTTTATATTATTAAGCAAAATATTTCCATGGTACCAACCACAACTGTGGATACCGATATATTTAAACACAGACTTGAAATTTACCTTTTGAATTTGTGTGTGTCTGCAATCCGGTGTGAAATGTACTACCCTCAAACCTACATATAAACCGTCTTGGATTCCTGGTGATTAGTAATGTTTCCATAGATAGATACATTTACAAGGAGGCGCTATGTTGTCTATCAAGTGTTCATTTGCCCTTGGTGTAGCAGCAAAACAACTCATGTTACGAATCTAGACATTGGTTTGCGGTAAAAACCTTGCATCATAACAGCACCAACTCTAACACTGGTCGTGGCAAACGACACTCCTATAAAATTAAATACAATGTCATCACATTGTCTTAAGAATTATCATATGATAGCACTTCTCATTTATATTGCGTATACTATAATGTGTATCCCAGTAGAATGTTAATCATTGTGACATCACCAATTGTGTCTAGTGGTGATGTCAAAATACGTTCTGTTATTAAACAAGCCATACGTGTTACAGAACGTTTCCATTCATCACCATATTTTTTATCCATACATACATAGACTCACGGTTGTATAGCTCAAAGGAAGTAAGTTAGTAGTGATGAACGACATCCATATTTCACTAAAAAACATTCAGACATGTAATTGAGATATTGATATAATTGAAATATTACCATCAGAGAGGCACTTTTTAATACTCCGTGCTCCTGAGAAGTATAGGTAACATCTTTTAAGATTTGCATTCAACAAAACGACCAAGCATTTAGCCTGATCTAGCCATCAAACTGGCAACCATATGATCAACTATAAACATACGTGATAACTAATGCTATGGAACAATCGATCAGTATTTTATCCACCAGTTAATAAAAACAAAGCATATAACCTGACCATCCAAATTAAATAAAAGTATGTACTAACATAAAATTGGGTCCCCATTCTATCGGATAGCGCGTATCTCGGATCTAGAATAGCCCGTACATAAATCTGAGAGGGCCCTAACACATAAGTAGCTCGTTTTATTCGGGCCGACGGTGAATTTAGGCCGGATTCCTTTATTATAATATACTAGGAATATTTTGCCTGCCTAAGCGATATTTTCATACTATTGAAATGCTTGCGATGCTTTTATAAAGGAACGTTCTTAGTATTATTTCAAATGGGTATATCTTTCTATTGTTATGTCAGAAGGGACAATTGAGCTGATATTGTTTTTATAGTTGAACGAACGGTATGTAATATCCACGTTCCATCAACGTTCGTGATTGGATGCATGTTTTCATAGTATTTGACTTGTCAACGTTTTAATTTTGCTTTGTAATTTGTGGGTAGCAAAAATATCAAGTAACCGAAGCATTGTTGTCGCACTTCTTTTTAAGGAATAATTGTTCAATTATCTGACAAACACTGGTTTAAATTTAGTGATCTGACAGTATTTTGCATAGGAAATCTAACAAGATTAAATATTTAATTTATGACAGTTGGTTCCCTAAACGATAATTGGACGTAGTTAAGCGGAAAGGATCCACCCCACACAGAGTTAGTTTTGAGATATTCAAGTTTTAAGTTCAGATCGTGTGCAAAAAAAATGACCTGCCATACATGTGGGTTGGTAACGTATAGTCATTATAACATGATGCGTTGGAATTTTACTTGGATTGTTTTTGTGATATTAAAGTTTTAACTACAAAGACTGTTTTGGTATACATAACTCATTTTCGCCCATAGTGTGGGTTGGATCCTTTCCGTTTAACTACGTCCAATTTACTATAGATTTTCACATCAAAGCGGCAATGTTGTTGTTTGCTTGTAAGCTGTGTGTGGCACACACTTTCGTTTTTGCCAATTTCGTTCAAGAATGTGTTTTAGTTTGTCAATGTTTGTCATTTTATTGTCACTTGTAAAAGGTGTGTCGCTTTTGCTAGTTATCCGCTTGGTGGACTTAACAAACCGTTCTTCAATCACATTAATATTACACACTTTAATTTCAGTAAATTCTTGAAGAAAGGTGCTTAAATTTCTATTTTGTGCTAATTCAGCGTCCATCGTAAAGTGTATTGGAGGCTGTAAACCTTGAAATTTTACGGCACTCGCTGCCTAGACGGCAGTTAGTGTATACGAATTATCGTAAAAAAGTTATTTAACGATGTCAGGACTCAGCTAAGCTCGCCGCTTATTATAACTAGATGTTGTTTTCGACTCTGTCTGCTATGTAATTTAGGCTAAGATGCGAGAAATGTTGTCCTCACTTTAGTATACTTTTAATGAGTTTAAGAGCTTGGCAAACTATGGTGTACTTGATTATTTAGAGAGGATTACTCTCAAAGTAACTAAAAAGTGATATGCTTGTGACTTACTGAAGATTGAGACTTTACGATTAGGTCTACCATACTAACTTACTTGTCTGGCTCAGCGACCCAAAGTGGATCTTGGCCTCTGACATTAAAGTGCGCCATTCCTTCCTATTTTGTGCCAAGTCAGACCAATCAAGCACATTCACCTCTTTCAGGTCTTAACTATTTCATATATCATACTAAGGTCTGGTTTAATTCCCGAATATAAGACTGATTCTGACTTCGTGCTGCACCTGAGATTTCCATTTCAGGATACTTAATAAGGACCTAGAAGCCTTAAGGTATAACGATGGTATGTTGCTCGTGTATTTATACCACTGAACTAACAATGAGCAGTAGAAGAATTAAATATATTTTTTATTTTGCCAGTACATAGAATGTGTCAGTCATTCATGCATCTATTATACAGTAAATAATTGTTTTTGAAAAACTTGTAGGTATGACAAGGTCAATAATAAAGCACATGTTATTTGCATAGTTGTTATATAATTGAGACAACTATCATCTTAGTCTCCCCGTGACCATGGCTGTTGAAAAGCAACCGAAACGTCGGGGAAAGTGTAAACTTAAATATAAATAGTTTTAATAGGTTTATTAATTTAATTAGCTTAAAAAATAGTAAAGTTTAATAGTATCTAGTAGTAATAGTATAACAGTTTCTAAATTATGTAATAAAGTGTAAAATAAACAACGCGATAAAATCCGTATATAGTAGTTTAATTTCAATGAATAACATTCGCGTAAACAGAAGACAATATTTGTTATATAACGTTGTAAAACTCTAATGCCTTACCAAGGCCTACTATTTCAGGATACAAATATACTAAAACTATGATATAACTTCGCAAAAGCGCTTACGTAATACGAAAGAACGTTATCAAATAAACACATAGCAATGCTCGCCTGAATTATGTCATTTCTTACCAAACGAGTTGGAACAATAGTGTTGTCAACTGAAACATGCTCAGGGCAGACCAAAGAGGCCTAAACAGTCCACAGTTTACGACTTTGTTGAAGTGGATTAGACACGGCCAGTCAATATCCTCAATAAATGTCACTATTCAATATGAATTTGTGTATGTTTAAACTTTGTGTATTGTATTTTATAGCTTGTGTATGTTGAATAAATGCCTGCAAAGATAGCGCAGTGGTTTCAAGTCATCACGATACTTAGTTTGATTCTGGATGTGACACACATTTTTGTGTCCGTCGTTCGTATATATTTAATTTTCCTACTACATAGGAACTATTGCTAGTGCAAGCAAATTTCAAATAAGAAAATAGTACACAGAGATATTACACATCGTGCAGCGTTATTTAATTAACTGCATACGTCGTCTACGTCCATGATTTTTTAGTTAGCTAAGGATTACAAATTTCCGTGTTTGAATCCCGTGTTTGAATACAAAAAGTTATTGCGTTAATCTGTCAAGTAATTGTCAGTACAGCAGTAGAAAACTGGGCATGTTTATTCTCACGCTCTTGACAAAATCGCAAGCATGTAAAGCCGTTAGTCCAGTGCCTGTACCCTCTCCGATCGTGACACATTAGACTATGACTGTGATAGAGAGTGAACTTGTATTGCGCAGATGGCTAGACATGGCTATCTGTCTAAGCTATCGGGTTTCAGGCACTATATTATGTGTGAAATCAATTTTTATAGTCTCAATCCCAATCGCTACTATAAAAGAGTCGTTCGCGATGGCCATTTGATTTCTGATGGGGGCTGTCAATCATTTAGGACTGATTAATTTATTATGTTTATATTCCCAAAAAGGTAGGCAGAGATCTATTACACTCTATTATCTACATTTTATCAGCTAAGTTTTAGGTCTCACGTACGACCCACGACGTCTGACAATTTCCTCTTTTGAGCAAATTGTCAGAATCCGTGATGCTAGTTTGAATTTTTTACTTAAACTTAAGATATCGCTTGACCCGAGAATGAAATCTGCGGCGCAATGATTGCCTTAAATCATAAAACCGAACTTAGGCCACGGGGAGAGTCTACAATTCTACATACGTTATGAGAACAATAGATGTTTATGGAGATACATGGACTAACATACGGACTCATGCAGTACATCTTAATCTGAAGGGCATATTATACTTTTACAAACTAAAGAATTGAAGTCTTTAGAATTCTAGAATAAGTTCGCTTACATGTTAATAGCATAACACTAAAAAAAAATTTAAGTTATTATCGGCAAACTAAATACAAATAAATTAATCTTACTGCAATTAAGACAAGTTTGTACCTAATACAGACAATTTTCGCATTAAGGAGATTTTAACTAGTTTTTCAAGCTAATAAAACAAAAACCATATTTTAGATCAATTAACAGACACAACAGTTTTTATTCCGTGTAGGGAATCCATAACATTTATTGGCAATAGTACTATAACCACTTAATTAAACCTCTGCGCCTTCACTGTAAACTATAATTTGTAGTTTGATTCAAAATGTTGTCGCCATTAAACGTTCATAGTTTGCCCCTGTACAACAATTACAAAGTAAACGTATGAAAATTTAAAATCGCATCACATCTCGGGCTCACGATCCAATCCAAGTTGATAGTCGTTCCTGTCTCGCGTTCGTATCGACGTTTACAACGTCTGCAGAGAAAATGTTTTATCACTGAATTAAAATGTAATCTTTTGTCACACGGAATTTCATTTGATCTGTTGCCTTTTATTGTGCACTCCGATTTTATGGGGTATAGTGACAGTTTTGTTGCACCGGGCACATAGTTGAATGTTCAATTTTGTTGGCAACACAGATGTAGAGTTTTGTAGATGTTTTACACAAGTTTGTCGGTTCTATGAGCGTGTCACTATTTAGTGCCTCGAAGAAAAATATGAAGAAATTTACACTTTGGGAGTCACCTTGGTGTTTGGTTGTCTATTTACGCAGATGTTTTCTGAATTTCGCGTAAAACGTTGATTAAAATTTGCCCAAACAGAAAATAGAAGAGATAGCTTTAAACGCTATGCCACATTCAAATATATAAATGTTTGTCAAATACCTATATACGTCAAATCTTAGCAAAAAGAAACCTTGGGTCAAGCCTATGGATGAATAATGAGTATTAGAAAGCTTCAGGCTCTTTACGCATCCTGCGTTATAGTGCCAGCACTGTACCAGTGATATTTGATACCTGTGCAATAAATAAACGCAAAAAACAGAACCGCTGTGCTTTAATAGCTAATCTTTCTTCATAGGGTTTACGATTCGCGAATGAAACAGCTGGTGTTCGGTGGCGATAGGCGCGTTTGCTTTACTACCTGAATTATATAAAAATAGGTTATTAGAATTATTAATTTTGCAATCTATTGAAAACGCAGTGTAGTAAATATGAAATAAAATAAGTAGGCAACGAAAATCTAGTTGTATTGTCTTCTCAGCCTCTACATCTGTGGTTAACTCCAAATACATAGTGTTTGAAGCTTATAGAGGCGCGTAGGTGTCAGTTTATGGTATACTTATGATTGCCCAAAGAGCATTCAATTTTGTACATTTTATTACTACTTTATCTTCTAAGTGTGCGATACTATCGACATCTGAACTCGAGATAGGTCAATATTTTTTTATAATCTTTTGAATATATTGTGGTCATTGAAATATTTGTAGCATATAATAAAAGTTTTAAGGATTGAAACATAAACTGGTTAAAGAGATGTGTTTATTTTTTATACTCGATGTGTGACAAGAGACACGCACCACGTAACGGAGTGTCACAATTATACGAAAAAAAGATTATGCCTACAGTAAAATCTTTATAGTGTGTGCTCCGTGATTTACCTACAAAAACGAATGCAAATAACATAACTACGAAGGATACCTAAATTGCATTTCGTTAGGTATATAAGAGTCTTGTTAAAATCTTTTTTGTATTTCATTGTATTAAAATTAGCTACTTTAGTTATATGAGATGAGTTATTTAGTTAATTGTTTTTATTTTTAGTTTTATTTTTATTGTTTCTTTTAGTTACTTAGTTGTTTTTATGTAATTTTTTTTTCATGCGCACTATCGAATTGGGTTCGCCTGTAATGATAGTTGTAAGTTTAAAATAAATAAATAAATAAATAAAATAAAATAAATAAATAAATGACGAGAAAATCTTCACATATACCACTGGCCAAAATCGGCTTTAAGATTATTATAATATTCTTGTTACACTTTTTAAAGACAATTATCTTAACATTTATAATATAATCCCTGCATCTTGATTGACTTTTCAGATATTGAAACAACGGACACAAAATCCACACAGATCGTTTGTTAGGTGTCCCGTGAGACGGTCAATAATAATTTGTTTAAAACCTGTACGCCATCCTTTCGCAGTTATATTGCAGATTTTTTAAAATTCTTTTACACCTGTGCCATCGATATCACTCATACTCTGTGATTAATCATCCACTCAATTAATCTCCAAGGACATATTCCACTATCTGCTTAATATCCAATTTAATTATTCTTCTCCATGTGTTGCTATCCAACATATCAGGTATTATAAATTAGCTATTTGCTTAGTTATATCTACTGTGCAAATAGCCAATTTATATGACAGTTATACTTAGTGCTGGAGTACACGAACTGGTCCCACTTCGTCCCAGTTATCGGGTAAACAAGATTGGTTTTGTGCTTGGCTTATCGTCCCAATCAACTGTCGCGGACAGCTTGATAAAGATTGTGTTATGAGACGGTTTATCATGTATTACAGATTAATAGGAGTAGCTCGGTATTTATGTAGTGGTAACTAAATACGCAGTTAGTTATTCGTCGTATTAGGAAAACTCTCTTGCTAGGGATTTACAAACATTACAAGAAATATTATGCTACCAGCAAATGATTAGTTGAAAACAGTTTAAATTGTCAGTAGGCAAACGAAGACAACTCAGATTTCTCATGCCTACTGACAATTTACAGACAGAAAAAGTGCCGCGTCCAGGGCGTTCAAACATCATCCTGGTAAACCGTTTCTAACAAGCGTTCACACATCACTTACACATAGATATTAAAATAGGTTGCATCCCTTGCTACCCGTATATGTTTACCCTAAATGGCTGCCTTGATGGTGATGTGGTCACAGAGCAGTTACTGGCAAGCTTGTTAGTGAACTACTGCTCATTGACTTTGGCAATGACTTAGACAAGTCAATATAACGTTCGGGCAATGCTGCAGTAAGTTCATTAAAGAAGCTAAACATTGGAAACATACTTACGAGAAATTGTCGCTGAAAATGTACCATGTTGAATGGAAACGTTTCCAGGAAGGAGGTTGCGTGGAACTAGGGCACATGTCTGAAGGCTTCGTTGGGTGGTATAAAACGTATCTCTGATGTATTCTCTTAATTGTACTCTACTAAAGTTATATGACATGCCGTATAACATTAGTATTGAGATACAGAGTGCAGTCTATGAGATGTGCCTTCGGACTAACAAAGTTGCTTAATTACCATGGCTGTTAAGTCAATGTTTGGAGCTTCCGTTTTAAATCAATTATTCAAAAGTGATCTCTGTATATCCCTTGTAATATATTATATTACTAGAATGCTATTGTTGATTAAATTAAACATATGTATCATCATTCATGGCGAAAGCATTGTCTACTTTTCAGCATATCTATATTATAGCAGATCATGTATTAAAGTTAATAATTGTAAAGAATTTAATAATCTTGTAATCACTTCACTATTTTAAATGCCCACTGCTACTACAATGAGGCTGTCCGTCTTTCAAATTTGTTATTTAGCATCACAAAACATCTAGCTATCATACAACGTATATTCCTGCATCAAAATCAAAAACTGTTTATTGTTTCGATTTTCAGGCTGCATTCGCGGGAAATACAATACTTGCCAGCTTAAATATAACCACACCTTCCTGTCCCCCATTGTAAATCTTTTATAGCGGTTGCACGTTATGTTGCCATGTTTTCACCGCTGTGTTCCCCTTGTTTCGTGGATTCCCCCACTAAGAGCTAGTAGAAATGCACGTTGGGTAATTAATCCAGTAGAGTGCGGCAACACCCCCTAGATTAATTAGAGTAAAAGTCATTCTGCATACAAATCCCTGAACACGCCCTTGGTTACAGTGCAGTGTTGACACAGACAAAATAATGGTACACTTTATTAAAATATAATTGCTTGTGGTTTTTCTAATAGTAATTGTATATATCACTGCACGGACAGAAGGCATGCGGTCTACTCGCCACTGCTGCCGCGGTAAGTGTAGTGTGTTTTAATACCTATTATACGAGACTGTTGTGTGATACACAAATTATTGTTCTGTGTCTGGTCGTATTTTGTGTATGTTGATTGTTTGCTAGTAAATTGCTCGACGACATAAGGCTGGATCCTTAGAGCACGAGTTGTCTTTAAAAACATTATTTAGGTACAGTCTAACTAATACACGCAGCAGACTACAAAGCACCTTACAATTCGGCAAAAAACAGTCATGTATGCGGACGGAGAAAGGCGGGGGAATAAAGTATAAGTACGCAGCTTGATTAGCAGGTACTTTCTGTTACCTGTCAAATTAATTGACAGTCTATGACTCTGTGCTTATATATTAAATGTGAAATCAGCTCTTATCTATATATTCCGTTAACGCGGTGAAACCGCTGAATTGATTTTAATGATATTAAGACTCCTCAAACTCTTAGGAGATAGAATACATAATTAGGGTGTGCAGTCACCCTAATTATGTATCCCATCTGCTATGAGTTTGAGGAGTCTTAATATGGAACGGATAATGTAGTGATAAAGCGACCGCGTCCTTTCGAATGCCACACAGTATACAAATTTGTGTGATCCACAAATGGTTCTTTCTAATCTGGGTATCTTGCGTCCGATGTTTGAATGTTCGTAAAGCCCCCGCAGTACAGGAAATATTTTTAGTCCGATGTTATCTATTCGCTTTTCTAACTTTTATAGAAAATAATAAATGTAATGTTGTATGTGCTATAATATGGACATTTATTATGGAAATCGTAATGACTCCTACATGCCTGTAGTGAATGAAAAAGTGACTGTAACTGACACCTGGAACCACTAGTTTATAGGTACAAGTATTTCTATTAAAGGTTAATTGGCTCATTTGAAGAAGGCATTTTATCTGTTTACTAATTATGTATTAATTATCTAGTACTTTTAATACTACTTATCTGTAATCGATCTTTACTTTAACCTGCTTACCTGGCCGTTTTAGAGATAAGTTTTGACAGTCATAAATGTTTTTAGTAATGAAATAACATCTATAAAATTGACTGATTCCATATTTATATCAAAGTCTTAACCTATAACTAACTATTATACCTATATACTTAATATATATACTTAACTATATATATATAGTTAAGTATGTATATATTTACTGTATCTATTCTATAATTATTAACTCGCGCATGTATCTCGCGCGGAGAGCTTGAGCATGTAACTATGCCAAATATTGCCTTGCGTCGTGTAAAACCGCTTTAGTTTGTTGCGACGATGTATGCCTTAATAATCTTCATACGTAACTAATTTGCCCGGTTCCATCCCCTAAGTGACTACTATTTTAATGCCTAGAAATGCCTTGTTGTAGCAATCTGTTGTAAAATTGACGCCATTTATTATATCATGGAAGCTAAACATCATCGGCAAAATGTAGATAACGCATTACCGTTTGCTACTCTAAGCTACTTAAGCTATGTTGTGCCCGCGGCTTCAGTCAATGAACGCCTATCTTTCGGGAACAGTACTTTTTCTGGATGAAAGGTATCCAATCTCCTTTTCTATACCCCTGACAACTAGTGTGCGGAATTTTATGATGATCGATCGATTATTTAAGGCGTGAAACCGTAACAAACAAACAAACAAACTCACATTCGCATTCATAATATCAGTTTGGATTAAATTTTAAACAAGTACGAGGTATTCAATGAATAGTCAGAACTGTAATAAACTAAGCAATGAAGCTATGATTCAAGGTTGTAATATACAATAGATTGTGTAGGTAATAAAAATAGCGAACGTAATGAGAAAGGCTGGGAGGACAGTGACAAAAAGGTTCCATGTATTTGCGCTGGCGACATCAAGTTATTCGCTTTTAATGATACAGTCTTTGCCGTATTCATGGTTAAAGGCGTTCTTTCTACTGGCGTCAGAAGAAAAAGAATGCATTATTAAAATATCAATTTAATGCTTTACATATAAGGTTTAATTTTGTAAGTTTCAATGCTAGTTTAATAGTTTTAATTTCATATGTTTTTTTTATATCATATTCTATCACATACACACAACACCATCTAGCCCAAACTAAGCAGGGCTTGTACTATGGGTGTGTCGTATACGCTGGCAAGAGACGCCCGGTTGTCACCACTGCGGCGACTGTCGCGACGTTGTTGAGGACACGGCGCTGCACACTTTGGCGGTTTGCCTCGCCTGGGCATCGCAGCGCCGTGAGTTGATCGCGGCAGTCAGATTGGTTGCCCTCTCGCTCCCGGCCGTAGTTCAGTCTATGGTCCGGAGTGAGAGGTCGTGGAACGCCGTCGCCTCCTTCTGTGAGGAAGTCATTTCCATCAAGGAGGCGGCGGAGCGGGAGAGGGAGCGTTTAAACCCTCTCCCCAACCGCAGAGCCGAGCGCCGGAGGGCACAGGACGACCTCCAGCCACCCTGAGGTTTGACCTGGGGGTGGCGGGCTTTGTGGGCCTGCCCGCCATCCGTTCAGCACCAGGTCCGAGAGGCGGCGTGCGTGTTCCCACGCGCGCCTCTGTGTCGAGTCCGTCTCCCCTCTAGGGGGGACAGTAGGGATAATTTGTTAGAAGTGCCTATTGGGTAGGTCTTTCGCGTAGTGGCCTGCCGTTTCATACGGCGGGCCGTAACCTCGGCGGGGTCGCGACCGCATGCGAAAGTGATTCGCGCGGCCCCGTCGATAGTGGTTTTGTCGAGGAACAACGTGGTAGGTTTAGCCGGTATTCCGGGAGGTACGTTATCATCTTTACCATCTTCTTTTACCCCGGCGAGTCCGACATAACCCCTCCGCCCGCCCCCGTGGAGGGGAATGCGTCATGCAATACGCAAAATAAAAAAAAATAAAAAAAAATGGGTACAAGACAATGAATAAACATACACATATACTTTGTTTTTGTAAATCCTTACATATTATACATAGAAACACCCAGACCAAGACAAACATCCATGTTCATGCACACAAATGTTTGACTTGTGCGGGATCCAACCCGCGACGTCAGGCATGGCAGTCGGTTACACTAACCACTACGCCATCGAGGCGGACTTAATCGATGACAGATTAGGTATACAGTAATTTAAAAAAGACCTCTTATATTCTATGAAATTATAAATATCAGGGATAAGCTGTATAAACGCGTTCACTATAATTTTATTCCTAAAACATAGTTGGCGAATATAAAACTATCTTTGTACTACAACTACTTGTAATGTTAGATCTTCACTTCGACTGCTCGGTTTGAATCTAAAGTCTCTGACGATATTTAAATATTAAAGATCGCAATAACTAATGTTTTATTATCTATATAGAGTATTAGCATGTTAATTGTAACTAAAATGAAAGCATCATGACTAACACTTCTCCATAATGATTTCGAAAGTGTTAAATCTGATAATGGCACTTGGTGAGCGTGGTAATAGTCTAACACTCTATCATTAATGGCTCTTGTACACGATGCGGCTTACATGCGCAAGTTAAGTCACTTGCGCGACTTGCATATATTGTGTACACGACCGACGGGAGCAAGCGCGTAAGCAATATTAGCTTACGCATGTAGACTGAGTAGCTTGCTCATGTAAACCGCAGTAGCTACATGCGTTGTCAACAATCACAAATAGAATTGACGCTTCAGACCAGTAATTGGCTACAAATAATACTAGCATTTTTACTATAATTCGCGTAAATGTAAGACAACATTATAAGCTCTTATAATATTATCTTACATTTACGCAAATTACATTGAAATGAATCCACTTTATACGGATTCTATCGCGTTTATGTAGCCTCCCCTGCTAAAAAGCAACCGAAACGTCCGGAAGGTATAAACTTAAATCTAAATAGTTTAATAAATAATGTAAATAGCTTAAATAGTAGATAATTAAGTTTAACAGAAGTAGTTTAAAATTCAAAATTGTGTAATAATAGTGTTTTAATATAAACAACGTCATAAAATCCCGATTCAAACTATACTAGCTTATAATTATTAAGGGTTAAAGTATGAAATTGCCGAATTGTACCTACTGAAAAATTTAAACTCTTTTTTTCTGAAGATGTACCATATTTATTTAATCGAAATATTTACCCTCATTATCTATACCAGAGGTTACCAGCCTTTTTTTTCACTTAGACCACTTTCAAAATTTAGCTGTTTCCGGTGGACCCCCTGCAGCTACATTTATACCATATTCCTTGGCATTCGTATTTATATTGGTGAAGAATCAAACAAGTTCATGCAAGATTGCAAGCACACACACCACAAGTCGTATTTTATCCCTTCGCTAAAATTTTTTTTTTATCGAATCTCTACCAACAGACTTTTCTTTATTTTTTTTATTTGTCGACTTATCTTTTTTCTTGAAATTTTCGTGTCTTCGGCGTGTGGTATTCCTCAAAATATCCGTCGATCGACGTTTCTAGGTGAAGTCAAGCCAACATTTTAGTTCTTCACTATCGAAAGCAAATAAATTTTCATGGACCCCGCTTACGAATTGTAAACCCCCATTTTTTGTCACGCTAACGTAGACCCCCGTCGAGTCTTCCGTGGACCCCTGGGGGTCCATCTGGACGAATTTGGGAACTAAGGATCTATACATTTCTGCCATCTAAACTAAAGTTCATTTATACCTCTACGATGGAACTCCGGGGATCTAGATTCGACAAACTGTGTGAAAGTATTTTGTACTGCCTCCTGGGATTTTCTTTTATCACTTAGTAATTTGACCAAATCACGAAAAAAATGGCAGTACGTTGGAGCAAGGTCTGGCGAGTACGCAGGAACGTATGGTTTCTAACTGCAGCTCCTCTAGAGTAACAACGCTTTCTTGTGCAGTGTGAGGTCTTGCGTTATCATGGAGCAATAATGGTGAAGATCGATTCACGAGTCGGGGCTGTTTTACTGCCAGTTTCGCCATCATTGTTCTAAGTTCGGCACAGTAGACATCTGCTTTTATTGCTTGACCAGATCTGAGAAAGCTATGGCTAATAACACCATAAAAAGACCACCAAACAGTTACAATTACCTTTTTATTGGTAAGCTTTGCTTTAGGGTACTGTTGCGGCGTTTGACCTGGGGTCAACCATTGCATTTTTCGCTTACGGTTATCGTAAAGAATTTATTTTCGTCACATGTCACAATTTGATCCAATATTCCTTCATTTCTGTACCGATTCAACAAGGCAACACAAGTTTCACGCATTTCTTTCTGCAGATTAGTCAAATCATGAGGCACCTTTTTTTCATATTTTTTTATCTTATTGATTTGACGCAAATGAGCATTGGCTCATTTGCGTCAAATCAATAAGATCAGGAATTAGCGGCATGATTTAACGTTACCTATAATATTGATTATAGGTAACGTTAAACCATGCCGCTAATTCCTGATCGGATCGGCTTCCACCATCTCCTTCAATTCAGCGTTATTCACCTGTGTGGGCGTGGCGTCTGCCACGTGGTTCGTTCTTCAAGTCGAAGTTTCCATTACGAAAGCGTTTAAACCAATAACGCACGGTGCGTTCATTAGCAGTCTCCTCTCCAAACGCAGCGTTGATATGTCGAGCCGTTTCTGACGCGTTAGTTTCGCGTCGGAACTCGTATTTAAAAATGACTCACATTTTCGAAGTATCCATCTTTCCCGTCTAAGCTGAATAAAAAAACAATTGAACGACGAAATCGAATGTTGCACATTTTTTAAAAGTAGGAACTTATAGGTATCGTGTGAAAAAAGTTTCACTCGAAAATCTCACACCAGGAAATCTTTGTCTTTTACTTGGTGGAATGCATTGACGCATACCCGCGGAGGCGGGCGAAAGGGTTATGTCGGACTCACCGGGGTAAAAGAGAAAGATGTAGAAATTACGATAATGGACCTCCCGGAATACTGACTAAACCTACCACGGTGTTCTTTGACAAAACCAATATCGACTGAGCCGCACGAATCACTTGCATATGCGGTCGCGACCCCGCCGAGGTTTCGGGTATGAAACGGCAGGCCACTACACGACAAGACCTACCCTATGGTCACCACTACTTTTAAAATCCCTACTGTCCCTCCTCTAGAGGGGAGACGGACACGACACAGAGGCCTGCGTGGGAACACACGCCACCCCCAGGTCAAACCTCAGGGTGGCTGAACGTCGTCTCGAGCTCTCCGGCGCCCAGTTTTGCGGTTGGCGAGAGGGTTTAAGCGGTCCCTCTCCCGCTCCACCGCCTCCTTGATTGAAATCTTGATGGAAGGAGGCGACGGCGTTCTACGACCTCTCACTCCGGACCGTAGACTGAACTACGGCCGGGAGCGAGAGGACAACCAATCCGACTGCCGCGATCTATTCACGGCGCTGCGATACCCAGGCGGGGCAATCCGCCAAAGTGTGCAGTGCCGTGCCCTCAATAACGTCGCGGCGGTGGCCGCAGTGGTGATAACCGGGAGTCTCTTGCCGGCCTATGCGACACAGGAACTGGCCAAAACAACCATGGCCAGTCGTTACCTATGTCAGCTAGAAGGTGAGGGCGCCATGCCGCCTCTCCAGCCACTCTTCAAACATGGGACTTACCGTCACATTTGTGGCGTGCCCGACCATGAAGGTTTTATGTCAATTCAAAGTATCTATTACTATATAACGGCAACTTCATGGATATGGATACTTCACTGTTATTATCCAAGTTGGCTTATTATGGGTTTTCATCAGATGCAATTAAATGGTTTCATAGCTATCTCTCAAATAGGTCACAGTATGTGGAAATACGTAAAGAAGACGGCACTGTGATGTCATCGACCCCATTAAATGTGACGAGGGGAGTCCCACAGGGGTCAATATTGGGACCATTACTTTTTATTTTATACACAGCAGATATTACCACATCTTTTCAACACTGCAAGTTCCACATGTACGCAGATGACACACAGATGTATTTGTCTTTTAAGCCTAGTGACACTCTCGCAGCAATGGCAAAAATCACTGAAGACCTAGAAAGAGTGGCTAAATGGTCTAGGGAACACTCACTGATATTAAACCCACTCAAGTCAAAATTAATGATACTGGGAAGTAAGAGGCAACTTCAGTCAATTTTGGAATATGCTCCTACAATTACTTTAAATGGTCAAAGAATTGAAAGGGTTGAAGAAGTCACCAATTTGGGGTTGGTGATGGATTCAAGGCTACAGTTTGAGGGACACATAAATAAAATTGTCAGGAATTGCTTCTATAGGTTAAAGGTTCTCTACAACATACGTGACTATCTCAGCACAAACATGAGAAAACAACTTGTAGACAGTCTCATACTATCTAGATTTAACTATTGTGATATAGTTTATGGTCCATGTTTGCTGGCTAGAACTAGGAACTTAATACAAAGAATGCAAAATGCATGTGCTCGCTATTGCTTCAAGATACCAAAGAGAGATCATGTAACACCATACATAAAGAAAACAATATATTGAAAATGGAAGCCAGGAGAAAATTACATCTAGCCAGCTTACTTTTTGGTTTAATGAAGAGCCAAAAACCTACATACCTATATGAGAAGATGGACTGGAGGCGAGATCATTGCTCATATTCCATCAGAACCTCAAACAGTGCATTGTCCATACCAAACCATAAAACTACAGCATTCCGGGGCTCTTTTAGGTACTCAGCAACAAAATGTTGGAATGATTTGCCGCCGCCTATCAGGGACCTGAAAACCAAATACAGTTTCAAATTTAAATATAAAACTTTTTTAATGTTAATTCAAAAACAACAAACACAGTCATCAGTACCTTGAAGGCTATGGCCCCTCTGCCTGGTAGATCATTCCAGTTGTTCCGCTACTTTTCCTTCCTACTTTTTTTTAGAGTAATAAGTATTAGAATAGGTAACTGAAAAGACATATATATAAATGTATGTATGTGTGTGTGTATGTATATATATATATATATATATATATATATATATATATATATATATATATATATATATATATATATATATATATATATATATATATATATGTATATATATGTATATGTGTACATGTGTGTATATTATTATATTCAATATAATAAAACTTACCATGATGGTTTGCATAGGTTAAGTATATCATGTAGCACTGTTCTGTCCTTTATTTCCCTTTCTTTTTACCATAGTTTGTACTGCTTTGTCTATTTACATCTGTCTCATTTGTTGTAATTTATATTTGTGGACGTCGCCGACGACGTCAAGTAATACGATACTCGTGGTTGGAACTGAAAATCAGTACTGAGGTGGGGGTTATGCCCAACTCAGTGTATGCTGAGTGTCCATCCAGATTTCTTAAACACGAACGTATCTTTCGCTAATAACTTTAAGTATTATTGTAATTATTCATATAATATTAGGATAAATAAGTCTTGAACATAATTTTACATTTGACGGTTGACACGTGTTGAACGCCACGTAGATGACACGTTGCCTGCCACGTCTGAGGCACAGATTATTAATATGTACTGATGTTTGAATCTTGGCATTTGTGGCGCGCGTGACAGCCGTCACTTGTATTAATTAATTAAATCTTCTGAAATAATATATAGGTACATATTTCCTGAACATTGTTTGAAGGCTTTCGTGTTTTTTAGAAATAAAAATATATTTTCTTTCTTTCTTTCTTTCTATTATTATATCGATACTACAAAAATAAACACATATCTGTTTCGAGCTATATTGTATTTTATTAAAATAATCTGATGAAATTCATAGAAAAATGTCGCAAAATTAATCTCCTTTTGTCCGTAAATAATCGTCTTAAGGGATTAGCACAAAGTTTTCAATCACAAATAAATCAACCGCTACAAATCCTATCGATGTCGCGTTATAAGCATGGTCGGGAGACAGCTTTATAGAAAGCAGTTAGTTATACGGAATAGATTCCATATAAGAGCGTGTCTAGACGTACCGATTCTGATCGAACACTATATACGTAACTGTGATTGACTATGTGGCTTATCATTGATAGAACCTGAGAGTGCTCTTTGTATTGATTGTCATAGTTTTTTTATGCTCTATGCATTCTTTAAGCTAGTACTAAACCTTCGTTCCAGATTTTTTGGCACTTGCGGAAAAATCTACAACAAAGTTGTCAGGAAAAGCGCGAGTCCTATGTACTTCGATTGTCAGACCCGGTTCCTTCAAGAGATAGGATTAAGTGTAAATTATTGGTATTACCTTTCTGATAACTGGTTACAGTGTAGTGAATCACTTCTAAATCACTTTAATAATCTATTTTTTACTGGTATTTCATGAGAGATTATGAAATACCAGTGCAAATAGTAATTACTGTATAAAACTTATACAGTAACCATATTGTTTACTGTGGCTCCTGTGGAAGTGGTGGTAGAGGTTGAGATCATATTTTTTTAAGAATTGCGGCTTTTCCTGATGAAAATATTTATTTATATATCACTGCTATTTTATTTCCCGTTTATGTATGCACCTTCTCTTTTTTAACCTATTGAGTCGCAGCGACACACCGGTGGCCAAACACTAAATTTTTAATTACGTCTGGTTTCTAAGACTTGATAGTTTGCTTTTTGGCGAAACAGTTTTATTATAACTCTTACATTATTATTTTTTATGCTTGTTAGTGTATGACTTTTCAATTGAATGGCCCCATCATGTAAAACTGCTTGCTTAACATAATCGAAGCAAAGAGTTTTGCGTCATAATTGTAATTTTTCGCTTCCTGTAATTTGTAAAGCCTGTTTGTCAATCGATCATTTTACAACTTTTATCGATTACGGATACTTACATAAGTACTTAAGTTATGAGATTAGAAGGTAATATGGATTTAAATTAAATTATCCAGACTAATGTTATCCATAAAACGGTTGGACTTACATGATAATAATATGTTGTTCGGGTTGACCACCTTGTTTAGAACCCATATGGTTCTTAGCCATGAGCACGGTCATTTGACGCAAGGAATGTAAGTGCCGAACAGTTCAGCTACCCGAAAAACATACATGGATTGAACCATTATATCTATAATATATTTATAGATAGAATGGTTCAATTTTTTGGATAGACAAAAGCTAATATAGTAATTATTAAAATTAATATATTAGCTTTTGTCCGCGGCTTTGCTCGCGTAAAAATAGGTTAGGTTATTTTAGTTACAGAATCATTTTTTAAATAAAATATAGCCTATGTTACTCGGTGATAATTAGCATTCTAATGGTAAAAAAATGTTTAAAATAAGTTGAGTAGTTTTTGAGTTAAACTCATACAAACAAACAACAGATCAAATATTTCCTCTTTATAATATTAGAATAGACTATCAAACGTAACTATAATAATACAGTAAGACTATTCTCTCGATCGCTTCGTAGTTCGTTCGAAGAGTCGGTAGCTGTGTGGCGGCCATTACACGCTTTGGGTGCAAGAATCCAGTCGATCTCGCGTCGCGCATCCGTTCACAAATCACTCGACGCTTAATTGAACATCGACTAGTCTGGTTGTAGCACGCGAACCACTGTTGTCACTGCCAATGATTATGAGACCTGCTTTGAAGATTCTATGCAAGAAATGCCTTTGAGGTGGATAAAATATTAAAACCAATGTTTAGAATTTGTGTTCTCATTTGACATTTAAATACAAATTGGCACCTGTTAAAATAGTTATGCACGCCTATCTAATATATGCAAAGAAAAAAGATATGCATACTTATTTTTAGATTCTTAGTTGCCAAATTCATATTCTGCTGATTAGAAACGGGACGTCCCCCTTTGTTACCAAAACTTGTATTTTAATTTTGTCGGTTTATAGACTATTTATTGTCTTTAGAAACTTCACAAATTTCTTCAATGGCATGTCACATGTTAAAATTTAAACGAAGGAAACCAAGCAGTATACAATTGTGCACATTACTTACAAGCAGGGCGGATACTCTTTTGAAATTGTTAAAGTCACGGTACACATGAACCATTAGTCTAATGTAAATCTTGCAGATTCTCTGAATGATTGTCAAACTCAAACTGTACGTCAAGTTGAAGAAGAAGACGTAATCTCCTACCCGAGCGTTATTGTGACTACTTATACGTTTTGTTGGCTGTTTCTCCGACAAATTTATTGCTTTTACATCGAGTAACATCGTCTGTTTATGTAAATGAAGCCCATCTAGGTACACTGTTTAGAATCTTCCATCGTATTAGAATTAGGTTTCCCATTAACAGTAAAACTAGCAAGTTTCACTCAGTCAAGATGGAAGGTCCGTTTGTGAATGTCTTAGAGGAAAGTTGTGTAGTGAGATTCTGGTCCCAACAGCTATTTATTTCTCGTTTTAATTGGTTTTAAAGAATTTAAATTGACAGTAAGGTTCTTTTAAGTCCTCTTTTGAAATAAATACTGTAATTCACTAGCCTGATAGCTCATTTTATTACTCACACAAATTAAAAGTCACAATAGAGAAAATGGAGCCTTGTGGAAATTAAAATACCAAACTGAAATGAAGAGGTGTAAAAATGTGAAATTTATCGGCGATCATTCGCGGCAACCTTGATCTCGTAATAAGTTTTGTTTCTAAACAAGTCTAGTAAAGGTAAAACGTAAAGTTTAAGTCGTCATTTGACACGATTCCTGTTTCACCAGTATTCAGGTGAAGCTAGTCGTTTGGTGGTGAGAGACGGAGCGGCGTTTCACCGCGTGGGTGCCATTTTACGACTCCGGCGCCGACGCATTGACGATTTGTGACTTTTGTGAGCGAACCATGTTACTGTTCCGACACGTCCCGACGTCTAAATCTTGGTAAACTTTAAGTAGACCAGAAATGGAGCACGTCTTTGATTGGTTGTCGTTTTGCGGTTCGAGCGCCGTATTTAAATTGCTTTGTATAGGATAGTGTTTCGAGGAATGCAGTGATGGAAAAGGTAATGCTTTTCTGGGACATCATTCGTTTGAAAATATTTAATTCTTCATCAGATTACAAAACGGTATATACTATACCTATATGCCTTACATACGTATATAGTGTATACCTTTTCGTATATAATTTTCCGAAATGTTTACTTATGGGTATAGAATTAATTAAAATGAAAACGAAAATAATAATACTATAATGTATATGACCTTTTTGGCATTTTAGGTCTTCTTAAGTACTGACTAACTAATTCAAAAGTTACTAAAATGCTGCTCTTTTTACTCGCTCGCTAGATGTTTTTATTATTGTGCGCATTCTAGACAAAAATATGGTAAATTGTATTTTACGGAATGAACTGTCGCCGTCCGCACTCGGTAATAAACGTTATACTGCATAATTGCAGACACCAGTCCAGGGAACAGAACAAAAGCTTCAACCGACTATTGACAAAGTAACGCCATCCATGCACTTAACTGATGACTAATGCACATATTATGTAATTAAATAAGATAAAAATCACACCAATATTTGTTTCACCATTTTATTCTATTGTAAGACAATCTAATGAACCGAAACTGAACAAACCTATAATAATAAAGCAATATCATTTAGACTCGAGGAGATTTGCGAAAAATATGTTCAAACTCACGTAAGGTAGACATAGAAACTCGATTTTTCGAGCATTCAGCTTTATTTTATAGGGCAATGGTTGATAAAATCGGTTCAGTTAAATAATTTGATCCGTTCCGTAGCGATTACCCTCCAAGTTAGGACGTTGGTTCAGATAGCTCCATATTCTGATGATATACGAGTCACTTAGTGCCACTGCCACCTAGGGTTACCTACTTTACTTATTATGATGTTCATAAACTCGTTACGCGCTTTAAGATTGCGATAATAAACTTGAAAATCCCATTTTAGTTTTAGTGACGTTCTATACCTATTTTAAAAAGGTTGAAGTTTTTAAATTATTGCCTTGATAGTTTGCCATGTTTGGCGTTCCTGTAATAGTGCGACGAATACAGTTTTGTTACATTAGGCATCTTGACTATGACCATAGCATACTTAATAGAAAATCGATATATTACATTTGATTGTATGTGCACAGAACTTTTGTGATACATTTGTGTAAGATTATTACAAGATCGACCATAAATTCTTATACCTATTACAAGAATAACGACGAAATATAAAGAAGGATAAATACCTTCACAATGTTGTCTCAACCTTTCAATTAATATTCTTGGTAATAATTAAAGTAAGTAGGTACATATTAATAATACAAAGTCTTAAACATTATTTTTTAAGGAAATGTTATTAGAATATTTAAGAGTCTTGAACTCAAAAAGATTACTATTGACCTGGTTTATCGAGATATTCCGCAAATATTTATCTTAAATGTTTTTGTTAAAATTATCGCGTGTTTGCATAACGTATTTGGAATATGCGTCTTTACGGATTGCATTATTTTGTACCTATATCCTTGAAGATATTTCATACCCGCAATTTTGTACGCGTTTATAAAAATACAGATTTATTGAAATTTGACTTTAGTAAGAGAAGAAAGAAAGAAAATAATGAAACTTTAGCACCTCTTGTCGTATTTTAGCATGTAGCAATTAACCATCGTCACCATAAAACAAACATGTCGCGTAAAACACGACTTGCGCTCGCTTCTTTTAATTGAGACTTAAGGATAGGTAGTGATTTATGAGTGTAAAATACTTCTGCCTACCATATAGTTGTTTATCTAAGTATGTACTTCTTTAAAACCTATTAAGCGGCATACAGTTAGATTGAATTTGACTTTACAGATGACGTAGGGGTTTAAGTGGTCGTCTCGCCATTACCACTGCGCCAATTGTTGTGGCTTCGAGCCTCACACAGGATAAAGATTTGTGTGATCCACAAATAGTTGTACCGAATCTGGGTGTTCTTTGTGTCCGTTGTTTGAATGTTTGCAAAGACCCTCGCGACACAGGGATTATTCCTAGTGCGGGAGTTACCTTTTAATTAAAAAAACAAATAATAATGCAAATAACCGGATCAGTTCTGTAGCAGCCCTATGGAGCTCTTTAGCGGTTCTCAGTGACACTCCTACGTCTCGGCACTTGATTTTACGAACACTCGCTTTATATCCGATACAAGGAAGTGCTTTAAACACCTATGTTGTGAAGCTTTGTATCATTAATGTTCTGCGCGTATGACATTTCAAACATTATGGGCCATTACATATTAGGGCACTAGTCTTATTCATTGTTCCTTTAGTTGTAATCTCATAATTTATGATAAATATGCGCTCGTTGCATGTTATAAACATTGTTTGTATGACACAAATGTTAAACGGAGATGGCGGGACGACTTGAGCGCTTTTGAAAGAGACTGGCAGGGGATATCTAAGAAGAGGCCCAGCGGGGGGAAAGCTAACGAAATATCCGAACTAATATTATAAATACGAATGTGAGCTTGTTTGTTATGCTTTCACGCCTTAACTACTCGACCGATCATCAGGAAATTTCGCATACACGTTGTCAAGGGAACAGAAAAGGACATAAGGTGCCTTTCATCCAGAAAAAGTACTGTTACGAATCTAATCTAACCAACATTTAAGCGAGCGAAGTCGCGCGCGATATCTAGCAATAATATAATTACTCCCGTACTAGACATAATTCCTATAACGCAGGGAACTTTACTTATATTCAAACAAGAGACACAAAGAACATCCAAACTCGCCATAAACATTTGTTTATCACATACATTTTTTGTTCTATGTAGGATTCGAATTCACACCATTTGGTGTAGTTTCAGTGGCGAGATGACCACTTAAGCTACGCCATCTGTGCAATCAAAATTTTCTCTAAAACATATGAAGTGTACCTACTAACCGAATTCCTTAGATAACTAAGTACTGTGTTAGTATGTTCACATACTAAGTTATAATTTCTTACGACCGTGTGTGTTGAAACGTAGATACCGTGTTTTGTAACCAGTGCTCACATTTAAATGAGCATCTCAAATAGAGCTTAGAATTCAAGACTGTTTCGCTAATGTTGTGATGTTTTCTCTTTGTCTTTGTGTTGGAATTAGGGTTAATTTTCGTTGTGGTTGAAGAGAAGAGACGAAAAGGCTTAATTTTTTAATGTTGCTTTTGGAACTTGAACTCCATTGACTAAGGTACAAATTAAATATACGACGAAAAAGGTCATGTCCTCCGGTAATAATTTGGCGGGAATGCTGTAATGCGCAGTGTAACGTGCTTTAGCTATGGAAAAGACGTTCACCGCAGTCAAGATAATTCATGTGTATTTTGGCATTTCTGGCAACCACACACACGTAGGGGCTAGCGGATATTGACACTATCGTATTCGTTGCCACCATAGCGTATAAGAGAAGCGTAACGTTTGAGGTACTTTATAGAGGGTAAATACCCTCTATATTTAAGTATAGTAAAAAATTTTGATAACGCATATGCGTTATTTATATTTTATTAAGCGAAGAAGATAGTTATATAAATTTCAGTATAAGCTACTAGCTTTAGCCCGCGCCTTCGTTCGCTCGGGAACAGTATTTTTCTCGATGACCTACTATGTGTTCTTTTCTCTACCCCTGACAACATGTATTCGAAAGCTCATGTTGATCGGTCGATATTTAATTCGTGCAAGCGTAACAAACATACAAAGTCACATTTTTATTTATAATATATTAGTGAGGATAACAGGTTGTGCAAAAAACAAAAGAAACTCAGTAATTTTGAAATTCGTCTACTTTCATTATTTGGCCAACGCTCGGCCCCGGGGACTATGCCGACAATTGAGGTATTGAACAGTTTTATCGTGGATTATTTTATTTACACATTTTAATAATTATATATATATATATATATATACACATTCCCTTGTTTCTAGCAGCCTGAGTCCTTGAACTTGCAAAGTTAAGAAAATAAGGATTATGTGGCAGCAGGACGAAATTTATACATTAATATTGTAATGATACGTCATGTTACTATTCAAGAGTGGGACGGATAAAATATTGATAATAATCTCTTACTCACTCGTTCATATATTAGATTAGAATATAACGTAAATCAATATTTAGGCACGTTGAAAATTGTAATGACAAAGATAATCGGCGATGTTTACATTTGCGCGGGAAATATGACAGCTGTCACTTGTCACATGCAGTTGACATGACGTCGATAGTAACGCGCGCATTTGAGCGTACATTTTGGAAATATTCTAAGGGTGCGTTCCACTTAGCGCTCACGACTTTCACGCTCACGACCACGGTTTTTTCTGTTACACTTGTTTCCGAGCGTTACAATTTTAAACTCAAGTGGAATGGATAATGGAGTGTTTTGAGCGTTGATATAAATAATACAAATGGCGTTTTAATAAAAAAGAGCGAAACCTTAAAGAGGTTACGATTTGTAAGTCTGATCAATAAACTCTTATAGTTATTGGTTAAATGGATTTATATTTAAAAAAATATATATATAATATCCCACTAATATTATAAATGTGAAAGTGGAATGTAATGTGAGGATGGACGGATGTTTGTTACTCTTTCACGCAAAAACTACTGAACAGACTTTGATGAAACTTTACAGTGGGTATTATTGTTTATTCATCGGAAAACATATAGGCTACTAAAAATCTATTTTAACCTAAACCTACTTTAACGCGAGCGAAGCCGCGCTGCCAAATTCTGGTAATTCATAATTTTGTGAAGTATATAATTAATTTACATTCAAATGTAATAAAAATGTATTTTACGGCGACGCGCGACGGTAGGATATTTGGTAGTGCGTCGCAATAATGCTCCAGAAAGTACTAGTCCATACAGTTCAGATGGACAGTGGAATACCATTCTACAAAATCATGATCGTGAAAAACGTAAACTTAGATCATCGTATTTTCGTTTTACATAATGTAATCGTTACTCTGATGAACAATTCAAAAGACTGACAACTGAAACACTGTAGATTATAAAATTTTTACTTATTTAAGTATTCATCGTTTCATCAAAATCGCATCAAATAAAGTTATATTTACGTAGTCGCCATCTTGGTTATATAATATTTAAAAAAATGGCGCTTTATTTCTCAACGCTCACTACGACCCACCTCTCAGGATGAGTCGTCGTGAACTTTGCGTGAGCGTGAGTAATGACGTCATGACTTCATGAGTGGCGTTTTCGCCGCGACCACAACGATCGTAGTCGTGACGTGGAACGGCTAAAGGAGTATCTTAAGCGTTGGGAACGCTAAATGGAACGCACCCTAAGTGAAATATATTCCAAAATGAGGACTGTTTGGATCATCGCCACTGTTTGGTAAATAAACACTGTCAGAATATAAAAATATCCACAATTCGGTAGCTTTTTATAGTAAAAGTCCAATTCGGAATCAGCAAATAGATTACAACCATGACGTAATGGTATAGATTGTAACTGACTGATAAATTCTGAACTGCTTTTATTCCTACTTCGTCTAGATATTCTTTTGAACCAATTCCGAAGAGTATCATTAGCTTAAGTGTATTGAACGTCTAGGCAGAATAGCTTTTTGGTCTGTATAAAATTCCACTTCTTCTCTGTTCGATATTGCTTTAATATATAAATATATATTTTTTTTAAACTACTATTGTCGCAAACAAGCATACGGCCCACCTGATGGTAAGTGGTCACCGCAACCTATAGACACCTGCAACACCAGAGGCATCATTTGCACGTTGCCAAACGTTGGAACCTCCTGGTGCGGCACCAATTAGGTTGTAAGGTGTGTGAATGAAATACCTGCCGATGGCGAGCGGTGCGATGATAAAAAGTAACTGAGAGCATCACCTCAAACAACTCATCAGAACACAATCCATTATATAAGCGGTAGAACACACAAAGGGAGGCAAAATCCCGTCTGAGCCTTAGTGGCTCAATACCGTCTGTGAGTTTGGGCTCATCGACAATTCTCAAGGCTCGTCTCTGTACCGCGTCAAAAGGATCAAGCTGGTATTTTGGTGCTCCTGCCCTAAGATGACTGCAGTACTCCATGTGAGGCCGGACTTGCGACTTATATAGAAGCAGTCTTTGCCCCTCAGTGCCGCTTAGCTTTATTGAGCACACCAAACTTTTTGAAAGCCAGCCTTACCTTGCTCTCTAAATGACTGTGGAACTGTACATCACTTGAGATGTCGAGGTCAAGGATTCCAATACACTTGGAGATGGTGAGAGACGTGTTCTGGAGTTGTGGAGACACAGTAAATGGGGTTTTCTCAGCGGTGAACGCGCAGGCTTGTGTCTTAGCTGGGTTAAACAGGACTAAATTTAGTCTTCCCCATTCAGGTACTCTATCCAGAGTATTTCCGATTTCAGACACAAGCCGTTCGCGACAAAAAGCTGGCAACCCATTCGCATAATTCCTTGGGCTGTCCGTAAGATGGTAACTTCGATAGAAGACCTTTGTGCCAGACCCGATCGAAGGTCTTCGCCATGTCCAGGCTGACAGCCTCACCTTAGCTCTCAATGGCTAGTGCCCATCGGTGTGTAAGATACACGAGAAGGTCGCCAGTTGAGCGATGATGGCGGAAGCCTTAATTGTCGGTCACTCAACAAATCGTGCCCCTTAAGGTACCTCAGAAGCTGAGAGTTGATCACCCGCTCCATCACCTTGGAGAGAAGGGAGGTTATGGCAATAGGCTTGTAATTCGATGGGTCAGATCTGTCACCTTTTTTGGCACTGGGTGAACGAATGAGGTCTTCCATGAAGACGGAACTTGTCTTGTGGAATAGGAAAGCGAGAAGAGGCGCGTCAATACTGGGCATAACTCAGGAGCACACTGCATTATAGCATTTTATCGTACTATTAATTAGATTTTATTAGTTAGAATCACTACCTTCTATTTATTGATTACGATGTGCATTCATAGAGAAAGCTTGAAGCATAAATTCGTTGACATTTTAAATGTATTATCACAACCCTTTAACCAGTCTTTTATTGCTTCATCTTGTTAAAATAAATTATTATGAACAAGAAATATGGAATCAATAATAAAGTTTATTTGATATAATAATATACTTCTTCAAATTAAGTCTCTTCGTTAGAAGATTCTAGTTATTTTGTGGTTTCCGTATCGTTTAACTAGATTTCCAATAAAGCGCATGGATAATTTCGATAGCATCTTAGAATCGAGTAACTGCCGATTTTATGTGTTTTACTTCTGTTGCCATCAAGCTATTCGATTGCTTTCTCAGTTAACTTACGCTATTATAAAGGGTCATTCATTTTCAGCACTTGCTTTCACCTTTATTGGTGGCTACACCTCTTGGTTATATGCACGAGTTTGATATTCTCAATTGCAACGCTACTGGTATTGCAATTATTTCAAATCTTCAACGATATTGTTAAAACTGATCGTATCTTAGATATTGCTAATCTGGTTGTGAGACGTTGTGACTTCCAAGTTCCCCTTAGATTTATTGTTGTGTCGTCCTGTTTAATATGTAGATATTTACCACTGAAAATTGATCAGTTCAGACTGAGAGTAATTTAAAAATTATATGACTCATGATAAACAATAATTAGATATAAAAAAAATGTTTTAAAGACAACTCCTTCCCTAGGAATCATTCCTGTATGGCGGGGGACTTTACAAACATTCAAACAACAGACACAAATAACATCCAGACTCGTAACAACCATTTGTGGATCACACAAATTTTTGTCCCGTGTGGGATTCGTTTTTTTAACACTCGGCGCAGTGACAGTGCGAGGCGACCACTTAAACATCAACGCAGTCATAATCATATTAAAGCAATACTAACTTGTTGGGTTATAGTGCCATTGCCGTTAACCAATTCGGTTCCAAAAAGCGAACATAATTACACATCTGTCTTTTCTTAATTATGTATCTACCATGACATACATAATTTTGAAAAGAGACAGCTACACTAAGCTTCCTCACGTTCTAAGAAACTACAGATTTCCACTTGCACAGTTGTATCCTGGCATATCGCTGTTGCTTAATTCAAGTTAAATATGTTACATAAAAATTAAATATCGCTTGCGTTAGCGATGAAAACATCGCGTAAACCTGCAAATATGGACGTTCCCCATAAAGTTCTTGGACGTCTATCGCCTCATTTCACTATTTTAATTATACATATATTTGTTTAACAGATTATAATTGTATAGTAGTTTTACAACCTACAACAGCAGCTACAACCAAAATGCCACTAAACATATAAAAATACAATTTAGACAATCTAAAGCTTCTAATCTTAATCAATGTTGACTATCCAAAACCGTAACGTGAATTGCCATCATGCGTTTTCGTCTCACCTGAAATGACAGTTTAACAGCCAATCCAACAAGATTAAAAAGGCATCAGTGCCTCAAAATATATTCAGGAATTCCTCAAGTCTCGATAAGGATAGTACATATGTAGGTACTCGTACGTTAGGGAGAGTGATAAGGTCTACTGCAGAGTCACACGCCCGTCACTTCGCCGATGAACGCTCCCGTGATATATTTTATACCTGACGCGATAACCGAACGTTGAACCGAACGATAAGTATCCAGTTATTGGTGAAAGGAATACTTGGGCATTGTTCAATTGATTACGAGTTAGTGAAAGGATGGATGTGCTGTGTTTGTACTGATAGGTTACGCGATACCACGAGATGGGTTGTTTAAAACAGTGTTAAAATATAAATACATTGTTCCTTGAACTTTTTTCTATATTTTGAAATATTAAATAATGATAAATAAACTTAACTGACTACTCCTACCTCCCAAATAAAATACCCAATAAACGCATATTTCACCTGCTATATTTTCTTACGTAAAGCTAATTGTTGTCAGCTGGGTATCGAACCCCCGACGAGCTACAAACATAAATATAAAAATATACCACCACACCGACGACAACTAAGATAAGTATAAGATTTATCAACGTCAGTCCCTTTGATTAAATATAGAAGTTACGCACTTAAAATTGAATTAAAGCAATGTTGCAAGCAAACTTGCATTTAGAAAACTTTTAATCTAAGATTAATTGATATATTAAAGTTAATGCTAATAAACTGGACGCTTAAAAGGCTTAAGAGTGAAAAAAACCCGTTCGGAAATGTACAAGTTTATAATCTGTTTGATTGATGTTGATATCATAATGACTGACATAAGCATAGACAGACCAAATGTATCTATCAATATAATATTTTCATAGAGGTTACACAAACACATTAAAAAACACCGTTTTATTAGATTTTGAGTTTTATGTTTATCTGATTGATCTGTTATGGCACTTGATGTTTTTATAATAAGATCACCTTGAAAACTGATGCATAAATTCAGTGTATACTAATAATTGTGGCCCTTCCACGCTACGTTGTCTTCGTTTCAATTAATCATTTTTACGGGAAACCGAACATTAATGACCAGGTGGAGCAGTGGTTGCCTTGACGCTGTCAGTTTGCCGAGTTTTTTGGGTTCGATGCTCAGAGGGTACAATAATTGTATGACCCACTAGTTTTTATTTCTTACCTTTGTTTTAATGTTTTGAATGTCCCTCACGATCCATGGATTATCACTAGTCTCTTTTGCTTATCATATAAATATCTTTCATTTTCTGTTTTTAAATTAAAGATGAATGCTTCTAGGTTTATGCCAAAACTAATTTGTAAAGGTACCTTATAGAACACTACTGGTCTCTTTGGAAGCTATTCAAAGCGGCCCAGGCCGGTAACCTGAAAATCTTACTCAACACTTTTTACAGCAGATTGCTTAGTTTAACAGGGGAACGTGTTTTGCTGTAAGCAGGGGATCAACGAATGTATCTCTCTTTATCCTAACAACATGCGAATTGCAAGAGACCACAGTCCTAACCACTTAATATTAAGCAAACCGTATGCTTGTTGACACTTTATTAGTAGCTACTAAAATAAGTAACTTCTATTGCGTTAACAGCCTTATAATAAGTGATAAGGAATAATATTTTAGTGTCTAAGAAAATTGTTATCCTATAGTTAAATATAGAGAGCAATTATGCATGGAGTATGACTTAAACCTGCTCTTATATAATTGAATACCTTTCATGAGTTAAATACTAGATTAATAATGGCGATTATGTTTCTATGCTTAACTATTGATGTCTGTGCTTTTATTATAAATTACTTTGAATATAATACTATGGATTGTATTGAAACTGAAGTACTTTATTTTGATATTAACGCGGTTTATTTAAAAACACAATATTCAGATAAATGTTTACACTCTCTCCGATGTTCTCTTCCATTATTTTGTTTAATCCTTGAAATATAATTATATGGAAAGATGATTGTTTTTTACCCCAACACGTTTGAACAGCTTACGACAGACCTATTCAAAAATTTTTTTAGTAAGGTATAATTTATACAATTCGGTCCGAATTTCTGACCGACAACTTGCAAAATCATAAAGTTTGACATTCATAAGTGTTACTTTAAAAGTCAAGTCAAAGGCTAACCAAGACTATCCAGGTTAGTAGTAAGGGTAACTAACAGCTTAAGTTTTGTTAAGGACGAGGAAATATATGTTCAAAGTCAAGAACAACAAAGGCCCGAGTGCGTGCAAGCGTGTACCGGCGTCGGTCGGCGCGATAGTGCGCGTCTGTATTTAAATGCTCGTTTGGTCTCCGCTTGCGTTATGTCTGATAACCCGGACTAAATTGTTATTTGGCCAGTTTTGCGTTAATTACCTCAGTGCGTTACTATCTGGGTTGATAATTTCGGCTCCAAACTCGTCCGCTGTAAAACAGAGTAATTGCTGCGATAGCAAAAGTTGAACGTTTCATGATTACGGTATAGGTACGCAGTTTAGTCATATTTGAGCAATTAGTTTAATGTTTTAGTATGTTATTATGAGCCTTTTGCTGTCTACAACACTGCTGTCATAAGGCGAAAATGCCGTATCTAATATTTCTTTTAAAGTTTTGTCTTTTACGTATTTGGTATTTTGCCATTAGTAAAAAACGACACATCTCGCCTAAAAGTATGAGTACATCTTTTTTTAAGTGGAAAACAGCCTATGTTACTCGGTGATAATATAGATTTATAATGGTGAAAGAATTTTATGAAATCGGTTGATTCGTTTGTCTGTTAAATCCATACAAACAAACAAACAAATTATCAAATCTTTCCTCCTTATAATATTAGTATAGATAAAAATACTGGCAGATACGTCTCTTTGCTTATGACGACAGAACAGTTTTAATCTGTACTGCTACTGAAATTATCCTTACAGAAAACCTGAGTAGCATTATCTCAACTGGTAATCTCACCCACGGATTAACATGTTAGTTTGGTTTATTGTAATAGTCGTATTCCTAATTAGTAGCTCTGCTATAATTATCCCTGTATCACCCTTATGGTGATTGGGAGATAACAGGCAAGATATTACACCGTCATAATAAAATCTGTGCAGTAAACACATTTTTTAATGAGGTTTCGTATTTATTATCTTAAAGCCTTCTATTATGGGATAATGTATATGACGTTGGTACAAAAGTTAAGTACCCGGCCGTTATAATAAAGCGACATAATTGTAAGTTTTAATGAAGGTAAAAGAAAGCAGATTATAATAAAGCCACATAGGTTTTGATAAAGTTACCTAAAAGAAATCTTAAAGAAAAATGAACTGATTAAATGTTGTGTTAAAAGAAAGACTTAAATTGAAATATGGTTTATTAATTTTTGGAAAATATCCAAAAATAAGATCAGCCCTGTATTAAAGCGTTCCACTGCTAGGCACGGGCGTCTTCTCAGTGTGGAAAGGATTAGGCTATAGTCCACCACGATGGCTCAGTGCGGGTTGGCAGACTTCACACATCTTTGAGAACATTATGGAGATGTCTCAGACATGGAAAATTCCTCACGAAGTTTTCCTTTTACGTAAAAAACAAGCAATAATTAACTATTTAAAATGCACATTACTTCGAAAAGTCAGAAGAGCCTGCCTTGGAATCGAACTCAAAACCTCTGCGTGGCATTCCAACGGTTTCCCTCTAGGTCTGCTTCATAGGTTAATGGCAATAAATCTGAAGACAAGCAAATACTACCTTCACAATACAGCTACTTGGATACCAAAGTAAATAAACAGCATACGTCCGCCCATCCAACATCTAACCTCTGATTATAACTACTCCACTTAAGATACACTACAATTACGCTATCTGGTATTGATCATCTTGGCTTATTAATTTGTTGGTATTCGTTTTATTTGAGCGGCCAGTTGTAAATTTATGTTTTAATCATTTAATTATTGCTATCTGTTGCTGCTCTTTGAGCTACGCCAATGACGAGAAGGACTCTGAAAGAAAGAAAAAAATACAATTGAACAGAAGGCAGAGGTCAAATAAGGCAACTGCGTCACGGCGGACATTAGCATAGAATATCATAAACTAAAATGAATTGGTTCGTTGTTTTATAATAACCTCATTAAGAAGTTGTATTGTTGTGTATATTACTGTAAAGTAGCGCAGCATAGTGCTTGCGACTGCTGTGTATGTGGTCTGGGTTCCGGTGAGGTAATGTCTTGCCGAGTTTTTCTGTCTAGAAATTCTTGGCAATAGGCTCGTCAATTATTACGTGGGACTGATAAATAAGCTGGCAAAATGTGGCTGCAAGTGTGAAGTGTTTAAATTGTTTCAATATTTGCCTAAAAGCTCAACATTTCACAGAATTTTTCATGTTTAATTAAAAGCAGTTCCGACTGTATAAAAACGCTGTGTCTCGATAGCCCTGTGAAACATTAATAATTTACAGCTCGCCGCCCCCAAAGAGCGAAATAGAAAAATTCTCAGTTACAGATTAATCTGTTTCACAAAAACGTTGGTTGCACGTCCCCTAACAGTAAAACGCAGGCGGATCGTATCTACCCGCGCCATGCCGCGATAAATCAGAATTTAATAACGCGTTACGCTGCACTAATACTTACTACAACTTATCCACTAGAACATTATGTCTATTATAGAACAATAAATCCTAACTAATATTATCAATGCGAATGTGAGTTTGTTTGTTACGCTTTCATGTCTTAACTTATCGACCGATCATCATCGTATTTTGCATACACGTTGTCAGGTCATACAAAAATGGATAAGAATACCTTTGATCCAGGAAAAAAGTATTGTTCACGAGGGATATAAATTTATTGACAAAATCTCGATAAAAGCGAACGATATTTTATTTGATAATATGCAGTATTTGAAATCCTTATGTAGGTTATACGATTAGAAACACCTTAATTAAATATAAGTGTCCTATAAATAGAGATGTCGTCGTCATAGTATTGAAATTCAATATATGTAGATATTGGAGAACCGTGACCACTATCATATTGTAATAGGTATTTAGTAGTAGGTAATTTAAACAAAATTCTTGCGGGGAAGTAATATCTTTGTTGTATTATATCTCTCTCGTGTTGAAATACAGTGACTACGTAAAAGCTAATTACGATTATTGATAAAGACAAATACAAATTGTAAACAAAGCAAAATACTAACTTTGTTTTGATTTTATTTTTTTATCCTTGTATTTTGACAAAACAGGTAGATATCAGGCCCACTCCCTATATTTAAGTATGCTGAAAGCTATTTGAAGCTTAGAACTAAGTACCACATCAAATAAACTGGCATAGAATCAGTTCCAAGTAAATTAAAACAATGTAATTTATGTATACTCAAGAAATAGTACATACATAAAACTTCTTACAAGTGCGATGACGGCCATATTTCTGTTTAAATTAACGATTACTTATAGCAAAACATATTTTCCATAAACTGTTATTCTAAACATAAGCCTGGCAAACATTTAACTGAGTATCTTATTTCATAACACCGCTCAAAGGCTGCATACAAGACAATTTGTAAAATGAAAATTACCATGAACAAGACTTGCGGAGGTACTTGAGACAAATAGTTGTTCTCGAGACGATGGTCCAAGTGCACCACTGGGTACGTATTTATTATGCTAATGAACGTCTGACTTCAGTACTCTTGCCAGATTCCCTCAATTGTTACGTGAACTTTCTTTCACTACGTTACAGTGAAAAAACAGTCATTCTAACTTATCAAATTTAAATAAAAGTAAATTCCAACTTCAAGTGGACAAATATCGCATGAATGTAAAAGCGAATCCCTTAAAAATACATCATTATTCTTCAATAGATACCACCCTTGAAGCTTTTACACATAAAAGAAAAATATTAGGACACACAAAGATATTATTGCGTCCGTAAGACGGCACAACTCTATTCGAATTTGTCTGTGAAGAAAAATTGTAAGCACCTGCAACTAAATGCATTGGAGGGGTGTCGGAGGGCTCCGTTTGAAGTGCGCTCATTTCACACGCGTCTGGGGGTTGACATCTCGTATCATTACGTACATGTGTCGAGGGTGGCAAGTTTGTGCGGAAAATTCGGATGTTTTTAGTGGCGCGCGGATCTTTGTATCCACTGTCGCCGCTGGAGGGTTGAATTGCACGCAGCTGCGCGAAAAGCTTTGTTAATTTTTTATGTGTGTTTTAATAGACTACACTGCGCTACAGATGTTTCGTATAAGTATTTATGATGTCATGTTGTCTTTATCAGTGTTTAGTTTTTAATTAGAATAATCGGTTTAAATCGTGGACTAAATCTATACAATCAAATATTATCTTGTAACAATTTAATGTCTTGTAGTTGTGCTACTGTTTATAAGGCTTCAATCAAGTGTCATCGCCTTAATATGATGTCAATAGCATGGGTCAGTGAATATAAAGTTTTGATTTAAATAAATACAGTTAATAGTAAATATTGCATGAAACATGATTTCTTCGTACCAGCTTTTATAACAACAACTATCAGACTACGAATAATCTACGTCTCATTTAAGCTTTACAAACAAAGAAAAGATTTAGAACAACTACATATATAAGTATGTAAAGGCGCATCTTTTATTTTGTGTAGCGTTGGATCACTTTATACACACTTGATAATTAATATAATAATAATTAATAATTAGCTAATACCAAAATATTTTTTTTTTGGCATGAAAGCTACCTCTCTTACTGGAAACATTCTGTGCACCCATAGTTAGAGATACGAACTGGCTGTATACTCTATTTCACTATGATTTTAACTAGTGTTATGAGCCAAATAAATATATACGTATTCATCAGCTAATGAGTAACGAATAATGAACGATTCAAGGTATATGTATGTATATAGTTCAAGTGACACTGAACTATACGTTCATCAAACTAGATGTGACATTGTATATCATTTAGCGTGCCTAATAACTGTGTAGACCGCGATTTAAAATATTCATGGAGGGGATCATACGATGGTATTAATTTCACGTTGTGTTTAAAGTTGGTCCGTCTGTTACAGTAATGTTGATGCAGTGAGCGGGAGGGAGTTTTCCCGTGTGTTTTGCCGGGCGGCCAGCGGGCAAACACGGGACGGCGCGGGGGAAACCAACGCTTAATTGTTTTCAACCATTACACGATCAAACTCTACACGATACATACGTCATATATAAAGCCAGTGGCATACGACGTTTTGGGCTATTTCCGACGTGTTAAACTAGCTGCCTGGTAACTTATATCAGATATATTATCAGCAATTCGATTCTTTCTTTCTATGTCATTACTTTTATACAATCGTGTAGCATGATTTACGAATGTATAACTGAAAACGAGTATTAACTATTAATGCTCGGTATTTACATAGGTACCTTCTTGAAGGGCTTGAAGTTTCGGTTCAGGTTTCAGGTTGCATTGGACGTAGCCACAAGCGTCATTTTCATCTGCATATTCTGAACTATTTCCGCAAAATAACTGGCAAAAAATTTCTATGACTGTCGATATAATTATTTATTAACTTGAATTTATTATATTGAAACATCGTTAAAAATAATCTTTGATCTTAGTTAGCAACCCAGCAACCAACTTTATTCAAAACAAAACAGGTTTTTTTCTTTGCGAGGTAATACCATAGCTCCTCGTTATCTCTTGATTCAATTATTTAGAAAAGCAAATTGCTTAATTGTCGTCTTTTAATATAGAGAACAAGAAGACAAAACTGCATTATATTTAGTTAGTAATATAAATACGTTGTTTTGGCCTTTGCGGTATTTATTGTGATACATCATATAAATCATATATGTACATCATATAGATCATATAATTCTTTTTACATATTTTATTGTTTTGTTTCCGACTGTACCAAAGTACATTCCTTCCGTGGTATGCAAGAGCGGTTTTTATTGTTTTGATTATTTTTTGTCGAGCCAAACATTGTTCGTGCACATTGACCGAAAAACGAGACTGGACTTCAATTGAACATAATTGATTGCCAACGTTGAATGGAAATGAACTTTTAAACCTAATTTCGTCAATAAGTTCTGGATGTCTGGATTATTTTTAACGGTGTGAGAAAACAATGGACAATAGGCATTTCTTTCAAATAGGTATACTGAAATAACGGGGCGTTTTGTAAGTACCTAGCTTGGGATATTTATTAAAAAAACGTTAACCTATGTTGAAGGGTGCCTCAAACGTCAAAAGATAATAAAACCCTTTGAAGATAATTTTATAGTCTGTCTCTATCACAGTCTACGTGTTTATAAATTAAATATTATAAAAAATAAATTATCATCATACTAATAGGCCTAATTATAGACAACAAAAACACCTATAGTGATTTTTGCTTAATTGTGGTCTCATATCTAATAATTTACATCGACTAGAGTGTTAACATAGGGAAAGAAGTTTTATATTTATGTTTTACTTTACCTGCTTTATAGGATTTTCAATCTAAAGAACGACGTTCGACGTTTTTTACATTGAAATTACATTACCATCTTGATGTAACTCTTAACAAAAGTATTTAGCTTAGCTGGAAGAGCTAACAAGAATACCTTATTTATAACTCAAATGGCAAGCATTCTTAAAAATAAATATTGCACTTGCCTAATGCTAATACTTGGATTGCCTAAGGATCCAATCCTTTTTGTAAGATCACTAGCAACTAGTTCCCACCCTCGGCTTCGTTCGCGTGAATCCCTTGGGAACGCATACCGTGATAAAAAGTAATCTTTGTTCTTCTGTAATCCAGGACATTGTCTTTTTGTGTTCCAAGTTTCAGCCAAATCCGTTCAACGGTTTATGTGTAATTCATAAACTTTTACATTTATAGTATTATTAAGATGTAGGTACTAGTACATACAGACAGGTCTCATGCAGCAGGGGTCGAGCTTATTGCTAGTAATCTTAAAAAAGAGCGGATGGCCGTACTCGCACTTCGTTTTTCATCCTTCTACAAAAATATCCATTTCGATTCCTTTTCATGTACCCTCTATTTTACGTAATGATGGGACGGACAATGGACGAGTGCTCAAATAAGTGTGTGTGTGTGTGTGTGTGTGTATGTGTGTGTGTTTGTGTCGCTCTTCAACCCTGCCGCTGCTGTCGTACATGTGATGGCGCTGATGTATAGCAGGGGTGCACTTGATGACTCGCGGGAGATCTCACCCTCTAAGTAGTCGCTTCTTATTGTTATTTACTCGCGGAACGACACTACTGTTTAATGTTTTGTTAGTTTGTTTTGATTTAGATGTTTGATTTTGTTTTTTTAGAGCCTTGAATTGCAGCGGCCTGCTACACAGTGGTCTGAAAACTATTGACGCATACACTAGTACTAAAGGTGCCACTTTGAAGGAATAATTGTAGTGTATGAACGAATCGATTTTCAGCCTACTGTGCGGAGAGCCAAAAAACATTTTCATCATCAACATCATCAGACATTATTGCTGCTCAGTTATGTGTGGCATACTAGCATTTGCTAGATTATCCTGCGATGTTTTCTTGTATGATAAAGACCTATTAAACGTTTTTCTAAATAGAATAAATATAGAAACAGCACTGTTTATACTTATTGATTTTGTCATAACTCGTGGTAGACCTCGTATAACATTTTCGTCGGCTTTGCTCACTATAATCTTCTGTACAGTGAAATAATTTTGCTCGTTTCGTTTCAGTTATTGGATTTTCTGTGCCGGCACCCGAATCTTCCGACTTGATATTTGTAATAAATTTTTATTCGTCTCTTAACGCGGCTTTCAGTTTTTATTGTGCGTCTCATTTGCATTTATTCTGTAAACATCTGACCTCGTTTGTACAAGTTTATCTTAAAAACATAAAATTACACGTTTTAAAATTCGAATACATTATTACATTTACGTAATATACATTTTGTTATCACGCGTATAAATACTTTTTATTACATAGTTATCGTAGGGTTAACTTTTATCTAAAGAGTTAATTTGTCACATATTATCTAAGTTAATATATAAAACATTAGATAATAATCGTTTCCCAACACTTTAATATCAATAAAATAAGCAGACATATTAAAATTCCTCCACTGATATCGAATATTCTAATCGTGAGTTGTTCCAATTGCTTCCTCTATGAAGGAACTTGTTAGGGCGTTAGCTAGGCCCGACACGCGACTTTCCCCGTTGATTTAATATCAATTAATTCGAAACCTTAGTTTATGCTTATCGTACGTGCAATTGAACCGGGTAATTATCAGGCTACTGTATTACGCGCCACGCCTTGGACCTGGACACTTGCGGCCAACCGCCATTATGATAGTTTTGCTTTGATATTACACTAATGAGGATATATTAGGAATCTTAATTAATTGTATTTGTGTAATAATAATATTTAATATTTCTCGCGCGGTGTTAACTTGCGTGCGGGCGATTCTGAGATGCCGAACTCTTACCAGACCAGGCATTTTTTAAATTCTATGTTGAAAAACCCCTAACTGTTTTTAAGTGTAGAGATGTTTCGGATTCGGCATTATTATACGGCTATTGAAACAATCCACTATTATATGATATAAGTGTGTGCGTACATACATGATCTCACGTCCATATGCCCAAACTGGTAGGCAGAATTGAAGGGTTAAATGGACAAAGGTATTAATTAGCAAATAGTTCTAAACGAGTAATGAGCGTTTGAAAATAATAAATAATCAAATGAACTTAAGCAATTAAAGCTTATAGTTTTAAAATACAATATTAGTACAAATACTAAGATAAGATTGATTATTTTATATATTATACAAAAAAATAGGTTGTTATATGTAAATTTATTAAAAATAATGAAATTATGAACATAACACCTTTGTTTACTATAAACCATATTAAGTTTAGTTAAGAATAACTTACAAAGGCTCTATGTGGTAAACAAATAAAATAGCATTATTTATATGAAATAGTTTTATTATAAAAAAATGGGTATGCCACATACATGTTCTTCCGTACTATTTATTCATTATTGAGAATTTAGTATATTTATGTAAAACCAGTGAGACTCCTGCTCAATATACTCAAGTTGTGTGATGATTCTATTTTACATTAGCAAGGGTAAGACATAGCTTATAACACCATTGTTTTTTTTTTTTACATTAAATCACGTCATCTTTGCGAAGATGCAGCAGTTTTATTGTTTGATAATCACCTTATTTTATTCCAAAAGTAGCAATGATAATGATTCTCCAATAAAGTTTCTGCTGATAACACATTTGAAAATCTGAAATATATACTGGAATGGCAGATAACACCTTTGCTAGCGACTGTAACTATGTAACGAATCAGAATTGGCGTATTTTAAGTTCATGAATCGATTTGTCATCAGTTAAAACCTATGTTTATGCAAAATAGTAGTTTTTTTAATTTTGTCATATAACACCTTTGTCCACTTAGCCCTTCAATTGTAATACACCCACAGTTCACCAAGTATAACGTTAGATCCCTCGTTATATAGGACGAACTTATTGCCTTCTATTGGGCACAATGGCACATTCCGTGCTACTGAGAATCTCTTAACAGAAAAGATTGACCCGATTCGAAAAGAGCCCATTTCAAAACCGACACTGCCGTTACATGTTACCACTGCGCCACTGTGAATAATTATGTATATATCGTAAACACGTCACATTGATTTTACAAAAACTGTAAGTAAACAGAATACTTATCTAAGAAATTTAAATAATTGTTTATATTAATTTAACGCATATTTAATATTCAGCTACTTTGTCGATAACGCAGATTGAAGGGCCGACAAATTGTAAATAATGTCCATCAATTACCATCAAAGCCTAATTATACACCTACTTAATTATTTAGAGTTTCTGATGCGCAAGCATTTGAATAACATGAGATGGACTATTATACAAAATCACGTTAAATGTACCTATTTATTGATAATTCATTTACTGCCCACCAACTAAATGAAGAATACATTTAAATAAATTATAATTTAATAAGTACATTTTCAAAATTACTTTTATGATAAGTCTTTGTAGGATTTATGAAAATTGAAAACTACGTCTCATGAATGTTGTCGAAAATTGGTTTGTAATTTTATTGTAGTTTTTATGATGTTATTTGACAGTCGACTGTTAAAAAATTACAATAAAAATAATATTAAAATCACTTTAGGTTTGAAGTTTTACTTTGTGTTGAGATAATTGCATTAAATATTCCACTCCTTACTATTATTATTTATGTGAGCGTGGGTGGGTATTTTTGTCTGTGAGTTCTTTGGTTTGAGAAAAAGCAAAGAATCGGTAAAAATAATTATATCATGAGAAAATATCATAACTTTTGAAAGCGATTTATGTTCATGAATTCTCACGTCGATTTTTGGGTCTTGCATAGAGTTATTAGGTTTGTCTGTCAGGAAATTCTCAGTTACAGCACGGAATCTGAAAACATTTACAGATTCCGTGTGACATATATTCAAGAAGACAAGAGGCTCGCCCTGTTAGACTTTAAAAGTACAGTATAAAAGTGAAACACCTCGGTTTTATAGTCAGCAAAACACCTCCGTCTATGCGTTTAGGGTTATAGACGCAAAAGTATGCAGACAATGGAGTAATTACAAAGAAAATTCCAATCAAATGTTTACCTAACCTTGATATTGTCAAAAATAGTGCAGATTTCAAATCAATAAAAATATTTAACAAATTGCCCTCAGAAATTAAGACATTATTATATAGTAATGAATTTCTTACCAAACTAAAGCAGTTTTTGTTGAATGAATGCTTTTATAGCATACCTTGAAATTGTAGAATATTTGAAATGACATTTAAGTAAGACTTTCAGTAACAAATTTCGGAATTGAGGACTTATTTTAATTAATGGATTATTATTTTAAATTTTATTTAATTTGATTATTATTTAAATTGTTAATTTTATTTTTATATTATGTGAATGATTTATCCCCTTAACATGATCATTTTATAATATTATTTAATCTACTCTATAGACATCTTTACGAATAATGTTTATATTATTGTTAATTAAGTATTCCATTAATTGCCATAATATATTATGTATGTGTTATGTATAGTGCCAAATTCAAATGTAAAATATTGTCCCTGAAGAAATAAATGAAATGAAATGAAATATGTACATACATGATATATATATGGCATACAATTATGTAATATATATACACGACTGTATGAGGCACATTTTGTCATAAAAGAAAACGAATCAGTGGAAGTAATTAAAGAATGAATGTGCGATATAATTTTTAATAATGATTGCCAAAAAGTAGAGATCTAAAACATTTTTTGTTTTTTTTTTTTTTTGACCCAGGAAAATCCTTTATGGATACCCCCTGCCCCGGGGGGGAAGGGTGGTTATGTGAGACTCTCCGCCCCTGAAGGGGGTCGGTATACACACTAAAAACCTGGGGTGAGCAGTCCCTCCGCCGACGGAGTGGGGCAGGATGGGGTCGCGTTAGCAATCACCATCCCGCCCCGGCGGTTGGCCCGGCTGATGGTGACCGGGCCTCAGCACCTATGGAGGGAAGGCCTTGCTCACCAAGGCCCATCCCCCAGACGTGTGGGGCCGTGCAAGCCGGTAGAGAGTCCCCCGACTCTGTACCAGTGACCCCACTATACAGGAGCGAAAAGGCGGGCAAATCGCCTCCTTCTCGCTCTCGTCCGTCTGCGCCGGAGAGGGTCAGCGAGGAGGTTGTTCTCCCTGACCCTCTCCGCGGTCTCCTTCTGCGCCATGACAGATTCGCAGAAGGAGACCACTGCCTGCCACGACCTCTCGCCGCCGAGCATGGCGTTGATCACGCTCGGCAGGGAGAGATCTCCGCCTATTAAGAGATCTAAAACATATTCTAACATAACCTAACATCACTAACGTACCATATATAAAAACAACGTATAATACACGCAACGTACGGCGAACTTTAATTTAATAACAGCCTCAATTATGTATGAAACTGCAGTAGTCCGCTGTGAGCGCGACGGTGCAGTATTTTCACATAACAAAAGACCTTTTGTTTACCCACTACAACGAATACATCGGCAGTGGCTCTACATCGTACCTCTCTTTGAGAATATTATAGTCGCAATGGAAATTCGATACATTAAGTTTTGAATACGGTTTTACACTCCATTGCTTCTCTTATTTCCGTGCGTTTATCTTTGGGAAGTGGACAGGCAATGTTCATCGTTGTTTATCGGCTCTCAAGACAAATTATGTTTCTAGAATACGTAATGGTAAGGTTTGGTAATATTTAAGAACAGTATCTTGTGTATAAAGTGAATTGTGGAAATGAAACTTCTGTATTTTGTTTGATATAAGAAACATAGATTACTCGTGAAATTGTTGTTTTATATTTACATCAGGAACACAGATGTATTCATGAGGTAGGCATAGGTATATGATATACACAATTTTGGAGAGTTCGATCATTGCTGCAGAAAATTTTCTTATAAAACCCTAGTGTCTAAGTTACAATTTTCTGGTCACGAAATGAGATCCTAGTGTCACGGGAGACTTAACGAACAGTCATATAACAGATACAAAGAACACTCAAAATCAGAATCACTCATAGCACAATGACACAATCTCAGCTATGTTTTATGAACGATCTAAAACGTAAACACATTCACATACAAAATGACAGTCATCATTATCTAATTCCGTACACGAAAACGACGCATTCGTTCGCATCAATCTGTTTGTAAAATATTTGGGCGAATCGTAAAATGTATTTCGCTTATAACTCCTTTCAGGTCGGGTCTTGTCGGATTTATGCTGGGGGAAATCGCCTGGTTTTCCTTCTTCAACTACGTAAATCATTTTCACATCGCGGCTCTAGGCGCGGTGCTGTTCGCTACACATATTTCGTACACTTTCTGCCGTGAGAAAGTGTACAGTACAGCACTGGACGGATAATGGCGAATGACTTAAATTAGTACCGGTTTTAGTTCGTTATCTACCAGAGCATTTAATATTTAGTTCTGCGTACAGGAATTTGACGATTTAGTTTTAATTACAACATCAGTAAATGTATATAAAATAATTATTGTATGGGAGATGTTATGAGGTGTATGAAATGATGGTCACATTGATATATACTTTCTTTACTGGTACCAGAAACTTATAATAGATATACAAAAATAAACTACATAATTAGGTACGCGACCTAGCTGAGCGGGTGTGGAGAGACGACGGCTGCGCTGCGCACACACTGCGCGCCTTGTATATAGAATTAATGCGTCAGCAGTCTGTCTCTACACAATATGTGTCTCTACAATTTTAAGTACTTCTTTCAATTTGTAATATCCATTGATAAATATGCAAAAGACACGTAAGTATATATTTGTTACTGATATATAGTCCAATACTGTCGTTATTACAGAAAGCTGTACAATTTATTCGTGCCACAAGTGTATAAGAACACGTACGCGGGTCTTATTTGCCAATTTAGCGTCTGTTTCGCTAGAAAAATCTAGGCGATTTGCTTTGGTGCCTGCAAAAGGTTGTACATCAAGAACATGAATTACGTTACTCTGATTTTATTTCGTTGTAAACGGATTCTTGTATGGATCGTTAGTACCAGCTTTCTGCTATACGAAACACTTTTCATGGTGTGTACTTTAGCAGTATTTGTAAAAGAAATTCTTTATTCGGTCCATAAGATTAGGTTCTTTTGGTGATGATTTATTTTGGCCATTAGTGTATTATTAGTTCGGAGTAAATTATAAAACTTCATCAAGTTCCGTGTTTCGACCACATAATTTAGATTATAATGGTGGAAAGGGGCGCTGGTATGAAGTAACTATAAATCATTATTGTTTGAGAATTCAATATCTTTCTTTAGTATCATTTGGTTTGCTTGTATTAACGCAAAAACATTATTTCTATTAGGTACTTACTTAAAATTAATACATGTTTGCTTGTTTGTAACGAACGCTTCTTATTCTCCAATATATAAAGATAATTTGAATGTTAGTGAATTACGACGGCTAAAAAAATATTTTGGAGTGACAGATGTCAGCATGTAGTTACTTGGTGCTGTATTACCTTTTTACAACGGACACAAAATTTACTTAGACTCGGCACAATTATTTGTAGATCACACAATGTTTATGCCGTATAAGGATCGAACCTGCATTACTCAGCAATGGTGATACGACCACTTAAACCACTACGCCATCTGTGCTGCCAATTGCCACTGAATGTATTTATTTCCTATTGTCTTTAAAAGACGTCCCTGTCCTTACAAGCAGTATACATAAAAAACGATTTTAGAAGCAAGATAACGTATTTTTATGCAAAAGTTGCATACATTGCTTACGCATTAATACGCATACGATGCGCGAACTATGTTCTCTGTTAATGTATTAGCCCTAAGGTAAAGTCCATTACATAGTTACGTAGAAAGAAAAGCTTTTCTTCTGTCTACAATGTAATTCATCTAGTTCAGACGAAATGCCGTTTTAGATTAAGGTCAAACAGTAATCCCAGCTAGGTACACTGAAAAAAATTTCCAATAGATAACAAATTTCGACTTTTATATTAAATCTTATTTAACTTGATGAAATCTCTGTAGAGTTCATCCATCCATTACTATTATCCAATAGATATCTGTTCAAATGAAATCGCGGATTTTAAAATACTTTTGTTAATTTCAACTATTATCCTTGAGTGTTCTTTTATGCGTGTTATTCTACTAATACTACGTATATTATAAATATACAACTTTGTATATTTATGATGCAATCCTGTCAGAACTACTAAACGGATTTTAATGAAATTTGGTATAGAGACAGCTTGAACCACAATCTTCAAACCATTTCCTTTACCTTTGTGTTCTTTAAAAGTAGCCTTGGATTCTACTTACATGATTTTGTAATAAATGCGATCAATTATTACAAATTTGCAGCTAATATCCGATGAAACCCATAAAAATACTGGATACCTAATATTTCCATCGTCTCCACACAAAAACGAACAAAGAAAACTTCAAGTCAGTCGCCAAAGTAAATGCAAACTTCATTTTAAAACTTCGATTCCTTCGAGGAGCTGAAATTACGTCTGTTTTAAAAGAACAGATCTGGACTTCGTCACTAATTGACCGCAGGATACGTCTCCTAAGAGTAAAGGATCGTACAAAGTGGCGGCACTGGGATTAATTAAGATAAAACGGATAAAACCATTAAAGATAATACTTGAGCCGTAGATTGTGGAAACTAGTCTTTAATTTGAGGCTTACACTCATTGTTAACGGCTTTATTGATCGATAAAACCTCAATAAATATGTCTGAGTGACATACGATATTTATTTTATTCAATTAAGTACTGTATGAAGTTTGAGGTGTTCATCTAGCTTAAGTTTAATGCATGTTTAATCGCTTTAAAGACCGTGCTTTTAGATGTTTCCTTTTTCAGACTACTGTCGCTTTAGGGTGCTAGTTCTGTATCGCGAGGTACTTTATAAACATGAAATTTTCGTTAATGGACAAAAAATATAATGAGTATATTTTGTAAGACAAATTATTGTCTCATGTGGGATTTAAACTCATAATATTCGTCGCAGCGGCAGCGGCGAGGGGATCACCTACCTACTATCCCATCCGTGCATATACATACATATATTCTCTCTATATCGACCACTTTTATGTAAACTTGATCGCCGGATTGCATTGTTTACTTTTTCACATGTCCTTTGACAGCGGCTCGCATACGAGTCGCTATATTGTGTACCTCTATTTATCAGCGGCTAGGATACGAGCCACCAAGTGCACGCCACTTTAAACCTTATTTTACTAATCTTAACGCTTAAAACTGATTGTTTATCGGCTACGAATGGATGTTTTCGGATATTATAACATAAAAGTACGATAGGTTAAGGAAATCTTATATATAAAATTCTCGTGTCACAATGTTAGTTACCATACTCCTCCGAAACGGCTCGACCGATTTTTATGAAATTTTATATGCATATTTAGTAGGTCTGAGAATCGGCTACTATCTATTTTTCATACCCCTTAGTGATAACGTAAATATAAAAAAAAAAATACTTTTGACAGAACAAAGTCTGTCCGGGCAGCTAGTAATATATAATAGTCTCATTGGTTTTGGGGTATAAGATTGCGCTTGCTATGTCGATTGTGATGTCGCGGGTTAGATATGTGAGTCAAGGTAAACTGTAATTAGATTTTTCTGTTCAAAAGTCAGTAGCAATTCAGCGTCTGCAAATGACAGAGATGCCATATTTTGCTGAGTGAAACATTTTTTACACTACTATGTTTGTCTGCTTGCTTTGCTTGACTCGCGCGTTGCAGAATCAAGAGGAAGGTGTTAAGAAATGGTATAAAAGAAAAGGAATACGACAGGTACCTCTTGTACTTCTCGGCAAAACGGGTCATTTGTACCATACATACATACATACGTAGATTCACGCCTATTTTCCAGAGGGGTAGGCAGAGACTACGGATTTCCATTTGCTACGATCCTGACACACTTCTCTGGCTTCATTCACTTTCATCACATTCCTCATACACGACCGTCGGTTCAAGGTGCTCTTAACCTGGCCTTTGTCCAGAACGCCTCCGATCTGATCAAGAAACGTTCGCCTAGGTCTTCCTCTTGCGACTGTTCCATTCACACTAGCCTTATAAACTTTCTTATTCAGTCTTTCCTCGTCCATTCTTTCTACATGCCCAAACCAGCTTAACATACCTTTTCTATTCTTGTCACTATATCCACTTTTACTATACTATACTATACACACTTGTATCATCACTAAAAAATATATTATCTACGGTGCAGGTGGTCTCTCCCGTTCAGCGAGGTTGGTTCCAATGTATAACCTGGCAGTAAGAAAGCATAGGGCAAGCTAGTATTATTATGCACACTTTGGCGGAATGCCCCGCCTGGGCATCGCAACGCCGTGAGTTGATCGCGGCAGTCGGACTGGTTGCCATCTCACTCCCGGCCGTGGATCAGTCTATGGTCCACAGTGAGAGATCGTGGAACGCCGTTACCTCCTTTTGTGAGGAAGTAATTTCCATCAGGGAGGCGGCGGAGCGGGAGAGGGAGCGCTTAAACCCTCTCCCTAACCGCAGAACCGGGCGCCAGAGAGCGCGAAATGACCTCCAGTCACCCTGAAGTTTGACCTGGGGGTGATGGGTTGCGTGGGCCTGCTCGCCACCCCATCAGCACCAGGTCCGAGAGGCGCCGTGCGTGTTCCCACGTGCGCCTCTGTATCGTGTCTTTGTCCCTCCCAGGGTGACGGTGGAGGAAGTATTTTTGTGTAGTGGCCTGCCGTTTTACACGGCGGGCTGAAACCATGGCGGGGTCGCGATTGCATGTGAAAGCGATTCGCGCGGCCTCGCCGTCTGTGGTTATGTCGAGGAACACCGTGGTGGGTTTAGTCGGTATTACCGGGGTATCTTTTCCCTGGTAAGCCCGACATAACCTCTCCGTCGCCCCGCAGAGAGGTACGCGTCAAAGCATTCTACGACGTAAAAAAATAATTGGTATTATTATAATATTAGTTTTGTATCAAAGAAACGTTACTCGAAGTTTATCGATATCCATTACAGTTGCATGTATTCAATGCACGAAATTGAAATAACGTTTATTTTATAACCAGCGAACGCCTAGGGCCGGAGTGGCGTATAAATCAAAAGTATCAGAACTTGTTATTCTTTCACTTTGAGGTATAAAGTAATAGAAATTTATTTTATTTTCATGTGGTTTACAGTAATATATCTTTCTTCTTTTATTGTTCTCTCTGTATTTGCAACTAGCTATTGCCCGCGGATTTACTCGCGTTATGGATGAAAGGTACCCTGTCTCTTTCCGTACCTGACAACGTACTCGTATATGCATAATTTTATGGTAATCGGTCAAGTAGTTAAGGCGTGAAAGCGTAACTAACAAACTCAAGAATACATACATACACATAAACATACATATGTATATGCTTAGATTTTTTTCAGCATCTATGCTTATGCGGAGGTTTATGTGTAAGGTCTCATTAACATTACTATATAAACTTGTGTCAAGAATGATTTGTGATTGTATGAAGCAAAAGAAATATGACAAGATCGTAGTGAGACGTAATCTTATTTAGACTTAAAAGTATAGTAGGTAAGAAATGTTAGTGTAACAGGCCCTTGCCTACCCCTTCGTATTCGTGTATGAATATGTTTATATGTGTTTTTACTTGATCCTCCAGGCCTACTTCATGAAGTATACCTGTAGTTTATGTCTATTGGTGATGTGTTGTAACTAAGAATGCGCACAAGCATACAATCAAAAATCACAAAGACTGCAAACAAATTAACCCATACAATTAAAATATGACTTACTACAGTCCCTTTATCGCTTTCTTGGCGCAAAAAACTTGCGACATGCCAAGTGTGCCACCAAGCTGCTCACTATTTCACTCTCAAAATGATGGCTTAATAATTTGGTAAGGATAATACAAATAAATCCGCGTGCTGGCAGGATAATGTGCGCTCCTTGATTTATTTACATGTTATAAGTTTTTATTTTTATGCCACGTGCGGAGGCCATTATTCTCAGATGTTGCATGTATGAAATATGGCCGATATGAATTTATTATAAGCTTCATTAAATTAAGCTGTAGGGTGGGCCACTAGAAATTAATTGATGCCCGTCTTCGGTAGCTTAATTTGTTTTAATTCTAAGCGAATTTGATGTAAGACGTTCGTAAATCTTTGTATAATTGATTCAGAATTTTGATAGTTTTAAAACATACATCCATTCGAATTGAAAAATTATTTTAGTGTTGGTTAGCCTATTTATCGAGGAAGGCTATAAGCTATATAACATCACGCTACGACCAAAAATAGTGGAGCATAAATGAAAAATGTTGCAAAAACGGTGAAAATTATCTTATGTGAAGCAGACGAAGTTGCGCGGGTCAGCTAGCTCTTTATAGGTATGACTCCGTAAGAAGTTCGCAAATCTTTGCATAATTGATTTAGAATTTTGGTAGTTATGATATGGTTACCACACAGGCTACTTAGCGTAGCGGCCAATATAGTATGATTGCTGCGATTTACACTACTTGCATTCGACAACATGATAGCTGCAGTCTCAGTAGTAAATTCTTATGTTAGCTTCTAAATGTATATAATTTCTTATGGTTATAATTCATTATATTTTACAAAATATCTGTAAGTTCTTGTTTGAGATTATTACCTTTATCCCAAGGCAATAGGAAAGAAGGAGCCATGGCAAATCCACCATTCAATTGGTGTAATAGCAAAAATAACATAGTGTGTAGTCTAGTATGAATTGGGCAGCCTCAGATTATATTGCATTTCCTTCAAGCATCTCAGGACGAAAGAAATAACGTTTTACAAAGTACTTATCAAACTATTTCATTTGTATAAAGATACAGTGACAATTTATATTAGCAAATTCGACCATCTTTACATACGATAGATGTTTTGGATGTATGGTGGTATTTTATTTTTGTGTATATTTCTGCAATCTGCTTTACAACCATAATCAAATGAACAGAATACTAGGTGATCCTCCATTGACAATTACCCTATATGGACCTTTAGATCAGAACCTATATAATCTATATTTAGATGCTGGATTTTTCCATCACTGTTTATTAATTCCCTGGCCAGGATATTGCTGTGAGCCTATAGCCTCTCTTTGTAATAATTACCGAAGCTGCAAACATTTTGTTCGATATTTGGAATCTTTAGGTAGAGGTTTTAGTATGGTGGTAATAACGGAATGAACTCTCAGGGATATTTAGACTAAAAGAGAGCCAGCCAACTTCCTATGCAGCTGCAAAGACATAATATGTAATAAAAATGATGTCTAATCGTATAGATCGCGTTGCGCGAGCAAATGCGCAACAAGCACCGATCGCGTGTGTGCAGGCTGTTACCCGCACCCGCTCACGCATTTAGGGCTGGTTACAAGTTCAATCCGATACGCCTGATCACTAGCATTTACACGAAACCTGTATCTGATCTTTGTTACCCACTTACTGTACTTACTGTTAAACTAGAGCTTACGGAACGTAAAGGACGTTATGTTGGTAAAAAAATTAAAGCGTAATTGGCTTAAACGACCTTTTTTGTCATGTGTGACGTAAAAGAGTTCTGACCGGTTAATTGACGTACGCATTTTAATGTCATTGACCGTTAATCTTAACACCTGCGGTGTATTGATTCTATAAAAGTTTTCACTTCGAACCCAAATGTCACTCCGAGGATAACCATAGTTATAACGGCGCTTTCGATGCGGTTTCAGAAGTGAGTTCGATAATGAGATCTCATACAATGCACGGGTCAAATTGATGGTCAATTGAAAGGTCAATTGAATGGTATTGATTGTTCACTAATGATTTGTCAGAAATCTTCGCATGCGCGCGTACAATAATTTACCAAAGATGCATGCTTATAAACAGTATAGGCATTTGTACGCTAAAGCAATCGGACATGCATTTTTGTTAAATTATATAACTAGCCACAAACTTGTGGCGCTAGAAGATGTAATTACTTTATAGATTTATGATAATATAAATTAGCATTATGGTAATTTTATTGAGATAATTAGATTGGTCGATTGAATCGCACCGGCTGTCGTTATCATCTTTACAACTATGTTCAGTAGTAGATGGACCATCGTATAAAAATGCGATATCTTTTTACACAGCTTATTTTGAACCTTATACCGTCTTCTTAGGAAGACATGACAGAGAGCTAATTTCACAACGTATTAGACGAAGTTCCCCTAAAACTTTTCTCTCTGCCACATCGGCGGATAATTAACGGCTGATTCTTAATTATCCGCCGATGAACTGATTCCCAATTGCAGTTCAACGGTCTCCCACTACGTTAACGTTGCCTGGACTGTCACGCAGAGGTCTTGAGATCGATCCCTCTCGCATCTCTAGCTTTTCGAAGTTAATATGCGTATTGAATAGTTAGTTATCGCTTGCTTTAATGATGAAGGAAAACTTCGTGTGTTTCTCAAAAATATGTGTACACGCACTGGGCCAGCGTGGCGGACTATGGGGTAACTCTTCTCACACTGAAAAGAAGCCCATGCCCAACAATGGGACAATTTAATACAGAGCTGATATTATATTATTACATATATCCTTAGAAGCCACACGGAGTTCTAAGCCTCAACCAAAGCTTAGTGGCAAGCTTGTAAAGAGCAGGCGCCCTGCAACGTAGGTGTGTTGATATCTCTGCATAACCTCTCGGGCAACAGGCGTTATATTATATATAATCAATGATTGAACACAGCATTTATATTTATATTAAATAATAATAATAATATTCTGTCACATACACACAACACCATCTAGCCCAAACTAAGTAGAGCATGTACTATGGGTACTAGACAATGGATAAACATATACTTTCTTTTTGTAAATACATACATATTATACATAGAAACACACTGACCATGTCGGCCTCGATGGCGTAGTGGTTAGTGTAACCGACTTCCACGCCTGAGATCGCGGGTTCGATTGCCACACAAGTCAAACGTGTGTGTGCATGAACATGGATGTTTGTCTTGGTCTGGATGTTTCTATAGAATATTATATTATTATTAGACCAAGACAATCACCTATCTCCATCCACAAAAATGTTTGACTTGTGTAGGAATCAAACCCGCGACCTCAGGCGTAGCGGTCGGTTACACTAATCACTACGCTGTCGCCATCTGTCGTCATTTAAACAAGATGTTCACATTAAAATATGGTTGTTTACATGACAGTTTTATTTTCTGTATGTTCTTATAAACAAGTTATCACATATAACAAATGCGTTTTCCATTTTCAATTACCTTAAATATCTGTTTATTTGAACGAAACAATAATTGGTACACATTTGCATAATCCCATATTTATTTTATATTTCTGTAATAAACTGTATATATATTATTTTTATTTAATGTCTTTATTATTTATTTTGTTTGCAGGTAAGCCTTCGTGGTACAAATCTCGTTATTGTGAGTACCTACAATATTCATAAATTGAGTCTCAACGTGAGACAGAAGGTTTCAATCTACATATTAAAAGTATGACTTGTAAACTTAGTGTGGTACATTTGCATAAACCGTTTAAAATTAACATGATGGTGATTGGTTTTTACTCACGATGACAACTTTGTGTGGAAAATGCTTATCTTAAGTATCGCCGTAGTTTTCCGATGGACGAAATAACCTTTCTGATACTGTAAGTCTTGTGTAAATGACGACTAGTTTTTGCCAGCGACTTCCTACGCATGGAATTTTAATCTTTAAGTAAAATCTGTTAATGAGTAGCGGTTTTAGTTCACTCCAAAACATCAAACTTCAAATATACGCTGTTTAACAGTAAGGCTATTTTTCAGTGTACCAATAATTGCCATATTTTCAATTACGATACGCCTCTGACTCTCGCGACTCAATCTCATTGTAGTGCTAAACTGATTTTGATAATATTTGGTATGGAACTTGAACTCTGAGGAAGCCAATACATTAAAGAATATATACGCGTCGACTTGAGAACTTGCTTCTTCATTGTTACTCTACATTATGTTGTAATACGAATGTATTATACAATAATGGTGGCCCAGATATCACTCAAGCTTGAGTAACACGATCCCTGATATGATGCTGGAGACGAACAGAACGTCATTAAGTGTTTCCGTTAAGAATTTGTCAGTATTAGCTCAGAGCTAAGAGAAAAGAGTAATATGTGCGGGTAGACGGTGGTACGGTTGCTGCATGACATTAAACCTAATTAAACCAGGGATCAAACTCGAGAGGACAGGAATCACGTTCACTAACGCTGTACCACCATGGTAGCATAATTTTATAAAGGTGTCTATCTATGTATGTATAAATATATCATAGATTGAATAGTATATATTGATGAAACCTATGCATATAATATTTTATATACAAACTCATCTTCAGATGCACGGCTTCCTCATATGCCATTTCAAGAAATAAAAACAGAATTCCCTGCATATGTGCTACGCAAGATCGAGAGATGAACAACTATGTTTAAATTAAGTCTTAAATTCTTAATTAATTACTAATCTGAAAATTTTAATTTCCATAAATATGTATAATCATTTCTTTGACACGTCAATAAACTCATATAGGTAAATTAACATATTACTGTAATAAGATATAATAGAAATAAAATGTAGTATTGAAAAGAAACCAGTTCGTGGAAGAGCCCATTCATGAGATGAAGGCAGCAAACTCATGTCCACACTTATTAATTAGCAATAGCTTACAACGTTGCTTAATTATATTTTTGTTATATGAGCTGGTGTGTTGTTAACAAAATATTAACTAGTTACCATTCATAAGTCTAATCTATACTAATATTATAAAGCTGAAGAGTTCGGTTGAACGCGTTAATCTCGGGAACTAGCAGTTTGAATTGAAAAATTATTTTAGTGTTGCATAGCCTATTTATCGAGGAAGGCTATAGGCTATATAACATCACGCTCTGACCCACGGGGGCGGCGCAGTCACCATAAAAGCAGGTGAAACCGCGGGCGCAGCTAGTATAAATATAACAGTAATTCATAAGTCAAATTTATTAAAAAGTTATAATTATTAACAGTATTATGGAACACCCACAGCAGTTTTTAGAAATAGCTGGTTCCATTCTCGGTCGTAATGTTGGGCTTTTCTATTAAGACATTCTTAGTGGCAGCACGGAGACTGAAATTGTTCCCGGTAGGCGGCAAGAGGCTTGGCACCTATAACATGGGACCTAAAATAATAGTTGGTGAAATGTAGGTGTAATACACCTTAACCTATCGCTTGGTGAATAGAGGCGTGAGACTATGTCTGTATAATAATAATAATAATAATAATAATATCAGCCCTGTATTAAACTGTCCCACTGCTGGGCACGGGCCTCTTCTCTCTGTAAGAAGTATCAGGCCATATTCCATCACGCTGGCCCAATGCGGTTTGGTAAACTTCACATATCTTCGAGAATTACGGAGAAATCTCAGATATGCAGGTTTCCTTACGATGTTATCCTTCACCGTTAACGCAAGTGATAATTAATTATTTAATACGCATATAACTTAGGATCGAACTCGAGACCTCTGCGTGGCAGACCAGCGGTCTCCCACTAGGCTGTCGCTACTATGTATGTAGGTATGTTTTATTTTGAACAAACGGACACGACAGAATTTTCTCACGCGCAAAAATTAGAGCACGTTAACATTTCAAAACATTTCATCTTACGGCTCACACGCAACCGTATCGATAATAAACGAAACCCCGGCGATGCATTAACGAGTTTACGCCGATTACTTTGTTAATATATCGCCTCGCAACTCTTGTAATTAGTCTGTATTCAATTAACAAGCTTACGGAACCAGCCTGGAGATATCTGCTCAGATTAGGGCTGTGTTGCGATACCCAATATAGTTATAATTTACATTCCTGACGGTGGGATATAGACTCGTTCGCTGTAACGTGGGACCTTCAAACACAGCTGCTGAAATGCGGATGACAATTTTTGTTTTTATTTTTAAAAAGTCTACACTCTACTAGTGCCCTAGAAGTAACTCCTGCGAGGGACTTGACAAACATTCAAACAACGGACACAAAGAACGCCTAGACTCGGAACAACTATTTATGGATCACACAATTTTTTGTCTCGTGTGGGGATCAAACCCACAACATTCGGCGTGGTGACAGTGGCGAGGCGACCACCTAAACCACTGCGCCATCCGTGCAGTCATCTTCAATATACTTCTGCCAAGCTCTTTATAGAGCTGTATGCGTTTTTAGAGTTCGAAAAACTCTTATACAACAACTTTGTCCGTCCGTCCGTCCGTTTGTCTGTTATACAACTTTCAACTCATGAACCGTAAGAGCTAGAGACTCGCGGTCAATGCCATTCGACTCAGCGTAGTCGATATACCCCCTATATGACTATGACCTTTGACCTCTGACCACGGGTCACGTGATGCAATATTTTCGAACTCTAAGGTTTTCGGCAGTTCTTGGCCGTTTCTCACTTGTTACGTAAACATAGATTATAATGAGAGGAAGAACACTGAGGAATCTCTACTTACTGTTCTTTTTAGCATAGGTTGGGGCAACCCAACTGGGTATCTTTGCCCTACAAAAGATCGTATCCATGCAAGTTTGTGTTGTTGAAATTAAACTAATATAACTAGATTTTGCCCGCGGCTCGGCTCGCGTAAATGTATGTTAGGTTACATTAGCAACAGTACTTTTTTCTGATTGAAAGGTACCTTATATCCTTTTCTGTACCCCTGATAACGTGTATGCGAAATGTCATGATGATCGGTCGAGTACAGCGTGAGAGAGCAACAAAAAAACTCAAATTCGCATTTAAAATATAAATTAGTATTTTTAAACTCCTAAACTGCTACTGTTAAATGCTGTTACTTGTAACCGTTTACTTCTGTTTAAGCTAATTAAACTATCAAGATTTAAGTAGGTATACAATTTCCCGACATTTCGGCTGCCTTTCAACAGCCATGTTCACGGGGAGACTGTGTTGTATTTCTGCGGTGATGAGAGCTGCTAGGATGCTAGAGGAGATGCTGTGCTGTTAACAGATGAGCCAGTGTTATCGATGCTTCTTGAACTGGTGCAGTAAAGGTCACGAAAATCGCTCCGACACAGCACATAACTTGCAAGTAAAGTAACGACTTTAAATCGTGTGTGTTAAAGTAGATTTTGAAATGACAAGATAAAGTAGTGTAAGCTGAAACTTATGCCACGGGAACAGCTATGATAAAGAAATAATGGCTTAAAATGTAATGCAGCATAAGAGCATCTTAATATATAATTCTAAACAAACTACATTCAGGTACTCTGAAAACCCTTGTTTGGCGTCATTACATAATATATAATTATTAACAAGTAACTATTACCTGTAACTTTGTACCTAATAGCTATCTAGCTATTGATAGCTATAGATATTGATAGTTATTGAGGCGCTCATAGCCAGTTGCACTCACTGATCGGTAAACGATTAGCGAGGTTGGGTGCGATCAGTCTATAGATGGGTGACCGCTTAGTGGTATTTCATCTGAGCGTCTCCATGCTTCGGAGGGCACGTAAAACGTCGGTCCCAGTTGTTGTCAAATTGACAACAGTCGTTAAGCCATGTCAGAGGCCTACGGGCGGCTTGAACAACTCTTGACAACAAGTTGGCCACTAACCACACGAAAAGAAGAAGAAGAAACCTATCTATATTTTTCTTATTCATGGTTAAGCTATACTGTACAACATTTCATAAAATACAAATAAATTCAATTGTAAAGTCTCATTGCACTTAACAAACAACGATGCTTCGCTCGCGAATCCAGTTCGAATCCATCCCGGTATTTAATAACTTCATTTAAATTCTTTCAACGTATATTACGCATGATTGAGTAATAAATATCTAAATATTAACATATAATAATATTAATAGGATACGTATATTTTTAGCATGCTATGTGCTATTATAACAACTCGTTAAATATTGCGAAACACTGGCATACAACGCTGTGCAAATATTTTGCAAGCTTGCACGCTGTAAACAACAGTTTTGTTACATTGCATGGCCTCAATACATATACCACGCTGCGTAAGCAGATGTTCAACAATCGTAAGAGGTGAAGTGGTAGATAACAGCTACTTTTATCCGAGCGGGATTGCCAGGTATACTGCGGTGAGGGACTCTGATCCCTGGTGGCGCACCGAAGCTGATAATCAACGTAGTTTTAGTAAGTAGAAATATCACACAACTGAAGAATAATCCATGTGTCGTGATTAGTTTATTTATACAACCAACACAAGGAACACTCAGTGGGATTTGAATCCTCAACATTCAGCATTAATACAGTGGCGTGCGGGTATTTAAGACGCTACGCTAACCGTGTAGTGTTTCGAAAATTTAAATAATAAACTAGTTAAAGAAAAGGCATGAAAGACATAGGTCCAGATGCCTTGGTCAATATTAAGGAAGGTAAAGGACGAACACACAGTTTGGCACGTGTATAATTGTATATTATATCAATTCGGAATGAATCGATCGATTTCAGTAAGACATTCGACTGAGTTGATCCAAATGATTTGTATGCACGCGTTTATCAGTATAAGAGCATCTGCTTTCGCACCTCGGGCTGTGTCTCTGTATTTATTTAATCTGTAACAGATGTCATGATTTTTATTGTATACGAGGCACTCAAATCAATTTTATTTGGAATTATTATATGTACATTAAACGTTAATTTTGCCTTTTCTAGATGGCGGTTTTGACGATACTTTTTCTCAGGTAACTTGCACTAGGCCAGCGTGGTGCCCTATGATATTAATTTGTTTTCTTTTAAAGGATGCTTATGCCCTGTACAGTCGTCAATTTCTAAACAAGTCTATATATACATTTTAGTTAAGACATACAGTCTAGTTAAGACTGGCGATAACAAAGCGACATATTTTAGATACCTACCTGCTTATTATAGATTTATAGTTATAATAAAATCTTAAACAATATTCGTGAGAACAGTTACAGTTACTCTCTAAAGAGAAATGACGGCAGTCACGATATCGATAGATCGCTTTGCGACATTTGGTCTGTAAACAATACGGCAGTGTTAGAATAATAGATCGTACGTAACACAAATACGTCTTTGAACTTAGCCACAGTTAGCCGTACATGGTCAACAATTGAAGGGAAACGAGCATATGGCAGCCCTACACCGCGCCAATATATTTCGAAATAAAACCCGACACGACCATATTCGTTAGCGAAAGTTGACTCTCCTGGGCGATGCAAAATTTCGCTGTATTTGTATTAAGTCTCGGCGTGTCATAAACTTTGTATCGACACCGAGTGCCCATAAAATAAGCGCCGTTGATAAAATCCTCGTTGAAGTAAAATGGACGTTCCCGTTCGTTTATTGTTATATTGTTATATATTTTCTTTTTGTTCCGCGAGTCCGGCTGATGGAACGATGACTTCATCTTATCTCTGTGAAGGATAAAGTTTGGTTATGAAGTTTGAAACTCTCAAATCGAATCAACATATATTATTCTGAATTGTGGTTTGCTCTGGTTTATTTCTTTCAAAAGTAGTTTACTATAGAAATAAAGTATTTATACATATTATTATGAAAGTTAAAAACAAACTAGTTACTTTGTAAATAGAACTAAGGTAGATTTATATGTATTATAAATTACTTTCAAATCGGACGTACAATGCACGACATTACAACGGTGAAGTAAGAAGTAGTGCGTATAATGATTGAAGCATACTTGTAATAAAATCAAAATTTAAAGAGATAAATATATATATTATGTATATTTTCTTAATACTTAAATACTACGTAGTATAAAGATAGGTTTATGACTTTATGCTTATATTGTACATATATACTGGAGGAGACAATTGAACTAGATTGTATGTAACACATGTTAGAATGCATTTTTCCAAATAAGTAGTCATAATCATGTACTTACTGCAACGCTATATCTGAGTGCAAAACATTAATATTCAAAATATTTTACACTCAATAGTGTAGTTGCAGTGAGCGCATAGTTAAGGCTGGTGAGTACATGCAGAGTGCATGTACTCACCACCTACTTACTAACATGGGTTACAAAATAGTCTTAGTTAAGTTGCTGTATTGTTTTATACATACTTTTAATTAATATAGGTCATAAAGTAACACAATTTATAAACCCAGAAAAAATCTTATTGTTTTAATTTGTTGAGACATAAACAGCAACAAGACGTTTGTTGCTACAAAACATTTAAACCAGATTAAAACTGTATCCAAAAATACTTTTGTCATATCTTAAATTTTGGCATTTAAACGATTAAACCAGAAATCAAGATTTAACAATAATCTGTGAAGTTATATTCTCAGCGGTCAGGTCAAAGCAAACAAATGGTTGAACTGTTTGCCTCCACTCGTGGCTCGCATTTATTTTTCCTACACATATAAAAGCAGAATTACAACACAATTTATCAAAGTTAACTACTATTTTGTAAAACGAAAATCCCGTTCAACTTTCCCGCCGTTTCCGCGGCTGTATATCTCGCTTCCTTTGCCGCGCATTTTTCAATCGGCGCGGATTTGTTTATGCGGATTTCGTTCGGATACAAGTTTTGAACGTTTTTTTGTGCGGCCTGAGTCGGTGCGGGGATGAATAATGATTTTGTCGCTGCCGTATTGCACCCAGGTGTTAGCTGCATATGTGTGCGCAATACGTGTGCCAGCTTTTGTTAATATTAATGTAGGATATGGACAATTTGGTATGGACTGCATTATGTAGGGGCTGCCTACTTCGTTCAAAAGTGTAAACGTGTTTGTCGATCATGCAGTCCATGAAAATTTCTCGAATCTGTCAAATTAATAAAGGGTTTTGAATTATATACTCTGAAATAGTGGTCAGTAGATGGTAGTAGATTCGCTTCTATAAGCTAGAACTTAAGTATTTCTAGTTGTATTTCACCTATTATGTTACGACTCAAACTTAGTAAAGTCAACATCAATAAATCTAAAATGAATTTATTTATAGGGGTGTTTTCAGATTAGGATAAGAAAACTATAGTTTTTGTAAGAGTTATTTCTGAAGATGCCTTTTGAGCGGTCTATTGAAAATACTCATAGACATGACACGCTTAGGTTTTTTATCGCGTCTAAATAAACAAGACGCTGACTGCGATCGCGCCGCGCATCGTCCGATGAGAGCCCCTTTTGATTTATTTATACATTTGCTTGAAGGGGAATGATTTCCTGATTCAATTATTATAATTGTGCCGGCTCGGTGGCTCGATAGATGTCGATGACTGGCCAGAGCTTTACGATTATTATCAAATATCGACGTTTTCTGCCGCTTGTTCGTACGGTGAGAGCGATCGCGACGACTGAGCCACTCGACTTACGTCATCAACGATAATAAACATTTATTATCGATGTAACCTTTTGGCGAAATTGCGAAATTATCTTTAAGATCAGTGCACTTGATTCTGGCATTTATGTAGCTGTGATTATTTTGATTATTTTTTTATTACTATGATATAACAATAAAGATAGTGTCAACGATGCAGTACTTGATACCATGAATCCAGTTCTTACTGCAGAAGTTACGAGTTAAACCTTTTACGAGTGTTGTAAGTTCGATCCCCATACAGGACAAAAAATGGTGAGTGCAATATACTTAATAACTGTGCGGAGTCTGAATATTCTTTATGACTTCCGTTTTAATGTTTGATCAGTCCCCGATAATGAAGGCTTTTTAAAACAAAGGCTCTACATGAAAACTTATATGAACAGTTATTGGCAATCCTGTTAGCAACAAACCGTTGAGGAGGTTATATAGTTGTTATTTGAAATAGTATTAACTTAGCTCTTTCAGCCCATAAACAAATCGTGTTCAGAATCGAATCAGGTTTTACATGCATTGCGCAAAGAGCGATGCGCTCGAATTGTAGTCGAACAAAAAACGAGTGCACAACAGGCTACTTAATAGCACCGAACACGGTTCAATAGCAATCTGTTAGCACAATAAGCGTCTAATTCAAGCATTTTGTGTTCAAACTGCGAGGCCGGCTGACAGCTGAATGGTCTCAAATGAAAATAGCCGACAGTTTATGTGTCGACACTGAAAACGGGAAATGAGTACTGCAATGAGCTTTGGAATTGGACGGTATTGATTTATATGTAATTATGACGTTCGTTTTATGTTTGCCTACTCACTCGAAGGCATTAATATCGAAGGTATATATTACAGAATCTCATTAACCTATTGAGAAACAGTTGCACTCCGGTAGCCAGACACAAAAGGTTTTGAATTATTGGCATTCCAACAACTGGCTGTCAAAATAAATCGACGCTACGTCACGTTCACGAATTAGTTACCCACACTTGACTTTTGTAATTTTCTCGCCAATGAACATGTAAATGTAAATTAATATTAATAAGTATAACTGTGATGTTTATAAGTGACACTATCCATTTTAAATAAAAATTTCATAAAAAAATTTATGGTCCCAAAGCGTCAACCAGATCCATACACATACATCCATAAACTTACATTTGTCTAGCTATATTTTAAATCACAAGCTATAGGTAATATTTTTTAACTAGAAAATATTCCGTAAACGTTAAAAAATATATAAAGACAGAATACACAAAAGTGATATAATGAAGCTCTACAAATGCAAACCCGTTTCCTTGTTACTGGCGCCATCTTGAATAAACACCCCATTTTGCGGCCATAAAAATATACCTAAGTAGGTACAAAGAAATTTAATTGTTTTGTTACAAGAATTTTCATATTGTCTTGCTTGCGAAATATTATATTGTCTAACTCACCTATTGGGGAAGTATACAAGTGTTTCTATGCATAATCGTAATAGGTACACCGTTTGCTTTTTTTTAATATCCTATGCAAATGTTTTCGTTCTTTTAGTTACGAGCCCGTTCGCCCCTCAAGGTTCGCCCCCTAGTAGGTATATGTTAGGTTACTTCTTAAATCCATCCAAAAATAGGAGCACCGCGAAACGGGGCTCCGTCGACTTAATGAAAGGGGCGAAAGTCAAGGGGCGAACGGGCTCTTAGCCGTTCTTTCAGCCTATAATTGGCTTAAAGAACGAGTTAGCATAATATTGTATTATCCGTGCCTTGGTTGTATTACCGCGGCTTGTTGTTATTATTTGTAAGTCACCAAGAGTTTATACTGGGACACTGTAAATTATGCTATATAAATATTAAAGATGGTGCTCTGGTCTGGCCCGGTCCGAGCTGGCAGATTACACATATCCTCTAGAGCATTTTGAAAATGTCTCTGATATGCAGGTTGCCTCAAGATGTTTCCCTTTAATGTTAAAGTGAGTGATAGCCGAGTATTAAATACACATACAGCTTTGAAAAGTCAGAGGTCCATGCCGTGACGGATCTGTGTGACACACCAATCGTTTGCCCTTGCATTGTATTTGATAATATAATATCATTTTAATTTAAATTAACTACACTTTATACGGATTTTGTCACATTGTTTTTTTTATAAACACTTACTTTTGCTATTTAAGCTATTTAAATTAAGTAGTTTAATTTTATACATAGCATTTGCATAAAAATAAAAACATTATCATCATCTCAAACCATCCACTGAAATGACAATTAAAATTATATAATATGTTTTGTGTGTCGACAAAACATATTATTATACAATTTTAATTTATTTTTGTCGTATGTTTCGTAACGTCTCTTAATTATGTCTAAACCGGCGCCGTTTTATATCAAACTACATACATATACTTAAAGATAAAGTGTTCTATTACATAAACGGTTTAGCTAATACTATTTTCAATGTAAGAGGACGTCAGAAATTGCATCTGTGTGGCGCGAAGTCCGGAAGCGGACGGAGCCGGTCCGGACGTGACGGCGCCGCCGGTGCGTTCTGACCGCGCAGTGTGCGCACGCCCTTACGTTCCCCACCTATTGTGTAGACTCACCATAGAAATTGTGCACATGGGTTTTGATAAACGATTATTTTACGTTAAGTCCTATGAAGCATTAATTAAACAGCCATGAACGTTTAAATGATAATGGGAAAGTGTTTATTTGCACGACCGTCTACCTAAACGTACGCATTGATAATTAAATATTCGAATGTTCAAATAATTGGAATATATTTGAATTATTATTGTTATTTAAGTACTGTAACTAAAAGTTGAATATTGAGTGGAATTTTAATGGCACAATATAATACGGTCCTCTATTATAGAAGTATTTGTATAATAGAAGTATAAAAAAAAACAAGACCGTAATCAGAAAATAAACTGAGTCTATACAAATCATCTTACTACTGGGCACGGGCCTTTTCTCAGTGTGAGAAGGGCTAGGCCACACTCTACCACGCTGGCCCAAAGCGGATTGATAGGCTTCACATATCTTCGAAAATATCTATAGTAATATTATAAAGCTGAAGAGTTTGTTTATTTGTTTGGTTGAACGCGCTAATCTCAGGAACGACTGGTCCGAATAATAATTGAAAATAATTTTTGTTGGACAGCTTATTTATCGAGGTAGGCTATAGGCTATATAACATCACGCTACGACTCACGGGTGCAGCGCAGTAATTATAAACGCGGGTGAAACCGCAGGCACATCTAGTTATAGATAACTGTCAGACGTGCCGATTTCCTCACAATGATGATTTCATCGTTAAATCGACCGATAATTAACTATTTAAGCGCACATAACTTCGTAAAGTCTGAGATGTGTGCTTTAGCACCGAACTCGAGACCTCTGCGTAGCAATCCAACGGTCTCCCACTAAACTATCGCAGCTGTAAATTTGAGTCTTTATATATATTTAGACGGTTAAATAATAAATGAACACAATATATGCAACTCTCACCAATAAAATTTTAATCGATATTTTAGTTGAGTCAATTCAAATGAAAGTTTGTTCAGACAGAGTAAATCACATATGTTTGGCATGTGATGAGTTAAAATTTAACCGTGTGAACACGGATACACATAGTTTACGTTTGATTGGTTGTAATGTTTATATATAAAAATATAACGTCCGTGTGTCCGCAAAACATGAAAAGTTGTCGATGGATTGACTCAATTTTTTTTACATACCGTTGCATTTTATATCTATAAGATTGTTTGTATATTATACCTACTTCTTATTCTGAAATCCTACGGGAACGGGCAATACACAATATTGTTGTAAGATATCTCCCGCACTAACAATAATTACTGATGATCACCTCGCAAGTGCCACTGCGCCGAGTGTTGTGGGTTCGAATCCCACACGAGACAAAAATTTGTGTGATCCACAAATGGTTGTTCCGAGTCTGGGTGTTCTTTGCGTCCGTTGTTTGAATGTTTGTTAAGTCCCCCGCGACACAGGAATTATACATAGTGCAGGAGTTGTGTTTATAAAAGATTAAGATTAATATACCCACGTACTTAGTATAACGTACTAACCTAACCTAAAACCATAACTGGCGAAATATGACTGTAACACACCACTGCCTACCCTTTCGGAGATAAGCGTGAAACTATGTGTATGTGACTAAAGTAAGCTCACCGTAATAGGTCAATATGATAAAATATATAGTCTTAACCTATCGGCGGCAATTAGGTGCCATGTTGTCTTAAAATCAATTCTCGATTGTATCTATAATTAATTGAAAGCGATCAGCACTACCTTTACGTTTGTTAATAAATTTAATTACAGCTTACTTGAAATGGCGAATAAAAGATTGCTGATTCGAATTGCACCTATTGCAATAACGTGAAATAGCTCGAGATATAGATGTTTAGCTTGAGGATGTTGACTAGGATATGAGTGAATTTTGAAGATATGAGTGGATTGAGAGAGCTCGAAGGAGAGTGGGGAGGCCTTTGCCCGGCAGTGGGACGGAACAGGCAACAGGCTTATAATAAAATCTATACTAATACTAGCTGTCCTCGCGGTTTCATCCTCGTATATGTTTAGTAGTCCACCCCCGTGGCTTGTAGCCTAGTTACCTAGCGGTATGAAATATACTTTACGACCTATTCTCATACCTACCAAATGTACATAAAAACGTCGTAAAAATTATTGGTTGTTTTGAAGGAATGCGACCTCAAACACGGTGACACGATATTTTTATATATATAGATTATAAAGAGGAAATATTTGATAACCACAAACGAAACGAGTATTTATGGATCACACTATGGTTTGTCCCGTGTGGGGATCGAACGCTCGACACAGCGCGAAAGCCCACTTAAAGCACTGAGAACGTGATCAAAGCGCGCTCGCTTCCTATGAAGTGCATATACATGCATAATTTTTTTAAGCTGTTTATGCTAAACTCATAATGTTAGTACGTAATAATTTTTTTGAAGGCAGTCAAGATGATTAGAACGTTTAAGGCTAATATTCAGAATAATTTTATTGCTACCATTGTTTAACTCAACGAGAATAATAGAGACAGTATGAGACTTGCTACTTTAATGTAAATAATATTAATACTTTATTGACAACAAAAGTAATTAGGTACATTGATAATGATAATTAGTTACATTTAATTCAATGATACAGAAAAGAATCAGATATTTTAGTAGCTGAAAAGTGAAGGTAAGGCACAGTAACGACCCAATTGGTTCGTTTTTAAAACAAAAAATCGGTTCTATAAAATCCTTTGCAAAACAGTCAAAGCACATTTGTTTGATTGATAGGTATTTCTTTTACTTAAAGACTTTTGTCATTTATTGCCGAACCATTTATATAAAATTTTAAAACATGAGACATTTAATAATAGCTAAATTGTATGGATCTGATTTTCAACATCCATTACTATAAAAGAAATATATGTAGTGTATAATATCATTGTGTATTATCTTATCAATGTCTATGCGTTAGCCAGGTTTCTCACACTAGGCTGAGCCTGTTTTGTATGGAGCCTACAAGTAATTTACATAATATTATAATATTGTCTCAAATAATTTCCTACCACTGCATAATATATATAATAATATTATATTATGCAGTGGTAGGAAATTATTTGAGTAATCTAAGGTAAGGTTACAAAATTGTTCGTAGTTATATTGACATAGCCATAGAATAATATAATAATACATAAAAAACAGACTTTATGATTCAAGTGCAGTGCAATAGATTTAGGTCGGTCTTCAATAGCGTATAAAACCCAAACGGAATGCAGCGTGCTTGCAATTTTCGCCACGTATTGACAAACTCCTTAGTGTGAATGCTCGCTTAAGCGTAATCCTAGAATATCAACATAAACTAATTATATAATGATGAGCGTAAGAAAATAAAACTACAAGTTCTAATAACTTTTCTTCAACATGACAAGTTTTTATGTGACGCCTGTAAAATAACTAATTTTCTCAACAACGTGGACAGTAATTACAACAAAAAGCAGGACTATGTTAAATTAACTAAGTAATAAAGCCTTTGTAGAGTGGCTTCGTGACAAACGCTAATATCCCTCGTCCTAAAGGCTGTATGCTTTATCCTTAATTGGATGCCGTTGTCCATTTTAAAAAAGAAAATCGGGCTGCCGCCGACTAAATAACTGTAGGCTACGTTGAAATAATCGATATTCGTTTTTTAATATCTTTTTTATGTACCTACCTCTGTCTTTTCGGCAGATCGTACTACAGAATTGCAACTGTTTTAGTCACGATGCAGTCTCGATTTCCAGGTCGGGATATAAGTGTTACGTTTTTCTATGAGGAATTTCTTAGATGCAGTACAAAATCCGGTAATGTAGATGACGTTAATAAATTAGATTCTTTTTAAGTGGTTCATCTTAAACATAGCCTACCTCTTTGAGGATATTCTACGGTCATATGCACAAACATAGATAGTATGTATGTAATTATGTATATACAATCATTCCTAGATTTATGTCTACATACCCCAGAAGTAAGCATGTATAAATGTTTAAGCACCTAAAAGATGGAAAAACTACTTGTAAACTTACTTAAATACTACATGTTTGGATAATAAGGTAATCTTTTAATAATTATAATACTAAAAATGTATAACATGTTGTGCACGTAATGACAGGTTTTTGTCCCTTGTGTGCACTTAATGAGTGGCGTGTGGCTACAAGCGCATCTGCTTGGGCACAGGTCTACAGAATTGTTTATTCTCTTTTCTTTCAGGGTGGTATACGAACGGTCCAGTTGTAATTCCGAAGGCTATGGTAGCCACGTATCACGGCTCACCGGACGGTAGCTATATGGCGCTATATCGTAGTGGCTTATACGCATTTATTTTTATTTAAAAAGACAACTCTCGCACTAAAGGCAATGTCTGTGTCGTGATGCACTTTACAAATATTCAAACAACAGAGCAATAATTCATCTGTCGTGGTGGCTTTTACAAACATTCAAACAACAAAGCAAATAATAACCAGACTTGGGATAATTTGTAGATCACACAATTTTTTGTACCGTGTGGGGATCAACCCACAACACTTACCGCAATTGCAGTGGCCAGGCAAGCTCTTAAACCACTACGTCATCCGTGAAGTAAAGTTGTATGATAGTGCAAGTTGGTTCCAGAACTTATCATCTTTAGCAAACATATTAAGAACTTGTTCTTCCACAAGAAACATCTTCAACACGACTTCACGTTCTCCCATCTGTCACCTCATATTCGCTCCTAACATTTAACTCTCTTCTCTTTTGTTCCAATGGCTCGTTCTAATTTGCTTTACGTTAAGAATCCAATATCCCCATGTCCTGAAGGTGGGGCGAATACATTTGCATGACAAAGACTTCGACTGAAAATTAACTACACGCATCGAGACTCTGTCGTGTAGGCAAGCGCGGGAAAAATATCCGACACACTTATGATGGTGAATAATTAAAGTTGAAGAGATTCAGTTCCTTTGATATGCAATAGTTCATATGAGGGTAGAACACAAACATATTAATAAGTCCTCATGTTACTGGAAATCAGGAATGGAATTAGTAAGCGTTTATGTATGGTAAATAGGTGGAAATATTTGCTTACAACCCACTTTTCACAAACATACGTAGTTTCGAGTTTATGCAATTTTTTGCGCTGTGTTTTAGATAATGTCAATAGATGTGTATTATTATTTTAATAAAATAACTTCCTAAATGTAGTAAGTTACATATATTATTGAAATAATAACTCTATAACAAGTGAGACACGGCCATGAATTGCCGTAAATCTTAGAGGTCGAAAAAATGGTATCACGTGACCTTACGGTCAGAGGTCAAAGGTCATAGTCATTTCGGGACTACTACATTTTGACTATGCTGAGTCGAATGGCGTTGACCGCGAGTCTCTAGCTCTCACGGTTCCTGAGTTGAAAGTTGTATATCAGACAGACGGACAGACGGATGGACGGACAAAGCTGTTGTATAAGAGATTTTTTGAACTCTAAAAGTAAGGTAATATTTTATATTATACAGTATTACTTTACTTTTATTTATACTGTGTTATATTGTTATAAAAATTACAGACAGACTATTCTTTTCGGATTGGGCGACAGATTTTAAAATAAAGATATTATTGCAGAATTAAATATTTCGCTTCGACTTGATGTATCTACATGTTGTTATTGTTGTATGTTTCGTAAAAGTTATTATTAGAAGACGAAGTGCAATATTTATTTTACTTCGTCGTTAACGTTTACGAAATATACAATCAACGGCAGAAGTGGCATATTGTACCGGACGGGCGAACTCGGGGCTGAGGTTACTATGGCGATGGTTACGATAACAGCCGTCAAGTCGCTGACGTCCTATACACGGTGTGTGGACTGTACTATAGCGGTTACTGGTCTCGGAGTGGAGGCGCTGAAAGGCGTGTCATACGATGTGCGGGTCGGGACTTCGATAAATCATACACATGCTTCACTGTTCAGTTGTCTTGAGGTTTCTGGCTGGCTCCATTCGGTTCTTGAGGCTTGAAGATGAGGTTTCTTGAGCACCTAATATCGATCGATACGGTGTCGCTTAGGTACCCCAGATCTTTACCGTAACGAGAGCCGGCCAGAAACCACTGTTCAACAATTTTATTTTATTTAAAAAATTACACATTTCTGCTTATAACTATGGAACTATGCTAGCTAGCGTGATGGTACAACCAGTGCCGCGTAGGGCACGAAAAGACCTAGCTAGCGTTATAACGTTTATCTTTCGGAAGTTAGGTCTAGGTATAGATAACTTAGGTTTTATGCTAAAAATCTAAGCTGCGGTCATATTTACAAAGAGAAAAAGTTTAATAACTTCATAACTATGATATATAGGAATATAATTCCTTCAACATCCTATAGCGCCTTTCTTAGCGCATAAATAAAACACAATAGGTAAAACGTTTTATTAAAGCCTTATGACCTAGGAACACTGATATACCTAACTTGAGATAAAAAATGTACATTTTATCAGTAATGTTTACATATTCACAAAATATTTCTATAAACTATAGGAGAAACACAATATTACGTTATTTACACTATTTAACTATATTAATTAGGTCTATATGTGACCCAATTCGACACTATTTCTGAACTATAAACTTTATGGGTACAGTATACTTAAATAACACGTATGAAATTTATAATCATAATATGAATCTTAAGTTACTGTTGACGTTGTCGCGAACACATATATTGCAGATTTTCAAATTTCCCTTTATTTTTGTTCGCAACAGAAAGGCTAGCGGTTGGCGGTTACCGCGTACTAATGGTAAGCGGTAACCGCTTAAACATGTTGTTTACTCTTAACATTGCAGACACTCTACTAAAGCCAAGGAAACATATTTAAGCCGCAGCCTATATTGTAAAACCCCAAGGTAACCGTATTATATACATTTATACATTTTCACCAAAATGTATGTTTTAACATAGTGCCATAATGAAGTAAGCGTTAACTTGGCTAGAAGTCAATTTATTATTTAAAAGCAGGTCTCACTCACCCCCGCTATGTACTTCGAAGGGTGTCACTTAGTTATCTCAGAGACGGATTACATTAAAGAGATGAAAGCTGTTTTTACAGGCGTGAATTTTAAATTGCGTTTATGTAACGCAGTGTGCCTTAACGGCGTAGCCATTTTGATTTTGTAAATAAACTTATGTGGGTAAGGATAATTGGTGGGAAGGTAGAAAACATATTGAAAATTTACTTATTCTACATACACTTAGAAATAATAAGTAAATATGTATGTCTATTCATTGTCTAGTACCCATAGTACAAGCTCTGCTTAGTTTGGGCTAGATGGTGTTGTGTGTATGTGATAGAATAGCATAGAATACTTGCATGGTCTTACGCCTATGTCTCCGATATTGTAAGCAGATGTGTATCAGACCCACATTTTATGCAGCTATGGTAAGCTTCACGTAATAGAATACAAGCCTTTTGCAGTGTTGCTACTACTTAATTCCTTAAAAGAAAACCCAATAACAATTTACCTCAGACTGGAATCTTATCTGGGACCTCAGGCACAGTCATCGTATTCATTACCATTGCGCCACAGAGGCATTCGTATTTTTGCTTGTTGCGTGTCGACGACTAAATCGCTAAACATAATTTGATTTTGATATTCCTAGCTTACTTTCTTGCCTTAAAACTTTAGGCCAATAATAAGTAATTATTATTCAAAAGACTAATATGAGAATTAAAGCGTATAAGTTCTATTATATTAATTATTTCAATTTTTTTTTAGTATGGTAAATATTTATTACTAAAAAACTATGTAAGTGTTTGCACGAAACAGAATGGTATACGTGTTTTTATTGCACATCAAATAACCAAATAATTAACATAATATATACACAAAATATTTACAAGAAATATTACTAAAGAGAAAAATGAAACAACAAAATTAAAAAGCGTCATAATATTCCTCCATATCGTCGTCAATTGGCAACGTGCTCAGAAGACTGACAGCATTGCCACGTTAAATGGCAATACTTATTCTTTGTGCAAAGAAAATACCAGCCCTCTGGTCACGTGAAGCGTCAATCAGCCGCTTAGCTAGGTCTCTATAAACAGACCTAGCACTTGAACCCCATGGCGCCAGCGTTTCGACACCAAATGGCTCAAATATATACTCACCAATAAGGTTTTGATGTTTGCGCCGTTTGAGCGTCTCCGCTGATGCAGCAGCAGCACTAGCACAACCTGCTGTGCTAGAAAGATGTGATGGCGCAAGGTGTCGACACAAGTTGCGTCCCACACCAAAGGCCTACCCATTTTCTATGGCAGTAATGACATGCCATCTGGTCTCTTGCCATCGTCGCTTACCAAGCCGTGAGTTACAAACTGAGCCGGTACACCAGCGCGCAGCGGTGACAAGAGCCCGACGGAGTATTTTTTTTATTATTCAGGTTGGTTGTAATGATAAACGACCAGCACTCCTGCTGCATGACAGGCCATGATGACCAAGACTGTCGACGGCTTCTCCACAAAGACCGATGCGGCGAAACACAAGGAGTACCTAAGCGCAAACAAGAAGCAATGCGGAAGGTCGTATCATCCAACATGGTACCTATGTTGGACGACGAGAGTGCCTGAAGTCAAAGGCCCGACTCCCACTCCCCCACAGCCAGCAGGCGGGCACGATCAGCAGCACAGGACGACGTATTTATGAGATTTTCTCGTATTTCAAATTACTTTATTTTGTATTCCAAATAACAAGCAACAAAATATATTGATCATCATTGCGTTGTCGGGATTGTGTAAATATTGTAAAACATTAGAACTTACTTACCAAAAATATCTAATGCCTCTATAAACATAATTTCCTTTTTCAGCTATTTCGCGCTTAGCTAATGTCGTTTTGATTCCATTTATTTAACTTTTTATGTTTCATTTTGTTTATGCTGATATTTTTATTTAGTACCTAAGTCTTCAACTGTGGTCCAATAAAAACGCTAGATTTCGTTCTTCATTACAAAAGTTCTAAGAAGTTTCTAATATGTTTATTAGTTAATTTACACCAGCACCGATTACCACGTTAATCTTTGACCAGGAGGTACCAAGTAGCGCGCTAAGTAACAAAACTTTGCCAGGATTATCCCGATAGCTTCTAATTCGCCTGTTTCCAAATCTGGCTTAAAGCCAAGGTCAATAAACCCTTTTGTTTATCCGTGCATACCTTTAACTTACACAGCCTCTGTACCGCACCATATGAGATCAACACACAAATAAATTTGAGACTTATTCCCACCACATTTAAGTCGATTTTAGCTTGTTATGTAGTATATGTAAATAAAGAGGGATGTATCCTAAACAAATATACAGGGTGTCGCGCGGTAGCTATCTGCGACTGCGATTGTAAGCTAACCAATTTAAATTGGCCTTTATAACCCCATCCGATTGCGAGTTGTAAAACTAACGTTACGCGATCATGGAGCTCTGTTTATGTTGGTTACAAACAAAGGTTATGATTTTTTAAACAGTGCGTTTGGATTAAATGAGGCTTTATCTCTCTATCTATGGTTATGCGTATTGGTATAAGGTTGAATATCTAAAATTAGCTGTTGTTCGTGATTTAATACAAATTAGCCTGAATGTATTTTTGTTTTGATTTTACCATCTATCTAATAATAAATGCTTACTTCGTGTGTACATATTAATCTAAGCTTGAACACATGAGGAATTGCCTGTAAAGAGAGCTCGAGTTTGACTCCTGCATTGAACAATGTTATTTTGAAATTATTACTTGAATCACGGAATTTGCAATTACTTGGTAGTTTGTTAAGGCCGGTTTCTATATCACGAAAAACATAATTTATCATTAAATTTTTGACAAATATTCTATAAGAAATATGTCAAAATTTGACTATCTGTAGCTACAATGACTCGTTCCTTAAATAGGACCTAAGTCAGAGCTCCCATCAAGACATCAGACGTAACGTGACTTTGATAAACCACTGCTTTATCTCCTAGCCTTATACAAGCGTGATGCTATGATATGTTCATACATATAACACGCCTGTTGCCCAGGTGAGTAGGCGGAGACTACAATTTTTACCATCCATATCATATTTTTTACTGTTCCATTTCGAATACATCATGTGTTCCGGGAAAACTTACAAACATTCAAACAACGTTGAGAAAGAACAACCAGACTCGGAACAATCATTCGTGGATCACATAAATCTTCGTCCCGTGTAGGGATCGAACCGGCTAGGCGCGGTGGCAGTGGCGAGACGACCAATTGAACTACTATGTGCAGTCTTTCTTGCTACATTACATTTACTAATTAGAACATATTTCAAATCCATTATTATTATATTGTTTATTATTGAACGTCAATAAAATGAGAAGTTCTAAAACAATATAATGATGAAAGTATATATTTCCAATTAATAGGATCTCTCATAATTAGTATTCTGATTCTAGTAACTTGAGTATCGGGATAAAGGGATTCTATAAATTTATCTTCTAAAATATTTCAACTATCAAATTTTAGTGATTAGACAGCCTACTTTATCGAATAATAGGTTAGTTAGTTTATATACTAACTTGGATTCTCATTCATCATATAATCGATAAGCAAATGATTATAATCGTAGATATTAGGACACTGTTTATGTAAACTTCTTTAATAGCTTTTTCATTCAAAGTTTAAGAAAACAGGCTGTTAATAACCTAACCTACTTTTTGGGGAGGAACTGCGGGCAAAATCTAGTAGGTAGTTCATAATATAATTGTCAAATTGATAACAGCACGCGTAAAGTTACTTGAATTTAAACTAAAACGTTACTGGCCCTGATTGGAAAGGTTTCCAAGCAGCTAGAAGATTTCTGTCTTGACTTAACGAGACAGCGTCAATTGTTGGGATGCCAGTCATAATCAACAATTGCGTCTGGCCACCGGTGTACCGCTGCTGTGCGAGACTCTGCAGTTTCTAAGTTAATAACAAAATGATTACTAAGAGTTTGAACATTATGTTATTACTTATTACACACAGATGTACAGATGAGTATTTTTATGTCTTACGTCATAGACACAAATTACCCAACAACGCGCTGCTGCAAAAAAAATCCAACTCGAAAAAGCACGACTTTGTCTGACCATAAATGTAACCCTAAACAATACTATCAGCAGCAAGCACGTGCTACATGACCCAAGGAGTAGACACAGTCAATATTAAAAATAATAAATTACACACATACACATAATACTATATTCAATTTATAAATTAGTGAGCGTATCAAATAATTAACCCTAACATTCTTGTGCAGCACACATATTTTAACCCACACATAACTACATGAATTCGATATTTATAGGCCATGTTTAGGCATTTCGGGGTGAACGTTCAGGCAAGTTAACACGAAAACAGCGCACCGAAAAACACACCGTATCTCCTAAAACTTAAAGGCTTATTTACCATGATATAGATCGTCATAGTTGTATAGTCAGTGAAGTATAAAGCGGACCATTCACGTGCCGTGAAAGCCTGTCGCAGAGACAAGGGAGTCCTAGACGCCGTAAAAATGATTTATGCCCGTCTACAGGGCTTTATCTAGTGTTGTCGATGTTTTAAAAATGGGCTGATCGGACCCCAAGATATAAGGTGCCAGCAGTCAAAATATTGTAGGTACTAGGTGTCGATAAAAGTGTTCCTAAGTTCGTGTTTTATTTTATATTGTGTAGTGACGGTGATTTTTAGTTTGACTGCACGTATAGATCACCTTATGTTAACTGTGCCAAGTGCAGTGGTCGCTCAAAGCATTATCACACACAGACAAAAATTGTGCGATGAAAAGTTAGCCGGAGCGTAGATGAACTTTTTCGTTAGTTCTATTAATAACTTTTTGTTTGTTTGTACAGTTCAGCAATTATTTTTCATTGACCATCTTGTATTCCCAATCATATATAATTGCCTTAATAAATGTTATGGATCGTGCGGGCTCGGTGGTCTGTACATGCAAGGTCTTACGCTAGAAGAACAGTACTATGTGTGTATGGTATATCACAAATACATTCCCAACCACTTTTTTTTAGGTTCCTCATAATAGAGAGCACATTTCTAACCGCGTGCTAACTAAAAAACTACAGCTGGCACTCAAACCTAACACCGGCCATAAGCGTTAACACAAAGGTGGCAATCTTGCCTCTCCATGAACCAGGGAAGTCGAGCACTTATCTATCGAAATAAATAATTACTTTGAATGTTGTCCTCGATCAACCATGTTATTTTTATCAAATACATCTTTAGATAAAACGTATGAAAACAATTTATAAAGTGAAGAAAGTGTGTAAGAATTTATAAAGGTATTTCTATAAATCACATCCAAATTATAAATGGTCATGTTTATAGTAATCCGGTGGATGTGTTAACAAATTTTATCTTCCTATCGGACACTCCTTGACTCTCTTCTCATAACTAACAATGATGTGGGTAATTATCATTAAAATATAACACGTATTTATTGTTTAAAATTAACTAGCGGTCGCCTAGTGGTCAAAATACGACCATAATTGATTGACTTTTTAAGTTTGATCGTTATTAAGGTTTTATTGTCTATAACTATAACCTTATTACACCCATTTCATTTAGATTTCGCCAAGGCTATACACGTTAAAATACCTATTTTTTAAACATTTAAACAAATAATTATTTACTTAATTATACTTTTCCATTGACAATATTCCTAAGCTGGCTACTTTGTTTTATTTTTTCTTTATTACGTATAAATAAGGTATATGTAACCATAGTTACGAAGAATTGTAGGACGTCAGACGAACAATGCCGAAATACTACGAACGCGATTCGACTGCGTGTGTCAAATGCATGGTTGTGAGCGTGTAGTATTTTTCATTAAAATGATGTATTTCTAATGCATAGTTTATGAAAATATTAGTATTCGCCCCTCCTTCTCCATATAAACTTTAAACTGTGCTAAATTTGATACTCCTCCGTCCGCGTTCGTAAAAAGGGGTACAAAGGTTTTGCTTCACGTATTAATATATAAGTAGATAACTTGCTAGATCTCTAGCCTGTTTTAAAGCTTCAATATTTATTCGCCATCTATGATTATTTGAGAAATCCAGCAGTAGTACATACAGCGACACATCAACCTAGACTGTTTAGACTTTAAACTATTAGAAGTTGAACGCTGCGAATCGTGCGAGAGAGTGCGTTATATTTTTGTTATTTTGTCTCATTCACGCTGAACGTGACGTGAAGCTCTTTCCATACCATTACATCGACAACACTATGCACTGTCCCTTCCCGACAATTCTCTATTTTGTATGTAGCTTAGTTATGCTTATATAGGGTGTCTAACTTGATGTGTAACCGTGTGTACACATGAATGAGATCACAAAAAAAATATTTCAACTTGTGACCACCTAGTCGAAACTAGATTATAGGTACCAGCCTATAATCTAGTTTCGACTAGGTTACATCAGCCGTGGTCACAAGTTAAGTACCTAAATGTAAACAATATGTATGGTCGTGTTAATACCCGTTACAAATTATTTAAAACTAGACTTGCCCGCAGCTGCGCTCGCGTAAATGTGGGCTAGGTTATATTAGATTAATAACAGTACTCTCGATGAAACGTACCTTATGTCGTTTTCTGTTCCCCTGACAACATGTATGCGAAATTTCATGATGATCGGTCGAGTAGTTAAGACGTTAAAGCGTATCAAACAAACAAACTCATACTTGCTTGTATAATATTAGTTATTAATAAGTTAGTTAGTTTAGTTAGTTTTATATAATAAGTTAGCAACGCGAAAGTTTAAAAGTTATTATTATTCTGTCACATCTTTGCAGTCTTGATTTGAGATGCTTCTGAGTCCAAAAGAAAACTTTACAGTAATGGAAAATAGTTTTGATCCTTCTGAACCCGAGTTGCGTATAAGGATATAACAGTTTGACCTACTTTAGAAGAAATTGGTACAAATCCATAGAGATATGAGGCCAACTAATAGGTCCCTAAACTACGAGCTATATCTATCGACGGATTTGTTAAAGTAATCGCACTGGAATGTCGATCACTGATACGCGTACCGCACGCGACGCACCGACGAATAACTCGGCAGATTTGTTGGACGACTTGCTTGTGATTGTAAGACTTTATTTTGATGAATGGGCTAAATAAGATTTTATTAGGACCGGCAAACGTACGATTTTTAAACAGTATAAAAGATTCTTATCTTATCTGTCTGCTGATATATGTTACATAAGTCACTAATAATTACGTTATTTGAGCTTAATAACTCCACAAACTAACTTTTTATTATTTGATTGGATATTTAAAACGAATGCCGAAAATAAAAAGGTTAAGACTGCGCCGAGCGTAAGACAGACAATGACAGAGCTCGTGCGGCGCATATTCAAATCGGCGCGCGGCCGCCATAGTAAAATTGTATGGAGGATAAGAATTGCTTTTTGATAAATATGTATCTTTATTGTCAACCAATAACTTAAATATTTGGGGTGGACAAATTGTAATATAACTATTTATGTTTCGTTTAAGCTGTAAAATAGGATATATTTCTACTGTTATAATCTAAAAATCACGTAACACGAGCGTATGGTTTTGCATTTTTCGTGCAAATTTACGTAATTTTGTAGGTGAATATATTAATTATTTTAGGTTTTTTACAAGGAGTAATTGTAAACACATTCATTGTTATGGTAAATGTATATTTTATATTCGTATTAAACAAAAAATGTGGATTTTGTTCACTTAACTGTGACCGCCTGTTTTGGCACCGTTCGCTCGGCGCAGTCTTTAGTGTAGCTAGAAAATAGTTTTTATTATTTTCGAGATTATAATTTTAGATATTTCCTGTGTCACCGAAGACTTTAGCAAACATTCCAAGAACATCCAGACTTGGCACAACTACTCGTGAAACTCACAAATTTTTGTATCATATTCGAACCCAAAGCACTCCCATTTTGGCAGTGGCAAGGCACCTACTTAAAACATTAGGTACACATAACAAGCAATCCAGATAAAATTAAAAGCGCTGTATAAAATGTATTCAACTATCCACACATTACATAAACCAACTAGAACTAAGTGAACGACAGTCTAGCGACAAATTGCAGACGTCTTCGCAATCTATCGAAGACTGTCGACCAGTCAGAGCAAGCGGCCGTCAGTATGTGCAATCATAGAGGGCGGTGGAAGTGAGGTGATTAATGACGGCGACCCAACGCCACCAGATATCGGCTATCGGAGTGAGCCCGTCGCGATCACTCTTGATTGCCCACTGTTGTATATATAGCTAGGCTACTGCATCGTACGCTGTTTTTGTTGTGATGCATGCTGTGTGCACAGAAACATAAGTGCATAATTAATCACAAGATATGTTATTTTAATTAATATTATAAATGTGAGTCTGTTTGTTTGTTTGTTCTGCTTCAAAGCCTCTACTACTTGACCTATCACCATAAAAATTTTCATATACGTTGTCAGGGATACAGAAAAGGTCATAGGGTACCTTTCATTCAGAAAAGACTGTGTACTTAAGGGATAGTTTATAGTTAAAATCTACATTAAAGCGAGCGAAGCTGCGGAGTATAATCTAGATTATTTTATAAATCGTATAATCGCTCTTGTATACTAATCTTAATGTGTGTATATCTTCAAAAGGGGTATGCAGACGTTACATCTACTGTACATGTCACTAGCTTATCGTATGTTTTAGGTTAGTGACATCTACCAGGTATATTTCCATAGTCTGTCCGGCTAGTGAGGTTAAAAGAATCCATTAGCACTCGATTCGGGAATCGAACCCGAAACATCAATATTAACATTATATTAGCAGCAAACATAGACCCGAATTGATGCCAGGGGGGGTTGATGCCGTGTCATATGTTTGGAAAGGCAGTTGCTTCATTGTTTTCAAGTCAATTTTATTATTTGTCGGAAAAGCGGTGACTGTGCATGTTTAGAATATTATTTTATCAATATAATCAAAGTGTTTATAACCCACTAGGTTTTTGTAGCAACGCGCGCTTGTGTATGTACGTGAGACGTAAAAAGATAAGTTGGTGAAATCTAGGTGTAAAACACCTCTGCCGACCCCTTTGAGAAAAAGGAGAAGTACAAACAAACCTGGGGTTTGCGCTATAGGTTGAAATGGTAGTCAATCCTTTCTTTCGTTTGCATAGAAGATTGGACAGAGCTCTCCTCATATGCAAACATAGTTATCAGCCTGCTTTGTGAGCACATGTGCGATATTCTAGATGTGTTGTGTGTGACTAATAATAGTGTTGTCACAGAAATTCTCTTTCGGATAAGGGCACAGGCGTAGAATTTCAAGCGGAACAATAGGTAACTTGAAATCGCTTCGCACCTCCGTATGATCGAGGCCAAGGATTGTGCACAAAGATATGTATTGTGTTATTATCTTAGGGTAAAATGTTATGAGTTTGCGAAATATCGTCACATATTATGTGAAACGAATTTAGCTACAGACTGGTCTTCGTCGAATTAGAAATTTTTATTAGCTATGTACATAAGATTCGTGGTACTAGTATATTTAAAGGCTTTTTTATAGACAAAGTCTTGCATGGACAGATGTGAATCCGCCGTTGGGAAAAGATAACACAATCCAAAATATAAAAGAAATTAAATACTTATTTTAAATTTGGAATTCTGGTAACTGATGTATAGATTGACAGCTATAGGCGTATTTAAAAAAAATAACAGGCTTTTTTTTTATTACAATAAGGTGTCAATATTAACAAAAATAATTTATTAATTTTGCCACAATTCTTATCGATATGAATCGAAGCCTACACCTTAGTCGATACGCTCTTTATAATATAATTGGCATAATTGCTAACAGACGCCCACGCTCACGGATAATAATATTATAGGCTATTACACACTGTTTACAACGTAAGCAATTATCTCATAGTAATTATTGCGAAGTGCTCCAGTATGTTAAACAGCCTTTGTGCACCGTGTATCTGTAAACCGTGGTTCTCTTCTGCGTGAACATTGCTATGATTGTCAGGCCTACCTCCAACGTTTTTTATATTAGTCTACAAGCCATCCGCCCTGGCTTGGCTCGAGTAATACAAAAACCTTAACAAATTATACACCTTCCTTATGAATCACGTTGTCTATAAGAGAAAACCGCATGAAAATCCGTTAAGTAGTTTTTGAGTTTATCGCGAACAAACAGACAGACGCGGCGGGGGACTTTGTTTTATAATATGTAGTGATAGGTATATATAAAACAAACGCATTCTGAAAACGATAATTATATCTTTGGATCTTTAGCGACTACTACTACTACCTCAGTGGCGTAAGACCATAGAAGACGACTACTGTTCATATATACAACGTTGTAGTTAAGCACTGTCTAATTAAAGATAGATCAGTACATGAAGCCAAGCAGGTGATCTTTAAATGGTTGTCTACCCTTACTTATGATGCTACGAAAACATAGTTAAGATAATATCGTGAACATAATATTTATTATTTGTAAACCAGATCTCTTAAAAAATCTATCTTATATCATAATTTGTAAGCGCAATATTTTAGACTAAGATTAATTATTATAGATGTAACGTGTTAATGTACACTTTTCTTTTGTGATTTGTTTATAAATTTGTAAATATACATACTAGTTTCAGTAACATTTCATCAGTTGTGAACCTAAACTTCTTATATATTTATTTATATAATATTCATAATTATTGTATGTCTCATGTGTCTCAATACTTGAAACACTTGATTTTAATTTCTTATAACTTTTTGTATTTTTAATTTTTTGTCATTATTTTTTGTATTATTTTATTGTTTTGGGTCTTCACGATACAAGCTTGCCTAGTGTGAAAACCACAGAAGTAGTTTTGTTTAATTTTGCCAGCGTTTGGCAAATTACTATATTTTATTTATAAGGTGTTTTAGATTGATAAGTTTTTCTAATTTGTTAAACGCTGTAAATAAATAATTTTTCATTTTCATTTTCATCGTTCATTTGTGCATGAGGTGTTACAAAATGTTATTCATGTTTTCTGTCAAGAAATTCTCAGCGGCGAATTTGATACTGGCAATTTTTGAAGTCTAAATATATGTCTACATATTTACAAACTCGACTGTACTATCATACTTCATGTTTAATTAGTTTTGTCAATTTACGTGCCGAGAAAAAGGATAAGTAGACTACTAGTGCTAGTTCGACTGTAGCAAAGGATAGCCCTTCCCTTACAATAGGCAGTGGTCGTCCCTTTATTCTGGCTACTGCTATCTGTAATGGCCAAAGATCACCACCATGTGCATGAACAGTGTTTACGGGCTAGGTTGACAACTGCTCATATGCCACCAACAGAAATTTAAAAACGGAACTCATTTTGTACTTATGGTAAAAAGAGATACAGGTGGCATTTGGCAGAATACAGTTTTCCATAGCTCGGTGTGAGGTGCTAATGATTTTTTAACGTCATGAAAATGGCGTCCCTTTTGTTAGCATTGTTCAAGATGAACATAACACTAAGCGTTATGTGCAAAAACGCTGCGGAAAATGCGGCCTACATTTTTCGTGCGACGGCGACTGTATTGTTTTGAAGATGCCTGTTTTGTTCTTGTTACGGTTAACGTCCAAATTGTAGCAGTTTGTATACCCCTACTGTTGCTACGCCATAACCTGCTCAGAAAATAGCAAAAAAAATTTTTTGTTTGGTAATATATTATATGCTAATGTTACCATACATCACCATACAATGTGTGTACCAAGTATTTAAGTCAACGCTTCGACTACCACTGCTTTTAATCACACTTGCTAACACTTCATTACTTAGTATATAGCTTTTAATAATAAATCTTTGAAGAGGTGCACAAGTTTAGCTTCTAAATATAACGTGTAGAATTTTAAGCGAAACTTGTCTTCAATGGCTTAATTTGCTTAAAAGTAAAAGCACGGGTATTTTTGTGCAAAATTGAACGTAATTCTCGTGATGTGCAATTTGTTATGAAGTTTCTCTGTGGCAAAATTGTCAGGAGCAGCTCAAGAGTCTGGAACTGTGACCGTTAGACGGCGTTAGGCCTGACATCTATTACGTGGGATCTTACTCCATAGTTTGTGAAATGTGTTTGTGATATACCTTTACCTACCCTATCGAGAGGTGTCGAGTTCGAACCCAAGGCTCACATTTCTGACATTTCGAAGTTATGTGAACAGTGTGTAACGGTGAAGGAAAACATCGTGAGTTCTCCGTTATGTTCTTGAAGATATATGAAGACTGCCAACCCGCACTGGGCCAGCGTGATGGACTACGGCCTAACCCTTCTCATACTGAGAAGAGGCCCGTGCCCAGCAGTGGTACAGTTTTAATACAGGGCTGATATTAAAAACCCTAGCGAGGACACAGGTCAGACTATTTATATACACACAAATAAATATTGCGACTAAATATCGGTACATTGTTACAAAGCTTGGTACTTTACGATGACATTTAAATTAAGCTGTCGTTATTACTTAAGCGTTTTTATTTTCTTTTCCATATAGTTAATAACTTTAAACTGTTTGTCGTGTTGACAACACGTTGTCTACACTTTTAAATGAAGTTATGTTTTTCTCAGCTACACTCTTTAATTACGACCTGTCTTAAACATCTCTCCCGGCTGAATGGTAGCAAAATTTGTTAATTGTATACAGCCTTAATCTCCCTCTGTCTCCACGAAGGGAGAGAATAAGACCTTGCTTCACTAATATACTTGCCACAGAAACATTTAAGTGAAGTTCGTCAGGTCAACGCAGGGCGTGGTGCCCTCCCATTAGGGCAGCCGCACCTAAATCCGTACTTATTTTAATCACTTGTACCCCGCTGGCTTTTATCATGCGTGTTGTTGATGGCCTATTGGACAAACAATCGATAAACAACCCTATTACTTAATGCTAAGACCTATTTTGGTGCAAATATAGTCCCCTAGTTACAGTCGAAAGAGGAAAATAAGGATATATTGTGGATAGGAAGTAAAGCTGCATCATGAGGCGAATTGTTCATGTAGATTTTGCAAAGAAATTGGCTAACCTTCGTTTTGTGCGAGGCTCTTTTTTTATTTTATGAAAATATTCAATGCAGCTGCCGCCCGCGAATCTTATTAAACTTTGTTTATAAATACGTAATACCAGTGTTAGCGGAATATGGTGGGAATAACAATGTTTTTTAGCTTGTAACTGCTGCCGAAAATAGTGCCTCGAAAATTCTGCCTAAATTTGTTATATTTTTGAATTTATTTTTATTAAATATTGCTATTTGTTTTTCAGTTATCCTTTTTTTAAATAACCAATCTGTTCATTTAATTTTATACCATTGAAATATTAAAATAAATAACGTATAATCAAGATTATCATACTGTGCTGGAAAATCAATAGGTTTTTAAGCTAACTGTCCATTATCCATAAAGATTTTAGTTAATGATAAATTTCATTAAAAACTTCTTACACAGTATCTCTATATTATTATTCAACATTCAATAGTTACATTTACAGAAATTCTATTTTAATACAGTCCAAACAAAACCACGGCATCGCAAGCTCACAAACAGAGAGGAGGCAACAGGAAACTGGATGTCATACCCTAAATGTTCAAGTAAATGAGTTATTGCAAAAGTTGAGATGCGATATGAGTCAGAACTGTTCGGCCGAGAGCGCCGCGCCGTCAGTAGCTGGTTAATGCGATGATTTGCGTAAGACACACTGTGTGTTTAGGCGTTAATATCATGACGGATAATTGAATATTATTATACAGGCTAAGTGATGGCTTTTTGCTTCATCTATCATCGTATCCGCAATGTTGCTTAAGTGCCAACTAGCTGTACATTAGACACTAATAATGTATCTTTAATAGGTCTTAGTGGAAATTTCTGACGTATTTTACGTCAGTTTTAAAGGACTAGGAATAGTTTTTAATGGTGCTAGCGGTTGGGACGTGTGTTATCTTAACATTATTGAAGTCTATGAGTGGCAATTACCACTAAATATTAGAACGTGGTAATAGGGACAGCAAAATGGGCAACCACCGGTAATACAAATGCACTCAAAAGCTTATAGTTTGCTTTTATCAATATTTTTTATACTTAATGGATATTGTTATAAAAAAAAATTAATAGTAACAGTTAACGGATGGCACAGGCCAGGTGCCCGGTTACTATCCCATGCATGTTAAGGTTTAATTAACGAACGAGATAAAACTTCAGGTTATGCTGAAGATTTTAGGATTGTAAAAATAATAGTTGTTTCAATGTTGGTAAAGTTTCCTGCCATACAGGGACGATCCTAAATCGAGAACTGTTAGGAGCCTTTAAAAAAATGCTTTTGATATTGTAGTAATTTTTGTCCAATATATAGTACCCTAACTTGCGTTTGAAATAATGATTACATACAAAACACTAGGTATAATAAGCAAGTGGAGGTGGGCCACTAAAGCGCCTCTGTACGTTCCTATGAGCTCGTATATCGGTTCAATCGCAGAACACTTTGTACCTGTCGGCAGCCGCGCGTACATTACGATAACGCCAAGTCTTTATAGTTCAACGCCTAACATTTGTCAAATTGGCAGCCTACATTTCTACATATAAATGGTCAATTCTATCCAGATATAACTATTTGTATAGGTAGCTAAGCGATGAAGTATTTTGATACACTCATATTTTGCGATTCAATGCAAATATATTTCAACTTCATGTAATGAAGATTTATGTAAACTTCTTATTCGGTCAATCATGCTCTTTACGCTAGAAACAATTTTGCAGCCGCAGTACTCGAGTAATAGAAACGGTCTCTGAATAATAGGCTGCAATATATCCAGAGACCCAATACACAACGCTACCCATTTTTACATATTTTATGATCCAATTAATAATTATATTAATTATAATTATTTCGATTCCCGCACAAATCAAACATTTGTGTGCGTGAGCATGGCTGTTTGTCTTGGTCTGGGTGTTTCTATGTATAATATGTATGTATTTCAAATTATTTCATTGTCTAGTACCCATAGTACAAGCTCTGCTTAGTTTGGGCTAAATGGTGTTGTGTGTATGTGATAGAATATTATATATTATTATATAAAGGGCCTTGTATAATACACATGTGCATACCCCTTCGGATGTAAGGCTTGAGACTATGTTTCTTTATTATAATCTATATATTAATACGTGAAGCAAAAACTTTGTACCCCTTTTTACGAAAATTGCGCGGACGGAGGAGTATGGAATTTGGCACAGTTAAAGTTTACATGGAGAAGGAGGGGCGAATCCTAATATTTATATAAAACATGTGTTAGAAATACATTAAATTAAAGAAAAAACACTACACGCACACAACCGTGCATTTGACACACGCAGTCGAATCGCCTTCGTTACATATATCAATATATAATAACATATATCAGCAATATCTTACAGGCAACCTTTGGGCGAAATGGAATGATATATACTAATTATATTATAATATATTTACGTAATTATATGAAAAAAGAATACAAATTAGCAAGTTTAGGAATATTGTCAATTAAAGAGTTAAGTAAATAATAATTTATTTGAAATAGATAGTTAAATTAACCAATTTAAATCGAAATCTAAATGAAATGTGATAATAAGTTTCTAGACAATAAAAGCTTAATAACTATCGAACTTAAAATTTAAATCAATTATGGTCGGATTTCGACCACTAGGCGACCGCTAGTTTTAATAAAATCGTAAACATATAACCATGCAAACTTTTTAAAGCTCACAGAAATCCTGATTATCACGAACCGTTACAGAGATTTTCTTTTAATTTTTAATTAAATAAGATAATTTGAGAAATAATTTACCCAAATCATGAGCAGACACATTGTGAACGATGTCCCTGTAATCCTCGCAGCCTAGTTTATAAGTCGGTGGTTAGCTCGGATTATCGCGCGTTTCCAAAACGCACCCTTTCGCCCCGGTCGTTGACCCTCGTTACTGAGGGACCGCCTACCCACGGCCTGTTACACATGTGATGAATCCTTCCAACACTATAAAGATAAAGAAAGATACGGATGTGAGTTTTCCTTTGGCAATGTGTGCATTTTCTTTTATGAGACATGTTACAGAACTCGGCTAATTCGATTGAGATGAATCTTGTAGGTTTATGAGGCCTGCGTGTGGATTGGCACGGAATAAAGAAAGTTCTCGTGTTTTGTGGTATTACGAACGATAGGGTCCCAGGAATTAATCGAATCAAAACATTGAAGAAACTCTCATGTAAATCCTTCTTAACTTATTCAGCCAAACGTATTTGGGTCCAATTCTTGTCTAGTTAGACTTTATTAGACTTGTCCGACACACCTACATTTATTTAGTTAGAAGTAGGTAAGTTAGTAATACAAAGGGATAACGATATTCTAAGGTAAGATACGTTATACGTTGTAGCTAATATAAATAACAAGCGTAATTGAGTTTTACTGCACGGATGGCGTAGTGGTTTAAGTGGTCGCCTCGTCATAGTCACTAGGCCGTGTGTTGTGGGTTTGATCCCTACACAGGTAAAAACTAGTTTGTTTGCTAAGTTAAACGCAGGAATTACTCCAAGAAAATGTTTAAAGCTAATACGAGGGTTTATTCCTGTATAGCTTAAACTTAAAGCATACATTCAAACAACTATTATTCGATCACATGATTCTTTGTATTTCCCGTATGAGGATTGAACCTACAAGCGACCAAATACGTCAACTACATTAACCACCGCGCAATCCCAGCAGACGGATATTTATTTATTAGTCAGGGAAGAACATCCTGCTGCTGGGAAGCTATCGCCCCATCACGCTCCTCTCGACGACATCGAAGCAGTTCGAGAAGCTGCTAGTGCTGCACATGACGCCACACCCTCAGCCACGCGACGAACAGTTCGGCTTCCGCGCCGAACACTCCACGACTCACCAACTCGCGACGGTACTGCACGACATCGCGGTTGCTCGCAACAAACGCGAGCGCGCCGTCGCAGTATTTCTCGATATGGCGAAAGCGTTCGCTCGCGTATGGCACACCGGCTTGCTGTACAAGCTGTCCACATCCACTACTCCCCGTCGAGTAGTTCGGATCGTGGCCACCTTCCCGCAAGACAGACGCTTCCAAGTGGCGGTTGAAAGCGCCCTGTCTACAGAGCGTCCCATCCGCGCCGGTGTCTCCCAGGGAAGTGACCTCTCTACCGCGTGCTACTCCTGGTACACGGACGACGTCCCTGTCACCGACGGCGTTAAGCTCGAGCTGTACGCCGACGAGGCCGCCTACATCGCGACATCGATGTACGGTGTCCACGCGGTGACCAAGATGCAGCGCACACTAGACCCACTTCCTAGCTGGCTGAAGGACTGGAGACTGACGGTCAACGTGGCGAAGACTCAGGCGATCTCCATGAGCAGCATAGCCCTGCCGCAGTTGAAGCTCATGGGAGAAAACATCGAGTGGTCCGCGACGGTGAAATACCTCGACGTGACCATCAACCGCGCTCTCTCCAAATCCCACATCAACAACGAAGTCGTCCAAGCGCGCACCGCGGGCGCCCTCCTGCGACCCGTGCTATCGTCCTGACTGCCGCTCCATGCAAAGCTCGGCGTGTACAAGGCGGACATCCGTAGCCGACTCACCTACCTACCTCTTACCTCTGACACGAAACGCCGCCGGTTGCGTGCGCAGCAGTTGCTTGCGCTCCGCACTATCGCCGACGCCCTTCGGTTCATGCGGAACAGGACGATCTCCAGGGACCTGTGCGGAGAGCTTAGACGACTTCGTGAGACGCCTAAGCACCAATCTGTTCGTGTGCGCTGACGGATCGCACGCCCGCCATATGCGAGAGCTTGCGCCCTACCATCGGCGACCGCCGGACAGGATGGCCTTGCCTCGAGACCTCGTCTCCGTTGCATCCCTCACCGGACCTACGTGATGCCCCTCCCTGATGCTGGCTGACGGGCGCTCCCCGGGAAATCCTTCCCGAGGAGCTCGACCTCTCCAAGCGCAGGAGGGACCCATCGGACACGACCCGAGCGCTGCTGGCACGTTGGTCACCCGCGTGGACTCACCCGTGCGGGCTGGACCTCGCTAGCTGCGCTACCCACCGGCTCTGATGACACGGACTGACCTACGGGCCCACACTAGGCCCCAGTGACCCGCCTGTATTAGCAGGCGGCGACGAACACCACCAAGACAGGCCCACGGCCTGGTCTGGTTTCCCCGAGACCCCGTATGAGAAGAATAACTGATAATGGATATTTATTGACTTCGATGTTCAAGACAGCCAGCTCCAACAGCTCTTCAAAATGCGGCAGTTATACGAGTGTTACTTGACCATACCCATCTAGGCATTGGACTGCGATAGAATAGCTTAACTTCGCTTCTGTCAAGTCGTATGTCTATACTAATATTATAAAGAGGACAGATTTGATTTTTTGTGTACTTGTTTGTAACGATTTAACTCAAAAACTATTCAACCGATTTTAAAAATTCTTCTTGCGATAAAAAGCTACATCATCACCGAGTAACATAGGCTATACTTTATTTAGAAAAAGTACTGCTGCTTACATACCTTAAGCGAGCGCAGCTGCGGCCAAAAGCTAGTCGGTAATAAAATTAAACAAATGTTTGGTGATAGTTATGTTAAACGGCGGTGAGCTAGCTGTCACTGTGAGCCTTAACTGCGACGGGGACATGGGTAGACGTAGGATTAATTACTGGTTACCTGCCCTAAACTGTGAAGGATTTCAAGGATTTTCTAGTATTTAATAATAAATTATTTGTATTCAATTATTATATAGAAGAATTGACTGAGGGTGGCTTTATCAACCACTAGCGACCCGTCCCGGCTTCGCGAGGGTAGTCCAAAACCTTAGCAAATTATGTTTCTAAACCTTCCTCATGAATCACTCTGTCTTTTGGTGAAAATCGCTTGAAAATCCGTTCAGTAGTTTTTGAGTACACCGCAAACACACAGACGGGGGACTTTGTTTTATAATATGTAGTGATAAGCAGTAAACGGAGGCTTATACGGTTATATGTTATAATAGTATGTTTAAAATAGCAACGCGATAATTACCCAAAAGTAGTTTAATCTCAATGTATTATATCAAATTAAACCTAAGCGTTTTTGAATGATCAACGAATCTACGTATAAAGACAGCTGGCACTTCGACGTACTAATCTTATTTCATATGAACGAAGTCACAGGCTAGTCCATTGATTATTACGTTGCTATTTTTACCAGCCTAAGTGCCCCATGATGTACATAAGTTCGTGGCTCATAGATACGATACGGATACATCAACCAAACAAACGCGCGCTGCGGGCGGCTACAATTTTTTACGATAAAATTGTCACAAAACTTCGCCCCCGCTGGTTCCCTTCCAATTCGCGTGTCTCGCCTATCACCTCACCAAGGAATTCATCCTATTTAAATATCTATGACTATATATTACTCATTTTATTACTTTGTCCCGTTAGTCGATTTTCTTTATGGTCATCCAATGCAGTTAGTAAACATAAAATGCTCGACTAAAATTTTAATGGTGAATAAATTGGATTGGAATTCCATTCGAATTGCGATGTCGAGTAAGAAAATCGAATAAATAAATATTATTGACAATTATAATTTAGTCGATTTTAATTAACTTTCTGTTTGGCCAATAAAAATCATAGATATCCTAAGAAATAAAGCGAAATATTATATTTAATAATAATATTCTAAACGCTTCTGCGATATTAAAAATAATATTTTCGGTATTGTAACAATGTTATAGTATTATAAACTTCTACGACCAACAAAATGAGATATAAAATCTCGGATTTTTCGTGCGAATGAATACTTGGTTGGTAGATTCGAACATTTCTTGGATTTAGCATTTAATATCTTTAGACAAGAAGACTGTGTAATCAATTTCGCGCAAGTTCGTTCAACTGTCTGCGATTTTCCAATTATCTTTATTTCTATTACCGTCAAGGGATAAGATCTGACTTTATCTCATCTGAATTTAAAAAGACGTACACAATGAGAAGGTTGCAATGTTTTGAATTACTTATGATTGTTAACGTATGTGAGTGTGTTATTGTCACGGAATTATGAGCAAATATCTGATGGAAATGGCTGTCAATTTAAATAATACAAGTTACATACTTACATACATACATACATACATAGATTCACGCCTGTTTCCCAGAGGGGTAGGCAGAGTCATCAAAAACTCATTGAATTGATCTTAACATATGTACATTAATCTTATACTACATAGTGAAATAAATCGTATGTTTCGGGTAAATCATAACATAAGGTAATTAGTCTTTTGTTATAACTAAGCATTGCATTACTACAGATTACGTAATAATTACTTAACTCTTACTTCTTACCCATGTTGTGATATCTTTAACAAAATTTAAGGACTTAGGTATCTAACGAGCGCTAAACTTCTAAAGGTGTTAAACAATTTATAGTAATTATTATTTACCCGCGGCTTCGCTCGGAAACATTTTTTTTCCGGATAATAGGTACTCTATGACCTTTTTAGTACCACTGACGACGTGTATGCGTAATTTAATGATGATCGGTCTAGTAGTTAGGGCGTGAAAGCGAAACAAGTCAGCAAACAAACTTACATTCGCATTTATAATATTAGCTAGGATTTGCCCTCAATCATATCAAACCCCAATCATATCAAACCCCAATCAGACAGCTCCGTGATTTAAGACCTTCTGTGTATAAAAACGGTCCACATATCACCAGTACCAACGTCTTTGTCTTCGCAACTCCACTCATTACACAAACCATTCAATACTAATTTACGGAACAATAAATTAATTTATCTCTCATTTCGCTGTATCGTTACACATAAAAATAAATCGGCCATTATAAATCGAGCTGTTTATTATTATAATTGAAACTGATCGAAAACAATTCACGAAACATGATTTAGTCGTCCGCCATTAAATATATCCCAAGTCGTATTATCCCTTACGCAGTTAAATAAGTTTGATGATATTGCATGTTTACTGTGTCGTAAATCTGCTGACATGGGAGATTTATTGTTATAGGATGCTGGGGCCACAAATTATGTTCGACACAATTCGGCCTTTGTCTGACACAGAACGATTTTTGTGATTGCTTTCCAAGTCTTGTGATATAAGTAGAAGGACGTATGACTTGGAGCTATATGTACATATTTATTATGATTTTAGATGTTAGACACGCTCTAGAGGACGTAGTACACGTTAACCTAGTGTACTTCTAGGACTCTAGGTTAACGTGTACTACGTCCTCTTTTACTCAACTATTTCATATATATAAGAAACATAATTTCTTACCTGACTTATATAGTAAATAAAAACTGCGTAAATAGAAACACCAATGATTAAATTATGTTCGGGTACTTTGAAATAACTACACTTGAACATTGAGACAACTGCCATCTTAGTCTCCCCGTGACCATGGCTGCTGAAAAACAACCGAAACGTCGGGGAAAGTCTAAAAATAAATTAAATCTAAATAGATTTAATAATAATTTAATTAGCTTAAAAATTAGTAAAGTTTAATAGTAGTAGTAGTGTAACAATTTTCAAAATTTTGTAATCAAGTGTCAAATAAACAACGCGATAAAATCCGTATATAGCAGTTTAATTTCAATAAATAAAAACTGATTCAAAAACCACCCAGTTACTGTTCTCAGACTATATTCGTTCACCTAATAAATATATTGATGACATATTAAAAAGATAAAGGCTATTTTCTATGTATTCTTTTTAATTTTATATACGTATGTATGTCATATTTGTTTACTAAATAAGACAAGTAAGGAACAGTGATTTAAATTATTTATGACATGTATAAGAAAGCACGATAAACAAATCAAAATATGTGGAAAGATATCCTGACCCTCAAACGTATCGCAGTGCTTCGATATCACTGTTTTTGGGATTTCTTGTCCGCATTGCCAGTAGCCAGTTCAGCAATGGTGACATGGCAAGGTTAGTTTTGAAACTAGCAATGCCATGATCCTGAAGTCCTGGGTAAAGGTAAATAATGTCTCACAAAAGATCTTATTTATTTATTCAGTTAACTCACAGTATATAATATGTATATGCAACATTTTAGTTAAAATTTAGGTAATAGAGTTCTAATATACCTGCCATTTACGAGCTAATGCAACATTCTTAGTTGAGACAACAAAATTATGTTACTTACTTCGTGTGAATCGATCACTAAAAGTATTTTTTGTATTTAATTAATGTGTTGATTTGCTCGTTTAGTGCAAGTTAAATGCGCGCGAGACGATCAATAAGCGAACTCGACAGAAAAACTCAGTGACGTTTCTCAACCTGGGAATTGAATCTTAGAGCTCGCAATCGACAATCGCGCAGTCGTATCTTAGGTCTAGTTTATATCTGTCTGTCCATATACGACTCCATACCAAAGGATATTATTATGTTTATTGACCAATACAACCGTATTGGCAACTTCTGCAACTTGCAACTTTGTACGTCTAAACATTATTATTTAAGTAGAAAATGGAAAACGTATAGATACTTTAAATATCGCTCTAAACAGGTGATGGCTTTTCGAATAAAAAAGCTAATAAATAAGTCATTAATTCAAAGTACCTTGAAGTTTTGTCATATTGGCTGCATGATGTTTGGAGCTCATTGTAAATCTATATATTAATACGTTAAGCAAAAACTTTGTACCCCTTATTACGAAAATTGCGTAGACGGAGGAGTATCAAATTTGACACAGTTAAAGTTTATATAGAAGGAGGATAAATCATTTATAAAATATGCATTAGAAATACATTAAATTAATGAAAATACACTACACGCACACGTGCTTGTATTTTGTGTGTCACGTGTAATCAAAATGAAATAGAAATAATGTATTTCTTCACCTCTGTTAAGTTAACCAAATACTAACGTGTGTATTTGCCTAAGATTCGCATGCACGGAGTTCTTTTAGATTAAGTTGCAATTATATAACCGTAAGCAAACCATCAATAAATATATAATACATTTATACTATGCATCTTTTTATACAACGGAGTAAAATTACCCCATAACCGTACTTCAAAAAAAAAAAAAGCATTCCAAATGAGAACCTCCTCCTTTTTTTGAAGTCGGATAAAAATGATAATTTCTTGTATTAAGGTTAAATAGTATAATTTGTAGATGATTATACGTTCACCTGTTTTAAGCAATCCGTGTGTATTTTATTGCTACGAGTGCTCATAAGGCACGCTTAAATTGCAACTCAAGATACTTTGAGTAAATGGAGTTCTCCAAATAAGGATTACAATTACTTCAAATATTTCGAACTTACAACCTTACGATGAGCAACCTTATGCCACTAGAGCAACGGTATTATGTAGTAATACTACACACAATACAAATGTAACTAATGATTTCATAAACGTATCTGTTTAGCTAATTAGGATATTTAACGATAATCGAAATACATTTAACTCTGTTAGATATGAGTAGTTATGGTACAGTGTTGGTAACAAGCACTAAGTCTGCCCTGCCAACTCTTAAAACAGGTGTTTCTTGTGAGGAGCTTGTAACATAAAGGTGATGCAAGCATGATGAATTAAATCTCTAGCTGACAGCATAGCTTCTCTTAAAGTAAACTGGAAACCGAAGTAAGGTATACCGTAGGAAAACCAAACACGGTTGTTTGGTTATGGTTTTTCGTTAGGTAACTCTGTTAAGCCTAGTTATTACACACTAGATACAACATTAGCCTATATCGCAGAACTACAATTGTTCAGCTAATGAAGACATTAAATTACTATATCGACAATCGAAATTCATTAAACACTGTCAGTTATTAATGCTTACAGCACACTTGTTAACTAATTATCATATTTGCACTATCTGTCATCGCTTAACAATGTGTACAGATAATAATTTCCATAAATATTATAGACCTTGAGCTCAGGAACCTTATGGGCGGACGTAGGAAGAAAATCAAGCATATGCAGTTAAGTTTCCAAATTGCTGTGAGTCATTCATTAAAGACTTTAATACAAGTTTAGCGCGGATTCTTGACACACAATTTGGGTATCCTCCTTCGCATTTATGTCAGATTGATGTTGATACTTAAATAATTGATTATATCGTTTTGAACTTAATAGTAGAAGCGGCACCGATAGCTTTGTTAATGGTCATGATATCGGAGTGCGATCGAGTGCTCGTAGATTAAATCCGAATTCCGACGTGAATGCACTGCTAAAACAAGCTTTTACCTAAAAGAGTGACCAAAAATATTCGGGGCTTGTGATCCAAATTTCTAGTAACACTTTATAAAAAACATGCGTTTTATATTATTTTATATATGGAAATTCATACACGCTGTTAATATTCGTTAACAGGTGCAAAAACACTACCGTGGTTGACCAGTATTGTCGGGTTATTTAATGCATTGTTAGCAGTCTGTATGAATCAGCTTAAACTAAATTTTCTTTACAACAGACGCAATTGTAAACAGGATCACAAACCATACAAATTATCCACACAAAATCTATAATAACAGACAAAAAATACATCTGAACACAGCTCATGTACTCTCAAGCGAGTAGGCGTTTAGGGTCGAGTTATTATCTCGCATAAATCCATAATGATTGGCCGTCTCGAGTAGATAACTGCCTATTACCAGTGATCGGTGTAAATGAGGTGCGTCACAGAGTCATACTCGAGTACTCGTTCGCAGTCTAATGCATCGACAGTAATGAGAGTTCTCAACTAGGCATTAACGTTTTTATTACTGTTAGCAGCTTAATTGTTTCCGCGGTCGTTTGCTTTGGACTCTGGATATGACAGGAAAATATAGAGGCAGACTGCTTGTTTTGTGCCTGTTATAATCTTAGAGAAACGCCGTTTGAAAGTGTACATAATGTGTTGATTAAGTTTGTTTAAATGACAGCTGGGTTTTAGCATGATTTGTATGTAAAGAGAGGCCGGCTCGGGATGACGTGAGAAATGAGATGCAATTACACATAAGCGTGACAGCCATAACATTATAAAGACATATGTAGTATGTTTCTTGGGATATAACACTGTCCGCCTCGCCAAGTCGCCACTTGCGTACGTTTAGTATGTGTATTCGCTTTATTGTCAATGTAGAGAAGCCGTCGATAGCCTTGGACACCATAAGTTCTCTCTCGCCATAACCATATCAATAACCTAATCCGTCGTCCTCTTGTCATTATTGAAGTTCCATTCATACTTGAATCCAATGCCTTGCTACGCGACGATGGGAAGGCGCCGCACGGCATGTCATTGCTGTCTTGGAAGATGCGGAGACTATTGGTGTATGTCACAACGTGCGTTGAAACCCATGCGCCATCACATCTTCCAAACGTGACCCCCAAATAGTAGAAATACTATAATTTAGTTGGTAATTATGTTTTTGAGCTGTTCGGGGTGGAAACGTTAAGCTCATGAGGTCTGAGCGTTCATTTATTTTATAGAGAGCTCAAAATACGCCTACACGGCGCTTCGTGCATTGTCATTCAACAGGCAATGCACGAAGTAATGCTGCTAGCTCCCTGGTACCATTCGACTGCGATGTTGACAAATTTTACTACACCTAAACCAGTTTCTTTCTATCATTATCATTTACCACGCCTTATATAAACATGGGTAAATATTTAATCCCAATATTATACCTATTACTTTATAAATAATATTGGGTTTATAAATTGAAGTACTACTTAACATTTCAATATAATCGTAATTATTAATAGTGTCAAAAGCTCTAGCGTTTATTTTTGCCTTTTAACATTGTTCTGACTGGTTTTTATATTATTTTATTTTATTTTTTGACATGATATGAATGAGATTGTGTTTCAATTGTTTAATTATTGTTGACCTTATTTATATTATATTGCAATTGTATTTAACTTTGTCATAATAATGTGCTTGTTTTAGTTTTTATTTTACTAATTGTAAAATTATTTTCATTTCGTGATTATGTAATTTGTTCTGAAATAAATGACTTATAAGTTATTTATGACTTAAGCATTTTATTTTCAAAATACCGTGCATTGCATAACATGAATAAAACATTTTGTATTCTAATAGTTATACCAGATATGTATTAGAATATTATATTATTATTATTTTCTTGATATAGGTAAGTAAGTAATGTTTGGTACGTGATCGCAAAATTAGCGCTTACTCAACGTAGGCAGCGTGGCCGAGTGGTCTAAGGCGCTGGTTTTAGGCACCAGTCCGAAAGGGCGTGGGTTCGAATCCCACCGCTGTCAAATCTTTTTTCCGTTTTATTTTGCTTTTTCAATATATTTTATGTATATAATATTATTATTTGTAATAAAATAAAATATTTAATTAACGATATTTCGTTATAAATATGTTTTTTTAAATCATATTTATACTAATGAAAAATATTTATATTGTTACAGGTATGCTGAAGATTCCTAATAAGTAATCGAGGAGAATAAGGATTAATATCGATGGGTAAAGTAAATAAATTACCGTAATGTTTTTTCTTCCAACAACCCTAACCGCAGGACATTAAAAGAAAAAGAAAAAATGTGCGGTCACCGAAGGGAATTTCCTAAATACCATAGATAAGTTCTGCCAACTTTCGCTTACACACCGTTCAAAGCAAAATATACCTTATTTTGTTGAATTGTGGGTATATATTGATTGAACATATACCCACAGTAAAGTAGTAGTCTTAAAGTTGTAAGGACAACAAAAACGGGGCCAGAAATCTGTCATTGCATTTGTCAGTGGCATGCCATGGGCAGGGTGAATCGAAGGGGCTTGTAGTAATGGATTATTTTTTGTCTTGTCTTAATATTTGGTTTGTGTTTCGGTGGTTAAATGATTAATCGCGCGCTCGTTTAATAATTTTGTTCGTCATCGTAACATTATCGCGCCGCTACGCTTACTTAATTAAATTTAGAACATAGGTTATCAAACTTATCGAAGTATTTTGTTTTTTATTTTACTACAGATTAGCTTTGTTTAATTTAAATTAAGGACTGTTTATTTTCTCTGTGATATTAAATTGTTAAATTGAATTGTTAAATTACGAACGCGAGTAGCTTTAAATATCTGAGGCTTAAACGGCGTAGATAGTAGCGCCACTTATGCTGTCAGATTTAAATATGGTAATAAAAACGGTAGCTTCTATATTCCATAACAAAAAAAAAACATTATTTAACGTTACCAAACATGCCCTTTAGTTTTAGTATTACTGGTTGACCCTGATTGATATTTTTCAGTCTACTTAGTCATTTTTTGTTCTAAGCTGTCTTTATAGGCTGTCTCATTTTTAGGCTAGTTATTTTTATTGGTATGTCCCTTCTCATAACAGCTATCTCATTATGATAAGCGGTAACCGTTGGACCACAGTCCACCACACTAGTTTCGTCCAGATTAGCATACTTCTCACAAGTCACAGATATGCAATTTCTCTCACGACATTCTTCTCAATATTAAAGCAAGCAATAAACATATATTATGACTATGTATGAAGATGAGTTCATTGAATTCCTTGTTGGTATATATCGACAGATTTGCATGGCACCCATTTACCCACGCTCCGGAGCATTCCTCTCGACAATATGAATATCTCAAGTACGCTTACGTCACTCATAATAAACACTACAATTCTTAAGAGGGTATCGTTGCGCGTTCCTTGCGATTTTCAAGGGCGTGAATCAGGAGTGTAAGGCCCTTTGTTTCACGGGCTCTTGGACACACGAGTGTTGGCCTTCAAGGCTACGGCTCGGTTCATATGAAATTTAAATTACTTCGTTATTAGGGGTGATTTTTGAGGGAAGGATATGAATATGGAGCTGATTAAATCATACATGGTTTAGTGGTATGTAATTTGTTTTTTGATATTACAGACGTAAAAAAATATGAAATACTTTTCCCTTTTTATCCGCTAGAGGCGCCACTAGCACATGTGTTTTATAGGAGTTTGGACAGCTGTTCATAATATTATATTTTTTTGACAATTTAAATATGTAACAATAAAAAAACAAGCGTTTGTTTTTCGGTGGGTAGCATTGTCTGTTCCTTTTCCTATGATTCAAGACAGTTAGCCAACGGTAAATTTAAAATATGAGTGACTTATATGGGGATTTCCCTTCAGATTACAAGGAATCGTGTTCAATGGAATATGGTGTCGTTAAACATTGTTTCTTTAGAATTGATAAGAATCCTGCTTATCAGTTTGTACGATAGAAGGCATTCCTTGTTCAACAACTTGTGACTAAATATTAGTACCTACATATAATATTATTTTATTTGATATAGTAGTAATATAACAACAAAACAAGAGGAAAGGAACCAACTAAGCATAATATATTGTCAATTTTGAAAATTATACCTATTAAAACACAGCTAGTAGATTTAATAGGTACAATTAGAATCTTTTTAAGAATAGTAAAATTAACGCCAATTCAACAAATGTGTGACACAAAAGAAGTTATGGATTTTAAAAAATTACTTTACATCTTGTCTGGAATACATAGGCAGAGGTGTAATAAATAAAATCATATCTCGAGCTATATTTAATATAAATAAAATATGTAATCAACTATTGAGGCAAAGATTTTATTGTTATTGAGAATGTTCTTACAGAAACAACTTAAAACAAATTTTAATTTCGTACACGGAGAGTGTGAGATTTGGCATAGTTAAAGTTTATATGAAGGTCTTCTCCTTCATATTAACTTTAAAGCACTTCAAATTTAATTCAATTTAATATAAAGAAAAACCTTAAATTAATAAATTACTGTCGAATTTAGAACATAAGCTTGCTTTTATAATTATAGAGATTTAATTAAAAAAGTACCTTGAAAGCAGAACACACGGTCCCACAGTTAAGCGAACATTAATACACTGTTTCAGTAGAATTGTTTACAAAACAGGAGAGTGCTGTCAATATGGAGGCTAGAGGTCTCACGGCGCAGCCGACGACGGTTGATTTGTTCGGTTAGTTGGTATGCGCCGGGCGTCGCCGTGCTATCACTCAGATGCAGCCGAACACAAGGATTCATAGTGCGTACCGACTTAAGCTGAGGAAATACTACTCATTATTACGTGCGGCGAGCTAAGCGTATTGGAAAAGATTTGTGTTGTGTTTTTTTTTATATAATGAAGGTGGCAAACGTGAGTGGTACTTGCCGATTCTAAGTGAAAATAATTGAAGATGATATAGAGTTAAAATAAAATTAATGAATAAAATAAACTTCTAGCACTTTTATTTACCTGGAATCGAAGTAGCAGTTAAGTACCGTACTTATGTTACCCATTCAAGGGATCTTGGAAGCACGTAAAAATTATAGTGCACATCCTTCGTTTAAATTACATTTCATTTATACCGTAAACCGGCGGTTGCCTATGTATGACTTGCAATTGAAAGGTAAGCGACTCTTAACACTAGCAATTTAGCTTCGCTGGTAGGTTTAACAGGAATACTAGTAATTCGCAACCTAAATTACCCGACAATTTAGTAATTTATATTTCTATTTTGAGAAAAATATTGCTCACATCTAGCTTAAGTTACAAGCTTCGTTCTTCAAATCTTTATGGAAATAATTAAATTAAGTGGCTACACAAGCAACTGCTCGGCAACAGCCTACCATAACTTTAGCGTTACCATGCGAAGACAGCAAAATTAGTAAGCTTGCCAACATGCTTGCTGCTCTAATTCTCAGTACGTCAGAACCGCTAAGCTAAGGAAATACAAGCCATTACGAGGACTCTATATATAGCTGCGACGCTCGTCCGTCGGTCACGTTCGTAGTCCATTAATAGTCGCAACTAACAACAGAAAGCATACTGAACTTGAGCTTTGAATGCTGTCAAATTTTCTATTGATACTCTTATTTGCAATATTGCAGTTGTGGGGACAAACGTATCCGCATTTTAAGCGAAGCTTTATCTGAATCCTGGCTGAAAATAAACTCTGTCTTAAGAATATAACCAAAATCTTATAAATTTTGATTTTCTGGACTTATTTATCATACGACCATAATACGCTACTCAGTAAATAAGGCCGCCAGAGATCTTCAAGGATATGTATATTTTGAAATAAAACTGTAATGTTATAAATAACTACTCCCAGACTAGGAATAAGATTACAGACATCAGATACGGATAGAACACCGGGGCTGAATTATTGTAGGCGAACCATGTAATGTATGCTAACACAAACAACAACTGCTAGCCATAAAAATAAGTACATTTTATAGAAAATATATTTTCAAAATGGTTATAAAGCAAATGATATACTTGTCCTGCCATCAAAATTCTAGTTAGCACTGGCATTGCTATAATCGGCCCAGTTCCATTCCTTCCGCGCCACACGTTTACCTCGCCTGTTTTTGTCAATCTGACGCTATTCAAAGCATCTTCAGTAGAAACTCAAATTTTGACGCAAGGTCATACCAAAATATGCAAGATTTTAAGTAAGTATCTATATGCTAAAAATTAGTTACTTTTTAGGTTATATAAATATAGATCGATAGCAATTTTAACACATGTTTGTAAGTTAACAACATGCTATAGACATTATGCTCAAAAAACATGTTGAAGAACGATTTTTCTCACAGATTTATCGACAACAAACTTGCAAAATAGATAATAAACATTAAAACCACAACACAGTTACTACGAGCTAATAACAACTCGACGCCACAGATCTTGCGTAATATAAGTAGGTATAACAAAAACTTTACGCGCCAAAACCGCTAAGATGAATATATGAGTTTGTAGATGACGCATGTTTTTATACAACGCAGGTGACGTCTAGCACATGAAAGTTCACGTCCATCTAATTATAAGCAGCCACTGTGGCCTAAGATCACTTGCAATATCACACGTTGTCGCCTGAAAAAGAAATTAAAGATAAGATAAAAGGAAAGGTATTAGACAGGTAGGTTCTAGAACTATTACCCACCAGGTGAAACGCAGTATCAGCGTTACTAGGTACTATTACGTCGGATTAGCTGTAATAGAAATGTACTTCTACAGGTGAAGCAGCTCATTTGTACCGCCATCTATGTAAAGGTACAAGTCCGAGATGGGCTGCAGACTGCAACCACAGGCGACACTGCGGCTAGCGGCTGCGGTTGACCGCAGTGATGCCTGCGGTCGCGGTTGCCTCTATTCCAAGCGCGGCGGCATGCCGTGGCTGCACAATGCATAGAATCATGCCTCAGTCACTCCAGTACCTTCGTGCTAGACAGAATGTCGGACAACGCTACCGATAGTTTACTAATGACTCTCTGCTGTTCACGACAGCACTGGCGCTGCAGTCTGCGGTCGCTGCGCGCCGCCGCTGCAGGCCACAGTGTTGCCGCGCTCGGAATCAATTTCATAGATATTCATAGAAACAAGTGGTGTCGCTTGCAGTTTGCGGTTGCAGTTTGCGGTCTGCAGCCCATCTCGGAATTGTACCTTTAATAACGGGTAAGTGTCTCTGCTACTAAGGTTTAGCAACAACTGTCTGCAACCGTGTTTTGCTTATAAAACTCTTTGTACAACCTCGAAATCGAACGATAGTCTTCAGTCAGCCCTTAGACCTGCCCTTAGACCTACCCTTAGACCTGCCCATAGACATGCCCTTAGACCTGCCCTTAGACCTGTCCTTAGACCTGCCCTTAGATCTGCCCTTAGACCTGTTTCGCACTCTAAACGTTGTAGAAGTGTAAACATACATATTTTATACGTTGACTGAATTTGCCAAAGTAGCATTATATACTACTAGATTTTAGCCTTAATCTAGACTTAAATTTTTCTGGATGAAAGGTACCTGATGTCTTTTTTTTACCCCTGATAAAGTGTCATGCAAAATTTCATGAAGATCGGTCGAGTAGTTAAAACGTAGAAGCGTAACAAAAAATTCACATTCGCATTTATAATATTAGTTATGATAAGTTTTAGTATGTTATGAGATTTAATTCAAGTTTTAAAATTGCAATAGGTTATACCTGCTATAATAGTTGCAATGTAGGTGTTGATAAATAAATAAATCATATATTTACAACCGATCAACATACAAGCTAAAAAACTTAGTTATTTGTCACACATGTTGACTAGTGTTGAGCCCCGTCCGTTTCCAGATGTTCACTTGTAGCAGTGATTACTGTTCACACGTTATAGTTTAACAGCCGACAACCGCGATGTTACTCACTTTATTATTATTAATGAGCACATACGCTTGAGTGACGAGATAACAAGGGCGGGCTAAGTTATTTGACACTTTTATTATGATTCCTTATCGTTAATATGGAAACTTAATAAACAAATAACTTTTTCTTTATGAAGGCTGTGAGTTTAAAACCAGTTTTGATGTGTGTGGAGTGTTTTTGTTAAGCTTCAGGTTTATATGTTGTTCCTGATTTGCAAATAAATATCAATAAAGTATTGGTTGAAAGAGAGGCTGCAGAGCCATCGTACTTATTAAAAAGTTAAATAAATAGTTAAAATTTTAGTAATATAGAGATCAATTTATAAACTGTCCCATTTCTGCAAGTAGCTAGGTTATCTGTATAACAAAAGTCAGACCATAGTTCTCCGCGTTGGTCCAGTTCAGGTTAGTAGACTACATTATCTTCAAGAATGTTACAGAGAACTCTCAGACAAGTATGCAACTTGATAGCTTTGCATGGCAGTACAACGGTCTCATTACTAAACTATAAAATACGCGTAAATGCAAAACAATATTAACATCATAGCAATTGTAATTAATATCACGGCAAAAGGAACAGTCCGTTTTTAGAACTGTCAAATTAGTTGATTCCTTTGTTGTCATCGTTAAGTGTAACAGATTCAATAAAGATGTTAACTAAATTAGTCGCGACGAGGACACCGACTAATTTGACTGGTCTAAAAATACTCTATCCTTTTTCCATAGACGTTTTTAGAAAAAGATGCAGTGAGATTAATATTTATGTAACAGCAACATCTATTGTGGGTTTTGGTTGCATATTAGCTATCGGTATTATTGGTTGTTATATATATGTTGGAATTATAAAAATCCTAAATGATTGAAGCTTTCGTGTATACCGTCTGTCTATCGGTAGATACATACATTTATTTATTTATTTTGACAATCCTGTAATTATTTAATTTTTAAACACTTTCCATTAAAAAAGGTAAAACCTAACACATTAAGGACTTGTACTACTACCTCCAGATAGCATTATTTATAAGATAAAAGTCTCACCATCTCTCTTCTTTAACCGAACATGAGTGAGTCAGCATGCGATTTATCTTTCAGATAACTTTTACTTGTTAGTTGTAGGAGTGGCTATAAGGGTAGGAATTTTTTGTATCCGGCTCTACCTTTTAAACCGTAATAGGCAGCTTGTCATTTTCACAGGCATTGTGGCGAAAACGTTATCATATAGGTAAAAACCAACTAAAATGTAAGGTGTATCCAAATAAGAAACATGTTTTTTTTAAAGATTTTGTTCATGTTTTATCCTTAAAAAGTATAACAAAATTTTAGTTTAAGATGAAAAATTAGATAGTCACGTGTTACAGGCTTGCGCCATTGTAGACTTTTGGTTTGATTAGTCCGCGCCAGTTATTTTAAACATAACTATCATTTTGGCTAGCTAATTATTGTGTAACCCACAGTAATTAAATACACTAAATCACGTTGGTAGAGCAATATCTGAGATAGTACCCACGCGCTTTAGATCATAAGTCGCTAACATGGTTCATCCGTTGTCACTGCTAAAACGTCATAAAAATTTCCATTAATAAATGAGGTGCGTGACTTGTTAACTAAGTTAATTGCTTACCAGAGAGATAATAACTTTAAAGTCAAACTTATCATCTTCAGGAAAAGCCGAACAAAATGTTTGTCAAAAATTGACATGGCTGACAACTGGAATGCCCCTTCTGTTATATAACAGTTATTGTTTCTTGCCTAGTAACAGCATGTAATTCGTACAATCGCGTGTTATTAACACGTAACAAGACAATGGATCGGAGGCGAGGGGCGGACTCGATGTCACACTGAACATTTGTGGAGTTGTGTGACGGACCGCCATGACGCTATGTCAACCATTTGAATACTTGAACAAGAAGCCGTTTGTTTAACGCTTAACTAGTTACTGGTGATCTTTGTGGTGTAACTAATCCATCTTGCTAGTTCGCGTTGTTCCTACAGCTCCTTTTGTTGAACGTGGCAAGTTGGCAATCCTAATATGAATCTGTTTGTTTGTTACGCTTTCGCGACTTAACTACGCGGCCGATCATCATTAAATTAACGGCTGATCATCATTAAATTAAACATACACGTTGTCAGGGGTACAGAAAACGACATAGGGTACCTTCTATCCAGAAAAAACTAGTAGATGATAATTGTTAATACACAAATGAGGCTTTGAACCGATTTTACAAGTTCATTATAGTTACTTAGGGAGTTACTTTTACCGTAGTATGCAAGCTTTGAATTTCGAAAAATATAGCTTAAGAAAAGATGCCTTATCAGTCCTGTGGGATAAACTTGAGATAAGGCTTACGGTGAACAAGAGTTCGAGTCCCGGATTTGAATTCTAATACTCTCAGTAGCAGCACAGAGTCTGGAAATATAACCAATAGACAACAATAAGTCCGCCCCTTATGACGCAAGCCCCAAAATTGTAAAACACGACTGTTTATACCTTTGGGAATACTGACTGCGCCCGATGAATGAAATCTGAACCCCAAAAAAAGTAAGTCGTATCCTGTCCTGCGTGCAAAATATTGCTTGTTTTGGTAGAAAAGAAACGAAATGTCTCTGTTAATTAACGTTCCACGTTCCAATTAATCAGAAAATTCTCACTTCCGCATTTTTCGTTGGTACTCCACTATTAGCATTTATCTGAACAGATGTTTATTTTTTACTCTCAACATGTCTGTCAATTGCTTAAAAGTAATTAAAGGTATAACTACCGTATGTGTAGTACCTACATCTATTTAGGTAAAACTGGCACTCGGTGACTATTGCTCACTCAATAAATACAGAATGTTTTTACCATACAGTACTACGATTCTCTCTCGAACAAATTCGCACATTCCTCTCAAACAACGGTTTTTCAAAAGTCCTTGATTTCACTAAAACGAGTTCCAGCGGAGTTAATTTTTCGGCCAATTAAAATTTTAACTCCATCGACCTTCAGGTGAATGCAAAAGGCAAAAAACCAGCAATTATTGAAGGCCGTGCGTTCGCTTCGGCATCTCCGTGTTGCCGAGATTCTGACTATGCGCATGCGTGACATGCCATTAAAGTTTTTTTAACTAGCTGTTGGTCACTTCTTTCGCTTGCCTATGCCGTGCCTTATTGTGAGAATTAATGGTAAAAATAGTCACTGTTATTCTACATTATTCAAGTGATCTCCATCTCTAATCAGTGAAGAACGCTGTGGTTATCGCATTAATCACTGACAAGGAAAATGTACTATTTAAATTTAAGCAATATCATTAGGAATTTCCCCATAATAAAGTAAAATAAAATAAAATATCATAATGACTTCACCGGTGTAGCTATGGAAACGTAACAGCCAATTAATCAGAGTTACTTTCGCATTTATAATATTAGTATGGACAAACCTGTGACTTTGTTTGCAAATTTGAAGCTCTGTATGTCTTTCTACAGGGTTGAAGATATTATTACTCTAATTTATTAAGTAATTTGGATTATAATCTAAGTTATAGTGAATTATTGATAACATTTAAATGTTCTCTTTAGTTAAGATATACCTCGAAGCATTAATTTAAAATTCTCAATTTGACTTAGAATCACAAATAACACAGGATTCTCGCTTAAAACTGGGCCGTCCTAATTTCGTCAAAACTAGCAATTGCTACCTAACCTCTATTCTACAGACCGTAACTAAACCTTAAGTTTTCAGCCTCCTTAAGCAAGACCCGTGTTATTTAGACAAATATAGGCCAATGTTATCTCTGACCCTTAAGTAGACAGTGCAACGGCAACTTCTTTTAAATCGAATCTTTTGACTACATCCACTGCGAATGCTGCGGCTTAGATCACCACATTGGACAAAAATTTGTGTTCTCTACAAATTGTTGTTTCGAGTCTAGGTGTTCTTTGTGTCCGTTGTTTGAACGTATATAAAGTCCCCTGCGATATATTAATGATAAACATTCAGCAATTGTCTTTAAAAAAATCGCGTTCGTAACGGCCGTAGTCTTGCCAGCCTTCTTAAACTATACCAACCTCTTTATACCAGGATTACCGTATGCTTGTTTGCCATGTATAAAAAAGTGTCAAGTTACCGCTACCGTAATGGCGTTTGATTGGGAAGCGATAAATACCTTTAAACTTTTGTCATTGTATAATTGTTCTTCTTGACCCCATTCGTCTTTAAATTGTCTGTCTCTGTATTATGTCGCGTTTATCACGAAGCAAATTGAATTTTTCACGCATATTATTGTACAATATGTCATTTGCCGTCAAATTGGTGTGATGTAACGGATAGATTATTTTTTAACAATATTTCTTATATATGGTGCTGAATTTACGAGATTACGTCAAGTTAGAGGAAGTCTTACTTAAAGAAACTGTTGTTTATAATAGTAGGAAAATTGCGTGTATATATGTCAAAGCCGTCGTTATCGACTATGGATTTAAATATACCCTTATCACATTCCTTATGTATGCATCGTTAGCACCTTTGACTGGCTTATGTCTAGAATATTAAATTATATTAAAAAGAGTTGGCGACATCCAGTCCTTTCCAATTTGACTCAAAACTTTTCACCAAACTTGCTTCGTCCGTATGCCAAGTATATTTAAGTTTATTTTCATATGTATTGTTATTACTTTTTTACACTTTTACACACTCTTATTATACTATTGTTCAGATACGTTACACAAACTTCGTTGGAACTATATCACTATAATAGAAAATCTGATCCATCTATCAAAATAGAGTTCCGATCAAGCCACTGCGTTAGGTATATATGTATATATATATATATATATATATATATATGTATATATAACAAATGGTATTCTCCAAAATATTCTTTTTCATATCAGTTGTGAACGTAAATTTCATTTCAGTTGACATTTGACGTTTATTAGACTAGTTATGGGCACTATTTTAAACAGTTTTTATGAAGAGAATTGTAACTGAATTTTAACTGCCTCCGTGGCGCAGCGGTTGTGAATGCGAGTCCAGTCGCATTCACAACCCGAGACCGGTCCGGTCTCGGGTTCAAATCCCGGGTCGGGCCAACTAAAACGTATTGGGTTTTTGTGTTAAGAAATTTCAATATGAGCCCGGAGTTAGGAAGATGGCGGTGTTAGACACCCCCGTGCCTTAGAAAGCACGTTGGTTCTGCGCCTGATCTCTCTCCGGTCGTGTCGGATTATCCGTCCCATCGGATCATGAGGGTTAGGGAACAGAGAGTGCACTTGCGATTGCGCACATACTTGTGCACTATAATATCTCCTGCGCAGATGGCCAGTCTCCGTTAAGATTGGCCGCCGTGAACGAAATTCGGTCTGGAGGACATTATTATTATGAAGAGAATTGACTCTGCAGATAAATAATATAATGAATACACATTATTTTAACATATTACCCACAGACAACATATGCCTATGAGGAGTTGACAAAAGGCTTACACGCTTGGACAAAACCCTGAGTGCACATGTACGTATATTCAAAATGTCCATTCATAAATTGGCCGTGTATTACAAGCAGCTATTTAATTTCCACCACAGCTTAGTAATAAATAAAGCTGTGCACCTAAGCTTTAGCCGTTTTTCATTCAGCGGGTTACATTTATTTTGTCTTTCATTAGCCGCTGTTTTATTTCTATTTCCTTTGTAGGAATGCCCGTTTCCTCTCGTCGTAAAAATAATATCCATTATTATAATTGGGCCGGGAGCTATCCACTATAGGCCCACGTGACTCTGCTTTAGTTCGGCAGCGGTTTTTATGTTTTTCATTCGAATTCCTACATGGAACATTGTACTAAGTGCTTAATTAAGAGCCATTTATTTTTGTTACTGTTTCGTTTATATCTGTTTTGTTTAGGTTCACGATACACAGTTAATTCTTACGGTATATATAACGCATCTTACACATGTTTTGTCGATAGTAACGTTAAGGCACTCGACAATCAATTCACCAGGTAAATTTAGGTTCAATGTAATAAGGAGTCTGTTGGCGAGTAACATGCACACCTTACCAGGCACTGGACTGAGAACTTAAACGATATTTCAGGACAACAAATGTACGATTCGATAGTTATACGTTTAGGGGCTGGAACGAGCAACCTGCTTAGCTTTAGCTGCTTATTTTTATTTTAAATATAGATATATGGTTGCCATTGGTGATTACTACAATGTTGCAAATTATTCCCAACATTGCCTTAGAAATTATGAAGCCCGAGCTCTTAAGAACTTATTAAGTTGCTCGCAAAAAGGCTGGACGATTCGAAGAGTCTTAAGGCGCCGAAACATTCACTTTTTACTCTGTTGATTTACTTTAATTGATAACTATTAAGATGCGTCGAAGAAAATTAAGTTGTGATTTGATTTGCACTTATTAGGGATCGTCTTTTTACTATATGAGGTTTTGACATCGCTGGTGATACTTCGTGATATTTAAGACAACAGCCCTTGCTCCTGTCTGATATCATGTGTTTTATATACTTAATGCGTCTTCTTCTCTCTTAGCCTTTATTATTCCTAAGTCACTTGGGGTCGGCTTTTCTGGTCTAACCGGATTTGACTGGATATCAGTTTTTACACGGAGCGGCTGCCACCTGACCTCCGCAACCCGTTACCCGCTAACGATACCCTAAGGCTAGACTAGTGTCAGGATATTAGAGGGTACTGACTTTCCCAATAACGACTGCCATAGATGTTAATGGCAGCCGGGACCGACGGCTTAACGTGCTCTCCGAGGCACGGAGCAGGCGATAATTGTCAATCAATACGCACATAATTTCGAAAAGTCATATAACTTCCGAAAGTCAGAGGTGCGCGACGTGGGTTCGAACCCGAGACCCTCTGCATTGCAGTCTATTGGTCTCCCCACTGAGCTATCGCTGCTCTTCTATATCTATGTGTTTTATATACTTAATGCGTAATATGTATAATAACATATCATTAACATATGATGTCAGTTGTATACTTGATTCCCAACTTGGGTAAACAAGTACTGGCTATGGTAAGCGGTTACCGCGTACAGTTGCTTGCATCAGCTGCATGTATCACTATCGCGTCGATATGATGACCTGAAATAGTTATTACTGAATTTCGTTTTCAGTTAGGTATACATTTTAAATCCAACCAAACGTGATATGCAAATTGCGGTTTAGCTCTACAGACGGCAGAAACCTAATACTTAAGGTATTGACTTGCAATTGAAAGGTCGGGGTTCGATTCCTAATCATCTATTGCACTGCCGACGGGCATTTATTTATTTATTTATTTGATTCACCAACAGTTATATACAAAAATTCATTTACACAGTATAATACAATTTATAGGTTTAAAACTAATTGCATAACTAATAATACGTGAATACAGCATGCATTTAAATTTTTATTAAAAACTATAATATATTTAATAGTAATCAATCAGAATCATAAATTAAACATAAGTAAGTTGAAATATAATATTTAAATAATCACAAAATTTAAGTCAAAGCTATATCAATATAATCCATTATTTAATCATACATAAATCTATTAATTTTAAACAAAACATAAATTAATTAATTCAATTGAAACAATTAATACAGAATAAAATGCATCTAAACTTAACACAAGTATTTAGATTTTAAAAGGCCTAACAAAAATACTAGAAATCCAAATTTCAAGCATCCTTTAAAAAAATTGCAATTATTGTATAAAATAAACTATACACGTGATAAGTTTTCTCCCTCCATGTATTTCGAGTCCCTAATGTTGTTTGAACATGATTCAAGTAGCTATCACGGACTACATGTGCTTGTTTACCTGCCCTTTGACAGAGACTGGCATACGATCCACTACATTTGTACCGTGTATTTGTTGTAATTACCGGCCCGGATACGAGCCACCGAGTGCGCGCCACTTTGAACCTTATTTTACTAACCTTAAAACTGATTGTTTATCGGCTACGAATGGATTTGTTTGGGTAAAGGACAAAGGAAGGTAATACGAAAATATAAACATACAATAGGTTTATCTATGTGTGTCACCTTTGCCGGTAGGTGCATCGCGCTTACTCTATGCATACAACCTGCGCAAGAGACTCGTCCAACGCAGGCTACAAAGGTCTATCCCAATCAATTAAAATTCCAGAACAAAACTACATTAATCTAAAGTATTAGTAGTAAACTACTAATCGCTATTGTTCTAAACGAAAGTGCTTTACTGCAATCGCTATCTCTATGTAACCAAGTAGCTAATGCGATTTCTCAGAAATACCTTATTTGAGCGCATACTCCAATGGATATTGTCAGTAAATTCCAATCCTATTGTAGCTAATACTTAACCTCGTCCGATATCGTTTGTGTAGGTGTAACTCTGCAATAATATCACGCCTTTATGTTCCCAGAGAGTAGCCAGAAAGGCAAACATTTTCCTATTTAATACATTGAGTGGCAACGGCACACCGACGGCCAGATAGGATTTCAATTATGTCTGGCATTCCAGCAATTGGCAGGTTTTACTTTTCATGTTAATTTGGGATGTGCTTATAACATTAAATTGGTCGTTATTTTATATTCTAGACATCGGCTACTGAGATTTTTAAGAAGTAAGTACAAGGTAAAGGTCATATCTAACACTCTCTACTTGGAATATTCTATGTACACATAATTAGAGCTACAATATGGCTTTATACTGTACATTCTATATTCTTCTTTTCTATACTTGTTACTTATTTTGTGAAGAAATAAAATTCATAAAATCCAAGCTTTATCTACTCCCTATGTAATTCTTAAAGTTTGAACTTCTACTAAACTAAAGTATCCTTTGATCTTGCAATCTAAACTACAATATCGAAAGAAGCAGGATACACGGATCCACGTTTTATCCTCATAATGTACAATCAAAGCTTACTGACTGAGAAGAACCATATATGTTGCGTTGCTGCGGTAAGCAGGATTGCTAGGCTCGTTCACGAGGCGTCATAACACTTCAGATTTGTTTTTGCGAGGTTTTCACCGCGCGATTTATATCCTAAGCAGCAGATTTGTTTGCTACTTTATTTCCTGATAGGTAATAGAACTAAAGCAGCAGACAAGGCTGCTGATTATGCATTTAGAATAACGAATTTATTCCTGTCCTAGAACCTGTAGGGCAATTCAACACCAAAAATAGATACCCCTTTCCGGCTGTATTCAAGCATGCCATCTATTAAACAACAAACAACGCCCACTTCCCAGCTCGCGCCGGCACAGTCCCAAAACTCAGATAATTGCTGTTATTTTTAACTTGAAAACATTCATAAATAATTCATTCAACACATGCCATATGCCACGAATACATTAATTATAAATTTAGATTAGAATTACACGCGTTAGATGTACGGATACAGTGTTCTTCAGCGAAACGTTACATTATGGCTTGTTCCACCACGCGCCAGTTGTATTTTTTATCTCTATCATTTATCATAATGTTAGAAAAAGATACGAATAGGTGTAATGTATCGTCACACACCGCTGCGTTGTTTTGTAGACAGTTGATACGGTGTAGGGTTTGGGGACAATGTATTTTGGAACGCACAAATGTTGCTAAAACCTTTATATTTCGTCAACAATAAAATAATGGATGTGTTGACAGTGTTACACAATTTTTTACATAGATTCACACCTGTAGGTACCGAAAATGGTAGGCAGAAATGTATTGCAATTACGTTTCGTCAGCTATACCTACTTAATATTTCCTTTTTAAAACCTTATCAACTTGCCATTGTACAACCACTTTTATAACTAGGTACTCCAATATTATCGATGTTCTATGTTTATATCTTATATGTATGTTTTAATCTTACTGATAATTATGTATGCATGTGTAGTACTATCTATAAAATAAATAAATTATCAAATTAAAAAAATATATAAAACTTGCATATTACCGCAAGCAACTTGCATATTATTGCCAGACTACGCTGCTACTGAGAAATTTGTCAAATAAAAAAATAACTAAATAAGCGCAAACGTATGAATCCAAATACCACGAAACCAATGAAATCAAACATTATTTTATGTATGACGACTAAAAGTATTAATTTGTTAATCCTAGTAGCATTAAACATATCACAAATTAATAAAACAGAAATTAAACGTACTGCATTTAGCTGCAATATCTTAGAAGACGTGTGGCATTTTCTAATACTATGCACCGATGTAAGTATCATACTGGTTGATCGTATTACGGGTATATACCCTTAAATAATTTACAATAAGCTGGACCCTACCCTAAATTGATCAGCCCCTATCAATTGAGCGTTAAAATATGTAAATAAAATTGTTCAAAATAGCCCTCGTGTTGACGGTATGGCGCACTGTAGGAAGACAACGATTTATTTTTAAATTGAGATTGTGTTATCAAATTAGGCTAAAAGGACGCTGATATAGACAAGCAGGTCTATGACGATAGCCTGTGATTATTTCTGTTTATAAATACATAGTTTCACGTCTATATTCCTGAAGAGGTAAGTTGAGGTGTATTACCACATTTCGCCAGATTTATTTTCCCATTAACAAGTATTCATTACGTCATCAGTTGTATTTATAAACCTACCAAAAGATTTTAAGAAAATGTATACTTTATAAAACATTTTAATAAAGAAAATAAACCGACTTAAAAAAAACACAAAAGGCACTTAAAAGAGAAAAATAACTAATTACCAATTAATCTACCTATCTACATGTTATGTTTTATTTATACAATTCCAATGTGACAATTCATTCAAAAACGATTACTTGTTAATTTAAATATAATACCTTTTACTGTGTGGTACCTACTGATTTGATTGAAGTCATGTGTCATGAGGGATTTTCCGAATACTCAAACTTATTCGTTACGCTAAACGTATCCCTTACTATATTTGTACCTATCCCTATTAATCTGTTCACTCGTAGCAAAGCCATCAGAATTTTTTTATTGTTGCTACTGGCAGACCAGCATGTGGTAACTCAGACTTAGGGCTACCCATAGACTTCAATAAAGCTTGAGTTATGCAGACAACCGAACAGCGGTTTAGCCAGGCAGCGGCGTATGGTGATATCTCGTGTAAAGAAGGACACGTCATAACGTTAGGCAAACCCGCAGCAGGCACTTTATTGGAGAGCCTGACGTATGTGAGTAAAAATTATGACTGAAAGCTTAGCTATACTAATCGATATCATTCCCAGGTATAAAGCATGAACGTGGTAGAAGCAACAGTTGAAATAAAATGACTGTTGTCTATATAAAGGACAAACATTAACTTGTAACCTCGTACAATTATACCTATATATATTTTATATGCAAACCGTTGTCGTTGGCGCAGTGATAGTTAAAGCTACTGCTATGCATGAGGTCTTGGGTTTGATTTTCAGATCGGGTAAAGTGTTGTTTAGCTTTTCTATTATAAAATTCTTAGTATCAGCACACAGTCTAGAACTATACCCAATAAACGGCAAATCGCGAGATGTAAGTACCTATGACTATTTCTTCTGGTATATGATTGTATTGGTATAGTTTCTGAAATCTTTTTCAGATTTTAGATTTCTGCATTAGAAATAATTTTTTACGTGGGACTTGACAAACATTTAAACAACGAACACAAAGAACACCCAGACTCAAATAATTATTTCAGAATCACACAACTTTTGTCCCGCGTTGAGATTGAACTAACACTCGGCATAGTCGCTGCGGCAAGACCACTTAAACTACAAAGCCATCTGTTTGCCGTGAGGCTTTCCGTGCGGCAGGACAGGAGCCCTAAAACTATACCTGTTGATAAATAGGTTTGTTGTTACCTTTGCCAATCCCATTAGGAATTTAAACTATGTATGTAATCTGAAGACAATATAAAGCATTTAAATTAAACACCTTTAAGGTAGTAGCACACATATCAACTCGGCAAGGGATCGTCACCGTATCGCCTTTCGCCTCGCCGTCAAACAGGCATCAACCTAACGTAACCAAACCGGATCAACAGCAGTACTGTGGTACGGTCGACTCGGCTACGGCTAGGCGACGCCGCGCTTACGCCGCGCTCACTTAAATCATATTAATATGGATATTTTCTCACTTCTTCAATGATCCCTTTTCATCGTTATTTTTGTTTCAAATCTAACCTACAAATTCAATAAAATACGCGCGCAACACCACTGTTAATTATCTTGTGAATAACAGCACGTTCGGCAACAGTAGTGCACGGAAAGACGTAAACGCGGGGACGACGAGCCGTAAGCGCGAAGACTGCAAGTTTGTCCCGAGGCGAGGCAATTACCTTACGATTCCGATTAGTGTGCGTTGCAGTAGGGAGTTTTATACAAAGAATACTGCACGGCTCGAGTTGATACGGTGATGATCCGTTTCTGAGTTCAAATGTGTGCTATGACCTTTATACGGATATTATCGCGTTTTTATTTTTTATAAAACACTATTATTACATAACTGAAACTTAAAGCGATAAAATCAGTTCATAGGTGTCTAATTTAAATGTATAACATTCGCGTAAACGTAAGACAATATTACAATATTAAGCAGTTTTTGCTAACGATTGTCACCCTACGCGGGTAGTTCGGTAATGTTACACCGAAACGGGCTGGCAATTAGCAAGCGCGGGAAACTCGGTATCGAGTTACAAGAGTTTTTGTGTCAAATGAGACGGAACTGAGCATTGTTACTGTTGCACCACTATTGGATAACATCGAGGAAATTTACATTAAAATAGTTACATTGTTAGCGGACGTCTAGTTGGCGGCTTCCCGATTATCCCTTGAATTGTTGTTTTGTTACTTACCGTTTGCCGGTACGGATTTCCTAGTGTACGGACGGATATTATAGAACATAAGAGATACATAATCTTATACCTGTACCTTCGAAGGGGAAGGTAGAGGTGTAGTATTATCACATTAGGTTTTTTTATAGACGATCCTGTTGTCGCCTACGGGTAAGTTCTAGATTCCGCGCTACTTACTGAAAGTATTAATCTACCCTACCCGGATATCGAAACCGAGATCTCATGTACAGCTGTCGGTTTCACTGCCGCTGTATCAATGAGTTAAGCTTTATTCATCCTTAATAAATTTTGATTCCCGCTTGTCTGTTTTGGCAGATCTTCTCTGAAAGCAGGGTTTTAATAATGTCAGAGTATGTTTGTCTAGGTCTTTATTTATATAAGACAATAAAACACCATTATGATTAGGAATAGTACCCAATACTTGAAGTACTGGATACTGAAATGGATAAGAAACGATGAGCTGTCCAATCACTAGCCGTTGTTTCCGAAAGCATAGCGACTCCTTCCTAGAAGGGCAACTATAATATTGTTTTGCAAGCGCCCAGAAGCTACAAAGACTGATAGAAGCAAGCAGGTGAATAGTATTTATTTTCTGGAAATACCTCTTCAAATAAAAAATATAACGTAAATATTAACTATAGCTCATTTAATATTTATAAATGCCATATGAGCACAACTACGACAAATAAACAATAACTCCTGTTATCATGTCATCCTTGCGCAATTAAGACATTATAAAGAACCATTTATCAGACACAAGTACCGCCAAGTAAACAACATGGCGAAGGCCCGCAAAGAATGCCAATAAATCGATATTATTATTCGTTGTTATCGGTGCAGCGATAACTCGCACACGTATCGAGTACCAATCAATCATGGGCTACACAGATACTAGCTGGTTGCCCAACGTGCAACGTATTACGTACATGTTTGCAGACGTGAAGCACCGTGTTATCAGTTATCACTACTATTGGTTGTGACATGTTTTTGTTTTTGATACGTTCGTCAAAGTCCAAGTTGTAGCGATGTTCGTAATACCGTACTTTCGTTGGTGAGCCGCTAGTCTTCAGGCTTATTCGCGTTGTGCTGTTGTATTTGAACTTCATTCAAATGCACATATAATACATTACAAAACTGTATTACTAAAGAGTATACGTAGGCAAGAGCCTATGATTCTACAGTCTGTTATTCATCGGCACATCGTTTGTCGCAATGCTCAAGCTATTTAAAAAAAAACACTTAATTTCTGTCCTGGTAATCAAATTACTCTCTTTAAAGTTTTTAGTTGGAAATAGCACGTTCCTAGTACAGGATACTTTTTAAAATCCAGGTATGCTACAGGTATATCGATAAGTATCCAATAAAGCTTTCCAGTTTATGTTTCTAGTGCTATCTTTATCCTACACTATTTATGACAGTAAACTATTAATATCTAGGTAATACCTAGGCCAGAAAAGTAACTTACATTATTTGTGTTTATTTAGCTTGAAATTCACACAGCCGATAATGACGTAGTCGTTTAACTGGTAGCCTTGCCACTGCTTTTGCGCTGAGAGTTGTGAGTTCGATCCAAACACGGGAGCAAAATTTGTTTGATGCACATGTATTTGTTTCGAGTCTAGGTATTTTTAATGTACGTAGTTGAATGTTTGCAAAATCTCCCGCGCCACATGTATTACATAGCTCTGCACTAGTTGCCTTTTATGAAAAAGGAAAATAATTGATTTACAGCCACCACCAGCCTTGTGAAGCGCTGGGTTTGTCCAAGCAAAATGTTAATAATTATTTTATTGTTATAAATCACATGGCATAAAGTCGTTTCAACACACAAACTCTGATTTGACTATAGTGTACAACAAGCAGTCACTACGGAGAGTCTTTAAAATACACTTACTACTGTTCCAAAAGGCGAATATTATACCACACGAAGATTGATAAAGATCTCAATCAATAGTTCCGAAAGATTAAAATATAATTTAGCTGTAGACTTGAGCGAACTATATTTACGTAATTTGCTTCAGTTTTCAACGGCCAAGGACAAATAATAATTGGACGTTCGTCGGTCAGAAAAAACGCATTTGCATTTGAAATGGCCAGGTACAGTCAGCATTAATATTATATGAACAAATCAGTTTACAGACCTACTATTATATTTTACTAGTCTATCTTCCATTCCTACGTAGAAAAAATCTTGTCTTAATACATGCGTGTAAAACTGTTTGCTATAGTGTGATAATATTTAAAAATATAATTTATATAAATCCAGATAACCAAAACAAAATTAATGCAGAAGTGTTACTAATTTAGTACTTAGTTCGTCTTGTAAGTTGTAACACATCCTTACCGACCATTCTATGGTGATTGATAGAACGTCATCTCTAATATCTATTGGAAATTCATTGTTATGATGAAATAAATAATACCAAGAAACATAAACATTTGCTTAATTTTATTTTATTCGTATTACCAGAATCAATATATTAATACGTGAAGCTTTTTACGAAAATTGCGCGGACGGAGGAGTATCAAATTTGGCACAGTCAAAGTTTATATAGAGAAGGAGTGGCAAATCCTGATATTTTCATAAAATATGCATTAGAAATACATTAAATTAATGAAAAAAAAACTACACGCACACAACCATGCATTTGAAACACGCAGTCGAATCGCGTTCGTAGTATTTCGGCATTGTTCGTCTGACGTCGTACAATTCTTCGTAACTATGGTTACATATACCTTATTTATATGTAAGAAAGAAAAAAAAGAAAACAAAGTAGCAAGCTTAGGAATATCGTCAATGAAAAAGTATAATTAAGTAAATAATAATTTGTTTAAAAATGATAGGTAAATTAATCTGTATGGCCTTGGCGAAATGTAAATGAAATGTGATTATAAGCGTAAAGCTATTATAGACAATAGAACTAACGATCAAACTTATAATATAAATCAATTATGGTTGAATTTTGATCACTAGCCGACCGTTAATATGTAATAAATACAGGTCAAGAACAGTGAAACTAACGTTGAATTTCGCCGAAATTCTTAGACAACTAAGCCACAATTCTAGACAAGTTAAACATTACTGTACTCAATTGAAAACAGAGGCATTAGATAGGACTGATGGACTAATGGAAATGACCTTACCAGAACACCCAGGTCTCAAAAATCATTATCAACAGTTACAAATATGATAAGGATTTTTTAGGAAATTTCTACCGGAAGCTAAAACAAACAGTTTTTTTGGCAACTTTGCAATGTTTTTGGGAGGCACTCGTTTTCACATTTAACGAAAGTTTAACGTAATTTTAACCAAAATCGCGTTAAACTTTGGTAACTGTCGCGGTTGCCTTGGTTCCACATCTACGTTTATATTATACTCGTGCTGTCTGTACGTACCTAGGCAAGAGCGTGGCAACTGTATGGTTCGTGAATTAACATGAGGGGCCAACGACATACGTAATTACCGCATGCGCCTCCGTATACGCGAATGAATGGCTAATGTCGGTTCTGAACAATTTATAGGCCTTTTTTCGTGTTGTCTTTTTCCCTTGCAAGCAAAGGTTAGTCTGTTAGTATTCTTGTTTTAGGATTTGTAATATGAATATTGCCAATGTTTTGAAATATCAAATCATGTAAGCCGATAGTGGTCAATCAACCCAGGACCACAAATAGACGATCGCCACGACGGCATCAACTCCACATCAGATCTAGGTTTCCAATCTTCTATACATATAATAAAAGTGTAACGGGTCGATGTCTTTACATGTAGGAGATATTGAAGATTATTATGAGGGGTTTTAAAAGAGCTATGGCAGAGCTATAGTAGTAACAAAAATTATTTTAGAATTTTTGTCTATCTGTATGTTTGTACGTGCATCACAAAAAATCTACACGAAATTAAATGTGTTATTTACAAAACGGAAGTAAAAAAATTTTTTTTTGTCTCTCGGTTTGAACGCGCACCACAAAAAAATCTACACGAACTCGAATGCGGTTTTCACAGTTGTATTGCTGGACGTAAAAATTAAAATCTGGTACAAGTTTCATTAATACGCCGCCTACATTTATATTTCTGTATGTAAACATATGTTCACACAAATAAATAATTATCTTATCTTATCTTATCTTACAAATCGAGTATTAAAATTACGTACTGCCCAATTACGCGCATTCATAGTCGCGGGCAAAAGATAACTAGTATATATGTATAACATATATACTAGTTATCTTTTGCCCGCGATATACTATATCTTTTACATAATGGGTGTTTCTATGTATAATATGTATGTATTTACAAAAAAAAAGTATATATGTATGTATGTTTATCCATTGTCTAGTACCCATAGTACAAGCTCTGCTTAATTTGGGCTAGATGGTGTTGCGTGTATGTGATAGAATATTATTATTATTATAATAAAAATATATGTATAACAGAAAAATTCTCACGATGCTAGAAGGGAATGGCAACGTCAACGTAACTGCAATAACCATCCTTATAACTTCATTTCCGTGATTTAACACTGACGTGATGTGAAAGACTTGTGTCAAGTAAATAACAGAGGCGCACACGTCTCTTATTTCTAAATCGCTGTGGAAATAAAACATGTTTGGAACTGTTGATTGGCAGGAGCTGGATACTAGGGTTGCCAACTATGCGATGTGGTACATATACAGCTATTATAATGTCCTTGAGACCGAATTTTGGTCACGGCGGCCAATCCTAACGGAGAATAAGCATCTGCAGGAGATATCTATAATATCTCCTGCAGATGCTGTTTGGAACTGTTGATTGGCAGGAGCTGGATACTAGGGTTGCCAACTATGCGATGTGGTACATATACAGCTATTATAATGTCCTTCAGACCGAATTTTGGTCACGGCGGCCAATCCTAACGGAGAATAAGCATCTGCAGGAGATATCTATAATATCTCCTGCAGATGCTGTTTGGAACTGTTGATTGGCAGGAGCTGGATACTAGGGTTGCCAACTATGCGATGTGGTACATATACAGCGATTATAATGTCCTTCAGACCGAATTTTGGTCACGGCGGCCAATCCTAACGGAGAATAAGCATCTGCAGGAGATATCTATAATATCTCCTGCAGATGCTGTTTGGAACTGTTGATTGGCTGGAGCTAGATACTAAGGTTGCCAACTATGCGATGTGGTACATATACAGCTATTATAATGTCCTTCAGACCGAATTTTGGTCACGGCGGCCAATCCTAACGGAGAATAAGCATCTGCAGGAGATATCTATAATATCTCCTGCAGATGCCTCCATAGAGTGTACTTGCGTTTGTGCACAAGTGTGTGCTCAAACGCAAGTGCACTCTATGTTCCCTAACTCTCATGAACCGATGGGACGACATAATTCGACAAAACCCGGTGAGAGATCAGGCGCAGGACCAACGGCTTTACGTGCTGTCCGAGGGCTCTAAATTTGCCTGAAAAGTAACTAAAACAATATATTATAGTTAGTGGCACATAAATGGCTTTATTAGTTTATAAAGTCGTCAACCCTATCGAATAGGTCATTCTCAACACATATAAGGTATTGTCCACCTAAGGAGCTTTGAAATGAGCGTCCACTCGCGCTGCGTAAGTTATTTTACCCGAACAAAACATGACAGATACGACGTAAAGATTCCGCAAAAAGCTAGAGAATATAAGGTGTTTATAATGACTTGTGTGCACGTAACAGGCTTCGATACTGGACTTGGTTAGTTCACATATTAACACATAGACGAGTACTGAAGCAGGAGGTTGTATTTTTACGTCACCCATGCGGAATGCTAAATAATACAACTTTTTTCCTCGTCTAGCTAAAAAGATTTTGGCATAAAAACAAGCAAACTTCTTCCTTATTTCTTAAGAGTTAAGGATTAACATATATCTATTTGGAGGAGGTCGGTCTGAGTCATTATTTCTTTGAACTCCTTAACTGTTTACTTACCGTTTTGCAAGACAATCAAAAAAGAATTTTATATACGAGAGTTCCAAATTAATGGTTGGTGGTTTAATTATATTTTAGATGCACAATACTTTGTTCAAACTAACAAACTGGTTATATTGAAAATCATATTTAAAGCTACCGATTAAGGAGATTTTTTAACAGGTTAACTTGTAGGAGGATAGGTAATTTTGCTGTTTGCAATTTTGTATATTTATTGATTTATTTTCCTTAATTTAAGAAAACGTAAATGAATAATGATATTTGATTATGAAATTTTTGAAACAATGAAGTGGAATTTATTTATTTATCAAATTAGTTGAACATTTACACTGTTTATAGTTTATGTTCTTTTAATTTGGAAGCTGTAACATTAAATTTTATTGTGAGGTAACAAACATTTGATTTAATTAATAGACAAATTAATTTGAATACAATTACTTTATTTAAATGTAATTATACATTTTTGGATACTGCCTCGAATAGCAATATAGACGAAAATGTCGTGGAGCCATTGACAACCCAGCTATTTAAATATAAGTCTACCATTGAAATGGATAAAGCGACACCCATCTAATTAGGTAATGCACCAGCTACGAACCCTAAACTATAAAATAAAACAATTAATGACGTCATAGTCAATCCGGTAGTCCTTGAGAACAGAAACACGATCTAAACGGAATAATTGTAGGACGCACCTATTTACATATCAAAAGTAGCGGTAATTAAATAAATGAGGTTGTAAGTAAAACCATTACGTACAATCAGCTGAATGAGAGATCAATTAAAAAAGGCCGATAAAAAAGTTGGTAAAAATAAATAAAAAAGAAGTCTTGTTAATGAACACGCCGCACCGTACATTACGGACGAACAAGTTGACGTTTTAATTATTATTTAATTTATATCAGTACTCATAGAGATACTGCCAGACATATTTATCGCCATATTGTTTTAAACTTGTATTGCAAGCTTTTTATATGAATAGTCGGTTATTTACCACGTGTGTCAAGTTTTGCGCTTTTGACGTGCATACGTGTATTTAATCCGCCTTAATTGAGCTTCTTTTTCAAGTAATCTTGGATTTATCACATTCAACATTAAGTCAAAATAATAAGGATTAAAATATCGTAGCTTACTATCATAACCACACAAGTATATATCCAAAAGACTAACTGACATTCATGGGCTAGTTAAAGAGAACGAAAAGATATTTTATTAAATATTTCAAACAGTATTTTTAGTGAAAGGGTTTGGTGTTTAAATTTTAAGCCACAAATCCATTTAAAAGAAATAATAATTTAAAGGTTGCAAAGGGCCATCTTAGATCTTTTATTTGCACAGAAACGAAGCTAAAATGTTTTAAGTTAATGCGGGACACCTTTTTATTTGGGGATTAATGGTCACCGTTCAATTCTTCTTTTTAATGATCTTCTCCGGTTTAACAAATCCGCGTTCTGAGTATTCGCGTGCAATATATTTAAAAATAAGAAAGCTACGGAATGCTTAAGATTTAAATGTCTAAGAGAAAAAGCAGATAGATTAATAAATAATTATGCCAAATCAGCTTGAAATAATACCACGAAAGATCGTTTAGATATTTCATCCCGATCTAAGTTCTGCATCTGGAATTAATACGCTCCATAATATTGTTGCCTTATACGATAGCATGATTAAGATCAGTGTGAACACAGCGCATAATTCAGATATAACGGCAACTGCATGAGACGGTGCGACTTTAAAGGTTCGTGTCACTGACATACCCGCTTATGTTTTACATAAATTCTATTAATTATGAGATTACAACAAATTAACATAAGACGATACCGCCTCGACTGGTTTTCGGCAACTTGTCCTGCCATTTATAATAATTAAATATTTTTTTACATAACTTATGAACATTTGTCAACATAAAAAATATGATCGATGATGAATTATCATACGTTCTGTAGGTTTGTTCAGTTAATATATTCAAGTGATAAGTTAACTAAGTAAAGAAATATGCGGTGAGTAAACGATTGTTTGTAAATAAAAGGTGCAGATAGTGGTTAGAAGTAGGACAGGTACAAAATGGTGTCCGATACGACAAAGGGAAGCGTTAAAGACTGCGTGGATGCATGACAAGTAGGGTTGGAGTAGGCAGACGACTGTGAGCCAGAGACGATGAAATATTGTAGCGTCGACGTCGCGTCGTCGTTGACTAGCGGAGAATGGCGGCCATTTATGTGAATATAATAAAATGAATCCTGTTGATATCAGCTTTATTTTATGGTATGGCGTGTTTATTGCTGACGATGTACATCGATATTCTTTCAAATAAAAACTTACTAATAAATGCAGATACAAAACAATTCAAAGCTAGTATGTATTAATGAAGGCGTAGAATCAATAGAAATATACTGAAATAAGTTACAGTAAGTTTTTACATTAGATTATGTCTTTAAATATTTAGGCTTATAATTATGTCATGCAAAATCTAATTTTAAGAAGAGATTGTAATTGAGACATTGCATATCCACATTGTATGAACATTTAGAATTAGAATCCCAATTTTTTTTAAATATGTTCATATAATAAGATATATTACTACTATATAAATGAAAAATTGTATGGATATTATATTATATGGATATGTGTCAACAGTGTTACGCTATGGGCTAGTTATATGGGGAAATTCAGTGGACATGCAAAGAGCTTTTCTGGTACAAAAAAAATGTATTAGAGCTATGTGCGGAGCACACTACTTAGATCATTGCAGACCATTATTTAAAGCATTAAACATTCTTCCACTCCCTTGTCTTTATATATTAGAAATATGCTTATTTGTCAAAAGATACAATTATTTTTGCGAAATAAATCAACATGTCTCCAACAGACTAAATAAAAAGAATTATGGTAAATTGCGTGTATCTAGCCAAAGATTGAACTTATTTAATAGAAATATAATAATATATTGTATGGCAATTAGTTAATAAATTACCAACAGAATTTAAAATATTATCGACGAATAAGTTCAAAAGTAAAATGTTTTCGTTTCTTTTAGACAGGTGCTTCTATTCTGGAAATTAATTTATTAATCACAAATTTTGAATTGTATTAACGAATTTTTATTGACTGCAATTTTAATTTATAAATATTTACTCACGTTGTAACTAATATTTTACATTACTATACCATTTCTTGACAATGTAATTTAATTAATAGTATTCTGTCATTTTTATTGTTAACTGAAATATTATATTAATTTAATTCATTATACTAATAAAATTAATTGTTTACTCAAGGAACGAAATCATAATTTTAATATTTCTACACCAGCAATGGTAGTATGTGTGAATCAATGTTGAATATGACTCTAATGTACCATATACTTAGAAATAAATGCTATTCTATTCTATATTCTTCTATTAAATAAAAATGATTTTATATAATAAAGGAACATCCCAGACGAAAAATATTATATGAAATATAATTTGTTAAAATTACATAAGTACACGAGCTTCAGTAAGCCAGGCGCAATCAAATTACTCATTATAGTATACCTTTGTGTTTTGCTGAATTATGACAAAAAAACCGCAGCTCTTGCCAAGTTCATTAAGCATTCGAAAGTAGCCTCAAGATGCAAAAATGTTTCGTTCCAATCTTTAATTTCTCGTACCGCGTAACTCGGCCCTTTCGACTGACCGAGTGCAATGACCAACAACACCGGTTTTATTAGCTAATTATCGGTTTTCGAAAAGACAGCTCTAATTACGAGGCTCGACACATAAAGCGGGCATGTCGTTTTTCATTTGTGCATCACAGATTGCGCCAATATCCTTGATCCATTATCGGCATTCCGACAAGCTTCAAGATTGATTGCCAAAGTTTTATTTTAGAAGTTCAAGTTCGGTACTAATTATAACCCATTTCTGTTAATTCACACTAAACGCCGAGTTTTAATAATCAACGTTTAGCTTTCATCAAATAATATTAATAATAACGGACAAAACAGGATCGTGACCCGACAGACGTCCTTGAGGGCCGACCTTCCCAGAACTTATTCAGAAAATAAAACTAAAAGTAGAGCCCGAAGCTGATAGACGGGCCCCAATCCCAAACTAGTTTAACAATTTATCGCTTCTGTACGATCCGTGCGTCGAGATCGGATTATGTCTCTAATTACTTAAGTAAAAGATTCCATTTTAGCATAAAGGCCAATATTTTGGATTCTATAGATCCGCTTAAAATTTAATTAAATTTGAGTTCTGAAACACAGGGTACGCTTTGATATGATTCCAAAAGAAAGCTTTTTGATAGATGAATGCGTGAAGGATATAATAACTGTCTGTGCAAAAGCAGCGGACGCCTCGCTTAAAATAATGGATCAAATCGAAATATTGGCCACAGGCGTTGTGCGAGATAACTCTTCATGAAGTGAAATTACGCGTGGTTTCGAGACAAATAAGCAGAGGGCAGTGAGGGCACCAACGTTCTGCTACATGACTGACAAAATAGTATAATTGTTACTATTAACAAATAGTTTAACATATTTAATAAGTCATCTACGATTGATGGTCGTTCAGATTTCGTAATGATTTATCGATTGGACCTTTCAATTTATAAAATGTGATCCGAGATCCATCCAACTTTGGAACGATCAATTTTATATCTATCGCTTGCAATACGCTGACATGTTGTTTGATATTCACATCTGGAAAATATTATTCTCTAGTGTCACAAGTGGCACATATTGTGTGTTATGTTATGTGTATGAGATCATCTTTTACCGCGTTTTGTTGAAGTGTATCTGTTGCATTGTTATCGATGCGCTTACCGCTGCACCGTTGAGTACCACACGCCAGATAACGGTCTGTATCGTAGCGTAAATAATTTCTACAATATCAGTTTATTACATTGCTGAACATTAAGGACCCAACACCCACACTAGCGTGCATCCGTCAAATAACGACCTACGCAAATGAAATCCCCGCGTAAAAACGAGAAGAAATTTCATACAAAGGTGGGTTTAATCTATCGCCGAGTCACGACAGTTCTATGGAGCCGTCGTCGGATTAGTTGGGTGCAGTGTTCGGCGACAACGGCTGCGGGAAAAGGGGGGCGCTACCGCGCGTCACAGCAACACCGGCCTGGCCGCCCGGCCCGCACCACGGCCGCGCCGCGCCGCGCCGCCCGACGCCCGGTCAGTCTACCGATCGCTGAGCGCAAGGACGGACGCGCGTTTCGGTGTCGCGACGCCTAGACGAGTGTTTAATAACTTGTGACAAAACTTAGTGCACTCCGCTTACGAGTGGATTGGATTATCTGCAGTGATTGTGACGTTCGACTACGATGAATGTGTTGTTCTAGTGTCAAAACTTTTCGATTATAAAGTTGTGTTAACTCGAGCCGATGGTCCTCTTGAATAGTAACATGAAAATTAATGGTAAATAAACAATTCCCATAAGTTTTTGCATGAGTTCTTATGGATATGTTTACTGTCACTGTTGGTATGCTGTTATTTACCTGGATGATCTGATGATCTTGGCTTGCACGACGCACGAACCATTCGTACACACATTATGTGGTGGCAGCACACGGGAGATCTATGTCGGGATAAAGGATTTGGAGAGGAGCCCAGGTTTATTTATTAAAATATTCAAATGAGCGCGGCGATATTCCATCCGGACCACCAATACGGCCAAAACAATGGCGGACCTTGTGTCTGTCAGGCGACATTGACTCTCCTAATGTTAATTTGAGTTAGCGCGAACAATCGAACATAGTGAGTTAAGTCGATATATGAATAAAGGCTAGTGTGTGTGACCCTGGTGCGCCTACGGGACCAGCCGCTGTGGGAGGACGGCATAGTTCCGAACCGCCTAGAACGACAGTGGGTGTTTGAATGGAGCCAGTTAATAATAATGGTGAGATTTAATCACCGCCATAGAGGTTACACAACAAAGCTATAAGCATGCCCATGGCTCGATCTGTAGAAGAGAAGCCCTTTATAACATATTCTGAATAGTCACTAACAAAGCTTTCAAGAGAGTAGCAAATTTTGGCTTGTAGTTACATAGGTACTAATCATTAATCCGAATAGTATGTTTAGACATTTGAGTGTGCATTGATTAATTATTTGATTGATGTACGCTTATAATAATCTGTGTTATACGTACATAATGAAATGTAAACACTATAAATAATTTAAGTATTTTGACACATCGTAATAATAAAGCTATTAAAACGTCAAATGTTGAATAGACTAAGAATCCTTACAATCTCCAACATCCTGTGGCAAGGGACGTTAATTTCGCACATGTTCATTAGGGAATAGACCTCAGATGTCGATTGACAAAAAACAGACTTCGTGCCACACATGTGGCGTGCCGAAATTCAGGCCAAACCGTCTCTCATGACAACCAAATGTACCTTAATGGAAGCCAACATTTAAATAAAGAGTTCCAATGGTAAACAAAACGAGAATACTCCTACACAACGGTATGAGAAAACAAAGGAGAAAGAAATTTAATTAAAGAATGAATAACATGGTTAATGTTATTACCGTACGCATCTGCCGTAAATGATGAATGCGTTCGTCGAGAAAATAAAAAAGGTTATGAAGAGAAACCTGCGCGAGGGCGGCACGTGGGCAGGCAGATGTGCATGCGCATCCCGAGGCCGATCTGTGATATATACAATTCTTTATCTGACAATCTCGCTGAGTTTGCTTGCAGCTGAAATTTAAGATCCATTATTCTGCAGTTAAAACTCTTAAAAGATTCGATCTTATCTCGCAAAAGGTACTGCCATCTGGCCACATTATTCAACGTAAAAGAAATTGGCGCTGAGCAAAAAATGATCTTCTACCTAGCCTTTATTATTCCCAAGTCACTTGAGGTCAGCTTTTTCTATTCTAACTAGATTTGACTAGATATCAGTTTTTACACGGAGCGGCTGCCACCTGACCTCCGCAGCCCGAAGGCTAACGATAACCTAAGGCTAGACCAGTATCAGGATATTAGAGGGTACTGACATTCCCAATAACGACTGCCATAGATGTTCATGGCAGCCAGGACCGACGGCTTAACGTGCTCTCCGAGGCACGGAGCAGTCGATAATAATTGTCAATCAATACGCACATAATTTCGAAAAGTCATATAACTTCCGAAAGTCATTGGTGCGCGACGTGGGTTCGAACCCGAGACCCTCTGCATTGCAGCCTGTTAGCCGCCCCACTGAGCTATCGCTAATAAAAAATATCAAATATTGTACGAGGCACAGAAGCTTAACATTGCAGTAATGGGAGTCTAAGTTCCAAAGAGGTTAAGTCCGGCTAGAAGGACCGAGTTTTTCCATTGATTATGATAGCCTGTATCTCGTGGACTATCGTCGCCTTATAGGGTAACTTGCGCTCGCGCCGACTTAATACTGACAACTGTGGGATAGTCGACTTCAATATCTAAGATATCTATCGACTCTCTAGGTGTTTTCATAATTTCTCTATCCTTATTCGAGATGCGGCTATTGAGAATATCGGCTGTGACCGCTTGACGAAGATAGCCTTAAGATGAAGATAGCAATATTATAGCCCAAGATTGGAAAGCTCATGACTCTTGCAGACACGTAATACACGCTGTACATTAATTCATACTTCTTTAATGTGTTTTTGCTCATTATATGTAATTAAGGTTCTACTTGTCTTCCTCATCTCTTTATAAAAAGGTATCAATCAACCAAGCACAATAGTTAAGCAAAACTAAAAAAGAAAAGCCAAAACAAAAGTTTCTATAGACGAGTCCAATATTTTTGTTGCACATAATAACACGTTTCTTTAAAACGAACAAGACCAAAGCAATAAAGTTTAACAATTTTACGCATCAGTGGAACATAGCAACGAGCTCAAACATAGTTTGTAAGTGGTAAAATGTAATACAATACCTCCATTCGTTACTGTATTGGCTGTAACTTGGCACGGCAAACACATTGTACAGCTTAAACACTTCTTAAGTAAAACGTATCGGGTAAACTCTACTTAGAATAATCGTTGACAACGCTGTCTGAATATTAATACTGTGTGAATGCGTGTGAACGTGATATATTGCAAATGCCATCTGTCATATAATATACATATTTTAATTTATGTATGTATGTACTTCACTCTTAACACAAGGATACATTATTACCTTGGTGGGTAGATAGAATCTAGTTTAAATTTGCAAAAAGTAATGTGGAATCTGATTAAGTCAGCAAGTAAGATAAAAACAAGTAAGTCTCGAGTACATACCCAAAATACTCAGCTCTTAATCTTACACAAAAAGCCAAACAAAGAAAAATACAGCTACCGTAACAGCTTAAATATATTTATTAATCAAAGCAACAGATGAAGATGTAATCCTTCAATAGCGGGCACGTACTACGCCACCTGCTCGACAGCTGTACGAATTTACATCTGACGGTGAAAAATTACTCCCCGAGCTACACCCTACAAACAAGCAGCTGTTATAAAACCATGCTCGCGCAAACCACTCGGATAATTTGGGAATTTCACTAGAATTAAACGCCCAAGTGAAATGTAAATCGAAGTGGGGAAACACGTTTTTATAATTGCAATAATTGACGTTGCTGGAGAATTTATCGCATTCTCAGTAATAGAGATGATTTAGAAAGCGCAGAAACTAGATATGAATAGATGGCAAAAAAAAAGCTATGAAAGCTACAGGTATTTTAAAAGAGCTTTGAATATTGCGGCGTATAATGCCAAATGAAAATACCGAAGAAAATTATTAAAGTTTTATCTCAAAAGTGGAACATTAAAACCATCACAAAGGCGAAATTTACAATAAGCTTCCTCAAGTTGCAAACAAGAAAAAGTATCGTAAAAGGATGATAAGAAAATAAAATTTAATAAATTCCGGCCTCGGGCAGACCTCTGACAGCGCTAAGCGTCTCCATTACAGTGTCTAACAAAATTTTCATTCCAACTTAATTTACTTCAAGAATCTTGACGAATTAATTTATAAAATTAATTTTTGTAACGCATCTTAAAAGGGACCTCTCAACAGAAAATGCCAAAGACGAGCCGAGTCTAATATAATTAAGCTCGTCCTACCTTTAATCCTCCATTTTGGGAATAATTTTATTGAAACAGACTTGCTCTCACGATCTTCAAACACTGTTTTATAACCTTGCTTACCTAAATAGAGCTCATTCACGTTGTCACACTTGTTTTTATTTTGAAACGTCTGTTCAATGAACTGATTTTTGGTGATCACGTAGCGTCACGATCGCGACATAGCGTAACACGCTATAATACAAATTATTACCAACATCCCCATTAAGTCATCTAATCGTTGTATCTATACAGTAAAGTGGTATCACATCCACGCCGTGACGTCTGGAAAGGAAATTGAGCCGAAAATAAATCGCCCTTACAACGAACTTATACTAAAATAGTCGAACATTCGACGGCTTCCATTTCTCTGCCACCATTACCATATCCTGTGCAGCGATGTGTTGGGCTGAGTGCGCATGCCCATAACACTAAGTCTTAAATATTTTTATAACACTTTTACATATGTCCTAGGAAATGTGTCTCGCTTTAAACATCTTCAAGCAGTCAAATAAATGCAAAGTGCCCGAAACATAATAAGCTGTTTTGTTTACAGAAATTCTGTTATATTTAGATTCCTGAATGTTTATACATATATGCTTAACTACTGTCAAAGTTATAATAAAATTGTGCAATCAATTAAAACTGGGTACTTAATGGAGTTTTGAAGTTACAATTATGTTGTATACTTAAAGTATTATGTAAGAACGGTTAATTATACTGCGGAAGGTAATTTACTTCACGCCAAAGCATTACAATATTGCTATTATATACAGTGACTTGGACATTGTGGCTTGACGAGGGGCGGTCTCGGTGACATTACATCGTTAATCACTCTCATTCTTCGTAAAGAAAATTTTGATTTTCAATTTGAATGGCCCGCAGTGATTACCAAATCCAACACGTGCTGATAAATGACATCGGTTAATTAAAATTTCTGATACTTTTGAAGTCACTTGTTTGAATACATTAGTTTAAGAGTAAAGGCAGGTTATGCAAAGAGAAACAGAGCGATATTACACAAGGCGCTTTATCTTTATTTAGGACGTGATCTGCAGACATATTAAGATTTTATGAGGCTTTATATAAAAATAAATTTTACTTTAACTCAAAATTACTGGTCGTCGTTTGGTGGAACTAACTCATTAAGTTACCCTTTTACATTTAGCTTTTTATTTCGTCAATATTCCTGCTTCCTTATGAAAAATGGTAAAAGGTCCGGATGTGAGTATTTTAATCGTTACTTTCCCACAGGGTTGTGCTTTTTATCATCCTGTTTGTATAGAATTAGTTCTGATTGGGTACTCGTCACAGATGGTACTTTTTTAATATCCTCTATTTTAGTTTTGACTTTTTTAATGTCTTTTTTGTTTTCAATGTTGCACAAATGTGTTTGGAGTAAATTAAGTATTAGTTTAGTGTAAACACATGTGTGTCAATATTTTTAATATTAATTAGTAGCAAACAGACACACATCTTGAATTAGTTTATATTCATCATTATCTTCATGTTCTAATTTGTCTTGCCAATCATCTGCAACCATGATGCATGTACAGTGATTCAAACCAATAAACGGCATATCGTTATTAAACACATACCATAAGGCGTATATAATGATATACTGAATGACACATTACAATGTGTGCAACTACCTCACAATCACGAAAAGGAGTCCACGCTTTTAACTTATCCATTTAAACGAAATATGCCGTCATACGTTGCATGACCTCTTTTTCATCTTTTAATACAAACGCATCTGAGTGAGCAACATAAAATCTTTTTTGAAATATGACTCCGTTACATCTGCGTAGTATTTTTTGTTTCACATTACTACCATTGCTGTGTTGTTTTTATTGCATGAAATGGTATGACTTCATTTAGATTCCTTGTATTGTTATTTCATCATCATGATTGTTTTGAAGCATATTGTTGATTTATAAAACGATATTTGATAAGATATACTATGTAATATCTTTGGTGGCATCCTGTTAGCAACGAAGTAAAATAATTATTAAGCAATAAAAAATATTTCTGAAATCAAACTAAAAATGAATTTGTCTTTTAAATATTATATGTACAAGTCTAAAGAGCAGTAAAAGAAATGAGAGCGAAGCTAAAATCAAAGCAAGAATCAACAGCACATTTTAGATACAAATCCGGAGCAGGTCTGATCACAAAGCATCATCTCGCAGCTTCTACACCTGACGGGATGAGTGTAAATTGCAGGTGGCTCACTCTGATTAATGTACTGGCACTCTGCCAAGCTTGGCTTGCAACAAGTCTGCCTCGTCTGCGCGGTTTTTTACTTGGAAACGATCATGTATTATGTAAACAAACTGCATTCGTATATTTGAAATCGGATCGCTGGCTTTTCGACAAATATGTTGAGAAATCTCGTTGGTTTCTTCTTGGAACAATCAATTTTTTGTCGTTTGCTTCTTTGTTGCACTTGGAGTGTAATCAAAGCTGGGATTGCATAGAAAAATTGCCGGCATCTACATTCAAACGATCAAATATAAAAGAGCATTGGTTTTATAATTATTAATGGACTAAAAAGAGTTGTCGCTGTATGGAACAAAATGTATGAATAGTACGAATGCGTACTATTGTATCAAAAATAAAAATAATCACGACATAGCTTTCTTCTCAAACAATCAGACACTAATAGTACACTTGTACCATCATTCGGACATTTTATCTATACGCCAAATCCGAAGACATTTCATGTGATCAAATCTGAGATAAAAACCTTGTCCATTTGCATAGCTCCTAAATTACAAAGAAAGATGAGGTGTTTGATGGCTGATTATTATCTGTGCCACGAATTCTTTATTCGTTTGAATAACATTTTCTTTTTATTTTTACTCTATGCTTAGTGTTAATGCGGCAATTTTGTTTGTTTTTTCTCAGGCGTCTGTTTTATTGTCTATGCTTTCATAAATGACACTTCATTTCTTTACAGGCGGTATTTATTTCCGAAACATAAGTGTGAATATTTAAAACGCTAATCTTATTATGCAAGAATTTTGTAATTTGTTTAAAGTACCCATTTAAAATATTAAAACACAAGTGCCGTAAAAATGTGTGTAGTAAATGTCATCGGATGTTCTCTACCTTTTTATTTTCGTTTAACATGACACATTCTGAAGTTGCTTTGCGTATTTTTTTTAAATTTGTTCTTACTTTTTGTGTTAAGGGGCTTGTAAAGGTGTACTTAAGCGTGTAAATTCTCAGCGATCACTCACGTAGTGTTTAACAAAAGTGCATCTGTCGTGTTGAGAACTTCGACCCATTTTGTCCGGAGCACAGGCGTGTCTCGATTAGTCAAGGTGTCCATTCCTGGCGCGGTGATACCACAGACACTTGGTATAATCTGTGTACCATATTCGGCACGACAATTAGCTGTCATTTTGTTCGCTTTTGTGCACGTTTTGACTGTTGTATGAGTTGTTTTAATTTGTTTGTGTCTGTGTAGGGCTGGTGTGATTTATTTGGAACGTGTGTTTATATTCGCATGAATGTTAATTTTTTATAAATGTAACTGTGCATTGTATATCATAAATATTTATACTTAACAAAGCATCGCTCCTATATGACCTTAGGTTTAGGCAAAAGTGTCACTTATTATATAAAAGCTCACACTGCTACTGAAATTGCCTGACTGACAAACTCAATAACTCGGTATCCGAACCAGAAATCGAACTCATCTCTGTAGTTACTCAAGCCATCACACTTTCACCACAATTCTAACGAGGTAAATAAAAGACATTCTTTTATTGACACTTAATTTTCTTATCTGTGCTCCGTAATTGACAGCCACCATAAATCCTATTGTCACCTAACTCCTTAGCCTAAAAAAAGCGAGAAGTAATCGATTAAAGTACCTACCGCATACTTTTTTATTAGAACCTTTCGAAAGCAGAGACAAGATCTCGGAACGATTTGTCAATAGTAAAATAATAAATCAAGTGCAGTCGTCGAATTTAAATGAGCGTCGATTAAACCGCTTCACCTGCACGATATTTATCTCAAAATATGTAAATACGACGTTTTAACTGTGTATGGAGACTTGATATTAAAATTATCTATTAACATTTGTTTTTAGACTGACAACTGTAGCGGGATTTTGTGCCGGAGTACGTACTTGACCTAAAAATGTTTTTGTCGCTCGCCAGTATAAATATATTTTTTTAACTGAAGCACGTTAAAATATGGCATCCTGTCCCATCGTAACTGTATAAGTATGAAGTAGTAACCTATGAATGTTCAAATGCCAGACATCATTGAAAATCTATTGTGTCTAGCCGCCGGTGTGCCGCTGCGAGGTTAACAACAAATAAGTATACGCTCATTTTGGATAGCCAAGTTTTTAAATTTTGAATTGCAACATTGTTGTCTACATAACTCAGTAAGCAAAGCTCTGTTGCTACAAAGAACTAATTTAAAAAAAATTGCCCGTCAAAGGTACTGTCATCGACATAATGTTAGTGGTATTGTACTTAAACGTACTCACAATCGGCGCATTAGTAATTGCAATACTATCCCCCATACTACCGCATTATTTTAGTATAGCTACGTTGTTGTAAGATGTATTGATTGCAAACACGTCTTAGATAAAAGACGCTGACGTCTTTTGTTAGTCCCTTGACCCCTCGATCCGCGCTCGTTGAACACCGTCATAAAAACTAATTAAACTGTTTGGAACAAAAGGATAAGGCACCCGAACATATTATTATAGAGTTATCAGCCGAACAAAGGGCCCATGTGTCTAAGAAAGCCGTTTTAATGACTCCATAAGCTCTACGGAGCGTAAACAATGACAGCGTAAAGGTAAAAACACATTTAGTTTACGCTACGCCTCTTATGGTGACAATACATCGTCGTCATACAGCCACGAAGTAACTAAATATGTGAAGAAATAGTTACAATTTATATAAAATATATCATCTTTAACCTATAATATAACAAATCATCAAGTTAATATAAGCATTATGTGTCATGATAAGCAGGCAGGAACATCGCCTAGTCAGCCTTCGGGTATAGCCACAAAGGGTTACCCAGGGATGTAACTTACATTAAATCGGCTATTCTCATGTTATTCTCGTATATTTGCGATCATGGATCAAACATTTAAATAATTGTATTCGAATAATTTTGAGATTTCATTTAAATGTACAATATTATTAAGTATCACCTAATAGCAATTCTTAAATTTATATACGGTATACAATCGACTAGAATCTTGTGACAAGAAACAATAAGTAAAAAAAAAACAATACTATCAATATTAACCTAACAAGGTTGTGCTTAGAGCTTTTTAGTATATACTAACTAGCTGTCCCGACAGACGTCCTGTACACACGATAAAAAAATAGAAATATAAAACCAAATCTAAACCATACTCGAATCCACACAAAAAAATTTCATCAACATCGGTCCAGTCGTTTAGGAGAAATTTAATTACAAACACACGCACAGAAGATTTATATATATATAAAGATTTATCAGGCTTAATAATTTGATCCTTTTGTCTAATACGTTCATACATGTATGGAAGCTCGTAAGCTAAAGATGTCGTAGCTATGTGTGTGTTTCCTACAATTTATATTTTCTCTGTGTTGGCTTGAATACTCAATTTATTTCCAGTGATAGTGTCACCTAACCAGTCATTATCATCGGGTTTCCTATCATTGGCCCACGGTGTCCGATACCTCTATCTGTCATCGAATACAAAATTTATATCGGCTTGTTCGATTTTAGTCAGGGATGTATCTATCATACGTTCGAATTCCTTTGAAATGTTTACGTTCATGTGAGGTTTGATCGCATCTGTCTTATCTTATAAGTTCCTTATTGAGTAAATATATTATCGCTGTGCTTTGAAAAACTACGATATTTAATAGTGTAGCTAGTTTCTCGCTTGTATAAGAGCTACATATACTCTAACAATGTGTATATGCATGTTGTAATGTGAGTGATCATAAATAAGAAAGACTTTTTTGGATTAGTGTGATTTTCGTGCTTGTGTAGTAATGTCACAAAACATATCATTATAGAAGACTAGCTTAAAGCTGCGAAAAAAGACCCACACACCCATAGGTAAGCGTGCTATAGTCATTTCGAATTAAGTTACATACAGTAATATTGTTGCAGAAATAATGCAGTCATAGCTTCAAAAATAATGATAGACATACGCTGACATAAGCCGACACCAAAGCACCTATGCGTTTATGTATATGTATGTGTGCGTTTGTTTGTATGATTCGAGTCAAAATGAGCCGGCAGACAATATAATAATTTAATTTGTGGTTGCATGTCAAATATGGTAACTCACCGACCTCCAAAAGCAACTAAAATATATTTGATGTTTGACAGATCTATTCCAATCCATAATTGCTAAGACTTATGTTATTCACCTGTACCTATAGTTTCCGTTCTATTATTCAATTACCGGCTACTTGTTTTATACATAAGTTATATCATGATTACAAACTCAGACAACTTCATAGTAATCACTTTCCGATCGTTCCAACTGATCATGTGATTATTAATTTAAATCTATAATAAATATTAACTTAGAAATTGGATGAGTGTACAATAGGGACGGAGGTTAGTGTGTTTGACAGAACGATCAATCATACAATGTTGTACTCTGGGTACAGAGAGGCTACCTCCGCTCCAATCAGGGTTTTTATTCGATGTCAACGGCCTTTCAATAACGAGAGACGAGTATCAGCCGTACACATGTACAATCAAAGCAAATAAAAATTATATTAATCACTATCTTGTACAATAGAGCTAGCAAAGCGAAAATGTTTCTATTTTTTATGCACATTAGTTTTTGCATGATACTCAATTACAACTAACGATTGTAATATGAGTTCAATACGTTTTCGCCATGTCTCTATTGAATTTCACTGAACGCATTTTAACGGTATAAGAATTCGGCTTTCTAATGCGAGCTTTGTCGTGAGCCATTGCATTCGATGTGTTTATCTGATTTATCGATACAATAATTATGAGCATGTCATGACGCTTCAGATATTTCAAAACTGCATAATCATCTGTTGAAGTGTGCTTGTGGAATACAAATCGATTATGTCTCGGCGTTTATGATCGGTGTTCCGTTACGTACTGATGATCGTTGTAGCGTCACCTCGCTAACAACTGTTAACAAGCGGCGCATATTTACACATCACGAAAATTCCTACTGACATGTTATTATGACGTCCACGTGAAACTCTGCGTAAGATGCTAAAAATACAACCGCCGACGTTAATACATCTTCGAGTTCTTAAGAGGTCCTGCAGCGACCTCACGTATAGCACCTCGCCAAAAAAATACATTCACAAAGAACAAGAGAATGTTTAAATAACTGTCAGAGCTATCGTGTTTTTGTGAGGGGAAATCTCGTTAAAAATTGAGAGGAATGCACAAAAACTGGCTTTCATTTAAACAGCTGTCTGTTAAAAAGATAAAATAAAGGCCCTCCCAACGTCCGTACTCTCGAAATGCAAACGAGACGACAGAGATTGGCAAAAATCCTGCCGCGGCGTGCGGTGTGCTGGCAATTCCAATTCACGTCCTCACCGCGTCACTTTGTAATCGAACTAAACTAAATTAAACAATTTTTACTATATCAATATAGTTTTCTATTTAGTTGTCATTATGTGATTGTACAATAAATTGGCAGTAAGCGACAGCTATCAATCTCGTTAGCTTCAGCAAGCGGTATCTACGTCAATGTCAATGGCTCGACAAGGTGAGGTCGTTTGCTATCCATTGACGAATGATTTGCAATTTCGTCGACGGTTTCTACATTTTGTCGAGTCTTTATAGCGGGCTGGGTAACGATGGCCTTACTCGTGGCCTGGGGTAATTTAGGACTATCAGTTGGCCCCGCTTTCACTACTGATGAATGACCCGGGCCTCGCGTCCCTTCACACTTCATGCCGTGCTATTGAGCGGCACAAATCGCTTCCTTTTCATCGCTCCCGCTGTCTTGTTTACATGAAATTTCATTTTAAAGCACTCTCGTTAAAGTGTCAACGGGAATGTCGTCTGCCGAGATTCGTGAAGTAAATTCACGTCACTTCACTCAGTAATATCAATTTCGCAACCTGCAATTGGTCTGTCAGTCGCGAATTATCAATGCAACAATTACTCTCTCGATGTTGATCTGTTATTACCATACGTCTGGTATCCGATGCCCGCGGGACACGACAGATTAATCGATTGGATAGTCACTTTCTCTTGGCGGGGTCAGGTATTGTTGCTAATGTGACGGCGGCGGCGTTCGTCGATGGTCACCCTGCGAAAGTGGCTGTTATTTAGTGTTATCAGCTCGTGGATTTCACCGAGATACTTAAACAGAAACGTTATGCTATTTACGTTATCCAATTAAATATGATACAGCCAAAGTTAAGAGCTGGAATAGTGGTGTGAATAAATATTGAACTTGGTTAGAGTTGGATATGAAGTTTATTTAGAGTATACACACCCGCGAGAAGGTTTTAGCATTCGCAGTGTAACATTTTACCTAAACATATCTGTTTGTTTAATCAATTACTATGGAGCTTATTTTATCGGCGTACACTCGCCGCACTGCGTTCAACGTTGATGTAATGGAAACTTGATTTGTAAGCATTCGAGCAGGTGTTGATAAATACTTTAGTAATATGCATAACTCTAGCAGGTGCAACAGTTTGTATGCGCTATGTAGTGCACTCCATAGGATGTTTTACAAATGTGTTTGGAAGGGTAATCTGTCAATGACCACTTTTTTTAAGTTTGGCTGGCTTAGAGTAGCAATATACATAATTATTATGTATCTACGCTACGTCTTTGGTCATACAATTTTGTATACACTGTGCACTACTAATTCGAAAAATATGCGCATACAATTTTTCGCGTCACCAATTCAGTCATTGACTGCACACTCAGGCATTAAAAAGAGAGTAAGAGACATCAGTCGTCTAATGTCTTGCGTTTAATTACAACTATTTCCCTTTAATTAGTGTCGGTAATTAGAAGGAAAACGTAGGGTTTAGCTTTCCAACAATACTCTCTCCGTTTAATTAGTGCTATCAATTGAAACAAAACTGTAATCTTGTTAGGAAAAATCCTTGCATTAGTGAGAGTTGAAGTGGCACCGGATGTAGGTACCTACTCGCTTAACCAAGCCTAAAATTTATTATGTAATTCGATAGATTAAAATCTGACATTGTTTTGTATTATACCCAGTGAACTAGCTTATTACTAAGTAAGGTAGCTAACGCATTTCTTGGAGGAATTAGACAGGGGTATTTTCGCCAGCCGTCTTTGGGTCTATTGTCCTATTAATGTGTCCGATTCTATGTATTTATTAGACTTAATTATCAGATTGCTATGATTAACTAAGTACTAAGCTACTTTAAACGCTTTTTAGGTTGTAAAGCCAATTATGAATTTGATCATTTTTCTTATTGATGAAGTGGATGTAATGTACAGATGTCTGCCAGTTAGATACAAAAGTATATAAAACTGGTTTAAGCCAACGTTGAAATCGGCTCCTCTTCATCCCTAATATAGGGGTTACTTGTTTATTTCATATTTCTATTGTCACGGTTCCTTTATTATTGAAATAACCCTCGAGCTTCGATCAAAAACAGAACACTTATTGCTAAAACGCGTGTCAGTGTAATATACCCCGTAGTAATTGCCGTATTACGTAAACTAATATCAAACGATTGCCATCACGAGAATTCATTCAAAATGAGACTTTATCGAAGCGAAGACATGGTATTTGCATTTTGTACCAATCTTAATGGATATCAAGTAGGTTAAAGTCTGTAATAAGGTACACAGATATTTAAGTGAAAAGCTTAAGAAACGAACAATGCTTGCGTCCTTGAAGGCTTATTTAAATTGCAGTCGATCGGGCCTGTCGTGTATTTTACTTATTTTTATCATTTTTGTAACTGGCGTATGAAAGCTAAAATATAAATTGAAGTATTATGAGTGCTCTCAGCTACAAAACAATGATAAGAACGAGGACAAATCTATTTTCAAAAGACTTACAATTGTATTGATTGGTGATTGTGTGATGTATGCTTTGGGCAAACGAACATGTTGGACGACAAAAGATTGACCTAAAAATAAAACCATAAGGAAAATGTGATTGAAACAATCGGAAGGGGAACGTAGTAGAACGTTTTTTGACCAGATCGAGTACGTTGAGAAAACTGAAAGAGAATGCAGCAATAGAGATCGTGTGAAAATAGTGTCAAGTTAAAACATTATAATTGATTATAGAGTCTGCTTACCCCTCTGGGAAACAGTCGTGAGCATATTGTCTTAACTGGCGGGAAATAAAGACACCTTTGATAAACAATTTAAAACTAGATTTTAAATCAAATAAGTAATAACGATTTTCCTTATGTTTCTTTGTACGTACCGACAAGTAGATAACTCCGTAAATGTTCGTATTAATTATAATATTATTTATATTAAAGGTCAACGATAAATACTTGTCAACTGCGTTCCTTATACCTTTGATATAATTGAAGTGTCGCTAATATCAGTAGTGCCTACACCTACTGGGTATATACTGGTGTCCTCAAAAGGGTCTAGAAGGTCAATGACCAATGATAATTGAATCGTTCCACTGTTTGATGTCAAATAGTGGAAAGTAAAACGTTTTATTTTCCTCCTTTTTATTTTACGGAGGAGGAAAAGAGTTTTCCTGTTTGACTGATAAAAAATGCGATGGAAATGTTTAATTAATTTTCTTTATTTATTGTGTAACATTTACTGTTTGCCTACTTTTTATGTAAATATATTTCTGACGTGTTCGAAATATAATTAAATATATTTGAAAGAAATAAATGTTGTGAATCTTTGACTTTGGCCTGTATATCGGTGAAGGGATGGGCCTCTGCCTCTACCTCTATGTATTGATCAATTATTTTTATGTTTTTAGGTGCCATGTATTATTATGACTAAACACCCTCTTACCCTTAATGGGATGAACAAACTTGATACTATATATATATAAGCGCACCTTATAATGGAAGCCCGAGAAAGTATATCATTATAAGTATTAACGGCAGACTAAGCTCATAAGCCGTATTCAAATGATTGACAGCTAGTTTTAGACTTTAAGTAAAGTTTATAGATAGAGTTGGCCGATGCTCGGGTATAAACCTCACTGGACAATTAGCAATGCTAATATAAGCTGAGTTGACTATCTCTGCCGCTGGCTTAGAGTGCCACGTCCATGCTCAGAGCTTTCTATCGCAGATTATACATTTTATAACGAACAAAATAAATGGAGAGTATATCGTAGCTGGAATGTGTTTGAATATTTATAGGGCAGATCATAGAATAGTGTAATGTTTTGGTTTTAATCCATATGGAACAAAAATTTGTGTGATCCACAGATTGTTGTTCCGAGTCTGAGGGTTCTTTGTGTCCGTTGTTTGAATTGTATTAGAGTACCCGTGACACAATAATTATTTCTAATGCGGGAATTGTCTTTATAATAAAATAAAAGAAAATAAAATTTGGGAAAGTCGTAAACACAAACAGCCGATTCTAGTCTAGTCTTAGGCGCCTAATTACAACAATTGTTTTAGCGTAATATAGAAGCCTATTCATCGACTAAAATAAGTTGCAGAACATTACGCTACGGCCTAACCGGACAGAGCAGTAACCTTAAGATTTATAATGCGAGACGTCTGAAAGGAAGGAAAGAAAGAAAGGCATGAAAATCTTCTTAATCGACAATGGAAGGCCGTATAGTAGATACTCTCACTGTTTCTAAAACTAGTATATATGTATACTTCAAAAATACACGTTGGCAAGCTCCCTCATTAGCCTAACAGATATATCAGATTATACAAACGGTGTTCTTTGCTTGTCAATGAGTGAATTGTATAATTGATACTATCCGTTACTCCTTATGCGCCGTGGCTCTTAAAATAACCGCTTAAAAGTTAAGAAGGCTGGTTGGACTTTACCAGTTTTTTCGAGACGTTAGATTTCTGTTTGTAGGTTAGAATGTTTTTGGATAAAGTACCTCAGTCTCCCGTGATTATGGATATTAAAAAGCAACTGAAGTGTTGGGAAAGTGGAAATATAAATAATAGCTGACCAGCGCAACCTCGTCTGCGTCACATAAGAGAATTTTCCCTGATATTGCAACATTTTTCATTGATGCTCCGCTCCTTTTAGTTGTAGCGTGATGTTAAATAACTTATAGCCTTCCTCTATAAATCGGCTATCCAACACTAAAAGATTTTTCAATTCGAACCAGTAGTTCCTGGGATTAGCGCGTTCAACCAAACAAACTCTTTAGCTTTATAATATTAGTATAGATTAAAAATATGATATTATATACATGCATAGACTCACGCATATGTCCCTGAATGAGTACGCAGAGGTGTGATACACTTACATTACGCCAGCTACAATTTAAGGTTCCGCGTAATGGGAGGCAAGCCTTGGCTTGCCTTGCCCTCTGCCGGACACAAGTCAATACGCCGTCACTCATTATCCGTGTATCATTGGCAAGCAAACCTAATAACAATTTGCACAACCTGGGAATCGAACTCCGGGTAACGCAGCGTTAGCGAATGCGACTACTGTGCGTATTCGCATTTACGATCGCTGCGCCATCGAAACAATTAGGCAAGTGTCTTCAAAATAAACCACAGTAAAATATGTATTTTTAATTTTATATCATTATGGATTGTACATACATATATTATAATGACATGTGTAACAGGAAATTATAATTATATTTACAAAACTTACCAAAGTAAATAGTTCCTTTGACCTGTAATTTATAATACCTTTAGGAGCAGCTTGTTTCCAAAAAAATATATAACACTTCTCTTGAGTAGGTATTGCTATTAATTTTCACTGAATAATCATTGTCTCAATACATTAATATTCTGCGTATACCACGCACGACCGCGTTTTTCATATACAGAATGGTTATATATGCCTGTCACCATATTAGGGCAATATTACCCAACACCCAGCATGCATCATAACACTGTCGTGGCGTGTGTACAATGTACTTAGGGTTACTAACCATACTGTTAAAAACTGTATTATACATTTTATTTGCTTTAAAATACCGTTTACTGTAAATAAAATAAATGTATACATAAATACTGTTCTTATCATCAATGGACCCGGAGCCATAAATGACAACAGATTATCGAATCGTGCAAAGAGAAAAATAAATTTCAAAATGAGAATACTTTTTATTTTTAAATATTGTTTAGTTTAGCTCCCCATCCCTAATATACTTTATTTATTATATAAAAAGTTGGCAACCCTAAATGTACTCTGTCATATGTATGTACATGTGTGTGTGCTTCTTGTATGTGTTTATGTGTGTCGTAATCGCATGTCGTTTTCCCCTATTAACCCACCGCCATAAATGACGATATCATTAAGAATGTGTAAATTATTTTGTCTTGTGGTTATGCATAGTTTTTGTGGTAGGTAACATTTTGACTTAAAAGGATTGTTGAAATTGTTAATGCTTTTTTAATTGATATATGATACGATACGTTCTTATATTTGTTGTACATACATATGTATCGTAACTAATATTATAATTGAAGTGTGAGTTTGTTTGTTACGCTTTCACGCCTTAATTACTCGACCGATTATCATGAAATTTTACATACAAGTTATAAGGGATATAGAAAAAGGCATAGAGTACCTTTTATCCAAAAAAAAGTAATGAAATTTATTAATAAAATCTAAATTAATAACGAAGCTGCGGACAAAAGCTAGTCGGTTATATGTAAATGAAAATACATACGTACATTGAAAACAAGTGAGAAACGGCCATGAATAGCAGTATTCCTACTGTTGTGTTTCGTTCGGTGAGTGAGAGTGCCGTAGGCCCAATCACCCTCTTTCCCTCTTCCCACTCCTTCTCCTTCCCACTTCGTTTCCTAAAGAGTCGGCAACGCGCAAGTGATGCTTCTGGTGTTGCAAGCGTCCATAGGCTACGATAACCACTTACCATCAGGTGGGCAGTATGCTTGTTTGCCATATTAGTTGTATAAAATAAAAGTCCTTTAATCCTGGGCGTAAAAAGATAAATGATAATAAAATTAATTACAGCAAACCACCGTATAAACAAAACTACTACGAGAACTTACGCTTAATGATCTATAAATTACCGTATAATATTATATTACAAGAAATTATTTAAATATTATATAGCTACGTAAACTCTAGGGAGCACTGATAGGGTACAAAATCGTCGTTGATAAGGATCTAAGGAAGTCTCACCTTATCCTAGGGACTACCGGAGCGTGGGTATCTTTTTGAAACTTGAACACACCCTTATCATACAAAGAAATCAAATATGTCCTTTATATGGTACTCAGGCTTAGAAATATATATTTCTAAACTGTAATGGATGTACTAGTAACTAAATAGCTTGTGGAATCTTGAATAAAAAACCAACATTTGCTATTTTATATCACAAAGGTGGCAAAGAAGCATATGAATTGCCTGATGATAAGCGGTATAGGCTATAATCGGCTCCAATACTAAAAGTAATATACGCGCCATTATCTCTAGCCTTTATTATTCCCAAGTCACTTGGGGTCGGCTTTTCTAGTCTAACCTGATTTGACTGGATATCAGTTTTTACACGGAGCGGCTGCCACCTGACCTACCAACCCAAAGGCTAACGATACCCTAAGGTTAGACCAGTGTCAGGATATTAGAGGGTACTGACTTTCCCAATAACGACTGCCATTGATGTTCATGGCAGCCGGGACCGACGGCTTAACGTGCTCTCCGAGGCACGGAGCAGGCGATAATTGTCAATCAATACGCACATAATTTCGAAAAGTCATATAACTTCCGAAAGTCAGAGGTGCGCGACGTGGGTTCGAACCCGAGACCCTCTGCATTGCAGTCTGTTGGTCTCCCCATTGAGCTATCTTTGCTATTAAAAGTAATATACGCGCTAATTCTATAAAAATAATTAATTATATTATGAAAGCAAATTTTATTTAGTAGCTAATCGGTACTGGGTATCTCCTGACACGCAGTGATTTTACAAACATCAGAATAGCCATAAAGAACACCTAGTGACATAGTTCTAGATTCCAAATTCAAAAGTCCCTTGCAGAAAAACGGATGATCGAATCAAAGAGTTGCGCAAACGCACAAGACAGCACTGTAAACACACTGTGACTGTAGAAGCTACAACGCTTCCTTCTTTCTCCGTAACAGACATAGATCCATTACATTTCACAACGTAAACACGATTAAACATTACAAAAGAGCATACAAAAGCACATAATCAATGAGTTCAGTAATCGACGGTTTCCGGCCTCTTTGTTTAAACCTCCTCAAGATAAGTGAAGTTGAGTGGCACTTTTACACAAACTATTTTTAAAGCAACCTTTTTGAGCAATGCTTACTGTTTTGTCCCTTGAGTCACAAGATTTTGGTTTCAAAAGTCTCAATTGTTACTTTACACCAAAAGTTGCGTATAGTCACCGTTTTAGCTGAATTATGGCCAGTCCCACAACTAACAAGTAAAAGTTATCTGAAAGATAAATCGCATGCTATCTCACTCTTGTTAGGTTAAAGAAGAGAGATGGTGAGACTTTTATCTTATAGATAAATGCTATTTGGAGGTGGTGGGACAAGCCCTTAACCATAATAATCTGTCAAAACTTGGACTACCAGACATAATTAAAAATCTATTGTGTATGGCCACCGGTGTGCCGCTGCGACTAAATAGGTTAAATGACTATTCAAAGCATAGATACTATGCGAAATGCAGCTCAGCTGCCGGTCATGTGTTTTATTCCTAGATTGGTCAACGTGTTATGAGACAATTATTTCTAGAGAAACATGGAGTCAGGTACAATGTCTCTTTCGATAATAGGTTCGTTCGTATTATCCTAAACTTAGTCACCTACCAAAATATGGTTTTATACACCTCTACAAATGATGCAATATTTGGCTAAGTACCTACTGCTATTTCTACGTAAAGTTGTTAAAAATAGGATAAATATTTTTTCACGAGCGGTTTTATTTATTTTAGCACTTAGTCTGCAGTTGACTGAACTAGGTTTGTTTTAAACGAGTGCTGCTTGACAAATGAAATATAGTGGGTGCAAACACAATGAAACATATTTTTGTGACTTTTCTAATTGTTCGGTGAATTCGCGCTAAAACACCCCAACTGTTTGTTTAGTTTTGCAGAACGTTCATTGCAATATTGAATTGCTCTATGTTTTTATTTTTACTACTGGCAATTCGTTATAAAAAGGAAAATAATATTTAACAAGGTAAGGTGATAATCGTATTACTTAAGACTTAATATATTTAACGCAATATATTTAATTAAAATTTAGCGTGGGTGTAGCTAATAAAGTTCCAAATAGATACAGATTTTTACAAAGGGCAACGTATGTTACATTTTATTTTAATGTCTATATTACTGGTAGTTGTAATTGTTGTCAACTTCAAATTACCATCGACTAAACGTACGTGAGCCTAAAAAGCTAACGGTCTCACAAATTTGAAAAACGAAGGTGAAACTTCATTTCTAGAATTCATGTTTTTTTTAAAACAGCTTTTGTAATGCGAATTTCATTCATACCATAAATACGACTATTTCACGAAACACTTGTGTCTCCTAATAATAAACAGTTCTGAATATAGTCTCACACAATTTGCGACGGTTGACACACAAAAGGTTACTAGGTTGCTCGTAAGTCTGGCAAGTAGGCACATTGTTACTTGCTAGCAATTAGCTCTTATTAGCATTATATTCATATCCTAGTTTTAGACTGAGGCACGTCCAAAGCGAAGCGCAATGGAATAGATAATTATGTATGATGACGCTTTTACATGGCAAGCGCGTTCGAAATTAATGCAAACATATGTAGGATAAAGTGTTAGGATTTTAGTACGAGTAAAATTATTAAAAAGTAGGTTTTTGGCTACCGCCGAGAAATAGACGTGTGAAAGTATGAAAATTGTCTGACAAAGATATTTTTATTTTCTTTGTTTTCCTTAGAGTAATAAAAATAAATTTGGTTATACATTAAAACAAAAAAATTTTAGTAAAGTAAGTATCGGCGCCATAGTAGAAACGCTACAGTATTTTTGGTGGTATTCTGAAATCACCATAACCTTTATTTTATCACCAACAATTCTCCCAAAATCGAAAAAAGCACCAAGTTGACACTTCATCTAACAAATAACAATCCAACGTTGTTGACAGGTCACTGAATGCTCTTGAATCCGTTCCAAAACAGTTAAAATTATTGTGGTACTCTCTCACACAAACGTACTGGTTTACTTCTCTATGGTACAATGATTTCCAATGCTTTTTATGTATTTAGTATCTGCCTCACTATACAATATAAATATTGTTTATATTGAAGCTGGCCTGCTAACAACGCACAATGTTTTTGTCATTTTTGGTAATCTTTACAGGTAAATAATCCACTTAGCGTGGTCTGTTTAGATAGCAATTATTGTAAATACATGTTATACATCCGGACTAATATTGTAAATGCGCATGTGAGTTTGTTTGTATGTTTGTTTGTTACACTTTTACGTCATAACTATTCAACGAATCATCATGAAATTTTGCATACATGTTGTTAGGGGAACAGAAATGGACATTACATCCAGAAAAAGTTCTGTTACTTATCTAACCTAACTTACATTTACGCGAGCCAAGCCGCGGAAAAAATCTAGTAATTAATAATACTTTGTTTTTGTCTTCTATTGGTCATTAGTAAGTCTCTCATTTCGTATTCTAACCACACTTGTGATTAAGAGATAATCACTCTTAATAAAACAGCGACTTAACTCGAAATTTGAAAGTAAGGCAATTTGAACTCTAATTGTATTTGTTAAATTCCAATATTATATTTGTGGTAAATCTTTGCAATAGAGTTCAAATTTGTTTAATCCAAAATACTGAGATAAGTCTCTGTTTTATTAAGGATTATGTATTAAGTAATATCTGCGCTATGGCGTTTGTTGAGTAGCAGGATAGAATCTCGCATAAAAATTATCAGCACATGTTCCTAATCCGGACGGTCTTAGTATTTGTTATTGTAAGAAATGTATAATTAATAATTAAATACTTATTTTATTAGATTTTATTGCATTGATTGGAGATCTAATAGAGACCCTCGTATTTATAATTTATTTCTGCTTGATATATCTGACAGGAATTATTCAAAAATACAGCTCCGGTTCTCATATAAACTAAGAGTAGTCCTGTAAATGCCCGTTTATATGCAATAGTAATATGTATAAGTAAATATTAATCATTCGGTGATTTAATTAAAAACGATTAAAATTAGTTTTGCCTCAAGCGTAACACATGTTTGTAGCATATATAAATTTTTATTACAAACAATTATATTGGGTAACGGCAGTAATGCCCATATTCAATCATTGCGGTACCTACTAGAGGTGAAAGTTCCTTCAATTACTTTTCAACTATTTCGTTATGTATAGCGATAACTACCTACCTTTATAGCTTTACATAACATTTTTCTAATCACTTTATTAAAATTGCTATATTATCGACAATCTATGCCCCGCGGTTTCAACCGCTTTAAATTACTTCGCTCCTTCGGATCACCCACATAAACAAGCTTTTAGAAATTTTAACTATTATACTATCACTACTTTTAAACTTTTCTACCTTGCTACTATTAAACTCTCCTTAATAAAATATATAAGAATATAAATTAGTTTAATTTCTATATGTAAAATCATTACTAAAGAGGGCACGTAATTGTTAAATACCTCTGAATGCGGTAGTCACAGATATAAAAAATCACTCATGTCATATTATCGATTACTTCATTCATTGAATACTATGTACGCCATTCAATTGTCCAGAATAAAAACATACGTATTATATTATATACGAAACAATTTCAATGAAGAATGGCTGCTTTAAAAAACTGGTATTATTCAGTTAAAGCATGATAAATTGTATCACTAATGGTGTACCGCGAGTGGGTGTATGATGCAATCTTTTAATTTTTATCTGTTCCGCGCTTAATAATGATAAATGTATGCAGGTTCACGCGATGGTGTACAACTAATATACATTACTGGTAATGCTAATGGTCGTTCACTATCTGGTTCGAAGCTTTACCGCTTTGATTATTGAGAACCGCTTCAAATGGTTGACGATTCGAACCTTGTAGACGTACAGTCAGTCCACATTCTAAGCTTAGAGCTCTTAAATCGAGATTTAATTTTCTATGCGATACGTGCTGCCATTTCAGAGATCTATTAGCATACTATGAAATCTCCTTCGGTTTAAAAAAAACTAAATTCAAATATGGAACTGTGCTTAACTTAAATGGCGTTCGTAAAAATAAGCATGTTTGAATAAGGAATACTCGTGTTTTTTTTAAACAATCTATAAAGTTTCAACTCACTGTTATAGAAGCAGTAAAATAATTATTTGTTTCAATGAAACTTTTCCTCTCAATTACTAAAGTCTTTTTTAAATGGAAAAGAGACAGCAGCATCGTTAAGAATTCATTAATGATTCTAACTGACATCACTTCATTCAGCGGCTTGATTGTCTTGTTGTGAGGAGTAATTGGTAGCAAGGCTACCATTTGTATCTATCATTTAGTTACATAATCGTGAATTAGCACCTTAATAAATAGATATCAAATGATAGTTTCAAGATAATAAATTAGTTGCAATCGCTACTGTATTACTGTTGATTATTTAAAAAGTCAGAGTCCTTGTAATATTATTGCTTCCTTTATTTCGCTGATACATTTGTTTTAAAAAGTTTTTATTAATGTAGTCTGTGTTAAGCATAGACAGAATTGTAGTTATTTCTAATTGAAATTTAATTTCAGAATAGCGTGAGAGCCGCGTTTATTTTATTATTTTGATTTCTGAACGTTAATTAAAGCTGGCAAATTACGGCTAACTTTTATTTTTTATTTTTTTATTTCAATTTTGCTGTTCTTGGTCGAAATAATGATGGATATAAACCTAACATTGCCGTAACCTAGTTCAATTTGTGGTGTCCTAATAACAGGAAATGTTTCCTAATTCGATAATTGTTCGAATTCCGTCTCACTAATCGGATGGTTTCCAAGGACGGGGGACAGTAGGCAGGCTAGTGGTCGAGTGCAATTGTATGTAATTATGTGTCGGTCATTAGCCACTTGAATTGGCGGTCGAGCACTACTTGCACTGTGTTTATCACTTGAAAACTCTACGGTGTTTACCGTTCTCTAGACGAGACTAAACATACGAGACTGTTTGGATAACTAAGTGTGCATATAGAGTATTTTTATAGGGCTTTAGATTTAGTTTACTTACTAGAATTTCAAAGATAGAATTTTATTTGCGGTAAATTATTATAGAGCTAGTGGTAGTGAAAACACCTAATTTACCGAAAGTAAAAGAAAAGGAGGTGAAATATTATTGGCTGTTAACTTTGTGAACTTTTCTTTTCGTAAAAATTTGGACGGCTGTAAATGAGTGTCGTAGTCATTCCGTGATCATACCCATAGATGTGCGCATCGCGGCGACCCTATGGCGCCAGGGTTGGTAAACAAATTTTATGTGCATGTTACGAGTAAGCTCACAAGCCAAACGAGTCACGGCATTCTGTTCTACTGCTGAGTTACACGCACTTAACACTATATCACTCATGTACGACTGCGATTACAAAGGTAAACAATAATCAAAAAATAACGTGAAATCGGCATTCTAAAAACGAAACACGTTGTTCTTATTTCAAATTTCGCAGTATCGAAGAATAAAAATACGGGTTAGCCTCATGACGTCAGAATTTCGTTACATTAACGTGGATTCCTAATGAGCAAATCACTTAATTCAAAAGATGCCACTAGCTGGTTTTAGTACAAATACAAACTTTGTTTCAAATAATAATTTTGACACTTACGCAATACGTTTAGATATAAAATTATTGTCATTATCTCTAGATAAATAAAAAACAATATAAAATAAAACTTAACGTTAAAAGGATATTTTCCACATCACAACGCTAATATAATTATTAAACAATGTACGTAGCAGTTAACATGTGATCCCTAATGAATTCATAGCTCATGTATCTGATATATTTAGTAGTGATCATTAACATATTCGTGACGAGTCACATAAACAGTAACATTATGACTGATTGTGTTACCAACACCTCACTGGCTCTGTCGTCGTGTGCTTGAACCACGTGTGCTGCACCTATTTGCTACACAAACACGGAAATGTCCAACAAAACGCTGTCGTGCAAGCCTGGATATCGTCTCCAGCTATCTGGCTTCAAATTTCAAATTGACCATTTCTTCATCAGGTCACTAATCGGACATCTGCTTAAAATGACGATTGATAGAGCCGGGCGACCTCCCGCCCCTAGACGAGCTTCTTCTACATACCGCAGCTACGATGAGCTCGGAGTCATAGACCGAGCGAAGCCTTTGAAGTATAGACACGGAGGTATCGAAGACCTCACTGGAATAGAACAGATCAGAACATACAGGACGTACGACCAGCAAGACTTGGATGACATCACAGTCATCAGCTCCGAAGAGGTTCCAAAGCCTAAAAAGAAGACCATGGAAGGACTAGCGAATGGTTTCAGAAGAACCTTTTCGGTTAGGAGTCGAAGGGAAGAATCGGAGGGGATACCTTTGGAGACTTTTAATGTTACTTGTGAAGAGACTTTTGCAACTGTGCGAGGCGCGCCGTTTGGCAGGCGTAGGTCTTTGTCGAGGGATAGAGGGTCTTCGCTGTTAGCAAGGAGTTCTTCTGAGGGTGATGTGAGGATGGTACCACCGCGCGCGCCGCCGTCAGCTCCCGCGCCGCGTCTCCACCGCTGCCTTCGAGCCCTCGGCGGCAGCTGGAAGAATCTATTACTATGTGAGTCGAGATATGTGGTTTAACTGCTTACACCATTCATGTACATTACCTTGGATTAACCGAGCAGCGCCACGCCATGTAATTAACATCATACATTAACCGCGTCTAAAAACGTAATCGATGCGTAAACGTTACTCTTAACCTATACAAATCTGGTTCTCTCATTATTCTGTTATTTCTATGGCAGTTAACCGTTTGCCGCTGTTGCCTTTCCGGACTTAATTATTGTTGTGACGGGTACAAATGACCACTAGGAGCTTAGTTAGCTTGAATCTGTGATTAACCGCACAGTTTAACAGAATTAAACGCTTTCTTTTATGTAAATTAACCGATTGTTTGTACAGTTAACTAGGGTGGCGATTAATCTGGGATTAGACAATGCGGCCATATTTTATTGGGAAATGATACCGCTTAATTAACTTTGACATAATAACCGAATAATGATATCGATGGTTAATTAAAGTTTATTGTGATTTATTGCCGGCGGTGTGGCGCCCCGTCACTAATTGATGATAAATTATTCAATATTCAAAAGACCGAATTACGATATTAATCTTAGCCGTCTTTAAACATATCGGTGAAATTGAATTTCTGGCTACTAGCATAATTTCTGTTGACGGAAATCACTCCGGTCTTTCAAAGAGATCGCTCTTATATTGACCATAAACGATCTGATATCGATCTTATGTTTAGATTACCTCGTCGGTTTACTGGCGTAAGCACAAGCACGTGCTATGAGTGCTATGAGAACCGATCGATTGTTTTCTGTGTCATTCCCAATAGCAGGACGCTGCCCAATATCTAGACTATAGCAAACATTTTATCCTCAGTATCATGAAAATTAGATATGTCTGATAAGATTTCAATTTGATTTTAGTATTAAGTCTCTTTAACATATAGAGACTTAATATTATGTTATATACCTATTCCTGAAACAATGCATATACAGGCAATAAAAATATCTAGACGAATATCTCTATTCAGATAAAGAAAAGCCAGCTAAGAATACCTACCTAAATGAAAAATGTGACAAAAATGAATAAAGAATGATTTCGTATCGCAAGCGGTAATCTGTTATTTCGGATATGTACGTAGGTATTTAATTTAAATGATCAGTTTATCGTATTGGCAAACTTTAGCACGCCGTTTTCTCTGACAGCTGCATGTACGACGTTGTTTACTTCACTTTATCGCGATCCATTTAACGAACAAAGTATTCCTTGTAACAATCTCCACGTAGGTGGTAAATTCAAATATTTAAAACTAATTATAAATGTAAGAGCCTTGGCTTTAAGTTTACACAAACATTTATCGGTGCATTATCACATAAATGTACCAATATCCTGTCCATATATCGTCGTAACATTGAGGTTGTACGCCCTCTTACTTCGCCTACGTTCGGTGTAGGCTGCGTGTGTGATACTAAACGGTATAATAAGGCTTCTATATGGAAAATTATGAACATATCACCCAGTATAGTCGATTGAATGGTCACTTTATGTCCATTATGATAGTTTGTGTTTGCGATATTATGGATTCTATTTGTATTTCTGCTTATTGGGGCTGGTGAATTGTATTCTAGGAATTAATATATGTGTCAATAAGGATGACGTATTTCGTTTATTTGTATATATTCTTTTGATGTGGTCAGTTGGTAGGTTAAAGTCAGAGTGTTTAAGTCGCCCACACGTTTTTAACTTACATAGTTAATAGCTAAGCCAACTAAGCATTTTACGGTAACCGATGTTATATTATGCGATTGTGCGATGATGCGATCTAAGACCCACAGTTCTGCGTGAATGATAGGTATAATACGAACATTTCTTATATCTATAATAATATTATAAAGAGGAAATATTAGTTTTTTTGTTTGTAAGGATTTAACACAAAGACGAAACAACCGATTTTAAAAAAATCTTTCACCGTTATAAAGTTATATTATCACCGAGTATCATAGGCTATATTTTATTTAAAAAGTACTGTTTCTAACATAACCTAACCTGCTTTTACGCGAACGAAACCGAGGGCAAAAGCTACGAAAGAACGAGATAGAACTATACGTTGTATATGTGTCCCGTTCTCTTATGAAGTAAGATTACAATAATGCTGCTCCAACAGTATTTGCGGTTTCATGTGTTTACTTTTACTACACTCTGCTCTACTACCGAGGCTTTCCTGCCACAAAAACTTGATAACAACCGAGGATCGACTCACACTATCAGCACAAACGCACTTAATCCACTAAAACAACAACACGAACTATGTTGTGTAACTATTAATGTTTCGCAATTCCAGATTATTTCTAACAAAGTGGGACGGAAAAAAGCGCAGTAAAACTGGGACAAAATATACCGCAGAGTAATGAAAACATAGCTTTTGTTGTGACACGTGTGGTGTTGTCCCGTGTAGTGCACCTCGACCCACTGTGAGTGGTCTCATTAAGAAAATTGCCTTTTTAATTTTCCGTTACGCTGGTCTTACAGGCCCTTGTCGAACAATAGCGGGTTAAGTGGCCTGTTAGAGACCCTAGTTTTGTTTAGGCTAACACAGGGTGGCGTAATAGGTTAGGTACTAAATGTATGTGAAATGATGATATAAAAAGACAGCTTTTTATATCAGCATTGCACTGTAATGTGCTTACACACATACACTTATATTTTAACTATTATTTGATTTTATATGATATTTTTATTTTGATATTTTAACGGTCGCATAGACCGATAACTATATAGATAGTTATTGGTCTATGCGACCGTTGAAATATGTATTAGGTGTTGGTTTCGTATATAGGAAGTATTTAAAAGAGATATATATGGAACTTGTATCTTATTTACACCTTTTTAGGATTTCTTATCGCTTTAGGAACGTCTTTACTAAATCAAAGCTGTTTGTCTGTCTGTTCTAAAAGGCTCTATCGTTTTTTAAATTATGGTTGAATGTATGGTGGGCTCATTTTCAGACAAACCTGGCCATTGTTTCAGTTGATAAATTGCAAGCAAAAGTAGCTATTACACGTACGGGATAAAAATCTGAGTGACCGTTAGATGGCCGTTCTGAGTCGTTCTGTACCTGTTGTTTCAAAATTGTTGTCTTAAAATTGTCCATGTGATACATTGATGAATAGATATACCCAAATTATCCTTGTATCAAAAAACGTGACTTGTTTTTTTGATATATATATAATGCTTCTATTATATTTTATACACCAAGCAAAATGCCTGCTAAGTGTGGGTTCATATCCATAGTGCAACGTATCTTTTATGTATTTAATATGCAAATACATCTTAAATATTAAAATGGCTGCGCTTTAAATCGAATTCGAATCTAGGCAGCCGTAATCTATATATTTAAAGAAGAAACAACTTTGTACCTCCTTTTGACTATGACCCCCAAAATACAGGCACTCGCCTAGTTTGGGGGACCAGTATCAGTATGTTTTACTAAAATAAGACAACAATGTTCAAACTAACTCAAATTGTAAGGTGTAACATGTTTGTATTATCAGAAACAATAAAGATTATTATTATTATTATTATATATCATGGAATGGATTGATGCCACTGACTGTGTTCCAATCATCATCAATCCATTCCATTCATAAAGAGTATCCTATGTTTTTATTCAGACCACAAGTGTGTGGTCTGAATAAAATGATTCTGACGTGTGTAACCGTGAGATGCACCAAGCATTCATGTTACAGCAGGTAAGACCGCAGACAGATAGCATCTGGAGTCGGGAGAAATACAAAATATATTTTTTGTCATAAATTATCACTCAATATCATTGTAAAATTTGTTAAGAGTAAAAAAGTTTTCGCTAATAATTTTACTACTACTTACTATTTCGACGAATTTTCTAAATATGCTTTCTATATTACAGTCAAAATAATGTTGAAAATTCTAAATCTAACGCGTTGTTGACATTGTTCGGTAAAATACTGACAGATTTCTGATTGATGAGCTTTGATTATTGAGCGACGCAACGTTGCCGCGTATATCTTGGTCGCCTCACTAAAGCTATAAGTATATTTTGTTGATATTAAGACCGAAATATTACGCCAAAGTTGACAGCAGTACTCAGCACAAAATTGCACAATTACTTGATAAATTATGTAAATGTTTTGGTAAATACATTCTTCTTCTCTTCTTTTAAGCAGATTGCGCGGATGGAAAAGTGTGGTGTATGGCATGATTAAAATTTATATTAAGAAGAAGTGCATACAAAAATATATATACAGAAAGAATTCTTTGTTGTTTTTTTAGTAAATATATAAATTACATAAGACAGAAAAACATATACACGTCAACATGTAATATATGCGTAACAATGACCCGTTTTTATATATTTCAGTTTACATGAGGACCATTTGGCAACGACCCGGGCTATCAGAATGTCAACCCCGTGCATATAATAAAAAAATATATGTTGTCTGCATCATTTGGCAATGGTACAAATGTGCCTACATCATGTTTAGTCCACAGACTATTTACTATATTCTTTATTACGTTGTTCTTATGGTTGCCTTTAGAAATTGTCGCCTTTCTATATTTCTGATTGCCTTGCGATTATAAATACCGTCGTATTTCCGTAACTTTTGCCAGGACAACAGCAATCTACTATTATTTCAATGGAAATACCGTAGTCTCTGCTTACCTCTCTAGGAAACAGGCGTGAATCTATGTATGTACTTAAATGGTAAAGGAAAAGGTAACCTTTTCCTAGGAAATAGGTGGTAGGGGTGGCTGTGCATAAGATCTCAGATTCGATTTTGCCATAGTGTTAGTGGGTTGCAATATCACATCGTTGTTTAACTCAGAACACAGGGCCTGCATAGTCCATTATGGCTTAATCCTTATGAGACGAAACCGGTGCCCAGTAGTAGGATAGTTTGAGGAGTTGATGGATTACCGCCAAGAATCGCCTAATCTGATTCAATATGGAGTTGATATTCGATAATAACTACGTTTTGATTAAACCTTAAACTGAAATAGTGGCTAATGCAAGATAAGATCCCTATTATGATTTTAAGATTCTTCACAAAGTTTTCCATAACAATTAAAATGATAATTATTTTATTATACACAAATGATAACAGAATCTCCGAATAAATTAAATTTGACCTGTGATCTCGTAACCCAACGAGGTCGTTTGCTATCTCAACTTTGCAACAACAGTTACTGGTCCAAAATAACATCAATCTTATTCGTACCTCGTTAATTCAATGGCGTAAGTTTGAGACTCTAGGTTTAATAGCCAGGTCAAGGAACATTTCATTAAGGTTATCTATCAGAAAATAATTTCTAATAGCTAAAAGAAGAACTTATTAAGTGTCTTACGTTTACGCGAATGTTGAAAATCGAAAAACACATTGAAAAATACTTTTATGGATTATATTACGGTTATTTGGATTTTATTCTCAAATTATTCGACTGCGCAAATGGCGTATTGTCTTAGGTCGCCTCGCCGCTACAGCCACTACGCAGTATTGTGGGTTCAAACCCTACAAACAATTGTGTGATCCACTAATGGTTGATCAGAGTCTCAGTATTCTTTGTGTTAGTCTCTTGAATGTTTGTAAATATTTCCGCGACAAAGGATTTAATCATAAGGACCTTTTCAATAAAAAAATAGTTTTATTGTTAAGCAACTTATGATTTCGTACCTCAAAATAGGTGTCAAATGTGAATGTCACACGCTTCTCTCTAACCTTTTGGCACGTATATGCGAGGTGATATGTCTTTCTGAATATCCCTATTGTCAACATTGTATTACGTTAGAGGGTTGTCAGTTCTGTCGCCAGAGAGTCCGATATCCTACCAGTTGTGGGCGTTTTAGCGAAATTGCTTTTGTCCGTACATCTGTTGTCGGCCATATTGCTGCGTAAATTAATTATTTATTGAGTAGATTAAGGGGTTTCTTTCTAGTCGTATTAGTTTCATAAGTGTTGTATCTGTCGCTTTGATTTAATGCTTCGTATGATATTGATTTAAGTAGCGAGCAAGTAGAAATGTGTAATATATGTTGTTTGTTTGTTAGTGTATGTATAATATATCTAAGCAATGCGATCGTTGGTTTGTGAAATCTCACCTTGTAAAGTTTTCTTAGTTATATGACAGTGTACTTTCTATTTTAATCTTACTATAGAAAACAGTATCCATAAGAGTTCTTAATGTTTTCAATGATACGTGATGTCTTGGTAGTCTATATGTGCTTTACACCAGCGTAGGGGGACCATAGACTTACTTTGAGACGCCATTTTTTATAAGTCAAGCATTATATGAGAGCACTGGGTCGCGGAGGACTTCACAAACGTATGTTTCTCAAACACAAAAAATATCCAGAAGTATATTTTATTTCGCAATATCGACACGATTACGATAACATCGTAAATCCAAAAGTAGTTTTAAAACAGCGATATATAAGCTTAGATTCTACAACTCGTATGATATCACTAAAAATATCGCTGAAATAATAGTCTTTATTATTTTAGGTAGATTTAGGATCTAAGGACAGAGCTGAATTTTAAAAAATCACGCTATTTAAATAGTATGTATTACCTACCTCAAACTACAGCGTAAACATAAAGAGTACAATATCGTACCTAACATGAAATCATGTATTTTCAGCAACTATGTTGTTCAACGCGCGTAGCAATACAATACTGTTTATTACTGAACTAAAACAACTGTCTATCTATACTTTATAAACAGACAATTGAAAAACTCTCATCGTTTGTTTAAACTAAACATTTGCTTGTGTCGTTGGTGTATCGTCTATTAATCACTGTTAAGCTATACAATACTAATTCCCGACATATTAAGCGTTGTGATTCATTTGTTTGTAAGCACTAGAACGCTCCCGAAATAAATGCACACACATCGTAACACGTATGCCATGTGTGTAATGTCGGGCAGTCTGATTATGCATGAAGTAAGCTTTTGGAAACGTTAGTAATTTTTTATGCCTGTTTTCGAAGAGGTGATATAGTATTAAGACAAGAGAGTTCTGCTGATTAAATGCTTACGATTTAAAATTCAGAAGCTATGTAATCATTTAGGTATTTATTGCTATTTTTATTTACTGTTAGTCTGTTCTATGTTGGACATGTTTCTTTCCGAATCTTAAACTCATCAACACGCTATTTTTTAAATCACGCTGTTTTGTCGCTGAAATTAATACACCTTCAGATCATAAAACCTACACTCACACATCATATGTCTGTAATTACAATAACAGACATAGACGCACCAAATAATAAAAAAATAATTCTCTTGTACATATATATATCCCTTCTCACAGTGAGAAGAGGCCCGTGCCCAGCAGTGGAACAGTATAATACAGGGCTGATATTATTATATTATATATTATTTGAACTATGACTAAACATGCCTTTAGCACCAGAAAACGCGGTTTAGTGGTTTGAAACATACAGGGAATGGATTTAATTCGACACTTTTTATCTTTTAAGCAATCGGCCGTGTTTGCAAAAAATATGCAGCGTCCTATAGTCCATTAAAATTTATTCAGATTACATTGAAGATTGCGTAAAGTAAAGCATATTAAGTAGGTAAAAAGACCGACGCAGATGCTAGAAGATTTACTATTAACAGAGCAACAAACAGTCAAACAAACTTTCACATTAGTACAAATGTGGATGAGCCTATTTCTGGGACTGGATAAACACAAAACAGATCCCAGAAAGAAAATTAATAAGACGTAATGAGTACATTCTTGGCCATAACAACGCTAATCTATTTTTATCTGTAGTGGGTCTTTGGGCCAACATCACGTAGTCACAGGGTTATCTATACCCACTCACGTATAAGTACCACGATATAATGTGTTAAACATGACATTCGTTGCGAGTACTACGATCGAGCTTCTAGCGATTTCAAATTTAGAATTCTGTATTGTTCAAAGATTCAAACAGAATTCTAGAATGTTTTGGAAGCGTTCGGAATTGTAATGAGCTGTTTCGCAGATTGAATTTGTTAATTTGAGATAAGATAGTTTTCGAAAACTTTCAAATGATAGGTTTCTAAACTGGATGTTTTAGTGCTTTGTACGAGCGCGTACTAAAATCTTTAACCAACTGTTCTGTTCTGTAAGAACAAGATTCTTCTTCAATTTAATTAAAGATTTCAATTTCAAGTATATGTATATTCACAGTTAATTGAAGTATCAACTTTTAATTAAAACCGATATTTCCCCGACAACGTTCAAAAACCGTAAACCCAAAAGAACTAAATTAATAAGTGTTTGTATGTATTTATTGTAAACGACAATAAACATTTATTGCCTTTTATTGTAAATAGACGAACATGATTATTTCTGTTGTAAAACAATATCTAAAGACAATCATTTAGACAACTTACTTTTTAACACGCTTTTATTAGCTTGGTATGTATGTATCTCACATAGATATCTATGAATCTATGTAACGGAATCTTTGAACGTGATTTTCACCCTTTTCAAACTGACGGATTGATTTGAAACTTCGCACACTTATCGAGGACCGATGACAATACAATAATTTAGGAAATAAAAGATAATGGTTTAACAAAACTAAAAACACGCTTTATTAAAATAAAAACTAAAAAGTAGAAGATAATTTAATAATTTCAATGTATTTTGATAACCCCCACCCCACGCTTTTTACATTAAAATTATTAAATTATTTTCTACCTTTAGTTTGTTTTTTTAATGAAGCGTGTTTTTTAGTTTTCTCAAACTATTATTTATTAATTTGAATGTTATTAAATTCGTGATTCAATATGTGCTATTCAGAAATGGGGAATCTGAAAATACCGAGTATATCTATATTTTTGTGTAAACTGCTAATGAGTTTTATTGAGACGTTCAATTTCACAAAGCGATTTGCACCTTATTTCCATCGTTATAGTAGCACAGTCTAGCTAAAGCTGTATGATCTAGGTTCTAGGATCTAGGATCTGGTAATCAAACTATTAGTCGGTAATTATCTTATCTTGAAGATAACTTGTTAATGCCTCCCTTAACAGAGTTATAGATTAACTTCATTTATACACTGATATTAACTCGGCGTTGATGCGTAATGGCAATAGCTATCATAACTTAATTTAGGCTTCATGCCCCTCTGCTTATCCTCTTACGAATATTTCTGCGTAAAGTCATATTCTAAACAAAATTATAGTGCAGTTCGAAATACTGTTACATTATACTGAGCAATAATGGTGGAATTATGGCTAAGGAGGTATTTTCCTATAACCTTTAATGGCTTCTTTAGTTTTTAATTGCATATTTTCCTTATATGTGCATTCTAAGACTATGTAAATGCAGAAGAGGTGACTATGCTATTATAATCATAATTCATATTTTATTCTATAAATTCTAAAGTGAATCGATCTGTTTGTTACGTTTTACAGCTAAATTGCGAAACCAATTTTGATGTAATTTGCTGTGGCGTTTAAACCCTGAAAAAAACAATCTGTAATTTGCGGTTATAAGCTAGTATGATATATGATGCTTGCTTTTTATACGATAGCTAGGTATAAATGTAGTTCCGTATATACAGCTTGGACGAAGATTTTAAACCTTGATTGTGTATTTTTAGATTCCAAAGCCTCACATACCTTTTTAATTCCTTTCGAACTTTAACTTCGTATCCATGGAAACGCCCGATTGATATCCTTGATGACATGCAATCATAGCCATACTAACCGCTTACCATCAGGCGAGCCCCGATTGGCCATCAAGCATACAATTGAAAACAAAATATTTTTGTTACCCTATTGGTATGTTTCACTGCTGGGCAGTCCTTGGATTTGCATATCAGTTTTTTTTATTCGAAAATACTCTTATGCAACAGCTTTGTCCGTCCGTCCGTCCGTCTGTCTGTTATACAACTTTAAACTCAAGAACCGTAAGAGTTAGAAACTCGCGGTCAACGCCATTCGACTCAGCATAATTGATATACCCCGAAATGACTATGACCTTTGACCTCTGACCTTTGCATATTATTTGAACCATTTTTTCGAAGTCTAAGATTTACGGCAATTCATTGTCGTTTCTCAATTGTTGTAAGCTATGACAATCCCATTTAAGAGCATCCAAGTAAGCCTTTGAAAAAACAAATATAAACAAATAAGGTATAAATTGCTAATAATTTCGGAGCAAATGCCGATATTCGCATTCCTTTACTCTGCTTTGCTGGACCGCCTATGTCTTATCCCTTGTACCGTACTACAACTGGTGTATAAAGATTACGCACAGATTATTAGGTCAGTGCAAATGACACTGAGATTGCACCGAGCCCCGTTCAGACTACATCACGGCTATAAACGGCGCGAGTAACTGGCCCTGATCATGAACGCAGTAAACATGGATGTATATTGGAATTGTATCAGCTTTAACATTGAGAAGCTGTTGGCTCGATTCGGTTTGAATTTGGGTATTCTAGATTTTGTACTGAGCTTGATAAATGAATAGATATTTCGTAGATTACTCCACCAGATAGGCGTCTATAGCGCCTACGTATAGCCAGCTACGTTTAGTTCTATAAAAAATAATGAGTTAACTGAAAAAACTAATATCAATCTACTGTCATAGAAGTTTATGAATTTGCAAGTTTATTATTAATTTCTACATAACCAGTAGGTACTTTAATATGGGCACAAATTATTATCCATGCAGCAAAGATGAATAATTACAAAATGTGCCGTGTTGATTGTGTAGTTTCTGTTATCGATAAAAAGATGGCGCTAACGATGCAATGCTTATAAAAGCGTAGTAAAACGTAAAAAGATAACACTGGACGCAATTTCATGAATTAAGAACTTATGAGGTCGCGAGTTCGATTCCCGCACAAGTCAAACATTTGTGTGCATGAACATGGATGTTTGTCTTGGTCTGGGTGTTTCTATGTATAATATGTACGTATTTACAAAAGAAAAAGTATATAAGTATGTTTATCCATTGTCTAGTACCCATAGTACAAGCTCTGCTTAGTTTGGGCTAGATGGTGTTGTGTGTATGTGATAGAATATTATTATTATTATTATTATTATTTATTAGAATAACTATACGATTAGGCGAGATTCAAAAATGCCTTTCTATATTTACTATGACAGAGGTTCGGAAATTAGAATTCATCGTCTTCCTTACAATTCCATAGTTTATTTCACCTTGCCAATTCGAATACCAACTGTGGCAGCACTGCTGTCTAAATTGATAGCAATATTGTTGAATTGTAGTATTCCGGCCAGCTGTTGCAATTAATAACGATAACTCGGAGGCACGGAGCGCTCCTAATTCCTGTCTTGTGAATTATATCGCGTAGAATGGGTGAGACTCCTGCTCATAATACATCAATTTTGCGTGAATATTCAGGCTTTGGTTAACCTAGATATTTACGCATAATAGTGTGATGTTATAAGGGTATTAAATGCGACTGCTATGCATAAGGATTAAATTTCCAGGTCACGCATAACGCTAATGGATTTACAGTCAAGAATTCTCAGTACTCTCAGTAGCATGGAGTGTGGTACTGCACATGATAAACGACAATAGGCTCGCCTCCTATTACGTGTGATCTCAACCCATAGCTGATGAAATGAGGTTTTAATGCACTACCCACCTACACTGCCTATCCTCTACTACCATATAGGCATAATACAATGAATTTATGTTTAACTATCAGTTAACTGCAACTACGTCCGCGTGCAATTTAACATAAAAGTTTTAATTTATTTTCGCTGTAGCTTAAGTTTCTCTTTATAACATCAGCTATCTAAATACCCATCGAAGTCGGTTCAGCCGTTTCAAAGATTAGCCGGAACAGACAGACAAATGCTTCAAAAAAGTTTTTTGTTATAAGTTTATACATTCATATGCATTTAGTAAAAATCTGTTATTTTGACATTACAAACTGATACTTTAATAATTTTATTTATTTGTATTACTTCTTTATGTAATTATTTGTACAATCTTCAGCTTGAAGTGAGGCAAATTTAAATCGTCCAATATGTTGATTGACATCCATATAATATTGCTGCTTACACTACTTCGTTTTTTAAAAGCTATAAGTGTTCACAAGATTCCTATTAAACTAAATATATATTGTATTATATAATAGAAATGAACAAGGAGTACAATCTTACTACGTATATCTACAAACGCATACACTTCATGCATGTTATAAGAAATAACGCGATCAATTGCTCGCCGGCACTGCAATGCCAATTACAAAGCAATCAACTATAAATAGCATATAAATAGCATGTTATAACGACGAATAACAGTAAATCACTGACTCGTTAGTGTCATATAACAGCTTTGTTTATTTACGTTGTTTCCTTTGTGTAAGTGCCCTTTAACGTTGCTGAAGGTAGGAATGTCACAGGTGATTTTTCTAAAAGTGTTAGGCAAAGGCGTCGAGTTTTGCAGCTTACTATGCTAGGCAAGGAAGTAATTGCATATCCAGTTGAAGGCGTACAATCCTAGATCCTACAAGCCTGGTTTCAAAATGGTTAATGTTATCAAGTCTTGCTTCAGAGTCGTCCAATGACGATGAGCTACTTTCTTCTGAAACAGCTATTTCTAACTCATATCCACAAAGTCCGTCGAAGAAATCATGGATCTTGGCTAATCCCTTTAGTATTCCTAATCCGTAGTAACCTGAGATCTGGTTAAATGCGTATGTCATACATATCCACGTGACTCTTCAGATTGTTCAAGAAGACCGGTGCACTAATTCATAATGTCAAGCGTAAATCTAATCGATCACGATGCGTAAGTATCGATATCCGCGCTAACGATACACATATCGAGATGACCAGTCGCTAATCGATAGTCTAATGATCGCCTCTGTAACATCGAGACCATTTCCATTTGCGCTCCACTTGAGAACATAAAAATTGTAATAACACCAACATAAAAAAGTTACATAACATTGTTTCATCAGCAAACCACATAAAACATGACTAATTGGACATCGAACTGAATAAAATACGATATTGGGAAACTGCGAACCAGTTCTCATTACCAAAATAAATGCTGAAAGGTAAAAATCGAAGCGCCAGTGCTCTTACGCAACATGGCATTTTCAAATTGTAAATGCTTCATACATTGTTCCCGAGATGTATATCAACGTGTCCTAGTTTTAATTTCGTATTATTTTCCATTGGAGCGTAAATATAAAGGCTCCGATACATTGAACTGACAGATAGTGTACTGTACGTTGCAATCAGTCAAAGAACAAACTTGACTGGTTGTGTATGGCGCTGCGTATTTAACAGTTCTGTCATCTAAATTAAAAATATTGCGTATTAGATTTTACACGCGGCTTCGCTCGCATAAATGTAGGTTATGTTAGATTAATAACAGTACTTAGTTAAGACGTAAAAGATTAACAAACAAACAAACTCACATTCGCATTTATACTGTTAGTTAGGATTAGGATGTCGCAGCAGTGTACTAGTTAACATCAACGTACAACTGACACATGCGTAGATGAGTCACGAATTTAATCCTAGTGCCTTATTAAGACGTAGTCGTATTAAATGATAGTTAATTGTGCTCAGCTTACAAACAATTATATAGTCCTGTGAAGATCTCGTTATTTACAGAAATATCCTAAACCTAACTATCCTAATCCTAACTGATGTTATAAATAGCGAATGTGATTTTGTTTGTTCACGCCTTAACTACTCGACCGATCATCATGATTTGATGTCAGGGGTACAGAAAAGGACATAGGGTGCCTTTCATCCAGTAAAAGTATTGTTTCCGACGGATTAAAAATTTACATAGCCTAAATTTACGCAAAATCTAGTCTATTCTTTATTCTAGTCCATTAAACGAAGTTTCCGTATTCGAATTTGTATCGCTTCATACAACACGAAACGCGCGGGCTCGCTACTACTACCGCGTTCAGTGAGCCGGCACCTTTAAACCATGCAAGCCGTGCCTATTGTTCGCACACACGTATAAACTCCGTTTAATTGACACCTGTATATGAAATAACGGTCCAACATGTAATGATTTACCATCGATATATTTTGGAAAGTTCCCTGTGCGTTATCAGACGGAGTAACGGCACAGCCCTGTATTTATATCTCATCCCATCGTGCTTTATTTCCTCTCAATAAGGTAACGGCAACAATGACATGTTTTTGTTTTGTTACTTCTTTCCTTGGAACTGTGACACTGACTGTACGATAACAAATGAAAACAGTCGCGCGATAAACAATTGAACTTCAAAACATTTACTTAAAACAAAAGATAATACATTTTTTTTTAAGTTTGCGACGCAGGCGCTGCTCTGCTCTATGAGACTATAATATTATCATTCTTTTGTAGTTTAATTTGTTGAGAAACCCAAAGCAAAAATATAAAATGTTAATATTTTATTAATATTTTTTTATAGTAAAGATTTGGCGAATATATGTAACAAAAAATATGTAGCTATAGTAGAAAATCTAAATCTAAAAACAACCTTATCTTTCAAAAGCAATTCTGAAGGGACCTACGTATACTTACGTTTCATTTAAAAACAGTTGCTTCATTTCTTCTGGTACAATAGTGTCTGATGCCAAACTCAGGACCTGTCTTCCTCGCCCGGAGATATCGTGCTTATAAAAATTCTGTTACGGATCGAACTTGTCGAGAGAACATACATGACTTCAACGGTTTTATTATCACATAATAAGCTTAAGGTTTCTGCTCACATAGTTTATATAATTAAAATTAAGATTACTTAATCTTATTCATATTTTAGATTGAGTCCTAATTATTTTGCTAATTAAAAATATAATTGAACGGCCTGTCTGACCTTGTTGCCCTCCTAACTTAATTCTAAAGCTGAATATACCTATCATTGACATACCAATCATTTCATCAAAATTCTGTGTTATCATAATGGGACATCTTGCCGCTATTCCGAAGCAGCAAAAAGTTGACAACATTTTAATAAATGCTCGGCTTTTGTCCTAAAAAATCCCCTCTTTGCGATCCAGACATCGGACAAAGCATTCGTGCAAACATTTATAAAAAGTTAAGCATTTCGTTTTTCTCGGCACGATTGTCCCTCCCTTGTAGGGAGTAACAAGGGGATATTTGCATTTAATGGATAGCCCGGCGCGTGAGTATCATTTCTCTACTGTAATAGGTTTAATAAGCGGATAAGTATGCTGTGCCCAGTTACTAAAGTAAGCGTGAAAATTTGCGTACGCGTTGTTGACTTTTCGGTTTGGGTTTTAAGACTGCGCCGAGCGTAAGTCAGTTAATGACAGAGCTGGCGCGGCGCATGTTCAAATCGGCGCGCGGCCGCCATAGTAAAATTGTATTGAGGATTTGAAGTGCTTTTTGATAAATATGTATCTTTATTGTCAACCAATAACTTAAATATTTGGGACGGACAAATTGTAATATAACTATTTATGTTTCGTTTAAGCTGTAAAATAGGATAGATTTCTACTGTTATAATCTAAAAATCACGTAACACGAGCTTACGTTTTTGCATTTTATGTAATTTTGTAGGCGAAAATATTAATTATTTTAAGTTTTTTACACGGAGTAATTGTAAACACACTTATTGTAATGGTAAATGTATATTTTATATTTGTATTAAACTAAAAGTTGATTTCATTCACTTAACTGTGACCGCCTGTTTTGGCACATTTCGCTCGGCGCAGTCTTAAATAGCTGCTTGTGGCTTCGTCTTGCTAAAACAGCAACCAGTTTTCAACTTACGTCGACGAATGTGTACTCTCATACGCTCGTGTATAAAGCTGTATTGGGTCACTAGCAATATGATACCAGTACTTAATTATTATCAACGTTTGGTATCTTCGTAGCAGGTCAAAAAGGACTCTTCAATATAACATGAGTATGTCATTGAATTGAACTTGTTCAGTTGACAATCGCGTTTGAAGAATAAATCAATACAACAGTCTTTGGCAAAACAACTTATAAGATTATATGGAACAAATATAATATGTTTTTATTGAATTTATTGACAGTATATTAATTTTGAATATCTATACGTGGTTAAATAAATAAACAGTGGTGTGCTTTCTTTATATAATTTTTGAATGACTTGTCAGAGAGTAGGTAAGCTTAACATATCAAAAGTACGATTATAAGCGAATACGTAATGTCGTTACGACCTCGCTAAAGGGTTATCTTATCAAAAGTTCAATCCGACGTCGCCTATAGAATCCAAACAAAGCGGTTTTACTCTTTCAGCCAAAAATCAAATGATTTGTTTCGCAAGACGACAAATCGCACAAAAAGTCCGCCCTCGTATAAATTCTTAAGGTACGTCGTCTCGGATTCCCTGAGCTATTATTTGAAAGCATGTGCCCTTTCCAGACTGGCTTCAATACCCCTCATTGTTCGTACCTAGTCCCTATACATTCGGGCCCTTTGTGTCTACCCTGTAGATGTGAGGTGGACTGCAAAAGCGCTTAACTGAGTTGCGTGTTTATTGCAAACCGTTTACTAACAAAAATAAATGAGTGTCATAATTCGAATACTCATATATACTTTCGCCCTAAGCTGTTCAATACATACTCACAAACTTTTTGTTAGTCTCGAGTTTATACGGTCTATTATCGGAGCTGTTTTCATCAAAATGTTTACTGCGTTTTTCGTACTGTTGAAACTTTATATAATATATTATAATTGGACGAAAAAATAAATGTTGTTGTTACATTCTTATATATAGCTTTGATATAAGAGTAGTCTAATATTAAGGTTGATGGAAAATTTAACATCTTCCGGTGGATCATTAAGAAAATTTCAATATTTGTCTTTTTTGTGGTGTAAGAGATGACGCTACTGCCAGTAAGCCGCGTACTGTGTAGATTGCTTCCCATCGGGACAATATGGGATCCATAAGTCATTATTTCGATACCGGGTTTTCTATCTGTGTTCGTTGCTATGCATGAAGGTTTCTTGCGATAAAGAATTTACCTAGTTAGGGCAGTTGCCTTAAAAAGGAAACATTCTACTTAATATGCGTTTTGGAACCTATTACCTACAATTAAAGAGTAATAACACCACAAGTTTAATTTTGAAATAAAATAAGACCCACGTTTGGAGTTAATATTTGAATTACCTCATTTTGCCTTTAGTGTTCCTTTGTACACATAATCAGAATCTAATCTATACTTTATATTTGCTAAGATAGAGTTGATTTTACCTTGTCTAACTCTGAATAGGGTTATTAGGCAGAATTATCCGAAGTTTCGCGACACACGTGTTCGAGATTAAGCCTTACACTCCGTCCCTTTCGCTCTTTGTTCAAAATTTGATCTATTGAAGTGAGAAGTTTGATAAATGGCGGCTATTAGCTGTCGAAATAATATTGTTCGCACACGTTGTTTATTTATTGTTGTTTGTTTTTGTTTTAGGTAAGTACTCGAGTTCTCAATTAACGCGTTTCTACTGAGAAGAGAATGGAGGTGTTCCTGGAGGTTTGTACCTGATATATTTACTAAGTTACGGCTGTTTGATAATGTACTGTATCGGGCTACTAACGATCGTTGACAGGTGTTGTAGGTAACAGCTAATCATGTGCTTTTCTTAAAGAACTTGTCTGGTTTGTAAATTCCTAGTATTCTTGTCGCTTTAAAGTAGATAATTACTTGTTTTAGTGATGCGATTACGTGTGTAGTAAATCAAAATCGAACCCACTATCTCTTAATCGCAAGTGTGATCCCTTGAAAACTGGACTACCAATGTTTATATCCATTTAATACTATTTATTTGCTTAAATGTTATGTATACAAAATAAATGCAACTATTTACACGTTTTAGCGGCGAACTATGAGGTTCTAGATTCGATCCCGGTATTTCGGTAGACATTTTTCACTAGGACCACGGAGATTAACATTGTGCTAGGTAGACAGCAATACGCTCATCCTATAGTACTCGTGTTTTAAAAACATATCTGACAAAAATTACCGATAATTTATCCATCAGAAAAATAGAGGCGTAAAAATATGCAGACTAATTAACGTACTCAACTCTGTGTAGTATTCGAAGGCTGCATTCATTACTTTTGCAGTTAGATTTACATAATATTTTCTTTTAAACTTTAAGCTTAAATGTCGTGCAAAGTTTCTTTAATGAGAAACATGGGTGACAATCTCGACACACATCTTAAAGTAATTGTTTTCTAATCCACTTTCGATCGGTTTGTGATTTTCTGCGGATGTTAGAATGGATCTTATCTATAACTCGTTTTATCTGCGGGTCGTGTGAACCGTAAGGGAACGTATATCAGGATAAAAATGTATCCTATGTTAAGACATCCAGGATATGAGATAGACCATACTGTGAGATAAGGTTTATAAAAAAAAAAACAATATTTTACGCGTGATTGAATGGCGCGCACTGCTGTGTATGAGGACTTCAGTTCGATTCCGGAGTCGACCAAAGTGCTATTCCGTGTCTGTCAAGATATTCCCAGTAACAGTATGGAGTTTGGTACACCACCCGGTCAACGGGTTGCTTATTACGTAGAACAAAAAAACACAAAAATACAAGTAAAAATCGCCAATGAATTGCCGTAAATCTTAGAGTTCGAAAAAATGGTTCAATTAATATGCAAAGGTCACGTGATACCACGTGAACGTGACTCGTAGTCAGAGGTCAAAGGTCATAGTAATTTCGGAGGTATATCAACTATGCCATGAGTCGAATGACGTTGACCGCGAGTCTCTAGCTCTTACGGTTCTTGAGTTGAAAGTTGTATGACAGACGGATGGACGGACAAAGCTGTTGTATAAGAGTTTTTCGAACTTTAAAATTTGTGTCAACATTATTTTTCTATCCCAAAAGGTGTAGGCAGAGGTCTGTCTACCCCTTTTGGGATATAGGCGTGCAACTATATAAGTATAACGCCGTATGATAACGTTAAAAACATAATCGACGTTCTTTCCTGTCTTCAACAGTACTAATTCTAGGTCCGTGTTCACAGTGTCTAAATACAAATAGAGGTTTTAAAAGGCGTCTAATGTGTAATTATTGACCACATCCGCTCCAACATCCGCAAACATAATCAAATCGAAAGTGAATCAGAAAACAATTACTTACTCATAGATGTGGGTCGCGATTGCCAGCGATGTTGCTCGTCGAACACTGGCACCTGACCCGACTTGATCGCTGTAATTATTGTAAATATACACGACCATATCGTCTGTATCTAGTGTTTACGGGAGATGGAGGCGCCGGATACGAGATGTCGAAGCGGTTCAAGGTACAAGCGATAGCGTTACTATTACTATTATGTTATTACACTAATGAAATAATAATTTGATATGACACAAACATATGTACATAGTCTCACACCTATATCCTCGAAAAGGTAGACATAGATACACAATACACTTATATTTGTACTGTATGTATTTTAGAGATCGGAAAAACTCTCATACAACAGCTTTGTCCGTCTGTCTGTTATACAACTTTCAACTCAAGAACCGTAAGAGCTAGAGACTCGCGGTCGCCACCATTCGACTCAGCATAGTCGATATAGCCCCGAAATGACTATGATCTTTGAACTCTCACCTCAAGGTCACGTGACCTTTGCATATTACTTCAACCATCTTTTCGAACTCTAAGATTTACGGCAATTCATTGCCGTTGCTCACTTGTTTAAAAGACAACTCTTACACTGTAAGTAATTTCTACATTGCGAGGGAGTTATACACATTTAAACAACGGATACAAAGAACTCCCAGATTCGGAACACCCAAGTGTAAATCACACAAATTTTAGTGGCGTGGCGACTACCTAAAAACGTCAACCGTGTAGTCGATAATAATTTTGCCAGCTATTATACGTAATATGGGGTGACTCTATTTTATGTTCACCGGGCACAATACTAAAGACCGTGCTTCTATCTACTGACTTTCAGTTAGGCAGAGTTTATGTCAAGGTTTATACAGGGTGTAACAGAAAGGTGTAGTCATATTTTAGGGTCGCTATGTATATCTGATAAATAACCTTTGTGCCCTAACCCCATATCAAAATATCGAATTTGAAATTTTATGTTAATTTCAATAATTTTATTTGTTATTTAAATATCGATACAAAACGAGTTACAACAACTGGGGCACAGTATAATGGTCAATGGCCCTATTAAAATTGTAAAAGTGAACAAAACCTAAAAATAACTATTTTGTTATTCTTATAAACAAATACACGTAAATGCAGTATATTGTTGTTTACATATCGATTAGAATATGCTGATATTTATAAGTCAATAAAAAAGAAAATTCAATATCTTCGTGAAAATAATGTATACAAATTTAATTTTCGGTTTTCCATTATACATGGGCTATATTATGCGACCCTTAAATATGACCACACCTTTCTGTTACACCCTATGACACTAAATGTGAAATGGCCAGCACCGCGTTTCTTTCTAAACTAAATAACTAATGTCATATTATCTATTCTACATGTATAAAACGAATAATTTAACTATGTTAATTATAATGTAGTCCACTTATCATGTATGTTATTATCATAAAATATATGAGAATCATTTTAATCACGGCCATGTTGAATATCATAACATGTTTAATATTTCGCATTTCTTTGGCCGCCATATTTATTATAACCGACACAAAGGATAAACAATTAACATTGATCACGTATCATCTTTGCGCTGGAAGACAATTACTTAAGAAAGCATAACACCTTTGATTAATTCGAATCACCTACAATTTTCCGAGAACATATTTATTTTATACTTATATTGCTACGACGTCACCCGTGTCATAACTATAATGTCAACAACATTACATTGACATCATTGTTATGACAGCTGTTCATCAGACATGTAATTATATTTCCGATGATTATAATACATGAGATATATTATTATTTATACTGTAATGAAGCTATAGAGGTCAAAACGGTCTGTATATTGAATGAAAAAGTAATAAGGACGATATTCTGTTTTTAAGATTTCGGTCTGTATGTATGTTTGTTCACTAAAATCTTGAGAATGGCTCGACAGATTTTAATAACTTATACTTACTTACGTACAACTAGTATTCTAACTTACAAACTGAGCATGTTCCACATCAATTGGTTGATATGTTTCTGAAATTTGAATGTTTATGCACTTACGACGAAGTTACTGGTGCAGCAGCTATCCTTGCATATATCGTGGTTGAATCGCTATTCGCTTGCACCTTGCTCTTGCCTTGCGGTCGTACAAAGCGAGATTTACCCGCTCCGCCCATGACGAGCCCCGAAGATACATTCCACAAGATAAACACGTCCATTTCATGCGCGCGAGTCTCCAAACTGTTTACTTTGACGTGTTCGGCAACTATCGGCAACAATCAACTGTGATTCGTAGCTCTGGGACGTAATCGATCATTGGACGCGGTACTTAGTGTAATTTGGTGCTTAAGTTCCATGTGGGCTGTTATTGACAGAGTAATGGTATGCTATAGAGTGATCTGTAACAGTATTTGGTGAGATTGTCAGGTGGAGAAAAGAAAATAGTTGTGTTGTTCCTGTGGAGGTCGTAGTCAGTTAATTAGATCGGGATTGATGGTCAAGCAGTTATCTTGTACTATCGTTTTAGGCAGACTTTTACAAATTATAGTGTTCATTGCACTGTACGAATACAATGCTAAATTTATTACTTAATTAAATACGCAATAGATGACGGGCAAAAAAGTCACATCACGAACGGCAAGGGTGACTTTAATATATTATTTAATGCGGCTCTGCGCATAAGCTCACGATTTACTTTTGTGTTCATCACGCAAGATTCACACTATAACTCCCAAATACTTTAGGAGCTACAGTGTGGAACTAGCGTTATTTGTTTGCTTCCTTCTTTTCAAACGCTACATCTTTCTGGACTCTGAAACAGCGCATAAAAAAACTTTCATTACGTATCGAACCTAATTAAACAGGCTATGATACATTGCCAAGTACTTTCTAAAGACGAAACAGAACATAAAACGAATCAGTCTTGTTATTACATCGCTCCACTGGCACCGTATCACAACATAAAACGCACACATGCAACAACATCTCCCTTTGTTTGCCACCGTCCCTAATGATGGGTAATCCCGGCCAATCTCTTATAAAAAGGAAGCATACCCTTAATTCTCCAACATACGTAATCCAGCAGGACTTGTTAGTAATGAATGGAGATACGAAAAAAATATACTTGGAGATTTCTTAAGAGGAAAACTGTAGTGAAAATGTTTACGCAGATATAATGTTGGCTTAATAGACGACGGCCGGATTAAATATTCATATGATATCATTACGGCTGTTTGTTATTTGTTTATACAGTTAATCTAGTGAAACAATTGACGCTGAGTCTAGTCGACTTCGCACGATGTATTGTTAAAATGCTTTTCTGATGTATCACGCGTGCAGTCAATAAAACTATCTAGCCAAATAATAAAAACTATTGCTACTTAATCTAGCGATGTATACAATTTATTCGAATATATTGATAATACTGCATAACCGTGAAAGCTGTATTTAAATATCATCCGAATGCAATAATGAATAGAACTATACCTACTTAATACAATCTACTATACAATACACTATACTAGAATACATACAATATACCTACTACGTAACCGGTAAGGTAGTCACGTATTTAAAAGACAATCAACATGTATTTATTACCTTTTCATCGCGAGTAAGACCTAGTATTGTATTAACTATGTATACAAATCGCAAAAGTCTAAAAAAGTTTAGAACTATACCTATCATTGCGACTCATCGTACTCAAATCATCACTAAAGTAACTCTTGTGAACCAGAATCAATACTGTACGAGTATATTGCATACAATAATGTAAAGAAGTTGGAATTCTATAAATGTTAGATCCGCGAAAGCTACTAGAACATTTTCAGTGTACAACTCACTTAGAAAAGTAAACAGGCAATGCAAGAAATTATTAAGAGAAACCAAGCGGTTATCGAGATCCACAAACAAATTTGCGGCAGCAGCTGATAAGGCCTGAATGATCTTATGACCAATTAGTATTCAGAAACCGCTGAGAGAGATTATGTGCGAAATTCCAAGTGGTTAAGTGGACTAGTTTTTAATCTTAGAGTCCCGGAGTGGGACTTATCGCTTGTAATGCTATACCTTTCATTTTGTAAATGTTAACTGTACAGTACTAACGTTTACTACTTATGGCTGAAGGCATTCGACTATTGCAAAATGAGATTTGTAGAAGAAATCCATTTATTTTTTTTATTAAGCTCACTGGGATTTGGATTGGATGTTGTCTATTTGACTGGAGGCGGATGTTGAACCTATTAGTCGCTGCGTATAAAAAATTATATATACAAAAACCACTGCGCTATTTATGCAGTCGAAGGTTATTGCCAATCTTGTTCCCAGAAACTTTATGCAGATGTGTTTGGCAGTTTGACAAATTTACAGTTATTTGTAATTTTACGACGTACATAAAATTAAATCGATTTTCTAAGGTTAAAACTTTCTAACATTTAGCGAAAGACATTCCTCGTTAGGCACTATATTTGCGTTGCCGTAAAAGCTTATTTTTATCTGGGCCAATGTTTGCCATCCCTAGAAAAGATACCGGTTCACCGTGCGAACGGCCATTTTACGATCACAAATTACCGATAAAAGTGGCAAAAATTACGTCCATACCTTTACGTTTATAATCGTAAAGTGATGGCTTTATTCGGTTTTATGTTCTTTATGTTCAAATATGGAGGTGTTAACAGATTTTCCACCAAAATTAAATGCCACTGTTACTTTAACATTCTTTACACCTGTGAGCACTTATGAATATGAGCTACAATTAATTATTTCGTGCTCCTTATTCGGGATGTACTGACTTAATTTATTGATATATTTCGTTATATTTGGCGTTCATAAAGCCTCACTCTTACATATGCTCTTGTACACTTAATTATATTTGTAACATTAATGTAAATTACATTACATATTTCTGATTGTAGCATATGTTATTCATGATATAAAAGTAATCACATAAAATTTACTTCAACGTTGGACAAACTGGAAATAAAATATATAGGTGCAACAAAGTCTATGATATTATTTAACTACGACAAGGCTATGTCTGCACATCAGAAATATTGATGAACAACTAGTTAAGTTCAACTGGTTAAAGGGTAAATCCCCAAAAAAAGGTGTGTTATAATTTGCTGTTGGGAATCACACAAACAAAAAAATATATGTCAGGGAAAATCCGCATAGTTAACAATTGAATAAGTCTCATAGTAAGGTGGTACGAAAAAATCAAACTTACATGGCACGTATCTGAGAAAATAATTAATGAAATAATAACTCTATAATGGGGCATTTTCTAAATTTCACAATCGCACCAAACACGGCGGGGTGTCGCCGTTGATTTCTACATTTACTTTATAAAAAGCGCATTACTGCCGGTAACGGTGACTTTAATTACAAGAAACGAAAAGATCGCCATATAAAGGAAATCACATACGCAACAGATTGCAACACGTAAATTGTACCCTGACAGAGGTCCATCACGGTTTTGGCAGTTTTATCTCTTAATTTACCGATTTCTGTCGATCTTTATTGGAAACTTCCGAAAACATGTTCTTTTAATGGTACATTTAAAACAACTAGTTGTTGTACTATCTATAATTATTATTGTACTATCCATAACTACATGGTTGGATCAATATTAAAAATCTGTTTTAAACAGTTGACTGTTTGCAAAAAGATTAAAGACCAAAATAAACATGTTTGTTATAAACACCGATGTGGTCCTTCAACAGTTACAAGGTTAAAGCAAAATATAAGGACATTTTTTTAATGGCTCGAGCCAAAATTAATCTTTCAATTGTTAGACACTGAAATTTGGAAGCACCATACTAGGTTTGTCAAATATCTTTGTTTGATGTCAATATATATACATATATATAACAATGCCAAAGTTTAGGTTATGAATATGACACTCGCATAACCAGAAGCAATCGTAAAATTATAAAAGGTTTTTTATACCAATCTATGTTGAATACTCTCTGGTGGATATATCGCTTAACTTTTCTCTGTAACACTCCATTCGATCATAATACAACTATTCATATGATATCTATTGAAATCGATTAATTTGAAACACAGACAGATAGATGGTGCAATGATTGGAACTCCATCTGTCGGTGATCACGTGTTACACGGAGTCAATTAAACATATCGAACGAACGAAAGTGACCCCAATACCGCAGACAGCTGGACATGATGCAGATAAGGCTCTGGTGAGGAATCGTGGATTACATGCGGTGTGGTCTAGTACGTGATTAGAGAGCGTATAAGAACTTGTTCTGACTGCTATACAATAAGAATCTGTTTTTATTATCAGTCCAGTTTATGCCACTGTTGTGCACAGACCTCTTGTTGTGTGTGTTGGCAGACTACATAAACTAAAAAAAGTTTCAGTGTATATTAGCAGGGTACACATATTCGAAACAATTATAAAGTACTGTATATGCAGGTTTCATCACGATGTTTTCCTGAACGGCTTTACAATACGGTATGAAAATAATTGCAAGATAACTATAGATTATTATCATTTAAACTTATTTGTAAATGTTTGTTTAGCGTTGAATTTAATCAAATGGAAGAGAGTTCACTAGTGTAACGTTTGATTGAATTAGTTGCACCAGGAATATAGTGTAACTTAGGCAGCTTAGTCAACCTTCTCTTATTACCTTTAATACTGTATCTATAATAAATGCAGTATTAAAAGTAAAATATAGCTAAAAAATATGTATAGATGCGGTTTATTAGTTGTACAGGTCTTATACAAGCCTTCATACATTTTATATTATACGATAAACATATAACACGTATATATGATATACGTATGACATTTCACAATTTGATGTAAAATATAAAAACAATTATAAGCAGATATTAAAATGTTGGCGCCACTTACTTAAATCTTATTTTCAATATAAGTAGGTACACATGGCAAAAGTTATGAGCGACAGCTAGTAATTATATAATTGTTAATTGGAAACCAATTTTTGTTACTACATTTCGGCCTAGACCTAAACCCGCGGGTGTAGGTATGAAGAAGTGTATTCTTACTAAAACAATATAATAAAATAAAACAATCATGTCACTTACTTAAAAACAATACGATAACTTATGCTATAAATAAAATCGTTTTACCAGTAAACTACGAATTTATAATTTTACCAGAATGTCATCTTTAATAAATAATTGGATATAAAGGCTTTACGCTGTATTATATTCAAACACAAATTTGCTAAAGATAACATGCGCTAGGTGTGACATACGCAATGGCTGACACACCCTAAGGGTAATATACACTAGAGTTTACACAAACTAGGGTAATCTCTAGCAAGGACATAATTTGGTTCAACAGATGACGTCCACTTGCAAAGCCATGATTATTAGTAATATCAGATCCTGGAAAACTGATGAATATTTAATTTTAATTTGCTATAATCGATGTTTGTGATGAGGATGCTATCGGTTATAGTTATCAACTTCTCACGCTCCATCAATACTGTAAATAGGCTGCTAAGCACGGTCGTCACCTCCGATTATGATATCCTTATTAAAGAATCACACTGACCTAGCCTCAATTGAAGAGAACATCAAAAATGACACGTTTTTTGTTTAATTCTCGTACTAAACTCATGCTTTGCCCTATGGCGATCGTCTGGTTTTGGATTTGATTCTAGTTAAACGAAGTACTGTTAGGAAATTTTCAATAGCAGAAAGAGTCTGACAATGTTCTCGGCAGACAGTAATAGACTTCCTCACCTCCAAAACTCTAAACATTCTAATCACTTTTGGCATAATGTGGGTGTATTACACCTCCAGCTAACTCATCTTAGATGTACACATGTCTACACATCAAGTTAGACACCTATGTGCTACATACAAAATAAAAAAATTGTCGGAAAGGGACAGTGCATAGTGGTGTCGATGTAATGGTAAAGATAGAGCGTAACAAAAATATAATGCACTCTCTCGCACGATTCGTAGTGTTCAACTTCTAATAGTTCAAAGTCCATACAGTCTAGGTTGATGTGTGGCTGTGTGTACAAGTATTGTATAAGGTAAGTCTATGTGTGTAGTATTTCATAATAAAAAGTAGTCTTGTACTGCACATAAGCACAATATAACTCGCTTCCTTCTGTAAGTTGTCCTCTGTTACAACTGTCTACTTAAGTTTAAAACTCACTCGGTCACGGCGACACAGCTCGATTTCATATTCAATAATTATATAACATACGTATCGAATGAGTTATGACTCCATAATTGCAATTTTATCGATGCACTACCGAATGCATAAGTTACGACTCCGATAATTATACCCCACGAAATTATTACTTCTTTGTTTGCTCTAAAGGTCTTAATTAAATTTAATTCATGTCTCATAAATAAGAAGGTAATTGATATTTTGTCTGATGGATAAAGTTACTTGTGATGAAACAAGTGTGTGGTCAGAAACGGCCTAATGGGATGTTCGGAGGAATAAATTATCAAGATCCTTCACATGATATTCTTAACTGGCTGAAGAAACATGCTCGTATTATTTTTTGTCGTTAACTCTTTGGGTCAATGATCGTAAGTGCTACTGTAAATTGTAATAAACGTCTCGGTAGATGGCAGTAAGCTCATATTAATCATATTACGCCTTAAAACTGGTGAAATGAACATGTAACACGTCATAATGACCCTGACGTTACAAGTGCATATAGGTTACAATGAGTGCAGGTAGTCCTTGCGTGTATGCCACCTATGAAGTTTACAGTAGGCAGCCAGCATTAGTAGGTACCATTGAAATTGTTTCTGTAATGGCGTCTGCCATTAACTGCAAAAGAAAATATACCTATTAAAAAGCCGTAATGTTATTCTGCACAGTACTATCACGTAGCTTTTAAAGTACAACAATATTTTAATCAATGAGTTAGTGAATCTAAGTCTTGAGATTATACCATTCATAGCTGAGACAAAGAAGTCCTTCTGATGAATCTTCCTAAATGGAGGCACTACTCTTGCAGTCCAATGTTCATCATACCCAGAGATTTATAATCGTATCCAACAATAAAGTAGATGATTGCATCCACTTAAGAACTTGCATTACAATAACTCGTGTGGTATTTATAACCTACCTGTTCTTCCCTCTCTCGTATTGTTCCTGCTGTCATATCACACTTCTAGGAGCACTGATTTATTTACCGCTTCCAAATTCAATAAGAAACGGTGTTGCTCCCTTATTGCGGTAAATTCTCTGCATTTGAGCGATAAATGCAATTTTGTCGCCCTAATGTTAGGCTGGTGTCAGATGCTCGATAAACTCACACAATGTTTAGGAAACACGGATATACCAGAATAGGGAAACGATTGTCACCGAAAAATATGTAAAATTGAGCATTCAAATATCGATTTAGGTGCTGTGACTACTTAGGTATAATTCTATTGCCAATCGAATATCTTTTAACATGTCAGACCACGTTTCTACTCGATGTTCGAATTTCGTACAAGCTCTTAATATATTATTATGATCACGTATTCGAACAAATTGTATGTTAAATGGATCGCACATCGTCGCGAGTTGACTGATATTCGGGTTACTAGTGCTATTAAATGCATTAAGGTAAACAATACATATGCGACGTTTAATACTGGCTACTACTAATACTACTCTCGTCAGGCCCGTATAGTTTGTAATACTATAAACTGTAGGAAAGATGAAACACAGCCGCGCTCACTTATGATATTGTGTTACATCAACTGGCGGGAACTTGACGACAACCCGCGACGCTCACGTCTTGTCTTTTGTATGCTTGAGCTTTTAAGATCCTTGGCTTTTTGAAAGCCTTACTATAGCTATATAAATATTTTGTGACAGCACAAACAGAGATATTACTGACAAATGAGTGACAACAAACTATTAATGACGTTGATGGTAGTGCTTCGGAGATGCGGGGCTTAGTCGGATCTCTCTACTCACTGCTACGCTGGCTGGATAGTCACTTTTTACTTTACAGACATCACACCCGTACTACAAAGCGATAGTTTGCAAGTTACAACGTTTTGTGTGCAGAATGTTCGTAAATATATTATCAATAATGATTATGTCTGGTGCCGGCCTTATGCAGTACTTTGATGTACATACTTGTGTAACTTTGTGCGATCAAATATTTTTCATACACGTGCTTTATCTCCATCTGAAACCTGAACCTTTTTGTTCGGGTATTTTGTAGCAAATAATGTTTGGTATTTCCCTGTAAACTTTTGATATGGAAGTTTGCTTTTGTATGAGCGCAGACAGCTTTGATCATCAAAGATTATACTATCAAATTAAATTATACTCATCTTATATATATCGAATATATCTTTTTTCAGTAACCACTATATAGTTATATAACTACACAGCGGTTACAGATATGTAACCATTGTTTAATAATGAAAGCATACTGCCGGTCTAGACTTCGATATTAAACAACCTAATGGGGTCCTTTATTTTAGCATTTTAGAAGTGCTACGTCCGATACTTAATTTGTCTCACTAACAAGTTTCACCTACACTGATTTAGCTACAAAAACATATTAACATAAGTATCAAGGCCAAACTGAACTCTAAAACAAATGCAATCAACAATGTTGCCAAGAAAACATAAGCCGTTGTTGTTGTTTACACATAACAACGTTCATCAAATACGCAAACGCTTGACATCGTCGCGGCACCCACTCCAAAATCAAATAGGCAAATATTGATAAAATGCAAAGCCGATAAACTCGCCAGATGTCTCTGTGTTCAGAAACCACCCTCCCATATAATTTAATGTCGTAGGGGGAATCACAATAGATATCGATTCTTTTGTACCTCAGGGAAATCGCTTCTTCAACCGCGTTTTACAATGTCACCACAGAACAAGCATGGTTCCTGCGAGCCAACAGAGAAGAGGTAAACGCCACATTGTTATGCATTAACACAACCAACAGATAAATAACCGGGATATTTACTTACACGTATACATATTTATAACGGATTGGCTTTCGTGATGTTTGCTTTTCAATATACTTTCCCGTTGCTTTCACAAAGAATCTTTTTTATCTGTTTGGGTCAGTGGCGTAAGCTCGGCTCCTGTCAGCCGTAGATATTTAGATTTTGTTTCTTAGGTCCGGTAGGCATTCTTATTAAGTTTTTCTGTTTAGTAAAAGATACTATTTTTCAAATGCTTAAAGCCTGTTAATGCAATGTTTTTAACACCAATACAAGTCGATATAATGGGAGCCTGCATTCTCAAAATAGCCTAATGACTATAACTTTCTGTATATTGTTATTGTTTTTCAAGGCTATGAAGGCAGTATTACACTATCAGCCCAAAGCTTATATTTGTGACAGAAAAAAACAATTACACACAGAAAGATATTTGGACGTAATATAATCGGGCAGTCCCAGGTTTCACAGGCAATGCAAGGCGATTTCCTATGTACCCTGATACTTGACATATCTGGGCTACATAAAAAGATGTTGTTGGCGCGTGAGATCTAAAGCAATAAGTTAGATACTAATCATACGGAAGAAAGTAATTTCCTAGTCTAAATTGTAATTTGTTATACACTTAATTGAGTTGTCTAAAAATTCAAGACGTTAAGCAGACATGTTCTAAGCAAAAGTAATTTCACATAATTATCGTGCACTCCCGAAACCAATTCGCGATCGGAACATTAATCTTTTTAAGGAACTGGTTCAGACAAAGGTAATAAATTAATGGCAGCTACATCGAATCATCACGTTGCTAGACCGCATTGTTTCCTCCACTTATAATTCTAATTTAGGTAAGGAAACACTTGGCGTTGATTCGCAGGAATCGGTGCTGAATAATTAATAGGGTTTCTTCGGATCCGAAAGCGGTTGGCTGACTGATCGCTGGTGGCAGGTTCGTAATGATTACAGTGATTGAGGAACTCAATCATATCATTCCAGGTATTAGAGCTTTATAAGAGTAAAAACATTAATCCATCAACTAAATATTTAAAAATTAGGTTTAAGCGACATAGCACGTATATTTTTAATCAAAATGAGCAAAGTAGATGTGCTCAAATCAAGTTATAATTTCTTTGAGACTTAATTTCGCTGGAATATTACGAATCTGATGAAGCCCACACGTAATTCTGCACTTTTAATATAAAGGGCACTGTGATATTTGTTGTAATTGCCGATGAAAATTATAGATACAACGTTATTGTACATAATTTTATAGGAAATGAAGTTGTTGAACTAAATTATTGAGTGATTTTGACTTGTACCACAACGCCTACAGCAGTTTATAACCTTCTTTTATAATACTATTTATATCATTGAAATGTTCAAACAGTAATGATTATAATAACTGTATATATCTGTATCTAGACCGCTTCAAGCGTGTCTAGAAACAAACCTGTTGCTTTTAGAATCAATTTCCAGCTTTACATTACGTGCGAAAAGTTGCCAAAACTTCAAAAAGAAAATTTGTTATCGGATTGCTCGGCAGTGAGTCGATCATGTTTCAGATCAATTTTGTTCATACTCGAAAATAAACCGTTTCATAGCAGAGGCTGCGTCTACAAAGGAGTTAAATTAGTATTTCCAGTAACCTTTGTCGCGTGCGACGCATGCTGAATAATAAAGGTATTCCACGTTTTATGGAGTCGCTTGTAGAGCGAATTCAAGGAGATCTCTTCTACACCTCGGTATGTTTTCTCAGTAGACTGCCTTGCTGCGTATTTGCCGAGCCACTCGCAAATCTCTGCATAATATAAAATGCAAAATCTTCAGAACTCTCGTTTTGAACGTGAGAACTGGCGCAAACCATTTTTTGTTTCTGCTTCGTTCGGTTTTGTTTTCCTTTCGTTTGTTTATCTTAATTTTTTTAATATTTAATGGAGTTGTAAATAATTCTAGATTAAATATATTCCTTCTTCTTTGAAGTATCTAAATTTCTTTATAAAACGAACTTAATGAGAACGAGGATTTCACAGCGATTCTTTCAGTAACAGTTCGTAGGGATCGTTAATAAATGAACAGATTGTTACTCACTAATTTCATTAACACCCGTTCACGAGATTTCTCTCTAACTATAAAAGGTTTATGTCCAATATGATTATGACACCGCTACCGGTCTATTCCTTGTATTTTTTGTTATATTTAAAGGAGAACTTGTAGCTGAGAATGAAAACCACATCTATCGTCTTCTATATTATTAAACAACTGAAACGTACTGGATGTGACTTACTGTCGATCGAAAACTTGTTTCTGTTTTCAAACTATATATGTTTTTACAAGTTAAAATAATATGTTTAATACGCTAGGATTTTGTAACTTCTTTAGCAAATAAAAATTGTTTATTCCGTAGAATATTCTAACAGTATAATTCAAGCTTATTAAATTCAAATTATGAACGATTTTTTCGGGGGTGTCTCCACATATTTCGGATTCTGCACAGAGAAGAGAATAATCAGAATATTTTCCTTAATTTTTCATTCAACTCAGTGGGGTCCGCATCCCCCGAGTTTGCTTTTACTTAACAAAAACCTTATTTAAAATAAACAAGTCGGTGTAAACGGTCGACGTGCCCAAAATTCGGAACGCGTCGATAACGCCGTATTATTTTCACTGGCAATAAAACGAACGCGTTTTAAAATACTTTTTTCTTACTTTTTAGCACAATTTTTTCGTCAGCTAGACTGTTTTCTACCTTAACAATATAGATTTTGGCACAGTAGTTAAGTACAACCGAATGTGGCTGGCCTCGAATATTAAGCGAAAAAATGATCCACGGTTAATTGTACCAGTCTAGGGTTTCATTATCTGCTATTTTGTGTACTGGTAATGTTATCTGTATCGTAAAGATTATTCATAGTCGAGAGACGTTTTATTTACGTCTGTAGAAGTACTTTTGCCGCATTATTGCCATAGAGCGACGAAATGCATTCGTTTTATTAGTTTTCAATACAGGTTAAGTGATACGATCAATAAAATGCCAACTGCGTGGTCCGCCAAATCTCGTTACACCATACGCTACAGTTGCCAACACTTCATCCGAAACTCTTATTCAAGAATTTGAATTGCCCTATTTCTACTATTTCTTTACGACGTTTCTACCCATAATAAAAGGCGATCGATCTGCACAACGCAACTGTGAGAACGTTCTCGAGCGCAGTAAACGACGCCTACTGGCGAACTGAACAAACCAATCGGGTTTACGACATTGTTACAAGCAAATATTTAATTTTACAACACAATTTATGATAATAAAGATGTTACAAAGCCAATTTATCGGTCTCATATCAATATACCTGTAAATAAACATGATTTTAAAACGCTTTCTTGGATATCTTCACTTACGGTTCCTGTCGGTATTTTATCTGATGATCATACAGAATGCCGTATTCTCTATCGTAAAACTTAATCTAGATATAGCGCCCTATAAAACTTCTTACGAATTATTAACAGGATGAAGCTATTAGTTACTTACTTGTGAAATATTCAATAGATGGCACCGAACATTTTCATGGTTCGCTTCTGAGACATAGAAGTAAGAATTGCAACGCATGAAACAAGTCTAACGTTAAGGCACAAAGTGGCAAAGGAACGTGGACGAACTATTTAATAATGCGTAAACTTTAAACTTACTCATTTTTTATTAATTATTTACTTACGCCACATACAAATAGCAAAGGCAGATAGACAAATAGCATCAGATCCTTGAGAAGATATTGGCAGCTGGTAAAGATTACAGTTTTGCTTCTTTCGTCGTCTCGAGGACGCGTTAGTGAATACCCTGGTATAGTAAGGATTTTTTAAACTACTGTCACTCCTGATTGTTAGATAGACTTTGGGTTTAGTATAAAATATATATTTTCGTTTCTTTATCTGCTTATACACGCTAGCATTATAATTCTTTATAAACAGCAACTAAAGGGCATATAAAAAAGTATGACCTTGATGACTTAACTAGAACACAATTTGCCATGAACACAATTATCATATTTTTCAAATCACTTGAAAATTTATTCAACGAAAACTAGCAATCAATAATAGCAATGTCCGTTTATACTTAATCAATTATAATATAATTCTAATTTATCAATCTCGACCATCAGCGAAGGGCCTGCGGGACAGAACTTAGTTGGTAATACATAAAGATTGTATATCTATGTGTTCGCATAATAAGTATTATGTGTAAGGTGAAGTGACATTTAAGGTGTGAAGGTTAAACTGGTTGAGCTTAATCCAGTACTCACGAGAAGTTTTAATGTATTCAGCGGTGATAACATGATGCTTATCTTTGTACAAGAATGTTGATTGTATAAACTAACGCACTGTTACTTATAACAATAACAGACTGCATGGATGGCGTAGTGTTTTAAATGGTCGCCTCGCACACTGGCACTGCACCAAGTGTTGTGGAATTTACTAATTTTTTGGGAATCACATACATTTTTGTCCCTTGTGTGATTCCAAAAATGTGTGTGATTCACAAATCGTTGTTTTGAGTCTGGATGTTCTTTATGCCTATTGTTTGAAGTTTTATAAAGTCTCACACGACACAAGATTCATTCGATACATAGAGCGCGACTTGTCTTTGTAAACAAAATATAACATAAAATATTTTATAATATTGTGTATGCGAATGCTACACATCAGAAGTAACGGATATATCGCTTAAGTAATTTTGCCGAAATGTTAGGGCGTGTCGCAATAACATGAATACAGGCATATACATGTGTGTGTACGCATGTGTTTCTGTATGTGTGCATGTGTGCACGTAACGAACATTGGTCAACTTCAGTGTGCCAATTAGTTGTGATTTAGTTTTGGTTTATTGAAGAACATGTTTACGCATTGAAACACTGTCAGTAAGTAAGTAAAGTTTGTCAGTAGCTAATGTTTTAAATAATTATAGAGCTTATATGTATTAGTAGAGCTTGGTTGTGATTCGTTACTATATATTGTTCATCAGTAGCAAAAACTATTTGTTTGTTTCTGTATTTTAGATTTCGCAAATGAGTAACTGTTTTATGCACCTTATAGAAAATAAAATGAGGCAATGATGAAAACGCAAGTAATGGTTAAAATTAATGACATCGAATGTATTTGAACCACAAGATCAAGGCTTATAAATGAAAAAAATAAATTAAAGAAAGATATAATAAAGTATGCCTTTAAATATCATGTAGTCAAAAACCTAGAAATAGATTAATTTTCAGCTAGCTAAGCTACAAGCTAAGAATTATTAGTCTGTTATTATTTGCCGTTGACCACAATTTATTTATTTGTACTTTAAGTAGTAGGTATCAAAAATAATAAATGCATTTATCGCAAGTGGACAGTTCGAACCGTGTCTTGGTTTAGCTCGCGGCAGTCACATTATATGTTAAGTTATTCGACTCAGGCGCAGGTAGTTCATCCCACACTAGCGTCTTACCGGCGCCGGCGCACCCGTCAGACCGAACGCATATATTTTCATCTAAAACTAATCCAAATGCTCATTTAAATTGATCAATTCCTATAAACCCTTGTTCTGCGGTTGCTTTAGTAAATTTACAAGTTTTCGTTAGTTTGTTTGATTTGTTTATGATATAATAAATTTGTGGTTTATGATTAGTTCGGATTTATTTAAAGTATGATGTATGGATAAATATGTGGCGCAAATAAATCAGAGCCGGCTGTTACAGTTCGCCGCTAATTATAGACTAGTGGAGGTTGTCGCAATTTACTTAATTATGTATATATTAACATGGACAAATACGCAACGTAGAACAGGTGTAATCAGATGTGCAGTGCATGTGTAATCTCCTAATGAGATTACGCGTAATACTTTGCATATGAGATAGTAATGGGATTATGAAGTGAGTATATATAGATAAACGAATGAAAATACTTTAGGAAATAGAGGAATACAGGCAAGTTCAAATTCGCTTGCAAGTTCGCCAAATGTTCTGGACAGACGAGAGTCCTGATTGATTCCAGGATATCGTACGCCACATCCTTACCAATATTATAAATGAAAATGTAAGTTGTTTGTTACGCTTTCACGCCTTAACTACTTGGCCGATCATCATGAAATTCCATATACACGTTGTATTGAGAACACAAAAAGACAAAGGGTACTTTTTATCCAAAATAAAATACGATTACTAACTTAACTCAGCGTACATTTACGCGAGCAACGCCGCTGGCAAAATCTAATAACGAATAAAACCGTGCCTGCTTTTAAGTTATAATAGTGCATAAATTTAACGTGCGCTTAAAACCAATTATATATACATCAAAATTATCCTTCAATTGGTATTTCGTGACAATTTTCGTACAATGGCAATCATATTTTACTTTAGTCTTGTTAGCATTCAAGACGCATTTAGACATTCTAAATTCTCAGTCGCTGCGACAGATTCCAATCTTTATTTCCGTATTTAAAAAAGAAACGATTTATTATGCCTAAGGTTACTGCAAACCATATTTGCAATCACTTCACGTTCCAATAAATCTGTGGCGCCTAATGTTTAAATAATACACAAGCAACTTCATTGTTACAAATACGACATTAACCGTCTGTATAAAGATTTTTCTTCTATTAATAGACAATTTCATCACTAGGAATAATTCCTGTGTTCCGATAGACTTTACAAACCATCAAGGGGCACAAAGAACATCCAGACTTGGTATAATTATATTTTGATCACACTGTTTTTTGTACCCTGGGAGATGGAACTCATGGAACCCAGAAGTTCAATTTTAGTACACAAAACAATTTCATAGGCGCTAAAAGTCTCCAGACTATATTTCTTTATAAGAATCATTATTCTTATTGACTGTACTGTATTTTTGCCCTGTGGTAGACTGCGGACAGACAGTCGCCATAGTACACGTCTAGCCGTATCAATCATGTTAGGTGCCAGTGTTGCTATGATAGCCACCGCTTTAATGGGAAATAGGCAATTAAGACATTTTTCTCGTAGTTTATATTTATAATACATAGCGTTTGTGGATTCTTTTTCACAATATAAGTTTAGTTCTGAGTGATTTGTATCGTACGCAGAAAAATGAAAAATATTTTTTCAGAACTGAACGATCTTCGCGCAGAAAACAGAAATATCAAAAACGCCATAGGTACAACATGAATATGTCTATCATGCTTGGCTTATTATTAACTGATACTATTGCCGACAACTCCATAGATGCATTCCTAGTAAGAAGCCTTAATGTACACGCAGTTTCATAATAAACAGACACCATTGATTTGTAATTATCGGTACATTTACACAAAATTGCTTGTTACCTTTACCACGAAGTATTAAAATGTACCGTGACACTTTGCCACGTTTAATACCCAAGTCAATAAATTTAATAGGCAACATTTTTTTACAATTGTGGCAACACGGCGTTTACAAGCGTGCACGGCCTCAATAAGTCGCCAATGGCCGTCGGTAATTGAGTCTCTGGAGCCTCATAATTGGCACCTTTTTATTTAATAACAGCCTACATAATTGTTGTGACCAGACTACGACATGACTCGCTAATGAAAAATGGGGAAATAATAGAGCCGTGTCGTATTATTGATTGTTCTGTTTGTATCGTTCACTGGTAACGCATAGTGTGGTGGTGTATCAACGTTGTAAGTGACGTTGTTCTGTTGTCTGTTGTCTACGTAGATATAATTGCAATATTTTTTTCTGAAGGCTACTCTGCGTGATAAAGGTCTTTAATATTTTTATGTGAATAAAGGCTGTTAGACCCGGATATATAGCGACTGATATAAAACTGTTGTCATATTTTAGAGTCGTAAATAGCATCATGAGCTGGAAAATATTTATGGGTCGACATCGAAAGCTTTGTTTATTTCCTAGTTGCTTTTTCTTTGAAGGTACACTATTTTAGACTCAGTTCATTATATTAGTATTATGTTAGTATCAGTCATGGACATTATCATGACATCAGTCCTTCAAGAATTACCTACAGTTAATGCCAATCAGCCGACTTATGTGACGAAAAATTAACTGTATCACTATGTGGCATATATACATATAACAACAACAAAATACAAACGACTAGAAATAGTTTTTAATTCTGAATTTGTGTTAAGTTCTCTTCACTGCATTATAAAATAGGTATCGTAAATAATTTAGCACTTGACTCAATAGTAATAATTGTTGTGTAGGTTAGGATGTTATTGGTCGCTATGGTCCCCGCCTTATTAGGTCAATAGTATAAACTACATCAAGTTCATTAGTATTCAAAACTCGATACACTTGCTATATTATCATTAACTTTAGAATTATTCCAGTATCTTGTGAATGGTGCCGATTCGAGCTATGCAACGACTATATATCCTTTACTTAATATACTAGTTTAATATATATTGATTAGATTAAAGATATAAATGGCAATAACAAGTTGATTAAAGTCGCTTAAATAAATTGTTTAATTCTCTTCAACTGTAATGATTTCACGGCAATCAAAGGCAGAATTTATTGTAAAGTATATAACAGGCGGTACTTTATTTATTTAATATGGAAATTGATCACTTTAATCAAGAACCAAACTTTATGCAGTTGTTTATGTTATGATATCGGATAATATTTCGATTGCTGGGGTGTAATTTAGCAGTCTCTTTAACCGTCTGGCTTCGATGAACGGACAAGCATAAATAAATTACGGAAAAATACGCCAAAGCGCTGACATTTACCCCTCAAGGCTCGATCGCTTTTCGAGCCCAACGCTTTATAAAAAATCCACTTTTATAGTTCTTTATTCTCTTCCTAGAGTAACCGTAGTGATTTGCAAGCAATAAATTCGTCTTTATAGACATTTCTTCCATTTTCTTGCTGACTTGCGTATTAAACTTCCAATGGATTGATCGTAAATTGTAATAAATTACATATTTGTTAAACGTAACTGCGATCCGCATCGTGTTTTTTATATTTTGTGACAATTCCGTTGTTTCTTTTACATTACCGGTCTAGTTCAAGATAATGCCTAAACCGCTTAGATTCCACACACGTTGGATAAGAAACATAAGCAGATGTCATTTCGGTACAGATAATTTCAGGGATGGTATGTAAGGCCGTCGTAAATATCACATGGACGGCGCACAATGCGTGAGTTTTACAGCGTTTTTATTTTACGATGCTCACTAAAACATTTCGGTCCCTACAATAAAATAGTCTCGTTTTTTACGACACCTGAACGTCAATTCGCGTTTCAAAGTGATTTTGGCTCAATAAGGTGAAGTAGCACGATAGTTGATGCTACATTAGTTAGGAATCGTCTCACGTAACTGTGCAATGCTAAAGGTTATACGAAGCAGATCTCTCCTGTTTACAACCATTGAAATTGGACTAACTTCTGTGAACGAGGTCATGATTTTATGCGCACTATTTCGTCACTTTGGAGTCTGTGTAGTTTAATTATCTTTCTATCTTCCGTAGTTTTACCATTTAAATCTAACCTATTCGTAATGATTGTACATTTCTGACATGAACGAAACATTTGCGTTAGGCAGATTACGTAAAGAAAATAACTTCGACTGGTATTACACTAGTCCGGTCGCCATTATCATATATTAAAATTTGACCTTGAACTTTTAGATACGATTACAGAATTTTCTCCGCGGTATATTTTTAATAGCAACATGGTAACTAGCAAGAGGCATAAATGAAACACACCGTGACATCACAGAGGCTCTTATAACACCTAAAACGATCGAAATGTCGATTCCTTGAATCCCACACAATAGAGAGTGAGGTTATTACCGTCTACATAGTTCTAGATCCGCGCTGCTATTGATAATTTTTAAAAAAAGCCCATTAACACTTTGCCTGACCCCGGCACCAAACCCCAAACTCAAATCTTAGCAGTCGTATGTAATACCTCTGCACCACTGAGATTTTCAAGATGCAAAATCATGTAATGATTCCCTCCACTCTGAACACCAATAGGCATACTTACGCGCGTTGTACAAATAATGACAAAATATATGTCATTGTACAGTGAGCTGCAAAAATGCATACCCATTTCAAAACTAAAATTGTATAAGCTGGTAACTGATGCCATCTAACGGAATCGATACAAGAACTGTTAAGTCGTTTATTTATATCGTAATCGATGGCGGTGCATTACTTTAAAATAAAAGAAATAGATTTCTTAATAACTCAGTTTTGATAAATTTACATCAAACAATTTTTAAAAATCTATGCACAATAGTTTATTTAAAAAAATAACACGTGTTAGGGTAAAACAAGAAGCAAAGAATTACTAATTAATTTATAATTTATAGTGAGTAGTTTCTCTATTTTATAGATACGTTCGATAACTCGCTATTTTGTTCGTAGGCAAACATTATTCTGTCCCTGTGTTCAAGTGCCTTTTCGGTTGAGATTATAATTTCTTATAAATTTCATCTATTTGCTAAAATGAGTACGCGTTAAAATATTTCTAAAACAACGCCATCTAGTTCCTTTTTATTCATTGTAATTTGAGTGTTTGCAGGATTTTGGACCTAAGATATCCATGCACTATTACAGGTGACTGTACATACATATACCTACATCCGACTCAACTTTTACCCAAGAAGTACAATCGAGTTATAAACCATAATGTTTGCTTGTCTATGTCCCTGTTCCGTGTCATACAATATCAATAAATAAGCTGCAGTTTAATGTTATCATTATTTAATATAAACGTTACACTCACATCCTGTGCGGATCAAATTATAGCCGCGGCGAATAAGTAAGCCTTCCTGTTTAGAAACAATTGAATCGGCCATTGCATCTAAGCAAACGAAATATGAGTTTTTAGTTCTACGACTATTATTAAAATATTTTTTGTTTGTCATAAATACAAACATAATTTTATATGTATATAGTATGTAGTTTATTCTGATTATGTAAGTTATTATTCAATAATATAAAATATAAATAATGTTTTGGCATGTTTAATATTCAATTAAGTTATTTTTAGACAATCTTCGCTGACACATAACTTTAGTCCCATGGCATAAATATGCGCTTACGTTTATCGCTGATTACAAGATATCGGATTTGATTTCCGGATCGGGCAAAGTAGGTATTATTGAGGTTTGCGGTTACAAAATTGACGCACAGAGTTTGCTATAGGCTTTCCCGGCAATGAAAGTGCACACCTGTGCATGCCTCTCTTTAAGAGATATACAAACGCTAAACACGACGATTTTTCAAATTAATTTTAATAGTACATTTTTTAAACGTAATATAATATAGCTTAAAACAACTGACCTCTTCCGATGGTGCAAAGTATAAACGCAAACTTAAGCCAGTGCAACAGCAAGATTTCCATCGTTAAATAAATGATTATCCATCCTTCCTTTATCATAACCCAACGAATCCATAGGATAGTTTAACCGAAAGTATCCCTAAAGGATTTGGAGAGCTCAGGTGCCTACAAAAAGAAACTTGATACTACCATCTGGGTAGCTTGAGGAAAATATTTTATTTCTTTTAAACCCATCTCTATCGTCCGAGTACCTCGTACATACTTTAAGCTTTCTACTGAAAGTGGAACATTATATGTATGTAGGCAAACGTATATTCCATTCTGCCAATACTTCCGATAAGTTTAAGGCCGAGTGTGGTTCACTTAGGGTATGAAGCGATTTGGTTCCAACGAAATTGCACGCTATTGAAATTCTTTCACTGATTTAGTAATGTTGGTTTTTAGATAACAGCAAAATATACTTAGATACTTATTCTTAAATAGATGTAGATTATTGATAGCTTTATATTTATAATGTTAATATTAAAAGGAAAACGTCGTGAACAAATCTGCATGTCTGATAGCCCTTATAATGTTATCAAAGATATGTGAAGTCTGCCAACTCGCGCTGGGTCAGCGTGGTGAACTGTGGCCTAAACCTTCTTACTAAGATGAGACCCGTGCCCAGCAGTGGGGCGCTGTACCTAATGGTTGCAAATAGAACTATATTGTTCGCGTGACACAAGCTTACAATAATATTTGCATTCAAAGATCCGCGACCTAGGTAGTCTTTGGCAATTGAGGTAACCGGATGTTATTCTCGAATCGATCCTTGAATCTGATCGGGAAAACTGATTCAAATAAACTATCAATAACTGAGTATTTTTATTGTACCGATGCACGATGGTGTCATAGTAAGAAATAGCCGTATAAACTAAACTATTTTGTCTCAATTCTTTTTTAAGGCAATAGTGTGATATGACATCATAGTTCCTGTTAGCGTTCTATTGCTAAAAACGTAACTTCAAATTGATATAACTCAATTTATTTATAAATAACAACTTGTATTTTTAGCATTTATTTCTATTAATATATATTTATATTTTATTGGCCTTGCGATATATGTAGGTATTATTTATTTCCGCGAAACCATACAAACATTAAATGCACGTCCAGATCAATAATATGTAACTAACACATACAATAATTAAATAAAAAAAAAACATACATATATAGTAGTTTAATTTCAATGAATAACATTCGCGTAAACAGAAGACAATATTACATACAATAACTTTAAATTCGCATAATTTTACTGTCCCGGGTATAAAATAGACAATACTCGAGCGATTGCCAATGGCAAGTTGGCCACCTAAGCCACAGCGCCACCCGCGTCACATCCGTCTTCAAGTCCTGCCATGTTGTCAAACATTAGTTACATTTGTCCGTTTAGTAGAGGATTACGAAAGCAGTAACTTGAGTGTTGAAGTGGTGCTCGTTGATCACAGATGTCAAGACAACAGCGTAGGCAGCGCATTCCTATCGGTGTGGGCCCAAATGACTTCTATTATATTGTCTCCACATTCCGAGCTGAGTTAAGCCGAGAGATATTTATTGACATACATACATATGTGTGTCCTTCGGTTATTATTTGTTTTTCTAACTTTCTTATGCGAAGTATTCACCTTAAATACTGGCGACAAAGTATTTATACTTCATTTGATTAGGTACTTAACTAAAGGTTAACAATCTTGATGTGACTTTTTACACAAAAGCATATTAAACAAATAGACTATTGCTTAAACTAACGGTTTAATTGATTTAGTAATCGTTATTGTTGTATTTACATTGATCTTTAGCAGCATTTTATTTTTAAACTGAGTTTTTAGATAAAAAGACTGTATATCAAGATTGTTCACCTTTAGTTAGGTACCTAACCAAATGGAGTATAGGTTTGGGTTATAGATTTTAAAAAGTGTAGTTTCTTTTTCTTTGTTTCGCATCATCCCTAATTGGCGAAACAATTTGCAGATATGTTTTAGTTTTTTTATAAAGTGTGGGTTAAGGGCTTGTCCTAGACTCGTTATTTTTGATGGAACTATATAACTTTGTTCTAAATGAAACTTCGGTTAAAGGTCAATTGACCTGTTCTAGACTCGCTACATTCGCTGCTTCTGATATTGGTAACTATAATACTTTTAGATACAGAATCAAATTCGGTAACCTTACGATGAATGATCTTTTCTATAACATATGACAGTGGCACACAATAGAAAATATATTTAAGTTCTCAATTTTTATTTGTATTTTTCATGGATCTTAATTAACTTCCTAAATATTATTTTCAACTAAACAGTAAAGCTAGAAACCCGTTTATACGGATACAGTTATTTCCTCCTTAATTACAGGCAGTACGAAAGGAAGATCCGGCTTTAGTTACTACCGTACTTTCTTAATTCCGTATTCTAAAGGCGACATAGAAAGTAATTGTATTCTAATCACTAATTAGATTCTAACTTGATCAATCAGTTTCTAATACCAACGTTGTTGAGAGGACTACTGTCGTACGATGAGTAATAGTTCCGTTTCAATTAATCGAATACTTTTAGCAGTAGGTACTGTTTACTCGAAACACAATACGCGGAAGTTCTTACAATAATATTCTTACTTTCTAATAGTGTAACATTAGTCATTGATATCGCTAGGTATCGTATAATAGTACCATCATTGACACGTCTTTTGGTAACACTTTCTCTCGTTATAAAAATATCTCGATGTTTTAGAGTACCGTATTATAAGATATATTACTTCCTTAAGGTATGCAACGAATATGAATTTTCTTATAAGTTTTATATTAGAAAATTAAATTTGCCCTCAATCAGGAGAGAGCGAGACAGGGTTGCTTAGGATACTTTAACCCTACAGAAGATGACAGCCAAACAGACCTGTCATAAGATGGGTTTATTTTTTTTGTCGTTTTTTCTTTATGACGACCCTGTCCTGCCAAGAGGAGACTATTTGTGTTTTCTATTATATTTTGGTATTGCAAGTGTTGATAAACTACGGTAACTGCTGTATATATGGAGTTGTCTCCAATTCGTTAGTAGTAAATCTAATATACACAGAAAATAAGCTACTTATATGTATAAAAAACGCGACGGCAGTAGCGGGTATTAGTAACTAGTATAAAATATTTGAAATAGCAACGATAGCTCAGTGGGGAGACCAACAGACTGCAATGCAGAGGGTCTCGGGTTCGAACCCACGTCGCGCACCTCTGACTTTCGGAAGTTATATGACTTCTCGAAATTATGTGCGTATTGATTGACTATTATCGCCTGCTCCGTGCCTCAGAGAGCACGTTAAGCCGTCGGTCGCGGCTGCTGTGAACATCTATGACAGTCGTTATTGGGAGAGTGTCGACACAAAAGATCTCACTGGGTCGAAGTGTCGCCGGTCTGCACTGACTGGCCCCCACATAAGATACATATACATACAATATTTGAAAGCTCTATTCATATCATCAAGACAGAAGTTATACTAGTAGTTGATCATCTTTTTCTAATGTAGAATAATCGAGTCTTTGTAGTCTTTCTCGATTATTCAATTTGTTGCGTGTCGGTGTTAATAGGATTATTTAAGTGGATTTTGCGGCACTTCACTTAGGTGTTATCTCTTACGTAAATAGAGGATACATTACTGGAGCTATGACGCAGGCTTTTAATCCTTTTTATACCCACCAATTACGTAAAATTGAAACGCTGGCAACAAACTATGGAATGTTAAAATCCAAAATATCCAACATCTCTGGATCTGAAGAATCAATAACGTGCGCGGAATAATCCTGGTGATCCTAGAGACCTTCGTTTATCGTTACTGCTTACCATCAGGAATACTTGATATTCTTTACCCTACAGAATATAACACAAAGTTTTTTGATTGCCATCTTCTCTAAGGCGAAGCTATTTTCCCAATCTTGATGCACCAGTTTGAGTGCTAAATGTGAGGCTCTGCTGTACCCTGCCTCCCACAAATCATGTTCAGGAACAATAACAACCAATATATTTACAAAAACCCCTACAATTAAAAACATATGCCATTTCGATTTTGTAAAATACTCACGGTCAAAATTTATAATTTTAAAACGCGTTTATTTATTCTAGAATCACGGTAAACACTTTAACTAAACAATATTTTTAAACCTGAATTATTATGCGACCCACACGTTGCTAAAATCAGAAAAGTAAAACCTCATTCACGATAATCTGGCGATGCAACCTTTTTTAGACCTTAAGTTATTGTGACGACATTCTGTACCTTTTGTGGGTCTGAAAAATCTTTGCCCTTTGTCGAGTACAATGTCGGTCGCCGCCGCGATGCCGGCAGATAGCCGGTTCGACTCCCGGTTGCAAATATTTCCGTCTAATTACCTACGCTTTGGCTTACGAAGGGATTTTAGCTAAGTATGGGATTGAGATAAGAAAGCGCTTGCAATTTTAGTTGTTCTGTTTTGTTTGTGTATTTAGATTTAACTAGTAGCTCCTTTGTGAACGGTGAAACGACTGACTTGTATCTTATGGACAAGACAAGACAACTGTTACGTTGATACTTATTGTAAATGTTAGTATCTGAACCGTTTTACTGCTGATTGTTTCCAAATAAGCGTTGTAATTAATTACTTAGTTCATTCTGATTTGTATAATTATAAAAGTGTGTTTATTCCTTTGTCTGGTTTAATGGACAAGTGGAGTACAAATAGGAAATCTGTACATAGGTATATAATACGTTACAGAAATATGTACATACATATCATGGCATAGAAGAATTGATGTTATAGATATTAGTGCACGAATTATTAATTAGTATTAAGCGATTTATTTAAAACACATTTAAATTGAACTAAATCCCTTAAAACTACTTGAAAATGTTAAAAAAATATATAAAGTTGTTGTGATAAATGGCTGCATGTTTTGATCTACCCATCTTTTTTATATAATGTAGCTTAAGAGATTGTTTGTTTTATGTTTATAAGCGCTAATCTCCAGAGCAATCAAAACATATTTTTGAACCGGACTTGTAGTTCGAGAACTACTAGACGAATTAAACAATATCTTTGCATTTTTAAGACCAATTCTTGAGAATAGTTATAGGCTACATTACGCTGAAAGCGTCAGGAGTGAAGCAGTAGTGATAAACGCGCGTAAAACCGCGTGAAACAGCTAGTTTTCGATATACCGTGGAAGGCGCGGCGCGGTCGGCTAATTTATAATATTTAACGTAGTTACCGTTACAAATTAATAATAGCTAAGTAACCTGTTCACGGTTGTTATTTCCGCACGAATTTTATGATAACTCTATTGCCTTTGAGACTGCGGCTAAATTAAATGTCTAGATTAAAGTGTCTATGTCCAGATCTTTCAAAGGAAGTGTAGTGTGGTTATAAATCAAAATACATACAAAAGTAATTAACATTAAATAAAGATTGTAACATTAATGTCATGTTAACATCCTAACGGTCGGTACTAATAATCAATCTTATTTATAACCTATAGATTGGAGATGGTAATAGATTTTATTACATTCTGATTTGATTGCACGGATGGCTTACTGGCTCAAGTGGTCGCCTCGCTACTGCCGCCGCGTCGAGTGTTGTGGGTTCGATCCTCACACGGGACAAAAATGTGTGTGATCCACAAATTTTTGTTCCGAGTCTGGGTGTTCTTTGTGTCCGTTACTTGAATGTTTGTAAAGACCCTCGCGACAAAGGAATTATACATAGCGCGGAAGTAACCTCTAAAAATAAAAAGTAAAGAAGAAAAGAATTTGAATAAACTTGTGCTAAAAGAGGTTTAATACTGATGGCTCTATGGTGAATAGGCATTACAACTAGTGTTATGATCTTTGCCAGCACATGTTTGTGTAAATTTAAAAACAGTTTTACGTATGACGTCGACAGCTTTTGTATTAGCGACAATTTATTGTATGTAAATTTAAGCGATAACCTATTGGGACTGTTGGACCGCCACGCAAAGATCTCGAGTTCGATCCCATGGCACGCACCTCTGAATTTTTAAAGCTATGTGCGTAGTAAATAGTTATTTAACGCTTGCGAGTTATTCTTCATAATGTTCTCGAAGATTGTGAAATCTAGTAATCTGTATGTGTAGAATATGGCCTCTCCCATATTAATATGATCTCTTCTAACTCTGAACTGGCTTGTGGTTAACAGTGGAATAGCTGTTATTGATTGAAAGAAAACTATAAACACCTTTACGCCATCAAAATAAACTTTCTAACAAAAAAGATATGCTAGCTGAAGTAGTTAGCAAAAATACACATATTAAATCTTTTTTTAAAAGAAAAGTAATCAAAACCAACAAACTAATTGTCTTTACTTATCACGCAATCTTCTAATAGCTACATTAATTTTATTTTTAATTATGACTGCGCACCTCCTGTCTATCAGACTTTATCCATATCCTTTTTTTTAACACTGCACCAAAAAGTATCGTAAAAACTCGGTCAAATTGCCTCGCTGCGTGTCATGAAAAAAAAAATCCACACAAATATAGCCCGCGTTTATTCTCGAATACAAAACATAAAATAATGTTATGTTTCACCATTAACAAAACTAAAGTAAAACATAACCAAGCTTCTGGTTAACAGCACCAATTTGCCTAAACCGGGAACGCAACGTCGTAAATAAAGCGATTGAATAATAAACCGAGTTAACGTTGCGCCGACACGACATTCTTCTGTCGGATAGTCGCAAATCAAAAGCGTCATTACGACTGTAATGTCGACCTTGGAGGTTTTATTGTGTTTAGTCAGTAAATAGAGCTCACTCGCTCTTGTGAAATTTGCGCCCACCGATCTATGTGCTTTGATTTCTAAAGCAAATGTTCAAATGCCTGCGTCTAGGTTCAAAATCGTCGGGTTCTTCATAGTTGGCTTAATGCTTCTTCGATTTTGTTTCCTATTTTATGGCTATCTGCCGTTTTCTGAAATGATTATCAATAACAACTCAAAATCAAGTGATTTGATTGGCTGTTGATGATTTATTCAGCCAATCAGAGCATTTGACATGCGTTTAAATGTTTGTTAACAAATTTTTGTATTGATCTGCCGTTCGGGTTCTTGGAGTTTTATATAATCGGTCATATTATTAATATAGGTGCCTTTTTTAGTTAAATGCTTTTATTTTTATTCTCTATATTTATTATAGAGTGTGGATTATGCTCTACGATGGACTTTGGCAGTTTTGACAATTTGTGTTATCTGAGCCATGCAATAGCGACGAACCAGTTGCTCACACTTCGACAGCAATTCCAAACTCACCTTCATAATTACATAGAATTTAAAAAGTTCACATCTACTGTGACGTTATTGCTTAGTATTGCTGCTTTAATAATGGTGCTATGATAGATTAGAGTATAGAATAGAAACATATCATGCTTTGATAAGCACTATAGCTTCTCAAAGCATGATATATTTCTATTATTTCAAATTATTCCAACAGTACATAAACCAAATATCTAAAAAAATCTTGCTCCTTTATCATTTGCGTCGTCTGCGTTTAACCTAAGGCTATCACTAAATTATACGCCACTTAAATTACATTACTATGTTGATATAGATACTCATTTCCATGTGTCATTTTTGCACCAATCTGTGCCCCGAGCTACAATAAAAACACGACACTAATTCGAGGTATCAATCTTTGTACTATAACGGCATATGTCATATTTCGAGATATCTAATTCCGTCTTTAATATATACTTTGATTTATTTCATTTGAGTTTCGATCTCCTTTTAGCCCACCTTTCTCCTTCGAAGGCCTGTCCTCGATGCCTACGAGACTGCATTTAAATTAAATAGTGTAGAAATGTTTATATTACACACAATTATAAGTAAAATTATAAAAATGCGGTGTACATAATTATCAAAATTACTTTTAACAGGTTTAGCTAGTACGATGCTCATTTAAGTTTCTAGGCTACACTGCAGCTTTTCCAGGATGATTGATGCGATAAATATTTAAAATATCTGTGTTGAGTATCCTCGTATATTAATGTATTTTATTTATTTTCCAGGTAAGTTCCGAGCTAGCTGTGATATTACACTTTTAGTAAGTAGTAGCTTTAATAAGATGGCTCTCTCTAATTAAATTCTACTTAGCTTCAAAGACAAGCATGGACAGTAGTCCAAGAAAGTGGAGTACCCGTTCATTGATTTTATTATAACCATGATCCTTAGTGATAAAAATCATAGGTATGAAAGTTAATGATAGTGAGACAAATAACAACACATTTGATTTTATGCTTTCGGCTGTCAACATGATTTATTTTAATTATCGGTACACATGACCATAAAATGAATAAACATTCGTTAGCATTTTCTACGAAATATGACACCAAATTAAAACCACATACAATTGTAACACAAATAGCACTATTAAACACTATCGTTATTCATTTACAACCGTCTTAAATGAACCAGTACACACTCACGTCATCTTTAATTACGGCAGATTGATCCAACACGTTATAGGTTTGACCGGTCTGGCCCGTGACGGCATCCGCGCAAAACACCAGAATATCTTGAACTTCCTCACTGATGATAAACCAAATAATGTTGAAGCTGTCTTAGTTAAAGATAAGGGTCTTGACAAGCTAGTCATTGTAGAGTGCACTATTTCAAGGCCAGCAGTTTTAGCTAATGCAAACGTGACATAGATAACGTTTGTTGCTAAATTTACGTTATAACAAGCACGTGATGTAAAAGCTGATAATAATGTGCTGACAGATCGTCGTTGTTAGGCTGTTATAGTTAATGAGATACATTTGACAGGTCCTGAGGTCGAACACGACGTCGGTCACGATCCTGCTGTGGATGCTAATTGTGGTGCTGTTATTGCCGCGAGAATCAAGTTACTCATATTAAAAACAAGAAGAAAGTTAGAGTTTCATTACTGGAAATACAAAAGCCACGTTAAAACCATTCCGTAGCTATTCTTGTTCAGTTATTTAATCTTCAATTTATCTTGTAATTGAATGCAGTTATGATGTCGAGAATTGAGAATAGTGTATTTGAAGAAATACAAGTTTAATAAATGAGGTTTTGCTTGTAGTGACGCTTTCTACATACTGGGCAAATTGAGCTCATGTATTACCTACCAGTTCTCAGCTTCCTTACTGCGAGTAATCCAAATATGCCGATGCATTACAAAATATTGATTACAATTAATATGTAAAAATTCTTCGGCTGAGTCGAACCACCTCCATTATCCGGTTCCTCAGCCGTCACACCAACATTCTCAATTTGTCGCCTTTCGCGTTTCACTACATTGTTTTAACTTTCATAAAGTTTATTTTAAATCTTATCACTGGGCAATAAAGCTTTATTTCACTCGACATAATGTTTCATAATAGCGTAGTTAAGTTTGCGAGTGCATAACGGTGTACAGCTCCGTGGAGCGAAACGCCAAATATGGCGTGTTCCTGACATTCGATTTGTTGCAGTTTTATCTCTCCCTTCCTTGTCTTAATGTTCATATGTTGCTCAAATCTTCATATTGATAAAATCTCTGTCGTCTTTTTAAAGATCTGTATTTTAAATTCATTTTCTTTTTCATGTTGCGGAATGCGTAACTATTTTCTGTCTTTGGATTTAACCATTTGTAAAGAATGGCATTTCAAATTAAATCGTACGCAATATGCATGCATTTCAATTGAGGTGTCAACAGCTGGACCTTTGTACCAAAAACAATCAACTCCCAAATGAGGTTCATTATATTCAATAGCATTTAATATAATCCCATTGTCAAACTAAATTAAAACGGTGTTGTTAATCAGCAATCCGTTTATTATCGGTATAATCCGTACGAGTACCTATATCAAACAGTGTTTGAGCTTATTCTACGGACCCGTACAATATAATAGACCCGGTTTTATGACATGCCGTCAGTAACATTGCCAGTTAATTGGCTTTGAAAAACTAATACATGTTATTGGTCATCGCAATAGGATAATCAGTTTTATTTCTTGTTTATCCTCTTATTACAGTATCAGATATTAAGTCTTTGACACAAAGTTTTATGTGCCTATTTACACCTCTCTCTTCTTTTGAAATTATGATTTCCATACCAGCATTTAGTTGTTATGACGTCATTAAAATCTAAACCATCTTATTAGAAATGACAATCTAAAGATATTACTAAGTTTAATACCGGACTTAAAACATATGTGTAAATAATCTTGTTCTACGTAGAATTACTACCAACCGTTCTAAATTCATCTGTGATACTGAATTAAAACCTGATCTATCTTTCTATCTACTTAATCTCTGAAATATGTTATAATAGATAAATCAATGTTTTTTTACGTGTCTCGAAATAAGCAGACTGTAGAGCTATCCTTAGCAAAGTTACTGTTTTACCATAAATTCTTTAATTTTACTAAAATTATAATTATTGGTGTCCTTTTAAAACAAAATAACTTTTAATATTGCGACATTTACCCCTCTTATTCAAAATTTAAATTCTTAACCTAACACTAGTCTACTTTATCACTCATAATTTATCTGTTAAGCCACAGACAGGAATCACTATTATTATTTCTACGTGGATTGTTAAGTCTCAACTCTCAAGGCTGTACGGCACAGATCATCGCGGATTTAGATAAAAAATAGAATGGTTCATGAATGAACACAAACCGGTTTGGCGCGAAACATCCTGATGTAACTTGTTCGCTTCACTGGTTTTATGATTTTAGATATTGTTTAAAAGGAATAAACCATTGCTATAATCAATGGGAAAAACTAACAAATGTTACGTAAGAAACTATTATGCTGGCAATAATTTACAATCTATTTGGATTTTCCCATTTGTTGATTTATGTAATGACTTTATTACTGAAATGTTTTGACATATTTTTGTTTATAGTCTGTGCGCACCTCCCACGTCTTGTTGTTGTTAGAAGTCGTTCTGTAATTTGCGTGCTCCGCGCAAACGGAGCAGTTGTCTGTAATACGATACCACTAAGTTAGAAAGTCCGTACTGATTAAATCAAATTGCTTCATCAAGTTCTTAGATTACACCAGTTATGAGTGTTATTAAATTACATTTTACCGCTGCGGCATCATCTAAACTACTAGAAATACTGTCATATTTACTTGATATTTCTCTTTTGCGTAAATCTAGTTCATATCGTTCATTCCTTCCCACTTCCTTTCCTAAAGGGTTAGCAACGCGCAAGTGATGCCTCTGGTGTTGCAGGCATCCATAGGCTACGGTGACCACTTAACGTCAGGTGGTCCGTAGAATTGTGTGCCACCATAGTCATATTAAAAAAAAGTTTGCTTCTTCGATATTGATTCAAAATATAGTCGTTTTTCATAAAATTGTCTTCTGTTTACGCGGATATTATTCATTGGAACATTGAGACAACTACCATCATAGTCTCCCCGTGACCATGGCTGCTGAAAAGCAACCGAAACGTCGGGGAAAATGTAAAAATAAATTAAATCTAAATAATTTTAATAATAATTTAATTAGCTCAGAAATTAGTAAAGTTTAATAGTAGTAGTAGTGTAACAGTTCTCAAAATTATGTAATAAAGTGTCAAATAAATAACGCGATAAAAGCCGTATATAATAGTCGTTTTTTTTTTCTGTGCTTGCTCAGCTTCGTTGGCATGGCGCCTACATGTCCATATAAAATATGATTACATCTATTCCATGCCAATAACGACAGCGGACGGGTAGGGATGATTCGGTAAGACCACTATAAGTATACCATGAACACACCCATAACGACCATTCCATACAATATACATACATATAATATAGAACCTTACTCAATAAGATAAGCGGGTGACTAAAAATAAAATCAGTGTACTTAGGCATTAAAAATATGTGAACAAATTGCTGACTTATAAAAAATAAATTATCTTCGTACTGCCTATGCAACCCAATATATTATGTACTGTGTCGGCACAAATATAAGTATGTACATAGTCGAAAGTCGTAAATTGTCTTTAATAAGAAGAACGCATAGAATTCACAATCTTCCATGAGCTATTGCAAGATAGAAACTCGTATCACAATCGGAACAGTGTTCTAAGCAGATTGCCGATTACGTCTCAGTTTTCTTGCCGCGTCGAACACGATCTCTTCAATTCTTAGAACCGAGGCTTATGTCAGTCGATTGTTTTTGCACCATTCACATCGCTACGACTGCGCACTGTTGCATCATACTTGCAATGCTTACTACTATTATAAATGCGTTGCATATGTACCTATTTATTTATATTATCTCTACTTATAACCTTGTTTAACGAAGGTGGCAATTTAGTGCAGAAAACCTTCTGATAGTAAGAGGTTACCATAGCTAATGGCTACTTGCAAGACTAGGGATGTAGCGCGATACAAAGCCAGTATAAGTTGGACTAGCAGCGTAAGGGATAAACCTCACTGGTCGTCTACATGACACCATATGCCGACAATATAATAATCTAAGGTAAAAAGACCCATAAGTCAAAAACACTTATCGAAGCAGAGTCAGCTACCAGGACATGGCATGAATCATCTATTTGATAAATAGAACATAAAAGTGATCACCTGCAGATAGTTGCTATGGCTGATCATGTATCTAACGAGAGGAATATCTTTTAAAATATTGCTCTGAAATAAATAACAATGATGCTACGTTAGATGGAACCACGTGTCCTTTAAATCCTATTTATTTTCAATATACGAAGCAACGGACATATAAGCTTATATAAAATAAATACCCAGTAAACAATGAAGATATATTTACTTTCGATCGTCACACGTTTTGTTGAAGACAAAAGAATCAGCTATATTGATGAATTATTCAATTGAATTTTAACATCATCAAAATTCAATACGGCAATATAAATTATACAAATAAAGAAAATATAGACGTAAAATTGAACGTTGTTTTAAGTTATTCTGTAAATTATTTGTGGGTCTTAGAATAATCGTCTGCTGCCTTTGACAATTTATCGGACTGAACGTTGTACATTTTGAACTGTTAAAGTTTTGACCTATGTCGTGCGCCAAAGCCTCTGTATGGAACAAATTAATCAAACAAACTTTAAACATGAATGAATATTCATCGTTTCATTAACAAACATATGTAAAGTACTTCAGTAAACATTGTAGGAGTAGGTAAACTATGATTGTGAGTAAATATTAATTAAAGGTATGTTGATTTGTATGATGTGATGTCGTTGTTCTGTTGATTTGACAGCAAGTAAACGCTTTTACGAATCTCAAAGACCTGGGTTCAATTCACAGAGAGGATATTAACATTTTATCTCCAATATAGCTTTATGAAGTTTAGTGCTAAGCTCCTTTTACTGTAGTCGGTGCTTTTTAAAGTTTTACTAATCTGGTAAATCTTAATTCTATGTTTAGTAGATAGTAACGGACTCGCTTTTTCTTAAGTAAGTTCTTTATATAACGTGAAAATATAGGTGTGCTAACACCTTGTTTCCCTCTTTATAAATAGATGTGATATGCGAAAAAATAAGCTAATCCCTTGGCCTATTTAGTACGCTAAGATGTAATTTGTCGTCTTGCTTATTAAATTATTAGCTGTACAATAAATATGTTGTATTATGGAAAAAAATGGCTTATGTATTCATTAAATACATATTCTATCATAGGTGTTTTGATATCTTTATACCCATAAAATACAAGACAAATTAATTTGGCATGATATTTTAACATCTGTTATTATGTTGGGCCTATTAAATTAATCGGTCGTATTTCATCATGCCTATCTTCGTAATCGATATTGCAAATTAATCGAATAGTTTTTGTATTAAGTACCGAGACTATAAAATTTTATCTGTTAGTTAAATCGATATTTCGTGTTTAGGATACATTATCGTATTAATAAATCATTAATTTTGTAAATACCGCACCAGCTGTATGCTCTTGTTAGCTCTTGGGTTTACGCAAAATTTACAGAAAGCAATTAAATAACAATTTTACGATGTTTTCACATTAACAACACATTGAACGGAACCAATTAGGAGTATTACGTAAAGTAAAACGGATTTGGTAAAGTAAATGTAAAAATTGCTTTTTACCCTTTTGACTCAATGTAATAATACTTTGCGTAGCTCTTCGTAGATAATTATAATTTGAAAACGAAGCTATTTAAAAGTGTAGTCGTGAGATCCTCGCTAGTTCATATCAGCTAAGTCTGTGTTTTCCGCTGAGTACAATCTGGGTGTATTCAAGTCGCGAGTGAATAGGTATCTTCTAGGCAAGCGTGTTCTTTCGTCGACTGCATTGTCTCTTAACATCAGGTGAGAGTACGGTCAAACGCAAGCTTATTACAATTAAAAAAAAAAATCTTTATATTATTTGTATGTGGCAAAAGTTCAATGTAAATGTAAATTAAAGATAGAGTAACAAGTAAGTAGTAAAACTACTTTGATGCTTATAACACGTGTGTGTGTTACGTTGTGGCCCAAATGAATTTTATGCTGGCACTCTTAAACTTTTGGTTAGAAGTATCTTCAACAGACCCAACTTAACATTGAAAGACTAGCTATTTATTCTAAAACCGTAAACTAAGACATGTAACCTTATTCAAAGATCGTATATTATAATACAGTATTCGTTTTCAATAGCCGTGAGGAGCAATAACTCTTATTGAGAGACAAGCCACGCGGAATTGCAATGTCAATGCTTGAATACAGAGGTGTCTTGTACCGACGAAGATTTATATTTATATTGATACTTGAGTAATTGCACTGTCCGGCAAAATTAACGTGTTCATCGTTTAAGGAGTCGGTTGGTTAGCAACCATTGTCCCCAAGTGGGTTACAGGACAAGGTTCACGGGGCTGCGAAATGATTGCGCGTGACTTTGTTGTCGCGTAAATAAGTTATGTTCTATTGTACGTCTAATGCAATGACTTGGAAACTTTCTGATTGTCCTTTGCAATATAGATGAACCATATCATCATGGTTTCATACCGTGTAAGGGTTAGACAGAGATGTATTTAACTAGATTTAGCTAGCTATGTTTAAGACAAAGCGATCGAAGATACCAATCACTTCGTGCACTGAATGAGATTTTCTCGGCCTATCTTGTCATCCTAGATTTAAGTTTAAGCATACGGTCAACCAAACTCATTTTAGAACTATATAAAAGGTAAAGATATCATATATTTAATTAGTAATATTGTTTATACGTGTTCTAGCTTTATATTACGTACAGTCTTAGACAAAATTGACATAGTTTTTTATTTCTTGAATAGGAAATATTTACATTTTATTGCAAGAAAAATCAAGATAAAAACGCGAATCATTACAAGTCAATATACATATATCTAAGTTTAAAACCCTGCAATCTCTATCACACATTGCACTTACGTGCGTTACGTTACGTGTATCTTATGATCTTGTAAAATCTCCAACTTTGTAACAAGAACCTAAGATACGCACAAACCGTCGATATCACAAAATATTGAAGTTCAAAGCGGCTCATACAAAATTAGATAGTTTACGTTCACCACACGGAAGCGACAACCATTGTTCGTTGTATTGACAAGCGGCTGTGATCGTTTCAAACGCGCCACTATAAACTGCAAATTGAATACCCAATGTTATGATCAAGTTGTTCCTGTGTGCGCTCGTGGTTATGTATGTTTCATCTCGTACGTTTCAATGTTCCTTTGAAGTTTGTCGATGTAAGCTTTAGTGTTTGAGGATCTATTGTTAGTTTATTGTTCGACTCTTGTATTAAATTTGGCACTTAGAGTTCAATGTAATATCATCTTGTCTTGCGTATAAGTTGCTGTTTCTTGTGTTGTAGAGCTTTATGTGGCTGGCGGTGACCAGTTTAGTAAGAGCTTTCAGTTGTATGTATGATTAGTTGAATTGGAGATCAACGAGATAAGTATACCTACTTTTTAGCCATAATTAAATTGTTGTTACTGCTTAGTTAGCTAAAGTAAATGTCAATAGCTATTATTCGAAGTTTGTAAGATAACATTTATCTTTAAAAGATTATTTATTTATTTCATCAAGATACTTAAAATAAAATGTAAAAAAGTGTTCTATTTCAAAGTACTTATACTTACCTTACATTTGTGTATCTTTATAGCTCAATGCACCCAGATATAGGAAAACTACCAAAGCATAATACTCTTAAAAAAATATTACCTACGTATGACTCAATAATAACACCGGATTATGTAAACAGAATTTTGTCTAATCCACTGTGATCAAAATGTCAAAATAAAAATCTCTACTACGTCCACGATAACCTATTCTGATCGCCTCTTTATAACCAACATCCCCGCTTATATAGCAATGAGTACAACTCAATAACACCGAGTACGTGTAACATACGGCCAGTTGTCACCTCTCCCACGTACCACAGCACTGGCCATCCATGCAGTAACGAGTGTAATCGACATTAAACTACAATAAACACAAAATCGTCGTGGACACGGTCTCAGCGGTCAACGGTCACCGCCCGTCGTTTAACATTACACACAACGTTGAGTAGTACCTGTTTATGTGTGTTTTCACACATGCTATATTAAATAATGGCCTCGGAATCAGCGGCTGCAGGATTATCCGCTGTTTGTTATCCTTAGGCGTAGCGTCTCGTTGGTGACGTGTATTAATTTTATGACTTTACTAGCGTCTGCCCACTTGCCACGGCAAATATTCCACTTGAATTATATATTTTTTAAAGACATCTTCCGCTTTCAAAACACGAGACTCTGAACAACCATTTTTGGATTACACAAATGTTAGTTCCATGTGTGATATAAACCTACAACACTACGCCGAGTGTCACTAAGCCGTGAGTGAGGCAAAAAAAACAAAAACTCAAAGTCAATAGATTCGTAGGAATAAAAAAAAGGATATTTTGCGTCAATTATAGAACTGAACATAGGGAGTCCATCTGTGTATCAGGTTATAACTTAATGCGTTTAAACATTATTTACAAGTGATCAAGTAAAAACATTTAAACTTTTAAACAACTTTTCTAGTTGACACCCGTCACTATTTGTCAATACGTAATTACTAAAGCAGTTGTAGTTAGTTTATTTTATTTCATCAAAACCATTATCTGGCGTTTTATATTATAATTTATTTTTAAAACTACACGCATCTTAACTGCGTAATAATACATTCTCATCCGGTTATCGCTCGCGATAGCAATCGCCGTGTTCGTGGCTCTACGTATTTGGTCCGCATTGTAATTCTACTTTTCCTTAATGTCTCAATATGGACAACAAAATTCAAGATTATAAAGATAAAATTAAAGTGGTACCGTTAAAAGTTGGTACGATTCTCGAGTTTTGTCACTTAAGATGTGAGAAAGAGAAAATGTAAACTAAAGTTGCTAAGTTACCGGTTTTTGTACCATTGAGATATACTTGTATTTTACGATTTAAGTAAATAAACTTATTAAAGCTAGTACTTTGTACTCGCAAATATCATCTCCGCGAATAAAATGAAAGTTGTTAGACTCTTTAGTTCTTATTTTTACGTTTATTATGAAGGACAACGAAATTAAGGTAAACCCACAAATGACCAACAGTAAGAAGAATTCAAAGCCGTCCGTTTCGCTTTTACAAATACTTAAGATGAATAGTTATACCAACTAGCTCCGTGTACCTTATTGACGACTGATTTTACAAAATAGGTATTTTGTTAAATCAGTCGTCAATACCTTTCACGGATATAATATGTCACATACTGATAAGTGAATATCTCTGCAAATACAGCTTAAATTCGAAATATTATATCAATTTGGATCTTTCTATCAGCTATCAGGAGAAATGTGTAAATAGAGTAACTGAAATATGGGTGCGAGCTATTTGTGAAGATGCTAAACAAAGCAAAATTAAAATCTAATATACATATGTAACGTATACTTAATAGTGCCGGAGGTCTATAAAACTCATCCATTCCTTTGTTTTCATCTTAAATCTTTCATGAGATCACTAGTATTGCAAACAAGCTTAAGCTACGATAATCGCTTGCCATCAGACGTATGATTATTCTGCACCTTGGGAGTGTCCAAAAACAACAACAAAGAAAATAAAATGCAGTCCCTTCGTCGCGGCTATTTTGTCCGAATTGATATCTAAAGAAAGCAATATCGACTAGTCGACTCGAACGAGCTAGCGTGTACGTCGCACATAAAAAGCGGTTATCAGTAGTAACTGGGTCAGCTGTACAATATCACTTATCACGACGATTCTGATCTACACAGCGTTATCGGTCACCCCTTATCTGCTATTGCTCTCAAATAAATTAGGTTTCATCTTAGGGTTCTTATCAACATTATGCCATCGGCACGTCTAGAAGATACCAATATGATTTTGGCAGTCATGCAAACGAAAACTAGGATTATAGGGCTCTTGATAAGTTTAACTAGTGCTTTTCTGAGTATACCTATGTCACGTAGTTTCTAGAGTTGTAGATAACAGATAGCCATTTTCTTATAATCTTTTCTGCCCCATTGTTAGGCAAAGGACACATCAATTGGTCTCTCGTTAGACTCTACAGTCCTCCAGACCAGTATCTAACTACTTGCACCCGTGTTTTACCTTAAGTTCACCATATTATTGTGATGCTTTACCACGTCTGCAGAAGCGCTAGACATAGCCAGCCAACGCCGTTTTAGCCGCTTATGCTCAAATCCGAAAGTAAAGCTTACTCTAAACCGTATTCCTGTGTTACGAATTGTGTATGATTTTCATTCAGTAAGTATATAATCTACTAAATCCCTACATGTATACCAAGGAAAGGTCAAGTATCTAATCGAGATATCTGCTCATTATTAAAGAAAAAGGTTTCATCTCAGTGTGTGGAGTAAAAGGCCAATGTGCATGCGAACCTGGGAGCGCCGGCGCTTATAAGGAAACCTGTTGCTTAAAGGTACTTTACCTCCCTGCTTTTAAATAAAATACTCTCATAATGCACTTTATGTTAACGGTAATAACGTCCTAATTCTTTTGCAATGATTAATATGGCCTACGTGTGTTTCAGCTGAATGTGCTTATTGCCAATGTTGATAATTATTTTTATTTGGTGGCTTTAAATTAAGTTACAAATCACGTTGAGTTTCAATTAAAAATCGATTAAACTACGTCCTATGCCCTTTTATTTGTTAGAATAGATTTAATTTTACTCTAAAATCAAGCCATTTCGTTTACAGATTTTTGTCAAAAAATGTTTCTTTAGACAAAAATCTATAAAAGGATATTTTCATATGTTACATTTGCATAAAAGTAAGCTAATAGTAAGCTGATTATAATCAAACAATTTAACGCTCTTGCTTTTATCGTTCTATTTACCAACCTTTTTTCCTTTAAGCATAAATGAACTTCACAAAGTTCCCATTACCTAATAAAACAGTCAAAGTCTTCCTACCCCGCGGCTCTTTTAAAAGAAAAAGAGTAAACATCTCGTTTCCTCGAAGATAACACTCATAAACGCTATCATTAAGATAAGAAGTGTTAATTTCTCAGGAAACTATTAAGGCGGTGTCTCTGATACGAAGACCTGACCTTTATAGTTAGTAGTTTAGTGGAACACTCCGCATATCTAATGTTGAAGTATCATGTGTCAAAGTAACCATAGTGTGGCGAATGAGTCTGTAGAAAACCGTAACTCAACCGATAAAAAATATGGCGACGTAGTATTCTTATTTCAAATCTTTGCTCCTTGAACACAGTGATATGCATACCTAAGCATTATTATAGTAACAAAAATAATACTGACATATTTATTTTAAATATAGATCAAAGACAAATACGATTCGTTATAAACTGTTTAAAATAAGAAAGCTCGAATTCCAATTTTATGTCTTTTAGAAGTATATATCATATTTCATCACGCATCGCAATCGTAATCAGCAACGGTTTTTGAGACGTTAAAATGGCGCAAACCAGTAGGTACTTAAGATTTACTTGTGTTATTTTTAGCCTATTATATTAATAACCAGATCCACAAACAAAAAACAAGAATAAGAAGTTAAATAAAAAACTTAAAGGACATTCTCGTTACACAACCGATCACTATCCTGTCATGTTACATAATTCTGAACATGTCGTATGTAAAATGTAAATTATATAGATCCACATCCCTAGATGGCATTACTGGGCACACATGACGGACACTGCTTGAATAGGGCTAGCAAAACTATAATTGCAAGACTAAACTAAAGAAAACCATTAGGTTATATACAATTTTAGGTTTATTACGATTTTAGAGGTTTGTATTTAGACGATTTTATTCATGATTCGTTTTGATTATGTTGTTTTTGTGTTGTGGCAATCCTGACATCTAATATATGATATCACGTACGCACGTCATTGACATAAAATGTATTCGGTTTAAATATTTTATGATTACATACTTGGATGCAATTTGTATGTGTCCCAAACTAGATCGTCTATAAATTATATACAAGTCAATTTAAACGAAATCTTTATTTTTATTCGAGTTGCAAAGAATCAAGCGAGTTTTAACCGCAATTGTCCTGGAAGGTTTTATTTAAAGTGGATTATTATTTATAATTAATACGATTAACACCTGCGTTAAATAATGACACTATCAGGCTGTTGAATAGGCAACAAATATCAATATAATAAAGTATGTTGGCGCCATTAGGTGCGGCATTGGCCAGCCCCCGCTGTGCACAACCGACCAAATCACAACCAAATAAATTCTCTATGAATTAATTGACATTTATGGTTTTTTAAATTTATCGTATTAGAAAAATATTCGGCTGAATATAATTATGGCCATTGTCACGGTATTCATATTCAATTCGAATCTATTGACGATGTATTAGTGAAGAATTTAAATTTTGCCACCAATTTTAAAAATATAATGGCTTATCTGAACGTCATTTTCCATTGGAATGTCATGTTTTAGCGCCAAATAAAAACACGTAGTTGTTATTGACAACAGATTCAGAATTAAATATAATAATTTTATAAAAGCTTATGCTTATTTACATAATACTTCAATTAGCAATGTTAATGGCAGATTATACAGAACATTAGAATATAAGAACCCTTACTTGTGAGCAGATTTTAAAATAAAACATACACCACTTAGCGAGGCACGATAGCTCACCAATTAGTTAATGCACATTGCATGTAAAGTTTCAATTTACTGCACTTGTTTCGTATTAGAAGGATATTGTTGACATTATAATCCACAGGCTTGCTAAGTATAAAACTGTGCATTTATTGGCCAATATAAGACCAGGTGCGCACTTATTGCTAGTATTAATGTCGCGAAATTAAGTGCGCTTTACCACTTAAGCACAAAAATTGTTACGTTTTATATAGGAATTTGTACTCGCTTGTAATAATATGTTATAGTAAGCTACTTTTTGTTATTAAACTACGACAATGTTTTTATAAATATGCCATTATTTTCACGATAAGTACTGGAAAATAATGGCACTCCGTTTACCTTTAACTTGTATAAAAAATTTGTATCTATTGTGACCTTTATTTTGTGTGAGAAACATAACTTGCGTTATAGAAGTACAATTATCACTCCATCTAGACCTATGTGGCCGGATTCATAGTATTTTTTCTTGCTACATTTATATAACCTTTCTTATTACACGTATTTACAACAGAAATGTTCAGAAATAGATAAGCTATAAAAAGAACAATAATACTCTAAATAATAACGTCACAATTGACCAGCTCATAACATCTTCGCCTTGAACGTTTAAAGGCATTCAGTTCTTTGGTATAAAGCCCATGTTGTACTTTTCGCTTATACCACAATCAGTGTATTGAACTCGAGATGCGCTCGCGCATCGCGTTATTAGCGAAACAAGAATTAAAAATAAAAGAAGCAAAAACCAGTCCACACACCCACGCGAGCTGGTCCGACCAGACCTTTATATCTAGAATTGCTTATTTATTACCTGCTTACCTGTATCGGAAACGTTTTCAATAGATACTCTTTTCAAATATATATAGCAACACCGTTACTTTAAACATATGTTATGAGTTCTAACTATTTATGCTCGCGGGAATGACAATTTAAAAAAAGAATTTTTAATTTCTTTTGTCATTGACACATATTTTTGAATATGTACTCATCAGTTTTATCGATTCTAACATCAAATTCGATTAGATGCAGTATCGATAAATTGTGATTGCTCCTTTCCAATCATGGAGTCGAATTAAAATTTAGTTCCATTACATTCGATTGTAATCGGTTTAGTAGAATTTTAGTAAAAAGACTTCTGATATTTTAACCTTTAGGGACGTGGATTGAATGGAATGTCATTATTTTTACAGATATCATGTAATATTCATATCTTTTACGTATCACCATATCTCACTTAATAACGTCCTCGATTTCACATCCTATCATTAAATAATTATCATTACCCTGTACTTCATTCATCTAATGGTGCTTATTAAATGAAACTTGATTTGAAAGCAAATTATTTCATTCACCCAGTCTTAGCGCCTGTTTTCTATGGAACCACAGATTCGGATTCAGATCCGGTCGTAAAAACTTTATAAACCTTGAATTTGGGCTTTAATGTAGTAGCTTATCAAATCTTTAAAATGCTTATTACACCCAATGATATCATACATAAAAGAGAAACAGATATTATACTAAAACACTGAAAACAGCCGAATTGGTACGTTTTTTTATTTATTGGTTGAAATCGGTTCAGACAAATACCTTAAAAAGCAAAGTGAATTTTTTCAAATGATAGCTATCTATTTTATGTAACCATAGTGGTTACCATATTTGTTGTGCTATTTATTGGTTCATATATTGTCATCGTCAACGTGTAGGGTTTTAGGAACTAAATAGTCTGGGCATTAGATTTTTGACGACCATTACTATAAACATAACATATATTATACTATTGGTTTGCCATTACCCATTTTAAATATGATCTACTCGTTCCAGTTTTTGACTATGGGCAAACACAACATTTAGAGGCATTTGTTATCCGCCCGTGAGGCTTCATGTCATGCTTCTAACATACTGCAATAAAAATATACGGCTTCCAAAATGCCAGTTTTATACTATCTAACAGTCGTATTGAAAGACCATGAAAAGCTATGGGGCACCGTACTTATCGACCTCAATTGACTACATGACCGAGAATCTTGATAGTCGCCGTGAAGACAGACCTTATGGCAAAATAAAGCCAAAGGGAAAATTAAAAGACATGCTTTTTTGTGAACTTAATGTAATAGGAATAATTCCTGTGTTATGGGTCTTTACAAATATTCAAACAACGGACACAAAGAACACCCAGACACAGAACAACTTATGTATTTGCGGATCACATAAATGCTTTTCCCGTGTAAGGATCGAACCACAATAGTTGACCCAGTGGCAATGGAGAGGCGACCACTTTGACCACTTCGCCATCCGTGCAGTCTTATAAACTTTATTGCATTTTATGTCTCTCTTTTATGTTACCGTACACAGAATTGACACAGTTTTTGCATATAACACAAAAACCCTTTGATATTCCAAAGGGGTCCCTAAGACTACATCTTTATTTATATCCTCATTGAGCCTAATGACTTCGCACCGTTGGAAAACAGGTTTTTGCTCACAAGAAAGTTCATTAAAATCGCTTAGAAGCGCACATTTTGTACAACGTATATAGGGCATAATTCATATTGTTTTGTAGTGATAATGATGTCCCACTGTGCGTCGCGGGGCCCCAGAGTTATGGGCCCCAACCCGCTGTGATACAAGCCTTGATATTATCCAAGATGAAACAGGTGAACTGTAAGGTGCTCACTTCCGAATATTGCATAAGAGTATTATTATGAGAATTTAATACTGGCCATGTTGCAATATAACGAAGCAATATTTAATTACGAAGTAAGGAGGTCCTCCAAAAGCACGAAAGAAATACAAAAGCAAAGTAAGACTAGAGTTTCTCAGTTTAAATATTGAATCAGTTTAAATGTGCTGTGAGGGTAATAGTTTACGTGGTTTCCTTTTTGTAATGCACACAGAATGTATGATACAAAAAGATTTTGTCACAAATATTTGGTATTTCGAAGTTTTAGCTAGATCTTAGCCGCCATTTTAAAATTTTGGAGGCGTTTTGGTGTAGGTAAACATGTTTTGTCATAGATACGTGATTTAAGACTGCGCCGAGCGATATGTGCGCCAAAACAGGCGGTCACAGTTAAGTAAATAAAATCAACACTTTTTGTTTATTACAAATATTAAATATACATTTACCATAACAATGAATGTGTTTACAATTACTCCGTGTTAAAAATTTAAAATAATTAATATTTTCGCCTAGTAATTACGTAAATTTGCACGAAAAATACAAAAACGTAAGCTCGTGTTACGTGATTTTTAGATTATAGCAGTAGAAAGCTATCCTATTTTACAGCTTAAACGAAATATAAATAGTTATATTACAATTTGTCCGTCCCAAATATTTAAGTTATTGGTTGACAGTAAAGATACATATTTATCAAAAAAGCACTTCTAATCCTCCATACAATTTTACTATGGCGGCCGCGCGCCGATTTGAATATCGGGCTCTGTCATTCAGTCTAACCGCGTCTTACGCTCGGCGCAGTCTTAAGCAAGGAACATCAATCGTGTAATGCTGCGTTTACTTTATTAATATAATAACGACTTTGCCAATCATAAAAGTGAATTATGCAAACACAAATAAAACAACATTGAAAACATAGAACAGCCATTTATAAGTAATAATTTTGTGAATAAACACACAAGTATCGTCGGTTTTATTACTCACAAAGTGGTTGTTAAAACAAATACATAATGATAGAGTGAATATTAGCCAAGTATATAAGAAACCAAAGAGAAACATGGACGGGACTTGTCGCAATATCTATTAACAATAATTTGCATGCATGTCTATCAGGCTGCTTGAAATTTAATCGAATGACTTTAAAGCTTTTCGTAACGTGGGATTTGCATTCGAGAACGTTCGTTTACTTTAAGCTGGCACTAGATGTGTGCGCATACTCGTTCGAACCTTTGTGCGATGCTCCGTGTCGTTCTTGGTAAAGTTCTTTGTACGGCTATTCGTTGTAAAAATAGCGTTTTAAATTTTCGACAGGTTTTTTAAACGAAGTTTCTTGTAAAAACATCACCCGTATAGCTCCTGTTTCGCGGGAGACTTTACAAACATTCAAACAACGGACACAAAGAACACACTGACTCTGACAAAACTATTTGTGAATCTGAGATCGGTTCCACAACACTTAGCGCAATGGCAATATCAGTGAAAGACTATACTTATTTCATACATTCCTTAAACATGACATGCATTATAATCTTACCTATGGTTATTAGCTATTATTATATCACGTAAAAGATAAAAACTTATATTAAACCTTTTAAATGAAACCTTGGCATGTAACATGACTTTCTGGTCTTTCTTGGACTACACAGCATGTCTAGCACAAGCCTTATGCGTGTTAACGTGAGCGGTACACGGTAGGTAGCCGGCACTGGACATTGTGACCAGATGGGCGGGAGAAACTCGTTGTAACCCGAGCCTATTCTTATTATGGAGCCAGTTACATTCAATAGAATTATGGACTGTTTGACCTATAGATGTGTATCACCGTTTGTTTTGTTAGTTAGCTTCGATATTCCGAACAAACGGGATTTATAGAATACAAGGTTTTGTTCGCGACTTGGCTCGAAAGGTCATTGGCGAGAGAAACTTAGTCACAAAAGTTTCATTAAGAACAAAAAACAAAATCTCATCCCAAGATTTCCTCTTTGTAAACTGAGAATTTGCTGTAGTGATTAGAAAATTTTGACTGTGAACTTAAAGAGAATAAACGAAGCGAAGTTTATAAATATCTTTCATTAAAATGTAGTGTAGTCAAACTAAAAGAAAATGTTATTTTTGATAGTTGTTATACAGCTAGAATGTGGATTAATAAACTTTTATAGCATACTTATTTTATTATTAAACATGCTATTTACCAGCAATTATATAAATATATCCTTTTCTGACCATTAAAGGGATTTAAGTTAAACTGAGAACTAGAAAAACAGATGTCTACTAATGAAACTGCAGATACGGTGATTAAGCAAACGCCATCTGTCGGCCGCAATCTGTTCAAACGTTTTACAACATTTTATTCAACAGTAATACGTATTTGTAGCCTGTTTATTTAACACGGACATTGTTCTTTTATTATGTGAACATAGCCTTGATTATTCTAGGTTGAAATAGTAACTGAAATTCTCACGCATTCACTTTTAAATGAGATTACTTGCATCCTAATCGTAACTTGGCATACTACCTGTATGCCAAGTTAGGTTGTGTTCTGGATTAACATATAGGATACCTTACAGACCTCATGCACACAGTCACATTCACGACCGCTGCGTCACTGTGGTCTTTGGAACAATCCTACTTAACATTATAAATGCGAATGTGACTTTATTTGTTACCTATCTTACCTACTTGACTGATCATCATGAAATTTTTCATACACGTTGTCAGGCGAACAGAAAAGGACATAGGGTACCTTCATCCAGAAAAAGTACTGTTACTAACCTAACATAACCTAAATTTACGCGAGCAAAGCCGCGGACATAATCTAGTCTATACTAATATTATAAAGATGAAAGATTTGATTCTTTGTTTGTTTGTTTGTAATGGTTTGACTCAAAAAAAACTTAATCGATTTTAATAATTCTGTCCTACTTTCCAAAAAAGTAATATTATCACCGATTACCTAAGACTATATTATATTTAAACAAGTGAGAATCGCCAATGTATTGCCGTAAATCTTAGAGTTCGAAAAAATGGTTCAAGTAATATGCAACGGTCACGTGATACCACGTGACCTTGAGTCAGGTCAGGTCGGAGGTCAAAGGTCATAGTCATTTCGGGGGTACATCGCCTATGCTGAGTCGAATGGCGTTGACCGCGAGTCTCTAGCTCTTACGGTTCTTGAGTTGAAAGTTGTATAATAGACGAACGGACAAAGCTGTTGTATAAGAGTTTTTCGAACTCTAAAAAGTACTGTTACACCGAACCTACTTTTACGTTAGCGAACCTGCGAGCAAAATCTAGTAGTAAGGAATTTTAGTAAGCATTTTAAAGTAAAGGCAAATTTTATTTATACAAACAACATCTGCACGTATTATATACATCTAAACTTGTACTATTAAAGCAATAGTATCAACAAAGGGCAATGAAACCCCATGTGACACGGCACACGAGATGGCTCCATGCAGGCCCGATTATGCAAATGACGGGATATCAGCCAGCTAACTGGATGTGCCTAGCTATCTAGATATACGTACAGACCAGCGGTATATTATGTTAATGCGATATATTACATACGCAGGCTTAAGCGCGTTATGCGAGTTCTGGTACCCTACGTAATTGGTGCGGAATTGGATGTAATAGTTTAAGTATAATTGGACGATTTTTCTGCGTTTTGCTTTAAAATCATAATTGGGTGTGCTCAATCAACATTATTTTCTTTTGATTATTATTCCTGTATGATGTACCGGTTTGGAAAGTAATATACATATGTACCTACATTAATATGGGTATCCTATTACATGTTCATACATAAAAGTTTATAGATAAACGTAAAATTTTATTTTCGATAATTTATATTTGAAGATATTTATTTTAGTCTCGGATATAAATTTCTGCCTATTTATATGTAGGTTAACTCTAACAACTTAAAAAAATATATATCACTAGGCACTGTTACAATTATAGGTGGTGCTGCCAACCTCAGGAAAGAAAATACCTCACTTGACAAAAATATGGATACCTAACACAGCGTTAGTTTCATCTTCTACATTCGTATTAGTCGTGATTTTATCTACTTACAAATTAATTTTAAGCCTACTAAATACAAAGTTACAAAAACCTATCAAAGTAACAGTGCTATAAAAAAACTTATTTTTAGATAAGTGATCGAAATCTTTTTAAAACCGGTAGTTTTTTGGATTACATCCTTTAAAATTCACCCGTTTTTTGGTAAAACTCTTTAAGTTATGTCATCTTGTATGAGCTAGTGTTGGGAATATGTTGCTTTACTTAGTGCCTTAAGTTCGTGCACACGCAACAGCTGCGGGCAATTTGCGGGTAACACCGGTGCCTACGATATTCATACACGTAGCTCTAACGTGATTATACTCGTTATTGCGACTAATAACGCTAAAAATAACCGTTATATATTTATAATTAGCAATGAGCTTTCGCGGTCGCAGCACTAATTGGACATGGTTTTTTAATAACTGTAATATATTTATATAATAAATTTTAAGTTTATTGATGTTGTAAATAAAGCAAACTTAAAATATTAGTTTAGCTGATATTCTTAATAATTTAGCGAAAATCATATTTTATAAAGTATTTTTAATCTATGTTACATAGAAGTCTTCACGTTCGCAAAATAAAAAATAAAGCTTATTTTTAATAAATAATAATGAAAATATATTTTCTCATCGAAAATAAATAAATCATATTATAACTTTCGTTTTTAGACGAAGTTATTTTTTATTGCTGCCGATGTTAAACCAGCCAGTGGCCCAGTAAATAAGCGATCACCGCCAATCACTCTCACTCATGGACATATTAGAGAAGCGATTTCATTCATCCTTAAGCCAGCAAGGTTCTACTACGAAGTAGCTGAAGCGACGGCACTATATTACACAGCCTTTTTTTAACGGTTTTTGCATGACGCATACCCCTTCGCGGGGGCGGGCGGAGGGTTTATCTCGGACTCGCCGGGGTAAAAGAAAGATGGAATAAGAATAATGTACCTCCCGGAATACCGACTAAACCTACCACGGTGTTCCTCGACAAAACCACTATCGACGGGGCCGCGCGAATCACTTGCACATGCGGTCGCGACTCTGCCGAGATTTCAGCCCGCCGTATGAAACGGCAGGCCCCTACACGAAGAGGCCTACCTTTTAGGCAAACCCCTTCCCCAAACCCTACCCCCCCTCCCTCCCCCCGCCTAGAGGGGAGACGGACTCGAAACAGAGGCGCGCGTGGGAACACGCACGCCGCCTCTCGGACCTGGTGCTGAACGGATGGCGGGGAGGCGACTTACCGCCACGATCGTGGCGTGCCCGAGCCTATGTTAACCGTTGTTTTATTGACAAACCACATCGCAAAAAAATAAAATAAAACCGCAGCCGTCATATACGTAATAATAAAATCAGATAGAAACCCCGACAAACTACATTCAGAATTAATCACGCCACATACTCAACATCGAATAATGAATAAATCCCGCCGTCGATTTCGGATTCATACTCCGGTATTAGTATTTACTTTTCAATTATTTGAATTCAAAATGGCGCATGCAGTAAGTGCCTTTATTACAATGCACATATCGCATAACCAGTGCGATGTAGGGAAGTTAAAAGCTCATGGCTGCCGAATTATTGGATATACCGATGGTTATCACGGCTCATGTCCAGTGGACTGCAACAGGCTTGTTAGAATTAATTGTTATTACATAGAGGTTTTGAAATTGTCGGTAATTTTGATCGATGTTATGTATCAGGATTGTTGTCGTAGTTTAACTAAAGCTGCTCTATGTTGTCTGCTAACAATCACAGTAAAACAATGAGTAGAGATGCAGAACTAGACGAGCGAAGAAAGTACATATTGGCTAATTGTATGATTAATAATCATCATATTTTAAAATCCTTAATTATTTTTAACTCGTTCAGCAAGAAGAAGAAACATAACGTTATACATGCGACACAACCGTGATTTTAAATTATAGCAGTACATTGCTGTACTGCTGCATTGTACTTAGTGACCTTTAGTTATACCCGAATTTTCAATGATAGTACATCTAACTAATAATAAAATTGTTGCCTTGGTTTTCTCTAAATGTTTCTGCCCGTAGTAGGAATATACATAGATCTTGATTATAATAAATATCAGCGTGATTTTTCACACATTTTAATCTATTTCAAAGTTGTCATTAAAAGTGCTGTAACATTGTAAACAAAAGTATAGGCCAAGACGACGACGTTTAACAAATTCGAAAAACATAAAACTCGTACTTAAGTTTCACGTAGCTGCCATACGATAATCCTAACGAAAATCCTTATCAAAATTCATGAAACATCCTTCAATCTAATATGATTTTAATATGGAATCCTTTCCTATAAGCGGTGATATTAGCCATCAAGTGCGGCCACTGATTGGATAACTCGATCGTTACGGCGACGCGCGCCCGCGCGGCATACACACCGGCCGATTATGTAAATGCACCCGGTGTTCGTGTTGATCCTGAACCTGTCATACCCGGATAGTTGAGATAGCTGTGAAAAACGTGTCGACTCGTACACATACGCTGAATATCCCTTATAGAAGCAGATGGTACACTTATAGTTTACTTACGATGTATAAGATCCTCTATATTTTCAAGACTTCGTATTGCTAGTAAGAATTTCCAAATAAGAAAATCTAATAACAGATTGCCTGATATTAAAGTCGATCTGGAATCTCACCTCGTAATAAATTCAGGTATTACATTCGTCGGCATTAACGCCATTAAATATATACGTATGGCACTCGTTGGTTGGTGTGGCATGTTACCATATCTCAATTATCGACCATACATACCTCGCGGACCACTACCATATCTAATATAAGCATAAGTACGATGCAGTATGCGGTTGCATATCAACTGATGCTGCTGCTTCAAGATTAACAATAAGTCCAAACTGTCATGGCCGCTGCAAAACAATGTTCATAAGCGTAATAAATAAATTTATAGTCTCTTTTACTGATCGGTTATTAGTGGTTAACCTTATTTTACAGTCAATATTCTAGATGAAGAAGGACTAACAATGATCGAGGAGGCAAGACAATACAGAGGTGTGCGTTTGTGCCAAAATACATATAGTTAATCATTTAATGCACCATAGAGTTTTAACTATACTCCATTTGGTTAGGTACTTAACTAATGGTAAACAATCTTGATGTGACTTTTTATCTAAAAACTCAGTTTAAAAATAAAATGCTGCTAAAGATCAATGTAAATACAAAAATAACGATTACTAAATCAATTGAACCGTTAGTTTAAGCAGTATTTGTTCAATATGTGTTTGTGTAAAAAGTCACATCAAGATTGTTTACCTTTAGTTAAGTACCTAACCAAATCGAGTATAGGTGACACCCTTATTCCCAAGTCAGGTCGGAGAGTAACATAGGCTACTTTTAATCTCTAAAAGTGGACATGTTTCCTTAAAACTGTCTTTATATGACTATTTTTTATACTATTCTTTATATGACTAGATTGTGCCCGCGGCTTCGCTCGCGTAAATGTTGATTAGGTTGGGTTAGTAACAGTACTTTTTCTCGATGAAAAATATACCTATGTCCTTTTCTGTTGCACTCACAATGTGTTTGAGAAATACATAATAATTGGTCGAGAAGTTAAGGCGTGAAACTGTAATAAACAAACTCACGTTCGCATTTACAATATTAGTTGAGATACATGATTGTAATTTGTCCACAGAGAGACTTTCCTAGTTTATCTACTGTGCTGGCATATCGTCTAGTGATTACACCTACCACTATAAAATTATACCTAACATAGTTTAGTTATAGTACAACCCAGCCTTACTCTTGAGGGACATACAAACATGAAGTTACGTGCATATATATATCGAAATAGCCTCCGAAGCTTGTCTCATCGTATTGGTGGCCATACAATCGGCACTTTGCATTGAAAGCGGCGGCTTGGACCGTCGCTCGATTAGCGTTATAAACATCACTAACAATAGCAATAGGTAGCGCAGCCTCCGTGTTACACACCCATTGTACTATAAAGAGATTTCGCTAATACATTCGATTATAGATCTGAATGTTGGCTAAATATGATTTTAGTGGTGCTACTATTAGTTGCATCAAATATCCTTATTTAAGACTGCGCCGAACGGATGACAGATAATGGCAGAGCTCGTGCGGCGCATATTCAAATCAGCGCGCGATAGTAAAATTGTATGGAGGATTTGAAGTGCTTTTTTGGTAAATATGTATCTTTATTGTCAACCAATAACTCAAATATTTGGGACGAACAAATTGTAATATAACTATTTATGTTTCGTTTATGCTGTAAAATAGGATAGATTTCTACTGTTATAATCTAAAAATCACGTAACACGAGCTAATGTTTTTGCATTTTTCGTGCTAATTTACTTAATTTTGTAGGCTAAAATATTAATTATTTTAAGTTTTTTACACGGATTATTTGTAAACACATTCATTGTTATGGTAAATGTATATTTTATATTTGTATTAAACAAAAAGTGTTGATTTTATTCACTTAACTGTGACCGCCTGTTTTGGCACATTTCGCTCGGCGCAGTCTTAAATGAGAAAGCGTGTTTGCTTCTCTTGAAAGAGTGGGGCGGCAAAATATTGACAAATAAAATAATTAAGACAGATGTGACAGTCGGGCGAGATGACCTGTTTACTTAGGTCATCCCGCCCGGCTACTGACCAAATCGGAAACGGTCTAGGTAAAGGGAAGGTTAATAGAGAAGCTTGCATGTCATAAGAACGAAGGAAGTAAGAGAGTTTGGTCAGCATCGTAGTATGTAGCAATCTGTAGATTGAGCCTGCTAGTCCAGAAAATAGATTATATTATGCATATTGTTGACTTTTTTTTAATATCCAGCTTGCAGCAATTTTAATAACTAAGTAACGTGTTGAAAATATATTACGTAGCCACTAGATGCGCTATATTATTTGCAACCGAAACATTTATTTGTCAAAAGTTACCTTATTAACGCGGAACATAGTTGCGGAGTCAATTCATTTACACTTCAAAAACATTCAATATGTAAAGTTTTCCAAGCAATCAAATCAACGACCTTACATTTGACTGTAAAACTTATCGTTCCTTTTACTTAACCAAACTCGTTAGTCCACCTCATTAAATAAAAACATCCCTTATCTCAAAATTCTACATATCGATTACTCGTAACTACTATATACATTTGTAACGATGTTTGTTATCGATACAAACCAAGGATCGATGACATATGGTAATGCATGCCATTGAGGACCAAATAAGTGAAGTAATTATGCGTGGAGTCCAGCGAGCCGGCCGACGTCCACCTGACCTGGCCTTGTTCATGCGTCGGTATATCTATTGAGCTATGGTATGGTGAAATACATAAGGGAGAGCGGGTATGATCATAGACTTGACCGTCGCGAAAGTAATGTAAGTTTATGGCTGTAATTTGTTTATCGATGTATCTTTTTACAGTGGAATGATAATTTATAGCTTGTATAAAATTATTAGTAATTGTTATTTTATTTATACATGCTGATATTCTGGAACCACGCAATCATGAAGACGCACTTGTACAAAATTTCGCAGATTATTTACCGATTTAAAAGTATTTTGTTGTAAATCTTATGTGTATGTATAGTAAGTTCTATTTATTTCTATGTGTATGCCTATTTAGCCTATGTCATAATAAAATAATCCTCAAGACTATTTTATTTAGAAAAATGTAAGTCATGTGACGATAATCGCCTAGACGCCCGGCGAACGCGGGCGCACGTCACTAGCCACCTCTCGCGACCGGTGGTGCGACACTATATAAGGACGGACGGCGTCAGTCGCGAGCTCTTTGCGGCCCGGCTTCACACTCCCAGCTAAGTGTCCTGATTATACAAGGACCACGAAGCAAGTCTTTAGCGAACCACGCCCTGACTATAGTTCTATAAGTAAAGATTGTCTCTTTTAATTGTATCTTAATTCATTAAAAGTGTATTTGTTATACCTTCTCTCATTGTACTTCCTAATTATTCTACAGTTCTCTAAAGTAAACCCTAAAGGTTACAGTCACTTTTATACTTTATTTTTGCATGATTTACATATTATGTAATTTATTTATTATTTTCTCTATAAAATGTAACACTGTATTTAGAAAAACAAAGAACTTCAACTTAGTAAAATAAATACATCGCTTTTGATCGTTAATTAGATAATTTACAAAGAATTTATTACTCCTTAGTAAAGAGTTCTTAATCAATTCGACTTTGACCCTATCCCGCTACCCTCTCTAAGCTTGCACCACTCTGGAATATATCCAGGATTCCACGGTCGACAATGGGCGACGAACATTGAGCAATGTGCCACACGTCACTCACTGGGAACCGAACGAACGAACGCTAAATTGTAATTCTAAACATATTCCCGTTTATCTTACAAACGGTATATACTTAGGCACGTTTAGATCAATACGCTACTTTACATATCTTGTGAAAACATCCATTTGCTTGTCCAATATTTGAATTTTAAATAAATATTGTACGTGTATATATGTGAACAAATATAATTATTTGACTCGTGTGATAATAATTAGGAACTTTTCAGTGCAATCCTGTTCTTTACACATCGATAAGTATTGGATCTCAAAATGCGAGGTTTGGCTCATTTGTAAGCTGTGTGTGTTGATACGCACTTTTGCCTTTATTATATATTTTTAAATAGACAACCACTATGCCGTTGCTTCCCATGACTCCGTCGTACAAATAAACATTGAAATAACGGATATTTACGACACCTAAAGCCGAATAAACTGTCCGAGAATCATACAATTTTTATATCTTATGTGATTGAACATATAACACTAAGAGCATTTGATGCAAGTATGTGACTGTATAATACGTACATGTATGTATATGTATATATTTCTTTAACTGGTTGCAATGTATATTTATTCAAAGTGAAGATTCTCTTATTTGTAGACATGCCAATCAATATATACCGTGGTTACAAGCTGAATTTGCTACAGCGCTAATATTACCTGCATATCCTCAAGGTGCATTTATAATGACGACTCGATGGTGTAGTGGTTAGTGTAACTGACTGCCACGCCTGAGGTCGCGGGTTCGATTCCCGCACAAGTCAAATATTTGTGTGCTTGAACATGGATGTTTGTCTTGGTCTGGGTGTTTCTATGTATAATATGTATGTATTTACAAATAAAAAACTATATATGTATGTTTATCCATTGTCTAGTATCCATAGTACAAGCTCTGCTTAGTTTGGGCTAGATGATATTGCGTGTATGTGAAAGAATATTATTATTATAATGAAGCATTAGTAAAATATAACAGTAGACAAATTTTTAATCACACATCTAATTTAACTATCGCGAGGCCTGTTCTTTGTATTTATGTGCGAACAAGTTGCGAAAATCCATATATATTTGTTAGAATATTAGGAGGAAACATCACTAAAAAGCGTTAGCGTAAAAAGCTTAGCGTTTCGCAGCAACAATTTTTAGGAATTTTATTTATGTTAATATGACGCATGCCTAACAGACATATACGAACAGGAAACTAGACAAAAAACATCCTTAAAGTGACAAATGCTAAATTCACCGAAAACCGATGTCATAATTGTCAGGTCACAAAGCGAGCTTCACTTTCTTCCCACACGAGGGACGTATTACGCATATAAATTTAGATGACATGACTTTCACAGCGCATTGCTCTTAATAACTGTGAATGTTCTAACAAAAGGAATACAGTGTCTCATTTGATGTTCCCACAACGTACTGCGGGGCCTTAAAGTGAGCTGTACAGCTTAGAGCGACAACAAAAACATACCTTTACTAGATTTAACCCCTTTACTACTTAGGTTAGTAACAGTACTTTTTTCTGGACGAAAGGTACCCTATATTCTTTTCTGTTCCCCTGACAACGCGTACTCGAAGTTACGTGATGATCGGTCGAGTAGTTAAGGCGTGGAAGCGTTACAAACAAACTCACATTCGCATTTATAATATTAGTTAGGATTGTGTTTTGTTGTGACCACAGTGACGCACCGGTAATTAATGTGGCTGTTGTGCATGAGGTCTTAATCGTATCCTACGATGTCATTCAAAACACGGTCTACCGGTATACCAAGTTTTATCCAGTTTTATTTTTTTATTAAAAATGGCTTTCGCATCAAAAGTACAGTCCTAATGATGTGGTGGAATGGTGCAGATCGATATCATTTATCTCCTGAAACCAAGAAGTTAAAGTACAACTAAATACCTCAGTGATTAGAGTCGCAGCAGCACATCGGAAGCCAGGCATAATAGGTTTTTAATTATGTCTGGCATTCCAGGAACACACAAGTTAAGTGTATATTAATTTGTAACCATACTAACCATTGATAGCCTTTGATGTATGGTATACTAATTTTGCCCGCGACTTCGTTCGCCTAAAAAGAGAAAGTGGGCAGCGGTCGCATCCTTCTGCGAGGACATCATCTCGCAGAAGGAGGCGGCGGAGCGGATCCGTGAGGAAAGTATCCTGGTGCCGCCGCCGGTGAACCGGGCGGCGCAGGCGCGCTTATGCTCGCCTTATGCCGCCGTAGCGAAGACCGCGGGTGGGAGAACGGGGATCTCCCGCCCGTCAGGTATTGAGTTGGAGCGACGCCCTTAGTAGTGTCGGGTCGTCGCCCGCAGACCTTCTGTCTGTATTGGGCACTGCTGGGTGAGTAGCTGATGCAGTTTAAGTTCCAGCTACCCACCCATCATACAAAGCAGCACGTTGGCAGACCGTGGGGTTTTAGTCGGTAGGCCCGAAGTTTTCAGTGAGCCCGACATAACCCTCTCGCTTCCCCTTGTGGCGAGAGGGTATGCATAAGGAGCATTTCCCCAAGAAAAAACAAAAAAAAAAGGTCGGCAGCAGTGTTTTTTCTGGATGACAGTCTTGTCGTCTTTTTCTGGTCCTGACAACGTTTATGCGAAATTTCACAATGATCGGTTGAGTAGATTTGCATTCATAATATTAGTAAGGATTAGGATTGGGATACCTAGTGTGGGGCCAACGGACACTGCGTACTCATTGTATAAGTTTTTGGTAATAAATCATTTTTATTTTTTTATTTTATTTACCTGGCAAAACCGATTATTACAATGACCTGTAAATAATTGTTGAAATCCTTAAATAAATAACACGAGAGTTATACTGACATAAAAATAAACTGTAACAATTTAAGAACGCCATAATTTTATATAAGCCGTAAATTTTATACGATTTAACAGAGAAGTCAAAACATTAATGTACCTAAATTCCAAAGTATATGTTCTTCAGAAAACTGGAGCAACATCAAAGAGGAACAGTTAGCGCTGACTTTATAACCCACCTTCACTGATGTAATCCATCGTGTAAACCTATTTGAAACCACATTAATCTCTGCCACAGATTATGTAGTTATGTAACATTAATTAATATAATCTGTCAAACATTATATATATAGGTACGGTTGCTGGTTGTGCGGTTTTTGAGGGTTTAACCCCCACGAGGTTAATTATAACTTCTGAAGCTTTGCATTACGGGCAACGTAAAAAAACATTTGAAATCTGTGATGGTGGCAAAATTATTTGGACAACTTTTACAAGAGTTTTATAACTAAAATTTTAACGGGAATTAAGGTCATGAATGTTTAACAAATTATGAGGATCGCACGCAAACAAGCACACGCTTGTCCCCAGGACCATAGTAGTAGTCTATGGAATTTGAATATATTAATATCAGAACAATGTGACGTATACAGATATCTCAGTGCCATTTATGGAGAACCTAATCAAAAGGTGCCATTATGGTGGGCGATTATACGATGATTCAACAACTGAAGAAATCTTCATTTACATTAAACTTAATCATTGTTCGGATGTTATTTCTCTGGTCTGAGACGTCAACAATACACGCTCTCGAATAAATCAATCGAGATGTCATTCGGTTCTTCTAGTCGACAGACAGGCCGCCCTCGCTCGCGGGGCTACATTACACCGGCCACTGCCGAGAGCACCTCATTTTAAGATTAACAGGTATCTTGATAATTTTGATTGGAGAGCCTCAAAGTCGATAGAACACCATCGAGAATCGTTTCAAAAATCAAAACAATCGCAACGCATCGTCATCGGGCACCGCCATAGTACCGCCATCAGAGTGTAGTGCGTTTGCGCATACATTATGCAAGGGACGTCGCACTCGCAGCTAGTCCCGTATAATTACGACGTCGAATATATTACACGACCAGTTTAAAAGCATCTCGTTAAATGTATGACGCTATAAATAAGCACAAAGTCGTCTGACAAATTGTATGACAAAGTTAGGAATTTAAGTGTCGGCGGTCGTGCCGCAACAAAAGGGGTTTCACGGAACTTATGTCAGGGAATGAAATTGACATAATCGTTTCATGAACGATATGGTTAATTTCGAATAAAAGCATCGATTGAATATTCAATGCTGTTTTTACACGTCAAGATCAAACGGCAACAAAATAGACGCTAAAATATGGCCTCGTATGCTTTTAGGAAAAGTTAAATATTATGTACAAAATGTTTGCAATATTTGTAGAAAGTTCTCACCTGCTACTTTACAAACCGTATACCTTAGAAATACCCATATCCCATTGCTTATCTATACTACTAATATTAGAAAGCTAAAGAGTTTGTTTGTTTGGTTAAACGCGCTAATCACTAGTAACTACTGGTTCGAATTGAAAAACTATTTTATTGTTAGATAGCCCATTTATCGAGAAAGGCTATAGGCTATATAACATCACGCTACGACCAATAGAAGCGGAGCATTAATGAAAAATGTTGCAAAAACGGAGAATAGTCTCTTATGCGAAGCATACGAAGTGGCGCGGGTCAGCTAGTCCCCGATAATATTATTTCTTATATGCTCTTTATTCATACAGCCATAAAAAGGTTTTACATAATTAAAAGAAAACCAACAAACAATTTGTTTTGCTTATCCATTTTTACGACAAGACTCTTTTGCGGATAATTAGACGTTCCAAGAGCATAAGCTACATTTTTCCATAAAAAATATTGGATATTAAATAAAGAGGTCGGTGCACTAGATTATATTGTCTGCAAATAGCAATATCTAATTTACAAAAAGACATTTGCAATCACGAGTAATGCCCGCCCACCAACATTTACGCAAAACTAATTGAAAATAATCTCAATGTTAACGTCTCTTCATTTCCTATAGTTATGTAATTGCTTTAATTAAACGAATTAGATGCGCTCGTAAGCTCGATTAATCCTATAATCACTACTTAAGCTTTTCTAAGTGGTATCGACATTAAAGTTATCATAAAAGTATACATAACACGAGCCATTAATTCAATTAATATTAATAATTATAATTTAACAAAGCGACTCAAAATACATATTCATTAAATGTAAATGATTGGGTCGATATCGCAAATTGATATCATGAAATAATTAATTAAGTTTAATCAAATGTTTTATGTATTTTATTGGAATGAAAGAAATAGATTACTCGTTACTTCGTGCGTGTAAACGAGAGGTAAAATGTATCAATAGGCCATAGTGAGTCGTTAACGTATCAACAGGTTCATGTCATAATTTTAATTTGTTCTAATATGGTGTATACGCCAATTATATTATTTGTTTAATTTGTCTTCATACTTATTAATTAGATTAGATTAGAGCAGCGATAGCTCAGTGGGGAGACCAACAGACTGCAATGCAGAGGGTCTCGGGTTCGAACCCACGTCGCGCACCTCTGAGTTTCGGAAGTTATGACTTTTCGAAATTATGTGCGTATTGATTGACAATTATCGCCTGCTCCGTGCCTCGGAGAGCACGTTAAGCCGTCGGTCCCGGCTGCCATGAACATCTATGGCAGTCGTTATTGGGAAAGTCAGTACCCTCTAATATCCTGACACTGGTCTAGCCTTAGGGTATCGTTAGCCTTCGGGCTGCGGAGGTCAGGTGGCAGCCGCTCCGTGTAAAAACTGATATCCAGTCAAATCCGGTTAGACCAGAAAAGTCGACCCCAAGTGACTTGTGAATAAAGGCTAAGAGAGAAGAAGACTTATTAATTAAAAACGTTGTGTAGTTTTTTATTCAATTTGATATCAAGACTGTTTTCAACTGGATGACTTAGTAGTAAGATGTCATTGTGTCGAGTATTGTGGGTACTATCTTTGATTAAAACTGATCTACGTAACGGGAGCTTTCTGTATAAATACTAACCTTTATATAATATTGTCTTCTATTTACGCGAATATTATTCATTGAAATTAAACTGCTATATACGGATTTTATCGCGTTGTTTATTTGACACTTTATTACAAAATTTTGAAAATTGTTACACTTCTACTACTATTAAACTTTACTAATTTTTAAGCTAATTAAATTATTATTAAACTATTTAGATTTAATTTATTTTTACACTTTCCCGGGGAGACTCTCCCCGTGACCATGGCTGCTGAAAAGCAACCGAAACGTCGGGGAAAGTGTAAAAATAAATTAAATCTAAATAGTTTAATAATAATTTAATTAGCTTAAAAATTAGTAAAGTTTAATAGTAGTAGAAGTGTAACAATTTTCAAAATTTTGTAATAAAGTGTCAAATAAACAACGCGATAAAATCCGTATATAGCAGTTTAATTTCAATACTAACCTTTATTCTAATTATCAATAGACATATACCTAATAATTAAGAAAAGTGTGCCAATACGTTCTGCATTTGTGGAAGGAACGGACGTTAAAAGATTGTATTGTGCAAAAACGAAGGCCGAACCCTTGATGAACTTTCTTTTACTAGATCAGGTATCCTCTGGTACATGGCGAGGTTATATCCTAAACAGAAGAGCATGATTGACGAAAAGGGTTAGAGAGAATTAAACAGAAAATATATTCAAAGAAGTTGCGGAAAAATGCATAGTATTTAAATGTGTAAATTTTTTATCTTACTGTCTTATTTATATTATATTATGTATATTTAGCTTATAATATCGTTTTAGGATATCCTGTAAAGATATTATAAATGTGTTTAAATAAATAAATAAATAAAATATTCTAGGATCATAATAAGGGGAATCTGTAGTCTCTGTCTATCCTTCTGATTCTACTATAGAGATCCAATGATCCTACTAGGTTGGAAGAAATATTTGTCAATATTACGAAACATATATTATGAAACATTGGCTCCTATCTGCCATTTTGACCAATCGTAACATAAGTTCGATTGCGTTAAATACTGGTCTAGGTAAGTCCTTACGTGTGGGCGATACAGCCGTGAGAGCGATCCCAGGGCGCCTAGCATTTATTATTACACATTTACACCTCTTATCAACCGTAACACCTACGCAATAAGGTGCGTTTTCCCATATCATACAACACAAATAAAATTGTAAAAGATTAGGTAAATAACCTCGCTCGTTTATCCGTTCCATATCGGTATGTTTATCTGTCCATTTGATGTTTATTAGAGGTTACATCCTTACATAGATTAGCCACCATATCTTGGTCCTTGAAACATCCGAACTCTTTCGTGAAGTAGCAAAGGGCAGTAAAAATAAGGGATCTAAATGAAATTGTCTTGTGTGGTCGTGGTGTTTCATAAATATTATGACGTTTTATTGGTGTTGGGTATTTACTTGTTTGTAATAAAGATGTAGGTGTCGTTTTTAATTTATGGATATATCGGATTACTTAAATATAACAATGTAACATTGCGTGTGTTTGGGTTGTATGCGCTGAGTAATGGCTGTTACATAAATGTTGGGTTACGTTTGGACAATAAACAATGTTCTCTGTTGTTATTCAAATATATTGTGATATAAATACTCATAAAACAACAAAAAGCATTAATATAAATGGTTTCATTAGTGTGGTAAAAATGGATTAAAGGCATTAAATTTAATATATTACCGAGTAAACATGCTTAGTTATAAAGCCGCTTAATGCTTGCACCAAAATTGCAAAATAACAGTTTGCAAGTCGCAAAACTGATAGTTGTAAGTTAGTTATAAACTTTTAATCACGGAGCAGATCTTTAAGACTTCTATATAAAATCTGTTTAATTTGCTGCTTGCCTCGTATATATCTAATTATTTCGTTTATTAAGGCTTTATAATAATGTCTCAATATAACCTAAACCGAATAACACCTTATTCTAAATCGTACAATGCATACCACATTCCAAATTCAAACCGTCTTTGTTTGAATTTGGAATGTGGTTAATTCAAAACAGTCTCCTCATTACGTAATTGGATTGTAGGCAAATGAACAGGTGAACACAGGTTTTTCTATAAATACCTCTGATTCCTTTCACTGCCGCCTACGTTGCCTAGCCGGCGCCTAGCTTCGTGGGTGCGACAATCCCCGACAATATGCAACGAATGTCGAATCCCAGATAAAGCCTAGTCGTAATTAAACTGGACAACGATTGTGATTTATAGTTAGGTGCGCTCGGATTTCGTGACGCTGCCTTGCTGGCATATATCTTGAAAATCTAACGTTCAATGAAACGTAATCAAATGTATTGATGCGTCAGCACATTTGAGTTTAAAGAATTTATTTTCAAAAAGACATACAATATGTCACTTACATGAAAATAACAAGACATTTATTTATTGTACCTACATTTATTACATACATATAATTTAGGTGGAAGTAGCTCTGTCTGCTTGTATTAAACAATGCTTTAAAATAATGTTTCAGCCTATTTTCATGTATGTCATATGCTGACAGTTATGCAAAACACTAAATATAAGATTTTCCTACATTTTAATTTTAATTTAACTATTTTCGTAGAACAGACAGTATGTTATGATATTAAAATAAAAACATATATTATATATTTCGTTATCGCGAGAAATAACATGAGCGAATTTTTGGTGAAGGTTTGGCGGACCAAACCTTTAAATTTACGTCGACCGTCTCTCTAATAGGAATTAAACGGACGTTCGACGTTGATTCATGAGTGCGTCCTGCAATTTTCAGGTAGGAATCTTTTTAGAAATATTGTCCTTCTCAAAAGACCGTTGGTCTCACTAGATACTATAAAACTGCTACAAGGCAGTATATGTATGTAACAGCTACTTAAAAATGGATCCACTATTATTATAAAGGATTCTTAACCCATAACAATGTTTTCATATTTTGTCTCTCGGTCTGCCGGCACGCGAATGTCACGGATTTCGATGTAGTTTTTATTGTTTAGTAACTTCAGCTTGAACTATTTTCATTAAGTAGACCGTAGACATGATGCATCGGCTTATAAGATGTATTCCACCAGACGAAAGTCACGGATGAAAGTTAGTGTTAAATACAATTTTACTTTCGTCCAACATTAATTTAGTTTCTGGAACGCATCATCATTTATTTAGACAAGAATTGGGACTAGCACATAAAATGGTTGATGCCCATAAACCAGTTTTATTTTGTTTACATGTCGAGTCATAATATTATATGATTAACTTTAAAGCGTATTAAAAAGATATATTTACATCTTAAATTATATCAAGAAAATTTTACTAAGACTGTCTTGTCGGTTTTGTTGTAGAAGTTAGCAACTCGTGAAGTTTTTGTCTAGGTCGGGAAGTGTTTTCGAGTTTTTCTGGTAGGAGTTTTTTAGAAGCAACACAGGGCCTGCAAACCCGCCCAAAGTCGGATATTAGGTGAGACCTAAACGTAGATCTCGAAAAGTAGGTGCACTCAACTGAGATATACAGAATATGGTTTGTTATAGATTGTGTCTCATTAAGACTCTAAGAGTAATCGATTCGTTGACAGCAACTTTAAAAACTCGGTATGCGATAATGGAGCCAAAAATATCGTGAAAACCCTTTAAAAATAAGACTTAGTGTTACTTACACCAAGTCTTATTTTTAAAAGATTTTTTCAATCCAATCCAATTCTCAAGCCGGTCGGATAAAGCCGCAGGCAACAGTAAGTTTATTATAAATGTATATTGGCAGTTCGCCTGTCGCGTCTGTGGGTCATGGGTGTCGCCCACACGGGCCCGCCTTCATCAAATATTCTCAGATTAACATAAATCGCATAATATTGACCACTTGAACATTATTTCTGTTTACTTACGTCAATTACAGTCAGGCGAGGCAAGCCGAACGAAAAATTATACGAGACGGCTCGCAGAATCAGTCCTGTACCCAGTACATGGTGATAGACTAGCCCTTCATTACGTAAGACCTAAAGATAACTGATAAATCGTGGGTGTGATACCCTTGCTTAACTCGCTAGATTTTGAGGAAGGTAGGGCCAGGCGGAATTTAGGGCCAGACGGAATTTCTACTGGAAATGCAGTTGTTAGAGTAACTCCTCTTTGCAGTCAAATAATCTTGTATTCTGTAGTAAAGCTGCCAGATGTCTATAGGATGCCTTGTGTTGTCTTAAGAATGCATAGAGGCTGTCGTCCATTACGCTGACAACGTAGCTTTTCCTTCTGTGCAGAGCCTATGAGACTCTGACTGTTCTTATAATATCCCTAAGCGCCCCACATTTGACTGCCGCCTTGCTTGTGTAAAAAGATAGTTCAATGTAATGTCTTATTACAGAGCATATTGCAGTCAGCCCCCAGCGTAACTATAGGAGTGGATATTAGTTTTGCCACAATGGCTATCTACTATCTTATTTTGGATTCTTGTAAAGAATAGTAATAGAAGGGTTAGACCAGTTGTAGATTTGTGGGACTAACAACCTCATTCTTCACTTCTACCAGGTGATAAACCTGGTAGAAATGAAGAACATTTCTATGGCAGACGGGTCAAATGTCTTTAGGAGTTATCCTAGAAAAAGCTACTTCTCGCTATGCAAGCCCTTTTTTTAAATATAAATGAAAGTATCCGACTTGCTATAATTTTGTTTATTTGTGATTTCTGTAGTTTTATGCATTATTTTTCTTAAAGAGTAAAGAGGCAACGCCTAAGTTGTTTCTCTGTTATCTCCATTTTAATCGTTTCGTGTTTTCCACCTTAGTCCTATAAAAATGGTTAGCAACTTAATACATAAACAATATTACGTCACATAGCGTCTAATTTGTTTCTCACATAAAATCTACCTTCTCACAGAAAGACGAAAATAACAAAAGCACCACTAAACACAAGTGTACACAGTTTTAAAGATGTCTGCCACGCCAACTGTTTACGAGCAATTAACTTTATTTTAGTGCTTCTAACCGTCTGTACGGACCTTATTAGCTGCCAACGTGCCCTGGCACCCATTTCAAATCGAATCCAATTGTTTCCCTAAATGGCAATCGTAATATGAGCACTTGTAATATGGAATCGTGACTTAGGGAAACTCGATATGGTCACAAGTATGGGGAAAACATAAAATCATGGTTTTAATGTCTCAATTTTTGCCAATATGGGAACAAGTCATGATTCAAATCGACCCCAAAACATCGATAAAATTTATTTCGTGATTATTTTCAGTGCATAATCTTTTCGATGCATATGAGAAAAACAAATAAAGTAAAAGTTCGTATTTGATTTTCTCTGGCTGAGATAGAAATACGACTTTCTAGATGTACCTACAAATTGTAGCCCTGGGGCGACAGAATTTAAGATTTTTCATTCAGAAAGATGAGGATTTCATTGTGAAAAATGAACTGGAAAGCTAATATCTAGGGAAATGCCAATAATATGATGAGAGCTCCGGTGTAAATACAATACTGGATACCAAGTGATTGTTTCATTTGTATATGTACTTTTACATTTTATATTTTTTTTATATTTTATGTTTTCTCCCTTTTAATCTCTTGGACATTGCCCAACGGAAAAAGACATTGAGTCTAGATTCCGTAAACTGATTTATTAAATTAATAAGCGATAAAAATAATTTTAGCAATAAAAACCAACAAAGTTAGGGGCATGTAGGTGTCTTAAAAATCTTTGACGGCAACGACACCAAAGTAAAAAGTGAAACAATTCACGTTATTCTTTAGAATAAGTGCCATTTGTAATCCTGTTTATAAAGCTATTACGTTTGGCATATGTTACTGATATATTCAAGTCATTAATTTTAGATTTAATGTTACGGACACATACCCAATCAGTATTCAATCGTCACTAAACGGCCATCTCAGTTACATTTCGCCAATCATGCATTAGCGGCGCTGACCTGCCATTTCGCGCAATCCAGCTTTACAGTTACGGCCAGAAAACGAACTGTGTATGAAGCAGTAAATTCCATTACTTTCCAACACCACTCGCGTGAAATTACATGGGAAGAAACGAACTAAAGAAACTGCAGTTATTGGTAACATGCAACTGTGAGAATTCAAAATCGGTATTTCAGTATCACACTCGTCTATAGAAAGTCTTAAGATTATGTCGATCATATTCCGTGAGTTATGTATAAATTAGGACATATATAGGCTATGCAGACTATATGTGTACATGGTGTTTACTAAGCAAAGTTTACACTAGGAAAAATGTCTTTATAGTAAAACATGACTTAAAAGATTTGACCTCACGATTCTTTACGTTCTACGTTATTCTAATTTAAATTTCTGTTAATTAACCTTAAAATTTAAAGTTTGCTTCTAAGATATTTTACTCTTCATTAACGATATCCAAAGAAGGAGGAACATTACCAAAATTTACGTTGTTCATACTAGGACTATACAGATAAATAGACACGTAACATTATTGTGATCTTTGAGCTCAATATCTCTACATACTAGGTATTAACATACCTCTTAATTGGCATTCTGCTCAACCCGTACGGTATAAATACTTAAAGAACGTAAAGGTACTAAGATAAACGCTTAATAAGTAGTTAATTACCTAATTCTACGAGATGTACGCGTTAGTATGGAGTTAAACGGTTGCCAAAGGTCCAGTAATCATCGGCCAGTATCAGCTTCTAATAAGAACCGATTTATAGTCATGCACTGCGAGCTACTGAAGAGAGAGCCTATTTAATGCGGCGCTAAATGGACAAAGAGTATATGGACAAGATGACTTTATAGATACGTGAGATGTTTGAAAATTTACGCATTAGGTAACAAACGTGCTGTGGCTATGATAATTTTATAGGAAATATAGCGAGATTAAATATATTAGCTATAGAATAAACTTTGAGATTTAGGTAGCATGAAACTACTCGTTTCAGTGGTCAAGAGCATCCATGACTATCGATATAAGGAGACAAGACCCACAAATAGTCTGACATCTGGATAATCTTAGAATACTGTTTTCTTTGTATCCTACACCAGATTTTACCACGAAGCGACTGATATTTACCTCCATTGGCACCTTGATAAAGCTGATATTCAGCCGAATCTGGTTCAGGCTAATCAATCCCATTACTTTTGGACTTATTATACTAGGCTGATAATGTTAATGAAAATGATCATAGCTGGTGGATGGTTAATTGTATCATTAAAATTTCAAGGGGCCCAGGTAGCATAGTGGTTCAAATGGAACATGTCGAGTCTCATGGATTCGATCTCCACTCAGAACAACAATTATGTGGTTCTCAAATATGTTTAGAGACTAGGTGTTTTTTGTGCCCGTTGCTTGAATGTTCCCAAAATCCCTCGCGATACAGATATTTTTTATGGTGCGTGTATTGATCTTTAATATAATATAAAAATTGTAAAGCAAATAAAATAAGAAATATGTCTTGAGTATTTCCATTGTAATTTAATCTATTTTGGATACCTAACCAGTGTTATACAAGTGGTTCTAGCTTGAAATTCTTGCGTGTAACAATGTTAACAACCTAAGTAATAAAAACTTTACATTCCACAATGATATAATTCTAATCAAAATCTAGAATAAAAGCATTAATTAGGATTATTGTGATTAAATGACATGATTAGGACATAGCAGACGCAAAAATTCGGCATTCTCCATAATTAAAATACCGTTTAATATCATCCTTTAAAATGCAAATAGGTGTTTAATCCTTTGATCATAAAGTAGAGATTAAACACGTAAGATTAATATTCAGTCGGCAGATCGTTCTCTATTCACCATACATACATATTAATGTTCGATTTAACGTAGGTAACCGAATCGGCACTTTTGTATTTTTGCAAATAGGTAGCGTATCTTTGCGATCTAATCTTTGATGGAGCGCGAGGTAGCGGCGTGCGCGGCTTGCGCAAGCGCGTCTCAGTGGCGCCGTCTAGCGGACTGCAGCGTGATCTATTGGCGCCGGCACACCGCCCGCCTCATTATACTCTTATCGCCTCAATGCAAATCCGACAACATTTTAATCTTAGAAAAGTCCGTTTTCGTGTAAATACTCCGCTTATTTTAAAGGCTCGGGCGGTGCGTGGGCTCAATCCTTGTGAAATTGTGTACGCTTTTTCCCTTGCGCGTGGGCAGATAATTATACGTCTGAATATAAATTTATGTTGGATAATATCGTCGAAATTAATGGTGTACTGTTTATAGCTAGCGTTTGCTGTGAATGCAAAAATACGTGTCGTAGTAGATATCGCTCTACCCGCCCGCCTAATTCACTAAGCGCTCTTTATCACTTAATCTTTGACTCATTAAGATATTGTCTTTTGTATATTGAATATGTTTTTCTCCTTCTGTTTCAGGTAAGTACTTCGAAGGTACATTATTAACTCAGATCTACAACTGCATGCAACAACCAACCCAAATGCAAGTAAATATTCTTTAAATTGACAATCAAACATACCCTCGCCTAATGCTATGAAGCCTACCGACGCGACGCTTGCGACAGTTGCAACACATGTACTACTCGCGAGTTTTCTAAGAATCATCTGGAAAACGAATATTGGCCCTTTAAGTCTAAAGGGCCAATATTCGTTTTCCAGATGATTCTTACACCACCTTTGACAGTCGTCAAGGGTGTCATTTTAAGTTCTGGAATGCCTACTTAAAGAAAGAAAATAGGACATTATTATAATTATTATCAACATGTAAGATAAAGATTCATAAAAAGCCTTTCCTACGATACGTCATATACATACGAGATCTCATTCGTAACTCACTTACGAATATAATCACGTAACTAGAATCTTGAGTTCCTTTGCCTAAAATCATATAAATAAATAAATAACGTCGATGTAAAACTATATACTCACAACACGATTCGATCTTGTACAAAATTCAATTTAATAATTCAGACATAGGCAGGGGCGGTACTACGGACACATAAAAGCAATTCTAAAACTCGCTGTTGACTCGTAAAATCGAAACGAAACGAGGAAAACCGTTTACATGCCGTTCTGGGTAGTGTACATGCGATCCGAAAGGTTAAATTAAGGAGAACGCGCATTGTGTGAGTGTAAAATCGGTAAAAATGAGACGCTTGTAAAGTTACAGGCGAATGATGAGGCGACAGGGAAATGAAACCCATGGTAGGGGACGAGGGAATATTCGACACAACTGATAATATTTCTTTATTTTAAAATGTAGACTGCGACATGAACGCAAAGTCTTCACGGACAGCAGTTGCTGTCCGTGAAGTCTCAAGCACGATTTCCAGATCTGGCAAAATGATATTAGATTTTGCGGTCCAAAAATTCTCAGTAGAAGCTCGAAGTCTGGCATAGTGCCTTGTAATTGCCAATAGGCTCACTGTCTACTACATGGTCCCCCAAGCTGATAGCTGATTAAATGTACGTAATATACTTCAGTGAGACTTTGTATCTAAATGTTGTATATCTTGATATATGTTAGATAACTTTCACAAATTGGTATATTTCGGTATAAGTGTTTCATCGGAAACAGTAATTTTCAAATTATTATGTAATATTACCATCAAAGTTATGATTCTCCACAACACAGGCGGGCCTTTAAAATATTATAATCCACGCAGAGATGCGTAGGTGTGCCATAATAAGGCACGGAGCCGCCCGCCATCGTTAACCTCTTCATTTTTATTTTGTTCATGTTTGTTGCTCAGTTTATTACTTTCTTCAAAACATATAGCTAAAAAAGATGCAGTGTAATGTTAAAACACCACTAAGTAAAATTAAAAGGATGGAAATATCGCCGACTGACATTTATTTATAAGCATTTGTAGCACGTAATGTTTTAAAGTCACCTCGTGATTGTCATTGCGCTGTCAGTGTTGTGGGTTTGATCATCACCAGAGACTAAAACTTGTATGATTTACAAATAGCGTCAGGGTATTCTTTGTGTCCGTCGTTTGAATGTTTGTAAAGTCCCCAGCGACACAGGATTAATTTCTGGACCAGGAGATGTCTTTTTAAAAAAAGATATCCAAACAATAACAGACATCCGAAAATCATACTTGTCATTAGTAAGATTTAATATTAAAACAAAGCAAGCTAGGACTATGAATATTAAGAGCATATCAGCACAAACATCAATAGCATTGTTGATCTTCGAAGCCGGTTCCATAGACCTATAATACAAAATTTCGTCGGCCATTCTCAGAACAGCTAATAGTTGCAACGCGTAGGAGTCGTGTGGGTACCCAAGTTTTGTATTTAAAATATTTACGACGTTTTTACGCTGGTCAGATTAACTTCTTGGAAAATATACCTCGGCTAATATTAAATATCCCTTTATTTTTGTACCTGAGATGCATATTTCACTATTTTCTTATAACTAGCTGTTTCAACCTCGCTTTGTAGACTGATATTGATCAGCCTATAGGCGTTCACATTCATTTTTGAATATTATACAAATAATATAGGTCACATAGACTTGTTGCAAAACGATCGGGTTAATATTTTGTTATATATTTACTTGTTACACTTGAATGTATTATAATTATGTAATATCAGGTCTTTGAGTAGAAGATCACGATAGAATGAGTTATTGCCTTTACCCCCGTAAACTGGGCTTCGAACTCATAAACTGTGTTATTGTGGATACTAAATACTAGGTACCTATTATCAATATTCAATCTGCTATAACTAGTCTTTAATGAGATCGTAAACAGTTTATGTTGAATTTAAATATTAATTTGTATTCTAATATACCTAGATTAATATATAAAAGCTCAATTAGTGTAGTAAGTTTGCTTATGTATTATATAATGTATCTGAGATGTTACATAAACTTTCATTTAAATCAACATTAATTTCAGTCCCTCGTCCCTCGTCCCTCGTCCATCTAAATGTTACTTCATTCTACCGAAATTTCAAATCCTTTTCAATCCAACCTCGATACACAATAAAATATATCGCGTATCCCTCTCTACGTGGACACGTTAGAGCGAGAAGTGGGTATTTTAGAGGCCGCGTTAGAAGCAATCCCCATGGAAAATCAACAAGAGAACGTAAACAGGGGAGGGACCATTCTTTTTCTCTGTATAAATTATTCAGGATCCCTCCACCGCTTGTTTGGACGACGATTTCATCAGCTGACTTACCCGCTTTATATTCTCACTGTATATAAAACGCTTTTTTGAATATTATGCAAAGGATAAATGATTATTTTTCTTTCGTTTTTAAATGGAATATTAAGGGTTAACTTTTGCGTTGCTTTATCTCGAGTTTTTAAAAATGGTCTGGTAAATATCTAATGTTCAGGATAGTCTTTGTTATCTTTAAATTCCATTACATTCGTTAATATTTTAAAATATAAGGAAACGTTAACGTTGTTTGGCGTACGTACAATCGAAAATCGTATAATCGAATAATGCATGTACTGCACAATTCTACCAATCGTTGTGCCGATTTATATCTAAGAATTCCAGTCTAACCGGCAAATTCCATAATTTCGGCTTGTGTTTTGACCTGTTTACTGATATATAATTTGTATAACCGCCATCATCTCCACACGAAAACTAGTTCTCTAAAAATAAAAACTAAATATATTGTTATTGGCATATTTCCCGCCAAATGACAAATACGTTGAATAGAGCAAATAAATGCTTGTCTCTCTTATCACATTCTCACGCCAAGTTGGCTTAAATATATTTGCCAATGGTTTTTTATACATATTGATCGATATTTAAAATTGTCACGAATGCTTATGTCAAAAAAATAGTTATTTGATAGTGGTCTAATTTATTTTTAAACTGTCAGAAGTGGTGTCATATTAGAAACACGATCTACATACATATATTTAAATTAGGAGCTTAAGTTGTTATAATTTAGATTTTTTACTTGGTAAATGAATGTATACATAATATATTATTTTCTTTACTGCCTGTCTGCTTGTTGAATTCGATGATTTAAGCTTTAATATAAGTTAAGTTAACAAGTAAAGCAACCAGCGAATAGATTTTTGCTCTCTGTATCTCTCTGTTCGGTGGAAACACGCTTCTTAGCTTACGAAAGATGTACGTTCTTCTGCCAAACCCTTATGTCAATAGGCTTGTTATTAATATATTTAAATATTCTTTTATAACAAATATTATTTATTATGTTCCACATTCATATATCAAATATCGCATTAAGCAATACTATACCACTAGACACTGGGATTTTCGAAGCAATAAACAAACCTACGAATTAATTCCACCATGTAACTAAAATGATAAAAATACTATTATAAATATATTAGCAATAACAATAATTTATCTTACACCTTGAAACAGAAATGTTTATTAAATATTCATGGGATCATGTTTGAAAATATGTATATGACTGTTTAACGAACTCATTTTGTACGTTATTACCGTGCAGTTTAATAATATTATGTAAATTATTTGTTCATACATAAAACAAACATAATACGTTATATTAACTAAACTAAAGTAATATAATATGTCAGATTCGAAAGTTTAACATTCCAAACGTTTTGTAAGAAAGCGCATTTTTTACTGAAGTGATTTTTAAATAGATAGGACTTTGGTTTATGTGGTTGCTAATAAAATGCATCTAGTTTGAATACCCCGCGATTCTATTTTCTTCGCGGTTCAGTCTAAACTGCGGTTCGGTGGTGTATTTATATCTGTTTGTAATCATTACACGATACAGAGATCACTTAATAGTTCGAGAATGTTCCTTTTATCATCTTCATCCCAGCCTAATGACATTTACTCATTTCCATATATGAAATTGCATTCTTAAAATACTGGTTTCGTAATCTTTTCAAATGATTGGAACAGAAATATTTCTATAACATGCTCTTCATTTTCTTATACCAATAAAGTTATCAAGTACCTACCTATCTAAAGCTTCCAAACCATTGAACATGATATTTCACCAGGTGAACAATCAGAATAATTAATTGAAGCCAAGTGTTCAATATCGCGACTTAATTAAAATAAACAGACATAAATATCCATGATGTCAATGTGACGAACTTCATTTAGACAGAAATTCACATTTAAAATCTTATTACTTACTGCGTTTGCGACAGAGAGAGATGTACTCACCGTCTCATTACATAATGCCACTCAAATTACGCCAGGGGGAGACACGAACGCTTTGTGAATTATCCTTTCAGCGAATAAATTATTTAGTAAAATAAATTGGTGTTTCTAATAATGCCCGAGCATCTATTATGCTTTATGAAGTGTGAATCTGTAAGATTGGAAATTTTGTACGAGTGGCATTCCTGTCGAACCGATACTTTTTCAATTTAATTTTATTTGCGCAAAGAACATCGGACATCGGTTCAAGAATTTGCTTTCTCCTACTGTCAAAATCTCACATTCTTTTCGCGGTAAAATTTAATTAATTATTGTATATATAAGTTTATATTCCGCATAACATTCAACGAAGCTCACAAGAAATAAAGTATAATAATAATTATTAAATCAGCCCCGTCTATTAGTATCCACGTGTGTTCTCAGGTAATGAGATGGGTATTATGTAGTATGTAGGTATATCTTGGAGAACAGTTTAGAAATATAGTTTTACCTAAATTTTAACCCACACGCAAATATTTAAATATTAATGGTTTTATACGTTCAAACTCCAACGGTCTCAGTCGCTGCAAAACCGTGCAATTACACAAAATTAAATCTTTTTTATTACTAAAAATATAACTTGAGAGACGTCCAAACACAAAATGAACATTGTTCCTTAAAAGAAGTAAGAAAGAAACTCACTTCCACGAGAGTATCTAGACGATGACTCGTTCACTTCTATAGTAAAGTACCAACGAGCCATCCCAAAAGTTAATTTCGTCGAAATGAAAGTCGCGACTGTACAAAGGCAGGCGCGTGTAATTTTTCTTTCATTACATGTCAAAACGCGAGCCCTCTGACGAAGTAATATCTCACCAAGTACTCTCCCTTTCCGACGCTTTTGTGTTCCAGCGACACTTACTATAAATAAGGTCTAATTTAAAGAAAAGTTTTATTTTAATTTAGAAGTAGCATCTTGCCTTTGTTAGTCAAGAAAGGAGCGTATTTTTATATTTTAATAGACGAATATGTATGCGGATTACTCGTACTACGTGAATATTAAAGTATTTTTCAAGTCTAGGAATCGAACAATGCAGCTCTTAGTATTAATATTGATGGTCTAGCTCTAATTTATTTTTGTCACGCGCTCAGAGTTGATGAGTGATCGTTTTAGCACTACAATTCGTGCGTGATTATCGTGTGCTATGTTATTTAGATATTTTATTACTTTATGATAGAACCATATTCACGTAGTATCGATCGACATGGTCAAGTGAGTAGACAAAAGATTCTTTGCCCGAAATATATTGACAGCTGGTTTTTGAAATTAGAGTTATGTTGGTTCTATATTTTAAAATATTTTTGTATCTGTTATGGTAGTCATTTATTAACCAAAATGTTTTGCTTGTGCTCCTGGTGAAATTACTTTGAACTTATAAATTCGCATTATTTTAGTTAATATTTTACTAACATATCTTAAATAATCTCACCCACGTTGTCAGTTTAACTAGATACTGCTAAATCTGTCTGTATCAGCTAATGTGTGTATCTGTTTTTATACAAAGTGACTTCTATGGAAGTCGTTTTATACAAAAACAGATACACAAGCAAAACATTTTGGTAAAATTACTACGATAGCAAATAATATATACTGAAATATTTTATGTTGAAGGCAATACCAAAAATACTGCCAATAAATAAAAAAGGCGAAGCGTTTGACTTCCGAACATCTTATTAAAAGGTTCGAAAATGGAACACTTCAATTTGGTACAGAATGGTGTTGCATCTCAAAAAAATAATTTCCGTCCCTACACGTATACGACACTGTATTCAATACGTTCGGTTGGACTCGCGCCAAGCGATCTGTCAAACTGCCCCTGTTGCTACTGTCATAGTAAATGACAAGTCGCTATTAGGACTTGATCGTTACGTTTAACCTAATGTATGTTCGTAATTAAATAACGATTTATGAATTATGATGTATATTTCTAAGATACATCTCATCTTCTAAACCAAACTGATGTGTCATTGTAAACTGAGTGTTTGTTCCCCACGTCAAAAAGATCTGATAGATCTATTTGTCTGGACATTGGCTACTTTGTTCCTCAAGATAACGTGTTTTCGAACATAAGTTATGAAGACGCGGCTTTAATGTCATTTCACGTGCCAGAGTTCTAACATATACTTTGTTTCATATTTTTGTCTAATTCTTCATAAACACTTATAAGGATATGCATACTTAAGTATAGGTATATAATTTTCTATCTGGTTCCAAACATGCGACAACAATTCAATATCAGACCGTCATAATTATTTTCATACGTTATATCAAAGGACTGTAAATATTTTAGCATCGTAAAGGTCAGCTCTCTCTGCAGGTATGTTAGATTTGAGATGTTCTCCACAACACTGTTTATAGATGTGAGAATGATCGTAGATATCTGCATAATAAATTGGCGAAGCTCTTCACACATAAATTTATAATAATAAGATGGCTATAGCCCGATAGTTATGGCTTTCGGACCAGCGATCGAATTTTTAATGGATTAAAATGTGAAATCTATAAATTACTAAGATTTATTACAGAATATTCTGTCATGAATAGAAAATTTTAGAATAATTTCATCATAAAAATAAACACTACATTTGAAAGACATTTAATTTTTTCATATATGTGCTTAAAAAGCTAGATCGCCACAAACTTTTTCAATATATTTCTAAGAGAGTCAATAGAAACAGTTTCGTATTTAAAAATAAATATTATTATTTCTAATCACATCTCTTTGGATACATTACCTCACAACTGGTGCAATGTAATGCCATACGAGTTTGAAGTTCGGGGCTATTTGACAATGAGTATATTGAGGCCGTTCGTTATTCCCATGCTAATTTGTGAACATAAAAAATATATGTCGCATTAGTCGTTTATCATCCCACAGGTCGTAAAGCTGAGGGCATGGCTCTTTATTGTTCACGATGGCGAGCACGCTTTCACTAAACTCTTGTATAATCGATGTTTATTACTCACAATGTACGAAGATGTATTTTAGGCTGACTTGTTATGTCTAAACCGTCTGGTAAAATGGATATTTCTTGTATAAAAATAACTATTGTTATACTCAGAGACGTCGTAGCGAGCCTTTGGCTCGTATAAGTACTTTCACCATTAGTATAAGAATGATATCGCAACACTAACATGTGTGTGTGTATAAAGTATTCCTTTTTTAAACCACAACGATGACTATACTAACTTGTGATATATAATTAAAATTATAATAGTTAACTATAGCTAAATTTAACTGTAAGGGAATCATCGTGGCAAAACATTATTTTCTGAAAGTTCTTCATAATGTACTTGATAATATATGAAATCTATCAGCCTAACGTGAGCATCTCAATAACATCGCCATCGGAGGTTTATGGTCTAATTGAAATCCGAAAAGACCAGTGCTCAACAGTGGGACAATTTATAAATAGGCATATATATATATATAGACATATTTAAATATATCTGTCTCTGTGGCACAGCAGTAGTATGTGACTGCTGTGTATGAGGTCTGGGATTCGATTAATAAGACCCGTTATTAAGTTAAACCTAAAACCATAGATAGTGAAATGTGAGCGTAACACATCTGAACACAAAGGGAAAGAAGCCATTTCAATTAGTTCAGAACAAAATAAATCTATTACTATGAACCAAATAACACATCAAAAAAAGTAACCCCAATCCATTTTTATTAACGATCACTTCCTTACATCAAAACATCTAACCTCATTTTTACTGTTTGTTCCAAATAGTGGTCGCAATCAGGTCAGTGCGCAAATAAATAGTTAGTTGCGGTAATTAATGACGCAACTGAGATACACCGCAAATAGCCAATGGCCACCCTTGTGCAATATTGCTGTTGCGCTGCAACGCTTCCCGGTTGCGACAAATTAATGTTACGAATTGGTATAAGGAGTTACGAGAAATATGGAAACGGCAAATATAATACACTAATTTTTCGAGAGTAGATTCTGTCAATAAATTACTACTTTTCAGAAACAGTACTTTTTCTTGATGAAAGGTGCCCTATGTCCTATTTTGTACTCCTGACAACGTGACAATTTCATGATGATCGGTCAAGTAGTTAAGGCGTGAAAGCGTAACAAACAAACTCACATTCGCATTTATAATATTAGTATGTACATATTACAACCTAACTAACGATATGTTAATCTAGCTTTTAGTGCATGATAATCCATTAACTAGTTGGCTTCTGAACACACGACGTTCACTAATGTTCGTAGCATCCTATCAGTACGGAGTTAAGCATCTTGTATAACTGCATAGTAGTAATTTACGAAACTATTACGCCGGTCTAATTAGAACATATAAATTATACCTGGACACATCGACCTCCGTGACCTGACGCCTCCGCGATTCACGTTTTGAAACTTTACGTGTTGTTTCGTCTGTTTAGTTGTGTATACTGGGCCTGTGAAGAGGTATGTATGTTTGTTTGTTTATAAGACTGATATCGGGCACTACTGAACTGATTCTGAACACTCACTAATAAAAATCTACACTGTTAAAGACTTTTAAACGTGTTTCTATGAGAGACATATTTATAAGAATATTATAAAATCGTTAGTTTATAATATGACTAGCGAGATTGTAAATTGATAGAAAACTTTTGTAATATTTGTATTTTCATTGGAGACGGCTGGAGATCGTATGATTATCATACAATTTATACATACATAAACTAAAACGTTATATTTCGAATTCTATATTCGGTTCTCAGTATGCCTTGGGTTTACAATCTGACTAGTTATTTTATAAACTAACAGATATGTACTTATAAAATGTAACTTTAGAAACGTAAATAACATTAAAGCAATTGTCCTTTAATCAATGTTGCACCTATTTAAGTTTTATGATAGGTTAATTGAATTATCTTGTACTTTATTACGTTTATTACGTGTCTTCGCAAAAGCGTTTAGCCGCACGATATAATATAACCATGGACAACTTAAAAGTGGCAATGTAATAAAATATTCCTATAATAATATACCACCAGCATTTCGCCAATGAGAGATGTTTTGAAAATCTGAAAGAGAAATCTCATAAATACTAAAGACAATTAATTTCAAATAAACCTACTTAATTTAGTGTGTGCAACTATAAATAATACGCAGAATGAGTTATTTCTTCGTTAGCGAACGCTACTAAGAAATAGGTTTACAGCCCACTTGCGACCTACATAACTCAGTTTCGAGCATAAAGTTACTTTCAACAAAAATATAGTACCTCTTTTGTTACCTCCTCATGAACTGTGTGGGCTTACAATGTCTGCTTATCTTGTATAAGCTATATCTTACACGTAATTTACACACGATCCAAGCCCATCCAGTGATATAAACCGACCCAACAGTATTGATATTACAAATTGATGCTGTGATACGTAATTAAATTACCTACTTATTTTATTAATATTACATTCGAAAAGCAGTCGCTTCTACATTTTATGTCAAATTACGTATAAAATTAGTAATGACCATTTAGATTATTAAAAATAGTGGCACTATATTTTAATAATAGTGAATTTTATGACAAATGTGACGTAACATTATATTAAAATTCATTAATGAAATTGAATAACGATTTAATGGTGATTTTATGACAGACTTACTGGGAAGCCATTGTTCTCTTTGGCTAGACTAGTAAAGAATAATAACTATTACTACTGGTATATTATCGTCGTTTTATTTTTCCAATTATAGAAAGAGCTTTAATAATATCTAATAATAAAATATCTTTAATAACAATAATAATTTAACAATTCTTTTGATTTATTACTCACTGCAGCGGTATTTAGGGCAATGTAATACTGAATAATTTATATTTACTATTCTAGTATAATAGACATCTTGAAGATAATCATGACTTAAATATTAATAGCGATCTATATAGCTCATTATTTTTGGAAAAGGCATAATGGTAAACCCATATACATTTTTATACCCAATCTAAACTTAGTTTGTATATGGTCCGCAAATCAGAAACGTCAAATTCTCTACCGTTTATTGTATTTTATGATATCACTGAATTAATACAAACTGTGTTGTACTTATTGATTCTATGATATAATTTTTTTCGATAGACGACCAAGTATAACCTGTCCGGACTAGACGTACCGGTTACATGCGCAGGCTGTATACAATCTGATCAAGCATACGATGTATACAACCTGCGCGTCGAAGGGTTAACTCACATATTATAATGGTGCCATGTAAAAAAACTACTTAAGCACAAAGAATAAGTGGAGTTAGTGTAAGATTTAGGATTGAAATTCGAAACCAATCTAGTTGTCCCAAAATATAAATATATGCCTACAAGTACCCATTACAACAAGGCTAAAATAATTTGGTATTATAGCAAGATATAATTATTTTATCAAATATATTATAATATATATTAATTATTCGCAATCGTAAACAACGTTAATTAACTTTGGCAACAATTTCTAATGAGTCTGATATAGCCACAATGTAAATAGAACATATGGCTAATCAGGACTAATGTAGGTATCTATTTATACAGTCTCTGAGAGTAGAACTAATAAATGTCACAGATAATATATGTACGCACATCTAAATCTTATAGAAAGTAGAAGCACTTAACCTGAACCAAATAGGAAGAAAAACAAACTACTGTACGGTCACAAAGTAATATATCTTTAGAGCTATAAAAATCATAAAAGGAAGAGCGAATAAATCAAATGGCCGACGAATTCATAAATTTTTACGTCTTTATCAATCCATATGAGGATACAACAACGCCATATTCGCGCTTTTATTTATCTTTACAGCGACCTCTATTGGCAATTAAAACGGAATCAATTTAGTTCCACAGATAATATACGATCTCATAAAATTAGAGGTGAACTAAGTAAAGAAAATATGATAACGTCCAATTATATTATTTACTCCCAGCAGCAAATTAATTAAGCTCTATTAATTTGTAAAGACCCGTCGTGCATTAATAAAATTTTTATTAATTATATTGTGTGTAGAGTTAATTAGCCATCTACAAATAACTTATAAAGTAAAAAAAACTGTGGGAATTTTAAGTAAGACAAATCGTTAGTTATTTATGTGGCGTTGTAAAACGTTTCTGAGTAATTAAAATAGTGAACGAATACAATTACAACTGTAGCATTATAAGATGAAAGAACAACGTTAATTTTAGAGAAATAATGTAAAGATGTTATTTATAGCACTTGTTATTTCACTTCCAAACGTTTCAACAATTAAGAAATATTTATTTCTTAATTAGGACTTCTAGAGTTAGCTATAAATATCCAGAACTTTAATAAAGGAAGTTACTTTAGACGAAGAACAGTTATATAACAATTTCACTATGATAATAAAGCTTATTGTCGAGTTATTAAAAGCTCACAATCTCGATGAATTAACGACTAAATCATAAAATATAATTAGTAATATACGTCTTAATTAATTTTAAAGCAAACGTTATTATAATAAAGCAATTGAGGTTTCGGTGTCAGGTTGTATTAAGACTGAATAAATCACGATCACAAGATGGCTGAAGCTTTCACCTTATTTCTCTATGGTTTTAATAATCCGTGTTACAAGTTTTCTTGCATAAAATCCTATGGATTTGGAGGCACGGCGCGACCTCTGCTATGGTGAATTACACGGGGTCCCGTGGTGGCGTGCTAATGCCGTAATTTATACCCCATTGTCTGACGACATGTGACAGGGGACGTGACACGAACGCCTAAACTGCACGGCTTCAACTCATTCGCTATGGGAAATAGGTTTCAGAACTTTTTTAAAGCCATTACTTTTTTGCTACAAAACTCGCTAGTCTTAATGTCGATTTGTATTGTACACGCATATTATTCAAGGATGTTAAACCTGCAATCGTAAAGTGATACCCTATGATTATTGCAGACATTGCAAGTTTAATTTGTGTGATTACATTATGGTGCCTACATGCTCGAGTATGTTGAACAAAGAAAAGAGAAAACAAATCGACCAGTTTTGTTTTTATTCAGTTTGCTTTAATGTTGATCCTATATGATCGATATGAACTTTATAATAATAAACTTGATGTAAAAAATAAACTTGAGCTACTAAATAACACCCAGTTTAATAAAGGAAATCATAAAATAATAATGGAGACATGAATGTTTCATAACTTTTAGTTCATTAGTTGTCCATAAATTTTACGAATATCGCAACATAAACGACAACGTCTCTACGGTTCTTTTTTTGAATTAATGATTGTTCAGAATAAAAACAAAGCTATTAAATTTCAACGTTTATTAACCAGATTAGGTAATGTGCTAAATTGCTGATTTCCTAAATTGATGACTAATTCCCCGCTCAGATAAAATATTGCTGTATCCTAATATGAAATACTTAGTAAAACAGATTCGTACCCAGTACTCGGATCATAGGCTCGCCTCTATTAAGTGAAACTAAAAGAACTATAGATATGTGGATATATTACACTTCTACCTAACCATTAAAAAAGATACAGTCGTGAAAATATATTACATAATATTTAAAAGCGTGTTCAAAATATCAACGTTTATTCTAAGAATTAAGTAGTATAATCATTAGCTGTTATAGCGTTAACTAGTGTTGTGTTGTGCTATTAACAGCATTAATGTAACAGTCACAACACTTTTAACGATTAAGGGAAGTCGTTTTCACTGGCGCGACCAGAAACTTTTTACGACACTATTCATTTGACAAGATTTTCCCGCTTTTTCTTTTTTTTATTATAATGACATCTTAAGTATGTCTTTACATGCTGACGTAATTATTAATCATTCGTAGAACGTCCGAAAACTTTCTTTGAAGTTCAAAGAAATATAAATTCGGGTGATCAAGCTCTTTCGGTTTAAGTTGATTTGTGCTACTGTTTAAAGTCCTGGCCAATGTGTGATAAGATGACATATTTATTGGATGTTATTAATCTTAAAAGAAAAATTACTGGCTGTTACATACTTTAAGTAACAAGTTTAAGAAAATTTAAATTTCTTTCTGTCTATTTCCTATCATAAATAATTTTGATAGGAAATAGACCCAAAGAAATTTGAACCTTATATAATTACAATATGTATCAATATTTTATATTATAAATGCAAAGAAAGATGCCTGTTCTTTAACGTTTTTCGTATCGCTGCTGAGCTCTGAGCTATTTTGCAAAGACTTATGCTGATTAAGTAGTTGCTGAGTTTCCTACCTAAATGTATGAATGATACTCTTTATAGTTTCTGCTTGAACGATTACTGTGTTCGTATTTATTATAGCTATGCTCTATAACTCTCGACTGAGTAGTCTAAAGCAAAATATAAACTAAGTATGTAACTATAAAATATAGAGAGACTAACTACTAAGGATTTTTATTTTGATTTTCACTACTACTGCCGTCATTAAAAGGACTATTCATTAATGTAATTTACAAAATATTGCAAAATTGTCTATATCCATTATATTTTCAGAAACTTAATACACAACTTTAAATCGTGAAAAATATAAACCCTTTCTAATAGTTCAAACCTACCTGTCAAAATTCAAAGAGCCCGGTTATCGGCCTTAGTTTTTATATCTCGAGACACGCTAAGCATGTATATCGAGTTTTAATGCATAAACGTATCTGTGGTGTCAGCCGAAAAGGAAATACTCCTCACAATGTCATTATGTTACGGTTCCTGTGTATTTTTATATGTATATTCATAAGATTGTTTGACATGCGTGCGGTAGGTAACTCTCTATAATTGCGTATGAGATTAGATGGCTGACGCCTTTGCGAGGTGTGAAGACACAATCCTTTGATGTCATTAAAAATGCATAGGACCCGTTCTAAAGTTTATTTTTTATTTAAAATATATAAAATACCGTGTTGTTTTATTAGCATAATTGTTATGGTGGAGCTCATCCACTTAAGGCATTATGGGTTTCATTCTTATATTAGATGGTCTTGCTGCCAAGTAATTCTAGTTATAAGTATTATTCCTGGAAGTATGGCGTTTACAAAACATTAAGTTGGCCTAGTAGAACGGTAGTGGATACAACTGTTGTGCATGAGGTCGTGAGTTTGATTCCCGGGTCGGCATTTTTCGGCAGATGGCAATAACACCCCTATTACGTGCGACGAATTTAAACGATAACTAGCGAAATTTGGGTGTAATACAACTGTATTACACCCAAATTTCGCTTGTTGTAGTAGCTATATGCCGGAAGAGGTGGGCAGAACTCTGCCTACCTCTTCAGGCATATAGCCGTGATACTGTGTATGTATCGATATGTGAGAATGCTACATCTATGCCTTTAACTTCAAGGTATATTATAGAAAACCACATAAAAACTTAAAATGTAAAATAGTAAACGAGTCAAAACCAATAATAAAAATGACGCCTAAATAAAAACTCAATTACATTTTTAATTTTATAACGTCTCTAACCCGCATTGAAAGCCAAACAAAATATTATTCGAAGCAATAACGACACAAAATACTTCCTTATTTCATTGCTTCTTACATAATAAACCGAAGCGCTGCGATAAACTCTATTTATAAAAGTTTAAAGTCGTTTTAAGTCACTGCGCGCTCCGCGTCCCGTCGAAGCGCATCATCGTAAAATTCACTGTCACTATTGTTTATAAATAGTTAATATTACGACATATTCATGTGCAGTAAGTACTGTATTGCTCTTTGTATCAGATAGTATAATATAGCGTGTAGAAATTAATATTTTGCTGTGATATAATACTTATCAATATGTGTGAACTGTGGGTTGAAGTTTGTATAGTTTTAAATGATAGCTTTTCTTTACATGATCTTTTAGAGACTCTTGTATATATCTGAAGGTTCCTACTTTCAGAAATATACAAAAATATCACACAAGTTCAGGCCAGATTTTAGGATTTAAGATAAATAATATTCATACTGGAATTTTAGTGTTAATATTTCACATGTTGATATAATTATAGTTTTATGACAGCAAATAAGTAAACATTTTACGAAAATTTTTACGGGTAATGTAAATAAATATATTGTATAAAAATATGTAAGAAAACATCTAAAATAAAAAGGTTTTATAGAAATAATTCCTTAAGGTTTAGACATATTGCATTAACCATTTTAAAACAAAATAATGAAAGCAATCAAAATACAGTCACAGCGCTAATACATTTAAACAGGATTTGAAAATGCTATAATTTGCATTTCTATTCAGTATTCTTCATTTAAAAAGGTCTTTTTTTCTTCATATGTAACATGTAGATTGTATACAGATGCGATATATGGTTATTAATATTCGTTGTATTCGACGATCGTGCCCCACACTATGGTATAAATATCACGAGCGCTTCACACGATGACTGCCACGCCTTTGTATGATAATGATAACGACTTTTTTCATATTACGAATTCTGAATTCGGCACTTTATTATTAAAAAGGTTGAGTTTTAGTGTCGTTTTTACCGAAATATATATTTGAGCCCAGGTAGCAATCTTTTATTTTTATGTTACTGGCATATATTTTAGTGTTATTTTATTTTTTTATTTATTATAAAGTTTTATATATCTTGTTTTATGTTTATGTAATATTATTAAGTTACTTGCAACTCAACTACAGACACATTATCAGACGACTTAAAATAAACGTACTTTTGTACAATAATTTTCTGTACTCGCACTTACACTTTCAAATAGGCGAATCGCTCGTAAATAATAAAGAATTCTTATATCATAGAAAACCTTCGAACATTTACAAAGGTCTTCTACGATCAAGACCTATCTGTCTCTGTCTTGTTTCGTATAGAAATCTGCAACACTTAGCGCAATCATGTAGGTATAACCACTTCTCTCATCCGTTTACTAATTTAATTATACAGAAAAGCGCTCACAAGCCGGGTCACCCATTTTGATTTCCTAGACGTTTAAATGAAGGCTAAGAACAATTTTCAAGATTATTTACACAGTCTTCAGAATAGACAATGTGACTATAGCCATTATTTTGCTGCGCGAGCCACAACGAGAGCTCTTGAACATACAAATTGTTAACTCTTATGGCACGGAGAGCTATCAAAGCTGTCACTACTTATAGACTGTTACTTTAAGTTTGTTAACTTATCACTACGGCTCACGTCGACTAGCTATCGGACAAACTTACAGTGTGCAAGATAATTATGGTACAAAAGTTCGCGTTATTTGTAGATAAGTGAACTCATTTTGTTATAGGTTAAACAAACATTTCAGGAAAGTTTAGGTTTTAAACTTGTAGCGGTAGGTGTGGTACACCAGTCTACCTTTTCTAAATTTATGTATTGTATGCTAAGTCTAAGTCGCAAAGTAATAAACAGCAATCCTATGTCTATAGGGACAGTTCCAAATTGCTACGCTGCTGAGACACATTTTCAATTAGATAAACTAAGAAACACCACGTGGATCTGAAAGTCCGTCCAAGACCGTACTAGACAAAAATCGTAAACACTACCTCAACGAAGCAATCTTCACATACATTTTGTATTGAGGTATACAAAGTCAAAGTAACCAGTAACTTGTAAAATTTATGATCAAGTAACCCCAATATTGTGTTACAAAGTAACAAACAGGTAATTTTATTCATCGCGGTAAAACTCTAATCGAAATATTATTAAGAGCTCGAATGAACATCGTCCGGTCGTTCGTTCCGTCACTTGAGAGCCCGAAATTTTGCCACTCGACGCACAAATATCGAATTTACATTTTATCGATATACAGAATACGTTCAATGGACCCTCCCTATCGGTTTTCGAACTCGCGGGCACGTCCCTAAAGGAAATAATTTTGGTGTAGGTACGAAAAATATGACGGTTATGTAAATGATTTTATAAAAATTCTCGCCACTTGCTCAGCATTATTATTTGTTTGGTCAAAATTAATAATTAATGTAATCCAATATCTTAAGTTTTAAATCAGGGCAAATGACTGTTGATTTTTCTTGGATTTGTTTGATTATTCCTTTCGTCTGTTATTTTATGAATAGTTTACTATTAACGATCGAAATAAAATAGTTTTACAACGTAACAACATAAATAAGTTAGGACATATCCCCCAATGTTATTATACTATAGCTGGAGTAGTCTTATGACAGGATTCTAATTTTTATTTCAATACTTTCTCTTTGTCAAATCAAAAAACTATTGCTGAGCGGGTCGAAGAACACATCGCCGCTGTGAAGAAACGGCAGACTAGCAAATCAGCAATTGCAGAACATATACTGGAATCGGGTACTAATTATTGGATAGAATTTCATCGTCCGGAAGTACTCTTCACCGATCGCCACTTTTATCCAAGATTAGTGCGAGAAGCTATTGAAATGTTATCAAAAAACATTAAATTTTAATAGGGAATATGGTTTCAAATTATCCGCGACGTGGAATCCCGTGATTAATAAATACGCAACTTCGCTGTTTTGCACAGTCAGGTAATTCACAGAATACGGACACGACGGCAAGGATAGTACGTAATAGGGATACCGTGACAAATAAAAATATGCCAAAAGTGAAGGTGAATCAAGATTCTTCTGCCTTACAAACGGAAACATGACATCGCAGCACCAGTCAGCTTGTGACGACGGCCGGTGTAACCTGGTCGAAACGTCAAGCATAAAAAAGGTAAACATTATGCATGATCGCGTTAATACCCGTTACATAATTATTATATATATATATCATGTAACGCGAAAGTTTAAAAGTTATTATAATTAAAACTGTTTTAACTGTTTAGCCGTAAAAACCTATCAAATAGACATAATTACTTTTGGAATAATAACAGATTTTTTTGTTATTCTTTTTTCAAAGTTAAGGTTGCATTATAATATTTTTTTAAACATAGGATGATAAGTTACGCTACAGAGATAAAACTCGACATTTTGCTGCGAAAGGAACAATAAACCATACATTGATACATATACTTACCCATATTTAATTCAGATCAAAGCTCGAATTTTATTCGACATAAAGTATATTATCTAAATAAAATCGTCAGCGAGCCACTCCTTTAAAGACGCGATGTTTTACCATCACGTATGCATAAGGAAGAATACATGTAAGGTATAATGCGCACTGAATATTATCGCGCATATTGTGCAGGATGCGAACATGTCTAAATTTCGGCGCGACGCATAAATTCGAGACGCCCACGACGTCGACGCGGGCTAACAGGGCTGCCGATCTTTTTATTATGGAAAATAATCCTAACTAACACGTGAAAGCGTTTACTTACAGTTAATTGGCACCGGCGAAACAACGTGCTTTTCTTAAAGGTGCTGGGTGTGAACTGTTTAAATTGGTATTTTCTTCTAACACTGTAGGCCTACTATGAAACGTAAATGTCGAAGATTCGAGCCGACTAGACTAAGCGACTGTATGTACTGTGGAAGACATTTATTCTGAAATTCGTCCTGAACTTCGATACGTAACCTCTTGATTGTCCTTAACCCTGTATGAAGCAGCCCGAACAACGTCATTTTGAAAGAAATCAGTCTAAAGAAATATCGTTGTAAGATTGTCACGGTCTCAGATAGTTATTTGTTCGTTCCGAAGTTTCGGATAGACATTTTAATGATAGACCTACTGGCTCTGGAAAGTTGGTACTACAATTCTGTCTATTTCAGTGGCAAAGAGTTTTCCTAAACGCTGAGCTTAGATTACCACAAACTAAAAGCTTAAGTTTAGAATAGAGTATATCAGGATCGTCATATGAAAAAATCAGTAGGCTGTAGCTAATCCCACGCAAAATAATGCTTAAACAAAATAATTACTGTCAAACACCAAGCTTAAACCGCAAAATAGCGATCAAGATGGAACAACAAACCTGTTTCCAACTTCCAAGAAAACAAACAACGCGAGCTAATCGCAATATGAGACGATGACATCCCTGCTGTATCTCACCATACAGGGTTGCCGCCTCTCGTTTATTTACGACGGGCACGGTTACCGTGAGTGCGTGCGGGTCGACACGTGCGGTGCATCCCTGCTGCACAATGATGCATAAAAGAATACGTGATGCTTTTGAGATGAGCCGATTTGTCGCCATTTGCAGACAACAACGCTATCTTCATTTTGTTTATTAGATTGTCTGTTTGAAAAGGAGGGTTCATTAACATGGTATTGACATTAAACAGGGATGTGTAAGTAGTAGCGATTTGCGCAATAGTATTCGATATATTCGAATGATTTGGCGATTGTCGACTATGCAAAATAGGGATCGCGTTGAGCACAATTGTATTCGAATATCATTGGATTGCAATGAGAAAGACTACATAAGCCATAACCTGCTACGCCAGCCAAATGCCGACCAACTTACTTCGAACTGTAAGATAAATTGTGAGAACTTTGCAATTACATATATTACTCACAATGTTTTCCATGACATGGCATAGTTAACTTTTCCTTCATACCTACGTATCTGAATAACATATCTGCCTTCTGAAACTCAGAATATGGCATTGTGAATTCAAATCCTGTCTCCCCACTAGGCTATCAATGTTTTTGAGTTCAATTTCAACTTTTCCTTGAACGATCTCACTGTACTTAACCGCTCAAATGCCTTCCAAATTACATACAATCAAAATACCCCAATATAACCCTGTCGGTAAAAAAATGTAATACGAAAAGTTACAAGAAAAAGTTCGGCGAAGCGGCCCGCGGCGCTTCAGGCTTGGCGCGGTTGACAGCATGATATACACCGCGATATGATTTGTTACACTTTGTTACATGTTACGGTTTGATTTGTTACACTTGTTACATGTTTTATATTCTTTTAACGAGCCTGCGAACTGAGATGTATGTTACGTAATGTTGGGGTTTTAAAGACGTTCTTGAGTAACAGCCAATTGACGAACGTCGTGTAATAAATGATTGCGTGTATGGTTAAAATCACAGCTACCAACAAGCACAAAATAAAAACAGTTCTGTGATCTACAGATAGCAATTGAGATACCGGGTATTGTTTATTTTAAGGCTCGTAGCAATAAGCAAAGATGTCTTGAAAAGGAAGACGAGCAAAGAGATTAAGAGGCACAGACGAAAAAGAGTGCACTAAGCACTGGACTCAACCTGAAGCGATGGCACACCAGAACTTAATCTATTCTATATGTATTACTGGATAATTTATGGAATATTAGGCGTCTAGAATGCAGGCATGTGTTTATTGTTTTAATAATTGTAATGCCACTGGTTCTCAGAACAAGACTTGTCTTCATAAAAAGGCATGACGTTCTCACTCGAAGTATGGCATGCACCAAAATTACCAATGGTAAACTTCTTTTTGCTCAGCAATATTGACAGCCGTGTCGATAATTTGGTACACTGGACGCGTAAATTGGCGTTGCTTGTAATTTTTGGAGAAATTGAATGGAAACTCGTGTAATTGAACGTGTCAAGAAGTTTTTAAATGGCTTATAATGCCGAACGTGATGAAATTAATGGTGATATTGAATTTTTATTATCATTTCCACGAAGCTCAAAGCGTACAGAATTGAGAGTGTACCTTATTACGAAGGACAAATAGTCGGCCGCAGTACGCTTTCTAGCTATAATTTGTACGTCTATAAGATAATTATGGAGGGACCAGCCTTGTATAAACACGTATTGATATAATATTGACCAACTTCATAAGGGTTTTTGATTGCGTTAAATTAAACTCTTTAAAACTGACTAATTCTAATAATTATTTATTTGAATTAGGAAAGTAAATATAACAGATCTTTTTTTAATTTCAGGTAAGTCTAGATGCTATCTCATCACTGCCTACATAATAGGACATGGCTAAGTACTCAATTTTACGAAAGGTTAGTAAGTTAGATTGCCAATACTTATTTCTAAAAACACCGTGAGGAAACCTGCATGTTTGAGAGTTGTACATAATTTTCTCGAAGAGGTGTGTGACGTCTGCTAACTAGCACTGAGTCAGCGTGGTGGTCTATGGCCAACTTGTGTCGAACTGAGAAGAGGCCCGTGATCAGAATATAACATTTAATTCTATATTCATAGCATGCTACAGACAGATCCTCCAACAAATACTTTATTTTAGCTTCGTCAAATTGCAGTCTCAATTATAATTTATTTTAGGAATGGTTGCCAGTACAAGTGTGTTAAGTTATTTTGCCCAATCATTCAGATGCCAATGTATTGAAATACGTATGTATGTTGCATCCTAGTACATAACGAAAATTAGTGTTGCTTGTACTCGTAATTTCTACTGTTTCCTTTCCCCTTCAACGTTCTAACGGCTCCCTAGCACATGGGCGATATACAAAACAAGCGCGGCAGTTGTCTTCATAAAAATGTTTAACTGTCTCACAGCTGAGCATTATGACAATTAATGACGTACAATGTTAATTATAAATTAGCATAAGCCTCTCATAAACTTAATAATTACGCTCCAATCGTAACTGTTGACAACCCCACCTGCAGATAGGCTCGCGGCACAAATTATGTTGCTCAGTAATTTCTCCTACCGACAATAATTATAATCAAACAGGAAAATAACATAGTAATCGATAGTATCGATTTACTTTCACATCACAAATCGATTTTTATTACAGCGAAAGTTACCAATGACATTTTGCTTTAAGTAACGGTTCGCCGACTCAGGCGGAGAAATACCTGCGTCCTAATAAAGTTTCGCACAGTACGGTTAGATATTATAGAGATGAAATTAATAGTAGGTACCTACAACCCTATTGTGTTAAAGAAATAACTTTGTCTTGAAAGTTGTTAAAATTGAAATTAAATTACTTTATGCGTATTTTATCACAGTTTATTTTAATAAAAACTACTTTGTCTGAATATTAGAGAAAGTATAAAAATAAATAGATAAAATATTTGAAATGTATGCTTTTTACGGCATCAATAAAATCCATATAAAATACTTTATTTCATTTAGCAATATTCGCGTCAATAAAAGATAATGTCTTTAAAAATTATAGGTATAATTCGAACTTTTAGTATTGAAGATGCTCTTTGTATACTATGGTATATGCGATCGATATAAGAGCATCCTGACTAAAGCAATACACCTTTTCTCTCGAGATCGCAGCCAAGTATCTTTATATTATTGATTATTTATTATATGAGGAGTAGGACTATCAGAGCTAGTTGAAATGTCCAATACTTTCAGTATGACATCAAACTTTAGACTTTGGCGCTGACATCGTAATAAGTCCTTTTTAGCAAAGGAACACAAGCAATTCTGCAAATATTCAAACGTAGGACAGTAATTGATACTGGCAGTCACGTTTATAGAATAAAAAGAAAACTCATTTCCTCCATATTAAATATAGCTGTGCAACCCTAACATGGCCGAAAGTCAATGGTGTGTAATAGGCACGGTCCAATCAATTAAGACACGCAGCTCCGTGTCGAGACAACGCCACCCGCGCCGATGTAATCGCGGCTTTACGCCTCAATTACCCGCTGCCAGTGTGTGCCTGCCCTTATCACGTGAATTCGCTGGGTATACGGGATAATGTGTCCAATAATACTTAATTATATACCTAATTTATCTTTGATTTAAATTAACTATCTTCCTAAAACAACCTTATGGTTTCGAAAGGAGGAATTAATAACTACTCAATCTGTGATAGTCTACTGCTGGCCAAAGCCTCGGCCAAATCGCGTCGCAATACCGGCAGTTCTACAATTAGCCTTAGACATTTACTCAGGTCAATGCGGAAATCGAATCCACGACCTCACGAGCGGTCGTAAGCGTAACTGCAACAACTGCAACAATTCGCGACCAAGATCAATAAATGACAAAAACCAACCCAAATATAAAACATTTGGCACCAATGACACCGAACCCCATATAAATTGGACTCAATTACCGACCGCATGCAAATTCTAAATAAACTGAATCGAACCCTTCAGCGAAACGATAACAATTATTTTTTACGATCCATTACTTGTTTGCGAAGTGGCCTGTGGTGATACATGCGACAATTGTCAATGGACGGTATGCATTGCAAATCGATACGTAATTGCTAACGAGGTCTAATTTCGCCAACTGTAATGACACCTTTGGAGGGAACGTTGACAAACAATAATATAATTTGTAACTGATCGTTTGCTACCACATCCTGAATAGGCATATGACAATCTAATAGTCTGTTTATACTGTGCTCGAGAGACGGCAGTAGGCTCGCTTTCTTGTGACCTAGAAAACCAGCTGGCGAATGTGAACGTAACTTGGGATTCTCTGCTGCATAAGCTCGAGAAAAGAGATAAGTTCAGACTCTGCCTACTCCTTCGAGGATCAGAAGTGAGTCTATGTGGGTGTACAGAAATTTCGCACTTCTATATTATTTTTTAAATCCTCACTAATATTATAAATGCGAATGCACGTTTGTTTGTCTGTTTGTTACGCTTTCACGCCTTAACTACTCGACCGATTATCATGCAATTTCGTATACATGTTATCAGGGTAACAAAAAAGGACTTAGGATACATTTGATCCAGAAAAAGTACTGTTACTATCAAACCTAACCTACTAACGTAAGTAAAGCCGCGGTCAAAAGCTAGTATAATATAAGCTGAGCATATTTTAAAACATTACAAATTCATTTCACGTAGTGGCAATTACGGCAACTGAATTTAACTTTGAGGAATTTCTATTTCATGTAGTTACTATAGATACATGAAATAGAAATTCCTCAAAGTAAAACATATCTTACTATAAAATAGCAGGCACCAACACCAACTAGAAGTTATAAGAACGTAACAGATGGGGAAACATGACGAAATTGTAAGAATTCCTGCTCTACACATTTATATACCAAACTCTTTTGAACTGTAGATATGAAACCAACTTTTATTGCGTTTATTTCTGACGAAGATATATTGAATTTCAGCCAATACAACTTTGTGATATTACCTTGTTTTATAGAAGTGGGAAGCCGAGAGAAATAGCATCCGTATCGCCAACACTTCGATAGAATGTGATCGTTTTAGTTAAACAAAGTCCAATGCTTCTTAGGTAGGAATAAATTAGCGATCGCGTGATGAAATGAGGTAATGATAGCGGCTTTATTATTGACACTCTGTACTTTGAACGAGCAATATTCAATTACAACACACGAAATTAAACGCAAATGCATGTCGTATTTCGCCAGATGTGATTTGTTCTAAGTCCCACGTAATACTGGGCTAATCCATTCACGGCTATTGGTCATATGTCTACACTCCGTTCTGCTATAGAGAATTTCCTACAACTAAATATCACTTTGCTTGCCAGAAACGAACCTAGAACATTACGATCGGCCACCATAATGCCACGGGAAGCTGTAAATATCAATTTCTCATGTTACGACGACACACAAACTTAAAAGCTTTATGGTTTTAAATCTTGTAGGATGATATTATAAGGTGGCATTAGAAAAGAAGATCTTGTAGAAGTAATCCTAGCAGTATTATACCTATATCTGATTATATTGTTCGACGTTCCTTTAGTAGTTTATGCAACAGAGAAGTGGCTAGGTGTTGGCTCAACTAATTATACAAGTGGCAGATACAACTCAATTAATGCGCCTTCAGCGAAATTTACGTTTATAGTAGTGTCGAAAATACACAAAGTACGGACTACGAAGCACATTTAATGTTAATAGTCAGTATTTAAGGTTATTACAAACTTGAGTGTGTATTTATTCACGTTGTTGTTTGAAACTGCTCAATTACGGGCGTTCAAAACATTTTGAATCGATTTCTATCGACGACGATTTACAATGCTCGCTCGGGTAATTACTGCCCGCATTGGATCGACGGCTTTGTTGGATTGTTGCTTATTAACTTATTGCTACCGGGTTATGTCATAATGGCAACTTAATTTATAGTTGGACTGTTTTACTCAAAATAATTATCATAAAAGGACTTGGCGTTAGTTAAAAGACTGCAAATTCAAACAACGTTTTTCGTAATTAATCTTATTTATTTTGGTAAGAGGCCTGTGCCCATTAGTGGACAGTTTAATACAGGCCTGATATTATATGTTATATACGAACTACGAACCTACGAACTAATCTACGAACGAACGAATATTATATACGAACACTTAGCTATGTCGACTTTTGATTGCTTTAAACATATATGGCCATGGGGGTCGAAATATGAACAGCCATATTTATAAAAGTACTACATATGTAGGTACTGCTAGTTTTGAAGCGTATCAGTCGCGTAAAAAGTGATAGGCATATTATTTCTTCTTTCTTTCTTTAACTATCTAACTATTCAAATACTAATATAAGTTACTAATATAGATTCCTCACATACATGGTGTATTTGCACAGATATTGGCGTATGATTGATGGTGTATTATACTTAACCAAATCAAAGAACTCTATTTTTAAACATATTTTGGTTGAATGCAAAACTTGCACAAATGGGCTATGTTACTGTAGCGCTATTTTGTATAAACCGAGAACAATGTTCTAGAAACTAAATAAATTCAAACTGAAACTTAGTTGTTTAAACGCATATGGGAGCTTACTTCCCTAAATGTATGTCGTTATTTTAGCATCTTATTATCAAATAACACGTGCTAACAAGTGAAACAAATAGGTGTCAATATCAGTTAAAATTCCGTCGTTTCCCTAACATGTTGCTTCCGATATTACTCGTTTTTAAATATGGGTCAACTAATTGTTTGTCGCTTGAACACAGTTATAATTATCGTTTATTTACTATTCAATCGTGTTTGCCTTTCAGATATTCACTTGTGTTACATTGTTGTTTAAAAAAGTTACTACGGTGAAAGTGCTAGACTCCAACTTTAAATTTAAACTAACTTGCCATGTAAAGAATATCGCAATTTTAATGTCTAATGTTAATGCTCTTTTTGAATTGTGTTATTCGTAGAATATCTTTAATTCGCTATGCATATTTGCAATTAAACTCAATATAATACGACTTTATAGTCAATATATTATGTAGATCAGTTTGCGAGGGTTTTAGGCAGATGGATTTTTTTCCTTTTCTTTTTTATTGAAGAAAAATATTGAATAGATATAGAGAATAAATAATGAGAGAGAGACTTTGCTTTCATATTTTAATAAAAGACATAAAAATAACGAATAAAAGCATGTTAATTTCTAGAAACCGAGTAAAAAATCACAGTCTATAAAAGCAGCGCCATAATGAACCTGTTAATCAATCAATATACATATGTCGACAGAAACACCCATGTCAACTTGTTAACCACACATAGGTGTTCAGTAATTAATTCATTTGCATCAACAGTATCGTGAGGTTTTTCTAATCATCCCATATACAAGAAAATGTTGGAGCTTTCTTGGCGCACCCTTGCGTTCGTTCCAACAAATATGGTATAATGGCAATCCGGTCGGTTCTTGGCTAACGTGTATATCCCCTGTACGGATATAACATAATCAACACTGTCTAAACTGTAACAAAATTTATGGACTAATAAGTATGTATGTAAATTCGGTGATTTACAGTCTTATTATAGAATGTCGGCTATAGATAGGATTAGCTTTAGGTGCGTGTGCAGTGATTTAGGTTATGTGTCAAAAATATTTAAATGTAGAGTTACGTTCAAACTCGCATTATCTATGGTACAGTCGCAATAAGACGTATGAATATATGGAACAAAATTGCACTAGAATGTATAAATCCAATACGCCAAAATATTTTATACATTCATCGTGGCAAAGCATGATATTTACAACTAAAACTTTGTAAGCGTGATTGTTTCACGTTTGTATGCCCGTTATAACCCAAAACGGTGTATACAACTATGATTTAATAACAAAGATAATGGCCTATTGGACCTTTGTTCCGTTTACATGTTTTTAAAGATGACTGTACATATACTGTATTTGAATAGTCATATTATTACAGCTCTTGAATAAGCCGTGATAAGCGTATTCTTTATTTTGAATTTGCTTCATAGTATCTGTAGTTGTACAAGTCAGTTCAAGTTTCAGAATCGGGTGCAAATCGTAGGTACACGAGTAATTTTTATAACACGTCTTTTTATAGACTATCGGGTAAGTGAACCGTCATAAAATGTATGCTGGGAAGGAAATCGCCTATTTTTTATACATGTTGATTACACAGGTTTCTTCCTTTTTAATTATTATAATTAGTGGTTCTGAATCTCTCTGAAATCAACCATAAAGTTGAGAGAAACGAGTAATGTAGGGTTAGCGCGAGTATTAGTAATATAGGTACACACATATTTTAGTGCTCAGTTCACACACAAAGTTATAGGGCGTTACTATCATAGGATAGCCCTGTAACTTTTATACAAAACATCCCTACTAATATTATATGTTTGTCTTCTCATCCTTCTTTTACGCAAGATCAGTGCATTGATTAACGTATTATTTTGTATTAAGGTAGGCATAAATATGTAAAAATGCATCATATTTCCTTTAATTTGTTACACACGTCTTCTGATTGAGGTCATTAAAGTAACAAAAAACTTATTCGACCAAAATAGGACGCATGTTTACATCTTATTGATAAATAACATGGAAATCAAATATTTAGTACGTTCCTCAACAAAAACTAACATTTTACTACCTATCCAACCATAAATAAATCTTCTAAATTATCCATTGAACAAACACAATTATAATAAAACAGAAATGACAATGCAGCCTCAGCTTTCTCCATCTGTTCAGGTGAATAAACAAACCGTATATCATTGTAACGAAAAGCCATTATTAGATTGAGAGACGCGAACTCAACATTGAACTGCAAGTCGGAACTTAGATGCAACAACTGCTTTATCGTAAGAGATACGACTCCCACGCACGCCGACACGCGACTGACTATAAATCACTTATGCACTCGTTCACTGCCTTCCTGTCCTCCCTTTCTATGAGCCAAGATGGTTGTCTTCAACGAGCCATTTGCAGATCAAATCATAATCTTCCAGATGCGGTATGGATTAGAAGTACTTTGGACTAATGAGTATAAATGTGATGAAATGCTATGAAGCAAAGGAAAGGAGGCACTTCTAAATTATCTATCTTACACCTTCAGGCAAATCGCGTGACAGTTGGATTTTAATTTTACAGATTGCGTGTAGGTATACCTACGAGATGCAATAAATATTTACAGATGTGACTATACTGAAAATTCAATCAATCAATCAAATCAATAGAGAAAAACCATACCTTATAAAAATATATTGATTAATAACAATTAATATCAACCCGTGTATCGCAAACCTTACATGCAATCAATTTGAATGTAATGGTCTATGACGCACGCGATAAGTGTTGCCGACCTACAATAACAAGGAATACATGTTACTGTTTTTTGTTTGTTATTTAATATCTAAGCATTGATTGAAAACATCCAAATAATTTAGAAGTAGCAATAATACATTCAATAACCCCGCAAAAATACCTTTAAATACAACTAGTTCCCTTAGGTCTTGCCTAGCTCAAGCAGAATGCTTGGTTAGGAACAGCGTGGAAGAGTGCAAGATACAATTTAGTTTTAAATGTGTACATCCCTATGATATAATAAATAAAAAAATCTGCCGACTTCTGGGGTATTTCGGTAAAATTAGTTAAAAGTATTATTGTTATTATAGCGCCACACCTAGCCACATTATTAAACGGATGCATTGATTTGGACATTTTTCCAAATTTAATTAATAGTAGTAAAATAATACCTTTATTTAAAAATGAATGCATAAGTGACCCTAGTAATTTTAGGCCAATTTCAATATTACCAGCTATTAGTAAAATATTTGATTAGATTATATTACAGCAATTAGAGAGCCGCTTTAGTGTAAACAATTCATTTCATGCAGATCAATATGGTTTTAGGAAGGGCCATTCTACGATAGATGCGGGTGTTACGCTTTTTAGACATATATTCAGTGCCTGGGAAAATTCGCAAGATGTCATTGGCGTATTCTATGATCTCTCTAAAACCTTTGACTGCGTTGACCATCATAAGCTGTTGCGAAAACTCAGGCATTATGGCATCAGAGATACTGCACTTGACTTAGTTGGTTTCTACCTAAGCGATAGACTACAACATGTTGATATCAATTCCTTTCTATTTTTAGTGTACGTAAATGATTTGCCGTTCTTCGTGCAGGATTTGTGTGACATTGTTTTATTTGCAGATGACACATCCCTTATTTTTAAAGTAGACAGAAGAGCAACACATTTAAATACTGTTAATGATTCGCTCGCGCACATCCTGGACTGGTTTACGTCGAATAATTTACTACTAAACTCTAAAAAAACAAAATGTATCAAATTTAAATTGTCAAATGTAAAGAGTCGTAACATAAATATAAATTTAAATAATGAAATTATTACTTTCGTACAATCGACAGTTTTTCTAGGTTTGACTTTAGATCACAAAGTTCAGTAGGGTGCTCATATATCGTGTCTTGCAGGGAAACTTAGCTCAGCCGCATACGCAATTCGGAAAGTAAGACAGCTTACTAATGTACATAGATACTGCGAGACTAGTATACTTCAGTTACTTTCACAGTGTCATGTCTTACGGTATATTATTGTGGGGCAAGGCAGCTGATATCGAGACAATTCTTATTCTCCAAAAGCGTGCAGTACGTAGTATTTATAATTTAGGTCCACGAGTTTCCCTAAAAGATCGATTTAAGGAAATAGGCATACTTACTGTTGCGTCGCAAATATATTTGCTATCATTATGTTTATTAAACATAATATTCACTTATATAATAAGAATAGTCATATTCATAACGTAAACACTTGAAATAAGCATAAGTTAGTCGGCCCATACCATCGTTCACATAAAGTTCACAATACATTTGCGGGACTCGGTATATGTTTTTTTAATAAACTACCCATTCATATAATTAATTTACCATTGCTTAAATTTAAAGCGTCGAAAATACAGCTCATTTAGGGTTATTATTCAGTCAACGACTACTTAACTGACAAAAACTTATGGCATTAGTTGCTTGTTGCATTCAGGATTCAAAGATCTGTGTTACCTATATGTCAATCTAGTAATGTAAAGGTTTCTCGTGATTATATGTGATGTTATCAAATACCGTGCTTCTCATTTTGATTATTATTGAAAAATACAAATCCACAACCGCATTTAGTCACGGACTGCCTTTGCATTGTCACAAAGTGTAAGTGTATGCGCAATGATGCCATCCTGCTGCCTGTTTTAGATTTATATTGAAAAATATAACTAGGCCCAAATTATTTAATCTCTATAATATTATTAACTTATTATTGTTAATATCTTTAGTTTTTTAAAGTCAGTTCAGTAGCATATGGTATAATGGTTGCAACACCTTGTTGATATGAGTTGTAAAATACTGAAATTATATTTAATTGGCGATTTAAAAGAGTGGCCGTGAGTTTCTTGCAGGTATCTTCTCATAGGCTCTACCCTTTTCCTGAACTTAGCAACAAACCTTAATGTAGCTTCAGTAACTTAGTAAACTCACAAAACTATATATTTTGACGTTCATAAGTGTTACTTTGTGACCTAAATAAATAAATGATTTTGGACTTTGAGCTTGACTTTGGATTTTAAATAAATGTATGTAGATCAGTAAAATTAATTTCATATGATACAATATGTATGTTCCTATATGCTTCCAAAATTTGGCGAGAATGCAGTTCAATAAGTTATATAATTCAACAAAGAAGCAGAAAAAAAAAGAGAAAGGTAACCACGTGCTAAAAGGAACATTATCCGTTATCCTCCTCCCACATTATGCGCGTCTCTGTACAAATGTAGCCGCCGCTCGTGTTATCGGTATTAATTTGTCATCACAGCAAGTCATCACACACATATACAAATTATACAACGACATGCAAAAAAGCATACAAGCATGAAGGATGTGATGAGATTATCTTGAACACTACTATCACTGACACCATTTTCTAAACTCCGCGCATCAAACTCAATTTTCATAAATAATCGATCTTTCCCCCTCAAACCACTTTAGCAACGGGGTGGTCATTCCCTATATTGATTTATTTTATCTGAAAAGGCTTTGCTTCATTAGACTTAAGGTGCCATTAAGTCTCCAGTAATACGTCTCACCGATTAACCGTCATCCGATCTTGGATCGGACACATTTACGACGTTTCGCAAGTAATACTGCTAAAGTTACGACTTATTAACTGGCTTCTTGGTTGATAGCTGCCTTATTGGTACAGTAGGTAGCGTAAGAGCTACTGTCGATCTTGAAGTCTTAGATTTAGATAAAACTCATAAGCATTCCAACAAGTCTGCCCAAAAGTGATTACAACTTCATTTCTGGGAAAGCTTGTGAAGCTCTTGGTCCCGATTATCCTGGCTATACTTATGACAGGATATTATAGCAGTCCAAAATATTTAGTTTTACTAGTACTTATACAGTTAAGGCGAATCGGAGGTCTTCAAGAGAATTTATTATATCTGTAAATTATTTAGCTAACAATCGTATCAAAATAACAAACTTATTTAACAAATAACATTATGGCTCTATTCAGGTGTCTTGGTGATATAAATCGTAATAAATGTCAATATTCGACCATACAGTAACTTTTGCTTTCAAATAAAAGACAATGATCTAAATCACGGCGAGTAACAGATCATAACATAATTCAAATCGCTTAGCTGTGACAGCAATATCGACATAATTTATTTTTATTAAAATATTCGATTAAGTCCATACTACTGCAGAACTAATAAAATTGAGAGAGGTGCAATAAATTGAATATTGGGTTATCGAAAGAGTTGGCGCCAAGAGCCGCCATATTGGTGAAAAATGCGCGCGCGCCAAGCCGCCGCCTGCTAACAAGGTGCAAGCGGGCACAGGTACCGCCTCATACAGCCTAATGAAATATGGCATCTATACAACAATTTATCAAAATTATTACGGTTTCAGTCGTATGTTTACTTTGGTGACATAGTTATTTCCATAACACATTTCAAACCTGTAGTGTTTGCAAGACTCGTTCGATAAATAAGTCCAATAACTAAATTAACACTTGAAGGTGCGAATAAATGGTAATTTTGTAACGCTGTTGACAGTAATTGCGTATAAGACATTTAGTGGTAGGACATTATAGAAGCTTTATAATTAAATCTAGCCGCTTGACGACATCTTAATCAGTTATGAAAGGTAAACATTGGACAGTCTTTCTTAATTCTACATAATTCATTGCGCGTATAAAATTAACTGCGTATAAATTTAAAGATGTTAAGTTAATACGTAACGGACTATGATGTAACTTAATGGCAAGTACATAGACCTAGAAAATATGCAAAACATATACAAAGAGTCTTTATAGTTTATTCACCAAGCTACGAAAGACTTACATTTCGCCCGCTGTATTCACATTGCACATCTACCATGCTTAATTATATACTCAGTGCTGCAACTAAGAATTTTATAACATAAAAATCCAATAGCACTTCGCCAAACCCTAATATCGAACACGGCACTTCACGACTCTTACAAGCACAAATTTAGAATTAACTTTTAATTACCACACGATATTCACCCTCGGCCTATATTACCAAACGCCCTTGAGACAAGAACACTAACTTGTCGCTCGGCTGTACCCGGCATGCTGGTACAATCGGGCTCGGCCGCACTCGGCCAGTTCGTCCCACGTCCAAAGGAACCTGTCCCTCTTTCAAGTCTTTCATACCGGATTGCTGTGTGATAAAATTTCGCCGTAAATACCCCTTCAGATAGGGAAAGGAATGCCGATAGCAATCACGTGACACGTTTTATGGTCGGACCACATAAACGGACGATGGCATTCAATCTACGCCGGGATGAGGAATTTGCCTTTTTGCAAACGTCTCCTTGTGACGGCACATTGAAAACTCTATCTTTAATTGAATCGCGGTTAAGGAAGTGTCGTCGCGTCTTTTGGTCCGTACAAGGCTCTTTTATTTCAATTTCTTTGAGCGTATAGATTGTTAAAGTATCGTTAATATTTAGAGAGGTGTACATTTGATTATTAGATTAAAAAGAAAATATATAGGTACAGGCGTCGTTACTATGTACTAGTGGAGACAACTCAAGTAATTTTTAGCACGTATCAGAGTTCATGCTGTCTAACTTACTTAACAGACTATTGCAACAATACGTTTGAGTGCAAAATTTCAATGTATATGCCCTCAGGTGTATTACGCTACTGCTTTATTAATATTGCACTCAAACGTGTCGTCCCAGTAATTGCCTAGCTAAAATTGAGTGAAGTAGTTAAACTGTGTTATAGAAAAATTACTTTCGATGTCGCCTTTAGTACGTATTTAATAACTCAATGGGTATATGTTGTTTTAATATTTGTAAAGCATCTGCGTTACAATAAAAAGCAAAATGTGAGAATAGAATTAGGTATAACAAAAATGTTTTAGATGCTTTAAAAATCGAATATTGATTTTATTACTTAATCATGTAACAGTTCCAGATATGATATCAACGAAAAATATACATTCTATCATCCATAGCTCCTTCTTACATACCTTAAAGTTTATGGACCACCCAACAGTCCCAAAGTCGGACCAAAAACAATAATATCTCATGTACCGAATATTTACTAGATATTACCGGTGTAGATAGTGGTATCATTAATAACGGCTGTGTCAACCAGCCGGGCCGGTCGATAACATTTGTTAACATCGACCAATACCGTCACACAATACAGCTAACATTCGCAGCGGGAACGTTAAAATGTATTTACGCCCTTATACGCGGAAAATGTAATGACAAACAATGCCAAACTCAAATTCCTAACAATTTAACAATATTTGTGGCATACTAAACAACAATTGAATCTCTCGGCGGCCTACAAAAATGTTGATTAGAATTTACGCCTTACTACTTTGGGAAATAACCAAAAATATATGTTTGCGAGCTGCGTATTCTTTGCGAAAGTCGTAAATGTCGGCCGCGTAAAAAATATTATTAGGCATTTGGTCCGGGCTAGCTGAACTAAGGGTAACAGAGGCCCAGGCCTTATTGTCGCTTCGATATGTAACCTAACACCTCTATTTATTTTAGGTCGAAAGTGCGAACTAAGAAATGCGTGTACCTTTAGTTAAGATAGTGCGGCCACATAAGGCAAGGGTAAGGATACTTAAAGACTATCGCAATTTAATTCAAATCGGGTCGCTGTCGCACCTCTGGGAACATAGTTTAAATGGAACAATCTCGTCAGTGCTACGTTTTAGGCCCCAGAAGACAGCGGCGCTGGATGCATACTGTTTTCGTAATGCAAAACTGCATCTCAAGCCATGCTTTGTTGGGATACAAACGACGATCCGGTTTTACGATTGTCAGATAGCTTTTTGACCCCCGCTGTGTGCCATCTAGCGAACAAAACACTAATCCTTATGCTTATGTAGTACAAAGATAAGTTTGGTGTTCGCACGGGGAAATTCTCTTGGGTATAGTATAAAGTTATTGTTTAGTTATACGCAGCTTATGTTCACAGTGTGTGAACTATTACTATTATATAATTGCTTTAAAAGTAACCGTAAAGAGTCAGGTTATACATACTTAATCTACTAATTACGAATAGCAAAACAATTATGGGTAAAAGAAGTTGCCGTTGCTAGTTATATGGTAACGGTACGAAAGAGCAGATTTTTTGTTTCTCTTTATTTAATTTAGGGACTTTTATATAAAATACATGGCAGTCCCATCGTACCTCATTACAAGATTATTCATAATAATTAACAAACTTAACTTAATTAGACTTAAAACAAAGACTAATAAATCTAAACAAACTTTCAGTAGCAGTGGTCATTGGCATAGACAAAATTTCATGAAAACAGCCTGTATTATTCTTATCTATATTTAAATTATTTATTAATATTTCCCTTTCTGATTCAAACCGGACACATTCCGTTAACAAATGCCCAATGTCTTCTACCGTGCCGCATAACACGCAATTAGGCGAGTTGCACTTTTTCATAAGGAAAATAAAATTATTGAGCGGCATGTGTCCGGCTCTCAACCTCATATCTACTACTAACAATTGTCTACTTGACTTAAAACTAGCGAACCAAGGTATACGAGGAAGTTCAGCAACTATTGTTTTGTACCAAATACCTTCCTAAGCTGATGACATTTATTGTTATATATAGGTAAAATTCAGTAAAATTAGGTTTTATATCAACCTTCCTTCTACGATTCCTTTTTTAGCTAGAATATCAGCCTCCTCATTACCTTTTAAGCCCATATGAGAGGGCACCCATTGCAATTTCAGGTCTATTTCGTTATACGACAAAATATCAATATCCGAAATCATTTTATAAGCTATCGATGCACCTCTGTGACCAGAGGCGCAACGAGCTATATACAGAAGTGCACTTTTGCTTTCTACACAAATTAATATTTTTCTTTTCCTAAGAGTTTTGACATATGAGAGTTTCTGAAATTGCAATGAGCTCCAACGACATAATATTCAATTGAGCACTTAGTTTAAAACATTTGCTATTTTCTGGTCTATGAGGATCATAAGAGCTGACTTGTGTGGGCAAGTGCATCCGTGGGAGTGGGGGTCTACAGCAATCCGGCTTAAGACCAGTAACACAGCTACTGTGTTTCACCAGCTTAGTAAAACTGCCTGAGGATAGCAGCTCTCTTTCTTTTCCTTTCTTCCATCTTTAATTCCTGTTCCGACGCTAGGGAACCGGAATTAATAGTAAAAGCATAAAGTTTAGCAAAATTTTGATTTCAAGAAGCTATTTAACATGGGACCTTGTCGTAGCTTATAAAATGTGAGTGTGATATATTATATCTGTCTAATCCCTCGAGGACACAAAAGCGTGATGCTATGCTATGTCTCTCCATCATTTTCCAACTAAACACCGACAAACGCTTTCACTAAAATGGCGATTTCTCTCTATTACTTTATTAGTTACCCGAAAACATGTATCATTTCATATCGTAAATAAATTATCGCTAATATTACTTATAAATCAGTGTGGGCAGTGCCCTCTGATTGATTAAGGGACATGCCAAGATCTGTGTACGGATATTTATCATTTGATAGGTTATATCGATTTAAGTAATAGTAATCATCGTCAGGATTCGATGATTAACGAATACGATTAATGCAAATATTGACGGTAAACATTGGTTTAGCTTGATAAATCAGCCCACTGAATGGAATTGAGAAAATAATTTAATCGCTATGCTATGCGGTTAGCGATATTATAGTACAAGTTATTCCTTAAAAGATACATATCATGTTTTGGATGTGCCCTTTTGTGTGCCAAAATAAATCATTTTCTTTATTTTTTCTTCTTTTATCTTTTAAGGAATTCCTTGTATTTTATTGTATTGTACTAACTGTCTATATCTAAAAGCAAGCGTAATTTGTTAAAAGTTACTTAATATTGACATGCTTACTAACGAAGTATGCAGAAGCATGAGATGATGTCAGACAAAAACTGGTTAGAGCTCTGGAGCCCTCAGTTAAACTGACTCATGAGTATGTTATTTCAAAAAACAATTCAGAACGGAAATTGTAATCGAATAATGTTAAGAATGGACTGCGTCATAGTTACGACGAAATCGATTCCTTTGGCTGTATGGAATGATACCTATGCCTGAAAAAGTCTTAAGAGGACTTGACATTTACAATTACTATGCCATCTGTCATTGAAAATAAAAAAGTTCTGACCGCATATATTTTCCTTTTAATATGACAATTTTCGAACTTATGTTTATTCCTTGTACAAACAAAACTTCAATAACTATATTTGAGCAGCTTTTTATTTTGTTTTTTACCGGGAATTGGATATACAATACTAGGGTTATAAAAAGTGGCGAGGCGAATACTTGAACCAGTACGCCATCCATTCAGTCAATTCGTAGTACCGACAAGGCAGGAAGCACATTAATTATAGATATTTATATTTCCACTTCAATTTCACAGCAATAGTTTACAATGTTATAATGAACTAGATAATCTTGTAATTTGCCAGCTGCAAACCCGTTAAGTTACTTCATTTAGACCAGTAATCCTATGTCATAGGCTATCGGTAGCAGCTTTTCCTGTTCTACTTAGTTTACACGTAACTTTCGCAGTTAATATGGTTGTTTTCATATCCGGGCGATATTTATACGTTTACTACGCAAATTTTAATAGAATTACAAACCAGATCTTTGTTAATAAAAGTCAGGAATCTCTGGAATCATTTAAGTTAATGGTTTCGTTAGTCTACTTACGTAACTGACACTTATGATCATGGTTTGATTTTCGATCTTGATCTGCCTAATTACTATTGATTTCTTATGACAACAACATCTAACTAGGAGCACGGCGTTCACGCGACGAAAGCAGTATCAGTGTCTTTTGTTATAAGCATCTTTTTCTTTAAAAACATCTGCCGCACTAGGAACTATAATTCCTGTGTCGCGAAGGACTTTATAAACTTTTAAACAACGGACACAAAGAACATCCAGACTAGGAACAACCATTTGTGGACCACACACATTTTTGTTTTACACATCGAACCCTCGGCGCAGTGGCAATGACAAGGCAACCACTTGAACCGCTACGCCATCCATGCATATAGTTGTCCCGACAAGATCAGAAGTCCCATGTTTGGATCTTTGTTTTCGGGCTGCTTAATACGCCTGACACGGGACTCAGTACTACACGTACTTTGCAACAAAAAATGTAACGTACCTTCCCATTATTGTCAATTAGAAATAAATATAATGTCTTTATACGAATGCTTCAATAACAAGAGTAGTTGTCACAAACTCAGTTTACTAACAAATAGGTACAATTTGCATTCGCAATTGGCACTATTTATCCACAGCGGATTCGGTCCACAATGATACATTCATCTTAGATTATAATCTGCCACGGACAAATCGCCATGTTGGACGCATTTGCATTTTGATACAACTATCATTTATTTAGGGTCGAACGACCTGTTAATGTTCTCGTGGATTAAATGGCGGTTAACTTAATGGTGTTCCTTCATGGTTAAATTGGTGAGATGTAAATCATGAGAGTTTACGTTAAGAAAAATCTTTCATAGATAACGTATGAACCGCCGAATTTGAAACTGTTTGCATTTTCTATGGTCATGTTTGACAGCGCCATCTAGAAGTAGGAATATGTAAACTGAAACATGCAAAGACAGAAGAAATTAATAAAAGAAACAAAACATTTGAAAAAAAATTACTTACCAGGCACTCCGAATTAATCGCGGTGTTCATTACAAACATTTATACAATGGACACAAAGAACATCCAGACCGGTAACAACCATTTGTGGATCACGCAAATTATTGTCCCGTGTGGGACTCGAACTCACAACACTCGGTGGAGTAGCAATGGTGAGGCGACCACTTAAACATCTATACCATTCGCGCGGTCTTTATACCAATAGTAATAATTTAAATATCTGACACTGACCTCGCTAGCGCCAATATACTGACCAGTTAAACAACGCAAGGCACAAATCACAGTGTGGTCCACAATATGTTTAATATAGCTGTTTAAGGCTAGTGAAGGCTCTAAAATACAAAGGTCAAATTCTTGCTTTTCATATACAGTTTCAAATAAATATAGCTTGCCATTCAAAATAAAATGGTTATAATTAACAAACATAATTCACCGACTTATATAATAATGAGCAGCGATAGCTCAGTGCGGAGATCAACAGACTGCAATGCAGAGGGTCTCGGGTGCGAACCCACGTCGCGCACCTCTGACTTTCGGAATTTATATGACTTTTCGAAATTATGTGCGTAATGATTGACAATTATCGCATGCTCCGTGCCTCGGAGAGCACGTTAAGCCGTCGGTCCTGGCTGCCATGAACATCTATGGCAGTCGTTATTGGGAGAGTGTCGACACAAAAGATCCCACTGGGTCGAAGTGTCGCCGGTCTGCACTGACCGGCCCCCACATAAGATACATACATATATAATAATAGACAACGGGTCTTATCGCGTTAGAAATTATTTAATGGTAATAAATACCTATTTATTTACCGACATTTTGACCAACTAACATTCATCGTGGTCACAGGTTGAGTGATCGTAATTATTCAGCAAATTGACCGAATGCAGATTGGACCTTAGGATATTTCGAAATTCAGAAATAACTTCTTTAGTTGCAGGCTTTCTTAGAGCGTTTCCTTCAATGTTTTCTGCCACTTTTACCCGATAAATTTGATACGAATCTTACAACAATAGGTACCTACTCTGCGACGTAACATCTAAAAGTCCGAAGTGCGTGAACGTGCGTTTAAGGCGCTTTTAAATCTACGTGTCCATAGTTTTAACATTATAACTTCAACTTAACATCTCAAAGTATGCCTTATCGTGGCTCTGTCAATAAATAAACCAAGTATTAACTAGACTAACATAAATTATATAGAAAAGGTGTTAACAGCACTCGATAATTGGATGCTTCGTCTATAACGTAAAGTTATTGGTAAGCGACAATCCACACAATCCATCATCATGGGTAAACGAACTTTAAGACGCAAATAGAAGTTGAAAGCAAACCCGAATACAGATTAAAAATACAGCGGCGCTAATGACGTTTTAATTAGGATTTATTAAAGTTTAGAAGTGTTCACGTTTACCCACTAAACCGGCTTTTACTGTGAGCACTTCCGGCAAAACGGTACCGCGGGCATCAAGAGTATGACACATCGATGTCATCAATCATCGCATTTCTTCTAAATGTTTACTAAAACTACCTTTAATGTTACTTACGAATAATTCTCAAATATTTAAGACGGAGCTAGAGGTATAAACTAGCGATTGATCAGAAAAAATGACCTATTAACAATACTCAACAGTGAAGTGTTAGTGAACAGTTAAGTAACTTTAAAGCTATTCAATTGAAAGGTATCAAAGTTTTAGTTAGTGCTATTTTTCAAGTAAGGTCTCAGTAAAACAAACGCACCCTTTCGTAGGCCAAGGGCGACTGCCGTTTTTGGACTTCCGAGTTGGATCTTCAAATTAAACAAAGTATTCTCGTGGTTTTCTATCAGGTACCTAAATAGCATAGAGATTGTAACTCGGCTGGTAGGAAAGCTATAGTATCACTCCTGATTAAGTCGAAGACAGTTGACAATATTTAGCTATGATATGCTTACTCCTTTTGCAGAAACAGTCGCGACACTGTTACATCAAATATAAAAATCTATCATACACGTAACCATGACATTAAAATGCATATTAAAAACCGATTTGTAAACTTAACGAACATTCGATAAACATGTCAATGCCAAAATATGTTTTTTTTATACTACGCATCTCGAGCAATGACACCAATGCATAATGCCTCAGGGGCACAGACAAGTTGAGACAACACACTTTCTCTCTTATAAAGTTTGGCGCCAAAATTCCTAACCTATGATTTGACAGCTACTTCTGAATAAATCGTTAGCTTCTTTTTATTACGCCGATATAAAAATATGAGAAGCTACAATAAAATAATATTATGAGACGTTTATAAACGGGTTATTGAATAACTGTCTTTTTACCACGATATGCGTTAAGGCGTGTTCAGACAAGCGTAGAATTAGCAACTAACTGAGAGGCAAAATATCGTATAGTGTAGCTATGAAAAGCGTCGAGCAGAATTATTGCGTACGACACTTTGACGTATTTGTACGGACAGTTCAAATACACAGACGCAACATACAATAATTATTTATAATTGAATATAGCAGACTTGAGCACAAAGCGAGACATCGCTTTATAGTGATTACATCTTCTTTGATATTGATGATGTAATTTTTGTCTGTATGAATAATTTGTTGATGGACAAGACAAAACAAATATTATATTAATTAGCATTCGACTCTCCGCGCTATCTATGCAGATGGCGCAGAGGTTACCTAGAGTCACCTTGCCACTGCTGCCAATATTGAAAATCTTCACATTTCAATCCCGCTTGGAAACGAAATCCACAACGAATTAAATTCCAATATACTATTTTTATACAAATATAGTATTATACATTTGTATGTTTACTGTTGCTATTAAAATAATATTCGAAATAATAGGTAAACATATTATAAAGTTGTACAAAAGACATAATATAAAAACTTATTTAATGAAACAGGGAACCCCGCTCCCTGTTTCATTACACACGGGGTTACCTCTTTTACAGATGTCAGTGCAGAAATTAAATATTAAAAATAGCTAAACGCTTTCTTGAATAAAAATAACGCCATCGTATACAAGTAAACACACTAACATCATAATTCCTTATTCCGCGCTAAAGTGGATCTGAGCCCATTAAAGGCGACAGTCGTCTTCACTGACTCCTTGACATATTTGATCTGTTGTTCCTCGAACGCTTGTGAGTACGTGCTTGTCGAACAGTAAACCATTACCATTTAATAGATCGACTTGACCCACTGGCTAGTCACGATTGCCGGCGTCTGAACCCGCCGTCACGTATGCAGATGCACGAAGCACTGGAATTTTATTTTTATTATAATACGCGATTTATTGTTGTTATATTGTGTTGATTATTGAGATCTTGTAATAAGATTACGTTTTAAATAAATCTTTTATATTGTTGTGGTTTGTTATGTAGCTCTATGTTGTTACGTTACTTCATATGTAGCTACTTGTATTACCTACCTAAAATATTTATAGCCACTGACAGATATATTATAAATGTGTTTGTACACCATGCTGCTGATTCTGTATATTTCTGACATTGGTTGATGTACCTACTATCAACACCAAAATATCTAAGAACTAAGACTTGACAAAAATAAATTGAGTAAAAAGTTTTGATGTTTCTTTAGTTGCATCTAGTAGCGCGGAACTCACGTAGACGCGTCAATGTACTTTGGTATCAGTTCCGTGATGGCCACTCCACTCTTTTGGCCTCGGTACTGCCAAATGAATACAAAAAATATGCTGTGTAGAGATTTGATCGTACTAGTAAATTAAAAAAATAATTAAATAATGGCATAATTTTGCACGCAAATTGGCTGGTTTTGTCCAATATTTGAAACTCGTTCGAAAAGCGTCCTAGTAATAAATTTACCTCATTCTTATATCTTTTCTTTTTATTTTCAGGTAAGTACACAGTTGGGACTCAACACGCAGCTACCACAGAACCGGCAAAATGGCTAAGTTGTCTATAAATCTTATTTTCCTACAAATCAATTCAAATCACAGTGACTTTTATAGCTCATATTTTATGCCAATAACCACATAAGTAATGGGTGCAATTGTAATGTCATAAACAGTACAATTCCACAATGATTTTGACCAATTAATACATAAGTAAATGAACTCACTAAAATATTAAGTACCTACAATCTGTTTTCCACTAAAATGATTTCATTGAATTGAATAGGAGGGAATTGTTTAATCATTGTTTATGGTCGTCTATAATTCACGTGATCGCCACAATGTTGGCAATAAAGTAATAATTTATTGTTTCGTATTAATTAGTTACAATAGATATGTTTCAATACCGCTATTTACCTGGTGACGTCAGCGACTGTTGCAGATTTTATCATTTTCAATTCGACTCGGTTTAACTGTCGGCGTTTTATTAATACAGTATTGTAAGCACAGATTGCTAATAAGTACTATTAACGAGAGTTGTCGATTCAAAAGTAATTAGAGTATTAGTCTATTCTATGATTTAATAAACAACTATTTAACATCTAATAACCATGCAAGTATACCTGGCAATATTCGGTGCCTAGGTACTTAAGAAAATGGCTAATGGGATAAGCTTAAAGAGATATTGCAAAATGTTCCTTTGCTAGAATCGGCCTCTATAGAAGACATTGGCTGAATCTTGCATTGGACATAGGAAATTGGAATCCGAATGGCTTTGCGCGTTTTTGATGAACGGTAGCACAAAGCATTCCCCAGGTCATGGTCAGTAGGAGAATTGCTCAATTATGTGAACTTAGACATGGCTGCTAAAATATGAGTGCTATAAACTCCCATAAAAAGACTTTCAAAGCGTAACATTATGTTTAATACCAGTTTCCGACGAAAAACGTCACCTATTCCTACCGTGAAAGAAAACTTCGACATAAAAAATAAAAGCATAGAATACAAATTGCGCACAACAAGTGTACTGTTGGAACAGGCGAGTTTTTTACAAGCAGGTTTAATTCACCCTCCACAATATAATGAATAAGACCATTTACAAAATTGCTAATTACCTGACCGTTTAATGAGGTCGGCCCGCCCCGCGGCCAACCGGCAATTTTAATTACATTTTTAATTTTGTCGTATATTGTTACACGAATTTATTAACAACGAGTAGTTATGCGATGCGTAATTTTAGTAAGGAGCGTCGCTTTTTAATATTATATTAAAAATATATAATTTATTGATACACCGACGTTACGGCATTTTAATTGGACAGAACCTGGTTTCAGTGTCAAAAATATGGAAAATTATGTTCATGATTTTAATTAAAATTATAATTAAGGCAGGTTTTCAATGTTGCTTTTTTTTAGCGATGGCACTTTATTTTTGTTTGCCAACCGAATCTACGAATGCTTATTGGGCTTATTAGCGAAGGATTTGAGATTGGGTCTTATTACTTACCAGTGGGCCAAACTTAGTTTTATTATCTTCTTTTTTATTTTTCGTACGTTTTACCAATAATTGTAAAATAGCTCCGATATAGATCATAATGACTGCGTTTACCACCTAATATGGGCAATGATATGAGTATTGGCAATAATAGAATAAATAGCTTCACATATTTCTACCAATGCTGACGCACATTCACTGAGTAGAGTCCAACTTCTGAGACTTAAACTAAGATATTAATAATTCATAGCATTTATTAATACTACGTTTTATACGCATAACACATAGATTTACATACACTTTTGTTCTTTACATCTTGAGCACCTTTATCGCTACAATGCTATCAAATTTACATAAATACTACTACTAATACAGAAGTAACAATGTTAATTTTATTTTCCCATAGGTTACAATACGTCACAACAAGACAATGAAAACATTGTCGCTAAATTAAAATTTAAATAACAATTACCACAATACATAGCGACTATCAAAAACCATGTAGGTACTTAAACTTTTGTTTACTGTTAGGTACTAAGGAAATACGCTCCAATTGCTGTAAGTATAGCAATAGTTCAACGCTCTTTAAGGAGGTGTTTACATCGAAACTAGTGTTATTTTTGCGCTGGCAACACAGGGACTTCTTTTGGTAGAGAGGGCAACTTCGGTGTTGCAAGCATCCATTGACTAGGCCATCATAGCCTGTGTAATATATTATACCGATTAGTCGCACCAAAGCGCACAATGAATAAATTATTATGTTACACAAAATTAATTTTCAAATGTACCAGAAGTACATTAAAATATAAAACCTTTCGTGAGCAGTAATCTATAAAATTACACGTGTGGATAGTTCGTTCACAAACCATATTCGTGTTCAAAGCCACAAACTGAATTTTAACATAAAGCTGCCTTCGCCCTCGGCGGTATTGTAAAATAATACGATCGTTTGTTCAGTTGTACTTCTAATATAAATGTCTTTCGTTAAAGCCATGTATTAAACTACTCTTTTAATGACCATCAGGATAAAAGTTAATACCAATGTCTCTTAGACTGTTTGGTATCTCAGTATGAAGGTAATAAGTACTTCCCTTAAGATTAAAATCGACTGGCTATAAAGACAACAAAATGAAAAAGAAAATTTAAATAACAAGATTTTATACAATAATCTTGGCACATCATTACATATTAGGTACATATTATATTTTGAAGTGAAAACCATTTGATAAATTCAATCGAGCATAGACCTATTGATAAAGCACATATTATATACAATATCATTAAATAAATATTGTAGCATGTTTTCAATAAAAACGGGCGACAACGGAGTTTTAATTAGTAATGATATAAAACGCTCATTTTCGGCGCCGCGCCATCTTCCCTCCAGGGAGAATAGAGGGAAACGGTTACTGTAAACGAAACCGTAACTTTTACCGATAATTTTACATTTGTTGTTTTATTCGATTGTACTTTGTATTATTAAGAGGCTATTTAACTCGAATTGTCCATGGGAACGTTTTTGTACATTTTCTTTTGTTGTTTTGTAATTATTAATATAAAAGGTTAAAATGGGTATAGTAAATCAATTTAATTACCCGGGACTTTCACGACAGACAAATTAATATTCCGTAATTACTGAATTTTACTTAGATCTGTTTAATAAGTAAATGTTATGCTATTATTTAGACTTTTGTCTATATATGTATTTATAATTTACCCACCTGTTCCCATCCCTTTCCATTCTCCAAAAAGAAGTAATCATATCGTATCAATTGACAACTAAAATGACAGATAATAAATTATCATACATCGTTTCGAATGAAAATAAGATTGCTAAGCCAATTAAAAGGGCTCTATCCGACAGCAACGTCTTGTTATAAGTACAACTGACCTTTTGAACAATGAGATAAATAAAATTCAACTGACATTACATATACAACGTACGAGTATTGGATACTTGCCCTGACAACAAGGAGCTTAAGCCCTAAAGAGGATACACTCCCCCAGCAATAAATAAAACAAAACCGTATTTCAATATTACACAGGCCAACATAAAAACGTCGAGGCCAGATCGATACAAGGATCCACAAATTTAATAACATCAGCTCCCCAGAAGCAATTAGAGATGAAACGAAGGGCTTCAATGGCCGTTTCTTCGAAATAATACCGTTACTGAAGTCGACTGTTATGTACTTATTTTTTGACTAGCCTTCACTCAATTTCCGACCTTACACCCTAAGAATAAAAACCTTATTTCAATCGTACAAATGATTTACCTATGTAGCGAAGTCTTGCGATATACTTAAAAAGATATTTAAGTGTATTTGATACAATGAAAGTGGTGAAATCGAGTGTAATTTCAGGCGACGACCAATTATTATGAGCTGTCATCTACAATCTCTTAACAACGAACCTCGTTACCACGTGACATATAGACCGACATCCGAATATAATTCAGACATTATCCATCGATCTATAAACTGCATTGCAATGGAAAGCGGCTTTATAAACGATACCATTTCACTAAATAAGTTTAAATAGATAATGACGAATAAATGAGTTACAATTATTTCCAGTTGAACCGGTAATTTGAATTAATATTTAAGCAGACTTTTATAATACATTTGATTACCGTAATTGTACATCATAAAAGCTTGTCTCAATAATTAATATTATGGCAGATATCTATTAAAAAATTAATTTCTTTCATAAATAAATGTCGATTGCTATCATTTGATTGGCAGCGTGTGTGTTGTCTTTCTTTTGGTTTGTTAATAAATTTGAAATTGAGGTACTTCTTTTGTATACAGTTATAAGGTCTATATTTATCTGTGTAAGCGGTTGTTTTACATAATGATTATAATGGATAGAATGCCATTAACCGCAAAGATTGCAGTAGCATCTATTCAACTATGTATAGTGTGGTTTCCGTCCGAGAATGCGATGCCGTATAATTGCCTATACATCCAACATATAAGTGTGTATGATCCTCCCTCGTTTTAAATGCACTTTTTGCTTCATTTTGTAGTTTAACCGATGCGGTAAATATACCTAATGCCTTTATGGTTATGTCCGGACATCATCAGCTATTCCAAATTAGTTCTAATTACACTATCTACTTATTTTTAAAGAACCGAAACTTACGCCCATCATTTTATAGGAGTACGTTTTTAGCCCCAGTATTTGAGTACGTCGTTTGTACATATATTATAAGCTTGTTCTGCGCTATCAAACTAATTTACTTTACCGAATTTGTCTGGATTTTTATTCTAAGGTCTTTTTTATTTATAGTCTCAGGCTGGAAAATTCGTTTGACGCTTAAACAACAAAATAGTGATTTAAGTAGCATGCATAAATGTCTCACGTCTATATATCCAAATTAATAGGTAGAGGCATATTACACCCATACTTCGCTAGCTATGCTTTTAGATACTACGAAATAGAAGGCAAGTCTCTAAATCGCTACCGCGAACAATGCCAAACTTCTCTATAACTTCTAGAACGAGAATTTCTTGACAGAGAAACCAATAGCACTTTACCTTACCCAAAAATGAAAGAACTGCCGCTGCACACCGCAACGAGTCAACATAGAACCAATCTGCCGAATATATACGATAATACTACTTTTTTTTTTTACTTTTGGGAATGCTGTGACGCATACCCCTCCGCGGGGGCGGGTGACGATAAATCTACCTACACGTTATTTGGCTTATCTTTTTATGATCTTCCGACTAAGCTGTAAGTTTTGAATATAATATTAGCCTATAGGCATCTTTGTCCACGTAGCCGTCACGTCCCCATCCCGTGCCAGTTCCCAAGACGTAACGAGGCGAGATGACAGATAGTGTCGGTGCGATGCGCCACGCTTCGCTAACTCGCTTCGAACTGTCCGGCTAATCGACAGAACTTTGACTGCCTGTATTACGTGGGAATGGTAATACGAGGTATTCACATGCTGATTGATTTTTCGCCGATTTGTTGCAACGGAATCGTGGTAAAAGCTGTTGATAATATTTCAAGTTTATCGAGATTTATTGTGAGAAGCCAGCCCATAAGAGAGTGTAATACAGATGTCAAACATAATTTTTTGTTGATTGCACGGCTGGCGTATTGAACAAGCTGTCGCAAGTATTGTGGTTTCAAATGACACACGAGACTAGTATTTATATGATCCACAAATAATTGTTCGGAGCCCCGATGTACTTTTTATCCTAACATTACTTTAAAAAAAGTTATTTTAATAAAGCTGCTTCTAAAGCATAATTATTCACAGTGAGACCATTAAAAAAAACGTTACCAGATGTGATAACCATTCAAAATCCGAAACAAACCGCACAGTTATCCTTAAAATTATTAAACGCCGATTCTTGCCCAAGTTTCTTGAAGCAAATGTGTCATGGTATCCCTGTTTTTCCCGCCAAGTAAGACAAAAATACAAGACACCTACATTACCAAACTTGCTTCGTGTAAATGGGCCTTACTTAGGATTGCAACATTTTAATAATAATAATAATATTCTATCACATACACACAACACCATCTAGCCCAAACTAAGCAGAGCTTGTACTATGGGTACTAAACAATGGATAAACATACATATATACATTGGCGCGAATCACAACATTAATTCATATAACTCTTCGGCCACAGCCAGGCAACCACTCAAACTACTGCTTATCATAACTCAAAGCTGCATAGAGAGGGAAAGTGGATGCCATGCCTCATGTCGGACAGACATATCCGGCGACCGATTGGATTTTGTGTCACTTCCCTCGCGATTATGTCTCTCTCCCACGGTTATCAATACATCGCAAATACACAAGCAACATCGTACACCACTCGGCTAGCTTTCCATGTAAGTGCTTAAAGGAATTATGGTTGAAATTCAGATTAATGTAATATGTAGAAACTTGCATTGGATGTAAAAGTTGTGGTCTGTTTTGTTAATACGTGTTTTACGGCAAGAAACTAGCTGGCTACCGTTCTGTATAAGGTTTGCAATATGTTTGTATTAAAATAATACTAGTTTATGTATTTAACAGTTTATAAATAAAAAGGAGGCGCATATCTACAATAATACCCATCGATATATATTAGACGAACTATATTGAATATATCTCAATATCTTTCAATATTGAAATCCGTAAAGAATTAGGTTCATTATAATTTAATTTTAATGAATAACATTCGCGTAAACAGAACACAATATTATATAAGGAATTTGATTATAACCGCTACCAAGTCACAATATTTATCACCACGAACATTAACTAATTTCTCTAAAATTAAATTACAAACTTTTTTTTCAAATCCTGTCAAGTTACTATATTAAACGTTTAACATACACATCTTTTTTTATAGAAATTAAAATTCTAACCAACAACTTCAAATTTATATTAGTACCACAAATTTATAAATAGATGGCGTTGTTTCCAAGCAGCAAGTAGTCTAAAGTTTGAACCAATTCACTAATGGTCTGGTGACGTAACGTGTACAGTATGTGACTGCAGCGCGGTCGACACCGAGATCAAACCCAAGTTTCAAAGCGTTTTTCCCGTTGAGCATTTTCGTGCTGTAGATGTGTTTTACAGTGCTAAGCTTGACGGGATACAGTATAAGGGGCAGCGACAGGCGGGATTGTCCAACGTGACACCAGCTTCTGTTAAACCTCGAACATTTTTGCTGTTCTTTTTTAAATAATTGTTTGGAAAAGGTTATATATATAATTTTTGTCTTTTTGTTTTAAATATCTAAAGTATCAGCATTTTTGAATAAATGTAGATTAAAATAAGAAAGTAACACAAAGAAAAAGTTAGAAATTAATTATAAAATATATTTTTTTATGAAATGTGTTTTTTTTTTACGTCTAATGTCTTAAACAACATATTAATAATTTTATTTTTGTTTTCTTTATTATAATATTATAATTTTAAGAATTAGTTTATGACAGGATTACTTTATAAATAAAAGTCGTTTAATATACCCTTATTAAACGAGTTTTCTCTCTGGATTAAGACGATTCAAACATCTATTTTTAGTGTCCTTGGTTTGAAAGCGTGAATATAAATGAGTAGGCAAGAAATCCTGACTAGCTTCAGAATTTAATCTGGTCATATTGCTTTAAATTAATTTGCAGTTAGGTTTCGTAACTTAATTGTGTAGAATTGCAATGTAGTAGATGTGTATCATATTTTAATATAATTGAGAGATTCATAAACCTATACAATACTGATGTTTCTAAGGTTTTTCATTAACTTTAAAAACATATACAAAATAAAACTGAGATAGGTATATAGGTACCTATCTTTATCGTAGTTTTTGTAATAATTAAGTACGTACGTTACCTTATATCAAGAAAAAAGTACTGCTCACGAGGGATAGCTAGCCAAATATATTTATAATTTAAAACTTACTAGCAATTAGGTTTACCTACTACTAGTATTCTTGTTAATTTCCTCCAGCTAATGTCATGCTTGGAGTTTGGAGTGGATTCATGTTGCGGTTTTGTTTATCTTCACCTTTTCATTACCGAAGGTCAGCGGTCAGTGTACTTACCTAATGCGCTTAGGATATTATGAAACTTTATTATTCGTCTATAGATTGTGTAGTAGAGCCTCGCTGATTTCAGCATGAATGGGCCGGCTCGATCGGGGAAGGACACCCTCCCACAGAATATCGACGTGAAATAGCAGTATTCCAACTGTTGCGTTTCGTTCGGTGAGTGAGATTGCTGGAGGCCCAATCACCCTCTTTCCTCCTTCCCGCTCCTTCTCCTTCCCATTTCCTTTTTCTCTTTTTCCTTTCCTAAAGGGTCGGCAACGCGCAAGTGATGCCTCTGGTGTTGCAGGCGTCCATAAGCTACGGTGACCACTTACCATCAGGTGGACCGGATGCTAGCTTGCCAACATAGTTATACAAAAAAAAATTAATAAAATATCTTTAAAACTTTATTCATCTCAAAATATTTTAAACCAGAAAGTAAACAAAATAAATTCCAATATATTACCATGATAAATCTTAACTGTCTATGTAATTAGAATCTTTAAAAAATATTATACAGTTACACTATGGCGGTTTATTTGAATAAAGAACTTAATTTAAATAAGAAAGCCGTTGATCTTCGAATGATGACAAATTGCAATTAATTGTAAAACGCGCGTAAGCAAATGAATTTTGAAAATGGAACATTAATGGAGTCATGCGTTAATCGACCATTAAAAGTATTTTGCATATTAATGACGTCGTGGCGAGCATAAAATAAATTATAACGTATATTATTAATACACCGGATGAATAAGTCTGGAGAACAGGTGATTTGATATTTGCATGTAAATCATATTTTTAATAACATAATTGATCATAATGCCTAATTTAATGACAGAGAGTCAGAAAATACGTTGTTTTAATGTTAGAGCTTTTTTGTAAATTCAGAGCATAGGCCAGGGCGTAATATTTATTAAGCCCTGGCATCGTTAGAAACTAAATGGCAATACTAAAATTATTTTATTTTGTATTAAAGTTCAAATAGATAGGTACATATTTAATATGTTCAATATCGCTCGTTAATAATATTAGAAAACATCGTAAAGAAACTTGCATGCTTGGACGCTCATAATGCTTTCGAAGTCGGATAAATTCGTTATCGTTGTCGGTTATCTACCATAAAACGTGAATATTCTCTCAGGAGTGTCTGTAAATAGAAAAACATACTTAATATTGTCTTACGTTTACTTAGTGTTATACATTAAAATTAAGCTACTTTATGCGGCTTTTATAGGTTTGTTTTTTTTTTAATTAGTACCTACACTATTATTATATAATTCTAAAACTTTTTAACTATGTACTACTGTTAAACTTTATTACTATTTAAGTTACTAAACTAAAAAAGCTGATAAGCAATCGAAACGTCCGAGTACCTAAATCATTTAAATAGTTTAAATAATAGTAGAGTTTAACAATTGTAGTTTAATTAATTGAATAGTTTGTCTAATAAACTATTATTTGTTAAGTAAACGTTCAAGTTCCGGAACAATTCATAGCATAATAAACTGCACTCGTATTCAAAAAGTGTGAATTTTAACGTGAAATGTAAGTTAGCGTGTCGGTACGTGAAGTTTAGTGTGCGTTGGGCAAGTGAAATGAATTGGCGTCAGTTAAGCTATTACCGAGCAATGCCCTCGCCCTAATTGTTGTTCTAATGAGCGATAATAGTGCCCTTTGTTTTCACTTAACAGATACACAACGCGAGACGGAAATTTACTACCATTTTGTTTTTAGTCCAACGAGTTTTTTAAATCACAATGTTTTGTCTTTAGGTAAATAATTTTGTTTTATTATCTTAATAATGTTTACAGTAATTTGTGTTTTAATTCCTCTTTGTTCTATATCAGACCTGAAACAATTTAGATATACTAGATATAACACGCTTTCTCAACGGCTTATACGAACGGCAAACATGTCAAAATCAAACTCATGTGAAGTGATTTGATTGGCTGTTGCTAATTCTGTCAGCCAATCAAATTGAGATACGTCTGATTTAATAAATTTTTGTGTTTATATGCTTTTCAGAAAGCGGGGTAAGACGTAGATATTAGCCATTTAATTTAAACATACAAATTTTACGTGTGTGATTTATATGACTTAGCCTAAAGAAAAACTATGGTCAACGACTTAACATGTGGTGCTGACCATAGATAAATAATAGGTATATTACAAATTTATGCTACGTAACATGATTTTTTTCATGTGGCTCAGGCCTACGCTACAAGTTGGTAAAAAGGTTTAATATGACGCAAAAGCTCTCTATCTATAATTAATGTTTTATAAGACCGTTTATCTTTGAGTAATTATATCTGTTTGACTTTTCCTCAAATGTCAACCATCTAAATAGTTACTGTAATCTATGTATATACGAAATGGTCACTGATTTGTAAACATTTTATATGATAGGTATCTATCATATGAAATGGTCACGAACTAATAAATAATAATCTACATATCAATGTCTATAATAATATATAATAATCTTTATTAATATCATTACTCATATATATATGCGCATGGAATTAAGCGGTATTAACTTAGTTAAGTCTGTTTTTGTACTTAAGTAATATTATTATTTAGGAACTTATGTGTTGTGCCCATTGGTCTCATAATTTTGCATTTATGTTATAGGAAGGTCCTGGGTTCGAAATTCGAGACTGGCCATATATTATTGACATTTTCGAAAATGTCAAACAACATCCTTAATGGCGGAAGGATCGACCTTAAAACATGGTTTCTGAAAAGATATCTTTGTGGGTGTATTACATGCCTCTACCTTCTCCTTCTGAGACATAGGCGATAGAATATCTATGAATATAGAACCGATAAACATACATACCACCCAATATAATCCAATAAGATTTTACCTCTCGCAAATAAATGATCATCATCTATCATATATATATCATCTAAATAGACTCTACGATGACTATAATTTATTAATGCGATATAAAATTAGAAAGTAATTATAATCAAATCAGCGAAATTATACAGACAATCCATTTTTTTATAATAACTGCACTCACAAAGATCTAGATAACGTCGCTTAGTCAAAAAATAGGTACATCAATCAATCAAATACAGTGATTGATCGGTTGACGAAACTATTGAGATAGTAAAACACTTTCATAATCCGCCGTGTCCAGATAATTATATACGTCCAGTACGTTATTACAAACGATTACTTTCTTTGATTGATCACAATAGGAATGTATCGAGATAGTTCATAAAAGGTTTTACGTAATACAGCCTAACAGGTGAAAGTTAGATATCTAAACTGATTATTTGTAAATGGTTTCATTCTTGAGTCCACGAGGTATATTTGATTACACCGAAGGCGTAGTGGTTTTAAGTGGTTGCCTCGCCATTGTCAGTGTATCGAGTATAATGGGTTAAAATGCCCACAAGGATCAATTGTTGTTATATATACATAAAATATGAAAAAAATCTATCCTAACTACTACCTGAGAAATGTTTATTTTTTAATTACCATATTTAACTTTCTTGTACACTACGACCATAAATGGATGATTCCATCGGTTTTTTGTTGTTTTATTATTGAACACTAATTATGCTAATAGATAGACACTCGAAAGTATGACTAGCTATTGCACCTTTTAATTATTATTATTTTTTTGAACTGCCTTCAGTTCTGCTATAAGACATTTTAAGGTTATCCATTAATTACCGGACACCCTGTATAATGTCAGCCCTGTATTAAACTGTCCTACTGCTGAGAAGGATTAGGCCCTAGTCTACCACGTTGGCCTAGAGTTGGTTGGCGGACTTCACATCTCCTCGAGAACATTACGAAGAACTCTAAGACATACAGGTTTCCTCACGATGAGACGAGATCGACAAATAGTTGTCCCGAGTCTAGATGTTCTTTGTAACCGTTATTTCAAAGTTTGTAAAACAAAGCAACAAAGGCGTTTACCCAAAGCAGACAAATAAAAAAAATCAATAGTAGAAAATAAGAACTAACTGGCTTTCGTTACATTATAATTACAATCCCAAGAGGGTAGGCATAGATTACAGATTTCCACTTGCTTTGATCCTGGCATATCTCTTTTGCTTCATGGACTCTCATTAGATTCTTTGTACACTCTCGTTGGTTTAGGGTACTCCTAACCTGACCTGACTGCCAGAGAAAGCCTAAATCTACCTTTCCGGGTTGTTTCATTTAAATTAACAATATGTTAATTACAATATATGAGCATCAGAGATTTAGATGCGTGGCGTGATGAAATATTATGTGATTTCACAGTTCGCAGTCCCGCGTCTGAGTGATATCCTATGATTATTGTTTCAATATTTGGATATTCACCCCGACACTGTAAAAAAACTGTTTTTATACTTAATCTCATGCCTATATCGCCGAAGGGGTAGAGAAAAGTGTATCACATCCACATTTCAGCTGTTTTTAGATTCCATCTAATAGGGGGTTAGCCTATTGCCGTATAGCAAAAACAGTTGCAGACTCCATTCGGCTATTAAAAACATCTATGACAGAAACATCCAATAACACTTAGCTCGATCTCGAATTGATCACAGGAACGATCGTTAATTCGCGTAAAGACAACACCAGCTACCAGACCAGCAATAGACAATGCACATTGTTTTCCACATTTACAACCAGAAACAATAAGCAAACACATTCTAAATTTGATTTAAAATCTGCATAAAGTCGTAAACTGCTATTATCTATCACGAAATACCAACATTACGCACAGATGTCTTTCAATCTGAGCTTTGAAACCCGATCCTTTTAACAATGGCCGATAGTTAAATCAATATCGGCACTGTCCACGCTTAGCTTTATTGTTTCGCAAATAGTGACGTTAAGATAACTAAAGAGTTATAGCTGTGGTCCAATTTTGTGAAACGAGCGATAAGTACTGCTAGTTAGTGTATACCGGAAATTAAGCTTTAAATTATAACTAAAATAGAACTCGAAGATATTTTATACGACAATTAGTGTGTAGATATGTGGGAATGGTCATCTTTATCTTGCATAGCCTGCTTTATCTTTAGTTTATGGATAGGTATCAATGTACGCTGCTATTTTACTTATACCAACAGAAAACGCTCCCTGTTGTTTAAAAAACAACAATCGTGCGATACAAACACCCGATTTCTGAAAGGTTTACAACGGATCAAAGTAAAGCGCATGTCAAGCGACTTGACTGCCTGTGTCAATTCATTCAGCTAATCCTATTTTTACTGTTACATATTACCAATAATATTTTAAACGTTTAGCAACGTCTGATACTGCTCGTGTCACAAACTACCATAGACTGCCTTAACCGCTTATTACCGTATGCATATATACCTCCTTCGTTGTATAAAAAAAACGAATGTGGAATTAAAGGGCAAGGCAAGCGTTACACCAGCCAACTACTTGATCAGCGAGTACATTTTTATCTGTCAACTTCTTTAGCATATAAGCCTATAGCTTTAGCTAAACTGTTGTATAAGTTACCTATAGATAAATATAGCGTGTGTTTATGGTACCCAGAATGTTCCAAAACACCACATTTGTGAACAAATCTTTGGTACTCTGCTAAATTAATTCGCTTCACCTTTACACAAGAATGTCGGCTTCGCATGCCGACCTAACCAGATATAGCTGATAATTGATTATAATCTGTATTTACATAAAACTGTTGTCTTATCTATATACCTATCTATGCTCAATTCTAGCTTCTGTGGGATGTGGTGACATGTCTTTGAAATGCTGTTTTTCCCTTGCATATGGCCTGATCAAGATAATAAAAAACAACTCTTTAGTTTTAAATGTATTATTATTTGTATAAGTTTAACGTTGTTGCTTGTTAACTTTGTTGAACCTAACTTTAAACATAATGTTGCTTATTAATAATGTAATAATTAGTTGTGACGTGCTAGTTGATGCTAAAATGTAAAAACATAGACCGGTATAAGTAGAACCTGAAAGCCTTAAATACTAGAACTAACGAGAGCTTTTTCGAATCAATTGTGGGTAGTTGGAAAAATGCAAATACCGGTTTTTGGGTTCCAACGAATGGTATTTTGCGTATAGCAAATAACTTGTTTAAGATCTAATCATAAAAAATATTGCCTGCTACTACCATAGCTCAAGTGCAGACAAAGCTACACTTAAGTTTATAAGTTAGCTCAGTGACAGAAGTTTAAATCAAACTTTATATCTCTGGCATAGGATTACTATTTACGACACAGCTCAAGTGGTTAATCTCGAGTCCTTTCTAATCGTGCATCGTAAATTCAACAACTGAATATCGAGAAATATAAGACGTCTGTCTTGAATGTCTGATTAGGTGCAGCCCGAGGACAAATATGAAAATATCTTGATCCCACCCGTATCTACGTACGTTTTGTTTTTAGTAAGGGCATCTTTGATCCACGAGCTATTTCTCTGCCAAAGATTCTCAAGATTGACCGAGTATTTCCGAAATTAATGAATGACAGACAAACAGACTTTTCGCCATTGAAAATGTCGTTAAACTTGTTGAAATACAGACAGTAGAATGCGTACTTTAAACCGAGTTGCCTGACGTTTCGATTATTTTCGTATGAAAATACTTACTTGATATAATATGCATTGGGTTTGTTGCAAATACAGTCGCCACCGAACGCAACGCGTCTGCTGAATACGTTATGGTAAACAAAATAAGGTGTTGAATTTAGGTTGGCAGATGCATTTCCTCAGTTTACTGCTGTTTATCTTTATTTTACAAACATTCTTGTTTGTAAAACTTGAAATTATTATCATACAAGTTGAAGCCGTTACATGGGTGCCCCTTTATCCTCCCTCAAAAATTCGATGTTCTGTAGGTACATATACTTTGTAACTTATTCCTTAATTGCGTGTTAATTGACGGCAAACTGATCATGTTACTCTAACAAAGGATTTTGTTTCCCACATAAGAGGTGTCAGCTAACAATTTAATTATGCAAATATTTTTTGATACAGATTAGACACACCACCTTAAAAAGAAATTTCTTAAAAACGTTTAGTTTTCGTAAAAGCTTTTCGCTAGCCAGATTTAATAAATATTTCGGAAAACGAGTCTATTTAATTACAAATCTTAACGGACTTAAATCATTAACGTTTCTATTAAAAACTGCCCGTGAAGTAAATTACTAATAGCTAACAGATGGAATAGTTAAAAATTTGCTCTTAAGTAATTTATTAACACCACTCTGAGATGTAAGATTGATATTGATCTTTGATACATAAAAATATCAATGATATTGATTTAAGTTTTAAAATGATGGTTTTTGGAGTAAAGGAATAGCATAATTAAGTAAAGTCACAAAAATTGGTATTATTGGTTTCTTCACCCATACTTATTATTATAAAACTTTAACGAATCTGTAGAATAAAATATGTTTAATAGTTAATATTGAGATCAACTATTATTATAAAGGTACCTAAAGCCATAACAATGTTTTTTAGTTACGTTTGGTTTTGTGTGTATTATTCATTTCGTCTTCACGCAAAATCCACTAAAAAGATTCTGCAATGCGGTTTACACAGTTTAATAGCGTGCTGCTAATATAACATCGCAGAACTGGTCCAGATTTTTGTTACCCCTAACTAAAGATGTTGTCCTTAGTGCAATCGAACAAACTGCCGTTCACGCAAAGCTGAAGTCGCGAAAAAATACTAATAAAAAGGTACCTGGTTCAAATACCAGTAGTTAAAACAGGCAAGGCGCGGTTATCAATGAGTTCGAAGAATTTTGAACGCAGTAATTTTCTTAAGCAATTCCGAAGCTGTTAGTGCAGTGAAAGTCTAAGCGTGGCCCGATACTTCTACACTTAGTGTATTGTTCACTAGTCAATTAGTCAAACGGTTGATAACCAGCCTCATAGGCTGTACGCGTAAATTCCTTTGACACGAACAAGGGCGGGTTTACGACGCTTTTTGTTGGCGGGAATGTGAAATGGCTTTTGGAATTTCCTTTTAAGTATATTTGCTTTGAGGTTACATATACTTACGTAGATAAGGAGTTGCTATTTAATTTTGCCGAGTATGTTTCTTCATTTCAATTTTGTATAAGGTCTACATTAAGTATATTGCGATGTGAAAAGGTCGTATATTTTAATATTTATATAAACACAGTGACAAATGCGCCATTTTTTGGAATGTCAATTTACAAATTATTTCTGCTGTGTTTACTGAGTTTCTCCTGAGACTATATTGCTGTAACTTAGGATGATATAGTAGGCAATTTAGGCTCTAGAGGATGGCATACATAAGTGGCCTTTGAGCTAATCGAGCAGTACCGAACCTTAAAAATTTGTTTCCGTGCTGCCAGTGCAAGGAGCAAAGTCTACTACTGACAGCACAGCACTTCCTAAAGGAACCTGGAAACCATATAATCAGGCATAAAACCATTCATATATAAAAACCAAAACGCAAGGATTACTGGCTGCGTTGTCGTGTATCGTATGGTATGGATGGACAGGTTAACCTTCCTTTTAGGAAGTAGTTCCTGAAAAGGAAGGTTAACTTGTCAAGTCTTGAAATACAAGGCATAATTAAAAACCTATTCCGTCTGGCTGTCGGTGTGCTGCCGCGACTTAATAGGTTAAGCGAAACATAGGTTTATGTGAGGGCCGAGGCCGATAAAAGCCAATGACTACAAAAAAATTGCCATTGCTAATACAAGTTTTTAGGGTAATCTTTGCACTTATTATTGCAGATTGTTACGACATGTTAGTTAAACTATTTACCCAGTGTTGTCAAAGGTTATGTGACGGGAGTGCAATATTATTGTACAATATATTGTGACAGTTACTATGTCAACCACGAATGTTTAACTTGGACTTAATATAGTATTATATTATCTGCGGTTGGGCTTAACAATTAATCCTCTTAACAACAGTTTACAATACATGCGAATACTTGACCGGTGGATTTATGCAAAATGGAACCTATTCGTACCGAAATAGAGTCTCAAATGCCATAATTAATTAACAGGTGCATAAATTTCTATACATTTCTGAGGACAGAATGTAATCGATTTATCTCTCTAACTTACATTAAATCCATTCTAACACAATAAATGCTTAAGTAACTCTGTTTGTTATGAGTTCACGGCTAAACCGCTCCATCGATTTAAATGAGGTATTTAGATATTAGAATGGATGTAGCTGGCAAGATAGAGAAGAGAATAGATTACATTTAAAAAATTTACAAATTAGTTAAAAATAATTGACAATCGATGAAAAAAAGGATGGTTTCTCGTTAAGAATCACATAATACATATATATCATACTACGCGAAAGATCAAAAGTCCTCTGATCAAATATGTTTGAATTACTCTAAGTTTTTAAATGTAAGAAGGTGACTCGTAAAAAAAAATACTCGGTGCATTAGTACTAGTTATTTCGCTTAACCTGTATAGGTACTATATTAAAAAAGTATATTATCTAAAAACGATCAAAACAGTCTGTCATATCCTTGTACGAGATCTATTAGCACATAGCTTGCTTATACGCCAAGCTTATTTCTTGTGTTGTAATGGAATCACATCGATAGTGCAAAGAGTAGAATAATTGGATTCAACTCATGAGGTCAAAATCGCTAGTCAATTGGCTTCCCCATTGATTTACCGCCGCCTAACTTATGTTGTTATATTACTAATTAATTTGACTTCCTCCTCAATTTCTCTTAGATACCGTCTGGATAAAAGATTATTACCTAACTAATGTTTAAAGCTTATTAAATATAAACTTCATAATTGAGTCTATAGTAATAAAGTTGTAAACTTTAACAAGCTACCAACTTCCTCATAATATTATTATGGTCGAACAGCATGTTAACTGCCAATGAAGACTGCAACTAAACACATCTTCAATGTATTCTCCAGAACAACTGACTGCACTTGTAGTAGAGTCCCTTGTCAATAGTCTCAGTAGTACGAAAACAAAGATCTTTGTTTTCAGGCTGGGATTTAAACCCACAGCCTTCGACGCAATGGCAGTAGCGAGGGAGCCACTTAAACTGCTGCGTCATCTTTAGTTAAATATCATCTGGTTGGTGGACGCATTGGCGAGCCTATTGAGGCTCGACTTTTATTAGTTAGTACATGGAACCTATAATACAGCTGGGGGATAGTAGATTCAATGCACCTCTGCTTTCACCTTCTAGAGTATACGTAGGTAAATCAATTTACCTACATGTGTTATCAAACCAGTTATAGTGCAAGCCAGAGGCGTTCGAGCTAATCACCGTACTGATCGATCACAGACAATTTTTCACTACGGGCAAATGAGAGGAAACCATAGCTCACTTTTCAACAAACCATTCATTAAGACATGATCGGCTTTGCGAAACGTAAATACATGCTATCAAAATTTATTTACTCCTGATGCATATTAATAGTTTAAGCTGATTCTATCGATTACCGCATTTTATAGCTGTATTCATTGCGATCGTTATAAATTCCCGTGAGAAATAAGCTACCGATGGTAATTTTCTGTTTTATTCTATTTATTACATATTAAGTTATCGTGTTTACGATTATTCAGCTTATCAAAGTCATCGGAGCTTTAAAATTACGTTTCATTGGTTAGTATGCAGCCATATAAGTAACATGGCTAAAAATAAATTCTAAAAATAAACTACCCATTGATGTCGGCGCCGCATAATTGTTATGACCGTTTGCTTCAAGAATGTCAATCGATGCTAACTTGCTTGATGCCATAGTATGTCTTATTAATTCTATATAATCTTACTAGATGGCGCCGGTACCCTAGTATACTATTCATTCTAATTTTACTCTTAAACTTTGATTATAAAGTGGAAATTTAATTGCATATCTAGTCTAGTTTTGAGATATAAGTTGCGCAGGTAATATTGACTTATTCATCTGTAATTAGCAGACAGGTACAATTTTGATTATAGGCAGATATTTCTTCGAGACATAAGGAAATGTTGTCGCGCCGCCGCGCCGTTTGAATCGATAACAATAATTTACAACTGTACTTATTAACCGTCATCCGTTTGTATCATTAGAACTAATATGCATCTTGTAAGCGTAATAAAGTTTTATTGACTTGTATTTAATGATAGATAACTTTATAAGGATTGCTGTCATTTCTTGATAATAAGTAAACGTTTTATGTCTATCATCTTACTTTTACTTTATGTGATTGTCAGTTTGATAATATTTTATACGACAATGTTATTTCTATTACAAACTTTGGCACAAGTATTTTGTTAATGTAAATTTTTTGGGAAATGTTGCTTTGTGAACGTGTGACATCGACGGATATTTATGAAGCACCTTACTACGTTGCTGACTGATTTGAACCTTGCGGCTAATATAATCAAGATTTACAATATCTATATAAACTCTCGCAAATATAGTCACAACAAACAATTTTATTCCTTCGCCATACCTACGTAATTTCAATCCAGTGAAATAAAAACGGACGGAGATATACAGTAGACTACCTATTTTAAAAAACACATAATATTTACATTGGTATCAATGCAACAGATCTATAAACGTAAGCAGTGATTGTTGCCAGTCTTAATTTCAATTTTGTACAATTTTGCACGCTTCTCACATTTCGCATGTGTTCGCCACTCCAATACTTTATTTATTTCTTGATTGTACCTTTAATATTCAGATGTTGCGTGCCAGTAATTGAAGCCATAACTTGTCTCGCCAAAGAATGCCGAGACAGAATATAAAATAATATTTGTGCTATTAAAACTAACTGTAAATATAAAGGCTTGTTTTATACTTGTATCTACCCCATAACTCTTTTAGGATATTCGTTTTGTTTATGTTACTAAAGCCCGAGGAAATCCACTAATGATCGATTTCTCAACCAATTAGCAACGTTAGCTGTTTGCTAATGAAAAGGTTTCAAAGAATCTTATTATTCAAGCGGGATATTGTTTTGAAAAGCTCTGTTCGCGCATAATTTCGCTAAGGTTTTTTTCCTATCAGGAGTTTGAATCGCAATTAATTCTGTGTCGATTTTTCCCGCCCATTAGTTAGCGTTATCGATTCGGCACAAGCAATTAGGCAGCCGATCCGATCCGAGACGTCCGATCTCCGAGATGGGCCGAACATGATTGATGACGTTTTTACCTTATTACCGAAGTTACCCCCTCCATCGACGACGGCTTATCAGCTTACGCGACCGAAGAGCGAGGATGGGAGTTCCTCATTACGAGATTGTGGTTACGTCGTGTTCAAACCAGATAACAGTGTTTGAACTCTTTGAAGGGCTCCATTTATTTCATTTACATCCCTTCGGGTTCCTTTGCGTATTAATTATATTAGGTTTTAAGGGTTTAAGGGCGAATCCTTTGTTGGAGTGATGAGATTTCGTTTCGTTCAAATATTGTACCGTTAGGTAAATACCCAACATTTCCCTAGCGGCGCAGTAGTTTTTGACTGTTTCGATTGAGTAACCGTTGGAATTCTATCCATTCTAAGAAAGGGCTTATTGTATGTTTGGCTAGCCAGATATTGTCAACATTATCTCCATATTATTTACTCACTCAATATAACTTATAAATTATATATTTTTTTTGTTTCCAGTGGGCGGTATGTCGCGCGGCGGCAGCGGTGCCGGTAAGACGGCAACCGCCAAACGCGTGCCGCCGCCTGCCGTGCCGGGAGACGCGTTTGGCACACCACAGCACCGGCACTCCGGCTCGAGCTTCGGTTCACAGGGATACGCCTCGTGCGAGGAACAGCCGTACCCGCAACCACCGGATACGCCTTCACACACCAGAGGTAAGTAACAACAAAGGTTAAATATCAAGTTATTATACAGATGTGTTTGGCTAGAAGTTTCAGAGCCAAATTCCCGACAAGTAGTGTCGTTGTAATAATATATTTTAATTTTGGCGTAGTGGTTTAAATGGTCGCCTGGCTATACTATTGCGAAAAGTGTTATGGATTCGGTCTTAATCGCGAAAAATGTGTATAACCCGCAATAAGTAATTCCTAGTCTAGGTCCTCTGTTTTGTTTGCTTGTAAAGCTCCCCGCGGCAGGATTTATTTCTAGTTTGGTAAATATCTGTTGTAGTATAAAACTACGACCGCGTGAACAAAACATGCTTGTAACAAGCGCGTTACTGTCATCTCTGAGACTGTGTAGCTACAAGCGCATTACTCGCGCGTAAATAGTAGCATTTTAAACTTAGAAACCAAGAAAAATTTTTTGAAGTACTAATTGTGTTGTCTTCTATTTACGCGAATATTATTCATTGAAATTAAACTGCTATATACGGATTTTATCGCGTTGTTTATTTGACACTTTATTACAAAATTTTGAAAATTGTTTCACTACTACTACTATTAAACTTTACTAATTTTTAAGCTAATTAAATTATTATTAAACTATTTAAATTAAATCTAAAATCCGTATATAGCAGTTTAATTTCAGTACTAATTGTGGCTAGGCATATTTCCTGTATCGCGAGGGACTTTACAAACATTCAAACAACGGACAGAAAGAACACACTAACTCAGAATCACTATTTGTATATATATATATATATATAATCATTCTGCGTAAATAGAAACACCAATGATTAAATTATGTTCGGGTACTTTGAAATAACTACACTGGAACATTGAGACAACTGCCATCTTAGTCTCCCCGTGACCATGGCTGCTGAAAAGCAACCGAAACGTCGGGGAAAGTGTAAAAATAAATTAAATCTAAATAGTTTAATAATAATTTAATTAGCTTAAAAATTAGTAAAGTTTAATAGTAGAAGTAGTGTAACAATTTTCAAAATTTTGTAATAAAGTGTCAAATAAACAACGCGATAAAATCCGTATATAGCAGTTTAATTTCAATCACTATTTGTAGATTACCCAATTATTTTTCCGTCTGGGGATCGAACCCACAACACTGGCACAATGGCAGGCGACCACTTAAACCACTACACTATCCGTGCAGTCAACTCAGTTGTTTCATTTCGTGTGTTGTATCTATTATGTTCAAAGTTCTAACTAGAGTTGTTCTCGGTTTCAGATGACCACTCAGACTACGGTAGCACAGTGTCCGGCGTGTCCGGCGTGTCCGGCGCGAGTGGTAGTCTCGGCAAGAGTCCGGCTGGCGGCGGCACATTCACGTTCCCGCCGCCCGCGCAGCCTCTTACACATAAGGCGGCCGTCTACTACCATCATCAACTGGCACTCTCAGACGACCAGGGGATTGATATGACACAGGTACTTACCATTCATAATTTTACTTTAAATTTTTATAGTTTTAAGACTACCTGCAATGATTTAAATATTTGTTTTATATTTATTACGTTGTTAGTATGTAATAAATTTCTTTAAACTTTTGAGTATAAGAAGAAATTTGGATGCATATCCATTCGAAGTGATTGGCGAAGTAAACCAATGCATCCGTAATGACAAGACTTTAAAAATCCACGTCAAAGGTCTATACTTACAAATTAGACAGACCTTTGAGGTGACAAGTGTCGTTATTCTTTTAATTATTTGGTTAATTCTTTACGGGTTTCAAGACAGGTGAACTATCACCGAAGCTTTTCGAATGTATCTACTGCTTACCCTGACGAGACAGGTGCTTTAGTGTTCAGAGGGCCTTTAGGGAATAATCCAAAGGCCCATTTACACGAAGTAAGTTTCTTGTTATCTTTGCGAAACTATGAGGAAGAAATGACACTTGCTTGAACACACTTACGACAAATAAAGCACCTGTCTCGTCAAATTGAGCAGTGGTGAATTTGACCACCAAAACAACTGCCTTGTCAGCGTCATCTTCAAATTACCTGGACTCTTATCCAAAGAACTCATACTTGATGATAGGAAGACTTTTCTGGTCTTTATATTTAATGTGATCCAATGTTCTCGTCTCCAGAGTCCCGGCCGCGACAGCCCCGGCTCGTCATCTGGCTCGGCAGGGTCTGGCTCTCGCCACTCGTCCGCGTCGTTGGACAGCGGGCGCGCATCAGGCCGCATGCCACACCACCACCACGCCGCCTGCCACTGCGGAGACCTCGCCGACAGAGTCCGCGCCATGATCGCTCAGGGCCTACCCGTAAGTATCACCATAGAACATGGACTTGTTTCGACCACTGCTGTTCCAAAAATTGGTATGTGTTCTATAATATTGGCTTAATTATAGTATTTTTTGCTGAACGTTTTCTACTGTGTTTTGTTCGATTCTTACAGATATAGAAAATAAAGTATGTGAAAAGGCCAAAGTCGTGCCTTTTCTTTTAAATTTACCACACTTTAAATAAGAATTCGATATTCGTAATTATAAAACATATTTTTATAGTTTATATTGAAAAAAAATTGTGACTCAGGCAAGGCCCAAGGTTAGTCAGTCAGTATATAGCACGGCTATAATAGTAGCCCAGTAGCTAATGCACAGGATTTTCTGCCGAGAGATCGTGGGCTCGAATCCTACCCACTGCACTAACGACGTAAGCTCACTCCTAATATTAGAATTTTAGGTTAGCTGGATGGATAATTTGTAATCCATATAATCTGTTATTTCGAAAATATATTAGTTACCGGTACATTCCTAAAATCTTTTTAAATATTCTTGCTAAAATTACATCATTATATTTTCCAGGACACAGACATAATCCACGCGTGCTTAGCAGACCTTCAAATGGAAGAATACGCGAGACTGTTCATAGAAGCCGGTTATGACTTACCGACAGTCACCAGAATGACACCGGAGGACCTCACAGCCGTCGGAATTAAGAAACCGAACCATCGCAAGAGATTAAAGGCCGAACTCGCCAATTTAAATGTGCCGGATAACCTGCCTGATTATATACCGGTATGTTATACTTATTATAGGTATAAAAACCAACATTAGTATACATATATTTCGTTTACTTAACCTTCTTCTCTCTTAGCCTTTATTATTCCCAAGTCACTTGGGGTCGGCTTTTCTGGTCTAACCGGATTTGACTGGATATCAGTTTTTACACGGAGCGGCTGCTACCTGACCTCCGCGACCCGAAGGCTAACGATACCCTAAGGCTAGACCAGTGTCAGGATATTAGAGGGTATTGACTTTCCCAATAACGACTGCCATTGATGTTCATGGCAGCCGGGACCGACGGCTTAACGTGCTCTCTGAGGCACGGAGCAGGCGATAATTGTCAATCAATACGCACATAATTTCGAAAAGTCATATAACTTCCGAAAGTCAGAGGTGCGCGACGTGGGTTCGAACCCGAAACCCTCTGCATTGCAGTCTGTTGGTCTCCCCACTGAGCTATCGCTGCTTTTTCGTTTACTTAACCTACTAAAGATATTATAAATTTTACAAAAGCACTATAAAAGTCTATTTATGAAAATGAAATTTTTTTCTCACAACTTTCCGCTGCAATTTCTACCATTGAGTACTATACTCCATTTGGTTAGGTACTCGTATTTAACTAAAGGTAGACAATCTTGATGTGACTTTTTACACAAACACATATTAAATAAATAAACTACTGCTTAAACTAACGGTTCAATTGATTTAGTAATCGTTATTGTTGTACATATTTACATTCTTCTTTAGCAGCATTTTATTTTTAAACTGAGTTTTCAGATAAAGAGACACATCAAGATTGTTTACCTTTATTTAAATACCTAACCAAATGGAGTATTATTAGTTAATTACGTACATTTTACCTTGATGGACATTTTTTTTGATACCCTAACATAACGCCCTTTAAAGGCAATGAAATATATCAAATTATGAAATATACATATCTATTATACTTATATTTCATCTGCCATGATTTTGCCTCATGCATAAGCGAAGAGCCTACAAGCCACAGTCGGTAAAACCTTCAAATGTTGAAACATCGATATTCTCTTTCCAGGGTTCTTTAGAAGAATGGTTACGACTCCTAAGGCTCGAAGAATATGGTCCAGCACTCGTAGCTCAAGGGTACCGCACTGTACACGACGTTACGCAACTAGCCTGGGAGGTGAGAACTATGCACTTCATTCGTACTTTATTGCTTTTATTGAGTCCGTAATATAAGATTGCTCGGAACAATGTGCTGGCATTGTGAGGCGTTAGTATTTATTACTGAGTTCCGCCTTGAGCCGAAGGTAATGAGGTCAAGCTAGGCAATTTATTGTTTGCATTCCTCGTTTATTTGTTACGTATGATCACTTATGACTTGTGAGATATGGAGGCTTATCGATGTACATTGTAGTTTTATATAAGTGTTGTACTTTGGATAACATAGAGATTGACAGTGACGCATATTTATTACGAATAAAATATTATAATATATATAATATATATTATATTATAAGCATAAGCTTGTCATTAAAGGCCGATTTTTAATTGTCAGAGATAGCTTATATGATCAGTATATTTTACAAATACTCATAAATAATAGTTCAAAGTTAAAATTTATTCCTTAATAAAGGTTTATATAGTCATTGAAAATCGAGCCTAACACCTGGTTCCTGAAAAGCTTATCAATAATTACACAATTAAAGTAATGTCAAGTGATTTGATTGACTGAACCAATCAGCAGCCTCCCAACAATTGACATGATATTTACGGATTACAAACAATTTATTTTGTTAATTAAATAGAAATGTTAGTCTAATGAAACATGCAATTTTAAGACCTGTCAAGTTGTAGAGTTTTACGTTGACGAAAAAATGATGTTAGATAAAAAAAAATTATGTTGTTGAACCATAACCATTCTTTAATGGAAATAGTATTTACGTAAACACTAATAATTAAAAAAATATAAGGTCATGTAGTTTGTAATTGTTATGATGTGATATAATAAAATAAATGTAAATCCATATTAAATTAATTAAAAAGGATCTGTTTTCTGCGATACAGATAGATTTATATATCGAATCTCTGCTTTCTGACTCAAATTTTATTTATAATGTATCATGTTTTAGTTCACAATCAATTATTATTATTATTTATATTAATACCAAACTTACATTTTCCAGGATTTAGAAGACATGGGTATAGTTCGTCTTGGCCACCAAAAGAAAATAATTCTTGCCATCAAAAGAGTAAAAGATATAAGAGCAGGCAAGAGAAGCATCAGTAACCAGGGTTCTCTGGACTTCACTAGAATACAACCAGGCCAGGTCAGTAGCATATATGAGAATATCATTCTGTTACCGTGTTTGTAGTGATGTTTTAGAATTTAGACTCTTGATAGATTTTCAAAGACTGTTCTTATGGGTTTTTTATCACTGATCTATGGACTTTCCGTCGTACAAATTCCAAAGTAGATTGCACATTTTAACAGCAATTTTAATTTAGCTTTAATATTTTGGTTACACATTTTTATTGCGAATTTGAAGTAAAAGTGAATACCGAATTGTTTCGACTAAAAAGTTCATATATCTTACAGTTTACTATAAGACCAGTCTTCTTATTATGACAGCGGATATTGGCGTACTTAGAAATAATGAAGTCTTACAAATCCGCTTTCGTAATGAAATTCTAAATAGACAGTGTAATAGAAAGCAAATTAGATTTCTATTCTACCAAACAAAAGATTATTTTCAAAGCATCACTTCAAATCAATAATTTTTATTTTATTTTGTCATAATCTTATTTTATTTTCTCATGACTCATTTCATTTCATCAGCCATCTTGAATTTTGCCGCCAAAACTTCTAACAGAGATGACGCTAATAGATAATTAAAATGTTTATTTCTTTATACTAACAGCGTTATTTTAACAACGTTTTAATAGCTTAAATATTATTTAACATATTAAAGACTTTCCGTTGAGCCAATCGAGGCTTTTTTTGTTAGTTCCATATTGTGTGAACCTCACACAAATAAGCTTTGTTTGCTGAGCCAAAAACTGACACATTATGGGAACCGATTGGCGAAACATAGACATATTCGAATATGGTCATAAATTATGCGAACTTTTCCCGATGCGTTCAGAAACGTCGTTATTTTCGCTTAGACAAAGTTTACCTACGTCCATCGCCATCACCCCCGCTGGACGGATGTTAACAGTTCTGCGATATTATTTGCATTAACCCGATATTTTATTTTGCTAATGATTCTTAAATATTTTAAGCTTACTCCAAGTATTTTAACTAACAATTACCTGTAACAATAACGGCTATTACGCAAATACGGGTGTTTAAAATGCGTTCAAAGGAAGATGTCCCGAAGTACTTATATGTTGTAGTCGTGAGGCACTCTCACTACGTACGTACATAGACATGGTATGTGCGGGGCCCGTAGACGTCGCAGAGTTGTGATCCGCCAGCACCACACGTCCATCCGCTGCATCCACCTCATACCACTAGCCCAAAGCAGCATGTGAATGTTTTGTTTTCTTTTCTTTTTCCAAACACAAACCGCACCTTGGACATAATCGGCTAAAGGATTTATATCCGAGGGAGCTACATTACCAGCCTTGGGAGAGACACGCGAGGAGTTACCATAAACCCCCCGACCTAAACTTTGACGCCCTACCAACGCCCCTTTGTGGCACTGATTTGGTCCCCATTCAGGTATGAGACAACCTCCTTTGGCACAGGTCTTGTCAGTTTGTTCTCAATGCACCCGAGCACCGGCTTTTATGTGCACATGTTTTATCGTAATAGAGAACGCAATGTTTCGTGTATGTGTGAATCTTTTACTACGACGTTTTTTTATGCCTTTCTCCCCGCATATAGTACCGCTACGACTGAACTTTCCTGCACGGTAGTTAGATATTTCACATTAATTTTAATTATTATATTATTATAACACTAATTGCGCATGGTTTTAACGACGCTAACATTACATATTTTAAAATTATCTACATAATTTATTAAACAGAATCTTAAACAGACAGCATGGTAAGAGGAACGAATTAACAAAAAATGTAAAATAAATCGAATCTAAAATATTTTGTAATTGTTTTTGAAAATTATTTATGTAAATCGAATTCGTGCTCCGGTCGCCGGGAAACTCGATAGCCATATAATTGGTAAAACATGCCAACAGATACGTCACCCGCGCGGTAAATCACTCGAGAGCTTAGAGGACCCGTCGGAGCGAGCGTCGCACAGCACGTTCTCGCCGGAGGCCGGGTTCTACTACGGCGGCGGCCAGTGGCGGCGCTCGTACGACGACGGCGACATCACGCCGACCAACGACGGCGCCTACGAGGGCGGCGGCGGCGGGACGCTGCCGCGGCCGCGGGGCCTGGTGCGGCCGCGGCCCGTGGCCAAGATCGCGGCCACGCCCGCCTACCGCGCGGCGTCGCCCGACTACGCGTACGACGAGCTGGCGTACTCGGCGCGGCTGCAGCGCGTGGCGTACGGCGCGTCGCCGCACGTGGCGCGCAAGCCCCCGCCCGAGCCGCCCAAGCGCCAGAGCTCGCAGTACGCGCCCTTCTCGCGCTTCGGCCAGACCACGGTGGAGATCCACCCCGAGAAGAGCCTGCCGCTGAGCCTGCCCGCCTACCCCAGCTCGGACTCGCTGTCCGTGTCGCTGGACAGCACGGGGCTGCTGCCGCCGCCGCCCGCGCCCTCCTCGCCGCCGCGCCGCTACGACGACGACAAGCTGCGCACTGGCTCCGATGCCAGTTTTAAGGTCAGTTTCATCACTTATAACTGTTACAATAAAATATCATTTTGCCACACACACACACATCTGTTGTTGTTCTTTGTGAGTTTGGCTTTTCACTATCGCTTAAGCAAACAGTAGGTCTACGATAGTAATGTATATCTGAAACTTAGATAATAATATCTTGCAAAAGATCATATCGAAAATAACTTGCAAATGTTTCTATAGATTTCTTTGTTTCAAAATGACATTACTCCGAAGGTCGAACTTCTTTATAAAAGGGTTTAAGACAATTAGCGGGTACTAATTCTCAGTACAAACAGTCGACCCGAAACTTTGGCATTTACTTTTCATAGTAGGTTGCTACGTTGCTACTACTTTACCTCTTTTTGAGCTAAAATAATACTAGATATGTTCGATCGTATTCTAATATATTTAATCGTTTTGTATTTTCTTTCACAGTCAAGTTCCAGTACAGAATCGGACAGCATTCCTTTCGCGAACGAGAATGCCGGGACTATAAAGCAAAACCGAGGTCAGATCGGCGGGCGCCCACACACCGTGGACTACGGCCGGGCCGGCATCGGGCTCGCCAACCTGCCGCCGAGAGCATCAGATATCAAGCCTACCACACCACACTCCCTCCCCGAACACAAAGACGAGAAAAGCACAGAACCGGTCGACGTACTCAACGACATAGGAAACATGCTTGCCAACCTAACAGACGAACTCGACGCCATGCTAGAAGAGGAAAAGCGCCAAGGTCTTACAGATTCCTAAAACAGACTCCATAGCTTAAATATAAACATAAACTTCTCGAATACATTGTAAAACTTGTCAAAAATTCCAAAGAATTGGACATCGGTAAAGACTTCCACTAATTTAATGAATGCAGAAATTTTGATAACGCGAGCAGCTTTATAATAAGCATCTACATTACTTTAGGGATATAGCAATATAAATTAAATGTTTTATATTTCGTTGTTATTGCAATAATTAATTCCGAACGAAGCGCTCAGTAGATATACACAATTATACTACCTAACTGATATCTTCCTAAATGTTAAATACGGAAAATATTAATGTAAAATTCTTCCATTTACTGATTAAAATAATAATTACCTTTATAACAAAGGACTGAGCGTAGTGTATGGATTCGGCGAGGCGAATCTGAATTGACATAAATAAATAATTAAGTTCTTTTTATAACATGACCAATAGCTATGAGTTTTACATTGTGCTCTTTCGTTGACGCGTGATCATTCCACTGTTGCGCTGTAGCAGCTATACAAGAAGCCAGAAACTAGATGTTAATGACACTTGCCATCAAAATATTCCTACATACACAACAAAACAGATAATATACATACTATATACATAGTTTTGTAGCATTTTGTACCGACGTAGTACATTTTATACATACATTATGTAATTTTAAAAGCATAGTTTGCTAAATATCTTTCGTTATTTATATTTAGTGAGCTGTGGATTTATGTTATAAATAATTAGTTCCTTATAATATTAAAAATTGAGTGTTTTTATTGGGATAGTAAAGATATTAGATGTTAGTTGGATCCAAAAACAGACAAAAATGGCTATTTTTGTAAATATTGTTTTACTTAAATTATGTCATAGATAAAATATATCCCAGTAGTTAGTTTTTCATGTACAATAATTGTAGAGTATTTGATTATGAAGTAGAAACTAATGTAGCTAGAATTTATACAAAACATTAGTCTAGTGATAGTGTGAAAAATTAGGGTTTACATATTAAATGTATTATAGACAATTATAAAGTTAGCTATAGACCTCATAGACCTTGTATGTTAACGTTCTTGTAAAACATTAAGGACATGTTGTTTGCTCCATCGTTTACATTACAAAGTTATGCTTCCACTTATAAATAGACATATACCTCCATTTTAATGCTTTGCAACACTCGCTTGCGACAAGAAGCAACGCCCGCGCGACATTATCCTTATATATTTATGGTGGCATCAAATGTTTATCGAATATAAGTTTTATTTATGATTTATTATTTTCGACGCATGTCCACAGACAACGTGATATCTAGCGGCCATGAAAATAAATAGCAACTATTTTGAGAACGCAATGTTAGGTAAAATAAAACTCTCCATAGATTAAAGCATAATTTTTAAAAGCAATATATTTTGATACACCGTGACACAGGCTTTAGAACCTTATCTTATGAATTTGTAATGTAGGTAGCTAGGACTAACTTTGTACTACTTATTTATTTTTTATGAATTCCAAATACAAAAGGAATGTCTATGGTCGGGCGCTATGGTTATCTTTTACCTAACATTATCTACTAAATAGTGCGCCAATAATGAAATGATAACTTAACAGTTCCCGTTACTAACACCATGAATGTAATTAAAAATAACATCGTAATAAAACGTAGAACAGTATAATTTAAGCTTGACTTTGTAAATATCTTGATAGAGATCAGTGTTTCTATACAGTCTTCTTTGATAATCACTCTCAAATATAAACATTTTGTATACCTACATGTTAATGATTATATTGTAAACCCATTTTTGGCCGCCACTCATATTTTGTAAGGTGCTAGAAAACGAAGCAAGGCAATTTTTCCCATAAAATCTTAATATTATTTAAGTGTGTCGTTCTATGAACTAGTCAAAAATTATTTTCGAGTGGCGGCAAATGAAGCAATTTATTTAATCAGATTGTTTTAAAATGTAATTTAATATTATTGAGCAGCTTATGATCCTCATTTAGTTCGTTTCTTATTTCAATAAATATATTTGTAATATCTAATCTGGTTCTTATTCCTTATCCGCAACATTGTGTCCTTGTCCAACCTATAGTCTGTCGAACGAAAGATAATATAATAATATAAGTATATTATAGAATAATGGTTTTTACTTATTGCAACTTGGCACGCCCGCAAACAATAATTTTATTACAATCGATGGATTGCCTTTTGTAGTTTCGTTTTGACATTAAACGGTAATTGGTACAACTGTCTTATTTATGAATTAAATATTTTTGTAAAATGGTGTACCCAAGTATACCTAAAGTTATTTTAGGTACCTATCGATTCAAGCAATAATTTTCTTCAAATCAAATCCCTGATCTTCGCTTCTTCGACTAGGTATATCAGTTGGCCATCCTTAGCATCGCAAAAGATTAAAGAAAGATACCTATGGGTGGTTATTTTTAAAAGAAGGCTGTTGATGATGAATGTTTTCTTTTATAGACCTTTAGGTTATAGCTACATTTCCACCCAGTATCTGAAAGTCTAATCAATGACATGTCAAAACTATTTATTAAAGTACTATTTATTCTAATAATTAAAGAAAAGTCTTAAAGAAGCCTATAAAAGGCTTCTCTATGTTTTTATAGGATGCTAGAGCGACAAACCAAGATAGGTACGATAGTTCTGATAAAAAACAGATTCCATGCACTATACACGTCTGCAATTGGAACATGATAGCATTATTTGTACAAGACGAACATGTATAAAAGGAGTGGTCATCGCAGCAAAAGAAATAGAGGGTACTGAACTACTAGTGATAACAGCACATCGACGTCCTAAGAAACTTAACGCCCTCAACGTCATCATAAAATTAAAACACAAGGATTGTTGGCTACGAGCCCTTACGCCCCTTGACTTTCGCCCCTTTCATAGAACGACGGAGCTCCGCTTTGCAGGGCTCCTATTTTTGGGTAGATTTTAAAAAGAATCCTAACAAATACCTACTTGGGGGTGAACCTTGAGGAGCGAACGGACTCGTAACCGAATTTTTGCGTTCTTATATAGAATGTAGGTACAGTGAGCAACATAAATAGCTGAACATTAAACAAAGATGTTTCAGTATTTTACGTGCTTATATAAATTTTTACTTCTGTTTTATAGAAATGAATATGATTCAAATAAGTATCCTTTGCCTACAATTTCAATAAAAGATGTGGTATTACCATTACTGTGTGCGATACAGCAATTCTAAAATCTGTTGACTGTTCTTCTTCTGTTGCTCCAAGTTTAAGTGGAATACCAGATTTGTAGTCAAGCCCGTAGCGCTTCGTCTCTAAATACTAAACGTTTATAATCACTATATCCAAACACTTACACAAACAAATCAGTCGTTATCTTCACATAACGACTAATATACTGCTATACGCAGTTTATTTTAATTTATTGTAGGTCCTCATCTTTTCCATGAACCAATTATGATTCATTCGGTTACAAGATAAAGTAGCTTTGTTTAATAACAATAGTATCTAGGCATATATAACTCTGTTTAGTTTGGGCTAGATGGTGTTGTGTGTATGTGGCAGAATATTATATTATATTAATAAATATATATGTTGATATGGCAGTACGTTGATCTGTGATGACTAAATATCTACAATGCAGTGATAATAATAAAAATGCACAATATAAATAATACTAAGATTTTGGAATATGTAGAAAAAATATCGGACAAGTGCGAGTCGGACTTGCCCACCAAGGGTTCCGTACAAATTTGTAGGTACATATTATAACAATTTTTGTCCTTGCATAAAGACTGTTTTTTATGATTTAATTACAAATGTATAGTTTTCAGATTTTCCCTCTACTTGTAGTATAAGACGGTATTACTTGCCAAATTCCATAGTTCTAGGTCAATGGAAAATACCCTATAAATTATGATTCCCTTGAGAGTGTCGAAATGCGGTTTTTTCCTTTTGAGGTACGGAACCCTAAAAAGGTAAATAAAAAGAAGTAGGCGAATGTAGATCTTTTATAACTATACTAGATTTTACCCGCGGCTTCGCTCGCGCATATAGGTACCCAGATTTTATTAATAATTTTCATATCCCTCCAAAACATTTTATTTTTCTGAATGGAAGTTATGTCCTTTTCTGTACCCTGACAACGTGTAAGCAAAATTGCATGATAAACGGTCGAGTTATCAAGGCGTGAAAGCGTAACAAATAAACAAACTCACTTTCGCATCTACTTATAATATCAGTAAGGATATTACTTATTGCTGCTGATCCTATTAAATTAGGGGTAAGTCTACCTGAACTACTAGGCTAATCGCCTTCTTCTATGTGTAGCACATACGAAAAGGCGATTAGCCGAGGATTAAGAGGTGTGTAAAAGAAAATACAATTACCTACACTTCGCCCCAACCGGTTATCAAACCCAGAGATGAACCGCTAAACAAGAACGCATACTTATATTACGGTCTACTCCCCTCAATCCGAAGAGGACCGAGCCCAATAGTGAGACGGCGCTGATATTATTATAGTCATGCTACAAGACCCAAAAGGCAGTCAATAATAATAATAATAAAAAATATAATATAATATAGTTCCTATGGTTGTTTTCACGTTACCCCACTTTTTGCACATTTGCAGTTGCAAAATAAAGAGGGCATGGGTTTCTTACCAATGGAAGCATTATATTTATCATGATATTTGATATTTTTTTCATATGATGACACCTTGAAGTATACTTACTAGTAATCCTTTTAAACCATAATTTTTAATAAAGTAATAATATTTCTTTATTAGGTATTTCATTTATATTGTTTGTTTAAAAATAATTACAGATGCCTACATGTACCCGCAATGTGCTTCAAATGCTATTTTAATAAAATCTTCATAAGGTAAGTATTTTTTATAAGTACCTACGCTCTTACCTATATGGAACCGGACTCATCACATCAATCTGAGTTTTTAAATAAAACTCTGCTATCTTACGTTAGAAAATCGAACAATTAGATAGGTACCTACTTAACCGTAGTCATTGCTAAAGAACTCAAAACTAAAAATTATTCACCATCAGATTGGCTAAAGAAGTACAAAATTCCTTTTCTAAATTGAAAGATTCTGGTTATGACCAAGTCCTATTATTATTTAAAACTATATTTCCACCCGCCTTCCGGAAACGCTGAAAACTAACTGCCGCGCCATCTTTTACGTCTTCAATGAAAACAAAGGCGTTTTCGTAACACATAACAGTAATGGAAGCAAAACTACATAAGCAAAAATAATGATACAAATATACGAAAATATTTGATAGTCACTAAAAATAACATAAAACAAAACAAAGAGTATGTATTTTACTTCAATGAAACTTGGTTTTCTTACGTGTAATGTAATTTTCCTGTAAAAGAAAATTTCCCAGCGCTCATTGGCAGCCCTACTTGCGTCGAAACACTTCGACCAATCAGAGCGCGGTTCAGTAGATCGATGTCGTGACGCGCGGCACGTAGAACGCAGTCATGTCACATTTTCATGTTGTCATCTGTGAATTTGGTCTGCGCGATCGATAACACGAATTGGATATTCGGAGTAAAGGAGGTTGAATCTTATTGAGCCATTGATGGACAGTTAGTTAACTTTGGTGCTACAAATAGCAAAGTAATATTTCCGAAGTGATAAAATGGATGCGGGTGGTGCGTATGGTGGCGGCAAGGCCGGGGGCGCATTCGACCCTCAGGCATTCATCCAAAGACCTCCCGTGATCGTCAGGGCGGTCTGTTGGGTAAGATACTTTTGAATGCAACTTAATCAAAACGCGTGTAATGCGCAGAACATAATATTTACTTTGATAGGCGTATTATTGCGGTTTTTTTTATTTCGCACAATCTGCATAAATACTAAGTTAATAAGGCAATCCAATTGTATTGCGACATGAAATGGTATTTTTCTACTTTATGCGACACACAAAATAATTAGACAATTACATTTACACCAATTAAATTACAAAGTAAATTACTGGAATATATTTTTCCTCCTGTTCGATAATATAATAATTATTGTATTATTTGTTAGAAAATATATGTCTATAGCCAGTGGCTAGCCTTGTAAGCATTAGCTGCAACTAAGAATAGACAATATAAGGATGTGTAATGTTGTGTACACATTGGTATTAGTAATTGGAGCAGTTATGTTTTAACCGCCCACATAAATGCAATAGTTTACTTATAATGCATTAGCTACCACAGACTATCACTGAAGACCTTGTTTTAAATTTTATAGTTAAATATTAATAGCCTTTCTATCTGGGTTAGATCATGGTTAAATACAAGAGATCACTATAAAAATGTCAATAAATCTTTAAATTGGTCATATTAGACGACGTCGTTGTTAGATAATATGTGCAGTCCATGACCTAATAAAATATGAATACCTACTTTAAAGTATACACACTTGACCTGATTTAAAATAAATTTAGAACCAGGACGATAGAATAGTCCGGGTATATTCTTTAATGTCTTACTAAACACATAAAACAACGCCATCGTTATTGGTTTTATTTCACGTTCAATCTATTAACTATCATTACAAGTATGCACTTAAGTTTCTGTCGGTAATTAGGTCCAGAGTTCCAATGAAGTCGGGCAAAAGTGTTATTGGATAGTTATGCTAGGAAAGGCGGACTTATATCTAGTGAGTCTGGATCTGGTCCGGCTGAGTCGGCCACTTTTACGTAGAATATAAAATCATAGCTGGCTGGATACGGGCGTGAATTTCACTTTTGGAGACACCTATCTCTTTAGGTAGCCCACAGTGTGATACATTTTGCCCATGTTATATTGTAAATGTCATGAGAAAATTAAATTAATTTGAAATTTTCGACATAGGTATTTATCACTTATTTAAGTATGTACGAAGCCTGCTATCAAATTTAAATATACTACTAAGGTTAAATTTGTTGCTTGTTAGTTGATGATGTCAACGTTACAATGATATATTAGCACATGCTAATACACTTTGAACGAAGACTTGATAAAAACAGCGCAAACAATAACATTTTATCATTTGGATGGACTCTGGCTAAATTCAGGCGACCATTGCATTTTTCAAGCAGCCGTAAGCGTGAACACAATTGGAGTTAGGTATAGGAGTAGTTAGTGGAGCTCCAGGTTCGTTCGGTCCCGTACAAAATATTTATGGAATTATCTGAAAGAAGATCGTGCCTGTTAGTATAACTAAACAGCAATATTTTAAGCAGCGATAGCATACAACCCTATAATTTTCATTTGATACCTAACATCCTAAGGTGAGCACTAGATATTTCTCGGCACGGCTCACATGGTCTTTTCTTTTCATATATTTATACGTCAATAATTGGGCTCGGTGTACCTAAGACAAATGAATGCCTCGTCTAACAGGTTAAAAAAGCTGGAGAAGTGTGTGTTCGTAGCCAAATTTTACAATGATATAAAGGCGTAACTATGGCTAATTAGGTATATAATTCATATTAGATATAATTTATATCCCCACAAAGCTTCAATACACACATGCTGTAGATAAAGTGACGTGAGTAAGGAAGTGCACTGCACCATATCATAGTGTACACGTTATGAGCATTTAATTACATTGTATATTCGTGCATAAAAAAATTATGCCCACGATTTTTACACCTATTTCGTGAAACCAAATTATAGCGCGCCAATCTGACTGCAATACACTGATTAACTTTCTGGGATATGCAGGCACATTAATACGAGAAGCTTTTTAAAATTTTAGACTTAAATACTTTACAAATATGCTTAAAAACTTAAACTTTAAGAGAATACATTAGTATTTACAACAAAGTAAGTTATAACTATTACCTCAGTAGCTTTGCCTTCGAATTTCGCACAAATATTTTAAGCATTAGAGCGTCGTACAAACGCCTTTGTAGTTAACTTTGACGGTACATATTTCGAGACACAAATGTTCAAACTATTTGAACCCTCAAATGATTTATCCTGCACTTAAATCTCAATTTATTCTCTTCCCTTAGCTATTGCTCTAAAATAGTGTCCTTTATATCGTTTGCAAATCTAAACACGTCAAATTACGATATATTGTATCGATAAGTCTCGAAAGGATTTAAAAATATCATCAATTAAAGGTTCACCGGGATGATAACGGACAAGCAGACGACTTAGTTACTAGTCCAGTATACTTCTAAACTATTACTAAAATAACTTCAAAGGCGTTGTACAAAACTTTCGAAAATGAAACGACCTTTAAATAAAAATAAAGGATTATTTATTGATACGAAACTTGTTTTATTTTCAGTGCACTATGCACTGAAAATAAAACAAGTCATATTATGTTATGTACACTCACGCCCATATCGGTGTATACTGAAGTATATTAAACTTACATTCCGCCAGCTGAGTTATAATCCCACGTAGAAAAAATTCATTTCATTGACATTTTAAATTTCCTTTCACAATCATGATATTTCAGTTGATCTTCTGACCAAAACGTGATAAAGACAATTCCTTGGTACTTCGTGGCTTTATAATCGACGCTTAAGAACCAAGTAAGGAAAACAAGCAATGTTTACCTACTACCAAATCCGAAACTAAAATAAACAACTTATTCATTGCTGAATAGTATAGTCCAAGGTCTCACAATGTATAGCTTATTCTATCAAAATATGAAGTATTCTTTACATTTAAAGAGCACAACTAACAATACAATGGAACGTGTACCTATATTGAAAGTAACGAGTAACTCAATTTTCTCATTACCAGACTTTCTCGTTCATTCACTCACTCGGTACGCTTTCTTCCTTTTAACAACGTTCATTCTCATTGACCTTCGCCCTTTGTCTTTGAGCCTAAGGGAGACATAATTGTACGTTTCTTTTAACCCACAAGGAGGTCCAACCTACTGCAGTGTAAATTCCGACACTAATGTCTGACACAAATTTTATTGCGACCTACATTTAAAGACGCGAGTCTTGCAATAAGTGTCGGCCCGGAAGACAATAAGGCAACCCGTATAGCACCTTGATTTACTACAAAAGCTTTAAATAGAATACTTTTTTGTAATCTCGGTGGCTTCAGCGATATATATATAATTAACGTCGATATTAGAGACACTCGTTCGTACTCAATCAATGGTCCATAGATCCTTAAATTACAAACACAGTAAGTATGTGTCACCATATTAAGTTCGAAAATATAAAGCATGATTACAAAAAGTCGTTGTTGTTATCAAATACCATCGACTCGCATCAATATTTTTGTGTCGCGACTCCAGTCTCAGCTACTATACCATCAGAGATCACCAGTCTTCGATCTATAATATCTAAAACCATATGGTACCAACATATTTCAATTAGGAATTTAATTCGGATGACAGATTGAACATTTTCTGTTACTCGCTCTGAGAGTACCAGAGGAACAGGAATAATCTTCCTTTGTGTTATAACTTGCCTGTTAAAATGTTACTTGTAACATTTCCATTATCTTACGTCAACACTGGTAATTTACAGCTTATTTGCTTTCCAGCTCTTCAGCGTCATAGTTATGGGGTGCATATCAGCCAAAGGCTGGCGTACCGACGAGAATGGCAAGGAGCACTGCGTCTACAATGACGACACCAATGCTTGCAACTACGGTGTCGGCATCTCCGTCATAGCCTTCATAGCTGCCATTGCCTTCATCGCCGGAGAGTATCTGTTCGAGCAGATGTCTTCGGTCAAGACACGGAAGCATTACGTACTGGCTGACATGGGATTCTCTGGTAAGTGTGCAACTTATATCTTCTAAGTGTATCATGAAAAAAGAATAAGAGATGAGGTTGAATGATTTTTGGACAGCTAACTACTTTTCTGATAAGCTTCTTATTGGTCAGTAAAACTTAGAATGCCAGAGGTTTATTAGCTCGTGAAAAAATATCTTTAAACTTTAAACTCGTTCCAATCAAGATATTTGTTTGTTTTTCTAAAGACAATATTCGGTGCGTTCTATGAAATGTCAACAGCGCTGAACGCGCTGCTGGCGCGACTGTTTAAACACCTATCATGCCTATTTTTGATACCTGACCCTTTTCGCTATTTCTATCGTCCGACTGAAACTGTCGGACCAACTGATATTAATAGGGGAATGCTCAAGCATACATCGATAAGCTACTCCAATGTCTCCAATGCACCTAAATATTTAGGAACACTGAAAGATTGGTCAAGCTGAAATTGTCATGTATAGCTATGAAGCTGAATATGGCAACTCCAACCTCCTACGCCACTTGACATTTGGAGTAGAAAAAAGAGAAAATAAAAGGGGGTGTTAGGAGAAGTCGTTAAAGTATAGGGTTTAACACATCAGTCTAAAATTGCGTAGTAAGTCTTTATCTTTGTTAGAACAAATTTTAATCTTAGACTTAAAGAGATTTATTTATTTATTTATTTAAGGTACACAAAACATAACAAAGTACAAGTAGGTTTGAATATAAATACATATTACAGTTATGTTCTAAACTTTTCGAAATTATGTGCGTATTGATTGACAATTATCGCCTGCTCCGTGCCTCGGAGAGCACGTTAAGTCGTCGGTCCCGGTTGCCATAAACATCTGTGGCAGTCGTTATTGGGAGAGTGTCGACACAAAAGATCCCACTGGGTCGAAGTGTCGCCGGTCTGCACTGACTGGCCCCAAGATAAGATATCTATATCTCTATGTTCTAAACTAAGTTCCTAACTATGTGTACACATAGATAAAACAAGATTGAATGATTTATTATGTGCGTGTGTAGATTGAATATTGATTGCGACTGTTAATAAATAAACTCATCCTTACCAAAGACATAGTAGGTAAAATATAGCAATGTCTTTTTGAAATCAAACAAATCAATCATTAAAAGGGTTACTCACATACTAGACATGCCATGGACCGATTTGTGATATTCTTAATCGATCCATTTCAGCTTTAACTTTGTGCAACATGGCAATATTTATAAGCTATACGTAACCTACAAGGGTGAGCCTCAATACTACGAAGCTCTTTAATCTTTTAGATTGCTGCTTCATAAGTTTTGTAAGTCAAACACAACCCGGGCCCGGAGTAAATTATACCTTGGGAAATATCAATAAATTTCGCCCGGGGACTTTATGGACAACTTCTAAATTGCAGCACTTAGACTCGTATTGGTTATATTAAAAACAGAAGGTTAAAATAAAAGGTGTGTTTATTACTTTTGACACTGTAATGGAAGAATAAAATATATGAGAACAATTTGTCTTAAATATCCAGAAATGAACCTCGACAGATTTCTAATAGGATGGGGAAAATATGTATTAGGAACTTCAAATATAAGGCAAAGGCAATGGTCAATGGCAAAGTGGTTAAAACAAATTTCATTAGTTAATCTTTAGATTAACTAATGAAAGGAGATTGTTCCTCGTCCATACATCGTTGGCTCCAGAACCAACAGCGAAGAAACATTATTTACGTGTTCTATAATACTCCAATATCACCATCACAATCACGAAAACAACATTTTATGACGGACAATTCGGAAAATAGATTTGTTTAAAATTAAAACTAAGATTTGAGGTTATTTCTCTTAAGCGGCGCGGGCATGCCGGTGCTCGGTTGACAAATTGTAGTATGCTTTATTATTGTTGCCTGACCAATTAGGTACTTAGAAGTATTCCTACCAAACGGATGGGAGGCCTATGTCCAGCAGTGGACTGCAGTGTGCTGAATTAACTGATTAGTTTAATTTTACCATCGTGCTGAAAACATTGTTTTCCTCTAATATAATTACTACGATTAAATAACTGTCTGTAGCTAAGTATGTAACTAGACAAGCATGGAGATTGTGTAAAATATTTACGTAGGTGCTTAAATATCAATACCAACTAAAGTTGATGTTAAGAATATATAAATAATAATAAAATAATGCATTGAGCAACGCTCGGTGTCGCGCAACATGGCGGCATCTTCAACGTTCTTTGTTCCGGTGCTTTTAACCAAACGGTACCAAACTAAAATGTACTTAACGTGCACGTGTTTTGCCTGTCCTCTCCTGTTATGAAATATATCATTATGTAACACTTTCTTATGGAGCGTGGAAGCCCTATTCATGGAACACAACACAAGGTCATTACATTGCGATTTTTTGAAAGATGGTGGTTGTACTTCCCCGACGTTTGAATTTGACGAACTTCCAGATCAATTTAAATCCTGCTATGCCTCTCTAATTAGATTTAGAACGAACTTTATAATATTATAATAACAATTACAAAGTAAAGAAGTGACATTCAATCAGGTAGTAGCACGACTGGCAGTACTGCAGTATCTTTTGGTTGTCATTGCTTAAGCACGATCGAGAAGTACTTACAGTTGCTTATGTATAGAGCTGTCCTTGTTCCGCTCGATAATCTCAGCTCTACGATGATTAGCCCGGTGCTTCCGTAATTAAGTGTCGGGATTTAACCATAGTATGCTACATGTAAAGTATTTACTACGTTTTGCTCGCGCAAAAGTAGGTTAGGTTATTTAGTTATTAGTATGTAGTTTTAGAGTTCAAAAAACTTTTATACAACAGCTTTGTCCGTCCGTCCGCCTGTCTGTTATACAACTTTCAACTCAAGAACCGTAAGAGCTAGAGACTCGCGGTCAACGCTATTCTACTCAGCATAGTCGATATACTACGAATTGACTATGACCTTTGACCTCTGACCACGGTCAAGGTCGCGTGATACCATTTTTTCGAACTCGTAAGATTTACGGCAATTCATTGCCGATTCTCACTTGTTTAAATATAAAATCTCCTATGTTTTTCAGTGATAATATAGCTTTCTAATGGTAAAATGAAGGATTTTTTTTAAATCGGTTGCGTTGTTTTGATTTAAATCCTTACAACCTAAAATATTAAATCATGTCTCTTTATAATATTAGAATAGATTGCATTTCTACGCCACGCGCCACCTCGTTAATGTAGTAACGTAAGAGTAAACTCTCGAATTAGGATCGTATCGTTTTACCTTTTAATGTCAGGTCGCAAAATAATAAGTAATATCGGTTTTACCGACACTATTACTTGTACATACTCTTCTTGAGTAAAAGCAATAATCCTACACACACTGCGTCTCTGAGATCATGTAAGGCCATCGATCCTAGCTATCATGAGCCGGTACGACAGTCGATACGAAGTTACAGCCTCTAAATATAGGATGGCCTTGACACCTCATTATCTACTACAAGAATACTTGTTTCCGACTTTCGCGATTTACATAATTTAATATTAGACAACCCATTATCTAATAGTATTAGGATCCGCCTTAAGCATGTCGCAAGTCAGTTAAAAAGTCGAGGACTAAATATATTTTAAATATACACCGAAGCTATGTATACCCCTTGTATAATATTGTACAAGATAACTTTTTGTGTTTGAAGATAGAAGTGCACACAATCTCACCTGAAGTTAGGCGATTATATTAAATGATGGACCTAGGTGTACGAAGACGCACTGTAATAGTAAGAAAGAAAACTTAGCGAGAACAAAGACATCGACCGGTCAATTCGTATCCCTCTCCGTATAATTGAATTTGAGGTCGAATTAATTGGCCTGGCTAATAGAAGCAGATTTATATGGTATGTGGCATAAAACATAAAGGTCGAATATAATGCACCAGTGTGCATGTCGTGCAGTAATTGCAGTCAATATTCATTCACGCTACTACGAGCATGACGAGTAAACTTAGATTTAAAGTAGGTACTAATACATGTTTTATTTAATAATAGCGCTCGCTTGATTCTTATTACCCAACCGCAGCCAATCGGGACTTATAACGTGAGTGATAATTCGCGAATTTACTTAAGGTGAACCGATTTTTTGCAAATGATTGCAAAATATTGCTTTACATGCCAAAAATTCACTTAATAACAATCGACCAAGAAGTAAAAAAACGATATTTCTGGTGTTCAAATGACAAACATCATCGAAAGATTTAAAAAAAAATTTACTAAGTTATCGGTAACTTCAAATCTGAGAGCACTCGTAATCCGGTACAAATCTTAATAATAAAACTGTTTCCAAATATAGGTAGCAATTAATTATAATATAAAATTGAACTAAAATATTTATATTACTTAATAGCATTATGTTTATCCCGTAAATTACAGTTGTATAGTACGGTTTCTATTGTATCTACTCGACGGGGATTTGGATTAGTATAGCGAGGGCTTTAGCACTGCGGCCCGAAATTACCATCGCGAGCTAAATTATAATAATCAGACAATCCCTGACTCAGCGTTTGATCGGGATTTCAAATCCTCTCATCACAGAAATTACCTTTTAAAAGTGTATCCCAAATTGGATTTTGCGACAAAAACAATAATGCTTTGCCATATTTTTAGAAGTCATTGTTATGTACCATTGGGTTTAAGGAAATTGTTAATAGTAGCAGTGAGTTAAAAATTGCGGATCTGTTTAATACGTGAGGTCTAAAAATACTATTAGATGAAACGTGTGATATGCAGCATGTAACTTAAACGTATGCTCAGATTCCAAACGTCGTAAGGTCACCGTATAATGTGCAAAAAATGTGCAAACGATATTTCTCATTTATTGTAATTTATTTTATCAATTTCATTTAAATTCTCTCGCTTTTTTTATGCTAACAAATCTGTAGAAGCTAACAGCAGGAACAATGATAAGTGTATGTTTTAATTGTTGACGTAACACCTGACATTTACATGTTTATTCCATAATGGCGAGTCATTCGATCTTTATTACCTCATAACAACAGGATTCTTATATAGCGTCCCGATCAACCTCAACAATCCCTCACGGGTGTAAAGTTTTATAGATCATAAAGTCCGCCCTAATTTGTTGCTTATCGTATGAAAACTCAATGACGTTTTACGGCTTCGAACCTTCACATTACAAAGAAAGTCACTTTATCTTCGTATGGCAGGATATAAGGTATTATGCTTTGCTTTTAACAGCAGTCGGTTAGGTCAGAAATAAGCAGTAATTGCATGTACTATCTAGACAGACGATATGTTAATTTATAGGTATCACTCCATTTATAAACTCAATATTACAAGTTGTGACAATTGCATCAAGTGCCGTTTGTTACGACGGTAAGGTTTGTGATTAACCAGATCACTATAAAAATATCTACCCAAAACTTCATGGCGAACGAAATCTTAAGAATATACCTGCGATGAAGTTTTTAGGGATTTTGTTCTTCTCGGTGACATTATTTCGTCATTCGACGGAGCGACGTGCACTTCATACAGGACTATCGAAACAATACATCGTGCGTTGAAAGATATCTATACCACAAACATTCGGTCCGAAAATTCGGCATTTATGTTTAAGTGTAGGCCTACTGGTTATCTAAATACCAATCATAGAATACACACTTATCCATTCGACTTATTATTAACATAGATCGTGAATAGGCTTTTTACTTCGCTAGCAAGGAAATCTTACACTCCGCGCATAACAGGAAGTTACATCGCATACATATTTATTATAGTACACGGTTTGTATACGGACTGTATGCCACTACTTCCTTTGCGTTCTCCTGTTAAGAAGAAAAAGTTTATCTATGGTTATGAAAAGAGTTCCGTACAACTTAAAACTTATCTTTGACTAAAAGTTTTGCTTCTCTTCTATATAATAAGCTTCGAGTATCATATATGAAGCTTATAAAGATATACGGTATTTAAAATGGACATATGAGTACCTATATCCCCCAGCAATCAGTGTAAACAAAGATTAAATGGGTGACGTAGTCAGACTCTCGCTACAACCCCACTTTAATGTTCTTCATAACGATGTCTTTGGGCACAGGTTTTTTTTTTGTCTCTCACGTTCCAGCCGGTATGGGTCTGTATGGGTTGTGACAATAAATTACAAGCTTTATAGAAATAGTTTATTAGCATACAAGTTAAGACAATCTATCGGACTTTTATAAAAGAAAAATTTAACATACATGCTATTTGTAATCTATATAAATAAATAACTAAAATCGACGAGACCTCACGGTGATTTCCTTTTCTCTTAAAATTGGTGACATTGGCGTAAACGCATTATTATGTGTTTTAAGCAGACATCTAGTAAGATTAACATCCTAAAGTTTGTCTACAATTATATTAACATGACTTTCTACAGTTTATGGTCGAAAATTGAGTTACGAGCCCGTCGCCCCTCAAGGTTCGCCCTTTAGTAGGTATGTTAGGTTTCTTCTTAAAATCCACCCAAAAATAGGAGCCCCGCGAAGCGGAACGCCCATCTATCTATGAAAGGGGCGAAAGTCAAGAGGCGTACGGGCTCGTAGCCGAAAATTGCTGCGATTGAAGATTATAAAATGTTAGTAAAAGCTCCAAAATCGAGACCTCTTGCTTCGCTCTACAATCTCTCATTCAATTTGATTAGTATATTATCTATCTACACTACTTACTAAGTACGTATATATTGTAGAACATTATGGATTGGTATGCGGGGACGTACTACATTGATACTATAGCTGTCTATTATTACTTATATTATATATTTGAGCTAATGGTCCTAATGGATGCCATCGATGTCGTAATTCAGGGTCACGATTATTGGTACCAAGTTATACCTGTACCTATTTATTTTAGGTCTAACACCAACTAAAGCCGATATTGGTTTTATACTAACCTAAGTACTAAATAGCTACTGTCAGGCGTCCATCCAGAGCACCAATCATATAGGAGTGCCGAAGGTTCAGACATTACTGTTAAATAATGCGATTATGCAGATTAGTTTTATAGTCCTCCATAGAGAACATGTTTCTTTATTTAAATTGCACATCACAGAAGCGCCGTACCGATGGCCGTTAGTCCAGAAAGGTTCTGGAGTAGCGACCACGCACCGGAAGTCAAACCAGAGAAAGGGCCCTCACAAGGTGGATTGACGACCTGGCAAGGGTCGCGGGAACCGGTTGGATGCGGGTGGCCCAAGACCGGTTTGTGTGGAAAACCTTGGGAGAGGCCTATGTCCAGCAGTGGACGTCTTTCGGTTGAGATGATAACATTGCAGAAGCATAATTATGAGTCTTCGTAGTAATTTTCGTCCAGACCAACGTTAGTGTTGAAACCGGCATTACCTTAAATTTAAGATGGTATTAAAAGTCTATAATATTACATTTCAGCGTTCTGGGCGTTCCTATACTTCGTGGGCTTCTGTTATTTGTGCAACGCGTGGGGCAAGACCGACAACCCGCCGATGGGCACCGCTAACAACATGCAGGGAGCGATCGCCTTTTGCTTCTTCTCTATATTCGCATGGGTAAGTTCCTCTTTTGAAATTAACATTGGATAGTGGCGCCATCTAGTTTTGCCAATTGTACCTATGTATATTAATGAGAGCTTGTGTGTTGTGTCATCGTGATCACACAAGTTCCGAGTACAGTTACTAGAAAGCTTAAATAGCGCCATATTTAAGGTTTCTTTTCTTAGAGTGACATTATTTTCCAACTTGCAAGTGTAGTAAAATTTTCTCTTAATCGTCATGTCATCTGTTTTATACTTCGTTCTGTTATTTTAGCACGAAGGATTTTGATAGCATAAAAATATATTAAGACAATCATAGGATGAATGGCCACTAAAATGTATTTGTAGTTCATCGATCGATTAATTATCATCCTATAAGTGGCTTGAAAGTACATGGTGATAAAATCGGAGACTTAAGGAGAGTTACACGCAAAACATTTTAGTCGCATTATAGATACTAACATCAGTCTGTATTTATCAAGTTAGTTTGTAAAATGAATGTGACCTACAAAGTTATTAATCTGGTAAATAAAGTAACATGATGATTGGCGTATTCCAGGTGGCGTGTGCCTTCTTCGCGTTCCAGCGCTTCCGTGTGGGCGCGGACGCGGCCTTCGCGCCGGCCTACGAAGTGGAGGGCGCCGTGGGGAGCCCTGGAGCCTTCCCTGCCTACCCCGCCGCACCCGACCCACAGCCTGCCTACAGCGAGCCGCCCTTCTCGCAGCATGCCACTGGTAAACACACACATTCGTATGAATTGGCATCCTGATACCCTGAATTATTTCAATAACTAAAAACTGAAATAAGATGTTGAGTATTTCAAAACAGAACCAACTAGGTACTTATTCTAAGAAGGTCGGGATTGTTTAACTTATACGGATATTCAACGGAAGCAAAAATATTTTTTAATTATTAGTTTGCTAGACGAATAATATAATCCTATACAAATCGTGCCAATAAGAAGACAGAGATACTCGATCTGATTAAAATACACGCTCTCGGCACCTCAGTAGTATTGTTATCATATTTTATTACCATTTTGAATTAACCAATAAATGTTGATTCCAGGAAACATCGATTACACGGCCCCAACTTACTAAGCTGGCTCGCAACGTCAGGTTGAACGGTTTAAATCAGATTTTATTTGCAATATCACCTCACTACTGAGAGTAAGTAATTAAAATTACCTACTGCAAACCAAATACAAAATCTTCACAAAAATGATTTATCCTGATAAAGAACTATTAATTCCAAACTCGACTAGTTCTAAGATTAGTCGAATGGAGCCACCTGCTTTGATAGTCGATGCTGAACCAAAGACAATCTGTACTGTACATAGTCATACTATAAATGTATGAAAATGATGATTACTTATTCAGTGATAGCAAATCATGTCCATGATTGTTTTAGATTGAAGCTTATTTTTCTATTTATTTATTAAGCGTAGTCATAATCAGTCATACCATATACCATTGTTCATGTACATTTAAAAGAATATTTATTTATAATAATAGTATGTGTAAAATCGTGTATCGCTTCACAGTACCTGCTTAGGTATATTTATCTTGACAATATTCAACCAGTATGTAATGTAATTTATTATTATATTGTGTATAAATAACAATATATTATATACAGATGTACTATGAAATAGTCTGCGATCTCTGGATATAGTGCTGCCACCTATTTTGATTATATAATTGTATCCAACAAGTACAAAACTATTAAGGTTTCCGTCTTTTCGCAATACCAAGTCACGGATCTAAGGTAGTATTGCGATTAAATAAAAGGCCAACCTAATATTTAAAGTGTTTTATGATGATCAAAACACTATTTCGTCACTTACAGTTACAGAGTCACGAGTCAGAACTAATTTACCTGTGCCTAGATGCCACCTCTGTGATCGCAAATTCAATGATTTAATGATGCCTTTTCAACAAATATTTATTTATTAATACTGTCATCGTGCCATGTCTTTAATAATTTATTAATCAGACATTTATTACATGTCACGATATCATACCTCATTAATAGCTATTTTGTGTATAAGATAATACAATGTTTAATAATTAAGCGCAGCCCTTGAAACAAAGTGGTCACTGACACGAAATAAAACATATTGTACCAAAATATTAAAACAGTCGTTGTACCTACATATACATTTTTATAGGTATAATTATCTTATATAACAAATATCAAAAATATACTTGCTATGTGTAAAATAATATGTGTTATCATTTATAATAAAATGAAGTTATTGTATTAGTGACCATCTTGCAATATGTATGTTACAATGTCAAGCTTGGAAACATTGAAAATCTCGTAACTTATACTTAATCTAGGTGAAATATAATTAGTTATAAATATGTTACTTGTATACAGCATATCGTATTTACGTTACTAAAGTTGTTTTTGACACAAACATTAGTTTATGTGCAATACTGTTGCTATTGGGTTCTAAACGCTTCATAAATGGCGCATAGATTAGGTGTAAGCTACGGTGTAGTGATTGCAGATCTCAAAAATCTCAATTGATATGTGACTGATCTGTTACTGAGGCTCTCGTCACAGTGGCGCCCTCACATACCAATCTATTCTCAATGTTAACTTTAACAGAGGTATGAATTTGATTAAACTAAGGGCAAATTATGCTTTACAAGCCAACGCACCACTTTGTGTTTTCGCAATTACAGCCAGTGTGAAATGTTTAATAGGTTAAATTCTAACCAAACCTAGATAGGTAATTAATATATATTTTTTAATTGCGAGGAGAATCGGTACGTTGTTGCTAAAGATCAGTCATTTAGATCCAACAGTAGATATTATGAAAGAGATCCCATTTTCTCATATCAAAATAGGTAATAATAATATAATATTTATTTTAACCAAAAGTAGTAATTAAATTGAAAGTACAATCACTGCACCGACCAAAATTATTATTTTATATATTATAACTTTCTAATATGTTACCATTGTAACATTTAAGTATAGTATAGAATCTCTTAATACCCACAAAATGTATCATATTATGCTATCTAATACATTCAGTATTAATATACATAGTTATCATATAAAATAAGCGCTTTATCCGAGATCATAGTATTTTTTTAATAAATAAATTATATCTTAGAATGCTATCTCATAGATTTAAAAATATACTTTAAGGGCACATTTTTATTATTCCTCTTTAATATTTTTTTAATACTACATACATACAGTTGATGTAATATGAACTCTATATGTGTGTGTTAAGGTCTAAATCTGAGTACAAAACAGGAACCCCGGAGTGAATAATTAAAATGTGTCTTTCAGGGCTTGTTAAGAATTTGGCTTGCTGATAGTTCGGTGTTTAATAAAGGAAATGATATAATTAATGTGTGATTGTCGTAATCAATATGTAAAGGAAAGTACTTACTAAATTTAACGTTTTGGTGAGGACACGCCATATTTACTTACTTATTCTGTGTATTTACGGCTGAGCATCGTGTGGCAATCCTATTTGTGTATCTTGTAAATTAATAATTCGAACATGTAGAAAAATGTGTGCAATAATGATTGTAAGTCTTCATAAGTTATATGAAATATTTATGCAAGTCTTCGATGTGGTTGGCTTTACAACGTCAGCAAGCCTGTAGTTGTCTTCACTTCCATAGCTTGCACTATAATTTGTAAAGAGTTCTTAGCAATAATATAACGTCATTCAGATGTGTTTTTACTTAACGTATTTAATCACACTTGATGTTGGTAACATTTAAATTATACGCTTGCAACTTCGTGTACAAGGAAAAACACATCTGAATTTGAATTTGGGGTTCATATCAGTCGTATGTGATAAGGGCACCGGTAGATTAAAGTTACTTATATACTGTTCACTATATTCAATAATATCAAATCTCCAAGGACTACTCGGGTATATTTTCAATAACCGAAATAATTATTCTAGTTCCTGAATCAAAATAAAAATGCCCTTCGGTCACGTGATTGGTAGTTTTTTTTTTAAACTATGTATTGTTTACATAGATGCTAAAATGTAAACATTGATCTGTACACTAGTATTGTAGCGAATAATATTAGCTGTAGGTATGTAACACGTATGTTGGTTAGTCTGTTCTGAAGATAATAAAAAATCTACTAAACAATAAAAAAAATATTGTAATAAGTGTTGAGTATTTTAATGCTAAAGTCGTTCAGTGTTCGGTAAATACTTAATGTTAAGAAGAATGTATAAAAAGATTTTAATTTATTTTGTCTATTACTTTTATGTCTAATTATTATTATCTGTACTTATAATAGTTACCAAAGACATCTTTCGAGGGAAACTTTTTGGCTAAACTTAAAGCTTGTGGGGAAACTAAAGATCGCTGGTGTCACTAATGTTTGCCATATAAATATTTCCTAATTATTGAAAATAAAAATCATTAAAAAAAGTTTCAATCATCGGAAGAAAAATCTGACACCATCATCCAATATATGAAAAATCAGACATTATTATGTAAGTAGTCATTATATTATTTGGGCTTAAACCCTGTTGTTTGTTAAGGTGTATTATATTGAATATAATTATCGTTTTGGCAAAATATATGACTGTCTGAAAAGAATATCAATCTCATTAAAATGATGTGTGAATGCGTGACAAATTATGATACCTAATACAATTCAATGCGGAACCGAGAATCCGTACACTGCACTCAGTGACCTGAATTCTGATGATAACGATTTTTACATGATATGCCACAGATATGTAGGTAATATGAGTCATAGCTGTTTGAATATTCTAGATAACGCGAGATGAATTAGACCACTAAATTTAATATACATATCGCACTCTTAATAAAACAGAGACTTATCTCAGTATTTTGGATTAAACAAATTTGAACTCTATTGCAATGATTTAACACAAATATAATATTAGAATTTAACATATACAATTAGAGTACAAATTGCCTTACTTTCAAATTTCGAGTTATGTCGTTGTTTTATTAAGAGTGCGAATTATATTATATAAACATAACTGATATAATTTAACATACATCTGCTTTACGTCAGAATACCCAGGTACTCTAAAATACACAAGAAACTTTAAAACGTTACACATACAAAATGGGAAGACCGTAATACCTTATTTCACACTGGACAACCATTGAAATTTACGGTTTTATTCAATGTATCGATTTAATAACATCACTAGATACCTCTATTTGAAGTTTACCTTCTTTATGTAAATAACTACGCTTTATGACCAGCTAAACATTTAAATAAATAACATAGTATTTCGATAAAGATAGAGATAGTCATAGTAGTTCGATACCTACATATATTGTTTGTGAAGACCAGGTCAACAGATGTACTTTATATATCTATTACCAAGTACTGTCACTTTAATTCATTCAGGTGTCTATGCATAAATCGTTATCAACTATGTAAAATGATTTAAAAACGACAGAAAAGTACAATTCCAAAATTGGACATAAACGCTATAAATACGACTAGCTAATAAATTACTACATTTTGTTATAATTGAACTTCAAACGCACAAATAAATTGCATTCGTTTCGGTAATTATATTCAAAATGAGCACCTGATGTACGTGTGTTGTGTTCTATAATGTGCAAATGAAATAATGGTAAATAAAAAAATAATTGGAATAATAGATATTGGACTGGTTGTTTTATTTATTAACCTCATCATTCCTAGTGGATAGTTCCTAAAGCATTTTATTACGTTCTACCGGTACAAGACGGTATATACTAGCTAGGGGTTTACTAGGATTCATCGATTAACATTTAATGGACAGTCGTTTCAAAGATCTCCTTACATTGAATATTTATTTTATCAATAGGTCAGTATCACGAAAGTTTATTACATTAATCGATTTTTATCTGGGCGGTACTTTCGATCAATTATTTTTACCTTGTAATTAATTACCTATTGTTACGACTATCAATGAAACGTCAATCAATGAATTCTAGTAAAACTTTAGAGTGGTAGGCTGGGAGGTACTACCCGCGAATATAATGGACAAGTTTCATGTCATTTAATACTATATTACTAACGTCAAAATTTGAAATCATAATATAGAAAATTACAATCATCATAATCATAATAACTTATTTGTAAAACATAGGTTAGTAATACAGTTCTGAAAGCTATGTTATAAGTACGATATGTCCTACCACATAATATGGTGTACAAATTATAATATAATTTACAAGAATCTTTAGTCCTGAATAATATCAATTAATATAATTACAAAAAAAAATTACAACTAATTATTAATTTATTATAATTACATAAAATCCAGACTAACACATATTATTTAAGACTTTATCATGTAGAAAATCATTAATAGAATAGTAAGTCTTATTAACCAATCATTTTTTCATTTTGCTTTTAAATATGTTTATAGTATTCCGTCGAATTTCTACAGGTATTTTATTATAGATGATCGGTGCCATACAAAATATATGTACTTGCTCGTAACAGTTGAGTTTTGCATGCTACATGTTTAAGGTACCTTCACGTCTAGTACCAGAAGAATTTGCTGTAAACAGGTGAGGATTGGTTTTAGCAAAAGGAGCAACTTCGCTTATGTATATAGAAGGGACTGTTAAAATACCTAGTTCTCTAAATTTCTCTTTACAAGATTGTTTTTTTTTGAGACCCAGAATCGACCGAATACAGCGTTTTTGAGCAATAAGTACACGTAACTTAGCAGTGGAGTTGCCCTAAAATATGACACTCGAGCCAGTTTATATAGAGCGAACGAGAACTGATATTATAAACTTTTGCATACATTGTCAACATATACATTGTTACCATTTAAGTTTGTCATCTATTGTAAATCCCAAAAAGCGTGTTGAACTAATTTCACTAATAGTGGTATCTAAATATTTTATTTTAATGTACTATTGGTACAAATAAATAAAAAAACAAGTCCACAAAAAATTATCAATTAAGTTAACGTATTTTAGCGCGGGACGACTAACTCTGACTCGCCAGTGACGTCATATGACCTACCCGACATCGTCGCGCCAAAAATCACCAACTTAATGGTTCGTATGCCAAACTACCACTTTCATGCCTTTTGTAGTATTTTGACTTAAACTGCTTGTTTCTTAGTTATTTGTAGTGTAGTTTTGTTATATGTAGTACCTGTGATTCATAATAAAACAATTTAAATTTGAATTTACCATAACGGAAAAAGACTTCGTAAAATAACATAGTGATAATATAACAAAGTGTAAGTACCAGCGTTTTAGTAAATTTTTTTTTTTTAATTATCATGTCATTTTACAGTTGCTTAATATTAATTGGTGTATTTCTTAATCAACAGGTTATTTAATTAAGATTGTAACGTAAATCTAATAATATTGATATAAACTCATGATTACATTTATAAAAATAACATGCCAATAATGACCTACTGTTCTTCTATTCAATTGCGGCCGTTTTTATGTATCTCATGCCATTCACATGTGTGTGTTGCCGAACTATCGATTGTTGACCTCAGAAATCATCTATAATATCGATAGGCCTATCGATAGTATCGACAGTATCGATAGCTCAGTTTGATACAATAGTATCAGTATACTGCAATACTACCTATTGATAGTGTCGATAGTATTGAAGCTCAATATCGGAATTACTATCGATAGTATTGGCTATGACTATTGTAACAACAATTGATACTATCAATACTATCGATGTGGTTGCGCTATCGATAGTAGGTTTTGCTTCAATAGTATTGTTATATATAATATAATATTACACGATCAGATGGCGTAGTGGTTAATGTACCTGCCTGCTATACCGGAGGTCGCGGGTTCGATTCCCGAACAAGTCAAACATTTGTATACATGAACATGACTGTTTGATTTGGTCTGGGTGTTTCTATGTATAATATGTATGCATATGTATGCACACAGATGTTTGACTTGTGCGGGAATTGAACCCGCACATTATATGTGCACATTTAGTATGTAAATTTAAAATTCTACACAAAGTTTTTTTGTATTGAATAAATGAATAAATAAATATGTATTTACAAAAAAAAAAACAACCTTGCGCGATTGGTTGTTTAAAACTTGTTTATACATTATAACTTAATTATCTTAACTTGTTTATACATTTTAACGTCCCACTCAGTATACCTGTATCCTGCATCCAATACTATTCAAATAAATGTCACTATCGATAGTATCGATACTGTCGATAATATCGATATTTTATGCATTGTTGAAGAGCAATACTATCGATAGTTTATTAGTTTTCGACGATCAATACTATCGATATTATCGATAGTATTGCTTTTTACCAATAGTATTGCACTAAAACAGCAATCGATGGTATCGATACTATCGACAGTATCGATACTATCGATACTATCGTCTTAGCTAGCTTAGCTTTGCTTAGACTATCGATAGTCTATCGATAGTGGACTATCGAGCGGCAACACTTGTTATGCCTTTTGGGTTCTTATGTTGTGTCCTTTACCAGTCATAATTTTTCTAATCATTTTAATATGATTTTGTGTTGTTGTAGAGGGTAAGTAGGTTTTTATAAGTAAGTAATTGTTTTAATTAGATGTTTCGAAATTATGATTCATGTACACATTCATACATACGTATAAGGTAGGTACAACATATAAAAAACAAAACATGATTACGTTTTTTACATTAATATAAACTTAGCAGGAACTTCATGTCTCACAGTGGCTTAGATGTACAATTAAATAATGTACCGAAAATCGCCTTCTTATGGAATGTGTAATAATTAATAGCAAAGAAAAAATTTAAATTAAGAGAACAAAGGCCTTTTACAAAAAATTAATATATTTTTACAATGTTTACAGACATATATTCAATCTTCATGTGCTACTTCTAAGTACGGTCTACCGCGGTGAACCGTCCTTTTTATATGACCACCTTGAACATTTAATGATATCCTATATTCGTAAGATCATATTCTACAACATCACTAATCAAATCTTCTTCAAATCCAACACATTTGATGCGAGACTGCATTGCGCCAGACGGAGCTTTTACTGCTTTTTGGGTATTTTGTTTTGTTTCGCTCCTATGGCAACTACTTCAGCTCTTTTTTTGACCAATTCCTCCGTATTTTAGCTTCCTCTTCTTTCAGAAATTTCAGTATTTTTTGTCATTCTTCTTTTTTATCTAGAAGTGTTTAGGATTGTTTCCTTCTATTTAAAATTTCGCTATGTGATGAAATCCTAGATAGTAGATTTTCTTTTAGTGTTCGTTTTTTGGAAATATATTTCAGGTGTTTATTAATAAATGGCCAATAACCAGTAAATAGGTGTCTTCTGAAGCAGGGTGATATACCGTTTTTACCAGTCTGTTTAGACCTTATTTCGTAGCTTTTTTTGGCAGGTGGCAATGTTATTTTCCTATCTATGGCGGCTACCTGCTTTTTTATGCGTTTCGCAGGATAGTCAATCGGCAGAGACGCACACAAAGACGAAACGTAAAAAACCTGCTTTAAAAACTGGCAGATGCGGAAGCGGAGACGGAGGTATTTGGTTCGGTGGACGGCGGTTCCGCATTGGGCTAGATGGTGTTGTGTGTATGTGATAGAATATTATTATTATTTGTACAGGCGAAGGTGAGCTTCGGTTAATCCTAATTTAAACGGTCGTGCTTTGACACAAAGATGCAATGCAATATTTTTTAGTCTCAGCCATCGTGATAAACAACGGAATACGACACGAACTTCTTCTTCTTTTAATAATAAACGATGCGAGTATAAGACGTTTGAAGTTTTCAGACACGAATCCAGAGGGGTTACACTGTCCTTAAATTGGCGTTTCAGTAAGATAGAGGTGCCATCTATTACTTGGAGTATAAAATAAGTCCTCACAATTTGGTACTAATAATTTTTGTATAGATGACGCTACGGTCACTGATTAAATATATGATGAAAATTAATCATACCATTTTCTAATACTTTAATATAACTTTATAGACAAATAATTGAATAAAATACTGACTTATTATAATAAATAATTTTTTGTTACACAAATATAATATTCGAAGTAATAGTAAAGCAATTATTTTTAGCAACCTTTACAGTGTTCTTACAGAGCTGCAAGTAACAATTTAATTACAACGAGCTAGGCAAAATTAATAATCAAATATTTCTGACTTTACTTATGAAACCCGTACACTCGATTTACTTGTTAACAATTTAGATACAAGTGGATAGTGCTCGGGTAAGCAATTTTCTCATTATTTCTTAGAACATCAAATAAATAATGAGAATAACGCATACCCAAATACTATCTACTTGTATCTGAATACGTAATTCAAAACAGTAATATTTATTGTACAGCTATAGGTATGTATAGCATAAATATATCGGCTTAATGTATATTTAATTATAAGTATTTTCTCTGTAAGTGATTTGTAAATCTTTTGAGAACATAAACGTCTTAAACCTTAAATAGTTCTTTCTCCAAAATGCAGATGTCGCTAGTTGTCGAACATGTTTGCTATAAATTGCCTAAAGAGAGCTCTTTTGTGTCTATATATTACTTTACTCTGCACGAATCGTTAGGAAAACGAATCGTAGCGTTTCAACCATAGATACCATATTTAATTTCATACTAATATTTTCGGCGCTCTTCATTTAATTCTAACCGTAGTCAGATTGTACGGTTGTAACCTCGCTTCCACCTCGTCAAACGCGGTGCTAAATCATACTTACGCTTCTGTCACTTTTTAAAGGTTTGTTTACGTTTCGTCTTTGATTGAAGGACCACGCGTGCGTACAGCCAACCGACTGATGTAACGCATCAAAGGCGGGGTAGCAGGTGATGGAACTAGAGAAAAGAATAACTAACGCGCCTAACTCTGTCTGTTATTGTGACTGTATGCGCTCGCTTGCCATTTGGTTTGTAATTTAGTTGCATTAAGATGTCTGGTTATTGGTTATTAAAATAATAGGTAGGTACCTACTTACCTTAAATCAATGTATTAGTAATCAATATTAATGATTAAATCTGTTATTTATTCACTTAAGAGACCGCAGCGGCCAATTTCTGCACCGCAGCTTACGCTTCCCTTACAACACTTTAAAGTAGGAACCATGGTATCAAGTGTCTTCTCCACATCTGACCTCCTCGGAAGAAATATTTTATTGTATAACTTTGTTTGAGTCTAGTAGACAAAGCGAAGCTTGTACGTTCATGTTTTATACCATAAACACCATTTTATTTCAAGAAAACTATTTATTGTACACAGGCACAATCAGAAGATAACAACTATAGTAAAATCGCGCGAAATGTACGCTTGCTATTACGCTACTACAGAATGACTATCGGCATGAACCGATAATACACATACACCTGAGATGACGTACATATAGTGTGTCCCTGGATAAAGTGTAATCCCGAAAGGGGATGAAATTAGACCATGAAACAGGGACAAAAAAAATAGAAATATATATATAGTACATATATTATGTTGTAGGTTTTTATGTTTTAAGATTTAATTTTTTTATTAAGGACCCTATCTACAAAATATCGATTTCTTCCGAAGTAGTGGGTCTATTTACATAAAATAAAAAAAATATTATGCCTAGTACCTGGCAAATACTATGCAATAACAAATAGCACGCCAAAAAGTAGCTACCGTGACTAAAAATATGTTTTTGTAAGGAAATCGCATCTTTTACAACTGTTTTTTTAAATAACTTAAAATTACTAAAATGTTTGGCCACATGACTATGTAAATTTATAGCATATTATTATTCTCTATCATGTTAGTTTTTAATGAAAAATAAATCATCATTCTAACTCAAAAAACGCGCTAGCTATAAGCTTTTAAAGTGGACGCCTAATCACGTCATCATTCAGGTTAGCTAAGTAACAACTCCTATGTTACTTATTAACATTTTAATAATAAAAGTCAGAGTTTAAAAAATCACAATAATTCTAATTAGTCAATACAATAATTTACATTTTTATTTCATGCATTAAATTCTCAAAATGGCCTCCGTGATTTTGTAGCCACAGAACAGTTAAAAAGATGCATTTTTCTTACAAAAACTTATTTTTAGTCATGATAGCTACTTTTTAGCGTGATATTTGTTATTTCATAGTATTTGCCATGTACTAGTCATATTTTTTTTTTAAATTAAAGTATATAGACCCCCTGCTTCTTAAGAAATCGATATTTTTGTAAATAGGGTAATAAAAAGTTTTATAAAAAATTAAATTCTCAAAACACGTAATTATATATATTTTTTATTTTTGTCGATGATCATGGTCTAGTTTCATCCCCTTTCGGGATTGCACCTTATCCAGGGACACACTGTATAGAAGCTACGATTATGGAACTACGCCGCGACGTACGCTAACAAGTATAACGCTTTTGTATAGCGAGCGCAATAGGTACGTTATTATATGTTCCTATTACGTCACATTTGCAAATACCCTTTAACAAGAATTCGAGACTAACAATAGTCTCAAATTCTTGTACGGGACAGTCGCAAATTTCGTACTGCTACTAGTAATTTTTTGACAGCTAAATGCAATAAATAACACTTGACCCAAGGATTGAACCCGAAACCTAATGTATAGAACTGGCATACACCACCACAGTGCGGCATCACTTTACGATTTTATTTTTTAAGGATTGCCTCGTTTCAGACAATACAAAATAATACAATAATTGTTTTCTGCATTCACTTTATTTGACACTTTTACTTACGATTAGAATTATCACAAATAAACAGTGAAAGTTACTGATGATTCACAGAATCTAATAAAAAACGGCAATGGATTGATCTTTTAATTTCTTAATCAACTTGACACGAACTTAAGTGGCAAATTGTTAACAACTAAAGATGCTTACATTGCAAATTATGATTACAGAATCACGTTAAACATTAAATCTTAACCTATTTAATTAAACATCGTCACATTGTTCAGTACGATTTAAATACAGATTTTTCAGGTTTCAATGGCTTCACTTCATTATGTATTCTCAGCCCAACGATATCTAAACAACATATCATTAATTATAATACTTATGATTTTAATGTAGGGCTCTAGATATTTACTATACAAGAGATGAATGACTTCTCATATACCCCTAACGGCAATAAAAGTTTATCTTTTTCAAGATTGCAGTCATTGAATTTGCTACAGGTGCCGTCTAACTTGTCCGTTCTTATCCATCAACATTATTTGGTATTTCAGCAGAATATCGTTACTTTGTATTTAGCTGCCACAATTGTAGCGAATTACCGCAACATTGTAAACAAGGTGCCAGATCTATCAAATTAGTCCGTCTAACCAGAAACAGATAACATTTAGAACTATAGTATTTTGTTCCAATTGTGCTTCATTCAACTTGGCACATTTAGTGTTGTTAGTTAGAATGACATAATAGATTAGGATGATGCAATGTTGTTCAACAAGATCTTGTAAGAAGGACATGGCGTCGCAATTTATTAATTTGTTTTTCTATGAGATCTTTAATATGTATACAACATTACAGGTACATTATCGATTTTGAGCGAACAATGATTATGACAATACAAGCTGAACTGAATGAGCTTTCAACAAATTTCACGCAAATGGGTGTATCGGGTCACATAATTGCCACAACAGAATATATGTTACAATTTGACTACGTTAAATTAGCTAATTGTCGACGCACCAATGTTAAAGACCTCAGATCATAAAAATGTAGATTAAAAATGCTTTGTACATTCAGGTAGTTAAAAACTACAGTACGGAATATATATTATACTGAACAGCTTTATACATTTGAGTCTACAGTTATTTTATTAACAGCATTTATATAGGGGTGTTTTCCTTACGCACGATTATACTTAGTTACAGACCTCATTTCTTGCTTACTAAAACATGATTCTGGTACGTCTCTAAACTGTTTATGGAATACCTACTATTGAAAATAATTAAAATGTCGTATTCAGAAAATGTCTTGGTTAAACCACAATCCAGCTAATGTTAATCCATGCTACTGTCGATGAACGATCGTGACAGGTGACAGTACGATACTGGTTAACCATACACTAAGCTGGTACTTTTTGTCCGACTTCGCACGCCACCTGCACGATTATTTCAGCCCAGTCTAACACTTGCTAAACTTTAGATGGACTATGGTCAAAGTAAACAAAATTTCGTCTTTGTAATTAGCCATAAATTGTCCTTGTCGACTAAGTAATTACCAAATTAAATTTATACAGACTTTCTCACGAGGGGTAGCAACATACAATAGAATAGATTTCGGAACTAATCTCTACTGCTAAGACTAACTTAATTCTCTATGTTATTATTTGTAACAGTGTTACCAAGTGTCGTAAACATATAAACGACGAAACTATATACCTAAACACACTGTTAGACAGTCACATTCATCACTGTAGAAACTAAATTTAAACTTAATCATAATATCACTGTTACCAGTACAAAAAGGAACTGAATAGGTGCAGAACAAAACACAGATCTAGTTTATTGATTAAACTTCCTGATGCAAAGTAAATAAAGTCGTGTTTACACAGCGGCATATAACTTTGGCTGTTGTTTACATAAGATTGATAACTGGCTGTATTGTTTATATCTATCTATGATTTCAATATTAATTGCTGTATTTCATCTGGGTTCTCATTATTATGTAAACAATGGGTGAATAATTGTTGTAAATAAGCACCGATTTTTGCCACAGCATAGGACCACATTGACAGCTGATTTACATTGCTAATTCAATTTTAGATGAGACCTATTTTGACTACAATTTATGTATGATTAGAATACAAGTAACTCTAAATAATTTCTGCCTCTGAAAAATAAGTCATTAAAACTTTAAAATGTCTATTCTGAATTGTTACAGACACAGAGGGTAGTACGAAACATATCTAGAAATTTATTATGCTGTTGTTCCATGCTCACAAGGAATTGATTACTGCATTTCTAACAGCTTTAAGTTTTGGAACAGATTCCAGCAGAACAAATTTATCAAATAGTTATTAATTGTACATTTATAAACCGGAAACATTAAAATTTGAAGTTTGTTATTATTTAGAGTTACCAGTTAACAAAAATCACCATTGCCGAAAATAAAATAAACACTATAAATGGCGTGGCATTGCACTGGACAAACACTTGGCCAGGGCTATACCATCACAATCCTAGGTATGCCACAACCCAGGGTTACAATATGTGATACACATAAGTGCATTTTATAAAAGAATGCATTTTTTTATTTCAAATTTAAAGTTTTTGATCTACCTATATACAGTATGTATATAATTAATCATAAACATTACTGCAGTAATTACTGAGAAACATACAATTTTATATTGACCATGAGCAACAGCAGAAAATCTGCTCGAAAAGTTGAATAAATTAAGTTTCTTAATTTACAGGCCTTTGTTATGCACTTACAAACTCACATAACTATGATTTTATGTTTACAAATATTATAATTTTCCATTATTTTCTATATTTCATCTATTCTACTGTAATTTCCAAATGCTTTATTATTCCTTCACTGGTACATATTAGAGATTTTAATTTATCATTTGTTAACAAATGCCACACAACATTTGATTTCACTTAGAGCAAAAATGATTTGTAACTTACTTATAATACTCTAGCAATGATCTATTATACACTGCACAATGACAGAGCTTATACATTTAACATCACTATGGTTCAAATGATAAATTGTGATTTTTATACTACCTATTCAGCATAACATTAATGTCTCAATTAAATTTTATCAGAGCACAGGCTGTGAATACTTGGAATTGATTCTAAAACATTTTTGGACAGGATTCACATCCTTCATATGCTCAAAAGGCACTTGGAACCACACCAAAGGGTTTACAATGAGTTTAATAGCTCTGAAAGGATATAATATGTTTCAATTTGATTAGTTCATTGATATTTCCACTAAAGATGTTTTTAGAAACTGTATGAAAAGATTTGTTAAATAATATGAGGTTCATGAAAACTCACTATAAACCCCTAAACCTGCTCACCATATGTGATGCTAAACTGTACATGCTGATATTATATAATGGGCCTCATTTAGAATATCCAAATACATTACCTTACTGTATAAACACCATCACAGCACAACTTATATTTTTGACCATCCGACAGACTCTGTGGTCCGATGTTGAGGTAAGTGTTACTTAGACATTCTTAAATAGGTTCTAAATATTACAAACATATTGTTATATTTATAAGTTTTTATAAACAGGCAAGCACTTAGAGAATGTCCTTTGGTTATGACTGATAACTATCTTCTCTAAGCTGTGCCTGTTAGCCTGTACTACTTTTTAGCTTTAGCTGAATTCCCTTGCTTGTTAGGGGGTGTCCACCTTAACGCCGCAGGATCTACGGAGAGTCGAGGCTTCTTGAAATGTGAACTCGCTAATTGCTCTGCTACTATTTTTGGGGTAACACATATAACATGCTGCCCTTTCCAATATTTCACCATATTCATAGACTGTAGCGTAGATATGATATCTGTTTGTGATATACCAGTCATGGAACTCAGATCTTTGATGCTTAATGTACCTCTACTAACACTTAACACTTCTAATAAGACATATGACCAGTATGACCTATAACTGAGCTTTCCTAAGTCTGATAATGGCTTTTCAGGACTGCCTACAACATGCTCTAACCTCGATAATTCATAACTGAAAGCTATCAGCAGCTTGCCATAGCCTTGTCTCTGAAACGGAGGTAGTGTGAGTATACAGGCTACATTGTTTCCCTCAGGGGAGTCTTTTTCTTTAGAAAAATATCCAACAAGATGTGCTCCTTGCTTATCCACTTCACATAATATATAAAATAAGAATTGTTCTATATCAAAATATAATGTCTTGTGATCTAGGAACAATTTTGCAAGTAAACATAGATTTTGACAGTATATTTTATGTTCCTTGCCATCTGCTTCAAATATTGCTATTGTACCTTTTCTGTATATCTCGCTACCCAGAGGTTGTCGCGCTGTGCACTCGCTTAGGTGATATCTGTATGTTTTTTCCATCCTCATATACTTTAAGCAGTACTCGCATATCCAAAGTTTTGATTGTTTGCCGTATTCGTCAGGATAGGGGCTGAAGTACCAAGTATCTATTTCATATTTGCCAAACTGAATCCGATCGATGTATTTCACTTTTGTAATAGCTTCGTGTTCCTTTTCAAGCGCCGCAGTCGTAGGGTCCATCTCCGCATAAGACTTTTGAACATGATTGATTTCATCGTGTTTACGTTTTTGGTTCCTTGTTATTTTCCGGCCGGATTTATCGGTGAGCAGGTGATCGCAGTTTATGTTGTTATTAGACTGTTCGCACATGTCGAATCTATCTGACATAACCCTGTGGCGGGATACCCATTCATCGAGCCTTCTATCATAGCCGACATAGTGTACATAGTATTCATAGCAGCCTTCAGCGGCATTGTAGCGCGTCTGTATTATCTCAGCCGGGTGCCATGACTCATCCGAACGCCGTACCAAATAATGCTCTCCTATATCAAGTGGCTGCTCCGGGACAGATTCCGAGTCTTCATGGTCTGTACTCCGACACTCGGGGTTTGGAAGTTCATTATTCACTATGGGTTTTTCTAATTCTTTATCACCTTTTGCCATATTATAACAGGAATCAACAATCGTATCACGCAATACCGCGCAACGCGATCTATCGAAGTCGCCATAATAGCATAGATTATAGAAAATCAAGCGCGCAAAAACGTGCTACAATAGAGATGTGAAAATGAATCGATATCGTTCTAAAAGTTTCGTTAAGTATTATATAAAAAAATAATATAAAACTTTTCATTTAAACATTAAATTCTAGTTTAATAAACATAGCTGGTAAAATGAAAGCAAAAAGATTCTCCACCGATACATTAGGCAAAATATTTTTGTAATTTTGAAAATGCACTACTTTCTTACGTTTTCTTGTAATTGCTCCCAAAATGTAAATAAGTCATCTATATAATGTATTAATCATTAGGCAAATAAGCCTAATAAAATGATCAATATAATATTATAATCTCACATTGGCGTTGACTGCTTCGATGGCGTTGCGACTGCAAAACCAAGTGTTATTTTGGGTGTTTTCTACCAAGAAATTCACAATAGTAGCACAGAGCCTGAAATGTATCCGGTAATAGGTGAAAATTTGGCGAAATATGTGTGTAATAATGATAATAATAATGTCCTCCAGCCCGAATTTCAGTCACGGCGGCCAATCTTAACGGAGAATGGCCATCTGTGCAGAAGATATTATAGTGCACAAGTATCTGTCCAAACACAAGTGCACTCTCTGTTCCCTAACTCTCAAGATCCGATGGGATGGTAGTCCGACACGACCGGAGAGAGATCAGGCGCAGGCCCAACGGCTTTACGTGCTTTCCGAGGCACGAGGGTGACTAATACCGCCAACTTCCTAACTCCGGGCTGCTATTAAGATTTCTTAACAGAAAATCCCAATAATGTGTGTAATAAACCCCTACTAGAAATGTATATCAAAATGTCGTCGAAGGATGATAATAGTTTGCTGCCAACATAACATTATTTTGAGCTACAGTAAATTGAATCGTAAAAATTTGATACGGCCAAGTAGTGGAGACTCATCGTAGCACAATAACGTACTCTTTAGTGATATACAGACATAAATCTATGTATTAAATAGAAACAAATAAAAACAGTTTGTATAAAACAAATATAAATGTTACCAGCCCCGGATCTTTAATATCAAGGGCACCAAAATCATGTTTTGTTTTATAGTACGGTGGTGTAGTGGCAAACGAGAATACGGCCTACCTGATGGTAAGTGGTCACCGTAGCCTATGGACGCCTGCAACACTCGCGGCATCACTTGCGCGTTGCCGACCTAGTAAAAACCTTTTAACGCCCTTTTTGAAGAAATGTATTTATTTTAAGTAAATGCTTGTATCGGAAAGCCCCGAGCATCCAGTCTACATTATTTATCAATTATTCATTTGATTTTAAAACGCATTCCATTTAATTATTTAACATATACGAAGTTGATTTTTGAATTTATCCTACATCACTATAATAACAAAGACAATACCAACCGCTAAAACTATTTAAACGAATAATGATTGATCTACAAATATAATACCATTATTTTTTATAAAAAAAGGAATCAAAATTACAAAATAAAGCGAACCGATATATTACTTCTTAAGCCTCATTAAAATATAGGTTTAAAATTATTTATTTACACCGAATTGCGAATTACCACATTACGAAAGTGACAGATTTGACATAACATTTCAATATTTTATCTGTTACTAGAGAATGTATGTATGTCTATGGTTCAATTCAAGTCAGGCAGGCGGGACGTTGCCGTTCAATTGAACACTGAAATGAGCAAAAGAGATAGTAGATCTGTCTTTTTTATGACTATGAACGTGTGAAAGAGATACAACGTGAAACTTCACATGCTGCTCGGACCTGCCAACACGAACGGCAACGTCTCATGACTTCGTCTAGTATATTATTGGTTTACAGAGGAACCGAACGTAGGTACGTAATCACCGAAACGTTTTCAAAGTGAACGAAAGGAGGAATTTGTGAACATAAGCACTCTTATCGGCAACGGACAGATATGAAATTAATATTTTTATCTAAAAACTGTGTCGTTCCTTCGTACAAGTGTTGATTGTGATGCCGATGTGTATTGATTGCATCTAGACGTGGTAACCAGTGCAGTGTTAGCAAATTCGAGATATCTGAAGCCACCCTTGATAATTGTGCTTTATTAGTGACAACGGCCGAGAGAACGCAGTTATGCAGGCGATTAAATGTGTAGTGGTCGGTGACGGGTAAGTTTTCTATATTTACCAAATTCACGCTTTTGTACATAACGTAACAATTATTGGTAAACCATCTGACGTCATATTTTAAATTGAATCGTCTTCGTGCGAAGTTCGTTTGTACCGTATCCTGCGCGTTCGATATAAGCACTGATTATACAACGTTAATACGAGTATAATTTACTATTATGATTGTCCTATTGTGTTCTTGTAATATGTAGGTAACATGTGAAGTACAAGCAACGAGATGCTAAAAAATAACACGCCGAGTAACCTGTAGGTTATTGTTCTCGGCCTCGGCAATGTAAAACATATGCCGTCGGTGTACTGGGGTCATGAGTGCAGTGCCAGATGCTAGTTAGAGAATATTATATTGCTTTTTCTTGGAGAGCTTGTTGCTGACATTTAATATTTACTTCACAGCCCTTTCGAATATTTCATAATTTTGTTTGCTTTATAACCTTGTGAGTAATTACAATCTTTAGAATAAAAGTTTAATCATGAACTTTTTTAGTTTTCATGTATTACATGGTTGTGGAAATGTATGTTGAGGGTATCTATTAACATAGATAAAAAATATAGCACTATATTTAACTATTTCATCAGATCTTTCCCTCATTTAAATGGTAAATTGGTCTAGAGGCTGATAGATATGCTATCTAGCAATCCAGTGACTAGACTTACTTACAATAGACGTTACAACTTTTAACATCATTTTTGTGTTTATTACGAAGCTGTTGATCAGGACATGATTCAAGTTATGCTTTCAATACTTATTTTAAAATGCAATTGCCTGAAAGGTAGGTGGGTAGCCACAATATTATTCATTTTAGAGCTCAATCTCTTATTGTCTATTATCATAAATGTAAAATGTTAAGTGTATATATTAAAAGCAGATTAAAGTGTTTTACTAACAAAATTTGTACTATGTAATAGGTTCAGCTATTAGAATCATTGCTTGCCTTTAAAATAAAATAATTTACTTAATTAAGCCAGATTCCAAACTAAGAAATAAAACAAAAATGAGGTATAACCTCATTTTTGTTTGTCTATTATTCATTACTACCTGCAATACTACATGTTCTTTTTCTCCCTAGCCTTTTTAATTCCCCAGTCACCTGGGGTTGGCTTTTCTAGTCAGATTTGACTGGATTTCAGTTTTTACATGGAGCAGCTGCCACCTGACCTCCGCAACCCTAATGCTAACAATACCCTAAGGCTAGACCAGTATCAGGATATTATAGGGCACTGACTTCCCAATAACGACTCCCAGAGATGTTCATGACAGCTTGGATCGACGGCTTAACATGCTATCCCAGGCAAGGAGTAGGCGATAATTGTCAATCAATACGCACATAATTTCAAAAAGTCGTATAACTAACGAAAATCATAGGTGTGAGATGTGGGTTCGAACCCGAGACCCTCTGCATTGCAGTCTGTTGATCTCCCCACTGAGCTGTCGCTGCAAAACCACTTGTTGTTATGTTATAATATACTATGGTGCCATTGCTATTGTTATCACAAAAACGTAATAAGGGGAAAAGATAACCAATTTGATAACACATGTAAATCGGTGATACTTTTTATGACTGGGGAATGTTAAATATCATATTAATATGCATTTTCCGGCCTCCATAAGGCTTGCACAAGTTATTCACTTATATTAAATATATAAAAATGTTAAATATTTAATGTATTTAATATATTTAAATATATTAAATATATAAAAATAATAAAATACAATGTTTAGATTGCAAACTTTTGTGTAATACCTGCATCTCAAATCAATCATCAATAATTGCACTAAATGGAATTCTTTTTTTTTTGACAAATAGTTTGATTATTTATGGATACTTTAAAAGAATTTATGCAAAGACTTTAAAGGCATAGTTTAACTGGTTAATTGCTGAAACATTAGACCTATTGAAAACCCAATTGCGTCTGGCTGCCCGCAGGTGACTGCCGCTTAAGACATTAATACATCAACTGCCTTGAAATTCATTTGATGGTGTGTAGTGTGAAGTGCATTGAAAGCTTTTTGCCACTAACTTTGTATAAAAACTCAGTCTATCTTTAGTGTGACAAGAAAACATAATGTAGTACGGGATCAGTGTAAGTTTGCAAGTATTTTAAGTGTAGTATCAAATTATACATAATGGAGAAGTCAAATGACCTAGGCTTAAAAGCTCAAATTGCATACTAACACACACAGATGTAATACAATACTGTGGCACGTCATTACCATGTGATATATTGCATTGCAATGTGAAACTGCCTTTACATGATACCTACTGGATAATACAATTATATGGCTTGTTTATAATAAATTTGTTAGTAAATAGATTTGAAACTGAGAAAATAATAATTAACATTGTCATTTTAATTAACTGTAATTATTTTGCTAATTATCATGATTATGTCATTGGGACCTTTGCTGATTATTTGTAGCATCACTTCTATTATAATTATTCTCCTCATGATGCCTGATTGCATAATTGCTGGTGCTGTCTGATCACTCTTCAAGAGTAACACATTGACATATGAGTGGGCTTTGACTTCCTAATACATTTTCTACCACTGCCATGTCACCTTCAAACATTGCATGACTTTGGAAGTCACTGATTGTATAGGAAGAAGAAATACTAATGATGCTTTGGTCAACGGCCAAGTTTATTCATTGTGTGTTAGGAGATGCAGGTTACATACTACATGACAATGATTATATTCTTCAGCAATATGAAAGGTCAACCTTATTTGTAATTTAATGGATTAGACACTTCTAGAAAGCAGGTTCTACAAGAATGTCAGCTCAAATAATGCTGTAATCATCAACATAATATGGTAGTTACTATGATGGCCTAAAAATATGACATCAATTTAAATTTTGCATAAAATGCTATGAATTATATGATTATTAGTTTTACATTTCATAATTTTATTTTAATGTCATGAATCATGTCAATTACATCTAGAACAATTATCTAGATGTATATAATTAATTGCATTGTCAGTTTTATACTACTTATTACATATTAAAAAACTAATGACCATTTCTTAGTAGCTTTTGCTGTTATAAAATGTGTTCAGGCACATTTTCGACGACCAGCCAACCAGCTATATTTAACCATCATGTTGACTAACATAGTAAATATTTTTACCATTGGCTATGGAAAATTGAAGAAAATAATGCAAGGTAATTTTCTTAGTCACATTTGTTTTGAAGTAAATCTTCACACAGCACGGTTGACATTAATTCAATGACCGCATTCTCAAAAATATTAGAACTTACGCCAATGTAGTAAACACTAATAAAGAACATTATTTTAGTCATTTGTCACACACACCGATGTTTTTACAGATCTTTACGCGTATTGAAGGTCGTTTCATACTGAATTAGAAGCACGCATTACTTATAGTAATACTAATTTACGAGTGAAGTGTTACTTCCTATTTCAACCTCACAGAAAGAATCGTAACGTGGGTAGAATAACTTATTGAGCTAGGAATTCTTAACTGTATTTGCGCACTTTGTAAGTGTGTAACTACCTATACGTTTTTGATCAGTTGTATTATATTATCTACACGCAAATAAATAAGAAAGAAAATAGAGGTATGCGCAAAATTGTTTTTTTTCGCATACCTATTTTAAAACGGCAACAAAAGTATCGTAATGTGAAAGAAGAGTTTTATTACTGAACTGCCGGACCAGTTTTTGAGAAGCGATTCTAAAATTCTTCCACTTTTCTTGAATACCGGAAACCTTCTACAGTGCGAAACAATATAATTGCATTTCTGAAATTTAATAATTAGTACTTTTATTGTTTTAATGGGATATAAAATGGCGAACTGCTTTCTAAAAAGTACGCGGTCATTACAGTTCTTTAGGTTTACATAACGTTAACAAGGTAATCAATCACGTTTATCTTGCTCATAGAAAGTCGCGCAGTTCGCTGACATTCTTATGAAAGTATCCTGCTAGTGTGTGTGCTATTGACAAGGGAGGAGCGATGGGCGAGTTTTTACAAGATATATACTTATATTCCCCGTTTTATCATCGCGTTTCTATAACCGGAGTAGGTTTTTAGTAAAGGTTATGCAAAATGTTGTATCGCCATTAATCGACTGTCTACCGTCTAATTACCATAAAGGTCAATGTCCAGTGTCGAATCACAAAAATCTTTGCACCGTGCCACATCTTTCAACATAAAATAACAATCGTCAGCTGTCTATGGTCTGTGTGAATTACTAAAGCCAAGGCAAACGAGGTTTCTTAATTAGCGTTGCGGTATTAATTGTGCAATGTTGCAAACTTTTTCTCATCTAACCTTATACTTCGCCAACTTCTGTTTTATGTAAACACTAGCTGACCCGCGCAACTTCGTCTGCTTCACATAAAAGAATTTTCCCCGTTTTTGCAACATTTTTCATTGCTGCTACGCTCCTATTGGTCGTAGCGTGATGTTATATAGCCTTATAGCCTTCCTCGATAAATGGGCTATCCGACACTAAATTATTTTTCTTTTCGGATCAGTAGTTCCTGAGATTAGCGCGTTCAACCAAACAAACAAATAAACTCTTCAGCTTTATAATATTAGTATAGATTGTCGGGTTACCGAAAATTCGTACTACCAACTTTCTATTTGTTGGCAAGATTTCCTGACATTGTGTACCGAATTACGTCAATACGATGATGATTAGTCATTGTGTCGTACATTTAGGGCATGACCCTAAAATAAATACATAATACAGCGTTGTAACTAGCTATTAAAGATTTACGTACCGACCTATATTTATATGCAATAGCTACAAGTTTACACTGCCATGTCATACTTATTTACGTTTTAGTGTTAGTTTTTTACGTTAAACGAGAATGTAAAACTGGCTTATTCTTCCAGGTACATTTCATACTGAATTTTGGCTACTTTTAATGTACAGTAAGCTGGCAGTACGGATTGTTGCAAAGGCTAATGACATGATGCCACAATTCGTTATATGATGATTATAGAAATAAATAATAGTTGAAAAACAAAAAAACACGCTTTATTTAAAAAAACAATCTAAAATGTAGTTTTTTTTTTTTATTAATTCATAATAAGGGTAGAGTGATTAATAAAATAAACCATTTTAATGTAAAAAACCGTGGGGTGCTTTCTAAGATATTTTGATAACCACACTAAGCATTTTATAATTTGTTATTTTTCCCAAATTATTGTATTTTCACAGCTCCTCGATAAATAAGTATAACGTTTAAACTAAATCTAACCGTTTGAAGTGGGTCAAAATCAAGTCCAAAGTAGTCTGTTACAAACAAACAAACATACAGGTGAAGCTAATAAAAGTATGTTAAAAAGACACCGAAATACAGTAACACATACATTATCGTAGTGTTTCGGATTTAAAATGCTGTTGTTTTATTTGAATCAATGAATAAAATCAGTTCAATATAGAGCTCCGATCATTCGCGTAAATTAAAATAATGTCTAATTTACGAATATAAATTGCATTTCAGTTCAAATTTGACGTTTATTAGAGTAGATCAGCACTCTATTGTAAACACTTTTTATTATTGGAATTAGTCCTCAGATAATTAGAGTCGAAGAACGTTAAAATGCATGTATTTTATCATCCAACGTTAATAATAGAATACTATCAAGGGTTATTGAATTTTCTTTTATCGTGACTAACCATCGCCATATCCGTCATCAAGTAGTTATATATATTGATAACGATAGTATTTTATTATCCTCTTTTGTGTTCCTAGGAATCCGAGAGTACCTGCGTTTTACTGACAGTCGTAAAAGCGATATTATCTTGAGTTTAAAATTTAATTACGTAATGATCTAACAATAGTGTTATTAACATTCTATTAGTTTTAACCGTATTTACGTTAAAACGCCTTTAGAGAATACTGCCATCGTAAGGGAAAAAGACGTACCTAAATATTTCTCGAAATTGAGTTCATTACGTATATGGAATCAGTAAAAATAGACGCATCTGCCAGTATTTTTATGTATTAAATATAAAAATATTGGTAGACTCTTTTTTCATTATGACAGCAGAATACACACATCGTCTCGCCTATATCCTCGAAGGGTATATACGTGGAGTGATCCAAAAGTAAGGGTAAAAATGATTACCAGTATATTTAAAAATTAAATCTTTGCATCCTTATGTATCCTACTATTACGACAGAATATAAAAACATATAAATAGGCCATGATTCCCGGGAGGCAACTTAGAACGGGTAGGTACTCAAAATGTAATTGGTGTTCGGTCAATTTGATTATGGAACTCGTTTAAAAGTTCTGTTTAAAATTTCCCAACACTTGTCTCTAGCTTTTGTAGGCAATTGTTAATCAAGGTTATTTTGTATAACAATATTTGACAGTCAATGTAATACAATAAAAACTGTATGCGTTTATAAAATAATAAGGACGTATGGGGGAGTACTTTTCAATGCGCATGATATATGAACAATCGAAGTGAGCTTATTCGATCTCCTACTTTCATTTCTATTGTGTGATCGATCAAACTGTAGGCAGTAGTTTCGAGGTCCATTGCAAACGTTCAATTGCATGTATCCTCAGATAATACTGCGCCCGCATTCGAGAACATACGTAATCAAATTAGTTTACCGACCGAATCCCGCGGCTTTTCGCTCCGGCTTACCGATAGACAATCCGATTGCTTTTATTAAGTGATTGATGCTGGCGGATAAGTAGACAGCTGTTTGTCGGTAAACGATTGGCTGTTTTGGGCTTGTGTAACATTACTATGGTATGTTACGAGCATCATGTAACGTTACAGAAATCACTAAGTGCTGTCGTAAAAGTTTACCAGCTTAAAAAAAGGTCATTGCTATTTATTGATAACTTCTATACTATAGTTTTGCTCTCTCGTTTTCCGGGATAAAAAGTAGCCTATATCAGTCGTTGCCCCATAAATTATGTATCGCTATGCAATAAATCACATTGATCCGTTGCTACGTAAAAGTAGGACAAATACATTATCCCGTTTATAATATTAGTAAGAATACTGAAATAAATTAAATACTATTAAACAATTTTAGCATAAAAGTAAAATATTTCACATATTATACGTTACAATGTTTATGCTAAAATTGCAAATATAGAGTGCCGGAAGATTATCTATATTGTTGTTGGTTTTAATAGCTTTAAAGAGTTCGAAAAAACTCTTATATAACAGCTTTGTCCGTCCGTCCGTCCGTCTGTTATACAACTTTGAACTTAAGAACCGTAAGAGCTAGAGACTCGCGGTCAACGCCATTCGACTCAGCATAGTCGATATATCCCCGAAATGACCATGACCTTTGACCTCTGGCCTCAAGGTCACGTAGTATCACACGTGACCTTTGCATATTACTTGAACCATTTTTTTGAACTCTAAGATTTACGGCAATTCATTGCCGATTTTCACTTGTTAATATGTATGTCATTAATTAATATACCAGGTTGCATGACGTATAAAAGAGTACCATCTTTTTTAAAAATAATAATCACTATTACCAAAAACAAACAAGTTATACTAAGACTAAAATATTAATATTCTCCGGCTGATTGGTTTATTTCTCGACATATTTTTTAACGAAATGTTATAATTATACCTTATCATTTATTTCGGACCACTGAAGTCTATAGATTACTTGGTAACCGTGTTAGTAACAATTAGCTTATTAACATTAGTTACACTACCTTGGCCTGCTGTATTATATTTCATTTAGAATTCAGGCTAATCTGAGTTATATCTAACCTAAGATTATAATTATGGCTGTTACGTCAAACCAAAATAATCGAATTTTAGAATACTCAGCTCCGAAGGACGCGTGCTCCAATTTGCTTGAACACAGGTTTAAAGCTCTATACTGAATGCCTAAGTCTTTGGCCTAACTATGGCGATCCACTTATGTCAGGATCGCACTTTTAATTTTCTTACTACTAATTGGTGTATATGACAATTAGGGCTTGTACTACCACCTTCAGATAGAATTTATCTATAAGATAAAAGTCTCGCCATCTCTCTTTTTTAACCAGACATGAGTGAGACACCATGCGATTTATCTTTCGGATAACTTTTACTTGTTAGTTGTAGGAGTGGCCATTATACTTTTTAAAGGTGTCGCAAGTGAAATGGTACTCGATTCATCAAAATTTAATTTAGTAAAATAGGCGTATGTTGTTGTAATTTTATATTCATATTTATAACAGCTTTAATACTGGTTGATATTAATAGTAGCTGCTATTATTAATAATAATACCAGGGTAATGAAAGTTACCATGTGTATTATCTGTTTCATTTAGGTCAAACCATTTCCAGGAAATTGTTCAATTTTGTGAATATTACGTTACGTTACGTCGATAAAGTCATTGCCAGTCTGTTTAACATTAAAAAAATTTCGTTTGCTTGTCAATACGACTTATGGTATAATGAGTGATGTAAAATATAACTTTACGTAATTCCAAAGTGTTCAAGTTATAAGGTATAAGTCAGTTGATGACTGACATATGAATTGGTTTAGCGGCTTAGTTATTAAACATTAATCATTATTATTAGTATGAAATAAGGATATGTGTTAGTCTGTCACGTTCTTTCAGTGACGTAAACATTAGCGCATGTTGGTTCGGACAAAAGTAGTACAAGGGTTTTCCGGTAGGCAATTCACAGTAGTAGCAAGGAGTTTGGTAATATGGCAGATAGACGCTAATAGATTCGTCCGTTTTATTTTCAATCTATATGCTACTAACAAAGTGGTCGTGATCGTCATTGTTACTTATTATATGCTCTAGAGGTCGCAATGTTTAAACAAGTAGCATAATTAGTATGATATGACGTGGTGGCGGGTTAAGGATGAAGGATCAAAATAGAGATTTGCAACCCGATGGTCAAACAATTTAGGTACTTAATTAATATTGCAGTATACCAATAATGACTGGCACAGTTCGAAAAAGTCGCGAGATCTGTATCTAACAGTAGATAGCACAAGGCTGAATAGATAGATAGACAGATCATGTCCTCCTTGTTCAAACTATCGACATTCCAAATTTAATTAAAATCGATTTTAGGTTTGTTGTAAGTAGCAGTAAGCTGGATAGATAGATAATATGTCCTCTACGTTGAAGTATTCGTTATTTCAAATTTAATTAATATCGATTTTCGGAGGTGTTTGTTTTGTCGTGTGTACTATCAGTTACCCGCGCTTTCAATTGCGTTTTCAGAGTAGCATACGTGATATTTAATCATTTCTTTACTAATTATTTATCTTTAACATTGATTAAGCTGTTTATCCGTGAAAACGTAATAAACTTTAGTATTTCTAATATTAGTAAAGATAACTGACTGGTAATATTTTCCTTCATCACGTCTCTCTCTGCTAGGAATATATCTGTCGTTCCCTATTACGCGCACTTTCATCGCACCCTCTAAAATTTACCGCCTTTATTCTTAATTAGTCATGAAAAAGTTATCGAAGTTTCTGCAAAAGGTCAATTAGAACCCCAACTGCTGACTTCTGAATTTAAATTAACGGTAATTGCGAAAATTACAAAGGAAATTGCTGCTTAACAACAACAACAAAAATCTTCTGACAGTATTCTATAGCTGGAACTCGACAATCGGTTATTGGAAGGCTACCAAATAACCGAAATTACGTAGTAATGCTTAGAACATAATGGCCTGCTATGAAGGTTGGGACGTTTTATTAACTGTTGCATAATACAAATTTAAAGCGTCATTAAATGTTATAGCATCAATATTTTAAATCTTCATGAGGTTAGCCAGAAATGGGTTGCATTAAAAAGCTTTGCTGGCCCCGTGACGTCAACTTACGCTTACGCTTACACTTCTAGCAGATCGTAGGGACTTTGGGATCGAATTCAGGGACTATCATGTGACTATTTATTTTAGTAATTCTCAGTCGTTGCAACAAAGAAGCACTCTGGCAATAGACTCTGTATGTGTATAGTAGAAATGGGCAGTTATGTTTTGCATATACCACGCCCGAAGTACTGCATATTGCTATACTGCTACTGCAGATTGATACAATGTCCAATTAGTTTGCAAATAATTTATTCATATTCACAGTTGTACGCAAGAGGCAGGTCTAGGCGAACGTTTCTTGATCAGATCGGAGACGTTCTGGACAAAGGCCAGGTTAAGAGCATCTTAAACCGGCGAGCGTATATGAGGAATGTGATGAAAGTGAATGAAGCCAGAGAAGTGTGTCAGGATCGTAGCAAATGGAAATCCGTAGTCTCTGCCTACCCCTCTGGGAAACAGGCGTGAATCACATAGATTCGATATGCATTCGAATTATATTTGAATATTTTGACCACACTATACATAAATACTTGTGCTGCGAGATTCAACATGCAAACTACGTATTGCGTTGTGCACAACTATATATACAATGCGTTTTACCAGATTGTATATAAAACGAAGTCTACCACTATAAAATGAAGTCTGTTTAAATTGCCAATTAGGGTGTTTAAATAAAATTGTCTTTGCATTCGTTTGAGCATATTCCGAATTCATAAAGTCTCTGAACGTCGCTCTGAAGAATTTATGGTGGTAAAACATTATTTTTTTGTTTTATAGCTGTCGGTTTGCAACAGTTAATCATAAAAACTCGTAAATTATATTTGAAATGTAATTTTTTATTCTGTCTGTTTTGTGACTTCGTTTGAATATTTTTAAAGACTAATGCGGTTGCTGGATTTTCCGGGTTACTGAGGACTTTACTTACTTTAACGCGATGGACACAAAAAAGTCTGGATGTTCTTTGTATCCTTTACTTCAAAGTAAGCTTAGCACGACTATGTATTTGAGAATCACGTCAAGCGGATATGGAACTGTAAATACTTTGTGCATTCGCACTAATTGGCAAGGGCGAGTATTTCGACCAAAAAATCGGCTACTACTCGCTTTTCGCCACAGCACGAGAAATGCTCGGGAGGGTGTGGCAACAAATAACCTTATTCCTTGCCGAATTATCCGGCAACAATTACATTCGAATGATTGTATACATTAGACAAGTGCATGCGCTGCATTCTTAACCATGCAAAAGTAAGTATTGCATTGTATTGAAATTTCATTCGGACACAATTATGCGCATCACTAGTCGGTTTCTCATTTTCCAATTCATATTATATGATTCTGTCTTGGTTTGGACCTTGACTTCTTGTATCCGTACAACGTGTAATCGTATCATTTTTCAGACTCATGTCTTTTTATCCGATGGAACGCACTTCAGCGCTATAATTGACTTTTAATATAGCGAGCTCTCGCACGTCTGCTCTGTTATCTAATTTAAAATACGATGAAATGTAATTTGAAGCTGCTTCCACTCACTCCATATTGCTCTTAAAATATCCAGAACCTTCTATCGATATGAGCGCTTAGCTTATTGCCTTTTATGCGATGAACAAGTAATCTAAAGTTGGAAAATAATATGTGATAGGCTACAAGCTCGCCCCCTTTTGCGAGGGATACATAGCTGTAGAAATATAGGTGTTGCACAGACCTACTTACCTCGTTGTTTATATACAAGCTTTGGATTATGTATGTATAAAGGTATGAGCTGATTTGTTGATCCTGTGGCTTAAATGTGTGCATTTAGGGAATTTGTGGTTGTGAGATCCCTAGTTCAATTGACAGATAAGAATAAACTAAATGTAAATGAAATTGTTTGCGAGGAAATACCCAGTACTAGCAGGCCTCAGAATTCGGAAACTGTACCCGAGAGACAATAGTCTTATCTTCCATCTATCTAAAGACTGCCCAAATATTTAACTTCCACTTCCTAACAAAGGCCACTCCAAACATCTCCATAGAGATCAATATTGAGCTACCTGCATAAAACCTGACGTGATAAAACATGAGGCTGATCAAATATGAGAGAAATACATCTCTGCTTAACATTTCGGAATGATATTTTAATCGTGAAGCTATGTTTTTTTTCTATATATATTTAGCTTAGTGCCTTATTTTCGATGTGCGAGCAATTTAAAACTATATAATGATATGGCGCGTCGTACCTATATTTGCGTTTGTGGGAAGTTTCTTTGTTATGTAAATGTTATCTACCGTTCTTACACGCTTTGTTTTTTTTAACGGTAATAGTCTTTACATTGTGCTAGTAATTATTAATATGACTGGTATTGGATTGATCAAGTTTATGGATTACTGTATGATATCTGGTAATATATTTTCTGTTAAAAGAAAATTCATCCAATCTCCATGCTAAATTTCATCAGAATCGGTTCAGCAGTTTGGCCTTGAAATCGTAGCAAATATACGAGAAAGACGAGACGTTCGCATTTATAATAGCAGTAAGTGTAGTTGTCTATATAGTATAGATAATGATACTAAAACATTTAATGTTCAGTAGCATTCGTTCAAAAGAAGTCTGTAGTATAATAACAGTATTTCTTCTAATACTAATTACCCTCTAATGGGTCGGAGTGGAATTCAAAATTAACCTTCCAGTATAGCGACTGACAATGAATATCGTGGGAAACTCTCTCCAATCATATAGCACTTTGAATGTAATAAATTATCTGTCCGTCACCAACATACATTTGTAATCGTGTAAGGTTATTGGACTTTGTTTTTGCAATATTAAAAAGCGTTGTTTGAAATTGGAGCAGTCGTCTGGTTCGATTACGAAGTTAGCTTTGCGTCGCACGTGCGTGCTAAATAACGCGTAACCTTGCTCTCCCCTCGTCCTGCAGGAACCGGTCGATCCGGCCGTATACCGGAATTTCGCTCGGAGACAATAGTGGATCCAGCCGACTAAGGTCTCCCAATCCCCTCGAGATACACCTAGCGAATGCTCACAGACAGGCAAGTAAATAATGGCCGGGGATCAAGAAATCTGGTCGGCTTTAACGCAGCCTGTTCTTTTCATGAAGCTACTACACTGTATATGTTTGCATGCGATCTGCACACGACTCTGGAATATTTATAAAACTTTATGTAGCAAGATTCTTGGTCTGGGAAAATATAGATTCAGTTGCATAATGTAATGCACTAAAGTAGATCGAAACGCGTACAACATGATAATCTTGTGGACCGATGCTTTTTTTTTAAAATCTGAATAAGTATGCGTGGGCTTTGTCAAGGCTGAGCTAACGATATCTTCTATCGACTGAGCTATAATCCGATCAAAATAAACAGTCATGGTTTGTTTTAATACTCACGATATAACATATGTTTCTAAAATCGCCGTGTGGTTATTGTAAATCAAATACGAGCCGTCTGGACGAGACTACGTAATACCACTTTCTGTGAAAGTGTTTGCGAAGCACTTGTTTTAATTGAAAGTACTTACAGTTACCAGTAAAGCGAAAATTGTTTCATTGTCGCTCGCTTGTTTTGCACTAGGTAAATTACAAAGTAGTAGAACTGCTACAGCGATGCATAAAAACAAAATAAAATGGTACATCAAACTACACTGTCAGTGTTGTAAGCAATAAATAAACAAAGGATTTTCGAGCTAACCCACTTCCGTGTATTTTACGCAGCAGTCGAGATTCCTTAAAATGCTCAACAAGCCGTAACAAGAGACTATTTCCCTCACAAAGCCTTTCAGCTCTGGCGGGCCCGACCCTAGGCCGCTGAGCGTGTAAGTAATTACTGCTCTGCCCTAATTCCTGGTGCCTCTGTCATCCCGGCTACTGACTCGACTGACCTGTTTGCTTCAAATGCAGTTTGCATTGGTTTGTTGAGCCGATGAGTTTTGAGCGAGAAAGCGTTCTATATTTTAGTTGGAACATACCAATAGCATTTCATGACATACTTTTGCTAAAGGTTATTCTTATGTAAAAGTATGCTGACGTAATGCTAAACTTGATTTTAATGAATAGGTACAATAAGCAGCTAAGCAATACCTATTCATGATCGTCGAATGCATACATTATGTAATCTAATTTGTGCGAGGCTGGTTTTCAGTGTTACGGTGACGGATGCTAATAGTACGATTGTTATACGTTTTGTGTCTGAACAATGGGGTCAAAATAATTACGATATCAACGCTACCAACGATTACGAATAAGAAATAGCATCGTGAGTTCAAACAATAAAGTTATTGTTGCCTACGGCTAGAACACACGTTACTGTTGCGTCATTCAGTGTGCCTCGTGTGGTGAATATGATCGTAACACTAGTGAGCTATTTATAAAGGGTGATTCCATCTTGGTTATATCAAAATTTCAAAGGGATAGCTCGACCTCGGGTCTATAGTGAATTTAATCTCGAACTGAAACTCGTCTCCCGAAAAATTCCAGAATTTCTTATGAAATAATTAAGTTAGCGACGGGATCACTCAATTAGTTCCGTGAAAGTATTCTTTTAACTCTCATCAAAATTCGCTTTAACATGAAACACTCGCTTATGAAAATTCATGGCCTAGATCTTGCGACGAACATTCCTAATGAGCAGTGACATTTTTGGAATCAATGAGATGCTGTGTTACGGAACCTGTTTTATTCTTTGAATACAAATTATATTCTCGGAGTTGTTATACAACATTTGATAGTTGATTTGACAGTTAAGATTGTTATTATGATTTAGCAAAGACGACTGACCTTCGTGTGTCCGTTTATATTACTTTAGGGAGAAGCGTTCACTTTTGTTACCAAAATGTTTTTGGGATCGCTAACCGCAATCCGCTTACCGATATACATATCTGCTACCATTCCCTGTGGGATAGTATATTAGACTGTTAATAATAGATGCGCAGTGAACAGACGCCGCTGAATTGTGATTTTAGATATGATGTTTAAGTCCAGGCTTAATTTATAGACGGTGACCTCGGACATTGGACATACATACATTTTTAAGCCTAAACTTCCTAAATCTATTTTTATATACGTTTGTATAAAAACTGGCAGGCAAAGCAGTGCCTAGAAGTTATGTACTAAGTATGTATTAAGTAACTATTTCTGCGGCCGATCACGAAATAGAGAATTTGATGTCAGACAAGTTATTAGGTTTTATTGTTAGGATATTCTCAAGGGTTTCTGGTAGTAAAGACAATAATGGGCTCGCTCCTATTTTAGTGATTTTTATCATAAAATATATTTCTGTAAAATAAATTTATGGTTATTTATCAAAAGAAGGACTTTCATACGGCTTATTGTATTCATTACTTTTCAAAGAGAGTTTGAATTTTCTAAATGACTTTATATTTAATTAGGCATAAAACGATTGTTTACATAAAATATGAATTCTATTGGGACAGAGTAGATATTATACCTACTCCTTCTGAGATATCCAGTATATGTATTATTTTTATGTGATTTGATATTTTGAATGTTATAAAAGCGCTTGACAAACATAAATTGCATTTTATAGAGTACGATCATGAATTCTATCTCAAGATCACGAGTTTCATTGGTTTGTTCAACACCCAATTCTATCGCGCCAGGTCACGGATTAGGACACCACTTGGATTTGAAATTAGAGGCACAATTCCAAACTACAGTAGTACAGTCTTGAGTAGTAGAGCCTCGCTAATTTCAGCATGTATGGGCCGGCTCGACCGGGGAAGGACTACCCTCTTACAGAATATCGACGGGAACTAGCAGTATTCCTATTGTTGTGTTTCTTTCGGTGAGTGAGAGTGCCAGAGGCCCAATCACCCTCTTTCCCCCTTCCCGCTCCATCTCACTCCCTTTCCTAAAGTGTTGGCAACGCGCAAGTGATGCCTGTGGTGTTGCAGGCGTCTATATGCTACCACTTACCATCAGGTGGGCCGTATGCTTGTTTGGCAGCTAAGCTGTATAAAAATAAATGCGGTGCTATCTTTGGGCACTGCCGATAGAAGTGAAAACTAAGTAACTTGTAAATTGTATCGTTGAGCTATTAGATTATTATTTTTGAATTTTGAATTTTTAATTATGACGTTCGGTGACGATGACGCGAGTTTCACGCTTTTTGTTAACCCAAAAAGTACACACATATATACACAGTATACATATAGCTCATGGAAAGCGTTCGGTGACGATGTCGCGAGTTCCATAATTTTTGTTCACCCAAAAAATGCTCAACGCGCCTAAAGAAGTTTTCACTTCAAAAACATACAGGTGTCTGTTTCCTAGATTACATAATGATCACTAGACACAACTTCTGTAATAGTCATGTAAATAAACATTTAAAGGACCGCCTGAACAGATTTTCTCTAATATTCACAACGTGTCTTGTCTTACCTCAACTAATTAGCATGCGAACGCTCTAACAAGTAAATGAGTACAGCATTCATTGATGTGTAAGTTTGACGAGTAAACAAAAGCCTTTGTTTTGTAACCGCATTCGAAATAGAAGCGCTTTTTTTAACTGCCGTGAAAGCCCACTATTGGTGCATTTTTACGACCGCCAAATTAGTGAGCTCGTAATCAATTGGTTATGGAGGGATCGGACGTGATCGGCATACTTGGAAATTGAAGGGAGTTAGGTTAAAAAATGTCTTTACGTTTAGAGGAAGGCCAAGAGCATTTCTAAGGTTAAGCGTTGTTCTTACCTAATCAAATATCATCACATCTTTATATGCCTGAAGAGTTTGCAAGAGGGGTATCAAAACCTACACGTAGCCATATTTGGGTCTCATGTAATAAGGAGCAACTTTCGGTTTCTATTGGGCACATTTGCACATTTTGCAGTTATTTTTACAAGCTGACAAAACTTAATACTTTGCCTGAGGATCCCAACCCCTCATGATTAAGCGTGACCGTATAAATCAAATTCTAATGTAACTTATATAAAGTTGTATACAAAAATCGGCGATTTTATTATTACCTCGTGTTGTAACAGGGAACAATTACGAATTATCGTAGTTTTATATTGCCGTAATCGCAGTTACAACTCATAACCATTTCTACAGTGGAAAACCATGTAAATTGTGCTTTCAAAAACTCTTACGCTGCAGGAAACACTATGAATTGCTTTCAGAATAAGAGCATTAAGTACATGAGACTTGTGACTGCTTTTAGGGACCACAAGTACTTACACCACAACAATAGGGAATATCACGACAAAAAAAACTGCCTTATCTCAATTTATATTGTCGATGTCACTGTGAGTTATGGTTTTAGTTTAAGTGAGCTTTGGTGTTAGATTAAGTAATACATTGGCTATGGTGCTATTTTATGCGCTATCGATTTATATATTTAATGTTGTCATGACTGCACGTAGGTATGTCCGCGTCGCCGCGCCGAGTTATGTGATTTCGTATCAGAGGGCTATTACATATACGATCTACAAATACTTGTTCTCAGTCTGAGTGTACTTTTAGGTAGCCACTTAAATTACTCACTACACTATTTGTACAGATGTGATTCTAGCGTATGATTTTATATCATGCTAGCGACCCGTTCGCTTACTGCTACTTCGCCCGTTTGTATAATACATCTAGAACAGAGGTTACCAGACTTTTTTCTTTATAGAACACTTTCAACATTTAGAAGTTTCCGGTGGACCCCCTGCAGCTACAATTCTACCATATTCCTTGGCATTCTGCATCAAATCTCGATTCTTCGATCTAGATTCAAGACCACTGGTACTGAATATGGAATATGCAAGTTTGTACAAGTAACAGTCGCTGAGCTTCTTAAAATATTTATTATCTGCCTACATTGATAGGTGAAGTCAAGTCAACATTTTAGTTCTTCACTATCGAAAGCAAATAAATTTTTGTTTACCCCGCTTACGAATTGTGGACTCCCATTTTTTGTCATGCCAACGTAAACCTCCGTTGAGTCTCCCGTGGAATCCTGGGGGTCCACCTGGACCACTTTGGAAACTAATGATCTAGAATAATATACCTTTTAAATAGTAAAGAATGTGGTTGTGTTTTCAACTATTACCCTCCACATACACACAAACTCACAAAATTCGCATTCTCTCTTTATAATATCAGATGGTTTCTTAAGTTTACAACGAAATAACAGTTAGCAAAATGTTTCCACACTTCCTCAAGCGTGTGTAGTAAATATATGGATTTATTTTTTAAGTTTCAACCCTAATGATAAGTGTATGCCTCTTTGCATATTTACATATAATTTTCTGCATCCATGCTTGCCGTCCATATTTTATAGCTTGTCCGTATAACTCTGTTACACGACTTAAGTATATACAATTAACGGTGCCACTGGCATTGGACCGCCTCGTTAGTTCAGTGTAGTAAATGTGAAGTTGCAGGCGGAACTACCAGTTGTGGAGTTTCACATTCGATTCATAAGTTCAACCAGTTACAGATATCTCAGTGAATAAAGAACTTATGTAGGTACCTACGAAAATTGTAAAAAAGAACGAAATAAAAATTGGGTCCGGTAGTTGGCATTATACTATTGATAGCGTTTTGTGGTTGTGATAGACTTAAGCTTAACGTGTCAGATACATACATTCTACGTTATAATTTTCGACACTCATTCCATTCGAAATATTTTAAAATATAACTTCATCATCAATAAAGCCTATCCTTCTATCCTTGTAAATAATATAATAATATTCTACCACATACACACAACACCTTCTAGCCCAAACTAAGCAGCGCTTGTACTATGGGTTCTAGATAATGGATAAACATACATAGATCCGATTTTTTTTTGTAAATTCAAACATATTATACGTATTAACACCCAGACCAAGACAAACATCCATGTTCATGCACACAAATGTTTGACTTGTGCCGGAATCGAACCCGCGACCTCAGGCCTGGCAGTCAGTTACACTAACCACTACGCCATCGAGGCCGACAATGGGCACATGGTACATTTATTGTTATATATATCCACTAAAATCCATATATAATATAGTGGTGGCTTTTAGACGATATTTGTAAAATAGGATACGTTTATTACGATAAACTTTCGTTGATCTAAAACAAAAGTGCAATAACTTCGAACTTGTTGATGAAAATATCTTACTGTTATTGCAATAGAGCACGCTCGCTCGCTTTTACCATGTGTGTGTAATAGATACCTTACTTATACACATACATGCATGTGACATAACATTTAGTTATATTGTTGCTTACAACGTTTTTTCTGTACCAAATTGTATTGGTATCTATTTTTACCTTGTCCGTGTATTATCAGCTGTTTTTGTAATTTTGAATGCCGAATGCTGCACTAGTTTTCTTAGGAATATAGGATGTCTAACTTAACGTGTAGCCGTGTGTATACCACATAGCTCATGCGCTGAGTTTTTTTATTTCATTTGTTAGAAGGACCAGTAGTTATTTATTATTTCTACATACATACACGGTCTTACTATTGCAGTCATACACATCTGCCTACCCCAATATATATATATATTTCGTCACCTGTGGTATAACATCGCACCTAATAGATCGCGAGCAAAACTATGTCAAACCATGTCTAAAGCACTTTCAGCAAATCTAAAAGTTAAGTAATGATGATTAAACTTTTTGAGAAGCGGTACATGCGCAATCTGATGGTTAACCTTTTGTACTAAACTATGTGACAACCCGAATTCTATATTGTCTATAAATATAATCGAAATGTTTACATAACCGTTAAACGTTAGCAGTTATGTAAGCTTTTTGTTCATTTATGACGCTGGGCATAAATAAATAATTTTATCTTTTGTAATCAATCTGTCATACATATGATAAGGTTTCACACAAGTACCTATCACATTTAAAAAAGATATACACATTATTTTGTGTCAAAGCTTGTTATGCATTAGTCTACACTACACATATTACAGGAAAACATGACATAAATATATATCTATATATATTTATGTTAAATCCAGTAGTCGTATTAAACATGATATCGTAAATTAAGTACCCTACTTAACCATAAAATCGTAACTGCAATACAAGTATTAAAGTTGTCCAGAAATATCATTACAGTCGGCAGTTTGACGTCACAAATCATATTTATCCCCGCTTAGTATATTTGTATAACGAACTAACTTTCTTTTGCTATTGTCGTGAACCGTATTACAACTGCATAAAGCCTAATTTGGATAGTTTTACATAATACAGTCATAATAAGGGTTTCGCCCTACCTCGGCGTTAGCGCTCCCCGGAGTGCGTTTCTGCTCTCGTTCTATTTTCCTACTCTGAAATGAGATGCGTTTTATGTCGCTAAAAAGGCTGTTTTGGTTGGCTCTAATTAGTGCAAGCCTTAATTTTCTCGTGTTACCATTATGAAGTTTGTATTTCCTTGCCTTTTGTTGTATTAATATATAACGACGAAAGTGAGTAAAGCATGGCCATAAATGGCCATAAATAGAGTTAGTGGTAAATAGTCTTCGCTTACCTTTTTAGGACAACTGTAAATTACTTAATGTATGTGACGTAATAATATGTATAATTTTCCTATGATATATTATGGTTATTATAAACACGAATTTTTTGTTACAAATTCTTGATATCATAATCATAATTCTCGAATTTCCAAAATTATTTGTATCCGTTATTAGAACTCGTTTACTAGTTCAGTTTTCAGGGTAACCGAATTAATTGCGTAATTAATTTGTTAGTAAATTAATTGCGTAATTAATTTGTTAGTAAATTAATTACTTAATGTAAATTGATTTGTTTGAGTTCTTGTGAACTAGCAGATTATGTAATACTTGGACACGTTTACATGTTTTAATATTTGCATACATACCTATGTATGTATTGTCACGTCTATATTTCTGAAGGCGTAGGAAGAGGATTACATCCACATTTTCCAGCGATGGTTTTAGGTACCATGTAATAGAGGGCAGATTATTGTCGACAACTGAGTACTAGAATCCATGCTGCTGACATTTTCTTGCCTCAAAGATCTTCTGCACAGCAATTGCATTCCTTACTGATCAGCCACCGAGGCAGTCTATACATGTGTAATAAACATCCATGTCGGTTATCTACCTGCCGAGATATCGGTAAAAATACATGAAATACTTACACTAACCATTTTTGAATTATTATTCGAATATAGTTAATAAGTCAGCAGTCTTACATTCATAAATCATTACTATTGATATATTTGTACTATGTAGGAAAATGATTTATTGAACTCTTGAAAAATAAAAATTAAAGTGTAATCAAACACTCTTTTCACAATATCTGTGTACGCGTTTCTACTCTTTCACGGCAACAAAAGGTTTTCCTTGAACAAACGGTAATCCGGATGCGCTAGATCCGATGGGTACGTCTGACGTTAGGTAACTCTAGTTCCTGTAATACACAGACTGTTTGTTAGGTATTATGACGTCATAGATAAGTTTCAATAAAGAATCAGGTTGCTTTTATAGTTTTACCGTCATGTTCCCGACTATAGCCTTAGTCAATACGATTAATGCTTTCAAATTAATATAACCAAACAATTTATTTTTATGTATATTTTTGTACACACAGCGACACATCAACCTGGACTGTTTGGACTTTGAACTATTAGAAGTTGAACGCTGCGAATCGTGCGAAAGAGTGCATTATACTTTTGTTACGCTCTATCTTTACCATTACATTGACACCACTATGCACTGACCCTTTCCGACAATTCACTATTTTGTATGTAGCGTAGTTATGCGTATATATGGTGTTTAACTTGATGTGTAGCCGTGTGTACAAAGATCTACAAAATAAGTGACAGCATATTCTGCCACGATTATTATATTCATATTATTATATTCAAAAATATAAGTATATTATAGCATATTATATGTATATTATAACATCAAAAGGCATAGTATATTATAGCATAGTAAAACTTTCTTTAATTAGCGAGATAGTTCACCCACATTAGGCTTATGGATACTTCAACACTTCATGTCGTTGTAGATTTTATGTCACTCATATAAGTAAGCTCCGCTGGTCTTGCTTTGCCGATTGGATGCAAAAGGCAACCAACGTGGCAGACATTTTAGTTTCGCTGCAGAGTTTTACTTAAGATTAACATAAATACTAACTAATTTCACAAACCAAACCTAAAAACCCTGCTTTAAAAATGTGATTAGACCGAATGAAATAAGATACATATGTCCGCAAGTGTAGTGTAGCAAGTGGAAATCCGTCTCTGTGTAAATATTTGTAATTTGCAATACTAATTGTTAGTTATCTGGTATACTGACGAAACTGCCATGCCTTGTGATGGCTCTTTGCACGCTTTGGGCAAACAAATTGCAGTGACATTGGTTAAGTAAATAAATAGGTACTCGTCGACTTATCGGCAATCCTCTCCTGCACTCATATGCTGTCATATCTGGTCTGCCCCATGGCTCAATTCGTTGGCTTTTTATTGTTATGACGGAGGCGATAAATGTGATAAACGTATGGTACACATGTATTTAATAACAATTTATTCCAAGCAGATTATTTGTAACATAATTGGTACATAAAATAACTGGGCAATATTTGGGATACCCTAGTTTACTTTTTCTTATCTTCTTGAAAATGAGAATGTATATTATGTAGCTAATATATTCATAAAGCTTTAAAACTCCTTTACAAGTTACAAGACTTGTCATCTTCATAAATTTTAGCTTACAAGGGAAAACGTTTTATTCTGTATTTCTAATATTCAAAATATGATACAGAGGAAGCTTAAAGCGTTTATATACTTTAAACCTTAGAATTCTCTAAAAATAGGGTAGCTTGCAAACTCGCTCTAGCAGCATCAACCTTGCGTTGTGTTCCTGTATGGAAGGATTGCAAAAGCTCAAATGATTCCTCTGGTCTCGCAAGCTACAGTAACCGCTTACAGGCAGGTTGTATCCTTGCTTGCCACCTCTATAGCATAAAAACAAAAACATGCATGTCGACTCTTTATGTAAAACAGTTTTACTTTCGAAACAACTTCTCATATACAGTCCATTATTAAAACGATAATGGCATTCCTAACCCGTAAATATATTGTATGTGAAAAGTTGTTCCAAACATAGAAAGTTTTGCGCGGGAATGAAAGTCTATAGCATCGTTTCCCATATGATAAGGCAAATAATGATAATGAAATACAAATGGAGGACGAAAGAGGGATGTTATGCGACGATATTGCCAGTTTTCTGATATGAATATTCATTTTGGTGTATACTTTTGCGCCAGCGGGGAATCGGAAACGCGTTTTGGAAATACATGTGGTGTTTTGCTTTGTTAATTGCTGTTGCTGTAATAGCTGTTATTATGAACAGATATATCATGCCTATGCATCTTTAACGGTGTATTGCATATTGGGGTATATGCCAATTGTTGTCTATCAGATATCATTCCAGATACCGTGATGCTACAAAAAATTATAACAATGTAACTCAATAACACATTGCCGAACCAAAGAACGTACAACTGGCAATTGCGTATGCGCTTACGCTCACAAACGCTGGACTTACGCAGTTGCCATATATACGAGCACTAACGTAAAATACTAGTAGGCTTAAATAGCGGAAACACAATAGAAGTGACGTATCTTTGCTCCATTGTTTTATGGCATTAGGTAACTTTAGCGATGACCACGTAAATCCAGTGCCAATGAAAATATGATTCCCGCAAAGCGATATTGGGTTTCTATGTGAGGAATAATGTATATCCCATTATGTTTCTAGCTAGTCAAAATCTACTACGTTCCTCCAAGCATGTAAAGCTGCTGGCTTATTCTACATGAACATTTATGACAGCTGATATGGGAATGCAATAACGTCTTAGTATCTTAACGGAGCTAGCAGCTTAAAAAGCTCCAATATCAGATACGAATAAAAGTAGTTTTAATGATAATAGTAAAACCTTCAAATACATTTACGGGTACTAGTTATAATATAATCAGTAAAGGTTTCGGTACAAGGGAAGGTTCTAGTGACAGATAACATTTCATCTGATAAAGCATTTGACGCAAATGTCAAGTTATGACGACACAGTACGTCTTTTGTTCCGTTCCATTTATCTTCGGCGTTACGTCATTGCGGCAACAGAGTTAACAACATTTTGTATTCAGTTCGTTCTGTGAGAAGCAGATAGGCGTTTTTATGCTAGTAAAGTAACAAAGACGCTCTTGGCCTGTGTAAGCAGACACTGAGGTAACATATTCGCGTGTAACCGATCCTCCAAAAAGAGGACAAGAGTAACGGTTAGAAGGCCCCAGCTGACAGCTTAGCACGTCCTTAAACACAATAAAAAAGGGTTGTGTCTATTTGCCGCCTGTTGATTTAAGGAGCCTGGTATCAATACTTACCACAGCAACACAGCGTAAGGTTATTAGGTTTATACTGCGAGGTTCGAGGTACATTTCTAATCGAACTGCTTTAGTTCAAGCAAACCAAGATGTATTTTAACAATAGCTTAAAACTAATTCAATGCAATGTACGTCTACTTTAACCCTAAGTTCTCTCATAAGTCATAATATACTGCATCGACGCGCATACAAATGAGGTTTGCTCACTGTAATCTAATTGAACGGTGTTATGTCGTTTAAATTTAAATAACTCTCTCAGTCTTCTAGATATTTATATCTAAACATAATACTATGGATGTTTATTAATCCCGAACGGTAAGACAGAGATCCACTACATATACAGTTCGCTAGCTGTTTGGTTTCACGAAATAAAGGGAGAACCGGATGTTAACTAAGCAAAATTTTTTACAGATAAAACCGCCATTACGCCGTGACTAGAAAGTATAGATGGAACCCGGCCATGACGCATGCTTTAACAATTATGCCAAGAATCAACCGAACAGTTCCAATTTAACACATTTAATAGCATTATTTTTGTGGTTAACGTATATTATAAACATAAACAAATAACATAATTTATTTATGTAAGACGAGCGAGATAGTACCTAAATGTAAAAATAACTATTGCTTGCCATTGACGCAGAGAATAAACCCAACAATAATAAAAGGAAAATTAATTATGTTGTTTTTGAAAAGACTAGGGATGCAGGACTACCTGCATCATAAGGGCTTTTGAATATCAAAATAAGTAATAACACCAAGACTTCGTGCCTACGATCTGTGGATCAAATATTTTCCATACCACGATTGACATTCAGAAACCTGTCAAATTCAAAACCACGATTGATCAAATGCCCTTGTGTTGTGTTTCTGCAAAAAGAGTGCTTTTCAGCGCTGCTTAAGGAAGCAATTAAGTATCAGAATAGGAAAATCAATTAAATGTATTTTTTGCGTTGGCAGCCTATCAATCCTTCCTTCAGGACCGACAAGGTTTCTTGCCTCGGCGTTACAAGTTTCGTAGTCTACGGTATGCTATAATATCACGCGTTCCGTATGTTAATTTGCCACAATGCAAAAAAGAATAACTTGCAATTTAGCGAGTGGTATTCCTCAAAATATCCATCGATCGACGTTTATAGAGTCACCTAATCAGAACTAAAATGTTGGCTTGACTTCACAGTCAAGCCAACATTTTAGTTCTTCTCTATCGGAAGCAAATAAATTTTCGTGGACCTCCGCTGACGAATTGTGAAGCACCATTTTTTGTCACGACAACGTAGACTCCCGTCGAGTCTACCGTGGACCGTTAGGTCCACCTGAACCACTTTGGGAACTACTGATTTAAACCATTAAGCCATCCAGGCAGCCATCACTTTAACATTTCCGTCTGCCTGTGCCAAGGTAAAATAAATTTACCTAAAATTTCGCGAATTAATTTACCGGCACTAGAGGAATTGCTTTCATTAAGATAACTATCCGCACAAGGTACGCAGTAATAACATTATTGTTTGTAATGCATTTGGAGAATGCTTACCTGTCCGCGTATCAGAGCTTCGCCAAACATATGAGCCGCTAGGAACTCTCTCTGCGAACTCTCTGACGGAATACCGCAAATATTTACTTGGACGAACCATGTTTTTTCAACTTGAAACTGATGGAATTGCCGAAGTAGGTAGCTACGTCAGAACGTTTGAATAAAGTTATTTAATTTTGAAATGAAGCTTCAATAGATTTAGGTTTTATCTAGAACTAGCTAATGCATGCCTTATGACAGTGCTGAAAGTCTCAAAAATGTTTTATCGCAATCGAATGGTTTAAGAACGCATACGTTATAGACTGATGAACATATAAATAAATGAGCATTGCTATTTATATAGATGAAAATTCTCTCTATGTCATGACGTCATACTCATATCTACCAGTGTCACCAAAAAGCCATTGCAAAAAACTCTTATGTAAAATATTTGGATTCTATGCAAAATATTGCCAATGGTTTAAATACGATAAATTAAAAGTCCGTCATAAAAAACAAAATCCAGTTCCATAAAGTATAATAAAAAAAGTATAATGTTAAGGTGTAGTGTTTCTAATAGCATACAAATTGCTTAAACTTAAACATAGCTCTGTGCTATTAAAAGCAAATCACATCATGGTTGATACGATACTCATCAATTCATTCTCACTCATTCCCTACGTACCAAGTTCATTAGCTGCTGCCACTCAAAATTTCAGTGCCACGGAATCAATTTAAACCAATAGCTGGTGCGATATCGTTGTACGCGCTTTGAGTGGCTGTCTAATGAAATTAGCATAGCTCTCATACATTATGGTGGGGGAGACTGAACGTGGTGTCTGGCCACCCATCCGATATGCTTAATTGCGTATTAACTGGTTTAGTCCGAGACGATTGAGAGCTTGAGCAATTTGACACTGTAGCTACAAAGACAGAAGTTATGATAATGTCATTTATTAATTAGTAACTGACAACTGTGTCAGAGTTTCACCCGCGTTAAATGACTTACGTTATAGCTGGGCTGTCTCTTTGGGTGTAGCACGATGTATATTGGCTATATTTATAGAACAGGATATCTAATGTATTTCTTCTCTCATTATTTAATATGGCATATTATACATATTGTATAAAGTTCATCTTTATACAATGATGCTTTGTGGTATTAGGTATAGATGCTCATTGTGAATTTTTATGTCATTGTTAACTTCGAAAAGGTCTATATTGTTACGTTGATCTTCCTGCGCGCAGGAGAATATCAACAAAAATGTCACTGACAAGACAGTTTATATTCTCAGTGACAGTCAAGCTGCTCTTAAGGCTCTGAACTCCTGTAGGGTGGATTCCGGACTAGTCCTGAACTGTGTTAAAGCCCTTAACAAACTTGGCAGGAAAAACACAGTCAGGCTTGTGTGGGTTCCGGGGCATGCAGGTGTGCAGGGTAATGAGGAGGCTGACGAATTGGCCAGGAAGGGCTCGGAGCAACTATTTGTTGGCCCCGAGCCATTTGTAGGACTCTCTGAGAGTACCGTCAAGGCAGCTATGAATGCACATGGCAATGATAAACACAGGCAGGAGTGGATGGCCCTTAGGGGTCTGGAACACTCCAAGAAATTCATTGCAAACAGAGCCACGGGCTTCACCCGGAAGTTCTGCGGGTACAACAAGGGCCAAATACGCCTGCTCACAGGAGCGTTTACTGGTCACTTTGGCACCAATGACTTCCTGTGCAGATTGAGTTTGACAAACAATTTGATCTGCAGAGCCTGTGGTGAGCGGGACGAGTCCATATTACACCTACTGTGTGAATGTGACGCGTTGGCTGGACTAAGGATGGGTCTGATGGGGTTGGCATATCCGAGCCCTGAGGACTTCAGGCTTCTCCCTCTGAAGTGTACGCTAAGGTATAGATCTCGGGGCCGACACAAAAGATCCCACTGGGTCGAAGTGTCGCCGGTCTGCACTGACTGGCCCCCGTAACAAGATAAGATAAGATACGTTGATCTTAAAGGCAAATAGCTAAAAGAATAGGAAGATAACATTATATTATATGTTAGATAACAGATTTGCAACACGACAAAAAAATTGTATACCCGCCTTTCGTACAAAGGAAGAATCGCCATAACAGTTGTCAAACAAGACTGATTTATGTCTATAAAGTTGGATGATGCTGCCCAATCTCTCGAATGAATTCTTTAGTAGTCATCCAACAGGATAAGGAAGTCTGTTGACCACATATTCATTGAATATTTTATATAACAACTTCTATGATTCACATCTAACACGGATTGACTACCTCAGAAAATTGTCTCTTGCTAGTTGTAATGGCAGCTTACGCATGTTCTACTAAAATTATTACTGCGCTATAGTTGTAAAGTTGTTAATTATATTTTAACGTCCATTGACTCATAGGTGTCTCATAATTATTCAGTTTTGTAACTGGACGCGGTAAGGTAATGAGAAACGTGGGTGACTCATATAGCTATTCATTACTCACTAATATCGTGCAGGGCTTGAACTCATGGGTACTGTTTCCCGACAGTTAAACACTAATAGGCGATTTACTATGTACTATAATTGATTATATGGGTTCAGCAATTATTTTAAGTCGTCCACTGAGCTGAGGTTTATTGCATTTTCTTAGTATTTAGTAATTGAGTTGCCAACTACTAAAGTAGGTTCTTGTCTGTTCTTGTGACATAATTACTAGTTGCAAAGTAGCGTATGTGTTTTAGTCATTGTGTTAGAACTATGTTTTACAGTTTATATTAGTAAGTATAGGTATGATGGGATGATATAACTTATGTGTTTAGTACCTAAGATTATTTACATGTCATTTTAGTCAAATACTCAACATACCTAGTCGCTTCAATCGGCACTTTATACTTAGAACAGTAAACAGAGCTTCAACCAACTGTCTATAATTAGGTATACCAACCCGTACATTAATTGCCTACCATAATTACAAAACATCGATCATTTCCCGTAATCCGATTCGGTATGGGCGCGTGTGCGTGTTAACTGTTATCTAACAACACAATCAGCCTGTATAGTGCAATGGAATATTATCTATGTAGTATGTGAACCGAATAACGATAAAACAATAAGATAATGCATTTAAGGTTTTAACAAATAACGTTTATGTTCATTTATTTGGTGTTTGTTCTATATTCCTCATCGTTAAGATAAGACGTAGGTACATACAGGTTGAAAACTTTTTTTTGTTCGGTGTATGATAAATTTATGTCAGGTACAAAACATTCGTAATAATGATTAAAATTATTTACGTCAAACACACTTACATCATATTTTTCCGTGTACACCATTAGTAATGTCGTGTTCGTAAATACACGGACATTTTATTACAGTTTAATTAATTTAATTTAATTTTAATTTAGTTATACTTGATTTAAGCGTAATAAAACGAGTAAATTAATTTGACTTCTTACTGCGTGTGTCAATGTTCTGAGTAGTCATCAGGATGGTTTTAAGCTCTAAGTACTGCTTATTGCTTTAGTGTATAGTTAAAACTAAAGAGATCACGCATTAGCTGCACTTTTGAAATATAAGTCATTTATTTAATGATAAGCGTCTTCGTCAACGTGGAATTTTATTTTATCGCGGATTGTCTAAAATAATTATATACCCTATTCTTTTCTAAAATAAAAGTAGCCTTAATATTGTCTTCTGTTTACGCGAATATTATTCATTGAAATTAAACTACTATATACGGATTTTATACCAGAGGTCTCCCCGTGACCATGGCTGCTGAAAAGCAATCGAAACGTCGGGAAAAGTGTAAAATTAAATTAAATCTAAATAGATTTAATAGTTTTAATAATAATTCAATTAGCTTAAAAATTTGTGAAGTTTAATAGTATGTAGTAGTAGTGTAACAGTTTTCAAAATTATGTAATAAAGTGTTAAATAAATAACGCGATAAAATCCGTATATAGTTGTTTAATTTCAAAAAAAGTAGCCATTTTAGCATCAGCTATATGCCAGTGAAAGACCCGTCAAAAACGGTCCAGCTGTTTCTGTTATTAACCGGAACAAACAAACAGACAGACAGACAACAATTTTAAAAATGGGTTTGGGATATAACTGCCGTATATACTTTTATATGCATTTAATAGTTAAAAGCTGTTTTTTTGACATACCAAACAGACACTTTAATTTTATTTATTTGTATCAATAATGTAGGTAGCTATACTTACATATTAGATGGTATTGTTAAAATGTAACCCGATACATTTTACCTTAAGGCATGCAAACAATTTTATTCAATTACGAGGCTAATATTGCTAAAATAAAAAAAATAGTAATTCTAACGCTTAACCTATCCCCGGAATAGAATTCGGGAGCTTAAGCTTATATCAACGAGGCAATCCAATATTTGAGTAACGATTTTATAGTGTTATCATAAACCACAGTGCTATGATAAAAATGTAACCGAATAAACAAGTGTGCTGCTCTGAAGGGCGTTGACCTCGTTGCATGTCCGTATGCATGTGTTCTCGTACTCACTTGTAAAAATATTAATAATAAAATAGCTATGTAGTGAATAATGTATGCAGCGGTGCAGGTCATTGACATACAAAACTGCTTCGGGATATGTAAGGACTTATTGACTTATACAGTCGCGACAGCAGTCATGGTTCTAGTAGAAACATGACCGTGTGCCATCGATTTAAATATATATCTATAGTAATAATATAAAGAGGTTAAACTTGTGTTTGTTTATATGTAGTGGTATTTAGAACTGTTAAATCGATTCAATTTTTTTTTAGCTAATGGAATGATAGTAAATCTCGGAGTGACAGGCTGTTTTTTATGAGATATCACGAAGCATAGTTCCAGACGGGAGTTTGTATTTTGTATTTCTATTTTAACGTTCATATAGCCTCTACTATAACTAAATAATCAATGCTAGACTGTTTTTCCTGCTTTATCTTTCGTTTACATAGCAAATTAGCGGCTCTAAGTGATATTTTTCACTTGGAGATAGCTTATAAGCCGGCCAGTGAAATAGGGTTGATACAGAAAAAAAAATACAGTTACTATTATTATGTCGCATTAAAATGCCTAATGTTTCTACATCAATGGCATATGTGAGTTTATATTAATTTTCTCTATTTATCTAGCATTTACTTGACTACATATCTAATTTAACTTCAATTAGGTCAGATATCTAAGTGCTAACTGTTACCAGCGATTATATTCTCGTAAACTTCTTGTGATACTGTTTGTCTTCTGGGGTGCAAACTATCTCTAAATAAAAAGTTATCCAAATCATATCAGCGGTTTAGACTGTAAAACGTAAAAAATAGACTGTCAATTTCACATTTCCCTATACGTAATATTGGTATGGATTCATTTTTAACAAAGCTTCTTTGATTTATCTTCACTTCGATAACAATTTCACTGATACAGTCATAAGATTTCTGATATAAATTCTCAAAATTGAAGATAACTACCAAAAATAATAACACGATCGAGAATATTTTATACATGTTTATATAACCACTTGCCGCTACAATTCGTGCGAAGCGATCAATGAAACCGATTACCGGTGCTGAAGATTTCGATAACAGCCAAATACACAATTCTAGGATACATAAAACTAAACAAATCGAACAGAACACATTAGTCTGGCTCAATGATAAAAGAGTAGGGGATGACTCAAGTCAGCTGAGCTGCATAGTTTGTAGCGCTAAGCCTCATAATTCATACGTTTCTTTGTTTGATAAGGAAGTTAAACGTAATACAAAAAATACCGCGATCAACCACGTGTGAATGACGAATAAACAAAGCGTTAAACAATAAATTAATATAACTGTCTGTTACTGCAAAACAATAAAAATTAATCGATTTTACCAATAACGATAGTTTGCGCAAAGTATCGTAAAATTTTGTGTCATACTACTTTAACGTATTGTAAAATTTTAGCGCAGCATCGCCAACATTTTTTTGACTTATTTATCGTTACATTTTGACACAGCATTCTGAATTTTTTTTACAAATTATCGTTTCAATATTGGCAAGTTTCGTAAATTTTTGATAAATTCATTAGATCTGAAATATAATTTGCATATAACTTTTACTTCCTTGACTAATTAAACGTACTAAACTACAAGGATATTCAACCTGTGGAGTTATTTCTTCCTTAATGCTTCCTCATTATCAAACGTCCTGAATAGAATAATTATTGCCTTTGTTTGTCGGATAACAGCAAAAGTAACAGTTTATCATTACGCCTAAAATTATACATTACCATTGAAATTAAACTACTATATACAGATTTTATCGCGTTGTTTATTTGACACTTTATTACATAATTTTGAAAATTGTTACACTACTACTACTATTAAACTTTACTAATTTTTAAGCTAATTAAATTATTATTAAAACTATTTAGATTTAATTTAATTTTACACTTTCCCCGACGTTTCGGTTGCTTTTCAGCAGCCATGGTCACGGGGAGACTAAGATGGTAGTTGTCTCAATGTTCCAGTCATTATACATTACCATTAATTATACATTACCATTTATACACCAGATGCTACATAATCGATTTCTGTTTCTACAGTTTGCTTCCAAAAACAACCTGTCAGATAAATACCAAAATAGACAACTAGCAACGTAGAAATCAAATTTGCATCGGCAACTTACACAACTTAACATGTATATCGATATAACATTAAGTACAACGAAATATAACACTTGTTTTGAGTTAGTAACAAAAACTAAAACAGAGGCATCCAAAACCACAACACGTGAGATTAGTCAAAACACGGAGCTGATGTTATCGAAACATTGTCTGGGAACTGTTAAACACCTGACTCGAATGACCGCTTTTCTAGGAAACCATTGATATCTACAGATCTAAACGAACTATGGAGGCTATCGAAATGGGCATCAGGTAGTAATCAACCAGGAAAATATAGTTTAGACACAAGTAGGCACCGCCATTTGTAAAATCCTTGTGGCATGTTATTTTGAATAAGGATAAACTATCAACTTGGTTAATTTGTTGACAAATTGACATTATCAGGCAAAACCCAAGTTTATTGACGTAAAGAGCAACATGAGATCTCGGGTGTATGCTAGATCGGGTGAAGCGTTATTGTATGTTTCTAGTAGAACATGGGTATCAACAAGAAGTCTTCAGTTTTTTCGGGGAGACGGCAATGAACTCGTTTCTATTAAATGATCAGGAGATCATTTGCATGTGTGTGCCTAAGACCCCTATAGATAGCAGGTAAAAAGGCTTTACCCTACAGAGATACAGACCTCATACCTAATAAATTATACTTTATTTGTCAGTTGATGACTTTTTTTTACTTAGTTTACTGAAACTAAGTAACAAAAACTTCGCAGAGTGTCAGAACTATTTCTTTGGTCTTTAAACTATGAAACGTCTAAATTAAGTCTACAAAATGATGATATATGATATTCTAAAATCGATGCTATAGTTCCTAAGGTATGTATGACGCAAAGGTACTGTGGTATTTGTGTTACAAGCACGAGGTCGCGAAAGGATGAGTCCGTATGTGAAATCAATAACCAACAACCGCTGTCTCTACATACCATGTTTCGCTGTATTCGTATTTATATCTACACACATGGTTTTGACAAGGAACCTTTGTTGAAACTATAATAAATCCATGTTATTTTAATGTATCTGTTGTTTAAATATTTGCCAACTTGTTTGGTTCCATGACATTATTTTGCATTTGTGTTTGCAGCCGATAATGAAGTGTCGGTTATCCGATTCAGGCGAAGTGCTATAGAGATTTCTAAGGCCATTTTCAGTAGCAGCTTGGAGCACAGAAATGTGCCTGCTGGATAGCAATACACTCACTCTTTTATATAAGTCCTAGAAACATAGCTCGTGAAACGAGGACGTAAACTCTAACAACTGTTTAAATGTTTGAAGTTGTTGGCATAATAGTGCACAAAAGTGTATCACATTACATTAAGATTGTAGATAAATCCAACCACAAGCTTAACTGCCGCAGAGATTACATTCAGTGCGGACAAGGGCTTCATATAATCGCAAAAGCCAAGTTTTCTCTATTACATAACCACTATTGCTTGCAGACAAAAGCTTAGCTTTTTTAAAATGACAAAACAATGAAAGTTATTTAACCCTAAATTCATAAACTGTGTTTACGGTTACATTGTTCATAATCATAAACATATTGTTACGTGCTGGGTTCGACGGATAAGAATATAAACAATATTACCGAGTAAAACACGTTTTATTCAAATACACAATTAAATTTAAAACACAACAAACACTATACCACACTTTTTCACTGTACTGCTTCAAACTCCATAGTATTTTCGCTTCCGTTCGCTTCGATGAACACTTGACCGCTTACGATTGTAAACTGACTTGGCGGTGCGCGTGCGCCCAATTTATACACGGGTAAAGCGCTTCTAGAGCTTTCTAGCAACGCCGCTCCCGGTATGCAAACAGTACGATGATTCCAGAAAGTACCAGCATTCTCTCTAAGATTCTCGTACCGTACTACGTAGTTCCATAAGATGTCAATAGATGGCGGTGTAAATTATTAGACGGAACTGCCGAGTCTTTCCCCCAATGCCGAGAGATGTCACTGGGCGTAACAATATTATGTCTCTGATACACCTTTCTTTTAAGGTCACCCTATTTAATGACTACGGGAGATATTGATAAAAAGCCACAAATATTAGTTAGAATGAACTTTTAATAATGTCCTCCAGACCGAATTTCGGCCACGGCGGCCAGTCTTAACAGAGACTGGCCATCTGCGCAGGAGATATTATAGTGCACAAGTGTGTGCGCAAACACAAGTGCACTCTCTGTTCCCTAACTCTCATGATCCGATGGGACGGCAATCCGACACGACCGGAGAGAGATCAGGCGCAGGACCAACGGCTTTACGTGCTTTCCGAGGCACGGGGGTGTCTAACACCGCCAACTTCCTAACTCCGGGCTGCTATTGAGATTTCTTTACAGAAAAACCCAATAGCTTTTTGTTGACCCGACCCGGGATTCGAACCCGAGACCTCATGCACAGCAGTCGCATTCACTACCGCTGCGCCACGGAGGCAGTGAACTTTTATTGAGAATTTAAACATGAAAAAAAATATTTAAAACTTCTATCCGAGCATTCTAGGCGCAAACTACCGCGAAGTTCCATACATATGTGACGTTTGCAGGAGTTGCAGATAAATCTGGTCACACGTTTTTTTTTATAACAACAGTTGTTACATAATTTCCTGGTTTGATTTTTAGTGGCGGCTGGTATATTAGGCAAAGTGTCGCCTAAAATGGCATCGATGTTCCGCTTTAGGCAGTGCCTCAAAATTGGTGTTTCGCAGCGACAACGCCGTAACCAAGCCTCTATCAGCTTATCTGACACTTTGATAAATGCTCTTCATCTTAGAGGTTTTTTTATTATCTACGTATGTTATTGTGGACGTGGATGACAAAAGAATTGACTATGGACATATTCAACATACCATAAAAGTAGCAAAGCGGCCATCGTTGGATTTTTCTGTTACACGACATATTGTTAGTTGCTCACTATCTGTCTCTAAAATGTCCTCAACTTCACTGTCCAAATTATTTGGAGGAACCGCTTCTTCCTCGTCTTCCACACTGGATAATATTACACAAATCTCATCTTCATTCAAGAAAGCCATGCTGGAAAACAATAACACAAAACAAATCTTCTCCCTTAGCCTTTATTATTCCCAAGTCACTTGGGGTCGGCTTTTGTAGTCTAACCGGATTTGACTGGATATCAGTTTTTACACGGAGCGGCTGCCACCTGACCTCCGCAACCCGAAGGCTAACGATACCCTAAAGCTAGACCAGTGTCAGGATATTAGAGGGAACTGACTTTCCCAATAACGACTGCCATAGATGTTCATGGCAGCCGGGACCGACGGCTTAACGTGCTCTCCGAGGCACGGAGCAGGCGATAATTGTCAATCAATACGCACATAATTTCGTAAAGTCATATAACTTCCGAAAGTCAGAGGTGCGCGACGTGGGTTCGAACCCGAGACCCTCTGCATTGCAGTCTGTTGGTCTCCCCACTGAGCTATTGCTGCTCAAGAATAACTGTAACTTACGAATTAATATCTAGAAAAATATACTTATCATAATTATAACCATGGCAATAGATAATAATGTTTCATATTATTAATTACTTACATAGTATATAATAGAATAAATACAACCTTTACGTCCTTTCGTTTTATAAAGCAAATAATAAAACCATCTACTCTATAAAGTTGTTACACTAATCATAAACATACGTAGGTATCTCAGACACCTCGGGCTCAGTATATCCGAAACTATATGTGTACGCGCCAAAACTACTGGCGCCAAAGTGAGCTTACGTCGTTTTAGGAAGGTACTGAGACGCGTGCGTTTCCATCTATTTCGCGCTACGCACTGTGAGAGTTTTTTTAGTTGTATGTGACACGTGTGTTTATGAATCTAGGGTTAAGAAAGATTTTGTCTATCAAACATTAGACCCACGGACTAGAAGCAGTTATTTACATTTAAACGTAAAAAAATATGGACGTGTCGTACCGTATCCAAACAAACACTTAAAGAAGCTGGTCATAGATTCATAAACAAAATCAACAAAACATAGTGCACAAGATACTCTGTCACCAAGAAATCGATTCTGGATCACGTCAGCACTAACCTAAAAGATAAAAACTTTAGTTTTCCATCATTGACTCATCGATGTCAGACCATAAATAGATTTACCTACAACTAAATAACTTTAAACCTCCTCAAAAAATACGTTCTAGCTACGAAGCTATAGATATCATTAAATTAAAAGAATCAATAGATTCTGATGCACTAATAAATTTGTATGACAACTACTCACTGTTTGAAGACCAATTAAAAGTACGTATAAAAAACAACAAAATATTAAAAACAAAAATACTTAACCTCCCCAAAGAAGATTGGATAAATCAGGATATTAGCAATGGAATCAGTCTAAGCAACTACTTGTGGTCGCACTATAAGAAGAATTTGGTGAACAATACTTTGGAAGAGGAATTTAAACAGCAGAGAGACACAGTAGCAAAACTAATTCAGGATACGAAAAATTCTTACTATCTTAACGTGTTTAGGAACTGTACGAAGAAACCCAAAAATATGTGATCGCTTATAAATAATCTTGCTCGCAATAAAATTAAACACAGTTGTAATCCACCAAAACTTATTATCGATTCAAAATTGATCTCTGACACTAATGATATTTGTGAAGTCTTTAAATATTAGAAAAATATTACATGCAAGATTAATAAAACATTTAGATTCTATTAACTTCATTTCAAAACAACCATACGGATTTAGAGCCAAAAGTATCACCACAGCTGCAGCAATTGAGGTCAATTCAGCAAAATAACAGAAATAAAAACCAATATAGACAAAAAACGTATTGCTCTAGGGGTCTTTATTGATTTAAAGAAAGCTTTTGATACCGCTAGTCACAAACTTCTAATATATAAGCTAGAAAGCATTGGTATCAAGGGCAGCGCCCTCAATATGTTCAGTTCATATCTAGAAAACCGATCGCAGGTAGTCAAGATCGATAATTATGAAAGTACTCCGTTATCAATGTCATGTGGCGTCCCTCAGGGATCAGTTTTAGACCCACTCCTATTCCTAATATATATAAAAAACATTACAAAATTAGGACTTACTTTATATACTGATGACACATATTTATTTTATTTTGGGACTAATATACATGACATTATCACACAAGCTCAAGCAGATTTGGACATTCTATATGAATGGTTCCAATATAACTTACTTACTTTGAACACCAATAAAACTGTTACATAATTTTCAAATCTAAAAATATACCCATTGCATCACATGCTTCATTGACAATTAACCTGTGGTATGCCGGAACGTGGATCTACGCGAGACACAATGCTTTTTCTATTATGTCTGGTATTCCGGCATACAAGAGGTTAATAATATTCCTATTGAACAGAAATCTAAAGAAAAATATCTTGGCCTGAGAATAAACAATTACTTAACATGGGATGACCAAATAGATTACATCAAAAATAAGCTTTCCTCACTAATTGGTTCAATTCGTAATCTATATGGTTGTGTTCCTCGACAGACACGTTTTATGATATATAACTCTTTGATCAAGTCACACTTATTATATTTAATTGAAATTTGGGGCACCGCTACAAAAACAAAATTACAAGAATTACAGATAATGCAAAATAAAATAGTAAAATCTCTCTTCCAATACCCATATTTGACATCCACAAAATAGATCTATAACGAAACCAGTTTAATTAATGTTATTCAACCGTACGTATATAATACATGTATAATTATTAGAAAAATTATTGATAAAAACATAAATATAAATTTATCATTCATAAAGAAATCACAAATTACGAAACGCAGTACTCGCCGACCAAGTTTGCTTGTATTACCTAAAGTACGAACATATTATGGCAAAAAAAAAACAAGTTTTGAAGGAGCACAACTTTACCATAAGTTACCATCCGATATAAAAAATGTGAGCTCATTTAACATATACAAAAGAAAATTATTAGAATGTATTTATACACAATGTTATCAAATGTTCTAATGTAAGTGACTTTGTCTTTTTGAGAATAAATTTCTTTAAACCTATCCTTAAGCGCAATTTTGCAAAGCGTGCGATATACCTATTAAAAAAGCCCTTGTTCCATACCGTGTTATTTTAGACGCTCACATACCGAATCATCCTCTAGTTCTCCAAATAACGTTATCTGATTTCAAATAAACCACGCAATTTAATCTCGGGCATTCAGTGATACTAGGCAGTAGATAAAAGCTGAACAAGCCTTTTGTTCAAAACTCATTTAATTTACCGCCACTGTATAAAACGACAACCTTAATTAATCAAGTCTAGAGATATATTAAATTGTAATATTTCTTGTCACTGTAGGCTATTACGATGAATGACTTCACGTATTTATACACACATAAGTCCTCAGTTACAGTTTATTTATAAAGTTCGAGAAACTCTCCCGCGTTGTTTTGATTTTGCGACAGCCATACGCTTGTACTGTTACAATAACTCGCACGTACGTCGTAGTCTAACTCATATCTTTTTCGCATTAATTATTTACTTTGTAGTACAGAATGCATATGATTTAGTAGACATACTACGGATTTCTTTAACTACACCTCTTTGCTTCATTCATTCTTATGTTACTCGTACTCGTCTGATTTATACCTTTTTTCATTACGGGTACCTTTAACATGGATTTTTCTAGAACGTAATTAGGTTAGAGAGTGTTTCTTCGACTCTTCCTATTCACACTTGCTTTATGTCTCCAGTCTTTTTTGTGAATGTGCTTGTGTGTGAAAACTTGGTTGTAATAGCTTACTATAATGTAAGTGTTTCTTTTGTCAATAAATTGTTATTATTATTTTTATGTCCAAATAACTCCAGTATAATTACATTTTTCAAATCTCATTCATGCAAGAAATATCCTTAAATAACGACTACTTGCAGACATTACCGCTGTGTGACTCATCTAATTTAACAACAAACTTAATTGCTTTCCATGAGATTGACTAGAGAGTTGGAATGGCCTAAAGTGCAATTTCCTAGTAATTGCGTATTCAGCAGCCGAATTGAGTTGCATTGGATGTTTGTAGTCAAAACTCTGTTATTTCACACGGATGCCCACAACTGTCGGTTGGGTTAGCACGATAATTAAGCGAGTTACACACATGGTTGGCATGTCACCAGTTATAATGGAACACGTGTTTTAAACGATTCATAGTGTTATCTCGTAAGCGTTGGACTGATTCCTTTGAGAAATATGAACAGACAAAAGTGTGGGATACAATTTATACAAACACAGTAGCAATCGTTTGGATATGTATTGTACGTTCGTACGGCAATTAAAGCATAAACTATAGCGGCTCGTTGATTGTTTTTCTTCAACCATTCAATAAATACAAATTGCTATTGAATAGATTGTGAACCTGACTTAAGCTAGATTTTATCTTTCTGTACTCGTAGTTGTACGCGATGAGAATTTTGCTTCATAATGTTTTTCGAAATTAAAGTTTTTGATTACGGTTAGGTTTATTTATACAAGCCTTCGAATTTTAAACATTGCCAATAAACATTAGCTATAAAAGAAATAGAAAACAAACGAAATCGTCTATAAATACCTTAGCCAATATTTAAAAGTCAACCTTGAGGACCGGCTAATATAAACGTTTACTTCGCTTCGCCCCAGTTTTCAGAAACTATTCGAACTCAAGAAAGCTAACGATAAATATTTGTATGATGCCTCTTGAGAAAAAGTAGTACGAAGTAATTCTAAGACGCTCAAGCGGTTGTTATTTACTGAATAAGGTTTGCTACTCCTTGACCTCGCTTGTTTGAGTCATGGCCCAATGGTGAGTCAGTCACGATCTGATATTATCGAATCATGTTATCGATTGACGCATCAGACTCATTTGTTTGATATTAAAGTGTTGGACCGTTCGTTTCAATGTTTTGACAATATTAATTGATCTTACTAATTATATTACAAGGAATCGTACGTATCTTTATTACATATCAATGATATTTTCCCTGTTCTTCTTTTATATATTTCTCCATTTATTATAAGTTCTTTGTCTCCACTTAAATAATTCGATCGTTTATTTCCAACGATTACACTGTACTAGTCTAGTCACCTAAAAGTAAATGTTTTGAATAAGTAATCTTTAGTTCGAGTTTAACAACACCAATTAATAAAGAAGCGAGCTTTCGTATATAAATTGCGGGATTATTTTCGTCACTTCGTTCATAATTAAATCATCAAGTCTCTTAAATGAAATCTTAAACTCGAGGCAATTCGCTGCCTTGTCTGTAATTTGTTATTTTAATATAGTTATAACGATACTGAGAATATAAGATTTTATTATTATGCTATTCTGTTACCTACATTATTGTACAGTTATTGAAGCAGTGGGCCTTGGTTTACTTGGATAGTCGGCATTGTGTAACGATTCCCCATAAATCTATCGCTAGACCTGTCTCCCCCATCGCTGTACGATAACGTCTATCAAACACAGTTATAGATATCATCAGGAATATAAAACAAAAATATTCCGATTGTTGTCGAGTTGATTTATTAAATGAGTCACATGATATATATCTATATATATTAGTTACTATATATGTCAATGAGTAATAGAAAATCTGAGATGAATGTTTCCTTTCAGCTGTTATGTAACATGATTCATTTGTGGAATGAAGAGTGATCGGTAGAGATGCGTACGCGCCGGGTCGTGGGTTATGAGCGGTCAGTCGACGATCCTTCTCTCTTTATGTTGATTAGGGCTACCGCTTTTCTTGTGGGCTCTTGACTAGTATTAAATAAAATAATATTCTTTAGAAGTATCACAAAATAAATATGCGATGGTTTCATATTAAAACAAGATTTATTTTGTCTATCAAAGCGATCTTCTTGAAATAAAAATCCTTAAAGTGATATAAAAATAAATTTCATACTGATCCCTATAAAGAGATAAATGTGAGCTTTTAATCGTAAAATAATATATACTGTTCTAGGTTCTGTATTTGAGTTACCGAACATAACAATAAATATTAAATATATGAATTTAATAAGACTATTACAGAATAAGACTATTTTTAAATCTGTACTAATATCGTATTATAAAAAGGGGTTTTAATATTTACTATAAAACTCTTGGGCTATATCACAGTACTACCTTACACTTATCCAGTAATTTAAGTAACACAATACTTACTATAAAAACATCGCGCCTACAAGTTCAAATTCTAGCAAGTACGAATCCGCCAGAGCCTACTAGCGTATGATAAAAAAACTAATTTATCGACATTAGCATTCCCTAGCCAGGAATATCTGACAGGATGTCGTACCGCCACGATACGAGGGTGGAATATTAGTACAGCGATCGCTATTATACGAACAATTTATATTGTGCACTTGTGACCTCTAGACGTGGTCGAGAATAGAGGACAACGCTGCCTTGTTGTGTAAACCTGCAATTTATACGTCATGTATTTTGAGAAGGGTATTTTTGTTGAGAGTGAAAATAGACTAGCCTGTATTAATAATTAGATGGAGATTGAGTCAGAGTACAGATTTAGAATAGACATAGTGCATAGTTTTTTAAACACAAGATTGTTAGCTTATTACTTGTGGTCTAAATTTGTTTAATTCATAAAGTAATTATGTATTACGGGCCTATTTTTCAATCAACAAAACCTTATAGAAATATTTTTGTCGATCTTTTATTCAAAATCAGTGTTGATGACGATGTTATTTCACGATATATTTTATTTAAGCTAAGTTAATATTAGGATAAGGGTATAGTTTAGTTTATCAACCCGTATTGATGGTTGATTTTTTCGTTTAATTGTGTTTATCCGGCTAGGTAATATAAATAGGGCGAAAAGAGCATAATTTTATCCCATCATAGATAATATTATGTAACAGTTTTATTGATGTTTTTATTTTTATATTTAATTATTTTAATGATTGATAACGGGAGAATTAATTCTCGTAATCCGGGCTTATACCCCATATAAAGTAACAAACTACCACGAAACCAGAATAAACACAGTTCAAAAACTAGATATAGCGTATTTACTTTAAAAACGGATATAGGTACATACTTATATCCGTTTTTAAAGTACTAATATTACAGTCGTTATATAGCGTATTTTAATACGGCCTATAATATTATTTCTCTAACTTAAAATTAACAAAAGCAGTACTTTCAAAAGCACGTGTAGAAAGTGAGCGTGCGTCAGTGGTGCCCTTAAATTGTTGATTTCACTCTCATTTTATAAATAAACATATACCTATATGGTAATAATATTCATTTATTCTATTTAAACGTATTTTCTACGCATGCGATGCTAATTATTTTCTTTTGAATATGAATACCTATATAATGTGTGTTTACATTTATCAATAATCATTTATCACATAAATATCATATATATTTATATTATTAATAATCCTGTCATTTATTAATAGCGTTTGCGCGCGGCTCCGTCTGCGTGATACTTACATCAATGAAATGATTAGCCGCGAACAGGTAACAGACAGACAGAGATACTTTCGAATTTATAATATTATTGTTAGGATAATAAATATTCAAAGTAAAATGAATATGAGTAATTATTAGATACTTGTTAAAATGATTACGTGACGCATGTAATTGGCGTGTACAACTAACCGCATGATATGACGATCTTGATGGAGTCACAATAAATAATATTATTTACCATAATTACAAATTATGGTGAGCAAACAACAAATTAAGCCATTATAGTATATATAGTCTTTTGATAGTAATTTAATAATGTTCTTAGGTAACGAAACAAACACTGCAAAATATAAATATTTTGACCCACGAACGTGCGCGACAGCCAAAAACGTGGTTAAAATTTTCCAACTCATTTCGGTACAAAATCTAGCTTCCTTTTTATATTTTCGAATATTTTTAACTAAAATATAATATAAATAGTAATGTTTTTCAAATTGCTGAATTTAGATTAAGCAAAGTATGCACTAAATACAGCAAAGTAGATAAATAAAAGTTTAGTTTTTAATTTCTTGAATTTATTTACACTCTATTTTAAATACCATCACATTTACTTTTTACTTATAACTTATTTTAAGTAAATATAAATTCAACGCTTAAGACTCGTGAACTTTATAAATTTATGCTGTGACCTATACTTCATTTTAGTTAGTTTGATCTTTAGCAGCATTTTATTTTAAACTAAGTTTTTAGATAAAATCTAGATCAAGATTGTTTACCTTTAGTTAAGTACCTAACCAAATGGAGTACAGTTACTTGTTACAAAGCTTTATGCTTGTCGCTAGCGTATGCTGTCCACTTAACTTATCATCCTGCATACTTCACACGTAAGGAAACGTGCTCAAGTGCTGTTTTTTCTTTAGGTTACTAAGCTTATGTGTACGAGTACATCTGGTTTATGATATAGAACTAATTTGACGTTGTTTCATCGCTAAGTCTCTGGTTAGTTTAGGCTAAGCAGAAATAGTAGAGTTTTAGTGATTTGATAAGTCTAAAAGACTTTTTACATCATAGCTCCCCTTAGGGTTTTAACTATAAAATTGTATACCTAAAAATAGAACAGCATAAAAATATAAAGATTGATGAATTAAATTTTGCATTTGTAATATTAGTCACGTTACGTTTATTGTTACTGCTCTGTTCCTTTGCGCTGTAGCGTTATGATATAGCCTGCAACCCTTCAATGCCAGATATATCATAATTGGAATGCCAGATATATCACTCAGTAGGTTGATATATTTAAACAGAGAAATAGCGTTATGGTACTTGTACAAGATGCAAGTACATGCACAAGCTGGCGCGAGCTACATGCGCGAGTTACATACGCGTTACATGCGCGTGTTACATACGCGTTACGTGCGCGAGTTAATCATACGCGTTACATGCGCGAGTTAATCATACGCGTTATCGGTCGTTTCTACGATGCACATACGACTTAGCGCCTCAATTTGCACATGTTGTCCGCATCGTATACAAAGAGTCATTATAAGTAAACTAGATGTGCCCGCGGTTTCATCCACGTTTATCATTAATGCGCCGCTCCCGTGGGTTGTAGCGTGATGTTATATAGCCTATAGCCTTCCTCAATAAATAGGCTATCCAACACTAAAATAATTTTTCAATTCGGACCAGTAGTTCTTGAGATTAGCGCGTACAAACAAAGAAACAAACTCCTCAGCTTTATAATATTAGTATAGATGTGCTATAATTATAATAATTATTATGTTTAAAGATCAAGTAAATCCAATCATGACAAAACGCGGTACAAACGAACTTCGCCGACTAATTATCACGGTGTTAACTTTCTTTAATTTATTCCAAGCTGTGTTTAATGTAAGTACTTTGTTTCCCCAGAGCCGTCGGTAAAACATGTCTACTTATCAGCTACACGACAAACGCTTTCCCAGGAGAATACATACCCACAGTGTAAGTATCATTTTTAGTTTCATTGTTTAGTTATAATTTGCTAGATTTTGAACTAACTGGTTTTCAAAACGATGTAGAAGTAAATTTCAGTTAGAAAGGTTAGCTTGGGAAACTCAAGCCCTGCCACGCAGAGGTCTCTAGTTTGAACTCAAGCCCTCCAAAGCCCGATTTTTTAAAGTTATGTGTGTATTACATGATTAATTATAGTATTTATTGTCTCACTAAAGAAGAACTCACGTGGTTTGAGTGTTCTCCGTAATATCCTCGAAGATGACGCCTACCTATCTGTATTAGGCCAGTGTTGTACTCCATTAATGGCCTAACTTCATATCTAGGGAAAGCCCCTGCCTAGCAGTAAGGCAGGATATAATATATATTGCAGCTTAAGCTTTCGGGGATAAAGGCTAGGGCTCTTTGGATTTTCTCCAGGCAATAAATAGGTTCAATCTAAAATATATAGTTTTTAATTAAATCTATTTATTTACTGATATAATGAATTTTATTATGTTTTATTTAGTTTTAGGTACTGAACTTCAAACCTATAAAATATGTTATGAAATATAGATAAAGGAAAATATTGCTAAAATTGATAAATACCGATTTAATAGTTGTGTGCGCTTGCCTTACTAAACTAAATTATTGTATACTGCTGCCTTACCTGTCAACGAGTTTAAATTATATGATTTGTGTATGTCGTTTGTGAAAAGTACCTATTTAACTCTCACAATAGAAAGGTATTCAGACGGGATACTGTGGCAGAGAAACTACAGTTATATGCTCGCCACAATTACGTAGTACCTTAACGTACCTGGGTAAATTTGAGTGTCATAGTAACATAAATATTCTCAAAGGTGTAAATGTAGGTGTACTACACAAAAATTGCGCCTGCTGTGTTTTTAGGTTCTACATGATTTTTCTGCCACGCATATATTCGCCTCGCTGCTCTGAGAATTTTCTTAAAAAAGGTGCCCTGGCCGATCCTAAACTTTAAGATTATCCGTAAACATAAACGCAAACTTAAGCTACGAGACCAAAGAGTCAATATTTGTCAAAATCTTGGAGGACGTGTGTATGTACTCGACTACACGGATGTCTAGTGGTTTAAGTGGTCGTGTCGCCAATAACACTGCGCCGTGTGTTGTGGATTCGAATCTCACACTGAACAAAACTTTGTGTGATCCACATTGGTTGTTCCGAGACTGGGTGTTCTTTGTTTCCGTTGGTTGAATGTTTGTAAAGTAATCAGCGACACACGAATTATTCCTAGTGCAGGAGTCATCATAAGCATTAATAAAAAAAAACTTAAATCACAAGACTAAAGAGTAAATATTAGTCCTTAGTTAATCTTCGAGGACGCGTGTACTCACATATATTTTAATGTATTGCCCCTATGTAATATATCAAACATGATGTTTACAGGTTCGACAACTATTCAGCGAATGTAATGGTGGACGGTAAGCCTATCAACCTGGGACTGTGGGATACGGCGGGACAGGAAGACTACGACCGACTGCGGCCGCTCTCCTATCCACAGACCGACGTGTTCCTCATATGCTTCTCGCTCGTCAACCCTGCCTCCTTCGAGAACGTGCGAGCTAAGGTACTACAATTTTTTTTTATATAGCTCTTTCTTCAGTATCAGTATTATATACATTGGGCTTTTTGATAACCCTGAGGGTGCTCATGTCTTTTTGATAACCCGTTTATACTTTCATAATCGCATTGTACACGGCACTGCGGTGCGGTTATAGAGATATACTCAAAACCGATTACTGAAGGATTTTGATATCCATGTCATGGGTGCTTCGCATTTACTATTTGGTTTTTAAAGGTACTGGTGCCCGCGAGCACTTTCAGCGTCCTTGATCATATAACACGTCTGCCAAATGCACGGGACGCATTTAAATATACTCGCCAATAGGAATCCGCTGCCGATATGTGTGATTGTAGTTTCACGTATAAGAGCGCTGAAAGACTGCAGAAATTTTACCATACTGGAGTAGTAGTCACCAGTAATATAATTTATTTAATTGAAAATCAACTAAATAGGTTAATTTAAAAGAAAGTGTTCTTGGAGTTGATTTGCTGGCGTTGTAGCCGGTCGGCCGACGTCTACTTGAAATTATAGCCTATACCCAAGACGAGATAAACAGTCTTGCAACTTTGTTGTTAAACTAGGATTGTAAAATTGTACCCGTTTAAAGTTAATATAATAAAAAAAGTTCCGTATATAAATATTGTTTTGGGATTGTAGTTGATGTTTTAATAGGCACCTTTGATCAGTTAGTAGTCTAATCAAATACGACAGATTTCTTTTTAATTGCGACTACCATTGACCTAGATTTATCCATGTTACCTTTAGTTGTATTTAAGATGCATCTGAATGCCACTGACTAGTTTAAACAATATTTAAATAACTTCTCTTAGATTTTTGTGTTATGAAACTTATGAAACTAACTGAATAAGACTAAGTTATTAGAGAAACTTGTGAGTGATAATGTTAATAATGTAATCTATAAAATGGCAAAGGTCACGTAAACTGCCGTTATAATTAAAGTAAATAAAAAATGAGGGTAATGTCCTAGGGCGACGGAGTCCATGTTGTTCTCGCTCAGTAAAGCACCTGAAACTTGACTTCATCACGCCAGGTTTTTAACCGTTAGAATACACTATGCACAAGACTAGTATTTATGTTAACATATTTAATTAAACTGGTTAAAATGAAAAACTGTAATAAAAAAAAAACGGAAAAGTAGGTACACTACCTTGTTTCCTGAAAATTCTTCTCGATGTGTTGTGACTTCTTTGGTCATATTACACTAATATTGATGACACATGTAAACAAAGAATAAAATTGAGACATATTAGTTTTTCCGACAGAATACATTGGTTGCCTTGTGTATACGACCAATGATTCGTCCAAATTATATCAATTACCTTTTTAGACTATTGGCGTATGAAACGAATGCTCAAAATGCTCAAATAGTTGTCATCGTGCTCACGGTGCTGAAGTACATCCATGTCGATCTAACAATTAGCGAGCGAGACTATCGCGCGAGTCTGTCTATCTGCTCGGTATGGATATAGCTGATGGTAAAAGAGAGACATGAAAGGGCTTTCCTTTAAGGATTTTCTAAGGGCATATTGGATATTAATTGTCTTGCCACATGGCGCTGGAATAATGGTTGGCTAGTTAAATAAAAAAATTAAAAAAGGTTTATTCGGAGGATTTTCTCTTTTACTACCAATGTTGTAAGCAGGTACAGAGCTTGCTGATGTTACCGTATTCAAATAACAAGTGGCATACCTCTGATGCTAATTGCAAGCGGTAGAAGGTAGGGTATGGTATTTGTGAAGGGCTAATGGGTATCCGTTACACATTGCCAACCCTTCACAAATGAAATTGCTCTGCTGCTAACGCAAGTGGTGAAGATTACTATAGCCGTCTTCTGACAGAACACCAGTCTAACCACGGCACTTGAAGCATATACCTCTGAATACCCACTCGGAGATACAATCGTATTATTATAAGTAACGATTATCGGAGGGCACACTATCACTCAGATTGGCAACCGGTCTAGTATCGGATGTTTAAATTAAACCAGGTGTTATCTCTATTCACATACAACTTTAACTTCGTTTGATCTGTCAGATATCTCTTAGTTATATTTGTGATGAACATATGGCTAACAAGAAGGAGTTCTAAAAACAGTTGTATATAGACTAAAACTACATATACTATGGTAAATAAATAACTCAAGTTGACCCGTGACCAGACGGGTTAACCTTAAACCTAAATCTTTTTTAGATATTCATGAAAGTTTGGGCCGAATTCTTTATTTACCGGTCTAGACTCAGTTAAGTTTGACTTTATATACCGGCAAAGAAGCGTTACATCTCTGACCGGTCGATATGTACGAGATCACCTAAAAGGTGTTTTTTATGTCTTTGTTTGTGTTTTGTCAACGGCCTATCTGTTTGTAAGCGGTAACCGCCGCTGATGGCCATATAATGCTTGTCTATGCCATGGAAACATAGTTAAACACAGCGTTAACTTGATAACAGGAATAAGCTATTCCTGTTGCTGATGTTTTAGTCGGAAAGCAAATCTGTTTCACTGAAATATATAGAAAGGTTGTACGAATTTGCTCGGGAACAACATTAAATGGGTAATCCAAATCAATAAAACCACTTGGGGCAGGCATTAGAATATAAATTTATCAAGACTTGGAATACCAAACAGCCGGAAAGCCGCTACGATAAAAAAAATATTAACTCGATATGAATAAATGGCTCCTGCAACCAAGATCGCATATAGAGGCAATCTATATTGCAATCAGTCAGATTAACTTTCTAGCTAAAATAAACCCACGTTTATTTCCCAGAAGTGGAGGCAGGTATGAAGGCACACTAACTATGACATTAATATTAAAAGTATATGTTTCTTTTTTCAGTGGTTCCCCGAGGTCCGGCATCACTGCCCGTCGACGCCCATCATCCTTGTGGGCACGAAGCTCGACTTGCGTGAAGACAAGGACACCATTGAAAAGCTTAAGGACAAGAAACTCGCCCCTATCACCTACACACAGGTAATAAAGTTAATAGAATTATTGTCCCCGTTGTTCCTTAATCACAGCCTATGGTGGATCTGGTTTCCAACGCCAGATCGCGCAGGCTTTACATTAAAAAGATTTCAAAAAGCTTTCGATGTCACTGTACTCTCCTCTGACTAAGACGCAAAGGAAAACATCATGATGTTTGTGTGACTACAAACTCGACATTCAATATAGTGAACTTTGACGGATTGTAGCTGAACGACCTTGTGTTATGTTCCTACGGTAACTATTTTAAAATGTTTTTCGTGAAAACAGTGTTGTCAGCAGGAAGTAGTGTGATATTCGTGTCTTGAGCTGGTAACACAACGAAATGGTGATCAATTTTTCAAAAATTTTTCAAAAAAAGGATCTATAATTCACATAAACGAATAGGCTAGCATCTTGTTACTCTGCTTGTTTGCCGTCTTAGTAGTACAACAAAACGAGAGACTAGTATTTGTTATAATGTGTTTTTTTAAAGACTGACCTTACAAACTTTTAAACTACGGACACAAAGAACACCCAGACTCGGTACAAGCATTTGTGGATCACACAAATTTTTGACCCGTGTGGAATTCGAACCCACAACACTCGGCGCAGTGGCCGTGGTGAGGCGACCACTTAAACCACTACGCCATCCGTGCAATCTAATTATTTCTAATGAACCATATGTGTTGTTCCAGGGCCTCGGCATGTCTAAAGAGATCAGCGCGGTGAAGTACCTGGAGTGCTCTGCGCTGACGCAGAAGGGTCTGAAGACCGTGTTCGACGAGGCCATCCGCGCCGTGCTCTGTCCCGTGCAGCTCACCAAGCCAAAGCGGAAGTGTGTGCTCATCTAATCCTGCACAAAGGTAAACATTACACATTATTACAAGTCTAACTGCTAACGTCCCGCCCTGACTTCGTTCAGGTTGCTCTTAATACATAGCCTATATAATCTTAACTAATATTATAAATGCATTTTTTGTTCCTTTGACAACGCGAACGTGTATGTAAAATTTCACGACGATCGTACGAGTGATTAAGGCGTGAAAGCGTAACAAACATACAAACTCACATTGGCATTTATAATATTATGTTAGGATATCGGTAAAAAAAACGAGCCGTTTTAGCTACTGACTGTTAAATTTTTAAATATTTGTCATACAATATGTGTCAAAATTAACTGCCCGTAGGTAAAACTACTCTTTTCTTGTATATGGGAACCGAGCCTTTTCAACTATACTACTCTAAAGGCGGGTACAGACTGCTGTAACGTAACATGCAATGTAACATGAAAGGAGCATTTCATAAGTGTGGACGCAGCGCGCGCACGAACCGACATGTACCTACTCGCATCTGTTTCCGCCTTGCACGCGTAGCTGTTGCTGTGTCTTCTTCCTCCATTTTTCACGCGCGTTCCGCAGTACAGACACACAACCCGTCCACACTGGCGCTCCGTGCACACTGCGCGCCCCTTTGTGTTCGGCGAAAAAACCGACAAATGGCGGATCGCGGCGCGCACGAATTGAAATGCTCTGTTCGTGCGCGTAGTGTGCACGGTTCGTCCACAACACGTCCACACTATGGGAATTCTGTTACATTGCATGATATATTGCGACAATGTGGACAGCAAATTATTTTATTGCGTGTTGTTACATTTCGTAAGTCTGTCTTAAGACTGCGCCGAGCGTAAGACAGATAATGACAGAGCTCGTGCGACGCATATTCAAATCGGCGCGCGGCCGCCATAGTAAAATTGTATGGAGGATTTGAAGTGCTTTTTTGATAAATATGTATCTTTATTGTCAACCAATAACTTAAATATTTGGGACGGACAAATTGTAATATAGAAAGAAAGAAAGAAAGAAAGAAAATGTTTTATTTGAATCTCCATACATACAATTAAACATTAGGCCGACATATGTAGCGTAGTTATGCGTATATAGGGTGTCTAACTTGATGTGTAGCCGTGTGTACCATTTTTTTGCAGGGAGAATACTATGTTTTATTTCTGTTTACTGCTTAGAACTATTATATTATTGTCGGCCTCGATGGCGTAGTGGTTAGTGTAACCGACTGCAACGCCTGAGGTCGCGGGTTCGATTCCCGCACAAGTCAAACATTTGTGTGCATGAACTTGGATGTTTGTCTTGGTCTGGGTATTTCTATGTATAATATGTATGTATTTACAAAAAAAAAAAGTATATAATATGTATGTTTATCCGTTGTCTAGAACCCATAGTACAAGCTCTGCTTAGTTTGGGCTAGATGGTGTTGTGTGTATGTGGTAGAATATTATTATTATTATTATTATTATTAACGGTAGAGTTACGATATGAGAATGCGCTTGTAAAATTGATCTTATGCCATATCGTTGTGATCGACGATTAATTTCTGATTTTACCCTGTCTGGACGCCGCAATACGTATTTTAGGCTATTGCATTGCTGACAACAATAAACCTACTAAATGCCTACTAGGCCGTATTCATTTGTGGTTTGGCTAATGATGGTAGATGAATCATAATATTTTGCATAAACGAATAGAAATTCCCATTGTTTATTTATTATTCCGCAACGGTGGTCGCAGTAGCGCAGCGGTAATGAATACGACTGCTACGCATGTGATCCCGGTTCGATAATCGAGTCAGCCTAACAACAAATATAACCATAGTACGGTATACCAATCAGAACAAAAAGTAAACAGTTCCAAAAATAGATCATAGATGGCACTATGAGTAACAATGTTAATATTAAGACCAATAATTAAGAAGCATTCTAAGAAAGAAATTTACCTAAATATGTTATTATAAATAAACATTGAACATATTTAATTAACGGACGTCAATGCAAACGCCTTTATTTTATGATTTGAAGTTATCATTAAATCAGTATTTTTTTACATCACACACAGGCTATCGATCTACCATTGTATTTTAAATATAGGTCACTAGATCGCACTTTTATGTGTTTATACAAGTTTACGTAACACGTTAATGTTTGATAATATGTTTCGTTAGGCACAGGATGGCGCAGGCGCGGGGTAGGCAGGGTAGGCCACGCCTACCCCCGCGCTACAAGGCCAAGTATGAAACAATGTTTCCTATTTTACTTCGAGAAATAGAAGTTTTAAGCAATAATTTAAAAAAATTGTCCTGTTTTTTGCTTCTTTTGTCGAAGCCACGTGACGATATTATTACATCACATTTCGTGTCGAATATTATCACATTTTACCTTGATGATATTGTAATAAATATTCGAATGTAATAGTAATATTAAATGAGATAAACATAATTGTTGAGCGTCGCCGCCATATCCTCATAATAATTATTTAGACAGGAATATTTAAATAAAATCATACCACATCATAAATAGCGTTTTATAGGTTTAGTATTAGTAATATCGCATCTATCATGTAATAATAATGTGATTTTTATTCACTTAAATAATTAAGTATCACAATATTCATTAAGTACCTACCTATCTATTGTTACGTAACTTCAAATTCGTAGGGAAATAAATCATTCATATAAATATAATAGCATTCTAATGTATACTTTATATAAATATTAGGATTCGCCCCTCCTTCGCCATAGGTATAAAGTTTAACTGTGCCAAATTTCATACTCCTCCATCCGCGCAATTTTCGTAAAAAGTTTTTGCTTCACGTATTAATATATAGATGGCTGAAGGAAGATCGAAATAAAAATACAATTACATATTAAATATATATTTTAGAAGCGGCTATATAATAACGACAAGAAAACTTAATACATATGCGATTAACAAAATATCATAAAAAACTATATCTGTAAGTTTTTCTATTGTGTTTATGTTTAGGACAATCCATTATTAAACTCAAGCAATAGTCTGCTATCATAATATGGCTGTCCCATCGGCCTTGGTATCTTTCTTTTATTGTTCTAATGTCCTGATGGAACCGTTCTTTTTGTTGAATATCTTAAGAACCAGAATCAATCCATACAAAGTTAATATATTTCGGGTATGACTGATGAAGGTGTTAATTAAAACCAGTAACAAAATTAATGCCACAGGAAAAATATATATTTTTGTTTTTTGTTTCCCAGTGTAATTAACTGCTTTCTGTAGTAGTGTGTATGTGTGAGGATGAATGTTTAATGTTTTTAGGCTTGTATGGAGTGTTTTAGATATGACGCCTGTGCTGGATATGATTATGGGGATGGTCTTGACCGTATGAATTCGCCACTGGGTTTTGAGTTCAATGGTCAAATCTGCGTACTTGGAAACTTTGCTAGTATGAGTGAAACTTAAGTTGTGTGTGTTGGGTATGGCTACGTCTATGAGATATACAACTTTATTTTGCTTGTCGTGCAGTGTGATGTCCGGTCTATTATGATGTATTGTTTTGTCTGTGAGTATAGTTCTGTCCCAGTACATTTTGAAGTTTGGTGAGTCTAATACAATTTGGGGTGTGTATTTGTAATATGGTGTTTTTCGGATAGTAGTTTGTGTTTGTAAGCAAGTGTTTTGTGTATGAGAGCTACTACCTGGTCGTGTCTGTGCTTATAGTCTGTTTGTGTGATTGATGAGCTATTATTATAAAGTTGAAAAATGGTAGGTATATGTGTAAACGTGCTAGTCTTAGGAACTACGAGAGGGATTTCAAATTATTTTTATTTTAATTTTTTTAAGGCAGGTTATGCTACGACTCAAAGGAGCGGAACAGTAACCATAAACATTAAAATTGCGTCAAAATATTACTGGTACATAGAACAAGCCGATATACAACCCAATTAAAAAAATGTATATTCGCGCCTGTATTTACACTATGGAATATGCTATCACACCCACATTTAGCCAGCTATGTGGTTTATTGTTCCACGTAATAGGAAGAGAACCTATTGACCTCTACCGGTGACATTTACAGATGTCGTGCTGTTTCTAAAATGTCTTAAAATAAATCTCATAAAACTGCCCGAACTAGACCTCACGATTGCTAACGCTGCCAACGTAAGCACACAATTTTGTCACAGGACCAATGGGGCAGTTGTTATTGAATAAAATCGATCGGTCTGATGGCAATACCTCTATCAGTTATACAGGCCCTATTAGTTAACCTGAAGAGCCATTCTAATAAAACTGAGAATAATTTAATCGATATATTCATAGGTGTAACGATTGTTTTCTGTTTGTTTCAGATAGCGTAGTACAGACGTCGATGCCAGTGTATACAGCATAGCTTACAATAGAGCGCACCAACATCAGTCTAAATGTGCAAACACGAACGCTGTAATGAATGGACTGCAATAAATGCATACATAGATGTTAATTTTTACTGTTAAAGTACGCATTATTATTAATATGTAACGTGGGTTGGTGTGAGTGAGCTCCGTAATATGTATATCGCTTTTTTATATCGACCGGATATTATATTCAACGTCACTGACAGTTGAGGCTGCACAGATGTTGACCTTCGTCTCAAATTAAAGTTTGTAACCTGTGGACATCACTGGAATCCGTTATTTAAAAATGTTTGATGTTCGTCTATTGAAAGTGATCAGCAATTGTAATGGACAGCGTTTCTATGTGTCAGTTTGTAAAATAATAATTTGTTCAATAATTCACCATAATATGTACGATATCCCGGTCTGTCAGTGACCGCAAGTAATCTATCCGAGTGTAATTCATATTTGGGTGCTTTATCATAATTAGATCATCGCTGTAATGAAAAAGTAATTACATTCCTACATCTAATGATAATTTCGGGTACAAATTCTTTGACATTCATCGCCTTTACTCCGAAGTGGTGATTTTGAAAATGGAATTGTTAAAATTTGTGTTTACCAGAGATTATATTTTTCGATTTATTATTGCTTTTTATTTTGTTTCAACATTGTATATCAATGTTTACGGCTAGTATTAATTCGTATGCATTTTTATCTCTATTACAACTGTTTATAGTTCAAATTTGCATACGAATTAATGAACAGCTGCGACTAGAGTGGCGTGATAAGTACAGCATTCGTTCGTAAGTAAATGATTAATCATTAACGTTTCGTATTCATTGTATATTTAATTAATTAAAAAGTTTATATGTACCGCTTATGAAAATGTAAAATGTATTTCATTTATGTAAAGACTTCAGGATAAATTGACATTATATGTGATTTTATAGGTTTATTGTTGAAATAAAACCCACTGAACAAAACTGTAGTAAACCGTGAGCACAATATATTCCTGCATTTATATTCAGTCGCTATCATACGTAGTAAGTCAACTTTGATTGGAGTCCAAAAATGTAATGGAACTTTTTAGACACAAATAAAGCCATTTGGGTGATGGAACTAATGTGACTGCTTACTGGTTAGAAGCGTCCGCGTGAATGGTCAATACTTAGATACATATCGTTGGTAAAGTGTAGCTATGCTATTGTGATGTCTAAATACTGCTAATGGCGATAAAATTGTTATTTTATCGTTCAAGTAATGTCCGACCTATTACAATATTAATAATATACATAAAATGTTAGTACGTACAATGTCACGGAAGTAAAATTAACGACGTTATCGCCATCTGCGCAGTATTCAATATGCAACAAGATTGTATCGCAAATGTTCAGTTTTCTATGGCTAATGGGAAATACCGCACAATTACTTTTAGCATTAACCGACCGATTCGCGATGATCAGTCTGCTGATGTTTGGCATCACGCTTACACACACACACGTTCACATCACGATTCGGTCGCATTATTGTCACGGGAGGCATTTTTCGCTAAAAATGTGATAAACGGGTTTAGGCTCTAATTGACTGTCTATACATTTTTACTCGGCCTCTTGGAATGAGATGCTTCTTTACTTTATATGCCTAATGAACTTCACAATTGTCTTAGACGATACAGATCGCTTGTTTAGTGAATAAAATGGCACTAAGTTAATTACTGTCTAAATCCACTCCTATAATATAAATGTTATGAAATAAGATAAAACAGTACACGTAAGTTTGTGTTTAAGTGTGCAATTGTTGTCGCTTGTATCGGAATATGACACGCCGTTCATTTGATGCCATAGAGTCTGTTCGTTTTAAAAAGTCATTTCTGATAATGAGTTTTAAATCCATTTCGAAATTTGAAAAGCTAGAACAATTGCACAGAACATCCCTAGCGATAAGATTTTAATGTATGTATTGTTCAGATGCAAATATTTAGAAGAATCAGCATGTAAATAACGATAATTTAGTATTAAATACAAAAATAAAATAAAAACACACCATTTACTTTGGTGTAACATTTTTATACTAGTTCCATTTTCCACGATGTAAGTGCGTATAAACTTCTAAATGCCTTTCTAAATTAATAATTTTCATTGTTTAGTATGTATTCTCATAATTTAATGTTTATGGTTGAATGGACTAACTACATATATTGTGTCTATTTTAAAAGTATGTAGATGTAAAAATAGATTTACCACACAAAATGCATTTTGCAAAGGCAGTGAGATATGGTTGAGGTAGAAAAATATTATTTTTAGTAAAAGAAAATACATTACACTCGCGCTACAAAGTAAAGATATAAAATAAAATAATTTGTCAGTAAAAGGCTTATGAATTAGCGGCAAACTAGTATTGCAAATATATTAGCTACAATATATATAAAAAATGCTTTAGTCTTTTTTATTAAGACTGGTTGACGGAGTTAGTAAAAAATATATAAAATATTTGTTTGTAATTTACTTGGTTAGTCCAAATTTCCATAATGATATAACTTGTAGTGTTAGTCTGATTACTTTGTATCGGTGTTATGTTGTCTGTTACTGTATTGTTTGTTGGACTTGTACACTCACTATGCCATGTAATGCATATTGCTTTCATTCAAAGTAACAGCTTGTATAATATTATTTTTATACAAAATTGTATATGGATATGCGCTGTGTCTATAATTCGATTGATAGTTAGCGTAACGCTGTCGAGTAATTCTTCCAAATATTGTGAAGCCTCTGAATAATTCAAAATATATTTATATTAACTGTTCAACTTGTTTGTTTTATTTAAGTATAATTGGTTTCAATAGTCGCGAGCTGCTTCATTTAATTAAATCTCACTGCACTATGCGTCCTGTTCTCGTTCTACTATGGAATTAGATGCAATGCAGCATATAACGATCCATTTGGTTGGCTTTTGCCAGTGTTTTTGGCTTGGATACCTATATATAGACAAAAAATATTATAGTGTTAGTTGATATTGTCACCGCAGATATAGTTCGAGCGACAACGTCACTGGCTGAAGTTTCCGATTTTCCATCGCTCGATCGCATCGATCTTTGTAGCTTCAGCGTCAATAACATTCAGTGTTTATTTTTGTGTATTATGTTGTATGACCTAAAGAAATAGGACAAGCTGCCCTCTACCGAATTTGCTTCCGAATTACATGTTGCTAGCATGTTTTATAGAGCTGTGAAATCGTTATCAAATAACGTTATAATATGCCTTTCTACCTGAACGAAAAATTAACTAACCCCGTCGCCATTGCACTTCTGGAATAATGAAAGATACAGTTTGCCCTACTTGAACACGTGAAATATTTGTATAGACAATTAAAAACAGTTATCTTAATAACGTGACAATATACATTATCTCTGATAAGTCACTCGTGCAGCTATCTATTAAGAGCCAAACATTTAGGATATTATCAATTAATCGAATGGTTTTATGGTTTAAGTAAATTCAACTCAACTCAATTCATGTGTCGATTGTTGAGGATTATTTACTTCGTTCTTTTTAATACATTCATTGCCTTGAACCCACTTCGTGGGCTCACTTGCCGCATTTGGGCAAGGGAACCCACGTCGAGGGCTCATGTTAAAAATATGTTTTTCTTTGCATATATACAAAAAATAAAAATGGAATACTACAGTGTAATTATTTAACAGGTCTTACTAGTGTAGGTGTTGGTTTTTAGATTTAAACATATTTGTTTCCTTTATATTTTTTACTTCTTCCTAGATACCAAGGAACCTCCGCGTGGGTTGTGTAACAGGGCTGGTAAACAATAATATGATGCATCATACAACTTCAATGTTATTCACAAAATCAACTTAATTTAATGACATTTTAATCAATTATCAAATGAAATTTATATACGAATAATTTTTATTCAAACTGCTTAAATAATCAAAAACTGACTTGTGTTAATGTTTTTTATTAGCTTAAAACATTAGTATCAAATTTCATTAAAAAATAATAAAATATACGTTTCATTGAAATTGCTTTTCTGCACTAATGTTGCAACCTTCGTATGCCGTCACAGTACAAACTTCTCATGTTGGTCGCAACAAGAGAAATTTGTCGTATTTTGTGGATATATTTATCAATTATTTCTCTACAGTAGGATAAATCATCAAAAGGTTGACAATCAGGTAATTTATCTTGCGAGACAGGTTTCCTGGCTGTCTGTTGACACCCTGTTTTTTTAGCAAAGTTTTAAATTCTGAGTATCGGAATTAACATTTTGCGTTTCGCTAATTAAGTTATTACCACGTTAGATAATCTTGTGCTGATATGAAAAAAGAAAATTAGTAAATAAAAGGGTGTGAAAAATGTAGATTTAGAAATACATTAAAATTAAAATGGTCTTTCTAAAAAGGTTGACGATTCATGTCTCATGATAACGACTATAAAAAAAAAGTTTACTTACCCATGTCTTAGTGTATGTACCTACGTTCTAACTAGAACTCTGCAATAGAAAACTTCCAGGAATCCTATATCTAGAAGAACTGTGACCATATTCCTAATAACAAGAGGGTTTTGTGATACGAGTAATTGCTGTATACCATAGACAGACCCACGTCGTGGGCTCACTCCAGCGCATCTATAATACCGAGGACCCCGCTAGCAGGCTCACTAGTAAAATGTATAGTGGTATGGCATATGAAGCGTGTAAAAGTTATTAGGATGCGAATGTGTTAATTTAAGGGCGTTCTTTACGGTGAAGAAATCGTCACATTTCTATGTCTGCTGCTTTCCACGTAACCTATTGATACGACTTGTCTCCCACTTTATCCTTCACTTGTTGGATAAAAGAAATGTCTCAGTCATCCCCTTCCTTCTACATGTACCTGTGTCCTTAGAGATAAGTTTGAAACAAAGGCTGATTCTAAAATTATTCACTCCACAATGTTCGCTCTGAGTTATTGGGGGTTATACTACGTCTATACACTCAAGGAGACAACACAAGTATTTTTTTGTAACACGAACTATAGTGCATGCTCTCTAATTTACTTAACCGAATATTGCAATGACACTTTTTATATTGAAAACAGGAGAATAAATCAATGTTCTGAGTCAGTTTAATATTGTGTCTCTTCTTTTATTGTTTGTAGTCTTTATAACGTAGCTGCGTAGGTATGCGGCGATTGTGTTGAAAAATGGATTTCAACTATCAAAGTTGATGGCATTCATTTGTACATGTACTCCTCCTCCTATCATAATAACATGTATTTGGGCGCAGTATTATAGAAATAAAAACCAATTGATAAAATTGACCTCTCCGTAAAGAATCGCGATTCGATAAAAGTATTGTCGTCAGAATAACATGATAATGTGTAACCTTGACAACAAAGTCAAGTATCTATCTAGTCTAAATTGACACCACAATGATGCCTTGATAATAATATATTTATATTGATTATCATTTAAATCGTGGTGTTAACTGAATATTTTCTTCCATGGATTATCAACACATCGTACACTAACGTAGATTGCTGTAATTAAGAAATGCATACAATTCAGAGACTTCCAAAATTTATATTAAATATTTTGACTGCACGGGTGACGTTGTGATTGAAGTGGTCGCTTTACCACAGCGCTAAGATTGTGGGTTCGATCCCAAACACGGGCCAGAAATTCGGCGATCTATAAGTTGTTCCGAGGACATCCAACCTTAGTGTCCGTTGTGTGAATGTTTGTAAATTGCTCGCGACACAGGAGTTATTTCTAGAGCGGAAGATAACCTATAAAAAAGGAAAGTGAAAAATGATTTTGCTTGACGCACTTGGCCTGGCAGACTACAAGCAATTCTTTGTAGTTCTGTAAGAAAGACGGAGACTTTGTGACTTAAATTACTTCATATAGCGGTCTAGTAAAGCCTCTATATGCTTACAGACTAGTATGTCAGATTGTAACATCGATGTAAGTTATAGTATCGAGCGGTGCTATGCCATTTTCGTCATCTAATGCCTTGAGCAAATGCTTCCACAGCTGATCCAGTCAACTATAACCGGTCATATGAGTTACACTCATATTTAAATCGCTAATTAAACTTACATTTCGCTTACCATGGTATTTAGGTCCCACGTAACAGGTGGCGAACCCAATGCCGTCTGCCAGGCACAGTTTCTCTCACTTCATAATGCTACTGAGTATTTTCTGACAGAAAAATACAATGAACCTTTGTCCGACCTTGAAATCAAACTCGAGACTACACACAGCTGTTGTATTTATTAGCGTTGCGCTATCAAAACAAAATAATAAAAATGAAAGAATAAACTATAATAGGAATAGAAACATACCTACTATGTACCTATCTAAGAATAATTTAAATCTAAAACAAAATTAATATACCTACGTTCAGTCTAGAAATCCATATGTAATCTATTACTATAATAAATTATGGTTGATTATTTTATTTAACTAATCTACTGCCTAGTTATCCACGCAAACACAACACATCTGTCAACATTCTAACTTAAGGTGAATGCATAATTATTGCATATTGCTACTTCCTGTAATATGTCATTTTATCATAACGGAATTTGAAAAGCAACTTCTTACTTTTGTTTCTGCGATATAAATGCGTCTGCTTATAAAATAGTGCATTACAATGAATGACCTTGAAGATGGCATTGCACGTTATCACATTACCTAAATGCAAAGATAAAAATGTATTGAGAGGTATGTGTTTTAACCAGAGACCTTTCGATCTCAAGCATTACCTGTAATCGAGCGGCGTTAGCGCAATAGATAGACTATTGCGCTTACACCGCTTAAAATATTGTAGAATACTTCATGACGATATTGATTGTTCACAACACAACGCAATTTTAGATTCGTAACCAGTCGCTGGAGTAGCGCTGCCAGTGAGCAGTCCTCTGCGTCAGTGCTGTGAATAAAAAATAATTAAACATTTCGTGCAAAATACAATTTGAAATCATTTGAATTTAGAAGTTAAATAATATCTTTTCTTTTTAAAAATGTCGAAAGTGTTGTTGAGCAAGGAACTGCCTGATATAGAGGTTTGTTGCTTTTATATCTATCGAATATTTCTGTTTGTAGATCAATTAAATCAACGTCGATAAGATCGTGAGCGTTATCGTCATCAAATTAGTTGACCCTACATATTTACTAATCATTTGATAGCACGTGCGTGATTAATATAATATTAAAAGACATTTAAAGTAAGTAATGTATAATTATAACATAATCAGAAGCCCAGAAACTGGGCAGCATGTTTCACAATAACATTACGAGAAACAGGATCTATATTTGTGCCAGTGTTACAAATTATTTATTTTAATTTTACTTACGTACCTACCTACGTCACAATTTTTTTAACTAATGTTGAGTGATAATTTCTTTACAATGATAAATATTTGCCCCCTGCTTAGGTAAATATATGTACTTTCAGAGATATAGATGTAGAATAGCCAAGTACCTATAGAATGACTTCAGGAGCAAAATAGCATAAAAATTAAAATTTATAATATATATAATTAAAAACATTGTTATATTGGCATAATAAACATTTAATATCAAGAATATTTACGTAATTCTTTACAACTCTTTGTGCCTGAAATCAAAGGAGTCTTTATAAATTGGCAGCACTGTATATCAGAATAATTAAACTACAATATTGCCAGGAAAAGATATACTAGTTAGACATAAAAAAAATAAAGAAAAATAATACATACAAAATGTCTTGTAAAAATATGTGAAATGGAAAATTTGTAGGTACTTTTAATTTGTAATTTTAAATCACATTTACGTATCTATACATTCTCTGTTTTATTTTCTATTACTAAAGTCCAAAGTCTAATTATTGTCATACCTATAGCGATTATGTGTCCTCGAGAAAGCGTTGCTATAGATGCAAACTTGTATAATTTAACCATAGCAAGGTTGTGAGTAATTTACCGATTGAAGGAAAATGACTGAAATAAACTGAATGGAAAATCCTCAGTGCGTTTGAAAATTTATAATTTTGTGTTAATTTACGATGTAAGCGGCAAAGTAGTTTAGTCTTCTTAGTTTATTGGCTATTTTTAGTTGTTAGACGACGTAAATTTTTATTTTATATTAGTTGTATTGTTAGTTTTTTAGTTGTTCTATACCCCAGTAAAAGAATCACTAACGGTAGAGTTATTGTTACTCAAAGATGTCCCTACGCACGCCCTTTGTTACGCAGGTAGTCAAAACTGAGCCCTTTGTGATTTAGTGGTGATTCAGAACCCTTCTAAATTCAATTATTAATACCTAATTAGTTAAATAAAACATATCAATTTTTAAACCAAATACGCATTTATTAATAATATTACAAACAAAAGTAAATTATATAAAATTCTCGAAGTGATCGCCACGATTTAATAAAGACGTGGTTGCTCTGAGAGCGACTTGTTTAGTAGCCCTTTTAACCATATTTGGATCTTCGCAGATTTCATTTGCAACTGCAACAATACGCTCCCACAACTCTTCTCTAGTATTTACAGACTCAAAATAAACGCGTTGTTTCATATGACCCCAGAGGAAAAAATCTAACGGGGTTAAATCGTGTGAGCGCGGCGGCCAAGCCACAGGACCGCCGCGCCGCGCTCCGCCACCTATCCACTCACCAAAATTTGAATTTAAATATTGCCGCACGTCTCTTGCGAAATGATGGTGCACCCTCTAACTGTAGCCACATCTGCTGACTGTAAGAAAGTCCCATAAATGGGATGTTTTTACCGATTAAATAACATGTACTTATTTACCGCCCCTAAAGTTTTATTACTATACTAGCTGACCCGCGCAACTTTGTCTGCTTCACATAAGAGAATATTCCCCGTTTTTGCAACATTTTTCATTGCTGTTCCGCTCCTATTGGTCGTAGCGTGATGTTATATAGCCTATAACCTTCCTCGATAAATGGGCTATCCAACACTAAAAAGATTTTTCAATTCGGACCAGTAGTTTCTGAGATTAGCGCGTTCAAGCAAACAAACAAACAAACAAACTCTTCAGCTTTTTAATATTAGTATAGATGCGCGGACACATTGTATATGCGTTCTGCTAGTAGTGTTAGTAATCTATTTCACTTGCGCTTGCATTATACTTACACTGCGCTATGTGGGTACATTTTGAATCTCTGAACTTGTGTATAAAGGGAACTGTCCACTTTGTATGGGGGTTTTGGCTTGGAATGGACAGTAACTGAGAATAATAATTATATATTAATTTAGAAGCATTAACCAGTAGGGATTAGAAAAATAACAAAGTTTTGTGTCTAGGTATTCCTAATTCGTTTGTTGTGGTGTTTTATGTGATGTATTTGAGAAATGCACTTCTTGAGGTTTAGGAATGATACACAACTTCACTGTACCTACATAGTATATTGGCCGACTGCCTTGTTACAATATTAGGACGTACTTATAGCTATGTACCGTTGTCGTAGTACCCCCTATTTACAATATATTACAGTTTATATAAAGGTATTTGAAATAAAAATCATTGTTTTAATGTTATTTTTATTATTCTGATTCATATGTTACTAAAATGTTATCTAGGAACTGGGCTGGTGGATTTAAATTGTTTTTATATCTTGCCCAACTCAAAAACCTAATAATTGACATTATAAGCGCGCAGCAACCTACTGTCCGTCGACCGTAGGATTGTCGTTAATTGTTTTATGTATAAATTCTGTTCACGCTAAGCCAATAATGGACAGTTCCCTTTCAATTAGTTCGTTTTGGCAGTCGTTAAAAAAGTGAAGGTAAAGAACAATGTGGAGGGTTCGTTGCCATGCATGCGTCTGACTTGAACTTATGTGCGTATTTAATAGGTAATTGTAGCTTACTTTATAGGGAAAGCCAAACATTGTGAGGTAATATAATAATACATAATAAGATAATGCTGGTTCATAATATTATTTTGCTAATGCTACATTGTTTTCTTTTTCATTATTTTCTTCATTAATCTGTGAAGTCTTAGAATACCACACATAAATAAAATATATTGTGTTTGGCCACCCGTGTGTCGCTGCGACTTTATATGTTAATATTATAATCAAGCTCTAAATAAATGTATAGGTACGTACACACAGCTACCATCTACCTATACTGTTTGGACTTTGAACTATTAGAAGTTGAACGCTGCGAATCGTGAGAGAGAGTGCGTTATATTTTTGTTATTTTATCTCACTCATGCTGAACGGGACGCGACGCTCTATCCTTACCATTACATCGACACCACTATGCACTGTCCCTTGCCGACAATTCTCTATTTTGTATGTAGCGTAGTTATGCGTATATGGGGTGTCTAACTTGATGTGTAGCCGTGTGTACATGTGAAAACTCATAAATGGTTATTAGATTTAAATCAAGTAATTATCCCCACTGCTGCTATAGATATGAATGTCATTTAAGTTTAGTAAATTATTCACAAAATTTCATTCATTATAAGAATATACTGTTTGCTTTTCAAATAAAATAAAATTCTAATACATAAATCGTTGACGCTCGCCATTCGGAGTTTAAATATTTTCACCAAACTAGGCAAGACAATTTAAAAATATATATAAATTATATTATATACTGCCGAGCTAGAGAAAATACTATCTAGAATGATATAATGGACCCCTGAATTAACGACGAGTACAGAGTAAGGTTAAAGGGGACAGCTGCGGGTCAAGCTAGATGTCAAACTAAAATATTGGCCTTGGACCGCATTAGACAGAAAATTAAACGAGGCAGGAGGGGCATAGCCTTCCCGTGGGAGCATTACTATCCTCCTTAATATATAGGACATTGCTGCAGGAAACAAATATTTTTTTTGCATATGTCTTGGTATTTGGTGGTTTACAATAGTATTATACAAAAACATTACATTTTTATCCAAAAATTCTATTCCGTCGTAAAAGTTAGATACATTCAGTCTTGACACACTTGTGTACCTTTTCGTAAAAATCCTATATAGTACATAATATTATAACATCTCAATTTCATCCCTAATAGTAGAAAAATTATATTTAATGCCTAAGATGATTCTTTGGCTGTATCTGATTGATTAGTTGTGTTACAATTGTTGTACACAAGCATCCCCTTACAATAAGAAAAGTTAGACTGATAGCCGATCACACCAGCCATATAATGTTGGGACGACTTCCCACATCAATGATATATTATTATAGATCTCATAATTTATAAGTAAGTACACTCACAACGTGTTTCACTCCCTGTTAAACAAATACAAATTTTTTAAAACCAGAATTTCGCAACCTTGACTTAGCAATCGATCAAATGAACGATTCCCACTTTAGGCCAAGACTGATCGTTATAGTACAGTCCGATGCAAACCTAATGGCGGCTCTGAACATCGTACGAGTCATTGCGCAGAACGCAATATTAGGTGTCAGCGGGACGTAGCGACACGGGGCGGCAGGGCACCTCCCCACCCGCCTTTTCTTTCACCCGCACTCGCCCTTCGCGTCTTGTATTTAGTGTGTGAGTTATATCCGTATACTGCCTACACCTACCTACCTGCGCACACCTGCACTCGCAGCTAACTTCCGAGCCGCCATTAAGTTTGCATTTAACTATAACTATGTAGCTGTCTACTACTGCATAATAATGATGTACTTACCATTTAAAATATGTAAATTACAGAACTTGTTGAGGCTGAACCCTACGGTTAAGCCGTACTCCAACTTGGTTCCATCAGCGCAAACTAAGAAGATCAAACAACATTGGAAGAGGAACATTGATAGAAAATGTACTGTAAGTATACTATATTTATTGACAGCATGCCTTTATCTGTGTGTATGTCCGGAAGACACAGCAGAGGTAGGCTCCTCACAAGATGGATCGACGACCTGGTAACGGTCGTGAGAAGCGTTTGGATGCGGGTGGCCCAAGACCGGTCTGTGTGGAAAACCTTGGGGAAGGCCTATGTCCAGCAGTGGACGTCTTTCGGCTGAGATGATGATGATGATGTCTACGTATGTACTGAAGTAGAATGGACATCGTAATGACTATTTTGTCTCGATGTAGTCTATGGGAAAAGCCGTGTTCTCAAGTTATCAACTTAAGACTGCGCCGAGCGTAAGACAGATAATAACAGAGCTCGTGCGGCCATATACAAATCGGCGTGCGGCCGCCATAGTAAAATTGTATGGAGGATTTGAAGTGCTTTTTTGATAAATATGTATCTATATTGTCAACCAATAACTTAAATATTTGGGACGGACAAATTGTAATATAACTATTTATGTTTCGTTTAAGCTGTAAAATAGGATAGCCATCTACTGCTATAATCTAAAAATTTCAAAATATTGCAAATTTACGTAATTACTAGGCGAAAATATTAATTATTTTAAGTTTTTAACACGGAGTTATTGTAAACACATTCATTGTTATGGTAAATGTATATTTTGTATTTGTATTAAACTAAAAGTATTTATTTTATTTACTTAACTGTGACCGCCTGATTTGGCACTTTTCGCTCGGCGCAGTCTTAAAACAAAAGAGGCGAATGCAAATTTGTTATTGTATAATATAAGATTCGTGGTTCGTACTTATAATATAACTCGTTACTTGTTGTGGGTAGGCAATTATAATATTCTTGTGGTTTATTATTTCAACGTCGTATAATCTAGTTACACTTATATTTTGAAGCAGTTTGCGAGAAAATATCTACGTGTTATGTTGGAATGTTCAGTAATATAGTGTAAAGTATTATTGCTACTAACAATAGATATCTTACGAAGTAGGTATACAAAAAGTATAAATAAATAATCAATTTATTTATTTAAAAATTGATATATTAAGTATAATTTAAAATCCTAATTAAATTATTTACTTTACTATAAATAAATAAATAAAGCACTTATATGAAGAGAACACGAATAACCAATTTGATTAGTAATAATAACAATAATTTATATGTATCTATAGATGCAGTTACGTTAATCGTTGTTATCAGTCAATTCGATAATAATTGCTACACTTCTCATAAGTAATTGATACAATATTACTTATTAATCTATTTAATTTCACAATAATATAAAGTCACAATAATAGTAAGATTCTTCTATTTCTTATAAATAGTTTAGATTTCCTCATTATCTTCATTTACATACACAAATTTGTATATATGTAGCAGAATTCTCATCAACTTGACATATTTTATGATTTATCTCATATTTTATGTAAAAAAATTCTTATGTTTTAACCAAAACCAATTGTTTAGGTACTTTTCACATGTCTCACCTGACTGTGATAAATGTTATATATTGTTGTATATATATGTAAATGTGATCACGTTTACCTATTATTATTTCGCTTTGATTATATAATATTATATGATCATATCTTTTACTCACAATCTTTGCAGAACTGCGATATTTCGATTTATTTTCCCTTATTACCCGATTAAGTATCCTAATCAGACTCTTAAATAGTATCGTTACATTCGGTAACCGATGTCTGTACTATCATCTGCAATTTATACCTACAAACGAATAAAAACATAATTTTTTATTCGAAGTCATTAATAAAGACCTAACACACCGCCTTGTGGTAAGCCGTAGAAAGCATAATTGAGATATATATTTCTCTTTTCTAAGCACTGTGAATCAATGTTCTTGTTCTAAATCAAATAGCTTCACTTGAAACGTATGAAGCATAATATACTTATTTAATCTTTTAATTACCGTCCTCGCAGATAGAATCTATAGACGTGTTTAAAAAGTGTTCGTTGATCCATATTGCTTTTCTAAGCCTATCTTGTCTTGCTATATTAATATATGTTTTCAATTATAGAATCCTACCTTCTTTTTTAAATATTTATAATTTCTCTAAATAAAAGAATTTTATTGATATTCATATTTAGTTAAGTTTTGGTAATTTGAGTAAAGTTTATGAAGAAGTACCTATGCATAGTCTTACATACTAAGTATTGTAATTTTCTTTACAGGGTTGACACCGTAATCTGTATTCTGTACGATATAAATCAATTATTTCATTTTGACATCTTGGAATAATATTATACAGTGCTAGTTTGCTTTAGAGAAAACATTCAGGCGCCATATGACCCGAATTTGCTTTCAAAATATCATCAATAACATTTCTACAGACGATAATGTCGTTATCTGTATTATCTCACGTTTGTCGTATAATATACAGCATTTCGTAAAATATATATGTGCAAACGACCTTGGCACTTCATATTTTTATGCAGTATGCAAAGCAGATCGAGATAACGTTATAAAACAGTTATATCGGTTAAAAAAGTGGGTCTTATGTAGGTAATTATTTATTGCACTAGATTTTTCATCGTCGTCACGAAGGAGAGATGCGTAGATCTTAAATACCATATTTTGTTATATCTCAGCCTTGTGAGATGGTTATGCGGCAAATGAAGTTGTTTAATAGGTGACATATTTGTCACCTATTAAACAACTTCATTTGCCGCATTTGTTTTGTTATATATTATATATTGTTATTACCAATAATGGGTAATTTCCTATATTTAAGAAACGGGTCGTTTTACCTAGGGATAGCTAATGATTGCCATATATCCTAAAAAATATCTCAAAATTTTACTGTCCGTGGCTAAAGCAACTCGTTGCTCGCTCTACAAACATAACTAATTGTTGTACGTCATAGTTTCGCAAATTGAGTAGCACGTGTTTGTGAATCTTGAGGGACTTCCCGAAAGCCAGAAATAACCAAAGACTATCATCGACAGTAGACGTTCATGATAGCGTTAATACTTCTTAATTATCCATTATAGATAAGGTAAGGGGAAGGACTAAAATAAATAATATAACACGCAAGGATGTAGATAGAACTCGTTCACGACCTTTGTTACAAGTTCGCTATTGGCAAACTGGTTCTGTCCCTTTGTCACATACTTTAAGATTACGCATAAAACATGTACCATAATCTAATGACGCATTACATATTTGAACAATAAACGTGGCTTCAGAAAACTTTGTTTTGTGCCTCATAACTAGGGCTGCCACATTTTTTTTTTATGAATAGTGTATATTAACTATCTGAGGTAAAAAAATAAAGTACTGGCTCCGAAAATAAAATATTATTTATTTCAATTGCTTTTTGTTACCATTTTTTCGTTGATGTTGATTGTCAGTAACATCTAACAAATATTTATTATCAAGGAACGTCTTAATAATAATATTCCTTTACAATATTATGTCTATATTAAGATAAACAATTGTTTTTATTCAATTTAGAGAATCTCTATAGCGTTACTTTAAGTAGATAAACAAATAAATAAAACCTGTAAAAGTCGACACTGGTAAAATAAAGTATTGTTACTTACTTTATTTACCTAATAAACTATAAACTATAAAGTACTTTTACCCGAAATAACGTGCAATACTTTTTTTTAAAGTACGGTTGGTAACTCTACTCATATCTCATAATATATTTGTTAAACTTAATAAAACTTCTTTGATCTATTAAAGGTTATCATTGGGTATAATATGACGCGTGTTAACCGAAGTATTCATTCGTTTCGGTCAATTGCGATCAACTGAGAATATTTTTATGATTCGCATTTCGAGGTTCGCGGCTCCTTATTACGTGTTAACCCACGTTCATAAAAACAGCTGTGTGCTATTAGTATTTTTGTCATGTATACTTAGAACATAAGTATGCATTGTATTAATATTTAAGTCTATGTCTTTGTTACTGGTAATATCAATGCCCGTCCTGGTAGGATAGGACTACCAATATTATTTGTTTCTCTTTCACGGGCACTTTCCTTATGCGTTAGGCCAAACCCGGCTCTTTGGGAGGCTTACACGGAGGCAAGGGTCCAACATGCAGAGGCCCTTCGACAGTTTTAGTTTAGAGTGAGATGGGACACACCGAGACACAAGCCGCGGCAGGTGCCAGAGACTATTGCTACATATGGAACCTTATAAATATGGGCTACAGGGATGGGTTTTTGATGGACTGGTATAATAAACACTATGGATGAAAAAACGGCGTCTGCCAGATATATTGTCTCAGTACAAAGTCGGTACTACCATTATTATTTATAATAAAAAGCACGTATTATATGTAGTTGTAAGGTAAGTTTATCAAAGGTTAACGTGTTGAACCCTTTGTTGCGATAGAAACACATTACTAGTGTCTCTATCGCTAACTTGCCTCTTTGTATGATGACTCTCGAATGTTAATTAGTTTCTCTATTACGTTATATTGAACTCAGAAGATATTATTGCATTTATTAGAAACTTATGGCTCTTTACATATTATGTGTTCTAACTAATAATAAAAACTAGTAAGTAATATTATTTTGGGAAGCGGTTAGATGCGGGTAGCCCAAGATCGGTCTGTGTGGAAAACCTTGGGGAGATCTATGACCAGCGGTAGACGTCTTTCGGGTGAGATTATATAAATATTTATCTCTCATGTTAAGTGAATTGTTGTAATTCGTAATGAATTACAACAATTATATCTAATAAATATCTTAAACCACTATTAAAGTGTACAAAACCTTGTAAAGGTAATTTACAATTTAAGTGCAAGTGATAATGTCAATATATTATTAAATCTAAATCATATTTTATCAATATTTCTACTATCGCACAATGGATGGAATGTCTTTTCACACTCGAGACGTGTAAAGATGCTTCAAGGGCTCTTATAACTCACAATAGATCCTCAAAACAAAATTCCAACTAAACTACATTAACTATTCAATACAAAAATTATCATTTTCAGTCATGTCCGACCCTTACGAAGAACTTCGACGACATCAAACACACAACATTATCGGAGCGAGGCGCGTTGAAGGAGGCAGCGCGATGCCTCAAATGCGCAGACGCACCCTGTCAGAAGTCCTGCCCTACGCAGATTGATGTCAAGAGCTTCATCACAAGCATCGCCAACAAGGTTAGTATAATCTATTTAATTTATCTAGTTTGCTCAACTGAAGAAGGACAACTATGGTTTATATCTAAGTATTGAACTAAAGTATGGACGCGGAGTTCTGTCCAAAGACTAGTCCTTATACATTTATTTATCTAATATTTGTGTCACTAAAATTATCAGAGCTTTTTAATAATGTTGGGCAGATCTTTAAAATGTAGTATAAATTGCTCTAAAATCTAAAGCCGACTTAAATCTACAATGCTTTGAGTTTTTTCATAACAATGCTTCATTCAATTTAGTGTAACTACAGTTGTAATTGCAGAGTAATTATTTAGCATGTGTTCTCGTAAATGGCGTGATGACCTATTCTTGTGTTCCAATTACCTACAGTCTGTATCGTGCCATAGAAACGTGTAACTATATTATATACTTGATAGTAATGTGCACATAAGAAATAGACCTACGAGTCTAATCAAATAGTTTATTTTTTGATAGCTTATTATTGGATTTTAATATTCCTTTTTTATTGAACCTATCTTTTCGTTAGACGTTGTGTAGACAAATGGTAGTGTTTTAACAGTAAAATTCTCATATGTTTTAAAACTACGGTTACGGTTACTGCATGACTCCTTTGAGTCGAAGCGTGATGTTAAAAGACTACGACTTTTCTCAATAGACGGGTTATCTATTACAAGAATAATAATTATTCATATCAGACTGGAAGTTACTGAGATTAGCATGTTCAAACATAGAAACTATGCCATAACTATGCTATAACAGCTTATGAAGCTGTTGATTTGTTATGTTACCATAAAGTTATTTCCTTGCACAAAATGGTTAATTTTCGTGCTAATTGTTTTCAGAACTACTATGGAGCAGCCAAGGCGATTCTATCCGACAATCCGCTCGGTCTTACGTGTGGTATGGTGTGTCCCACTAGCGACCTCTGTGTCGGCGGATGTAACCTGCACGCGAGTGAAGAGGGCGCCATCAATATCGGTGGATTGCAGCATTTTGCTGTTGATGTTAGTGACATGATAACTTACTTTTATTGGATATACGTTTTCTCCGCAACTTATTGAGTATTTACCTGTTCTTTTTGGCTTGAAGTAACTTTGAATGTTTTAGTTTAAAGTTAACAAAAATTACGGACGACTCTGCTTAGAATCGACTTATCAAATTATTAGTTTAAATCGTAACTTCGTTTGAGTACCAGCTCGTTTTATTTTTTGGTGGTTTAGATCTGTGCCTCCCTCTATTACGTGGCACCTATGAGGAGATTCAAAAATTTTGTACATCTATCATTTTGGCATGTCCTTCAAGGAATTCTTTTTTTCGTAGTTTTTCTTCTACTTATTTCGGTTAAAATAGCTTCTTAATTTTGAAAATGTACCTTTAACTACGTTTTAAACTAAATTTCAATAAAATCCGGATAAAACTAAAGATTTGAAAGCTATTTTAATAAAATACTCCCCTTAATTTTGGCTTGTCCCTAGTATAAATGAAAACTTTAAGTTCAATTTTATCAATATATTCTGGACAAATTGGACATGACTTGACGTTTTTTTTAAAAATATTTATATTGAAGTATAATATAAAGTAATTAATGAAGCTTATAATTCATCTTATCTATGTAAAACTTAAAACAAAAAGTGTCCCCGAAATTTGTTACTTCCGGACAAGTCAGGTTTGTTACGTCAATTTCTTAAAAAATATACAACCAAATGCTATTTTTTAGTTTTTCAAATATGGCAACAGTAATAGCCTGAAGATCCACCATCTTAAAAATTGACAATCAGTGTCATTTTGTCGCCAGTGAGAGTGTGTTGTGTCGCGGATTGAACTCAGAAGAAATTTGTCGTCAGGTTTGTACTATCGCAACTAATTATTTATTTGTCCATTTCTTATAATAAATTAATAAAGAAACGCATGGTTTTATACTGAACATCTTGTTGTATGTAGTTTAACTTGGCGAGAAACGAAACCGCTAATATGTATTTTTAAAGATTAGGTTTATTCATTATGTTACTTCGGTTTTGTTACTGCAGTTAGGGTAACATATAGTTGGACCGAAAAAGTAACAAAACCGACAGCATAAAGCTACGTTTACATACCTTCAAAGATTACTTAAAACATTTTGCTAAGATTTATGGAAACTAGTTGATTGTGTTTTATGTAGGTAGCCACCTACCTAAAATATAACACAACCAACTAACTACCAGACACCAATATTTTTTAAATCATAATATATAGATACTAGCTGTTGCCCGCGACTCCGCCCGCGAGAATCACATTATTGCGTGAATTTTGACGGCCGTACGAATGACTACAATATCATAGGAGTTCTGACGATGGACAATCGAATGACTCGCGAATGAACGGCTGTTGCCCGCGGCCTACGAATGTGCAATTGCAACAAAAAGTTGCCTATCTCCTCGACCTATCATCTAACTCTATACAAAAATTCATTAACATTCTTGAAGCCGTTTAAGCGTGAAGAAGTAGCAGACAGACAGACAGAGTTACTTTCGCATTTATAATATGAATATGGATTATGATTAAAAAATATTGGTGTTTGGTAATTAGTTGGTTGTATTTATGTGGGTAGTTTCCAATCGGTATTTTAGTTTTTTTTTCCCAGAATGATGCCAATAACAGTAAAAAGATGAGTAGGTATAGAGAGAGATTGTAGGTAGCTACCTACCTACAATAAACCAACTAGTTACCGAACACCAATATCTTATAATCGTAATACTTATCTACGTAACGGTAGAATATTATTATTATTATAATTAAAAAATATTGGTGTTTCTAATCGGTATATATAGAACTTTTTGTTTTCAGAAATATGCCATTAACAGCTAAGGAAAAGATGCGTAGGTATAGAGAGAGGTTAAAAAATGAATATCCCGAAAAATACATATGAGGAACAGCGAAAAAAGAACTTAGCAAGAATTAAATCAAAAAAGAAAAGAATTGCAGAAATGACTTGATTTTACATGTGTTGATTATTTTGTAAGAAGCACAGCATGCTAAAAAGTACAATTTTTGATATATATATATATATATATATATATATATATATATATATATATATTCATAACACGGTTTATACCGTTTAAAGGTATAAAAATAGGTAATTAATAAAATGTTGAAGAATTTGTAACAAATATAATAAATACTTATAGTGTTTCTGCACAAGGATCTCATTAAAAAAATAAGATTTTATGTTAAATACTATTTAATGAATATGTGCCTATGTTTTAAGTTTAATTGTTGTGTTGAGGCAATGTAAACCAAGCCTAATAATTTTGTTACCGTCGGTTTTGTTACTGTCCCTATTTTATTTTAAAAGATTTTATATGATTTTGTCGTGTAATTAATTACTTTTAAGAATAAACTGGGTTTTGGTTATAAATATTAATTATTAAACAACTTCTGAACATGTTTTTAATATGTTATTGTTTATTTTACATCATTAGCATGAAAAACAATTATTGATTTGGGGACTGTGGTAACAAACCCGAGAGATAATTGTATTTTTAACTGTTTTTTTAATGTTTCTGTAACTCTTTTATTCATTAAGTAATATAAAAAGACTGTATTTTTCGAATAATATATTGAAATGGTAGAATCTCCCATAGTATTATTTATTATGCGACTCCAAGTATAATAACAAAACTGACATTAAATTCATACTTACCCTCACATTTTTACATTTTATCAAATAAACACTAATTATACGTTAAAAATACATTATTTTTTTAAAACTACAGGATCTAGGTGTATTATTTTAATTAGTCAGAATACGCAAAGGTGATAAAAAATAAAAAACATATTTTCATCAGTTGTACAATATTTTTGAATCTCCTCCTATATTCATAACAAGCGTAATGTAAGTGGTATACAACCATTACGTACCTTTTTGAGGATTTTATTTTTTTTTATTTTATGAGATAAGACAGAAAATAGGAAGCGAGTCTATTGCCATCTACCGGGGTTATTTCCCAGACTCCAACAAATTCTTGACAGTAAACCAAGTAAAACTTTGTCCAACCTTAGCATCCAACCAAATACATCTCATGCAAAGCAGTCGTAATAAGAGGCGCTGCGATACCGAGACAGTTTTTACATATGTGTACTTATACATATAACTTTAACCTAAGAATAATATTTCAGGTATTTATGAAAATGGGTATCGCACAAACACTCGACCCTAACACGAAGCCTCTGCCCAAGGGTGGTGATCAGAAGATCGCTTTAGTCGGCGGTGGTCCCGCCAGCATCAGCTGTGCGTGTTTCCTCGCCAGATTAGGATATAAGAATATAACGGTTTATGAGAAAGAAAAGTTTTTGGGTGGACTGAGGTACGTGCTAAAACATTTTTCTAAATGCCCAGTATACCCTGGTTGTAGGGCACCATAAGTACAAGGGCAATATACCAGTTTAAAATCTTCTTTCTATTGATGACGATGGTATTATATTTTATAGCTCTCACTGCACCGTGATATGTTAAGTCACGGCATATTTTGCAATAAGTTTTAATTAGGTCATAACTATTTTCGCATAACGCACTTTTAAGAAATATATGGAAAGACAGGACAACGAAAACTATGCAAGTACTTTGAGAAAACTAGCGAGCCGCGATTGCTTTCATAAAAAACCAGAGTTAGGGAAGTTTGCTATTAGAATCAAATTCTATCGTTCTGTTTTCGTTGTCACTGGACACAGTTACAGTTTTCGTTTTGTTGTGACCATGGAATTAATAAGTACAAGTGTTAACACTTAATAATGCCATGGTGATATTCCTGATGATATTTTTTTGGTAATTACTGGAATTTTCTTTCTTTCCATGTCCCTAGAAATAACGTCGTACTTCTATGGATATTCGTCTAACAAGACTACCTCTATGTTACAGTTCATCTGAAATCCCTCAGTACCGACTACCGTACGATGTAGTACAATTCGAGATAGATCTTGTCAAGAATTTGGGAGTGAAGTTTGAAACTGACAGGAAACTCTCCGCCAAAGACATCACTGTCAAGGTTGGTAAATCAATATTAAACGCAATATTTTTTATCAAGTCTTTACCAGTAATATACCGATCATCACCGATATTCTGTAAAATCACTATGGAACTCACTTCGAGTTCTAAGATTAAACATTTTACATCGTCACTCAAACAGCACACAGGGTAATAGAAAAAAAGCTGTCATTAAACATAATTAATCTTTTCAGGGTCTTCTAGGTGATGGACATTCAGCTGTATTCCTCGGTATCGGTCTGCCTGAACCAAAGAGTATTCCGATCTTCAAAGGTCTTAATCAAGAAATGGGTTTCTATACTAGTAAAGACTTTTTGCCTCTCGTATCTAGAGGCAGCAAGAAAGGTAAAATTCTACTCTCAGAATGTTAATTTGATTACTTATTTTTATTCTTCGCCCAAAGAGTAAATAAATCTATGAAATTAGACATATCAATACGCAACTTAAAAAGAAACATGTGTTGTGGTTTCTCTGCATCTATCATAATCTACGAGTATAGCATAGTTTATCCACAGCTGAACATAGGCCTCTTCCAATTGATACTTCACAATCTGTGTCAATCTCATCCATGCTCGGCCCAAGATTGCAACAATGTCGTATGCCCACCTCATCGTCGGATCGCTGACATTATTTCTTTGTCTTTAGTCACCAGTTGGTCCCGGTCTTGCTCGACCTATGATCAACAGTTAACATACCTTGCTAAGTGCCCAACGTCATTAATTATGTTCCATAATTTGTCATTCCGCGACAAATTATGATTTTAAATTTCGGAACTCAACCTTACACCGAGCATGGAGCGCTACTTGGCTCTATGACTGTGACCTTTTAAACACGCCTGTGTGTTTGTACCAATATACGTCTCGGCAATGTAAGTTTTGGTCGGCAGAAAACCTTTTCGCATGATTATAAAAAAATAAAAACAACTCTTGTTTTAAGAAACTCCTAGTGTAAGTAAGTATTAAAAGGGAATACAGTTGTGTAGAATGTTTTTCTAAACTCAATTTGACTTTGATTGCAGGTATCTGCGCTTGTAAAGCCGCGCTCCCCGAGTTATATGGAAACGTGATCGTATTGGGAGCTGGCGACACCGCTTTTGATTGTGCCACGTCTGCTCTAAGATGCGGAGCTAAGCGAGTGTATGTCGTATTCAGAAAGGGAGTCACTAATATTAGAGCCGTTCCAGAAGAGGTAAGAAGATACATTGTAATTATAATTGTGGCATTCCAATCTTTAGATGCTTTCGACTTAATCACGCTAGTTTTAACGCCATTTTACTATCCTCATTTACAAATTACGGATTTAGGTAATGATGCCTCAAATACGTTTATTAATTATGTTTTAACTTTATACTAGGTGGACTTGGCCAGGGAAGAGAAATGTGAGTTTGTTCCCTTCATGTCACCAAGAGAAGTGATCGTGAAAGATGGCAAGGTATGGCCTTTTTATTTTTATGTGATTTTCATTGGAGCCCAATGCAAGGATTTCAAGCTCGATAACACGGCACGCACCACTGACTTTAAGAAATAATGTGGATAATATTGATTGGTTACTTTAACAACGAAGAAGAAATATTCTCGAAGATGTGTGAATTCTGCCAACCATCATTGGCCAGCGTGGTAGACTATTGCCTAGCCTCTTTTCTTTTGGGAAATGGCCCTACCAGTGGATAGGGCTGATAATAATATATATATTATATTATTTACAGATCGCTGCTTTGAAAATGTGTCGTACAGAACAACTGGATGATGGAGAATGGATAGAGGATGAAGACCAAGTGATGCAGCTTAAAGCCAACTTCATCATCTCTGCTTTCGGCTCCGGATTATATGATACTGATGGTAAATTCTCAGATTATTTTACGACCCACAACAATTGGCACTACATTTCAATTGTGCACAATACAATATCCATGTAATCAAATCGATCATTTGGCCAAGTTCGCTTTAATCGTAAAAAAAAGCTTAAGGCGGCTTAGATGTTTTTATTGTTATGTATATTTTAAAATTGTACCCAGAATATTTATTAACTAAAATTATTAAATTTTGTTAACACACGTAACAAAATATATGGCTCGAAAATAGTGCTTACAAGTCTTGAGTAGTCTTTGTGTTCTTGTTTCAACATTTGTAATGTCTCCGGCAAGTATACAGGTATTATCCCTAGTGTAGCAGTTGTCTTTTTATAAAATAATTGTGTCAAAACCTTTTCAGTAAAGGAAGCTATGTCCGGAGTACAACTGAATCGCTGGGGCTTACCTGAAGTCGAGGAGACGACGATGCAGTCCCGCAGTGAACCGCGTGTGTTCATCGGAGGAGACTTGGCCGGAGTTGCCGAGACCACCGTCGAATCTGTCAACGATGGCAAGACAGCTGCCTGGTTTATGCATTGTTATTTACAAGTAAGTGATTTATATTAACCTGAATTCTCATACGCAATTGTCGGCCATGATGTTGAATTCTGACTGGAACAAATTATTGTATAATAAGAAAAAAAATGTTCTCATTTAGGTTTGAATTAAATCTACCACAAAGTGTTGACTGTCGCGCTATTGCGGTGGGTTATTTTAAATTTGCTTTTCTTGTAAAGTAGTACTGTGTGAACAAGTAAAAAATCGATAAGAACTAGTATCAACGAGTATTAAAACCAAACTTAATTGACCAATCAACTTTACGAGTGGATCTGATGCCGTTAGTAACGTTCTGAAATTGAAATAAGTAAGATCTTGAAATAAGAGTGACGGAAACGTAGTGCTTGTAGTGACACTCATGTTCTATAATAGCTGCGACGAAATTATTATGCAGTTTATTCATTCACATTTATACCTACTAATTGTTAGATATTAAAATAAACTTTACAAATCTTAAAATCTATAAGTTTATTTTCAGGGCATACCATTCGATGCTCCAATCGAGCTGCCCAAATTCCACTGTCCGATTGACGATGTTGACATATCAGTTGATGTCTGCGGTATCAAGTTTGAGAACCCGTTCGGTCTAGCAAGTGCGCCACCCACCACAACCACAGCGATGATCCGGCGCGCCTTCAAGCAAGGGTGGGGCTACGCCGTCACCAAGACTTTTGGACTTGATAAGGTTAGAGATAATGCAGAAAACTAGCCATTTTCATTGATAAGCACATTACATTGCTAAGCCTAACTATCTATATATAAATAGGCAAAAACAGTTCAGTACATTTGTCTCCCGCGTGTGTCGACAGCTACGAAACAAAAATAAAGAGTATTGTGTTTATTTTTGTTTTGTAGCTATCAATGAAATGGAAATACTTCTTGTTTCATTTAGATAAAAAAAATATTAACAAAACTAACCACTTATAAATAGAACAAAATGAAGAGTAACAAAATATGGGACTATAAAATTTAATAAAAAGGGATGGCTGGTTTAGGCGGCGTCGTAAAATTCCTCAGCATCGCTGTCTACCAGGAGTGTGCCCAGAAGACTAAACTACTTCAGACAAAACCGTTTTTTTTAGACTTTTAGATAAATAAAGTCAAAACCGTTTAGTATATTTTTCTCCTAATCAAACTATTTTCTTTGTTTTATGTTTAGTATCTGATGACGAGCATTAAAGTAACAGAAAAAAAATTAAAAATGTATAAGCTTTTCTCAAATTTTATAATAATTATAGTTGAACTTCAACGTCTGGGTTTATGTTCCTTAAAACCTCTGATTATCATTATAGCCACAAAACACTTTTTTAAATGTAAACAATGTTTCATTCAGGACGTAGTTACAAACGTGTCTCCTCGTATTGTCCGAGGCGTCACATCAGGAGAGAACTACGGGCCGGGACAGGGCAGCTTCCTCAACATTGAGCTCATTTCCGAGAAATGTGCCGACTACTGGTTCCGAAGTATTGCCGAGCTTAAGAGAGACTTTCCTACAAAAGTAAGTGCGACAAAATCTTACACACGATTGTAGGTACTGTACCTTAACTATGTGATGTTTCTCAAATTAACGAAAATGTTTTATAATTGTGACAGCCACTCTCAGTAGAAACTGTTTTATTGTTTTAAAAAAGAATACAACCGCACTAGTATGGATGATCCCTGTATTGTACTTCTATTTCACATTAATTGATTTTATTACTAACATATGTACATAATATAAGAAAAACGGCGGCCTTGAAGTATGTAAAGTCTGGTCAGAAGTTGTTTATCTACTACTAGCTAATAGTACTGAATTACTGAAAGAAGCGTTCAACTCAGAAATATCCTTTGACAAAAAGAAAGGGTTGCTGTAATATTTCGCAAAGTACTATTAAAGATTTCTCATTCTAGATCAAGACTTGAGATTCAACTATTGATCTAGAATAAGGTCCTTTCACGATAATAGCTATGTAACTATGATTTCAGGTAGTAATAGCGTCGATAATGTGCTCGTTCAAAGAAGACGATTGGACGGAACTCGCTCAGAAAGCGGAAGCCTCAGGTGCTGATGCCCTTGAGCTGAACTTGTCTTGTCCTCACGGTATGGGCGAGTCTGGAATGGGGCTTGCTTGTGGACAGGTAAGATACATGACACCCGCGCAAGAAAGTAAAAGCAAGAATTTAAGTATGTAGGTAGATTTGGTTATCATAACCGACAAATTGTAAGTTCAAATTGCATTTTATAAAAAGCCATTAGGTATCGTTTTAGAAGCAATGCGTTATCATACGATTTTGTTACAGTTCATTTCTACAACCAGAAACAGGGTACAGTTTAGTTTATAAGTGTAGCACATAATGTAAATTTAGCAAATATTTTTAACAACGTGCTTTTCCAGGATCCTGTCTTAGTCAAAGGCATATCCCAATGGGTTAGGAAAGCAGTCAAGATACCGTTCTTCGTGAAGTTGACGCCAAACATAACTGATATTGTCAGCATTGCCCAGGCCGCGTATGAAGGTAAATAAATTGTTTTATTCCTAGCACAAGTTGGTTGTATGTGTTAACCGGAATATTAGTAGAAAAATATTATGAAAATAAGCTTTTTATTCAGAAATTAACCGTAGATATATTTAATGAAAACGCACAAATCACGGGATTCAGATGAATTAAACTATAATATAGAAACTTTTAACAACGGAAGCAAATGCTTGGGAACAAAATTGGGCAACGGAATTTACTGCGAAAGGTATAAGAATAAAGTGAAAACTTCTAATGAATTTTATCAACTAAATCACTCAAACACAGGTTAAGGACTTCTTGGAATAAAATTGTAGCTCAGTTATCGCATCAAGAAAGACTGTCAAAACAAATGTAACTATATAATAATACTATGCACTTTTCAATCTAGTAAATACGTTTTAATGAAATAATAGTAAGGTGAACAATTGTGTGAAATAAATATAAAGTATTCGTGCAGTTCTTTAATTAATTAGTAGATATGAATTTTTGATTGTTGTTATGTGTTTCGTACCAACCTTTTCGTATCCAACAACAATCACAAAGAACAATAAAGAAATACTTTGGTGACTTATATTTAATCATTAATAAGATATCAAATAATAAGTAAATATAGAAGTGTTCATTAGAATATTTAACCTTATTTCATGTTTGTAGGTGGCGCTAGCGGCGTATCGGCTATCAACACTGTATCCGGATTAATGACAGTTAAATCGGATGCCACACCTTGGCCAGCTGTCGGTGAGTAGCTATGTCCCAGCTATGTGATCTAACATTTACAGGGCGCATTTCCAAACACCATCGTAGGTTCCACTGGGGAAACACACAGAGTATCCACCATCACCACAGTAGTAAGTAAACTTTATATGGTATATCATCCGATAGTGTTGCTAGTTAAAATGTTTAAATTCTGGCAAGAACCAGCGGTAGCCTAGTGAGATACCGTTGGACTGATACACAGAGGTCTTGCGGTCCATCCCAAGGTATACACCTATGAGGTTTCAAAGCTATATGCGTATAAAATATTTAGTTATTCCTAAACATCATGAGGCAGCCCATGTCTGAAAGTGCTCCATAATGTTCGAAGATTTGTTCAGTCTGCCAACCGTACCAGGTACGGTACAGTAACCGTACTGAGTAGAGGCCCGTGTCAAGTAATGGGACAGATTATATAAAGCACTGATATATGTAATTATTAATTAGGTACCGAGTGATACCATTAATCAGCCTATCGCATTCTGCAGTCCACTACTGTACTTCCTAATTCTTTTTCTTATGATTTATTTACGACAGATTAATGGGTGCGTTTGATAATTATACATTATTCGCAGGCGTAGAAAAGCACACGACCTACGGTGGTGTGTCTGGCAATGCGACGCGTCCGATGGGTCTGCGCGCTGTCTCCGCCATTGGCAATAAGCTGCCCGGCTTCCCCATCCTCGGCATCGGTGGGATCGACTCTGCCGACTCCGCACTACAGTTCATCATGTGCGGCGCCTCTGCCGTACAGGTAAATTCTAATACTTCAGTAATACTGAGGACTCTCAGACATTCTGGTTTCCACGATATATTTTTGTACCTAAGCAAGAAGAGCATAGCGGCTTAGCTTGAGCTCCTTGACGTGTAATTCACACTTGCAAAGGCAAAAATTTGCTAAAGCACCGACCAACATAGCTGTGAGCAAAAATAGGCATGTGACTCATTAAGTATACCAGACTTCGTTATAACGTGTACTGCAAGCACAAGCTTAAAAAATGATTGTCAAGTTGTCAACCAAGTTCAGCACATGAACTTGGTGGGCAACTTGATGACCATTTTTTAGGTCGCGTATCATTGAACGATGTTACAATCGAACGTGGTGTCAATATGATCTTTAAATTATAGGAAATAGAAATTACAGACCTCCTTGGCGTAATTTAAGACAAATTTAATTAAATAAACAAACAAACGTTAGTAAATTTTAACTCTAGGAACTTTTAAAATATTCAAATAGATTATGCATACTTAATGTTATTTAAGTTAAAGTGCTTAAATTACATACACAGTATATACTTAACAGTTTATACATGTCATTTACAATTAAATTGTTCTATGTAACATACTTATAAGTACCTAGGTACTATGTAGGCAAGGTACCTATTTACCTACATAGTACCTAGGTACTTACACAAATTTTATGATCATCAAGTCTCAACCATACGGCCTGACCATAAAATGTGTTTATATTACATATTAAGAAGTCAGGACTAAGTGATTCATCGTGAAATCAATGTTTTGAAAAGCTTACTTACCTATGGTGTTCCACAAGGCAGTTTACTTGGACCGCTAATGTAACACAATACAAAATCACGCATTTAGAAATATCTTGTAAATACTTTACCTTTAATGCGCTTTAAATCTTTTATACAAAGTAGGTCCAGACCCAGATAACGATTATTTTTGTTTAGATCATTAGGCACGTAGATGCGATAAAACCTTCATTGTTGACTACTTTGTTATTAGTAGCGAATACCTATCTGTTTTGAAACTTTCGTGGCTAGTACTACGATAAGGAAAGTCATAACAAGTCCTAATGGCGTTTAAATGTATTGAAATCTACACCCACTACTCTAACCATAGTCACCTACTTATAGCCTATTGGTCTGTAGTTAGATAACATAAAACAGTTGTTGGCTAAACTGTTATCTATACTAATATTATAAAGCTGAAGAGTTTGTTTGTTTATTTGTTTGGTCGAACGCACTAATCTCAGGAACTACTAGACCGAATTGAAAAATTATTTTAGTGCTGGATAGCCCATTTATCGAGGAAGGCTATAGGCATAGGCTATATAATATCACGCTATGACCAATAGGAGCGGAGCATCAATGAACAATGGTGCAAAACGGCAAATTATCTTATGTGAAGCAGACGAAGTAGCGCGGGTCAGCTAGTAACTGTAATATAATTACTAGATGTGCCCGCGTTTATAGTTACTGCGCCGCTCCCGTGGGTCGTAGCGTGATGTTTTATAGCCTTCCTCCATAAATAGACTATCCAACACGAAAATATTTTTTTAATTCGAACCAGTAGTTCCTGAGATTAGCGCGTTCAACCAAACAAACAAACTCTTCAGCTTTATATTAGTATAGATATGCGCTTCCTAATTAAGTGATAAAACTCTGTAGGTACCTAGTCTTGTTAAAGAGCAGAGTTCATTATTCTCTTTTAATTTTAACATTATTTAGTTCCGACATCTTTTATTAGGTAGATATGGCCATGGAATTAATGACCACTTAGTATGTACCTACCTAAATTTATTACGCCCATCATACGTATATCGTAGCAGGGAAGAATAATAGGATTGCTGGCGCCATAAGCAGATGATAAAATTGAAAGAGGTAGTAATAACTCCCAAAATTGTACCTACTATGAATGAATAATTTGATTTCATTGTTTAACACATTGAACGCCATGCCGGTCATAATTGACCGCGAACAATACATTTTCTATTGTGTCTGCTATATGGCAGTCAATGTGTTTAAATATTGGTGATGATGTAGGTATATTACTTCTACTGTTTCTGGTTTTGTCTTTTCTTGTACTCAGACGATCTTCCTAATCTTCTCTACTTATCACCAGGTTTGCAGCGCAATCCAGAATCAAGACTTCACAGTGGTAGACGATTACATTACCGGTCTCAAAGCTCTCCTATACTTACGGTCCATCGGGCTGGATGGGTGGCTGGGACAGTCACCGCCGACGCTGAAGCACCAGAAAGGCAAACCAGTGCAAACGCTTTATGATGAGAACGGCAAGGTAACTTCAACTTTATGTAGTTGAAATAAGGTTACGTTTTAACTCTGATGACATGCAATATAGCTTTTGTATGTCAAATTCTACGTATTAGTTATATTACAAATCACATTCTTAATAAAAACTGTAGTTATCACAAAAGGATTTTCTCTCAGTAACTACAAAGCAATGGATCATAAATATGATACCTTATAACTCATTGTCAATCTTAAGGTTTTGGAATATAGATTGATACTAGAGACGCAATAAAGAATTCCCAGACCCGAAATAACTATTTGTGGATCACACTATTTTTGGCGTGTGAATCGAACCCCAACACTAAAGTGGAAGACCCGAAACGACTACTCAAATTAAAACTGTTCGTCGCTTTCGATACAATATTTTGACCTTTGAAGTCAAGGGCAAAATATATATATTTTTCATTATTAATAATATTTTCAGGTTTTAGCTCATTTTGGTGCATACGCCAGGAAACGAGAAGAACTCCTTCACGAGGACAGACTAAAATCTGACATATTGGCCGACAATAAACCTCAAACTTACCTATCTAATGGCGATGCTAACAACCATAGCACAGAAGTGCCGAAGATCAAGGACGTGTTAGGAGAAGCTTTATCAAGAGTTGGAACTTACAAGCACTTGGATAACACGAAGCAAGTCGTTGCTTTAATTGATGATGTAAGTTGATCTTTATATTTATCAAAGTGAGGGTAGTTCCTTAAAGCTTGTCTGTTATCTTTCCTGACTTGATAAAACAAAAAAAATAGCATGACTCGTATTTAAAGAAAATTGCATATTATGGATAGGTGATGTTTTATCAGAACGACAACGCCACTAAATTCTAAAATAGCTCATCTGAAGAATTACCTCTAACATAAAGAAGATCATTGGCAAATAACCTTGAATTGCTGTAAATTCCCTAGTCCCTTAGCTTTGGAAACTTACCGCAAAACCAGACGATGTAAAAGTAGGATGATCAGTAGACACACTGCTATGCTTAAAGGAGTGCTGCAATAATCTTGTTATTCGATTATGTTGAACTAATGAAAATAAATCATATTAATTAATTTTAGTGGCCTTTGCCCTTCATAACGACAAGGTAACCACTTATAGTTAGCTGGGTTAGCAATGCGTCACGAATGTAACAGATCCCTAATATTACGAAACAGCTGTTATGTAGGTACCTATATAATGATAGTAATATAATATCCTTACTTTTTGCAGGACATGTGTATCAACTGCGGTAAATGTTATATGGCCTGCGCGGATTCAGGATATCAAGCTATCGAGTAAGCAACACTTGTTTGATTTTATGAGAGATCCTCCATTTTTGGAGAATTATTACCAGCAATTTGAAATCCAAATTACCGTTATTCTCATAGGTAAAACATTTAGCTAAATATTTTTGTGTTAATATAAAAGTGATTGATAATCGAAACGGTTAGGATTAAGCCAATTGCAAGCATTTAGTATTTTACTACCATTGCGTTGTTTTGTATAACGAATGACTAAATATAATTACAGAAAGATATAATTTATAATACTTACAATTTATTCACAGATTCGATCCTCAAACGCACATCCCACACGTGACAGATGACTGTACGGGATGTACACTATGTTTATCTGTTTGTCCTATCATTGATTGCATTTCGTAAGTATTCAACTATTTTATACTACATATTTTATCCGGCGGCTGAATTTACAGATTACAGTTATTAAAAAGCAAGTTTAGATTCCTACAGTTAGGCAATAATTAACATGTAAATTTAACTCCTTATATTATAAATTCAACACCATTTTTAAAAGAATGCCGTGATACTGGCAATCTATAGAGGTAGGAGTTAGTGCACTACTTATCATGAAGCTTGTTCAAATTCAAGTATCAAAATGAGACTCAAAATAATAATACGTGACTGCTAGGGTAGCGACTGCGACTGCTGTCCATGAGGTCTCGGGTTAGATTACCGGATCGAGCAAAGCGTAATTGGATTTTTTTGTCAAGAAATTATCAGTAGCATAATATTCGGGTCTGCCCAGTAGACTGCAATAGGATCATCTCCTCTTACGTGGGCTCTAAAACCATAGTTAGCGGAAAGTGTGTACACACTTATGCCTAAAGGCATAAAGAAGGCTTAAGAGTATGTATGTAGTTATACCAATTATGTTTATTTCTCTTACAGGATGGTACCCAAAAAGATTCCCCACGTGATCAACAGAGGCTTGCGTTACGACATCCTGCCCGTCTCACCATTACATGGAATATGCCAATAAAAAAGTATAACATAATAATTGTATCAAAATATATTAAATATTAAAGTAAACTTACAAAATAAAGTATGTTTGTTTAAAATATCTCTATTAATCTCCATTCATTATACTTTTGTAAATTTTTCCTGCTTTAGCCTCTGCACTCTTCCAAGAATACACCCAACTGTTCTCTGGATTAACTCCCAAAGTTAAAGCCGATATTGGCTTTGGGCAATCATAGTGTTTCTTGTTTACTACATTATTAGCAGTTTCGCCTCTCATTTTCTCGTGCAATTTCTGACAAATAAAACACTCAAATTTCTCGATTGCCTGTATACCATTAAGCTGGTAAGGCCTCTGTCTATATTCATTTATTAATTTCTGATTTGTAATAACTTGTTTGACCTTATGTTCTAAATAATCTTCATATAAACTATTGTTCTTCAGTACCTTCTCTATGTGTTCATATAAAATCTTTGGTGTTGAGAAATCTTCTAGTAGTACTGCAGATTTTTCATTTGGAAACCAGTCTCTGATTAATGGTGAGCCGAAGTAAATAGGTACAGTACCCACTTTGATAGCGCGCCAAAACTTTTCAGTAACATAATCGTTGCACACACCATTTTCAATAGCTATTACGAATTTATATCTAGCGATAAATTCTAAAAACTCTTCCTCATTCAAATTATTTAGGTAATCTTGCTTGAATTTTGGTGGCAGATCCTTGTTCTTTAAACATGTTCCATAAGAGTCCACTTTAACATACTTCATAAGTTCCTTGACATAAGCATCTCTTTCAGTAGATGTTTCACAATCACTCTGCAGATACATAATTGGAGCAAGTTCTTCCAATAATGCATTTTTCAATGCTGTCTCAACAAAATATCTAGTACTAGTAATATCATCAAAAGAATGCAAATGTTGCAACGGAAAAGGAATGTCACTAAATCTGCTAAATGTGGATGAAAAATTGAATAAATTTAAAGCTTTTTCATGTAATAATTCTTCCACATTCCTTGGTGATTCTTCATGAAATAGGCCCCAAATTATTTCACTAGGATGCCGTGGTAGTGGAAGTTTTTTGAAATCAATATTGCTTGCATAAAACATGTATGCTCCTATATTATATATGTTATCTTTAATTTTTTCACTGTACACATAACATTTAATATTATTGGGACAGTGTCTAATATCTGAAGTGCTCGGAAAATCCATTGTCCACCAGAGTATTGCAGGATACTGAAGAGTTTTTTTGAGCTCATTTGACTCATTCACATTCACATCACTAGACATCCAAAACACACATAAAAATAAAGTGATAATGAGTAACAGCAATGATTGACAAAAGGTGATATTTAAAATTCTCTTCACATTTCTTTTAAACATGTTCATAGTGTGTCGTACAACAGCTCTCATAAAATAACTGAGAGGTTTACACATGATGCCAGAAATAACACTGAGCTTGCAATGATTAGTCACTCGACAGATACACAGCAAACCGGATGTAACATGGACAGGATTTATTTATCAATTTATGTGTATATATCCTTACTAAAAATAATACAATGGTCAAGATAACAATGACTTTAATCAACAAGTTAACAGGGCCAGCCTCTCTCTTTGTGGATATAGAATAAATCCATAGTAAATGCTATAATTAAATCAGCATAAAATAATCCATATATGGCCCCAACCAATTTACCAATGATAAAGAGATTGATCAAAGCTGCTAAAGTCATTAGTAGCTCAATTACGATGAAATACAGTTCTGCCTGATACATCACTTGGTCCACAATGTAAAGCACCATCGTATGAGCTGAGAGCATGAGAGTGGGGCCGGAGACCAGGCATTGTAAGATATCCACCGGGGCCACAACGTGAGGCAGTATATTGAGAAGCAGAGCCACTACCTAAAAGAGATGCACCCACTTGAACATTTTTGGTAAATTACATCACTAATCTAATGAATAATGAAGTTATTATCAATTTATCATTCGCATTTAAGTTACTATGCTTACTTTTCTGCAATATAGTATAATACAAAATGCATTATACAGGTTGCAATACATGTGACAGTGTTCAAATCTACTGAATAATACGAGTGTGTATGCTTTCTAAAGCATTTTATTTTGACTTCACATTTAATCTTTAGCTCTTCAAAAGTGCAAATCCCCGTTCCATTATAACATAATATATATCTATACACAGTGCAACAAGCTGATGACAGTAGAATAATCCAAACAAAGCTCCAGACGGACTTGGGGATATAAATATGATAATAAATGCGAACACTGTTAACGATATTTGTATAACTAAGTATAGTTGTTCTGCCAGATCATGAACTTGGTCCACTAAATATAGCACGATGAATATAACTGACAGGACGAGGGTCGGAGCGATGGCCAGGCAGTGTATGACGACGGGCTCCTCCAATACGAATGGGAGAATCATGAGGAGCAATGATATAACCTAAAATTAATAATTCTTATGACTATCACGTCTCGAATCTAAATTTTTGCTTACATACCGAATATCATTTTGTAGATACATTCCAAATTAATTTATGGTTTCTACGCAATGATAAAAATCAAGGGAGTCTATAAATTATAATATTCTTTGGACCATTTTTATATTATGTAGTATTCACATATCCTACATTTACAACAGTCGACAATTGAAAAGAAGAAAAATATCCCTATTGTTATTTGTTATTGATATCATTAGGTACATACATATAAAGTCAAAAATGTCAAAATCATGTTATTGAAGGTCAAGGTCATTATAGTAGTGATGTGTACAATTATTAAAAGTACCACAAATCTTTACCACCAAGGTAGAATACTTTAGCTCTACCATATGTAATAATACATAAATTCGGTAAATAAAATGTGGTTGTGCATATGTTACGGCTAATAGCCGAAGTGCGGCTACACCTAGTTGTAGCCGGCTAAAACTAGGTGTAGCCGCACTTCGGCTATTAGCCGTAACACATATATCACAATTTAAAACATTTGATTGGATAATACCGAGCGCTTTTGTTTTAATAAAGGTTAAACTATTACAGTGCATTATATAAGCAAAAGTTATAACAAACTAAGGTATAACGTTTTTGACAAATCAATATTTACGGTAAGAGGCACAATGATCAAGCTCTTATCCTATTACTTCCCATTAGAAAGGAGCCTTCAAAGGCCCGTTGTGTGTCTTTTGCACCTGTGCGGTGCATGAGCGCCAAGGCCTCACCTTTTTAAACAGACATTAGAGGTCCTGCAAACGGTGAAGCAATAAGATAGGAGCAGCTGCTTTGTATCCCCTTGTTATTATGTACGTGTAAGGATTTATCACGTCCTATAAATTTTAAGACACATTCTCATTTATTTTGTGGAAATTACAATAAATCTAATATTTGCAACTTAGCTAAATAACTAAAACACAGCTTGAAAATCTTAATCATTTTAATTAAATACAATATATGCTCAAGATATGTTAATGATAGCAGCGTCAGCTTATTTAATGAATGATGATTAAAAGGTTGATAATAATTTAGATTTCACATGCCAAAAATGATAATGTTTCGCATTTAAGCAGACAACCATTCAGCTAAATATCTTATAATTATTTTTAATTCAAGTACTCTTTTTAGTATTTGAATTAATGTATGTTCAAATATAAGATGCTATAACATTTTAGACTGACTATAATATACGTACAGCGCCGGGTTTAGATCAGGGTAGAGCGAGATTGTCTTTTTGCGCCCTTTTGTCAACGCTTTCTCTTCACGTAAATTCTACTTCGGTTATAAGTTAAACAAATAATAATTACTAAGTTTCAATTACGCTTCAATTTGCATAAATTTGCGCTGGATTTTTTTTTTTTTGCATTTTGTCTTTATCTGTCTGGCACCCAGAGCAACCGCTCTTCTCACTCTACCCCAGGACCTGCATACAAATTTGCAGTACAAAGGTTCAATCAAAAGACAGTTATTTCTTTGATAGTATATTAAAACACTAATTATTATTATTGTATTTGGTTCACATAAAACTGATTCTGGTAAAATACTATTATGCACAACTAAAAGTACAGCCCCTCTCATTAGCAATAAGAAATAAATCAAGCGATAATGCAGTTAGCATGGCAAAATAAAATACTCCGTATATTAACCACAGCCAGACTCGAACAAGGTTTAATAAAAAACACTGAATAAAGGCACCAAAGGTAAATAAAATTTGAAAAAATAAGTACATTTTTTCCATGAACAACGGCACTTTTCTTCGTAGATACAGAATTATAAATAAGAATGATATCACTAACGTAGGACCAGTCGATATGCAGTACATATGTCCAGTAGGTTTTGGGATAACCATTGGTAATAAGGTAATAACGAGTGCGATACCCTACAAGGAATGAAATCGTGACTAATAATAAGAAAATTTATAATTTTAACACAAATATAACGTGAATTGATACTTACAAATTCCACAAGCTTCATAATAAAAATATTATATCTAATAAGTTCACTCCATTTCTTATCAACTGGAACAGAATCTGAAAGAAAATGTATGGTTTAATATAGGTCTAACTTATGAAATATTTGACTAGCATTTATTGTAGGTAATAATAAGAGGTACGTGGTAGGCATGGCTTATGGCGAACAGATCCAGTCGACATAAAGTAGTTTATCAACATTTGAAAAGGGATTATTGATTTCAATATAATTACTATGAGCGTGCCAGCAATTTTCCATTTTTACAGTCTATTAAACTGATAAATTATAGTAAGCTGTAGAGCCAAATCTATTTATGGGCCAAATGTTCTCTAAACTACGTAATTTAAAGTATTATTTTACGAGTAACAGTTCTTATAATTAACACCTGGAAAATATTTGAACACGACAAGCTTTGTTTCAGCTAGCTGTCCTAATAAAATATAACAAAAATAAATTGTTACCATTTATTATCATATCCGACATTTTCGAAATTTATTTTTTGTCTATTACTAATTCAAAAACAATGTCTCAACTTTACAGTAACATTTGTATAAATCGCATAAATATAATACAATATTTATAAAATATAATGTCTTCCAAATCAATAATAATTATGCCAACATGAAGGACGTCAAATAAGACATTTATTTTACTTTTTTAGTTTAGTTTCCTACATACCAAAAGTTAACAGTAAAAGAACAAAGTTTTTATGTCTACATTTTATACTCATCAAGAACTACTCCATGTAAGTCCACAAGCACAGTATATGTCTGTGTCTGTGTCCTCCATGGTGCAGCAGTAATGAATGCGACTGCTGTGCATGAGGTCTCGGGTTCGAATCCCAGGTCGGGCCCACAAAAAGATATTGGGTTTTTCTGTTTAGAAATCTCAATAAGAGGCCGGAGTTAGGAAGTTGGCGATGTTCGACACCCCCGTGCCTCGGAAAGCACGTAAAGCCGTTGGTCCTACGCCTGATCTTTCTTCGGTTGTGTCTGATCACCGTCCCATCGGATCATGAGGGTTAGGGAACAGAGAGTGCACTTGTGTGTGCACACATACTTGTGCACTATAATGTCTCCTGCGCAGAAGGCCAGTCTCTGTTAAGATTGGCCGCTGTGGCCGAAATTCGGTCTGGAGGACATTATTATTATTTATTATATGCCTGTGGAGCACAACGACCTTTAACGTGACAAAGTTGTACTTACTTTATGAGAATAACAATATTAATACACAGTTACCATCCCAGCATGAAGGTTTTCAAATAGACACTTATTCATAATGCTTATCCACAAACTCTTTTGGTCAGATAGAATATGAAGTAACTGGCCAGCCCCGAGACTAGCCAGTAAATTAATATTCCTTCAACAAACATAGATCAGAAAGTGAACACTCAGCCCCCACCTATTTCTGAAATCCCAATTGCTTAATTCCAATAATACAGAAACCCAATTGCCTCCACGATTTCAGACAATGACACTTTACTACAGTAATTTTAAGCCATGGTGTGATATTGGGTATTCAAATATTAAACAGCAAAGTCTAGTTTACTTAAATATATTTATTTATTTAGGTATTATGTTGAAAATTTCATGTAACTGATCGGTTTACGCGTTTCTGGTATCATCTTGCTTAAGGCTTGCTATTTGCTAAGATATTTGTATGCTAGAAAGATGTCCGCTATTGCAGAATTTACTTATCCCACTACTTACCTACCACGAGGTTGTTAACGTCTTTATAGTCACAGATAATCTCAATTACAGTTTGAAACACACCTAGAAATCAAATCACCTCGATAAACAACTTATATAATTTTCTACAGGAGATAAACAAACATATGCCACTGGATCAATGAGGTAGTTTGAATACATTATCACATTCACAACTATGTAGACGCAATTATCTATACATAGATGTGGCCGCGGTTTCACCCGCATTTATGATTACTGCGCCGCCCCCGTGGGTCGTAGCGTGATATTACGCCTTCCTCGATAAATGAGCTATCCAACACTAAAATAATTTTTCAATTTGGACTAGTAGTTCCTGAGATTAACGCGTTCAAACAAACAAACAAACGTTTCAGCTTTATAATATTAGTATATACGTGTCCCGTAAATAATGGATCAAACGAAAATGGTAGATAGCTCGCTTGATTACCTACAACTAATTTGAACACTTTTTTAAAATACCTTAGGGTTGTCGAGAAAAAAATATAAATTTTGATTTTCAATTTTTCTGCCAAAAATTGTTTCTTTTTATGCCATGGTTGCAAATAATGACATTTTTTAGATCTTTTTTTCTTATAAACATTGCTAGATAGATTACCAACAAATAATCATATCATTTTTGCAAATGACATTCCATACCTTTAAACAAACAATTAAGAAAGTGAATATTTATTTTATTTCATCAGGATGGCTAAACTTTAAAAAAGTCTCCTGTAAAAAAAATGTATGACACCGAAGTGTACCATGATTTTAAAAACATGTACAGTTATTGAGGTTTCTAAATTTGTATAAAACATACGGTTAACTACTTTAATTGCAAAGTTGTTGCTATGAATCTGAAGAAAGGGGCAAAATCATAAAATTCTAAATTAATGACATTAGTGTGAAGATACTTCTTTTCTCACTTTCGGAATTATTTAAAGACAGTCTACGCGCTTGTAATACTAATAATAGCCATATTTGTCAATTTGGCATCGTTACCTCCCTCAAGGTCAAGTATTAACAAAGACAAAAAAAGGGACAAGACGCCATGAGTGAAAGTGATAGATAGCGCTTCTTTTGGATGCTATTGTTGTCACTCCGGTTTTTACGTCTGGCCACCCCTACGCTACCTACCACTCCACACAAGTACCTGGCTTCATTATATCGATCGATTATATCGAGTATACATATTTATGTAATACTTGTATAAGACGCCTAGCTGTACCAATTAGAATATTTTGAGTGAAGTTAATTTAATTTCTTTTCCATTTATTGTTATAATAATAAAATAAGATTCTTTGTGTTTGATTTGTTGTGTATAATAATATAGTTTTCTTTTTGTTTTAATATAGATATTTAAGTAGGTAGTAGTTTGTCTTAGAAGTTTAATTTACTGAGTATTGTTTTTGGCAAATATCTTACATTTATAAATTTGCCTGTGTCAATTTTTAAAAATGGGAGCAGAGTTGTTTATCATCAATGGGAAATTAATGAACCTTACTATTGTACCAATAGTGGGAGATGGCGCATGCCTTTTCCGTACGCTTTCTTATTTGTTGTACGGCACACAAGACCGCTCAATGGATATTTGTAAAAAAATTGTGCGTTATGTGACGAACAATTGGGATGAATTTGCTGTTATGTCTCATTACCGTCATGGCAACAATCATAGGACAAAAGAAGAGTATACATTAGATATGTTACAACACTACATATAGCGGTTTCTGTGAGTTAGTTGCAGCCGGTCAAATATACCCATTTGTATTTGAAGTGTATCGAAATGGCAACCTGTATACCAAAGGTACAGAAGACCAACCTATCAAAAGTGGACAACAATTTTCTAAGCGGGATATTGTAATTGAGAGCCATGGTAACACATTGCATCGAATAAGTGAAATCCATCGCTCATACGATGCATTAGAGTACCCACTTTTGTTTTGCTACGGCGAGGATGGATACTCCATTTCTATACACCAGTGTGATCCTAAGACTAAACAACCACTTAAAAATGGTATCTGCTGCAAGTTTTTATTCTTACCGTATATTTAACGGTTTCTTTGATTAGGAAAGAAAATAATCATCTGCTATATTTTCGTTCGCTGTTTAGCCAGTTTTTAGTCGACATGTTTGCGAAAATCGAGACGGTAAGGTTGAGTTATATTAGGAACAATCAGGCGCAGCTTAGAGCGGACAGTTATATATACTTGCAAGATGCAATAGGGAGACATGACGTTGATGCTGATCAGCTGGGTCAAAAGGTGGTGCTGCCTTCTTCTTTTACTGGGGGGCCACGCTATATGCATGAGCGAACACAAGATGCCATGACGTATGTGTGCCACTACGGTCGTCCCGATCTCTTTATAACATTTTCTTGCAATCCTCGATGGGATGAAATCACGGAGATGCTTTTGCTGGGCAAAAAAGTTATGATAGACACGACATAATAGCCAGGGCTTTTCACCACAAAGTTGAGAAAATAATGGCATTTCTAACCAAAGGAAAAATATTTGGAGAGGTACGTTGTTTCATGTTCTCTACCGAATGGCAGAAACGGGGTCTGCATCACATACATATGTTGTTGTGGCTGGTTAACCGCATTTCGCCTGACATGGTGAATGAACTTATATGTGCTGAGATACCAAATCCAAATGTGGTATACTTCAGAGTAAGCACACAGTAGCCTGGTGATTCTAGCACCCGAAGGAAATACCAAAATTTTGTTTACAAATAAATACTGCGGTAGGTGTAGTATTTCGATTTCGTTGTAAAAAGATAATACCCCCGTGTAACTTTCACCAGATCAAAGGCCGAGCTTTGAGTTCATAAAATATAACAACATTTTATTTTATTTTCATGTTTAATTAATCTTTAAATCCCTACACTATAATAAAGATTGTTATATTTTATAAGTATTCAAACATTTTTACATAGTAATTTATATGTTATAACAAAATTAGTAACGTTAAAAATCCTATTAGAACCATTTTCGACTTCTACGCGGACGAAGTCGCGGGCAAAAGCTAGTGCATAATAAAAATACCAAACCTAGGGTTTGGTATGGTTGGTATCTATACAAAAAAAAGTTATTATTGTAACAGTGTTTACCACATAATTCACGTAGGAAACATAATGTGGGTTTCCAATGGCAATTTTATAGCGATTTATTAAAAGTAGGCTTGCGTTTCTTATAACGATCTCACAGACATAGGTCCTTACCTAGTTACGCTCCTTGATGGTATGCTTTTGAAAAGCGTTTCGTGTGTATAGCTATTCTAGCTATTGATGCATTCTGCACACCATGTGCTGATGGCGCTAATCTTTTTATCTAAGCCTTTTATAGGAAAATGAAGAAGGAGGTATCAAAATACGCAGGTTCTTTGCCAATTTTCCGAACAGGCTGATAGAAAACCGATAAACTGGTACCCTTACGACGTAGGCCCATGCTTTGAAGGCGTATGTCAATCAGCTTGTCATCACTGATGAGCTTCTCTGTGAGCTGTTACTTTGTGGATCTCTCCTAGCAATAACAATATGCACGGTTGGGCTATGCTTGTTATAAACTTGACCAACTGTCCCGGCATGAAATAGATACTGTCACCTTATTTAGGATACTAGCTTGTTAGCTTGCAGTTAGTTATAAGCTCGAAGTGAATAATTTGTACTAGACGGCTTGAGGTAATCAGTTGTTGCTAAAGATCACAGAGATAAACATGGATACTTTGGAATACATCACAGAAGGTCCGAGTCAAATGTAAATTCCTTGGCTCCATTTTAAGGACAATAGACACTCCTGGTTTTTAGAGGCACAATTGTCCACCGATTGACCCACAGACTCCCAAATCGGAGAATGCCTTGAAGAACTAGTTAATGCACTCGATCATATCTGCCGATCATACTCGTCATAGTCGTTCAGGGAACCCTGAATGAGCGTGGTTTTAGGACGTGGTTCTATATATAAATTATAGTAATACCACAAAAGAAATACAGACCCCGTCTCCATACTTATTTATCTTCTCAGAATATTTTAGTTTAATTAACAAAATGTTATCTAATGTTGTTTATGAATACTGAAATAACTAAAAACCGACAATAAACTAGGCACTACACAGCACACAGCACTAAATTATTGCTCGTTTTTGATCTGTCAAAAATGGTGGACTCGCTTAGACTGGTTCTGCTGTCATATTGGCTTTGCGTGTGACTTTTTAATTTCATTTAATTATCAGTAGGTCATGTTCTAACATATATTTCAGACAAAAACTTATTACTGCACAATGGAGGATGATGATCCTGTAGTCCAAGAGGTAAAAAGCATAGTTATTACTGATTACCAACGTGGTACTTCATTAGGTTATGTTGTTAACTGGAAAAGGTAAATTTTTATTTAATTTTGCCTGTTGTATCTTTTCAGATACCTGTGTATTTATCACAGGCACTATCGGAGAACTTGTATATATATCAGTACCCAGTAAGACCGTCCAATAGAGACTGGAAAGACGTTAAAGTTTTAAATGCATCTGTTAAGCCTAAGAACAAGATGGTCAGACTAGAGATTGGTTTAGATACATATAGTGAGAAGTATTGCCCTTCTAAAGGCGAGCAAATCGCACTCAACACTGATGGACAGCAGGTAATCTTTATGGCTATTTGTAAGTATAGTTAGTTAGTTGTGTATGTATTACATTGAAATGTGTTGGAAAATATTGACTATAGGTTGTTAAGAGCTTTACTTTTAAGCGCACTATTATTTACATAGGCATATCTCAATGTAGAGTAACCAAAGTACATATTACCCATATTCTAAAAATAATTTTCTTTTCACAAAGTATTTTATTTTTTGCATTTTCAATATGAATCTAATCTGACTGCCTTAACTGTCGCGTGGTATATTTTGCGCTCATGTGTGATTGTGAGGTGTCAGTTTTGATTCCTGGATTACACTATTATTGTGATTTTTGTGTTACAAAATTATCAGCTGCATCAAGGATCTAGAAATGAAAAACATAGTTGTTGAAATATATATTTATTATGTAATGTGCATCTTCAAAATTTCTTGCATACTATTAAATGATTTTGATTTATAATTCTCTATTCATTATGTATATATAAATAATGTTGTATTAGTTAAGAAGAGTGGGGTCTCCTAGCACAGGTATTTTAAATACTTAAAAGAAGACCCCTATGTAAGATATACTGTAGAAGTTGTATAATGTTTCTGAAATAAACCTTTTTATTTATTTTTATTATTATTAAATAGGAGTCATCATGGCATGTGAAAGAAAAAGACAAGCAGCAATACTTCAAGAATGGTATGATGGATAAGATTGTCTATGAGAGCAGTACTCCTTGTACAGAAACTCAGCACTATGCTGTTGCCATACTACAAGATGTTGATGGAGAAATGAAGAAGGAACTACATTGTACACCTATACAAGGTATATTTTATTTATTAACTGGAAAATTTGGCATTGCATGAAATACAATTTATAATGGGAAATAATGTGTGTGTTTATTAAATTGCTTGATGTTTTAACTAAGTGATATATGGATATCACCTACAAGCATGATTGCGTTATTTCTCATTATTAATTATAATATCAGCCCTGTATTACATTGAAACAGCCCCACTGCTGGGCATGGGCCTCTTCTCAATGTCAAAAGGGTTAGGCCATATAGTTAATTATGCTGACCCAGTGTGGGTTGACAAGTTCACATATCTTTGTGAATATTATGTAGAACGCTCAGACATGTAGGTTTTCTCACAGTGATTTCCTTCACTGTTAAAGCAAGCAATTATTAACTATTTAATACATATTTAACTTTAAAAAGTCAAAGAAGCCTTGGGATTAAACTCATGACCTGGCAGTCCGGCAGTCTCCCACTTGACTATCACTGTTAATTTTATTTTGCATTAAGTATTAATTATATATATTTATATTACATTTCATTTATAAAACAGCAAAGCATAAAATTATATTTTATCAAATTTATTTAAAAAGAATTTAAGCAGTTCTAGTTGGAATATGCTAACAGCAAATTCCCATTAACCTTTTCAGCTATTTTTAATGCTTTTATTAAGATTTCACATTGATTTTGGAAACGATAACTGCTACTTTACATGCCAATTGTCCAATTTATAAGATAAATATTGATTACAAATGTCATTCAATATTATATTACAGGTATAATTCAAATGAGACCAGCCTACTCTTACTATGATCGGCAAGACAAGCGCAAACAGGACAAGAGCAAAGCGGACAATTCAGATGAAGAGGATAATGAACCAGAAGCAAAACAGGTAAGTTTCACTGTTGATACATTTTAAAGATAAACTAGCTGACTTGGCAAACGTTGTTCTGTTGGATAGAGACACCCTAATCACTTAGCAATATGAAATAGTCTTTACAACCTATTCTCACACTTACCAAATATACATAAAAATTTTATAAATATTGGTTGAGGTATTTTAGAGGAGTACGACGACAAACACAAGATTTTTAAGATAAGATAAGATAAGATAAGATAAGATAATTTATTTTGTTAAAACATGGGTGTATGTTTACAAATAAAAAATGTGCAACATAAGATGTAAAATAATAAAAGAAAGACCCATACATGTTTTGCCTAGTACAGGCGTACAAAATATTTTATACAAATTAAATTGAAAACGTCATAAAATCAGGTATCGTTCAAGTACTCATTAATATTATAAAAACATTTGGCAACAAGAAATCTTTTAAATTGTAATCTAAACCTATTTAAGGGAAGCTGCTTTATTGATTTAGGTACTTTGTTGTAAATGACAGGTGCATTTTACATATGTAGAAGATGAACTCATGCTTTTATATTTCGGAAGAGATAAGCAGAAGTGTATTACACGCACACTTAAGCTGCTTATGTCATGAATTAGTCATGGGGCAAACTTTTAAGTGTCTGCTGGACACATGGGGTAACTCTGTCCTGTTATTGAAAATTTTCACATAATGTTGCATGACCCTGGAATCAAATCCAAAAGCCTTCAATAATACACAAATATAAACTAAATAAATGCAATACTGCTACTGCAATCTTATACTATGTGACCAAGAAGGCGGTGGTGTATATTTTTGTATATAAAGCATTCTAACAAAATGTTGTTAGAATGCTTTATATACATTTTGAATTCAACTGAAGTTGTTAAAATAGGGAATTAGGTGCTTGCATAAAGTGGCAGCCAATTTAACTTATAGATTTGATAATTATTTGTTTCTTGAAATTTATATTCTCTTTGTTTAGATAAATTGATATTGTGAAATAATGTGTAATGTTGCATAAGACTTTCACCATTTCATGAGTGTTTAGTACACATTAAGTGACAAATCGACTTAATTATCGGCTACTTTTTGATATCGCATTGTTCACTAACGATGGGTTCATTGCCCATTAAAATGCCCGTCGCTTATGAAGTTTCAAAGGCGTTACCTGACGTAAACAGGTTAGGTTAGGCTGTGGCATGACCTTCGCATGGTTTTCCCCAGAGTATAAAAACAAAAATGTTTCTGCAGAGTCGCTGACGCGCGATACGTTGGTAGTAGGTACACTGACCGTGCTAACTTGTTTTAAGTACTTGCAGAGATTATGAATTGTTTTTTCATACAAAATAATTTAATCATTTAATAATAATTTGTTACTACAGAATAATTAGAAATATTTTATTCATAATGTAGTTTTAATATTTTTTTCTTAAGTGTTCGGCTATTTATGTCGCTGAATCCTCGTATTACAACCGCAACAGGCTCAGTGGTCTCGAAAGTCAAAATGCGAAATCGGTAGGTCTGGCAAGTAAAATCTGTACCTATATTTGGACCAAAAATCGGTAAATGAAAAAAATACAATAAATTTGTTTAAATCTGTTCATTTTAAACTGGGTACCTATGTTATTTTACTCTCTAATGATATTATTAAAACTATTAGCAGGTAGGCGGACTTAGCTATACTAAGTACCTACTTACTTAAATCAACAGGAATCATAAATCGTAAGTTTTTGGACTCAAGGGTATTCCCCAAAATATATACTACATAGTTTACCCGTCGATCGACATTTCAGAAGCAGGGAATCCCCGTAAAAGATAAAATAATAGGCAAAGAATATGTCAATTTGGATTATTGAAAATCGGTAACAAAATCGGGATAATATCCTTACATTAAAAAAGACGTTCCGTTTCGGTAGGACAAACGCCAAATCAGTAGGTTTGAGAATACAGTATAGGCTACACTGACTGCTGACCATAACGCGGGCTGTAATTCGAAAAATTTAGTCTCCAAAAAATTGTATACCTACCTACTTATAGTTTCTTCTAAATACAGTTTTTATACTACTAAAGCACCAGTGATTGAGTTATACATATAAACTTCGTGCTACTATTATCAAAGCTAGTTATAATGTATAGCTACTTCATATATTTGCGCAGCCAGCTCAACGCAAACGGACGACGAACCATTGTTATAACGCTAGTACGAGCATCTTGTAGTGCAATTAGTTATTAAAATTTGCTGGACATACAGCTGAGTCATGCGTGAGTGGTATGGACAAATAACCTCGTTTTATGTACCAATACTTTTAGGTGCTAGGTGTATTACCATTTAAAGCACTCGGATATCGGACATTAGATGCTTTGAGTTGAACGTAGTTTGATAAAAATCATAGTGTAAACGTGATCTAACTGTAGATTTTTTTAATCATAGTAATAATATTCTTTAACATACACGCAACACCAATTGGTAGAATTGCTATTATATTGCCTTAGACGTAGAAATTCACTGACGTACCTCTCAAACTAGAAATTGTCCCCTATCTAGTCGGCCGGATCGACACACACACTATTGCAAATAGGACGATCAGCCGACATTACGCGATACGATGGCGTCTTATTAACACTAGCGTCGAATCCATAGAGCCTTGAGGTGTCCAAGCCAGACCCAATGCCATTATCGGTAGCGCCGAGACCTCACAAAAAATATGTTTTGCCCTTGCCTAATTGTTAATAATGTAGCGACACCGCACAGTTTTATGAATATTGACCCAAGGAAATATTTCTTAATTTTCGTTTACTATTCCATAGAAAATTATGATAACCTGATTCATATTTTATATTAAAGCCCTACCAAGATTTTTCTGCAGCCTACCCCTCTCCCCTCTGCTTATTATTTTCATCCATACGACAGATAAAACAATGCGGGCTTTTTACCTAGTAAAGTTAGTCCTTGCTTGTTTTTGTCATTAAAACAACCAAAGTATAAGTAGGTACTATAATCACTATATATCGCACTCTTAATGTTATAACAGCGACTTAGCTCGAAATTTGGAAGTAAGGCAATTTACACTCTAAATGAGTTAATATAAATTCTAATATTATATTTGTGTTAAGTAATTACTTAACAAATATATTTAATCATAAATCCTCGGATAGTTCTCTGTTTTATTAAGAGTACGATATTATAAAACAAAGTCCTCCGCCGCGTCTGTCTGTCTGTTCGCAATAAACTCAAAAAAGTACTGATTGGCTTTAAAAGCCAATTTGAAAGCCATGAAAATTTCATGCGGTTTTCACCAATAGACAGAGTGATTCATAAGGAAGGTTTAGATGTATAATTTGTTAAGGTTTACTACCCGTTTGAAGCCGGAGCGGGTCGCTAGTGTTTTATAACTCACAAACATTTACGCCCCCACCTAATTAAAAAATTCCGTCCATTAAGTCGATGTGTATTTCTTAATAATTAATTTTATTTATATTGTCTTTGGTAACATTATTTGCAGGTGACAGTAAAATTTGCACGTCAAGAGACTGAAGTGGCGAAGAAGGCGAAAGAGAAGTCGTTCGAGACGATATCGCAGCGTATTGCCAACGAGCATTGGTACGATGCGCTTTGGAAACCTTCGGACACCGATCATGCTGAGGTGAGTGACCTGACAATATGTGCCAAACTTTCACTAAATAGGGTAGTTGACTCACAATTATTTGAGCCAAATAGTTACATTACCCAAACGCTAAAATACAAAGATATTTTGGAATTTATTCAAGAATAAATAAGATACACGCTTATAGAAGAGGCAATTCTAAAATTTCAGAAAAGGAATGCACAATACAAACTGTGATGTAGAGAAGCGAGATGTCCCCACTACTACCCCACTTTTTACTATATCCAGATTTAAATATTAATAACTCTCTTCCTTTGCAACCAATTTGATAACTATTTTCACAAAAAGATTTCTTTGGGTAATTCAAATATTTGCTAATATTTGCTCTTGTGTGTAAAATAATGTACAAAATTTAACACAGGCAGCTACCTTATTTATGAAGCTTTATTACAATTGATATCTGTAATTAATAAAGGTAGAAGGATAAATCTATTTGTGATAGAATCGATGCGGATGTTGCATCGTAATAATATAGTTATCTTATGTACTTCGAAACAATAATGTATAAACGTTTCAATGAGAATTTTAGTTGCGTTTCTTGCGATCGAGATGTATTAAAAATGAATAGTTCGAACACAATTATTATTTATGTTAGTGATATATTGCATATATATATGCTGCACATTGTATTGAAAATCAAAAAAACCAAAATCAAAAAAATAATTTATTGAATTTAGGTTACAAAGTAACACTTATGAATGTCAAAGTTACACAAATTTTATTCTGTGATTTTTTTACTGCCACGTTCAGCAAAGCAAGGGTGTAGGGCTCACGAGAAGAACGGGCAAGAAACTCATGGCCACTCTTTTTTATCGCCAAGTTTACAATAATATTTCGTTTACAAATTATAACTGCTTATTATGCTGCAACCATTTCTCTATGAATAATATTATTTGAAGAAGTTTGCGGTTTAGCTTCTTCTCGTCGTAAGTCGTAATAATAATATCGGTCCATTTTTTACTTAGTTGGAGCGCCTAAAGTTATTCAGCGCAACTACATCGGACGGGTCAGCGCTAACGGTGCGCGCGCGAGAGTACGTGCGACACTTAGTGCCCGCGCCGCCGGCAGACGAGGCCGACACAGCACCCACCAAGCTACCTTCACCCGTCGACCAGATTAAAGAGATACTTATTAGAGGTAAGAGTTAAAGGTCCAAATTTTTAGACATTTTTCTTTAGGTGTTCGAAGAAAATGGTGTTTAAACAGTAAAATTTTCGGTTTATTTTTATATGCATTAGATTAATCTATTGAGGCGCAGCGGTTTGGCGAGGTTGCGATTGCATGCGAAAATGATTTGCGCGGTCTCGCTGACTCTGGTAACATCGAGCAACACCGTGGTAGGTTTAATTGGTATAACCGGTTTGTCACCTTCTTTCCTCGGGTGAGACCGATATAACCCCTCTGCCCGCCCCGTGGAGGTATAAGCGACAACGTATTATACCACGTGAAAAAAATTGAGTCGCAGCGGTACTTCGGCGGCAATACATTTTTGACATGACCTATAAAATATATATTGGCGTACCTATATATGTATATATCAGTGGTCGATTTGTTGTCTTGGCGGTCATACGTGTTTCTTATTAGCTCTAACAGTTAATACCAGTTAATACAAAAAGTGAGGGAACAGTGCTTATTTTAGTGACTATTATGTACCAAAACATTCGTCGTGTAACACTCGATCCAGTAATAATCGTTGTGACTTTAATTATCTATGCATTTAAGTGGTCCGTCAGAAGCGCCCGCGTATTGACAGCCCATCCAGTTCCAAGCCGAGTTCACCTACTGAAGTGAAATCATCAGTAGGTACTCCTAGCGGAAATACGTCTTCTGAGGCAAGAAATATCTGACCTCAAAACACAAAACAAGGCTCTTAGCTAAAAAAAATTGTCTTCTGTCTCCGAAACTCTTTATCAAAAGCTTGAAGAGATCAACAGAAAAATTACCGCAAAGGACGATGAAATTATACTTTTAAAGGATCTATTGCTGAAATTCAACATAAATTAAACACATTCGAACAAAAGGACTTAAAATATGAGCTAGAAATAGTAGGCATTCCGGAAGTAAGCAACGAGAATCTCGTCCATCTCACAATGGTGATTGCGAAAAAAATAGGAGCACAACTATCGGAAAGTGATATCGATGAGTGTCTATCGCGTAGGCCAACGGTGTACTGACCTGGTACGCAAACCAAGGGTAATTGTACTGAGACTGACCCGTCGCGTATTGCGGTCACATTTCCTAAAAGCTGCTAAAGAACGACGTCCGCTCACATCGGAGGATATTGTAAAAGGAACTTCTACAAAAGTATTCATCAATGAACGCCTATCTAAATTGGATAAAATGTTATTTCGTGAAGCAAGAATGCGTGCAAAATCACACGGATTTCGCTATTGTTTGATTAGAAATGGCACAGTCTATATTTGTAAAGCGGCCAAGGCACGAGCTATACCAGTGCGATCACCAATGGATCTTGACGAGAAGATTGGACTTCCCTAAATTTTGGGTGCTAATCAGAGTAGCAATAATACTAAACACACCCATATACTCGAGGGTCACGAAGACTAATATGAAGTCGCAACTGTATGTTCTAAAGTATGTTTTTATTTACGTTAATTTACTTGATTACCTGTACAAATTGCGCATGTTTAGGCATTCACTTTGCACAAACACAATAATTTTTACACAGCTCAGCCTATTAACACAATACATTTACTCTCACACTGTCACACTTCCCATAGACACACATATATGCACTCAGCGGCACGGAATCTTGGCCAACCTTGATTTATGCGATAACATAGATTTTAAGTGTTTGCAATGATTATTTAGGATGAAGGTAGCTCTAAAATGTGTTTACCCATAGTTCAAGAGAGTAATTGATTACGTTTGAGTGCACTATGGTGTAACCTTTAACTTTTAGTTGAATAGCGTCATTTGACCCTATAAGTTGCAAGTTGAAATTTGTGTGTTGTGAGAGATTTCGGTTAGGTTATTCAATCATTGTTGTTTTGTGCTTATTATTCAATAACTAAAAGTGCTTTAAAGCCAATAAAAATGCCCCCAACACCAGCACAGGTTGCACAGGCTGTGGCATTAATTAATCAAGGACTGACACAGCGTGAAGTCGCTGTAGTGTTTGACGTACCACGTTTGTCGCGGCAGTATTCTCTAAAACGGTACCAGGATACAGGTCAAAACCCCTGTAGACCAGGCAGTGGAGGCGTCAGGTCAGATGCACATCTGTCCGACACGACGGCTTTACTGTGCTCGAAATATTAAGAAATCGCTACTTGACAACTGTTGAGATACGTAATCGGCTTCAAATCATAAGAGGCGTCAATGTTGGCGAGCGTACGGTGAGAAGACGTATGGAAGAAGTAAATTTAAAAGCTCGTAGGCCATCACGCAGTCCAGAACTTCTCAGACATCACCGAGTACCGCGACTTGAATTTGCACGTGAACACGCTAACTGGACTCATGAGCAATGGGCTCGAGAGCTGTTCACAGATGAGTGTAGAATCGCTTTGCGTGCTCCAGATGGTCGGGAGCGAGTGTGGAGAAGAAGAGGAGAGAGGTTTCTACACAACACCACCACACAAACTGAGTTTAGAGAAAGAGAGAGGTTTTATCATGGTTTGGGGAGGAATAAGTTCTGATGGTCGTACGGAGTTGGTTATGATTGACAACCGGCTAACTGCAACCCGATACATCGAAGAGGTCCTTCAGGAACATGTTTTGACATATTCGGGATTCATTGGCCACGGTCAATTCCTCCTAATGCACAAAAATGCACGCTCCCACGTTGCAAATTGCGTTGATGTATACCTTCAAGAGGTTGGTATTCAAAAATTGCAGTGGCCGGCAGTCCGGACTTAAATCCTATAGAGCATGTCTGGGACATGCTTAAAAGGAAGGTAAAGTTCACCACCAACGCGCCACAAACTCTTAACCAACTCCGAAACGCAGCATTGGCCGCTTGGGCAATTTTTTTTACCTTTTTTAAATGAATTTTAAATTTGTAAAAGTGCTTAGTTTTAAAAGTATTCACAATGGTGCAGTTTTTTGTTAATTTTATTGTTCTAGAAGCCTTGTAAACACCTATTGAGTGCATATACCCCTGTTCCTGTGAGTATGAGCATTAAATATAGCACTACAATAAAAATAAGTTAGCATGTAAAATAAAATGCCTTTGTGTACTGGTAACACCACGACGAACTCCACGAGACAGACAGACATGATCTAGTGTGGAGTTCATTAGTAATTTTCCTTATTCTTATAACAGGTACATGTAATTATTAATATGTTTTTATACTTAAATAGAATTTTAAGGAATTGTAAAATGTGATTTCTCTTTTAGTAAATAAATAAACAAATGTTAAATAATAAATATAAGTTTTAGGTGGGTTGGGCTCAACCCAAGATGATAGGTTTTAAATTAAAATACTTTGGTTGACTATCTTCGTTTAAGGGCTAGGTTCCCCTTTGATACACCCTAGACAGGCAATAATAATTAATCTTTATATCTCCATGCTGTATTTTAGCCAAGTTGATGACATTCAACGATATCCGCGCTTTGGTCCGCACGGAGGACGGTCCGCTGGCTGAGGCCAGCCTGCTGTCGGCGCTGAGCGGCGCGGCGTGCTGCGTGCGGGGCGTGTGGGCGGCGCGCTCCACCGACCTCTACACGAGAGCCGCGCCGGTGCCGCCGCGACTCATGTGCGCCGCACGGGACCATATCGTGAGTATGCTTTCTAGCAAGCATCACATTGCATTAAAGGTACAGCTGTTGACAGTTCTTTTGTATTTTATGACCTGTTGATTGTTTAACAGGTAGTCATCATTACTATGTTTTAAAAAATCTTAATAACTTTTATCAACATTATTTAAAGAAGATGTGAAGATGTGGTCCTAAGATTGATTTTTAAAGAACACCGCCGTCAAAACACTTGTAATTTTTATATTGATCCTGTGTAATTTTTCTCATGTTTAACGAATTAATACATCTTAATGTTGAAGTAAAGCCTAACAATTTTCTTCTTACAGCACAATAATTCGTTTCAGTAATAATACATTTCAAGCTGAATAGAGTCGAATGCGGATTGCCGATCTAAAATCCGTATCCATTTTTATTGTTAATATTTTGAATATACATACTTATTATTGTTGACAGTAGCAATTTCACATTGATTAAATAAATCAAAATCGCATTTTGTACCAACTTTTCTCGACCCTGCTAAACTATCTGTAATCGCGTGCATGTGGATAAGCAGCAATAATTCAATACATTGAATAAAGATAAGATACAAGCTGTGTAAAGTTAGTTTTTTAGAGTTCGAACAAACTCAAACAATAGCTTTGTCCGTCCCTCTGTTATACAACTTTCGAATCAAGAACCGTAAGAACTAGAGACTCGTGGTCAACGCCATTCGACTCAGCATAGTTGATATACTCCGAAATGACTATGACCTCTGACCTCAAGGTTACGTGATACCATTTTTTCGAACTCAGATTTACGGCAATTCATTGCCGTTTCTCACTTGTTCATCAATAAACATTTGAGAAGCTTGACATTTATTTTCTTTATCTTTATATCTTTTTATAGTTTTGTTCCTAATGATGGCACATATTTTTTCAGCTGTATCTTTTCACCCAACACCCATACGTTGACCGACGGAAGGTAGCCGCAGCAGTACGTCTGCCTCCCCTAGAAGTATTAGAAATAATTCGTTCCGTCGCCAAGTTCAACCAACGAGTTGGCTGGGAACTACTCATACCTCCAGATACTGTCTTCGAAGCGAAGTACCCTGATGTCGTGCAACGTCAAAACTTGTACTGGGAAGCGAGACAGAGGCTGTTCAACGAAATGTTGATAGGAGAAAATGTTCCAAAACGTCAACGGAAGAAATCTCAGCGGGATTCAATCAGTTCTGATACGTTGATGAGTCCAAAGCCGAGGTGTAACAGTGTTAGTGAAGAAGACGGAGATAGAAAGAGACATAAAAATAAGTCTGCCACTGGTGGTGGGAAAAGGACTAGAAATGTTAGTTCAAGCAGTGCGCACGATGCTACGTGATTAATGCTACGGTTAGGTTATCAAATTTTAGTGTAGTGTATCCACCCAGTGTTGCTTAGTGAACATTAAGTGAACTGTGAACTGACATTGTGAACTATTTTGGTGCTGCAGGTATCAAAAGATCTTTCAGAATTGCGATTTATCTGCCAGTGACAGATATATTACGGCGGGCGTACGACACTAACCGGTATGTTTTGCGTTTCTCTAATTAATATTCAAATTACGGTAATTATTTGTTCTCTAGAAAGAGTTAGCATCTCTTTGTGTGTCGAATCAAATACTTGGATGTTGATGTATTATATGCTCTAAATTCAAGCTATTGATATGCTTAAATATAATTAATAGCAGAAGTTGAGTTTTATGACTCACGCCGGTGATATACGCTAGATAAAAGTTTTTATTCGGCATCGTTTGCATTGTCTTATGAACAAGAGATTACTACGAGTGACTTACTCGTAGTAATCTCTTGAAATGATTAATTGCGCTTGAAGCCTACAGCAACAACTTCATACAAGAAAGATTAGTTTACTTTCTGATGGATGTTGAAGTAATCATTAAAAGTTACTTGATCAATAGATATAGTTTATTTTATACCAGATTATCCTTGAAAATAAGTAGAAATTTAAACATTGATTGGAATTCTAACAAATCAATAAATGCTAAGAATATGTGTAATCATTTTGCTTGAAAGTTAGGACATCCAAATAAAAACTAGCCTAGCCATTTTCTAGAGAACAAAAATTGCAATATACCAAAATACTTCCATACACTGTGTCGATATTATGATTGCTGCACGACATACATAATTATAATATACATATATTCAAACAAAATGTATTAAGAGCTAGTATCACATTACCCTAATATCTGCCAGCTCTCGACACTCAGCAGATAGTGACAGGGTGACATTGAATTCACGTCATTTTGTAAAAGTCTGATCTATTACCAATGTTCAACAGTGTATATTTAGACTGCTCTATATCTTTATAAAATACTGTGAATGATAATATAATTTTGTATTTAGGGTAGAAAATTTGTTGATTTCGGATACCTACAACTATGTATAAATTAGAATTATATTGTTATATTAATTATCGATATAAATCAATGATTAATACTGTAATTTTAGTAATAGATCATGAGGTATGAAGGGATTACTTGAATTCAAAATCAAACTTTGCTGCTTGTGAGAACCTTAGAATGACTTATATTAATTCTGTGTTATAATCAAATTATAAATGACTAGATTATTACTAATTTATTTTGTGTTTCCTTGAAATAAAGTTTAATGTTGTCTCCAAAAATATCTCATCTGCAGGATTAAAATATTTTTGTTATAAATCATATTTGCCATTTATAATCGGCAATAATATCGGTTCATAGTTCACTGTATTATAATTTAAAGTCGAGAGTATAAAGACTTTAATCAACAATTACTTTGACATGACATTGTTGCTTGTGACAAAGTTATGAAGTTACAGAATCTTGAATCATTTTAATCCTTGTTATGACCATTATAAGAGCATTTCGGAGGTAAAGTACTTTGGGTGGAATCTTAGTCGTAGGATCATTGCAAAAGCCATAGTAGGTATTGTATTTTAATTAGTGACATCAAAATTTCACTTCATGTATATATATCATGGGCGAATTTTAATTACATAACCTAACTAAACTACGTCTAGAGAAACTGCAAATTTACTAAAACCGATCCGTTATATTGCATATTCGACGAAAGAAAGCGCAAAAGCCACTTTGCCTCTTAACTGCACAAGATTCGGAATTGAAAATGATTTAAATATTTATACCTAGTAGAACAGATATTGCAGAATAGTTAGCAAGATGCCACTATCAAAATATACATATATGTAAGTACCTAAATGAAATGTCGCACACGAAGTATATTTTAACGCCGAAATTGTATTATTTTGCTAAGATTTGCACACACTTAGGCCACAAATTAGACAGGTACAGATTGCCTAATACGAAAACAAACACACTCGCATAGTCGACCGAGTATCAATGATAGCAGTAAGCCTGTTTGCGCGTCAGATCTTTAAATTGTTTAATTTAAACGTATAATAAGTTTTAAAACTCTAACCTGATGTAAACTTTTGGCTAGTTTTACTTTTGTTTCAAAGGGTTCATCCGATCAGCACGTTCGGCTCAACAGTTTTGGTTTTATAGTGTACATATATTTTGTTTCCATTCGGTTCATCTGATGGTCCGATAGTACTTATCTGGATGTTATCCTACTTTTATATGCTTCACAAATCTTTTGACTGCCGAACCGATGTATATCAAACCTAACATGACTAGCCCAAGTGTGTGTTACATTTGAGTTTCAATAATGTATTTGTATATTCAAAGTTGGTACTACATAACTTTACAATTCTATAGGTCTCCTTGACAATGAATGCCATTGGAATATAGACATTTTATTATACAAATAAAATTCGTGTTTCTAAAAATGCTGTGAAATGATGATCGGCACTGCCACAATTAGTACAATAGATATTTAAATGTAAAGAACTGGTGCTTATAATATAGTTCGTGTCATTATTAGATAAAGTGACATCACTAAATCAAAACTTAGTACCACAAAATACATAGGTAAGTACACAAGGCTTAAACACGTATAAACTATTGGCTGATGTTATTGCATTCAAATAATATTTGAATACAATTGAGTATATCGCTAACGCGTGTAGTGCGAGTTTGTTTTACGTTAAAGCGATCGGAACGTTTATGACGTTCGAGGCTCCGATTGGCCCGCTCCAAGTTCTTAACCAATCAGAGAGCCAAACGCGATAAACGTTTCGATCGCGTTTAAGTAAAAACAACTCGCACTAGACACTCAGTTATTGCAGGTCAAGTCAGTTAAATGACATTTAGGTGGACTTCACACTATATCGCTTTGGTCTGTGTGTGTGTGCGTGATGCGTTTGTTTTTACACGTTGTATTGATCCAGCCAACTGTATCTATGTAATTTGTGTTAATAGGTATATCCGATAGGCTTTAGTAAACAAAAGTTTCTTTAGGTTGGCAACGTGAGTTCTACAGGTTACCCAGCTCATAACGCATTACTACCATTTGCGCGTTGCAGAGGCGCTTCTTGATCGAAAATCGACAATCTTGTCGTAACCTATGGACAAATAGTTTTTTCCACACTACATTTTTCCATATATGGTCTGAGGTCATACTGCGTCTTAAAGCATCATTGTTCCGTACGCGTAACGAGACAAAACTATACTCGTAATGTGCTGCCTCGTTTTTGTGCATGCAGTAACAATGATTTAGAAGATGTTGGTACCATACTCTGGATATTGACTGACGCCTTGAAGGGTCCCTCAAAAACGCCTTGCATTTCCTCCACTACGAATATAGCATCTTCCAGTATGGCACACAGGATGTCAATGTTTTACTTTACCACTAAGTCCATTATAGTACAGCAGCTAGTTCTTTGCTAAGTGAAAAATGTTAATATATCGCGACTGTACATAAGTTTGTATATAAAACGATTTTATGCTATCATAATATGTAAATTGTGTATGAGCAATTTGTGATTTTATCGATAAGTTGTTAATTTTTGTAAACGAAATAAAACATTTTATTATTTATTTTTTAGTTTTATTATTACTGTTGGGAATAATGTTCTAAGCGTTTAGCAAGTGATGGCAACAAAAGATTTACCAAAACATGTGATTGGCATAGACGGAAGGGGAATGGTTTCTGAGAAAAGAGCCTGGTTAAGAGTTTTGACAAGTGCAGGAAGAATGTGATAAGAGTGAATAAAACGAAAGTGGTATCCTGTATTCCCTGCTAAATCTAGATATCCGGTAGCAGGCGTTAGTTTTATTTGTGTGTGTGGTGCTGGTATAACACGTAGAGTCATACCTAAGGTGGCTTGAGCCTAACCTAGAGTCTAAGTATTTTTAGTATCTGTGTGGCGATACGTCTGGATGTGAGCACGCCATACAATTCTTGTACCGGAGATATGGAAAACGGCTTATCCGTCGGCTATAGCGAGGTTATTGTTAGCAACTTCCAGAATAGGTTCTGGAAGTTCGTAACAATAACAATTGTCGGTTGGTGGCCCAATCGGATAAAATCTCTCAAATAAATATGAAAATATAAACATTAAGTAAAGAACATCAACAAAGATAGCACACACAATTATAAAAGGTATATATCTTATGTGGGGGCAGTCAGTGCAGACTGGCGACACTTCGACCCAGTGGGATCTTTTGTGTCGACATTCTCCCAATAACGACTGCCAGAGATATTCATGGCAGCCGGGACCGACGGCTTAACGTGCTCTCCGAGGCACGGAGCAGGCGATAATTGTCAATCAATACGCACATAATTTCGAAAAGTCATATAACTTCCGAAAGTCAGAGGTGCGCGACGTGGGTTCGAGCCCGAGACCCTCTGCATTGCAGTCTGTTGGTCTCCCCACTGAGCTATCGCTGCTCTATTATAAAAGGTAAGTTGAATAAAGAATTTTAAAAAAGATTCTCTTAAAGAAGACTCAAAAAACAAACAACAGGTATTCATTAAAACATTTTATTTTAACTATGACATAATTCTATTTGGTGCAAGTTACAACAACAATATTATATATTCAAAATCAACATTTACACTATATTTAGTAACAACATTAGGTATGGAATACATTGTGCTTTAAATATTAAGTACTCAAGTAATACTTTAAAGACAAGACAAAAATACATTTAAAGTTAAATACACAAAAAATATACAACAATGTTTCGAAAGAGGTTATTTAGTAAACTTAACTAATATTCCGTTGTACAGTCGGCGAAATAAAGCGCTCAACATTTCCAAGGTTTTGAATTCTATCATTCAGAGTAACCATCGTATTTATGTTTTAACAACAGTAGTAGTTGGAGAATAGTTAGTTCAATGATGGCTAATAGTAGTAGCAATACGTCATAGAAAATTGAAATATTTATTTCTTAAATTAATGTTGAAATTTATTTTTATGTTTAGCTGCTTATGTCGCTGACTGTACCACTTAAAAAAGTCAAACTATATTACGATACAAATTGTTCGATCAACTAAATGCATTTGTTTGTACGGGATATCGTTAATACTTTATTTATCTGCTGAAAAGTAGAAGAATAAGCTTCTAATTTCACTGTCTCAATGTTCTTTGCTGAATAAACCGGCATTAGTAATATCTCATAGCTACAATATTTCTGGATATAATATTAAAATGTATGATAATTATGACAGCATGATATTCTAGTATTTTGTATTATAGATATTTTACTTATAAGTACAATCTGCTATTAAAGTTGTCGTATTCCTCCTACACATTAATTAACACAAAGCAACGTGCTAAATACAAACAAAATTTTCGTGGTGCCTTTTTTATATACTTAAATTGCTTTAGGTAAAATACATGGGCATGTGGCATGTTTTGAATATATTTTTTCATTAGCAATATGACAATGCGTCTCAAAGAGCATTGGTTGATTTCAAACAACTAAGATACTTTGAATATAATAGATAAAGATCTTTAATAGATACATGTCTGTTTCAGGATATTTAATCCTAGTGATTCTTAGGACTCACTTCGAATATTTGCTATGAGGTAGGTAAAGTCAGCAACAAAAGTCGAAAAGAAATTTTGATTTATCTTTAAACTTATAACAAATGTTGGTTTTATAGCAGAAATAGTTAAAAGATAGCTGATTTAATCACAGTTAAAAATACAGAGTACGAATGAGCATTTTTATATCATAAAATACTCTTAACAAATTTGTTCAGTGTTTAGATGCCTATGTAGCTGACTGTACCTATTGTGTCGCCGCTGTGAGACTGAGAGACATATAAATCTGAGAATATATTTCGAAAACTTTTAAGATTACATAATTCTAATTGTATATTATTGGTTTGATAATTTAGAGAATACAAAGCATACATAGGAGATAAATAATGCGTATCCCACAACGGGTTAGTCCCATTCGCCACCCCCAGCATTGCCTCCTCTGGTGGCGAATAAGACACTTTCAAAAAAAAAAAATTCCCATTCGCCACCGGGGCTGGCAACTGGGATGAGTTTAATCCCAGTCGCCACGTGGATATTAGGTAGGTATAATGTGGGTACCTACAGTTGGTAGTTAGTACCAATGATATAGGTAGTTAAAATTATTTTACATAGTAAACATTTGAGGAGGTGAAACATTAACATATAATAATTATGTTTTATTCACATTTACAACACAACAACATATTAGGTATAAGCGTGATAACATTAGGTACTTATCTATCAAACACATAAAAATGTATGAAAATTGCATCAACGATAGACCGTGGATCCGTCAAGACTCATGGACAGAACGGCCATTATATAAAAGCTAGACAATTAAGTAAATAATAATATTAAAAAGAAACTTGACTGGGTGCAATAGAACCAAAGTTAGAAGTCCATGGGGCTTAGACAAGGTCCAAAACCCAAACAAGGTTTTGTTTAGATTCCGCGTGGCATCTAATTATTTTTTACAGTAAAATATATATTGCTTGGCCATAGTTACGTATAATTAGTGTCGCAGATTTTCGACGTATTGCATTGTGTAATTGTTTTGGCGATATTTATACATATGCAAGACTTTATGAATATACTCAATATTCTCATATGAAATTGCATTTGAAGACATTACTTATTCGATACAATAGTTATGTAATGATAAAAATAATGCTTAGCTAAATTGCTTTTTCGACAAATGCAACTCATGGCTCACATCAGGTAGCATTTTTATTATTAATGTGTCTAGAAAGTGTATTTAAAATTGTATAGATAGCGGAACAGTAAAATAGAAGTTCTAGGTAATTAGGTATATTACAATAGTAGAAAGCCCGCCAGTTTCTCTATTACTAGAAATGAGTCATTTATTTTGTGTCAGTATACTTGCAAAACTATTTAGTGACACTACATGCTATGACTGAAAACTTATTTAAAATTGCATTAGCAGTCTAACTACAATCTTTTAAAATAGTGCTTTTCCTATACTAACCTGTTCATAACTTGACAATGCCGTTGGAATAATTAGAGCTCCTAATTCACCAGTTTGATACGGTGATATAAATATATCTTTCACGGGTAGAGAGGACAACGATTTTTATATAGAGGCCTCCTCATTTTACTTCCTCTATGAAATGCTTGACTGTGTTAAATGCTTTATATTCTGGTTATAATATACCTAACAACAAACGCGATAACCACGAAGCTTATTCCCGTGAAGCGATCCAATCTTGTCGCTCCGTTGCAGAATTGGAGGTCACATTTGTTAACCAGTTCTTGGTACCGGTTCTTGATGAGAGACCAGTCGCACAGGCCGACCCTGCACCCGTCGAGGTACATTGGACGCTCGTTATGTAGAAATAGCACCTGGTACGGCTCGTTTACTTGGAATTTGCCATTTTGAGTGCACCTGGAAAAGAAGCGAAGTTATAAATAGTTACTTAACACTGCTGCAGAGAGAATGCATCAACGCCATCGTTGTAACTGCTGAATGCTTTACAAAATATTATCTTGCGTTTACGCGAATGTTAATACATTCAAATTAAACTACTTTACGTAGATTTTATTGCGTTGTTAATTTATAACACTTTTATCATATCATTTTGACAGTATTACACTACTATACTCTATTTGGTTAGGTATTTAACTAAAGGTAAAAACAATCTTGATGTGTCTTTTTCCACAAACACATATTAACCAAATAAACTACTGCTTAACTTAAGCTAACGGTTCAATTGATTTAGTAATCGTTTTTGTTGTATTTACATTGATCTTTAGCTGAACTGAGTTTATAGATGAAAATATAAAAAAAGACACATCAAGATTGTTTACCTTTAGTTAAATACCTAACCAAATGGAGTATAGTAGTTTTAAAATTATTTAATAAACGATTAAATCCGTATAAAGTAGTTTCGTTTCAGTGCGGTCTGGTGTTGAGAATTTCTTGTCAGAAGAACCCAATAATATACGTCTTATTTATTGGTTCGACTGGGAATTCATCATTCTTCTCATGCATTGTTTTCACTACTGTTGACTACTTACTTGTATACGACAGCAGCTATACTAGCATCGAATGGTATCATAGTAGAAGTTGACCACTTCCTGGCTTGAACGTTGGTGGAGTGGTAGTTGTCGCCAGTGAGAGGTACGATGTCCTTGTAGGCCCCCATCGCCGTCAGAGTCAAGAGCAGCATCGCTGCTGAACTGAAGTGGATCTGGGCTTGAGGCTTCTGTACGGTATCGCCTGGAAATAAGAAAAGATTTTGTTATACGCGTTAAGGTCTAAGATGGTAGAAAATGATACAACTTGCCTGGTGCTAAGCAGTAACCAATTGTTTAATACTAGTAAACAGCGGTGGAGACTGTGACTGCTGTGGCTTGGATTCGATTCTCGAGTCGAACAAAGAGTATTTGATGTTTAGTCATGAATGTCTCAGTACCACACAGAGTGTGCTCGGTAGATGTTCATAGGTACATACCCTATTTCGCTGGATTCAGAATCATATTTGGTGAAATTTGAGTAAATTTTGGGTGAAATACGCCCGGCGATATAGATGTGAAACTTTGTAGTATGTAAGACGACTAGAACATGGTTATATATTGCCATCTACTTGCTGCCATTGATCATGGTAGGTGCCGAAGCCCTTGATATAGGGATTGCATAATCATAGATGACTAAAGGATTATATTTAGCATGGTCATGATGACGCATATGTTTTGTTAGCTCACGTTATAAACGTGGGTACGCTAAATATTAATATGTTAATTAAGACGATATCATTAACGTTAGTTAATGAAGAGTAGACGCGATACATGTACTATAATTCAAGTCTGTGGGGCAGATTCCACTTGCATATATTATATAATGAAGAGGTTTTTGACTTGCAAACAATAGATGGTGTTGTACTCAATTTTATACTTCTTCTACAGCTTACGTATACTAGAATTCTGAATCGCGATTACAAACTTTGTACTACGAGTTACAATTTTTATAAGTTCCCGCCATGAATTGTTAGCTTGGGTGGTCGATGTCATCCTATTCTATGCTATGATATGCTCTGATGTGTCTATATATATTTCCATTCTTTAACTGTTTACCTAGTAGGTATTATAATAAAACTGTAATTAAGCTGTCTGTACATTCAAAATATTTTTGAAACGGCGTTCGAATACATTTTTGAAGGAGTCTGAACACAAAATAAAGAGTTTTAAGTTTTTGTCTGTCTGTCTATTTATATCGGCTTTACGTTCTTAAGTCGCTCGGTTTTAATGTCAATATCATAGCTTGGTAGTTTTGCGTTCAATTAAAATCTGATACGTTTGTTTAAATTATTTCTAGAAGAAATGGTGATCTGCGCCTGAACTGTAGAAAAATGGACAGGGAAGATCTATTTAAAGTATGAAGTTGCCGTTGTATAGTAATATACACTTTGAATTGACATAAAACCTTCATGGTGTGAGATTTTTGAGTAAAACTTTTTTCACATTATAGGTACCTAAATGGTTCTTTTTTTAAATGTGCTACAATAGATTTTCGACTATCAATTGTTTTTGATATTCAGCTTAGACGGGTAAGATGGATACTTCAAAAATCCGAGTCATTTTTAAATACGAGTTACGACGCGGAACTAACGCGGCAGAAACAGCTCGCAATTTCAATGCTGCGTTTGGAGAGGAGACTGCTAATGAACGTACCGTGCGTTTTTGGTTAAAACGCTTTCGTAATGGAAACTTCGACTTGAAGAACGAACCACGTGGAAGACCGCTCACACAGGTGAATAACGCTGAATTGAAGGAGATGGTGGAAGCCGATCCGAGTCAAACTACCCAGGAATTAGCGGCATGGTTTAATGTTACCTACAATATTGGCTCATTTGCACATTGTGGATTGCAAATAAATAATATGAATATGAATATGAAATTAATAAGATAAAAAAATATGAAAAATGGGTGCCTCATAATTTGACTGATCTGCAGAAAGAAATGCGTGGTGAAAATTATGTTGCCTTGTTGAATCGGTACAGAAATGAAGGAATATTGGATCAAATTGTGACATGTGACGAAAAGTGGATTCTTTACGATAACCGTACGCGAAAAATGCAATGGCTGACCCCAGGTCAAACGCCGCAACAATGCCCTAAAGCAAAGCTTACCAATAAAAAGGTAATGGTAACTGTTTGGTGGTCTCTTCATGGTGTTACTCACTATAGCTTTCTCAGGTCTGGTCAAGCAATAACAGCAAATGTTTACTGTGCCGAACTTCGAACAATGATGGCGAAACTGGCAGTGAAACAGCCCCGACTCGTGAATCGATCTTCACCATTATTGCTGCATGATAACACAAGACCTCACACTGCACGTGAAACCGTTGTAACTTTGCAGAAACTGCAGTTGGCAACCAAACTCCATCTTCCGTACTCACCAGACGTTGCTTCAACGGACTACCATTTTTTTGGGATTTGGATAATTTTCTACGCGATAAAAAATGTATTCCCAGGAGGCAGTACAAAATGCTTTCGCACAGTTTTTCGAATCTAGATCCTGAAGTTCTTTCGTAAAGGCATGAATGAACTTCCGTTTAGATGGCAGCAATGTAAAGGTAGATAATGAGAGTAAATATTTCGATTAAATAAATATAGTACATCTTAGAAAAAACGAGTTTCAATTTTTCAGTACAAATCGGCAATTTCGTACTTTAACCCCTTATATTATAATATGCTTACTATCTTTAGTATGTTTCTCAATGAAACTTATCATATCCTTGATGACAGTGCATCCAATGTCCTTGTTGAGCTCGGAGCCGTATCCATACTTGTAGTAAGTTTCCAGGTCTTCCGCATACTCCAGACGTTTGAGATCTTGGCGGGAAAACGCCTGCAATTATCACAAATATACTAGGACTAAGGGATTGTCATGTCTCTTTTCTTTACCAGATATTTGAAAGGTAGGCTTTATTATTGAACTGTAAATACTAACTAATAATATCGATGCGAATGTTAGATTGTTCTTTGTTTGTTACACTTTCACGCCTAAACTATTTGACCGAACATCAGGAAATTTTGGATACACGCTGTCAGGTACAGAAAAGCACATAGGTTACCTTTCATCTAGAAAAAAGTAGTGTTGTCTTGGGGTAGAAAATAAATGTTAAAATGTACATTAACGCGAGCGATACGCGTGCAAAATCTAGTATTTTAATAAATTGTAATACGTAGGTGGAATGATTATTAAAAGCGTAAAGTACTGATCGAGAACGTTAGTAGGTATGTAGAAGGAAATCTGCTGCGGTGTCGGGACATCCTACGGTAAAAAGGTGACGATAGTACCTACATATATACCATAATAGCCAATTAATAAAAATATACTTACGGCGCACCAAGGCGAGATTTTGGCGACATCCCAAGCTTTATTGTAGCGGCACATCTGGTAGATTCGTAGGATGATGTCCTTCTGAATGTCATAGTTGAAGCCCAGGCGGAGAGAGATGTTGCTGATCATCTGTAAATTGGTCGATTATTTTTGATGTTGTTTGAATGTTAATATTAAAAGCACGGGTAGCGTTGTGGTTTAAGTGGTCGCCTCGCCACTGCCGTCGAGGTTTGTGGCTTCGAACGGGACTAAAATTTGTGTGATCCACAAATGGTTGATCTGAGTCTGGATGTTCTTTGTGTCCGTTGTATGAATGCTTGTAAAGTCCAACGCGAAACAAGAATTATTCTTAGTGCGGGAGTTCTGTAGAAGTTACCCATATTGATAGTGACGGTTCATCCTTGAAAACAGCGGCTATTGGATTCAGTGTTTTCGTAGCGACTACTTATCCTTATAAATAGCCACTACGCTGATTTGCCAACAAATAGAAGTGCGGAATGATAATTATGTAGTTATGTCAATATTCAACAATCAAAGGTAATCTTGAAAAAGTCTATGCATTGTTTAGGTAAGTATGTAATGTGCGTGTTGTAATTAGAACAATTGAAGCCATGTTAATTAAAATCTTTGTTCATTTATAACAATGATTCATTAATTGACATGTTGAGATCAAGGCTCCAAGCTGTCTGGAGAGTACCAATCACTAAACTGCGCAGTTTCGATGGGCAGGCGCGAATTTTGAGTTAAAATTTGGATGTGACACATTAACATTACATTATTAACAAAAATTTATATTTTATATTATAGACCGAGTTTCCACTTACGCCATTTCGTTATCTTAATGTGTGATTAAAGGTGATAAAATTCAACTTTTACTAATTAATTCATGCCGGTCTCTTGCAACCCGTCGTTGTACCCCGCTAAATGTAAATACGACATATAGATTGAAGATACATATATTTAAAAGAAATGGTTTAAAACCAGGAACTTACAAAAAGTAGTAGTAGTAGTTCTAAATAATAAAACTTGATAGTTTTGGACTCACCTCACGATACTCCATCTTAGATTCGAAGATACTCAGCTGTGACAAAGTATCATTATTTTCTTCAACATTCTTCGTCCAGGCCGAGCAGAATTTCTGCGGCTAAAAATACAAATAGTAAGTAGTGTCATGTTACAAGTTTCGATTTCGACTTCGATTCTATTAGATATAGTGCTAAACTTAATTAGAGCAACAAGATCTAGCTATATTGAATTCACATGACGATTAAGATAGTTTTTCCTATTGTTAAGTTTATAACGTCACAGATATAGCTCGTTCATGGTCGACAGTAGGATTAAAGCTGGTGTGAAAGAAAAGGTATTGGATAGGTAGGTATGTAAGCCTTCAAAACTAATAATACTCACAGAGCGAATAGCAATAACAATGTTATTAATGTCATTTCGGTTTCCATGAAGACCATTGTCTTTACAAAAGTATCGGTATAACAATACTGGTCCGTTTGAAGAACAACCACTGTTGTTCTCCAGGCGAACCAGAACTTTCGTACCGTCACATATAATTAGCTACCATATTATTCTAGCGATGTTAATTGACAAATTGAGGTTGTAACCATAAACTGCTTTAGTCAAACTGTACCGCTTAAAAGCGAAAAGGTTAGTCAATTATGTTTTTATCCATGTTTTGATGGATACGTCAAGGTCCCTCGTTTACGTTGGAAGCCATGACCACATACCACACACAATTAGATTAATTGGGTGTAAAAGCTTCATTTAATTCGTTTCCTCTTTGGAAGACCCAACACAAATAGGATAATTACAAAATACATAAGCCCTTAACCATATTTGGTGAATTGCTGTTTTAAATAAGGCTAGCCAGTTTTTGGATGCATAGCAAACCTCGTTTAAGCCTGGCATCTTGCTTAAACTAGCGTGATCCGACTGTACAAGAAACTGCACCTATATAAGATAGCTACCAATTCTATATTGTATTCCTGTGATAAGTAAGTTTGGTTTTCAGAAACTTTGATAAGGGCTGTGCTTAAGCGACCAGTAACTTTTGTTTATTGCACTTGCAGTACAGCAACTCACTTTTAGAAGGGTCAGCAATGCACGAATGCTTCTCCAGGAGAGCGCAAGAAATGGACAGCGTTACAGAATGTCTAGCTTTTCCTCGTTCTTTCGCATGTAATGACAATGCTTTATGAGATGATAATGTCCCTGGTGTTACAAGCGTCCATAGGCTAAGACAACCGGCACTAATTGACGGCGGTTTGTTTGCCCTTAACCTATTGAGTCGCATCGACACACTAGGTTTTTAAATATAAGTAAAGCCTCCTTACCGTTAGTATCTTTTCGTCGTTTTCTTTGGATATATCCAGGCTCTCAGCTTGGTCACCAAATATACCTTCGGCAAACGCCTTGAAAGTGTTGCTCAACCTCACGTCGTTCACGTACTTGAACTAAAAACATAAAAAAGAACATTATGGCGTGGTGGCTTGAGTCGTCACCATGGCGGTGAATGTAGTGGGTTCGAGCTCCGTACTTGACAGTTTGTGTGCTTCACAAATGTTACGTGTCTAGGTGTTCGTTGTGTCCGTTGTTTGAAAATTTTCACGACAAAACAAAGATTTTCTAACAAAAATAAAATTAATTATGATTTACATTTCTCACCATCCAAGATGAACTCGGCGTCTACCTATTTTTACTTTCTATAAGGAGTTGATAACGATTTTACCATACCTATAACTACATAGGTATGGTAGAGATAGTACTACTAGTAGAGATACTGATACATATACTAATATGTATCAGTATCTCTACTAGTAGTACTATCTCTTATTGTATCAGTACTCCTAATTGTAATTGTGCCATACGAGAAAACGCGACAGGAACCTGTGTACAGACCAGGGATGTTGCGCATGCAGATTTTTGGACATCCACGGATGCAGATGCGGATGCAGATGTCCAAATCGATGCGAAAGCTCCGCAATTGCAGATGCGGATGATAATGAAAATTGTTTTTAATAAAAGTATCTAATATCACTGCGTTTGCAGACTCAAGCCTGTTTTGCAAAGGATTATAAATTAACACGAACGACATTACTTAACTGTTTACTAGGAACACTGGCTGGTGATGGTAATACAAATCTGCTTGCTATTGTTGATAATATTTTTAATTCTTTTCGATGAATGCTGTGCTATTTAAGAAGATTTTCATTTATATTAACCTTAATTTTGTTTAAGGTAAAATAACAATTTATTTTTGAATAAAGCATTAGCTATTCTGTTTTCTGGTGTTTCTTGATTCTTATCTTCACTTGAAGGCGGTTCATCGCGCCTTTCATCGGCCCACGCATTTTCATTCTTGACGCAACCTGCGCTACCTATATCTGGATCCGCATTAACATCCGCGTTGATTATTGCGGATGCGGATGCAGATGTCCAAATCGATGCGAAAGCTCCGCAATTTCGGATGTGGATGCGAATATTCGCAAAATCCTTAGTACAGACTACTACAGATTACAGACGCTGACTCGTCCTATCGTGAAGGTAGGAAAAGAAGAAAAAAAAATCTGCCTCATTGCCACAATGTGGTAGATATAAGAATCTTAATATAAATAATTAAAATAAAATAACTATAAAAAAGGATATATATAATATTTAAAATAAAGACACCGTTTTTATATAATTAAAATGTATAAATAACGATAATTAGGCATCCCAACACAGACGCATTAAGTTGCCATCACCAATAAACTAACGTGTTTGGACGGTTCTAAGCCGTGTAGACGTTAAAATGCACGTGTAAAATTAATGTACAACTCTTTGAACAAAGGAAGAGACATTTGTCGCTTACATTGGAAAAACACTGCATCTCATCACATTATTCTTACAACATGCAAATGATACAACGCGTAATGGTGTGGCATACATATAGTTATCTCCTTTTGTAACTGCAATGAAACTTGGAATTGTAATAAATTTTGCAGTTTCCTTAAATACGGGCTCAATCTATAATCTAAAGCAAATCGAAAATTGCAATTTGAGGCAATTTAGGCATGTCATATGGTACAGGACATACGGGTAGAAACGCGTAAACAACTAGTAAATCAATATACATTAACATAAGCTTCAGATATCGTGTTTTATCACGACTCCATTTTCTTCATAGTCTATTAAAATTACGATCATCATTATGTCCTATGTTGTGATTTATCATTTTCATTTGTGGTTGTAACCCTGTCAGGCGTACACCTGTTGTGTTAAATTTCAAGGCTCCTATGCATAATTCTGCCCACTCAAAACCTTTGCAGACTTGTATATAAACTGGATATTCACCTACACTTTTAAGTAGTTAGGTTCTCAACACTTTCTTTTAACTAGCAAAGTCTCGTTGAACATAGCAGTCATGTTATGGTCTTTTACAGAAAATCGGCTTTTAAACAATGGTATTAAATTAAGAAATTTATATAGGTGTTGTTGTATAATTTTATTTTCTTAATTGTATAGCTGTAATGTAATGTATGATAGCAGCGATAGCTCAGTGGGGAGACCCACAGACTGCAGTCTGTAGGTCATTGCATTGCAATGCAGAGGGTCTTGGGTTCGAACCCACGTCGCGCACCTCTGACTGTCGGAAGTCATATGACTTTTCAAAATTATGTGCGTATTGATTGACGATTATCGCGTGCTCCGTGCCTCGGAGAGCACGTTAAGCCGTCGGTCCCGGCTGCCATGAACATCTAGAGCAGTCGTTATTGGTACAGTCAGTACCCTCTAATATCCTGACACTGGTCTAGCCTTAGGGTATCGTTAGCCTTCGGGTTGCGGAGGTCAGGTGACAGCCGCTCCGTGTAAAAACCGATATCCAGTCAAACCCGGTTAGACTAGAAAAGCCGACCCCAAGTGACTTGGGAATAATAAAGGCTAAGGAGAAGAGTATAGCTGTAATGTAATGTGTTATGAATAATAATATATGACCTTAATTTTCAAATCAAACAAACTCACATTCGCATTTATAATATTAGTTAGGACTAGCTTTTGCCCGCGGCTTCGCTCGCGTAATAGTAGATTATGTTAGTTAGGTTATGTTAGTAACAGTACTTTTTAAATAAAGGCTATGTTACTCGGTGCTAATATAGCTTTCTAATGGTGGTAGAATTTTTCAAATTGGTTAAAACATACAAACAAACATAATATAAAATCTTTCCACTTTATAATATTAGTATAGACAAAATACCAAGGCGTTGGTTATGTGATCCAGAATCACAAATACCAGCCTCACTACAGCTGCAGCCTATAATTTTATCATTGTACTGTATGGTAATGATCTGGGATGCTCCATATTTCTTGTCGCTCCATTTACTTCAAGGAGCTATGCTGTAATTTCAGTGTCACCCATTAAACATATCGTCTGAGTCATACTGCTCATATTTTACAGTAGATGTCATCATTTAGTTTTATGTTATGTATGCGTGACATTTGTTAGGTATTTGAGATATTTCTACGATCTTGAAACAAAAGCAATGTTTGTTTCAGAATATATATGGGTTTGGCCTTCTAAACGAACACATGCTTGTCAACTTGGGTGCTATGGTATAGCAAAGTTGCATGTCATAAAGAGATTAACTACGATAGATATGGTCAATGCACAGGCTGGTATAGGCCAGTGAGAGACCGTTGAACCACTCAGAGGTCTCCATGTCGATCCCACGGCTGGTACTTTTGACTTTCCGAAGATATGTACAAATTTACTGATTATCGCTCGCTTTATTTATTTATGGACAACCAACAAAGCATACACTAATTACAAACATTGTGATAACACATAATTACGGGTACATTACGTAGTGCTGCCTTACTTACAGGCTGCCACGGCATGCCATATACGTATGCTCATTTGAGAAATTACGTTATAGTGACATTACTTACATTAAACAAAATATAAACAAATAATGGCTCTAAAATAAAAAAAGAAACTTATAATAATCATTACAAACTGCATGCATAGTGTTTACATATAAATTATATTAAAAAAGGAAATTGATATGAAGGTAAGTTATTAATTATTATAAAACTTGAAAAATAATGTCAATATGATAACATCGTATCGTGAGAAATCCTACATATCTGGGAGTTCTTTATTATGTTCTTAGAGATATTTTAAGTTGGCCGTCCCTCACTAGTCCAGCGTAGTAGACTATGGCCTAATCGTTGTCATCGTAGGAAGAGGTCTGCGTAGCAGTGCTGCAGTTTATGAACAGGGGTGATAGTATAAAGATATATGTTTGTAAACAGCTTTACGGAGTTTCAGAGCAGTAGGCACATATGTAAAATTCATTATTTGATTTACGGTAGTTATCAGATACTGAGTTCATAAACGGATTATTTCGCATTATTCTTATACTAGCTTTGCTGGAGACTTGTTATTTGTCACTTAGGCAACACACTGTTGTTGTAGCATAATGACAAGGACTGTTTTCGTTCTCGCCTTGGCATAATTCATCTGTATGACACAAAGATGAATTATGTCTAACAATTCTATCGGTTTCCACTAAATTAAAATATAAAAGCTAATAAAAAAATGAGGATGCAAGTTGGTGCTTTATTTATATTATTTGATTTTCCAACAGTAAACATAATATACACACTGAAATAATAAAAGTGACACAAAAATGAAAACGGTGAAGGAAAACATCGTGAGGAAACCTACATGTCTGAGAGTTCTCCATAATGTTGGCTTGATGGCTCGAAGACATGTGAAGTCTGCCAACCCGCACTAGGCCAGCGTGGTGGACTATGGCCTAAATCTTCTCACAGTGAGAAGAGGCCCGTGCCCAGCAGTGGGACAGTTTAATACAGGGCTGATATTATATATTATTATTATTTATATAAAAATGAAAATAGGTACTGATACATTTTATAGGCTAACCACCACTTATACATAATCAGGTGACATGTTACTGTGTTAAATTATAATATTTAATATTAATATATAATATAATATTGTTTTGAAATATAATGTTTCAAAGGTTTTCAGAGCACTTGTAAGCTACATCTTTGAAGTCAGTTGCCTAACGTATAAAGCTCAAACACAAAAAGACTCACCAAATAATTATGATGGTCAGTAGTAAGCATGGCAGAGAACTTCTGCTTCCACGCCTGCGCGAGCTGCTGGGTGGTCATATACCCGTCCACAGTGAGGGCTCCAGCGAAGGTCATGTTGATGCGCTCCGGCCATTCCCAAAGCTGCAGCTGATTCAGGTCTGAACTACAGATGCGTTGCTGAAAGATGAATGGAAGATTAATTTGGTATGATGGTAAAAAGGCAGGGAGCTGGTGAACGCATACATAGATAGTCCCATGCTGATAGACAGGCTCTTGGGTATTCGAAGGACATAAACAGAGATACACTTCTGCCTGGGACCTAAAGCCATATTTGGCGAAATGTGGATGTATAACACTCACAGATACAGTATCAGGACCCACGTGAGTAGTTTTACGTTTTGTGCCGCTACAGAAACAGTTTTCAAACAACATATCCAAATAACACTTTGCCAGGTCCAGGAATCTAATCCAAAACCTTATGCAAGCACTCGTATATAGTACTATCGAGTCGTGTCAAAAGCGTGACACATTTTGCCATGTTAATCGTGTTATTAGATTTATGGCGTGACATGTCCCGGCCAATTATTTCAAGGTCACAAGTTTGGTCGGTGTATTTCTACTGTGACAAATCGACTTCACAGTTCGATGTCCTGTTTGTTAGGAGACCGGTTTTCGTTCGTTATTTTTATTATGTCACATAATTCTAATAATAGCATCAAAGACTTTAGAAGAAGTTTGGCAAGGTCCTTAAGAACTAGTTTGTAGTATAATTTCGGGCCTTACCATCATCTTTAAGCATTCTATCGCATGCGTAAGAGAGACAAAGCTATAGTCTCTGTAACCCGCTGTCTTCACTTCACGCATGTTATAATAATGCATGCAATGCATTTATGAGATGGTGGTTAGGTCTCTGATTAAGGCCGGTATCAGACAACCGTTTGTCGGTAAGCCGAATCTCTCTTATGTCTGAGGAACATAGAGGCTAAGACGTGATATAATAATATGTGGTACCCTGGCCGACTAGCTTTGTTATCTACAATAATGAGCCTTTAATCTTCATTAACAAACAGATTTGCATTCTTCTTTCTTTTCGTGTGGTTAGTGGCCAACCTGTTATGAAGAGTTGTTCAAGCCGCCCGTAGGCCTCTGACATGGCTTAACGACTGCTGTCAATTTGACAACAACCGGGACCGACGTTTTACGTGCCCTCCGAAGCACAGAGACGCTCAGATGAAATACCACTAAGCGGTCACCCATCTATAGACTGACCGCACCCAACGTTGCTTAACCTCGCTAATCGTTTACCGATCAGTGAGTGCAACTGGCTATGAGCGTCTAGTGCATCGTATACAGATTAGACATAGGCATAGGTATCACACACCCACAGATCAGCTGCTATGTTTAAGTTCTATGTAATTCCGGGAAGAAAGCGGATTGCTGTGAGCAGAGCTGGCTTAGCACAAGCCGACGAATGGAAGGACCTCTACTATCTTAGCCCACCCTAAATCTCAGACCCTTGTGAGGGAGAATCGTGACGGAGTGACTGGATCAGCATACACGATTTCTTGGTGTGGACAATTGAGCCAGTACGCTCGGAGACCCCGAAATGATAGTGGTCTACAGTCTTGAATTGTGATGACTGTTTCCAATCTCCAAGTAATCTATATATATAGGTATCTGATCTTGGAATTGAAACCGGGCTTCATAATAACAATATTTACTTACGTTAGTATTTCTGAAGTTGCCATTTTTATAGTTAGTAAGTATGTTGTTCTTGAGGTCGCCAAGTTTCTGCAGTTCGGTCATTTCGTCGGTTTCTGGGTTGTGGCTGCCATGACGGTTGAGCAACCAGAAAGCCACTGGTTGGCAACCTGGTAATCGAAAAACAGACTTCATTTACAGAATGCTAGAGCTCTATATGATATATTTTTAATTAAATAAAATGTCAGTGTTATTAACGATGGGACGTGAAAATTGTAAGACGAATAATAAGTAATTTTTCATATTGGATTAGTTAGTTTATAGTGATTGACAATTTTTAGCCTAAGTTTGTGCTTGTAAACTGTATAGGTACAACAATCCCCAGTTGTATATAATTTTTTTTTTCACCTATAATTTCCTAATATTCCCAATGCGGTAAATCCTTAGGTTCTTATTATTACCATTAGGCTGACTAGACCTCCGTCACATTAGCAAAGCTGAAGTTTTAACGGTTAGTACGTAATACGTACGTAATACGCAGACAATTCGATCCGAAAGGCCCAGCAATAAATCAGCTATAAGAAAAATACTTAACTGAGACTGAGGGCTGTGCTATGGGTATGATGTTTACCTACCTACCTATATATTACACATTTATTATAAAAAGTTTAGCTATTACTACTTATTATAAAACATCTTCAGTCATCAGTCTTCCGCCGCGTCTGTCTGTCTGTCTGTTCGCGATAAACTCAAAATAATACGGAACGGATTTTCATGCGGTTTTCACCAATAGACAGAGTCATTCATGAGGTAGGTTTAAGTATACAATTTGTTAAGATTTTGTACTACCCGTACGAAGCCAAGGCGGGTCGCTAGTGCTAAGTTATAAAATAAGAAGCTTTTATTGACACAAAAACTACTTACATTTTGTTTTTTATTAGTAGTAGAACTTTGTAAATGATAACAATTCAAAATAAACACTAGCCTCTAAACTAGGCCCGGCCTGAACTTTATATGTTAGTTCCTTCCTGTGTAACATATCACAGATTTGTGCACTAATACCATTATACAATGTAAACACAGCTTAAACTTAAAAACTAAAAGCAGTACATATAATATAAAAATATATTGCGGGTACTTTTAACTATCATATCATGTCGGCCTCGATGGCGTAGTGGTTAGTGTAACTGACTGCCACGCCTGAGGTCGCGGGTTCGATTCCCGCGCAAGTCAAACATTTGTGTGCATGAACATGGATGTTTGTCTTGGTCTGGGTGTTTCTATGTATAATATGTATGTATTTACAAAAAAAAAGTATCTATGTATGTTTATCCATTGTCTAGAACCCATAGTACAAGCTCTGCTTAGTTTGGGCTAGATGGTGTTGTGTGTATGTGGTAGAATATTATTAATATTAATATTATTAATATTAATATTATTATTAATATTAATATTATAATATATTAATATTAATATTAATATTCTATTGATTGATGATGTCCAATGTAGGTTTTAAAGACGTCGATTAATATAAAGATCAATTAAAAAAGCAGGCATACCTCCATCAAACTCTAAAAGTATTTGCGATCGTTCAAGATAAAATATGCCAGCTGTAGTAAAATAGTTTAGTCTCCATTACATGCAAGTAATTTTGAATTTAAGTGCTGTGCTAAGGAAACTTCATGTATGTATCTCCAATTTCACAATACAGTATTTTAATGTAAGTCAAATTTAAAAGACGGTATCTCATTTTGAGTATCGTTGATACAAGAAATCTCAATCAAATTGTACTCCCTGTACTGTTCTCCCAACACCGTTGTACGTATGACAAAGCAAATAGTTCGAAAACTAATTGTATAGTTCCGACATCTTAAAAAATATTTACACGTATTGTTTACTTATCCGGCAATTCGTTTGTATACTAAGTGGCGTAAGTCTGGCGGCGCTAAGCTCTCAGTTGGTTATAGTAATAATATAAACCCCGTATTAAACAGTCCCACTGCTGGACACGGGCCTCTTCTCAATGTGAGAATATAGGCCACTGTCCACCACGCTGGCCCAGTGCGGGTTGGCAAACTTCACATATTTATTTATTTATAGGTTTACCAGCAGTTATTACACTAAAAAACATTCATTACAACGAGAACATAGTATTATGCTTAATATAAGTGCACAATTTATGTAGGTTAACACCAGATGCATAGGTATAATGTAGGAAATAACTATTGACAAAAGTCATCTAAATATCGGGAAAACTAAAATTAAATTACAAAACTTATACATAGTACCTACATATCTCGGAATAGGACAGTAATTAGTGGACGGTTAATCGATAGTAGGATGGATCGGTTGTGCCGAATATATCTATCTGTTTACTGTAGTCATTACATATCTTATTTTAGAGAACATTATATTGCAGAATTCTTAGACATGCAGGTTTCCTTACGATGTTTTCTTTCACCGTTAAAGCGAGCGATAACTAACTATTTAATACGCACGTAACTTCGAAAAGTCAGAGATGCGCGTCCTGGGATCAAACTCAAGACCTCTGCATAGCAGTCCAACGCTCGCCCACTAGGCTATCGCTGCTGAGTTGGTTAGTAAAAATTTAATTTTACAATTCGTAGTAATGCAAGCATTGTCTAACATCATTATGTTGTTGCAAGTGCCAAGTCAATCAGCTAAGTGGCAATTATGACAAGAACGGCTGACGTTAATACAACGGTCGGTGATAAAGTGCAATCGGTAATAGTCCACCCGACACCATGATGGATATATACCTACGTAGAATATCTGTACGGTGGCTAGTCTTTAAGTCGCCATTACCGCATTATCGTCCTAACGGTCATTATTCTTCTTTTAAATGAGAGGTCAATGAGTCAAACACGTTTAAGAAAATTGCTTTTTCTTATGACAAACGGCATCATAAAAAATAAAGCAAGAGTACCGTCATTTCGTAAAATTCAAGCGTTATAGTTTTATTTATGATTTGCTGTCCCTCAGGTATAGTGCTATGTCCTTTTTGTACCCCTGACGTCAACATCGTGTGTTTGTTATGTTTTCATGCCTTAACTACTTGACCGATCATCATGACATTTTTGATTCACTTAAACAGGGTAATAAAAAAGGACATGCATATCATCCAGGAAGAAGTGGTGTTCCCGAGGGCAAGAAATGACAATGAACAATTTGGCCTATGAATCAACACACATTCCACATAAAAATTAATTTGTATTTTATTTTATGACTTAATAATTAATCATTACAATCACACGGACACTTTCGAATCTTATTTTCGTGTTAAAAAGTATTTCCGCGATTTCAAATACATCGGCATCCATTGTTTACATCTGAGACACGCAGTGTTGCCATGCCTACAGTTTTTACAATATGTGTACGGTTTTATCAGTTAAATTATTTCCTATTTAGCTCGTCTGGAATTTTTCTTACGTAATTAATAAATGCTATTCAATAAAGACCATTATTGAACTTCATCATAAATACGACCAATTTCTTAAAAAGTCATAAGTTTTAATGTAAAAGACCATAATACATACCATTTTCTCGGTATTATACGTCTTTCTATAGTGCAAGCACGGCAACCCATTTTTCTTTATGTGGTGGAATGCATTGACGCATACCCCTCCGTGGGGTGGGCGGAGGGGTTATGTCGGACTCACCGGGGTAAAAGAGAAAGATGGAATAAGGATGATAATAATGGATTATTCAGAAGTGTCCGTGACTTATATTCACTTTTAATTGAATGTGGTCATCATTAACCACATATTTATCATTTTTTTTGTGGCTGTTGGTACTTAGGCTAATAATGTATGGCAGCTGAACAATGTCCTTTATTTACAAAATCTACATTAACACAAGCGAAGCGGGCAAAATCTAGTAATATAGGTATATATATACTAATCTTTGCTTAAGAACAGTACCCTTTCTCTGGGTAACAGTTACTCAAATACTCAATGTTCTATTCTGTACCCCTGAGAACATGTATGTTGATTGGTCGTGTAGCTAAGGTGTGACAGTGTAACAAACAAACAAACTCACATTCGCATTTATAATATTAGTTAGGATTTTCCCCGCGGCTTTGTTCTTCTTCTGCGATCATCGACGATTCGAATAGTACGCCTATCTATACTAATATTATATAATATTATATAAGCTGAAGAGTTTGTTTGAACGCGCTAATCTCAGGAACTACTGGTCCGAATTAAAAATTATTTTAGTGTTGGATAGCTCATTTATCGAGGAAGGCTATAGGCTACTCTAAGACCCACGGGGGAGGGCAGTAATCATAAACGTGGGTGAAACCGCGGGCACATCTAGTACCTATATATATGTACATAGTCCGTATTAGCGCAAAATCCCTGTATTATCAACATATAATGTCCTTTCATATACCATGAAACAAAAGCAGAGACTGTAAACCACAGCCCATTAGTTTCCTTTGCAATCCCACACAATGTTCCCGGAACATCGCAGTAATGTTTTACAAGCGGAACTTTCCCAGTCACGCCATTAAAAATAGATTATGTATTCCCGTGATGTAACTATGTTGACTAGCAGACACCTTAATGCAAAATAAACATTAACTGGGAATATTCACACCACGCACACATACACACGGATCTGCTGTTACGTTTACACACATATAAAGAACTTCAAATACGCTTGAAATCAAATCCACTCACACATGCGCAAAGTACACGTAATATGTTCACAACAGTCCACAATTTGCTTTTATCGTTACTCACACATATGCAGAACTTATACACACTGGCAATTTACTCACACATACACGAAGTAATGGACCAAAGTTGTTGTTGCATTTTCTAGGTACTAGCGGAAGGACTTGAGAGTATTACCGCTAATGCATCTCGGCTTTATAAATTCTATGCATTTTTAAACAGCATTTTTTCAGAGATCTTCTAGTCAGAGATACATGTGTATGAATTATGACTACCAAACTACTATATATGTATATGGGATGTTGCGGATGCAGTTTTTTTGACATCCGCGGATGCGTAAGCGGATACGGATATTTGAAAATGCGGTTACGGATGCGGATGTCCAAATCAATGCGGAAGCTCCGCAATTGCGGATGCGGATGTTGATTAAAATTGTTAATCTTATTTAATAAAAATTATCTAATATCAACGCCTTCGCAGGTTTAAGCCTGTTTTGCGAAAGTTCATAAATTAAACACGTACCTACTACTGAACAACTGATTTATTTCTTATCGTAACCTACGCTATATCTGGATCCCCATTAACATCCACGTTGATTATTGCGGATTATCAAAATCCCTGATATGAACTATGACTATACATAGCGATGGTGCAGCTGTATTGAATACGACTGCTGCACATGAGGTCTCAAGTTCGATTCCTGTGCATGGTTTTATATACTTAGAAATGAATAGTAGTAGTAACAGTGCTCGGTCGATGGCAAGAGGCTCGGCCTTTAATTACTTGGAAACTAAAAATCAAAGCTTGCGAAATATCTTGTCTTGATTTGTCAAATATTGGTATGTATGGTACTGTCCTTGTCTAGATTTGTACGGTTCCGTATAGGCCGTGTAGCAACTACAGCATTACGAAGTAACTTTTATAAAACTACGTCAATATGGCAGTAATACCAAGTTCACTCTTTCTTTAGCATCAGGCGTTATGATCGGTAGCTCTACGTGGTTACGTAAGGTAATTTTAAAAGAACGCTTATGCATGGAACGCTTATATCCATCCTGGATTCACACCTTTATGTAGTCATATTTTCACGTGCACCTGTTAAAAAGTAATGTCCACATACAAATGTATAATGGTTCAAAAATTAATTTCTTTTATTATAGAGAATGCTCTTTTAAGCTTTACATTTTCTGATAAATCTATACTCCATTTGGTCAGGTATTTAACTAAAGGTGTTTACCTTCAGTTACTAAACAACGCGATAAAATCGGTATAAAGTTTGTTTAATTTCAAAGTAGTTTATTTGTTTAATATGATTGTGTTAGTGTAAAAAATCACATCAAGATTGTTTACCTTTAGTTAAATACCTAAGCAAATGGAGTATAGTCATTACAGCTTCGAGGTTTGTTACATAGAGTCAGTGTCAAAGCTTACGAAAGTATACAAGCGCTAAAAAAAAATGCCGCCTAATGTTACATATAATAACGAGATGGGTCTAAAAACCCAGGATTCAACCTCTTCGTCTTAAATGTAAAAGCATTTAAAATATATGTGACCTTGTGACCTTTATATCTCGGGGGTCTTTTGACCTAAAGGGCCCATATTCAAACTCGACCGACCCCAAGGTGTCCGCACACCAAGTTACAAGTCAATCCAGGTCCAGTGGTTCCGGAGTTATGCCTGTCACTAACACCAATCGGTCACTAACAGACAGACACACAGACCCACAAAGTGTTTTCATTAACCTCTGAAGAAGACTCCGAGGTTAATAATTTAGGAAAAATTTACTGGCGTGGTGGTTTAAGTGGTCGCCAAGAGTCTGGATATTCTTTGTGTCTGTTATTTGAATGTTTGTAAAGTCCTTCGTGATACAGGAATTATCATAGTGCCGGAGAAGTATCATTACAAAATGTATAAAACCAGGATTTGCTACTAGGAGAACATTATTTTTTTCATTCTTATTCATAGGTTCGACTATACAACCACATAATGTTACACTCCTATGGTAAAGTAAAAAAGAAAGATTATTAGAAAGACTACGTTTTTCTAATTATCATTATCTACTGCTACCATTATTATTTATACCGATCTCCATTACAAATGATATCCATTTCTCCACACTATATTGACAAATTGGCCCAATTTCCCATGCTTACGTAGTTACCATAAACCGCTAAATAGGAGCAGTGTCAAGTGGCGACCCCATAGATTACCCTGATCGACCTATTAGTGACCATTTGTCAATCTACGCGCCCTGTTATTAGATCGATACTCGCTATTATTCTACTACATTTTGCTTATTGGTCGGACGGAATATTTCTTCGTTTTTTGTAGGAAATATCTATGTTCTGTAAAAGCTTACTGAATTGTAATCAGTATAAGGAATCATTTTAGATTGGATAAAAATGTAGATCAAGCTATTATGATTGTACTGATGTAGTGGTTTGAGTGATCACCTCGCCACTGCCTGTGCTGTGCGCTGGCATCGAAACATGGAGGAAACAGATCCTAACCTGGGACAAAAAATTCAATCCGCAAACATTTGTGCTAAGTATGTAACTACGTCAGAGTGTTCTTAATCTGCGTCGTTTGAATATTTAAAACTCCTAGTTACATAGGGATTATCCGAAAAGTCCGACATTTTAGTCCTTTTTTAAATAGTTATTGATTACCGAAACAATACAAATTTTAAATAATCCGACGGCCAAGATACCTCAAAGAATAGCCGCTACTGCAGTAATACCACTAATACCACTATAACTACTTATATTTTCAAGAAATATTATACGCTATCACTTTTATTATTAAGAAGCCTACCTACCTCTTTTAAAATTAAAATAACTTTTAGGCCACCCAACGTGCGAAAGAAATACACTCTATACAAATACAGACATCCAAACATCCCTTCCTGACGTAATCTGGCAAAAGCACCTTCATCGATCTCAGAAACATTTTCTCAAAAAGAACAAGAGTAGCATATTGTTTTTATACCTACATAGTTCAACAAGTATAGCCTTCAGTAAACAATAGATTGCATAAGTGTGTCACACGTTTATATCCACCCCCGCTGTTATCCCACCGAGAGCCTCGGATCTAGGACAAACTCCGTTATATAGATTGGATTAGTGTATTTAGCCTCATTCCAGCTTTATTGACCGGACTTTCCGTTTGCTTAGAAGCTCTATCTAACTCAAGAGTATTATTAAGTCGACTATAATATTAATTTCCCATTGGATTACAGTTAGATCGCAGTTGCTTCGTGGAAATATTAATGTTGAGTCGGTTTAAGACAACCTTATTGGATTCTGTGGCATATGTTTATTTATAAAATAGGCTTGGTACGGTCTCAAACAAAATGTATTTAAGAGTATCTTTGAGGAAATTCTTAGTAGAAGCATGGCGTTCAGAAATATGCTTACGAGCCGGCAATAAATCATCCTCTTATGTGGGATCGACAAATACAGCTAGCAAAATGTGGACAATAATACTCCTGTGTATGTTTTTGAGGGTATTGTTAATGTAAGTCTATGTATGCATATGTCTAAGACAGTTAGGGTGTATCGGCATTTTTCTTTCATCCATAATGTATATATGCCCAATAGGAGATCTAGTGGCCATCGTAGCTAGCGCTGGATGCGGCGTAATTAACTTATTTACAGGCTCATTATTCCGCTATAAACACCTTTGGGATTGTAAGATGTCATAGACTTAGCAGACATCTAATAACCACGAGTGCAATTGTTTGCCTAAGTATGCAACCTAAATGACATGTTACCTTAAAAGTTTAGAAGCACCTAAATAAAGCAGATTTGGAAACCTTGTGTGATCATCGTGGCCTATCATGAGTCGTCATAGACATATTAACATACTCATAGCTTTTTTTTTATACGACTAAAGTGGCAAACTATCTTACGGCCCACCTGATGTTAAGTGGTCACCGTAGCCTATGGATGCCTGCAATACCAGAGGCTTAACTTGCGCATTGCCAACCTTGTAAAAACATATCGAAGTGTATCAAGAGCTATAAAACTATGGGTACAGCCGTCTTAGACTTTTATACAATTTAATTTTGGAACTGTAGTCAATTAACAAGTATTGCTATAGTTCCATAGACTATCATTGTTTATGACGCGGTGACCTATTTCATTTTATCTGTGCATGTTACTTGGAGTTGATCCAACTACGTCATGTACCTTCGTTAGGTAATGAGTGACAGACGGGTCTTTGAAAATTAATACTTCGTAAATCTACCTACCACACGGTGTATATATTAATAGATAATAGATAGCCAGAGCCTGTATTACAGTTCAGATTAAACTATATGACGTATACATTCGTCTTTCATTAGAACGTGGTCAAAGGTGACATCTTAGCATAGGTCCTCGGCGACATTACGGACCGTGACAAACTAAAACGCGCGGCAAATATTTACTTTTGAAGCGATCCATTAAAAAGTCTTTGAAAAGTAACAAACAGTTTAGTAGTCATATATGAATCGCGTGACATATGCAAGTACGTGGGTCACACTGAAAGTATTCAGAATAGGCCAGTAAGTAAAGCAGCCAATTAAAATTTATTTAAATTTCGATTTAGTAACTCTTTGGGCATCTGTAGATATATAACGTATTCGATGTATGTCATTTCTTTTTACAAATTGGCGGCAATTTATAAGGTGTCGTGCGCTCAATAATTCGTGCGTTTTCGCTCAATGATTTAGCACGACTTTCGTTGCGGTCTTTCTTAGCAACAATGTTACCATAGAATTCGATTGGCATTTTATTACAAAGTCCCATCTCGTGTCGCTGTTTACAACTAGTTTAATGAGTTTAAACGTGGTCGAAGCAAACAAACTGATGATTCTCGAGAAGGACGTCCTTCTGCGGCGACTACTGAAGATAACGTGAGTGCTGTGCGGCTAATGATAGAAGCTGATAGAAGAGTGACATACCAACAGATTCGGCCAGCTTTAGGTATTGGTATGAGTCAAGTACTAAAAGTCTTACATAAACATTAAGGTATCAAAAACTTTGTACTAGATCGATACTTCATAATTTTACGGAACTTTTCTTCGAACTCCTAAGTTGTGGCTGAACTATAAGGTTTCCTAAGACACTGCAGCATGGGGTTCTACAAGAACGTCATAAAATCGGTGAAAGACTCGGCAACGCGCCAGTACAACATCCATTATTTTTACTACAACGGCAGATAAAATCAAGTGTAGAGCCATTGAGAATAGTAATAGCTTAATTAAGTTTCCTTTTAAGGCAAGAACTGCCAAATGAACGCGTAATAAGTAATAAAAGCAGTAATATAAGTAGTAACGAGGACTGAATATGGAGAAAAGGCAAATATTATTATTACTAGCTATGCTTCCGTGGGTCGTAGCGTATCTAATATATAGTTTCCTTAAGAATTCGTCTTTCGACTGCATAAAGACATTTTGTCGGCCTCGATGGCGTAGTGGTCAGTGTAACCGACTGCCACGCCTGAGGTCGCGGGTTCGATTCCCGCACAAGTCAAACATTTGTGTGCATGAACATGGATGTTTGTCTTGGTCTGGGTCTTTCTATGTATAATATGTATATATTTACAAAAAAAAGTATATATGTATGTTTATCTATTGTCTAGTACCCATAGTACAAGCTCTGCTTAGTTTGGGCTAGATGGTGTTGTGTGTATGTGGTAAAATATTATATTATATTATATATTTTCAGATCCGGCTGGTAAAGCCAGATAATAGCGCGTTGAAATAAAAATACAAACACACTCTTTAGATTTGTTATATTAATATAGTTAAATAGCTTTTGCCCGCGGCTTCGCTCGCTCAGCCACACTAGTTTTTTTTGGATGAACGGTAGCTTATGTCCTTTTCTTTACCCCTGACAACGTGTATGCGAAATTTCATGATGATCGGTCGAGTAGTTCGCGAGAAAGCGTAACAAACAAAGAAACTCACATTCGCATTTAAAATATTAGTTAGGATAGTAAAGATAGCTCTCGATAGTCGATACTATTTGTCTGCGACTTGTCACAGTTAAAATGGTCCTGGAGATACTTTATAAACATCAAACCTAGCAGCCAATAACTTCAAGTGGCATGAAGTGCTAAGAGACGTACTTTGTGTTAATCATAATTGTTTAATGGCCATAAGTTTAATTACGTTCTGAGAGCGAGTTTTATTTAATCCTTTTCTCAAGATGATGAGTAAGATTTCATTAAACCGCAGGTAAAGCTATTTGGTAATTTAACATTGACCATAAAGACAGAGTTTTTGATCGTAAGATAGCTTTGCCAAAGAATTTGTGAGGATCGAGAATTGTTACATAGAGCTTTGTTGAGAAATGCTAAAGGCCAAAAGCCAAAAGCTTCACCAATCGCGCTAACTGGCTAAATATATTATCATTATTGCCTTTATTTCAATATCATATTCACAACATTTTAAAATAAATACATTACTAGTACCTACTACTTCACTGACTCAGCAAATCAAATTGAATCTTGGCCGCCGACATTAAAGCGCGCCATTCCTTCTTCTTTAAATATACATACATTTAATTAAAAGTATATAAATGTTAACAATGCCCTGCAATATGAGCCACAGGAACCATGCTACCCGTGGTGAGGGTTCCAGTACTATCTTATATATATATCTTTTTCTGTATCAAAGATTTGATTCAGCCATCCAACGCGAGCCTCTTCATGTGGTGGTTTAATTTAAATTTCCATTCCATTACCTTTTTCTGGAAGAAAAGTTGCCTATGTTCTTTTCTGTACCCCTAATAACGTGTATGCAAAATTTCATAATGGTCGGTCTAGTAGTTAAGGCGCGATAGCGTAACAAACAAACAAACAACCAAATTCACGTCCACATTAATAATATTAGGTTTGGATTCGAGTGTGATGTGATTACCACCTTTGCATTGCTACCTCTTTGTAAGTTCAGGTGAATGCCCTCTCTTTTTGTTCAGCGCTACAATATAATGAATAACTACATCGGTGTGGGAATAAATCATATGCTATTATTACAACACGTAACGGATGTGCAAATAAAAGATTATTGTGCTATTTAGACGTTTATTACTTAATTAACATAATAAGGCCTCTTGTTTAATTTGTAGTGTTTTTTGTAAGACTTCGCGTCCATGAATATCTGATAGACCTAAACGGTGATCATCTATAGTGTTCGGTATACTGATTAGTTTATTAACAGCGCAGCGGTAGTGAATGCGACGTTGTGCACGAGATCTCGGGTTCGATTCCCAAGTTGGGTTAACAGTTATTGATATATAAGAATTTTTTATTGCATGAGCACGGTTCTGGCACTTGGCCTGGTATATGGCAAAAGGCTCAATCATAGGGATTGGGATCCAACACGTGGGAATTATAAGCGTACCTAGGGAAATGTGGGTACAACTTCGGAAATTGTTCACTTTCACACGCCGGTTATGGGTATCGAAAAAGCTATCCTTTAACCAGAACGTCTAAATATATGTAATATAATATATAATATAAAATATTACCACATACACACAACACCATCTAGCCCAAACTAAGCAGAGCTTGTACTATGGGTACTAGACAATGGATAAACATACACATATACTTATTTTTTATGTAAATACATACATATTATACATAGAAACACCTAGACCAAGACAAACATCCATGTTCATGCACACAAATAATTGACTTGTGCGGGAATCGAACCCGCGACCTAAGGCGTGGCAGTCGGTTACACTAACCACTACGCCATCGAGGCCGACAATGTATATGACATATTATGACCAACAAATTTTGTCATTTCATTTTTTTTAGATTTGTTTTAATATACGAGTATGTACATATACCGATATATTAATGCAAACCTAAAAAATATTAATAATTATTATAAAATTCTACCTCAAATATTCAATAATTATTATGGTCAAATTTCGACCACTGTGCGAAAACTACCATTTAGTAAAATTTTGTCGTTGATTGGCATAAAAATGTTTTCCAGACGATCTTAGTAAACCTTTCTCAATTCTTGTTACTACATCTTTTGTCTCACTAACTAATATTATGTAAGTCAGATATTACGTTAAACCGTCACTGGCAATACCCGAATATATGGAATGGACTGTACCAGATATCCGGCCATTTACGACCTAAATAGTTGAGATTTGGGTCGCGGTGTCGATTTCCGTGCGGGACAAATATTGGTACATACCAAGCACGGATATTAGTATCAGTTTTAATTACAGATTGTAAATGAATATACAATATCTATACTGTTAAAAATTTATAGTAAGGTTGAATCTGTACATCCATAGTAATCTATACTAATATTAAAAATTTGAAGTGTTTGTTCGTTTGGTTGAACTTGCTAATCTCAGGCGCTACTGGTTCGAATTTAAAATAATATTTTAGTGTTGGATAGCCCATTTACTGAGGAAGGCTATAAGCTATATAATATCACGCTTTGACCAATAGGAGCGGAGCATTTATGTTAAATGTTGCAGAAACGGGGACTCGTCTAGTGTTGCGGGTGTCGATGGGCGGAAGTAATCGCTTACCATCAGGCGATCCGTCTGCACGTTAGCCTACAATAACATTTTAAAAAACTCTTGTGTCGCCGACGAAGATTCGCGGGTCAGCTAATATTATATACTAGTATTATTACAATATTAACAATATATGCAAAAGTATTTTTGGCTGTCTGCATGCTGAGAAAGGACATAGTTTACCTTTTACTTCGGTATGTGATCTCGTGGGATTCACACGGGCAAAGCCGTGGGCAAGAACTAGTTGGGGATAGTTTAGACAAGTTATTATAATTGATTATTTAAAAGGGTGAACAAAAAAAGGGAATTTTTTGTCTGTACTCTGTATTTGAATGAATTTTGAAGAGGTTCTTACGGTTTTGTTTGGTGTGGTTTGATGACTCCACGTGCTTACTCCAAATAAAAAATAAGCCAGGTCCCATCTAATTCTGTTAAGTAGGTTGTCCTCCTACCTACAGTAGTGCATATTGGGTGCAGAGTAAATTACATCGAGGGTCGAGGTTGCGGGCAAAGGGTACATTTAGGTGTGGCTGTGGATATATTTTCGTCGTGACGTGTAAATGATAAAAGTCACGAAAACAAAATAATTTAAGTAATTTAAACATGTTTTTGTGGTCTCTTCATGTGATTACATCGACCTACTAACAATTAGATGTATTATTTGAACAAGGTGTGTCCATAAACAACACCTTATCACGTTACCATTCACATGTAGTATTTTTGCCATAGTTTGGCAGCTGTGATCGGAGTCCTTTTGTTCTAACCTGAACGATGACGTGATTAGGCGTCCTCTTTAAAAGGACTAGCGTAGCTAGCGTGTTTTTTGAGTTAGAATGATGATTTTTTTTTCATTGAAATGGAACAAAAAAAAAAATTCTTTAAATTTACATAGTTAGGTGAACAACATTTTTTGTAATATTAAGTTATTTAAAAAAACATTTAAAAAAAGATGTACTTTTCTTACAAATAAATTATTTTTAGTCATGGTAGCTACTTTTTAGCGTACTATTTGTTATTTCATAGTATTTGCCATGTACTAGTCACTTTTTATTTTAAGTAAATAGACCCCCTACTTCGGAATAAATCGATATTTTTGTACATATGGACCTTAATAAAAAATTAAAATCTTTAAACACGTAAAACACCTACAATATTCTTTTTTATTTTTTTTTGTATTTTTTTGTCGATGGTTCATGGTCTAGTTTCATTCCCTTTCGGGATTGCTCTTTATCCAGGGACACACTGTATAGTTCAATTTAGTTTAGTTTTACATTGAGGAGCCACACTAAAATATTAAATCATATTAAATACTAGTAATACTTGATGGCTGATGCAGATTTGCTACTGCATGGTACAAAATTTTCATGTTTGTGTTTCAGGTGGCTCTTGAATGCAGTTGTTTAGATTGAGGAGCCATTTTTACATCGATATAACTTTGTGCTACAAATTTTAGAAATAAACTGTTTTCTACAAAATAAATGGTTGAGCTTCCTTGAGCACCTTTATTAATATATCTTTGACTTAGGTCAATATAGTAAGAGTAGGTACTATATGCTACGAGAAAACTGCATTCGAAGGGCACTTCGCTGGAGCAAAATAAGTAAAAATATGACGTGCGCTAACATACAAATAAAACATAATTCTTGTATTAAATTGAGAATAAGAAAGAAGCTCTCTTGAATTTGCTGCAGGCCTCGCGTTGATATCTAACATATGAAGATTTTCTGACAATTCTGGACATTCTGACAACATCCTCGACGTTCGTAAGTAATTCTAAAAACATAACCACAGTATTCATCATTTTGAACTCCATATGATCACTCGAGGGGCTTCTAAACGAAATATTTTTACTGCAATAGCTGGCTGCAAATGTTTCCATTGAGAACGGCGCCAGCTTTAAAGCTTCTGAAAGCATCGGCCATTCCAAACATAATCTGGCTATTATTGCCGGCCAGTATATTGCACCAAGACATAACATTAAAAACAATGCCCATTTAGAAGTCCCTTTAGTAAAAAGTTTCTCTATGAAAGTAAGAACACGTGATGACCAGAGTCACATCCATCATTTCGATGCTTTCATATGACCACATATTACTAGTACACGCTTTACATGTGTGTGTGTATTTCTATTCCAGCGTCCATGAAACACGAGCATAATATGACGTCTGGATGCACATTTCTCACGGTACGATAGGTACCTATGCACTTCAGTTGTTACATTGCGAGCCTACAGCAGCTATTGATATATTAGTTAGATCTATAATGGTTTGGTCCATGATGTTGCTAACCGAGAGGAATAATACAGGCAGCCTGATTGGTATAGGTAATAATAATAATAATAATGTAGGTAAATATGCAGAGCTGAAGGATGATGTAACAAGAATATGGAAACAAGATAAAGTTTACATAGTGCCCATAGTTCTTTCCACCACCGGTATCATACCTAAACATATTCACTATAGTCTGAAATTAATAGACCTTAAAGATTCCTTATACATTATGCTCCAAAAAGCCGCCATTCTGAACACCTGCAGAATAGTTAGAAAGTTTATGTCTCTTGATGAAAACGAGGTTACACAAAATACTTCATCTACATGACCTTAAACACACCACACGCTACATTTACTTGGTTTCGGCCCGTAACTGTAGACAAACCAGCCCTGAGCTGAGAAAAAACAAAAGTACTCATAATAATAATAATAATAATAATATTCTACCACATACACACAACACCATCTAGCCCAAACTAAGCAGAGCTTGTACTATGGGTTCTAGACAATGGATAAACATACATATATACTTTTTGTAAATACATACATATTATACATAGAAACACCCAGACCAAGACAAACATCCATGTTTATGCACACAAATGTTTGACTTGTGCGGGAATCGAATCCGCGACCTCAGGCGTGGCAGTCGGTTACACTAACCACTACGCCATCGAGGCCGTATATATATATATAGGTATTAGTATAGTATCTGTAATGTATAAATTTGTGCGTATATTTGAGTGTGGTCGTGAGGTTTTGAGTTCCTGAGCCATGGAAAGTTATATTGGATTATTTTATTACGGATATGAAGTATGATTCTATGAATATTTGATATATTCATACTGTCGATGAACGACGATTAGCCTGTAGAAGTGTATTACACTTTTGTTATGTTAAAGATTGCAAGCAATAGAAAGTGACATTATTAACGTTTCGCGGGGCTAGTGGGATATCTAAAAACTTCTAATCGATCCTAAAATATAAGGCTACCATTAAACCAAGTGGCCAACTAGAGAACTTATTCATACTAGATCAAATTCAAATATTCTTTCAAACTATGGTCAGCAAATAATTTTGCATCTGCTAAGTTAACTCATAAGACTGCGCCGAGCGAAATGTGCCAAAACAGGCGGTCACAGTTAAGTGAATAAAATCAACACTTTTAATTTAATACAAATATAAAATATACATTTACCATAACAATGAATGTGTCTACAATTACTCCTTGTAAAGAACTTATAATAATTAATATTTTCGCCTACAATACTACGTAAACTTGCACGAAAAATGCAAAAACGTAAGCTCCTGTTACGTGATTTTTAGATTATAACAGTAAAAATCTATCCTATTTTATAGCTTAAACGATACATAAATAGTTACCTATATTACAATTTGTCCGTCCCAAGTATTTAAGTTATTGGTTGACAATAAAGATACATATTTATCAAAAAAGCACTTCAAATCCTCCATACAATTTTACTTTGGCGGCCGCGCGCCGATTTGAATATGCGCCGCACGAGCTCTGTCATTATCTGTCTTACGCTCGGCGCAGTCTTAAGGAATACCTAACTGAATAAATCTGTCTATATGTAGTTTAGCGCAATCCTTGCATTAAGCAAAAACGGATAATAAATAAATAATACTTTCAACAGAAAAAAATTACAATAATAGTAGCTTTTCACTTTTGTACTTTCGCTGTACACGAAGTAATTATTTACATTAGTGATAGTCAAGTTTTCTGTATAATACTCATTCCTGTTTCAATAGAAAAACTCACTCAATTGGACTTAAAACGAATCCTTTTAATGTCTAAGTGCAATAATAAACGCTTTTGTAGATACTAAATAGAAAATAAACAATAAAAGTACGAAGTTCCGCGAGTCAAGCATTTTTATCTTTAAAGTGATCAAGCCGTAGTCTGCTAAACTCTATCATGAAGTCTAATTGCGCCGGCTGCACTACAAACACAATTAGTCGGCCATTTTATATTTAGATCGTATCTAATGTAATCTAGTTCTCTAAACTAGATTAAATTAGCTTTGTTGTGTAATTTTGTTTCTTTCTTTCGTGTAGTCTTATTGTTTGGTTAGGTTTAAAAGTTCGTGAAAAACGTTCATGACGAAAAGCTTTTATCTTGATTAAATAGTAGCTCTTTGCTGGGCAAGTATCATGAAGAAACTTGGATGTCTGACAATTATCTATAACCAGATTTTGTACGCGGATTCGCTTGCATTAATCTAGTTTTTGTCAATAAATTACTATCCCTCGGGTACAGTACATTTTTTCTGCGTAAAAGGTTATCGTATGTCCTTTTGTGTATCATTGACAACGTGTTTGCAATTTCATAATGATCGGTCGAGTAGTTAAGGCGTGAAATTGTAACAAATAAACAAACAAGCTAATGTGAGATTGTTTAAAAGGATATTTAAAAATAATATTTAAAACTATCACTATTACTCTGTCGGGTGGCTAACATTTTATTTTTGCTCAAGAATACAACTAATAGAGCAAAAAAAAATGTTAGCCACCCGAGGCCTATTAAAAACTCATTTATCGACCGATTCGTTAACTGTTTACAAACAAGCATACTAATCCAAAACCTATAATAAGCATATCCTACAGGTTATTAAAATAAATTACACATTATTATAAACTTATTCTTTAGTTATACTTAACGTAAAGTATTATTTTATGCATTCTGTATTGTTATAAGATGTCATGTCATAGAAAGTAATGCAATTGTTCGATCTGAAGCATCGACCAACAATGTCCTGATCCGTTGTCGCATTCAATCACGACACGTACAAAGTAAAACATTATATATTATGTACGTGCTATATAACGCAACATTTGGTGGAATCAATGCCATAAAAGAGTATTATTGTTCTTGCATACACGGCCAACGGACATTGGGGAGCTACGCACATGTTATAAATGTCATTTACTTTTTAGGTTGGGCTAGATAATCAAAGAGAATTTGATCATCCGGCTGGAGGCTTAGATTATGTATTAATAGATTTAGAAAATAATTGATGTTAATCCATATGTATGTACTTGATCAAATAAATACTTATATTACTTCATTTATGTTTATTTATGTATGCCCAGTTGCCCACCCTACGGTTTTTAAAATAATCTTGAATACGTTTGCGATTACACAATAATCGCAAATAATAAATGTTAGCCACCCGATTCAGAGATAGTGTTAGTATCGAATATTATATCTGAGTATCCTCTAAAATTTCTTCTCTCTTCGCCTTCATTATTCCCAAGTCACTTGGGGTCGGCTTTTCTGGTCTAACCGGATTTGACTGGATATCAGTTTTTACACGGAGCGGCTGCCACCTGACCTCCGAAACCCTAAGCGAGCTAACGATACCCTAAGGCTAGACCAGTGTCAGGATATTAGAGGGTACTGACTTTCCCAATAACGACTGCCATAGATGTTCATGGCAGCCGGGACCGACGGCTTAACGTGCTCTCCGAGGCACGGAGCAGGCGATAATTGTCAATCAATACGCACATAATTTCGAAAAGTCATAACTTCCGAAAGTCAGAGGTGCGCGACGTGGGTTCGAACCCGAGACCCTCTGCATTGCAGTCTGTTGGTCTCCCCACTGAGCTATCGCGTAGTAGTATCCTCCAAAATCTGAGATAAAATCTTTTGCGCCGAGCCTGGGTTTTTTTTGTATAGGATTTGGGCCATCTCCTTTCCATAAAATCATGCTTAGCAGTCTGACTGACTTGTAGGCTGCGCCTCTTGCCCTGGTATCGTGACTCCTAGTCTATCTTTTTTGTCATCGTCCAAAGGCTCACGACCAGTTATCTAAGTAAGTAAGTCACATATTTGTTTGCCAATAAAGTGTAACCGTGGTAACGGTATAAAAACATGTTTTATGTATGGATCTCGTTATGTCCAGTGACAGCTAATTCGGATTTCAAAACATGATTACTGCTTTGTCCGAAACATATTTACTGCAATGATAACAAAGGTCAAAACTGCATACATCTGACCCACATTGAGGCAGTTGCCGCAATATTAAAAAGTCCTAAGTGTAGCATGCGCGGTGGGGAAGAAACCTTCATATTTTGTCGGTTTCAAACGAATTATGAATATCCCCATATTCATAATTCGTTTTCATGTTAAAGATTGGTTGATAATGCATAGGATAAAAATCATTGCCGAAACCACGACTGCTACCTGTTCTACAATATATTTATAGTGGGTTGGTATCCAACAAGTATATTGTAATATAGGACAATAAGATAGGGACAACTTATACAAACATTCTATAACGAAATTAGGGCCATCCTGGAGAAAGGCAGTTCTCTAGACCAACCCGACCACGTTTAAAAGAAGGTAAGAGAGAATGAAGCACGGGATCCAGAATCGTAACATCTGCAATGTAGAGCTATATACCAGGATTCTAGTCAGTGCAAATCGATAGTCACTGCTTACCCCTATATAATTTATGTATGTAGGGTATGGCATATTTCACTCAGCTCCTTAACGATTTAGATCATGAATGCACTGGTTTAAGTGTTGTGTTTGCTAAAATTTATGACTCATAGCTGCGATATAATATAATTAATTACCTAGTACTAACTGCTAAATATTATAAATGCGAATGTGAGTGTGTTTGTTATGCTTGCACGCCTTAACTGCTTGACCGATCATTATGAAATTTTGCATACACGTTGTCAGGAGAACCAAAAACGACATAGGGTACCTTTCTTCCAGAAAAAAGTATTGTTCCCGAGAGATACTTTATTGACAACATCTACTAACGTGAGTGAAACCTCGAGAAAATCTAGTAACTCATAATTCGAATCACTTTAAAGGAATTCTGAAAACGCATTGCTTATTTGGTAGTATTTAGTTTGAATACTGTTGTTACAATACTTACTGTCTCATTGGTGCTGAAAGTCATGTTGAATCTTTAATGACAAATTAACTGAAGTAATTGGCCTTGGATTTTATTGCATTCTTTATTATACTATTTGTAGTTATTTACATACACTAATATACTTATAGACTCTACCTGTATATGGGTAGGCAGTACCAAGTTGTATTAGAACCACACTTTATCAGTTAAGTTTTATGTCCTACCAATAAGGGGGCAACCCTATTGCCGTCGATTGGACACATTACCAGAGCTCGTGCTCCAACTGAGAATTGAGTATGGTAACTAAAAACACAATAACAATTTTTTGGAACCGAGATTTGAACACAAGGCTCTATGATAGCATGGTAACTTACGCCACAGGACAAAACAATGCAGTATGACTACATATTATATTCGTATCGCTAAATTCTTAATTCGAAAGTAACTCTGTCTGTCTGTTACCTATTCACGGCTAAACCACTCAACCGATTTGGATGAAATTTGATACAGAGGTAGTTTATTGATGTAGGTACTAGGCGGGCGGAGCCGCGCGCAGAAGCTAGTATCAAATATGAATTGTCTTTACATAAGTAAACGAAAAAAATGGCAAGTCGAAAGGCTTATTTGTAGACACCGTTATACCTCGCGTGTCAATTGGTAATATAATGAACTAAGTAAGCATTTTGTTTAGTGGGACACAACATTAGCATCTAACCAAGTATGTCAGTGATACTTTTTAAAAACGACGATAATTGCATGGATGTTACAGCGGTTTAAGAGGTTATCTCGTGATTGCCGGGTTGGGACAAAACTGTTGATAGAACCATAGATAGTTATTTTCAGTATAACTGCTTTTTGTATTTATTTTTACGTTCTCCTCTCCCTAGCTTTTATTATTCCCAAGTCACTTAAGGTCGGCATTTCTGGTCTAACCGGATTTGACTGGATATCAGTTTTTTACACGGAGCGGCTGCCACCTGACCTCCGCAACCCGAAGGCTAACGATACCCTAAGGCTAGACTAGTGTCAGGATATTATAGGGCACAGACTGCCCAATAACGACTGATGTTCATGACAGCCGGGACCGACGACGGCTTAACCTGCTCTCCGAGGCACGGAGCAGGCGATAATTGTCAATCAATTAACACAATATTTATACGTTAATTACATAAATTAAAGTTAAATCATAAGTAATATTGCTTATTATTTGCCTTTAAATAATTGTATAACAATATTATTATCTACAGGCTTTTGGCCGCGGCTTCGCTTGCGTAGAAGTTGTTTAAGTTATGTTAGTAAAAGTACGCTTTTTTATATAAAATATAGCCTATGTTACTCGGTGCTTTCTAATAGTGAAAGAAATTATTAAAATGGTTGAATGGTTTTTTAGTTAAATCCTTACAAACAAATGAACAAAAACCAAATTTTTCTCTTTGTAATATTAATATAGATAGAATAAAAATAATAATGAACGCATTATGTGATTTGTCTTCAAATAATTGTACAACAATTATATAAAAAGAAAATGCTGTTTGTTGTCAAGTGCATTATTTTAAAACAGCTGAACCGACTCATTTAATTGATATTTTTAATGTTCGTCACAGGCCGAATAAGTTCTCTACAAAAAGAAATTGAATAGCTGCATGAAAAATCGACATATTCGGTCAACACTGAAAGTGCTTTTCTATGATATTTAGAAAAGTCAACCTCTGTCGTGCTCACTACTCCTAATTAATACAATTATAAATGCAAAAGTGAGTTTGTTTGTTTGTTACGCTTTCACGCCAATTACTCGACCATCATGAATTTCACATACACCTTGTCAGGGGTACAGAAAAGGACATACAGTACTCACCATCAAGAAAAAAGAAGAATAGAAAATTAACATAACCTACATTTACGCGAGCGAAGCCGCAGGCAAAAACTAGTAAGCAATAAATAGTTCATTCTTAGTACACACAGCGACACATCCAATCTAGACTGTTTGGACTTTAAACTATTAGAAGTTGAACGCTGCGAATCGTGCGAGAGAATGCGTTATATTTTTGTTATTTTGTCTCATTCACGCTGAACGGGACGCGACGCTCTATCCTTACCATTACATCGACACCACTATGCACCGTCCCTTTCCGACAATTCTCTATTTTGTATGTAGCGTACTTATGCGTATATATAACTAACTAACTTGATGTGTAGCCGTATGTACCTATAACATAAATATTTATAATTAACACACGCAGCATAATTAAGTATGTTTGCTCAAGATCCAGAAATGACCTTAATAATATGCTAACTCAATATATTATTATCATAGTAGGTACCTATCATCTGGTTATGCAAATGCTTGCAGATCTTATAACATCAACAATGTTGACTGCCCGTCTTGCTTGAATAATTATCATGATTATTATGATTGGCTGAAACATAGGTCTAACTTAGTTCAGGCAAGCTTATAATAATTTAAAGATGTTAAAGTATCCTTTCTTGCCTTTAACTATGATTATTATATTGGTTATCAACTAGTATCTTAAGGCATTAAGATATTGTTAGATATTAAGATTTTAATTTAAAGTTGATTTAAGTCCACCATTGAAGAGCAGCGATAGCTTAGTGGGAAGACCAACAGACTGCAATGCAGAGGGTTTCGGGATCGAAACCACGTCGCGCACCTCTGACTATCGGAAGTTATACGACTTTATGTGCGTATTGATTGAAAATTATCGCCTGCTCCGTGCCTCGGAGAGCACGTTAAGCCGTCGGTCCCGGCTGCCATGAACATCTATGGCAGTCGTTATTGGGAGAGTGTCGCCACAAAAGATCCCACTGGGTCGAAGTGTCGGCAGTCTGCACTGACTGGTCCCCACATAAGATAAGATAAGTTCACCATTGTACTCCTTTTTCAGCCGAATAAATGTTATTATTTTATTATTATTATCGTTCAGGTACCTACAGTACCTATAGTTAGCAGATTTTTAATGAAATAAGTTAAATATCCTAAATGATAATAAGAGGTATTCCAGTTAAGAATGTGTAAGGATAGCAAAGGTTTAAATATTCTAACGGCAAATAATTATTTTTTAATTGAAAATCGACTACATCAATATCTGTAGTTCGGAGGACTTGGTTAACTTACACATAAGTGATTTGGATTATATAATAATGTAAGCTTACGTTGTTGAATAAATAAATAAATAACGAACACAAAGCACCATCCTTTGCGGACCACACAATTTTTGCAACACTCGGCGTAGTAAGTAATAATAGCGAGGCTACCATCTAAACCACAAACCACTACACTATCTTTACCAGTATGTCGTTATTAAGTCACGTCTGCTTATAACAAAATCAATGTCCTATAGTTTGTAGCAATAACCTGACGTTATTGCTACAAACTATACATCAATAAACATATTATATGAAAAGAGAAGTCCTTGCTCACTGATTGACTCATCCACGCTTAGCCCAAACTTTTGGACCTAAGAAGCGGACTAAAAGATATGCCGACTGCATAGATTTTCGCAACAAAATTGCTTCGCATGTATAAAAATATGTTATATATGATACTTGAGACTTCAAATTTAGTAGGTACTTAGCAAGAAAAAAACGATTAATGGTAGGTTTCATTATAATCAGTAATTACTATTTTTAGGAGTTTTTGAAACTACCTATTCCGGGATAGACCATGCATTTAAAAATTAAAGTGCATGTGGATGGATTCACGGGCAAAAACTAGTATAATATATTTCTACATGTGGTGGTCAGAAATGTCGGAATAACTCTCAAGTAATTGTTTGAAAATCTAAAACTATTAAGAAGCGCTTCTACTTATCCAAGTCGCACATTCATCTTTCTTCAAGAAGTTAGTAAGCATTAGTTGTTATGCTTGTATTCGAATGGCGTATGTTTCTCGATTGTCCGTTAAAAGTAATGACCGGTAATAAAGCTACAATGGAACTCCCTATGTCTTTCGCAAAACTTGTTAAAATCGTCAAAGTGAAAGTTGCAAGTTGGTTTTAAAACAGCACTTTGTTTTATAACCGAAGTTTGAGTTATATTTTTGTTGAAATGTGAAACGAAGTAATGATGTTTTGAATGAAAGTAGCATTAACTTATTGGATTAGAGAAGCCATTATAACGTTGAACTATAAAGCTTGTAGATATACCTATGTATACGTAAGTATTATACATAGCTACAAATTTAATTTTAAGAGCCAATACTCATAATCAGTATGCTAAAATATTCGGTTTCAAGGTATTCTCATATGAACTGAAATGCAAATTATGTTTACATGTGACGTTTATTTTGATCATAATCATAAACCATTTATTTGTATGAACATGGGTTGTACATAAGACCTTAAAAAAAAACACGAGTCCAGAGGCCATAATATCCTGCCTTATGAGGTGCAAATTTATGCAAGTTTAAATAATTTACACAAAAGAAATATCATTTGTGATATTTATGGACACTGTGACTGATCGGAACTATATGTTGAACATAATAGATAAAAATCTTAAACTATGTCAATAAAATAATTGACCCTCGGTTTTCGTTCGTAATTTAATATACCTACCAATAATTACAAAAAGGCTTTTGTTGGTCTGTGCATTCGAGCGGTCTAAGAAGGTCATTGCTTATAGGAGTGTCTATTACCATCTCTGTGCTACAGATAAATAAAACTGCTGCTAAAGCCTTAAAATGTTACCCTTGTTTGTGTAAAATAAGGCTTATTTCCAGTAGGTACTTATAAATAGCTAGCTAATCCCGACCACGCTTCAATGTGGCACAGTCTGACATTTTTAATTTCCCGTGCCCGTCGGAACTTTGATATAGAAAGTATATAAAAACATTCTATATAAATGCAACGTTTTATAGAAATATTATGTTGATCTATATTTACGAAATTTGCGTACACAAACATAAGGAACCTAAATTTTTATAGAGATGACACTCAGTCCGAATTTCGGTTACGGCGACCAATATCAACATAAACTACCCATCTGCGTAAAAAATTGTGTCCATGTTAATCTTGCGAGTGGCTCATCGCAACATAACGATTATGTACTTATCAAGACAATTTATCATATTTTCCTGATCACGAATGAAACGACCATCAAGAGATATTCTAAGAATCAAAAGAAAACTACTACTACCTTTTTCCATCCTATAATACAATTGCCTTCATTAGACTTACTTCATGTATTTTATTTGCTCTCCATTATGTGGGCCTTAAAGCTGGCGAAATGTTTGTGTAATATCTGCCTACCATTTTGGGGATATAAACTTGTGTTTTTGTATGTATGTAAAATAAACATCTTACGTTAAAAAAGTAATGTCTTAAACATTTTATATTTTACTAGCTGAGCCAAGCAACTTCGTCAGCTTCACATGAGAGAATTACTTCCCGTTTTTGCAACATGTTTCATTGATTCTTCACACCTATTGGTCGTAGTGTGATTTTATATAGCTTATAGCATTTCTCGATAAATGGACTATTCAAAACTCAAATAAATTTTCAATTTGCACCAGTAGTTCCTGAGATTAGCGCGTTCAACCAAACAAAAAAACTCCTCAGCTTTATAATATTAGTATAGACTGTGTGTCCAAGTCAAAGTTTATGTGTTTTGTTTGCTCTAGTTCCAATTTTATATTTTAATAGCACTGTTTTTTTGTAATTTGTCATATATTTGAAATAACAAGTTACATCTGCGCGGCAAGGAAAATCTATAGCTTTTACAACAATAAATTGGATTAAAGAATTTATTGAGTGTTTTACTTATGCATCCATAGTAGATTTATTATCGCTGGACGATGTAAAGTTTTACAATTTTCAACGCCCAGATACTTGAATAATACTTAACGAGAGAACAAGACAGTGTTATGTACCTATGTAAATAGGTAGCTATTTCATTCTCTTGTAAAGTAAGAGCAACACTTCTAAGAGATCTTGAAAAAGCAGAGCATGGATCTTATATACCAATGTAAGTGTAACTTACCAGGGACATCGTGGACTTTGGTGCTCGGCGTGTCTTTGTTAGCGAAGATATAAGATGTCTTCGTACCAAACAGCAGGTAGGGGTCATCTTGCACTGACAGACACAACTCCTCCTGTGCGTTGGCTAAGCCAAGCGCCAAGAGAATCAACACCCAACTCATTGCTATACTAGAAGCAGAAAAATATATTTCCACTTAGTTTTGCTGTTAAACAGCATACAACATAATATACGTGATAATACGCACTCTTGATAAAACAGCGACTCAACTCGAAATTTGGAAATTAGGCAATCTGAACTGTAATTGTGTTACTATAATTCTAATATTATATTTGTGTTAAGTAATTGCAACAGAGTTTAAATTTGTTTAATCCAAAATACTCAGTCTCTCTTTTATAAGGTGGGACGGTACCGACGATGAAAGAACTGGTTTGACTTTGAAAAGCGGAAGACAGAAATAGTAATGGACATAATTCCATTCGAACGGTATTCGAATACGAATATTGCATAACGCATTACCTACTTTGCATGGTCAAGGACACAGCGCACGTACCTATATAGTAACGTCATAAGTTCATAATATACGGGAAAAAGACGTTTTACATATTTGTTATCAGTAAAAAAAACGCATCTGTTATTATATTTATATAAAATATATTTTTGGCAGATATGAATTTTAATTTATTTTATAATTATTTCATGGATAACTTACAGCTAGACGATATAAGTAATAAAAAAGGAACAACATAAATAAGGCCAATGACAAGTGAAGTCTTTTTCCTTGTGACGGCAGCATTCAAATACAATTAGAAAGAAAATGTGCACATCACCTAACCGAATGTACTACTTAAAATAAAAAGGCCTGCTTGCAATTATAAACGGTAACATGTAAAACCTTTATTTGCTTAATTGAATTACATGTTACCATATTGAAAAATATACTTTCGATGTTTTAAAGCAAATCACACCTTGCTATACTAAAGTTAGATGTAGTAATTATTTTGCAAAGACATTGCTGGACATCTGAACATGCATTGCATGTTATATGTAACATGCAATGCATGTTCAGATGTCCATGTAATAATCTATATACCTAGCTTTTAAGTTTTTTAATTAATATAGTTTATCCACGAAAGTTATTAATTTTGGAGAGAAATTGGCAGTATCGTTAACATTTGAAGTCCATATTGTAACTTTATAAAGGCATTTCTATATTTAAAGGTGTAAATGTATGAAATTAGGATTGATGTTATAGATATCCAACAACGAACACGTTATCCAGCAATAAAATCACAGCCAATTATATTTTAAACTATGTATGTTACTTCCGTAGTAATGGACGTCGAAATAAAAATAAAAATGAGCAACAGCCAATACTATTTGATTTTTATTAACTGCATATAAGTGCACTTGCAAGTAGCGCAATAGATACAAGAAAGAAATAGCTATTATTTTAATAAATAAACGTTTGCAAAGGCTTTTGTTGAACTGATTTGGTTTGAGACCAAAAGAAAAAGGAAATCAATTGGGACAATTTTGAATCTTCATTTTACGTTCGCTAGTAACATATACATATCGCATGCTTAATAAAACAGCGACTTAACTCGAAATTTGAAAGTAAGCCAATTTGAACTCTAATTGTATATGTTAAATTCTAATATTATATTTGTGTTAAATCTTTTCAATAGAGTTCAAATTTGTTTAATCAAAAATACTGAGAAAAGTCTCTGTTTTATTAAGGATGCGAATTATGCTTCGTTCTATAATATTATTGACCACACCTTTCTATGTGCTATGTATCTATCTAGAGAGTTCTAGGTTTTAATATTTGCTTATTGCTTAGCTCTACATTAACTTTTTTCTAAGTGTGTCAGTAATGTTAAGTTTAAACTAGGTAAAACATTTATTTGTCATTTAAATATGTGCCTTGGTGTAAAGTTTTATGAAGTACAGTAGTATATGTATATTTAATACGTATTATTTATGTGATAATTTATTTTATGACTCATTAAACTATGTCGTGGAAAATCCTGCGTGCCATATTGCGTTATTAATATTAAATTAGCTTATTGATGTTTATTTATTCATATTTATTGTATAGCTTATTGCAAGTCCTTATATAACTACAAATTATTATTATATTATTATAAAATATTTGCTTTAACTGTAATATATATGTTGGCATGCGAAATAATTACTAATCGAAGACAAACTATTTATATCAAGACGTAGCAGAGAGAACGACGATAGTTTTTTTAATACCGACAAAAAAACTTGATCAGCTAGTTACGACTTACGTAGCTGTACTATATTGCAACTACTCAGCGTCTAACGATTTTATGAATGACCGTTCGATATTTGAAATTTGCTAGTTCTTCGTATGTTTATTTTTTAAAATATTTAATTGTCTTGATCTAAACTAATATGAGGATTTATTAAGTATAAATCATCTATGCTTAATCCACAATTAACGTGATGTTAAGCCACTGTTTTTAATATAAGGGATACTACTATAATTTTAGATTAACTATAATATGTGGCCTGATTTAAAACTAAATATTGATAGTCATACAGTTTAAATATAAATTAAGTTTAGGTACAGAAAGTACGTAGGTATAGTAACATTATTTAGGTCATCTAATAAAATAACAAATAGTGTAACGTATGCAATTCGGTTGCTTCTTCGAAAGCCGACTGCATTTATTGACATTAAAAATATTGCTGACAAAAGTGAAATCTTGAACATAATATTTAGCATGTCAATTCCGCTGCCATGAATAGTTGATGTTGAGACCTCAGCATCGGAAAAACAAATACGAACCGCACAAGTTACAACTCAAAGCAAACAAATAACAAAAGCGGCACAATGGGCGTGAACCTACACTAATATGGAACACTTGAATTGCACTTCACAAAAAGTATTTAACTCGGAATAATTTAAACGAACGGTACTCTATAGTTACCTTTGCGCGGGAATAATCGGGATTAAATGTACTCTGTGGTTTAATTACGCGGGAAACGCGGCGACCCGCGGGCGCGATGGCAGAGGCACTGAGGCACCGAATGAACTGGGCTTGGTAGGTACTCGGTGCTCTCGCACCGGCGACCGCTTGCCTCACAATCACAAGTCACTACGGGACCTCCTCGTGTGTGCTTACATACAACCTCAAAACATTGACAGATCCGCCACATAAAATGACGTATATATTATCTAGGCTAAGAGACTTGTAACTTGTAGCTTCTTTCAACAATTGTCTGTATTTACACAGATGCATAATTGCCAATGCATAATAACACGAAATGACAATTTTCTTATATATTGTTAAGTTAACGAAAAAGTTTTTACTTACCACCTAGGTAAGTAAAAACTTTTTCGTTTCTAAAACATACTTTATTTATGGCATTTGGTAAATTAGCTCTACTCAACCAGCAAAGTAATTATCTCTTTTGTAATTAGGTACTAATCTGTATCATTCGTGTCTGTTATACTTTTATATTTCCTTCATTCTGTCTAGAATTCAAATAATTACCTTGTAGTTATGTGTTATTTCTTATTTTATGCATAGTCATGATTACACAGATGCTAATAAAAATAATAGCATATAAATCATATCAAGTGTGTTACATAAAATGTTATTACATATAATAAGTTTTAAAAACTAGAGACTAGAAAATCTTATTAAGTTTTCGGACTTATAATTTGATAATCAAATGCCAGCAATAAGTAGATGTAAATAAAATTGTAATCCGTTTCTGCTTACCCTTGCTCAAGCAATATATTATACTATGAACTATATACCTAATACTTAAACAGCCAGGAACATCATAGAGTCCCGTTGGCTCTCTTTGGGATTCTTAAAACTAAAGAAGTGATTACTATGGTTGACACAAATTCCGATGGTTTAACATCGTTAATTTAATTAATATGCCTTTGCTGTCTTATGAGTATGACACAGGATATGACCTACATGTAATCGAGACAATGAATAATTTGATAAAATCAAGTAAAACGTCCAATTGAAGTACATCTAATCTTATTGTGTCACACATGTGAACACAGAACATGACATCAGAGAGTTGGTGCTAAGTAAAACTATGTGTTGATAGGTATTCTATATTACAGCTATGATGTAGGAGCCGATGTCACCTGCAGTAACCACGGACATTCTTTCTATTCCTTGGCGTTCTTTTTATAAAACGCAGTACTGGTTTAGGTATAATCTCTGGCTGGTTTAAAAAAAGATATTAAAACAACCGACACAAAGAATATGCACACTCGGATGCTGGTATTATAAAAATGTGCAATATTTTTTATCAACTGTAATTGTATCAACTATTTTGCTGGTTATGTTAATACTAGCTGACCCGCGCAATTTCGTCTGCTTCATATAACAGAATATTCGCCATTTTTGCAACATTTTTCATTGACTTTCCGCTTCTATTGGTTATAGCGTGATGTTATATAGCTTATAGCCATCCTAGATAAATGGGCTATTCAAAACTAAAAAAAAATCAAACCAGTAATTCATGAGATTAGCGCGTTCAACCAAATAAACAAACTCTTCAGCTTTATAATATTAGTATAGACTAGCTGACCCGCGCAACTTCACCTGCTTCATATAAGAGAATTTCCCTAGTTTCTGCAACATTTTTCATTGCTGCTCTGCTCCTATTGGTCGTAGCGTAATGTTATATAGCCTTCCTCGATAAATGAGCTATCCAACCCTGAAATAATTTTTCAATTCGAACCAGTAGTTCCTGAGATTAAGATCCCACAGAAAGCCGCGTAATCGTGCTAGCGATGCGAGTAATTGTATTCGAATAAGATTCGAATAAAGTTGTGTAGAACGCGGTAAACAATTTCATTCAAATAGTCCTACTAAACCTATTGCAGATGGTCAAAGACATACTTATTGACGGCATTGTTAACACATTGATAACGCTACACTAGTTGTAGTAGAACTTTTAACAATAAAACTGTGCAAGGTCAGCCTCAAATTAAATTGTAGGACACAAGTTTAATAATGATTTATAACACTTATGGTAATTTAGGATTAGGACCCTTTAGGATACATATGTGACAAGGCTTCAGGCAAAGTTAATATTACACAGACGCACCTTTGTCGTAGTGCGCGGTTGGACGGCAGCTCACATGTAAACCATAAATGCATCTTGCTCCTCATATCTAGAAAATAGTACGGTACTGCATTCGAATATCGATCGTTGTACTCGAATAATATTCGAATTCTAAAGTTTGCCGCGCTTAAAAAGAGTGTCATAAAAAATGCGTCTAGGGTTAAAACACTTAAAACCACTAAACTTCTAAGGTCGTGTAAGCTATAATAATAATATTATATTTATTTGCATCAAACATGGTAGGTATATAAAAATGTTATAATTGTGAAAATATGTTACACATGTTTTGCTTAACATAGCAGAACATTTGAGATATTGTTTGATAGGCACAAAGTTATGAATACTTACATAAATCAAAGTTTAAGATAGACCCTATAGAGTCTATTTTACTATAGCCTATGTTCATAGTATAAGTAGCCGCTGTCTGCGAAACCACCGTAAGAAAATGACGTAAACCGTTCGGCCTATTTTCCGGCCGTTTGTCTCGTTATTCGATTGTTACGAGAGAGAATAATCGCATGGGAACATTTCTATGTTGCGCATCATTGTACACGCAAATAACTTTTTAATATTATTATTTACATGACAGTAATATTTATTGCTATATATTTCATTTAACCTGTCAAGTCTTAGAGAACAAGACATAATTATAAAATCTATTGTTGTTGGCCGCCGGTGTGCCGCTGTGACGCAATAGCTTAGTTAAGAATGGAAAGAACTATATCTTAATCTTATATTAAAACTAGCTTTTGGATGTCTTTTTCTAGTTGAAAGGTACCCAATGTTCTGTACCCCTGACAACATGTATGCGCAAAAATTGTATTATGATCGGTTGAGTAGTTAAGGCGTGAAATCGTAACAAACAAACTCACATTCGCATTTATAATATTACTAGTTGCGTCCCGCGGTTTCACCCGCGTAAGTCCCAATGCCGTGGGAATATCGAAATAAGTAGATAAAATGCCTATGTGTTAATCCAGGTCGCCAGCTATTTACATACCAAGTTGCATCGCAATCGGTTCAGTAGTTTTTGCGTAAAAGAGTAACAAATATTCATCCACGTATCCATCCTGATAAACTTTCACATTAATAATACTAGTAGGATAGCTAGGATTATGCTGTACGTCAACAAAACGACAAATCGTCAGTACAATAAATCTATGTCTCATATTGATCCAGGAGAAAGTTGGTGCTACATAAATGCAATTCTATACAACCGTTTTGTAACAATCCACCTACCAAGATTGAAACATTCTAAAACGATGTTACGGATAGTTTTAAACTTGTTCATTAATCAACGTTTATTCCTGTCCCACACATGTTTGTTGTTTAGAAGTAAATAATATAGTGCGTACACACCAGCCAGTCGTAAAAAAGAGTAATGTCCGCCTCATTAGCTCACTGCAGGTGATACCTGACACAATCTTTTAAAATAGATCTGTAACTTCATTATGTACAGTCAGCAATATAAGTGATTAGGTTTTGCCCTCGGCTTCACTGGCGTAAAAGAAGTTAAGGTTATGTTAGTAACAGAACGTAATTTTAAAATGAAGTTAGTTAAAAAGTATTCGGTGATAATATGACTGTCTAATGGTGAAAGAATTTTTTAAATCGATTACTGTAGTATTTTTTTATGAAATGCTTACTTACTAAAAAAACAATCTTTTCTTTTTATAATATTAGTATAGATATACAACTGTATATATATGTGAACTCATAATTGTTACTTTGTGACCTAAATGAAAAAAAAGTATTTTTGTCTTTGACTTAGTTGCCTAACAATTAATAATAATTTTTATAACAGTAATAGTTAAAAGATACTTATACTCTTGAATACAATTTTCACTGTTTTAAGAATACAACATTTCCGTGGAATAGAGGTCTGGTAATCCATAACACAAGTTTTAACCTAGCTTGGAAATCAGTCTCCCAGTACCTTCTATTGACAAAATAGTACCTTTGTGTTTAATTGTGATATGGTAGAAAAATAAATTCAATTCGAGACATTAAGATGCAAAGTGACTGCAATAAATTACAGGAAGACTTGAATCGCTTTACTAGTTATTGTTCTAACAATAAATTACAACTTAACATTAATAAACGTAAATTAATAACATTCACAAAAAATAACACATTTAATCAAACGTACATCCTTTGTAACAAGGCACTTGAGAAAGTAATGTCGATTAGAGACCTTGGAATACATCTTGATTCTAAACTTCATCTTAATGTTCATGTTAACTGTATAGTAGCTAAATAAAGCTTTTCAAATGTTTGGATTTGTCATGCGCACTTATGTACCCTTTAAAAGACCAGCCTCATACTTGCTGCTCTACAAGTCACTCATTAGATTACAATTGGAATATGACACTGTTGCATGGAATCCCTATTACACAAAATATATACATCAAATAGAAGTAGTACAGTTTAATACCTCCGTGCCGTCAATTATAAATGTTTTCTCAAGAGAAGCTCCTACCATGACACATTGGTTAAATTCTCTCTAATGACACTCAAAAAGAGACGATGGCTAATGGACTTATCTGCGATATATAACATTTGTCGTAATAAATATGACTGCAATAACCTAATGAATCAAATACAAATAAGAATCCCTAGTAGCTCGCATACGCGCTGCACATAACTGGGCTCTTTTTGTACCAAGGATGTGCAGAACGAATGCGGCCGAGCGAGCGCCACTTTGCCGCATCATGAAACTTTATAAAGAATATTTTACAGATATCGATTTGTTTATACTATTTCCTGGGCAATTCAAGAGATGCGTGATTGAGAAACTCAACGAAATAGGTAATTAACGTAGTTGATACCGAATTTCATTTGTAATAAATTAATTATTGTTTTGTCATGCCAGGAATAATACCTTTTTTTGTAATTATTTTAATTTTGCGGGCAGCGATGTTGGTTGTGCATATATTTCAGTAAGTTATTATAATAATCTAAATCAAACGACTTGTTACTTTAGTAATAAGTCGTTTTATTTAGCATAGTGTAGGTACCTACAATTATTTTTTGTCCTGTATAAATAAAATAAAAAATATATTATATGATTATTATATAATCACAGTCCAAAAATACAGAGTAATAATTAGGACTTTTAGTTCATATAATTATAGTTGTCCAATTTGGTAAATGTTCACCTAGTAATAAAATTACAACCTAACCAACGGTCACCAACTGTAGGCTGCAATTAAAAGACTAGCACATAATTTCACTAATAGGTCATTTGATAGGTCATTTGATGTACACATGTCTGATTTATCAAATTACGCTAAATTATATGTAGGTACTAGGTATGCGTGTTTTGTGCCGGGGCGTCGCCCAGGAGTTGCAGTCTGCTGGGTGGGTCGCTGATGTAGTTCATGTAGTCACGTTTCCAGCGGCCCACCCACTATGCAAAGCAGCGATTTGGCATACCGTGGGGTTTTGGTCCGTAGGCCCGAAGTACGGGAGAACCGGACATAACCCTCTCGCCTCCCTTTATAGCGAGAGGGTATTAAGCAAGTGTGTATTCACAAGTAAAAAAAAATATTGTTCGTGTTTTGGTAAGTTAAAAAAGTGTCTGAGTATAATAAAATTAGTAAATAATAAATCAATAAGTACCTACGCACAATAATAACAATAATAACATCGAAATTTGAGAATAGATGCCAGAGGCACTGGGCTGTAAAATTGATAATATTTTTGTTATCAGTGCAACATGTTTGTAACGAATGTTAGCATGATTTTTAATTACTCATTTTTATTTATTGGCTTTGCAATGTTTATACCTAATTAACGAAAAATAAGATAAGTATCTAATTAGAAGAGTTAAAAATAAATTGTTATTGGACAATGTATTTTATTTTTAATTTTTTTATACCACTTTGTTGACAAACAAGCGTACGGCGGCCCACCTGATAGTAAGTGGTCACCGTAGCCTATGGACGCCTGCAGCACCAGAGGCATCACTTGCGTGTTGCCGACCCTTTGGGAGAAAAAGGAAGTGGGAAGGAGAAGGAGCGGAAAGGGGGGAAAAGGGTGATTGGGCCTCCGGCACTCTCACTCACCGAACGAAATAGTCTATTACCTATATCCTCAAAGGGATAGGCAGTAGACTGCACGGATGGCATACATGCCGTTGTGCCAAGTGTTGTAGGTTTGTATCCCACACAGCGCAATTATTTAGTCAATGCAAATATAATTGTTTTGAGTCTATAATAATTCTCATTCTTATTGAAACAGCGACTTAATTCGAAATTTGGAAGTAAGACAATTTGAACTCTATTTATGTGAAAATTAATTCTAATATTATATTTGTGTTAAGGAATTGCAACAGAGTTTAAATTCGTTTGATCCTAAATACTCTCTATATCTATTATACTAAGAGTGCGATATGTCTGTTAAAAATAAATTTTATTTCATTTATGTAATACCTATTTAAGGGACTTTTTGACTAATCCCTAGTTAATCAAGGTCAATGACCTTATAAGCATCTTTTTTTTGAGTAATTTACTAACGTTCAAACAACGGACACATAGAATACCCAGACTCGGAAAAACCATTTGTGGAGATCACACAAATTTTTGTCCTGTCTTGGATTCGAACTCACAACACTTGGCGCAGTGGCAGCGGCGAGGCGAGCTCTACGCCATTCGTGCAGTGTAACGGTGGTTACTGGTTGGCCTATTATCTTAAAAAATATATATTGTATGTTTGTAACGTCTACCCCGGACGTAATGCTAGAACCCTAACACAAGAGCTGTCATTTAAAAAAGCAAGGCAGATGATGACAAACAACAGCTACGAAAAAAAAACAAAACCTTATAAAGGTGCATATTAACCTGCAATCAGTGGCGGTCACTGGCATCTCGTGTGTCGAAACACGTAAGTGCTTAGGCATTAAACCTGTGTTGAATCGACCTCATTGGAGTTTGTAGAAAGCACCGAGCTTGTGCACTCCAAGTTCGAGATAAGAGTTATGAAATTATTTGATAAGGGGATTATGAATGGTTTACATGCAGTACTTGCTATTTATGGAATGTAAGCTATGATGTACCATGATTCTATTATAATATGGCCGTGTTAGTAATGGCTTACAGTAGAGTTTCGGCATTAGGCAAGTATAATATAATTAAGTTGTTTAATAGTAAATGATTGCCTCGGGGACATGGGTGTAGGTACTTAGGGTTATTTTCCAAGCAGAACTCCAGCATCTGGACAACGTTGGCGTAGGCCAAAAGTCTTAACTCAAAATTCAAAGCCGGTATGTAGATAGCGCCTTAGAATTTTGAGTTAAGACTTTACATCCTGCGGTGGACATCAGTTTATTCTTGGGTGGGCACCAGACTATTTTATGGTACGTACCAGACTATTCTGGTATAAGCACCACACTATTCTCGAAATTGGCCCCTACCTTCCCTGGCTAGTTATGTTTTTATGCGGTAGTGAATAATAATAATAATAATATTCTACCACATACACACAACACCATCTAACCCAAACTAAGCAGAGCTTGTACTATGGGTACTAGACAATGGATAAACATACATACATAATTTTTTTTTTGTAAATACATACTTATTGTACATAGAAACACCCAGACCAAGACAAACATCCATATTCATGCACACAAATGTTTGACTTGTGCGGGAATCGAACCCGCGACCTCAGGCGTGGCAGTCGGTTACACTAACCACTACACCATCGAGGCCGAATGCGACTGTTGTGAATGATCTTATAGTTATTGTGTTTCCTGTCAAGAAATACTTTGTACCAGTATAAGGCATGGAACTGTTCCTGGTAGAGCAATAGCTCCTTGCCTTTACTTGGAATCATAGCTCTCGAAATATGGATGAAATATACCTCTGCCTACGGCCCTTGCGTTAATATAAGTGTAATACCGATTTTATGGCACTTTTGTAACCAATACCTAGTTGATCGTCGAGTCGTCGACTTTATAACAATACCTTTTGGGTGGCCTACTATCTATATAATTCAATTTTATAATCTAATAATATAGTAAGAAGAAAGAAAAGAAAATGTCCTGAAAACGTTTTAAATATAATTGGGTTTCGTTGCCCGGGTCTGGAAAATGGTTATTAGGTTTTCCATTTAGTAATCCTGAGTAAAAAAATGAGCCTATGAAACGGCAGTATACTCGTTCCTATTACATAGCTTTATATAATGCTGAGAAAATGTTATCTATATATACAAAATTCTTCCGTTACTGAGTGACTGACAGACAACGCACAGCCGAAACTACTCAACGCAAGAAGCTGAAATTTAGCATGTATGTTCCTTGGAGAGTGTAGGGGAGCACAAAAAGAGGATTTTTGGAAATTCCACCCTGAAGGGTGTGAAACGGGTAAAACCTGATATTCACATGGGAACAGGACTTACGCGGGCGAAACCGCGGGAAAACTACTAGTTCTAAATAATAGTCTTGCCGACGCCTTCATCGTTCGTTCGGGTAAGCACACTTTTAGTTTTTACATTTAATTGCTACCTAAATAATATTCAATTATTATGTTATAAGGAAAGTAACACGTCAATTGCTATCGTCACACTCTTGTCATTGTCATAAAATAGACAGATACAGATAGCCATATGTATTGTGGGTGCATCGGTATTTACGCGGTGTGTCGAGTCGGCTGTCTCCACTAACACAAACACGTCTGTACATAAAAAAATCCCATAGTTCTTATACTGTAATTATCGTTAAGCCGATTTTAACCAAAACATTTTAGGGTAGTACAGAAGAGACTTTAAACCACCTATCAAAGAGGACGTATTTTTAACAGGCAGTGACAGATGATAGCCCGCTTGGGGAAGTACTAATCTCTTGCTAAAATCGGCACAAGAGTAGTAAGTATAGGCGACGTAGCTTGTTGTATACAATAACATAACTTAAAATAATTATCTTCTTCATTAAACAATGAATGGTTTGTGTCTGCATTTGTTTTTAGATGTTAAATAATTACATAAATACAAAATACACGGACACAGAAATCCGTCCCAGCTTAATTATAAGCCGATACGGTTATCTTTATCTGTGTAATTTGTGTCATTACAATGTAGATAACGGAGCTTTCTGTTGTGTGACTTAATGCTATATTATTACTGCCTATTGTTATTGGTTATACCTCTCTAGTGTATTATCTATGGGTTATACATCGGCGACAGCCGCGGCTGACTAACGGCAATATTTCGACTCAATATTTTTCTACTGGTAGGTATGTCGTTGTAATAATATGTTAGGAAAACATTTCTTTGGCCTAAACTTTTTTATTACTAGCTGTGTGTAGTATCACGTATCACGTGTGTTAAAATTAGGACTACTTTGTGGTTATCATAGCGAAAATATTCTAAGTTTATGCTGGTTATGCTGGTTTGGTTTATAGCGTGATTACCTATATGTAAATACATATGTACACTCAATAATTAGTCGACTGAGATTCTAGAATCGCCAAACGTATATCATATAAGCTAAAATTTACAGTAAATGTGAATATAAGTAGATAAACACCTTATGCATGCTATTCGCTTGTTTGGAAGCGAAGCACTCTTTTTGACAGCGGCCCCTAACTCTTCTCATATTGCGTATTAAGAAGTTTAGAACTTAGCAAAGAGACTTTATAAAAAGTATATAAACAGTGTTGTTAATATAACGATATAAGATTATATTTTTTTTTTTTTTTAGGAAAGCTTACAGCTTATTCTGGAGTATAGTTACAATGTGTAATGAATGTTGCTATTAACAAGCTTCCACAAATAGTTTTTTATGTATGGAGGTACCAAATTTACAAAACAAAAAGAAAGACAGTAATATATAAGATATGCATTAATACATAAATAAATAAATAAATAGCAGTGCCAGGTAAACAGAAATATAAAATATAATAATATGTTATGTGGATATTATAATACAACTATAATATCCAGACAACACATCACTATACAGTGAAACGGTCACCACAGAAAAATTCCTTACTCAGAATGCGTCTTAGAGATTCTGGACTGGTATTGAACATATCTATTTCGTTCTGCGGAGAGAGACCATTAAAACTAGCTGCGCTTCGAGAGAAAAAGCTATTTCGCCTGTAGTTGGTTGATACGAGCGGTATGTCAAGAAGCGGACGTTGTCTCAATCCTGCGTATGGTATTTTAAAGTTTATACTTGAAATGGAAATGGAAAATGGATAAATGTACCGGCAAGGCTCCTGTTTTAGTAAAGTATCTTTATAAAGTATGTAACTGTGTCCACCGCTAGAAGTACGTTGATAATATTAATTTATAACTCCTAATTTAGCAGATCAAGTAATCGAACGCTTAATCAGGCATGTTCATAACCAGTTTAATTACCTACGCATAACAAATGCGAATGTAACTCTATCTGTATGCAATATAGTCCGACAGACTAATGTTGGCAAATTCAATACGTGTGGAGATAACCAAAACCAGTACGGATGAACTTAGATTTATTTCTACATACTTATGCACAATTGCCATCGTTAATGTAATCAACACAACTAAATCGCATACCATTGCGTTTAGTAGCGTTACTACAAGCTGATACACCTAATAAACAGCTACATATGTATATTACGGTGCATGTGCGACGACGCGACCTCAATTTTCATGTGCGGTGACCCGTCAGCCGGCTACAAATGCCACCTCATCTATAACCATTAACCATACTGCCAGCGAGATGTGTGCTGTGCCATGCATTCGTGCGTAATTTAAAAAAGGAATCGTTTGACATAAAAGCAATAGATAATAAGAAATAAAAATAGTAACTCGATTTATCATTATGACTAACAATATATAAAAGTAAAAGAGTTTTCAATTCATTTCCCATATCTTTTGAAGGTATGATATCGTGTTAAGGATCACAGTTAATTGTGCTATTGGGCTGTAATGGGAGACCAGACCAGTTTGAATGATAGGGATATGGCTGCAGCAGCTTTTAGCATATATATACCTAAGTATATTTTAAATTTTAGGTACTGTTTAATAATGTCTATTATTAGGATATTGACATAAAATGTATGCATTAGGGCTGATTATTCAATCATTAGATAGACCTTATATTGGCAATAAATGTGTCGTTTTTGCAGGTAGGTACTTTTTTAAGTTATTAATAAAACTGATCCGCTTGATAAATGAGTATCTAGGTATAGATATTAGAAAGTTTCTTATTATATTTAAGTCCTTTGATTACCGAATGAATCCTCGACCAACACTTTGACCATGATTTTTAACAGATGTATGCATAATAATAAACTATTAGCGTTTATCAAACGTGCTGATTAAATGGCAAAAATAATTAAAATAACTATTTTTTTATACACTACTCCTAAGTATTCTGTCCTGTGTACTTTACAGACATTTAAAAAACGGACAAATGAACGCCCGGACTCAGAGCAACTAAGTATTTGTAGTTCACACAATTTTTGTCCTATGTGGGAATCGAACCCACAACACTTGGCAATGGCAGAGGAGACGCGAACACTTGAAAAAAGGGCCTAATATCTAAGTTTACTACGAGGTTAATTACACTAACCTACCCTGATACCTAGTAATTGTAATATTTGCAATAAAAACAGCTAGCATATTTCAATGCTGTAGGTGGGTATTTAATTTTGCTTATAAAGGCTTAATTTGAAATCAAGTACCTAATGAATTCTGCTTTTATAAACTACAATATAATTGTATTAACTAGTGTGCAAAAAAGCAAAGAAACGATGATGAGGTTATTTAGTTATAACCTCCTAAGTCCCGAGTGCAAATATGGGTGATTGGGAAATCACCTTTATTGCATCCGAGCCGTTAGATAGAAGTTTATGATGCTCGTTCTTGGGGCATCTTGGCCTACAGATGGCAGACCGGATATAATTTGTGAGGATGTTTTTTGCGGCTTTCGCGTCTCGATCAAACTCGCTGTGGCGGTTTGGGCAAACCCCCCAACGTAGTCGATGATTCATGCCGATCTTGACAAACTCCCCAATCTTGTTGTTGCACGTAGAACATACCTGTGATGTGTACGCCTCGTTTACAATTAAAACGTGCAAGTTTGGTCGTCTCCTCATTTTCGCGAGTAGCGAGTAGTGCTTGAATGTACGTCCGCTGAATGATGCCGCGTTCATGAACCGACTTCCCGCGCCGTATAGCACCAACTTTTTCTCCACGCCTCTTCCGTCGAAAACCTCTTTGATTATGCGGTGCTCGCTCTTGATCTGAGCGATGTACTTGTCCAGCTTGAGACGCGTCAGCATTCAATCACATGACTCGTGTTTTTAGACGAAACCGGAAACGGGAGACGCTCCCTATCCGCTCGTTCGGCTGCTTCCACCGGACCTGTTAATTTTTTACGTACACCTTCTCTCTTCCACTCTAGCGTGTGAGAGCGGACCCACTTTTTAGTGACACGAATAAACTTGCCCAGTTTGGACTCTATCGTGGCGAGCGGTATGCGGAAGTCGGGGTCCACTGCGATGATGCTGTCAAAATTAGAGTTTTCAATAACAGAAGATCTTTTTTTAACATTTACGGCCCAATTCATGGATAGGTTGACGCTCTGGCCGTCCGTTTGAAGATACGCACCAAACCTGCGCGCGTCGGCGTTCTACCAAGGTAGCCACAATTCTCTAACGTGATCCTCTATTTTGGCCCAATCGCTGGTTATTCTCTTGGGAGCCACTCTTTTGAGGAATTCGTGCCAAGCTCTCGACAAGTAAGCGACGTGTTTCAGTCCATGTTCCGGCTGAGGAAACAGCCTAAAACTCTTTTCCATCTTCGACTGTATGCATATCCATTCAGAGAGTGTAGCCCACCAATTTGTTTTGTTCAGCGTGTCAACGTTGATTATGGCGCAGACTCGACGCATCTCCTCGTGATCCTTGGAAAGTTCCTTTTTGAAAAAGCTTTGAATAAACGTTCGTCGTTCTTCTTTACGCCAAATAACTGGCCAACCTAGCGTAGGCGTGAGTGCTAACGTTGGTGTAGAGTACGGTCTCGTACTGGCCAGCTCTTGTATGACAAACGAGTGCAGTTTACCGGCGTAGCTTCTATCGCCTAAATACGTACGATTCACAGATGCGTAAGGACCCTTTCCTTTCAAGGCGTAAATAAATTTGAAAATGTCTGGTTTCGAAGGAAGAACAGGGCGCGGCTTTTGTGTACAGATTGAGCCAAACACTCAATTTTATGTAAACCCGCGACAAGTAACAAACGTCTCTTTTGATTTCAGACAATAGTTTAGTTTTTTCTACAGACAGCGGCGCGGACAGAGAATCGAGTGTAGTTCTCGTTTAACGACGTAAACTTCGGTATCTTCGGTTGATGATAATTTTCCCTTTCGAATGGGTAGTAAATAATTTTAACATTTTGTTGAAGATCGTCTGAGATGATTGTTTCCCCCGCAGGACTTGCACTTGGTCCAACTCATGGTTAAGACTGAAGAATATAAAATTTTCATCAATTTTATAAAAAATCAAGCATTCATATTGCCCGCCACAGTACTTATTGTCTATGGTTGTCCACAGTTAACTAAATATATAGTTAAGGTTATTTTTTTGTGATATAGGTACCTATGTAATAAAATCTTTAAGTAACTGTAAAATTAATAAAGTCGTAAGTGTGAAGGTATAAATTACATATACCTACGTGAAAATAGGTACAAGTTTGTGATGCACTATATATTATTATAATCGCGCAGGTGATATCGGTACTAAATCAATATTTGATAAATCTTATAAATTTAAATGTTTGTTATAAGGGATAAGTAATAACGATAATTTTATTCTCTTAAATTAGTTTCTACGTGATGCATAACAACAAAACGTAGCATCACTATTTTGAGTGAAAGGTAAAAAATTGCAGCTCTATGGTCAGTCACTAATGGCGTGTCTTCCGGTTACACACGTTAAATCGTCAAAATGGCTAAGAAAAAAGGCGACGAGAAAGTGAACCAAACCCCTCAAAGTGATAATGAAGAGCAGAATTATGACGAGGAGCCTGATTTTGACGATCCAGAGGGTTTCGTTGACGATATTCCTGATGAAGGTGGGCAATTTTCTGTGACAAGTTTGACCGGCCATATGCGTCACCCACGTATTTTACAACTTTTCATTCATGTTGTTGCGATTTTTACTACTTTTGTTAGTCATAGTGTGTGTTAGCAAGTTAAGTTTTATGGATCTTTGATAATTACCAGTGAATTTTTGGTGCCTAATGTAAATCATAAAAACCTAACCTAACTTTGACGTTGCAGAGTTGTTGGCCGATCTTTTAGAGCAGAAACCCAAGGAATCTGACAGTTACGAAAATGTGATCGTGGTCGACGGATGCCCGCAGGTCGGACCTGAGCGCCTGGAAAAGCTGCAAAGTGTCATAAACAAGATTTTCAGTAAGTTTGGGAAAATCGTCAACGAGTATTACCCAACCCAGGAGAATGGAGTCACGACAGGCTACATTTTCTTGGAGTACAGTAACCCCCAGAACGCCGCCGAGGCCGTGAAGGCCACAAATAACTGTAAATTAGATAAGCAGCACACATTCTTAGTGAATTTATTCACTGATTTTAAGAAGTAAGTAACCATTTTCACATTCTATCTCTTGTGTAGGCTTACATGTACTCCTAATTAACCTTGAGAGTAACTAACGTTTTTATGATTAAAAGTGACACTATTTGTTCATCTTTCAGACTAGTGTTTTGATAAGTACACATTCATCAAAATTTAAAACAACAACTGCTCAGTATTATCCTTTAACCCCATATGTCGTATTCATCAGAAACCATTATCATGAGAAAAGCTAATTCCGTTTAAAACTAGAATATATCTTGATTACTTTCATGACATGTGGCATATGTTTAGATAAATAAAACTTAATTATGTTTGTAAATAAAATACTTCATATTTTAGGTATTCAGACATCCCTAAAGAATGGGAACCACCTTCACCTCAGCCCTTCAAGGTGCAGTCCGACCTACAATGGTACCTGATGGACCCCGATGCATATGACCAGTTCTTGATTGGCATTGGTACAGGGGTGGCACTGCAAGTGTGGCAGAATGCTCTGCCTGAACCTGTGTTGCTGCAGGAAAGACCGGTAAGTTAATGTGCTTTCAAAACTGAAATAATTTTATAAATAAACTTCGCAAATAAACATGTTATTCCTGCCCCATACCCTTAAAGTATTTGGCTATATGTTTATTCATTAATTATCTAATATTTATGTATACAATAGGTTAATTATCATTTAGTATTAACAATGAATCTTGAATTTGTTGTAAATGTAAGATCCTATAGAAAGTTAGAACTACTGAACAATTTGATAATGTAAAAGTCAAATCAAACTAGCCACTCTATTGTACAAATATGTGGCAGTAACAAATACCATAAGTGAAATTGTTATCAAAAAATAAACAGGACATAAAATAGAATTAAACTTTGCTTTTATATTTATATTTTATGATCTTGTCATGGAGATCAATGACTCCACTTCCTATGACCTCTATGGTCAATACACATTACTCATATTGTGCAAATAGCCTTTATATAAGCATATTATGATTCCAACTTGTAACAAAATGATTGCATCCATTGCATTATTAATTGTTATGATTCTATATACTTTTCAGTCTTGCTAAATTGGCAGACTATTGTTTGATCCAACTTAAGTATAATCAAACAACAATAATCAAACAATGCTTTTTGTTAGAAAGCTGGCATTGAATTTGTAAACATACACAAAACAATATGTTTGTTATTAAATTTAACTAAACTTTAACTATTAGCTGGTACATGGCTAAACATCTGTAGCAAAATCCATTCAAAACCATATTATTTAATATGTCCATGCAATATTTTGAAGATATAGGGACCTAGGGCTAAAAGCAGCCTCTGTTACTCTGCCAACCTGTAAACTAATATAAAACAATGTATTGTGTCTCATTGTGAAGTAAACAATAATACAAACTATTTAAAAGATTTATCAGCATGTTTGTCAATACTTTCTTATGTCTGTTGACCACAGGCTGTTTTGACACATTTAATGCCATGTAGTAGATACAATAGACTAAGTATTGCTCACAGACATTTATGACTGGCGTGGCATGATATGTCGTCCAATGTGTTAAACTGTCTTAAAATTGTTTAAAATAAAAATAAAAAGTATAGTCACTGAAAAGTCAGAATTATTACATGTACAAATACCTATTTCTTCCACAGAACTGGACTGAAACATATGCCGCATGGTCGCCGCTCGGTACATACCTGGCAACGTTCCATTGGCGGGGCGTAGCTCTCTGGGCCGGCCCTAAGTTCTCCCAGTTCCAGAAGTTCTTCCATCCAGAAGCCAGGTTCATCTCATTCTCACCATGTGAAAACTATATTGTTATTTTGTCACCTACTGGTGACCGAGAAGACAAGAAGCTCATCATTTGGGATATAAGGTTAGTTGTTATTTTTTGTAGATTAAATTCAGTTCAAATGTAAATTCATTGTTGCATTGTTGGTTTACTTGCATAAAGTTACCTGTGACAATTGTCATGGCAATATGTCCTAGGTTTTAATTTTGGGTGGAAAGTTCCATTAGGAAATTCTCTGTGATAGCAAGGGCTCAACCCCCTTTTAAATAGTACCTAAACCATACATGCCCAAATGTCAGATGTGATACATTACCATCTTTGGGAGTATACACACTTGAATCTATGTGTTTAGTAATCAGATTTTTGTTGACATAATATTTTCACTGTTGATGGATTGCAACAAAGCAGTCTTACACTCCTATAGGCATTATGATATATATTAAAGGAAATCTGATCAGTTAGTGACAATAAAGAAAGAAATTGTTATTTCACTTATTATTTTCATTAAGCTTACTAGCAAATGTTGAGCATGGTATAACTGCTTACACTTGGATAATTTAAGTTGATACAAATTAGCCATATTGCTAAAATGTTTAGTCTGCAATTAAACCTACCTCTTAAGCCTAAGAATGTATGTAACAGCCTTTCCCTAACAGCGATTTCTAATACTGATTGACTTGAGCCACATTAGTGACTTCTATATTTAAGTGGAATGCACTAAACAGGTTTATTAGGTATGCAGACCGCGTGAAATGCGACAGTTGGAATACAAACTGTTATTACTAAGTATAGTTTTGCATAAAACAATACCAGTGTTTTTAAACAGAACCATATACAAGTAGCTTGGACTGTTTCTGTTTTGTATGAATGTAATGACAATAGTAACTATGAAGGGTCTTAGTCAATATTATCAGTGTTTGATGCATGAACTTGTAATTATAAAGATATAAAATATTGGGATAATTATAGAGATGAAGATCAAATTCGTAAAAATACGTTTGTGGGACTCGGTATACGCTTTTTTAATAAACTACCCATTAATATAATTAATTTACCATTGCTTAAATTTAAAAGCGCCGTTAAAATACAATTAATTCGGAAGGGTTATTATTCAGTCAACGACTACTTATCTGACAAAAACTCATAGCATTAGTATTTCTTTGAAATTAAACTGCTATATACGGATTTTATCGCGTTGTTTATTTGACACTTTATTACAAAATTTTGAAAATTGTTACACTACTACTACTATTAAACTTACTAATTTTTAAGCTAATTAAATTATTATTAAACTATTTAGATTTAATTTATTTTTACACTTTCCCCGACGTTTCGGTTGCTTTTCAGCAGCCATGGTCACGGGAGACTAAGATGGCAGTTGTCTCAATGTTCCAGTGTAGTTATTTCAAAGTACCCGAACATAATTTAATCATTGGTGTTTCTATTTGCTGCTGAAAAGCAACCGAAACGTCGGGGAGAGTGTAAAAATAAATTAAATCTAAATAGTTAAATAATAATTTAATTAGCTTAAAAATTAGTAAAGTTTAATAGTAGTAGTAGTGTAACAAATTTCAAAATGTTGTAATAAAGTGTCAAATAAACAACGCGATAAAATCCGTATATAGCAGTTTAATTTCAATGAATAATATTCGCATAAATAGAAGACAATATTAGTATTTTTTGTTGCATTCAGGATTCGAAGATCTGTATTACCTATAAGTCAATTTAGTAATGTAAAGGTGCCTTGTGATTATATGTGATGTTATCAAGTATACTGCTTCTCATTTTGATTATTATTGAAAATACAATTTATTCACAACCGCATTTAGTCACAGACTGCCTTTGCATTGTCACAAAGTGTAAGTGCATCATGCCATCCTACTGCCTATTTTAGATTTATATTGAATAATATAACTAGACCCAAATTATTTAATCTCTATAATAATATTAAGTTATTATCTTTAGTTTTAGTCAGTAGCATATGGTATAATGGTTGCAACACCTTGTTGATATGTGTTGTAAAATACTGAAATTATATTTAATTGGCGATTTAAAAGAGTGGCCGTGAGTTTCTTGCAGGTTTCTTCTCGTAAGTTTCTTCATCATACCCTTTGCCTGAACGTAGCAACTAACTTTTTTTTTTTTTTTTTTTTACGTGGGGGAATGCATGACGCATACCCCTCCGCGGGGGGGGCGGAGGGGTTATGTCGGACTCGCCGGGGTAAAATAAGATGTTAAGATGATAAAGTACCTCCCGGAATACCGACTAAACCTACCACGGTGTTCCTCGACAAAACCACTATCGACGGGGCCGCGCGAATTACTTTCGCATGCGGTCGCGACCCCGCCGAGGTTTCGGCCCGCCATATGAAACGGCAGGCCACTACACGAAAGACCTACCCTAAAGGCACTTCTACCACTCCCTACTATCCCCCCTAGAGGGGAGACGGACTCAACACAGAGGCGCGCGTGGGAACACGCACGCCGCCTCTCGGACCTGGTGCTGAACGGATGGCGGGCAGGCCCACAAAGCCCGCCACCCCCAGGTCAAACCTCAGGGTGGCTGGAGGTCGTCCCGCGCCCTCCGGCGCCCGGCTCTGCGGTTGGGGAGAGGGTTCAAACGCTCCCTCTCCCGCTCCGCCGCCTCCTTGATGGAAATGACTTCCTCACAAAAGGAGGCGACGGCGTTCCACGACCTCTCACTCCGGACCATAAACTGAACTACGGCCGGGAGCGAGAGGGCAACCAATCCGACTGCCGCGATCAATTCACGGCGCTGCGATGCCCAGGCGGGGCAAACCGCCAAAGTGTGCAGCGCCATGTCCTCAACTACGTCGCGGCAGTCGCCGCAGTGGTGACAACCGGGCGTCTCTTGCCGGCGTATACGACACAGGAACTGGCCAAAACAACCGTGGCCAGTCATTACCTGTGTCAGCCGGAAGGTGAGGGCGCCATGGCGCCTCTCCAGCCACTCCTCAAACACGGGACTTACCGCCACGATCGTGGCGTGCCCGGTAGCAACTAACCTAAATGTAGCTTCAGTAACTTTGTTAACTCACTAACCTATATATTTTGACGTTCATAAGTGACCTAAATGAATAAATAATATTTGACTTTGACTTTGACTTAACTATAGCTGTTTACTTACGCTCATATAGGTACCGGTTTGAATCCGGGATATTTCATTTACTGTTAATAGATTACGAAATGTGCCCAGTAGTTGGTTATTACCTCGGTCTCTATTGGCATCTAAACACAAAATGTGATTTGAATCCATTAACCAGCTGTGGACTGATACATAAATAGATGCAGACTTTGAGTAGACTATGGTTACAGATATACATACATTTATACGGTTACGCGCAAGTGATACCTTGGCGTGTCAAGCGTTCTATGCTACGGTGACCCGCATGATTAGGTCGGCTGCGTGCTTGTATGCCGCCATAGCAGTGAAAATAAAAGTTATTGCCATATCTGGTTCAATTATATCAGCTACAAGATTTTGCTCGTGGCTTCTCTCTCGTAATAAATTGGTTAGGTTATGTTAGTAACAGTTCTTATTTTATATATAATATAATAATAATAATGTCCTCCAGACCGAATTTCGGTCATGGCGGCCAGTCTTAACGGAGACTGGCCATCTGCGCAGGAGATAATATATTATAGTGCACAAGTGTGTGCGCAAACACAAGTGTACTCTCTGTTCCCTAACCCTCAAGATCCGATGGGACGGTAATCCGACACGACCGGAGAGAGATCAGACGCAGGACCAACGGCTTTACGTGCTTTCCGAGGCACGAGGGTGACTAACACCACCAATTACCTAACATTTTTGTCAATGGCATAGCCATGGGAGGCCACAGATTCTTATACAATGTGACTTATAGTGAGTATTTTTTACAGGACGGGTCAGGAGAAGCGTAGTTTCCCGCCGCCTGATGAATACGTAACTTGGCCGGTGTTCCGCTGGAGTAAGGACGACAAGTACTTCGCGAGACTGGGCGTGGACATGCTGTCTGTGTATGAAACTCCTAGCTTCGGTCTACTCGACAAGAAGTCCATCAAAATACCTGGCATCAGGTAAGTTATACTTTACTCAAGTAAAAAAATTGATTAAATTTGCTGTACTTTGGTCTGGCTAACAGAGTGATTAATTAAACATCTGTGGACAACAGATATTGTCATTTTTCTTCAGGAAATGATCAGTAGCTTTGCTGCTTTTTATTATTCAGACCTTAGCTTGGAAGTGTGCCCGGTATCTACTAGGCACGGTTCAGGCACTTTGTGTAGGTATACCAACACCTGGTGCTGAAATGTGAATGTAATAGAACAATGACTAAATCTTTGAAATTATGTAGATACATTGCTATGTTAAGATAAGAATGCATGCGTGACATTATCAAATAAACGTACATCGTAACGCATTTACCATTCGCCACACACATCTAGCTTATACAAAAATAATTAACCGAACGCGTTCAAAAATTTCAATAACTGTTCACTGGCTAATAAAAACAGCAATAAAAGAACGATAATAACTTTCGTCTTTACTTTACAGAGACTTCAGTTGGTCGCCCACCGACAACATTTTAGCATATTGGGTGGCTGAGGACAAGGATGTGCCGGCGAGAGTAACACTACTCGAATTGCCGAACCGCACCGAAATCCGTTCCAAGAACTTGTTCTCAGTCGCCGACTGTAAGATACACTGGCAGAAGAGCGGCGACTACCTCTGCGTCAAAGTAGACAGATACTCAAAGGTTAAAAAAGACAAAAATGAAATCAAGTATTCAGGAATGTACTACAACTTTGAAATATTCCATATGAGGGAGAAGGAGATCCCGGTCGATTCAGTAGAAATTAAGGAACCTATTCAAGCATTTGCTTGGGAGCCGGTTGGATCTAAATTCGCCATTACCCATGGTGATGCAGCCAACATGTGTATTAGTTTCTACCAAGTGAATACGGGTCAAGCGCCTACTCTGTTGAAGAAGTTCGAGCGACAGCCGTTTAACCATTTGTTCTGGTCGCCGTCTGGACAGTTCATCGTATTGGCTAACCTCGGTCTCACTGGTGGCGCCTTAGAGTTCTTGGACACGAATGATTTCACGATCATGAACGTCTCAGATCACTACCAGATGTCTGGCATCGAATGGGACCCAACCGGTCGCTTTGTCGTGACCGGCGTGTCTTCACTCAAGAGCAAGATCGATACTGGATATTACATCTGGTCGTTCCAGGGCAAAATTTTAAGAAGGTTAGTCGTAAATAACCTCTATTTTTTACTGTAAAGTACCAAAAAGTTTTATAAGATTTGTGTAATATTACTATATGTTGATATTTATATTGCAATTTTTTTCGTGTAGAGTGATGAAGGAAAGCTTCGCTCAGTTCAACTGGCGGCCGAGACCCCCGACGTTGCTCACCGAGAAGCAACAGAAGGACATTAAGAAGAACCTCAAGAAATATTACTCGCAGTTCGAGTCCAAGGACCGTATGCGCAGTAGCAAAGCTAGCAAGGTACTTACAAATATTTTAATAAATACATACTGTGTTCAATTAATCTTATTTCCCTTTTCACAGACTTTATAAAGTGATCCTTGAAAACAGTAAAGTCACAGTCAATTTAAAAATCATTTATTTATTTAAGATCACAAATTTACTTTGTGATCTTAAAACTTTAAACATCAAAATAAAAATACTTTAATAATAATAAATACTCATAACTTTTTACTCTGATAAGTCATGGATGTAATTCAAACTTTATAACATGTAATTTGAGTGTATCCATGTTTGAATTCTACTTGTATGTAAATCTGCTCTAAGGGGTTGTGCATAGTAATAGCGTCCGTAAGTACGCTATGATTTCCGCTTTTGATCCATTAGTATATTTTTGACGCTGACGCTGCAACAACAGATCTTTGATCCATTAGTATATTTTTGAACAACAGATATGATCCGGCAAAGATCACAAAACTGAAGTAGGCATCAAGATATAAACTTCGGCTATTCTACGACTCCCAAATATAGCAACTTGATCTATATTCTGTTGCTCTTGTGTATTTATATGTATATTTTGTGTACAGGAATTGGTGGCGAAGCGTACTGAGCAAATGAAGAAGTACGTCGAGTACCGCGAGATGAAACAGCAGGAGTGGAACGAGCAAAAGCCGCGTAGGCTCGAGCTCAGAAATTGTACGTACCATATATTCTTTATAAATTGAATCACAAATTTCATCGAAAGTTATCACCAGTGCCATACGGTGATTGAGATTATATTTACGTGCTTGATTTATAATGGGCGATAACGACACGTTACAATCGTGCAAAAAGCAAGTTTTATTTTTGCTGACTCAACTATTCGTACTCTGAGATTACGCGTGGACTAGCGCAACGATTGTGTTTACATGTCATTTTAGTAAATAATTATACCGCGCCGAGTCTAACACGTGTGAATAGATAACAAAATCTTATAAAACGTGAAGGATTATCGTGATAAAGAAAAAAATTTGAAATAATCGATTTTGTTATCTCGCCATGTGTTGTTATAATGGGTATATGTTTTTTATATATCAAAGGTAGCAGACAAGCTTATTGCTTGTGTGATGGTAAGCAGTTACCATAGTGTCTGTTCAGTTACAAAAATCTGGCTATTAACGTTGACAAGTCTGGGATAAGGAATTTAAGAAAGTAATAGGAGTGGTACTTGTTTGAGCCTCCGAAACTATTACTTGGTGCTATAGTATATAGTATTACCTGCACCAATTGACTATAAAAGAGGTATTTGCCTGGGCAAGCCAGCTTAGTCGTCACTAATTAAGACTGCGCCGAGCGAAATGTGCCAAAACAGGCGGTCACAGTTAAGTGAATAAAACAATGAATGTGTTTACAATTACTCTGTGTAAAAACCTTAAAATAATTAATATTTTCGCCTACAAAATTACGTAAATTAGCACGGAAATGCAAAAACGTAAGCTTGATTTTTAGATTATAACAGTAGAAATCTATCCTATTTTACAGCTTAAACGAAACATAAATAGTTATATTACAATTTGTCCATCCCAAGTATTTAAGTTATTGGTTGACAATAAAGATACATATTTATCAAAAAAGTACTTAAAATCCTCCATACAATTTTACTATGGCGGCCGTGCGCCGATTTGAGTATACGCCGCACGAGCTCTGTCATTATCTGTCTTACGCTCGGCGCAGTCTTAATTGGCAACAGCGGGCTCTTGTAATTAAAATATAATCATTTTATTGACATAACATATTATTTCTATTGCAGACGTGGACACGGACGGTCTCGACACCGATACGGCGAACTCAGTAGAAGAAGTAGTAGAATTTTTCGTGAAAGAAGAACAAACTGTCATCGAGTAATCGTCATTCCGCTCACACGTTGGAGGTCGGCGTTTGTACACTGACCTCTTTGCTGAACGTCCGCGGAAACGGATAGACCACACATTTTTAATAAACTGACCACTCAGTATATAGTTTTTTTATACCTTCATCCCGCTAAAGTCACAAAGGCATTTTATACGCGACAGCTGCATTATGTTCAGTGTAAGATTTCGGTTAATAAATTATACAATAGGTAATGTTTATAGAAATCATATTAAATTGATATGTTACAAATGGAAAACCGACTTTTAATTTGTATTTTGTTTTGTTGTTATATATATTTTATAAGATGATGGTATGAAATAAACAATTAACGAACATCGGAAAAGGGATATTTGAATTTTTCAGAGAGAATGTAACCATTACGTTTAAATTATTTATGAATACTGGTAACCCCCAGTTTGTTTTCAAAATAATTGTGGAGCGAGTTTAGACGTTTGAGTTTTATGTGCTTTTATAGATGGTGGTGTTGCCATTTATCATTTTGTTGAGAGGATGTTATGAGTATAAATATATCGTTGAATGTTTGGTTCGCAGGTAATTCATGGAACATTAATGGTTGTGTGAATATGTGCATAAATGTGGAAGTGCCACTATAATAAGATTTCGTTGTTCTATAAACTTGCTATTGTAGATTTTCTTTTGGCATTTCTGCAAGTGGGTCTCTGTCCATGGTTAGATTTATTTACTACTAGCTTCGCCCCGTGACTTCGCTTTAAAAGTAAGGAAAGACATTAACATTATTAAAATTTAAATCTATTTGAAAGTGAGAGCACTTGTCTTATTTTTATTAAAAGAAGTCTGCTCTAGGTACGATACTTGCTTACGGAGACTTAACAAATTTTAAAATAGCGGTCAATAAGAACATCTACATTTGGAATATCTACTTTTGGATGACAATATTTTTTGTCCTGTGTGTTGATTGAGTTATTATTAGCTAACGGTGGCGAGGTGATTACGTAAACCCCTGGCCGCCCATAGAGTCAAATTAGTTACTTGGGGATAGTGTAGCTTTGCCGTTATTGATAATTCTAAAGATATTTAGCATCTTCAGCATTTCCTGTTATTAGATACCGTCCTACAAACGAACAGACCATTTTACTTCAACGATATTAGTACTATATGATTTATATCAAATACGGATGGCAGATATTTACATAAATATTAGATACTGTTCAATAGCAATATCCTCTAAACCGAATTTCGGTCATGGCGATGAATCTTCAAGGAGACTAGCTATTTGCGATAAATATAGTTTACGAGTCTGCGAAACAATAGTGCAATACTTTATTCTCTCATTCTCATAGCCAGGCGGGACGAAAATAGGACACAAGAAAAGATACATCAGGCGCAGAACTAACGGATTTATGTGCTCTCCGAGGCACAAGGAAGAACCATCGCCACCAACTTGTTTTTAGAATAGTACCTACCTTTTTGTCTGGTTCAACAATAACTTTTTTAAATTATACACAGTCGTATACACTAGAGTAGACTAGACCAAGGAGGCTATCTAGAGATTACGTAGTTGTAGTCTTAATTAAGCATGAAGCCTGGATGTTTGCTTTCGATTAGAAGGAGTTTGCATAACATTACCAAAGACAGTATTTCGCGGTTACTACGACCCTATGGTCGTAATTAGACGTCTATGCGTATAGATACGAGACTTGTACTTAGAATGATTGTTAAGATGACAAATGAACAGTCTGTCGAACGATGGCCTTATTATACGAGTTTTGAAATAATTAGAATTATTCTCCATGTGCATATCATGCATATGTACCTAATTCAACGGTAATTGACAATTAGTCGTAGGTATGCATTAATCATTGATGAAGTTGATGTTGATTGCTTGACAAATGAACAGTCTGTCGAACGATGGCCTTATAATACGAGTTTTGAAATAATTAGAATTATTCTCCATATGCATATCATGCATATGTACCTAATTCAACGGTAATTGACAATTAGTCGTAGGTATGCATTAATCATTGATGAAGTTGATGTTGATTGCTTATTGACAGTACCTACGCAAATATGGATGTCAGTACAAAGCGGTGCAATGGGGCTGAAAATAAGTTGTCATTTGTTCACGAATTAGAATATATAGAAATATTAAAGATTTAAGCGATTGATAATTACTTGCTGACATTAAAGAGGCTACCTAGGGTGAGGAATACCAGTTACTGCAGGAACCCGACATACGGTTGTTTAGCTGGATCCTCATTAATATATAAAAACTCTAGATAGGTACACAATTAGCGTCAAAAAAGGTGCTTACCAAATGAGCACCCACTTGAATATTTGGGTGCTCATTTAATTTAGTAGGTAAATATCTCACTTTATACAAATGTACTCTGTGGGTAAGTACCTGTGTTTAGTACCGTTCGATCCCTCTCTGAATATAAGTGTTCTGTAGTTCGATCGCTCCGAGAGTAAAGATGCCACAGTGAGCAATGCTCGTTTAACAATTGTAAAATTACACCTCCAGAACATTAAAAAAGGACGGTGTTTCATATTTTCGGTAAGTAATAATGTTATTATTATAATTATATTATAATACTGATTATTGCGTCAAGGAATCAACGTGAGATATTTTTTTTGTTTATTTCGTTACAAAGAGCGACCATATAACACGGCTCACTTAAATGAACACTTACTAAACGCATTAATCATACTATTGTATTTCCACTTGACTAGTCCGCGTTACATGTTGACTCTGTTCTATTATTAACAGAGACGCTGTTGCTTTTTTAAAATAAATATTTTTTATTTGGTTTAAAATGATAATGCGATGGTACCTATATATTATTTATTACTAGACTTGTTTTATTACAAACCATAATAGTATTAGTTTTTTTTAAATTTTCCCTGCGGTATCCTTATCGTGGGATATTTATAAAATGTACTACATACTTATGTTGGATTTCAGCTTTCCTCGAGATCCCGTGCGATGTGAAAAATGGATATCCGTCATAGCACAGCAACATCACAAGCAAGCACAATAACAACAACACTTATCACAATTTTTGGGCGTCAGGTTATATTCTTGAAAGTGCCATATTAACAAATAACAATCATGTAAATAATATTATTAAATCTATTATCGAGAGATATAGCAAGATAAGATTGCATTATATAACAAAGAAAGATACGGGAAAATTTAAATCCGTCAAAAAGAAGATTATACAATAAACTCAATTTATTTTAAGAAAATTAAAAACCTTATTATGTCGCATCTTTTGAAGTTTGAAATCTTAATTTCCACTTTCATTTTATTGTTTTATGTTACTTTAATTTGTAAGTACAATCAGTCGCGTAATGTTCAAACACGTAGTTTACGTATTTCGAAGTCGGGCAGGCAAGTATTTATATGAACAACAATGAAACATACTCGTAATATAATTTACGTGCGTATTAATTATCTATTATTGTTATATTATTATATTAAAAACATGTTATATTACAAATGTTTTACTTGTCTTGTTTATTTTGTTAAATAAGTACTACTGTTATGTCTGGTAAAATAATTAAAGATTTTCTACCATCTGTTTAAGAGCTGCCATATATAAATTATAATGGCAATACATAAATTTAATTTTATTGAACATCATAGGACACAACCTTGGTAAAATACCTACAGGTAAAAGTAAATACGTGTTTATAACACACATTTACATACATTTATTAAACTCCATATTACGTCAGATTGTTAACTTATATTTGTAAAAACAATATTCGACTCCATCCATTCCATATTCTATCGGCGATCCCTGCTCGTAAAATTTTATTAGTTTTTTAAATAGTCTTGTATATATATATATTCAACGTTAAGTTAAGGCGGTAAGGTTTAATTTGCATTAATGAAGGTTTATATAACTACTTATGAGCAACTGGGGACAGTTTTAAGTGTTACATTTGTATGGAATTGTGTATCTAGGATTTTTATACATCAATGTGGATCCTTCTTTATGGTGAACGACAGGGGATCCCTTTGCTTCGCCTGTTCTTTTTTGTCCTAATTTAGTTTGGCATTACTAGTTAGGCATAATTTTTTTGTCACAATAATATTTTGATATAATTGTTCTTTGGCATACTATTTCAGTAGGTATAAATATCATTTAGGCTAATGCTTTTTACCCTTATTTTGATTGGCATAAAGTTATGTAAGTTATAAACTTATAAGGCATAATATATAACTTGGGTACCATAGTGTAACAATAGGTTAGGGTGCGGCGGGAGTGGTCCTTGGGCCAGCCTTAAGCCGCCAACATATTTTAAATACGAAAAGTATTTTATTAAATGCAAACATAAAATTTACCAAACTTCCAATATATTCTTTAGAATAGTATTCTTAACAATAATTATAATGCTTATAGTAATTATGCTTAAAAATATTATACCTAAACATAAGTAAAAGTGTCATGTTAAATTATGACATATAATTTTATGCGAATGAACAGGGAACCGAACGACAGTTCTAAATTAAGAGAAGATCCTGCTGCGTCTTACTTCTCCGAATAAATTACAATTGGTTCCTAATAACGTTTTTCTTATTGCAATGAAATCGCCAAAAATGCATATGGCCCGCCTGATAGTAAGCGGCTACCACAGCCTATGAACGCTCGCAACACCAAAGGCATCACTCACGTGTTGCCGAGTTCTTAAGTCTCATATTATGCACAGAAATTTCACTAGCTACAGTACGCTTCAAACCGAAAGACAATAGTGCACGATTTGCACACTACTACTTGGCGGTAGAATATGTGGCACTGTGGTGGTACCCGCCTAGGCGGCTCTTGCAATAAGAAACCTACCAACTACAAGGAAAATATGCAAAACCATTATACTCCATTTGGTTAGGTATTTAACTAACTTTTTACACTAACACATATTAAACAAATAAACTACTGCTTAAACTAACGGTTCAATTGATTTAGTAATCGTTGTTGTTGTATTTACATTGATCTTTAGCAGCATTTTATTTTTAAACTGGGTTTTTAGATGATTAGATAAAAATACACATCAAGATTGTTTACCTTTAGTTAAATACCTAACCTAATGGAGTATAGGTACGCTATGGTGTCAAAATTGATGTTGTTCTACACGAACATATTCTATGTTACAATATTGCCAGCTGGCCAAGGCAATCCGGAGATATATGTGGTGCAGAGCTACCGCTGAGGCCGCTCGTCTTCCTTTAAGGATAGGTGACCCTTGCCAAGCGTTGAGACCAGAGAAATTATTTTATTAAAAAGTCAGCTTAAGCTTTACCTATCCTTCAACGCTGGCTCACTGGAAAGATGATATGGAAGCGGCATGCTGAAATAGCTAAGGATTCTTAGCTCAGGAACTCTGAGTTATTTCAAAGACAATGTTTTGTTTGCACTCCGGGCTGCCATGAAGCCTGTATCTTTACTTAGAACTTGTGCCTAGAACCAGTTTGCATAGTCTGCGGCTAAGTTTTGCTCCATACATAGTGATTAGTTTGTTTAAAAGTTACCGCCGGATGCGTTCACAGAATATGTATAATAAAACACAAACTCGTTTTAGGAATAATGCTTAAATTAATTTATCACTCATTTTGTCGGAATGTGCGTTTCATAAGCGGAACTTACTACACTTTTAAAATAAACTTTAAAAGGAAAATGGCCGTATTTCTTCTTCGCCCATTAAATTTTGATTAAAATGAAAAGCCTGCAACTCGAGCTGAGTGAAACTGAGAAAGCCGAGAGTTTGTATTCTTTGTTTTCTCCTTCAAAAGTTTACCAATTTCTAAGAGATTTGCATTTATTAGGTTATATAAAAATAATGTGTATAATATTTATGTTTTCCAATATATTTCACTTTTATGTTTGGTAACTATTTATTGTTCAATTGAGTAATGTGTAAATTTTTAATCTGTTGTCTGTTACTGTACCTATTTAATAAAAACAAAAATAAAAAAATTAAAATATTGTTTTCAAACCAGAACATCCGTTTATTGGGCTTGTGTAAACCCTTAAGTTTGGCATCTACAATAAATGTTGTCGTATTAAGTTGCCAAGTTGTACGATATCTAATAATTAAAACACATTTCCACAAAGACATTTCCATCACGTTTGATATTTTTTTATAAATTAAAGTAGAAATTAATTGCCACTTGAAGAGTTAATTTGTTAAATTAGTTGTTATTTTGTTGGCAGCGCTTGTTTGTCCAGTTTCTTTGTGTTTCCGATGCAGGAAAAGCAAAAAGCTTGCGTTATGTGAGCTGATGGCCCCAATCTCGTACAGACATTCTGCAATATCAACGTCTTGTTTCCTTGATCAGGATATTACACTGATCGCTTCCGTTCTGAAAATATTGACCCGAATACGATGCTGTAGTTGACAGAGTGAGGTGAATATTTTTATAACTAGGTGCATATATACTAGTACAATCTCGCGTCTTTATAGTAAAGGGGTGGGCAGTGGTGTGTCACTTCCTATTGACAAACTTTTGCTTTCCATACTATGTGCTGCTTCTGAGTTTGCTAATAGTTAATCACATAAATACTTTGCCTGTATCGGTGATCAAATCCCTAATCTTATTCCACGGGACTTATAAGGAAAATCTTGCAATTATTACGCAATAAGAAAAATATTTTACAAAAAAAAATAGCGGTATGCTCTTGTTCGTGGAGAAAAAGGAAACAACTGTTTTATGTTCAGGTATTTTAAAATAGCTACACTCTAAGTCAATAAGACGACCATCATCTTAGTCTTCCCGTAACCATGGCTGCTGACAAGCAACCGAAACACGGGAGAAAGTGTAAACACCTATAAATAGTTTAAAAATAGTTAAATGTTTTGTTTCTAGAATAAACCACGATAAAACTTGTATTAATTAGTTTAATTCGAATGTATAACGCATAAACGAAGACCACGTCTAAATACAAAATGGCGACGATTTTTACCGCTACACGTACCTACTATTCTGGAATGAAAGTGACGTTGGGTAGATAATACCTGTACTTGGTGTAGTCGTTTATTGGTTTGGCCAATATGGCGTCAAGTGCAGTGTGTCGACGTAACGACAGTGCAATTATTAATAAACGTTGCCAAGTGAGGGTAGTTGCCGGAACCTACAGAGCTCACACCAGTCAACCCGAGATCACGATTGAAGCAAGTCCGCCGAAATGTTGGAATATAAATAGATAAGCACTACATTTAAATATTTACCAACACGATTAAGATCGTTGTCTAATATTGTATTATATGTACAAATCGCGAAAGACTGAAAACCTTTAAGTATTTATATTTTCTCCGTGACAATGGTTTCTAAAAGCAATTAGAAAAAATGGCGGCAATATTTAATCGGTTTGAAGTACCTACAAAAATAAATAAATTAAATCAAATCTAAATAGTTTTAATAACAATATAATTAGCTTAAAAATTAGTAAAGTTTAATAGTAATAGTAGTGTAACAAATTTTCAAAATTATGTAGTATAGTGTCAAATAAGCAACGCGATAACATCCGTATATAGTAGTTTAATTTCAATGAATAATATTCGAAGTCGAAGTACCTACTTTAAATTAAATAAGTACATGCATGATTAAAATATCGAAAATCGAGATTTTGTTTTATTAAGGGCGGATTTCAATCGTCAGATACCTTTTATATCTATATTAATATTATAAAGCTGAAGAGTTTGTTTGTTTGAACGCGGTAAATTTAGGAACTCCTGGTTCAAATTGAAAAATTATTGTATTGTTGGATAGATTATTTATCGAGGAAGGTTATAGGCTATATAACATCACGCTACGACCCATGGGGGCGGCGCAGTAATCATGAACGCGGGTGAACCCGCGGGCACATCTAGTAAGGAATAGGTATGGCGGTTTGCCATATTATACAAAGTTGTCAAAACGTCAAACATATTCTCGAGGTAAACGTTATGTTAAGATTAAAATAGGGCACTTAAACAAAATATTTAATAATTGTATTTTAATAACAATTTTATTAGCGAATAACTAATGGTTACAAGAAAATAAAATCAAATTGTTCCAGTAGAGAGGTAATACGGTATTAAGGTAGTTATAACCGGATGTCGCTCGAAGCCATTGTTGACTTAATTCTGGTAAAAAAATATAACGAGGTTTCTTTTCCAAAGGGAAACGGTTGTCTTGGACGCCTTCTTCAAAAGAGTTTATATTAGGTATAAATATACGAATTGTAAGTGTGTCGAAACTACGTCAGCTCAATGGATTTGACATTGGACTTCGGATCCAAGACGTTCTAAGTTTAAACCTAAGTATTAACAAAACAAGCTTTTCGATTAGCTGAAGGAACAGGAATACGTAATTGTAATCAAATTGTTAGTGATCTTTACAAAAAGAATGTTTAAACATCATATTAGTTAGTTAGTACTATGATCAAAATAAAATATTCTGAAGTTCTACGTTATTATGTCATAAAAGTGATATGAAGTAAGTCAAATCACATAGGTTTAATAAAAATGTTAATAAACAACGCGATAAAATCAGTATACAGCAGTTTAATTTAAATTTTTCAATCTATTCCTTTGGGGATATTCACATAATGTATGAAAGAAATCAGTCCTGATACATCTGATCATAGCCAGTTGCACTAACTAATCGGTAAACAATTAGCGAGGTTAAGCAACGTTGGGTGTGGTCAGTCTATAGATGGGTGACCGCTTAGTGGTATTTCATCTGAGCATGGCCGTGCTTCGTAGGGCACGTAAAAAGTCCGTCCCGGTTGTTGTCAAATTGACAGCAGTCGTTAAGCCATGTCAGAGGCCTACGGGCGGCTTGAACAACTCTTGACGACAGGTTGGCCACTAACCACACGAAAGATAGAAGAGAAAGTCCTGATACATAAGCCTAACTACCTACATATTTAGCCAAATTTTTAAATGACAGTTACGAAATGGTTAGAGGTTTAAAAAGTCTCTGTGATATATTAAATGTTATCTATAATTCCTTCCTTACCTATAAGTTCCCTTCTATAAGGTCATTAAGGTATTTATTTTAGCTGATCGCTAAAAAGTAAAGTAATTGAAAGTTTTTACCCATCGTCGTTTTGTATGAAAATATAGGTTACGTTTTTCATATAAACTATATCATAATTATTTTTCAATGACAATACGAATTTTATAACTTTTTACACGTATAGTGGAGTTATAAGCTTGGCTTTAAGTTGAGTATAATAATATGCGTTAAATTATTTAAAACAACAGCAATCATGACTGATTACGGCGAACTATAGCAAACGATCTGAGCAGACGGGATATCTATGGGCAAATACTAAACTTACATTTATACATAATATAATAATAATAATAATTACATAGTCATAATTTATCACATACAATCATATATCTGTACTTTAAAGCATTTCTATTACTTATATACTAACACGATTTACCCATGCTACTTGCTTTTTTACTCTACCTAAGGTAAAGGATCTTAATAATACGAAATGTCAGTGCATCCAGATCCACGCCATTTTAGCTCAGGACATTTTTTTACATTAAATGTGTAACGTGTGGGTTAACAACGTATGCATATTCGCCAGTTTGAAAGTGCGGCCAGTGTGATTTTATTAATTTTAAGTATATTAAAATACTTAACCTACGTTATCGTAGTAAACCTGCGTTTTATTTAAAGTGACATGACTTGTTAAGTTGATTCAGAACAAATAAATCCTAAACAAACTCTCAACTTTTCTTGTAGTATAAATTAGCCTATGATATTTTTGAGTAAGGCCTATTGGGAGAAATTGTTTTATTAAGAGGAACAAGCAGGGAGCATAACTTTTCTGTGCCTGTAAACTTGTAAGTTCCTAATGCGAGATCACTCTAAAGCTAGAGTTAACTAGGATAACGGTATCGTCACGTTGTCGCCATACAGAAATAATATGAAATCATTATAAGATATGACGTCATAACGTTTATATTAAAGTTGTGTCGGTTTCCACGCTCTCTTGTACCGTGTCGTATATGTAGACCTTTCTGTGCCGTCATTCAGACCTATTATAGCTGCTAAATGCACTGTTATCTTATGGACCCATAGCTTTAAATCTATCTAGTAATATAATGCACCTAGACTGTCCGTAATGAAGAAAATACTGCTCAATAAACGGATGAGTGCGTGGCTTTGAAATAGCTTCTCTCTGAGCGTACAACGTCTAATGAGTTTCGGTATCTTCGACCTACAATATCCATCTCCGTAATACAAACTTGCCTCTTTAGAACTAATCTAAAGCCAATCTGGTAGCTTCTGTCTGGTTTCGATATCTATATATTACAATGGTCTAATATTTTCTGTACAGTGACCATGTCAACAGTAAATGAAGAAAACAAAATGTGCAGATGGATTTTCGAACACCTACCTCACAAATCTACATGACGCAGACATCGCCGCGCCAGCCTACTTGTGAGTCGGCTAGTGCAACCTGGTTGAAACGTCAAGGCTTTCAAAAAGATATGTGAGCATGACTTTATTTTAATTTCTATACACAGTATTAGAATATTACTAATACGGAATAACCATAATATTAACAAATCAGCATTAACCATTAATGCATTCGAATCGTTATCATATTTCGAATTATTCTATTTACTTTTCTTTTAATCGATAATCGCACATTACTGATCCAGTCATTCGAATGTCTATTCGGCCAGCTTGATTTAAAATCGCTTTACGCAAGAATTATTCGGGTGTTTCTGTTTTATGGGTTTTGTAGGTACTTATGTTTTCAGTACCTTATTTCATAATTAATTTATTAAATTTCAACATACCAGAATTTCAGTAAGCATTAGTTTCTAATTCGGCATTTTAATATTTGTGCAGTATGGTCTGAGATAGATAGATATAGATCTCTATCTAGATAGGTCTTTTACCTGACTTAGGCTAACTTTAATATTATAGGCGAAGTAGGTACCTATTAGCCAGTATTATTATCTACGTGAAGCCACAAAAAGTAACTCGTATTATTTAGTTGTACAGTCAAGTAAAGAATGATTTCTTTCTTTCTTTCTTTCAAGAACAAACATGTAGGGTCAACGCTTTTAAAAAAAGACAGTGTATCTCGTACGAGATAGGTGGTTTTTTTTTTAAAATGAAGTAAACAGTTTACTTAATTCTATTGTTCAGTGCGAGAAGTATGATTGTTAACTAAACGTTAGGTTTGCACAAGCGCATTAATTTAATTGTGTTTATGACTGCCTGCGATCAGCTATGAATTGCCTTTGCATTTGTCACTAAGTGTGCATGGATGCGTCCTCGAAACATGCTACTGTCTGTACAATAAATATTATTAATTAACCAGAATTATTCAATTTGATAAAATTATTATTGTTAGTTGTTAAAATTATTATTGAAATTAAACTGCTATATACGGATTTTATCGCGTTGTTTATTTGACACTTTATTACAAAATTTTGAAAATTGTTACACTACTACTACTATTAAACTTTACAAATTTTAAGCTAATTAAATTATTATTAAAACTATTTAGGTTTAATTTATTTTTGCACTTTCCCCGACGTTTCGGTTGCTTTTCAGCAGCCATGGTCACGGGGAGACTAAGATGGCAGGTGTCTCAATGTTCCAGTGTAGTTATTTCAAAGTACCCGAACATAATTTAATCATTGGTGTTTCTATTTACGCAGAATGAGCTCAAAGTATCATTAAGTCTAGCTGTGGTTTGCTTCTTCTTGGGTTTGACTATTTTTATTACTGGATCTCAAGTTGGTGGTACATTCCAACCATCCATGGTTTAATAGTAGTAGTAGTGTAACAATTTTCAAAATTTTGTAATAGAGTGTCAAATAAACAACGCGATAAAATCCGTATATAGCAGTTTAATTTCAATGAATAATATTCGCGTAAATAGAAGACAATATTATATAAAATTATTATGTTTAGTTAATACCTAACTCAGAGGTCAGAGACTTCAATATTTCTGTGTAAAGATTTGATGCCAATAAAAAATATTATTATTATTTATCGTTTATTTTTATAGTAAAATATGGTACTATGGCTGCGGAATTTTGCAGATATGAGTTATAAAATACCAAAATATATTGGTGATAAAAACCTGTTTGCTCGCTGTAAGAGTTCGGTATTATCAATCTTCTTTTTTGCAATAGTTTGGGTGGATAATCCGAGGGTGCGTGGCGGGTTCTTCATCAACCGATCATTTTATTACATGCATTTAGATTTAAACGAATGCCATACACCATTCGTTTTTAATAATAATAATATTCTATCACATACACACAACACCATCTAGCCCAAAATAAGCAGAGCTTGTACTATGGGTACTAGACAATGGATAAACTTACATATATACTTTTTTTGTAAATACATACATATTATACATAGAAACACCAAGATCAAGACAAACATCCATGTTCATGTACACAAATGTTTGACTTGTGCGGGAATCGAACCCGCGACCTCAGGCGTGGCAGTCGGTTACACTAACCACTACGCCATCGAGTCGATATGATACTATGATACTAAATAATGGCTTTTATTCTTTCCGATGACTTACCGACTTGCATCGATCGTAGTCACGGGCTGACATCTAATTCGCTGAGGCTGCAAAAGCCCGCTAAGTTTTAAGCAGTTAATATTTAATGTATTTCAGACCTAATGTATGTACACTTAATTTGAAAATAAATGATTTGAATTTGAAATAAAACCCATCACCACAATTGACGCAAGAAGGTCGAAATGTCGGGCTATCAATAGGTATTTATTACCTTTAAATACTTAATCGCGATTAAGACTTATTCTTCTCTCTTAGCCTTTATTATTCCCAAGTCACTTGGGGTCGGCTTTTCTGGTCTAACCGGATTTGACTGGATATCAGTTTTTACACGGAGCGGCTGCCACCTGACCTCCGCAACCCGAAGGCTAACGATACCCTAAGGCTAGACCAGTGTCAGGATATTAGAGGGTACTGACTTTCCCAATAACGACTGCCATAGACGTTCATGGCAGCCAGGACCGACGGCTTAACGTGCTCTCCGAGGCACGGATCAGGCGATAATTGTCAATCAATACGCACATAATTTCGAAAAGTTGTATAACTTCCGAAAGTCAGAGGTGCGCGACGTGGGTTCGAACCCGAGACCCTCTGCATAGCAGTCTGTTGGTCTCCCCACTGAGCTATCGCTGCTTTGCGATTAATACTTATTATCTAGTATTATATTAAATATGTGTACCAATCTCGAAATCCTAAAATATTTATGGCACTTCATGTGCATGAACATGGATGTTTGTCTTGGTCTGGGTGTTTCTATGTATAATATGTATGTATTTCCAAAAAAGAAGTATATATGTATGTTTATCCATTGTCTAGTACCCATAGTACAAACTCTGCTTAGTTTGGGCTAGATGGTGTTGTGTGTATGTGGTAGAATATTATATTATTATTATTATTATGTCTATATAGACATGCATATGATGACATATGATGACATAAACATATATGCAATATGGAGATTAAAAAAAAAAATTTCGTCTCAATCTTCTAGTATATTATTAAATCGTTTAGACATGGAAATAACGATATTATAACACGCCTGTAGGCATGTATCATTTTCGATAATTCAATTTGTTGTCAGCGGAGCATATAATTTTGCGCCAGCAGCGTAATTTCATTCGCACTCTCCCAATTCATATTAACTTAATTAAATGCATCAACTGTTTCACGACACGATATTATGAATGCGAAACTTTATTAACTACATTTAAATTAAATGCAATACAGACAACAAGTGTCTGGAAATATGAGTCTCTAAATCTATACTTATATTATAAAGCTGAAGAGTTTGTTTGTTTGGTTGAACGCGCTAATCTCAGGAACTACTGATTCGAATTGAAAAATTCTGTTTTTGTTGAATAGCTTATATATCGAGGAAGGCTACAAGCTATAGCATCACGCTACGACCTACAGGGGCGGCACAGTAATCATAAACGCGGGTAAAACCACGGGCACATCAAATAATAAAGTAAGCAGTGCTGTTATATTTTGTCTAAGTGCAGTATCGTAGTATGTAGAGTATGCAACTGAGCGTGAGGTTTAGGATTCGATTCCCAAGTCGTAAGTGTTATTGAGTTTTATCTGCCAAGAAATTATCAGTAGCAAAACGAAGTCTAGAACGATATCCTAGAACTCGAACGGTATCTTGTGAAATGTTGGTCGAATACACCTCAAACTATGCCTTTGTGGACATAAGCGTAAGACTATATATGTATTTAGACAAAACGCAAATAATGAAAAACGAAAAAGTTTGCTATATATAGGATGAGTCGTGTTGATAATTAATAAAAAATAATTTTAAGATTACTCTCTCACTAGGAATTATTCCTGTGTTGCAGGGACAACTTTACAAATATTCAAACAACGGACACAAAAACACTCAGACTCATAACAACTATTTGTGGATTACACAATTTTTTGTCTCGTGCTAGACTTGAAACCACAGTACTCGGTGCAGTGGCAATGGCGAGGCGACCACTTAAACCACTATGCTACCTTTACAGTTCCATCGTTAAGATTGCGTAAAAACTTAATAAGAGAACTAACAGAAATATTGTTGTACCCGTCGCACACAAGTAGAACCATTGATACGAAAAAGAAGAAGAAGCAGTCCTAAAGCTTAAAAATGTTGTCTATTTTTGTTTCTCTCTCCGAGAGGAAAATGTAAGGGAGGCCCTTTGAATCGATGACTGATCTAGGTTAAAGTATAATCAGTAACTAGGAAAAAAAACTAAATTACTTGTACTGAGTTTCCCTAAGATTATCTTATCTTATCTCTTTCAAAGTAATTAGTTCTGTCAGTTTTTATAGGATACTAAATGTTATCTCGGATCAAGATTAAATCTCTTAGTACGATTAGATTTTGTAGATATATATATATATACAGGTGTCCCAGATGTCGACGTCAAGCCGGAATCAGATAACAGGCTAAGTTATAACAGCTATCAGAAAAATATAAAAAATATATCTAAGCACCCTATATATATTTACATTTTGAATTTTTTTTTTGTTATGTGATCTCGAATAATCGAAAAAAATCGAGAGCTTAAAGAAGCATTATAATTTATAACTTAGCCTGTTACCTGATTCCGGCTTAACGTCGACTTCTGGAACATCCTGTATATAACTGCATCGGTGATATAGCGGTCGTTATTGCGACTGCTGTGTATGAGATCTCGGATTTGATTCTCGGTAGGGTAAAGTGTAAGTAGTAACACGATGCCTGGAGTTATGGCCAATAGTAGGTAAAAGTTTCGTCTCCTATAACGTGGGACCTAAAAACAGCAGGCGAAATGTGGTAGTAATATCGTCGCTAATCTGACTTAGTGACGTATCTGACATTTTAGGCTAAACTGACTTAGCCATACTGATTTGATCCATTTTTAAAGCCGAAGCTCAGGATAATACAAAAACCGAGCCAGATGTATTTACAGATTAAAAAAAAAGATCATACTAAGGGACCTAAGTAACATAGATCTTTTAGTGAGATTCATAAAAAGTCAATTGTTGTTTAAAATGGGGTCATAAGTGACTTAAATCCATCTTCATCCATTCATCCATCCATCCATCCATCCAAGAGTCGAGTCTCATTACTGCCGGTGAAACAGTTCACACGAATATTTGCATTCAGACTTATCTATAAAAATAATGTATGACATGTTTTTAAGTAGTTTAGAGGACATAACTTTGAAGGCTAGCTTATCAACTTACAAGCGAGTTTTTAAATCAAAAACTTTGCATTTCATAGACCTAAAAAGATCAATGCAGTTTATGCATGACATATCGTGAAGGCGATACTGAAGCGAAGTTCAAACTGCAAGAAAAATATGGCAAGCACCTTCAAGAAAATAATTTATTTCGTGAACAGAGAAACAAGTGCAAAGAAATATCTAAACAAGCTTCTGATTCTATACAGTGTGCAACTTTTGATCTGCAACAGGTAATAAGTTTACCAATCATCAATGAAAATGCAGTTGTCTATAAAAGGCGTCTGTCGGCCTACAATTTCACAATTTATGATATGACTTCGAGAGATTGTTATCGTTTTACGTAGTATGAAGGGCAGAAAAAGAGAGGAGCTTCTGAAATATCCACAGCTTTTAACAGCTTTCTGAAAAATAGTGATCAAAAGGGCCTGAAGTTTGTTTATTTATTTGCTGATGGTTGCAGTGGTCAAAACCGCAATTCAATTGTGGCTTCAATGTTATTGTTTGTTTCAATGTTATTAACAACGCAACCAATCTTGAAGAAATTACATTACAATTATCTGTGCCAAACCATGGTCAGAGTGAGGGAGACTCCGTCCATAGTGCCATCGGCTATGCTTTAAAGAAAACTGGAGATATTTCTCAACTGAATCGAATATTTAAGTTAGCAAGAAAAAGTAAACCTTATCATGTATCGGTTTTTAGCTACACTGATTTTCTTAACTTTAAAAGTGTAAAAATTAAAAAAAATTAAAAATCGAATGTTATCTGCTGATTTACGGCTACTATCGGTAAGAAGTGATAACCAAGGATTTCCAGTTAACTGGACCGAAATGACAGCATTTTCTGTTCGTAAAAGTGACCCTATGACTCTGTTCTATAAAACAATCCACACCGAAGAATCGTACAAGTCATTAAATTGAAACGTCAAAGATCTTCTTTTCTGCACACCGAAATTAGTATTTTAAACGAAGCACAACCGAAATTGCTAAAGAAAAATATGAAGACTTATTTTTCTAACTACTGGTGATGCTCCTGTGATCAGGTTGGCAGAACACATAGATTTCTACAAATCACTTCCTCACAAATTTATTTATAGGTATGATCTCACTAGACTAAACAATTCATTATTTTATAGGAGCCTCACGTTGTTATTATTTTGAGGCATTTGATTTTGTCACTATTGATCAAAAGTTTATTATTTGTTTTAGAAGAAGCATTTATGTTTTGGTTAAAAACTACTGCTTACATAATGTTATTCTATGTATATAATTATTGTGATTTCGATCGTAATGTCTGAGACTGACTAAACTAGTTAGTATAAATAAGAAAACTTTTTTGGTTTGTTAAAAGTAATCGTATTTAAAGAGTACAAGTTGATTTAGTTTTATAAAAATTATAATTGTTTGAGTTAAATTGTCAATGTTCAATAATTACAAGTTGTATAACCTATGTTATATCTGTTGATTAAAGCTGATTAACCTATAGTACCGAGTATTACTTTTAAATTTAATAACAAAATGTCCCGTGCTATCTGACAACGTATTCCGAGCAAAATAAAAACAAAGATCTCACGAATTGACATATCTGTATAAAATATTTATTATTAAAACAATATTAACACGATGACAATAGTAGTAATACTAATATAAAGATCTCAATCAGGACTACACACGTGCACATTTTTGTATCAATAGAATTTACATAGAACAAGCTACCCTCAATCATAGGTAACCTTCAACCGGAAATAGCCTGCCCTGTTAAATACGCTTCGAGTCAGTTACGTCACTTAGTCAGATTAGCGACGATATAGGTACTCGTATCTTCGAAAATGTTTGGAAGATAGAGAATATGGATATAAAAAAATCTTTTATAACACCATGTTTTGCTGGCAATAATAAAAATCTACCTACTACCCGTATTTACGGATAGAAGATTTTTAAATAGGAAAGGAATAATTAGGAATAGCTCCTGGGTCACGGCGGACTTTGCAAGCATTCAGCAAGAACAAACATAAAATACACCTGGGCTCGGCACAACTATTTGCGGATAACACAAATTTTGGTCCCGCGTGTGGAACTTAGCACAGTGGCGGTGGCAATGCAACTACGTAAACTACCCTACCGTTCGTGCCGTCAATGAGGGCTATCGCGCTTAAATTCATCGCTATTTGGCTAGAGGTGCTAGTGGATAGTAAGGTATCTAGAACTTATTCTCTATAGCCACTTGACAGCAACCATGAAAACCGACAATGATTACCGCCAAATACAGCTTTTGACAGCGGATGTGACAGGATAAGCCGTAAATGTATAGATTATTTTCAATCGAAAAGATATCGACAATACGGGAACAAAATCGCTAAATCGTATCGAGTCGTTCGATTAGTTATCCGACCGTTCTGAATCGCCTTACTGTTTCGATTGAACGACGCACCATTCTATATAAGCATCAATAGTGCGTTTTAGGTAGTTTAAAATAGCAGTTGCTTTAAACGTAAGAAACAGTTGTGCCGGTCTCCTTCAGACAGTATGCTTCCTAAGAGAAGACATGGCCATCAAAAGATTTAAAGAAAAGGTTTTGTAACAGATTTATTGCTAATTTTGCTAGAGCTCTGAAACCAATGTATGGAATTTCTTTTTTGATAAATTTTGTACAAATTGGTGTCATTCAAAAATCTCAAAATATCATACTTCTGATCGACTGCACGGTTGGCTTAGTGATATAAGTGGTCATTGTCACTGCGCCCAGTGTTGTGGGTTCGAATCCCACACGGGACAAAACTTTGTGTGATCCACAAATGGTTGTTCCGAGTCTGGGTGTTCTTTGCGTCCGTTGTTTGAATATTTGTAGATCCCTGGCCACAGGATTTATTGCTAGCGCGGAAGTTGCTTTTTTAAAGAGTAGAGTAATAGTAAGAGTACTTATTTGCAACGTTGCCATTCGGAAAAGGCCACATGGCGTAAATGCCCTTAAGCAGCTTGGAAGCCTTAATTCTTAGAAGTGAACTGATATCATTACAAACTACTATCGGGGTAATCATTGTGGCGCTCAGTTTATCAAGTGTGACAAGGAAAACGCTATTCGAAAGCAAGGTATGAGAACTTTTCTTTTGCTCGAGGACGGTGACAACCGAATGACGCCATCACTGCAGTACTACTAGTCGTACTGCTACGAAAGTGTGAGCTGCTCCATTACGTATGTAGTCGTTATTATTTCTTTATATAAGATTGTTTGACAGTCGGTCTGTTGTACGGATTGACTGATTGAACGGTCCAGTTTGATGGATCTAATTCCATGGATCAACTAGCTGTTACCTGCGACTTCGCCCGCGTGGAATTTAACAATAAAGTTATAAATTTTTACCACAGGTACCTAATTTTTATCTAAAATAAAAGTAGCCTAAGTTACTCCTTATAACATCAGCTATCTGCCAGTGATCAAAATCGGTCCAGCCATTTCGGAGATGTCGGAACAAACAGACAGACAGATAGACAAAAATTCTAAAAATTGTTTTTTGATGTTAGTTCCCTATATACATTCATATGCATGTAGTAAAAACCTGTTATTTTGACATTACAAACAGACACTTCAATAATATGTATTTGTATAGATTGATAAGAATTATAAATGGGGTTTTGTAGTTCTGATTTATAAACTTAAAAGTGAATTAAACTTTATTTTATTAAATCATCGTTTTAAAAAAAATTAAGTCTTAGTTAATATTTACAACATTATCAATCAAGAGTCTAAGTAATTCGCTAAGATGAAGTCTTTATATGGTAACGAGATCAAAATCATGCAAATGAAAGCTGGAAAGGTCAAAGGTTAATTGAGAGCGCACAGCCCCACCGTGTTAGACATGATTTAAGTATACAGTACTTCTTAGCTGAGATGATATTTAAACTTAGCTAGCGTTTGCACAAGGTAAATAACTTTTTAATAAGAACATAACATAGTAACACGACTGTTCATCTGACGAGGTATAGGTAGAGTTCTCGTTGTTTCTTTCGTTCCTTTGTATAAGTTAGTGTGTTTAGTGGTGATTGATCGTGAGTCTTTGAGTTCGATTCTTAGGTGGTCAGTGTTTAAGGTTTTCAGTTAGGAGTAAATCAGTAACAGTACAGAGTTTAGAAATGAGCCCGGGCATGGCCAACATGGCTACAGGCTTTCCCCTTGTGTAAAACATACATACCGAAAGAATATTTGTTATGTCATAGGTATGTGTATTAGAGGAATTGGAGAAACTTAATTCCACTGAAAGGAGAAAGATAATATTTAAAATACATTGTATAAAAATATATAATATTCTATGTTATACCTTGGGTTGCCATAATTGTAGGCAGATTCGTTTGGATTCTGCCGACTTTTCACTAGAATGACTCTCGGAGTCCTGACAAAATACAAAATCTCCCGACATACGTTTACGATGGTGTAAATAGCTCTTCTGCCGCGCATATAATTCCTTAAGCCCTATATTTATTTCGCCAGATAACTCCTGATCTTTTGTAATTTTCTTCAGACTTCCTCGGTGGCGGCACACAGGCGGTAGGAACGTGATAGCAGAGGTTTGATTTACGGTCAAGAAAAATTATATTGAGGTTTTCTGTCAGGAATTTTTCAGTAGCACTACGCTTTTTTATGCATTACATTCTTCATGCACGTTCGTCAATTTAGGCTAAGAGAATGTTCATACAACATAAGTAACTTTTTTATAAAAATATTATTTTAAAGTAAGTAAACAATATTGTCATATAAGACAAGCGTTTGTAGTATTACAAATATTTACATATTTAATCGTCTGTTCGACTAACTAAAGTAATATTATAACAATAATTTTTCTTATATCGTAGATAAACATGCGACAACTATGTAATATTATAATAATACTTATAATAACAGACCTAAATGTTCTGTTATTGTAACGATAAAGACATGTTTTTATTCAAAACTAGTTCTTGTCTGCGACTTTGTCTACGTAGATAATAGATCGCCTTGACGTCATTTTCGTGGGTCATACCTACTAGTTACCGCCTCGCCTTTGCACTAGCGCTCCGCTTCGGCTGCGTCATGGCAATTACTGATGACTTCTATAGTTACTAATCACAGTTTAATTCATCATACCTACTTATAATAAACTAGATTTTGCCTGGCTTCGCTCGCGTATACATGCAGGTTAGGTTACTACATTATGCAGTACTTTTTTCTGGATGAAAGGTATCCTATGTCCATTTCTGTACCCCTGACAACGTGTATGCGAAATGTCATCATGCTCAGTCAAGTAATTAAGGCTTGAAAGCGTAACAAAAAACAAACTCACATTCATCTTTATAAAATTAGTTCGAATACTAAATTATTGTTTAGAATATAGGATGTGTTTAGTTAGTTATCCCGCCAAGACGAGCCAAGCGAAGCGCAAGGGCACAACCTACTTTTACTCAAAGCGCTTCGTCGTTTTTTTGAACCCTTATAACTTGGGTTTGTATTATACCAGATAAACAAAATTCTCGGGATATGTTGTCAATTATCCACTTATAAACATATAAGTTTTAATTGCATAGCATACTTTAGATTTTATTGATATCTAAAAAACCCTGATTTGGTCACTGACTCACTGATGATCATCAAAATTCTTAGCGTATTTCCTAATGTCCTAACCAGCCATATATTTTGACTAAGGTGTAGAGTTTGTAAAGTGAGGCCTTGAAGAGTAAGGGCGTGTAGAGTTACAAGCTTGGCTTTAGATGAGATCTGATAACTTTTTGACAGTGTGAGTCATATGGTCTCGTCTTGGCAACATTTTACATGAAAATGTTTTTGGTGGGATATGCTAATCGGGAATGCCAATGATGTATTGTTATATTATGTTGTTGATCATGCAGTCATTGTGATACAAATATAGCGTCCATAACTGGTCGGATGTTGTCATTTTGGCTCAATAAACCTTTATCAAACACTTTACGAAACGGTATTAGTTCAAAAGTAATATTTCAAGTTTATTTCGAAATGAGAAATTTGCATAAAAATCTGTGCAGTAGTTTTTGGTGGTGGACAGGCAGATCGATAGAATATCTAAATATCATAGTTTCGGTTTAGACTGCGTAAAATATATTTAATGTAAGACAATTTCGTTTTGATTATGTAGTAATTACTGCTGTGGGCTAGTGTAATCGGATGCGAATCATGTGGTCCTAAGCAGGAATTCCGGATCGTACCATAAAAAAAAGTGATACCATTTCCCTAAGAAAGTCTGATTAACACCGTGCTGTTAATCTCTAATACAATCTGTAAATCAAACAGACGGCGTACTTAAGCGATTATAATATTGGTATGTAACGTATTAATGTTTAATAATAATCAGCTTTACTTTCGATACCTATTTACGTGATAGAATAAATATATTGCAAAGACTACGAGTTATCACAAATTGTAATTTATTTTCCTTCATCAAAAAGGGGGAAGCAGAGTTATCACAAACCATAAATTATTCTCCATCATCAACATTTACATACATTTTGGATCCAGTATAATTATTATAATAGGGAATAAAAAGGGTCTGCAACGCGCAAGTGATTTCATTACGACAACCGCTTATTGCCAGGAGGGCGTGTTTGTTACCTTAGACCGTTTATTTTATTTTAATGATAATTTGTTTTTATAATAATATGTCTGTCTGTAATATTGCCGGTATTACGGATAGTCACATTTATATAATTTCTAATATTTTATTACGTGATTTAATGAATATTTAATAATTTTTATTTATTAAGAAAATACAGCTCCTATAATAGGAATAAACCCTGTGTCGCGGGCGACTACAAACATACTATTAACGAACACCATAGATAATATAGACTCAAAAAATATTATTGCGTTACACAAATAATTTTCCAGTATTATTATTAATTATTACAATTTACCTATTACACGTATATTACCAAAGTACACGTATATATATATATATATATATTATAAGGAGATAAAGATGATATGTACATATATAAATATAGATTTTTGAATTTCGGCCATCGACGTATTAGTATTGTATTCAGAAGAGTTTAATCGCTTGTATTTTTTCGTACCGACCAGATGTACTTTTGACTGTGTGTAATATCTTTTTGGAAATAATATGAAACTAATACTCGCCAGAAGAATTATTGAACCAAACCTTGGAAAATGTTGTCAATAGGTAGGTACGGTATTTAAACGAACAAAAACCATAAACAATAAAAATAGGTTAAAGTTTACCTTATAATAGTTATACAATGATTCATAAAAATGTTCATCCAGATAGTGCAATACGAAATAATAACTGTGTTGCAACGTATTAAAGGTAGGCAAGCTTCCCTTTATTAGATCCGTCGTCGTCGCCACTTGTACCTTGCTAGAGACACACAATTTTTCTCGCTTTTAGAACAAACCCCCGGGCGTAGTGCACTTTAAGACGAAAATATATTTTCTAGCTAAAGCGTGAAAAAGCTTAAAGTCTGTTGGAAAAACATTCGTTGTGGCTATGATGAGAGCGCATGAGCGTGTTCGCACCGCGTCCATTCACAAGCGCCGCCCTTCAGTTCGACTACAATTTTCTTCTGAACGCACGCCCGGGGACGGTTTCCCGCGCCTTTCGAATTCCGAACTAATTTAAATTCTAATCGTTAAGTTCGCGCGCCTAACTGGCCAGTACCGTGTGTTCAAAGTGACAATCGTGTAAAAAAGTTTATTTCGAATGAGTTTGTAAGAATTTATTCAGTGGTTGTTGAGTTCTTTTTTTAATGTTTTAATTTTTGTTTGCGGATTTTATTTTCATTTCTAAGGACTATTATTATTCGGTAAGTACCTTATTTTATATTGTATAATATGGTAGGACATATTTTACGAGAAATATTATGTTTCTTCAAATGTTTTTATTATTATGTGAATAGTAAAAATATTATTATGCTTTAGATTTATGGATCGTATTAATATTCTAATTCTGATATATAATATATGTAGAAATAACTACACTACACTACAACTAATAACACTAAAATATGTAGAAATAATATAGTTTCTACATATTTTAGTGTGTGTAGAAGGATTTTTACGGTCAGATAGAAGTCGCGTTTAATTAAAAAGAAACCATTAGTCTGTCCATCACGCGCCAAGCGCATCGCGAGTCGCGATGTCAAATTAATTTATTTCACATGTAGTTATATAAAAAAGAGTTTGTTAGTTGAGTATGCTACAAATATAGATTAGTTTTATTGACACTTTATTTAATAGGAACGGTCGTGATATTATCTATTTTAGAAGTAGGAACTCCTTAGTAAAAATAACAATATGGCGAAGCACAAACTTTCTAACTAGGATACGAAATTGCCTATACGTGACAAATTTGTTTCAATAGCAAGAGCTTCTTTTTGTTCGATTCCTAGTTTTTGCGCTGTTTTGTCAATCGATAGTAGGTAATGCAATTGTCTAGTGACCCGTAATAGATGATACAAAAATCAAGTCACGTTACAAAATGAATACGTTATTGGATTTTCTTTTGCTGACGATCGCATTAAATCAGAGGAACTGGGCAGAGTTGGCAAAGAATGTACCGAGTTAGTGTTTGATTAGCTGGTACTTTCTGTCACAGCAGCTTTGACAGTCGTTAACTGATTGTAAGGATTTGGGAGGCATTATTTAAAATATGCGAAGATGATATTTTAAAATTCTATATCTGTTCAAATGTCATATTTAACTTAATTTTAATGAGTTTAATGAGTTCAATGGTTAATGTACAATAAATAAATAATAATAAATGTATCAATTTTGTGATCTAAATATTTTGTGTTCGATTCCCAACATTACACTACCGACATAAACCCACTTCTAACACAAGCATTTATTTTGGCTAGAGGGGTTATCAAAAATACAAAGACTTTATTTTTATTTTTTTAATAGTGCTATAGTATTTATCTATGGTGTTAGCTAGTTTGTATGATCCAAACCAATAGTTGGTATACAACCTCCGTATTGACCCGGTGACTTAACCGTTGTAACTTTTATCGGGCGTAAGTGTTGTTTTGCGACTTTATAGTCGTAAAAGATTAATATATGGTGAACTTCAAAGAAATTCCGCCAAGAAAGCTTATTTTCTCCTAAGTCCACCGTTAAATTTAAATTTAATTAAAGTTTTGAGACTGAAGATGGCTTACACAGATGGTGCCAATGGATTCAAAGTGAAATGTTTTAGAACGGGTTTCAATCATTTACGAAGAAATGTTTGATAACTAGTTGTTGTTAGTGTATATTTATTTGGAATTAGCTGTGCTTCGCGGATTCACCCGCGTTAAAAGACGTTTAACTTTATTGCTTTACTTCTTCGGAATGTAGCATGGTTTTATACAGCCATTATCTGGGTCGGTCTCGATGGCGTAGTGGTTAGTGTAACCGACTGCCACGCCTGAGGTCGCGGGCTCGATTCGCGCACAAGTCAAACATTTGTGTGCATGAACATGAATGTTTGTCTTGGTCTGGTCGTTTATATGTATAATATGTATGGTTTTACAAAAAAAAAAAACATATATGTATGTTTATCCATTGTCTAGTAGCGATAGTACAAGCTCTGCTTAGTTTGGGCTAGATGGTGTTGTGTGTATGTGGTAGAATATTATTATATTATATTATTCTATCAATTGAATGAAAAAATAAAATAAATAAAATAAAATAAAATGCTTTTATGCCTAACCTACTTAACCAATGATCATGATTTTTGGATTCATGTTGGTCGGGGTACAGCAAATGACATACTGTTTATCCAGAAAAGATTACTGTTCCTTGGTAGCAGTTATTTTTTATGATAGTTGTAGTAGTATCTAGTATTCTAATAATACTTTTGTGTTAATTCTCAACGCAGTTTTAGGATTTACCTAATGCTATAATTGGTACGTATACCATTTTTACTCTCTGGCTCGTGCAGTACTTTTCATAATTCTGTAATACTTTTGCTTGTCTCTCATATTATATATTTAGTAAATTAAATTATGCTGCTCGTTTATTACTTCTCGCCTTAGAGCTTTCATTCTACGCGTCTATCTTACTGCAGCCTTCCATTTTGTCTGGCTTCATTGCAATTTTCACAATTTTCTTTTCGTAATAAACCTTATTACCGGTCTATATTCTTAAGTGATGCGCTTATCAAGAAATATCATTTAATTAGGTACATTATTTATCTTATTTCATTTTATTGACTTATCAACAATTGTTAGCACTATTGCGATTCATTTTTTTCTCAGCCTGCTTTTGTGTCCCACTGCTGGGCAAAGGCCTCCCGTCTCAATCTCCACTGCTCTCGCTCCTGAGCAACGTCTTGCCACCTCTCCATAAAGTTTTCTATGTCGTCCTGCCATCTCCTTCGTGGTCTGCCCCTGAGATACCACTACTGAGATTACAAACAAAAAACGTATAATATCTGAGTCTAGTGTCACAATTTCTTACGGGTAGCACCACATGAGCTATTAATGCTGTGTGTGTAAGTTAAACTTATAAAAACACTAATATATAATTAGAAGTAGGCAATATGTACCTATATATTACAAAATGATATATTCACAATATATAAGAAAACGTGCGCTCAAAAAGTTATCCATTATTAAAAATTATCTATATAATTAATACGTGAAGCAAAAACTTTGTACCACTTTTTACGAAAATTGTGCGGACGGAGGAGTATGAAATTTGGCACAGTTAAAGTTTATATGGAGAAGGAGGGGTCAATCCTAATATTTTTACAAAATATATATATAAATTAATGGAAAAACACTACACGCACACAACCATGCATCTGACACACGCAGTCGAATCGTGTTCGTAGTATTTCGACATTGTTCGTCTGACGTCGTACAATTCTTTGTAACTATGGTTACCTATACCTTATTAATTTATATGTAATAGAGAAAAACAGAAAACAAACTAGCAAGCTTAGGAATTTTGGTCGAATTTTGACTACTAAGCGACCAATAAGCTACGATAAACACGTAAATTTTTGTATTAATCGATGTTATATTTGGTAGTGTATGCGACTATTGTTCATAAGATCTCGGTTCGTATTCCGGAGGCAGACTCATAGGTTTTTCTGTCAAAGAATTCTCAGCAGTACGGAGCTTGGCACTGTGTTCGGTGCGTATCTAAGGAACTACTGGCCCGAATTGAAAAATTATTTTAGTGTTGAATAGCCCATTTATCGAGGAAGGCTATAGGCTATATAACATCACGCTACGACCCACGGGGGCGGCGCAGTAATCGACGCGAGTGAAACTGCGGGCACATCTAGTCAGTCGGGGCTAAATATAAATACAGTGTGTAACAGAATTGTGTGGTCATATTTAAGCGTCACGTAATATGGCCCTTGTACAAAGAAAAACCGCGGCATATAAATTCGTATACATTTTTTAAAATAAGATATGGAAGTTTCTTTTATTTCGACATATCAAAAGCAGCATATACCAGTGGATACTTTAACAACACTAACGGCTGACTTGGGTGATCTCCGTGAACCTGACAATTACTAGGTGCTATTTTGATAGTGATGTAATCCGTTTGTTTCGATGTGTAAATGATAAATAAATAAAATGTTTGTTTTTATCTGTATGTACCCAATGTATATAGGTTATGTATCAAATATACATTACGGCCCTAAAATATGACCACACTTTTCTGTTACACGCTGTGTAGCTTAATATCTCTAAATATTTAAACCATAGTTGCTAACAAGTTTAAATGCGTGTATGAACCAAACCACCTACCTTTCTGGATTTTAAGTTGTCATCTGTCACACAATGCCAACATGACATTGCATTATAAATATTGTATTATCTTAGTGATGTGATAAGAATATATACAGACTTAGTAAGAAACTGAGACAAAGCTTCGCATCTGCTGTCTACATGTTGCCGGTATATCGCTGGGCGTATTTTAATGTTTGCTAAATTCGCTTCAGTTTCTTTTATTTAATTTTAGTTTTATGGAACAATTTCAGTAATATAGTAAAAGCTTTAAAGTATTTTCGAGAAATAGACTTTATTAGTATGTGTTTAGGGGTCATCGTATACTTTATAATAATAATAATAATAATAATATTCTACCACATACACACAACACCATCTAGCCCAAACTAAGCAGAGCTTGTACTATGGATACTAGACAATGGATAAACATACATATATACTTTTTTTTTTTTTGTAAATACATACATATCATACATAGAAACACCCAGACCAAGACAAACATCCATGTTCATGCACACAAATGTTTGACTTGTGCGGGAATCGAACCCGCGACCTCAGGCGTGGCAGTCGGTTACACTAACCACTACGCCATCGAGGCCGACTTATTTTATGATAGCAGATTGCAGTTCATTACAAAAATTATTGCTCTTTCATGCGCGGCCTCGATATGACTCTAACCATAGGTATTTGCCTATGTTTATCACACTCACTCGTATTAAAAATGGCACACCATCGGTCTCTTTTTAATGTGCGAGCTCACTCTTCTTAGTGTGGACACATTTTTGTGCGACCTAAGTACGGTGAGGTATGATATAAGCAATGATTTAATTAAAATTTTAATTCACCGTGATTATCGCTCGCTGTAATGTCAAAGAAAAACATCGCGTGGAAAACGCATATCTAAGAATTCTCCATAAGGTTCTCAAATATTAACCAATCCACATTTCGTTAGTCTGGTGGACTCTGATCTAACACTTCTCACACTGAAAAGAGATGCGAAGAGGCCCGTGTTCAGCAGTGTATTACCGGGCTGGTAGTATTATCATTATATTATGGTTTGAAATGTATTCAAGTCTCTGTAATAATTCATATCCAAATATGCCAAGTCTATACTTAGCATATTTTCGCTATAGTCCGAATGGTGTACAATCCACCTCTTTGGTAGAATGAGGATGCTCTTGAAATGTCCAGCTTTGTACAAAAATGTCCAAAACCAGAAATTAATGGCAATTCATATGATTTATTACGTCGTCGTGAGCGGTTTTGCTAGCGGTCATTCAACGTAGGTTAAACTGGCAGGTCGGTAATTCCTTTTCGTACGTTTGTGTGTAGTTAAAGCGTCGCGTGAAAAGTCCACAACATCGTAACCCTTTTAGTGATTAATTTATAACGGGAACTATAGGTAGTAGGTACTTCACCAAACCGATTACAAAATATTCTTTTACTATTACAAAGGTACTTTTCCAAGATATTACATAGGCTATATAACATCACGCTACGAGCTACGGGAGTGGAGCAGTAATCTATTTCATAATAAAACTTGCTTTGCATAAGCAAAGCAAGTTTTATTCTGAAATAGATTTGATTATGCCCGCGCCCCTATGTTTTGATTAAACCCGCGCCCCTATGTATTGATTATGCCCGCGCCCCTATGTTTTGATTATACCCGCGCCCCTATGTATTGATTATACCCGCGTCCCTATGTTTTGAGTATACCCGCGTCCCTATGTTTTGATTATACCCGCGCCCCTATGTTTTGATTATGCCCGCGGCTTTGCTCGCGTTGGTTAGGTTAGTAACGGTACTCTTTCCTGGAGGAAAGGTATCCTATGTCCTTTTCTGTATTCCTGATAACGTGTGTGCGAAATTTTATGATGACCGGTCGAGTAGTTAAGGCATGAAAGCGTAGCAAACAAACAAATAAACAAACTGACTTTCGCATTTATAATATTAGTTAAGATTATGATATACTTTGCCAATATTTTCATCGGAGTATAATATAACTTTAACTCGCAACATCATTAGATTTTTGGTAGAATATGTTTTTCCTATGATTTTCTACAACACTTCGAATGCCATAAACACAATAGATTAATTGATTGTCGTCGCCGGTAACCGGTCACTACGGCGGAGTTTAAAGAGTTTGATTGAAACCGATTTAACGGATAAGCCGTCGTAACAAACAGGGTTAATTTGAAGGTAATGGTTTGGTAGTTTCATGGCTTATATTTGCGCTTAAGCCCGACAAGGGTTCGATGCCTGAGTCGGGCAAACAAAGCATAATAATACGGATAAAAGCTCGCCTTCTATTACGTGGGAAATTAAATATAGACTGCGAAATGTTGGTGTAATACATCTCTTCCGGAAAATCCAGGTGCGAGTTCATGTATGAATGTTTTTGAAATGCGACAATGTTTTATTTATTAAATAAAAAAACAGTTATAAGTTCCTTCTCATTATCCTTTTGCTTAATAAAAGGACAACTGTCGCACTATAAGTTATTCCTGTGTCGCTGGGGACTTGTCAAACATGCAAAAGATGGACAAAAAAAACACCCACATTGAAAACAACTATCAGTGGATTACACCATTTCTTGTTTCAAATGAAATTAAAACCCACAACACTTGTTGAATTGGCAGTGGCAACATCCGCTTAAACCACTACACCATCCGTGCATTCTAGATCTCTTCATTCACTCTCCATATAAACTTGCGTACTTGGGCTAAAATCTCACCGTCCCCCGTGCGCGCTATACCTATGCTTAAAAAGGGGTACAAAGTTTTTCTTCACGTATTAATCTAAAGATTTAAAAAAAAATCTAACTTATATTATAAATGTGTATGTGAGTTCGTTTGTTACGATTTCATGCCTCAACTATTCGACCGATCATCATGAAATCTCGTATACGCGTTGTCAGAGAAAGAGAAAAGGGTACCTTTCATCCAGAAACTGTTACTAACCCAGCATAACCAGTATAATCATAATTACATTTTTACAAAAATACCTGCATCGTAAAAAATATAAAACATAATACAGGTTTGTTATTACTAGTACTAGTCCGTTAATATTACAAAGTACTCGCATGTTTTCCTGTGATATTATTATAATAATATTACTTTAGTCGTCTAACAGATGACTAAATACGTAAATATTTGCGATACTACAAAAGCTTGTGATGTAATAACTATAATATTTAGTTGCTTTATTATATTCACTGTCTATTCTTATAAAAAAGTTGTTTTTAAACAAACACTTCTTAGCGTAGCGATAGACTAGTGAAAAACCATTGGACTGCCACACAGAAGTTTCGAGTTTGATCACTGCACCATCGCCTTATCGAAGTTATGTGCCTATAAAAGCGCAACGGTAGGGAATGCAACTGTTGTGCATGAGGTCTCGGGTTCGAATTCAGTCGGGTTAGTAAGAAGTGATTAGGTTGTTTTACCAAGAAATTTTCAATAGCTGTCCGGAGTTAGAAACTTGGTAAAGCACGTAAAGTCGTTGGTCCTGTACCTAATCTCTCTCTGGTTGTATCGGATTACTGTCCCATCGGATTATGAGATTTGGGGAACAGAAAGTAAGACAGAACCTTTTTAAATATTTTTCTTATATAAATATATAACTTTTTTTAATTCTTTGTATATACATACGATAGCTCAGTGGGTAGACCAACAGGCTGCAATGCAGAGGGTCTCGGGTTCGAACCCACGTCGCGCACCTCCGACTTTCGGAAGTTACATGACTTTTCAAAATTATGTGCGTATGTATTGATTGACAATTATCGCCTGCTCCGTGCCTCGGAGAGCACGTTAAGCCGTCGGAGCTGGCTGCCATGAACATTGGTAGGCGTTGTTGGGAAAGTCAGTACCCTCTAATATCCTGACACTGGTCTCGCCTTAGGGTATCGTTAGCCTTCGGGTTGCGGAGGTCAGGTGGCAGCCACTCCGTGTAAAAATTGATATCCAGTCAAATCCAGTTAGAACAGAAACGCCGACCCCAAGTGGCTTGGGAATAATAAAGGCTAGGGAGAAGACACTATAATAACAGATTTCTAGTCATATATCAAATGTAAATTTTTTATATACTTAATAGTTTTATTTCATTATTAAGGTTCTCCAGAATCTTAATAATGAAATAAAACTATTAAGTGTATAAACTCTATCTCCAGATAGAGGTCTTTAAAGATAGGATAAGCTGAGGGCGTAGGCGTAGTAACAGAGTCTTATTAGTACCCTTTAAGGAGTCTGCCCACTACCCCGTCTCATACCATGACCGTGCTAGGAACGTGTCGGGCAAAAAAATATTCTCTGTAAGAATATATATAAGACTATGCCCTTTAGACCGTTCCGTCACCGACCAGCAGTTCCTATAGCAGGGCGTATCGTGTTGCTTTTCGTGTCTGATACGTTCCAACACGGTCATGGTATGAGACGGTGTAGTGGGAGACTCCTTTAGTTTAAGATCCGCAAAAAGTAATTAAAGTTGTAAAAGTATTTATAATGGATATTCTTGGTATAAAGTAATTAGTACTAACATTACATAGGTACTTCCTAAACTTTGATAATGTACGTCTTCAATGGTCTTTTGACATTTTCGGCATTCATCAGATTTTGATTTTAATTACTTAGGTAATTCATCAAGACGAAAATCAAATTAAGAATTTCTTAATTCTAACTACTTACTTTACGTTTTGAATGAAACACTATGAAAGGAATATAAAACCGTTACATTGTTTGCTTCTAAAATCACTTTTAATCCTTTCTATTTGAATACTTTACGACTGTAATTATTTTGTACTTACATCTAAATTATTAGCGGGTTATAAGGCAGTTTAATCTTACCCTGGGACTACATGTGTATCAAAATATGTCTTTTTATGGTCATTTTGAATCTGGCTATACAGACATCAATGCAGCAAAGGTGCGCAGTGTATGCGGGTGGTGAGATTACCCCTAGACAGAGTTAACCCCAGATTAAAAGTCTACATTTAAAATGCATCTTTTACCAGACAGTATTAGTAAGGTTGTCACTTGTATAAACACGATTATGTGACAGACAAATTGCAGCCCCGAGCACGTAACTTGACGATTTAATAATTATTATAACCACCAATCTCAACAAAGTCAGACTCATAGACAAAAATCATTTATTCATTTAGGTCACAAAGTAACACTTATGAACGTCAAAGTTTATGTGTTAGTGAGTCTAGTGAAGTTACTGGATTAAAATTTAGGTTAGTTGCTAATTATATATACTACATACATTTACATATGTCCCGTTACGTATTTGTGTATATAAAAAATGGCAGCAGTAAGCTTATTATTATCGCGTTTTATTTAACGTGTGCAAAGAGTGGCTCATCGCCGCGTTCCGCGGTCAAAAAACATTCGTCCATATTCGAATTTTGAAATTGAGGCAAATCTCTGGTTTCAAAGCTTTTCGCACGGTGCTAATCCACGTGTGGCCGGCGCTAACAGATTGGTTTTTGAACGACCATTTTATTTGAAATTGTTTTGGAATGTTATTTCGGTAGACGTGGGAATTCTGTTTGTAAAATGTTGCAACCGTAGTTTGATGGACTCGTTGTCACAGATACATACAGCTGTGATATAAGTTTACACCTATGGTCTTCTACCATACCTACAGTGCTGTGTACAAGGACGAGGCGCACGTACTAAGTTAGATAGTGAGACGTTTGTTATGCGTACTTGGCCTCATATTTGGGCCATTGTGCATAAGTGACCAATGCAAGGAGTTGTTCGGTCACTCATTCCACCTCAGCTCCGTTCAGAAAGATAGTAGGGTACCGATACTTTCTTCATCGTTTCTGGATTTTTCAGAAGCTTCGCACGTTGGTTGCTCACTCTTTTGCAGTGTGATAGCATATGAGCTGGTGTATCTTCGATCTCCATGAGATGACGCATGCACTTATATAGTTTTATCAATTCATTTTTATGCAATTGAGCACATCATTAACATACAACATCAAGCATACGGCCCACCTAATGGTAAGTGGTCATCGTAGCCTATGGACGCCTTTAACACCAGATGCATCACTTGCGCGTTGCCGACTCTTTAGGAAAGAAGGAAAAGAAAAGTGGGTGTGGGAAAGTGGGAAGGAGAAGAAGTGGGAAGGGGGAAAGAGGGTGATTGGGCCTCCGGCACTCACACTCACCGAACGAAACACAGCAGTAGGAATTCTGCTATTTCACGTCGATATTCTATGAGAGGGTAGTCCTTTACCGGTCGCGCCGGCCCATTTATGCTGAAATCAGTGTGGTTCTACTACTCATAAACACTTCTTTTAACACTGCTCAGATATCGTAGGTAGTGATATTACGTGTGAATGAGGCGTCCACATATATATGTGGACGCCTCATTACAGCTTGTAAGCCAAGTGTTGTTACTTGCATGTTATCCACAAATTATTGTTCCTAGTCTGGATGTCGATAGTGTCCGTTGTTTGAAAGTTTGTAGTAAGTACCTTGGGTACAGGACACATGAATTATCCCTACTGCTGGAGTCTTCTTTTCTAACAAAAATGTTCTTTATATTACAGAATTTGATATTAACCAACACCATTTCACAAATAGACTGTAAATTGTAACTTGAATATAAATCTTGATTTATTGGTAACAAATCTATTAATAATAATTAATTGGTAGAGGACTGTGACCGATGGATTATACGTGTATTCAGCGCCATTCAATCTCTTTGTGGTAACAAACAATATGGCTGCCAATTCGGAATAATTACGTAAGTTTCAATTTGATTGATTCAATGCTACATTTAGATAAATAATACTCTATTGTACACAGAAGTATTTGTAAATATTATTTAAATGTAAATAGTAAATTGTAACAAATGTACAATTAATGAATAAAAGCAGCGGTAGCCTAGCCTAGCCTAGCCGGTAGACTGCCACGCAGCGGTCTCGGGTTAGATCCCAAGGCGCGCGCCTTTGACTTTTCGAAATTATGTGCGTATTAAATAGTTAATTATGAAAAACATCGTGAGGAAACCTGCATGTCTGAGAGTGCTCTATAATGTGCTTGAAGATATGTGAAGTCTGCCAACCCGCAATGGGCTAGCGACGGGGACTATGGCCTAACCCTTCTCATACTGAGAGGAGGCCCGTGCCCAGCAGTGGGGCAGTTTATAAACAGGGCTGATATTATTATATTATTATTACAATGACTGGCGTTACTGCTAAGAGCAATATTGTACAGGCATTTTATTATTTTCTATGGGAGGAAGAAATTATGTATGTTTTTAAATAACACGACTACCAAATTATTTTATAGGTAGCATCAAAGGCGTAGGTAGAAGCATATTATTACACCTTTCTTTTATCAAATATGTTTTCAAGTTCAGCGTAACAGAGAGTAAGCAAATAAAAATTTACTGGGTGCATAGCCGGACTCTGAGCTGAAATTTACTGACAGAAAATGATTGCGGGATCGAGAAGTCGAATACGGGACCTTATGCTCGTACACAAATATAAGGTTAAACTTATGTTGAGGCACCAACTAGGCAGTAGTAAACATTGCAATATTAAAACAAAGATGCGAAATAGGTTACAGTGTAACCTGTACTCAAATCTAGAACATCACGACTTAGGTAAAACCATAGACTACGGTAGCAGAGTTATATTCAAAATTACTGTCTTATATAAAATAAACTGCATAAAAAGTATTTGCACTTTATTTAGCTCTAAATAAAAAGTAAGGAGCATTAGTGTCTTCATTTAATATAAGTGCGGCGTGCAATCCTAGAGTCAACGGAGAGAAATGGGTCAATGTAATCCGAGGTTTCTAGACGTAGGCGATTATACTATCACGTCTCCCTCTATGCAATTACTGCAAGGTCTTCATGAAACATGTTGCGGAAAGATATGGATATATTTCAAGTGGTTATGGCTGCAAAACGGTTCTCTACACGTTCTGGATAAAGTTAAGAAAATATCATAGAATCTTGTGTTATTAACGTAATACGATATATTTAGGAACTCTAAAGAAAAATAGTTTTTTGTTACAAGTAAAGTAAATATGATTAAAAAAATATTCAGGTCTATAATATTTACTATAACAATTCTGCTTACAATTTACTAAACAATACATGTTATTTGTGAATAAATATAGAGATATATGTGTTTTACTAGACGTGTATAACGGTATAACTTCTTTATGGCGTCTATGCCATTTAACTGAATGATTATAAAGTGAATAATAAATCCTCAGATTTTTCTAGTTGCCTTATTGCAGTTACTACTTACAAAAGAGAAGAACATATAAAAAGTCTTAGTTGTGATGAATAATAATAATATAATTTTGGTTAAGGTGAAAAGTTAATAGGATTGGTATGCTGAAAAATTCTACCGCAGACGGATGATTGTTTAAGTATTACCATAAAAATAATCGGATTAGGTAGAGTAAGAAGGGAAAAAGAGAAAGCGTTACAATTATTGCTATTAAAGACAAAATACCGATGGCAACATTAAATTAAAATGAGTCTGATGTAGGAATTGTGCAAATATAATTGTTTCGGTTCTAATATCCGATGCAGCAAAACAGTGGTGTATTAAAGATTCGATGTTTTCGCAGTAATAGTAATAATAGTTTTCTGAGAAGGATATTCAGGTTCGGATGGGGTCAACATGTCGGATATTCCAAAATAAAATAAGATTAAAAAACGACAAAACATAATAAAACATCATAAATAAAGTGTAAAATTATTCGGTTGCGTTCCAGCACGTTCAGTAATTCAGCTGGCAAAGACTATTAGGTAATTTAATGTCCTATTATACCTACGCCTACGTCTGGTAGAAAACCTATGCCCTGGCCAATACCTAGTCACGTATATGACTTACTCACGTGAGGTTTTTTTTTGGCATTGAGGATTGAACGGATAAAATTAAATAAAATACCTAAATGAATAGCTTTAATTTTTTGAGTCACGATGGCACGCTGTATTATGTTGTTTTTTTTCTGATACAGCAAATGTAACGTTGGAATAACGTATCTATAATGTGTTGACTACATTGATGAAATAGAAAATACAAATGTCTAGAACATCAGGATGTAATAAATAAACTTCGAGGATGTTGATGGAATGTTTATACGAGTTCTGAGAAATCGGTCACAAATTACAATTAAAACTAAGACTTCAAAAACTGCATATTTGAGACGCCTTAGTAGAAAAGTTTTATTTCTCTGGGATAAAATATTGCACCCAATTGCTATATTTTTTGTTTTAGGTTATAGCTAGCGGCGTAACAATTAAGTAGAACTGTCTTTCTGGTAATAGCTGATCTCTATACACGATTGGAGTTGGATTAAAACGGTACAAATGGAAATAAAGGTTAATAGTAGAAAAGGGTCTAGGCCGTCCGCTCTCGTTAGATTGCGGGGCACTAACTGGAGTCATATTTTTGTTCTTGTACACTACAATCTCATTTCGCTTCATTGTCTTTCTTATATGAGACTAGCTGTAGCCCACGGTTTCCCCCGCGTAAGCACCGATGCCGTAGGAATTTCGGGATAAAAAGCCTATATGTTATCCAGGTCTCCAGCTATTTACATACCAAGTTTCATCGCAATCAATTTAGTAGTTTTTGCGTGATCCATCCATCCATCCTCACAAAGTTTCACATTTATAATATTAGTACGATTCACTTCTGAACACAGGCTTCTCTCAAAGATATACCTATAGGTAGTTGAGGGTATACGATACTTGCATTTGTTTAACATTACTTTGATTAAGTCAGTTGTCCATTTAGTCGAGAACCGTTCTACGCTACTCTTTAGTCAAGAACTTGCTCGGTATTCGGTTTACCGAACAAATCTTGAGTGATAATGATGATCAATTTGGTTTTCCTCACGTTTTCCTCAAACCGATTTTTCGCCTTGCTTGTATGCCAATCATACTTTTGTTCCTTGCTTGTTGTCAAAATAATAAAGTTATTAATAAAAGCGAGAACACTTGAAGAATTCCGATAAATAATCTGGAATTTTCACCTAACTCATTAGGATTCTGAGTCGTAAGTCTGGTTTATCGGATTAATTGGATTACCTGTGTGGTCAATATTAAATAAAATTATTTGTAGAAGAGAGGGTAGCTCTGTGTAGTTATGTTGGATCTAGAGTCTGTGCCAACACGTCTTTACTAAAATGCCAGTTATCCAATTTAGTATCTCAATATTTAATTCGGCACTTAATTGAAAATTTAATTATAATTACTTAAGACCTTCTATTAATTAGGTTGCCGACTTATGAAGTATTTTTTAGGTATATTAAGTTTAATTAAGAGTCATAGGCAGCTTTCTTTACTAACTTTACACAATTGTCAGCATGCTTGTACTAGTGAAAGAGCCTTTTAGAATTCTTAAAACCTTGCATTGTAAACTTGAAACTAATTTAAAACAAATATCTATCATTATTAAGAATCCGTAATGATTTTATTACACGCGTACAGAACGGACCGTGACTTTTTGACTTTTTGAGCGAACACAATAGACAATTTATGTTTCACGGCGATTTAAGATCGGCACAGCTTTTAAGGGACAAACTTAATTATATAAAATATTTGTTCGGTTTTGTATGATAAATGAAAGATAAACTGATAGAATAAAAATAATTATATTGCATATAAAGAAATTAACAGATTTACAACGCAATTGATAGCTAATGATCGATACGCGGCGAAAGAGATAATTGTGCGATATATCGCCCGGAAAGATGTTTTGTAACTATTTCTGTTACATCGTTGATGTATTATAAATGTGTTCCGCTGCGCGTCGATATCAGCCTAAAATTGTAACTATATAATATATGTACGGGTTTGTTCGTACAATATTATAAAACCTTTAGGGTTCGATATCGATCATGCACTATCCACGGTCTAGATCATTAGTTCCCAAAGTGGTCCAGGTGTCCACGGGAGACTCGACGAAGGTCTACGTTGGCGTGACAAAAAAATAGAGATTCACAATTCGTAAGCGGGGTCCACGAAAATGTTTATATTCAGTGCCAGTGGTCTCGAACCTACCGATTTTTCGGTAGAGAATTTCTAAAACAAAAAGAAAAGCTCAGCCCGCCTACCGTGGCAAGTTCAGTCCAGAGAATTTAAATTAAAAAAAAGAAGTTCATCCCGCAGAGATTTGAACAATTTTTTTTATATATAATTACGAATGCCATATACAAGAAATGTAGTAGTCCACCGGAAACAGCTAAATTTTTTAATTGGTCTATGTGAAAAAAAGTCTTGGAATCTCTGGTCTAGATGTACTCTTAATTTTCATCAGGATATCACAGATTTGAACTAATCACGTTACCCATTTAGTAGGCTTATAAACCTATCCTACCTTGCCAAGAATTTCACCCATGCATCCCAACTGCCTAAAACGTAGCTAAGCATTTCGTGTAAAGAATCTCAGCCCGATCATAGTACGATAATCTAACGCGATTTAAAATATGTATTAGTATCTACCACAGACATCGCGCACCGACAGCCACAATGATACTCATTCGTAGAGATCCATCATGTTGTGTCGCCTTTGTGGTTAAAACTGAACTTAATTTAATGTGTGTTAATGTGTGTAGGGCGTACAGCGATTTTCATATTCACTCAAGTATCATCATAGCAATCAAGCATCGAGTAAGAGTTCCATAGGTCTCGAAGGTCAAGGTCATAGCTACTTTTAATTTGCGGAGAGTGATGGTGTTGCAACCATCCATAGCTCTGGTAACCGGTACCTACGTACACTTGTACTGCATAGGCAACGATAGTTTAGAGTGCTCCGCAGAAGTCTATAATTCGATCGTTGGTCACGCTTATTTGACATTTCAATATTATGTGTGTGTTTAAATTAGCTCACACGTTGACGCTGATTTGACAGTTATCTATAATGTTTTCGAAGATATGTAGAGTCTTAGTCACAGTGACAGGCTGCATAAGGCTAGCGTTGTGGACGATGGTCTAAACCAATTCACACTGAAATATAAACCCTTGCCCCGCAGTAAGACAATTTATAAACGCGGGCCTATTATAATTTTATAATTATTATACACACAACACATAATTCATAGTCTTAAAACTTCAATAACGTAGTACTGAGTGCCTAGTGCAAGTTTGTTGTACGTTAACGCGATCGACACGTTTATGACGTTCGGCGCTCTGATTGGCCCGCTCCAAGCTCTTAACCAATCAGAGAGCCAAACGTGGTAAACGTTTCGATCGCGTTATTGTAAAAATAACTCGCACTAGGCACGTTGTTATATTAATATTTATTTTCCTTTTACCATATTTGTGAAACATATCAGTTCTTCCACACATGAAAATAAGCTTTTCCACAGTAAAGATCACATAAAACGAACAACATTATCGCGCCTACCGGCCATATTTTCTAATTACCACACACAGAGCCACACAATTGTCTCCTACTAAATTTTCACTCAGTTTTTCCTTATTGTTCTTTTCTTTCAGTAGCCATGCAGTAAATCTATCTTCATTAAGTATATTAAGAGAAGTTTTTTTTTATCTGCGGGGCACTACAGCAAGTAAATAAGACTTAACTATTGTTGATTACGATCTACGTGACGTCAGTGAGTTGCGTATTGTGGAGAGTGGGGCTCACCCGACAGTACTGTGTCACAGATTACACAAATACAGATTTTTGGGTCAATATAAGCGTAAGGGATGAATTATATTAGACCGGGGCGGAGCCGGCGCGGAGCCCGTCCGTGCTGTACGTTTATATTACACCGAGTGTTAAACGGCTTGTAAGCTGCCACGGTCGCTTCAATGTAGCGTAGTGATGTGAATAACTCCCAATTTATTAATAATGCGCTTTTATTTATTGGAGATGGCTACTATTGCGATAGCTATTAACGAAGAGGAAGCAGAAGCAAGGAGTAAGAAGAACAAGGTTAAACGAAAATAGGGCGTGTATCCTCTTTCGAGACGGCGTAAATTTGACGAAGAATTTCGTACTCTATATAGATACTTACGAGACAATGAAGATAAATTGTTTGGATATTTTAGAATGTCCAAAGAAAACATTGATATTTTACTTAATTAACTAAAGCCCGCCCTTACGAGACAGCAGACAAGATTCAAGACACCGATAGAATCTAAATAACAATTAGCAGTATGTCTCAGGTAATACTACAAAATAATTATATACGATATAAATAATATGTATCAATAAAAGTTTCAATAGTGTTATTGTAAGTATAATAAAATTATTCATAGATACATAGATACATACCAAGCTAATAAAAGCGTGTTAAAAAGAATGTGCGTGGTCCCTCTCTAAACATTCGTCGCTGTCCGTAAGCAGCTCGGAAGAGTGTTCGTATTACAACGGGACGTGGAGCGGACGGGGCGGGACCGTGCAACACCCGTGGTATAGACGAGCTTCGTCCGGGCCTGGACGGGACACGGATCATGCACTGTGTGACATAAACTGCTTTCATACAAAATGTATTTAACGTTTCAAATTCGTGCCCCGTCCGAGCCCCGACACCGGCCCGGCCCGGACACGGCCGGGTTTAATATCCTCACTTAAACGTGTCAACAGAAATACGTTCACAAAGACGCAGTATACAGCAATTTCGGATTAATTCGACGCAATGTCAATTATGCATACGGCTAATTTGATCCGACTTCGCTGTATTCTGCATCTATTAGCTCTTGTATACTAGACCGGTGACATGCATTGTGTAAATCAGTATCTGTAAAATGTATGGCGCTCGTACAGTAATTATAACACGTGCGAATACTTTGTGCATGTAGTTCGCGCAATAGCTTGCGTTATGTTATAAAATATTTTATATTACGTCGGCGTCGCTCGCGTAAAAGTATAACCTATGTTTTTAGGTGTAAGTATTTTTTTAATATAATTTTAAGCCTTTGTTACTCAAGTGATATTATAGCTTTCAAATGCACTTTTTGCGTTAAATCAGTACCAACAAAAAATATGATCTTTTCTTTTTTTAATATTAGTATAGATGCTGTTCTGTGACTACGTTGCATGCGCCGAGCGGCTAATAGATGTAGTCAGTGTTTGTAAAGCCTCTCTTCTAAATGCGTAACAGGGTACATGCGTAAGGAACTAGAACACACAAAACGTCATTAGTGTTAGTGATAATTGTGTCTCGTTTAAGGATTTTATTTAATTTTATAAACAACTAGCTGTTAGCCGCGACTTCGTCCGCGTGTAATTTAGCATTTCAGTTACCAGAGTTTACGAAAACAATAATTCTGTAATCCTCGTAAAGATATACCTATTCTAAAATTAATCTCATTCTTCAACTTTGTGAGTCGATGTTATTTATAATATTATTATATAAGTGTTTCTATTGGATGTATAATTATTTGTATAGATGTAAAGATGAATTGGATATTGTTTACTGTTTCATTGGTATTAATATTTCTCCGCGGATCCCTTATTTTTTTGAAATCAAATTAGCCTAAGTTACTCCTTATAACATCAGCTATCTGCTAGTGAAAGTCACGTCAAAACCGATTCAGCCGTTTTGGAGATTAGCCGGAACAAACAGACAGACAGACAACAATTTAAAAAATAGATGTTTTGGTATAGGTACCTTATATACTTATATGAAAGTATATAAGGTACCTATACCAAAATATCTATCTTGAAATTTTTTAGGTATTATACACAAATACATTAGGTAAAAAGCTGTTATTTTGACATTACAAACAGGCACTTCAATTTTATTTATTTGTATAGATTGCAATTTGAAGTCTTAATTTGCCACCTCTTAGCTGATGATAAAAACATTTTGTCTTACCTTACGCCTATGAACACATCAAAACAATTAGTGACCTTTAGAAAATACACAGATAAGGAACGACTTATTGCGGACGACATTTTTTTGTAGGTACTGTTTAGAGGAATCGATTTTCTTATTGCATCGTTAGTGACCTCTGTATCAACTGAATCATTAGTACAATAAATAAAGACAATATAAGAATTATCAAATTAAATATATCGCCGTGCAATCCGATTTCTATACTAACAATATAAAGAAAAGAATAGTATTTTTGATGGTAAAGAATAAACTTAAAACTACTGGACCGATTTTAACATGCTTTCACCATTAGAAAGTTACTATATCCAGAAGTAACATAGGGTATATAGCATAACGCTACAAGCCACGGGAGCAGAGCAGTCATAATTATCACGAGTGAAAACCGCGGAGCCAACTATTATCAGATAAAGATGATCGAATTATTCTAACCGTTGTAATGATATTTCTTCCTTTATAGAAGAGTTACATATATATAACTATCTATATGTTTACCATAAGTGTGTCAAACAATAAAACGGGCTATCAAAGACAATGCCGTAATCCAAAAAGAGAACTCATGAATTCTTCACGCTAAAATGGCGCGCGTAATGTTAAATGATAGCCATATTTTTTAGCGAGGCGGAATAAATTGTTATCATGCAAACAGTTTGCAGCAGACTGTTTGCTAGTAGTTGTCTGATGTATTTTCGATGATTGTTGAATAAGTAATGAGTGTAAATGATAATAAGTCGACTGCACAGATGCACGTTGTAGTGTTTTAGATCTTCGCCCCGCCAATGCAGATGCGCCGAGTATTGTAGGATAGAATCTAACCTACTACCCACACGGGATAAAATCTTGTGTAATCCACAAATAGTTGTTTCAAGTCAGGGTGTTCTTTGAGGCCGTTGTTTAAATGTATTCAAAGTCCTTCGCGACCTAAAAATTAGTCCTATAGTGGGAGTTGCCTTTTTTAACAATAGTAGGTACAAAATCAATGTCATATTTTAAAAGTGGTGAGATAAAATAATTGCATGGTAGGTTGTTTGCTAGTATAGGCGTCTCATATTTTGTAGGGATTACTTTCGGAGAAGAGAGCTAAAGTTAACATTTTAATGAGAGACTGTGAGTTTTGACTGCAATATACTGACTGCAATATAAAAATAGCGCAGAGGTTTAAATGGTTTTCTCAAAACCGCCAATGGATTGAAACGATTCCCTTACGGTGCAAACAAATTCTAATGCATAGAAAACTGTTTCTGGTCTAAAAAGCCGTCATATCTAGTCCCTAAAAAGTGATGTCATAGCTACGTTCCCACAAATGTTATACATTGGATTTTATCAAGTTGTTTTCTTAAATAACTTAAGTGTTTTTAGAGTTCGACAAAACTCTTATACAGCAGCTTTGTCCGTCCGTCCGTCCGTCTGTTATACAACTTTCAACTCAAGAACCGTAAGAGCTAGAGATTCGCTTTCAACGCCATTCGACTCAGCATAGTCGATATACCCCCGAAATGACTATGACCTTTGACCTCAGACCTCAAGGTCACGTGGTATTACGTGACCTTTGCATATTACTTGAACCATTTCAAAATCAAAGATTTTCTCTAAGATTTACGGCAATTCATTGCCGATTCTCACTTGTTACACGATAATAATAGAATAAAGTACTTTCATTACAATAAGTGTATGCATATAATTATGTCCTTTGAATAAGCTTTGCCCGTTATATTATTTAGTACTTATTCAGACGTCCCTACTAGTTAAAATCGGCAGCTAACAGTTCGCTCAGTACGCCCCGTACCCTTAGCTTCATATCTATTCTGGACACGTCGATCTAGGCTATTGGATACGTCTGTGGTCACACACACACGTTACGTAACTTTTATATCCAGCCTTATGTATGTATATTATATGGTCTAGATTAGGTTCGAAGGTAATGACTTCTGAGGTGAATGATTGCATACGTGGTTAGGTAAGTGGTGACCTAGTTTATATACCTATACGTATATAGTTTCAAGGTTATCGAAGGGGTAAGCAGAGTTCTTATCCTAATACTAGATGCGCCCGCGGTTACACCCACCTTTATAGTTACTGCGCCGCCCCCGTGGGTCGTAGCGTAACGTTATATAGCCTATAACCTTCCGCGATAAATGGGCTATCCAACACTAAAATAATTTTTCAATTCGAACGAGTAGTTCTTGAGATTAGCACTTGAAAATTATTTTAGTGTTGGATAGCCCATTTATCGCGGAAGGCTATAGGCTATATAACTTCACGGTAGGACCAATAGGAGCTGAGCATTTATGAAAAATGTTGCAAAATCGGGGAAAATTCTCTTATGTGAAGCAGGCGAAGTTGCGCATGTCAGCTAGTATTATAAAAGAAGTAGAGTCTATTGCCATACCAGTATCAGGCAGTCTCATGCCTATCCTCGAAGGGTAGGAAGAGGTCCACCTCTGGCTAAATGTGGATGTAGTACAATACATTCACATTTCGCAAGCATTTCCGTCCAAAGTAATAGCGGGCGAGCCTATTACCACATCAGTCAGTCTCACGACTATATCCTCGAAGGGTAGGCAGAGGTAGACTTCTTCTAAATGTGGATGTAGTATAATACATTCACGTATAGCCAACATTTATATCTTATGTAATAGAAGGGGAGTCTATTGCCATATTAGTATCAGTCACTCTCTCGACTATATGTGTGTTCGGAAGATAGGAAGAGGCTCACATCTGGCTAAATGTGGATGTATTGTATACATTTACATTTAGCCAGCATTGAAGTCTTACGTAATAGAAGGCGAGCCTATTACCACATCAGTCAGTCTCACGACTATATCCTCGAAGGGTAGGCAGAGATACACCTCTGGCTAAATATGGATGTAGTACAATACATTTACATTTCGCCAGCAATTAAGTCCAACGTCCCAGCAACCGAGCCTATTGATGTCTCAGTATCAGTCAGTCTTACATCTATGGGGTGGGACGAGGTGAACGCAGGACTGTAATACACTTCGGCTATGATTTTAGGTCCCAAATTATTGGGGTGAAGCTATTGCCGTCTATCGGACTTCAGACCTGAGACTACTGCCGAGAATGCAAATTCTCGGCAAATTTTGAGCAATAAAAAAGACCCAAGTTGACTATAAGGATGGCGTGGTGGTTTAAGTGGTCACCACGCCACTGCCACTGCGCCGAGTGTTGTGGGTTCGAATACAATACGGGGCAAAAAATTGTGTGATCCACAAATGGTTGTCCTGTCTGGATGATTTTTGTGTCCGTTGTTTGTATGTTTGTAAAGTCCCCCGCGATACAGGCATTATTAGTTGTGCGGGAGCTGTGTTTTTCTTAAAAAAAGAAAGAAAAGTAAATTTTACTCGACTCGGGAATCGAACCTGTGCAGACTAGTCGCCTTCACTACCGCTGCGCCATGGAGGCTCACAATACAATATCATTAATTCATTTAAAATAAAACAAGCTTTAAATAGTTTCAATAGTTTTAATAATAATTCAATTAGCTTAAAAATTAGTAAAGTTTAATAATAGTAGTAGTGTAACAATTTTCAAAATTATGTAATAAAGTGTCAAATAAATAACGCGATACAATCCGTATATAGTAGTTTAATTTCAATAAAACAAGCTTAACAAAATATATTTGAATTTACCTGTTAAACTTAACCTGAGGTAAAAATTAAGTCTTTCAATTTATTAAGAAACATTTCCTCGTGACCTCGTTGCGTAAATTACAGCTTGTTGAAAATGCTTGACCCTGTCAAGGGTCATGGGTTCTCTTGTAAATAAATTATTTTATTTAATATCATTTATATCTTAAATATTATAAACACGACGTTTTTATTAAATAAGATAATTATAACCATATATATACGCCCTGTATTTAACTGTCCCACTGCTGGGCTCGGGCTTCTCAGTGTGAGATGGTTTGGCCATAGTTTATCATACGGGCTCAGTGCGGGTTGGAAGACTTCACATATCTTCGAGAACATTATGGAGAACGCTATAATGTTCTCGAATATATGTGTTAGTAATTATTGTTAGATAGAAAACAAGGGACCGCCGATTTTCATTTTTTACTAGTTGTTTCCCGCGGCTACGTTTGCTCGGGAACAGTACTTTCTTTCTGGATAAAAGGCCATGCCATTTTCTGTACCCCTGACAACGTTTGTACGAAATTTCATGATGATCGGTCGAGTAGTTAATGCGTAAAAACGTAATAAATAGACAAAGAAACTTACATTTCCATTTTCAATAATAATAGTTTAATTACAAAACTCTGTAATTTTCATTACATTATTGATGACTGTATAAATTCAATTTAATTGAGTAAAGTATGCAAATATTTATTCTAGAACTTTGGGGTAACTTTATTTAAAAATGATAAGACTCTTTCTTCACTAGAACCGCAGCTGTCGCTCTAATTAAGGCTGTCTTAATTACCTCAACTGGCGCGGGATGATCGTGACAGTTATCGCGTTTCTCCTTAAGGAAATTGTCAGTAGTAATACGTAGCTTTAATCTTTGTCTAGTGCACTATTCTGTTTTGATTCATACAACGTGAGACGTAAGCTTGGTCCGTAAAATATGGTTAAGTATAACTTTGCATTGAACATCAACGTAGTACCTACACGAAGGATAAGGGGTAAGCAGAGACCTGCAGAGATGTATGTATTACCATTTTATTTTATTTTATTTATTTCACAAGCTATTGCTTGGTATGATTGTAGGTCTCATGTGATAGAAGGCGAGCATAATTGCCCTTTATCGGTCGCTCCCCGCCGTTACGAAATGTTTATCCTCTTACAGGCAAACAGCCTTAGATTAATATATTGCAAAACGGGTATTAATGGGATCATGCTCAGTATTACACATGCCTTTTAGGATTCACGTTTCGGGCAGGACTGTCGTGGTCACAAGAAGACAGGCGCGGCGACGTCGGACTTCTGTTTGTGAGATAGATATTCCTAAAACTGCCCACAAATTTGGTTTCTCCAAGTACCCACGTACTACAGTAACTGTGTCCGTATTCTGAGACTTAGCCGACTGCAAAGAGAGGTTGTGTTATTGTAATCACTGGATCCCACGTCACTTTGAAACCTTTGAAACCCTTATCACAATTTAAAGTCTTGGACTTCCGCATGTCAATCGCACAACTAGTATAGTAAAACAGTCTAAGTAGTAACACTGTAACTACTTTTAACCTGGTGAGTAAGGGTCAGCGCACACTGAAATGCAAAATACTCGCGCATGGTCGAGCAAAATTTTTACTACTTGACCGCTCAGTTGAAAAGCAAGGCAAGCTCCGTTGAAAATGCTCTAGGTTGCCAGGCGGGCGTGCATGACCAGTTTGATGCCAAAATCCGACGTTGGCAGACGTGTTCCATATGGTTGATTGGGATTTAGTAATTATCGTCCTTTTGGTAGAGGAAGAGGAACATGAAGAATATGTAAATAAAATAAGACGTCATGACCCATGGTTTCCAATTGACGCCGGCTGCGCCGTAGGTAGTAAACACATGTCCAGACAGTTTTCTCGCTGTGGCAATACTGAGTGCGGGCGCCGCGCGGCGGCGGCTCAAGCGCGGTCGCGCATGTATAACGCATACTCGAACACGCATCTTGCAAACTCGAGCATGGTCGAGCATCAAGTTTGGACGTGTATTTAATTTTGCAATGTATGGAATTGTCATAAGATAAATTTTTCAGTAGTATCAGAAAATGCTCTGCTCTGCTCTGCTCTTGGTGTGCGCTGACGCTAGGAGTTCCAGTATCTCGCATCTTTATCTTGTCTATTCCTTTCTTTTCACTTCATCTTTATTTTCCTTTTGCTCGATTCGGACAATGCGCGAATGAAACCCCTGGTATTGCGAACAATCATAGGCTGCGGTAAACGGTAAAATGAAAATTGTTGCTGTATATAATAATCCTATTTCTCCAATACAATACATTCCATTATTTTCTATGGGCCCAATAAACCTATAAATCTAGAACTACTGAGCCAGACAAATAAAGCTTTAAACAGGGTCATATTCACGAAAACCGATAAATACAATAATGTAAATCATATAAATTGTTAGTTCGGGCCAATAATACAATAAAATGTACCACAATATCAGTTACAATACAATAGGAAAGCAATTTCATCTATCTGTTGTACAGATATTCAAATTATTTGTTTGACGTACATATCTTATGAATTATTCGACGAGTATTTTATAATGTTCATTGTGTTATTGAAAACGCGGGTTTGTGTTTATCTAATGTTCAATCGTATTTATTATTTAGAATTAATGCTTAAATTACATTTTTGGGCTATGCGTATAGTTGAAAAATAGAAAGTGGGTGGTCCAGTAGAGATTTGGGTTGGTGATAATGCCAACTAACCCTTTTTCGGATACTAGCAGCCGTTGCTTCAAGGCTAAACTGTTCATATGCCAAAAGTTAATATAAAAAAGCTATTAAAAGTACTATAATCTTGTTTAACGTATTGTAGTTACTATTTCTGCAGGATAAGTTTAAAGTGTCTTGGCACGTTTGATTGGCCTTGAATAATTGGATCGCAGATTGGTGGTTTATGCAAACCCTATTCTTTATCCGTATTTACAGAAGCTTTAGAAAAATGAAAATAGAATTGATACATTAAAAACTAAACTGCATATTTGTAGCAATACATCACGTGCGATTTAACGATAAATTATTCGAATGTTCAAGTGATTGGTAGCTAGTCGCATTATGATAATGCATCAGCAATACGTAAATAAAAGTGTTTGTATATATTAAAATACGTCTATAGTAGGAAACTGTCATGTATAGTGCTCTGTGGTTAGTTACATTTCATAATTAAAAATATATTTCTCTTTAAATAACGAACATCACCATTTAAATCTGACAATTCGAAAGCGAGCTTTTTCAATTTACGAATCATTCAATTTTACGAAATAATTGGCGAGAAATGTGCATACCTATCTACAGTCATGTTAATTTAGCTAAGTGAATATTGTACGTAATGCACGTACAATATTCACTTAGCTAGGAAGGATCTGTAGGAAGAGAAACAAAAAGTTTAACATATATCAATTTAAAACTGGCGTTTACTGCAATAACTAGAGACAAACGATATCCGTCGGTGTTAGCTCGCAATCCATTATTGTTCTCGTGGTCAAACGATATCGACAAACATGGAACTTGATCTTTACCGTTGGTCGAAATGTTGCAGTTTGAATGCAAGATGGCGCAATGGTTTGCGTTAACAACTGATATGCATGTCGAATTTGTGTTATTTCTATTTTCGGTTTTCTGGTGAGTACTTGTATTAAGAATTATTTGTTTCCTGTACCTACTATGGTTATATAGATATGTTACAGTTTTATACTTGCCAAATTAAATTGTTTAACGGTGGGTCGCGGTCTTAATCCTACTATATAATCTACGTTATATACGATAAACAAAATGAAAACACAATAATAACAAGTGGGAAACGGCTGTGAATTGCCGTTAAGCTCAGAGTTCGAAAAAATGGTATCACGTGACCTTGAGGTCAGAGGTCAAAGGTCATAGTAATTTCATGGATATGTTTACTATGCTGAGTCGAATGGCATTGACCGCGAGTCTCTAGCTCTTACGGTTCTTGAGTTGAAAGATGGTATCACGTGACCTTGAGGTCAGAGGTCAAAGGTCATAGTCATTCAGGGGTTATATAGACTATGCTGAGTCGAATGGCGTTAACCGCGAGTCTCTAGCTCTTATGGTTCTTGAGTTGAAAGTTGTATAACAGACAGACGGACGGACAGACGGACAAAGCTGTTGTATAAGAGGTTTTTCGAACTCTAATAAAAAATAAAACAAAGGGTAATTAAATACAAAGATTATTATTAAAATGATTATAATTTAAGACGCTACTACGGGTATGAGTTCTATTTAGCTTAGATAGCTGGTCTTTTCTTGGTTCAAAGAATCACCATTCAAGGTAGTTATGTATTATCTTATCTTATCTTATCTTATTTCGGGGGCCAATCAGTGTAGATCGGCGACACTTCGACCCAGTGGGATCTTTTGTGTCGGCCCCGAGATCTATCCCTGAGCTATCTCCCTATGAATGTACTGCATCAGTCGCAGCGTACACTTCAGAGGGAGAAGCCTGAAGTCTTCAGGGCTCGGATATGCCAATCCCATCAGACCCATCCTTAGTCCAGCGAACGCGTCACATTCACACAGTAGATATGATACGGACTCGTCCTGTTCACCACAGGCTCTGCAGATTAAATTGTTTGCCAAACCTAATCTGCACAGGAAGTTGTTGGTGCCAAAATGGCCAGTAAACGCTCCTGTGAGCAGGCGTATTTGGCCCTTGTTGTACCCGCAGAACTTCCGGGTGAAGCCCGTGGCTCTGTTTGCAATGAATTTCTTGGAGTGTTCCAGACCCCTAAGGGCCATCCGCTCCAGCCTATGTTTATCATTGCCATGTGCATTCATAGCTGCCTTGACGGTACTCTCTGAGAGTCCTACGAATGGCTCGGGGCCAACAAATAGTTGCTCCGAGCCCCTCTTGGCTAATTCATCAGCCTCCTCATTACTCTGCACACCTGCATGACTGTGTTTTTCCTGCCAAGTTTGTTAAGGGCTTTAACACAGTTCAGGACCAGTCTGGAGTCCACCCTACAGGAGTTCAGAGCCTTAAGAGCAGCTTGCCTATCACTGAGAATATAAACAGTCTTGTCAGTGACATTTTTGTTGATATTCTCCTGCGCACAGGCAATTATAGCATAGGTTTCCGCCTGGAAGACCGTTGCGTATTTGCCCACGCTTTGGCTCACCTTGCAGTCGTTGGCATACATACCAGCGCCTGATCCTGTTTCCATTTTGGAACCATCGGTGTACCTGATGAAACAACCCTTGTTAGGGGATTGTAGACCTTGTCTCCATTCGTCCCTTGTGGGGACCTTTATTTTAAAATTCTTTTGAATATGTGCATTGGTTGCATTTTGTCGCATCCCATGCTCATAATCTCTTTGAGATACTTTGAAATCTCCAGTTTTGTGTACCGTTATGTATTAATGCAATGTAGTCTATTTTTACTACAAGTATGTATATTTAAGCATAATATTAGCGTAAATGATAATAATTAATATTGTATAAATAAAGTTAAATTAATTAGGTGTTGTATCCTAATCCTAACTATCCTTACTATAATATTATAAATGCAAATGTGAGTTTGTTTGTTTGTTACGCTTTCACGCCTTAACTACACGATCGATCATCATGAAATTTCACATACACGTTGTCAGAGAAACAGAAAACGACATAGGGTATCCGTCATTAAGACAAAGTACTGTTACTAACCTAAACTAATCTACATTTACACGAGCGAAGCCGCGTGCAAAAAATAGGCTAAAAAAAAAACAGTCAAAGAGATCGTTTTTCTACAAACGTAATCGCTGTATGGCAAGCAACCATACAAATATTATGCAGAGAGAAAATAGAACATACAAATTACTTTAATCTATAGATTGTACAAAATGATTGTATCATGTGGTCATAGACAGCTTTACTTAACAAGAAAACTTACTGTCTCCCTAACGGGGGACGGACACACGACACAGAGGCGCGCGTGGGAACACGCACGCCGCCTCTCGGACCTGGTGCTGATCGGGTGGCGGGCAGGCCCACGAAGCCCACCAGCCCCCAGGTCAAACCTCAGGATGGCTGGAGGTCATCTCGCGCCCTCCAGCGCCCGGTTCTGCGGTTGGGGAAAAGGTTTAAGCGCTCCCTCTCCCGCTCCGCCGCCTCCTTGATGGACATGACTTCCTCACAGAAGGAGGCGCCACGATCGTGGCGGTAAGTCCCGTGTTTGAGGAGTGGCTGGAGAGTCGGCATGGCGCCCTCACCTTCCGGCTGACACAGGTAATGACTGGCTACGGTTGTTTTGGCCAGTTCCTGTGTCGTATACGCCGGCAAGAGACGTCCAGCTGTCACCACTGCGGCGACTGCCGCGACGTTGTTGAGGACACGGCGCTGCACACTTTGGTGGATTGCCCCGCCTGGGCAGCGCAGCGCCGTGAGTTGATCGCGGCAGTCGGACTGGTTGCCCTCTCGCTCCCGGCCGTATTTTGGTCTATGGTCCGGTGTGAGAGGTCGTGGAACGCCGTTGCCTCCTCTGTGAGGAAGTGATTTCCATCAAGGAGGCAGCGGAGCGGGAGAGGGTGTGTGTGTAAGTCAATGGTGTACATCGGAGCTAATGAAAAAAAAAAGTATATATACTCTTTTTATTCATCGCACAATATCAATACTATTTGAGTTACATTAGCTCATTTACAAGAAAGCGAATCGAAGTAAATTGTATTTATGCCTAAAATTAGATATACTCAATCACAGGGCCCCTGGGGGCCGAGCGGAATTGGGGAAAATTATGATTATTTACTAAGCGCAGAGTCGAACTGTAATGCACATAAATTTTTAATATTAAATTATTAATACGCTCATACTATGCTGCATTCTACGTATTATATTAGGCATTTCAACCGTTCTTTAATGACAAACAAACATATGTAAATATGGCGATTAATAATAATATAATATTCTATTCTATCACATACACACAACACCATCTAGCCCAAACTAAGCAGAGCTTGTACTATCGGTACTAGACAATGGATAAACATACATACATATGTATATACTTTTTTGTAAATACATACATATTATAGAGAGAGATCAAGACAAACATTCATGTTCATGCACACAAAAGTTCGACTTGTGCGGGATTCGAATCCGCGACTTTAGGCGTGGCAGTCGGTTACACTAACCACTACGCCATCGAGGCCGATCATAATAAATTGAGAAATCAAATAAAAAAGTAATTGATTTCTTATACAATAATATCAGCCTTGTATTAAACTGCTGGGCACGCGTCTCTTCTCAGTGTGAGAAGGGTTAGGCCATAGTCTACCACGCTGGCCCAGTGCGGGTTGGTAGACTTCACATATCTTCGAGAACATTATGGAGAACTCTCAGACAAGCAGGTTTCCTCACGATGTTTTTCCTTCACCATTAAAGCGAGCAATAATTAACTATGTAATACGCATATAAATTCGAAAAGTCAGAGACTTGGTCTCTAGACCTCTGCATGGCAGTCCAACGGTCTCGCACTAGGCTATCGCTGCTGATGGTTTGATTTCTTAATTTATTATAAACTAGATTTTCTCGCGGTTTCACCCGCGTTTATCATTACTGCGCCGCCCCTGTGGGTCGTAGCGTGATGTTATATAGCCTATAGCTTTCCTCGATAAATAGGCGATCCAACACTAAAATAAATTATCAAATCGAACCAGTAGTTCCTGAGATTAGCGCGTTCAAACAAACAAATTCTTCAGATTTATAATATTAGTGTAGATTATTTTTTGTATCCAAATGTACACTTAATTCTCTGCTTCGGGAAACAGTCGCGAACAAGTACAAATTATTTTCTGTATAAACATATCCATCTTTTATTTCTTGTGCTCCATTTCCCGTAGTCAGTTGTGATAGACAGGGGAATTTAATAAACAAGAAATTAAAAGCATACAGACTTTTAGAGTGCTTTTATTAAATTTTGTTTCACGTAGCGATTGATTCGACCACAATCGGTTTGACTTTTGTACAGAGATGAATTATGGTGACCAATTACTTCGTTGATCATCCGTATACTATATAATCCATACTATATATCCAGAAATCCTATATAATACTAATCCTAACTAATATTATGTATGCGAATGTGAGTTTCTTTGTTCGTTACGCTCTCACGTCTTAATTACTCGACCGATCATCATGAAATTTCGCTACATGTTGACAACCGTACAGAAAAGGACACAGGGTACCTTTATTGATGACTCGATGGCGTAGTGGTTAGTGTAACGAACTGCCACGCCTGAGGTCGCGGGTTCGATTCCCGCACAAGTAAAACATTTGTGTGCATGAACATGGATGTTTGTCTTGGTCTGGGTATTTCTATGTATAATATGTATGTATTTACAAAAAACAAAGTATATATGTATGTTTATCTATTGTCTAGTACCCATAGTACAAGCTCTGCTTAGTTTGGTCTAGATGGTGTTGTGTGTATGTGATAGACTATTATTATTATTATTATTAATTCAGAAAACCAACACTGTGCTCGCGGGAAAAGATAAAAAAAAAATGCATAATTTAGTTAATTATAAAATAGAAAATAAAAAACATTAAAGACTATAAAATTGAAACCGCAACATCGACAAACCGTGTCATTGCATTACCAACTAAGCTTAAGGAAAGGTGCTTAGATGCTTTGGAGGGCAACTTTCAATCTATAACGTGGGATCATGAATAGCTTACGGTAAAGAGACGAAACTGTTTGTCAAGGTCGTGTGTCCCAGTAGTTGCGCGAAGTCTGAAACTGTGTTTGGTAGACAGCAATTGGTTTCTATTATATATCTATTTAGCACTAAAACCATATTTAACAAAATGTGGTCGTAATACACCTGTGCTTCGGTGACAGCTATAGGCGTGAGACTATATATTTGTGTGTGTGTAAAAAGTATTGTATCCTAACTGACATAATAAATGCTAATGTCAGTTTGTTTGATACATTTTCACGCCTTAACTACTCGACCGATTATCATTAAATTTTACATACACTTTGTCAAGGTAACAGAAAAGTACATAGGGTCCACCCAGAACAAAGTACTGTTACTTATCCATCCAAACTTTACCTAGATTTACGTGAGAGAAACCACGGGTAAAATCTTTTTAAAATAAACAATAGTAAAGCATTTTTAATTTTAAAGTACATTAACTGTTCCGTTAGTGGAGTTTTTACTTGTACGAAAAAACATGGTGATAATCATGCATGACGGTTGCGTCAAGATCTATCAAAACCGATAGTGTTTTCATTAACCTCATCGAAGAAGAGTCAGAGGTTAATAAAAACTGTTACAAGACTAACTTAAATCTAATTAGAAATAATATAATTAAAATAATGTATTAGCTAATTAACATGACGCAATCTGTCGTGTAGGCTGCAACGTCGGTATAAAGGTATTATTCTGCCGTGGGTAACTGCCGTAGGTAACTCGGGACAGAACTTTTTTTGGATGAGAGATATCCTAGGTCCTTTTCTGTATCCCTGACAACGTGTATGCAAAAGTTCATGATAATCGGTCGAGTGGTTAAGGCGTGAAAGCGTAACAAACAAACAATAATTTTTATTAGTACACTAGATTTTGCCCACAGCGTCGCTAGCGTATATGTAATTTAAGTTAATAAGAGTTCTTTTTTCTGAATGAAAGGCACCCTATGTCTTTTCTGTACCCCTGATAATGTGTATGCGAAATTACATGTTTATCGGTCGAGTTGTAAAAGCGTGAAAGCGTAACAAACAAACAAACTCACATTCGCATTTATAATATTAGTTAGGATTATTTATTAATATTAGTAGTAGTATGTATGTTTGTATTGCAAGTAATGAGAAATTAATTTGCCTAGTTATAAGGCTGAGTCCGGCTCGGGCTCTCGTAAAGCGGTCGGCTTGACGTCCATAATATAATTTCTGTCGGTGACAGGTACCCACGTCGTAGGTACACATGTGTATTGTGTACCTACATACCGTGAACTGTGTATTTGTGTCCTTTTATTTCATACATTCACTCGATTGATGGAGGGATACAAAAAGCTTTAATGGGCTTACAGAACGAGGCGTTTTTGTTTGCCAAATGATATTTCTTTTGGTACGTTATTTATCGTAACAATTGTAGCAATAATTTACTTTTACTTAATTGTGGGATGATATACGAGGGTGCTGTGTTTGGTGTGTAGAGTATGCAGTAATGTAGAGAAATTGTGGTAAATTATTATGTGATACAGAAGTATACAGTAGAGATTTTTAATTTAATAGGCATGGTAAGGTAACATTACTGTTCGCATTTTGAGCGATTCAGTAGATTCGACATACATAGCGTGTAAAAGTAAGATGTTTTGGATGTATAATATCGGAAAAAGATTGTTTTTACTTATCAACACGATTCGAAACAGTGTTTAATTTGCTTGGGGTCATTTAGGTTGTTATCTTTTTCTTGGACGAATTCGGAGTATGGTTTGTTAATTAAATCTAACTAATGACAAATTTTCTATCACTATTAAATCTACATAAATTAATTCCATATTCTTATTTACGAAATTATTTTTCTATATTTAGTCTATGAGTTTTCAAATATAAGTTACATTTTTATTTTACAAAAATCAAATGGTCTACAGTTAACGACTTACTGTGACACACTATAATATGTAGCCACGTTTTTTCATTTTTATCTTAATTAATACAGTTAACAGTAATTGTACACAGCTAAAACTACATATAAAACTAAAAATTAATTACGCTAATTGACTCTAATATTTAACAACAATAGGTAAGCAATGTATGAAATTACGGTTGGCTTTGAAATATTGAGTTTAGTCAATATTGACTGAAGGGTAACTGACTGAAACATTTTAATCTACTATGTATTAAATTACGTTCACTCTGTGTAAATAGTGTTATAGTAGATAAGATAATTATGATAATTATATTATGCTAATTAATTATAACAATAGCGCAATTGTGTTTGGTTTACATCCAGATTCTAAAAGGCAAATCAACACAACAATTTGTTAGCAGGTCAAATGCATATCAATGCCGTGATTGGCTAACTCAGTTAGCAACACCCAATCAAATGCTTTGACATACGTTCGAGTTTGACACGTCGTTGATTAACGTTTCAGAAGTCGGGTGTTGGTTATAGGTTAAAAATAGCCTTTTCTTTCTTTTTGACTCTTTCTTTTGAAAAGTAAGATTACTATGAAATGTTATTACAGATGGTGTTACCCCTTTTTATGATAAACGGAGTAACGATTGGAGATTCTGAGAATCACTTGAAGAACTCTATCTGTAGATATCAACCTTAATACTTACTTACTATTTATGTAAAATTTAATGATGATCAATCGAGTAATTAAAGCGTAAAAGCATAACGAATAAACTCTAAAAACTATTCACATTTATAATTGTAGTTAGTATTACGATTACATCAAAATCATTCTGCGTTATAAATATGCGGTAAATTATAGTCAACATAGAAAAACCAACCATGGTGCATTTATAAAATAATTTTATTTTAAATAAAGTCATAAACAATTGTGCATCGATGGCAAAACGGACAAGCGCTCGCCCCCGCGCTACTGTCGCTGCTCAAAGTATTGTGGGTTTACCTCGGGACGATTATTGTGGTCCATAAAGTATTATTCTGAGTTTGGGTTACTTTATTTTCCTTAACTGTTTGTTTTTTAGGACTCCAACGATTGCAGTAGTAGTTTTTAATGAAACAAATAATAGTAATATTAGGTAGGTTTTGCGTTTATTTGTGTCTCATAATTTTGCATAAGCGCGCTACAACCACACGTGGAATATCATATCTGGGATATCTATTCGACATAAGGTAGCAAGTCAAAAAAGAATTACTAGCGGTTTCTACCCTTATCATCCGTCCTCTTTGAAAGGGCTAATGAATCGATCTATCAATTCGACGTTAGTATATTTTTAACTTGTATTGAAGTCGCTTCTTTAAAGAAAAATAATATGGTATATAATAATAATAATAATAATAATAATAATAATTTTATTGAAAACCCTGTTACATTTTCACAATAATTATACGATAATGTCGTATGTCGTAGCCATTAACGCCCACATCCGAGTATATTTTTAAATAACTAAGGTTAGTAAAGGTACAATTTTATTGTTTGTTTATAATAATTTTGTGCCTATGTTAAGGATGAGAGTAAATGCGTTTGTCGGTGAGTGTATGTGTGTGTCTACGTGTGTATTGTGTATATGCAGATATGTGTGTGAATGTGTGTATCGGTATGTGTAAGTGTGTGTATATGTATGGGAGAAAGACTTTATTTGTTATCAATATATATAGCCAAATAAAATCTTTAATTACATGGCTTCTTGGTACTTTAGTAAAAGTAATTTAGTTGAGTATTTTAGTCGAAACACCTGTTACCTATAGTTGGTACCTATACTAATTTATTGAGAAAGATGAGTAGGAGTGACAGTATTGGATCGTTGTTTTAGAAGCTAAATTTAAGGGGACCACGACAGCAGCTTGTCTAACACATTCCTCTATATAAAATAGAAATGAATACTACTGAAGCTACAAGTAACTATTGTTTTTTAAAGACATATCTCGCTTTAGGGTAACCCCTGTGCCATGGAGGACTGTGCCAACATTTAAACTACAGAAAAACACCCAGATTCGGCATCACAATGAACCTCACAAATTTCTGACACAATATTACGCGGGCGAAATTGTAAGCAAGGGCATCCTTCGTTATATGGTCGGTAGCGGGCAGCAGCCGAATCGGAGACCTCATGGTTTCCGTTTTCAATTTCGGGTCTGTCAAAGCACAAATACGATTTACTTTCAAAAATATCTATTTAGCAGCACGGAGTCTGGAACAGTATTACGTTGACGTCAATAGGCTCGCTCTTTATTACGTGGGACTTCAAATCATGACTGGTGCCAAAAAATGTGGCTGTGTCATACACCTTTGCCTGGCTCTTCAAATATGTATTTATTTTGTGTTATATAATGTAGTAATATGTATAAAGAACTATTTTATTGGTCTGAATCCAAGTGAATGCTCGTTTATCATGCTACGGATAATAGCCGCTACAACAAACTTGGCAGTTCTTTTATATAATAAATATTAAATTGCGCAAAAACAACAGATCAAAAGGATTTTATAGCAGAATAAGTTGACAAATTACATAAAGAAAAGTCTTTCTTAAGAACTTTGTAGACCGTCGTAGATTTTGTACAAAATGAAGATATTAAACTTTTCTAATTGTATTTTCATAGACTTTAGTCAGATTGACTACATATATACAACAGAAATGAGTAGTAGCGCGTAATTGTTTTATGACATGATATTTTTGCTGACGAAAATATGAATGCTTTTTGTGCGTATTTAAATTTATATAATTTAAATATGGACAAGTAATTTGTGTAATTGGTTTATGGAACCGTTTTAATTTATTAAATAAATGATTTCAATGACATTATAGTACAGATAAATATTAATTTTGATTAAACGGATGGCATAGCGGGCAAACTGATCGGTTTACCGCTGCTTTAACGACACGGAATATTTTTGTGTGATCTTCAAAGGAGTGTTCTGAGTCTAGATGTGCTTTGAGTTTGTTAATTGAATGTGGATAGAGTTTGTCGCAACACAGGGCCTGATATCTAGTGTGGTCGGTATCTTTAAATAAAAAGCAGTATAAAGATTTTTGGTTCGACGATTACTTTAATAACCGGCGTAGCAGCATCAGCGTAAGTCTATTTTTGTCTGTTTGAAGTTTTTGGCATCTCGTGAAAACCACTAAACGAATTTTGATGCGATTTTTACATGTTGGCTATTCGACGTTATATAAGTCATCTATGGTACAAACTGCCTCCGTGGCGCAGCGGTAGTGAATGCGACTGCTGTGCATGAGGTCTCGGGTTCGAATCCCGGGTCGGGCCAACAAAAAGCTATTGGGTTTTTCTGTAAAGAAATCTCAATAGCAGCCCGGAGTTAGGAAGTTGGCGGTGTTAGACACCCCCGTGCCTCGGAAAGCACGAAAAGCCGTTGGTCCTGCGCCTGATCTCTCTCCGGTCGTGTCGGATTGCCGTCCCATCGGATCATGAGAGTTAGGGAACAGAGAGTGCACTTGTGTTTGCGCACACACTTGTGCACTATAATATCTCCTGCGCAGATGGCCAGTCTCTGTTAAGACTGGCCGCCGTGGCCGAAATTCGGTCTGGAGGACATTATTATTATGGTACAAAATTTGTTTTATTTAAATTAAATTGATTGTTTGTTTATTGTTAGATTTAAAATAGATACAACTATTATACCGACACCACAATATGTATTAAGATTTATTGGACTTGGTACCTATCTGTTAATTTACGCTACGACGTAACGCTTTCAGAACAGCTGTTGCTCTTCTACAAAGGTCTTGTACTAAGGTAATAAATTAGACTAAAACTGCAAATCAATTTTTTTTATTAAACACTTCGTTTTTCTCGTCCCTGTATTGCCATTAATAAATTTTCCGCAGTATACAGATAACCTATATTTTTGTGTGTCAACCAATAATGCCGATAGAACGAACGCGTATTCAAACAAAAAGAACTTTTATGTTTCAAATTGTTCTTTTCCTTAACGCGAAATCTATTTGTATCTATACTTTTGCGTCAGTATGGCTTTGTCACATTAAAGAAAAGGGGCCAAAAGGCTTTGTGCGTGAGTAATCAAAGGTGCGGTCACAATGAAAGCGCCGAATGAGGTTACGAGTGTTGCCAGACTTAAGATGTTCGACTGTCATGCTTTTTTTATATAGCACGAAGTTTCTGGTATATAGCACTTAAGAATTTACTGCTGCATCAGATTGATTACTTAAGTAACTCCTTATTAAGAGGCACTAAATTCAGACGAGCTCTGTTAAGCTTTATTATGATTATCAAGAAAGTAATCATTATAAGAGGCAACGATAGCTTAGTGGGAAATCATTGGACTGCCCCGCAGGCACTAGCTCGATCTAAAGGCATATCAGACTTTTGGAAGTTATATGCCTGTTAAATAGTTAATTATCGCTCGCTTTAACGGTGAAGAAAAACATCGTGAGGAAACCTGCATGTCTGGGAGTTCAACATAATGTTCTCGAAGATGTGAGAAGTCTGCCAACCCGCTATGGGCTAGCGTGGAGGACTATGGCCTAACCCGTTTCATAAAAGAGGCTCGTGCCCGGCAGTGAGACAGTTTTTAATGTTGGCTGATATTATATTTTGTTTATATTTTTTATAAATGCGGTACTTGTTATAGCTAGTAGTTTATTATTATTAATACTTTGTACTAGTAGTACAAAGTATTAATAATAATAAAAAAGTACTAACTATATTTTTAGACCTCGCGAAAGCGTTCGACACGGTACCCGTCTCTACACTCTTATTAAAACTTTAGGGAGTGGGTGTCAGAGGTATTCAATTAGATCTATTCAAGAGCTACCTAACAAATCGATCGCAGTTTGTTAGGATAAATAATAATAATAGTAATGAACTTCCTATTTATTACGGTGTGCCTCAGGGAAGTATTATAGGGCCAACCCTTTTTCTTATCTTTATAAATCAGCTGTGCGACCTTAATATACAAAATTCAAACATAATTTCATTTGCGGATGATACTGCGATAACCATCGTAGCTGAAACTTGGTCCCAGTTAGAAATAAGGGCACAACTCGCATTCAATACTGCACTAAACTGGCTCAATAATCACACCCTTACACTCAATACTTCCAAAACCAAGTTCTTTACATATTCATCAGTTCAGCCTCTCAACCACCCATCTCAGTAACTATAAAAGTCCACTCTTGCCCCACTGAACCCCAAACTCCTTGTAACTGTCCATCCTTAACCTCTGTTGAACAAATAAAATATTTAGGTGTGACATTGGATAAGACTCTCAACTTTAAGTTCCATATAAACGTTCTCACAGGCAGAGTCCGAAAACTTATATTTTTATTTAAAGCGCTTCGGAAAGTTGCTAACCAGACCGTAATACGCAATGTCTATTTTGCCTTATGCCAATCTATTGTCACATACTGCATTTCATGTTGGGGTGGTGCAGCTAAAACGATTATAAAACCGTTAGAGATAGCACATAGAGCTGTACTAAAAGTGGTTACTTTTCGCCCTATCATATTCCCTACCAATGAATTGTATTGTAAATGGAATATTCTAAATGTAAGACAACACTTTATCATACAAACAGTTCTTCTACAACACCAGAAAACTCCATATAGGACAATCCATAAACGTAGAAAAGACAAACTCTGTACTCTCTCACATGCACGTTCATCATTCATTAAAAGATTCTTTTATTTTCTTGGCCCTTCATTATACAATAAAATAAATAAACATTGTCCAGTATACGGCTTAGCATACTACAACTGTAAGAAAATGATTTACTCATTTCTTCTACACCATTCATACGAAGAAACAGAAAAAATGCTTATATAATTACCGACAGCTGCGTAGCACTCAAGATATGTAACACAATAACCATACATACACACATATACACTACACACATACACACACACACACACACATACGCACGCACACACTCACACACACACGCGCACACACACACACACACACACACACACGCACACACACACACACACACACGCACACACACACACATACATACACCACACACATACACAAAATAGTTCTTACTCATATCCTACTTTCAAAAATTTGCTCACTTATGTTTTCTTTTTTACATTATTATTATTATTATTTTTATTTTTTGATTATACCATAGTTTAGTAGCAGTAAAATACAAATAAACGTAAATAGTAATATTACATAATATGCTTGTAATCAATTAGGGGAATCGGAACTGTTACTCCTTCATACTGTAACCTAGTTAGGAGATCAGAACTGCACCCAATATAATTGTAGCAAATCAATTATTTTACCATGTATAATAAACTGTATACCCATGTACTGCAATATTTGAAATTGATCAATAAACTTTTATTATTATTATTATTATTATATTATGTACTTTTGTTTTGTAAATACATACATATTATACAAAGAAACACCCAGACTAAGACATACATACATCCATGTCCAAGCACACAAATGTTTGACGTGTGCGATAATCGAACACGAGACCTCAGGCGTGGTAGTCGGTTACACTAACCACTACCCCATCGAGGCCGCCCTTTAAAATCTAACATTCTATTTAATATAATATCTCTATCGCAATAAAATCTAACATTCAAAAGAAAATGGCGGAGCAATTATTATATCTATAAAACTATTACACTCTGTATCTATTTGTGAAGCTTTTTGTCCTAAGCATTATCAGCATTTTCATAGAATCACGTTCACCACGTTGGCCTAGATTTTTCTGTGGCTTTTTATCGTCACATTACTATTTTCGTTATTATTGGAGCCGAAGTGAATGTGGAAGAAATTTGTTACTTGAAACTATGACATTTAGAAAATTGTTCTGCTGTCTAGAAAATACTGCGACACTAGCATATAATAATATCAAGCTTGTGTCTTCCCGAGAGAGTAGGCACGCATGACCTATATTATAACACTTTCATTATAAGAGCTATTCATCGAAGATTTAAGTACAAATAATATTACAAAAACTAACTGCCACTCACGAAATTGCATGCGCTTTTTATGGTCGTTCTTTTATCTATGGTTTTCTTCAGAGTTTTTTACTGTGTACGTTTTCTCACATGAACTCTTGAACAAACAATACGTACCGTGCCTAGAATATTGTAAACAAAGTGTGTAGTACTAATATCAAGGTATTCTGCGACGCTAGAGTCTAGACTAGACTTGGATACAACGGTGTTCTTTCGCTAATCTATACAAATATTAAAACTATTAAACCGATTTTAATAATTCTTCGATAATTAAAAAGCTACTTTATCCAAAAATAACTGAGGCAATTTTTATAGATCATGTTACTTCTAGATAATGTAGCTTTTAATCATTATCATCACGCTACGAGCTACGAGAGCGAGACAGTAATCATAAACGGCAGTGAAACTACGGGAATCGACATTTCAAATACTAGTTGAATTTGAAATGTCGATCAGTTTTAATGTCAGTAACTTGTGCCACTTTTAGGTAACACAGAAATCGAATTCGAAATCAATTACCTAAACCTGTTTCTTTCTTTTACACACACTCACACAATTGGTTCTGTGATGCTCAAACAATAGTCACATATTTTCAAACCAGCATCCAAGAAAAACGATAATAACTTAACATAACGTTTTATTGTAATTCAACAGTTTCAGCAATATTCTGTAATTTCATTTTTGTTTATTTTAGCATGTAATAATGTATATCGGTGTCTGTTCAGTACTGGCTTCCCTGAAATCAATTCAGAACGGAGATAATAAAGAACGTAAGACAGTTTTGTGACGGGATACGATTTCACAGAACATGTACTGAATATATATGTTGTACTAATTTCGGGACTATTAATAATATTGTAAATATAGCTATCGTTGTCATGACTTTTTACAGTTCGAAAAAACTCTTATAAAACAGCTTTGTCCGTCTGTCTGTTATACAACTTTCAACCCAAGAACCGTAAGAGCCAGAGACTCACGGTCAACGCCATTCGATTCAGCATAGTCGATGTACCCCTGAAATGACTATGACCTTTGACTTCAAGGTCACGTGGTATCACGTGACCTTTGCATATTACTTGAACCATTTTTCTAACTCTAAGATTTACGAAAATTCATTGCCATTACTCACTTGTTTTAAATATGACTGTGCGCAAGGCGGATTGCTGTAAGTGGTAACCTCGCGGGATCGATTCGATTAATAACAAAAAAATCTTGATACTTAAGTCCAATCACATTTTGTTCAACCCAGCAATCGCACTCGAGTCCTCGCGATCGACAGTTATGCATGCTCTTATGATTATGTCAAACCATTTATTTCATAAACCTTTTTTTTTACACTACCCTGAGTCGTTATTTCAGTCGTGCAATATGACTCGCTTAATTTATGTTAAAATTTAATTCATTTGTATTTTATAAAGATTTCTAGCATTTTGGATTCTTTGAAATTAAACTTTATACGGATTTTATCGCGTTGTTTATTTTATATTAAACACTATTATTACATAATTTTGAAACTGTAAACTACTATTGTTAAACACTTTTACTAGTTACTGTTTACTTCAATTTAAGCTATTTAAATCATACAACTTTAAGGATATTAGTTATAATAATACGTCGGAGAAAGTGTAAATTTTACACTTTCCCCGACGTTTCGGTTGGTTTTTAAGCAGCCATGGTCACGAGGAGACTAAGATGGTAGTTGTCTTAATGTTCTAGTGTAGTTATTTCAAAATATCCGAACATAATTTAATCATTGGTGTTTCTATTTACGCAGAATTAGCTCAAAGTATCATGAAGTCTAGCCATGGTTTGCTTCTTCTTGGGTTTGACTATTTGAATTACTGGATCCCAAGCTGGTGGTGTGTTTTTTGATTTCAATAGCCTCGCGAAGCATCCTTGGTAGGATTTAGTGTTCTTTAGCGAGAACCTGTGGTGTGTCAAATCTGGTGTTGCACATGTTTACACACAGCAGACTTCAACGAGCGTTGGTGTTCTACACCAGCTATGTGTTCTTTTATGCGGGTGCCTATGCTTCTCTTAGTTTGACCAATGTATGAGAGTCCAATCTATTTTATAGACCCTGCATCTTGTAAAGGTAGTTGGCACTTGACGAATGGTAAAAATTGACTTATCTTCGTTGGCAGCTTGAAGTATGTGTTGATTGTAGCTCGCTTCAAGATGTGGCCAGTCTTATCATTGACACCTCTTACACAAGGCAGTATAGCAGGCTGGCGCTCGACTGCGGCTGGCTTTCCTTTTTTTTCTATTTCGTAGTATTCTTGTTAACCTCTCTTAAGATAATATGCTTGTGTTAGAAGTGGGCTTATCGGCGATGACCAACTGGTTAACACATGACTCCAAAGCTTGGAGCATCGTCGTAAGGTTGCCAGTCTCTCGGTTTTCTATCGGATACATTTCAGAGAGTGTGCAGAGGAACTGCATAATTTGATTCCTCCTTCCCCATTCTACCATCAGGCGACTAGACAATCAGACCAGCGACACAGGTACATGGTGGATATACCACATTTACGAACGAAGCGCTTTGCTTCCACTTTTATAATGCGTACCGCTAAGGAGTGGCATGCGCTACCTATATCTGTGTTTCCCGATGAGTACAATCTGGGTGTCTTCAAGTCGCGAGTGAATAGGTATTTTCTAGGCAAGCGTGCTCCATCGTCGACTGCATCTTCACTTAAGATCAGGTGAGATCGCGGTCAAACGCAAGCCTATTACAATATAAAAAAATAAAAAATTAAAAACGTCGTTAGTGCAATGTTTGGTATTCAAACCCACGACCGTCGATGTCCGATGCATTATCCATTGGGCTACAGCAGCTTGAGTTACACTTAACCGTTTGTATTTAATTTTTAAACCAATTAAACTATTTTTCTTGTAGGTGCCTAAAGTTTGCTAATAAATCCTTAAATATGACTACAATTTTTAGTTACCCGTTTATTTCGTCAAATCATTTATTCAAAGGTCGATCATTATTCGATATCGTCTATGCGTCGCTTTAAGCCGGATTTTTATCCGTGCCACATTATCCGTTTAGGTAAACACTGCTGGCAAGTAGCCAATGTGTTTTATAGACGTTTATTCGATGATGTTTAGTTTTTATACAATAAAGGTGGCAAAGAAGCAACGACCGGCTTGTATTCTATGATAAAATTGCAGAGATATCAGTCGCGTCTTATTGGTACAAGAATAGGGGATTTAAAGGTAGGATAAAGGGAAGACATATGAAAGGTAAATGAGTCATTCTTAAAAAAAATTACGATAGTGTAAAGAAATAAGTGTGAGTTCTGTCACACCAGTTTCCTGAGTTAACGTGCTGTTTCCCCAGGGGGTCGGTGCGTTGAACCGCTATTGAATAATAGTAAGCAATGTTGGGCTCTTTTTTTCAAACGTGAACTATGTTTGTGGAGAAGGAAACGTGTTCTTACGGCTTATCTTGAGTCTATAGGTCTGAGTGCGATTTCCTGGGAAAAAGAGTTTGATTGATCCTGTTAGTTAGTTTTATTAGGACTACCATTATAAATCATGTAAATAAGTAAGTAATACTGTCTGATTGTTTGGTTTACACGAGTAAATTTTTGAGTCGATTTTATGATTTCTTTGTTAAGAATGCTGTAGGATAAGATAAAACAGATAATGATGAAATATAATTCAAAAGTAGTACATACGCGCATAGCTAGTTAAAAACAAATAAAATGAAGCTATCAAAAAATAAAATAGCAGTATACACCCAAAGCTTATTGTTTGTAAATATAGAAAATAATGAAAGTACTTAAAAGGAATATTAAAAAGTACACGAAACCAAATCACATCCATTTCTACTGTTGTGTACAAAATAAGGCAACATATAAAAATAAATATTAAAAGTTTATTCTATTTTGCTCGATGAACTATACTATGGAAAAGTTTTTATTTTTATTATATTTCTTCCGTTATAGTCGCCATAAAGTAGGCTTATGGAGTTATGCTCGCAGTTACAATGTCATTCTGTTATTTTGGTGGCTATCGCTATCGCCAGCGAACGTAATAATATACGGTTTGAAGCTCAAACTGGGATTTGGTGCTGAAGGCCATGAATGGCGACGGTAATACTTTCAGTTTGTAGTATTTTGAATTATTAAATTATAATAATAACTAGATTTTGCCCGCGGCTTCGCTCGTGTAAGGTACCCTAAGTCCTTTTCTATTCTCCTGATAACGTGAATGCGAAATTTCATGATGATCGGTTGCACGTTGACGCGTAAAAAACTAACAGATAAACTTACATTCCCATTTATAATACAGGGTTTTTCAACAAGAATATTGTTTTGTAAATTAAAATAAAACAATAAATTTAGATGACAATGATTCAAATTTTTATTGTATTAAAAAAGTAATGTTTGACAATTATGAATGAAAAATGATATCTGATAAATGTCCCACGACCACGGTTACAGATGGCGATCCTTTCATCAATGTTTTAATCACTTTTTGCCAAAGTGATAGGTCTATTTCGATAATCACTTCTTGAATTTTGAGTTTTAAGGCTGCAATCGATTTGATTGGCTACATATAGAATGTCTTTAACATGACCCCACAAAAAATAATCCAGCGGTGTTAAATCATATGATCGAGCTGGCCACTTAACAGCTGAATTTCGTGAAATTATGCGATCGGGCAATTTGGTTTGCAATAAATTCATTGTTTCGGTTGATGTGTGACTTGTGGCACCGTCTTGTTGAAACCACATGTTAGTGATATCAATATCATCAATAATAGGCCAAAATCGAGTTGTTAACATCTCTCGATAGCGTAATCCATTGACCGTAACCGCATCTCCAGCAGAATTTACGAAAAAAAAAACATCCTAGTCACGCCTCTAGACCACATAGCGCACCATACAGTGACACGTTCAGCATGTAAAGGCTTCTCAACAATCTGTCTTGGATTTTCAGAAGCTCAAATGCGACAATTTTGCTTGTTGACGTAGACTGATAAATGAAAATGAATGAATGAATTGAGCGAATCTACGGCGATGTGAATGATGGCCAGCTTCAATTGTTGCACCAGTTGCACCTTGTAAGGCTTTAAAGACAAATCCTTACGCAGAATTCGCCATGTGGTTGTTGTGGATAACCTCAATTGTTGAGAACGTCGAGGAATTGATAAATTCAGATCTTCTTCAACACTGTGGCTCACGACTGCGATGTTCTCACTTGAACGACCCGGTCGAACACGCGTTGGTGTTGGCACATTATGTACCGAGCCTATCGACTCAAAGAACATTGGCGAAATAATTTGCTGATGAATATTTGAGCGTGTTGACGCTTATTTACAGATGAAAATAAAATAATTTGTTAAGATTTTTAAGACTATGCTAATGACCTATGTAAGTCTGGGAAAAAATAAGTAATTATGAAAATAGCAATTGATTTTTTTATTTAGAATTCGCATTACGCATTGACGTTTTGTACTTACAGTGTTGCCATATTAACGATTGAATAATTATAATCCGAAGTAGGTTTTGTACATTGTCTTTATTACATAGTATTTAAAAATATATTTACTCATTAGAATAAATGTTGACAGGTTTATCTCATTTTAACCTAAAAATGCACGCATGATAATCCTGTTAGAAGAAAATAGTTTCAGAAACTCATAAACCGAGTATAGCAACAACATTAAAAAAAAAATTCGTTTCCTTTGGTACGAATGTTTGTCAGCCTGAGTGACTGACATATTGTCGTGTTGACGTGTTCGTTCATCGTTGTCTAGAGTACACTATGTATCGCCGTTTTCTTTTGATTTGCCACAATTCCTTATAAAGGCCTGGACTGTTTATGAACTCTGAGATTGCTACATACCTCGCGCGACTAGTGCTTGCCAAAGGATTTCGATTATCTGCTAATTATAAAGACATTGAGTGTCTGATTGACTCTCGGACTACGATTCTGCCTGTTATTTGGATTCCGTTAGTGTATGAATTATCAAGATGCCGTGTAAACCCTACACGTATCAATGTAAAATAAAGTCACACCAAGTGACTGGAAGACAATATTATGACTATATTTTAGTAGAAAATAATGTGTCCGGCCGAGCGGGCATATTAGAATATTGTTGTAGTTGCTTAGTTGCCAGACAAACAGTTGGATGCTGCGCGCTTACAATGACATTGTATCTTGTATCTTATGTGGGGGCCAGTCAGTGCAGACCGGCAACACTTCGACCCAGTGGGATCTTTTGTGTCGACACTCTCCCAATAACGACTGCCATAGATGTTCATGGCAGCCGGGACCAATGGCTTAACGTGCTCTCCGAGGCACAGAGCAGGCGATAATTGTCAATCAATACGCACATAATTTCGAAAAGTCATGTAACTTCCGAAAGTCAGCGGTGCACGACGTGGTTTTGAACCCGAGACCCTCTGCATTGCAGTCTGTTGGTCTCCCCACTGAGCTATCGCTGCTCTTTTACAATGACATTAGTTTGGTATCTTGGGTAGCCAGACATCAATAGTATATTACACCACCGGCAGAGTTTCTGAATAATATTGTTAGAAAAGATCAAAAATAAAAATTATTATTTAAATAAGTTGTTTTATTTTTTAAATGAATGTTTAGGGAAATTCATAGTTTATTTTTAAAAAATAAGTTTGTTATTTAAATAAAACGCCTGCCCAATGGAAAGCTCTTACTGTAACATCTGTAGCATATAGATGTCAGTATTACCAGAGGCATCTTTATCTCATCTGGGATAAAGAAGTCGAGGTGGAGAAGTAGGAAGAAGGATAAGGAAAGAGTTTGGGCCTCATTTACTGAAACGCAAAACAAACATTTGCTTTTACTTTACGTCAATATTCTGTGCGATGCTGTGAGTATCTACTCCAGTTGACCTATTTATACTGAAACCAGCAAGGTAGTAGAGCAATTTTGGGATTCTCCCTTTAACGTATGAATCAAATTGATCGTGAACCAGGCGGTTTCAAACATTTTCCCCTAAACTTTTAGCGTGAGCAACAAAAGGGAGATTAAATACTACCACGTGGAATCACCTAACGTGATTTTAATCAAATGATCAGGTATTTCTTGCATGAGGTTATTCAAAAAGATCATAAAAAGGTTGTCTCTTTGTCACCAGCGTGCAATGAAGTGCATTGGCTATATCAACTGATCGGTGCCTAATACCTACTCAATAAACAAATTAACCAGAGTGTGTCGGAACACTATGTAGTTAGCAGTTTATTTTACTCTAAAAAGCATTTTATTTTAAAATCTAAAATCTGTAGTTGACGCAAATCGGGGTATAACCTCCAAACGTCAAATTGCAATATCTTTAATTCCTGACTTTATTTTATGGCGATCCTGACGACAAAGTTGTTCAGGAATGTAAACCCTATATTTTGATATTTTCATGTATTGACGCAATAAAATGATGTCAGCAAAAAATGTATGAGAGTTCGCCAATGTTCTTTATTGACCAAATTCTTAACAGCGGTCTCAGAAGGACGATTATGTTGACCGAAAATAGCCCAAATTTTACGAAATGTATCTTTTACAGATCCACTGCTTTCATAGTAAATTTTTATTATTTTAATGCGATTTTCAAGTGAAATTGAATTCATTGTAACAATTGCCCAAGTTTCTACTATAAATACGTCAAAAAGTCATGTAGTTCCGGTGTGACCATATTGAAAAACAAAGTTCTAGTTGAAAACCCGTTATTAGTTAGGATAACAGACATTGTCGGCCTCGATGGCGAAGTGGTTAGTGTAACCGACTGCCACGCCTGAGGTCGGGGGTTCGATTCCCGCACAAGTCAAACATTTATGTGCATGAACATGGACGTTTGTCTTGGTCTGGGTGTTTCTATGTATAATATGTATATATTTACACAAAAAAAGAATATATGTATGTTTATCAATTGTTTAGTACCAATAGTACAAGGTCTGCTTAGTTTGGGCTAGATGGTGTTGTGTGTATGTGGTAGAATATTATATTATTATTATTATTCTGAGGTCTCGATTTCGAATGCATGTATGTCATAGGTAAATTTCGAAATTATGCGTAGTAATTATAGCTGGCATTAACTGTAAAAGAAAATATGATGCAGAACACTCAGACATGCAACCTGCACGTCTGAGTATTCTGCATAATGTTCTCGAAAATATGTGAAATCTGTCAAACCGCACAGGGCTGATTTAAATATTCATACTTACATACTCTAACACTTATGACCCAACGGAGTAGACAGAAGTATATAACAGACAGTTCGCTAGCTATGGTTTTAGTTTCACATAATAGGGCGAGAGAGAGAGAGACCACAGTAAGTACCAGGTTTCGTGCTGCCGCTATGATTTTCTTGACAGATAACTTAATAACACTACTAATTTTAAATAGAACCTAAGATCCTATGCACAGCAGTCAAATTCCCTACCGCACTGCCACCGAGTCAGCGTAGTGTGAATATTCAGATTAAAGAAAACGATTAACTTGAGAATCATTTAGATTATCTTTACTAAACTTTTCTTTATAAAAGTATAGCAATACTTAGAATACAAAAGTAAAAAATACCAAATAATTATGCCAGTGTTACGAATATAAATTAAATTGACAACTAAAGTATTCCCTTAACTCTTCGCCTAAGCGTGACCTCACCGTGAAAGAAAACTCGAGAGCAAAGGCGTTTGGTTGTCGGCGCAAACACTAAATCGTCGTGGGACCGAGAAGCTCAGGCAGACTTAAATGTAACGAATAGGAAAGAATAAAAAGCAACCTCAATGCTCGCTACACGTACCAAGAAGAAAAGTTTATTGAGAAGTTGTCGTCTTAGTTGTAGCTTTTGTACAAGTTCTAGATTTTTATTTTGCTGGTAAAACTTCTATACATGATTTGTGTGTACAAGTATTTTTATTGTCAAATCAATATTTGACAATAAAAATTTAATAATAAAATTTCGCTTACTTGTCAATACAAGTAAGCGAAATTTGTGAGACTTATAGACACTTATGTTAAAACTAGCTTCTGCCTACGGCTTTATTCATGTGCATCCTACAAGAACGTATACCGAGATAAAAAGTTATCTTATGTGTTAATTTAAGACGTGGTTTATATGTGTGTAAACGGTTCAACGGTTTACACGTTTCTGAGTGAAAAATCTCTTAAAAGTTTAACAAAAGCTCTCATTATTTTAATTTTGATGGTTAAGGTCTTTTAATGCTTCAATAGCCGAAAAATAGACATAATAAAAAAAGGCTGTGGCTGGATCCCGGAGTCCGAGCGTGGCCAAGAGATGCTGATAGCCAACGCTTAAGATGTAAACGATTAAAAGTTTTAGAAGTTAAGAAACGTATAAGTATAATCTATATTTATATATATAATCCTCTTTTCCTTATTACTGAATAATTGATTTCCGCCAAGTAACGCCCAAGTCCATTCAATAAACTTATAAGTAATATATTACATATATTTTAAACTCCCTTATGCTGTATTGACAACAAATACTATTACTGAGGTACACACGTCGTCAAGTATAAAGTATTTAGCTGGTAGTGAAGATCTTTTAAGCCGACCAATCAATGGGCAAAATTCCACAATGCTTCTACAGAGAAATAATTAAAAACATCCAATAAAACATTACTTATCTAAATTAAAATTCAAACTTTACAATAGACCACAATCACACTAGAGAACAAAAAGCCACGTTAAAAAAACCTTTTCAATGATGATTAATATTTTAATACTTTGCAAAATGCTTAGAAAATTCCAATACAATGAGATCAATACCGAAGCTCCATTTTATTAATACAATGCATCAACATTTATAGTGCGTAAGTACCTATATCAGGCCGAAGATCGGCTACAATGTGGTGAGATACCTAACACGAAAACCGCAGTCTTGGTGTAAGGGCATTGCTCTCTCTGATTTATTGCTTATTACTGGGTTTCATTCACTGGCTCTATGACGTCATACGCCCATCACACGTCTGCGGTGCATACTTGATACTTTTTGTTGCTGAAGAATTGCATTAGCAACTAATGCAACAAAAAGTATCAAGTGTCTATAAGCGGTTGAATTGATGAAATTGCTTTTTGCTCGTACAATAACGCTTTGCTCGGTGTACGGATTAAACCCGGTAGTTTACGAGAGGGATTGAATGCTAGTGCAAAGTTAAGCCATTATTGCTGCAGGCTCATATACAGCTGTTTCCCTATAAAGTCTATTACCGGTTATCTTATTTGTGTTATAGCGTAATGATAATTTTAAAGAGGTCGTCATACATACAAAAAAAGAAGTCTAAAGCTTATATCCTCAAAAGACTAGGCAGATGTTTACTACACCTATACATATTTCACTTAGTATGGTTTCAAACGAATTAGGATCGCCCCACGACTTAATAGAGGGCAAGCTTATTACAGACTGTCGGCTCTAACTATCCCAGATTGCGAGCCGCAGGTCAAATTTCCTTTGCAAATAAATTCGAACACTCTCTGTTGGACCCAGGAATCGCAATCCGAGACTTCATGCACAGCAATCGCATCAATACCACTAGGTTGACTGGTCACCGAGGCAGTAGGACATTACATATTTTGTTGATTGTAGTCTTACTAAGATGGTTAAACGTTACGACTGTTAATGAAATAAGCGATATATGCCAGGAAGCTTACTCTGGGTAACAGGCGTGAGACAATATTCGCACTCCTGATAAAACAAGAATTAACTCGAAAGTTGGCAGTTAGGTAATTTGAACTCTAAAGTTAGTTAGAGTTTAAATTCTAAATTTCACGTTAAGTCTCTGTTTTATTGAGATAATGATATGTGGTTAAACAAGCAACAAAAAGTCGCCAGTCAGTGCATCCTAACCCGATGATGCGTTAGTGGCGTTAAAGTCGGGAATTGACCTAATATTTCATTTTGAACCGAACGAGCGATGGTTTGTTGTGATAGTATTATTGTGTAATATTGCTGGTCTCAACAAACGCTATATAACTCCTCGCCTAATGTATAGAATCGAATACTAGAATAACTTATTATAGATTGGAGGCAAAACATTTAAATAATAAACAACTAGATTATTGCAGACAAATCGAACCTAAGGTGCTGGGTACGTTTCCCTTTTTTATTAGGAGTATAGAGTACGGAAATGGCCGGTAGACGGTAATAGACTCGTCCAATTACTTGGGATCTAAAATCATGGCTGCTGGATCGTGTATACGTCGTGTACACCTTTACTTTGTTGGTCCTATCCGTGGAATACATAAGGTAATATTGTGATCGATCTTAACCTTACTATGATGTGGTTTAAAAAAAGTAGAGATGAAGCATTAAAAAAATCCTAAGAAAGGACGATGACCAAATTTGTATGAGACCCCCTCTCCCTTCCTCGAACATATATTCTGTATGTAGGTTCTTAAGGATCTATAAAAAGACCAGCAACCAGTTTTAACTTAAAAATCCATGAGGTATAGAAATAAAACAAAATTAAAGAACCAACATATTTGTCATGTCTGTAAGCAACTGTGAGTTGAAATAATGGATCAAGTTGACAGCATCAAGCAACTCCTCCCATTCCAAATGCATCAAATGTTCTTCGCACAGTCAGGGACTCGGTGGAACATATAAGTGATAAGTACATACGGCGTACAATTTTATAGAAACTAGAATTCGTCTCAGATTTTGATTTCCGCATTGCCCATAAATGCGGCGGCTAGATGAATTTGGTATTCTTACATGATCAGGCATGAAAATCTGAGCTCTTTGTTACACAGTCTGTTATTTTGTGCCAAAAAATAATAATATTAAAACATGATTTTCTCGTTATATACCGAACTTTTGAGAGATGTCGCCATAGTAAAAAATTATCACCTTACTAAGATTTTTTGATTGAGATACATTTAAATCTGTTGGTCGTTGGGGGACGTTTTCACGCATTGTCCTTTCATGGTAATTCTTAATGTCGAACTTTCGGATAGATATTTTCATAGCACGCCTTTAGGTTTGAATGTATTTTGCGACATTCTTATGTACTGTGGTTATATTTGTATGTACTTGCGTGGAATTATAATGTCTTGTGGAATTATAATTAAGCACTTACTTACTACAGAAGTACTCATTGATTCCATGACTGCGGCAAAGAGGCAACAGTCGCTGAAATACAGCCAATACTAGTCATTTTTAAAACTACTATTTTAGTGCTTCGCTCATTTGATTTTATACGCCCTAAGTTACGTCTGGCTAAATAGCTTTTTAATAGTACAAGAATAGTTAAAATCGGTTAAGTGGCTTCAAATTTTATTGATTACAAACAAACAAATAAACCTTGCCTTTATAATAGTGGTATAGATAACCACAAAAGTTTGATAAATAACTTGAATAGGCATGTGAATTATTTAGAACAGACAATAACTACTCAAAATTTAGACCAAATATTACACAAATACATTTTTTTATAGTACTTATTAATATGAAAGTTGTAAAGTAATATGTTTACGATATAATCGTATTAAAATAGTTGTTTGCTTGTTCTAGTAACTGAAGTAAACAGAATGATTTTCGATACACACTTGTTGATAGAATTATTGATTTATGTGGACATCGTACTATATACGATGTTAAACTATTACTTTGTAGATAATATTTGTCTATATTTATATCTATACTAATATTACAAAGAGGCTATATTTGTATTTTTGTTTGTAAACAACAACTTCAAAAATAATAAGAAAGATTTAAAAAAAATCTTGCTATTAGAAAGGTACATTATTAAAAAATAATATCCTAATTAATAATATAATATAAATGTGGATGTTTGTTACGCCTTAACTACTCGAACTCATCATGAAATTTCGCATACACGTTGCAAAGGCTACGGAAAAAGACATAGACAAGATACCTGTCATTAAAAAAATAAGTACTGTTCCACGGACGAGTAAAATAAGAAGGACTACGTGCCACGTACATCGAAAGTGAGGCACATTAAGTATGCCGCACTGTTCGTACAAATATTCCTCACGCACACATTTACATCATAGTATGCCGACCGCACGCCATTCCGTGGCACGACGTTCACATAGATCAGTTCACGCTCAAATCACGCACACATAGATCGGTACGGTGCTTCATTTGTAATACGCGTGGCGCGGAGTTCTTCTATTTTACTCGTCCGTGTACTGTTCCTGTTAACTAAAATATATTTTTTACACAGATATAATATGGTGGGCAATACACCTCGATAAATCCGATGTAGGTTAGGTAAAATGTCGAAAAAATCAGTAGCTAAAATATGTTAATAAGTCTTTACTATGAAAATAGATTAAACAAAGTTTATGGGCACTTAAATATATCTATTTGAAGTAGCGATAGCCCAGACGGTGAAGGAAAACATCGTGAGGAAACCTGCATCTCTGAGAGTTCTCCATAATATTATCGAAGATATGTGGCCAGCGTGGTGGAATATGTCCTAACCCTCACACTGAGAAGAGGCGCGTGCCCAGCAGTGGGACAGTTTAATAAGGGCTGATATTATATTATTATACCTCGTCTTTAGTAGGCGTACAAATGTTAATTAACGTACATAAGATGAAATGTATAACATATAACACATGGTATTAATTATCATAAATAAGTAAAGACCAACCCGTGACGTGAAATAAACGTTGATAAATACAATTTAGGTGGTGTAATTTCAGTATTGGATCGCTGAATGTTGAAAAATTCAATAGCTAAAATATTTGAACATTTCTTTACTATGGAAATAGATCAAAACAAATTTTATGGGCACTTAAATAGATCTACTGCATTATTTCGAGTAGTACGTATTCTGGGCTTGTATCCAAGATTTACGGTATTCCCATTTACGCATATTCGGTTCTTGCACGTTCATGGAAAACCGTCTAATACGCTATCGAAAAATCGAACAGATTTATAACCGTTTAATATATGTATATGGTACTAGATTTTGCTCGCGGCTTCGCTTACGTATTTCAATAAATCTTTATTCTTCGGGAACAGTACTTTTTTCTGGATGCAATGTAACCTATGTTATTTTCTGTACCCCTGATAACGTGTATGCGAAATTTTCATAATGATCGGTCGAGCAGATAAAGCGTGAAAACGTAACAAACAAACAAACTCTACTAACAACTATAGTTCTTAATTACCTCAAACTAATTAATTGGTGACATACTTTTAAAATTGAGTTCCCAGGTTTGATTCCCAGAGTGATATAAGTTGCAGAAGTTGCAGATAAAAATGTGCACTGTATACGGTATTAGGCTCACCCTTTTATGTAGTATCTCAAAATATAGTTTAGCAAATGGAGCAAATGTATTCAGACGTGAATATCTTATATATATAAAATTCTCGTGTCACAATGTTAGTTACCATACTACTCCGAAACGGCTTGACCGATTTTTAAAAAAAATTTATATGCATATTTAGTAGGTCTGAGAATCGGCTACTATCTATTTTTCATACCCCTTAGTGATAAAGTAAACAAAAAAAATAAAAATTACTTTTGACAGAACGAAGTCTGTCCGGGCAGCTAGTATTTATATAGTTATTCCTATTTTAAAGACAATCCTAGTGTAGGAATTGAAATAATTCCTGTGTGACTTTACAAATAATCACACAAGAGATACAAATAACAGCCCAACTTTAAAACAACTATTTTTGGATAAGAATCGAACTCACAACACTTGGTACATTGACGAGACAACCTCTTAAATCACTGTGCTAACTATGCAGTCATACTCATGTATCCTAATCCTAATTAATATTATAAATGTGAATGAGAGATTTTTTTTTTGTTTACGCTTTCACGCCTGAATTACTTGACTGATCATCATCAAATTTCGCATACACGTTGTCAAGGGAACAGAAAAGTGTGTAGTGTAATTTTCATCCAGGAAACAAAATACTAACTTAACCTAACATAAGTCTAGGATAGAAATAAATTTTATTTAATAAACATAAACATGTTTACATAACGCATTGCAGTCAACTTATTGTATTAAATCTATGTTAAAACTATATTTAATCTAAAGGAAAACTTTTACAATTTAAATACTGCATACAAAAATCCGACCGATGACCTAAAAAAGGTAGCTGTCACCTACTGGTGGCGAAAACGGGAGATCGGGCCTTGTGGCGCACCCTGGGGGAGGCTTATGTCCAGCAGTGGATTGCAATAAGCTGAAATGATGATACAAAAATCTTATTTATGATGCCTATACACCATGCCATACTCCATGCTCGCTAGATGTCTCACTACATCTATCATTCACATATTTATGTTCCGTCACATTAATGTAGTATCATGAGAAGACGAATTCGTGTTCAGTATCATTTAATATTATGTAGCGTAACCTATATATCCACTCAACCGAATCTGAGGATACTTTTAGTAGTGAAAGCTTGACAGGGACATGTGAATGTAATATATTATATGCATAAGTAAGGAATGTAACGTATTTACACAAATGTATATTTTGATATATTTGTTTATTGCCTCCGTGGCGCAGCCATAGTGAATGTGATTCTTGTTTTTAGAGTTCGAAGAAACTATTATACAACAGCTTTGTCCGTCCGTCCGTCTGTCTGTTATACAACTTTCAACACAAGAACCGTAAGAGCTACAGACTCGCGGTCAGCGCCATTCGACTCAACATAGTCGATATATCCCGGAATGCCGATGACCTTTGACCTCTGACCTCAAGGCCACGTGGTATCACGTGACCTTTGCATATTACTTGAACCATTTTTTCGAACTCTAAGATTTACGGCAATCCATTGCCGATTCTCACTTGTTGAGGATCAACTTTGGAACTTTGCCGATGTTGACGTCAATAGGCTCGCCCTTGTTACGTAGGCTGTAAAACGAAATACATGCCGTGTAGTTGTTGCAGCTCCTTACCGAACTGATTTGTAAAATAAACAAACTGTAAACAGAGCGATTAGAAAGAGTGGACGTGAGTTTTTTGCCAGTTCTTCACATTGGTTCTACGTCCTTGTTTTCCTGAACATGGCAACAGGTGAATGTGAATGTAAATTCTGATGAATAAGCGTAACTTTGACGATTATAAGTGTTGCTTGATTGTTAATTTTGATATAAGGTTGCGAAATGTAGTTGTAATACGCAGCTAACGTTAACTAAACGTGAAACCGAACATAAACCTACAAAGGTAGTACCTACGTAGTTTTAAAGGATTATCTTTTATTTTCAGGTAAGTTCGGGCTTTAAATATATTACTACATCACTGCTACAGAAACTACAGAATGGATAAGTCGCCAATAGAAAAGAATAAAATCTAAATAGCTATCAATTACATAGAATAAACTGAATTGGTTTAGATGACATAACATCTCCTTTTATTACCTACAATTAGAAAGAGACGTATGTATTTAGATAAGATTATTTTAAGGTCGAAATCTTCTTCGTCTTTTATCGTTACCATAATTATTGTAAGCTTCAAAAGAACTAAATTCTAGAGATCTTTATCTGTTTGCGTAAGTGATGTTAGTTTTCAGTTTTCTTCTTGCGCCCAGTTAATTTGTTTAAAGTTTTGAAGCAATTTCAATTTTGAATTGAATTAAATATATTTTATTTTAATTACACATTCATAATTTAACAAAATTGTCTCCTTTATATTAATTACACTTTTATAATTAACGTGGCGTGATGGTATTTATTGAGATTGTTGTGCATGAGGTCTGTTTTCTTATAAGTTCGATTTCGATGGGTGAGTGAAACATTACTGGGACTTTTAAGCGATTCTCACAAGATAATGTTGAATTATTTAAAAAAGTTACGATTCCGCTGAGTTACCTGTTCATATATTCTCGCAATGCAGGAACGTGAGCAACCAACAGGTTAGGGACCTAAACAATCCAGAAACGATGAAGGAAGTATTGTGATAAAATAAGATAGAGTTGCATAGGTATGAGCAATCGACCATCGTCGCATCAGTCAACTAAGAGGCTAAGGGCCTCTACCACCTCCATCTGTCAATAATATAAAAGTCTCGCCGTCTCTCTTCTTTAACCTAATAGTAGGATAGCATGCGATTTATCTTTCGCATAACTTTTACTTCATGGTTGTGAAATTGGCCATAAGTGTTAAAAACATACGCCCAACTAACTTTATAACTACGCCACCGCGTGTGCATCTCGCCTAAAGGTAAAACGGCTATAACCATTCCTTACAATGAACAATTTGTCTGTTAGGACAATTTGACCCAACAGCTAAATTGTTCCAACACTAAGTATGGTATGGCCGTACATTCCCCGTAAACCCTTTTATGGGGTAACATAGTCCAGTATGTTATTAACGCAAAATGCAAGTTAGAATTATTACATACCTGTATTAACATTTTGATGTAAAGATGTTTGTGTTTATATTATTTTCCTACCAATTGTAAGGTCTCGGTTTTGATTCTCAGTGTAATGTGTTATTGAAAATTTGCTCGATATACGGCAATAGACTCTACTCTATTACGTAACGATATAATAGGTGAAATATACTACTGTCTACGTCTTCGTGTGTGTGCATGAGTCTACGAAGTCTCTCTCTCTCTTCCTAGCTATGTATCCCACATGGTGGTGGGGTCAGCTTTCCTTATTTTTCTTCTCCACTTCGCTCTGTCTTCGACATCATGAGTCTACGAAGTAATTTACATAATAATATATCACTTAGAAAAACGAATGTGCGCTCCGTGACTTCAAATCGATATCGATACCTCTACCCCACTTATCACTGCTTACACAGCTAAATATCGATGTAAATTCATGTGTTTGTCACAACCCATAAAACATATCCACGGGACGGGACTGTGACGCCTCTTTTTGCCACCTCCTAGCATTCCATATAAAATATTATGATATAAATCCCCGTTTTTGGAGACCCACAATGGAGAATATATTGCAACCATACGTTTGGGTTTAATGGTTTTCTATAGGGGTTTTCGCAAATACCGTAAGTTTTATAAAATAAATGGTTTATATTTTTGACAAGCTTTATGAAGATATGAAATGCGAATAGATATGAACCATTTACATTTAGCTCACTAATTGTACGTTGAATATTAATGATCTTTTATTTCATTAAGTCTTCATTCAAGAATATTTAGATAAGCTGTTAGTCTTACCAGATGTTATTATACATACTTTTGAGAAGTATATATTATACTAAGATAGGAATTGCTTTGGTTCTACAGAAGCAAGGACCTAGGATTTCAAAATACGACAAACCTGATATATACTGTTCAAAAGTAAATTAATTAAAATCGATCTTACTAACTCTTTATTCCTCAACTAGCTGTCCCAGTGGTTTAATCCACGCTTATGATTACTGCTTCTCTCTCACATAACTCGTATCGTGATGTCATATAGCATATAACCTCCTTCAAGCATTGAGCTATTAAATACAAAAAGTAGTTTCTAGATGACTAGCATTTTAAAATTTTTGCATTTGAGCAAAAAATATACTTTACATCCATATTACAATAAATTGTATTATAGTAGGGATTGATGTCCATTGTATGTTGTAAATAAGCTCACTATAATCATGCTTGTTATTTTAAGTTATTTAACCTTTTGAACGCCACGCCATAACGGCACCTCCATGTTCTGTACGCCAAGCCCGAAAATCGATATTTTATATATTGTTTTTTATGATCAAATATTTCAATAACTAATAACAATTTTGTTTGCTGTATACAATTAAGTAATAATTGGGGATTCAATTTTTAAGTTGTATCACTAAAACACAGAAAACTAATGATTTAATATGTTTTTTTTTTTTTTCTGTGAACCGACAAAAAACAGTTTTGTCGAGTATAGACGACGTTGGCGCACAGGGCACGCTTGCGCATGTCGAGTATAGACGACGTTGGCGTTCAAAAGGTTAAAAAAAGACAACTCCCGCTCTAGAAATAATGCCTGTGTCTGAAACACATCTAGTTTATAAATATTAAAACATATTTATAAACTAGATGTGCCCGCGGTTTCATCCGCGTTAATGATTACTGCGCAGTCCTCGTGAGTCATAGCGTGATGTTATATAGCCTATAACCTGCCTCGATAAATAAGCTATCCAACAATAAAATATTTTTTAAATTGGAACCTGTCTGTAGTTCCTGATATTAGCGCGTTCAACCAAACAAACAAACTCTTCAGCTTTGTAATATTAGTATAGATATGTTATTACGTTAGTCTAGCTAACGTAAAACGCTTTCAACCGTATGAGTAACTATTCTGTGTCATAGGTGACTAAATTCATGAATAAATTATTCGCTTAGCGGACTACAGCCGTCCAGTCAAGCGTATAAACGGATGTTCAGTACGACCGAGATGAAGTAATTTCGATAGTAAATTTGGAGAGTAAGTTATTGTTATGCTCTAGTGATATGGAAATTAAAGATATTTGGGTATTGTGGATATTGGTCTTCACCTTTTTAGTATGCTTCTATTGACTTGGGAGCACATGGTCCAGTAGCGGTTTTAGAATAAGGCAATATATAAATAATAATAATAATAGGGCCTAACCACCAGTACCCTGATCCCGATAACGGTGAATATTTCTAAATGTGCATTTTATAATAATATACATATTTAAAAATGTAACTCATATTGAAATATATAAAAGTAAAGGGAATAATAATAATTATTATATTAATTTCAGTTATATTACACATATTCTATTTACTGTAGGTACAGCCAGTGTCGTGACTTAAATCTACGTTGAACTTAAGACTGCGCCGAGCGTAAGACAGATAATGACAGAGCTCGTGCGGCGCAAATACAAATCGGCGCGCGGCCGCCATAGTAAAATTGTATGGAGGATTTAAAGTGCCTTTTTGATAAATATGTATCTCTATTTTCAACCAATAACTTAAATATTTGGGACGGACAAATTGTAATATAACTATTTATGTTTCGTTTAAGCTCTAAAATAGGATAGATTTCTACTGTTATAATCTAAAAATCACGTAACACGAGCTTACGTTTTTGCAAATTTACGTAATTTTGTAGGCGAAAATATTAATTATTTTAAGTTTTTTACACGGAGTAATGTAAACACATTCATTGTTATGGTAAATGTATATTTTATATTTGTATTAAACAAAAAGTGTTGATTTTATTCACTTAACTGTGACCGCCTGTATTGGCAAATTTCGCTCGGCGCAGTCTTAAGTGTCTCTGTGTTACGTAGTTTTTAACAGTAAATGAAGAGAAATTTATTTATTTATCTCTTTAATCTATTACTAACTTACTTCTTATTTCTATTTCACTTGCTTGAACTTACCAAAGCATATGGTAAGCATGCTAGTGCTCGGGCACGCCACGATCGTGGCGGTAAGTCCCGTGTTTGAGGAGTGGCTGGAGAGGCGCCATGGCGCCCTCACCTTCCGGCTGACACAGGTAATGACTGGCCACGGTTGTTTTGGCCAGTTCCTGTGTCGCATACGCCGGCAAGAGACGCCCGGTTGTCACCACTGCGGCGACTGCCGCGACGTTGTTGAGGACACGGCGCTGCACACTTTGGCGGTTTGCCCCGCCTGGGCATCGCAGCGCCGTGAGTTGATCGCGGCAGTCGGATTGGTTGCCCTCTCGCTCCCGGCCGTAGTTCAGTCTATGGTCCAGAGTGAGAGGTCGTGGAATGCCGTCGCCTCCTTCTGCGAGGAAGTCATTTCCATCAAGGAGGCGGCGGAGCGGGAGAGGGAGCGTTTGAACCCTCTCCCCAACCGCAGAGCCGGGCGCTGGAGGGCGCGGGACGACCTCCAGCCACCCTGAGGTTTGACCTGGGGGTGGCGGGCTTTGTGGGCCTGCCCGCCATCCGTTCAGCACCAGGTCCGAGAGGCGGCGTGCGTGTTCCCACGCGCGCCTCTGTGTCGAGTCCGTCTCCCCTCTAGGGGGGACAGTAGGGAGTGTAGAAGTGCCAATAGGGTAGGTCTTTCGTGTAGTGGCCTGCCGTTTCATACGGCGGGCCGAAACCTCGGCGGGGTCGCGACCGCATGCGAAAGTGATTCGCGCGGCCCCGTCGATAGTGGTTTTGTCGAGGAACACCGTGGTAGGTTTAGTCGGTATCCCGGGAGGTACATTTTCTTCTTAACATCTTTCTTTTACCCCGGCGAGTCCGACATAACCCCTCCGCCCGCCCCCGCGGAGGGGTATGCATCAAGCATTCCCCCAAGTAAAAAAAAAAAAAAAAAAAAAAAAAAAAGCATGCTAGTGCTGAATACAACTGATGTGTTATTTTTGCTGTGCTTAGAATTTTTACTTATTTAAAACCTAGCATAAGTCATACTTGACGAAATTCAGGTGGAAAATAATTAAAATAATGTTGCCGAACGGCTTTGTGTTGTATCCCTGTTGTGTTGTATTAAGTTGGGTGTGCCCTGTGCTATCATCGGGTGGCTAGCTGCGTTTGACTATTTTTCTGGCATCGTAGGAACTCCTATTTTAGAGAATTAACATCACGCGAAAGACCAGAGACCTCTTTCCATTTTCTTCCATATATCACGTGAAACTCATTTTAATTACATAAAAATGGAATATTGATTCATACAAAGCAACAAAACGCAATATCGCACAACCACGCAGTGATGATTGCGGTAAAAAGTTTATATACGGTTATATCGCACTATCGTGTGAAAATCTAAACGTTACGCAACTTCAAAATCAATATTTGTCGATTTTGAGCGATGTGTCTATTTTAGTTGTCGATAGATATTCGAGATTTGGACCGACCACCAGTGCTTCACGGATCCCTTTGAAGTGGGTTTAGCCTGAACAATAAATCGTAACACTTTGGTATCGTACAACAGAATGTTTCGAAAATTCGAACCGTTTAGCTAAAGCTTTCCGGATACAGAACTATGTTTTGAATGACCAAAAGGGTCCGTTTATACGTCATTCAGTGCGTAGGAAATGCGGCAAACGATTTTGGATTGCTACGTCTGCGTCGCTCAAAATGAGAAGCTTCTCAATATGTGGTTAATGCTGTGTTCAACGGATAAACCAAACCGTAGCAATTGTTTACATGTAAAAAAAAATATTAGAAAGAAAGAAAATTATTTATTTTGGTACACAAAAGGGCACACGCAAGACATGAAGAAATAAATAACAAAAAAATATATAAATAAGAAATAAAAAAAAAACAGAACAATGATAATATTAGAAAAATTAAACAAATACTAACACTATAATTTCATTTTTGCCCACTGGCAACACCATAATAATAATTTATTTATTTATTTATTAAGATTCACCAACAGTTACAACAATATCATATACACATAAGAGAAACATTTTGAGTCTAACCAATTGTATAACTAATTACAGGTGAATTCAGCATGCATTACATTTTAAACATTAATAAATAATATGACATAAGAAACAAAGATAAATATTAAAAGTGACGAAATATCAATATTAAAGTTCAGTTTAACAATTAAATTATATCAAAATCCAGTACATTACATTTGTTTTACAGTCACATAAATTTGTATGAATTACTTTTAAATAATAATTTTTCTTTACATTAACAATCAAATAGAAATATAAAATTAATAATGTAAATATATTGTAAATGTTATATTACTAATAAATCAAATAAAGTTAGGTACAGCAATTAAAAAATAAAAATATAAAATCTATTACAATTAGAACTAATAATAAAGTAAGTAATTGAAGTTTGTCAATATTCACACGGAATATAATGTTTATTTCAATGTTTATTTTGCTGTGGAACTCAGATTAGGCGCAGCTGTGTCGTTGCTTTCAAGCAACATGGTTTTACATTATCTACGACTTAACTTTAATAAATACACGATAGGTATTTGGTTAAAGTTTAAGTTGAAATTAAACGTTTCGGTGTTATGTCTTGTTAAACAATAAATGAAGTGATATTCATTTAGTTCCCTTTTTACTTTTATATTTCACTTGCATATCTTGCATGGGCTTATCAAAGCAAATTGAAGGTATGCTTAGCATAAGCGAGCAAAGCGATTTAATGTTAGTTTGTTTTATCTATCTACTTATTTTTTCCGTTTTTGTTGCTAGTGATATTTAATTAGTAATAAAATACGCTCTCAGTTTCAAAGAGATACTAAATTGAGTGGAATAACTCACCGTTGCCAATTATTTAGTTACGTTACAGATGAGTAAAAAATGTTATATTTATCTGTACGCCTTGACAGGTAAAACATGTACATCCTGTAATTTTAATCCATCTTGGATGCTTAACGTTGTATGTAAACGCATGTTTTTGGTAAATAAATTATCTTTATCTTTATGAGCCAGTTCGCTTAGAGAAGTACCAGTTTCTATCAGTAACTTAGTTAGATCGTTTCAGCTGGTATGTAAGTCTTCCATTGGCTCATATAATTACTACTGCCATCTTTTTATTCCACCTTTATTTCTTTTTCTCTATGGTCGGTAACATAAGAGTGCTACCTCTTAAATAACAAGCTATCATAGACTTGCCTTCAGGACGTATACCTGCCACCTTTGTGGATATACTAAAGCAATATCGAATTAAATAAACAAATAATCGTTATTATAAATCACCTCATTCAAGGTCTTCAGACTAAATAAACTATAATTAGTATTTATTTGCGTGTAATTAGTTAATTGCGAATCTAGCTTTTAATATGAACAGACTGCTTAGCGTGTTCATATGAAATAAAGACTAACATTGTTATATTTAGGCGTGTTTTAGTGGAGCTAAAATCAAATCACAATAATTACATAGGTAAATAAATATACATATGACAATCTAGTATCTTGTATCTTATGTGGGGGCCAGTCAGTGAAGACCGGCGACACTTCGACCCAGTGGTCTCTTTAGTGTCGACACTCTCCTAATAACGACTGCCATAGATGTTCATGGCAGCCGGGACCGACGGCTTAACGTGCTCTCCGAGGCACGGAGCAGGCGATAATTGTGAATCAATACGCACATAATTTCGAAAAGTCATATAACTTCCGAAAGTCAGAGGTGCGCGACGTGGGTTGGAATCGGAGACCCTCTGCATTGCAGTCTGTTGGTCTCCCTACTGAGCTATCGCTGCTGAGCTAAAGCTATGACAATCTTAATCGCGTGGATAAATAGTAATCGATAGAGTCGCAGCGGTATACCGGAGGCCAAACACAATAGATTTTAATTATGACTGGCATTAAAAAAATAACAGATTAAAGGTATAAATACCCATTAGGTCGGCCTCGATGGCGTAGTGGATAGTGTAACTGACTGCCACGCCTGAGGTCGCGGGTTCGATTCCCGCACAAGTCAAACATTTGTGTGCATGAACATGGATGTTTGTCTTGGTCTGGGTGTTTCTACGTATAATATGTATGTATTTACAAAAAAAAGTATATTATGTATGTTTATCTATTGTCTAGTACCCATAGTACAAGCTCTGCTTAGTTTGGGCTAGATAGTGTTGTATGTATGTGATACAATATTATTATTTTTAATATTGTCTTCTGTTTACGCGAATATTATTCATTGAAATTAAACTACTATATTCGGATTTTATCGCGTTGTTTATTTGATACTTTATTACATAATTTTGGAAACTATTAAACTACTACTACTATTAAACTTTATTAATATTTAAGCTAACTAAATTATTATTATTAAAACTATTAAAACTATTTATATTTAAGTTTACACTTTCCACGACATTTCGGTTGCTTTTCAGCAGCCATGGTCCCGGGGAGACTAAGATGGTAGTTGTCTCAATGTTCCAGTGTAGTTATTTCAAAGTACCCGAACATAATTTAATCATTGGTGTTTCTATTTACGCAGAATGAGCTCAAAGTATCATGATGTCTAGCTGTGGTTTGCTTCTTCTTGGGTTTCCCTATTTGAATTACTGGATCCCAAGCTGGTGGTACATTCCAACCATCTTCTCTATTTAAATAGGATGTTTTTTTATTTCAATAACCTCGCGAAGCATCCTTGGAAGGAATCGGTGTTCTTTAGCGAGAATCTGTGGTTTGTCAAATCTCAGGTAGTGGTTGGTCTCCTGTTGCATATGTTTACTACATTCAGCAGACTTCAACGAGCGTTGGTGTTTTACATCAGCTATGTGTTCTTTTATGCGGGTGCCTATGTTTCTCTTGGTTTGACCAATGTATGAGAGTCCGCAGTCACAATCTATTTTATAGACCCCTGCATCTTGTAAAGGTAGTTGGCACTTGACTCCCTTTTATTTCAAAGGGGTAAAAACCTGACACACAAGTCTTAGCCAAATGTGCCAGAGAGGAAAAAGTTAAGAAGTAGATGATGCAAGAAATTTACGTGTGTAGCGACATGTGTTAAGAAGAACGACTTTTTGTATGACTGTGATTGTAGATTTCGGCATGTCAAGTATGAAAAACACTTGTTTTCATCACTATTTGCTTAAGTGTCTTCTCCGGTTGTTTTACAATGGGACCGTCTCGCCCGAGGGCGTAGCGGAATAACGAATTTTTCACTGTGGGTGCGTCCCGGCCGGGGGCGTACCGGAATGGGAGCCTAACGGCCGGACTCAATCATTTACCTAATGATCTCACTATGTTACCGATGGCATTGTTTAAGCGTAAATTATCTAATTTATTATTTGATAAGAGATGTTATCGGTAACTGAATATTTTAATTAATAATAAATACATTAGTGTTAAAATATAGACAATTCTAGATTAAGATATGTGTTTGTTAGTATTTTTAATTTAATATTTTAATGTGCTGTATATTCATTTTATTATCTTTTTATATTCTGGATTATATACTACTTATTAATGAATATCAATATGTAATTTCAATAATTTGCATGTATTTATTTAAAATTGTATTAATGTAATTACTTAAATTTTGCATGCCACAAGTAGCAGAATATGCAGTACAAATTTAAAAATGACCACCTGTATACCTGAACTATATTATAGCAAATAAAGATTATTATTATTATTATTTAAAGATATTGTTCTGACTGTATTATAGGATTTTCTGTTTACATCTTACTATGCAATATAATGATAAATAATTAATCTTTCGATTATGAAATCAATCAAGGGTCAAGCGCGTAAAGACAGACTTTTAAACGAAATTGTCTTAACAGCTTCCGCTTTTTGTGCTGACCGATGAATCACATATGACACATAGCAATAGATTTACCATTGTCTCTCTCACGGGACAGCGATTGGGTTAAAACTGTCTCGTTCGTCCCGTGGATTAAGTTCCTATGGGATCTTGATATCCGGATGTCCGACCCGGGAATCAGAACTCTCGCTTAAGGAATTCGTAGCAGCAGCACAGAGTTTGTGAATGTGCCTAAAATTCACCAATAGGCTCGTTCCCTATTTATGTACGGTATAAACATAGCTGGCGTAACGTGACTGCAGAACACGTCTGCTCACTTACTTAAGGATATATAGGCGTGAGTCTATGTCATGTTACCAGATGGGAAATTTTCGATATACTACTAATAGTACCTTCTATAAAAAGACTTTGTCAGCGCTCTTAAACTAAACGTTTTGCTGTTTTTGTACAATAGACAACGGCGCCACGCGTGACAGGAAAATCGGCTATTTATGAGTACGACTATAGACTACGGTAATCGCTGACCATCAGGCCTATCCTTGTTAGACCTCATCATTGATGGTGTTGTACACATTCATGCCTTGAAAGATCGTATGCGGTTGGTCTTGCAATCTGGTCTCTAATCTCTCTTCGATCGAATCGGATTGCGGTCCTATCGGATTATGAGAGCAGGGTTATATAGAGTGCACCTGCGTTTGCAATACTCTTGTCTATTATAATATCTCTAGCGCAGTTCACCAGTCACCGTTAAGATTGGGCACTTTGTTCACATTCAATCCGTGAGTTTTTTTTTAAATGAAATTGCAACGTTTGTCTGCTAGGCCTTTAGAGTTACTGATACATTTTTAAGATAATATTACTCAAACTAACCATTTCTTACTGTTTTAATAAAATAAATTGGCATAGGTTTAATTAAAATTGCAATGTTAAATTATAAGCTTAGCCTTTTTGTCCATTTTGCTGTAATTACTAGGATAACAAAGGGTAGATATTTTTTATAAGAAATAAAAAGACTAAAGATTACAAATATTAGCTGTCTTTGCTGGTGTGGGTAATAAACATAATACTGCGTGTATACGACGAAGGCGGCTGGCGCGGGCTACATGCGCAAACTAATTGCGCGGGCTACATGTGTAAGTTGTGCAAGTTGCAGTGCTAGCGCGGGTTAAATGCGCAATCTACTCGCGTGGGCTACATGGGCAAATTATTCGCATAAGCTACATGCGTAAGTTACTTGCGCGGATACGTGCGCTATTTTTTAAGGAATATTATGTTGCATTTCATTTTTAAATTACTAGTATTCTTGTATACCCCTCCAGTTAAACTAGAATGCTTGTATTAAGAGTGGGTTCACGTCGGTAATGCAATGGGTGGGATTCGAATCCGCGACCTCTCGATCGTAAGTCCTATACCATCACTCATAAAATGTAACTTAAATATGCTTAGGATTATTAGTCAATGATAGTAATATTTTTATGGTATGTGTTTATTATAAGTCTATTATTGCGTACTGTTAATATTATTCTTTACTTCTTAAAATAAACTAAACCTTTGTCCCATTCATTTTATAAGTGCAATGAATGGGAACGGAGATAACGACCCTTCAAACGCAAGGCCACCTTATTAACCGGTTGGTCGCTGCAGTATTTTGGTATCGTTGACATTGCTATAATTAAATTCCCTATAGGGTAATTCAGAGGGGACCGAGTTAAAAATAACGTAACATTAGACAAGTATATTTAGATGAAAGACAAATTAATGACTTTTAGATGAATGATAATGTAATTAAAATTTTACATTAACATGGGGACGCATTTAGGCACAGCCCATAAATCTTATATAATGAAAAATAATTTATTACGAGAGTACGGTAATAAAATTATCTGAAAGATATAGGATACGGTGGATCTTCCATAAAACCTGGAGAATACTGACTGAAGAAGTGCTTTAACCACATATCAGTGTAGTTCAGTTTTGGACTGACTGCACGGATGGCGTTGTGGTTTAGGTGGCCACCTCGCCATTGCCTAGACTCCTAGTGTTATAGGTTCGAGCTCGGGGACACGGGACAAAAAATTGTGTCATCCACAAATAGTTGTTCCATGTCTGGCTGTTCTTTGTGTCCGTTATTTGTATGTCTAGAAAGTCCCCTGCAAGTCAGGTGTAATTCTACAGCTAAAGTTGTCTCTCAAAAAACAAAACTTTATAGCGAATAATGCACGCTTTAGTATTTAATCACCCAAATAACAAATTGGTTTAGTAGTTCCAATGAATTACTCCTTACATACAAACACACACTTTTAACTTCCAGACCAGACTGAAAACCTATCGGAACAAAACAGAAGGTATTTAAGATTTATATCTAACCAAGAAAACAAGAAATAAAACCAATTGCCTCCGGCAGTAAGATTGCCAATCTGCCATCACAATACAAACCCGCAAGTTATAAAACATGATTGATTGTATTCAAGAAACAGCCACAGGTACATCTAATGATGAAAGTTTTCTTGTTCTCTTGTAACCAAGAAGTTGGTCCCATTTGTGACGTCATTTACCCGAGTCTGACTTACCGATCAAAAGCAAAATAACCATATATAACTGTAAAATCTGCAGTCAGTCAAATGTCATGTCAAATAGCTTGCATCAATGTTAGGTCTGCAAGAAATTTGCCATGACATTTGACTGACTGCAAAATTTAGAGCATCGTTTTAAGCTTAGATACGTCTTCAGACTAATTTCCTAATCTTAACTTCCTAGCTAAATTATAAATGCGAAAGTGACTTTGTTTGTTTGTTACTCTTTCACACCTTAACTATTAGACCAACAATCATAAAATTTCGCACACACGTTGTCAGGGGAACAGAAAAGGACATGGGGTACCTTTTATCCAGAAAAAAGATCTGTTACTCACCTAACCTTCATTTACACGAGCGAGGTCGCAAGCAGCATCTAGTATAGAATAGAAATCGTGATAAAGTCCCCCTTACGGTTAAAAGCAACTAACTTTGAGTGCACATATAGTGTTGTGATTTAAGAGTCTCTTTGGTTTTAACAATGCAAGCGTTGCGAGGCTAACATATCGTATAAGGAAACTGTGTGAATCGTAAACAGTTGTTCCTTTTTTTTCTTAAATTTTATCTTCAATACATATACAATGTGTTTGGGTGAACTTAATGCCGATAGGCATTATCTACAGTGATTATACTATACTGATAATACTAATCATTATAATCAACCTATTGGGTCGCAGTGGCACACCGGCAGCTAGAGACAATAGGCTTTCAATTATTTCTGGTATTCCAACAATTGACAGGTTAAATATATAAGGTAAAAATATTTAAAATACAATTTCTATCTAATATTAGAAATGCGAATGTGAGTTTGTTTGTTTCGTTTTTACACCTGAATTACTCGACCGATCATCATGAAATTTCGAAGACTACGTGTATTCGTCAGGGAGAGAGAAAAGGATATAAGACTAGGAAATCATTCACTTAGAAAAAAAATTCCATACCTGAGAGTTGGAATTTTTTTTAAATCTACCCTTACACTAGCGAATTAATACATTATGTAAACTTATATTTAAAAAGCAAATAATATTCTGTGGTGTGAAGAAAGTCTGAAGCACCAAGAAAGAATTTTTTATAAAAATATTATATTATATATATTTATTATATTTATGTAGCAGATCAAATATCCAAAGTCGTTATCTTAGCTTAAATTATTTTCAACCTCGCTTAAATCATTTGAGCTATAAATTTATCGTCTAATCAATTTTTGAAAGTCATAATGAGAGATTTATTGTAGCATATTTTCTTTTCAAAGGTAATATAAGTTTAAATTGCGCTTCGATAATAGTCTGTAGTTCGCCCCCAGCTATCTAGATACTACGCTTATCTCTAAATTTACGCTTAAATTGACACAAAAATTAAAGTTATTTAAAATTAAATAGGTACCTAATAAATTTTCGTGACATCTTTATATTCTCCTGTCAAATTTTGAAAAATAAGTTCGCAGAAGTTTCTTATTCAGGTCCTGGCTTTCTTTATTCATTTCACAATTTGATCGCAATAAGAAAACGAATCGTAACTAATATTATAAATGCGAATGTGAGTTTGTTTGTTTGTTACGCTTGCAGGCCTTAACTACTCGACCGACCATTATGTAATTTCGCATACACGTTACCAGAGATTCAGAAAAGGACATAAGGTACGTGCTTTCATTCAGGAAAAAGTACGGTTCCGAGGGATAGAAAGTTTACATAATCTACATTTATGCGAGTGGAGCCGCGGGCAAAATTCAATATATAATATACCTATATGAAAGTAATATACATATTTAAATCATAAATGTTAATATTTTCTTATTGAAAATCTGTAGCTACAGGCATATCTGTAAGACTTTTACCCTAGGTAGCGTTCTAGACCACGATTCATTTTCAGTTTGACAACTACTAACGATGTAAATGAATACTGTTGATATAAAATTGTAATGAGACGTGAAATTGTTTAAGGTTTTTAACAGTCTAGGCTAGCAATACCAGGCGTGTAATCGAGCAAGGTTTGAAAGTCAGGGAGGCGAATTAATAAGTCTGTTTATTTAACATACGGTAAGCATGATCTTACTCTTAAAGATTAGAAAATATACATATGTATATGCGCCATGTAATTCAATCACATTACAAGCATGAATTTATATCATTCCCTTTCTTTATTAATATCGTAATTATGCAAGCTTAATTAAAAATTACAAATTATATATTATACCTAATTAACATTTGTAGTATAAATCTCAAAAATAATCGACGACGAGGATCCGGAGGAATATTATGACGCTTTTTAATTTTGAAGTATTATTTTCTCTTTAGTTTATATTTCTTGTAAATAATTTGTGTATATATTATGTTAATTATTTAATTGTGTAACTAAAATAAATAATTAAATAGTAATTAATAATATAGTAAATATTCTTATTATTTAAATATATACTCAGTTTTATATAATATATACCCCTGAAAGGTTAGGCAGTGGTATATTACGATTATTTTGGTTCGACGTAATCACTGATGAGCCAAATATAATAATATACATATTACACAACAACTTTATTTTAATTCATACTAGATTTTGCCTGCGGCTTCACTCGCGTATATATAGGTTAGGTAAGGTTACCAACAGGCCTTTTTTTGGATGAAAGGTACCCTATGTGTTATTCTGTACCACTGAAAACGTGTATGCGAAATTTTATGACGATCGTTCGAGTAGTTAAGGTGTGAAAGCGTAACAAACAAACAAATAAACTGACTTCCCCATTTATAATATTAGCTAGGATGTTAAGCATTAGTAATTCTGTTAGTTCACTTGATTTGTGGGAAGAATAAAAACAAAGAATAGCCTTTAGAATTTTGCCGAGTTCAAGTCTTGTGTGTTCAAGATTTCATCGATACAGGTCCCGCTAATACAGCATTTACCCCGTGGCGCAGAAGTTCTAATAAAACAAAAAAAGCTATTCAAGAAAGAGATAGAACATACAAAGGAGAGAACGATAATAATAGCACCAGTGTAACTAATGAATAATGATATAACTCAAAAAGGGATTTCTATTTAACGAAAGTCGGTACAGTTGTGTGTTGAAAAATAATGAGATTCGGATAAGTATTAAACTAGACCCTAAAAAGGGTTAGGCCATGGTCCACCATGCTGGCCTAGTGCAGGTTGGCAAACTTCACAAATCTTTGAGAATATTTTGAGAAGAAAATTTACTCTAAAATACTTTTTCACGGATGGCACAATGGGCTTGTAAATTTTCTTCTCAAAATATTCTCAAAGTTTGTGAAGTTTGCCAACCTGCACTAGGCCAGCATGGTGGACCATGGCCTAACCCTTTTTAGGGTCTAGTTTATATACAGGGCTGATATAATTCGTATAATAATTTCTTATATATTATATAAGAAAACGAAATATTAATATATAAGAACATTACTCTAGGCGATTGAAACATTGTAAGGTACGGCCGTTTGTCGATGGCATTATGAATGGTACAAATCGGCTTACCCTTGCCGAATACGTATCAAACGTGTTTTCTTTTTTATGATATCAATATGCCACACTTACAGGTTCTCTTTGAGAAACTTACTCTTACTTTGTAAGCTGGTTCTTTGAGAAAATAATACTCTACTTACTTGTGTGTTAAGTTGTTCTGCTTAGTAATTGGTTTTGTAACTTTTGTATTGAAGATTACTTTGGTTCTGTAGGTCCTTAAGTGTAGAGTAATGTAAGGTACATGTAACAGTAGCTGTTGCTGGTGTTTTCACTTACGTTTATAATTACTGTTCCATTCCCGTGGCTCGTAGAGTGATTTATATTATAGTCTATAATTTTCCTTAATAATTTGGCTATCAAAAGCAAAATAAAGATATTTTTTTATTCCATCTCGTAGTGTCACAGATTAGCGCGTTGTTATTGAGTTTATTCATTTTAAACTAAAATAAAAATATTGTCCCTTTATAATATTAATATAGAAGTACAAATATTTGAAAACTTTGTACCCCTTTTAAAGTATGTTGCGCAGTGTTTGATTTGGTATAATTAAAGTTAATGATGAAGAAGTGCTGAAAGAAATTGCATTGCGGTCGAAATCACTGAGTAACTATTAGTAATAATATTGTTTTTGAAGTCTTCATGTTAACCTTTTTACCTAAGCTAAATATGTAAAGAGGGCGCTGCCCAATGTAAACATAGTACGCGTAAATTAATCTCATAATATAGTTTTTCTCGATTCTACTTTATAAAACAGTTACCAAACAGTTCGAAAGTGATTGATAAGTGTCAATTATCGTTATCAGCGTTGTACATTACACCATTTTCTCAAAGACCATATAATCCCACCTTAAATTTTTGCAAACTTACAAGTGATATTGCGACGGCTGATTGCGGCAAACAGTGAGTACTTACTGTGTTAGCTCATATCCATACGCTTGGCACGAAAATAGTGAACATTACCATATTTATTCATCAAAATAAGTAAAAAACCGTTGGTGAAAAAGTTTGTTTCAAACATTAATAAGTTTTTGACAACTGTGTCAAAGCAAAGACAAGTGTTGTGTCATAGATAACTGTCATTCACTCATAAACAAGGAAATAGACAAGTTAGAAAGTGTTGCAATAATAAAAATATAATTAAGGCTGCCATTCTCGTCGAGTTCATTGACGACAGACTTAGACCCGGATTTCGCAATAAAGCTTACAATGGCCCCTAACCATACTTGTGCTGGCTGCAATATAATGCTAAAATCAAAAGGTTTTTTAGCATGTTCAACTTGCACTAAAAAGTTTGATCTATTGTGCGCTAACGTTACTGAAAAACGTTTCAACAATAGCATGAGCAAAGAACAAAAAAGCACATGGCGATGTCCAGAATGCGTCAGTAAGTTACCAAAAAAGGGCAATATAAATACACCGGTCCGTCCAGCAGCCAGCACTGCAATTTCACCTTGTTCTGACCACTCGATTACAGTGACAGACGACTCACCAGTGTGTTCGAATATTACTTACCGAAAAAAGCATCAACTCACTTGTCATGAGGCAAATGTTACTCTTGACAATATTAGAGACGTGATTAAGCAGGAAATGATGGCAGTAGTCAAACTTCAAGTTACCGAGGAGCTAAACGCTATTAAGCAGCAGTTATCATCTTACCATGACTCAATATCTTTCATGAATGCAAAATTTGAGGAATTGAAAACGTGTGTCGAAGAAAAATCGTCCACTATATCAAAACTTCAATCCGAAAACGAATTGCTTCAGTCAACTGTACGCGATCTTTCTTCTAGACTCGCCATAACAGAACAACACTTACGAGAAAGCAACCTTGAAATTAACGGTTTACCAGAACATCGTTCAGAAAATCTTATCTCAGTGGTAACACAACTAGCAAAAACTATTGACTGCCCTATTCCTGAGGAAGACATTTTTAAGGTAACACGAGTAGCTAAATTGTCCAAAGATACCGCCAAACCACGCACAGTAATTGTTAAACTCCGGAACTCCCGCCAGCGCGATACCGTACTTGCAGCCGTATTCAATTTTAATAAGAAGAACCGTAACGACAAATTGAGTTCTCACCACCTAGGGCTGGGCGGTCCACGCGTGCCCGTATACGTTGCGGAGCACCTCACTCCGAGTAACAAGGCACTACATGCAGCTACTAGGAAAAAAGCAAAAGAAGAAAACTACAAATTCAATTGGATTCGGAACGGCCGTATCTATGTGCGTAAAGACGAATCAAGTCAGGCGCTACTTATTCGGAATTACGACAGTCTGAAATTAATGATTTAATTAACGTCTCTATAAATTTAAACTGCCAATGTTATGGCGTATTGTTTGTAAATTCGATAGTTTAGATATTTATTATCAAAATGTACGCGGTATTCGCACTAAGACAACCAAGGTGTATGAGAATGTGCTCCTATCAAATTACAACGTTATTGTACTGACTGAGACGTGGTTGAATTCAACAATTTGTAATAGTGAGTTTATAGATTCCAGGTACATTGTATATCGTAGAGACCGCTTATGTACCGAGGGTTCCAAGAAAGACGGTGGAGGGGTATTAATAGCTGTTACTCGTGATATCCCATCTGTTCGTATGAATAGCTGGGAATGTGATTGTGAGAATGTATGGATTACGATTAATTTAAATGTTAACAACTCTCTAAAAAAAATTGCTATCTGTGCTGTTTATCTACCCCCACCCATAAAACTGGAGTCGCTCGATGGATTTCTCGATAATGTGAGCAATGTGATGAATGTGGTTGATGACGTATTAATACTGGGAGATTTTAACCTGTCTTCGATTAACTGGTCCAAAAATGATAGTTTTCCTTATGCTGAGCCATCGAATTATAGCAGTTCCCTGGGTTATTCGCTTGTCGATTTCATGTCCATTAATAGCCTTCGTCAGTTTAACAGCATTAAAAATGTGGATGAGAGAACATTGGACTTAGTCTTAACCAACTTGCCCAATGTGAAAGTAGAGGAACCACTAAATCTTATTAGCAAATTAGATAATAAACATCCTGGGTTAGTGGCAGTTTTCTCATACTCCAATCATCGCCATTTTTTAAAGGCTAAGAGTTGTAGTCAGTTAAACTTCTTCAAGGCGAATTATACCGCTATAGTTGCCGAGTTAAAAAATGTTGATTGGAGTGAGAAGTTCTCAAAGTCTAGCGATGTAAATGCAATGGTTTCAATATTTTATGACATTCTCAAGAGCCTGATTGCCAAAAATGTTCCTAGACGAAGTAGTGTCAAATCTAAATATCCATCATGGTTTAGTTATGCATTGATAAAAAGACTCAACGAAAAGGAGAAACTGAGACTGAAATACCGTAGGTTCCAGAATCCTATGGACTTGATATCATATCAGGCCATGCGAGACCACTGCAATAAATTATACAGGATCTGCTACTCTCAATACAAATACAATATAGAACTGAATATCACTAAGAACCCGCGAGCGTTCTGGCGATTCATTAAAGACAAGAACAAAGGTTCATCCTCAATTCCATCTAGCATGTATATGGGGGAAAATATTGCCGACACAGGTTCTACAATCGCTAACTTGTTTGCTTGCCAATTTTCATCTGCTTACAACACCAAAAATGACTTACTTATTGATTCTGACCATCTTAAACCTCCTTCTGATAGATGTATTGCCAATATTAAATTATCTGAACGTGACGTGATCAACAAAATAAAAAGCCTCGATATATTCAAAGGCGCGGGTCCAGATTGCATACCTACCGTTTTCATTAAACGATGCGGGTCGGCACTAAGTCTTCCGCTTACTTTAATATTTAACCGTTCATTGAGCGACGGAAGCTTTCCGGAAGAGTGGAAAAAAGTGAGGATAGTGCCAATACATAAAAAGGGTGACATGAATAATGTCAAGAATTATCGGCCCACAGCAATACTGTCAAGCTTTTCAAAAATTTTCGAGTCGCTAGTTTGTCCCATAATAACGAATCATGTTGATGTTATGTTATCACCTACTCAACATGGTTTTCATAGTGGTCGCTCAACAATTACCAACCTGTGTTGTTTTGTCTCTGACATATCTGAACATCTCGATCGTGGTCAGGAAGTTGATGCAGTATATACAGATTTTGCCAGTGCATTTGATAAGGTCAACCATAAAATTCTTTTAAAAAAACTAAACTTCCTTGGCATTACGGGTTCTCTATTACACTGGTTTCAATCGTATCTGGCAAAAAGACTACAAATAGTTTCCGTCACCGGCTTCAACTCATACCCTTACTATGCTGTGTCTGGGGTGCCTCAAGGATCGCATCTTGGACCAGTTCTGTTTTCAATATTTATTAATGACATAACTTCTGTCATACGGAACTGCAAATATCTACTTTTTGCAGATGACTTGAAGCTTTATAGACCTCTTCTGTCACAAAACGATGTCAAGTTAATGCAAGATGACCTATATAGAATAGAGGAATGGTGCAGCCTTAATCAAATGCAACTTAATGTAGACAAATGTTACCACCTTAGATTTACAAAGAAAAAACACCCATTAGAATCTAAGTACAAAATTGCCATGACTGAAATACAGCTGGTCACTGAGATGAGAGACCTGGGTGTGATTGTTGATGGGCAGCTACGATTCACTTCTCATATTGATACAGCTGTAGGAAAGGCGGCCCAAATGCTTGGTTTTTTGAAGCGAAACTCGAGGGGTTTTAGACAGGCGCGAACTAGAATAATATTATACAATGCTCTCGTTCGCAGTCACTTAGAATACGGATGTGTAATCTGGAGCCCATTTTATACCGTACATTCTCAGCGTATAGAAGGAATTCAACGAGCATTTACTCGACACTTGGCATTTGTCTCGCAAGGCATCACACATCGATGCAGTTATGACCAGAGATTACGATATTTTAAAATACTATCTTTATCCAACCGTCGTAAACTGCATGATATGCTTTTTCTTCACAAGTTAGCAAATAATATTATTGATTGCAGTGATATATTGAGTCGCCTATTACTGTCAGTTCCTCACAGACCTCCACGGTACCCCATCACGAAAACATTCAACAAACCGGCATTGAGAACAAATGTTGGCCTAAATTCGCCTTTGGTGCGTATGGGCGCTGAATATAACGCTTTTAATGCTAAGCTCGACAACATGGACATCTTTCACAATTCCCATTCGAGTTTCAAACTTAAAATATTGAAATCCTTCGCATAATTTGCCCACTATTAATTTAACCATTTTTATGTTTAAATTGTTCGACAATTGTAATTCCGTGTTACTGTTTTAAATCTGTTATATTTGTTGTTTAATTTTTAATTAATGTTTTAATTAATTGTTGTAATTATTTGTCTCAATTTTAATTTTTATATTTCATTTTAATTTATATTTCATATTCAATTTTATGTTTTGATTTTATGTTTTAATTTTAAGTTTTAATGTTATATTTTAATTTTATGATTCAATTTTGATTTTATGTTTAATATCTCTATATATTTGTACTAATATTATTGTATGCTGTGCATGCCTGTCACAGGCGTACATACAAGAACCAAATTCAATTTATAAAATATTCTGTCTATATTGTGTATGTATACTGTTGGCGTGTCTAATAAAAATAAATAAAAATAAAATAAATAAATGCTTGTGGTAGGATTAGGTTCACGTCGATAGAATAAGGCGTTAGGTTTTAACCTTTTTATGACCAGTCAGCTACCTTAACAATGAGGTTATTAGTGCTTTACATTATGCAAGCAACCTTTTTATACACGTTATATTTTGTACGAAATATCTTTCTTTTTGTGAAGATTTGACCCCCGGTTGGCTACTGTGAATCGGATATTTGAAAGATCACTTCCAATTTCACCTTTTTATACCTAGCCTGGCTCACTTCGTTCTTTCTTTTAATATACAAGATGAAGGCAACCTCTTTGTAAAATTTCAGCTTTCTAGGTTTTGGCTCGGTGTCGACTAGTCAGTTAGGTGTGTCTGACCCACACACTACTAAAGTGCTCTTGAAAAGTTGTGAAATCTGTCAATCTATACTTGGTTTTCATGGTAGACGATGACTTATTCTTTTTCATTATGAGTAGCCCGCATCTAGCAATCAGGCAGATTATAAGCTGGCCTGTAATTAAAACCTTAACGCAGGATTAACTACGGTGAGTTTGTTTTATTTTAAATTAACTTCTAGAGGACCACAATTGGCCGTGTTCCAATTAACTTAATTGTGGAGCTTGGACGGCTGCGACCACTAGATAACAGTAATCAACCACATCAGGTTCATTTGAAACCAGACACTATTGTGTATACCGTACAGACAGTGTGTAGAATGTATACGAAACTTTTTGAGGAACAATTCTTGTAATAAAATCTTCCCAAACTAGATTTACGATCTAGTTTAATAAACGTCAGATGTTTGTAATGCCATTTATGTTGAAATTTGACTTTGTAATATTTTATTTTTCAAATCAAATCATTTATTTGCAAACTAAGTGTACATACATAAGGTTTTAAATATTTTATAATAGTTACTTATAACTTAGCGGGCTTTTACACCCATGGCAAATTAGAGGGCACTGCAAAATATTATTTATTTATAGCTATTTTACATAAAACATAAATCATTCTAATCAAATAAATATGGCGTGTTTACTATTTTTATATTTAATCTTTATTTATCATTTTTAGAATCTTTATTTATTAATTACTCTACTATATAGGTATTTAATCGCGATTTATTTAGAACAATATTATTTTAGTAGATTAAACACAGACATTTCGGTTGCTTTACAGCAGCCGTGGCAACGGGAAGACTAAAAACATACAGTAGTATGTATATTTATAAACCAGTAGATTTCGTCTGCGGCTTCGGTCGCGTAAAAGTAGGTTAGGTTGGGTTAGATCGATGACAATAGTTTTTCTTGGACGTAAGGTAACCTTTTCTTTTGCCCTAACAATGTGTATGCGAAATTTAATGATGATCGGTCGAGTAGTTAAGGCGTGAAAGCGTAACAAACAAACGATCAAACTCACATTCGCATTTAGAATATTAGTTGGGATTCATGCAAACGTAAGACAATATTATTCACACATTTAAGTGACTGATTACGTTTGAGAAGCTTTTATAAGCATATGAGAAGATACATATTTATTATCTCCAAGAATCCAACGATCATTATTGTAAATTATATTGCCAGTGGAATACTAATAGATTATTAATTATTAATCAATTAAAGTATGCATTGAAGCTGCATAATTAGCATTTCTCGCATATGTACATCACTATTAGATATGTTATGATTAGGTTTGTATCTAATATTAATTACAATTTAGCTTTCTAGTGTTCAAACTGTCAAGATGTAAAGATTTAACAATAAGTTTGCATAATTATGGCCCTTTGTTACTTAGTCTATGATCATTTACAATACCAGCAATATCAGTTGCATGTAATTTAAGATTTTTCTTTCTTTCTTTTCGTGTGGTTAGTGGCCAACCTATTGTCAAGAGTTGTTCAAGCCGCCAGCAGGCCTCTGACATGGCTTAACGACTGCTGTCAATTTGACAACAACCGGGACAGACTTTTTACGTGCCCTCCGAAGCACGGAGACGCTCAGATGATATACCACTAAGCGGTCACCCATGTATAGACTGACCGCACCCAAGGTTGCTTATTAACCTCGGTAATCGTTTACCGATCAGTGACTGCAACTGGCTATGAGCGCCTCATTTTATTTAAGATGAAATAAATATAAATAAATAGGGTATGTCGATATGCGAGGCTTCAGCATTCTCACTTGGCGGGCGAAACGCAGTAACAGAGCTATTATGCTTAAATTGGTTGGATACCGGCGTAAGAACAATATACACCTAACAGAGAAATACCTTTTATAGAAGTAAGAGCTGTATTTCTCTGTGCGAGCCGGCACACTCGTGAGTACCATAAGTGACTGAACATTTAACAAATAAGTAATAGCATTTTATGGATAAAAATCATATGATTATTCTGTATTTTAGAACTATTATTATATTAAATACCTTTTATCCATTACTGCTATAAAAATTAACATTTGTTATAACTTTAAAGACGATAGAGCCAATCAATGTTTAGCAAGTGTGTATCGACTTATATTGCTGACCATACCATCGCCAAATAATAATTGGCAACGACGGGTCTCTCATTGTTCATAATTAAATACAATATTCTTGAAATATAGGTCAACCTCTTTGTGTATTTGGCACGAGAATCGAATACTAAATACCCTCCTTCAATATGTCACTCATTAACCACGCTCGCTGTATAAAATTATATCAAACAATTTCGTTGAAATATTAGAGAATTATTCATTTCATCCGTACGAGTCACAGAGCACGAAATACGTTAGAAGCGCGGCATGCAGTATTCAGTATTCTGTGGTATAAGCTTACCAGTAAAAATGTATTCAACTATTATACTCATTCTGGGTACAATGAAAGTTTACATTTATCGGAAAAAAGAAAATCATGGATTACTTTTATGCTCTATCTCAAGATGACGACGACGACGTTTTTAAAAGGGATTGGCCGGCGATATGATCAAACAGAGTGATTTGGAAGTCCAAGGGAGATGCCTCTGCTAAATAGTGGGCATAACACAAGGTTAATGAAAATTTTAGAATACAACTTCTCTCTGTCCGTTTGTTATTTCGTTTTTAATTGACTGAAATCTTAAATTTAAATTATTATTTTATTTAATATTGTCTTCTATTTACGCGAATATTATTCATTGAAATTAAACTGCTATATACGGATTTTATCGCGTTGTTTATTTGACACTTTATTACAAAATTTTGAAAATTGTTTTACTACTACTACTATTAAACTTTACAAATTTTTAAGCTAATTAAATTATTATTAAACTATTTAGATTTAATTTATTTTTACTTTTACACTTTCCCCGACGTTTCGGTTGCTTTTCAGCAGCCATGGTCACGGGGAGACTAAGATGGCAGTTGTCTCAATGTTCCAGTGTAGTTATTTCGTTCGGGTACTTTGAAATAACTACACTGGAACATTGAGACAACTGCCATCTTAGTCTCCCCGTGACCATGGCTGCTGAAAAGCAACCGAAACGTCGGGGAAAGTGTAAAAGTAAAAATAAATTGAATCTAAATAGTTTAATAATAATTTAATTAGCTTAAAAATTAGTAAAGTTTAATAGTAGTAGTAGTAAAACAATTTTCAAAATTTTGTAATAAAGTGTCAAATAAACAACGCGATAAAATCCGTATATAGCAGTTTAATTTCAATATTATTTTATTATTAAAAAACGTTATCTGGATGGACAGCAACAATTTTTTGTATATAATGATAATAAAAATGTCTTAATGACGCGAGTGGAAACCCAGGCACAGCTAGTAATAAACATAGCTGAAAAGTTTGCATGTGAAAACGGGCTAAGCTCAGGTGATTAGACTAATTTTAATATTTAAATTGTTTAATTAAAAATAAAGCTTCTATAGGTTTCCTTCACACGACGGACGTGGACGATTTAGTCTACTATATACGACATAGCAGCCATATACGTCGTTAAACGTGGACGATGCCGCAAGGCACAGCTAAAATAGCGAGTTACGAGTGAGTGAAGGACGCTAGCTGTCGTATGGCGTTTTAGATATATCATGCAGCACAGTAATAAATAGATAAGGAGACGTTGGGTCCGTACAGTAGGTACAAACTGAAGGACTATGTCGTGCTTGTCTCGTCACGTCCGTTGGTTTTATACTACTATTGCAATGTCATGTGATATTTTATAATGTAGTACAGAACTACCACAGTACTACCAAACATAACAACTCATAAAATAAGAAGAATTACATTGATTTGTATTGTTAAGAAACTCATTCTAAACATTTGGCGATTAAAAAGAGTGGCTTTGAGTTTTTTGTCCGTTTCTTCTCATGAGAGCTCTACTCCTCAATTCGGCTTTTATCAATACAACAAATTTATTTCCTTTTAAATTTTATTCTTATATATCTTTATTAATAATATGTTAGTTTACATATCTTACATATTTTTAGATTAGATTAGAGTTTACATATTTTTATGTAAATAATTATTTTAAAACTACCAGACTTACTTATAAACCAATCTCAAATATTTAAGAAGTGGCTAAGTATTAACTAGTGATTAATCAAAAATAAATACGTCTATAACCCTTATTTAACGTAAGGTGGAACGTAGTGTTAGATAGTTAACTAAAAGCAACGGGCCGCTGATCAATGGTTAATCATTGAACAAGGTCTTTGGAACTATTGACGGATTGAGAGCAGCGGTTACCACTTTCCATCAGGTGGACCACATTATCGTCTACCAACAACGGCAATAAAAAAATAAATATCTAGCTATATTTTTATAAGTAAGTCTCGCCGTTGCCACTGCCGCTACGCCGAGTATTGTAGGAGGTGGGTGGGCATACGAGAAAAACATTGTGATTCTCAAATAGTTCTTCCAATTCTGGGTGTTCTTTATGTCTGTGGTTTGAATGTTTGTAAAGTTCTCCGGTCAAATACGGGACAAGCCGTGACGTGGCTGCCGGTCCTGATATCGTTGGACCCTAGAAATACATATTTAACTATCGCATTTTTTGGTTGTTTCATGTCAATCTGTATTTTTAACCATGAGCTTTGTGATAATGACACGGTATATGGATACAGTAACATACCAAAAATCAAACATGGCTCAGTTATTTAAACTACGCCTACCATTTATAGTATTATAAAGATTTCTGTCGGTTTCTGAAGGATAGATGAATCGAAAATTAGTAAACAACGCATGTGTTTATATCAACTTTTGTGATTAGTTGACTGAATTAGCAAAAGCCAATCAAATCACTTGAAATTTGTTTGATTTTGACACATCGTTTTTTCAGGGTGTAAGTAGTAACATCCATCAAATATATAAAAAATAACAGGTATATTCATTTATTCAAGAAATACCTTTTAATTAACAATTGTATAGTACTCATAAGTCGTGATTTAGGTACGAATATTTGAATTTGAGATCATGAATAATTATAGCCTACGTGATTAATGGTACCTACGAGCCATTACGGCACGCCTACGGCGTAGCACATAGACACCCGTAGCGCTACGTATTAAAATATTTTTTCCCGTTTCATAAATACTATTTGGTAAAACAGCTCAAAGTGAAACCGAGTACTGCTAAGTTTTATTTTATGATAATTGTTTATTTTATTAGTTCTTGGCTGAATTATTTTAAATAATTTAATTAGGAATTTATTTTAAAACGAATGTAAATTTAAGTAAAGTCCTGGTTCGAAGAGGGTCTTCGCAAACAATTAATATAGATACTTCGTTAAATTATAAGTTACTAGATTTAGCTTCCGGCTTCGCTCGCGTAAATGTAGATTAGTTAAGTTACAGCAATATTTTCTGGATGAAAGGTACCCTATGTCTTTTTCGGTACTCCTGACAATGTGTATGCGAAATTTCATGATGATCGTATTGATCGAAGCGTAACAAACAAACAAACTCACATATGCATTAATAATATTAAATTTTTTTTAACTCGCGTCTCTGTAGATATTTTAAGTCACACATACAAAGAAGCTTGTATATTCCAAAAAGCTAAAAACAGGCTGATGAGAATTTTCTGACAAATTAGCACTTCCCTCACTCCAGTAATCTAATACGTTGGACCCGTTTTGGGTTGGGTACCTGATTAGCGACAAACATAAGCGCAAACGTATACAGCGGAACCAACCAGATAGATATTTTAGTATTAGCGATAAATTATTTTATGAGAGTACATATAATATATAATGTGGGCGTAGTATATATGTATAGAGTAGATATAGAAATACGAATGTTTAATATTTTTATACTCGATTCATAAATGCTTCTCGCACACAATTTACTGATACCTACTATATATCCTTTGGTTCGTAAATCTAACATTATGAGTTTCATTTTCTCGTTTCTGTACTTCAGACAGATCGATAGACTTTTATAGTTTTATAGTAGCCATTTATTCTTGTCCAAGAACTCTCGTTATGTCTCGCTCGGGACCACACTACTAAAAGTTTATCAATTAATACTATTATAAAACTGTAAAGTTTATTTATATTTAAAAATAAAAATCAAGTCTAAAATTAAAAGTTCTGAAGGCATATCTATTATATTTAATATCTATTTTCTCTTTGTTTGTTTGGCTTTACGTGAAAATCACTTGAAACGAATCGAGTCCTGGTAAAAAAAAGCTATGGGATTTTTCTGCTATGAAATTCTCAAGGGTAGCCCCAGAGTTAGCAGTGTTAATAACACTATAACTATTGGTCATTTGTCTTATATTGGTTTCGTTTAAAAAGTGTAATGTTTGCGAGGTATGCTTTTGAAAACTGAGTTTCTTATTAATTACAACGCGGTATAATTCATTGGCATATTATGTAATTGTTTATTTGTGTAAATAAATAAACTGTAGATACCGACCCTTTAAAAAAGTGTCGTCATAAAGAGAACTTTAGCTTTCTAAGTTCAAGACGTTGGGCTAAGTGTTGATGAGACAGACAGTAAGTGAGTCAGCACTTCTCTTTATAATTATATTGAGCAGCGATAGCTCAGTGGGGAGACCAACAGACTGCAATGCAGAGGGTCTCGGGTTCGGACCCACGTCGCGCACCTCTGACTTTCGGCAGTTATATGACTTTTCGAAATTATGTGCGTATTGATTGACAATTATCGCCTGCTCCGTGCCTCGGAGAGCAAGTTAAGCCGTCGGTCCCGGCTGCCATGAACATGTTTGGCAGTCGTTATAGGGAGAGTGTCGACACAAAAGATCCCACTCGGTCGAAGTGTCGCCGGTCTGCACTGACTGGCCCCCACATAAGATACATACATACATATTGATGTACGGTAAAAAACATAAGAGGCCAAGTAAAGTAAAGGGTAAGAATGTTCTTAACTTGAAAATTATATCAGTGTCAATGATTAGCGTTGCTTTATTTCTTATCATAGAATACGGTAACTGCTTACTATTAGGTCGTATGCTTATTTGTCACCTATGTAGTTTTCTGTAAGCAGAGGTTTGTTTGTATTGAGAGAATGAGAGAGTATAGCAAGGTGGGTTGCTAATCCTTCTTCCACTAGACATAATAAAAATTAATGTAAAAGGCGAGAGAAAGAGAGAGGCCGTTGCCCTGCATTGGTATATTGGTAAAGCACAGCCTAATACAATACAAAATAAGTCACTAATTTGGAGAGATTATACCAAATTAGCTACAGTGAGAAAGCAGTGACATTTAAGCCAAGTATTAGACCCGAGACCTAATGATCGTCGGCTTACACTTACACAACAACGCGGGCCTGACTCGAGTGTCTAATTATGTAATTACAGATAGTGAGTGTAAAATCAATACATATCGATATCAAAGTCACGTTCCACATAATACTGAACTTACTGACTCACCGAGACGCATCCAGTTGAGTTTGGAGGAGTTTTGTAAGAGTTCTAAAATACCCACAGTGTACTGCTGATTTGAAATAAAGTGGCATTGCTTTTCTTCTTTTGTCACTTTTAAACAAACGAGTATGCATACGTTTTTAACTATATGTTACACATTAGCTTTTGACAGTGACTCCATCTGCATTGCATTGTTAAGTGACTTTTAAGCTAGCTCCGATTATGAGCAGCGATAGCCCAGTGGGGAGACCAACAGACTGCAATGCAGAGGGTCTTGGGTTAGAACCCATGTCGCGCACCTCTGCCTTTCGGAAGTTATATGACTTTTCGAAATTATGTGCGTATTGATTGACAATTATCGCCTGCTCCGTGCCTCGGAGAGCACGTTAAGCCGTCGGTCCCGGCTGCCATGAACATGAACATGCCATGAACATCTATGGCAGTCGTTATTGGGAGAGTGTCGACACAAAAGATCCCACTGGGTCGAAGTGTCGCTGGTCTGCACTGGCTGGCCCGCACATAAGACAAGATAACCTAGCTCCGAGCTTAAAAGGTCCTTAAAATATCTGTAGTTGTTTTTATCTATACATTTATACCATAATATAATAATAAACCAACATTTAAGCGCGAATCCTCTTTCGGTCTTGTTATTTGTACTTCATAAAGGGCACTTCGGTGCATAGCTTTAGCTTTCAAAGTTAAGAATTGTGGGCTGGACGTTGATGAGTCAGTTAGTGAGTTAGGACTTCTTTTTATATATAGAAAGAAGAATGAAAGAAAATAATTTTATTTGTTCCACGCTCATAATATAAGGTAACAGAAAACACAACCAAATGTACATATAGAACAAATAAGGTCCTGCGTCAGCAATGTTGCAGTATATCCACAACGCTGGTATTCTCGCAGACCCTGAATGATTTCGGTGCATGTAGGCAGTAACATACATACATACAACTCAATTAAAAACAAAATATCAAAAAACAAAAAAAAGAGTAACTTAAATAAATTAGGCAGAAGGTGGATGGCAGAAAGTAATTTCATACTAAATAATAATATTGGTATCTATATAATATAATATAATACTTATATGTATACATACATATAGAATTAAAAGTACCTTGAAAATAATAAAAAACAGATAATATAAGATAAATAATACATAATAAAGACATTGTATCAATAAAAACGTTATATTACAACGCAGCATATAATGCTGTGTTACATTTCCGAACGACCCCCGGCTCTTGTCAACAAAACATGACACTGATTGTCATCGATGTCATGTGGGTAGTATATCTGCTGATACTATATATATATTACGGTAAAATATCTGCTTTGCGAAAATGAAGTAGGTCTGGCGGCTCTGAGCTTATTTAGTAAAAGGGCGACAAACAGTATGCGGCGTTATGTAACAGACCTTTGGTGTAAAAGCGAGGTAGTTATATCAAACTAAAATTGAACTAGTACTAAGCTTGGGGAAGGTACCGACTCTTGTAACACTGTTTTAACCAGCGCAGGAATCAAAGGATTCTAAACATTTATAATATTTTCTTTATTTCAATACATAAATGTTTATGTTTAAGCTATCTAGTAAAACTGAAAGCATGTTATTACTTCCTTATCTTCTTCTCTCTTAGCCTTTATTATTCCCAAGTCACTTGAGGTCGGCTTTTCTGGTCTAACCGGATTAGACTGGGTATCAGTTTTTAGACGGAGCAGCTGCCACCTGACCTCCGCAACCCGAAGGATAACGATACCCTAAGGCTAGACCAGTGTCAGGATATTAGAGGGTACTGACTTTCCCAATAACGACTGCCATAGATGTTCATGGCAGCCGGTACCAACGGCTTAACGTGCTCTCCGAGGCACGGAGCAGGCAATAATTGTGAATTAATACGCACATAATTTCGAAAAGTCATATAGTGCCGAAAGTCAGAGGTGCGCGACGTGGGTTCGAACCCGAGACCCTCTGCATTGCAGTCTGTTGGTCTCCCCACTGAGCTATCGCTATACTTTCTTATCATAACGATATAAAATCGATTAGTTGTTTAAAATAAAACGTGTGGACATGTGCGTCATCGCTGTTCATAGAAAGTCCTTAAGTTAAAAGCTACATTAAAAATACAAGAACTAGCACTATACACTACACACTACACTATATAATGCGAATGTGAATTTGTTTGTTTGTTACGCTTTAACGCCTTAACTATTTGACCGATCATCATCATAAAATTTCGCATACACATTGTCAAGGGACCAGAAAAGGACATACCTTTCACCCAGAAAAAGTACTGGTATTAACCCAACGTAAATTGGCGCGAGCAAAGCCGCGGGAAAATATTTTCTAATAATCTAAAATACATAATTTGTAGAATTGCCTAAATGGCGTAGCGGTAGTTCGCCTGTTGTGCTTTACTCTTGGGTGCAATTCCCGGTACTGGACAGAAACGTGTGAACGTACTAAGCGCATAACTCAGACTAAGTGAGTTAGATAGCATATACTCTAATGCGTATTACTAACAGTCTAGTGCATTTGTCTCCTCTAGTACGTAGTACATATTAACTCTATGACTTAGGGCCGGCACACATATGGCGAAGCGCAGCGCAGAGCATTTTTCACAGCCAAACATTATCTTTATATCTATATGTCTTTGATCAGATGTAAATAAGATTGAAAATGAATTAACACAACACATAATCTCCGGCTACTACAGGAGAATGATAGCGCGGGAACGCGACTGCGCGAGCATTCGCGCTACTTCGCGCGCATCCGCTTTCGGTCACCGTGGACGTCGAACGACGCTTGCGCGCGCAACACGGGCAGGAGCCGCCATTTTTTCAAATAGCGCGGCATTTTCATACTTTCTCTTCGATCTGGCGCGCCGGCCATGCGTGGCTACGTGCCCGAATTGTTCCTAGCAGAGGCTCGTGCAACCGCGCGCACGCTCGCATTCTCGCGAGTATCGCCGAGTCGTGGCCATGCTTTGCGCTGCGCTTCGCCATATGTGCGTCGGCTCTTAATGGACTTTTTTGAAAAGAGAAGTATGATGTTATTGTTATTTTTTATTAATTTATGTATATATATTATTACCTAGATGGATCGAAATATGCAGGTTCTGTAAGAATACCAGCTTTGTGGTTATACTGTAACGTAGCTGCCGCAAGAACCTATATGTCATTTTTATATTGGTTGTGTTTCCTGTTATCTTATGAATGTGGAACAAATAAAATTATTTTCCTTGCTTTTCTTTCTTTTGTAATAATAATAATTATTATTAATTTAGCATTGAACCAGTGAAGTAGACCACTCTTCACCTCGTGAGCGTCGCTCTAATAGAGTGCCACAGCTTATAACCAGGGCTGATATTATTATAATCATAAGTCAAAATTTATTAAAGTTTGTATATAAATAAGGAAGGTTGCTCTAGCATTTAGAGTTGCCGGGCACGCCACGTTAGTGGCGGTTAGTCCCGTCTTTGAGGAGTGGCTGGAGAGGCGGCATGGCGCCCTCACCTTCCGGCTGACACAGGTAATGACTGGCCACGGTTGGTTGGGCTAGTTCCTGTGTCGAATAGGCCGGCAAGACACGCCCGGTTGTCACCACTGCGGCGACTGCCGCGACGTTGTTGAGGACACGGCGCTGCACACTTTGGCGTACTGCCCCACCTGGGCATCGCAGCGCCGTGAGTTGATCGCGGCAGTCGGACTGTTTGCCCTCTCACTTCCGGCCGTAGTTCAGTCTATGGTCCGGAGTGAGAGATCGTGGAACGCCGTCGCCTCCTTTTGTGAGGAAGTAATTTCCATCAAGGAGGCGGCGGAGCGGGAGAGGGAGCGCTTATACCCTCTCCCCAACCGCAGAACCGGGCGCCGGAGGGCGCGAGATGACCTCCAGCCACCCTGAGGTTTGACCTGGGGGTGGTGGGCTGCGTGGGCCTGCTCGCCACCCGATCAGCACCAGGTCCGAGAGGCGGCGTGCGTGTTCCCACGTGCGCCTCTGTGTCGTGTCTTTGTCCCCCACAGGGGGACAGTGAAGGAAGTATTTTTGTGAAGTGGCCTGCCGTTTCACACGGCGGGCCGAAACCTCGGCGGGGTCGCGATTGCATGTGAAAGCGATTCGCGCGGCCCCGCCGCCTATGGTTATGTCGAGGAACACCGTGGTAGGTTTAGTCGGTATTACCGGGGTATCTTTCCCCCGGTGAGCCCGACATAACCTCTCCGTTGCCCCGCGGAGAGGTAGGCGTCAAAGCATTCCACCACGTAAAAAAAAAAGCATCTAGAGTTATTAGTTTGTTTTAGTTACTAAAATTAATAATTATAATTTAATCTACTAAGTGTGATGATGTCATGTAATGGCAGATTTTAATTTAAAGAAGGCCTCTTAATTTTTCTCAGATCTTTCCATTTTCCAATATACAATAGCAATATTTATAAAAATATGAGATATCGAAGAAAAATAGAGAAAGGTTTTAAGCATTTATATGATGATTTAAAACAAAGCTTTTTGTCCGGTCGAAGGCAATACCGGCAACATTTTTTTTGCTGCGGGTGAGCGTTTCGTCAGCACGAATGGGCCGGCTCGATCTGAGTGATACCACGGCCTCACAGAAAACCGGCTTGAAATAGCGCTTGCATTGTGTTTCGTCGCGTGTGTGAGGATACCGGAGGCCCAACCTCCTCCTATCTTCCATTCTGAGGGAGGGGCAAATTTTAAAGGCCGGCAACGCACTTGTGACTCCTCTGGTGTTGCGGGTGTCCATGAGCGGCGGTAATCGCTTACCATTAGGCTATCCGTCTGCTCGTTTGCCTAATATACCATAAAAAAAGAGCACATCGTCGTGGGACAGTGCAACCATTTAAGGCACTATTATTATGATTTGATAATATAAATTTTAGTATTTATTGTAAGACTTCACAAACGCACGAACATTTCGAGAACAGCAGTTATGAAAATAGAAAATCCATATTTAAAGCTCAATAACAATATTATTTCTGCCTGCACCAAAAATACTTTTTGATGTTTTGTAATTATTACAGATGTTTCAAATCTAGGTCCACGATGTAACCATTAAATATTTTATACATGTTATTTGTATAAAAGTATTACAACTCTACATTTCTTGGTCGTGGTCGGTAACGGCCGGAGCTTACTAATGAAGGCTGCTTTGAATTCCCGAATCTAGGCTAATGAACCACTCTGTTAAGGTAAAAGGGTCGCTCTTTATTTTTATTTAGACTAATGATTAAAGGGTATCTTTGGAATTGTAATATGTCGTTGTGTTCGATTGTTTCGATGGTACGTGGGCGTCGTTAGGTTCGAAATAAAAAGGGTATATTCGTAACCTGTATATATTACAGTCTTTGTAAACCTATAAAAAATATGTACCTATAGGTATAGTATCCACTAAAAATTACGAGAATTCATTTAAAGAAATTGTCGTGATAGTAGTGATTACAATAGATATGTCTGTGCTCTCAGTTTCAATTTTCAGGCAATGTGATTTGGGTTTACTGTAAAGAAAATTTTCAGTAGCAACCTTAGTCTGGAACGGTACTTAGTTGACAGTATTAGATTCCGCTTCTATAACGTGGGACATAAATATGTACAGAATGGCAAATGTGTGTCTAATCTGCCGTCCACTAACTAAAACTACGTTAGGTAATATCGAACTGTTATGAGCCTCGCCAAGGTTAGGTTTTTAAAAAAAGAAACTCGATAATTGGATTGAGACAACCGTCTAGGATGGCTTTTAGGATGAGACTGATTGAATGGATGGGCGCTTCGGCTATGAAAAGATAAATGCTAAGTAAGCAGAAGGAATGTGTGGTTTGCAAGAAAGGGTGCATTACATATCTATAACACCTCCCAGGGGTAGACTAAACATCGGGGTTGTAATTTCGATGTTTAGGAGAGGTAATTTAGAAAATTTATATATTTCGTCTAATACTAGGAGATGGCAGGTTATCAGTTTCAGAATTTCGTTTATTAATCTTTATAGAAACTACTGCTTCAGGATCTGGGGATTGGTCTATGGGTGAGTCTACTGAAGTTGATTGAGGGAATATGGGAAAGCGATGGGAGAGACGGTTGTGCGATTTAATGTATAAAAACAATTTAAAAATACAGAAAATAGAAATAACACAAATGAGTACAATAATAATGATTGAGTAATGAGTCTCGTATCTAATTAATGGATGTTGATTTAGAATTTTGTCAGTTTCATCAGACATCGATTTTAATTTTGATTTAGTTTCCATCGTGAAATCGTCTAAATCAATGTTTTGTAATTTAAGAGGAGGCTCATTACCTATTATATCTCTAAACTTATCTAAATTACAACAAGAGTCATTTATAATGTTAAAATCGGGGTGTATAACAGTAACGTTGATTTTAATGTTTTTAAATCTAGGTAATAATTTTGTACTTTTACAATACGCGATACAGTTGTTTGGGATACTTAGAATACCTGTACCGACAATACTTATGTCAATAAGTTTTTGGTTTAGACATTCGATATAAAGTTTATTACTTATAGATTGGACATAGATCCAGTTATTGTTGTAAAGTGGTTTCCACAAGTCTATATGTCCATGAAGGAATTTTGTTTGACACTGCACTGGTAAAACACTTATCACATTCGATATTAACTCACTTTCGCAACTCGGCTTCGCGGTGCTCGGGAACACCGTCATGACGTCACAGATGTACTCGCGCGAGCTTATCGCTATGCATTCCTTAAGTGAGTCGAGTTCACAATATTCTGATTTGTCTTTGGTCATTGCTATGTATTTACTACTAGGTATTATAAAACTAAAAGAGTTTGGGTTTACACTGTTGTGAGGAGTCGGTAAGCCAATGCTGTGAAATAAACTGTATTCCTTAGGCGATACTAGCGGTATTCTTAAAATAAAAACTATCTTGCTATTCAAACTGTAGGACAGTACATTAGATATGTTCAATAAACTATGAATATTACTTAATGCTAAGCTTACAGGTAACTTAAAATCTACAGGTAAGTATTGGTAGTTATCGACAATTTCTTGGTATAACTGCACAGGCGATAATACGGCCGGGTGCAGGATGTTTTGGCTACATAACATAATAGCGTTTGTTATATCTTCTAACTGAAATGATAAGCTAAGCATGGATGCTTCTAAACTGTTCAAGATTGAATTAATGGTTGATTTAATATTTAAATCGTTAGTAATTATTGACATATTTTTTAATTTTATGGAGAAATTGTCGATAGCTTGGTTAAGGCTGGCCTCATTATACTTAATTTCGTGTAAGGTGTTATTAAATTTTGATAAAGTTGAAGACGTTACTAATATGTTTTCTTTCATTAATGAACCCAGTCTTTTTTCATTATCCTGAATGCTTTGGATGGCGTATCATATTTGACAGCGTCGTCCTCGTCCAGAGTGCCAAAAATAGTTTTGGACAGAGTGCCAATACCACCAATCCATGCCCCTCGTTTGAACCCTTTGTTTACTAAATGAGATATAGCAGAGTACGCGGCAACAATGTCATGGTATCTAACTGTTAACGGTTCTAATGTGTTATGACATTCTAGATGATTAGAAGTTTGGATTTCAATTTGGCTACATATATGTCGTATTGAGCCTAAGATGGAGTTAATGTTTTGGATGTGCGGTTGAATGTAAGAGATATCAAACGGTGTGACTATGTCTAAGTGGCTTACGTGAATTTTGAGTTCACCAATTGGGTCAAAATATATGCCGGAGCTGGTGTTGATTTTTTGAACAAATTCTGGGTGACCTTGGGCCAGTATGCTGTAAATAAAAGAGACACTACTATACTATACTATATGCTATGTCTAATTATTTAATAATATTTGTATAATAAAGATGTAAATAAGTAAAGAGGAAGAAAAAAAATATTAAATATAAATGAGTGTACCAATTAATTATTTTAGTCTATAGCAGATGCATCTTGGACGTCCACGTGCTTAACTTCATCGAAGTGGTGTTTCACATGGCGTCTGTTTATAAGTAACGATAATGTGTTATTACCGTGTATCTTAACGACCTTGTAAGGCCCTTTCCAAACGGGTGATAAGGCCTTGCGTAGCCTTAGATGGTTCTTTAATAAAACATAATCACCAACTTTGTATATCACTGGGCGAGTATGGGAGTCATAGTAAGTTTTAGAACTTGTTTTAGATTTTTGAATAAACTCTATGGCTTTGTCACGTGTATGTTTCATTCGATGTTGTAACATCTTAACGTATTCGGGGTAAGTAGTATTGGAAGCATCGTCGTACACAGAGTCTGGAATGTGAGGCTTATGCCCAAATAGTAATTCAAACGGTGAATAGTGTGTTGTTGAATGTACGGCGGTGTTATATGCTAACATAGCTGTATATACGTATCGGGGCCAGTTGTCTTGATTATCGTTAGTGTAAGATCTCAAGTATTCTTTGAGCGTGGAATGTGATCTTTCCAAAGCTCCTTGCGTTTCCGGATGATAAGGGGTGGACCATAATGGTTTGATTTTCAGGAACTCACATGTTTTCTTAAATAGATCGGCTGTAAAATTTGTGCCTTGGTCGGTAAGTATGTGTTTAGGAATTCCGAATAGAGATATAAAATGAAGGACACATTCACACGATTCCTCGGCGGTATTGTTACGAAGAGGGTAAGCTAACGAGAATTTCGTAAGGTCATCTTGCATAGTCAAAATGAATCTAAGTTTGGCTGTGCCAGACTCAGGCAAGGGACCTACAATATCGAGAGATACTCTCTCAAATGGAGACGTTGAGGTGGATGTTATTATCATGGGCGCTCTGTTTATCTTACGCAACGCTTTATTCGTTTGACACGATGAACATTTTTTTATATAGTTTTCAATGTCACCGCGCATATTTTTCCAATAAAATCTTTCCTTTATGCGGTTTAACATTCTGATGGATCCTAAATGTCCCGCAACGGGAATATCGTGATTTTCCTTAAGGATCTTCGGAATTTCGCTGAGCGAAGGATATATGACGTTGTTATGGTAAATATGTATTGTTATGTTAGTCCCGTCAAATAGATAGTTAAACATGTTATAGATTTTAACAAAAGAATGTTTATCAAAAGGATTTTTAAAGTCTGATGTGCTGATTGCACATATTGTAGGATAAGACATTATTATCTCGTTGCGTGCATATTTTAAAGATTTAAATATATCTTGGTACGAGAAGTCGTCAAAGTAGTGAACTTTCGTAAATAGAAACAGGTAAGTTTTATTCTCAATAGTAAGAGGTAGGCAGGTGTATAAGGATCTTTCTAAGTTCAAGAATTCACTGCGATGAGGCTCCGGGCAATTATCTAGGATTTCTTGGACATAAGGCATGGACTCGTCCATATCTATCGAGGTAGGTATAATTATTAAATTCTGAGTTCCTTTAAGTAGGGTTTGGTTGTGTTCAGAGATAGAGGTGTCATACGACCTTATAGGTAGTTTTAAAAATTGACTATATGTCACCTCAGGTAAGGTTAAGCTTTCAGGTGCCGGAGGGCTTTTCAAGCTAGATTGATTTGAAACAGGCAAGGTTTCAGGATTCTGCCAGCTGGTTGAAGGTTGAGGTTCGGATTCAACACGCGATTCATTAGGAATAGAACTCAGATAATCCATGACTTCGTTTTCGATTTCAGGATTTATAAGATCTGCGTCAAGACTGGATGGTGGGGATACGAGAAGGTCTTGCAAGTCATTGTTTACTTCGTTAGGTGAGCCCGAGGGCTGTGACGTTTGTAGTGGAGGTTCGTAATTGGTGTTATTATTATCATTAGGGTTAAGGTTTGAAGGACTTTCATTGTCAGGGTATATAGGGTTAACTGGGTATCTAGAAAGAGCGTCGGCGGCAGAGTTTAGTTTGCCTTTACGGTACACTATGTCGTAATCATACTCCTCAAGCTTCAACCTCCATCGCTGGAGTTTGCTGCTGGGATCTTTGTGATTAAATAACCATTTAAGAGGTCTATGGTCGGTAACAATAAGAAATTTGTGTCCGTAAAGGTAGGGACGGAATGTTTTACATCCATATAATATAGCCAATAATTCTTTTTCTGTAGTGCTATAATTGGATTCGCTTTTATTTAGTGTACGTGAAGCGAAAGCCACGGGTTGATCTTTACCGACAGTTCCTTGCGACAGAACAGCGCCGACTGCATGGTTCGAGGCATCACAGGTAAGGATGAAACGTTGCGAAAAGTCTGGATAGATAAGAAGTGGAGCAGTTGTTAATTTATGTTTTAACAAATCAAAGGCGAGTTGCTGTTGGTTCTCCCATTTGAATAGAATATCCTTTTTTAATAGGCAGGTAAGGGCCTTTGCAGTTTTTGAGAAATTAGGGATAAAACGGCGATAATATGAGACAAGCCCAAGGAATGATTTTATATCCTTAGGTGTTTTTGGGACTGGGAAGGAGGTTACGGCCTTGACCTTATCTGGGTTTGGTTTGACACCTTGTTCGGTAATTATGTGCCCTAGATAACAGACCTCGCGTCTCAGAAACTCGCACTTGTCGGGTTGAAGTTTGAGATTAAAATCTCTGATTCTTTGGAATATGGCTGTCAGGTTAAGTATACTGGATTTAAGATCAAATCCATAACAGACTACGTCATCTAAATAAACAAAACACCGAATACCCTGGAGGCCGGACAGGACGGAGTTCATGAGTCTCTGAAATGTTGAGGGGGCATTTTTCAGCCCAAATGGCATTCTTGAAAATTGAAAGTGTCCTTCTGGTACAGTAAAAGCAGTTTTGGGTTTGTCCGCGTGGTTTAATGCGATTTGATGGAACCCAGATGCCAGGTCTAGGGTGGAGAAGTATTTACTATTGCCAAGCTGGTCTAGAATCTCAGTGATTTGAGGAATAGGGTAAGTGTCTCCGATTGTAACATCGTTCAATTTTCGGTAGTCAATCACCACTCGCCATTTCTGTGTATTAGAGGCGTCGAGTTTTTTGGGGACTACCCATATGGGTGATGACCAAGGGGAGTTAGAGGGCTCTATGATGTTTTGTTCGAGCATTTTATCAATTTGCTTCCGAACTTCGGCCTTATGGATTTCAGGAAATCTATATGATTTAGTGTAAATCGGAACGTCCGTTGTTGTTTGAATTTTGTGTTCAACGGCGTTCGTATGGGTAAGATTTTCGCCGGGGAGATAGAATATGTCTGAGTAGTCCGAACATAATTGCAAAAGTGCGTCTTTCTCCTCGGTATTCAGATGTGAGACACGTAGTAGTTTTAACACTTCTTCGGTACGTGTAACGCTGTTATTTGTTGCTTTTATATGGTTCATTGAACTAGGAGTGTGTCTTTGAAATTCTAGGGGATCGATGGCTTCAAGCTTTAGATTCAGGTTTGATTTTAAGGATATGGGTTGTTCGGCAGTATTTACAACGGTTATGTTGATTCTATTATTATCTTTAACCCGTACTAGGCAGTTGGCAATTAGTAATGTTTCTGATAGTTTCTTGTCCAGGACCAATCCCTCTTTTATTTCAGGATTTAAAACAGAGCATTCGATAACAGTTTCGGTCCTGGCTGGAATGATGTAGGCAGGGTCATGGAAGTGCATTTTTAAGGATGACTGCCCAAGGTTAAGCAGGTTATCGTTGTAATTAATATTACAACTATGTGCATTGAGTAGGTCAGACCCTATAATGCCATCGTAAGGTAAGTGTTTTATATCAGTAACATGAAACCGATGTAATATTTTAGAATTTGGAAGAAACATTTTTAATTGGAAATGGCCTCGAGTGAAAGTTGGTTCTTCCGTTGAGTCAATACCCTTAAGTTGGATGGTTTCTTTCACAAGGGTAGGATATTTTTTTATGATAGAGTGCTTTAATAAGCATACAGAAGATCCTGAATCGACCAATAAGGACAATGGCACGTCGGATACGCAGGATTTAACAAGGACATGAGGTAGTAACGTTTTTGCGGGGTTACTTGTTATCTCAAAAACGTTGGATTTAGTAGGGTTTATCAGGTCAACCTTAAACAGTTGCTGTGTGGATACAGAGGAATTTGGCAGATCAACGTTGTTACGTTGCTGCACGGATACAGAGGATTTTGGCGGGCGATCATGTAGCGATGCCTGCGATGAAATAATTGATCTGGAACTTGGGTATGTGATGCCGGTTTTTAAATTACGAGATCCCGTACGACACCGGGACGAGACGGTTACTCGTTTTTTGGATCAGCATCAACAGTGTCATAGCTTTCTACAGAGTTCGCATGGCATTCATCGTTATCAATTTCCTCTGATACAAAGTTCACGCGTTGGGGCGTCTTCGATTGGTTTTGTTCAATGTTCTTAAAGCGATTGTTGTTGTATTCTCGCTTTCTACATTGTTCCAGGGTGTGCCCCGGAGTTTTGCAATATCTACAGAACGGAGCAGTGGAATTATTATGAGGTCGGTTGACATTAACCGTAGGTTTTGAGTTAGACTGACTTGAGTTTGGTGATTGATAATTTGTGTAGCGACGCGAAAATTGAGCGTTCGGCCTCGAGGTGTTCGGCCTATCTTGTCGTGACTGTTGACTACTGGACGCGCCTGAGCCTTGTCTGGATAAAGATTGCTGAACTTTTTCTTCTGAAATAGCCATATTTATAGCTTCATTCAGGGTTTTTATAGGCTTACACCTAACAATATCGGAGATACGGGGTGTCAACCCCATTTGGAAATGATGGAGGGCTAATTCCTCCATAGCTGCTGTTCGTCCTATCATCTCTCGACTCTTATGGCCGTGTGAGATAGATATCTCAGTTAATAATTGGCTTAGACATGTCTCAATCCTTAGAGCATACTGACTTACGTTTTCATTTATTTGTTGCTTACACTCCTGTAAATCTGTGAGAAGATGGGCGTAGTGTTTTCTCTCACTAAATTGGGTTTTAAGGAATTCTTTAAGTTGTAGCCAATTGGTAAACTCCTTTATTGAGCAAGCGGTTTCCGCTTTGCCCTGTAGTTGACATAGTATATATTTAAAAAGTATATCTTTTTGAGAATCTGAAGCTAAGTCGTAGGCGTTGTTGCAATTAACCAAAAAGGAATTTAATTTTTCTCTGCAACCGTCATAAGGTTTTATAAATTTGAGTAAAGTAGAAAGTTCAATATCTGGTTTCGTTATAACTGGTCTCTTTTTAGAGACAGACCTAGTAGAGGGTCCTTGAGGGGGTGGACAGTGGCCTTGACCTTCCTCCTCAGTATCGGTTACAGCAATTTCGGGTTTTTCGAACCTTGGACTATGAGATCTTTCGGCCATTATGATAGTTATCTATTTACTACGTCAATGACAATGGTAAAATACAGTGTATATTGAAATGTACTAATTAAAACCACAATATTCTTAATAAGATATTAGCAATGACCAAATACATAAATTCACTTACTAGAATGCGGATAGCGCGATAAGGATGATCATAATTTCTTGGAAGTTCTCGCAGGTGTCGACGTAATGTTAGTGTTGATAAGCCACGGGAGCGCGTCGTCGGGGAGATTATACCGGTCGCGGCACTGAATTGTGCACGACACTGGGTATAATCTTGCTGGTTCTGAACAGAGACCGGCTACAGCACAAACAGTGCGCAGCAATGGGTTTTCACGAACACTGACGTCTAAGAGGGCCGGGCCGGAACTCGGTGCACTGTATGATATGCACAGCGGAGTCGGCGTTTACACTCGAACACACGCGACGGGCTTAGGTGTAGTATAAGAGACGTACCGGGGACTTTTCCAAATCCCTTTACGCTGCCACCAAATGTTATGAGCCTCGCCAAGGTTAGGTTTTTAAAAAAAGAAACTCGATAATTGGATTGAGACAACCGTCTAGGATGGCTTTTAGGATGAGACTGATTGAATGGATGGGCGCTTCGGCTATGAAAAGATAAATGCTAAGTAAGCAGAAGGAATGTGTGGTTTGCAAGAAAGGGTGCATTACATATCTATAACAGAACGCATATGGCTTAACGCCCTTTTAGTTAGCGGACGCCAGTTAAACACACCTCTGCACACCTGTTCGGGGAAATGGGCGTACAATACGTATATACATACCAATATCGTAAGGGAAACTTGCGATCATAATTTTCTCTTAGCATATAAGGGTACGTAAATGTTAACAGGAACTGAGGGTGACCTCAAAAGGATCTTGTGTGTGAAAGACGACATGATTAGGAGGAACATATATTCTAAGATGGCGGCCAAACCACTTTACATATTTATTATTTATTTTTCTGCTATCCTCCTCACGTACCACAGTTCGTTTGCAATGTCAACTCTGATTCCAACAAATGGATTTAGGTGAAAAGTAGTTCAGATTTTCATTAGAATCCCAAGCTTACTTTCTAGATATACTCTGAAAATCTTATTAAATTATTCAGTGATAGAGTTTAACGCAAACATTTGCGTGAAGGTTCAACACACAAACAGATATAATGAAGAAACAGATATATAGTTTTTGAATCATGGATCTGTAATCTGTCAATTGGTATAATAAATAAATAAAATAAAATATCTTTATTTCAGACATCAACAGTCATATAATGACAGATATAATTTAAAAAAAAATGCATTTTGTCGCCAACTGGCTGTTAGCGCTTAAGATTAATTTTACAATAATAATAATATCAGCCCTGTATTAGTGTCCCACTACTTGGCTCGGACTTGTTCTCAGTGTAAAACTGGTTATGGCATAGTCCACCATGCTGGCGCAGTGCGCCCGCGTTGGCAGACTTCACATATCTTTAAAAACATTATGGAAAACACTCGAACAAGCAAGTTTCCTCACATTGTTTTTCTTTACAAGCGATAATTTACTATTTAATGTGCATTGCGAGAAGTCAGAGATTTAGCCTTGGGTTCGAACTCGAGACTGCTGCATGGTAGTTTAACAGTATCCCATTATTATTTTATGTCTGTATATATATGTACACTGTTATTTTACAATTTAACAATGCAATGAATTAAATAACAATGGATAAACACCATTTTTACGGTTTTAAAAGAGACAAAATAAATCCTCTCTACTAGAAATACGTTATATAACAATGAATTCTCTTATTCGATTACACGGAATAGGCGAGGTTCGCGATCTTTAGAAACAGCAAGCATTAGAGAGTCACCTAAATCTTATTTCTCATTAAGATTGCAAAATCATGCAGATAATTGACCAGTCCGGTGTTCGACGTTTTTACGGCTTACGATTACGATTACCTTGACCTTCGATTACGTTTTTGTAGAGAAAAGGTCTTTGTTTTAGGGTAAAAGGTACGGTTTGTAGGTTAAGTATTATTGTTCCTATTTGTAAGCAATATATTCTGAAAGGTACAACTACTAAAGTAAAACCAATTTTGCTGAAATAAAAATGGTATAAATTATTGTTATTTGTCTTATGGTTATATACCCTAAGGGGAAGGTTGAGGTGCTTAAGCACTCTTTTGACCTGCTATACTAGGTCCAAGTCCCAGATTCTTTGCTGCTATTGCGATTTCCTTAACAGTAATACTTTGCTTAACTCTGAATCTGAGACCTGATTTTTCACTGCAGGCGTATTCACTACTGCTGCGTCATCAAGGCAGATGATCTTTGTTATTTGCTATCTCGCCAAGTAGTGACGACTAGATAAATTAATTGTTTGATGAAGGCAACTAATGTCGGTAACCGTCATTCTCATAGACGGGTGATCATTCCATCGAAGTCATTCTACATTGCACCTAGGTGCTCTCGTAGACACAATGAACTTGTGATTCTAGAGTCGTTTTCCTGGTTGTACTGAAATTTTATATGACAGTTGATAGTTTTCTTATCCTATTTTTTCTTGATGTGACTAGTATTTGGCCAGTGGTTGAAATTTGACCATAAATACTCTATAAAATTTGAGGAAAGTATATAAATTTACATTATCCAACATTTTCTATGTTTTTATATCGTCAATAGCTACTAAACGAAAATCGGTTGGAAAACAGAGGAGAAAACGTTGCTAAGCTATTTTGTCTCTCCTCCAACCTCTCCAGCTAAGCTACAACATTGTATTAGGTGCGGGTTCATGTCGTAATAGAGATGAGTGCGATTTGAAACCACGACCTCTCACTCCATCGCAAGCCCAATGCCTTTGCATAGAATTATGAAAATAAAAAATTTTATACATATTTTAGAAGCCTTAATTTACATAGTTTATAGTTTATAATGAAACAAATATAAAAATAATATACTTCTCACTACATTCACTCATACGGTATAATAAATGAAGCTGAACAATATTTAATACATTTCTTTCAAGGTACAAAACCCTTCTGTGCATATTCACACCCAAAATTATTGATCTTTGTATTTATAATGACACCGCAAAAATTTTATAATCCTTACTAATATTATAAATTTGAAAGTAATTCTGTCTGTCTGTCTGTTACCTTTTCACGGCTAAATCACTCAACCGATTTTGATGAAATTTGGTATAGCGATAGTTTAAAACCTAGGATCTTTTTGTATCTCTGTACCAAACTTTTTAAAAATGTTTGATGCTTTGTCTACAACAAAATAAACAAAATGTACAACCTGCATTCACCCCTGAGCAAAGTAATGACCATCTTAAATAAGGAACTTTTAAATTGGGATTATAATAAAACGGCAAAACTTTTCAAAATACTGACTTAATAATGTTCAATTTCTTTTAATTATTGTAAATTCTTTTAATTTTAATTTTTGTAAATTCTTAAATCTATTAATAATGTAGGTAACTATTTCAATAATCATTCATGGTGTCTCCTTTTATTTCATTATTGCATTACTATAGAGTAAGACGTAGGATTATTTAATTTAAATATACATGCATTATAAAACATAACTTTATATATTACTATTACAACAAAATTGTTCATTGCCGCAGTGTATAATAATATAATTAATGTAAACTGTAACAATCCCTGAGAACTTTCCGCAGGACAAGCTTAGCCTAGTGCGGGAGGTTATGCTTAAATTATAATATGTTAAAGCAACCTGTGAAAAAGTGTTAATGAGTAAATCCGACATTGTAAAATTACTTTATGGCAGTAAACAATTAATTTATTATTATTATTATTATTATTATATATACATATACTCTGTTTTTCAACAGATTTTTTGTTTGTTTTGTTTTGTTTACGAGCTTTATTGTTATCAACGTAGTTATCAATATAAAAATGGATACAGTTGATAATTTAAATATTGGAAAATGGAAATTTATGATCAATTAAATTTTCAATAATAAATGTGGTCGAATTTCGACCACCGGGGGCACTAGTAATAATAAATAAACAAAACTTTGAAGCATAACAGCAATAAAATTAACCTTTATTCTCCATTACGAAACACTATTATTACAACAGTATAGATTTATTCCATTGTTTACGAAGAATAAATTATAACTTCTGATGACTAAGCGTTTGGCCTAAGGTACTGAATTTCTCACTCGAACCAAACTTGTATGATATAACTCTTCCTTGATTCATGTGCGTAGGTGTTAATTTTTATTACCTGACTGTTTTCTGCCCACAATTTCTATCGCAGAAAATCGCGGGAATGCATACCTACCAGTGAAAGTATTTTGTGTGGTTATCCAGGAGATGGCCTATCCCTGCACTAAGGGCCATCCAAATCGGTTCTACGGTTTACTCTTGATTAAGTAACAATGTTCATAAATGTTCACATTTATAATATAAGTTGTATGTAGAATGGTAAGCTATGATTATAGGTACATAATGAACATTTTAGATAGTTAAAGTATGTATGTATGTATGTATGTATCTTATGTGGGGGCCAGTCAGTGCAGATCGGCGACACTTCGACCCAGTGGGATCTTTTGTGTCGACACTCTCCCAATAACGACTGCCATAGATGTTCATGGCAGCCGGGACCGACGGCTTAATGTGCTCTCCGAGGCACGGGACAGGCGATAATTGTCAATCAATACACACATAATTTCGAAAAGCCATATAACTTCCGAAAGTCAGAGGTGCGCGACGTGGGTTCGAACCCGAGACCCTCTGCATTGCAGTCTGTTGGTCTCCCCACTGAGCTATCGCTGCTTATAATTAAAGTATACTGCAATATTAATATAATAAATACGAATGTAATATTTACACGCGGTCTTAATATAATGTACATAACAAAAAGAAAATTAATATTGCAAAGGGTGCACGAATTGAAAGCAATTGCATAGGTCACTGTAACCTACTGAGTTATAGTGGCACACCGGTGGCTAGGCACACTATATCTGGTATTCTTGATAGATTAAACAACGCAAACGAAACCGCGGGTAACTGCTTGTACACAATACAAAGCTGTTTGTCGAGTTCTACAACATCACTTACAAAAACAAACCGCCGCGTACGTTGTTTCGGTAGAAATACACGACAGAAATACACAACTATTTCTACTTCACACAAAATAAAACAAATTAAATATAGGGTCAATATTGTATTGCGACATTGTAGCAGAGGTCAAGGTCTCGTCGTATGGGGACTCATAACACGCATGTTATCACTGAACCACAGATAAATTAGTATAATTAATAACACGCGTCGAGAATAAAGGGCAATTGTTGGGGTAGTGTGAAAATAGTGCTGCCATATTGTTATTGTCTCTGCCTTTGTGTTGCCATAATATTAAGCTTATTTTATGCCGAACAAATTTTGTCTGTTTAATGTGTTGTTGTTGTATGAAAATAAAAATTATTTTTATACTATTTAACTTCTAACTTAACATTAAACAATAACTTTACACAGAGTACATTAAAAATAAATTATGTATATGTACCTACTCAGTTTTAATTCGAATAAACATGCATATTTTTATATCGAACATGGAAACATAAACATCTACGTACTTCATATAATATTAAACGGCAGGTCTTAAGTGCGATTAATTTATTAAAGATAGTAAATACTTTACTATCTATTGCCCAAGATTTTCCTGCGGCTTCGTTCGCTTTAATGTAGATAAGAAATGGTTATCCCTCAGGAACATATTTATTTGATGATCGTTCGAGTAGTTAAGGCGTGAGATCGTAACAAATAAACTCACATTCACATTTATAATATTAGTTAGGATGTGTACAAAACTCTTTCATTTCGACATCTTTCGAAACTCGAAATATGTTTATCAACATCCACTCCTGAAATGTTTTGTATTTTACAAATATATATAGTAACGATGCGATCCGATAAAGGAGCGTTGGACCAACCTTTCTATTTTGTATTCCACGATTCGTTTATCACTAACCAAGTGAATATATTCACCAAAGTATGCGGCATTGAGGGTTTTCTTATCATGTTTATGCCATAAATCTATACAAGCGTGAGACGAATCGGGGCCGAAAATTGAGCCGGCTTCATGCAGAATACCCCACTGAATAGTTTTCACGTCACAAATTTGATTCCTATTTACGGTAAACTAGGGATATGGCCCTAAATTGGGTACTTATTTATATTTTAGAGGTGTACCTGGTTAGTTTATTTTATTTCACACTGTGTTATAAAGTTGATATAATGTTTACGCAGTTAATGCGATTAATCTAGTTATAATGAACATTTTTAGAAACGCAGTGGTGGGGCACCAGTATTGAATGCGACGACAAGGAGTCGCAGTGTATCTGTGCTCTATGGATAGGTATAAACTCGTCCGACTCGTGACTAAAGCCAAGGCTGGTGAAATGTGGGTGTCATAATACATCTCTACCTAACCCTTCGAGAACATAGGTAAAAGGCACAGGTATACGACTATATATGTATGGAATACAATGTTCACCTACAAAATCTGACCATACCGTCAATTTGGTGTTTGATAATTTTTATAAAGCTTTAATAAAGAGTGTAACTTTGTTAGGAGAGTATATACCTCGCAATAACTTTCACAACTGTGTAAGTGGAACCCAAAGCAAAAGTATTGAAGGTACTTTTTGTGACTCACGTGTGAGTTTTGTCCCTTGCGAGGATTAAACACGCAATAGTCGTTCCATTGGACGGATATTGCAGTGCGAGAATTGGATGAATACTGGATCCACTGCACTATCAGTGAAGCCATATTAGATTTTGACCGACACTGTATATTGCTGGAAAACATTCTACAAAAAAAATACAACGCAATTAATAATAAACAAATATTCTACTAATTTATTATTTGCATCAACACTACATAATAATATGTATATTCGTATCTAACAACACTAAAAAAGCTAACGTCAAAGTAATTTAAAAACAAATTGATTCCATACCAAATCAAAACATCAAACATTCTAAATTTAAAATTTATTTTCATATTCCAGCCGCACGTTCTAAAATAAAATTCTAAACCCCTATTAACAGCTATGGCGACAACTTAACCCGATATTGAAACTCGTTGACATAGAATTCCGTCCTGCATCTATTTATTAAAAATCCACCGTTAACTATTTATTGCCTCTTATATTTTTATTACTTTAAAAAATCGCCATGTGGCTTAAAACAAACGTTGGGTATTAATTAGAAGTTGGTTTATTGACAAATGCGTTTGAATTCACTCTGCAAAATTTATTTTGGTATATATTAATTATGGATATTAAACGGGTGAACATCAGAAGTAGAGTAATCTGTGATGACAGATAGCTCTTAGAATAGCAGCCGGGCTGGAATTAATCTAGACGTTTCGTAAATATGAAACAGCTGTGGCGTGTACTACTTTAGTGCTGTGTGTTCTATGAAGTTTTGCATGAAATGTACTTGTCTGATATAATTTTAATGTATGAGTTGCGACATTTGTCACATATGATATTGTTTATTTTTGACGTTTATGAATTATTCAAACTCTCGGCATTTATTCATACACATAATTCTACTGCCTATCAAAGAAACTACGAGTGAATGATTGACGACTATATAGTAGTTAGCACAAATAGTATTTCCGTTTTTTAGTAGTCTTTCAATATACATATTTTAAAACTGTTTTTGTGTCTCGTCCGGGGATACTGTATGGTGTATGTTACCTTATTATGCCACCTGCCACGGCAGTAGTGTGGACAGCAAATCTTAGTTCTGAATTTGGGTTGGCTTTATGTGCTTTAGTTATAATATAATTGTTAAACCTCCCACGTCACAGGTCTTATACCCTAATGCACGAGTAGTTCATTCAAAAACTAAAACGAACGTTTTGATCCAAATGACGTAATAAATAATCTGCAGGCATTAAAAACTGGTAGTTCATTGTTATTCATTCTATATTTGGGTCACCGTCCATTAGCGACAAATGACAACAGTGTCTTATTTAACTCGATTAGAAACAGAAAAAAGAAACTGCCAATCTTCTCTTCTTCAGCAATTTGCTCTTAACGTAAATTGATTCAATTTTGAAGGCGACAGTTCGAACGAGCCAGGCCTGCGATCACGTCGTGGAATAATAGGTCTTATGTCAACGTAATAAGGATTATATGGATTACGTGGATAGGACTAAGATGATGGAAAAACGCAGCCGTTTCTGTTTTTTCATCGGATGTGATTAAAGGAGTGCTTGTTTAATTTCCTCTCGCTCTTTTGTTAAGATAAATCTCGCATTGTCACGTAGATCTGAATATTTAAATTAAATTATACAGCAGGTGATGAATGGCAAATATTTCTTCAATATTTTACAATTTCATTCAGACAAAAGATGAAAAGACAAGGGGAAATAATTTTTTACGTTAAAGAATGCAAGCAAAAATATTGAATATTGAATAAAATTATTGTAGGTCTCAAAACAAAATAGTATATAATAATGTAATTGAACATAGTATCATCGACGAATTCTCTTTAAGTATAAGGCAGGGGTATACTCCAAAATACAAAATGCTGGCAAACATTTTGCATTTGGGGTGCATACACCTATGTACATGGGTATAGTACACTATATATATAGGTGTATTTTTTGATATACATATTGGTGTATTTTGAGCACGAGAGCACGTTAAATCGTCGGTCCCGACTGCCATGAACATCTATGGCAGTCGTTATTGGGTAGTCAGTACCCTATAATATCCTGAAACTGGTCTAGCCTTAGGGTACCGTTAGCTTTCGGGTTGCGGAGGTCAGGTGGCAGCCGCTCCGTGTAAAAGCTGATATCCAGTCAAATCAGGTTAGACCAGTAAAGCCGACCCCAAGTGACTTGGGAATAATAAAGGCTAGGGAGAAAAATATTGGTGTATTTTGCCAGCTACATTGAGATCCCATGTAATAGGAGCCGAGGTCTTAAAGTGCATCTTAATATGCTAATATATGGTGCTACTATTCACTGACGGAATTTACTAACGACGATAGGAAATAAGTTCAATAAACCGCGATCGGCTGCTACTACGAATTTCCTAATAAATAATGATAATAATGATAATGTCCTCCAAACTGAATTTCGGTCACGGCGGCCAGTCTTAATGGAGACTGGCTATCTGCGCAGGAGATATCATAGTGCACAAGTGTGTGCGCAAACACAAGTGCACTCTCTGTACCCTAACTCTCATGATCCGATGGGACGGTAATCCGACACCACCGGAGAGAGATCAGGCGCAGGACCAACGGCTTTACGTGCTTTCTGAGGCACGGGGGTGTCTAACACCGTCAATTTCCTAACTTCGGGCTGCTATTGAGATTTCTTAACAGAAAAACTCAATAACTTTTTGTTTTGCCATTACAGCTCACTAACGCCATTGAACTAGCAAAGCGGCTCTTACAACTAAAAGGTTAGTAACTCTAGTCTGCACAAAAATGAAGCTACGTAAACGTTTATAAAAAAAAGAAATTCTAGAAAATACTTCTACGCTTTTATTTCAACCGTAGCTGTCTGCAACAGCGGCACCATTTACTAGCGTAGTTAGAAGTTACAGTATTTTCCTTTGAGTTTTTAGTTTATTTTCTTGCCGATGCCAACAAAAAGCATTGTTCATTCTATATACTAGAACAAGAAAGCTTTAGCAAGGGAAGGTATTGTAACAGGATTTGTCGTAATTTCCAGGATATTATGATTCTTGCTTTGGAAGTTCCCTCACCCCGATGTTGACAAATCCAATATTGACACTATGGCTATCGGTTTATTGGATTCGCCATCGCCTTATAACGCGTTTAATAGAGCCTCGCATCGTGGTTCTGCGAGGGTTACGACCTAATTGCTTAATTACTTATTGGCGCCTCTATGTATTATAAGATATTAGTATAAGATAAGATGGTTTTGTTATGCATGATTATGTATATTACTCAACAATTACGCTCATATATTCGATGACAGTTAGCAACTAAGCGCAGTTAAACATTGTTAACACTAATATTTATATGTAATTATAGAAACATCAACTAAAAAAACAGACTTCAAAAATTCAGATAAACTAAACATAAAATTATTAAAACTAAAAAAGCACGCTTTATTAAAAAAACAAATTAAAAAGTAGAAAATTGTTAAATTATTTACTTCTTTTTAGTTTGGTTTTTTTAATAAAGCGTGTTTTTTAAAAGTTTTTTTAACTATTATCTATTTTTATTTTTTTATAATTTATTGTATTGTCAACGGTCCTCGTTAAGTCTATAACGTTTAAATGAAATTGACCGTTTTAAGTGGGTCAAAATCAAGTCCAAAGGAGTAGGTTACAAACAAACAAATAAATATACAGCTGAAACTAATAAAATCGTGTTAAAAATATCTTAACCACCTGAACTAAGCTTTTATCTAGCTAGCTCTAATTTAGCTAGAATTAGATGTATCCAAATTGATTAAGAAATGCCAGAGATGTTGATAGATGTCTTATATGGTAGACAAAAATTTTAAACAAAAAATTTACTTTCAGATCGACTGAGAATCTGCTCCTGTTTTGTAATCGATTTGGAAATATTTCCAAGTATATTTAAGAGAATAGAGCTCAAACATGCAATATAGTATATGAAAAACGATTTGGAAACAAAAGCAACAGAAAAGATTGTTTTTTTTTTGTATAAAGTAGCAAATGCTGCTCACGTTCGGTATTAAAATCCGCGAGTGATGTGTGAGTTTTCTGTTTATGAAAACTTAAAGTATACTCTTTGAGTATACACAATCGGTTACTTATATGCAGTATTTATTTACATGTGATATGTATATTAACTTTTGCCCGTGACTTCGCTAGCTCGGCAACCGTACTTTTTCTGCATGGTGCCCTGTGCCCTCTTCTGTACCCTGACAACGAGTATTCGAAATTTCATGATGATTGCTTGAGTAGTTAAGGTGTGAAAGTGCCACAAACAAACAGACTCATAATCGCGTTCATAATAATTAAGTTAGGATCCTAAGGTCATACTTAGCCTTTGCAATAGCTCTCAACTATTTATTTCGCATATCAAAGTGCAACTATCGCCATTTCATTCTGCCACTTGGTAACCATGTACTTAGATATTAGTTCCCAGAACAATATCTTACTGCTTCCAACTTGACAACTGATATAGGTACAAGTGCCGAAGCATTTGACATTTCTAGAACTATGCCTAATCCCCAGCTTCAACTCTGATAATTAAACATTTGTTATGTAGATGTATTATATGATAAATTTGGATGTATAAAGCAGATAATACCTACTATCTAGTTTGTTACATTATTTTCATGTACCTATATATATTTTTTTAGTTTTATCAAAGCGTAGGCATAATTCCAGTATCGCGGGGACTTTACAAACATTTTCACAACTGCTATAGAAAACTCCCAGACTCTGAACAACTATTTGTGGATCATACCAATTTTTGTCCTGTACGGGAATCGAAGCCACAACACTCAGCGCAGTGGCAGTGTCAAGGCGATCACATAATGCAAATATACTAGTTGTATATTTCTATTTATTTACTTATAACCTCGATAGCCGAAAAGCAACTTAAATGTTTTTGATGTGTCGCTATTAAGATTTATAAAAAGTTGCCAATAAACACCTGCTGTTGAAGTAGCCGGTTCATCCGGGCAATATCACCTTTATAGCATGTCAGTGAAATATTTGTAACACTGTTTCTACGTACCTTTCTCAATCCTTTTTTTTATCCCATCTTCAATTCCTTTTCGTTCGACGCGCGATTACAATCCTAGGCTACAGTAACGCATCAAGCGGGCTGTATACTTCTTTGCTATGCTTTTAAAGTAAAAATTAATGTTCGGTGACGTAATGCATATAAATTAATCCAGCATCCATGTGATCGAACCGGTCTGAAGACGCCGTTGAATCCACTGAGTAATGTAATGTAATGTAATTGGACTCCCTTTTCCGCATTTGAACTACAAGTTCGTCCATTATGCGTGAGAGTCGGCCGGTTATGCAGATTTATTTATTTATTTATTTATTTATTTATTTGAAAAAAAAACACCTTAAACTATCTTTACAGGACTTATCCTAATACGACAGCTAAGAACTAAACACTATTTAAAAACTACATTATTTACAATCACGGTATTACATCTAAGTATTCAAATAAAGTAAAAATTAATATTATATATTATTCTGTTTGTAACATAGAATAAATAGTAATTCCTTTGCAAATTCACCAAAACAACATGTAAACACATCAATGTTAACATGTAGATCATTGATGGTACGGATAGCTCTGGTAAGGGGTGCTTTGGCGAGTAAGTTGGTTCTCGCTGTAGGTACCAATAGCAGAGGCGGGCTTCGTCGCCGCCACACGTAACGGTCCGGTACACACAGGCTCAAGCTCTGCAGTACTGCCGGGTGACTCTCCAATCCGCGAAGCACCTTCACCAAGTAGGCAACCAGTGCAAACTCTCGTCGGACACGCAGTTGATTGTAACCAACCATGCCCAGGACAAACAGGGTGGGATACATCAGTGGGTAAAACGGATATACCCCATATAGTTTTTTATACAGGTGGCGTGTAAACTTATTTTGAACGCGCTCCAACATTACCGCGTACTTCACTTCATGTGGGGCCCATATGACCGCACTATGTTCAAGATGACTCCTGACTAGTGCATCATATAGGACCCTGACTGCTGTGATGTTGGTGAAGCTATGTGTCTGCCTCAGAATAAACCCTAGGTTTCTGTACGCTTTCTTACAGACTCTGTTTATGTGCTCCCGGAATGTCAGATCGGGAGTCATGAAAACACCCAAGTCTCGCACCTCGGTGACTCGTTGCAGTGGCGCCGTGTCCACCACATAATCATAGCGCACAGGTGTCCGAGCGCGGGTGAAACTCATCAGCGAGCACTTGGTTACGTTGAAGTAAAGCTTGTTTTCATGACTCCATTGTACTATGCGATCAACATCCTCCTGCAGGCGCCTGCAATCTGACTCGGATCTAATCTCCAACAGCAACTTAACAAGATAGCCAGTCCAATTCCGCCCAGAAGCACAGAAGTTTCCTGGGGTCTTCGCAGGCTTCGCGGAGTGACCTCGGGTTGTTGAGGATTTCCTTACGTTGTGCTGTTATTCCCACACATTCCAGGACTACATGGGCAGCAGATTCTTCTTCGGTCAGCATCCCCTACAGAGTGGGCTGTCTGTTGCTCCGATGTTGTAGAGATGTTTGTTCAGGGGACAGTGTCCTGTTAGGATCCCCACGATGGTCCGAAGGGTAGGGTAAGGTCCAATCTTTGTAGGTTGAGTAGGCGGTGTGTCAGACGTGGTGAGATGGCCGGTAGGGCTGCTCTCGACTGTCTACAGTCCGTTGTCCGTGCCCAACGTTTATTATGTTGGCTCTGATCGCAAAACCGCATCCATGTTTTTAGTTGTGGGAATGGTAGAGAGAGGAATGGAGGTGGACCTTCCGTGGTGGTTCCCGATCCTCTTCTAGCCAACTCATCTGCAGCATCATTGCCCAGCGATACACCATTGTAAGGTCACTATGTTATTGATCCACTGAGTCATTTGCGTCTTTTGTTTTCCTCAAAACACAAATTGTATTAAAACTCATATAGGTACCTGAAAAGTAAACTAAGCTTCTAAGAAAGCAGCACAAATTCGGCGTTATCCATATGCAAATCCAAGTAAACAAATAAATCTTGTCTCCAACGTAATTTGGTAAACAAACACTGAGAATTCTCAGGATAAGAAAAATCTAGACGGATTGACCTTTCATGTCTAGCTAATGGTGAGTCCTAGACTGTATTATTGTTATGTCCCGACGTGTAGACGGCAGACACCGCTGTGTGCTTTAATGTGCATGATGTGTAACAACACCGGTTTCGTGAGTGTTTCAAATTTGAGAATTGTAATATTTGTGATTTAATTTTCTGCTACGGACGTCGAGATGTTATTGTTATGAGCGAGTGTTTGGTTGTTTTGCGGTATTATTTTTATACTGCCAGTTTTTATGTCGGCAATCAGATGGTTATTGTCTACTTTTACATTTTTAAGAACGCTGCTTTTGTTGTGTATTTGTATGGCTTTTCTATTCGTCTTTCTTTAAAATTATACGCTAACAATAGGAATGAGACCCGTGTAGCGAGGTACTTTACAAACATTCAAAACAAAAGCCACTCAAATAATTGTGTATTAAACTTTTTTTTCTTACCTCGTTGTCGTACCAGCAATACTTGATACATTAATAGAGACGTGGTGGTCATTCATAGCGTATTCAATAAATATTGTCCTATGAAAACCTCGAATCCACAATTGATACTGGCCAGTTGACCACTTAAGCTGCTGTGGCTTCCTTGTTGTCTTCATAGTTAATATAATAATATTCTACCACATACACACAACACCATCTAGCCCAAACTAAGCAGAGCTTGTACTATGGGTACTAAACAATGGATAAACATACATATATACTTTTTTTTTGTAAATACATACTTATTATACATAGAAACACCTAGACCAAGACAAAGATCCATGTTCATGCACACAAATATTGGACTTGTGCGGGAATCGAACCCGCGACCTCAAGCGTGGCATTCGGTTACACTAACCACTACGCCATCGAGGCCGACAAGTTATTCTACTTCTATTATGTCATCTTCCAAGTTATATAGAGTCGTATCATTGTTATACAGGACAAGTCTCCGTCAACAACAAACAATGTTTTAGACTCAGTGCTATTACAAATTGTTGGACAGATACACTTCGTCCAACTTCTGCATCAAACTTGAGGATGTTACTCAAGCCAGTTGCGCTTTCGCCTAAGTTTCGACCACTTGTTAATAATACAATCAGTTTAGTTATAAGATTTTAAACCCGTATTAACTAGTTATCCTCTAAAAATTTCGTGGTTGATTAAGAAAACGTTACCTAGTTAAAAAAATACAGCGTTATGCCTATACTACGCGGGAAAATAAAATGTATTAAGAAATTAGGGAAGCGTGGCAATTGTTTCATTGTCAATCAAACATTTTTCGAAGATACATTACTATATGTAATACAGTCATTGCAGGGAACAAATAGATAAATTATTAAATTTAAAATAAGCACAACACGTAAGACAGTCAGACAGTTCAGTCTTGAAGTCAGTTAATCCAAATCCAAACTAATATTATAAATCCAAATTACCTATTATTACAAATGCAAATGTGAATTGGTTTGTTACGCTTTCACGCCTTACCTACTCAACAGATCATCATGAAAATTCGCATAAACATTGTCAGGGGACAGAAAAGGACATATCTTTTATCCAGAAGAAGTACTGTTAGTTATCCAACCTAAGTTACATTTACGCGAGCGAAGCCGCGGGCAAATCTAGTCATCGATAAACCGTACTGCGGTAATTTTTTACGGGCACATCCCTTCTCATCTGAGTAAAACATTTTTAAAAAGAAGAATCTTAGAATACTGCATGTCATTCCTGACGTTAAGTAATTGTCTCATATACACTTACAGGAAGTAAATAGCTCATTACATAGAGTGCGTCATTGTGCTTCAATGATGACGTGGAGTCTTAAGGGATTAGCCGGTTTGAGTGTCAATTATCACTCGAGTGGTTGTGTGTGAGCTTGTTATTATTGCACGAATTAACAGATAATAATTATGGATAACGTTGCATCCGGAGACTGAGTGAGTACTTGAATTAAGACATGTTATGGGATGTTCATCTGACTGCTTTATTAGTACTCTGATATAAGTTATACGTAAGCACTTGGACACCCCTAAGAATGGACACCTAAAAATGAAATTGACTGCACGGATTGGCGTAGTGATTTAAGTGGTTGCCTCACCATTGCCACTGCGCCGGTGTTGTGTGTTCGAATCCCACACGGGACAAAACTAAACACGGGGGAAAAACTAAGAATTTGGTTTGGCTTCTAGTTAGCAGTATTACTGTAATTGAGTGATAAGATATTCTTGATAGCAGTATGGAATCTTGGTCGCCCGTAGGTAACAGATTTGCCAAATTATGTATGACTGAAAATATAGATACTGAAATATACACACATCGTATATTGGGTACAGTTTCGGATTCAGTAAACCTAATAACATTTTAATTGTACCTCAGTAGTTAGATCGCACGCAAAATAGTCAACACTAAGAAGAGAAAGCACAGATATAGAAGGATTATGCAATTTTCAATATGAGTGACCGTGTAATACTAAATTTATAATTCAAATATCATGTTGGTATTGTGTCTGATGACTAGGACCCGAAAAATGGAAAGGCTGTTTTATTTATACGCAGTACAGCGCATCAATGAATAAAATCTTTTATTGCAGCCACATATTAGACCTTTAGAATCTTCTATAACCAAACAAAAACATATCCATTACAAGCGTTAATCTATGGTGTTGTTATCGTACGTTATTCCATAATGTGCTGTGTTCACGGTGTCTTAGTTTAGAACCGGATACCTTATCGTTAAATTAACAAGATAACTGCTGACGCAAAACTGTTTAATTTGAATTACGATGCTCTTCCATTTAAATATACTTGGAAAACATTGCATTTGTATTTTTGTTCCTCGCTTTGACTGCATGGATGGTAAAGTGGTTTAAGTGGTCATCGCGCTAAAACCACTGCGCCAAGTGTTGTGGGTTCGATACCTACACGGATCAAAAATTTGTGTGATCCACAAATAGTAATGCCGAGACTGCGTGTTTTTTGTGTCTCTTATTTGCACGTTTGTAACGTTCAGTATTAATCCCTAATGCAGAATTAGTCTGAGGGCTGCTTGCATAACATTATATTTAAATCGTCGTTAATTTTGTTTAGTTAAATGTGTTTATCCACATAGACACGTTTAAGCTAAATGCATATTTGTTCGTATTGCTTGACTAGCTTTTCGACGTTAATTAACTAAACACATTTAGCACACTTCTTAACAGCGCTATGCGTTCCGTTTGACGTGTTAAGTGATTTTTTCCGTCAAGCCGGCGTCAAGCGCGCTGTAATCGTTTTAAAATAAACAACGTGTCAATAGCCGTATTAAGTAGTTTAATTTTAATGTATACAAAGTATAATAACAACAACGTAATTGTGCTAAAGTCTATGGTACACAAAATTCTCACTTGGAGCAGCGCTAGTATCTATGCAATTGTAAAGTTTTTGTATTAAAATGTTTTAGTTCCACCCGTCTCCGTATGTCTTCTTTTGTCGTTGTCTAAGTAACTGCAACGTTTAATCCCGGTGAAACTTTGTTGCCAGTACTAACAGTCTGACAAAAGGTGTAAAGAGTTACGACTTCGTAGGTCGGATACTTGGATATTATCCTCGTTCCCACTTTTATTGTTGTCTATAAACTACAGTCTATATTGTAGGCCTTGAACTTAGTAATAGTTTTCTTGTAATCTTTTAAGACAAAAAATTACTAGAGCGTGTTGCCAGCAATTTATGAATCGTCGTATTGTCTATGATTTGACTTTTCCGATTTTTATTTAATGAATATTTTTCTTCTGTTGCAGGTAAATATATTTTAATATATCGAGCACCAAAGGTAACCTGTATTACGTGTGTATCAGCTCTGGTAGATGTGATTGCCGATGGCCAGTTTAAAAGTAGATTATGAGCCAGCCAGTAACGTTGCCTACCGCATCAATGTCACTAAGGCAATATCAATTAATAATACTTGGAGATTTAACAAAATGTAGGTGTGTAGTTCACGTTCTGCCTGCCATAAAGTAGACATACAGGCGAGAATCCATCTTATACTTTTATAAGTTAGGTACTAAGAAAATAATAATTTATCATAACTGAATTTAAGAACTATCTCTAGATGAAGTATTGAGCCGTTAAGCCTGGGTCTAGGCTTAACCCATTTGCAACTTGAAGTGGCAGTGAAAGTTTGAGAGGCCGCCAGACCCTCGGATTATCATAATCCGACTTGACCCGAGTGTAATTCACATTTAAAAGCAGTGAAAACTGTATTTCTTACTTCGCAGCTGCTCTGTAATACAAAGAAGAATATATGAATAAATGAATTGTATAAAACCAATGTATCAATTGAATTAAGTGGTATGAATGAATAACTATGATTGAATAAATGTTGGTTCTTGATACAAAAGTAGATTATAATAAACTAATATTTAAAATTAATTTAATTGTCTATTGCATCGGATTGTAAAATTAATTGCGGTCTTATTCTTACACCAGACTATATTAAAATATCAATATAAAAAGAAGTCATTAAAATATAGGTATATTCGCAGCATAAAGCCTTGTATGGGTGCGAACCTTAGACGTTAAACAATAGAATATAGAGACAGGCTAGCGGCATTTGAAATGTGGCGTTGGAGAAGAATGGAAAGGATTAGCTGGAAGGAAAGTAAACCAAATGAAGAAGTGTAACGTATGATTAATGAGAAAAGATAGTTGTTGAGAACCATAGATTCGTATCTATGGTTCTCAACAACTATCTTGCCTCTACTCGTGTAGAGGCAAGTTAATTGGTTACTTAATAAAACACAACGAATTTAAAATACATCTATACATCCTTGAAGGAAAAATTTAAGGTCCATCCTTCTTTATTTTGTGGAAGGGAAATACCGAGAAGTACTTTTGTCCAACGTAAAGGGAAAAATAGGAGTTGAGTCGTATTAAGAGATTAAAAGAAAAGCAAAAAACAGACATACACGTGTGACGATGACTCCCCCGACAAGAGTTGGCTCTTAAAAGTAAGAAGAAAGAAAAAATTCTATAATACCTATCTTTAGCACATTTTGTCATTTCCTTGCTCAATAAAATAGACTATACCTAATACATTCGTTGGTCCTGATAAGTTTATTTACATACATACATGTGCAATTTCTGCGCTAAGAAATTACTGGATGTATGGATATGCCAACACTGACCAACTTTGATGGAAATAATGTTTATTGTATTACTAGATTTTGCCAGTGGCTTAGTCTGTGTAAATGTAGGTTACGTTAAACCTATTAACAGTACTTTTCTTCTGGATGAAGACTCTATGTCCTTTTCTGTTCCCTTGACAACGTGTATGCGAAATTGCATGATGATCAGTCGTGTAGTTCAGTCGTGAAATCGTAACAAACAAACAAACTCACATTCACATTTATAATATTAGTTAGATTAGATTATAATATAAACTATATTTGTACTTATTTCAATAAAGTATATACCTGAGGGAATGCTTTGTTGCTTAGTCGCAACTCAGGAATACAAGATAGAGAAGGGTGATTTATCTGTGCAAAGCTTTCGGTGTTTTCCAGCTTAAAATGATGGTCCAAATTCACTAGTCCCGAATTCGGTGTACAAACATAGACTTATATCTTCTTCCCCGGGGGACAGGCAGTAACTCAGGATTTCCAAATTTTTAATCTTTCACTTTTATATAATAACAAGAATATCAGCCATGTATGTAAACTATCACACTGTTTGACACAGGCCTCTTTGCAGTGTGAGATGGGTTAGGCCATAGTCTACCACGCTGGCTTAAAGCGGATTGGAAGACTTCACATATATTCAAGAACTTTATGGATAACTCCCAGATATGCAGATTCTCTGTCAATGTTTTTCCTTCATCGTTAATTCATCATTTTTCTTCGGGTGCGAGTCTTAGGATCAAACCGATCGAGACCTCTGCAGTCTAACTATCTTTCATTAGGCTTTAGCTGTGTGTTTTCATTTTAATAACATTTAATATTTTATACATAGTTTCTTATCTATATATATAAAACTCTTCCGTTACTGAGTGACTGACAGACAACGCACATCCGAAACTATTGAACGCAAGAAGCTGAAATTTGGCATGTATGTTCCTTGGAGAGTGTAGGGGAGCACTAAGAGAGGATTTTTGGAAATTCCACCCTGAAGGAGGTGAAAGGGGTGAAAATATTTTATATGAAAGTTCTACACCGTGGAAGTTAGTGACTTGAAAATTTGGATTTTCACGCGTGTAAAGCCGCGGGCGGAAAGCTAGTATCGTATATAAAAAGTATACGAGTTATTAATACAATGTCTTATGATTATGATTTTACAAGCGTTCTCGCTCGTTGATAAACTAACTCGAGAAAAGTATTTTTCTGGATGCATGGTACCCCAGGTCCTTTTTTTTTACCCCTGACAACGTGTGTGCGAAGTTTCATGATGATCGGTCGAGTAGTAAGGTCGTGAAAGCGTAACAAACAAACAAGCAAATGAAGAAACGCACAAACTCATTTTTGCATTTATTATAATATTAGTTAGCATTGTGTAGTTAATAACAAGTGTGTATGTAGCTTTAAATGTGTGTGCGTGTGTGTGTATTGGTAATATTAATTTGTAACACTTGTGTATACCTCTATAACGTTTATTTTTAGAAGCATTTATGGGAAGGGGCGGTCGTCTCTCCCTAAAATAGGTAAAAATATTTTTGTATTTCTGCTGTCGGCCACTCTATACATAATTACTCCGAGTGCCATCCAATTAAAATTGCCTTCTAATTTTAAATTATCTCATCACCCAAGCGGGCGGTCCTTTAACTTCAACGCTTAGAAGTACCGCTATATTTTAAAAAGATCTGAATTTTAAAGCGTTTTTAACCGAGAGTAGGATTGAAAAATTGCGGTGAATTAAATTTTATTGCACTAACTACGTAAGTTACTACTTATTGATTTATTAAAGTGCTAACAAATATATCGCATCCTTAATAAAACAGAGACTTATCTCAGTATTTTGGATTAAACAAATTTGAACTCTATTGCAAAGATTTAACACAAATATAATATTAGAATTTAACATACACAATTAGAGTTCAAATTGCCTTACTTTAAAATTTCGAGTTAAGTCGCTGTTTTATTAAGAGTGCGATATGTAAATTCACAGTATAGCTTAGTTAATGCAACTATGGTAGTTTAAATATTAACCTTGTGACCTATATTAAATAACTTATGATTGATCTCCTGAACTCCTTAATACAAGTGTTCAGATTACTTCAAGTGGTTAGTAAGAACATTAATACCTAGAGCTTTTTTTGCTTGCGTAAAAGTAAGTTAGGTTATGTTAAAAACAGTGCTTTTTAGTGTTGGGATCACTCTTATACAACAGCTTTGTCCGTCCGTCCGTCCGTCTGTCTGTTATACAAGTTTCAACTCAAGAACCGTAAGAGCTAGAGACTCGCGGTCAACGCCATTCGACTCAGCATAGTCGATATACCACCGAAATTACTATGACCTTTTATACAACAGCTTTGTCCGTCCGTCTGTCCGTCGGTCTGTCTGTTATACAAGTTTCAACTCAAGAACCGTAAGAGCTAGAGACTCTCGGTCAACGCCATTCGACTCAGCATAGGCGATGTACCCAGAAATGACTATGACCTTTGTTCTCTGACCACGTGATATCACGTGACCTTTGCATATTACTTGAACCATTTTTCGAACTCTAAGATTTACGGCAATTCATTGGCGGTTCTCACTTGCTTATAATATAATATAGCCTATGTTACTCGGTGATAATATAGCTTTCTTATGGGCAAAGAATTTGTAAAGTCGGTTGAGTCCTTTTTAGTTAAATGCTTACAAACAAACAAAAAATTTAAACATCCCTCTTTATAATATTATTATAGATAATAATGTAATTCATTAGCGGGTTCACAATTATGGTGGAATTCATCGATAAGAATGTATGTAATGCAAAAAAGGGAATCGCGTTTTGAGCATTATTGTATTCGACAATCATTCGAATGCAATTTTGTATTCCTAGTTTTCACGGTTTCACCATCGTTTATAAATATTGCTTCTCTCTCATGGCTGATGTTATGTAGGTACCCTTTGTAACGTCTAGATAAAGTTTAAACTTTCTAAAGTAAATAAATCATTATAAAAATCGGTATAGTAATTTCAAAGCTTATCGATTACAAACAAATCTCTTTAAAATATTTTGTTCCGTGGCGCATCGGTAGTGAATGCGACTGCTGCGCATGAGGTCTCGGGTTCGAATCCCGGGCCAACAAAAAGTTATTGGGTTTTCAGTTAAGAAATCTCAATAACAGCCCGGAGTTAGGAAGTTGGCGGTGTTGGACACGCCCGTGCCTGGGAAGCACGTAAAGCCGTTGGTCCTGCGCCTGATCTCTCTCCGATCGTATCGGATTACCGTCCCATCGGATCATGAGAGTTAAGGAACAGAGAGTGCACTTGTGTTTGCGCACACGCTTGTGCACTATAATATCTCCTGCGCAGATGGCCAGTCTCCGTTAAGATTGGTTGCTATGACTGAAATCGGACTGGAGGATTTGGATATTATTGGTCCGTGCTAAAACGGTAAAAACGCTCTAATGGTTTGACTTTGTCTGTTTTAATCATAGATTTATGCAGTGATATATATTATATGTTTGATTAGTAAGGTTTCAAAATCCGTTCATTATATCCTGAGTGAGTTCAATTAAATGTAAATTATATGCAACGTGATGTTTATCAATCTGTTAATCATTCCTAGATTACAATATTATGCTAATCTTGTATCAAATAGAACGGAATTCTGGCAAATGATATGTTTCAACTATATACATACAAGATTTCACCCACGGCTTCGCTCGCGTAAATGCAGGTTATTTCAATTTTTTATACGTCAACGGAACAATACTTTCTGGATGAAAGGTACCCTATGTCCTTTTCTGTACTACTGACAATGTGTATGCGAGTTTCATGGTGATCGGTCGAGTATTTAAGGAGTGAAAGTGCAACAAACAAACTCACATTCGCATATATAATATTAAGTTAAGATATAAGCTTAATACATATGAATGTAATTAACTCAAATACTTGCTACTATGTACTACCTATTTAAAAGCGACGTAATAAAAATCTACCTAAAAAAACATTGTAGGCCTTAATTTGTTTTGTACCTACTTTTAATTTAGTTTTTTTTTTATATGTCTAAGGTGGCAAAAAAAAGTATACGGCCCACCTGATGATAGGTGGTCACCGTAGCCTATGGACGCCTGCAACACCAGAGGCATCACTTGCGCGGTGCCGACCCTTTAGGAAAGGAAATTGGAAGGAAAAGGTGCGGGAATGGAGGAAAGGGGGTGATTGGGCCTCCGGCACTCTCACTCACCGAACGAAACACAACAGTAGGAATACCGGTATTTCACGTCGATATTCTGTGAGAGGGTAGTCCTTCTCCGGTCCAGCTGGCCCATTTATGCTGAAATCAGCGAGGTTCTACTACTCAAAACTTGTTGGATAATTTCGTGTATATAAACTATATCAAAATATTCTTATTATATATTGAGTTAATTTCTATATTAAGTCACTTGATTATTATTTATAATTAAATTTTTTGTGGCATTTCCACATCAGATTTGAGCATTTTCGGTCTTCTCTAGGGTAGTCGGATTACGCACTACGCAATGTAAAATGGAGAATACCGCTATGCTTATGTCCAGAAGTTAGGAATTCCCATATTTTATGAGTTAATCCATCCATCCAATTCATTTTAGAGGAAAAGTTTGTGCTTTATTCCTGGCGTTTTTGCCTGTTTTGGTCTTTTATTTCTATAGTCTAAGTCCAGATTCTATAGTCTAGAGTCCAAGCCAGGTGTAATTCATTTAAGAGGCCTCCAGTTTAAATCATCACCCTTTTGCGTTACACGCAAAATAAATCCCCGGTTAATTTCATTCCAACAAAGTATAAAATTTTAATTCAAGTCATATCGAAATGAGTCACCGTCCAAAATATATCTCTATTAGAAAATGTTATCGATATTATTAGTATCGATATTATTTTAAGGTTTTATCGATTTGATAAGAACGTAATCCACCGGTGCACTAATGACAGATTACGCTAAACCTCTCGAACATTGTGATAAGTGAGATGTACCATATACGCAGTTTATTGAACGAACTACTATATTATCACAAAATATGTAACTACAGAAGCCCAGCTTAGTATATGGCTTAAATACAGACGGATTCGCAGGCAGACGAGTGGAAGAGCCCGCCCGCAGTTGCAAAATACCACGGTACGAATAAGTTGATCCGCCCAAAAAAGTACTATTTTAAGAGTTACACAGACTGTCTTGTCACCCAGCAAGTAAGAGATTCGGAAGCTCATGCTCTCATCACATTCTCTAATTTATCACACCTTTGAAGTATCAATTGTAGGCATGCATAATTAAAAACCTATTGTATCTGACCGCCGCCGGTGTGCCGCTGCGACTCAATAGTTTAATTCGTATTCCTAAGGCCGGGAACGCGCGAATGCTATTTTTGATATACCAAGTGATCACAATCTACTGTAACCGCTTACTATTAGGCGGACCGAAGAGCAGCGATAGCTCAGTGGGGAGACCAACAGACTGCAATGCAGAGGGTCTCGGGTTCGAACCCACGTCGCGCACCTCTGACTTTCGGAAGTTATATGACTTTTCGAAATGATGTGCGTGTTGATTGACAATTATCGCCTGCTCCGTGCCTCGGAGAGCACGTTAAGCCGTCGGTCCCGGCTGCCATGAACGTCTGTGGCAGTCGTTATCGGGAGAGTGTCGACACAAAAGATCTCACTGGGTCGAAGTGTCGCCGGTCTGCACTGACTGGCCCCCACATAAGATACATACATCAAGCGGGCGTATACTTCTTTGCCGCAATTGTTGTATAAAGTAATACCAATCACCCGCGGCTCGACTCAAAATCGATATAAGCATGTCACAACGTGTGCGTGCGTCTACATTGCTATTGTATTAGGACAAACACCTGTACCTATTTATGTATTTTATGGAACCACTACATATCTATGTTAAATTAAATAAATAATCGATTGCATTATTATATTTCTGGTGGTTTTATAAAACAGCTCTAGGATTTTGGTCAAACATCATAAGTTTTGGCTGCTTTGTTAGTGCAAAACCCTAACTACGGGGTACCTCGAGGTCTAATTTAAGGATTTTCTTTTTAGGATATTATCGCTTAGTATCAGGCGGTCTAAGATATGGTCTTAGGTCGCCAAACCCTTATCGGCCATTCTATGTTTAAGATATATAATTCAAAATTTAATTAACACATTTATACTATTTGTTATTGAGATCGTTATTTTGTATTTGACCGTGGTTTCGATTCCCATACGGGGCAAATATTCTGTGATCCAAATGAAACATTTTACAAAAGCTTAACTAAAACTTGATAAACATCTACAAAATTATTACAGTTATAAATGGATGTCAAAGAAACATCCTAACTTCCCTTGAATTGACAATTAGTCCGACACGTACATTTCACACATTAAAATTAACACAACATCTATGTTTCTAGCAAATACAACTCTATTCATACAACAAAAAGGTTTACTTTCAAATGACATGACATAAATGTGTGCACATCTCAACGTACAATATTAATTCCTTCAGTGGAATTATATCACGTTCAGAGGCTTTATTACTGCCGGTGTAAGGGCTGAGAAAAAGTAATTAAAGGCAGCTTAATGGCTCAGCTTATGATTAATTTGACTGCTTAGTATATTCACCGCTTTTTATATCTGTCACTCTTCATGAAACTAATTTTAATTTTAGCTTAAAAAACATTATTCAGGAGACAAGACGGGCATTAAAATAGATTCTGGGTTACATTTCTTTTTGTTTTTAAGTATGTCGGTAATTATACTAATAATATTGAGGTATATGTATGTAAATATATAATAGGGGCTGTAACGGTGAAGGAAAACATCATGAGGAAATCTGCATGTCTGAGTGTTCTCCATAATGTTGTGGGCCAGCTTGGTTCAATATGGCCTAAGTTTACACACTACGGTGAGATTGAAGTGATAATCTTTTTGTATTTTTCTTAAATTGGAAACATCGATGACTTGTTACTTTACTTTAAGACTTATTTAAATCGCAGTTATTCAAAAGATGAAGAAATTATAATATTTTTTAAATCCACCCGATATAAAAAATAATATAATTTCTCACTTGAATAGAATTATGTGATGTTATTGGTTGGTGATCTTTGTGCCATTGTTACAGCAAATATTAAAAAAAAAAAATTTGATTGAAATTCTGCATTTAAAATACAAACTTGTATAAATATTAAATCCAGCGCAAATATATGGCATAATTATGGCCTTAATTATATCTAAAATTGCCGACGAATCTGGACTAATATAATAATAATAATAATAATAATAATTTTATTGAAAACCTTGTTACATTTTCACAATAATTATACGATAATTACTACAGTAGTATAAACTGTGTCGTAGCCATTAACGCCCACATCCAAGTATATTTTTAAATAACTAAGGTTAGTAAAGGTACAATTTTATTGTTTGTTTATAATAATTTTGTGCCTATGTTAAGGATGAGAGTAAATGCGTTTGTCGGTGAGTGTATGTGTGTGTCTACGTGTGTATTGTGTATATGCAGATATGTGTGTGAATGTGTGTATCGGTATGTGTAAGTGTGTGTATATGTATGGGAGAAAGATTTATTTGTTATCATGCTATGATGTCCTCACATTGTATATATGTTTGTGAAAGAAGCCACTCTGTTAGTTTACGCTTAGATTTATTAAAAGTCAAAGGATAAATTTTAAGCACCCTATTTATCTTATTGTAAAGTTTGGGACTCAGAAAGTAGTATTGACGAGATGCCAGAGAAGTCTTGTGTGATTTAAAAGGACAGACTCTGTCGGATCTACGGTTATTTTTAATAAATTCTATGTCATACGGAGTTTCAGTATGCTTACGCAAAATCACCTGCAGTATATATAATTGTCGTACCGTCAGCACCTTGCAGAGATTATAGAGATTAGACGTTGGGAATCTTCTAGGCTTACCAGTCATGACCTTGAGTATACATCTCTGGGCTTTCTCCAGACGCACCATTAACGTTTTATAACTACCACCCCAAGAGGTAATACAATAACTAATAATGGATTGAACTAGCGCATAATAGACCATCTTCATAGTGCTTAAATCTGTAGTAATTCTTAATTTTTCGAAAATATATACTAACTTTCTAGACCGAGTAACAATTTGATCAATTTGGTAACCCCAGGTTAATTTACTGTCAACTATTACCCCAAGATATTTTATGTAGCTAGTACGAGCAATACAAAAACAGGTGCAGTTAGAGGAGTTAGGAAAGCTACACATGTGAGCCTTAATTAAGAATGAGGACGGTGGTTGGGCAAACGCACTAGGAGCAAAAGTGATGAACTTCGTTTTTTCTAGGTTAAGGGTAAGTAAGTTAAGTTCTAGCCATTGAACTACGAAGTTTAGGGCGATTTCAGCATTAATACGCACGGACTCCCAGGTAGCTCCATTAACTAGTAGCACTGTGTCATCAGCGTAGGAAACAATCCTACAGTTGCTAATTTTAAGGGAACAAAGCTCATTAACATAAATGAGAAAGAGAGTGGGGCCAAGGACACTTCTCTGAGGGACTCCATAGGCCAGTGGGACTTCAGAGCTAGTGACATTATCAATTATGACACTCTGAGTGCGGTCCTTGAGATAGCTGGCAAAAATTTCAAGAGCTAAACCCCGTATGCCCAGCGCTTCCATCTTATGGAGAAGAAGGGGACAAGAGACAGTGTCGAATGCCTTAGACAAGTCGAGAAATAATCCAATTGTCTTTATATTTTTATCAATACTAGATATAATGTTGTTACTTACATCCAATACAGCATCGTCAGCCGATTTTCCACGTCTAAAACCATACTGAGTGTCTGCAAGCAAGTTATTCTTCTCTAAGAATTGTATTAATTTTTTATTTAGGATTTTTTCGAATAATTTAGAAAGCGATGATAAAACAGAAATAGGCCTGTAGTTATTGACACTGTCTCTGTCTCCGCACTTGTAGATTGGGTGTACGAGGGCTCTCTTAAATACTGTAGGAAAGACACCTGTGGACAGGCATAAATTAAATACTTGCTTGAGGACTGGTATTAGTATGTGCCTCGATGTTTTGATCACAGATGAAGGTATTCTATCCCAACCCAATGCCGTACTATCTCGCAGACTTAATATAAATTGCTCAAGCTCAAAGTCATCCACCTATATATATCCACCTATATAATATATATATATAATATTCTATCACATACACACAACACCATCAAGCCCAAACTAAACAGAGCTTGTACTATGGGTACTAGACAATGGATAAACATACATAGATACTTTTTTTTTGTAAATACATACATATTATACATAGAAACACCCAGACCAAGACAAACATCCATGTTCATGCACACAAATGTTTCACTTGTGTGGGAATCTAACCCGCGACCTCAGGCGTGGCAGTCGGTTACACTAACCACTACGCCACCGAGGCCGACGGTCACGGCGGCCAATCTTAACGGAGTCTGGCCATCTGCGCATGAGATATTATAGTGCACAAGCGTGCGTGCAAACACAAGTGGACTCTCTGTTCCCTAACCCTCATTATCCGATGGGACGGTAATCCGACACGACCGGAGAGAGATCAGGTAAAGGACCAACGGCTTTACGTGCTTTCCGAGGCACGGGGGTATATAACACCGCCAACTTCCTAACTCTGGGCTGTTATTGAGATTTCTTATTAGAAAAATTCAATAATTTTTTATTGGCTCGACCCGGGATTCGAATCCGAGACCTCATGCACAGCAGTTGCATTTACTACCGCTGCGCCACGAAGGCAGTTAATAGTAAAGACTAAAGATGTTTATTTATTATATAGTATTGAAACATTTACGGATAATTTAATAAAAGTTGATTTTCAGTAATCATATTTTGACATTGTTTTTATAATGAAATATTATTGTTATAAATTGAATAAAATTTAGTTTTCTTTATTATAATTTGCAATCTTTACTTATTTATTAAAATAAAAATAAAATATGCTGTTTAAGTAATTTGAAACTAATTCTGATAAATAATAATTATTGTAATAATAAAACAATTTAATTATTAGTTTAGTTCCTGAAAAAACACTGTTTTTTTATTACTCTATCGTAATAAGTAGACAAAAATAACGTATATCTTTATAATTTGAAAATTTCAGTAATAAAAAAACAAAAGTGGATGTTGAGGACCCCAGGATTTGAACCACAATCATTATATTTTAGTGATAAAGTGAGAAGACTCGTTGACCGCTCCGCTATCGCAATCTACAATACTATAGGCAAATTTAATGTTAAATTTGCATTGTAAATGCGGACTAACAGAGACACTGTTGTTGAACATAGTAGTTATTATAGTTATATATACAAGAACTCATTTTTGTCTCACCTTGCACACATGCGCATGACGAACATCACCTACTATCATTGCATTGAATAATGTTTCATTGTTTGCGTTAAAACATCACACACACAAAGATATTCGCTCGGATCAGTATGCGAATGTGTATCTTACGATGCTACTCCACTTTTGTCTTTGACCGTACATATATATAACGTTACATATGCTGATTTCCACGAAACCAAAAGCGCTTTGAATGTACTGCAGATTGTCTTTATCTAAACCTAAAAGCTATCGTTGCTGTTGGTTGAACCTTTTGGAATGCTTACTACAGCTCTGAAGGATAAGTTGGTTATCTTTGTTACTTATCGATTATACAACTGTACATATGTATATTTTCTTTTTAAACAGTCAACTCCTGCAATAGATATATCTTGTGTCATGAGAGATTCTTTGTCGTTAAACAACGGGCACAAAGTACCCCCAGACTCGGAACAACTATTCGTGGATCACACAAATCCGTATGGGGATCGACTTATAACAATCAGCGTAGTGGCAATGGTGAGCCGCTCATTTTAACTTACGCTAGTTGTGCACTGTGTTGCTGCTTGAACAGCAGTTCAACGCTGCGCCACGGAGCACCGTGGCGCAGCGGTAGTGAATGCGACTGCTGTGCATGAGGTCTCAGGTTCGAATCCCGGGTTGGGCCAACAAAACGTAATTGGGTTTTTCTGTTAAGAAATCTGAATAGCAGCTCGAAGTTAGGAAGTTGGCGGTGTTAGACACCCCCGTGCCTTGGAAAGCACGTGAAACCGTTGGTCCTACGCCTGATCTCTCTCCGGTCGTATCGGATTATCCCTCCCATCGGATCATGAGAGTGAGGGAACAGAGAGTGCACTTAAGTTCGCGCACACGCTTGTGCACTATAATATCTCCTGCGCAGATGGCCAGTCTCCGTTAAGATTGGCCGCCGTGATCGAAATTCGGTCTGGAGGACATTATTATTGGTGCTTGAAATATCATTATAATAACATATCACGTACAGTGCTTATAATGGTTTATATCCCCTTCAAAGCGATTAGGCGTAGCTTGTTATCGCCCTTAAGGGAAATCGTTAATCACTTGTGTTTATGCCGACCAACCGTCATTAGAGCAGGGGAAATGAGAAAAACGTAAGCGCCATACTGTGTATTATGTCGTGTAGTAATTAGTAGCTTTAATTAAAATCGTGTTGATATAATATAGTTTAAAAATGAAAATAGCAACAAAATTACGTCAACGGACATTAAATAATTATAGTCGCGTGTGCTGTTTGCTTATTTGTGTGAGTTATGTTGCCATGTTTGTGTATGTAAAGTAATAGGCAACATGCAATGTTCTACGTTTCTTTTGCGACACTGATAGTTATAAAAATGTAAAATGAAATTTACCTAATCACTACATATTTTTGTAAGCAACATACTAATATTTATAATTATATACGAATATTAATTTACACAGCACATCAAACAATACTTAGATTATAAACTATAAACGAAAGTTTATCAACTTCCGTCATCGAATATTTAGTTATTTAAAAGTATTTGTGTCGATTAATTCTTGATGGAGATTTTATATTTATTGGGCGGAGGTTCATCAAATTCCGTCAACGAATATTTAGTTTATAAAGGTATTTATTTTGAGTAAATTCTACAAAATATTATATTGAATATTAAGCGGAAGTCTATCAACTTCCGTCATCTAATATTTTGTTATTTAGCAATATTTCTATTAACAAATTTTAATAAATTACTGAACGGAGATTTATCAACTTCCGTCTAGGAATATTTAATCAGTGAGAAGTATTTGTATCGACTAATATCTGTCAAATATTATTATTTAATATTGAACGGAAGTTTATCAACATCCTTTGGCAATAAATATAGTCATTATATTGATAAAAGTTTGTTATAGGCCATTGTGGTGGATCGTCATTGCAACTCGGAGATTCGTTCGTGAACCGTGGATTGTGAAAGTGTTAGTGTTTTATGATATGAAAAATATTTACAATTTATGATATGAACTATAACAAGCTGCGAAGTGAGTGTTGAACTGTTAATTTAATAAAAATAAGCGAATAAACTGATAAAGTGTTATAAAGCTTTTATTTCCGAGGTGTCTCCTATATTATAAAAGAAAGTCACCCGCCGCGTCTGTCTGTCCGATTGTTCGCGATAAAATCAGAAACTACTAAACGGATTTTAATAATAATAATAATATTTACTACTTACTTGATTTACTACTTATTAGAGAATATGTATGTTAACTTTGTTCGCACTTATACAGTGTGTATTATAAACCCTGCCCGATTCATTAAGGGCTTGTTTCTCGCTTAAAAAACGTGCTAAGGAAAAAAAAAAGCTGTATCATCGTAAAACATCTTCATAATATTTTTAAGTACAGTATTGATCAGCATTTTCATCCTTAAATTACTGACACAGTCTAGCAACACTCCACTAAACTTGACAAGGACGCGGAGCGTGGCATCATTTTGGCGGCATTTTTCTTAGGCGTAGGTAGGTAGACGCGGCGAAGCGCGGCGCAGCATCGGTGAATCTTAGTGATACCGTGCCATGCTATGGGTAATCTATTAACAAAATATATTATTTTTAATAAAATAAATTTACTGGGGTAATTTTTTTGATCTATTTTTATAAAAGGATGTCACTTACGTACTCATAATAAGCTACTGTATATCACCTTTTAGGATCGGACAGGGTTTATTATACGCACTGTATATAGTCTTCAACTTACAATTTTACCCATGTCGGGTAACATTGTAAGTTGCTATATAACTAAATAAATAGCATATCTCTTTTAAAATCCTTATTATTTAGCTTAAACTTTTGCTAATCCTGTACTAGTATTAGGCGATAAGTATAATTTGTAACTTGACGTTTATAAATGCGAGAGAGCCATGGGCGATCTTTGAAAAAGTATTAAGTTTATAACTATTCTCTTCGCCTTTCTGCTCCTTACTGCAACTTTTGGCTGTTGTTATACCGAATAATGGATTCAATTAGGCGTTACTTGGCGACTTACCAAACCACGATAAAAATAGTTGTATTTTTTTTAACTACACGTCTACACTTCTGTGCCATCGGTGGAGTCATCATTTAAATTAATAGTAGATAATGCAACCAACATTGTAATACCAAGTCCTGTACAGTTGCTAAGCTTAACAGTGCCCATAATTGTTAACGTTCCTAATTATACGACTTTTAATATCACTATGGAGTGCAATAAGCTTTGAAAACGTTGTAGGTACCCCTTTTTACGAAAATTGCGAGGACAGAGGAGTATGAAATTGGTCACATTTAAAGTTTATATGGAGAAGGAGTGGCGAATCCTAATATTTTTATAAAATATGCTTTAGAAATACATTAAATTAATGAAAAAACACTACACGCACACAACCATGCATTTGACACACGCAGTCGAATCACGTTCGTAGTATTTCGGCATTGTTCGGCTGACGCCGTACAATTCTTCGTAACTATGGTTATATACCTTATTTATATGTAATAAAGAAAACAAAGTAGCAAGCTTAGGAATATCGTTAATGAAAGCGTATAGTTATGTAAATAATAATTTGTTTGAAAAAGATAGGTAAATTAAGCTATATAGCCTTGGCGAAATCTAAATGAAATGTGATTATGAGCGTAACGTTATAGACAAAAAAGCCTTGACAACGATCAAACTTAAAATTTAAATCAATTATGGTCGAATTTCGACCACCGGGCCGACCGCTAGTTAAAATTAATACTGGTAAAACTAATACTCTTGAGTGCGGAGTTTTACTTTGAAAAGTGTTTTGGCACTATACTGTTAGCTACACAATTTACCACATACAATATTTTGACGGATGGATGTCGATGGTCTCTTTGTTTTTATACAAAAACCTCTCACAGTGTTTGGCTTCGTACGACCTTTAAGAGATAGTCCCTCCATAGTAGCATATCGTCCCACGCTTCGCTTTCGTTTATTACATCGCTACTTGCCGAACACAACCTTTTTTACAGAGTTTGTAATACAAATAAAGCTTCTTTTTATATCTGTGCTTCTTAAAACATTCCGTAGTAATTGTTTCTATCAACCAATTTGTTTCACTTGAATGTGGATACATTTATAGTCATGAGTTAACAATGTATCGGAAATCTATTGTTCGAAAAATGCTAGAGGGCTGCCGAATACCTTCGATATTATCCCCGGATTCATTTTTCCAGCCACGAACGATAAATGTAGTAGCGAGCTGCTCCACAATTGGAAAATATTACAAAACACATAATAAGTCATTTTTTATTCAGATGCATTGTTCAGGGCTAAAGTTACGAATTTTCCTGCTTTCGTCTTCTTTAATTAAATTATATTTGTCTTGGTTAATGTTTCATAAAAATTGTTTCCTTTTTTTAGGTAGTCTAGAAGAAGATAAAACACAAATACAAGGGTACAATGAAATAGCACGTATACATATCAAATTAATGGACCATAATCCTTAATTATAATGTTATAAATTAAAAAATAACTCTGTCTGTCTGTTATCTCTTCACGGTTAAACCACTCCACTGATTTAAATGAAATTTAGTACAGAGATATTTTGAAACCTGGGTAGGATATATATATAGGGTATACATAGGGTACTACTTTTTTTTGATGTAGGTACCACGCGGCCGGCTCCGCTCGCAAAAGCTACTGTTAAATGCAAAACCTACGACTTTCTTACTAGGTACTTTGGGTGTGAACTCAAAGTCTCGGGTTCAAAATCAACCCAGGCAAAACATTATATTATTAATGTATTTATTCAATAGGTTCATCAGAAACAAACATCAGATTACGTATTATTATGGAGATGTTCAGTACGAAAATTCTCTGTTGCAGTTTGGAATCCTAAATTGTACCTGGTAGGCGCCTATATAGAACCTGAAAAGAAATGTGGGTGTAAACCCCTTTGCCTATCGAGAACACAATACAAGAGCCTATCTTTATTAGTATTTCGTGTCCCACTTTGTAAAGCTTAGATAGCTTTCGGTCGGCTATTACCTACTTTGTACAGGTAATCTAGCTTATCTGAATTTGTGAGCTAAGTCTTAATCCCCGGCTTGTTCAGTTAAAGCTCTCTTTACAACGAAACTATACTACTCTCTAGTGCTATTAGTGTAATCAGTAAGGTAAATAAATCTGAGTATCAGTGGTAGTAATATAATGATAGGCTTAAGTATACTAGCGAAAATTTCGTCTTATTTAAGACTGCGCCGAGCGAAATGTGCCAAAACAGGCGGTCACAGTTAAGTGAATAAAATAAACACTTTGTGATTAATACAAATATAAAATATACATTTAACATAAAAATGAATGTGTTTACAATTACTCCGTGTAAAAAACTTAAAATAATTAATATGTTCGCCTACAAAATTACGTAAATTTGCATTTGCTTAAACGAAACCTAAATAGTTATATTACAATTTGTCCGTCCCAAATATTTAGGTTATTGGTTGACAATAAAGATAGATATTTGTCAAAAAAGCACTTCAAATCCTCCATACAATTTTACTATGGTGGCCGCGCGCCGATTTGAATATGCGCCGCACGAGCTCTGTCATTATGTCTTATGCTCGGCGCAGTCTTAAGGAAGATCTTGGATTTAATACTCAAAAGGATTTGATATGAAGTAACTCTTCATATTATATCCTACAGTCTATCTACGCAATCTATACTAATATTATAAAGAGGAAAGATTAGATTTTTCTTTGTTTGTCTGTTTTTAAGGATTTAACTTAAGAACTACTCGACCAATTTTAAAATTCTTTCACCGTTAGAAAGCTATGTTATTACCGAGTAACATAGGCTACATTTTATTTTTAAAAACTTCGGCAGTTTAGCTGCAGCCCACACGAAAACAGAAAAGACGAGAGTAATACCCAAAAACAACAAGATTTTCCAATCGTGGTCTTGTTTTCCCCTTTTCCGTTAGCAGTAACATTCGTATAGGGGTAAGTGTGGATGAAACATAGGTACAGGTGAAAGCTTCCGGGCCGGCCATTAACGAGTGTAGGGGCGATAACTCACGGCAAATTGCTGTACATGGCGTCGAAGGTCGCCGGCCCCGGCTTAGCTATATCTATGAATAATTTTGTATGGATGTAAATGTCGTGGGTGGATTTTTGTTTGTGAAGCTTTACTGTGTACATGATTAAATTGACACGGATTAAATTTTTCTAATGGTGGGAGCTATTAATTTAGCACCTAATAATATACATAAGTATGATTCATGTAAATATTTATCACGTGCGACTGTGTGAAAAAAGCATCTAAACATTTTCAAACATTTACATTTATAAATAAAGGCAATAGAGCAACTGTAAATGTGAATGTGCTCTTATTAATACTGAAAGTACGGTAAGTAGTATTGCGGCAGATAGATGTCTGCACATCTCCTTATATAGACTTAAATTATAGTGGGGTCGGTATTTGTCGTCCACACATCTTCTCTATTTGATATTTATCTTCATCTTCAATGTACCGATAAAAAACGAATTGAAGATTTTATGTATATATACATATGTATATTAACATAAATTGTACTTAGAAAAATTCTATTGTAAATTAATCATAATAAGGAGAAACCATCTTGGCGTGTTTGTGATACGACGCGCTACGTACAAACTAGTGTGCGTTCAACTTTAGCAGGAGCATTCTAATTGTAGGCTATTTATAAAATAATAATACCTACATTAACAAACTAAATTTAAGTATATTAAATTCTAAACAAACCGTAATTTTCCACTTGAAATAACACAATAAGGATCAACAAAAAAACTAAATTACATGTTTACGTAAGCGATATAAATTCTACCTAAGAAAAATATATTCACATACAAAAATACCTTGATTGTGCAAAATGAAGGTAAAATGATTAAGAATATAGACAATGAAATAACTATCGAACAAAGATGTTCGTTAGTACAAATGTTACGTTATTATTGGTAATTGTATATTCTGCGATTTGCTTGAACTTTAATGAAGGGTAAAATAACCTTTGCAGTGAACGGTACTCGTTTATATGTGTGGGTTACCGCGAAGAAAATTCGATTTCTGGATACTGCTAAGGTTGAATGGACGAAGTAAGCGTGGGTAAGCAATCACTTTGAAATATGGTAGTGAATTAATTTTAATATTGAACTATCAGCAACGATGTAACAATACTTTTATGAAAGCACATTGGTTTAAGTGGCTATCTCGCATCTTCGTCACACCGGTGATGATCTTCACTAGGTATAACATTTCGTGTGGAAATAAATCGTTAGTAAGATCTAAGGCGTTCAAAGTTTGTAAAATCTCTTCTTGCCGCCCCATTCCGCGACATTCACTACACAATGCGATATTAAAGTAGTATTAAAAATATATATTCATGCTTATTTCATATACCTATATAAATATTTAAAAAAACATAATATTGAAAAAGTTTATTAAGCTAACGTTTCTAACCGTTTAATATTGTAGATACTACTACTAGATAATATAGACTTATTTATTTTACTTTGTTTTTAAAAAGGAGACAAGTGTTATTAATTATTGTTAAAGTATTTATGTCTATGTTTTCAAAATTTTTATTAGTAACACTGACCATTGCACTCTCAACAAGAGTATAATTTTATGCTAGATTAAAAAAAATTGTTTCAACACCCAAAATGTTATTCCAGTCTAAAACAAATCGAAATTTGAACTTCAGAGAAAGGAGTAATAACATTTTATTGCGGTTTGTTAATTTTAAATTAAGAATTCTAAAACAAAATGGCGTTATTTTTACTTTTTAATATTTTTACCGCGTCAATGACGGTAGGTTCGACCCATGTCAAGTGTGACAGTTTAGATGGAGGGTACAAATTGTAATTGGAGAGAATATCGTCATACGTTTTTGTTACAGTTTTTGATTACGTTGGCATGTTGTGTTATTAAATTAATAATACAACCCGATATAGAATAAATCTGTTGTCCTTAAATATCAATCAAAATCTCAACCATTTGCTTGATAATTATTGCGATTATTTTTTTAAAGCTTTGTTTACGCAAGTTTGTATACTACGTCATTGCTTTTATACCGGCGCTAAACAAAGGCACTTATTATGTATTAAAAAAAATTATTATTATAAAGTAAACATTGTTTGTTGCCAGATAAAAAATGTTAGGTGTTAAGTATCTGATTAATTATATCCTGCCAAGAAACGTACAACTCCTGTAAATGGATGGCATCTCAATAAATACCAATAATATATTTTGCTTCTTCATACAACAAGGTAAATATGAACTGTTAATATAATATATGTCGGCCTCGTTGGCGTAGTGGTTAGTGTAACCGACTGCCACGCCTGAGGTCGCGGGTTCGATCCCCGCACAAGTCAAACATTTGTTTCTATGTATAATATGTATGGATTTACAAAAAAATAAGTGTATATGTATGTTTGTCCATTGTCTAGTACCCATAGTATAAGCTCTGCTTAGTTTGGGCTAGATGGTGTTGTGTGTATGTGGTAGAATATTATATATATGTTTTGATAGCATTTGTATGGAAAATATTCCAACAGATTTATTCCTCATGTAAGCACAATACCTAGAATATAATAAAATATCGTCGTATAGGCTCATATTTCAATCATAAGATTTAAGGTTTACCGTATCCGAGTTCTTTAGCTTTGTAACAATATTTATATAAGATATTTGTTGAATTGACTCCGCAGTTGAGCTATATTACAATTATTGGCAACACTAACACTATTTACTCCTGTCGTACAAATATTATAAATGTTAATGTGAGTTTGTTTGTTACGTTTTCACATCTTAACTACTCGACCGATCATCATTAAATTTGTCAGGGGCACAGTAAAGAACAAAAGCAAAAATAATATTTATCAACTCCAGACATCTTTATTCTATGTTTATCTAGGTTGAAAGATATAAAATAAGTCGAACCGTTACAAAGTGCCGATTAGAAGTAAGTAATACTTATAACAGAGGAAAACAGGTAAACCAGCTTTAGTACAATAGCTTTTAAGGCTCTATGCATTTTAAACACAATTGCTCTCTATTATAACGATAAAATTAATTTAACGGCTGTTATTAGGAACGCTGTAGTTTCTAACAAACTTAGGATTAGGCAGGGATCTGTTTTCGGTATTAATTCTTTTCTTATTTTCATTTACCGTTTGAACTACGTGTGTAGCTATGTGTTAATATGTTTTTTTAAAGACATCTCTCGCGCTAGGAGTCATTCCTGTTTCGCAGGGGTCTTTACAAACATTCAAACAATGGACACATAGAACACTCAGACTCTGAACAGCCATTTGTGTATCACAATTTTTTTTGTCCCGTGTGGGTTGTCACAGTGGTAGCGGTGAAGCGACCAATTAAACGACTACGCCATCCGTACATTCAAGATTTTATTGGTATCAGTATTCTCCTTGCTATTTGATATTCTGCCGCCCGAATATATTTTCCTCATTACCCCATAATGAATAAACAAATTGTTTCCTTATGTAGCAACACCAGTATATTGCCACTAACCCTACAGAATGAAAGATTGAATTGGGCTTACTGGATATGAAAAATACTAATGACTTACTATGATTGTCTTTTGTGACTCGATTCTTAAGTTATAATGTGTACTTTTTTGTTGTTTTCTTTGAATTACTATCATATATATTAATACGCGGAGCAAAAACTTTGTACCCCTTTTTACGAAAATTGCGTGAACGGAGGAGAATGAAATTTGGCATAGTTAAAGTTTATATGAAGAAAGAGGGACGAACCCTAATATTTTTATAAAATATGCATTAGAAATACATTAAATTAATGAAAAAACACTACACGCACACAACCATACATTTGACAAACGCAGTCGAATCGCGTTCGTAGTATTTTGGCATTGTTTGTCTAACGTCGTACAATTCTTTGTAACTATGGTTACCTATATCTTATTTATATGTTATAAAGAAAAACAGAAAACAAAGTAGAAAGCTCAGGAATTTTGGTCGAATTTTGACCACTAGGCGACCGCTAGTATATATGTATGTAATAAGTGCGCTAATCTTAGTACTTAACTGAAAACATTCAAACTCCTAACAAATATTATAAATGCGAATGTAAGTTTGTTTTACCTTTTATATTCATTTTAAAATTTCGTGACACGTTGTCAAAAGGATATATGGTACTTTTTTTATTCAGAAAAATGTACTGTTCCCGATGGATAAAATAAATATTGACAAAATCTACATTGTGTATGCATTTAGACGTTTAACGCTGGATGATATCATCCAGCATTACAAAAGGACATAAGGTACCTATATGGGTACCTTATGTCCTTTTGTACCCCTGTACAGAAAAGAACATAGGGTAACTTTCAACCAGCAGAAATGTACTCTTCCCATATAGAACCTTACTTTTAACGTTACTCAACGTATTAGTTGAATAATAGTTAGATAACAGCGACAGATTTGATTCAAAATTTAATAATTGATAGCTATTCAGTTCAAAAGTAGCTAAGTATTAGTCAGCAATATTTTATAAGTAAAGCTGATAGATAGAAAGAACAAGTAAAAAGCACCGAAAACTTGAATGGCATCATAAAATTAAAACGCAACAAGTGGTGTTAAAGTAATATCTCGCAATTTCACTTGTTAGTAGTTTCTGGCGCTTTTCCTGTAGATGAGTTTTCAAGAGAGATGTACAGACTAATCAAAGTTCAGCGGATAAAAAAAAGTATATTCTATCACATACATACAACACCATTTAGCCCAAAGTAAGCAGAGCTTGTACTATGGGTACTAGACAATGGATAAACATACATATATATACTTTTTAATTTTATAAATACATACATATTATACATAGAAACACCCAGACCAAGACAAACATCCATGTTCATGCACACAAATGTTTGACTTGTGCGGGAATTGAAACCGGCGACTTCAGGCGTGGCAGCCGGTTACACTAACTGCTACGCCATCGTGTCGTATATTGGATAGATAGTTAAATTGTCTATGGCTTGTTGAATATAGAATGAAATTATTGCCACGGCAAGATGTATTAGGGTTTCTGCTTGCTTCTATCCCAGTATGTATACTGCATAAAGGCATATGAGAATAAAAAATCCTATGTAACAATACAGGATAAGGATGGTCTATGTGCTAGTCAACTTTTTGAAATTCTTTTAATGGTTTACTCGCTGTCGATTTACAACAATCCAAACATTTTTATTAACACACGTTCATAGTACTAATAGGCAGCCGATTTAATGGCCCGTATAGTTCTTATGTAATTTAGAATGTAGTGCTTAGTTAGATGACATAAACGTTTTAAGAAAACGAAATTGATATGTTCAACTTAGGCTTGAGTAGAAATATCTAAAGTAAACGCAGACAAAACATTTACATACATTTACAACAAGTTCTGTTTATAATTTTTCTAGATATTGATTATTATCTGAGTCTAAAGCGTAAATGATTTGACAGTACTTGTCGATAAAGATATACCGCTATACTCGTGGGAGTCACTGACTTTTAATTATTGAATATGTTGCAGTAACAACAAACAGTATAACAATTAATCTGTCTGGTTTATTTACACTCTGTTGTCTTTCAAATAGATTGAATAACATAGTAGGTAGGAATGCCGTAGCCCGCTCGTTCTGAAAATTTATTCCCTCGATCCAAAGTCGATTGACCTCTTCTCATGTGTCGTATCCAAGAAATTTCTAGTTATTTTATTCAAATTGTGCAAGACTTTTATCAGATTGCATCGGCAAGCTGGAATATAGAAAGACTTTTCAATCAGTTAATTGAGTACATTATTTGTTAAAGGAAAATATAAAATCTAGATGAAGTCCTTGCCCCAAGTGTAGGTACCTATTATAGTAATTTTATTTATGAATTATATGAATTAACAGCGATAGCTCAGTAGGAGACCGTTTGAAAGCCACGACTGACTGACATGACTATTAGAAGTTATGTGCGTATTAATTAGTCAATTATCGCTTGCTTAAACGAGGAATAAAAACATCGTAAGGAAACCTACCTGTCTGAGACTTCACATATCTTCGAGAACATTATGGAAAACCGTAGTGTTCTCGAAGATATTATGTGAAGTCTGCCAACCCCATATGGACCAGCGTGGTGGACCATAGTAGCTTCTTAGTCTAATAAGACCATGGCCTAGCACTTATTACACTGAGAAGAGGCCCGCGCCCAGCAGTCCGAGAGTTTTATATACACGACTGATGTTATTATTATTATTACCGATTTATTTAGGATTAATTATTATAGTTGTGTGAATTTTTAAAGCTAATTAAGATTTATGGGCAGCATTCATTTTGACAGTGTAAGCTCATTAACAAGTACATAATAAAAAGTGTGCATTACTCTATGCTTGTTGAAATTGACTTGGTAGCATGAACAATGTATAAATTGCTATACGTAGTTTTACGTATCGATAACGTGTACTTATCTGTTCGATGACAACTATAGATAACAACTTGTGATAAAGCTTGAATACAGGAAGTGACGACATCCTAAAACAAATAATATTAATTTTGTTTTAATCCGAAATGTGTTAGGTAAAAGCTTAGTCCAGTCATCAGCTAAGAGTAATTATAAAATCGACCGTTAGAAGTGTGTATGGTAGTGTGTACCGATGAGATTTACATATTTGCTGAGTAGTGGGTAACAATGTGGTCATTTCTGCTACGGAGAGTTGTCAGATAAAGTACATTTATTTAATTAAAGCAACTATATCCCAGGTTTACTCATTAAGTAAGCAATTTTTAATTAGTTTGAGAGATGTTAAGGCATCGCACAGTTGTAGCAGCCCAGCTAACGTATCGCCGCCGTACATCAACATTATTGTGGTAACAATACAATAGACATAACTTATTTTAAACCATCTTGTATTGGCAAATAATTGGATTTGAATTTGAATAAGATAGCAGCGACAGAATTGTGGTGTAGCTGCAGTGAGTGCAGTATTCAGAGCTCCTTAGGGATGCGTTGTGGTGTCAGCAAGTTGGCTAGTATATCTCGCTTCTTGCGCTTTTGCCTATTTAGCATCTCTTAAGTATTATCTACTGCATCTATTGGATACGGGAATACTTAGCATGAAAGGTTTTCAAATAGCTTTGATCGTTCAGATTATGTGATCCTAATTAGTATTATAAATGCGAATGTAAGTTTGCTTGTTTGTTACGCTTTTACGCCTTAACTACTTCATCGATCATCATGCAATGTTGTATATACATGACATGAGAGCGACGACGACCGTACGAGGGAAACCGCGGGCAAAAGATAGTTTATCATAAAACACGATACTGTTTAATGAAGTAATATCATACATAGATAATACATTTTATACTGTCGCGTTACGTGTTTTATGTAATAGGTCTCGAAAATTAACGCGTTTAAGACTTACCTACGTGCCTAAAAAGTAAGTAATTAAAATTATATACTTTTTTAAACGCTATACGACTAGATTGTTCTAGCAGTCCATCATAAGCAGTGCAACTCGGCAGAAATGTGTGGTGTTCCGAAAAAGTATTTAAATACCTAGCTATGTTCTAGGTGTATTAATGCGATTATGCCAGCGTAATCGCGTTAATTTACGATACCCATTATCTAGACGAAGCCATAGATAAGTCAGTTTATTGCGAACAGACAGACTCGGTGGGGGAATTTATTTTGTAATATGTAGTGATATTTACCGGCCATTTTTCATCTGATCAAAAACTTATTCAGAAGATTTGAATGCATCATTGTTTATATCGTACAATTTAGAAATTAATAACTCAGTTCGCGATGAATTAATGCATAAACTCTTAGTAACGTTCAATGTTTTGCATACTAATTAAATTCACCTTACGTTTGTCTAGAGTCAAGAGAGAAATAATTTGAATTTGTAATTTAGAGATGCAGCGTAATAAAGTTAAATATTTAATATATCTGACTCTAAACTTTAAATAAAGTAAAGCATTTACGCGGTTATATTTCAGTTTAATTAATCTGTGCTGTGTTTAATTTCAAACAAGTACACATTATTTACGTGTTGATTTTCAAATTAGCTTTTATTGAACTATCGTAAGCTTTACGTAGTGAAAGACTTATGGCAGAAGAGTCATGATAGGTAGTAGAATAAATACAGTAGCAATGAGAGCTTTGAGAAACATGCATAATGTATCTTTAGAGGTAAGATTAGAGACCATGGTATATTAAAATTAGAAATATGTAGTATCAGAAATTAAAAATGTTGTAAAAATGGACAACAAAAGATTGACCAAGAAAGGGTATAAGCAAATGTAAACGGATCAGTTGAAAGCGTTTGTGGAAATAATAACCGCTTGTCGGTTTATTATTCTCTCAATCTAGTGTAAATGTGGATAGTCAGGGTGGTGGCGACAATGAAGACACAAGTTGTACAGAAAAGAACATATATTATCTTTGAATGCACGTTTCAACGGTTAGAATATAATTGTCCCCAAAATATTCTAACCGCCGGTATTTATACAAACATTTGACCTAATTTAATACTAAATTCACAAACTCAGTAGATAATATTACACATTTTTTATCTTAATTATTCTGATGATTATTTATATACAATTATTATTTAATAATACAGTATTATGTAACATTAAGGATTTACTACACCGGAAGCAGAGGCGCCGGTGTGACAAAATTATGCCTAACTCAAAATCAGTAAGAATTTAATAGTTTAATCATTATATTATACATAGTAAAACAAAATGATTATAGGATTGATTATTCGACATAGTGTAAAAAAAGTACAGAGATCAGTAACAATACGTACTATTTATTAATCGCGCCGGAAGCTGACAAGCGGAAAGCACCAAGCCAATAAATATAATTAAGTATAAAGAAATATGAAATAACTATTTAGATAATTGATTATAAAATTATTAATTAAATTATAAAACGATAATAGGTTTTAATGTACATATAGTGGTTAAGATGTACCCGAACTAGCAGTATATGTGAGGCCGGAAGTGTTACTTGATAACACTAGCCTTGCTTGAGAATGTTTCTGATACTGGGATAAAAATTTAAACCCAAGTTCTATTTTCCCTTTCTTATAAATATTTAATATGTAAATAACGAAATATATAAACTTTCTGTATTTAGTCATAAATGAAAAGTAAGAAATCATTCCATATTTATATATTACGCAGACTAAATTTTAAAATAAAAGAAATTTGAGAACTGGCCAATTCCGTCAATAAAAACTACTTCGTCGACAGCTATGAATACTGAAAAAAATATACTGCCTATCAATACTTTTGAAAGCCACTAAAAAAGATATACTGTGAAACAGACAAAAGGGTTAAAAGTAACGAGCGCCAACAAAGAAAAAGTAAATCTGAAAATTGTACTTCGGTCAACGGGAATCAATATCGCCTATCTCGGGTCCGAGTGGACCTTCCGTGGGTTTCACTGAAGGCAATTGCTTTCCTTCAGCTAAAATATGTTAGGGTTGTTTACAACCAGGAATTGTGCAAGTAAAGAAGCGGTAAATCATGGCTTTTCTATCGGTTCACTAATTGCTCTTTGGTTAAAACACCGTTCAAAGGTTCGGTTGAAACATATACATACATATGTGGGTTTGTAGGTTATTCTTTTAATGTTAAAATGATGGTAATAGACCTCCCGGAATACCGACTAAACCTACCACAGTGTTCCTCGACAAAACCGCTATCGACGGGGCCGCGCGAATCACTTGCACATGCGGTCGCGACCCCACCGAGGTTTCGGCCCGCCGTATGAAACGCCAGGCCACTTACACAAATAAACTTCCTCCACCGTCCCCCTGGGAGGGACAAATACACGACACAGAGGCGCACGTGGGAACACGCATGCCGCCTTTCGGACCTGGTGCTGATCGGGTGGCGAGCAGGCCCACGCAGCCCACCACTCCAGGTCAAACCTTAGGGTGGCTGGAGGTCATGTTGCGCCGCAAATTGACTATTTTCCATATTAACTGCACAGCCGTCAATAGGATTTACAACCATACATTATTTTATTTTTTTTTTGTTAATAATCTATTTTAGATCTTTTAATCTATTTTTATATATCTTTTTTATTATTTTACTATTTTTAGTAATAATTATCAATTTTACAATTGCATTTTAACAATTACATGAAGTGCATTTATAGATATTTGCCCGAACTAGGCTAAACCTGTGTTTCGATTATATCACTTAACTATATTATGTAAGTAAAATCCATTGCTAATAGCCAATATTAGGACTGTAATAGGCTTAGGTCTTTAGGCTGTTACAGTCCCTTGCAGGCAGTTCCCATTTCAATTGCTAATTAATTGATATTGTCATTGGTTTTCTAGATAAGTAGGTGGAATCTATGACTATCTTTTGCTCCTAATATCTTATTTCAGTAAAATCTATTATTAATTTAATATACTACATTATATTGCTAAGAATATGCTAATCTGCTAAGAGTTGGTAACTCCATTATAGAGTATTTCTTCATGAAAAGCCCAATTATAATCGACAACTCGGAATTGAACTCGATAACAATGTATTACTGCTAGCTTCTGGGCTTGATTTGTCACTATTGTATCGTAGACAATCGTTTAAAATATTCGTTCAATATACCTTTAGTGACATTTAGAGCTGTCTTTGAATAAACAGGGTGTCCCAGAAGATGTAAATAAAATAGTAACGAGAGATTCCTTAAGTAAGGACCTTTCAAATGAGAAAAATAAATAAATAAAAACATTACGTTGTGTTGTTGGTCAAACGTACAAGATTTTCTTTGGAGCAATAAGAATACACTGAATAATGCTGCAATTTCAAAACTACGCCAGTTTTAAAATAAAATTGTTTGTAGTTTGACGAATCAATCCTTCACAAATAAAAATACTGAAAAAAAAATTTGCAATAATCGAAGCGCCTGTAGTTAAATGTCTGAAAAAGTCGTACTTTTTTAAAAGCTTTGTTTTTTATTTTAACCAAAGGTCATAATTTTTTTTTATTTTTTCGCTCATTTGAATGTTCCTTACCAACGGAATCTCCCGTTACAATTTGAATCACATCTTCTGGGACACCCTGTATACTCGTATGTCGCATTCGTATCGGTTCTCGAAGAATAATACCAGACCTACATAATATGTACCCACTGCTGGGTACGGGCTTCTTCTCAGTGTGAGAAGGGTTAGGCGATAGTCCTCTTCGCTGGCCCAGTGCGGGATGGCAGACTACACATATCTCTGAGAATATTATGAAGAATTCTCAGACAATGTAATGTAATGCTGCTAATATACCAATTGAATAAAAACATTTTAGTATCCGCCAAATGTAGTGAGTGTAACAAAATGTAAATGAGAGTAATTTAATTAACTATTACTCTTTATTTAACAAACAAAATCGCGATTCAGGATTACATTCTCTCATATCATCATCATACTCGATAATTAAGGTCTGGTTACAGGCGATGCTGACAAATATACGTATGTGTAAGGTCACCTAGTCTAATTGTTTTAGTTTCATCAACAAATGGAAATAGGATACGCACATATTAAAGAAAAGTATTACATCTAGTGACGTACATAATTACTAGTACTATCCTGGCTATTTATATATGCATATTTATTATAACCTAACTTAATTAAGACCTTTACCGAAATCTAGTCTTTAAGTTTGCGTTTATATATTAATATACTGCCGGAGTAAAAAACTATACCAAAACGAATAACACAACGCCATCTATCGAATAAAGATACAGGCAACTACTGACTGAGTAAACGATTTAACACCGATTTTAATATAGATATATTTTTTACTTACTTTTACTTGTTAATCAGCTGTTCCCTCACTGGGCACAAATTTCTCAGAACGAGAAGGCTTACGTCTAGATTTTATCGATTTTCAAGTATTTAGATTTTAATATATTGATTCGGCCATATTTTAAATTCCAGTACATCTTTTCAAAGAAAAAATATACTTTCATTCGTGTTTTGCCTCTACGCCAAGCAACCTCAGGACAGTTTTGCAATAAATGAGGCTCTAGATATCGAATTTTAAGGTCAGGTCAGTAAGTTTTACCCTAGTAATTTTTGGGTACGTCCCTAATTTGTTCCTAAAACATTTGGCAAGGTTTTCCCTTTCCAACTGTCCCATTCACACTCAATTTATGTACTTGCTTCGTGAATTTTTTGTTAAGTGGATTTGAGGGTTGAAAATAATGGATATCGTAATGAGCATTTGCATATTTATGAGATTTTATATTGGTCAATATTTTTGTACCATTTTTACAGGTTGAGAAGTGCCATTTTTATGTAAAAAATTCTATAGAATATGTTTTTGCCTTAGGTTTTTATCTTATGTAAGAGTAATACACTACTTCGTAACTAAAAAGGAAATCGGGTAAAGCACTTCAGTTGAAGTCTGCATCGATAACGTCCTAAATCTTAAGACCGTTCTGAGAACATTGTAGGTTTTCTCACCCGATATTATGGCCTTATAATCTTCATGTTTCGTCGGAACATAAGTGTTCAGACCAAATATCTATAATATATGTATTCATGTTATTGTACGTGGATTTACGGTAGAAATTAACAGCGAAATACTCTTACCTCTTTCAGATCTGCAATCTTACTAGGTATAAGACGAAGTATCATCAGTATAAATACTTATGTATGTCTTACCTTCATGGAAGGCTTGTACTGCAAAAGAAGTTGAATACCTCCGCCAGATATCTGCAGCGTAACGTTTTGCTGGATAAACTCAGGCCTCACTCTTGCTCACTAGATTAGAATTACAATAATGTATCTTGATAATTTCATTCATTAATACCAAATTTTCCATACAAATCTGTAATTCTTCTTCTCTCTTAGCCTTTATTATTCCCAAGTCACTTGGGGTCGGCTTTTCTGGTCTAACCGGATTTGACTGGATATCAGTTTTTACACGGAGCGGCTGCCACCTGACCTCCGCAACCCGAAGGCTAACGATACCCTAAGGCTAGACCAGTGTCAGGATATTAGAGGGTACTGACTTTCCCAATAACGACCGCCATAGATGTTCATGGCAGCCGGGACCAACTGCTTAACGTGCTCTCCGAGGCACGGAGCAGGCGATAATTGTCAATCAATACGCACATAATTTTGAAAAGTCATATAACTTCCGAAAGTCAGAGGTGCGCGACGTGGGTTCGAACCCGAGACCCACTGCATTGCAGTCTGTTGGTCTCCCCACTGAGCTATCGCTGCTATTATACAATACAAATCTGTAATTAATAATATTAATAGGCTACCGTATCCTAAAATTTCTCGGTGTTTCAATCAAAATCAAAGGATTCGCACCATCGACTTTATCATTCGCAAGAAGACGTAAAACAATAGCAATATTCCGAATCCGCAATGTTCGAGGTTACCAAATTCGCTGAACTTAATTAAAATTTTACAAAGTTAAGGAAGAATTTGTAATTTGAATGTAAAGCAATTAATATTTTCTAATTATATATTAGTTTGAGAGGTTATATAGAAGTATCTATCTCACATTCCTCAGTAATGTTGATTTGATGAGATATTCATGTCAAGTCAAAAATATTTTATTCACTTAGGTCACAAAGTAACACTAATGAACGTCAAAATATATATTTTAAGCTGATAAGTTGACCATTGTCCTATTACTGAGTCTGACAGAACATTTCTATAATACTGCTACTGACTTCAAACATGCTGCGTTGTTCTATTTATTACATTATTATATAGGAAACTTTCTCGTTAACTTGATGTTTCATTTGATTCCCTGACGATTACACAAAACACTCTGAAAGCGTTAATAAACAGAGTTTTCGAATAATATAAACACAATATTTCTCGAGGGTTGGTTTTGAACTGTCACCCCTGATTCGAAGAGGATTACAAAATTACATTTATACGCTGCGGTCTTACGTTCTCAACTTTCCAATTTGGAGTTTTGGTTACAAATGATTCATGCTAAAAATGTATAATAAACAAATGAAATGAAACACAAAACTGTCAAAACAGACGATCAATAAAATTTTCATATAAATTAAAAAGAGAACATTCCAAAATGGCAGAATATCTTTTGCTCTTATTCAAATGCTATAATTCAATAAAAGTATTTATGTATTGAAACAAATTATGTATGGTATCTTGGTAATACCGACTAAATCTACCACGGTGTTCCTCGACAAAACCGCTATCGACGGGGCCGCGCGAATCACTTGCACATGTGGTCGTGATCACACCGAGGTTTCGGCCCGCCGTATGAAACGGCAGGCCACTACACGAATAGACCTACCCTTTGGCACTTGTCACTCATAAAATCCTACTGTCCCCCTCTAGAGGGGAATCGGACTCGACACATGCGCGCGTAGGAACACGCACGCCGCCTCTCGGACCTGGTGCTGATCGGATGGCGGGCAGGCCCACGAAGCCAACAACCCCTAGGTCAAACCTCAGGATGGCTAGAGGTCGTCTCGCGCCCTCCGGCGCCTGGCTCTGTGGTTGGGGAGAGGGTTTAAGTGCTCTCTCTCCCGCTCCGCCGCCACTCCAGCCACTCCTCAAAAACGGGACTTACCGCCACGATCGTGACGTGCCCGTAGTTGCTGTAACCGACTGCCACGCCTGAGGTCGCGGGTTCGATTCCCGCACAAGTCAAACATTTGTGTGCATGAACATGGATGTTTGTCTTGGTCTGGGTGTTTCTATGTATAATATGTATGTATTTACAAAAAAAAAAAGCATATAATAATATGTATGTTTATCCATTGTCTAGAACCCATAGTACAAGCTCTGCTTAGTTTGGGCTAGATGGTGTTGTGTGTACGTGGTAGAATATTATTATTATTATTATTATGTTAAAAATACAACCAGTCAAGGATTGAGAAAAAAATGGAATATCTATCACACACTACTGACATATCTGTCTCGGTATTCACATATTTTCTCGGATGCATAAAGTGCTTCAAAACGTTTGATCACGTTAGTCGGTCAAGTGGCCTTAAAAATGTGACAGCGCCCTTTCTGACCGCTTTCGATATTTGTCGTAAAACGTAACTAAATTAGTCAAGTGGTTTCGTCACAACGCGTAGCATTTTCATACATTTAGACATGAGAAAGGTAATGCTTTTGGTTGTAACTTACGTTCGAATTATAATTGAATGTATTGGCAACACTAGCTAATTATGTACATGCATTTTAGCTTGAACCATGTGAAGTAGGTATTAAGAAATGCAATAGCATTACATGCATGGGCACTAGTAACTTATAAGTCTTAGAGATAACTCCATAATATCAAATTTTAACTCTTTGTGCAGTTGACTATTCCATTACGAAGTAACACGCCTTCGTTGTACCAGAAACAAATTCTCGTTAGGCGATATTTATTTTAGTGAGCAAGTAAGCTCTTTAAACTCGGACCTACATAAATATCATGCCTATATTCCTAAAGAGGCAGGCAGGGGTGTATTAAATTATTGAATTCAGAGAGATAACTGAATTATAAAATACTAGCTTTTGCCTGCGGCTTCGCTCGCTTGGGCACACTACTTTTGTTCTGGATGAACAGTACGCTATATTTTTGTGCCCTTGACAATGTGTGTGCGCAATTTTATGGTAATCGGTCGAATAGTGAAGGTGTGAAAGCATAAAAGACAAACCAACAAACTCATATTTGCATTTATATTATAAATAATATAAATGTTATTGGGTTATATATATAATGTTGCTTTATACGTTAACGTATAAAGCAACCTTAAAAGTAAAGGATAATCTCACAATTGACTGCTTTCAATGTTAAACATATTTCAAGGTCTACCTCGGGAATCACTTTGTGTGAAACTATTTACTTTCACGCTGATTTTTACACTAAATATAATAATGCTCAAGTACCATATATTTTTACAAAGCCTTGACCTTGCACCCTTTTAGAACGTACATAAATAGACTCAAGCCTGATTTTCGGAGGGCTTGGCAGAAACTATGGATTATTCATAAAGCAATCAATTCAAACAGTAAATCCTTTATGTAACCTACGTTACATACATTTTGGAGAAAACTTTTAAATAATGTGCGTTCTCTTTTTACCCAGAAAATCCGATGATTTTAAACTGGTTTACAGTATTTTTTATAAAAAGACGATAGTCTAACCTCTTCTTGTTGAAAATGGCCAAATCACATGCCTTTTGTCCTTTTTTGAGAAATATCTGTTCCTTCCTTATTGGTTCTATTAGGTGTTCAACATAAAAAATAAATCTGTTCGATCTGAAAATTGATGACATCTATTCTGGCTGAGTTTAAAAAACCAATAAACTAGTTTGATTTATGCAAAGTCAACTTATTTCTGGGGTAGGCAGATACAGCTAAGATCCTGGTATATTTCTCTTGCTTCATTTACTCTCATTATTTATTTGAGCTGGTAAGATAACCAGGGGCTATTTTCAATGTGCCAACACAGAACTTTGCTTTTTAATCATTTTTAGAAAAGCTTAACCCTTAGCTAGTGATCGTAGTTTACAGCTATTTTTCCAGTTTCAAATATCACTAAGACTATTATATGTAGGATCGCAGTAGCATTTTATGAGTAGTAGAGCCTCGCTGATTTCAGCATGAATGGGTCGGCTTGCCGAGGAAGTACTACCATCTCACAGAATATCGACTTGAAATAGCAGCATTCCTACTGTTGTGTTTCGTTTGGTGAGTGAGAGTGCCGGAGACCTAATCACCCTCGTTCCCCCTTCCCGACCCTTTTTCTTCCTACTTTCTTTTTTTCCTAAAGGGTTGGCAACGCGCAAGTGTTGCCTTTGGTGTTGCAGGCGTCCATAGGCTACGGTGACCACTTACCATCAGGTGGGCCGTATGCTTGTTTACCACCTAAGTTATATAAAAAGAAAGCAATAGGATTTGTTCAGTAATGAAATGGCAGAGTTCGGAGTTGGGCGTAGTGGGTCTCACATATTTTATTTATTTATTTTAAAACTTTATGCACAAAATAGTAAAATGGCGGACTTAATGCCAAGGGCATTATCTACCAGTCGACATAATAGGAAGCGAGCCTATTGCCTTCATGCTAAGCATGAATATGACATTCAATACGGCTGCACCACCGAGGCAGGATTAAGGGAAAAACCAGGATAGTAGTGTCTCTCTGATTTCAGCATGAATGGGCCGGGTCTACCGGGGAAGGACTATCCTCTCACAGAATATCGAGGTGAAATACCAGTATTCCTACTGCTGTGTTTCGTTCGGTGAGTGAGAGTGCCGGAGGCCCAATCACCCTCTTTCGCCCTTCCCGCTCCTTCTCCTGCCCACTTCCTTGCCTAAAGGGTCAGCAACGCGCAAGTGATGTCTCTAGTGTTGCAGGCGTCCATAGGCTACGCTGACCACTTACCATCAAGTGGGACGTATGCTTGTTTGCCACATTAGTAGTATAAAAAAAATAGTGCATGCAGTAAAATATACCATGTATGTAGATAGATTTTGTGTTTTAAAAAAAAAAGGAGTAAATAAAGCTTTGTTCTTACAATGTTATTGGTCTCATGTGCCAGTGATAAATATGCATTTGAATTCAAACAGCATATTTAAATTTAAGCTAAAATACAATACATGTAAAAACATCAAACTCAAGGTTTCATTTATGCCCAAGTTTCAAAGAGACGTCACTTTGTATGGTCTCCGCCATCCAGGCACGATTCGAATGCTTATAACTATAATTTTTTTAGATTTTAAAGCAGCAGTTTTTTATTTATAAATCACTTTTACTTAATTTTTTGTTTAATGTTCAGCTACTTATATCGCTGACTGTACCTACAAAGTTTTTGTTCAAAATTATTCGAAATATTACTTAGCTTCTAATGAGATTGATCTAGTTTTTAACGATAGTTATTGTTAATTCTTCGTTCTTACTTCTTTAGTTACAGGGTATGCTATAAAGACTATTCTAGCAGTAATCATATTATTTGTATTCTTTACAAACATTTAAGCGACGGTATAAAAACGCAGAATCGGCATAACTATTTGCGGTTCACACAAATTTTTGTCCCATGTGGGATGAACCTATCGATCGACTGATGAGGCGGAGGATGGGTCTGGGTTAGATTCCTGGAGACGATATATAGGCTCGTACTGTAGTGAAACGTTGGTGTATTACACCTATGTCTATAATTTGTGTTTCTATGTATAATATGTATGTATGTTTATCCATCGTCTAGTACTCGTAGTACAAGCTCTGCTTACTTTGGGTATGTGATAGAATATAATAATTATTATTATATTATTTCAGTAAAATAGGCGCGAGGCTTCGGAGATGTTTGTATTCAGATATGAGAGGTATGCGCCTGAATTGCGTAAATTTTAAGTCGAGCTAAACGTCACAAATTGGAATGAATTCTTTCAATTCTTTAGATTTCTTTACGTTGGGTTTACTTTTTTAGTCCAACGTCAAGTTTTCTGAGAACCTCATTTTAGTTTACTTCCACAAAAATATAAGCATTTCACGTTTGTAGGACTAAATAAAACACAGCCTTAAACCGATTTCTTCAAATCTTACAGTAAAAACAAGATTCCAATAACGAATAGTAAGCTACTAATCTTCAAATAAAATATGGATGATAAAGAAAATTATTTTTTTCCAATAAAACAAATGGCGTCGTGGATATGCATCATAGTGTAATCGAAGCGTGAAAAAGGGTGCACCAGTGTCAGTGACATGCGAAACAGGTGATATTTTTCTAGAAACTTCTTTAACAGAACTTTCATCTTTTTCTTTGACAGGCAATTTTATATTCAAATGAAGAAAACAAAACATTATTTTGCTTATCAACCTCAGATTAATTATGTATGAAGATGCTTTGTGTAGCTCGCTCAGAAATAAAGTTTACAGATTTTAGTGTATGCGTGTAGGTGTGCTTGTAAAAATAAAGACTGCCTATGCATTAGGGTTCTGTGTTTGTGAACAAATGTATCGGCTTTGTAGTGGATTAATTGTGTTATTTAAGACTAATCTCGCACTCGGTTGACCAGTACTATATCATAGGGATTTATAAATATAGAAATGATTTGTGTCTGTGTTGGTGACCGGACAAACAAACAAAATTTATACCAGATTTTTTTCTTTTTAAGTGATATTATTCCGTTGTTCGGGCTTCTTATTGCTAGGCTTCTTCAATTTAATTTGTCTGTGGAGTCTCTTCCATAATGTCCTATCTTCAGCCATCTCCAGCCAGCGCTTTGACTCCTTGATACAACGTAATTTTTACCATTTCTTTAACTTGATCTATGAACGCCCTCTTTGGCCTTCCTCTTCCCCTCCTGGCTTCTATTTTCCTTCCAAGATGTTTCTTATAAAAGTGTAATGTCGTATCAAGTGGCCTAACATTTTCCCTCTTCTGTTCTCTATTGTTTTTAGAATATGTCTCTTTTTCTTTACCATATTTAGAACTTCCTCATGTGTTTTTCTTTCAGTCTAACTTATTCTTTCCATCCTACGCCAACACCACATTTCAAACGCTTCTAATCTCTCGCTGTCCCTATGTGTCAATGTCCATGTCTCTGAGCCATACAGTGCTATACTCCAGATATAGGTTTTAATGAATCGTTTCTTGGTCTTAGTTGGAATATTTTTGATTGTAACTTGTAAGTAGCTGTTTTATGGAATTAAATGCTACTTTCGCCATTCCTTTTCTTAACACTACATCTGGAGTGCATTTGGAGTCACTGGTTACTGGTAGGCTTACGATGAACATTTCGTCATACGTTGTATGTGTACGAATAGTACGAAAAAACTGCTAGAAATTTCTGCATTCACATCACATCACAAGTGGAAATAAGGGAGGTTCAAATGTTTGAGCAGATTGAATCCACCAGATTAACTGTTATATATTGTATATGCGCTCACCTGTCAATTGTTGAAATGCCAGACATAAGTAAAAACCTGTTGTGTTTGGCCATCGGTGTTTTGCTGCTACTCAATAGGTTAAGCAAATTGGTACATTTATTACGACACTATCGAACTGTCTAGAAATGCATCTCTGTTGCTAGCGGAGCGTGAACGCGCAGGTCTGTGCAAGCGACGCCAACGTGACCGGTCACGAGGGCCGGTTCATTGGGTACGATGATATTATTGTATTTTTTTTACCGTGACTCTTATTATAAATGTGAAAGTGAGCTTGTTTGTTTGTTTGTTACGCCTTAACTACGCGTCCGATCGACATTCAATTTTGCACGTACATAGAGTGAGTGACCTTTCATCCAGGCAACGGTTCCCGAGGAATAGGATAGAGAGACATTTATTATCAAAATCTAAATTAACGCTAGCGGCGCCACAGGTAAAGGCTAGTTATATAATAAAGAAGCAAATATCCATACAAGCCGTTCGATGGTAAGCGACTATCGTGCCCATAGTCGGTTGCAGTGCTAATGGTATTAGCCTCGCGTTTCAACCCAGTAGAAGATGATTTAAGATGGGATGAAAGTAAAAAGAAGAAAGAAGTAGAAAGAGAAACACAGTAGCAGGTTTATCATATAAATATATTTAGAGAGACACAGCCAGCCTATACGTAAAAAAAAAATTAAGTGTACTTTAAATTTAACTAGCGGTCAACCCTTCTTCTCCATATAAACTTTAACTGTGCCAAATTTCATACTCCTTCGTCCGCTAAATTTTAGTAAAGAGAGTACAAAGTTTTTGCTTCGCGCATTAATATATAGATACACCTATTGTTTTCGATTGGCGATTGAAAAGAGTAATGCTTACTCTTTTCAATCGCCAATTCTTATATCTGCTTCCTTTTGTGAGAATTCTATTCCTTAAACTATATTTTTTCTATTTCATTATTACCTATTTAGTTTAATTCGTTTTAATTTTTTACGTGTCCAATAAAACTAGAAATTATTTTATAAAATAAAATATTTGAATTTTTAGTGGTATGTCGGTTTCCTATAATGACGCTTATCACTTTAAGAATATTTAGGTGTAAAATCTATGTATGAATTTGTATCGGTTGATTCCTTTAATATTGCTGCTCAAGCAATATACAAGACGATAGAAAGTCAAAGAAAAGCCCGGTAATACGAACCAACTTCATGTAGCATGGCGTTGTGGATTCATAAGATTAAATAATAAATACATGGATGCAACCAATGTGTGCGTTAACAATGTGTGTAAGTATTTTGTTAAATACAATGAAGGTATAATAAAAAAAAACTGATTCGTTGGTCCACGAAAAGAGCAAACTATGATTCAGTTTTTCTATCAGGTAATTATCTGGAAATATGCCAGGCGGCAATAGGGCTTGACCCTCTATTACTACATAGATTTAAAAAAATATCGATATCTAGGTAAAATTTGCCATATACGTTATATTTATATGTATATCGTATATTCCCCGATAGCGAATTGAAATACATAGTGCAATATTTAAATGCTAAGTTTAAAAAAACGTCTATACTCCTAACTTCCTAACTAAGTAATATTATAAATACGAATGTGAGTTTGTTTGTTTGTTACGCTTTCACGCCTTAACGATCGATCATCATGAAATTTCGCATACACGTTTTAAGGAGAACAAAATAGGACATAGAGTACCTTTCATCCAGAAAAAGAAATACCGAGCGAAGCCGTAGGCAAAATCTAGTATATTATAAATGCGAATGTAAGTTTGTTTGTATCTTACGCTTTTACGCCTAAACTACTCGACCGATCAGGATGAAATTTCCCATACATCAGTAAGGAGAACGGAAAAAGATATAGGGATATCATCCAGAAAAAAGTACTGTTACTAAACTTATCTACTACTACCCTTTACGCGAAGCCGCGGGTGAAATCTAGTAAGTATTTGAATAAAAGGTTTTATGCTTGATTAGGTACTGTTCCAGCCAGTGATTTTGTACAATTCACCGAAAAAGGCTTTAAAAATAAAATCCCGAAGCCCCAGTCCTCGTTATTCCAGCAAAGCTAAGATTTCTACAGTGACTTAGTAATATGTAGGTAAACATCAGAAAGCATACTCGCTAGTTTGTAAGAGGTTCGCCGGCTTGTCTAACACATACATGCACTCTCACGAATAAGAAGAGGCCTTCAGGGATGTACAGTCGAAGGTGGATGGAGTGTTATTCTTACATTTTGCAAGTATCTGTTTTAGGGCTCAACTAATAATTACATGTATACGTAATAAATAGTTACGAAGTCAGCCTATTGAAGTGTTCAAAGTCCGTGCAGAATTTTCTGTCAGAAAACTAAATACAAACACTTCAAATTTTACAAGCGGTACTCGCAGTTACAGTAATGGAACTACTTTATAATTTTATCTTAGTTTCTGCCCGCGACCTCGCGTGATTACCACGGGCACGCATTCCAGGATAAAGCTTATCATATGTTTAATCCAGGACGTAATCTGTATATATGTGCGCAAACTTTCATTTAAATCCCATTAGCAGTTTACGTGTGATTCCATAACAAACATCCAAACAGACATCTACACAAATTTTACGTTTATAAGTAGGATATAGGTAGGTTTAATGTTAGAAGACACTGTTTTAAAATAGTGTACATTCATCTATATTAAGAACCATTTAAAAGTTAAGTCAAACTACGACATTTTGTCCACGTGTACCTACTGTGCAGTATTGTGTAGGTAGTCGCAAGCGAAGCGTGAACGGACAAATGGCGCGCACCACGTGTCACGTCTAATCGTTCTTTTTTCAAACACCAAGCGAATGACGCGTGATATTCTCTTATACTTGATTTGAACGTAGCTTAACGGAGATTTTAACGCAACCTGGCAAATTTATACACGTCAGTTTGACTTTATAATAGGTACTTATTAACATAACGACTTATTATTGCTATCGAAGGAGGCAGAATACTTATACCTCACAAAATCCAAAAATTATTTATTCATTTAGATTACGGGAGATTATGAACGTCAAACACTATTTGACGTTCATTTTGAGTTAGTGAGTTTACTAAGTTACTGAGGCTAATATTAGGGCAGATACGAGATTTAGGCAATGGATTGAGCCTATGAGAAGAAATCTGCAAGAAACTCAAGGACACTCTTTTAATCGCCTATTCAAATATGATTTCAGTAGGTATGTACATCTCATATCAACAAGGTGTTGTAGGTATTATACCATATATGACTATACCAATCTCGAAGGAATAACAATAATTACTAGATAATACTGAGAAGATGAAATAATTAAGGATTAGTTGAGGTATTAAATCTTAATCAATAATATTCACTAGGATGGCATGAACACGTAGTAAATACTTTTGAAATAGCAATTTATGTGCTTAGGGGCTTATGATGTGGAGGATCTTACAGCGTAGTATTCAAACAAGCTCAAAAAACCTATAGATTCAGCGTGTAACATAAATATATGGTGATATTTTAGGATCGTTAAGTAATTATGATAAACAACACAATAAAACTAGCTTTCGCCCGCGGCTTCACTTGCTCGATAAATTTATTTTCTAGTTTAATGGTACACTATGTCTTTTTCTGTACCCCTGACAACGTGTATGCGAAATTTCATGATGATCGTCGAGTAATTGAAGCGTGAAAGCGTAACAAACAAACAAACTCACATTCGCATTTATAATAGTAGTTAGGCATGTGGGAATAGTATAAAAATAGCAGGAAATGCAGAGACAAATTGTGACCACTATATAACCGTTTTTACGTTGGATATACTAGCGGCAACTTCGTACGCGTGGAATTTTGTTACATGGACATTATGCTTTATTGTTCACCCGTCATGCCAAATTGCATGATAATTTAAAGGCTTTATATTGGCACGGCCATGGCGGATTATGACAGCGAATATTTTAACAGTTTCTGCCTATTAATTTAAATGCTTAAAGTTTAATACAGTCACTCGCAATACTGCTAGACAAAAACTTGCCATTTTACGCTACAACACCCGATCTTATTAAACCTAAAGACAATATTTTTCGACATTCTTATATGATCGGTCGGCGAGACCACGTAGGTATAACCTCTTTTTTTTAATATCACATTTATGATTTTGTGCCGAATTTACTCCACGCGTAGGAATCGAAGATTGTACAAGAAAAAGCCTTTATAACTAACTTAATATCATCATCAGATGATTTCGTAATGTAAGTAATTAAATAGTTCGCTTTAGTATAGACTTTTTGACACTATAAACTATATTACAGGATATAGTTTAAATAGATAGATGATTATATTGCTTCGTAGCATAAATTCGCACTTATGCTAATTGTCGCGTCGAAGTGTTTTCGAATTCTCAATAATAGTACTCAAGTTTCTAATCGGCACGTCTTCTATTACGTAGAATTACTTAAATGTGGAGCATATACATCGGATTTGGCAAACAAGCATAAGGATTGTGTAATGGTAAGCACTCTCTATATGGAATAACTCTATATGGACGCTGTCAACACCAGCACTATCACTCGCAGTTTGCAAACTCTTTACAAAAGGAAACGCTGTGTTGCCAGCGCAAGAAACGAGATTTCTTGCAGATCCCCACAACGCCTTGTTAAAGAACCAGGTAACCTTAATCGCTACAATTTTAGCTGTAGGTAACCTATTCCGTAAATAACATCATTCATACTTCAATCTACATTATTATAACCAAGATTTGCCAATGTCAATAGCGCTATATAAAAAGCTCATACGGAGTTTATTTGTAATGGCAAGCTAAAGAATTTGTACGACATTCATGGTTGAATGGGGTACTTCTTGAATGGAATAGAACCTGGAGTGAGAACGAAGTGTCAAATAAATGTATATATATATAACAACATTCTTTCAGTTTTTAATATATTTTTATTTATTATATATCGTATATAACTTATAAAATGGTATAATTTTAAATTTAATAACACAGGCGTCAAATATTTTGACATTCGCATAACTAATAAATTTAGAAACTGCCATCTATATTTGTCAACAACAAACAGTCTTAAAGCAAATTTATTGAAATCTGCAAACTAATTTCAATGTGAAATTAAACTTCAAATTGGCATGGTATTTATATATTTTTTTATTTTTTTATTTTATAGAATAAATTGATGTACAAGTGAGGCTGGCTTTGCTGTTTATGTCTGGCATCGAATTGTATAATATATAATTGACTGCCTCGGTGCCGCAGCAGTAGTGGATGTGACTACTGTGCATAAGGTCGCGGTTCGATTCCTGAGTCGTGTTTTCCTGTCAGGAATGGTACGGCATTAGACGCGTGGCTATGTATATATGTTAATTATGCATGTAATTAGGATGAACATGCAATTTAATCATGAATTACTAGAATTCGAATTTCGGTATATGAAAGTAGGTATACTTATGTACAATCAACCGAAAAATAGTCTGTGGCATATGCTTTTCGTCTATTTCTTCTAGGAGAGCCCATTATACTTTACTATACTTCATAAAATCTTATGCGTTTTTATGGAAGAGATAGGTTGTATTGGAACGCTCAATGCAAAGCCAGATAATTCTCTCTCATACCACACGCGCGTACATGGGTTGGTTTTTCTATAGCTTCTATATGGTAACACTATATTGCTATGCACTTACAGAAACCAGTAATTCATTTGAATAATATTCCAATACAGTTTACTATACAGCCTACAACGCAATACCTACCCGTACTTTGCATTATCAAACGTACAGAGCACACGCTTTTATGAAATGATGTCAATACATTCAAATAATATTTTCTGCATTAAAAACAGTTGGGAAAACTCTTGAGAATATTTAAATCAATTTATGAAGGAATAGCAGGCAAAAGTTTGAGACAGAATTCTGTAAAAAATCTTGTGGGAGGCCTTTGCCTAATAAAGGTAATTTAAAAAAATCTACAAGAGCGCTATTTAATTCAAAGCAAATTATAAATATAAGAAATGCGTCACCAAAAGGCACATCATTCCCACTCTTATCAAATATAACATTAAAAACAAGCAATTTGAAACCCAAATAAAAGCATTTGAAGTACTTGGAAAAGTGTTCTAGATTTTCGGTGTCCCTTTTGGGCCTTCATTATCCCGTTCTGTGTCCATATTTCAACAGCACACCCGGCTCGATTTCAACATGAATTTACGTGAAAAATAAATTGTCCCTCGCCTTGTTAAAATCTGACACAGGACCTTTGAGACCTGACCCATCAATATCACTGGACTAGCAAACAAAAATTAAGTTAGAATGTTGAAATAAAGTCGGGTTTTTAAAGCCATTGTTAATTTGGCAGCTCGAAAAATTTAATAACTCCTCATTTCTCTACTTAAATAAAATTGTTGACGTAAATATGCTGCTGTTTGGGGTTTCAACGCAGTTTTATACGTATAATATTATTGTTTTATAAGTCAGTAAGTGCTCGGTGAGGCTTGAGATATGTTGATGCTTGTACTTGACGATTTGACGGTGGTGTAGTGGTTTAAATGGCCAACTCGTCACAGTCTACGCCGAGTGTTATGGGTTCGAATACCACGGGACAAAGCCTTGCGTATTCCACAAATGGTTGTTTTAAGTCAGGGGTGTTCTTTGTGTCCGTTGTTAGAATATTTGTATAGTCCGCGACACAGAAATTGTTTCAGATGAGGGTTGTCTGTTGAAAAAACAAGAAAACATTACGAGACTTTAGATTTGATTCCAGAATCCACAAATTGAATCTTTATTTTAAAGAAATTCTAAGATGCGCGGTGCCTAGAGCTCCTTTGTAGAAGGCTTTATTAAGTATTATCGTTGAATAAAATATCAATAAATTTCCAAAGCATGGAAGAATTAACGAGGTATGTTCTAGCACCCACGCTGGTTAGTTCAGAAGTGTTATGTAAGACCGACGACGTGAACGCTTGGAAAATGGCTTGTCCAAATACTGATTTGCCTACCAACCCATTCTTCCAAAGGCAGTGGGATGGGCCGCTATGCAACACGGTAAGAGAAAACCTTTTTACTACATCTGTAAGTATTGCAGAGCGCGCACGTTTGCTGGCTGTGGGAGAATGAGAATCGGGTTTATAGCTTCAGACACTTCCATCGTCCATCACAGGTACAATGTTGGACGATACAATATTCTGCCTCACCACCTGTCTTCGTTTAGGTGCCCCGTGTGTTTCTCCGCATCGCATGACAGCTCATTGCGGAGAAGCCGTCAACAGCCTCGGACACCATGGGCTGTCCTGCAGCAGAAGCGCTGATTGTATTTCACGACACGCTCACCTTAATAACATTATCCGTCGTGCTCTTATCACCGCTGGCGTATCAGCAGTATTAGAACCCATAGGCTTGGTATGTGACGATGGGAAGAGACCCGATGGTATGTTTTTGTTACCTTGGAAAATAGGTAGGCCTTTGGTTTGGGACGCCACATGCGTCGACACCCTTGCGCCATCACATCTTCCGAGCACGGTGAGCTGTGCCAGTGCTGCTGCTGTAGCGGCGGAAAACCTCAAACGGCACAAATACATTAATTAATAATAATAATAATAATAATAATAATAATAATAATAATAATAATAATAATAATAATAATAATAATAATAATAAGCAAAAAGCCGCCATACTAAACACGTGTAGAATAGTTCGCAAATTTTTACAAGAAGATGCAAATATTGAACCAAACCCCCTAAATGAATCTCACTTGGCCTAGGCCCGTGGTTTCATTAGACTACCGGCATTCCTAAAATGCTGAGAAAAACAAAAAATCGATCATAATAATAATAATAATATTCTATCACATAGAATAATAATAATAATAATCAATTTAATAGGTAATTACGTTTTGAGCCATTTGGGGTGGAGACGCTAGGTTCATGGGGTCCGGATGCTCGATCGCTTTTTAGAGATATATCTAAGTGGCTAATCGACGCTTCGCGTGACCAGAAGGCTGAACTTTTTTTGGCTCAAAGATTCAGCATTGCCATTCAACGTGGCAATGCTGCCATTTTCTGGGCACTTTCCCAGTCGACAGCGATGCTGAGGCATTTTACGACGCTGCCTAAACCAGCCATTTCTTTTTATTAAATTTTACAGTCCCTTACTTTGTTACTTTTCATTTCGTTTTATTTATAAGTGCTTAGGTTTGTTAATATTAGTTAAGTTGTAAATTATGATTGTTGCTCTGTATATGTGAATATAATATAGATAGGTACATTATATTTTATATACTTCCAAAATATTTAATTATATGCATAAAGCATCATTTGAAGCATATTGTTTAACATACTTCCATTTCATAGCTAAATCTTAGTTAATTTTATTTATCATAATTCATCGCCCAATAAAATTTCTAATTTTACTATTCATAAAGCTTTAGGTCTTAGTCTAAGCCATTACCATATATATCGAAGAATAAGAAATAAATAGCAATACATATAACTGATTAGTTTCGCATCAAAGGGGGAGAGTTTTCGATCCGATACTGATGTTATTATGCAACGAATTTATCGCCAACGTTTTTTACGAAAATAATAACGATTTCTCGTAAAACTTATTTTCGTAACTGTCGACTACCGATTATATCGTTGGACGCACCATATAGACGAATATATCGATGAAGATAAATTCTATATCGATAGATAGATATTTCGAGACGAGGTCACACTAATGTTTTTCTGTATTATGTTACAAATCCAAGGTTAAGGCCACTCTCCTATCGGAGATTAAGATATTTAGAGATATGGTTTTTTGTTACGACTTACGGTTGCCACTAAACCGCTGTTTCGTTATTGTGTTAAATGTGTTTTATTTTATTATTATTTTTATTACTATATTTGTTAACTGACGTGCCCAAGAATTGTTTACTCATTTTTATGGAAATAAAGATTATTGACTTTGACTTTGATCTATTTACTTGTCAATCAATATGTATTTTGATTATAGAGATTAATCGACGCCCATACTGATTTATAGTAAGCTCTAGGTATGCCGGTTTTCGTGTCGGATAGTCGAGTGGGTAGTGAGTACTCTTGTAAATATTCTTGACAACTGATCTTGCTTCAGAATATCGTAATCAATCATGACACGATATCAATTTAAAAGGCATTTTAGGATCAGTAGAGATTTTCTTTAACTTAGGACACTGTAAAATATCCAAGGTATCTGCCTAAATGTGTTACACATTTTTCTACAAAAATAGATAAATAATAAATGATTAGAAAAACAAATATTTGATCATATCGATACTTCAAACTAACAGAAAATACTTTATGGGCTAATTTTCAATCGTTACATAGCTTACCTAAAGTATAAATATGACCAGCAAACTAGTAGCGATATGGCGGTCTGGTGCATACTGAGTCTTCAGTGCATTTTAAAAGGGCTCCCACTGCCCGGAATGAAATGGGCAAGAGAAGAGACACTGGTGTGTTTTTAGTCAGTAAAAGTCTAACATACGCCTTCGTTCCGCTTAAAGAGATGTGATGTTTAATGATTTGTACATCTACCTTAAAAAAATATTATTTTTTAGTTAAGTTTTTTTAAGTTTATAGATATTGTTAGCTTTATGGATTAGCTTGTGAGTCAAACGTAACTACTAAAACTATAATATGTTTTATTCTCAACCACAAAGTAATGGATTTTCATTATGTTTTTTTTTTAAATCTGGTGTACCGAAGTGCAACATAAATGGGGCCATAAATGATTTTATGATTTAAATCGATAAAAAGGAAAAATAAATCAAAAGGTAGTTCAGTAATTATAAAGTAGTGAGTAATAGGTATACCACCTAAAAGAGTAATTTCACGTCTAGAGCCTGTAAGAGAATTTTAGTTTGTAGGATGAGAGCTGCGTCCACCAGTAGACATTAATGGCTTGACATGAATTATTATTGCCTAAGTTACAGCGCACAAGAGCATGCCTGAGTTATAGCGCAAATATATTCTAATACTTGTGTTGGGGTCGTAACTGAGACAAAGATACGAAAGATATTTTAATTTTAAGACATTTAGGCAACGTGACTCCGTAGTTGTTCTGTCAACCAAACGCATAACACAGTCTACAACTGAGTAGTGAGCACAATAACAGTTTGCCTTATCTAGTATTCGAACCCAGGTTCTCACGATCGTTTCATTCAACGTGATATATCAATATTTTTTGCTGCTTGTGTCTTGTGAGATAACCAAGTTTGATAGTATCCTTTCTCTCTGTCAGTCGTATTCCTCATGTCTGAGGGTCGTGACCTCCTTCATCCATTCATCTTGATCTCACGATGTTACGCCATCTTGATCTATCTCCAGCCACTCAGAGAGCATCGTAGACAGTGGAATCGAGTGTGGTGCGAATTTGTGGTCGGACCAATGCATCGGGCTGCGGCCCCTCGCTCTTTTTCCTTCAACTTTGCCAGTGGCCACTAGTTTTTCAAGATTTTCTCTATCTTTTCTGGCAATGTGCCCGAAGTACTCAAAAATACGCTTGAGGCAGATGGTTGAGAGCCTTGTTTTAATTTTGAGCTTGGCAATTATGGATGCGTTGTTCCGGAATGCTGTCCATTTGATCCGTAGCATTTTCCTCAAACACCACATCTCGAAAGCGTTAACGGTCAGTAGATCTTAAAGTCCAAGTCTCAGCCTCATAAAAGAAAATAGAGAAGACATCGTCATCAGACGTCTTGAGCGATATGTTGCGGTCTTTCCAAGTTCTATGCAGTTGAGACATGGCACTCTTGGCCATTCCAATTCTCCTTCTCACGTCTGGTTCACAGAAGCCGTTGTTTATGATGGTGGATCCAAGGTAAACGAAGTCCTGGACTATTTGCAGTTTGAGTGCGCCAGTAAGTTGTAAGCTATTCGTCTTGTTTATTATCATAATCTTCGTCTTAGCCTTGATAGACAGATCCAAATCATTGCTACTCTGTTCCATTTTTCAAGCAAAGTACACATTTCAGCTTCATCTGCGGCCAGAAGCATTGTATCATCAGCATAGCAAAGGTTATTTAGTTTCACTCCGCCGATGCGCACGCCTCCCTTTCATTGGTCACAGGTTCGCCTCATGATGTATTCACCATACGCATTAAACAGAATAGGCGAAAGAAAGCAACCTTGACGCACTCCTTTTCCAAATTTGAACGGTTGGGACATCATTTTGTCTACTACTCTGGCTACTCCTTGGCTATTCCAGTATAGGGCTTTTATTAGTGCAATGAGGTAATTTGGCACTCCAAGTTCTCCCAGTACACTCCACAAGGAATTCCAATTGACGCAGTCAAAAGCCTCGCTATTATTAGTCAACGACACACATGATGATAGGCGTGTTGTACTCACAGGCTTTTTCTATGACTTGTCTGACATTTAAAATTTGCTCACGCACTCCCTTGCCCTTAACAAATCCCGCTTGCTCCTGAGGAATCTGCTAGTCTAAGTAATGGCGAATACGTTTGTTTAGAACATGAAGCAAAATTTTACTTGCGTGCGATATGAGAGCTAGGGTGCAGTAATTATCACACTGTTTTGTGGAACCCTTTTTATGAAGTGGCAGTATAATTGAATTTGTCCAATATTTCGGCCATTCTGCACTAGTCCATTGTTACAAATTATATGGAGTGCCTTTATGCCAGTGTCACCTAATAATCTTAGTAGTTCTGCCGTTACTGTATCGAGACCTGGAGCCTTCCTCATTTTGAGTGAACCGAGAGCAGCTATTACTTCAGAACGCAGTATATCTGGCTCCATGTCCAGGTTATCCCAACCCAGGAGAGCTTCCCCTTCCAACCTGGGTACATCGCACCTGTACCTGTACACCTCGCAGTATCTGCGCCATCTTTCAGCAACCTCTTCTAGTTCATGTAGGAGTAAGTGTTTAGTATCCTTATGTGAACCATAAAAGTGCCAAAAAATTTCGTATCCTATGTGAAAAAAACCGAAAGAGTGACCGGGTCTATTATTTCTATTTCATTCCATATTTCCTTCAACTTAATAAATAAGGATAGAGAAACATTCACGATTTCAGATCCTCTAGAATGATCACGAAACAGTGTATCCTAAAAAAATTATCACACTTGTATAGTACAATAGAAAATGTAGGATTTTTTCGCACTACACTACAATGTTGTAGAAAGTAGAAACAATGAGTTTAGTGAATTTATAGTGCACCATAAATCTGCGGAACTTGGTCAGGATTAAGCGCGCCCATTTCCCTTAAGAGTTTTATCTCGTTGACGCAATATTCTCTAGTATATCCTCGTAATTGGATTAAGTTGGTATTGTCTTTATTAGTGTGGTGATTTTATGAGACGTGGCAATTAAATGGTATTGCAGCCCCGAAAATAACTGATCGGAGTAAATCTGAAAAAAAATCCTAAAGTGGATGTAGCTATTACCTACAGACTACTACCGAATTATCAATAACATTATGTAATATTATAAATATCCACATATAAATAGACAAGGCAAAGCAGCTCCTTTGTTTGTCAAACAAATTTTCCTTTATCTTTTTGTAGATATTACAAGCTTTGGTTACATCTATAAAAATATTAAATGAGACATTTAGTTTTGTAAATTCATAATAAATAGAATAAAAGCCAAGAATGCTTTTATTTGTTTAGGCTTATAATAGGCAGAAATCTAATAGCGAGCTGCCGATCTAGCAAAACGTCGCTACGTCGCTAATGCAAGAAATAAAGATAATACACGCCTTGCTGACAATACAGTGCCTCTTGATGAAGCTCTGATTTTTCCACCAATAGATAAAACATTGTCTACCAATGAATTCGTAATATTAAAGAGCAAGCATTCCTTTGATCTGATGATTGCAAAACGTATTCTTTTTTACTTGAATTGTACTGAATTAGATACATATGAATCGCCATGAAAGCTTACGTAAAATTTTATTATATACATACTTGAAATCAAAATCAGGATCTTACAATCGGCTGTAAGTGTGAAGGCAAATATTATAATTATTTCTTTGCATATGCAATATATTATACCTCGGTGCCTCGTGGCATAGCAGTACCAAATGCAACTGCATGAGGTTTCACGTTTGATTACTGCGTTGGACAAAGTTATTGGGTTTTTCTGTCAATACAAATGATCTTAGTAGCGAAAGTAGGCTAGAACGTTGCCTGGTCAACGACAAAGGACTCGCAATTATTACGTGTTGAAATTAAACCATAGCCGGCAAAAAGTAGGTAATAAGAATCTACATCTTCTGGGACATAGACATGACACTAGGCATGAGTATTTATGTATTATAGCATAAAGTTCTAAAACAGATAACATTTGTATAAAAAAGTTCTATGCTTGATTAGATACTGTTCCAGCCAGTGACTTTCAACAATTCATCGAAAAAAGGTTTTAATAATACTGACTGTACTAATTCGAAGTTCAAATAGCAAACCTTTATTTCTATTGTCTTTTATTCGACTTTGGTATGCTTGGAAACCTTTGAATAATATGTTAATCTATCGTAGTTCAAATAATATTATTCTTTTACTCTTATTTACATGAATGAATAAAATATTTTCCTAACATAACATTCAATTACTTCTCGATATAAATGACATGTGAAGGTTATTTGAATAAGTTGAACATAAAATAACTGAAATATATATACATGCATAAACTGTGAGGCTATGTATGTATTGACTTTAACTTTTACTTTGTGATGTGCAAGTTTCAACTTCTAATGTTTATATTATGACTTTAGGATTAGTAGCGTAAGTTTATTTTCTTAATATATACATATAAGTAGTGCTTTATAAAAAATTTACAACGCGATAAAATCCGTATAAAGTTGTTTAATTTCAATGTATAACATTCGCGTAAACGTAAGGCAATATTATGAACATTAATGTTTTCTTGGTGATTAATAACATAATTACATAAGGGTCAGGTGAAGCGGTTGTATGAGAGCGGCCTAAGATCGGTATGTGTGGAATACCTTGGGAGAGGCCTATATCCAGCCGTGGACGTCTTTCGGTTGAGATGATGATAAAGTGCATAAATGCATTCGAATAATATTCGAATAAAATTTGAATTCCAAAGTATTGGAAATAGAAAGAACTCTGTCGTCTGCTAACTAAAAAGCTGCTAAGTGATATGAGGACTCATATAACCCTCTGCATTGTAGTCTGTTGGTCTCCCCTCTAAGCTATCGAGCTTAGAGGGGAGACCAACAGACTGCAATGCAGAGGGTCTCGGGTTCGAACCCACGTCGCGCACCTCTGACTTTCGAACACAAAAGATCCTACTGGGCATTTGGATCCGGTGCGACTGGCTCCCACATAAGATAAGATAAGTAGGGTAGAAGTAGCGTATACAAATGAATTATTATTTATTGTGTGTTACTTTGTCACAGAATATTGGCTTGAAGCAGTAGTTGCAGGCACTGTCTCGTTTTGTTCGGTTAGAGTTTGAACCGAATGTTAAATCACCAACTCAATATCTTCATTTTCTTAACCTCTTTTTCATTGTCCACTTTACATAGCCTTTGTAAATGCTTCCCTTCAAGCAGATTGTGTGCTTCTTTCGCAACTTTGGGTCCTGGTTGGTAACGGCTTGGTTATGTTTCCTTAGAATTTCTTATCTGAAGCCAAGAAATCACAGAATGTCTATAAGTTGCGGCTACCACTTACCACCATCAGCTCGCCTGTCAATTGTATCAATAAAAAAAAATAGTACTCTCGCGGTCCTTCATTACGTATGATTACTATAATATTTCATAAAGAGATGTTGAGACGCCTGACTACACAATCGTTCCTCAAAAGAATCGGGCTCGCATTTTTATGCTAAGTTACATTTTCCATAAAAGCCTTTTTTAAGTCATATTCAAGTTTATCTTCATTCTTTATAAAGTGAAATTACCATTTGTCAATTTAACACAAATTGTATTCACGTTCGCATCATGTCTTTTACGATACTAACTTTACGCTACATTATACTCTTTGATATAAATTATTTATAACATTACTTATCTAGACCGTAAACTTAATTTAATATTGTAATTTTTCTTTAGTGTTATTTTTATTTGGTTATAATTTAGCACTAGCTGTTTGTCAGTGTGAGAAAGGCTAGCCCATAATAGCTGAATGCCATTTTCTTTTCTCAACTAAGACGGCAGACGGCCTCCTATTACACTGGCAGCTCAACCAATTTTTCTTAAAGTGGTTAACGAGTGAGTGATGTTTCTGGCAGCAAGCGCTCATAAGCCGCTCACTGGGCTTGTTTTTTATATTTTCACGGATTTTATATTACCAGGGTGGCAACCCTGGTAATAAAAAAATCAATCATTACTTCACCACCTCTTACAATGCAAGTATTTTATTCTTTTAAAAAGATAACGTCCTATAATTCCTGTATCACAGGGGACATTATTAACATTCAAAACGGATACAAAGAAGGAAACAAAACGGACACGAAACAACTATTGGTGAATCACACAATTTTTAAACCTCATCACAATGGCATAGTCTAGGCGATCTCTTCAACTTTTGCAGAATTATATTTTGATAAAGAATATAAAATTGTTCCAATTTGGAAAATAATATGTATGATCATTGCAGTTCTCGCTATAGAGAGGCGGTGTGTCATCGTTATCAAAAAGTTTTTGTCTTTTATCCTTTGTCAACGTGTCACCGGCACGCGCAAAAGGAATGTTGCCGAGATTATCGCGAATATAAGGTTCGTTATTTTACGGTTACAATAAATTTCGTTCGAAAACTGGAGTAAGTGTAATGAAAAAAGAAATACAAGCGTGCTAGCTACAGTTACCAAATTACAAGGGATTTTTGGATGTCCTGTTGTAAATGTAATTATGGCTCTCACTTTGGGGAATAATGCCGATTCGCAGTATTTTAAGAAGCATGGAGTCTGAATTTGTACTCGCTAGACAATAGACAAGTGCGTAACCGTGATACCTAAATCATAGTTGGCAAATATCGATATGATTTAATTGGTACACAGATCAATTAAAGGATATGTCGGTAGAGATATGCAAACGACAGGTGTCCACGCCTGTATATGTATGTAGAGTTAAGATTTCCAGCCCTAGCCAAATGAGAGGCACTTTAGTACTTCTAGATATTAACATCATTGATTTCGATTGTCATAGAGCCTTCATTTTCTATGAAATCTTTATTTACTACCAGGTCTATAACACTTAGACAAGATAAAAATGTAGCATAGATCACACACACAAGCACATAATCTAAATTGCACTTCCATTTTCATTTTTATACTTCTCTCCGATACGTGTACCTAAACCTACTTAAAGCATAACACTATTCGTGCAGTCCTTGATACATCGTGGCGCCGATTGATCGATTATTTGTGAAAGCGTCAAAAGCTATTAGCCACACTGCATGCATTTGACTAGCGATAAGTTAGAGGTTTCAATTACCGTATAGCGAGGACACAACGTAGCTAAGATATAGAAGCAAGGATATTTATTAAGCGATGCTTGTTATGATTTTGGACGTTATTTTATACACACCAAATAGCGTCCAAAAAGAAACAATTTAGTGACAAAAGCATTAAAATTGGTTGCAACATAAAATATTGGTATCGCAAAAAGTGCTACGTCCATTTTCTTGTATAATCTAGGAGATGGCACCACCACGAACTGTTATTTTATTTCATTGGTCAGTTCGGGTAAATTGGTAGATATTGGATTTTCTCTTATCTGTTAGCAATTTTTAATAGGAAATCGGAATGTATACTAAAGTATTCCATTTTGCAGTCAAAACTAGAACTTTTATTAATTTTATAACGACTGGATTTTACTTTATCAATTATTATTGTTGGCTTTTTTAAGCTCCACGCGCAACATAATACTCCTACACACTACACTTAATTTTAAACAATAGTAAAAAATGCTGTCACTCTTCTGTTAATGATGTGGCTCTTAATGGCACTTTGTTGAGGGCAGTTCTGAAGGTGCCATTGTGACGTCACGCATCCTATTGTTCCGTAAAGTTCCGCGTGGGTATGTCTGTGTGGTTATATTAAGGATATTGTGTAGCACGGGTGACTGAGATAAGAGAAGTTTTAGGATTATGTTTAAATTGTTTTAGATTTTTATCGAGACCAAACCAATATAGTTTGTTTAGCTGGATACAAAAGTATCACTGTTTGCTCTGAAATATGGAAATTATGCCTAACCTTCAAATCGAAAGCTATAAGAGGCAGGGCGTTAAAATTTGGGATACGGATGGCTAATATTGGGACTGGAGTAAAGGTATAAATAAGCAGCGATAGCTCAGTGGGGAGACCAACAGACTGCAATGCAGAGGGTCTCGGGTTCGAACCCACGTCACGCACCTCTGACTTTCGGAAGTTATATGACTTTTCGAAATTATGTGCGTATTGATTGACAATTATCGCCTGCTCCGTGCCTCGGAGAGCACGTTAAGCCATCGGTCCCGGCTGCCATGAACATCTATGGCAGTCGTTATTGGGAGAGTGTCGACACAAAAGATCCTACTGGGTCGAAGTGTCGCGGGTCTGCACTGACTGGCCCCCACATAAGATACATACATACATAGGTATAAATATTATTCTTTATCATTATAGTGTGTTTTACTAACCAGTAGAATTACAAATTACTAGCATTTTCGTTAACCCATTCACCTAAGTTATAATACTTGTGTTAAAAGTGGTTCACGTCGATAGTGCATGCAATAGGTGGGTTTGTTTTCTCGATCGTAAGACGAAATCCTTATCTATTACCTACCTGGCTACTGTTGCTTAAAACGGATAAATAAAAAATTACATGATCTTGCATCCGATTTTATTGGTTGTCATTGACTTCCCTTTTACGAATGTGAGTAGCTTGCATATTTAGTTCGCATCAGCTGCTTGCATCAAGTGTTCCTGTACCGTCTGCAGTAGAATCGAAAACCATATTCTACGATTTATTGCTTTATGAAACAAAGCCATCGGATGCCTGATATCGCAAATTGATGAATAGGTTTTATTACTAATAAAACCCGCACCGAAATGTGTTTTAGTTCTGATCAGGACGTAACTATTGTTCCAGTCACAATACAGTTAATACCCTTATTAAATCTTTGCTCGTAGTGGCTGTTTCAATCACAAACCCGAACTTATGTAGATAGGTAGTCATAATTATTGTGTTACCAAACGAAATATATCTATAGTATTTTTTACTCATTTGACCTGAGGCTTAATAATAATAATATTAGCGCTATATTAAACTGCTGGAAACCGGTCTCTTCTCAGTATGAGAATAGTTAGGCCATAGTCAACGATGGTCTACGGAGGGTTAGCAGACTTAACATATCTTCGAGAACATTATGGACTACTCAGATATGCAGGTTACCTCACGATGTATTCCTTCACCGTTAAAAAAGCGATAATTGACTATTTAATACGCACATAACTTCGAAAAGACAAGGATGTGCACCTTGGGACCGAACTTGAGACCTCTGCGTGGCTATCTAACGGTGTCACACTATCGCAACCTTTATCGCCTTATCGCCTGAGGCTTGGCTCGCGTTAATGTAGATATTATCAATTAATGTAAGCCCTAGAGAACAGCACTTTTTCTGTATCCTTTACCACCTTATCGCCTGAGGCTTGGCTTGCGTTAATGTAGATTTTATCAATTAATTTAAACCCTAGACAACAGCACTTTTTTCTATATCCTTTACCGCCTTATCGCCTGAGGCTTGGCTCGCGTTAATGTAGATTTTGTGAATTAGTTTTAATCCCAAAGAGCAGTACTTTTTTCTGGATGAAAGGTACGCTATGTCCTTTTCTGTAACCCTGACAACATTAATGCGAAATTTCAAGATGATCGGTCGAGCAGGTAAGGCGTGAAAGCGTAACAGACAAACAGGTGAAGTCCGGAATAACATTGACTAAGCAATTATACTCTTTATAGCTATATTGCATAAATAAGGATATTTGCGCTATCCTTACTTACTTACGTAATATTATAAATTCGAAAATAACTCTGTCTGTCTGTTACCTTTTCACGGCTTAACCATCCAACCGATTTAAATGAAGCTTGGTACCGAGCTAATTTAAAAGGGCAAGGACATAGGCTACCTTTTATTAATGTAGGTACGACGCGGGCGCAGCCACAGCTAGTATGGTTTATATATTGGTTCACTACATTATTCACAACTATGCAAACAAAAATTTTTTGTACTGTTCATTTCGAAAGCGAAATATCTATTTCTTTGTTTAACAACCAACAACTAAAAACGGCGCAAATACAGTAATTTAATTGGTAATTACGTTTTCGAGCCGTTTGGGGTAGAGACGCTGGGTTCATGGGATCCGGGCGCTCGTGCGCTTTTTAGAGATATATCTAAGCGCCTAATCGACGCTTCGCGTGACCAGAAGGCTGGACTTTTTTTGGCTCAAAGAATCAGCATTGCCACGCTGAATGGCAATGCTGATTCTTTGAGCCAAAAAAAGCCAGTCTTCTGGGCACACTCCCGGTCGACAGCGATGCTAAGGAATTTTACGACGCTGCCTAAACCGGCCATCCCTTTTTATTAATTTTTACAGTCCCATATTTTGTTACTCTTCATTTTGTTCTATTTATAAGTGGTTAGTTTTGTTAATATTAGTTAAGATGTAAATTATGATTGTTGCTTTCTTTAAAATAAAATTGATACAACCAACATAACTATGTACTATTCAAATTACGACTAGCCTAAAACTAGTGCTTAGAACATAGAAGGCAAGTATACGTTTTAATTTTAAGGTATAATCAACATTATTAAATAGTTAATTATATTTTATATCAATGAAATATCTCACATTATGTTTATGGTTCGTTCAAACTTAGCTGTACTTTACATGTGGGCTGTAAATTTCAGGTACTAGCGCATAAACTGCGAGCTATTTGGCAATATTTCACACGGTACTTTAGTTTCGTAGCATAAACCTAATTGCGGTATATTGCTCCTTACCATGAAGCTAATTTTGTTGGTGCAAGAGGGTGTAGTGAGAACGCCTTGTCAAAAATATGACATACATATTAAGTAGTTCTATATAGAAAGGCACTATTAGACCATCACCTTAATAAAAATAGTTTTTTGAGGGCATATCTATAATATGTTAATAATATCAGCCCTGCTTATAAGCTGACCCAGTGCTGGGCACGGGCATCTGCTCAGTATGAGAAAACTTAGGTCATAATCCATTACGTTGGCTCAGTGCGGAATTGGGAGACTTCATACCACGTCTCGAGAACAGCGTGTACTCAGACATGCAGGTTTCGCCCCGATATTTCCGTTCACTTATATAAGCGATATTTTAACTATATAATACGCACATAACTTGGACAAGTCAGAAGTGCATGCCCTGAAACGAATTCGAGACCTCTGCTTGGTAGTCCAATGGTATCCCATTAGTCTATCGCTATTATTATTATATCGGTGGTAATGAGATTTTGTATGTCTCATTGCCATGTTTAAATCAGTGCTGCATCGTAGGTGTCTCGCCAGCTTGGCGTCCAACATGAAATACCGTCGGATTGGTACTAAACAATTTACGTGGAAAGCCGCTGGTGAACTACATGCAAATGTGCGATTGAGTCTAACGGCAGATTTGTGTTTAAGCGAACATTTTATATGACAGCTCATTGTACCATACCATACAATTATTCACCATTTTGATGCAAAACTGCTGTACGAAAATGACCCTAACTTCATACATTTAAAACATAAAATTGCACTTTATCTTAAACTCAAACCCAAACGGTTTATAATGTCATTAAAAACAGAATTATTTGTCCTTTAATGTGCCTCAAAATTGACAAACTTTTAATGATGCCCTAAGGAAAAACCGTCCAGTTAACATGACCTCTATAACCCGCATGGTTAACAGAGTACGTAGAGATATTGTTTGAATATTTCTAAAGTACTAAAGGGGTAGGGATCTACGTAAGATGGTTGTAGCAGTTAACGAAATTATAATTTCTCGTGTGCGGTGAAACTTTTGACATTCACTTAAACAAGATTTTAGTTTCGTACGTTTTAATAACTGTATGTTCAAATCAGTAAATTTGGGCAGAAACTAAATTAGTTTGAGAAGTTTGTATGAAAACTGCACACGTTTGTAACAATTGCGAGAAATTTATTCAGTATGTTACCGTTAAAGTTTATGTTAGTGAAGTCGATTGTCACGGATATACACGCAATGTGAAGAGAAAATAGGTTTCCATTTCGTAACTATGTTGTGTGCCTAGTTATTTCACTACATATCGACATCATATATGCTTATGAGTTGCCACTACGTGAGTTGTTAAATGGATACTTATTAAACTGTTAGAATTTTGGACTAAAGACTAAATAACTGAAGTATAATTGTAGCATCTATTTATTTTACTTAAAATATGTTTTTCGCGTATCTTTCTTATGGTTATCTGAATATTATCTGAGTTACCCGCATATCAATATTTAGTTTATATATTATTTTAGAAAGTCTTTTAATCTTTGAAGAGTTCGACAGAAATCCTTACTAATATTATAAATGCGAATGTGAGTTTGTTTGTTAGTTACGCTTTCATGCCTTAACTACTCGCCTGATCATCATGAAATTTCGCAGACACTTTGCCAGGGGTATAGAAAAGAACATAGAATACCTTTGATTCGGGCAAAAGTACTGTTTCCGTAGGATATAAATTTATTTTCAAAACGTACGTTAACGCGAGCAAGCCGTGTGTAAAACTAGTCTATAATAAAATTTTATTAATGACCATACTACTAAAACCAGATATTTAAAAAAATATATTAAAAATGTTATAATTTCGTCAAAAATATGCTATAGAGAAAGCTTTCATACTAGATTATTCATTAAAGAAACTTTCAGATGCAACACAGAAAAAGTAAAACAAACACAAAATTCTGGCACTGACACGACGCGGACGTAAAGAATATGAAATTAAAAAAGCGTTCCAGTTTCTAAAGGAAACAATCTAAACACGTTATTTCATGCATGCGGTTAAGCTTGAATTTTGTCAAAACAAGTGCGGTTTATTATCCACAATCTCGAGGGTAATGAGTAACATTAGGGTAACAAAGCTCATAGCTTGTGTTTTTAATTACCCTTTATATGCAGCAAACTAAACGTGACAGCAAGGCAAATATTTGATACAGATTTCAAATTAAATAACTTGAAACTAAATCTGTGCCTCCTGTGATGAGTCATATAAGTCAAGTTGTAGCTTTTTTGTAATTTTTACACACGAATAATCAGGAAAATTCTATTTTTTTATCCATCATAGAATCGTAGATAATTTTGTGCAAAGTGGTATAACTACCAGGATTTTTGCAAAAATGTTGTGAACATAGATATATTTCAAGTTGTAACCTCTATAAGTAATTGCTGCACACATTATTTTTCGTTTTTCATATTAAAAGTGTGATATATATTTATTTGCATATTTAATTTGTCATCTAACACGATGACAACTTATAAGTGCAATATAATTTAACTGTAGTTGTATTATTTATCACGTCATTTTAGCATGTACTAGAAATAAAAAAGGTACAACTTACAGGTTTTTTAAGAATTACTTATAATTATAATATTGAACACAAAAATGTAAATTAACAGTGAAAGTGAATGATTCTATCTAAATAAAAAGTACTCAAGTTTAACCTAGCCCACTTAGAATGAGAACTAAATTTTTTTAAATCTTGTTTAGCTTTTGCTCTAAAGTGTTGATTTTTGACTTGTATCACTTTTCACAAGAGGCACAGAAATATGATCGTATGGTCGCAAATATAGGCATTAACAGCAGCGATAGCCAAATGGGAGACTGTTGTACTGCCACGCAGAGGTCTCGAGAAAGATCCTAAGGCGCATCTCTGACTTTTCAAATTATGTGCGTATTGAATAGTTAATTATCATTCGCGTTAACGGTAATGGAAAATACCGTGAAGAAACCTGCATGACTGAGAGTTCTACATAACGTTCTCAAAGATATGCGAAGTCAGCCAACTCGCAGTAGGTCAGCATGGTGGACCACGGCCTAATTCTTCCCACACTGAGAAGAGGCCCCTGTCAAACTGTGGGACAGTTTAATAAAGGGCTGATATTATTATAGGAATAGCTATAGTGGATTCAATTTGTATTGTTTTTAGTACACGTAGCTTTGGTAACGAGTTATACGGTAACCGCAATTACTGTTATTAATAATAATAATATAATAATATTCTATCACATACACACAACACCATCTAGCCCAAACTAAGCAGAGCTTGTACTATGGGTACTAGACAATGGATAAACATAAAACAAAACTTTTTTTTTGTAAATTCATACTTATTATACATAGAAACACCCAGACAAACATCCATGTTCATGCACACAAATTTTTGACTTATGCGGGATTCGAACCCGCGACCCCAGGCGTGGCAGTCTGTTACACTAACCACTACGCCATAGAGACCGACATGTTATATTAAATTGTCGCATCAATAATTTCATTACTTTTTAATGTTATTTGTTTGGCTAACACGCGTCATTTGTTACTGTGAGACTGAACAAAACGTATTAAAAATAAATCGATTTTTATTACCTAAATGTGAAAGTTTTTTATTAGTTACGTTGTTATTATACTTATTATATATGTTGACCTTACTTAGACTTACTTAGACCAACAGACTGCAATGCAGAAGGTCTCGGGTTCGAACCCACGTCGCGCACCTCTGACTTTCGAAAGTTACATAACTTTTCGAAATGATGTGCATATTGATTGACAATAATTATCGCCTGCTCCGTGCCTCGGAGGGCACGTTAAGCCGTCGGTCCCGGCTGCCATGAACATCTATGGCAGTCGTTATTGGGAGAGTGTCGACACAAAAGATCCCACTGGGTCGAAGTGTCGCCGGTCTGCACTGACTGGCCCCCACATATGATACATACATATTATATATGTATGAACACGAATCTATCTATCTATATTATTTTTTTAGTCCGTAAGCGTTCCTAGATATAAAGAAATAAATACTTTGCAATCTTTACAGATGTAACATATAATATTGTCTTACGTTTACGTGAATGTTATACATTGAAATTAAAACTACTTTATACAGATTTTGTCGCGTTGTTTATTTTAGAACACTTTTGTTACTAAATTTTGAACTATAACACTACTATTATTGAACTCTACTACAATTTAAGCTGTCGGCCTCGATGGCGTAATGGTTAGTGTAACTGACTGCCACGCCGGAGGTCGCGGGTTCGATTCGGGCACAAGTCAAAAATTTGTGTGCTTGAATATGGATGTTTGTCTTGGTCTGGGTGTTTCTATGTATAATATGTATGTATTTACAAAAAAAAAGAATATACGTATGTTTATCCATTGTCTAGTACCCATAGTACAAGCTCTGCTTAGTTTCGGCTAGATGGTGTTGTGTGTATGTGGTAGAATATTATTATTATTATTATTAAATTGTGGTAGAGTTCAATAATAGTAGTGTTATAATTTAAAATTATGTAATAAAAGTGTTCTAAAATAAACAACGCGACAAAGTCCGTATAAAGTAGTTTTAATTTCAAAGATGTAACATATATCAAAATGACGTTTTCAAGAAAACACGCTTATTTATTACTTTTGTCCATATACATATTTCATATCGAATGCACGGATGGCGTAGTGGTTAAGTGGTTACCTCACCACAGTAATTGCGCCGAGTATTGTGAGTTCGATCCACATATAAGCAAAATTTTTGAGACCCAAAGATATTAGTTCCGAGTCTGTTTATTCATTGTGTCCGTATGAATGTTTGCAACGTACCACGCGACATAGGAATTATTCCCAGTGAGTTAGTCGCCTTTACAACAAAATTATGAGTAGTTATTTTATTATGAGTTTCAACGTTCTTAGTAGAAGAATGTCTTGGTACCATGAGTAGAAACCAAATCCATACCGACACTTAACAATTAAAATAAAGCTATGGTAATAACAAAAACAAATTTTGCATCAGTATACCTGCGCTACCCCTAAATCCAGCTGAAATAATCTATATATTAATACGTGAAGCAAAAACTTTCAACTTCTTTTTACGAAAATTGCGCGCACGGCGAAGTATGAAATTTAGCACAGTTAAAGTTTATATGGAGAAGGAGGGGCGAATCCTAATATTTATATAATATACGCATTAGAAATACATTAAATTCATGAAAAACACTACACGCACATAACCATGCATTTGGCACACGCAGTCGAAGCGCGTAACTATGGTTACATATATCAATATATTATGACATATTATACATATATCAGCAATATCTTACAGGCAAACTTTGGTCGAATTTCGACCGCTAGTAATGGTAATTAGAAAAATAAAATATTGATATATTAATATCAATACATCTATCAACACAGGAATAGAAAATAATACAATTTCACACTCATGATCAAGAGCAGAGATCCATTCACGCAAAGAAAATAGGTATCGTGTAAACTACATACATTAAGTGCATCGAATTGAAATAGACAGCAATTGTTGGTTCTGAATCCGATATCACTGCAAACGAGAAGTGGCGGTAACCACAGATATTGAGCACTCCGGACCGCAGCTCAGATATAAACTAGAGGGTATAGTGGTGAATATTGAACAACGCCTGTCGAGAGCAGATATTCTTTAACGTGAAATGCACTTAACAGCGCGGGGCTATAACGTGACAATCCGCTTAAGTAGTTGATAGGAAGACATTGTGATAATCTCGTAAAATAAGTAAAATATTCTGTAATATCGTATTCTTTGATTGGATTATAATCAAATTTATAGCAGTAATAGTCCAGAGGAAAACCGTTAGACTGCTACGCAGAGGTTTTAAGTTCGATCCCAAGGCACGCAACTCTGACTTTTTGAAGTTATGTGCGTATTAAATAGTAAATTATCGCTCGCTGCAATGGTTCTCGATGATGTGTGAAGGCTGTCTACCCACACTGGACCAGCGTGATATACTATGGCCTTCTGGTAGTAAGATGAGGTCCGTGCCCAGCAATGCTAGAGTAAATAAACAGGCCTGATATTATATTATATATATAAAGCGCAATGACATTTTTGTGACTAATTTACATTATATTAACTACTTGCTAATATCTAGCCGCAATTCAGTTTGTGTTGACTTTACTTGTTAGATGCTTTGTACCGGTAACACTTCAAAAGGTCCTTAATTTAGTAATTGTAGTAACCTACCTGCCTACATAATAAATTTGAAGTCATTTTCAATAATATATAACACCATATATACAAGGCAACTTTAACGAAACGCTATTCATCAAGCCATGGAAATTTCGAAAAATCCGGCTGTTTTCTTTTTACGACACAAACGAAACTACTGAGCAAAATTTCAGCTTTCTAGTTTGGGCTCGATGTTGATAAGCAAATTAGTAAGTGAAGCCAGAACTTATCTTTTTACGTTTTTGATTGAACGGATATACGCAACATATTAATGCTTTTGCCTGACTTGGTTTAGAAAGCAAGTCGTGTCTACGAGTATTGCAGATTTTTCGTACTCTAATGGCTTTATGAAATAAACTTATATGTTAACTTATGCTTGGGCAACAACAAGGCATGTGTACGGGCCAACGACCGTACATTAGCCGCGGTCAGCATTTTACGTCCAACGTGACGATTTTATAACCATCAATAAATCAGTTCACCTTCAGCAAGCGTATCGTGTACTCATTAACATAATCAATCATTTAGCATAATTATCAAGTTTGTCATCTTATTTCGGTAATTAATAAAATAGTGCAATTATTAATATTATCTATTATTTCTATCACTTATCAAGAAGTATACGTAACCCGTACAGCATACCTACTTGACTTGTGAAAATCTTAATCCTAACTAATATTATAAATGCGAATGTGAGTATGTTTGTTACGCTTTTTCACGCCTTAACTACTCGACCGATCATCCTGAAATTTCGTATACACGTTGTCAGGGATATAGAAAAGAACATAGAGAACATATTTTTCATCGAGAAAAATACAATTACTAATCTAACCTAACCTAACCGAAATTTACGCGATAGAAGCTGCGGGCAAAATCTAGTCGTTAATAAAGCTGTAGCTAAGTCGTAGTAGTACTGAATGCGATTGCCGTGCTTTGGGTCTCGGGTTCGATTTCTGGTAGAGTGTTATTGTTTTTATTTAGCGATAAATCTTAGTCATTAACACCTGGTATAGTTTACCGACAGCAAAAGGCTCGCTCCCTTTTATGTGGCACTAATACCCATAGTTAGTGACCTCTACTCATTTCTTCGAAAATAGAAGTTTGACGCTATGTAGATATTTACACGGATGACGCAATGATTTTAATAGTTTTCGACAAAAATTGTGTTCCTTGTATTGGTTATTTCAATTTTAGTAAATTCTGCAGTATAGAATTCCAATGGCAGGAATTATTTTTACTAAAGACATATTTCCTTCGACCTACGTTATAGCCGCTAAAATAAAATAGCTAAAATATAAACCTACTTACGTATTTATAAGGCAGTATTTCAACGCAGTTGTCGTTACAGGGGATGCAATATAAATTGAGCATCACCGCATGCCGCTTGTTTGTTCACTCGGCTGGCTATGTTAACAGTCACACAATGGAGACGCCAATAAAAGTACTGTGACGTACATGAGGGACATAGATTGATTCGAGTTTAAAGCCGAGGTTTGATTTGTGTGTACATGTATACAACATGGTCCCCAGAAATTGTGTTATTAGATATAGAACTATAGCGAAAGCTAAGAACATTATAAACAAATGGTTAAAAATTCTAAGTTACGACTCTATGGAGGAGGTGTTACAGATGAAATTTTAGCATGTACCAATCTTTTAATTTGTTGTAAAGATTTTTAAGTATAATATTGTATTCTGTTTACGCGAATATTATTCATTGAAATTGAACTACTATATACGGATTGTATCGCGTTGTTTATTTGACACTTTATTACATAATTTTGAAAACTGTTACACTACTACTACTATTAAACTTTACTAATTTTTAAGCTAATTGAATTTTTATTAAAACTATTAAAACTATTTAGATTTAATTTAATTAAAACTAGTCTCTCCGTGACCATAGCTGCTGAAAAGCAACCGAAACGTCAGGGAAAGTGTAAAATTAAATTAAATCTCAATAGTTTTAATAATAATTCAATTAGCTTAAAAATTAGTAAAGTTTAATAGTAGTAGTAGTGTAACAGTTTTCAAAATTATGTAATAAAGTGTCAAATAAACAACGCGATACAATCCGTATATAGTAGTTTAATTTTAATGATTTTTAAGTAATTTATTTTATTTTATTGTTTTCACTAAGCTCATTAATAAAATTATTCTCTTGCAATTCAAGGCTTTCTCGTTACAGGCTTGCCTAGTGAGGAAACCAAAGGAGACTTATGTTTTGAAATTAAGCCGTCTGCAAAAATTAAGCAGTAACATAGGGGACCCACATATTGTTACTGATGTATATTATAGTCTTAATATGTATTCTGTGGCATAAGCACAGTTATTATGAGTATTTACGCTTTCTTTTAAAAATGTTCCACCTCTGTATATTTTGTAGTAATAAACCACTTTTTACTTTACTATTTATAAACTTCTCCAATGTTTTAAAGGCTGCTGTGTATTAGGAAATAGAAGATACGTATAAACCCCGAAGCGTAGGTATATGTGTGCTTAGGTGTTTGACACCCACAATTCGCCAGATAAGGTTTTAAGATATGTACATGAAATAGGGTACGAGTCCATTATATGTACTGCATTTATTTCAAATTTATTTTGATCGATGATGTATTCTTGCATTCACGATCAATATTAATTCTATTTTTGTGTATACTCCGTTGTTATATATGCCTAATGCCTAATTATTTATTTACTCAAAGCTAAAAATACATAGTTATTACTTGTGCTTCTGAATTTAAATTAATAAAAAGCAATAGTAAATATATTTGTTTTATACTTAAATAAAGCTCCTATGATAGCGACCATTTTGATTGATCAATCGACGAGGTTTTGTAGTGTTGCCATATAGATAGGTGACAGATTACAAAATGGCATACTCATCCATACCTCGAGGAGCACCTAAAGCTGTCCATCTCAGCTATGATAGCTAGCAAAGTAGCAATCAATGATAATCGTATTGCCTATAATTGATCGATACCTTGCAAGCGGAGTGTGAAGCGTGTGAAGAGTGTGAAGAGTGTGCTCTTGAATACTTATTCAGACATCTAGTTTGTATCCCTGGGAAAATAGACTTCGAATTAATATTGTACCCTAATTAAGTAAGTTTAATAGTATTTGCTCCGTGGTAAAACTGATATTTAAGTTGAAATGGATGAAACTCGAAAGTCGACCTCAAAATACTTATCTTATCTTACTTATCCTTAAGTGGTTGCCAGATAAATGTAAAATACTGCCCCTCACGATTCATCCACGTTTATAATAACTAATCCGATCCCATGACTTTTAGCGTGATGTAGCTTTCTATTTGAAAAATAATGTTTAAAATCGGTCCAGTAATTTGTAAGTTTATTAATTACAAATAAGAATATAAATCTATTCTCTTTACAATAATAGTATTGATATATATTATTTAAAAGCTTCTATATCGTTAATCTATAGACAAACATGTATTTTTGGTTCATTATGTGTGAATTTAATTTCAGTATCAATACGCACGTTATATTAAACTCATATAAAATACCAATCTTCAATCATCGCACGAAAATTGCTAACAAAAGTAATGATCCTTGTCTGTAGACGCTGTCATTAAAAAAGCGCGATAAAATAGTGAACCACAAATTGACTAGGTAAAGATAACCCAGCTGAAACTAAAGTATGAAAATAGACTTAGTACACGGTGATTTCGAAGTTTAAGTCTACTGAATATCAACTATCATCAGTGGCGTTAACCCAAATGATTAGGCATTAGAGAGACCGTAGGTTGTTTTTCACTCTCAGAAATATTTCTTCATTACAGAAGAAATTCTTTTCCTAACGCAAGCATATTAACTTAGCTAGAAGGGTTAAAAAGAAAATTAATGATTTGTATACCAAATTGCTAGTCCGACCGGTAAAAAAGGAAAAATATTCTATCTACATTTTAGTATGGGTGAGTGGGCCAGTATTCGCTATTTGTATTAACTGGCCACCTATATCGGTATGATTTGTGATCTATCATCATGACACTACACAGTTTTATGAGAGTTTCACTCATCATAAAAACATTTAATACCCATCCAAATGAAGAACGAATTCCCAAACACATAACGTTGAAGAACTAAAAGCTACTCAAATTTATATGGTTCATAAGTCAAATACCTTTTTCAATTACCAGGCTTACCTTGCCGTTATTATGACGAGTTTTATTAGCTTTTTACGAAATCATCAGCCCACAGTTTTGTTTTCGTATAGGTAACTAAAGAAATAGACATTTTACTGTTAATGTTTTTGCAATAATTGTAGCCGATTTTTTTTTTAATTCTGCTTTATTTAGATGCTTTTACCTTATAAAGGTATGCCAGCCTCATCGTGCCCTAAATTATATTTTCCTTATATTTAATAATATGCTTGCCTTATTACTATGAGGGAGAGGCAGACAGTGCTGCAGATACCATGTCATAAATACACCTTGCTGCCGGCGATAAAGGTACTGACAAAATCCTTATAAAAACCCCAATGTCATATTTATTTATGTTAAATCTCTGCATCATTAACTCCCACTCCCTTTGGTTCTTCTCACATTCCATCAGTAGGTGTTGGAAATCGTCTATCTTGCCACATACTTCCCAATTAAGTGAACTGACTTTTTCCATAAGATATCCTATATCATATATACATATGTATATCGTATAGGCAAGTTAAGAAATAAACATTTTACTATTAATGTTTTTGCAATAATTGTATCCGATTTATGAATATTTTTATATTTTTTTTGTTAACCATATGTTTTAATGTTTAAATCGAGAATTCATGTATATTTTATTCCCACATAGACTCACTGGGGTATACCACTATAAAACAACGACATTACGCCAACTATGATTTTAAGTATCATGTGACATGGATGAATGTATTTTCGTCTACCGTGCACATTTCCAGCCATGTGCTGCTGCACGAAAATCGAAACCAAGATCTCACGATCGCTCGAGCTAACAACTGCTACGGGAGCGATGCGATAGTTATTGGTTAAGGTACTAATACTATTACACATTCGTATTCGTGTATCACTAGGCTCAGCATTACACGCTTCTTAATCCACATATAACTCATATATCGTTTATTGTTAGTACGCGAAGTAAACATATATTTAATGCATCAAACGAACGTTAAAATATACTAAAAAAACACGTCATTTTAGTATTATTTTGTCAAAAGCGACAGTTCCCAAAGTACGGCTTTCACAGATAAACGATGAAATATCATTTTTATTACACAGAGTGTGACCATCAATAATTCATCCACCTCGGTCCCCCTCAGTTCCTTCGAACTTATCTTCGTAACTTACCAAACCGAAGTGACTGCACTGTCTGTCAAACCCACTTTGGTACAACATCGCAACCAAGTTTTATGCGAAAAGACAGAGAAAATCCTATTTCATTGGATATAACTTCGAGGGTCGACTGTACCTTAAAACAATACACTCACGTACGGCTACTTTGATATTTTATTTAATGTATAAATTGAGATAAGAAGGAAGTGTGGCAATACATGTAAAAATAATATTTAACAAAGCTATTTTCATCTATGCTTAAAGTATGATATAATTTATTTTAATGGAATTTAGCCATAATTATAAAATTCAAGGGCTTTCTTACTTCTTTCTTACGATTATTTTTCAATCGGTAAGTAGAATTTTGTAAGACAGAAAAACCTTGTTGCGATTCAATTCATTCATTGGAAGTCACGCAGAGGTTTACAGTTCGATCCCAAGGCATGCACCTCTGACTTTTCGAAGTAATGTGTAATTAAATCTACTAACTGGTGTACTCTTCAACATTGCAAAATGTTTGCCACGTAAAGTTAAATATATAGTTTATAATTCTTTAGTCAAACCACACATTGATTATTTGATTGAAATTTGGGGAACTGCAGCTAAATCAAACCTAGAAGTATTACAAAAAGCCCAAAATAAAGTTATTAAAGTCTTATTTAACTACAAATTTCGCACTGAAACGCAAAAAATATATAAAGAAACCAAAATAATGAATATAGCGCAGACATATGCCTATAACACATGTATACTAATACGCAAAATATTAAATAAAAAGATACATTCTAGTCTAACTTTTAAACAAAAGCATACTGTGCAAAAAATGAAATTACGCAATGCTAACCACCTTGTAGCACGTGTACCTAGAACGAACTATGGCAGGAAGAACATTGAATTTGAAGGTATCAAAATTTATAATAAGTTACCAAATAATATAAAAGAGGCTAAAACTATGACTAGTTTCAAAAACCAACTTAAATCATATGTGATAGACATGATCACATAAGAGTGTATTGATATGCATTCTTATATTATGTATGTTTTATAACTTTTAAGGTAAAATAAATATATACTATATACTTAAAAAAAAAAAAAAAAAAAAAATCAGAACAAATTAAATAAAAAACAAAACAAAAAAAATAAATCAAAACAAAACAAATAAAAAAAAATATTGCAGAAAATATATAAGTGTATATATAAATTTATAATACGTAAATATGATTTTTTGATAATTTATCGCTAGAAAATTAAATTTCAGCTTGTCACTATCATAAATACCACCGATACCAAACTGCCACATCCAGACCTAAGTCATATTCGCACATCCATGTTCGGTGAGCTTGTAGTTGTTAACTAGCTAGCTATTAGTTGGTGAGAATATTTAGAGAGTACCCACTTCTGTACAATATAATATATGTAGACGTTTTTTGTTGTGAATTGTTATTATGTATTTTTTTTTCTTTTTTTGTACGCTCTTATTGTAAATAGTTTGTTCATAGATTATAAGTTTTCTCAGTAAGTGAATTTATGTAAATTCTTTTGAGAAAATAAATGATTCTGAAACCGTTAAATATTTAATGAATTATGAAACCTGCACGTCTGAGAACTACCATAATGTTCTTGAATATGTGTGAAATCCAACACGCTGGCCATAAACGCGTTAGTAGACCCAACACGTATAGGACCAGCGTGATGGACTACGCCCTAATCCCTGTTATACTAAAAAAAAGCCTACGTTCAGCAGTAGGACAGTTTATTAACCGGTCGTATTCCGCCGGCTCGCATACCAGCCGGCAGATTTGTACCCGTCGTAGGCCGGTGGCTCGCATGCGAGCCACCAAATTGGCGCCAAAACGCCGCGCGCCGCCTTCGCTTAAAACCGTATATTACCAACCTTACCGATCAAAACTGATTGCCTATTGGCTACGAATAGCCGTACAAATGTACAAATGCTTTTAACCGGTCGTATTCCGCCGGCTCGCATACCAGCCGGCAGAATACCGGCTAAAAGCATTTGATTAGTTCCTCAATAAAGGATTTCTCGTAAGATAATTGCTTAAAATATAATATTGCAAACTACAACAATGTAAAGTAGCGTAAATATAACACGAACTAAATGTGAAATCAGGAATAGATTCAGATTTCATTAACGGTACTTATAAATTGTTGCGGACATTTATTAGTGTCATAAAAGACAGTAAGGCAATATAAAGTCCCGCGCTGTTTAGTACACAAAGCTTAATAATTACATTGTGGTATGCACCGCAGAACAAAGACCTCTATTGTGTGCCCTTCCTTCCGCATTCAGCTGGTCAACTGATATCGTAGGCGGGAACATGGCCACTAGGGATTTTGTATTGGGCACAGTAATAATAATAATAATAATAATAATAATAATAATAATAATTTATTTCATCATTTGATTTTAACAATTTTTCTCTTAATCTAATACATAAATTATATAACGTGATTTAAATACGAAAAGAGAATTTGATGACGACCGTACTAGTATAAACTGTGCTACAGTCGCCAGCGCCTTCCACCTTGAGATTGTTACAAATAAAATTTCATTATTTGGGCACATCAAGAAAAGAGAGAAATACAATTAAAATCTAAAACATTTTGGTTTTGACTTAACTAATACATTAACATAATAGGTAGTATAATATTTAATTAATATATAGTTAAAAACTGTTACCACTCGAGTGATCATCAATAAAAGTAATTACAAATAATTGTCCATGTGAGCTAGTATGATGTGTGTGAATGTATGTATGGTTGGTGTATGTGTGTGAGTGTGTGTATCTGTGTGAATGGATGGTGTGAGTGCGTGATGTCTGAGGAGTGAATATATTACTAATATAATTATAGTTTAAGTATAGGAATTTAATAGGTCCTCTGTTTGACTATAGTTTAACCCTAACAACCACTTACGTAGAGTATCCTTGCATTTATTGGTGGGTAGTGCATAGATGTTATTTGCTCGATTTGCCGTATTATATAATTTATTGCTTATAACGTAAAATTGATTTTTGGCAAGAGTTGTACGATGCGGAGTAACTGAGCAAACTTTCGTTTTGATTCGCTTTGTAATCGCGTTATAGGTAATACTTTTATGCTTCCGGAGTACAGTTGATAATATAAAAAGTTGTCTGACGGTTAGCACAGAACATTCGGTGTACAGAAGACTAGTGTTGTACCTACGTGGTTTACCTAGTATCACCTTCAATATGGCCCTCTGTGCACGTTCCAAAGGCAGAAGTGTGGTCTTGCCAATACCACCCCATACCGTAATACAGTATTGGAGTAGGCACTGAGCAAGAGCATGATAAACACATAGAAGTGTTTCAATATTGGCAGATGCCCTGAGTTTTCTAAAAATTGGAATCAACCGCCTTACACGGGTTGTTAAAAGCTTTATATGAGGTAACCAATTAAGAGAGCAATCTATTGTAAGACCCAGATATTTTATATTTGCAGTACGGGTTAGTTGAGGGCAACCGCATCCATTCTGTAGTTCACAGGTATGTGCAGTTATTTCAAAATCAGGAGGCGGTTGAGTGTTTGTACGGGGTGTAAAAGTAACGTATCTTGTTTTACTTATATTTAAAGTTAACAGATTATCGCTCAACCACATCATCACCTCCCTAAGCGCATGCTCTGCATGGTGTTGAGTCTCAGTCCAGTCCCTACCATGCACGATTAACGCAGTGTCATCAGCGTAAGTGATGATTTTACAATTAGCTAGCGACTTGATACATAAACTGTTAATATACAGTAAGAATAGAGTAGGGCCTAGCACGCTACCTTGCGGTACACCAAAGGAAAGCGACTGCTGGGAACTTGTAAAGCTGCCTACTTTAACGCATTGGATTCTATTTGAAAGGTAAGAACGAAATAGCTCCAGTACAACACCGCGAATACCGATCGACTCCATTTTAGAGAGCAGTAGGGGGACAGAGACAGTGTCGAAGGCCTTGGAGAGATCTAAAAAAATACCTATGGCTTTTTCTCTTTTGTCAAGATGTTTACTGATAATTTCGGTAAGTAACAAAGTAGCATCTTCTGTTGATTTACCTTTAATAAAGCCAAATTGGTTTATTGCTATAATATTATTTTTTTCTAGAAATTTAACTAATCTATAATTTATAAGTTTTTCCAATATTTTTGAAATTACACTTAGTACCGATATAGGTCTATAGTTCCCGACACTGTCTCTGTCGCCACTCTTATGGATAGGGTGCACAAGTGCACCTTTTAAAATATCCGGGAAGACACCTGTATACAAGCATCGGTTATACATAAAAGTGAGAGGAGGAATTAGACTAGTTTTAGAACTTTTAATTACGAGTGTCGGTATGTTGTCAATGCCAGCCGCAGAGTCATTTTTTAAGTTAGTGATAATATTATCGACCTCCCGCCAATCGGTCTCAAACAACGCCATAGAGTCTCTCGGTGGTGAAGGTAGAGTACATGTGTTTGAGATATTAGGTGGGTTTAGAGCTTGGTTATTTAATATTACATTTGCATAACTTGACCCTATATCAGCAAAAAAGCGATTTACCAAATTGAGTGACTCGCGAGGATCCGAAGCCAGATTAAGTAATTCACTAGGAGGAGGTGATGATTGTTTAAGACTGGCAATTTTATTTATCGTCTTCCACATACCCTTTGGATTATTTTTATTCTTCTGAAATTCAGACTTCTCAAAGATAATTTTAAGCTTTTTTAAAAGATTGTTGCAAAAATTGCGGTACCTGGTGTATGTGACCAGCAATATTGTATTGTTAGGATCGGATTTTGTTTGTTTGTGTAATTTGTCCCTATGCCTAACACATCGAAGTAAACCCGGAGTCATCCACGGTTTGATTGTTCGCTTCCGGTGAGGAATATTTATTTGTTTGGAGTGCACACTAATGACGTCAGAGATTATCTTAATTAAGTTAGTAGCCGATACGTTAGCGTCAGAAGTTGTATAAACAGAGCTAAAATCTATGTGGGAGAATTGGAGCACCATAGCAGGATAATCAATTTTAAGCAATGTAGTCGCCGGGGTGTGCCTTTTCGTTTTGCAATCCAAACAAAAAACTAGGGGTGCGTGATCAGTAATAAGAGAATCAAGTATATAAGTCGCTGCGTATCTACTGGATCTCAACATTACATGATCTAAGCAGCTTGCGTTGCGAGTTGAAATAACGTGGGCGGGTAAGAGACCGTGATAGGCCATCAGATCTAAGTATACGTTACAGTTTGGATCAGTGCTTTGTGTAGAAATATTTATATTTATGTCTCCAATCAGAGCCACTGACTTAACAGACTTTAAAGATTCAAGACAAGTATCAAGGCTTTCACAGAACACACTGATATTTCGGCATGATGGTGACCGATACATAGCAACGACAGCGTATTCATTTTCGTATTGCAAAATAATACAATTTGCATCCGACACTGAGGGTGTTTTTATAGAGTGTTTTATCGCAGATTTGATATATAAGAGAACACCGTCATTTTGGTTGGTATAGTTAGATGCGTAAGATGTATAACCGGTAATTTCTGGTGCAATCGGATATTTACTCAACCAGCACTCCGTTAATATCAGCATATCACAGTGGATAGAAATTCGTTCTAGTAGCACAACAAGAGCGTCGAAGTTACAGGCCACACTACGAACGTTTGTGTGGAATACAGTTAAAGCTTTCCGGGATAAATCAATATGGCTTTTCAAGTCTTCAGGGGAACATATCATAGACTCCGATACATGAGCTGCATCAATATCGTTTGATAACTTATTTAAAAATAACATTTTTAAGCAAACGTTTTAAAGTACACAACTGAATTTCATGAGTTTGATTATTATCCTTTTGGATGATAGGTAAACATATCAGGGGATTCTTAAATACAGCTTTTTTGATAGATTGTGTGTAGTAAAATGTAAAATGCAGTTATTAAATTTCTGTTTATTCTACTACTACTATACTAGATTTTACTTGCGGCTTCGATCGCGTAAATGTAGGTAAGATATATTAGTAACAGTACTTTATTCTGGATGAAAAGTACCCTACGTCCTTTTCTGTTCCTCTGACAACGTGTATGCAAAATATTTCATGATGATCAGTCGAATAGTTAAGGCGTGAAAGCGTAACAAAAAAATTCACATCCGCATTTATAATATTAGTTAGGACTAATTTAGACTAGCTATTGTTTAAGGCTTCGCTCGTGGTGTCGTTAGCAATAGCACCGTCGCCATAGGGCCTGAGGCTGCCATAGTCGCCTCAATGGTATTAACGATACGGCTAAATCATCCTATAATTTATTTTGTGCCTTTGACGATAACAATTGTAGTTGAATTTATGAACATTGGCAAAAGGACATACATATGTTTTGTCAATTTTCGTTTACTATTCCATAGAAAACTATGGTTACCTTTTTTTTTTTGTTTGACCCAGGAAAATCCTTTATGGATACCTGGTGGTTATGTGAGACTCTCCGCCCCTGAAGGGGGTCGGTATACACACTAAAAACCTGGGGTGAGCAGTCCCTCCGCCGACGGAGTGGGGCGGGATGGGGTCGCGTTAGCAATCACCATCCCGCCCCGGCGGTAGGCCCGGCTGATGGTGACCGGGCATCAGCACCTATGGAGGGAAGGCCTTGCTCACCAAGGCCATCCCCCAGACGTATTGGGCCGTGCAAGCCGGTAGAGAGTCCCCCGACTCTGTACCAGTGACCCCACTATACAGGAGCGAAAAGGCGGGCAAATCGCCTCCTTCTCGCTCCCGTCCGTCTGCGCCGGAGAGGGTCAGCGAGGAGGTTGTTCTCCCTGACCCTCTCCGCGGTCTCCTTCTGCGCCATGACAACTTCGCAGAAGGAGACCACTGCCTACCACGACCTCTCGCCGCCGAGCATGGCGTTGATCACGCTCGGCAGGGAGAGATCTCCGCCTATTATGACCGAAAGCGTGTGCCGCTGCGGCCCCCACGCGGCACACGCCTCTAGCGTGTGGAGCGCCGTGTCTTCCGGCGCCCCACACTCGTGGCAGGCCGGGGTCGCCTTCCGTCTCGCGATCTGGTGCAAATACTTTCCGAAGCATCCGTGCCCGGAAAGCACTTGCACCAGTCGGAAGGTCAGCGATCCGAATCGCCGCCCTATCCACCCCCGGAGGACCGGACGAATGGCCTCCACCGTCCATTGGCCCGGGGCCGGTGGAGCCAGGTCCTCCGTCCACCGCCTCAATAGGGCGGCCCGCGCCTGTCGCCGCATGCGTGCAACCTCCTCCCACCCTGGGGGCTCCCCGCGGGACCTCCTCGCCGCCACGAAGTGGTTCGCAGAAGGTTACCTAACTTATACTTTATCAAGTCGATGATCGACTTTATCGAGTCTGAAAGATAGAATAAGGAATAGTGTGATTAGAGAGAGATGCGGCATGAAAGTGGATATAGTGACAAGAATAGAAAAGGGTATGTTAAGCTGGTTTGGGCATGTAGAAAGAATGGACCAGGAAAGACTGACTAAGAAATTTTATAAGGCTAGTGTGAATGCAACAGTCACAAGAGGAAGACCTAGGCGAACGTTTCTCAATCAGATCGGAGGCGTTCTGGACAGGTCAGGCCAGGTTAAGAGCACCTTGAACCGACGGGCGTGTATGAGGAATATGATGAAAGTGAATGAAGCTAGAGAAGTGTGTCAGGATCGTAGCAAATGGAAATCCGTAGTCTCTGCCTACCCCTCTGGGAAACAGGCGTGAATCTGTGTATGTATGTAAGTCGATGCCTCTGTCGTACACATAACTTATTCCATATTGCAAATAAATTTTATCTATTAATTTATATGATTAAATACTTATATACATATATACACAGATAGCCTTACACGTGTTTCACGGAGAGGTAGGCAAATATTATACTATCTTGGTCATTCTTTATCTCTATACAAAATATATACATCTAATATAATGTCTTACGTCACCGAAAATTTATTGATTCGATTAAATATTCGAATTACAATCAATTGTTATAATACGGCGCAAATATAGTAATTTAGTTGGCAATTACATTTTTGAGCCGTTTGGGGTGGAAACCCTAGGTTCATGGGGTCCGAGCGCTCGTATTTTGTACAGGGAGATCGCAAAACGCCTGATCGACGTTTTGCGTGATCAGAACGCTGGTCTTTTCTTAGCCCAAAGAATCAGCATAGCCATTCAACGTGGCAATGCTGCCAGTCTTCTGGGCACGTTACCAGTTGACAGCGATGCTGAAGAATTCTACGATGCCTAAACCATTTTTGTAAATATTTAGTATTATAATTATTTGTGTTTTTGTAATGTTTAATACGTTTATAAATATAGGTTATATGATATTAGTTATAGTAAAAAGATTTACTGAATGTGTTATGTCATATATAATATTGGTCATATTAAATTTAATAAATTAAGTTTGAAATTGAAATAAAATTGTTATAATTTGAATAACAATCACATATTCACGACATGAAATCGTTGTGTCATGGCCGATTAAAATGAAGAGAAGACCTTTTTACCAATTATTCAATTGTCTCCCGAACATTTTATCATGTTATAAGACTATACTTTGGCTATACTGTTCGTAAACGTACCCGTTATGAAGCCTGTCAAGTAATACCAATACAATTCAGTCGACCAATGACCACATGATTGTGTTTACTGATTATCTAAATAAGATGATAGATTAGTGACTTCTTCGTTATACGAAACAGAAAAGAAATTTCCTAAAACTTTATACGAATAAGTGATCTATCAAAACTCCGCGAAGGCGCCTATCATTTGATAATATACATTCATATATTCGTCACTGACATTGGAAGAGAGAGATGGGCGGATAAAATAATGTATGAGGGTAGGTAAAGGTATAAGGGACGAGGAAAATATCGGCTAAAGACACAACAACTCACTTTATTAAGAGAGTTATGAGTGAAGTCAGTTTATTGAGTGGTTTATCCTCGATGTGTTTTACTTACAAAGAGCTTTTCTATAAGGATACCTACTTTTACGGGCGAAAGGTTTTGTATTTGTCACCATTGGTATGATGTATCTATACGTATAATAACGTTGTAACTAGTCGAAGTATGTATGCAGAATATTTTTAAGAAAATTATATAACTGATCTTTATAAAAGCAATAGCAGCTCAACAATTATTTTTAGATTTAACGCGACTAATTTTAAAAACTTTCACCATTTTGCTAATCGACATAAAATCCGTGTAAAGTAGTCTTATTTCAATATTCAACATTCGTGTACGTGTCGTAAAATATCATAAAATAATTTCGTTTAAATTAAAAAGACACCGTTCAAGTGCAAATCGTTATCACTCACCAAGGGTTTCATACCTTGCAAAAAGAAAGCCTGTATCCGCGATGTTTTCGGCAGAGCTTTTTTGGTCCTCATTTTGTCAGATGTGGTCATAAGTACCATATAATGGAGAGCGAGCTTAATAATGTCCACCAGGCTCAGTTCCGTGCTGTTGCAACAATTTCATTACAAAAAATCCCAAACTACTGTACCCTACACGGGTAATGAACCTGAGACCTCATACACGGTCGCATCCACTACCACTACGCCAATAAGGCAGACATTACCATATATGTATTTATAGACAACTGGCTTTTGCGCGCGGCTCCGCCCGCGTGGTACCTACATCAATAAAAAGTAGCCTGCGTCCTTTCTCAGGTTTTACACTACCTCTTTATCTGTATCAAATTTCATCCAAATCGGTTGAGTGGTTTAGCCGTGAATGGATAACAGAAAGACAGACAGACTTTATTTCGAATTTATGATATCATAAGTAAGGATAAGTAAGGATGTTTTCTAATGGAACAATAAAGTTTACCTCATGTCACAGTACAGTTTTGTTTACAATATGGTAGCAATATTGTAAACAACATTTAGTCATTCATCATTGTTCTATTTACAATTATTATCGATATTTACGCGCATACCGTGATATTGCAATGGGAAGTTCGTCGAATCGTGAATCCATCAGTATAATCAAGCATTTTCCTGCTTACGTTCTACTAAATCGGAGATAGTAATAGGCTGGATTGAAGTAATGCGTGACTGAATGTGTAGATGTGTAGAACTATGATTACAGCTTGTATTTTTGTATAAATTCCTGCGCTTATATTTTTATGTATGTGTTACGGCTAATAGCCGAAGTTGTGGCCTGAGTTGTAGCCGGCTAAAACTAGGTGTAGCCGTACTTCGGCTATTAGCCGTAACATATGCACTTATATTATATATGGTCAAGGGATAAATACAGTGTTAAGAGAAAAATATGGAAAGAATTGAGACTTTAAACCAAGTTAATAGTTTTGGCTTTTAAATATTATAAACAACTAGCTTTTGCTAGCGGCTTCGCTCGCGTAAAAGTACGTTTGTTTAGGTACGGTGAAACAGTATTTTCTAAAATAAAATATAGCCTATTTTACTTGGCGGCAATACCTGGCGGGTGGTGCAGAGTTTAAAACATTGCATTAATCGAAGTGCGTATATATTATAAGTTATTCTTTTAGTTTACTTATATTTATTTATTTATATTTATCGTATAGTATTTTGTATTTATTTTTGTCATGTTGTCTGATGATGAGTCATTTATTTCAGCTGATGAAGCTACCAGTTTGTCGAGTGATGATAGTTTTTGTTCAATCACTGATACGCTGGGCGATTTTGTGCGGCAGACGTTCTATCAACAGCCTGAATGTTGCTTGAACGTTTGTCACCTGAACGCTCAAAGTATTCCCAGTCATTATAGCGACTTTCTTGAGACTTTTACTAACACTAACGTTCATGCCATCCTGATTTCGGAGAGTTGGCTCAAACCTAATCTTCTTTCAACCTCGTACCCTTTAACTGGCTACATTCTTATCAGGAATGATAGGGTTGGCCGGCGAGGGGGTGGCGTGGCTATTTACCTGCGAGGTAATTTGCCGTATAAAATCATTGCTTCGTCTCCTTCTAACTCCACTTCATCTGCGGAATTTCTTTTTCTTGAGGTTTGTGTCAAAGGAGCTAAAACCGTTCTAGGGGTAGTATATTGTCCCCCCACTGTTGACTACTTCTCCAGTTTCGAATCGATTCTGGAATCTTTAGGGGCAGAGTACTCACATCATATCATCATGGGCGATTTTAACACTGACCTCCTAACACATAATTCCTTTCGTTCTCGTAAACTTCTCCAAATCATAGAATCCGCCAGTCTTCACGTTTTACCTTTAAATGCAACCCACCACAACATTAATGATACTGACACATGGCTGGATCTGATCCTTACCTCTGCTCCTACCTTAATCCGCAGTCATGGCCAACACCTGGCTCCCGGATTTTCCCATCATGACCTCATATTCATTTCCTATAACCTTAAACCACCCAAACCCTGTCCCAAAATTCTGCACAGGCGTTGTTTTGGGCGGATGGACGTGGACAAGCTACGTAAAGATGCTTCTGCTCTTAACTGGGAACGTTTGGAGACGGCTTCCACGGTGGATCAAAAGGTTGTTATTTTTAATAACGCTGTGGTGAACCTTTATAACGTCCACGCTCCCGTCCGTAGAATTAAGGTGAAGCATCCGCCCGCTCCTTGGATGTCAAGAGGTGTTAGAATAGCGATGCGGCGCAGGGATCGTACATTTCGCACTTTTAAAAAGGATCGCTCTGATGACAACTGGGTTCTTTTTAAAGTTGCTAGGAATCGGTGTAATCAGATGATACGTAATGCAAAACGCCGCCATATTCTCGATAGTATAACATCCTCATCTCCTGCTGATATTTGGCGGTTTCTTGGAACCCTAGGCATTGGCAACAAGCAACAAAGTGATCTGCGTACAACGATTGATTTGGATGATATCAATCAACATTTCACCTCTTCTATTATGCTGGATCAACAAATCAAGCGTTGTACTTTGGATTACTTAGCTAACCTACCCAGGCCCAAAATTGATCCATTTTCGTTTTCTTCTGTAGACCCGGGTGAGATCAAAAAGATAATCCTGTCGATCAAGTCAAAGGCTGTGGGCTGTGATGGTATTAGTCGTCCTATGATCACGTCAATTCTTGATCAACTCCTTCCTGCCATATCCCATATCGTCAATTTTTCTCTTGACACTGGGAGTTTTCCTTCCTTGTGGCGTAGCGCCTTTGTTATCCCTCTTCCTAAGGTACCTAGTCCTTCCCTTCCAAACCACTACCGACCCATATCCATTCTTCCTTTCCTATCTAAAGTGCTCGAAGCATGTGTACACAAACAACTAGCACAGTTTGTGAACCTGAATAACCTATTGAGTCCTCTCCAATCTGGCTTTAGGCCTGGGCACAGCACTACTTCCGCTCTCCTCAAAGTGACTGGCGATATCAGGATGGGCATGGAGGATACCAAAGTCACTGTGTTGGCTTTGGTTGACTTCTCGAACGCCTTCAATACCGTCAGTCACGACATCCTGCTAGCGATCCTATCCCATCTTAATATCTCACCTGGTGTACTTGAATGGTTCTCAACATATCTTCAGGGACGCCAGCAGTCAGTACACATCGATGACATGTCATCGATTTGGCGTGACCTCGACTCTGGGGTTCCTCAAGGTGGCATTCTATCTCCGTTATTATTTTCTCTTTTTATTAACTTTATAACTACGAACCTTCAGTGCAAATATCATCTTTATGCTGATGACTTGCAGCTATATGCTCAAGACACTACGGATAATCTTCCTGGAGCCATTTCTAAAGTAAATGCTGATCTTGAAACAATTAGGAGCTGGTCGGGCAGATTTGGATTATCTGTTAACCCGGCTAAGTGCCAGTCAATCTTAGTTGGAAGTCAACGATTGATAAGCAGGTTGGACTCCAGTACTTTACCTCCTGTTGTGTATGATGGGACACCTATACCGTTCAGTCCTACTGTAAAGGATCTGGGTTTGCTCATTGACTCCAACTTGAATTGGCAATCTCAGGTTACTAGTGTCAGTCAGAGAGTAACTGGAACGCTACGCGCCTTGTATCGGCTAAAAAATTTCCTCCCATCTAAGACAAAAATAATGCTTGTACAGACTTTGATCTTTCCCTTAATTGACTATGGTGATGTGTGTTACTATGACCTGAATGCAGATCTACTCAATAAATATGACCGACTTCTAAATAACTGCATTCGATTCATTTATAATCTTCGTAAATATGACCATATTTCATCTCATAGATCCACTTTAAAATGGTTACCCATTCGTCAACGCCGTAGTTTGCGTGCCCTTACAGTATTATTTTCTGTTCTAACTTCACCAAATGCCCCCAGTTATTTAACCTGCCTTTTCCAATACCTATGTTCTAATCATGATAGAAATCTTCGTTCTACTAATAACCTTCTCTTACTTTGTCCCTCTCATACTTCTGGTTTCCTTCATTCTTCTTTCTTTGTCCAGTCTGTTATACTGTGGAATGCGCTCCCTCATGAAGTCAGGATGTCCACAAACCGTTACACTTTCAAGTTAAAAGTACGTGCTCTCCTCCTCGACCGTTTATCAGATCCTTCTCATCATTAATTTAATACGTATGATATGTATGTATGTATTTATGTATGTATGTATTTATGTATGCATGTATCTATATCTATATGAATATATATATATGTGAGTATATATTTTATTTAGTTTATTAGAGTATATATTTTATTTAGTGTATTAAATATGTTTATTGGTATGTATATATTGTGTCCATCAGGCTACTTTATGCACCTACTTTATTTGATCTCTGCATCACCCTAAGGTTGACTGGTAGAGAATGCCCTTGGCATTAAGTCCGCCGATGTATAATTTTATGCATAAAGTTTAAAAATAAAATAAAATAAATAAAGCTTTCTAAGGGTGAAAGAATGGTTAAAATCGGTTGAGTAGTTTTTAAGTTGAATTATTATAAACAAACAAAAAATCTGATCTTTCCTCTTTGTAATATTAGTATAGACTAGCTGTAGATACTCACTATTTCATTTGCGCTTACCTCAGCTGTACCTCAGGAACTACTTAACTGATTGAAATGAAATATTATGCCTCAGTTTTTAAGTTAGAGTAGCAGCTTAGAATAAACATTTCTTAAATTTGTTTAGTTATTCCCGATGTATTATTTTATGCATAAAGCTTAAATAAATAAATAAAATCACCCGTAGTTATTTCAAAGTATTCAAATATTATTTAATTGTTAAATTACTATTTACGTAGAATAAACTCGAAATACCATGAAGTCTCGTGTAAATTTAAATGGTTTATGTAGCTATAGTTATTGTAAATATGGATTCTCAGTAAGTGAATTATTGTATTTCTTATGAGAATAAAGTTCTTAAACCAGAAATTTATATAGTTTATATTAGCTAAAATAAAATGATCTACGACAAAATGTGAACATAGTATTTTATGATACTACTTCCGCGAATACGCAAGACAATAATATATGTTTTAATTTAGTTGAATACAGCTGATTAAATTTTTTTATATAAAGAATAAGGACGTTCGTTACTTAATCACGTGTAAATCAATGAATCGATTTGGATAATGCTTGGTACACAGATAGGCTTCGTCTTGAATTAACACGTATAATGTGTTTTATCCTGATGCGTTGATGCTTGCCCGTAGAATTCATGAGGATAAAACCCCCATGTTCCCCATTCCTGTTCCTGAATCCTGCGGTTTTCCGGAGGCCGAAGATACTAGGATATAACGACACTCATGACTTATAGATACCTATAGGTATATTTCCGAAGGTAGGCATTTTATATGAATGTATATAACAACAGAAGCAGACCGGGTTGTACCATATAATACATCGTTATATGTCAGAAACATGAAATGGCCGTATCGTGTCGGAAAATATTACAGTTAATAAAACTCTGTGTAACGCACTCCAGTGCTGCGTGTATTATGCCAGTTATAAATATTATGCTTTGGTTATTTGTTCTTGTATAAAATTTGGCTGTTATGATCGTGCATGTATATTCATTATTTTTTAAATGTATCAAAACCATAGGCGTTTCCAAGCTAATTTGAATACCTCATTAGTTTCGCCTTAAATACTATGATTTCGACTGGTGCTTGAGAAAAGTGTTACGTCCTTTTTTATGGCATGGCTGGCGTATTGATGTTTGTTGTTCCTTGCCAGTGTACCGATTACTGTGGATTCGACTTCCACATGGAACAAAAATTTGTGAGATCCACGGTTCTCTATTGTCGTACCTAACTTTTTTATACATAATCTGAAGAGCCATAATTTTTTTGTTTTAGTCATTATTTGTCCGAATAAGTACTTGATGTCACATAATATCACATGCCATTCAATTGAAATCCCTAAATACAATTTGCCCTAAATTTGTTTGTCATAAGTATTACAATCAATAATATACAAAAGACTTAAAACTGTTTTCAATAAAAGTTATAAGTCCTAAATTCAAATTATTAAATGTTTTGTATTACAAAGCTTGGCTTTTGTCACGGCTCCGGCGCTACGGGTCTCCGGCGCGCGGCGCGGCGGTCCCACGCGTGCTAATCGTCGCAGAAAGCCTTCGCTCACCACCTGCTCCTCAGCCCGCAGGCCGCCTCGCCCCTATGCGTCTACGCGATTCTAAATTACACTCCAGGGGTAGGGCAGACAAGACTGCGTGGAGTAGGATTCACAGCGATTCGTTTCTGTCACTACAACCAAATTTTAGCACATGTTTTAGGACTAACAATTTTATTATAAGTGAACATTTTGAATAATACGCATTATATAATACAATACTTAGAACATTTTATGACATTATTTCATGCAAAATTAGGAGATCCAATTATTATAGTATTTGATATTATGTCAGAATAGTTTTAAAAGTAAAGATAATTAAGTATCGAATTTTTTAACATTATGGTTACAGAAGTTTATAGCAAACGTGTTAAGAAAAATTAATTTAGAAAAACAATTTTAGTAGAAGAAATGAAGTACCGTGATCCACATATAGTTCTACCAAGTCTTATGCTTTCCGTCCGTCGTTCGAATGTTTGTAAACCGTCAGTGACTAGGATTTTCCCTTGTGCGGGAATTGTTCTCTTTTTGTAATCGTTACCTACCTTCATAAGCTTTTATAACCGTCTTAGAATTAGAAATAAAATTACAAAATATGTTAATAATAGAGTTTCTTTCTAGTCTAATAAATAAATTTAGTAGCATGCGATTTGTGATATTTATGACACTGAGACTAGTTCGGAACATTACTTTGAAGATTTTTATGATGTGAATTGGCTATTAGGTGTGTGTATGTATGTATAAGGTTAACACGCTTTAACCTTAAGCCACATTACCGATAGCCAGACCATACCGCCCACAAGATAAAATTTGCTCGTATCAGAGTGGAGCTAAGTAGGTCGCAAAAAAAATTAGCATGTAATTAATAGTCATTCATTGGAATCTGCTGATTAATATTTAGGTTGTATGCAATTATGTCTAAAGGTGTCAACTGTCGGGTACATGGAACGTGTCAGCGCCAACGGACTCCTGGTTATGATAGCGAAATGACTGGGCTGTCCGTTAATTGCGCGTTGCAGTGCCATGAATGTCCTCTACAATAAAACTATAAGGTAAAATAATAATATAGATATGTATACGTGTAGCTTTTAATAATATTTGCGGCTTTATAACTTAATAAATAAAAACGTAATACACAAAACTGACAACGTATAGGTCCATTAAAATTAAGAATATACGCACAAAAAAAAACAAAAACCCAATCAAAATAAATACTAATATAAAAGTCTATAGGGTTTTAGATTTTCTTTTTATTTCTGTTTTATAATATTTTAGACGTAAGTTAGTTTTAAAGAATTGTGTTAATTGATGATATTCTTACAGTATATATAAGAACACAATTTAATAACATTTAAGAGTCTATAAAACTTCATAGCGTTAGGTATAAAGTCTTCTTCAATCTTCAAATAAGAGACAATACGACAAGAACACAAGACTCGACTCCATCACGCTACTGATTATGACAGTATGATTAGTTATATTTTATGACAGTAGTCTAGTTATAAGCTTGGAGACTAAAAGGTTGAAAATGACCAGTACTGCGAAGTCTCAGGCCACTAGCAAAACAAGGTAAACCATCGAAAATGTCGATAGTTTAGTGGGACAACTCGCAGTTGTCAATTATCTTATTATGGTACGATTCAGTAGTAAGTACTACTATGAGCAGCGATAGCTCAGTGGGGAGACCAACAGACTGCAATGCAGAGGGTCTCGGGTTCGAACCCACGTCGCGCACTTCTGACTTTCGGAAGTTATATGACTTTTCGAAATTATGTGCGTATTGATTGACAATTATCGCCTGCTCCGTGCCTCGGAGAGCGCGTTAAGCCGTCGGTCCCGGCTGCCATGAACATCTATGGCAGTCGTTATTGGGAGAGTGTCGACACAAAAGATCCCATTAAGTCGAAGTGTCGCCGGTCTGCACTGACTGGCCCCCACATAAGATACAAGATACAAGTACTACCCACCATCGTCTTACAAGATACCGATGTAAGAGAAGTAACTATAATAATAATAATATTCTACCACATACACACAAAACCATCTAGCCCAAACTAAGCAGAGCTTGTACTATGGGTTCTAGACAATGGATAAACATATATGTATACCTTTTTTTTTATAAATAAATACATATTATACATAGAAATACCCAGACCAAGACAAACATCCATGTTTATGCACATAAATGTTTGGCTTGTGCGGGAATAGAACCCGCGTCCTCAGGCTTGGCAGTCGGTTACACTAACCACTACGTCATCGAGGCCAGACAAATAACAACAACAGACTATGTTATAGCGTTGCACCCAGTGAGTTCTAACTCAGTTCTGGAGGCTCAAATATCTACCCCATGCATTCCTATCCTTCACTTCAACTGTATTTTTTTTGTACTACTTAAATGGCAAACAAGCTTACCGACCACCTGATGGTAAGTGTTCACCGTAGCCTATGGGCGCCTGCAATTTCCTTCCGAGGAACCGCAGCGGGCGAGTAATGCTCCTGGTGTAGTAAGCGATTACAGGATCCTAGGCGATCTTGCCATCTATATTATTTATAGATATCGATACTAATATTATAAAGAGAAAATTTGTTTTAGTAATCAAAAATCTTTAAAACTACTAAACCGATTTGCAATTCTTTATCCATACTAAGCTACTTTATTCAGAACTAACTAATATTCTATATAACATTACACTTAAAGCCACAAGAGCGGAGCAGTAATCAACAACATGGGTGAAACCGCTGGAGACAGCTAGTTATAAAAAGCTAAGCAAAAAGGACCTAACTAAAATATTTAATACATGACCTCCATTTTAAAAGCTGCCCTTGAAAGTACAATTTTCAAGGACCCCTTTTATGTCCCATGGGGCCCGGTACATGCTGGTAACAACGTGTATTTACTTTAAAACCATGTAAGCTTCGGGGGATAAAAAAGGTTTTATCTAATTTTGATATTACTTACATCAGAAACAGCGACACGGTCGCTGAAATATTAAAATAGGTATTTTACTTTTTTTAAACTTATACGAAGTTTAAAAAAAGAACACTAAACTTATTTATAAAGATAGTATCACGCCTATATCCCAAGGTGTAGCCACATTTTAATAGCTGGGATTTTCGGCCAACGCGTTACGGGGAACACCTATTGCCATCAATACACTACAGATAATTTCTTAAGAGAAATTTCAATAACATTTTACCCAACCCGAGAATTGAACACAAAACCACGTGCACAGCAGTCACACGACTGCTGCAATACCGAGGCAGCCATATTTATACCTAATATTTCATACAAACAAATCAAAAAGCAACAAAACTTGACATGATATCCAATGCTCACTTTAACAATGTTATTAATGCAGAACAGATAGTTAGATTTGTATAAACACAGATTTTGCGTAGGATTGCATACACAAAACCAAGCAAATATTGGTAACCATATCAAATTGAACTAAAAGCTCACTCAACATACCTTGTACGAAACCTTTATGACGAATATAGCTTATTACACATATGCTTACGCAAGTACTATGTATTATATTACGTTTCGTAGGTGAATGCAAACAAACAACTGTCTCGACATTCATAGAGCAAACATCGGTAATATTATTGTGGATCCACGTCCTCTTATGTGGATACAGAATAATTTATACAACCGGTTATTCCAGGAGAAACATAATAAAGATTTTAGCATTGATCGAAATACCTATGTTACACGTTAAAATATTGCTCTTATTGCTAATACGATACGTAGGCCGTTGTGACATTTATATCAGTCCTTTTCCAATATTCTTATTTGTAAAAAGATATTTCGTCTTCAACACGAGTGTAGCTATATTTGGACGTTTATACAATTTCGTCAGAGATACAATTTGTACGTTTTTGATGGATGCATAATTTATGATGCTGGTACAAGTATTGTGTATGATAGACGCTTATTTGCCGCGACCTTAGGCAGGTAATATGGATCATGAATCATGATAGAAAAGACAGATAATAGTAAAAAAAAAATCTAAGAAGTATTTTTTGCATCAACTGTCATAATGGTGCAAGACTGTCGCAACTGACTACTCTACAGCTCTCTGACAGCTGGATGTGATGAGACGGCAAAAATTTCTTCTTTCAAACTATGCAAGGCTTTTTCAAGTTACCTGATAGAAAAGAAACCTATTATAATTTAGCCAATCCGAAATCGAACTGGCATCTCATTATCTTCAGTTATGTTTACATGCCCGACTAAACTTATACTTATATTTTTTGCTATAAATTATATTGAGGTTACTCGAAAAGAATCACTGAGCTAGTATGAATTTTATAAACGTGCAGTTTCAAAAATCACTCATAGATTATATAGACGAGGCCTAACATTAAGTTAACATTAAGTTAACATTAAATCAACAACAAATTAGATTTAGTCTCTATTCGTCAAACAACCTCAACAATCATAATAATAACTTAGAAATAAAGTTAGATTGTATAAACCAAAACCAACAGACACGCGTAGCTCTGCAATTTGCAATTAATGAACAACATAAACATTAATGCGAAATTGAACACCACCCTAAATCAAACTGAAAACTGGTTAGAAAAACACAGTCTTGAGATAAACTATTCTAAAACAAAAATTATTACATTCCACCCACACCAAAAAAAGTCTCTCAATATATCCTTTTCATACAATAACACCAAAATTGATACTGTACATGAATTTAATCTGCTGGGTTTAGTCATAGATACTAATGTAAACTGGAAAGCCCACGTACAAAAAGTTAGAAGTAAACTCTCAAAATTTTCGTATGCTCTTCGCGAAGTTAAAAAATCAACAAACTTTAAAACAGCACTCGCCACTTATTACGCGTACGCATACTCGTGGCTTTGCTACGGTGTTACACTATGGGGAAATAGCACGGACGCACCTTCACTATTTTTATTACAAAAAAAGCTTATACGCATTCTACTCAAAATAGAAGTAACTGACAGCTGCAAGCCACACTTTAAAGAACATGAAGTCTTAACTCTCCCTTGCATATACATACTGGAATGTTGTAAATTTGTAAGGAAACACCAAGAATTTTACACAAAAAGAGAAGATAAACAACTAAAATACTCACTACGGCACAAAAAGAGACTAAACCTACCAACGTCTAAACTAAATATACACTCAACAAGTCCTTATGTCATGTCTATAAAACTTTATAATAAACTACCGGAGGCAATTAAAAACGAACAAAAATTTAAACCTTTCATAAACAAAACAAAGACATTCCTAATCCATAAATGTTATTATACCGTAAATGAATTCCTAAATGATAAAATTTCTCCATAATTAAAATAAATCAAACCAGTTCAAATCTAATATACCTATCGTTATAGTATTAATGTAATTTGTAACAATAAAATATTGATGCCGACATACTACGAATACAATTTATGTACAAGTATTAAAAAAAAATAAAAAATAACATAATTATAATACATATTAGAAATAATTTATACAACAAAATTTAATAATACAATCATAATTAAATTATGTTAGTAACAAAACAGTAAATGTGATATTAGTTTATAGATTGATAATGTAATCACAATTTTAACAATAATATTTACACACAATTTTAATATACTTAACATGAATAATATATATATATATGCCAAAATTCCAATATAATCTATTTAATTTATTAAATCTCTCAATTAATTATAGTTTATTTAATAATTAAGAATCAAAATGCGCAATTCAGTGTAACTCGGTAATTGACTAAAACAAAGCATAAATTGATATTTATTATGAAATTAACATATCTCTAGAATATGATATTAATGTATCTGAATAGTTTATATTTCCTCTCTCCTACGTTGCTGTGCCCGACAGGGTCCATAATGAACTGTCATATTATTTAAGTTACCACCTAAGCCTACATTGTGGAACGCAATAAACAATTGAGTATTGAGTAGTATTTATGGATAATGTTGCTGAAATATGCATAAAGTTGTTTTAGAAATTCATTAAGCTGAAGAGTTAATTATATTTCTCTGAAATAGAATGAACTCTTCAACTCAATGAGATTTACAAGACTGAACACTGATCACTTAGGCTATAATATTACAATAAACAATATTTATTGAACAATACCTACTACTTAAAGAACTGATTACTTTATGTATTCTAGACAAATACTCATATATAATTATTTTTGTTTCAGGTGGTCCAGTGATAGGTTTAGAATTCTGTGTAATAAGTTTCATGGATTAGTGTAAAATACAATTACAGTGCAACAGTGTCAATTTCCAAAAATTATATATTCATTACAAAATATTTGGTTCAATCGTGTTAACTTACGAGTGATACAATGCTATAGACCAGTTCTGATAGGCGTGTATTCACCTCGGCGTCAAAACGAGGACTGCGACAAAACAGCGATGGCTCGGCCTGAGGTTGTGCGATGAACCGGCCGAGGAGGAGGGGATGGACGAGCCCAGCGCCGCCAAGCGGCCGTCAGTGCTCACAATCGATAGAGCTGCATTCTTGTTACTGAGAGTCAAGAGAGCTTTCAAAAAGAAGAGGCAGCAACGAAAGGAGAAACAGTGAGTACAAATATTATTACTGAAAAAAGTTTTATACTAGTATCAAAGATAGCGTACAAAATAAGAGCGTATTATTTTTATATTTCTTATTTTGTTATATAGTGATCAACTATGTTGACACGAAACTCCATTTTAATAATGTAATTAAGTAATTTCATGAAAAATTTACATAATTAGTCCGACCCCAATGAACCTTATGTTTCATTACACATTACCTGCAGATAATTATCTTTGCTTATACAAATGCAAATGAGGGTTGTTAGCATTGGCGGCACGTACCGAGTTTACTGGGCTTACGATCTGCCCACGTAAATCCTGTTTACTTCGAGCATACCACGCCACAGACGATATACAATACGTGTTGTCCAAATCCAGTTATTTTCTACCATGAACACCAGCCCGTATTGTATAGAAAATGTTGAGTAAAAGTAAAAATACTAGTATGTAGGTCTAAAACAGCTTCATTACGCTCCGATCATTTGCACCGAGCGGTCGTGTTTGCCATTTGATAAATATTTATTGGTACTTTTTATTCAGCTATTGACTGAAATTGACAAAATAATGTTCACTCAGTAAAATGAGACACGTTTGAAGATTTTAAATACCTATATCGACTATGTATATTTTATTTTTTTATCATCATCAAACTTCTGGTAATCTTCTACCAAAGTTTATGTAAGTACTGTTACATAAAGGTTCCTAAATTTGGACGTGCCGATATCTTTTACGCAGCCGTACGCGTCATACTCTATGAACTTTCTGTATAGTGTAACTACGCTTATCAGATGTGGTATTCTCTAAAAGTATTCACCTTTTTTCGACAACATTTTTTGCCCCATATGGGGTTGAAATCAAAACATGCATTTACCTGATTTCAGCTGTTCACATTAATTAAAATATCAGAAAAAAAGGTATAGCTATACTAAAAATAAGATACTAATGATGTTTGTAAACGTCGCAACTAGCTTGGGCGTGGTACATGCGCAATAAGCGCAAGTTAATGATACGGCTTACTCGCTTGTGTCGATCTTTTACATGATGCTTACATTTTATTGAAGTGGAATTTACGCATGTTAGCTATATTGTGTACAAGCGCTAGAATAAGCTATAGGAATAGCTTATTGCGTAACGTTTATATATTTGCCGACTACCCGTTGCGCTTGCGGCATAATTTGCATGTGATCTTGAGATCTCAGGTTCAAACTACAGATCGGCCAAAAAGCCTTGGATTTTTCTATTAGAAATTTTTCAGTAGTATGGATTCTCGAAAAATGCCCAGTAGATGTACACTCACTAGTATTTCAAACCTAAAAGTATAGCTAGCGTTTGGCTGTAAAATACTACTGCCTACCTCTTTATTAATATATAGGTGTTAGACTATAAATATATTTTAATTAATTGAAGTTATCAGAATAGGCACGTAAGTAGGTAAGTAAGTAAGTAAATCGTCACAAAGTACATTGACTTCATCATCGTCATTTACTTATCAGCGTAAGTAAATACGCGTTAATCTTAAAGTGGACGAATACAGAATTCTAATAAAAGCAAATGATTAGTTGGATACATTTTAGCATTCTAGTTAAGGAGCAAAGTAATTTCTTTATGTCAAAGACTGAGTCAAAGTTTATAAGAGAAAAGAATTTTCTGTTTCTAAATCTAGTTTGCTGTTGCTTGTTTAACTCAATGTTTTATACTGAAATATATTTTTTGCAAATGTTCCAAATTCTGTTACATACTCTCACTAGTATAAAGGTCAGGCAGAATATATTACCTTTGCATTCCCTGGATATGTTTGAACCCAATTTGGGGACCATTGGGAACCTATAACCATGAATAGCATGAGTGCCAAAACATCGATACGGTTTGTTGATTGTTATAGATTGTCTTTGTCCTCATCTGCCATGAGGGCTTTATATATAATTTACATTATAAAATTAGTTTTCATTAAATTAAGGTCTTTATTATACTTTAATTTAAAATAAATATCAGTGTAACACTGTAGGTTTCCTTTATTAGACATATTGTTTTACACTGCATTAGGCTTGTTTGCAGGTTCTATTATCATCTGGTCACCTTCATCTTTCTCCAATTCTTGTTTTTCCTTTTCTTGTTTTTGTTGTTCTTTCTCCTTTTGTTTTTCATTCTTTTCTTGGAGGTTCAAGTCTTTTTTCACGACTGGTGGTGGAGGTGGTTTGAACAAACTAATGTTGTTTTTCAATTCTTTATCTCCAACTATTTGAATATTATCTTTGGGTATTAAATCTTTTTTCTTAGGAAAGAATTTTTGCATTTCAAAACCATCCTTTTTCTTCGGGAATAAGAATATCTCGATTGATTTGGTTTTCATAGAGGGTAGCATTGATTTGTTGGGGATTATGGAATCGAAGAGAAACGGCATCACTGGCAGAGGCATGGCACTATTTGGTATTGGTACAGCATTACTTGGTATAGGCAGAACATTACTTCGGCTGGCAAAAGGTTTGATGTTCTTTGGATTGGCAGGGAACTCGAATACTACAGTTCCTTCTTGCACGTGCTCATGAGATTCACAGCAGAGAGTCGAAGTAACTGGCTCTTTATTAAAGGAGAAGAGATCGTTATTCATCAGAATTTTGTTAAGAATTCCGGCTGGATTGCTAAGGAATGAATCTTTAACATTACGGAGACTGGAGCAAGGACATGGCTCGTCTGTCGTAGGGTCAGATTTTTGCAAGAAAAACGGTGCGTTTTGTCTTAAAGGACGATCAAGCTGGTGTGGTGGTGAATCTGAAAACGTAAAAAACAAGCATAAATTTATTTTTGTATGGCATATATGAAACCATCGGTAATATTTCAAACAGCAAAACGAGGACGTACTAAGCAAACAAATGAAACTGTATTCCCAAACTTAAGAGACATCCAATATATTTGTATGATTTACTTATACTTTTTTCCTTTGGGACAACGTCCTCTTACTTTATCCAAATCTTACCACGACCGTTACCGTTGAAATAAAATGAAATCTCCATTTTGCCGAGGTTCACCAGGGAGTTGGTGATGGTAGGCATAGGTCGGATGGTCTCTCGGGACGAGGCCATCGTTAAATACGTCAGCAATACTGCCACCGGGTAAAACAGCATTATCCTATACAAAAGACATTTTTTTTATTGTTATTGATATAAGTATTCTACTGATATGTATATTATAGTACAATTAAATTTACTTACGACTGATGCTTAAATTGCTTGAAGCTAGAAACAGAACTGTGATGAATATGGATTACTAGAGAGGAAAATGTATGACAACTCTACTAAAGGGCAATTCTTTATTTGTCTTTAGATTCTAGCTTCATTTTCGAGTGTTTTCAACGGTACTTTATGAGAATGTTAACGATGTAACTGGCTGAGTAATTACGGTGGGTAGGTCTGATCAAAATTAAACCACAAAGGCGGGTCATAATTTTTAAATCTTATTCATAAAAACGAACATAGTTCGATATTCAAATTACTGATGAATAAGTCTTCGAATTAGTGCTTAGAAATGAATATTTAAAAGGGAAACTTTACTTACTGTGCTCGCTCAGTCTACAAGTAATAACGAATTGATTGAAATTCGGCAAAATCAAATTCTTTTTGTTTCGCAACTTCGATTTAGGTTTTATTGCTTTTCAATTTTATCGAAACGATTGTGAAATAGCAATAGTAGGCAATATTTCGATAGAAACAAGATTATAAATGTATTGTTTCAGCAGTTTTAAGTCGACGAAACATATCTTTATGATCCATTAAATAAACTATTATACGATTTTATAGCCTTTAATTGAAGTCTGTAATTATGAACGTTGGCTTAATGAACTATAAATAGTTTATCTTCTACAATAATGCTATTTCTAATAGCTAACTTATATATAGGTAGTGTTACATGTAACGGTTTTTGATTACTGCTGAATGCACGGATGACTTTGTGATTTTAGTGGTCGCTTGGCCACTGCCAGTGTACTTAGTCTTGTTCGAATCTTACATTTAAAAATAAAGTGTGATTCACAAATGGTTGTTGCGGGTCTAGGTGTTCTTTGTGTCCGTTATTTGAATGTTTGTAAATTGCCGCGGGCAATTTACAAGACACTAAGACCCTAGAATTAAGTAGAGTGCCCGTAAAAAAAATTGCTGACGACACGATTTCGGCTCATTCGTACCTTCTTCTCCCTAGCCTTTTTTATTTCCAAGTCACTTGGGGTCGGCTTTTCTGGTCTAACCGAATTTGACTGGATATCAGTTTATACACGGAGCGACTGCCACCTCACCTCCGTAACCCGAAGGCTAACGATACCCTAAGGCTAGACCAGCATTAGGATATTATAGGGCACTGACTTCCCAATAATGACTGCCATACATGTTCATGGCAGTCGGGACCGATGACTTAACGTGCTCTCCGAGGCACGGAGCAGTCGATAATTGTCAATAGATACGCACATAATTTCGAAAACTCATATAACTTCCGAAAGTCAGAGGTGCGCGACGTAGGTTCGATGCCGTGATTCTCTGCATTGCAGTCTGTTGGTTTCCCCACTGAGCTATCGCTGCGTTTGCGTCGGTTCATTCGTACCTATCGTCAGTAAATATTTTTCTATTTGAAGGAGGTAGTACAACACCTGTATACCTGCGATAGTAACACAGTATTACGTCTCACCCGGAAAATTCAGAGTTTTAGTAGCTCACATATCTACTTCTCCCATTTCTTTTCGTTCATCTCATTTTCAATCATTCCTTTTCCCTAGAGTCAGAAACATGCGAGTGAGCCACTTGAGCATATATCCGGCTTTTAATAACGCAGAGACATTACTTAAAATTTCGGACTTGGTATATTTTAATTATTTACACCCATTGAATATTAGAGTTAATGATCATAGTACTATAGTTGCAATTGCATCACTTCCAAATTTCGAGATTCGTCTCTGTTTAATTAAAATTGCGATATAGTGGCCATTATTGGTCTGCTTACTTGCATATAATAAAATTGTAATTATGCTTTGTCATACACAAACACAGGATACTTAAAAAAATGTTAGGGTCTTTATAGGACCTATAGAAACTAAAACAATTATTTTTAGTATTTTTATCTGTCTGTCTGTTTATATGCGCATCACGCAAACACTACTAAATAACGTTAAATGCGGTTTCAACAGTTGTATTCCTAGAGGCGTAACTTAAAATTTTGTGTATGTTTCATCTTATATTATGTGTGTAGATCAGATTCTTAATACGAACAAAAAAGGGAAAATAAAGGTCTAAAGCTAGTATTGTAAAAATCTAGGAATACAATTTTTGTGCTATTCCTTGAGACTTCTAGACGTTATCACGTTTGTCTGTTTCATGTGGAGATTTACGTTATGTAATCTTCTGACAGAGATAGATAAAATAAAGCGAAAACATACATTTCTATTATTCTTTTACGTGTGTGGCTATTTATTTTATACAGCGCAGGTAATATATTAAAGCAGAGATAGCTCAGTGGGGAGACCAACAGACTGCAATGCAGAGAGTCTCGGGTTCGAACCCACGTCGCGCACCTCTGACTTTCAGAAGTTATATGACTTTTCGAAATTATGTGCGTATTGATTGACAATTATTGGCTGCTCCGTGCCTCGGAGAGCACGTTAAGCCGTTGGTCCCGGCTGCCATGAACATCTATGGCAGTCGTTACTGGGAAAGTCAGTCAACCCTCTAATATCCTGACACTGGTCTAGCCTTAGGGTATTGTTAGCCTTCGGGTTGCGGAGGTCAAGTGGCAGCCGCTCCGTGTAAAAACTGATATCCAGTCAAATCCGGTTAGACCAGAAAAGCCGACCCCAAGTGACATGGGAATAATAAAGAGAAGAAGAGGTAATATATTAAATATACAAGAAGCTTTCTTAGTTTTTGTCTTAAAACCTTATTTTATATCGAAGAATAGGTTTATTTTATTTTTTTGGTTTCGTAACACAGGTCCTTTACTAAGCTTATGCGGTCTATCTTTATGTGCAATTTATACAGAACGTATCTTAAGTAATACTACGAAATAAAAATACTTATATATAATATAATCTTTTGTTTTGGCGAATGTTATACATTAAAATTAATTAATTTTATACGGGTTTTATCTCGTTGTTTGTTTTTGAATACTATTATTACATAATAGTAGTTTTAAAACTCCATGTTCACGAGGAGACTGACTGAGAGTCTTCCCGTGAGCATGGCCGCTAAAAAGCAACCGAAACGTCGGGAAAAGTGTAAAATTAAATTTAAATAGATTTTATAATATTAATAGCTTAAATAGATAATGTATGTCTTATTTATTTAAACAATAACTAGTAACAGTCTTTAACAATAGTAATTTATAGTTTTAACATTACGTAATAATAAAGTTCAAAAATATTAATAAAGAACGCGATAAAATCCGTATAAGATAGTTTAAGTTTAATATATATATTAATACGTGAAGCAAAAACTTTGTACCCCTTTTTACGAAAATTGCGCGGGCAGAGGAGTATGAAATTTGGCACAGTTAAAGTTTATATGGAGAAGGAGGGGCGAATCCTAATATTTTTATAAAATATGCATTAGAAATACATTAAAATATTAGAAAAACACTACACGCACGCATCCATGCATTTGACACACGCAGTCGAATCGCGTTCGTAGTATTTCGGCATTGTTCGTCTGACGTCGTACAATTCTTTGTAACTATGGTTACCTATATCTTATTTATATGTAATAAAGAAACATAAAACAAAGTAGCAAGCTTAGAAATGTTGGTCGAATTTTGACCACTAGGCGACCGCTAGTATATTTTAATTGTCGGACTCTATGGCGCAGTGGTTAGTGTAACCGACAGCCTGAGGTCGCGGGTTCGATTCCCGCACAAGTTAAACATTTGTGTGCATGAACATGGATGTTTGTCTTGGTCTGGGTGTTTCTATGTAAAATTTGTATGTATTTACATAAAAAAAGTATACATGTATGTTTATCCATTGTCTAGTACCCATAGTACAAGCTCTGCTTAGTTTGAGCTAGATGGTTTTTTGAATATGTGATAGATTTTAGAATTAGAATTTAACTGCTTCTGTGATGTGCCTGCTTCTGGTATTGAATGCGTTCTCAGGTTTGATTCAAGGTCCGTAAAGTTTTAATGTTTTTTCTGTTACGAAAAGTATTTTCTATTTTTTATTCTCAGTAGCAGCACGGGGTCAAAAACTGTGCGTTGTCAGAAACTGTTACGTAGGACCTCAAACCATAGCTGTCAACATATGGGTGTGAACACACTTTTTTTTTACTTGGGGGAATGCTTTAACGCTTACCTCTCTACGGGGCGATAGAGAGGTTATGTCGGGCTCACCAGGGAAAGGGTAATACCGACTAAACCTACCACGGTGTTCCTCGACATAACCATAGACGGCGGGGCCGCGCGAATCGCTTTCACATACAATCACGGCCCCGCCGACGTTTTGGCCACTACATAAAAATACTCCCTCTGCTGTCCCCTTGTCGGGGGACGAAGCCATGACACAGAGGTGCACGTGGAAACATGCACGCCGCCTCTCGGATAAGTGTGAACACACCTCCGCTAAACTCTTTGGTAGTATAGGCTCGGGCTATATAATATATTTCGTAACATTTTAGGAATTACTTATAAATTTTTTTATTCCAAATATTTTTTGTTAATTCTTCTAATCACTTATACTTGTTGACTTGTATAGCGAAGCTGGTACTCAGCTATTTGTATTAGGTGCTGGTTCACGTCGGTAGAACAATAGATGAGAATCAAACCCTCGATTTGTGATTTGTCAGTAACATTAGACTAGTTAGTCATTGCTTAAATCAGTATACAGAAGTCGTCTTGTAGACGAAATATCAATTTAATTTAGAAACGATCTACTGACAGGACGTTATTAAAATTGGTGGATCATTTACATTAGTAAATGACCTCCATGAAATGCCGATGTATTTTTTTATAGGTACACAGGCATCCGACCTACCTATATTAGTAAGTCAGCTGGTATAAAGCTGTTTGTGAATTGAAATTTAGAACGTTCAGGATAAAATGCAACAATCATACGTATAACAAGATCATAGCCAGATACTACGCGGATAAATAAAAGCCCGAAAGAGAATTAATTACTGTCTGCACGGATGGCGTAGCGGGCAAGCGTTCGTCTCTCTGCTTTCGTGCCGTGAGTTGTGGTTTCAAATACCACATGGTACAATTATTTTGTGTAATCTACAATTCATTGTTCTAAGTACTTTTTAACTGTTGATTTTATGTTTATTGGTAATTCATGCGAGAAATGTTTTATTTAAAATAAATAAAAACTTAAATTAATACCTTCAGTGTCGAGCCTGTTAATTCATACTATCACAGAATAATTGGTCCAGGACTAATCAAATAGTGACAGGAAAACCTCTCACGTAGAAGCATTTTGGGATAAGCTATGTATATTTAAGCTACTAGTTATGGCATTATTGTAGTAGATGGGTTTAAGGTTCATTTCCTGCATAGAGAGAAGACAAACCTCGAAAGCGGTGCCATACTTGTCGGCCTCGATGGCGTAATAGTTAGTGTAACTGACTGCCACGCCTGAGGTCGCGGGTTCGATTCCTGCACAAGTCAAACATTTGTGTGCATGAACATGGTGTGTGTGTATGTGGTAGAATATTATTATTATTATTATTATTATACATTTTCATATTTTGACTATTGTCGCATCAGCCGCATGCGTCAGCCGCACGCAATTAATCGCGCGCGGCTGCAATCGGCCGCGATGCACGGAAATGAACCTTAACCGTCAAGACTTTAGTAGTCATTGGCATTGCATGCATAAGAACGAGACCAGCTTAAACAATCTGTAACACGCGGCTCACTCCCGCGCATGAAATGACAATGTTTTAATATAATATGCGTTAGTTCTGATTTACGGCCGCTTTCTATATCCAATCTCAATCGAAATGTTGCTATCTGAGTTAGAATTTTGACATATTTTCTATGGAAGATCTGTCGAGTATAGTATAAGTAGTCGCCTCGCCACTGCCGCTGTCGATTGTTGTGGCTTCGATTCCTACACGGGACAAAATTTGAGCGACCCACAAATATTTGCTCCGAGTCTGGTTGTTCTTCGTGTCCGTTGTTTTCATGTTTCTAAAGACAAAGTAATCCCTACTATCCTAATAATATTATAAATTCGAAAGTAACTCTGTCTGTCTGTTACCTTTTCACAGCTAAACCACTCAACCGATTTAGATAAAATTTAGTACAAATATAGTTTAAAACCTAGGGAAGGACATAGGATTGTTATTGATGTAGGTACCACGCGGGTGGAGCCACGCGCAAAAGCTAGTTATTAGGTACTAAAGCAGCATACGCTATGAAGAAACAAAATCACGCTTTCTGCTCAAGAATACTCTCTGTAGTTGTAATTGACGATTATTGGCATTTAGCAATAAATTTATATCTTGTTTAACCAATAAACTATACACATCGCCATCGGTGATTAGCTTTAATGTGATAACAAAGAATTTGATATTTCATAAGAGAACATTGAAATCCTCCACCGCACTATGCCGGGCGGCCCGCTCAGAACTCAGAATAGCTCGCTTGTGTTTGCGAGCGATTGTCGTTCGATTCTCAAGTATTAATACTAACTCTGGCGTGGCAATAGTCTGGAGTATGGCGTAGTATACCTCCGTCACAACCAATTTTACAAACATTGAACAAAAAATCTCAATTTCGGGGAACGAAACTATATAGTGGATAATATAATTTTTGTATCGTGAGGGCATCGAACCCGCAATATTTACGTTAATCATGACATTAGGACAGTCTGCGATGTCAAAGTCTTCATAATCGATTTTTGATGATGTATGAGGTCATGTATAAAATAAGGACTCATCGTAACTCACAAGAAGTCAACGCTATGAGTCATGATACTGTAAGCAGTGAGATTTGTGTACTTATATAAAATCATCTCATATTTTAACATGGGTCAAGAAACTCGGCATAACATGAATATTTCTTGAAGTGTCGTTTTATATAATCCTATTTCGATCCGAATGCATTTCAGCAGGCGTATGCGAGCAATAAAATACGTTTAAATTGTATTTATTTATATACGTCGATTTCTGAAACCGATCGTAAAATATCGTGCTTTAAGTGTTGCACGCTTCAGGGATTTCCTGGTATTCGGGGTAATTTTATGGCAGTTGATTTTCATTTGTGAAGTATTTTTGGCGTTTTGTAATTATTCCATATAAATAAAATTTCGGTTATTTCCATTATATCTGCTGCTGCATTATCTGAAGTAAGAAATTCGTATGAAGAATGGTATAAAAGTTTTAGTTAGCATATATAAAAATGACAAAAGAAAAAGACTCGTAGGTAGGCTTGGCATAACTTTACGCTTATGTGTGTGGCCAATCGTGAGACCGCGGGGTATATTCTTAGTTGTACAATGTGTTATTAGATTTTCAATTAGGAAATGGTCAACATAGAGTCCTTATTACGTATAATTCAAACCATACATAGCTCGTGAAATGTGGATATATCACACATTTGTCCACACCCACAGACACAGGCGTCAGTTTATGTATGTTTATGTAAAAACCCTCATCCCATGTCAATAAAGATCTTGCCTTAAAACTTGCATAACCGTATATTTTAGTATCACAATAATCGGTTGCGACGTATAAATTTGCCATACGAAAGTATTACCGTCTCGATTTTTACGATTCCCTTTGACGTGTGGAACATTTGTTGTGCTGGCAACACTCGCAGTTATTGTTTCATTACACGTTAACAGTAAAACGCAGGAATGGCGCTCACGCATTTGGCATTCACGTTATTGGTACGTACTAACACGTGTGGTATTCATCCATTTTGATTTAACGGTACAATTATGACTTTGTACCTTTTAGGTTAATTGTAATATGGACTATGCTCTTGTGGATTGTTCTAGGTTGTTATACATTGTATGAAACATATTGTAGTTATTTCAATAGATATAACTACAATATGTTTTAATTATATACTATGTATAGCTGACCCGCGCGACTTTGTCTGTATCACATAGGAGAATTTTGTCCGTATTTGTAACATTTTTAATTGATGCTCCGCTCCTATTGGTCGTAGCGAAGTTATATAGCTTATAGCCTTCCTCAATTAATGGGCTATCCAACCCTAAAAGAATTCAATTCGAACCATTAGTTCCTGAGATTAGCGCGTTAAACCAAACAAACAAACAAACAAACTCTTCAGCTTAATAATATTAGTATAGATAACTGCTAATAGTAATTAGCAGTTATGATAGTTTATAGTAGTGATAATCGACTAAACAATCGAATGATTCGAATGTGCAATTGATTTCAATATAGTCGTATAATATTGACTGATGCTCAAATCTAATCCATTAGATTTATTAGAATGCTATCTGAAAATGACATAAACATGATCAAATGCAATAAAAGAGGAATATTTATCGAGATGTCCAAATTATTGTTCGAATATTCGATTCTTACTCGAATGTTTACCCATCATCAGAGATAGAAATCCAGGACCGTAAATTTTTTAAATCATTCGATATTTTTAATAACAATCGCGTATATTCACTATTTTTTGCCACGTTTACCAAGTATACCTTATAGTCGATCATAAGTGCATTTTACCTCAGTTTAATAGCCTTAATAGGACTTCCCCTAGGGACAAGAATGTTCGCCATCCATTCGAACTCGTACAACTGCTAGAAATTTTGTAAAAGAAGAAGAATTATCTGCCAAAGGAACTGCATGGCTCCTACTCTAAGAATTAAAACCAATAAGTTTGCTAAGACTTTGCTAGTATTCATTTGCATTTCAATTGACTTAATAATATTAAAATGAAAAGAAGTTTTAAAAGATCAGCTGAATTGTTCGCAACGCATTAAATGCACAGATTTTGATGACGTCATCGTTCGAATTACTTAGAAATAATTAATAGGACCATGCCGTAGTAGCTTTGCAGATTTTGCGACCGAGAACCCCAGGAATCCTACCCAGGAATCGAACCTAGATCCTCGTAAATTCAAAGTTTTGCCACGGAGCTGATACAATAAATACAAAACAAACGAATATGCCATTTGCAGTATTCACAAATCCGGGGCTTAGATATAAACGGGACGATCACAATAGGAAATTGCCAATAGGATTGGTTTTCCTACTGTGATAGAAAATTTGATAGTTGAATGAAGTACTGTGAATCCAATAACTGTAACGAGCCTTATAAGGGGTAGCACCATGCTTATAACTCCGAAAAACTAGACAGGGATGATTGTAAAACTAGCATATATTGCTCTTTAAACTCTACGTCATAAGCGCGCCTGTATTTCTATTTCCTCGTGTCTTCATCTTCGTTTAAAAAGACAACTCCCACACTAGGAATAATTCCTGTATCACAGGGGTGCAAACAATGGACACAAAGAACATCCAGATTCGGAACAACAATTAGTGAATCACACAAATTTTTTGTCCCGTGTGGGGATTGAACCCAACACTTGGCGCGGTGGCTGTGGTGAGGGGACCATTACGCCATCCGTGCACATATTCGTAACATTTGCAACAGTGCCCAAATCCTACAAAACGGTCGCTTTTCTTTTAACAAATTGATAACGGCGAGCCCAACGCCCAAACAAAAGAAAATTAACAAAAATTAAAATAATATATATTTTGTCTGTTTGTTATAATTCCTATTATACTAGAATTAATTCGATAACTATTAATATCATTCTTTATTTTCGTTAAAACGTTTGTGTAATAACAAAAGTACCTCATCAGACTCCTTAATGCTTCAGATAAAATCTTATACAAGTAAGTTAGCTGATTGTATTAGATCTTGGTTGAACGCCCATTGCATGCCTCATGAACTTTTATCTTCGAGAATAAGACTACTATATTAAGCGTCACTGTTATATAGATTAAGTCTATTTGAGAAACATGATTGCTTTATGCCTTTATCACTGAATCCTGGGACGATGTGGACTTCAGGTTCACTGCTAGAAAACTCTCAATAGCAGCACGAAATTTGAGAATGTGCCCTAATGTGAAACATAAAAATGCTAGTAAAATATGGATAAATTACATCCCGGTCTTCCCTTTCGGAGATATATAGTCTTAGTGATGATATATATACGTAGTTTTGAAAATTAGTTAACTGCAAATCATTAGTGATCATTTAATTTATACTGCGGATATTTTGGATCCGTGATCCGAATTGGCTCCCTCCTATTGGAAACCTCAAAAAATCTATCTTACAAATAGTAATCATAATAGTTTATTTGCTAAATACAGGTTTACAGATAAGTTACAATCTTACATGCAAATATATACAATTCTATTAAAATTATTGTACAAATGCTTAATTATTATCATTTGAATGTAAACATTAAACAGATAACTTAATTTATTAAAAAGTATATATCAAATTCAAAGCTTTAATAGTTATTATTAGTATTATAACTATTTTAGGATACATTTTCGGATTTGAATTGTATAAAATACGTAGGGCCATACTATAATAGAAATTTCCATCTAAGTAAATTTCGGACATTCTTTCTTACATGTTGAATGGCTTAGAGACAAATTGTGTCACAGAAAGTTTTACATGTACATATGTATGTAAAGCGTCCTTCAAATCATATTAAAATATGATTTTTATAATAATATAATATGTATTATGTATGTAATAATAATAATTATGTAAACACACTATAAGAGAAATCAAGATAAAAAAGCAGCGTTAGAAACGAAAGAAAACTTTGAACTGGGTAAAGTAAAATAGGATATTTATGGGATATATTTACTGGCTTACAGTTCCGTTTCTTTCGACATTGTTGAACCGTGTAACTAGGGCATAGCGGTGTTTCTATCCAGCTGTTCCATATTCTGAACCGATATGTTGTAACACTAATATAAATAAAAGTGAAGGTCTGTGTAGTTGTTTGTTACTCCAGCATACGTAAGCCGTTGATAAGTTAATGAAACAATAAAATAACTTAGGTTACTTTATATCCCAAAATGCAAAACCGAATTCTAAAATTAAAACTAGTTATATAATATTGGAAGAGAGAGCTATACTTTTTTATATATATTGTCCACGGTATGCTTGCTGGTAAAATACCACAGCCTATGGTGGCTATCAAGGCTAAGGATATCAGTTACGCGTTAACGTCTTTCTAACAAAGAAGGCGCTGAACTACTTATCGGAGAAACTCAACATTAGGTTGATGGGCAGTGGTCATCTAAGGCTGGAGGTTCTTTCCCAGTCGAGTTGTTCCTGTTTTAACGTAATCCCAGGATAACTGGATATGCTTACTTATACACGGCAGAGCGAGGCCTGAACACAGTCAATATTATGCCTAAAAGGAGCGCTCCAACAATATTGTAACTCGATTAAGCTCAGTTAATGACCATAAACATTTTCATTTATTATATTCTCGTGTGCGCTCCTTCTCTTACCTAATATCATTTTACAAGATAACTGCAAAACAAATAAATATTATTTATCTTCTACATATTTTGAACTGATATAATAGCAGCGATAGCTCAGTGGGGAGACCAACAGACTGCTATGCAGAGGGTCTCGGGTTCGAACCCACGTCGCGCACCTCTGACTTTCGGAAGTCATATGACTTTTCGAAATTATGTGCATATTGATTGACGATTATCGCCTGCTCCGTGCCTCGGAGAGCACGTTAAGCCGTCGATCCCGGCTGCCATGAACATCTATGGCAGTCGTTATTGGGAAAGTCAGTACCCTCTAATATCCTGACACTGGTCTAGCCTTAGGGTATCGTTAGCCTTTGGGTTGCGGAGGTCAGGTGGCAGCCGCTCTGTGTAAAAACTGATGTCCAGTCAAACCCGGTTAGACTAGAAAAGCCGACCCCAAGTGACTTGGGAATAATAAAGGCTAAGGAGAAGAAGATATTTTGAACTGATATAATATTTTACTTTTCTATAGATGCTGGTAATATTTGAAGACAATGTAGCAAATAAAACTGTACTCAATATAAAACCAATCTTAGATCCAAAGAGAAGAAGCGATATAGTCGACGAAGCATTTTTAGAACAAAAAGACATTTTATTAGATATGGTATGTATTATATTGTTAACTATAGCACGCTTCAACTTTAAGGTGTTTTTGAAGATGTGTAAACTCTGGCAACCTACTAAGCTTCTGATGTAGACTATGACGTTACCCTTCTCGTAATTAAAGAGGCGCCAGATTTAGTAGTGGATCAGTTTACAGTAATGGATAATATTATTTATTTTTTATAATAGAGAAATTTTAAAGCGTCTTGATGGGTACTTTAATGTATTATAAGTTATAAAATTGGGACTGCTATCTAAATTATGGTTAACAACTATAACTGTTTATATCGTAATCAAAGGATTAAAAGTGGACTCATACAAAAAGAGAAGCAATTCAAAAAGCTGGCATCCAAAACTGTACGGTCTCATTTAGATACATAGCATTATGATACATAAAGACCGCCTTAATATCAGTAATGTGGGCATTCCAACTTACATTAATACAGAACCAAGCGTAAAACCATCCAACAGGATCGTTAGTTCTAGCTAATTTTAAGTTTTCGTTTCTGTAGAGACATTTACCCAATATTAGCGTTAGAAATCGCGCTCGCTTCAAATAAGTATATGAGCAGCGCTTGCCAAAGTATTACAATCTTAGTTGGAAAGTTCACGTATGTAGTTATAAGTACGAACTATGTTGGTTCAGTGCGGTGTAAGGAACAATTGATCCTTTGCTGTATCCCCCGATGTGCCAACTTCGGAACAAATCAATTATCTGGTGATGCCTCGGGGCTTTGAACGGTCTATATATACATACAGTAGATATATGCTCACTGGATTCCCGAGATTGAAGCCGTTTTTCTCTGTTCAAAGGATACAATTTGTGCTTAGCGGTTATTTTTATTTTACTAAGTGCTACTCTGCCAACATCTACCTGTAATCATCAATTTGTTGTGGACCTTTTAAAACATTTTTGGAGATTATAAAATCCCATTTTCTTTATAAATGTGCTATCCATTACTTGTAATGTTTTCCTCGGAGAGTAATAGTCAGTAAACATTTTTTATTAAAGCTGCTTTTATAAATAATTTTACCTACATTTTATAAGATTTCCAATGCTATAAAAATTATTTATTTGTATATTTAGTTAAGACGGTATAATATTATATAGTTATGTCAGTCTTCCCCGTTGGTCTTGTAGCACAAGTTTCCACTTATGTTGTTGTGGGTTCAGATGACTGACCCCCGGGTCTATAATAAAAATTCTCAGTAGTAGCAATACAGAAATGTAATTCTTTTTTAACCTGTCAGTTTAAGCATATGAAGTTATCTATAATTATCAAACCTTTGTGTATACCTAAACGACGGCATATGATTGCTGATGGGCGAATCATAGCTTCGTGAATAAAACAGAATGACTTTTACGGTGCGTACGCGACGCAAGTACTAGCTACGCGTAGAATACATGTGTAATCCACTCGCGAGAGCTAGTTTAATTAATCATATAGGTAGCTCGCGTCCATCGTTTACACGATACGTACAAACCGCGCAAGTCCCTAGCATTACACATATTAGTTGCATCATGTAACTTGTACAAGTACCACAATTCTAGTGACACTGTAAACAGCTAACTTCTATAGACGAAACAGCTAACCATTTGTCAAAAGTAACCCGAACAACACTAATACAATAAACATTGAATTTGCAGTTAGAATTAAAACTGAAAGAAGTCAGAGACAAAAAGAAGAAGAAAGCTGAATTGGCGGAGAGTAAGAATATCAGCCATATTGACGCTATAAGACACGATAATTGTGCGAACATGCTCAAAAATGTCGACGTTAAAGTGAAAATAAATGGCATTAGCGCTGTTGGAGAAGCTGATATTAAACTTAATTATGGAAATTCTGGTAATCCAAATCAGTTTAATCATAAGTATATTTATTAAGTATCGTCATATTTTAAAACTAGATTATGCCCGCAACTTCATCCTCGTGGGTAGTTTGGCCACGTTAATGACGTCATTAACGCAAATCACACTCCAATTTAATTAAACAGATTTAAATGAAACATAGCTTTGATTTAAAGTTGAGCTACTAAATTGCCATACTGTGGAAACTGCGACAAAATCAGTTCGACAATTTTTATATCATACTCTGAAAATAATCAAAATATTTTGGTTTTTACTTAAAAGGCAATTAAAAGTTTTTACAGCCTCTCTACATTTTTATAAAAGCTTTAACGTGAGATCTAATGTGGATACGAAAAATTATAAAAAAGAAACAATAACAAACGATTAACATATTTTCTTGTACCCCGTACTGTTAGGGATTGATTGATTAATTAATGTAGCTACTCAAAATAGCATCTCTCAATTTGTCTTGAAATATGATTGATTAATAAACATTGACATAACATATTATGATTACATTCTGAGGGTTAAATCATGTCAAAAGCTAAAATATCAATTTCAGAAAATTATAACAACACAAGTATAAATATTTCAAATATCAAGAAAATATCATACATTTTGGATTAGTTGACAGATATAAAGTGCTCAGTTGAAATAATCACCATTTGATATACGCTTTAAATATATTTTATAATGTCTCAAATAAAAAGGCAGTAATTATAATTATATATTTATTCAGAAGCTGGGTATAGAAATAAGAAATATGAGGGCAATATTTTATACATAAGAAAATCTAAATAATGTTCTTTAACTTTAAAGTTATATCGTTTTTTTTGTTCCTTATGTGGATCGAAACCTCAATACTCATTGAACTATAAGTGCTGAAGCGACTGATTAAACTTAATAATATTTAGATCTTTATTGCATATTGTCTTCAGAAAACCCAAAATATTCAGGATTTACCGTTTTCGTAATTATTACCCAATATTATTTGACCAATCCTGGATTCTAATTTTTTATATGATATAACTACGCTAAATGTTATGTAATTTTAAATTAATTTTAAATTTATGCTTTATATTATATACGAGTACAGTATCTATACGATTCATAAATCTGTATAATATTGCAATGTTGGGTGTTCAAAATAAAAATATGTTACTTCGGGAGTAAACTATTGTGCAATGCCTCACTTATAAAGAATCCTTATATTATTATATAGTAGAGAAGGCGCGTCACACACTACAATATTATATTAATATGTGTGGCATAAGTGAAATATTTCACATGAGTTCGATATTAATACAATAGTATATTTTCTGAACGGCGTCTTGAGCAAATATCACTTCTAGCATATGGCGTTCAGGCAGAAGGCGAGCTTTTGCTATTTAAACTGGTCGCCTATAAGATGAAATAAATCCCATGCAAATATTTACGAATCTTTATGGCCTTTGAAGGATAGACGGAACAATAAATTCTATCTGTCAGATTTCTGCTTCTCATAGAAACGTTTTATGAAGTTCTAGCTTGTGTCCAGCAATCAATAAAATAGCGGAACTTTGACATTTCAAAATAAATATTAATTACGGAGAAACTTTGATGTGATACGTGTATCTCGTGGAAGGATAATAATCATTTTTCGACTTATCATAGGTCTCTTGGCTCTTAAAATAAAAGGTAATAACTAAACATAGTCATAGATTTATTAGAAAATAAACCGATGCCCGCCTACATAGGATTCAAAATTGATCCTAAATCCGATAATACGTGTTTTTTGGTCAAACAAATCCTTGTTTTCTTCTATGATTTCTTCTGAAATTTCTTGATTTCTTGTGTGATACACTGTTTATCATAAGGGTCCCCTTATGATAAACATTGTATCTTAGAAGAAATCTCACAGTCAAGCAGACGAAGTAATAACAAATATAATATAACTAAGTTACACTCTAGGTAAAGGAGTTATAAACCTGAATGCAAGCGGGATATCCAACATTGGTCAAGCTAATGTGGAATTGGGAGTTGGAGACACTGCCGTATTTATTCCGGGATTGAGCAATCTGTTTGTTGGTAAGAAGCTGTAATGCATTACTAATAGTATCAGCCGCAGGACATTATTTCTGCCATGAAATAATGAATAATATACAGGCAGACATGACAGAAAGGCATGTTGTCTTTCTATTTCGGCATATCATAACATTGAATTATAAATCATTCAACTCATGACTCTGCTTTACGACTAACATTTTCGCAAAGCAATGAGAATATTTAGTTATCGTTTAAAATGTAGGACTTATTAACATAGTTTTCAAACTTATTTCCTTATCTTTTTTGTTATCATTATAATTATCTAGACTCTTATTTATATCTCTGTATTTGGATATAATAGTAATCGGCGTTACTAACAAATTGCCGATAGTATAATAAAAATGTTTCACAGTAGTTAAGTAAGTTATGAAAGTTAAAAAAATCCAGCATCTGCATTGAAAATCTAAAGCAGTTTCAAAGTTTGCAGAAATGCAAGCATCTTGATGACGATCGAATTAAATAAACTTCTATTTTAGTGTTCAGGAACTTCAGTTGAACTTCGAATAAACTAACACTAACTGAATTTGAAAACTGCTACTATCCATTTCAAGGTTTTTTTGACTTAACTATTTAATTAAATGTCGATGGACAAGTTCTATTTTCTGTTATAAAATTTAGATATAGTGTTTTAGGTTTAAATAAAACAATGAAATAACCTAGAATTTGTAAATTGGGAACTGGTTTTGGGCCCAAGGTGCTTGCTTGGCTTGGTTTAACTATGAACGTAGTCATTGCCGCATCAGATCTTAATATTGCCAGATGCCAAATATAAAACTAGTTGAGCAATCGAAAAGTGCTAAATAAATATAAGTACAAAGCTTCTATTTGGACCAGTCTAATATTCTGTGTACATTATTTTGTTTAAGATCGTCAATTACTGGACTGTGCTAAGAAAAACAAAGGAGAATCTGATACAAATGTCAGCAAAGTAAATGAAACTGACCAAACAAGAAAAAATATCGAAAGTGATACGACTGATGGAGCACAAACGACTCTTGTCAATGCTGTATCTTTAGCAAATACATTTCAACCTACTACAGCCACTGCATATGTATATACTATTCCTACAACTCGTCCGGTAACTCAAACACCAGTTACTAATTTATATGCTACACCATATTTTGTCAGAAGAGATGCGGAACAGCCTGGTCCACCACAACCTACACCAGCTAATGGTTTCATCAATGTTGTTTAGTTACATAATGTGTTCTTAGCAATAAATATTAATTTGAGATTGTTTTATTTAATTTATAAATATTAATATATATAATATTATATATATATTAATAATTATGTTAATTATGTTATGTAAAGTACCAAAAAAAGGCAAAAAGTTGCGTTATTAAAAGCAATACTCCATAATTATCACTCTATGACCTAGCATAGGTCTTTATATTTCTATTTTACAATATAATAGCAAACAAACGTGCACGCCGCCGGATGGTAAGCGGTTACCGTTAACCGCTTACCATCCGGCGGCGTGCACGTTAACACTAAACACTATACTATATACCTCGTATTTTAAGCCATGATAAACTACGGAGTTTATCATGGCTTAAAATACGAGGGATATCAATCACGCATTGTGGAACTCTAGAGAAAAATAATTAAAAATAAGATGCAAGGATATGAATAGAATAGGTAGGAATGTGAGTCAACGGATGAAAAGCAGTAAAAGTACTAGTACCCTTAGGCTTTTGAGAAGCCGAATCAATCTTACCAGCAAAAGAGATAGGCCTTTTCATTAAATTAATCATTCTATACGTACATATGTATGTAGTCCATTCTTAGCAGTGGTTAGACGCTGTATTAGTCTCAGTATTTCTGATGTGCTTACATTATTCTGCGTATAGCTTAACGTTTATGCAAATCGATCTTGAATTTCGAAGATCCGGTACTTTGCAGTCTTGCCAGGGTTTTCGAAAATAAACATTTGGAACCTACGTCATTATTGGCAAAAGGCGTCTTATACCTTTATAATTTGTGCTAGTATCCCGTTATGTTTGTATATATATATATATATATACAAACATAACATAATATATGTTTACTTTACGGGACCGAAAATGCATACCTAATCTCAACAAAAACTTCAAAACCTTATGACTCTCCGATTCATGAATAAGTTATCTTTATTTTTTGTTCTTATATTTACTTTCCATTGAAGAATATACAAAGTAAATCCACGTTATTTGTTTAAGCTACTTATTTGTAAACATGCTCCAAACATTGCCAGAAATTGAACTTATTCAAAAATGATTGTTAATATGAACTTAAATTTAAAATAATTAAATCTTGATCTAGTAAAAAAGATTGATTTAATTAACCCTAATTAAGGAACAATGATACCATTTTCTTGAATACTTGATGTTTCTTTTCTTTGAATAATTCGTAGATCTCGTTTTTGCGCGTACTTATGAAACGCCTGATTGAAATCAATGGTTTAGTGTAGTAGTAACATTTTAGTCGAAAGAGTTGGAAGAGAAAGACCTTGCCAAAAGACCAGGTTAAGATAATCCTAAACTGACTAGCCTACGAGTGGGTATTCTTATAGAATCTTTTGCCAGTGGTAATCGTAATTCAATTTATTGAAGTTAAACTGTTGGTAAGGTGTGCTGGACTATTTTCGTACCTACTGCACGATACGACACTTGACTTCGTCGTGCCAGGACGTCGCTCATGATTAAGATCCTCAATTGAGTAGCTAACTAGTCGAGCATCTGGAATAACAACATGTAAGTTTAACCGGTAAATAGATTACATTATTAGATATATGTATACTTGGATCGTAGCTAGTCTAGATCAATAGTATCTGCCTTATCGTCTAGGAAATAGCATTAAATCGATGTATGTATGTAGATTACCAGACTTGTAGTTACATTTGCTTCACAACTAATATAGTACTTACTCGTACAATTGATTCTACACACATACATACCTAAATATCACCGGCTTGAGTCTATATACGAGTAAATCCGGTGATATTTACAAGACAAGCAGGTGATATTTTAAATTATTGCCGGTCAAACTGACTACAGTAATGTATGCAATGCTTTACTGTTTTTACATTTACATTTCACAAAAGTAAGCTTATTATAGCTTTTACAATATTTTTCTTTTTAATAAAGACAACTTCTGCACTTAATATAATTTCTGTATCTCGGGGGACTTAACAAACATTCACACAACGGACACAAAAACATCCCGACTCGGAACAACCATTTGTGGATCACATAAATTTTCTCCTATGTGGGATTCGAACCCATTACACTCGGAGTAGTGGCAATGGCGAGGCAACCACTTAAACCGCTACGCCATCCGTGTTTTGCAAAGGAAATATGATGTAATAGAACTGTTACTAAAATCTAACCCATTCAGAGAATATTTTGTAAAAGTGCTATACGAGTAAGATTGCTCTGGGTTATTTTTCGCAACTTTAAATGTGTGTTTTACTTTTAATTAAACCTTAAATGTAACGATACTATTCAGTGACATGGTTTTCATTTAAATGTAAATGCAAGCTGTTTTTACATTTTCACTTAAATGCCATTGCACTTCAATGCGCATTCTATATTCAAATAACTCAATACATTACGTAGGGTTGCCCTCACAAAATAAGGGTCTTATTTTGCTATGTTGAATAAATGACGCACATTCCACGTCCAAGTTTCTTGCCATTGATTCAATTTAAGGATTTCTGCTTAGAACGGAACGTGAGACAATGGACGTTGTTTAGTCAGGCTAAGGAAAGGCACCGTTGTGAATAATGTATTTCAATATTAAGATTGTTTTAGTGGCGTAGCGCTAGTGAATGCGATTACTGTGCATGAAATCTAGTGTTGGGTTTCGTCCAATGGGCTTGTGGATATTTCTGTAGGTAAAGATATGTAGCAGCTTGGAATTAGAGCCGTACCTGGTAGACGGTATTAGCGAGGTTATTAAATAGCCCGCACAAAACCTTTCACCTATATAATCTAATCTAGACAGAATGAATAGACTGGCTAAGTTGAATACATTCTAATCTTCGCGAGTTGTATAAATCGAGTCGTGTTAATCGAGGAAGGTTATAGGCTATATAACATCACGCTACGATCCACGGGGTAGGCGCAGTAATCATAAACGCGGGTTAAACCGCGAGCACATCTAGTTTTAAAATAAATTGCGATAAAATCCATATAAAGTAGTTTAAATTCAATCTAGACTAGCCGATCAGAGAGTCTAGCCCAGAACTATAAGGTCAATAACCTTAAGAGTCTATTAATAAATATGACTGAATGTGCATTCGACGGTAGTGAATGCCGACTGTGTATTAGATACTATGTATGTATGTATCTTATGTGGGGGCCAGTCAGTGCAAACCGGCGACACTTCGACCCAGTGGGATCTTTTGTGTCAACACTCTCCCAATAACGACTGCTATAGATGTTCATGGCAGCCGGGAAATGGCAGAAGGGATACCCCTTTGTCAGTGAATAATCGTCAAAAGTCAGATCAGCCTGTACCACATAGAGTACTGAACATAATAATATTCAAAATATTTAAATATTCTTGAGTTTCTGTGGCTGACCGTGGCGCAGCCGGATTCGGGTTGGGCCAACAAAACAAAACGAAACAAAAATTATTGGGTTGTTCAGTTAAGAAATCTCAATAGTAGCCCAGAGTAAAAAAGTTGGCGGTGTAAGACACCCCCTTGCTTAGGAAAGCACGTAAAGCCGTTGGTTCTGCGCCTGATCTCTCTCCGGTCGTGTCGGATTACCGTCCCATCGGATCATGAAAGTTAGGGAACAGAGAGTGCACTTAGTGTTTGCGCACACACTTGTGCACTATAATATTTCCTGCGTAGTTGGCCAGTCTCCGTTAAGACTGACCGCCGTGGCCGAAATTCGGTCTGGAGGCTTATTATTATTCAAAATATCCTCGTCATATACCGCACAAAATATCAAGACATTACACATTAAAACGTATTCACGTTATGATTTATATAAACTGGTTACTCTGCAATAAAATTGAAGTACATAGGATTATCGAGGTTTATTTTAAAATACAAGGTTTTCCAGCAGAAATGTTCATGGGAACATAGTCTAAAGTTTTGAAATATTTATATTTCAAAGTATCCCAACATGATTTTATTATTGTTGTTACTATTCATGCAGAATGATCTCAAAGTATGATAAAGTATTTCTGTGCTTGGTTCCTTCTTGGGTTTCAGTAAACGAATTGGGGTTTTAGTTTTGAATCCTAAGTAAGATCTCCAGTACGCTAAAATATGATCGCCTTTATATAATATACAAAATTCGTGTGCTGATTTCAAACTTTTTAAAAGTAATATTATATCACATCTATCTAAAGTTAATACTACCATTTATCAGACTTTATCTCGTTCCAACTTATCTGTTGGTTATTCAATCTCAATTTATATTAACCATAGTTTATTAAATAAGGTATCTTATCGCATTGCCTTTTTTAGAAGATCATTTTATATCTGATCATTTATATGACAATTGATATTTTTAAGGCCTTACTAAGGTAGCAATGAAACATTCTTACCCGTGCTATAAGATATGGTGGCGCAGACTATAAGGTTGTTTACATTCTTCTGTAGAGTTAACGTATTCCCCTAACTCCAGGTTAGAGAGCTAATGAAGTTCTGTCTTAATATAGTCTAAATACATATTAGATAATACACAGATTTAGGTAAGCTTTAAAAAAAATTAAGCTATAATCTAAATATGTACCAATCTTTTTTATGCGTTTAATTATATCCGCCTTGTATTAAATTGTCCTACCGCTGGCCACGGGCCTCTTCTCAGTGTGATAAGGGCTAGGCCATAGTCCACCACGCTGGACAGACAGTGGCAGACTTCACATAACTTCGAGAACATCACGGCAAGCTTTTAGACATGCAGGTTTCCTCACGATATTTTCCTTCACCGTTAAGCGAGCAATATTTAACTATTTAAAACGTACATAATTTCGCCTTGGGATCAAACTCGAAACCTCTGCGTAGCAGTCCAACGATCTCCCGTTAGACTATCGCTGCTTTCTCGTACTTGTGTGATAAATTTATTTAATTGTCATGTCTATTTAGCTTCAAATTACACATTTATCTTTAGCAGTTGACTACTCTTTCGACATATGCAAGCGTAAAATGTATGTATGACATAGATAAATATGACACGAACATTTTCTTTTGTATTTAACATTTGACATATAATTTCACGGCGTAGTCTCTCCTGCGGCAGAGGATCGTCGTAATCACAAGGTATCTGGTTTCATCTGTTTGCAGCTTTTGTCCCCAAGGCATATGTCAAGGTGCCACGTACTGTTACGTAATCTTGGCAACTAGACACTGAACAGTTGCGACGTAGCTATACTTCGCGTGTTAAGTTCGTTATTTCATGTTTCTGTGTTAAATGGCACCGTTTGGTGGTAATGTGAGATTGCCGTGATTGTGTATGTGAATAAAAATGGTTGCCCGTATCGAGGTGGGAATCAAATACATTGCCTGATGGTAAACGGTTATTGTAGCCTTTATTCATTTGACACCAGTGATATCAAGCGTTGCCAACTTTAGGACAGAAATAATATATGTAGGTCTACAGAATATTTACATACGATAGAAACAATCTATGACATGAAAAGAATGACAAAGCTAGGTATTCGAAGTTCGGAACTCTTAATCAGCAGGTGAAACGTAATAACAATGTTACTGATCTTGAGACGGTTTTCTGTAAGATGGTGATAATAATATCCCTGACGAGCTAGCTAATTCGTGAAATCACCAAATATTTGCAACGACACGCTCTTGCGCTCATAAGAGTTTCAACTTACCTGTTTGAACTGCTTCATTACGAGCGGAGATCACACTGTTCTCAAATGTATTATTTTTTCTTGTAAGTAGCTGTATTAAATGTCAAGCAATTTATTTTTATCACCATAAATCCTGTTAATATTATAAATATGAAAGTGTATGAAGATGTTTGGATGTTTGTAACTCAATCACGCATAAACTGTAAAACATATTAGAATGAAAATTTGAATACAGATAGACTATATCCTGGATATAGGATTTCTATTCTATTCCTTGCGACATACGGATAAAGTCCCTGGTATAAGATAGGAGAAATATATCCTATTTCTCCTAGCTTTTGTCTAGCTATTTTTTCGTGACATATTATGTATCCGCGAGAACCTAGTACTTGTATATTCAAATAAATGGTACTGCGATACAGACGAGATGACGTACATATGTATTTTTATTATTCAGTCCGTAGAGCCGGCTATACATAGTGACGATTTATGTTATGAACTGATACTTTCAATACAAGATTTAGCAGCAGTGTTACATGATAATTTATTGTAATTTATTTACATACATTATTTAGTCGCTTGCCGTAAATTGTGATTGTGTTGATAAAATGTATGAATACAATTCTTCATATATTTGTTCAGTAACAGCGATAGTCCGGTAGGAATATCGATGGACTCCAGAACCGAAGTTTTAAATTTGAAACCAACGGGTGCTCCGTAGTCTTTTCTAAATTATTTGCGTACGGAATACTTGATAATTATTTACTGTGAAGGAAAACGTCGTGAGGAAGTCTACATATCTGAGAAGTGAGAAGTGTGTGAATTTTATCGGATCTAGTATGTTAAGATTTAATGAATAAGCGTTGCCCATGCTAGAAGGGCTGAGAACTATAACAGAGGGAATAGGCAATACATGAAGCAAGATCTGCATCAGCTTTCTTTGTGTGTCTTAGTTTTTGACTACTTTATGCAGACTATAGATGAGCGCAAAAGGCTACCAGTCCGTTTTTGAACCTGCAACCTTCTTGTCCATTATATAGCTATCGTCTTAGATGCAAAATAAAGAGCTAGGTTTTAATAACTAACATGCACCCATATTCATGGTAGCTTAGTTGGTAAAGCGACGACACGGGTTTTTTGCTGTTTCAATTCTCTGAGATCTGTCTGCTTACCCCATCTTGTGTACCAGCGTGAGTATACTAGCTGCGTATGTATTTATTTAATGTGGCTTACAAACTGTCAGTGTTATGTTAAGCCCCGCAACTACGAACAAGCTAAAATAAATATGCTTGTCATTGTCAATAGTTTCAGAGATGTCCAATCCAAATAGAATCCAATTAACAACCGAAATCCAATTATTTTGATGTTTGGATTGTTGTAACAATGATTTATACCCATTTATAGTTTTACTGATGATTTGCAGCTAGATGTATATGTTTCCATATATATCTATGTAACATAACTGTAAATCAAACAATGCTTTTCTGTGGAATGGGACGATTGAATGGTTTATTAGTCTTTTATACATTCAATACAGTAATTGTTCAAATGCATAATAGATGGCGTTACTAATATATCATAATTTAGGGATGCAGAGATAACTTATTTATGGACAACCAACAAAGCATACACTAACTAAAACATTGTGATAAAACTTCAATACAGATACATAACATAGTGCTGCCTTACTTACAGGTAGCCACAGCATGCATTGATTGCATAGTAGCACCAACAGTATTCTGCAAATGATTGCCTCCCGTAATGAGTGTCCCATACAGGCACACTGGGTAGGCATCGTTACGCGAAAACTGTAATGTATGCTTAATTTATTTCTTTTTACTAATATAGTTTGTAAGAAAATTGTACTAACTCATATGGATTATGTCCGAAATAAATGTTTTATTATTATTAAAAAAAAAAACGTATTTATCTATGCTCGTTTGTGAAATTACGAAAAAGTGAGATTAATTACATTAAACAAACATACAAACAAACTGCATGCATAGTGTGTACATATAAATAGTACACACTGCATTAAAAAAAAGAAATTATTAAAAAAAATATTTAAATGGCAATTATTAATTATTATAAAACTTAAACTTGTGTAATGTACATCCAATCAATATAATGACAGTTATTTCAACATTACTACTAAAAGATTAAAAGATTTCATAATTGATTCTTTGAAATTGACCTACTATATACGGATTTTATTGCGTTGTTTATTTAACACTGTATTACATAATTTAGAAACTGTTACACTACTACTTCTAATGAACTTTAAAAATTTTTAAGCTAATTAAATTATTAAAACTATTTATATTTAAATGAAGATACAAAAATCCTGACTAATAGTTAATGATGTCGATTTAAATTTACACTGTCCTTGTCTAACAATACAGGAAGGTAATCTATGTTGATTAAATATAAAAGCATAATAATATCTTAAACATCCAATAACGGGTATTACCGCGATCATGTTTGGTAGTTAGATACATTTTTGAGGCTTGATTTTTCTGGCCTAGGATTGTGCGTAAAATGACTGAAATACATACGTAACCGCAAGACTTTAAATCGGTGATAGATCTTCAAACTATTTGCGACGTGGAATCTAGTAATTACAATAATACAACTTCTCTTTTATCTGCAGTCAACTAAGTCTCAGAATACGGACACGGTTAGTATAGTATGTTGGGATACATGCAAAAGAACAAATGTGCAGATGTATTTAGAAACATCTATAACACAAACAAAAGCCCGACATCGCCGCGTCAGTCTGCTAATAACTACAGCCAGTATAACTTGGCCGAAGCGTCAAGCGAAGCGCCTTTCAAAAAGATATCTAAATATTGCATCGCGCAATACGCGATTTTCGTTGTACAAATCATACAACGCGAAAGTATAAAAGTGATTAATTATTGGTTGACTAAATTTCAGATGTTCTGTTCACTATAAGTACCTACATTGTTTTATTTAATAATGGTCTGAATCTGTGCATAGATTTGTCATAGGACTAATTGAAGTAGTGTATATATTATGATACGCCGAAAATGATTGTACGCCTTCTCGTCCATCCTGTTTTATTGTTTTGGGTACAGGCGCTTAAAAGGCAGTTGCTTAATAAAATACTGTTTTTTTTTACCGCCTGTTTAACGATATTACAACATAATATTAAAAGCATTGTATTTGGATGCCGACGCCGAATCCTAGGAATGAAAGTACTAGAAAGTAGAATAAAACATTTGGCTTTACTAGATTTTGCCCGCGGCTTCGCTCACAAAAATGTTGGTTAGGTAAGGTTAGGATAGTAACATTACTTTTACACTGGGTAAAAGGTACCGTACAACGTGTGTGCGAAATTTCATGATGATCAGTCGAGTAGTTAAGGTGTTAAAGCGTGACAAAAACTCACATTCACATTTATAATGCTAGATGATAGATAGATGTTCAAGATTATAGTATCTATAAGTTCTGCTGTGCTCCTGGTTTATATGTTTGTTTGTGTTCACAGTGCGGCGGCGGCAGCGGCGGCGGCGGCGGAAGCGTTGGGTGGAGGCGGTCGCCGCATGCCTCCTCCACTGCTGCGCTCGCGCACGCTGCCCGCTATTATCGCACCAGGATTCTCTATACTGCATGCACAGATCGACCCGCAGAGGACTAACGGTAAGTGATATTCTAGAATATAAGGGAGTCTATGTTGACTTGTTGAGATAGTTTTAGAAAGTGTTTTAGGTAGTCATTGACTTCACGAACACCATCTCGATAACAACGTTTTGTCGTGCAAATATGGCGGGAGCGTAAGTATGTGTGACTAAATAAAATATTTTGGGAATAATACATTACGTATTTTTGTGGTAAAAGCAATTAATGTTTGACTTTTTAACGTAAGAAGCGATTTCTTTATTTTTGACATAGCGAAATGTCTTTAATATCATACCGTCGTATCGCGTATAGTCTGCTATTCGGCCAATTGTAGCAATGTGAGTGGACCACATTTGTCGGTTTCTTGTAAAGGAGAAATCCTTCGTCTATGAAGGTAATATATTTTGTATACGCATGGGTCATTTTCTGACGCCACAATGCGTGAGTTTACGACACCCACTAACGCTAATTTATTTATTTATTTATTTATTTAAGGATAACAAACAGCAGCGTATTAAACATTACTATGATAGTACTTAATAACTAGATGTACAAAATACGCATTATTGTTGCTTTATTGTTTATTTCTCTTTTTAATTGTTTTGGTAATTATATACAAAAAAACAACTCTGTATTTGCTCAAAGGGATAGATATAGTGTATGTAAATCGCATTTCGCCACCTATGCTTTACGTCCAATTTAATAGTGGCGAACCTATTGCCAATATTTTGAGAATTTCTTTAAAGGAATTCATTAATTGTATGCTCGACCTTGTATATAAAGACGGAGACCTACATTTACTATATTTAAAGTTACAGATATATCAAAGTATTAGTCCAACTAAATACAAATCTTCTGATAGCAACCTAAGGACGATGCAAGGGATGACAATGTTAACTTGCTAATTAACTGGGCAAGCTTGCTGTGTGCCCCGATTCATAATATTAATTTTTGCATATGTGTATTAGTACTATTATACTATGTACTATTATAGTCACCGGCCTTACTCATACCTATATATGTCTGTAAGTATAGCCTGTTACTCTACTTCAATCAACCGAAAAAAACATAGTATATCGCCACACAATCGTACTCTGTACTTTCTCCAACAGTACCAAAATATAAGCCCCTTTTGTCTTCATTAATTCACGAATCAACTAGAAAAAGTGACTTTGTTCCCGTCCGTGGTTTTCCACTTTGTTCGTGAACGAACAAAGGCCAGATAAGGGATTACCATCAAGCTGTTTGTCAGAACGAGAGTAACGCGATTTTACTCCATATTTTCCGAGTGTTTTCCCACTCTAAATTACTCCTTTTAGATGGCACCATCTTTATCTAAGGGAACATTTCCATTTACATGACGAAAGGGACAAGGACAGATGCAACTACGAGCCTTTACTTGTGTGACAAGCTGACTTCGTTACTTGTGTTCGCTAGTTATAGGTATTGTTAAAAATGGGTGTCGTAATTTTCATGAATACTAGACGAATATAGGCTGTGTCGATATATGCCACGAAACCAATAAGTATAGTGGCGTAAATAAGCTTACGTGATCTAAAAGATTTCGGTTAAGTTACCGGGTTGAGTAAAGTTTACCCACGTTTATGATTTCGAGAATTCTTAGTAAAAGTATGAAGTCTAAATATATGCCAGCTAAGTAACGATAGACTCGCAGCCTATTACATAGGAGTTCAGTGTTGTAATGTGGGATACGCTTGTCTGAAAACTAACCATCCTTTGGAAGCAGTATTTTTTCTTGATTAAAGTTACCCTCTTTTGTACCCCTGACAAGGTGTAAGCACAATTGCTTGATGATTGGTCGAGTAGAATTGTAAAAGCGTAACAAACAAACTCGAATTTATAATAATAGTTAGGATACATCTTGTATATGCGTTCGTGTGATTATACATATGTATTAGACCCATGATCATCACTTGTGCATGTGTTTGAAGATGTCTAGCAATGATAAATGCTTAGTTATAAGCATTTATAACAAAACTTGCCTTTCTATTTATTTTTTTATGTTTTTGGCGTAATGTCATCACTGTGGTTACTATCAATACAGTGTTTTCTATGCGCTGTTTTACGAACTTATTTCTATTAATATTTCTGGAAAATGACACAATACGTGATTTTCTGCAAGTCATATTATATGCATAAGCAAAAAGAAACAGTCATTGCACTACTGACGTAAACCCACAATCCAAAGTGATGGTAGCTAAGAATTCGGCATCGGACTCACGAGAATTCGTAGCTTTAAATCCCACTCTTTGCAATACCACCGTGACCGTATTCCTAACAAAAGAAATCTATTAACTTGTAACCCAAACTAGTAGAAATTTCATATAAAAGAACCATTTAACAAACAGTTTGCCATAAAGTGTTCGTAAAAGAAACAAACCTTAACTGCTTAACACAGCTGTATACAATATTTCACAGCGAACACTGATGGAGCCACATTTTTTATTCCAAGCGAAATAGCTTCCCGTCTCAAGATTTCCTTTTAACTTGAATTTTTAAACAAACTGCCACCTTCCTTTAAGAATTCACGATAGAGGAGTGTTTGTATTTTAACTGAGACGAGAAATAGAAGTAAAATGTGCTATTAAACACCCATTTGAGGCTGTCGGTAGGCGTAACAAAATTAAGTATTTCTTGAGATGAAATATGCTTACAGTTCCTCAAAATAAAAAGGAATGCACGGATATCTCTATACGTCGATCAAGGTCGGTTCTTTCATAAACTATGTACCCTATCAACTTAAAATTTACTCTGTATTGATCAAATATTTGATCTTTCAATTTTATTATAATAAAATATTCAAGATGGTATTAAAATTAAATTATCTGTTGAATTGGTAGGTCACCGTCTACTCGTCATACTTTATGTTATTAGAGTATTATATAAAAATGATAAAAGGTAAAGCCTTTATGTTTATTAAAGCAGGCTCAGTCTGATATTTTCTGTTTGCATATTAGCTGCACGAATGGCGTGGAAGTTTAGGTGGTCGCGTCGCTACTGCCAATACACAAAAATTTGTGTGATCTACATAATAATATGTTGGTTTAGTATCTGAGTGTATTTAGTATTCGATGTTTGAACGTTTGTAAATTCCCCCTCGATACAGGAATTATTTCTAATTGCGGGTTGTCTTTTTAAAAGTACCTAATCCTTTAATCTCCATAGCCGAGTATGTTTTATACGTAACAATAGTCCTACATAACTCCTCCTGCCTGTAATGTAGCACTTTGGACCCCTGTCACTGTGATACCCTCCTAAATCGCGGGTATTTTTCTTACGTAAAATGTTAGAAAATAGCCGGAAAAGGTGAAAAGTGTAAGATAAGAAAAAAATAACATTTGGCATTCACATTTAATGTTTTTAGCAATTAGCATTGTTATTCCTTTATCGAACTCACATTTGCAACCTCGGGGAAAATTATTTTTATAATGGTAGTAATCGAATTTTCTTTGCGAAGAATTACCGAAGTGACATTAGAGTTCTGGATTAAAACTTTTACAGAATGGCACAGTTTAAGAACTTTGTCTAAAGCGCAGCTGATTTATATCTGATCTACATAGTTGAATGGTATAACTTATAGCCTTTCCAGGGTTACACATAATGTCAATATGAAAATGATATTTATTATGTCGTGAATGTCACATGCTGTGTAAAAATACTAAACAAAAAAAAACTTATCTCAGTCTATATTTTACATCATACTTTCTAATTGTACAATGACAGACCTATGATTAGCAGTAACGTTGTATTTATTATTTTGATAAGTTGTAGAACAAAAAAAAAACGATCAACTTATCGAGTCTTTTGTAAAATATAAAACACTTTGTGTGAGTTTGGCACAAAACTGAGAAAGAGAACAAAATACTGCCGCCATATTGGAAATCAAGTGCTGCCATCTATTACTGCTTGCCACTGCGTACACATGTTCAGTAAATACTAGCGCCACGACTATTATTTGAACCACTTTACCGCATTTATCTTGTAAGTTAGATAAGCGTGGCCGATTCTTTAATAGGCTATCAACGAAGTGAAGAGATATTTGCACCCTCACGGCTATAAAAATAATAGTGAAAACAGCGAAGACAGACGTGCGGATATGGATCGTTAAAGAAAAAGATGCGAACCAATTTTCTTTAAGGTTTCGAACCTCAGATGGAACAGATAATAGGTTTACAAAATTTCTCTAACGGTAATGTAATTTTCTTATTTTCATATATAATCTTGGGTATTTATTGTCCATCTTCTAAGGTATTCGAGATTCTTCAAAGAATTACAAACTAAATGTGGCTGTAATTAACAAGTAATAAAAATAATAAATGCGAATGTTACACGTTGAAATTAAGCCTAAATAGTAACTTAAGCTATTTCAATTATTAAATTTAAATAGATTTAATTTGACACTTTCCTCAAGTAAAGTTTAAACTTAAATCTTTAGATTTAAGTTGGCTGCCGAAAAGCTACCAAAACTATTTATAGTTTCAGTAGCTTTTCGGCAGCCATTTTGAAGGGGAGACTAAGATGGTGGTTGTCGTCTTGATATTTTTATTTAATCAAGCATTATTCTGTTTGCAATTGTGATACTCTCACTTAAATTAGGTTCACCTATGCTTTGAATAACTTTCACATTTATATTTGGTCTAGGTATATATACAATACTTTTTACAATAACCCATTGTTGTAAGATATTGTAAAGGCTTAAAACAAAAACATTTATTTACTTATAAAACATGAAAATTACATATTTACTTACTTTCACGTCTATTTCTCCGAAGGGGTAATGTATTACACCCATATCTAGCGAGCTATGTATGGTTTTAGCTGTGGAATCGAATCCGAGACCTCACGCACATCAGTCGCTACCGCTGTGCTATAAATGCAGCCGGCCAGAAAATTAATACAAAATCAATTAAAAGTAAAATTATAGGCAATAATTTTCACTGAATGTTTTGTGTAAGATTTGTGTTTAAATTTGAGTAATTAAATAGGCTTATGCTGCATACTAATCCTATTAATTACACATAATCCTATGTAATCACACCACTGAGGTTAGTAGTATCTACCTGATCAGCTGTTGTATATTAACCTAAAGCTTATTTTATAATACTAGCTTTTGCCCGCGGCTTCGCTTGCGTAAATGTAGATTAGGTTGAGTTCGGTCCAACAGTAGGTACCTTTTTTAAATAAAAGTATAAAAACTATAACCCGACTACGTAAAAAAGGTGTCTAAAACGAACGATTTTAAAATTTATATAGCCTATGTCACCCGGGCCATTATTACGAATCTAACTAATTGACAGCTCATTCATTAAAATCGGTTCAGTAGTTTAGGGGCTACGGTGGAACATACAAACATATGTACATACCCAGACTGCCAAAATCATTACCTACCCTTCCTTTTGGCTTCGCAGTAGTCGGGTAATAAAATATAGCCTTTGTTAACTACTCGGTGATAATATAGCTTTCTAATGGTCAAATATTTTTTTAAATCGGTTGCCTAGCTTTTGAGCTTTAAGTCATTACAAACAAACATACAAAATAATAAATCAAATATTTCCTTTTTATAATATTATAGTATAGATAAATAATAATGTCAGCCCTGTAAGCTACTTAAAACTGTCCCACTCCTGGTCAGGGGTCTCTTCTCAGTATGAGAAGGGTTAGAACATAATCCACCGCGATGGCTCAGTGCGGGTTAAGACTTCACAGAATTCACAGTCTTCGAGAACATTACGGAGAACACTCAGACATGCAGGTTTCCTCACGATGTTTTGTTCACCGTTAAAGCAATTGAGATTAACTATTTAATACGCACATAACTTCGAAAAGTCAGAGATGCGCGCCTTGGTATCGAACTCGATACCTCTGCGTGGCAGTCCAACGGTTCCTCCCTTTAGTTACCACATAACAGGGCGTACGCCAATAACTGATATTTCTCAGAATTTCACCTGTCAGAAAAACCTACAACCATTTTTGTTCGCTCAACCCGGCAATAGAATCCGAAACCACACTATGTTATGTATTAACAGTGCAGCCTTTGGACCAAGTTTACTCAGCGGGCATACAGCGACCTGCGCGTACAGTACAATAACGCATTCAGGGTGCTTCTGGGATTGCCGTGGCGATGCAGCGCGTCAGGGATGTTCGCGGAAGCGTGTGTCGATGGGTTCGCCGCGATCATGCGAAAGCGATGCGCTTCCATGATGGCGCGCTTGCGCTCCACCTCCAATGGTATCCTGAATGTTTTTGTGGACCGGTGGGACTCTCCCCTTTTGCGAAGGTGGATAAGTGTTCAGACACACTTATCCAAATAAATAGAACATTTAAATGGCACACTGATTATTTATTTTTGTAAATTTAATTTAATACTAACCCTAGGCTAAGTTGTACAACTACTAATAATATATGGATGTAAATCTGAAATAAATATTTGAATTTGAATTTGAATTACGCCAATAGGTCAAAATGGAAGTCAGGTATTTTCAAAGTACCCTATATGTCAACTCCAACTTATTATCCTTAATTGGGTCGAGGCACACCGGCAAAGCCGAACATTTGAATCCCAAAGGAATTTAATTAAATTAGAAACTTGAAAAGAATGGTGTAGAACTTTTCTCGTTAGTTAGCCAAACCAAGGGGAAAATACTTTTGTCAGTTTCTGTGGACGGTTATGTGGTTTAACAATATGGCATAGCAACATGGTTAGAATGCAAATTATTTTTGTTAACCACGTAAAAACCACGATAAAATTATAAATAGGTCATCATAATGATTAATATCAACTTTGTGTAATTTTGTTCTAATTTGATAGTAAATTTAGACTTCAGAAATTGCGTCTTTCTTGAACTTGAATTATTTAAAGGAAGAAATCTTTTTGTAAATTAGGATACTCTCAAACTATTGCTAATCAAAATAGGTTATGTGGTTTAGCCATCAATGCAATCCGATATTTTGTTATAAATATAATTATAATGGACTAAGGAAATTATCATAGTCGGTATATTTATTTTAAGCAATACGACTGCCTCGGTGGATACGTTAATGAATAAGATTGCTGTGTTTAATAGCACAGGATTGATATACGGATCGATTAAAGATTTATTAGGTTTTGTGTTAAGAAATTCTTAGTACGAACGACCATTAAGCTATATGGTCCGTACGTAGTACCTACCACTAGCAAAATATGGGTGTATACCTCTGTCAATCATCGCATTTCAATATTAACATTAGACTTTGCATGTGTACAAGGTATCATGCAGCCTTTAAATAAATGCAACTTATTATTTTGCCACGATTTGAGTGACAAAGTTTTCAGCTATTCGAATTATAGGTATATTATAGGATTACAAATAACAATAAAAACGATGAAACATTGTACTGACCGTAAAGAAGCCCGCACTGCTGCATGTTTACTGCCTTAAATAACCTTAAACGACTCTCTAGTTAAAAATAAACCTAGTACTTTGCCAGTTAATGTTAGTTTGGAAAATTCCATTATGGCTCGCGTGTTTAACAATAGTTCTTCCATAGCCTGCCAGTGCATTTCCTCGGCACGCGAGCTTTCGGCTGCCGTAGAAAGACCTATCATTCAAGCTCTTGTAAAGGTTGATGGGGTGATAGAACGATTACCGGCCCCCAGTACAGACAAATGTGGTAAATTTTAATGAAGCAATCGTTTGATTTGATTTGATTTCAGAAGGGTTTATGAGGCTTTGTTTGCTATTAATTATAATTGTTTGTGTAGTTCCATTCTGTAGTTCATGTTCACTGAAAGGAGAATTGAAAGAGGGATCGTATTAAGTAACACTTGTCCATGTGCTTAGTGACTTAATATTACAGAAATTTATATTTCTATAAAATTACTGTCTTGTTGATTATTTGGCAACGTGTTTGTGCCTATGTTTGTACCCGATCGTGAGGTAACGGAGTTTGGATTCACGAAACGGCTATTGTCTTACCGCACCCTTAATAAAACAGAGACTTATCTCAGTATTTTGGATTAAACAAATTTGAACTCTATTGCAATGATTTAACACAAACTTAATATTAGAATTTAGCATATACAATCAGAGTCCAAATTGCCTTACTTTTAAATTTCGAGTTAAGTCGCTGTTTTATTAAGAGTGCGTTACGTTGACATGAACGTTATACATTGAAATTAAATACTTTATACGGATTATGTGGTGTTTTTATTTAAAGACACTTTAATTACATAATTTTGAAACTATTACATTACTATTGTTAAATTTGACTACTATTTAAGCTATTTAAATTAAACTATTTAAGATGGTGGTGGTTGACAACCACAATCTTAGTCACGTCGTGAACATGACTGTTGAAAAGCAAACATCGGTGAAGTTTTAATAGTTTAAATAGCTTAGACAGTTTAACCGGTTAACAATAGTAGTGTAATAGATTTTAATTATGTAATAAAAGTGTTTTGAAATAAAGAGTGCGACATATTTCGTATAAAGTAGTTTAATTTAAATGAAGCGGCTAGTGTTTTTAAGTTCTTATGTTATGTAAACCACAATAGCTACATCACATGGGACTAAAACATAATTAGCGAATGAATGTGATGTAATAACTTTTGCCTCCACTCCAGGTGTAACTATGTATGTATGTATTTTTTACAAATTAGGCGTTAATGTCCGATATCAGTAACTCTACATCGTACTACACATGCATTATATGAAAGAAATATATGATAGTAAACAAGGCATATCTATTGGCATAAAAGTTATTCATTATCCCCTCGTCTTATATCAACTTAAAGTAATCAGCAGCGACAATGGAAAAAATAAATGCACACTTTCATTATTCACGCCACGGTCCGAAGTTTCCCCATAGAATCAGTAATTCAAAAGTCGGCTCTCGTCCGCGTTACAAGTTATTAATACTTAATTATAGCTGATTTAGTTAAAAGGAAAGTTTGCCTTGCGAGTTTTGCTGCTGAGTCCATTATTCTTCATGGAGAATGAAGTAGGCATGTATGCCACACACACATTTTGAGTTTATTAGTGATGGAGCCTGCGTTGTTCATTATTATTAGCTATTAAAACGCTCACACATGCTCACACACTCTCCTGCACTCTCGCACTAGTTATCAAGCCTTTTAGACTTTACAAATATACAATTAATGGACAAAGTACATACAGATTGAACAATATTTGTTGTTCACACAAATTTTGTTCCGTGTGGGGTTCACTCGCGGTTAGCGGCGACCGCTAACCCAGTCTTGCAATCATCGCAATTATTTTGTGACAGTACAATATATTGATGATAAAATTAATTAAAAAGTTATGTGATTAAAGATATAAGCAGTATTGATGATTATATAAGTACAATGGTATGTTCAATAATAACATTTTAATAATTACAATTGTATTTATGATTTTAATTGATGACTTTCAAATCAGTATTTTTGTTCAGATCCTACTTTTATTGTAATGTATCCATACTTTAGTTAGCTTTCATACTTGCATACTTGAGTGTAAACTTAATTTGCACGCATTTGAAAGGCAAAACATGTAGTACTAGATCTCAGGCAGACTTGGCCTTTTATCAAGACTAAATATTATATAGTAAATGTGTAATATGTAGGTAAACAACGTATGTAAAGTTTAGTCTTACAACTATAACCTGGGTTAATTTATGAGCAAAGTCTAAGCTTTTCTTCACTCATAAATTTTCTTACTTTGTAATAGTTTGCCTAAGTAGTCCAACTGAGCTTTGATGATAAAGGGAGTTATTATCTAACAAAAACACTAAAGTTTATCGTCTTACGTCTTGTAATTTTAAAGTCATGAGTTTTTTTATATTAATCTCCTTTCATCATACCAGGTATACCTGCAATATATTAAATTGTACAAAATTTTTAGAAATATGTCTTGTTAAATAAAAAGCTATTTATGCATCATGAAAATTTTTAAATATAACCAATGAATTTTTCTTATAGTTAATAACCCCTTCTACCAAACCCCCGTTCGTACACACTTACGGGACACCATGTATTGTGCTGGTTACTATTAATTATGTCGATTAAATAACGTAGGTATGCGTATTACATTCTAATATTATAACCATGATTTAAGCAAAAATAAATGTTTTTCAATTGAATTCGTACGAATAATCCGGTTTATAGGAAAGTACAGGAAACGATTTTCTACTTAGGGACAAGCAGAAAATGTGTCGCTGCATGACAGCAGTTTATACTTTATGCGAACGACATCGGTTTAGTGTGGAAATAGCGGTGCAACTTAATGCATTTGTCAAACGGACAGCCAACAGTGAGAGCAAAGCTCTTATTCCAGAAAGTTCTACAATTCTTATCCTGTTATATAACAGGATAAGAATTGTAGAACTATCTTTATGCACGGATGACGTAATGGTTTAACTCGTCGCCTCGCTAGTACTACAACGCCCAGTGTTGTGGATTCGATATCCAAAAGGGGATAAACATTGTGTGATCCAAGACTGGTTGTTACGTGTTTGGGTGTTCCTTGTGTCTGGTGTGTGTATGTTGGTCGAAGAAGATTTAATTATATTCATACTAATATTATAAAGCTGAAGAAATTGATTGTTTGGACGTGATATACATTCGCACTACCAGCCCTATTTGAAAACATTTTTGCATAAAAGGAGTCCGCCAGCTAGTATAATTTATAAAGCCGTAACGAGGCTAACATAAAAGATTTGTTTGATCGACTATTTAGAAGATTTTGAACCCAAAACAATGTATTTTTCCTATTCGTGATAGTTTTATAAAAGTATATATATATATATATATATATATATATATATATATATATTTACTTAGAAAATACTCAGAATGATATGTTATCTTGTTGGTATTCGACTAGAAAGTAGATAAATAATTTAAACAGATTTAAAAAAAAACTTTTATATAACTGCACTGGCGTCGCCTCTTGTTGATTGTGTTATGTGAACATTGTAACAGAGTAATTTTTTGTGTCTGCTAAGAGTAAACTAAATAGTAGAGCTCCAAGGATTGGCCCTGGTGTACTCCATATGGATTAAGCTTTTTACCAAATATACGTATTTATTGTATTGTGACACAACTATTTATGGTCTATTTTCTATGTGAGAAGAAAAACCAAGGCTGTAATAACCTGAGCTTCTGTCTCTATTCTATTAGATATGTATTTATAAGAAAGGATTATATTGGTGGTAATTTGACAAAAGTCACACCTCAGTTCAGAAAATATTTAAATATAATAGACAGTCTCAAATGGCTCTTAGAGATTGGATGATAATTTTCTTTGTTTTACATTTTGCTTATGTAATAGAATGGCATAAAATACGCAGATTTCTGGAGACCAGAGAAAATTCTTTCGCTTCATCATTTGAAAGTAATACTAACTTGTTTTGTGAGACTTCCAGCAACGTTAACTACAAAATAAAATAAAGTTGTTTATTTTTAATGGACTGGATTAAAACTGATGTTTCCTCTAGATAGGATTAAAAACTAATTTGCGATCACGTTGCAGCCATCCTCCAAAACTTCGTAAAGAGATTATAGCAGTTTTACAGTTAATCACTTTCGTTAAATACGGGCCAAGTTCTGGTAACGGGATAGGAGTATCAACTTCTAATTACTCTCAGCATTGATTGACAGTTATAAACTTTAATTTGGTAGGGAATGTTATTTACTTAGTACAAAAATCTCAATTATCTTGTAAATTTATTTATTGTATATCCTGCTAGGACAGTAAACGTTTGTGAATACGTTTAGATGTTTGCTGCGGGTTCAATAAATCACGCGTAAACCGTTGATTGGGTTGGGTAAAACTTTGCAGACATATTCCAGATTTATATAATAATGAAATACATTTGTCCCGGTAATGCATTTACTCATAATTTACACATTATTGAAATACAAAAAAATTATATGGCATTTAAATTACCTTTTACTGCGCTCCCGAATACTATCACAATAATAAAATTGTATTCTCTTGGTATCAACAATATATCAATTATAAAGTGCTATTCATAGAAAGATATGTTTATAGTTTAGAACAGCAAATGATACGCCAGTCATGCAGTAAATTATAAGTAAAGGAACTATATAACACGGATAGACAAAATGTGACCAGTCTTACGTAATAGGGTGGACTTGCCATAGACATATTCGATAATAGCTCGGGCGAATAATTAGATATATTTTTCAATTGCACGCACTATATGCATAATTAACGAGTGCTCTCTTTAAATTTTTCATGCGTGTAGGAATTATATAGTTTGCCATCAAAAGCCTACGAAGACACCTAGGCGAACTATTTTTCGATTATATGACTTTGTCGCAGTTTTGATTCAACCTGTAAGGACAGATACAAGCTAAAAACCCTAGCTTTAACGGATCTCGTTGTTGAAGCTAGAGTTTTTTAAATAATACTAAGGATGTAAGTTTTTAAAAGCGACCAATGAGACTCAACGCTCCTTAAAAATTGCCACGTCCGTCTCGGTCATGATTCGCGTAAAGTAAAAAAAATAACAAAATCTTTTGTTCATTGTTTAAAAGTAGGAAAGTTTGAACGGGAAAGGATGCCGTAGTCCGAAGGACGAATTTCATTGAACTTCCGATAAATTTACCCACTTTGAGGGAAACTTTGGGCTAAGAATATATATATCGGTATCTATATATTGAATATAGTAGGGGACAAAGTTTCTAAATTACTTATGAAGTCGGAATTAATCCTTTTATGTGGGAGAAATAATTAATATGTGTTCGTTAGATCTTTGTGGCTTATGTTAATTATTGTTTTGTGAAGTTTGTAAGGCATTGTTATTATTAGCCTTGTATTGTGCTTGATTAATATTCTAGATATATATACATATGTCGTATTCAGAAGAAATAACCTTATATCTGGGTTTTAGGTTGGTTAGCTTAGTCAGGATGGAATATAGCAACGTGTAATTGTCAATGAAAATATATCACTTGATTGAAAATTATCCGGTGGGATTATACAATTTTAATTATTCGGATGTCAATTTATCGTCGGATAATTGAATCACTATTGACGACACGTTAAAAAGCTTTTCGTTTTATTGACGCCAATTATGCTGCTTGTCACACTAGAATCGATATGCATCTATGCATTAGTTTATATACTCCTAACACATAATCAATAACAATAAATGCAATCAAAATGATATTAATATTATTCGGATACACTCAATTCATTCGAATTTGATCAACTATCGCTCATCGCAGCTACTAAATATTACTATATCTACAAGGTAAAAATTTACGACTTATATAGACGTACGAAGCAATATATAACAGTTCTGTAGTTAACTAGGAGATATGCTTACACGGTGACTCGGCGTTAAGCAATGTTCGGTCGAACGCATGTTGTGGCGATGTCACTCGGCTGCATAAATCTACATTCTGATGCCATTAACACTACGCGCTGGTGAAGCGTTAAGTGGAGTGTAGATTTAACTGGATATTCCTAACAATTTATAAGTTATAGGCAAATAATTTTCGCTTAGAATAATATCAAACCTACTTATAAGTTGGCACATCTTTTGGGCACAGGACTCTTTCAGTACAAAAAGTGTAAGCCGCACTTACCAAATTCGGGTTAGCAGACTTCACATTATGGTGGTCACCGCTCTCATAAATGAACGTTCGTAACTATATTATTTAATTATTTTTAAACCATTCTCTGGGTTATTTATGAGATTTACATATAGTTTACTTTGTGTCCCTTGTTTGATTTGATAGGGAATTTATACCGATAGATGACGTTTTCAAAAAAAGAATCGCATACATAAATAAATCATTGTATGTAGCTCATTAGATCACGCCTAATAAAATTATACCTTACCATATTTTTACTCCTATCTCAATAAATGTCACAGAAAGCACACTGCTTAGTAAGATTTCCTCTTAGCTCATTGTCACTTATTCGCTTGAGGCGTATAATATGACATTGATCTTATTCGAAAATGAACCTTCAATAAAAGTTGTCGCAAAGGATTACATTGCCAATGTATGCAGATTGGCATGAGTGAGGCCGCGGCATAAAGCCGGTATGAAGTCTTTATTACGTATATGTATAGCCAATCGAAAAGTTAGTAAGTTTGAAGGCTTCTTGGTCAAATTTCCTATTATTTGACACAAGGTTATCAAGACTATGTAGTTTATAGACTACTTTACATTAGTAGATTATTTATTTGGTACCTATGTTTAAGTGGTATTCATTTCAATAATGAAATTAATATAATAATGTCATTTACATTATTATATTAACTTCATTATTGAAATGTACCTCGCTACTGCTACTGTGGCAAGAGTTCCATCCTTTTCTTCTCTCTTAGCCTTTATTATTCCCAAGTCACTTGGGGTCGGCTTTTCTGGTCTAACCGGGTTTGACTGGATATCAATTTTTACACGGAGCGGCTGCCACCTGACCTCCGCATCCCGAAGGCTAACGATACCCTAAGGCTAGACCAGTGCCAGAATATTAGAGGGTACTGACTTTCCCAATAACGACTGCGATAGATGTTCATGGCAGCCGGGACCAACGGCTTAACGTGCTCTCCGAGGCACGGAGCAGGCGATAATTGTCAATTAATACGCACATACTTTCGAAAAGTCATATAACTTCTGAAAGTCAGAGGTGCGCGTCGTGGATTCTAACCCGAGACCCTCTGCATTGCAGTCTGTTGGTCTCCCCACTGAGCTATCGCTGCTATGTGTTCCATCCTAATACGGGATAAAAAAATTATGATTTACAAATATTCCCGGCGTTCCTTATATTCGTTGTTTGTATATTAGTAATATTAACTAGTGTTTAATGTGTATTTAAAATACAGAATACATTAATTATTGATGGATTATTATAACAAATAATTTTATATTCGTATACTCGGTGTTAAGCTGATAGATAAGATCAGAAATATGGTCCCAAACAACGGTGAAGGATGTAGGCCAAGCTGCTGCCGAATTCGAATGGAACTGGGCTGGCCATATCTGTTGCATGTCTGAAGAGAAGTGGACAAAATTCACCACAGACTGGACACCAAATAACAAACAGCCCCGCGGAAGGCCCCGAATGAGATGGCGGGATGAAATGGATGCGTTCAACCGAGTTAGGAGACAATTGGCGCTGGACATAAATGAGTGGAAAGATCGAAGGTAGGCTTTTGCGCTGCAGTAAGACGGTACAGGCTAAAAATAAATAAATAATAATAAAATTTATTAATAAACCAATATTATTTTATATAATGCAAGAATTTGTTCTAACGAAAATACACAACAAATACACATGTATTGACATGTCTTGTCTTGTCTTGTCTTGACATGTCTTGACATGTCTCGACATGTCTTGACATGTCAACATACTATAGAGATGGGTCTCTACGTATTGTATTTAGCTACCGGTATGCCATTTACAGTTACGACATACTTTTTCGTTTTAAAGGAAACGCCCGCACTAGTAATATTTCCTCTGCGAGGGATCTTTACAAACATTCGAATAACGTTTATGGATCACACGAATAATTATCCAGTGTGGGAATAGAACAGACAACATTTGGCGTAGTATCAGTGGCGACGTAACCACTCCGCCATCCATGTAGTCAGTTCTTTCCAAACAATATTATTTTATATAATGCAAGAATTTGTTCTAACGAAAATACACAACAAATACACATGTCTTGACATGTCTTGTCTTGTCTTGACATGTCTCGACATGTCTTGACATGTCTTGTCTTGTCTTGACATGTCAACATACTATAGAGATGGGTCTCTACGTATTGTATTTAGCTAGCGGTATGCCATTTACAGTTACGACATACTTTTTCGTTTTAAAGGAAACGCCCGAACTAGTAATATTTCCTCTGCGAGGGATCTTTACAAACATTCAAATAACATTTATGGATCACACGAATAATTATCCAGTGTGGGGATTGAACAGACAACATTTGGCGTAGTATCAGTGGCGACATAACCACTCCGCCATCCATGTAGTCAGTTCTTCCCAAACAATATTATTTTATATAATGCAAGAATTTGTTCTAACGAAAATACACAACAAATACACATGTCTTGTCTTATCTTGACATGTCTTGTCTTGTCTTGACATGAATTGACATGTCTCGATATGTCTTGACTTGTCTCGACATGTCTCGACATGTCTCGACATGTTTCGACATGTCTTGTCTTGTCTTGTCTTGTCTTGTCTTGTCTTGTCTTGTCTTGTCTTGTCTTGTCTTGTCTTGTCTTGACATGTCGTGAAATGTCTTGTCTTGTCTTGACATGTCTTGACATGTCTAGACATGTCTCGACATGTCTTGACATGTCTCGACATGTCTTGACATGTCTTGTCTTGTCTTGACATGTCAACATACTATAGAGATGGGTCTCTACGTATTGTATTTAGCTACCGGTATGCCATTTACAGTTACGACATACTTTTTCGTTTTAAAGGAAACGCCCGCACTAGTAATATTTACTCTGCGAGGGATCTTTACAAACATTCGAATAACATTTATGGATCACACGAATAATTATCCAGTGTGGGGATAAAACAGACAACATTTGGCGTAGTATCAGTGGCGACGTAACCACTCCGCCATCCATGTAGTCAGTTCTTTCCAAACAATATTATTTTATATAATGCAAGAATTTGTTCTAACGAAAATACACAACAAATACACATGTCTTGACATGTCTTGTCTTGTCTTGACATGTCTCGACATGTCTTGACATGTCTTGTCTTGTCTTGACATGTCTCGACATGTCTTAACATGTCTTGTCTTGTCTTGACATGTCAACATACTATAGAGATGGGTCTCTACGTATTGTATTTAGCTACCGGTATGCCATTTACAGTTACGACATACTTTTTCGTTTTAAAGGAAACGCCCGCACTAGTAATATTTCCTCTGCGAGGGATCTTTACAAACATTCAAATAACATTTATGGATCACACGAATAATTATCCAGTGTGGGGATTGAACAGACAACATTTGGCGTAGTATCAGTGGCGACGTAACCACTCCGCCATCCATGTAGTCAGTTCTTCCCAAACAATATTATTTTATATAATGCAAGAATTTGTTCTAACGAAAATACACAACAAATACACATGTCTTGTCTTATCTTGACATGTCTTGTCTTGTCTTGACATGAATTGACATGTCTCGATATGTCTTGACATGTCTCGACATGTCTCGACATGTTTCGACATGTCTTGTCTTGTCTTGTCTTGTCTTGTCTTGTCTTGTCTTGACATGTCGTGAAATGTCTTGTCTTGTCTTGACATGTCTTGACATGTCTCGACATGTCTTGACATGTCTTGTCTTGTCTTGACATGTCAACATACTATAGAGATGGGTCTCTACGTATTGTATTTAGCTACCGGTATGCCATTTACAGTTACGACATACTTTTTCGTTTTAAAGGAAACGCCCGCACTAGTAATATTTCCTCTGCGAGGGATCTTTACAAACATTCGAATAACATTTATGGATCACACGAATAATTATCCAGTGTGGGGATAAAACAGACAACATTTGGCGTAGTATCAGTGGCGACGTAACCACTCCGCCATCCATGTAGTCAGTTCTTTCCAAACAATATTATTTTATATAATGCAAGAATTTGTTATAACGAAAATACACAACAAATACACATGTCTTGACATGTCTTGTCTCGTCTTGACATGTCTCGACATGTCTTGTCTTGTCTTGTCTTGTCTTGACATGTCTAGACATGTCTTGACATGTTTCGACATGTTTTGTCTTGTCTTGTCTTGTCTTGACATGTCTTGACATGTCTTGACATGTCTTGACATGTCTTGACATGTCTTGTCTTGTCTTGACATGTCTTGACATGTCTCGACATGTCTTGACATGTCTTGTCTTGTCTTGACATGTCAACATACTATAGAGATGGGTCTCTACGTATTGTATTTAGCTACCGGTATGCCATTTACAGTTACGACATACTTTTTCGTTTTAAAGGAAACGCCCGCACTAGTAATATTTCCTCTGCGAGGGATCTTTACAAACATTCGAATAACATTTATGGATCACACGAATAATTATCCAGTGTGGGGATAAACAGACAACATTTGGCGTAGTATCAGTGGCGACGTAACCACTCCGCCATCCATGTAGTCAGTTCTTTCCAAACAATATTATTTTATATAATGCAAGAATTTGTTATAACGAAAATACACAACAAATACACATGTCTTGTCTTATCTTGACATGTCTTGTCTTGTCTTGACATGAATTGACATGTCTCGACATGTCTTGACATGTCTCGACATGTCTCGACATGTCTCGACATGTCTCGACATGTCTTGTCTTGTCTTGTCTTGACTTGTCTTGTCTTGTCTTGTCTTGACATGTCTTGACATGTCTTGAAATGTCTTGTCTTGTCTTGACATGTCTTGACATGTCTCGACATGTCTTGACATGTCTCGACATGTCTTGACATGTCTCGACATGTCTTGACATGTCTTGTCTTGTCTTGACATGTCTCGACATGTCTTGACATGTCTTGTCTTGTCTTGACATGTCAACATACTATAGAGATGGGTCTCTACGTATTGTATTTAGCTACCGGTATGCCATTTACAGTTACGACATACTTTTTCGTTTTTAAGGAAACGCCCGCACTAGTAATATTTCCTCTGCGAGGGATCTTTACAAACATTCAAATAACATTTATGGATCACACGAATAATTATCCAGTGTGGGGATTGAACAGACAACATTTGGCGTAGTATCAGTGGCGACGTAACCACTCCGCCATCCATGTAGTCAGTTCTTCCCAAACAATATTATTTTATATAATGCAAGAATTTGTTCTAACGAAAATACACAACAAATACACATGTCTTGTCTTATCTTGACATGTCTTGTCTTGTCTTGACATGAATTGACATGTCTCGATATGTCTTGACATGTCTCGACATGTCTCGACATGTTTCGACATGTCTTGTCTTGTCTTGTCTTGTCTTGTCTTGTCTTGTCTTGTCTTGTCTTGTCTTGACATGTCGTGAAATGTCTTGTCTTGTCTTGACATGTCTTGACATGTCTCGACATGTCTTGACATGTCTTGTCTTGTCTTGACATGTCAACATACTATAGAGATGGGTCTCTACGTATTGTATTTAGCTACCGGTATGCCATTTACAGTTACGACATACTTTTTCGTTTTAAAGGAAACGCCCGCACTAGTAATATTTCCTCTGCGAGGGATCTTTACAAACATTCGAATAATGTAGACAGTTCTTCCCAAACAATATTATTTTATATAATGCAAGAATTTGTTCTAACGAAAATACACAACAAATACACATGTCTTGTCTTATCTTGACATGTCTTGTCTTGTCTTGACATGAATTGACATGTCTCGATATGTCTTGACATGTCTCGACATGTCTCGACATGTCTCGACATGTTTCGACATGTCTTGTCTTGTCTTGTCTTGTCTTGTCTTGTCTTGTCTTGTCTTGTCTTGTCTTGTCTTGTCTTGTCTTGTCTTGTCTTGTCTTGTCTTGTCTTGTCTTGTCTTGACATGTCGTGAAATGTCTTGTCTTGTCTTGACATGTCTTGACATGTCTCGACATGTCTTGACATGTCTCGACATGTCTTGACATGTCTTGTCTTGTCTTGACATGTCAACATACTATAGAGATGGGTCTCTACGTATTGTATTTAGCTACCGGTATGCCATTTACAGTTACGACATACTTTTTCGTTTTAAAGGAAACGCCCGCACTAGTAATATTTACTCTGCGAGGGATCTTTACAAACATTCGAATAACATTTATGGATCACACGAATAATTATCCAGTGTGGGGATAAAACAGACAACATTTGGCGTAGTATCAGTGGCGACGAAACCACTCCGCCATCCATGTAGTCAGTTCTTTCCAAACAATATTATTTTATATAATGCAAGAATTTGTTCTAACGAAAATACACAACAAATACACATGTCTTGACATGTCTTGTCTTGTCTTGACATGTCTCGACATGTCTTGACATGTCTTGTCTTGTCTTGACATGTCTCGACATGTCTTGACATGTCTTGTCTTGTCTTGACATGTCAACATACTATAGAGATGGGTCTCTACGTATTGTATTTAGCTACCGGTATGCCATTTACAGTTACGACATACTTTTTCGTTTTAAAGGAAACGCCCGCACTAGTAATATTTCCTCTGCGAGGGATCTTTACAAACATTCAAATAACATTTATGGATCACACGAATAATTATCCAGTGTGGGGATTGAACAGACAACATTTGGCGTAGTATCAGTGGCGACGTAACCACTCCGCCATCCATGTAGTCAGTTCTTCCCAAACAATATTATTTTATATAATGCAAGAATTTGTTCTAACGAAAATACACAACAAATACACATGTCTTGTCTTATCTTGACATGTCTTGTCTTGTCTTGACATGAATTGACATGTCTCGATATGTCTTGACATGTCTCGACATGTCTCGACATGTTTCGACTTGTCTTGTCTTGTCTTGTCTTGTCTTGTCTTGTCTTGTCTTGTCTTGTCTTGTCTTGTCTTGACATGTCGTGAAATGTCTTGTCTTGTCTTGACATGTCTTGACATGTCTCGACATGTCTTGACATGTCTTGTCTTGTCTTGACATGTCAACATACTATAGAGATGGGTCTCTACGTATTGTATTTAGCTACCGGTATGCCATTTACAGTTACGACATACTTTTTCGTTTTAAAGGAAACGCCCGCACTAGTAATATTTCCTCTGCGAGGGATCTTTACAAACATTCGAATAACATTTATGGATCACACGAATAATTATCCAGTGTGGGGATAAAACAGACAACATTTGGCGTAGTATCAGTGGCGACGTAACCACTCCGCCATCCATGTAGTCAGTTCTTTCCAAACAATATTATTTTATATAATGCAAGAATTTGTTATAACGAAAATACACAACAAATACACATGTCTTGTCTTATCTTGACATGTCTTGTCTTGTCTTGACATGAATTGACATGTCTCGACATGTCTTGACATGTCTCGACATGTCTTGACATAATATTGTCTTCTATTTACGCGAATATTATTCATTGAAATTAAACTGCTATATACGGATTTTATCGCGTTGTTTATTTGACACTTTATTACAAAATTTTGAAAATTGTTACACTACTACTACTATTAAAGTTTACTAATTTTTAAGCTAATTAAATTATTATTAAACTATTTAGATTTCATTTATTTTTACACTTTCCCGACGTTTCGGTTGCTTTTCAGCAGCCATGGTCTCCCCGTGACCGTGTAAAAAAAGCTACTGTCTGGGAAAAAATAAACTAAAGGTCTTATTAAAATTAAACTACTATATACGGATTTTATCGCGTTGGTTATTTGACACTTTATTACATAATTTTGAAAACTGTTACACTACTACTACTATTAAACTTTACTTATTTTTAAGCTAATAAAATTATTATTTAAACTATTAAAACTATTTAGATATAATTTAATTTTACACTTTTACCGACGTTTCGGTTGCTTTTCAGCAGCCATGGTCACGGGGAGACCATGGCTGCTGAAAAGCAACCGAAACGTCGGGGAAAGTGTAAAAATAAATGAAATCTAAATAGTTTAATAATAATTTAATTAGCTTAAAAATTAGTAAACTTTAATAGTAGTAGTAGTGTAACAATTTTCAAAATTTTCTAATAAAGTGTCAAATAAACAACGCGATAAAATCCGTATATAGCAGTTTAATTTCAATGAATAATATTCGCGTAAATAGAAGACAATATTATGTCAAGACATGTCGAGACATGTCAAGACATGTCTCGACATGTTTCAACATGTCTTGTCTTGTCTTGTCTTGACTTGTCTTGTCTTGTCTTGTCTTGACATGTCTCGACATGTCTTGACATGTCTCGACATGTCTTGACATGTCTCGACATGTCTTGACATAATATTGTCTTCTATTTACGCGAATATTATTCATTGAAATTAAACTGCTATATACGGATTTTATCGCGTTGTTTATTTGACACTTTATTAAAAAATTTTGAAAATTGTTACACTACTACTACTATTAAAGTTTACTAATTTTTAAGCTAATTAAATTATTATTAAACTATTTAGATTTCATTTATTTTTACACTTTCCCCGACGTTTCGGTTGCTTTTCAGCAGCCATGGTCTCCCCGTGACCATGGCTGCTGAAAAGCAACCGAAACGTCGGTAAAAGTGTAAAATTAAATTATATCTAAATAGTTTTAATAGTTTAAAAAATAATTTTATTAGCTTAAAAATAAGTAAAGTTTAATAGTAGTAGTAGTGTAACAGTTTTCAAAATTATGTAATAAAGTGTCAAATAACCAACGCGATAAAATCCGTATATAGTAGTTTAATTTTAATAAGACCTTTAGTTTATTTTTTCCCAGACAGTAGCTTTTTTTACACGGTCACGGGGAGACCATGGCTGCTGAAAAGCAACCGAAACGTCGGGGAAAGTGTAAAAATAAATGAAATCTAAATAGTTTAATAATAATTTAATTAGCTTAAAAATTAGTAAACTTTAATAGTAGTAGTAGTGTAACAATTTTCAAAATTTTGTAATAAAGTGTCAAATAAACAACGCGATAAAATCCGTATATAGCAGTTTAATTTCAATGTCTTGACATGTCTTGTCTTGTCTTGACATGTCAACATACTATAGAGATGGGCCTCTACGTATTGTATTTAGCTACCGGTATGCCATTTACAGTTACGACATACTTTTTCGTTTTAAAGGAAACGCCCGCACTAGTAATATTTCCTCTGCGAGGGATCTTTACAAACATTCAAATAACATTTATGGATCACACGAATAATTATCCAGTGTGGGGATTGAACAGACAACATTTGGCGTAGTATCAGTTGCGACGTAACCACTCCGCCATCCATGTAGTCAGTTCTTCCCAAACAATATTATTTTATATAATGCAAGAATTTGTTCTAACGAAAATACACAACAAATACACATGTCTTGTCTTATCTTGACATGTCTTGTCTTGTCTTGACATGAATTGACATGTCTCGATATGTCTTGACATGTCTCGACATGTCTCGACATGTTTCGACATGTCTTGTCTTGTCTTGTCTTGTCTTGACATGTCGTGAAATGTCTTGTCTTGTCTTGACATGTCTTGACATGTCTCGACATGTCTTGACATGTCTCGACATGTCTTGACATGTCTTGTCTTGTCTTGACATGTCAACATACTATAGAGATGGGTCTCTACGTATTGTATTTAGCTACCGGTATGCCATTTACAGTTACGACATACTTTTTCGTTTTAAAGGAAACGCCCGCACTAGTAATATTTCCTCTGCGAGGGATCTTTACAAACATTCGAATAACATTTATGGATCACACGAATAATTATCCAGTGTGGGGACAAAACAGACAACATTTGGCGTAGTATCAGTGGCGACGTAACCACTCCGCCATCCATGTAGTCAGTTCTTTCCAAACAATATTATTTTATATAATGCAAGAATTTGTTATAACGAAAATACACAACAAATACACATGTCTTGACATGTCTTGTCTCGTCTTGACATGTCTCGACATGTCTTGTCTTGTCTTGTCTTGTCTTGACATGTCTAGACATGTATTGACATGTTTCGACATGTTTTGTCTTGTCTTGTCTTGTCTTGACATGTCTTGACATGTCTTGACATGTCTTGACATGTCTTGACATGTCTTGTCTTGTCTTGACATGTCTTGACATGTCTCGACATGTCTTGACATGTCTTGTCTTGTCTTGACATGTCAACATACTATAGAGATGGGTCTCTACGTATTGTATTTAGCTACCGGTATGCCATTTACAGTTACGACATACTTTTTCGTTTTAAAGGAATCGCCCGCACTAGTAATATTTCCTTTGCGAGGGATCTTTACAAACATTCGAATAACATTTATGGATCACACGAATAATTATCCAGTGTGGGGATAAAACAGACAACATTTGGCGTAGTATCAGTGGCGACGTAACCACTCCGCCATCCATGTAGTCAGTTCTTTCCAAACAATATTATTTTATATAATGCAAGAATTTGTTATAACGAAAATACACAACAAATACACATGTCTTGTCTTATCTTGACATGTCTTGTCTTGTCTTGACATGAATTGACATGTCTCGACATGTCTTGACATGTCTCGACATGTCTCGACATGTCTCGACATGTTTCGACATGTCTTGTCTTGTCTTGTCTTGACTTGTCTTGTCTTGTCTTGTCTTGACATGTCTTGACATGTCTTGAAATGTCTTGTCTTGTCTTGACATGTCTTGACATGTCTCGACATGTCTTGACATGTCTCGACATGTCTTGACATGTCTCGACATGTCTTGACATAATATTGTCTTCTATTTACGCGAATATTATTCATTGAAATTAAACTGCTATATACGGATTTTATCGCGTTGTTTATTTGACACTTTATTAGAAAATTTTGAAAATTGTTACACTACTACTACTATTAAAGTTTACTAATTTTTAAGCTAATTAAATTATTATTAAACTATTTAGATTTCATTTATTTTTACACTTTCCCGACGTTTCGGTTGCTTTTCAGCAGCCATGGTCTCCCCGTGACCATGGCTGCTGAAAAGCAACCGAAACGTCGGTAAAAGTGTAAAATTAAATTATATCTAAATAGTTTTAATAGTTTAAATAATAATTTTATTAGCTTAAAAATAAGTAAAGTTTAATAGTAGTAGTAGTGTAACAGTTTTCAAAATTATGTAATAAAGTGTCAAATAACCAACGCGATAAAATCCGTATATAGTAGTTTAATTTTAATAAGACCTTTAGTTTATTTTTTCCCAGACAGTAGCTTTTTTTACACGGTCACGGGGAGACCATGGCTGCTGAAAAGCAACCGAAACGTCGGGGAAAGTGTAAAAATAAATGAAATCTAAATAGTTTAATAATAATTTAATTAGCTTAAAAATTAGTAAACTTTAATAGTAGTAGTAGTGTAACAATTTTCAAAATTTTGTAATAAAGTGTCAAATAAACAACGCGATAAAATCCGTATATAGCAGTTTAATTTCAATGTCTTGACATGTCTTGTCTTGTCTTGACATGTCAACATACTATAGAGATGGGCCTCTACGTATTGTATTTAGCTACCGGTATGCCATTTACAGTTACGACATACTTTTTCGTTTTAAAGGAAACGCCCGCACTAGTAATATTTCCTCTGCGAGGGATCTTTACAAACATTCAAATAACATTTATGGATCACACGAATAATTATCCAGTGTGGGGATTGAACAGACAACATTTGGCGTAGTATCAGTGGCGACGTAACCACTCCGCCATCCATGTAGTCAGTTCTTCCCAAACAATATTATTTTATATAATGCAAGAATTTGTTCTAACGAAAATACACAACAAATACACATGTCTTGTCTTATCTTGACATGTCTTGTCTTGTCTTGACATGAATTGACATGTCTCGATATGTCTTGACATGTCTCGACATGTCTCGACATGTCTCGACATGTTTCGACATGTCTTGTCTTGTCTTGTCTTGTCTTGACATGTCGTGAAATGTCTTGTCTTGTCTTGACATGTCTTGACATGTCTTGACATGTCTCGACATGTCTTGACATGTCAACATACTATAGAGATGGGTCTCTACGTATTGTATTTAGCTACCGGTATGCCATTTACAGTTACGACATACTTTTTCGTTTTAAAGGAAACGCCCGCACTAGTAATATTTCCTCTGCGAGGGATCTTTACAAACATTCGAATAACATTTATGGATCACACGAATAATTATCCAGTGTGGGGATAAAACAGACAACATTTGGCGTAGTATCAGTGGCGACGTAACCACTCCGCCATCCATGTAGTCAGTTCTTTCCAAACAATATTATTTTATATAATGCAAGAATTTGTTATAACGAAAATACACAACAAATACACATGTCTTGACATGTCTTGTCTCGTCTTGACATGTCTCGACATGTCTTGACATGTTTCGACATGTTTTGTCTTGTCTTGTCTTGTCTTGACATGTCTTGACATGTCTTGACATGTCTTGTCTTGTCTTGACATGTCTTGACATGTCTCGACATGTCTTGACATGTCTTGTCTTGTCTTGACATGTCAACATACTATAGAGATGGGTCTCTACGTATTGTATTTAGCTACCGGTATGCCATTTACAGTTACGACATACTTTTTCGTTTTAAAGGAAACGCCCGCACTAGTAATATTTCCTCTGCGAGGGATCTTTACAAACATTCGAATAACATTTATGGATCACACGAATAATTATCCAGTGTGGGGATAAAACAGACAACATTTGGCGTAGTATCAGTGGCGACGTAACCACTCCGCCATCCATGTAGTCAGTTCTTTCCAAACAATATTATTTTATATAATGCAAGAATTTGTTATAACGAAAATACACAACAAATACACATGTCTTGTCTTATCTTGACATGTCTTGTCTTGTCTTGACATGAATTGACATGTCTCGACATGTCTTGACATGTCTCGACATGTCTTGACATGTCTCAACATGTCTCGACATGTCTCGACATGTCTCGACATGTTTCGACATGTCTTGTCTTGTCTTGTCTTGACTTGTCTTGTCTTGTCTTGTCTTGACATGTCTTGACATGTCTTGAAATGTCTTGTCTTGTCTTGACATGTCTTGACATGTCTCGACATGTCTTGACATGTCTCGACATGTCAAGACAAGACAAGACAAGACAAGACAAGACAAGACTAGACAAGACATGTCGAAACATATGAAGATATGTCGAGACATGTCAAGACATGTCTAGACATGTCTTGACATGTCTCGACATGTCTTGACATGTCTCGACATATCTTCATATGTTTCGACATGTCTTGTCTAGTCTTGTCTTGTCTTGTCTTGTCTTGTCTTGTCTTGACATGTCGAGACAAGACAAGACATGTCAAGACATGTCAAGACATGTCAAGACATGTCAAGACAAGACAAGACAAGACAAAACATGTCGAAACATGTCAAGACATGTCTAGACATGTCAAGACAAGACAAGACAAGACAAGACATGTCGAGACATGTCAAGACGAGACAAGACATGTCAAGACATGTGTATTTGTTGTGTATTTTCGTTATAACAAATTCTTGCATTATATAAAATAATATTGTTTGGAAAGAACTGACTACATGGATGGCGGAGTGGTTACGTCGCCACTGATACTACGCCAAATGTTGTCTGTTTTATCCCCACACTGGATAATTATTCGTGTGATCCATAAATGTTATTCGAATGTTTGTAAAGATCCCTCGCAGAGGAAATATTACTAGTGCGGGCGTTTCCTTTAAAACGAAAAAGTATGTCGTAACTGTAAATGGCATACCGGTAGCTAAATACAATACGTAGAGACCCATCTCTATAGTATGTTGACATGTCAAGACAAGACAAGACATGTCAAGACATGTCGAGACATGTCAAGACATGTCGAGACATGTCAAGACATGTCAAGACATGTCAAGACAAGACAAGACATTTCACGACATGTCAAGACAAGACAAGACAAGACAAGACATGTCGAAACATGTCGAGACATGTCGAGACATGTCGAGACATGTCGAGACATGTCAAGACATATCGAGACATGTCAATTCATGTCAAGACAAGACAAGACATGTCAAGATAAGACAAGACATGTGTATTTGTTGTGTATTTTCGTTAGAACAAATTCTTGCATTATATAAAATAATATTGTTTGGGAAGAACTGACTACATGGATGGCGGAGTGGTTACGTCGCCACTGATACTACGCCAAATGTTGTCTGTTCAATCCCCACACTGGATAATTATTCGTGTGATCCATAAATGTTATTTGAATGTTTGTAAAGATCCCTCGCAGAGGAAATATTACTAGTGCGGGCGTTTCCTTTAAAACGAAAAAGTATGTCGTAACTGTAAATGGCATACTGGTAGCTAAATACAATACGTAGAGGCCCATCTCTATAGTATGTTGACATGTCAAGACAAGACAAGACATGTCAAGACATTGAAATTAAACTGCTATATACGGATTTTATCGCGTTGTTTATTTGACACTTTATTACAAAATTTTGAAAATTGTTACATTACTACTACTATTAAAGTTTACTAATTTTTAAGCTAATTAAATTATTATTAAACTATTTAGATTTCATTTATTTTTACACTTTCCCCGACGTTTCGGTTGCTTTTCAGCAGCCATGGTCTCCCCGTGACCATGGCTGCTGAAAAGCAACCGAAACGTCGGTAAAAGTGTAAAATTAAATTATATCTAAATAGTTTTAATAGTTTAAAAAATAATTTTATTAGCTTAAAAATAAGTAAAGTTTAATAGTAGTAGTAGTGTAACAGTTTTCAAAATTATGTAATAAAGTGTCAAATAACCAACGCGATAAAATCCGTATATAGTAGTTTAATTTTAATAAGACCTTTAGTTTATTTTTTCCCAGACAGTAGCTTTTTTTACACGGTCACGGGGAGACCATGGCTGCTGAAAAGCAACCGAAACGTCGGGGAAAGTGTAAAAATAAATGAAATCTAAATAGTTTAATAATAATTTAATTAGCTTAAAAATTTGTAAACTTTAATAGTAGTAGTAGTGTAACAATTTTCAAAATTTTCTAATAAAGTGTCAAATAAACAACGCGATAAAATCCGTATATAGCAGTTTAATTTCAATGAATAATATTCGCGTAAATAGAAGACAATATTATGTCAAGACATGTCGAGACATGTCAAGACATGTCAAGACAAGACAAGACATTTCAAGACATGTCAAGACATGTCAAGACAAGACAAGACAAGACAAGTCAAGACAAGACAAGTCAAGACATGTCGAAACATGTCGAGACATGTCGAGACATGTCGAGACATGTCAAGACATGTCGAGACATGTCAATTCATGTCAAGACAAGACAAGACATGTCAAGATAAGACAAGACATGTGTATTTGTTGTGTATTTTCGTTATAACAAATTCTTGCATTATATAAAATAATATTGTTTGGAAAGAACTGACTACATGGATGGCGGAGTGGTTACGTCGCCACTGATACTACGCCAAATGTTGTCTGTTTTATCCCCACACTGGATAATTATTCGTGTGATCCATAAATGTTATTCGAATGTTTGTAAAGATCCCTCGCAGAGGAAATATTACTAGTGCGGGCGATTCCTTTAAAACGAAAAAGTATGTCGTAACTGTAAATGGCATACCGGTAGCTAAATACAATACGTAGAGACCCATCTCTATAGTATGTTGACATGTCAAGACAAGACAAGACATGTCAAGACATGTCGAGACATGTCAAGACATGTCGAGACATGTCAAGACATGTCAAGACAAGACAAGACATGTCAAGACATGTCAAGACATGTCAAGACAAGACAAGACAAGACAAAACATGTCGAAACATGTCAATACATGTCTAGACATGTCAAGACAAGACAAGACAAGACAAGACATGTCGAGACATGTCAAGACGAGACAAGACATGTCAAGACATGTGTATTTGTTGTGTATTTTCGTTATAACAAATTCTTGCATTATATAAAATAATATTGTTTGGAAAGAACTGACTACATGGATGGCGGAGTGGTTACGTCGCCACTGATACTACGCCAAATGTTGTCTGTTTTGTCCCCACACTGGATAATTATTCGTGTGATCCATAAATGTTATTCGAATGTTTGTAAAGATCCCTCGCAGAGGAAATATTACTAGTGCGGGCGTTTCCTTTAAAACGAAAAAGTATGTCGTAACTGTAAATGGCATACCGGTAGCTAAATACAATACGTAGAGACCCATCTCTATAGTATGTTGACATGTCAAGACAAGACAAGACATGTCAAGACATGTCGAGACAAGACAAGACATGTCAAGACATGTCGAGACATGTCAAGACATGTCGAGACATGTCAAGACATGTCGAGACATGTCAAGACATGTCAAGACAAGACAAGACAAGACAAAACAAGACATGTCGAAACATGTCAAGACAAGACAAGACATGTCAATACATGTGTATTTGTTGTGTATTTTCGTTAGAACAAATTCTTGCATTATATAAAATAATATTGGTTGGAAAGAACTGACTACATGGATGGCGGAGTGGTTACGTCGCCACTGATACTAGTCCAAATGTTGTCTGTTCTATCCCCACACTGGATAATTATTCGTGTGATCCATAAATGTTATTCGAATGTTTGTAAAGATCCCTCGCAGAGGAAATATTACTAGTGCGGGCGTTTCCTTTAAAACGAAAAAGTATGTCGTAACTGTCAATGGCATACCGGTAGCTAAATACAATACGTAGAGACCCATCTCTATAGTATGTTGACATGTCAAGACAAGACAAGACATGTCAAGACATGTCGAGACATGTCAAGACATGTCTAGACATGTCTTGACATGTCTCGACATATCTTCATATGTTTCGACATGTCTTGTCTAGTCTTGTCTTGTCTTGTCTTGTCTTGTCTTGTCTTGTCTTGTCTTGACATGTCTTGACATGTCTTAACATGTCTTGTCTTGACATGTCTCGACATGTCTTGACATGTCTCGACATGTCTTGACATGTCTTGTCTTGTCTTGACATGTCAACATACTATAGAGATGGGTCTCTACGTATTGTATTTAGCTACCGGTATGCCATTGACAGTTACGACATACTTTTTCTTTTTAAAGGAAACGCCCGCACTAGTAATATTTCCTCTGCGAGGGATCTTTACAAACATTCGAATAACATTTATGGATCACACGAATAATTATCCAGTGTGGGGATAGAACAGACAACATTTGGACTAGTATCAGTGGCGACGTAACCACTCCGCCATCCATGTAGTCAGTTCTTTCCAACCAATATTATTTTATATAATGCAAGAATTTGTTCTAACGAAAATACACAACAAATACACATGTATTGACATGTCTTGTCTTGTCTTGACATGTTTCGACATGTCTTGTTTTGTCTTGTCTTGTCTTGTCTTGACATGTCTTGACATGTCTCGACATGTCTTGACATGTCTCGACATGTCTTGACATGTCTCGACATGTCTTGACATGTCTTGTCTTGTCTTGACATGTCAACATACTATAGAGATGGGTCTCTACGTATTGTATTTAGCTACCGGTATGCCATTTACAGTTACGACATACTTTTTCGTTTTAAAGGAAACGCCCGCACTAGTAATATTTCCTCTGCGAGGGATCTTTACAAACATTCAAATAACATTTATGGATCACACGAATAATTATCCAGTGTGGGGATTGAACAGACAACATTTGGCGTAGTATCAGTGGCGACGTAACCACTCCGCCATCCATGTAGTCAGTTCTTTCCAAACAATATTATTTTACATAATGCAAGAATTTGTTCTAACGAAAATACACAACAAATACACATGTCTTGTCTTGTCTTGTCTTGACATGTCTCGACATGTCTTGTCTTGTCTAGTCTTGTTTCGACATGTCTTGACATGTCTCGACATGTCTCGACATGTCTCGACATGTCTCGACATGTCTTGACTTGTCTTGTCTTGACTTGTCTTGTCTTGACTTGTCTTGTCTTGTCTTGTCTTGACATGTCTTGACATGTCTTGAAATGTCTTGTCTTGTCTTGACATGTCTTGACATGTCTCGACATGTCTTGACATGTCTTGACATGTCTCGACATGTCTTGACATAATATTGTCTTCTATTTACGCGAATATTATTCATTGAAATTAAACTGCTATATACGGATTTTATCGCGTTGTTTATTTGACACTTTATTAGAAAATTTTGAAAATTGTTACACTACTACTACTATTAAAGTTTACTAATTTTTAAGCTAATTAAATTATTATTAAACTATTTAGATTTCATTTATTTTTACACTTTCCCCGACGTTTCGGTTGCTTTTCAGCAGCCATGGTCTCCCCGTGACCATGGCTGCTGAAAAGCAACCGAAACGTCGGTAAAAGTGTAAAATTAAATTATATCTAAATAGTTTTAATAGTTTAAATAATAATTTTATTAGCTTAAAAATAAGTAAAGTTTAATAGTAGTAGTAGTGTAACAGTTTTCAAAATTATGTAATAAAGTGTCAAATAACCAACGCGATAAAATCCGTATATAGTAGTTTAATTTTAATAAGACCTTTAGTTTATTTTTTCCCAGACAGTAGCTTTTTTTACACGGTCACGGTTAGACCATGGCTGCTGAAAAGCAACCGAAACGTCGGGGAAAGTGTAAAAATAAATGAAATCTAAATAGTTTAATAATAATTTAATTAGCTTAAAAATTAGTAAACTTTAATAATAGTAGTAGTGTAACAATTTTCAAAATTTTGTAATAAAGTGTCAAATAAACAACGCGATAAAATCCGTATATAGCAGTTTAATTTCAATGTCTTGACATGTCTTGTCTTGTCTTGACATGTCAACATACTATAGAGATGGGCCTCTACGTATTGTATTTAGCTACCGGTATGCCATTTACAGTTACGACATACTTTTTCGTTTTAAAGGAAACGCCCGCACTAGTAATATTTCCTCTGCGAGGGATCTTTACAAACATTCAAATAACATTTATGGATCACACGAATAATTATCCAGTGTGGGGATTGAACAGACAACATTTGGCGTAGTATCAGTGGCGACGTAACCACTCCGCCATCCATGTAGTCAGTTCTTTCCAAACAATATTATTTTACATAATGCAAGAATTTGTTCTAACGAAAATACACAACAAATACACATGTCTTGTCTTGTCTTGTCTTGACATGTCTTGACATGTCTCGACATGTCTTGTCTTGTCTAGTCTTGTCTTGTCTTGTCTTGACATGTCTTGTCTTGTCTTGACATGAATTGACATGTCTCGACATGTCTTGACATGTCTCGACATGTCTCGACATGTCTCGACATGTCTTGTTTTGTCTTGTCTTGTCTTGACATGTCTTGACATGTCTTGACATGTCTTGACATGTCTTGACATGTCTTGACATGTCTTGACATGTCTTGACATGTCTTGACATGTCTTGTCTTGTCTTGACATGTCTTGACATGTCTTGACATGTCTCGACATGTCTTGACATGTCTCGACATGTCTTGACATGTCTTGTCTTGTCTTGACATGTCAACATACTATAGAGATGGGTCTCTACGTATTGTATTTAGCTACCGGTATTCAATTTTATTTTATATAATGCAAGAATTTGTTCTAACGAAAATACACAACAAATACACATGTCTTGTCTTGTCTTGACATGTCTTGATATGTCTCGACATGTCTTGTCTTGTCTAGTCTTGCCTTGTCTTGTCTTGACATGTCTTGACATGTCTTGTCTTGTCTCGACATGTCTTGACATGTCTCGACATGTCTCGACATGTCTCGACATGTCTCGACATGTCTTGTTTTGTCTTGTCTTGTCTGGTCTTGTCTTGTCTTGACATGTCTTGACATGTCTTGACATGTCTTGTCTTGTCTTGACATGTCTTGACATGTTTCGACATGTCTTGACATGTCTTGTCTTGTCTTGACATGTCAACATACTATAGAGATGGGTCTCTACGTATTGTATTTAGCTACCGGTATTCAATTATATTTTATATAATTCAAGAATTTGTTCTAACGAAAATACACAACAAATACACATTCTTGTCTTGTCTTGACATCTCTCGACATGTCTTGACATGTCTCGACATGTCTAGACATGTCTCGACATGTCTCGACATGTTTCGACATGTCTTGTCTTGTCTTGTCTTGTCTTGTCTTGTCTTGTCTTGTCTTGTCTTGTCTTGTCTTGTCTTGTCTTGTCTTGTCTTGTCTTGTCTTGACATGTCTTGACATGTCTTGACATGTCTTGTCTTGACATGTCTTGACATGTCTCGACATGTCTTGACATATCTTGTCTTGTCTTGACATGTCAACATACTATAGAGATGGGTCTCTACGTATTGTATTTAGCTACCGGTATGCCATTTACAGTTACGACATACTTTTTCGTTTTAAAGGAAACGCCCGCACTAGTAATATTTCCTCTGCGAGGGATCTTTACAAACATTCGAATAACATTTATGGATCACACGAATAATTATCCAGTGTGGGGATAGAACAGACAACATTTGGCGTAGTATCAGTGGCGACGTAACCACTCCGCCATCCATGTAGTCAGTTCTTTATTAATTAACTGAATCTGATTGAGAAGTTAGAAATTTCCATCAAGCTGCATTACACGAATCCCGAACTCTAACAGATAGGGAGTGATGATCTCAAAAATTACGCCGTCGTATCGCGTCTCAAGTGACAATCAAAGTGAAATAAAGCCTGATTTAATTACGCAAAATAATTCGATAAAACAAATACGCCAACACATAATATCGAACTCAAGCAGCAACATGTGCGTGCAAAACAAAAGCTAATACACAAAACTGGCAGTACACACCATCGCAAACGGCCAATAATACACAAAAATACCCTGTCAAGCAGCCAAGGTACTTAACAGAATACACATCATTGGATTGCAAATACCCCTGGCTGCAGTCCAAGACGATTACGGCGACCATACAGCTATATCACTTCTATTTCATGGGACATGAAACACGTATTTAACCGAATGAAGCTATAATACTTTGAATTCGGCACTTCATTTATTTCGCTTCGTGACTCATACCACTCATACGAAGTAGGATTGAATTTTCATCTGATCGTAAGTGTGCATCTAGATTCGTTGATAAGGTTTAATGCGAGTTTTATTAACTTGTGCAAGCGATTTAGTTTGTGCGGAGTTTTATGTCATCTGTTTGTATAGGGTAGATAATTTGTGGGATGGAACTAATTATTTAAAGTCTATCGTTTGCGTTAGGATGTAATATCCTCATAAAGAAGTCTGGGTTTATGAATTGCTATATACATCTGTCTTTGATAAATTATCGACTATATTTGTAGTTATCAAAAAGTAATAGCATATAAACTTAAAGTCTTACTTCATTGATTTGTTTTTTTTAATAAAGACAGCTCCTCCGCTATTTATAATTCATGTATCGCGGGGGCCAACAAACATTCAAACAACGGACACAAAGAATATCTAGACTCGGAACAACCATTTGTGGAACACTCACATTTTTGTCCCGTGTGGGATTCGAACCCACAACACTTGGGCAGTAGCGAGGCGACCACATAGGCCACTTCGCCTTCCGTGCAGTCTAGCTGAAAATCTTCTCCCTTAGCCTTTATTATTCCCAAGTCACTTGGGGTCGGCTTTTCTAATCTAACCGGATTTGACTGGATATCAGTTTTTACACGGAGCGGCTGCCACCTGACCTCCGCAACCCGAAGGCTAACGATACCCTAAAGCTAGACCAGTGTCAGGATATTAGAGGGAACTGACTTTCCCAATAACGACTGCCATAGATGTTCATGGCAGCCGGGACCGACGGCTTAACGTGCTCTCCGAGGCACGGAGCAGGCGATAATTGTCAATCAATACGCACATAATTTCGAAAAGTCATATAACTTCCGAAAGTCAGAGGTGCGCGACGTGGGTTGGAACCCGAGACCCTCTACATTGCAGTCTATTGGTCGCCCCACTGAGCTATCGCTGCTAGCAGTCTAGCTGAAAATAAACTAAATAAAACATTTCATGTTACTCTGTTCAAAATATTTACGAATCTTCGAAAATATCTTTGATTAAGTAGTTTCGTAATCAGTAGAGTCCTGATCCTTTACGTTGGATAGACAGCAATTTCACTTCTGGCTAGTTGGCATAACTCTTGCTGCCGGTTTTCTAGGCACGTTTCCAATCGACAGAGATGATGTGAAATTTTGCGATGTCGAACCAAAAATGTCCATTATTGTCTTACTTTAGGCAAATGTATGCATTAAAATTAAACCACTGTTTCCGGTAAGTATAGCGATATTTTTATAAGCTCTGTGTACATTGAAGTTATATGTCGGCCTCGGTGGCGTAGTGGTTAGTGTAACCGACTGCCACGCCTGAGGTCGCGGGTTCGATTCCCGCACAAGTCAAACATTTGTGTACATGAACATGGATGTTTGTCTTGGTCTGGGTGTTTCTATGTTTAATATGTAGGTATTTACAAAAAAACAAGTATATGTGTATGTTTATCCATTGTCTTGTACCCATAGTACAAGCTCTGCTTAGTTTGGGCTAGATGGTGTTGTATGTATGTGATAGAATATTATTATTATATAATTTTCTTATATTAGTGTTGAGTTTTATTGCAATTAAATGTACGAATCACATATAATAATAATAAGAACAAACAAAAATGGAGTAACAAGGTATGATCCAAAGATGGTAGTTCCATGTCGAATCATTCGTTAGTACTCAAACAAGACGAACATATAGGCACTGCCTTTTCTAGAAGTCTCTTTGTGAGTAATGCGACCACAGATGTAGGTATTCGCGTCGTGACTAATGTAGTCCAACATTAGTCTAAACCTAACCAGAAACAGAGCCTTAATGGCGACCTTCCATCCACAAGTTTGTGTACGAATGTTGAAATAATTACTTTCTTGTAATTCGATCCTTAGTTAAAATAGATAGAGCAAGTATTCTGTGCTTTTAAATAAATAGACTCTCTTGTCTTCTACATACTTCTATAATGTAATTAAATATTACTCACAACTTTGCATGCGTAAATGTAGTTTAGGTTATGTTGGTAACATTACTTTTTACTGTATAAAAGATACTATATGTCCTTTCATGTTCCTCTGACAACGTGTATGCGAAATTTCATGAAAATCGGTCGAGTAGTTAATACGAAAGCATAACAAACAAACTTTTTAAAGACTACTCCTGCTCTAGGAAAAATTCCTGTGTCGCGGCGGACTTCACAAATATTCAAACAACGGACACCAAGGACACCCAGACTTAGAACAACCATATGTAGATTATACAAATTTTTGTCCCGTGTGGGCAACGAACCCACAGCACTCGGCGCGGCGGCGGTGGCGAGGCGACTACTTTACCCACTACACCATCCATGCAATCGTATTTATAATATTAGTTGGATTTCATAATACCTCGCCATTATATCTACGAATTGTAAGCAAAGGTATAACCGTGTCAGTTCCAAGCTTCATGTTACTAGAAACAGAAAGATTTTGGTAGAAGCCAGTAATAATTTGCTTGACGGAAACTAAACCTTGGCTCTCTTTGTAACACATTTTGCTAAAGAATATTCCCATTCAAAGAGCACGTATCCAAATTTCATTTGTGATAGTAGCGTAGCGCGCTCTATTTCTTGTTCTGCAGTCTTGTATAAAACTGTATATTAATGAAAACAAATAGTTTGCCAATATTCCAATATGGACTGCGGTACCGTACTGAAACCAGATATTGTATTATGTTAATACGCCAGTGGCAGTAATACGATTTCTTGGAATCGATTGTTATAAAGCACTATATTCTCCCACCATGGTCTCTCGCCTGTATATTTGAAAAGGGTAGTTATCATTCCTATTTCGCCAGATATGTATTAGGAGCCTCTTAAAATCTAGCGATTATACTACCTACCTAACCTACCTAATCAGCCTTGTCTTAAACTGTCCCACTGCTTGGCACGGGCCTCTTCTTAGTGAGAGAAGGTTTAGGCCATAGTCCACCACGCTCGCCTAGTGCGGATTGGCAGACTTCACATATCTTCGAGAACATTATGGAGAACTCTCAGAGATGCAGATTTCCTCACGATGTTTTCCTTCACCGTTAAAGCAAGCGATAATTAACAATTTAATACGCACATAACTTCGAAAAGTCAGAGATGCGCGCCTTGGGTTCGAACTCGAGACCTCTGCGTGGCAGTCCAACGGTTTCCCACTAGGTTATCGCTGCTGATTGCGATTATACTAATCCATGAGAATTACTTAAAAGAAAAACCCAATATCACTTTTATTTGTCCTTTCTTGCAATCAAATGACGAAATCACAAATTTTAGTGAACTTTGTTCTTAATACGTCACATTTAATTACATTCTTAAAGCTACTGACCCAAGTAAGCCTAGTATTATCATATTTCAAACCGAATACCAATTATCTCGAGTTGGTTTTATTACCAATCCGAGGGTAGGCCTGAACTAAGTCCAAAGTCTGTAGATATATTTATAGGGGTACGCACAAAATTGACGGCGAAAGTCGGCCGGTGTGGCCTATTTGCATAATGTTTGAATTTTAATTGGGATCTCACCTGTATACTGAGTAGAATAGAAGTTGTGTATATTAGGCGTTGCTATGATGTTGAAATGGTTTAATAGATTTTGTAGACTATGCTAATAATATATACAAGCCTCTCTTGTATGCATGCATCGTGTCTACGAGCTATTAGAGCCACTCGTGCAAATAACCCGTATGATAAGCTAACGCAGGTAGCCGGGACAAATAGCTCGCGCAAGTAGTCTGCGGAAATAGCTAGCCCAATGTAGTCCGCGTAAAAAGCTTACCAATGTAGCTCCCACTAGCTATTTGCTTTGTACTGCTACAATCATCGCATATAGCCCGGGCGCGTATATACAAAAGCTCTTTCAGTACGTCTCCGTCGAACTGAATTAGCATTTTCTAACGATAAACACGCGTCAATGCTGCTCCAATATGTCTTAGAGTGTGATGTACTGCAGTAGGATTTCGAGTTTTATAACGCGCCGCAAAGTAGGGGTTATACTAATTCTGTTCGTCAACGTGAAACTGATACTAAAGGCAGGCCAACAATTAACTATATAGGTCTCTGATTAAAAGATAGAGTAGGTATGTAGCATGACAAATAAAGCAAATAAAGTACGAAACAAGGTACCAGAAAAAATAGTCGGTTAGGTAAAGTTAGAACTGCAACCATACAAGGCACGAGCCGAGCGAGCGAAGCGATCGTGCCGCGGGAGCGGCCGGCGAGTGCTAGAAACAAATTTATTTACACAAACAAACCTTACCTCAACCAAAAATTACCTCATCCTTCCTCCTGATGTTCCCCTGCCTTTACAACAATTGAGGTTATCTTTTTGAACTCGCTAGTTACGGACATAAACAAATCGCACGTGTTATGTATGCTGCAGCTGTGATGATTGGCGTACTAAAAATCCTACACCAATACGTCACGCGAGCTTGACGAATAGGATGAGGATTTCTAGTACATCTAAATGCGTATTAACTTAAAAATCCTACTGCAGTACATCACTCTCTGAGTCGTATTGTAGCGGCATTTACGCGTGTTTATCATTAGAAAATGCTAATTCAGGTCGGCGGAGACTATTTCCCCGGGCTGCGTTTATAGAAAAGCTACTTCAGTACGTAGCTTTTCTATAAACGCAGCCCGGGGAAATAGCTTGCGCATGTAGCCTGCGAAAATTGCTTGCACAAATAGTCCCCGTAAAAAGCTTACGAATGTAGTTCCCGCTAGCTACTTGTGTTGTACTGCTACCATTACGCCTTGTCCTTCGTAACTGAAGGGCAATTAATATACTACATGCTACACGCGGTATGGTATGTCAAACAAAGTATGTATGTGCTGTCATTAAACTATGATAGACATACACACTTGAAGTATTGGTAAGCACTATAATTGAGCAGTTTATTTGCTTCAAGTGCGTATTCTGTATAATATTTATCATTTATTATTAATTTAGCTTGTGCCCAAGGCTTCGTTCGCACGTATCCCTCGGCTCACATACTGAGATTCATATTCAATATATCTCTGTATGTCTGGATATGTGCCTAAATTTCATTCAAAACTTATAATGGTTTACGCGAGATTGTGTAACAAATATCCAAACAACTAAGCGTGAATATGCTTAGCAAACGATACATTATAACTAGTATAATTATTAATATGATAAAGCATATAGCTAAATATAAAGCGACAATAACGTTTATATTACAATGCTAGAAGTAACTTGCAATGACCGCCTTAGGAAGAAAGTTCGAGTTAAATTTAATCCTTATGACACCGTTGGAGACCTTAAAAAGTTAATAGCAGCACAGACTGGCACACGGCACGACAAAATCGTTCTAAAGAAATGGTACACTGTTCAAGGATCATATAAAGCTATCAAACTATAAAATCTATGATGGCATGAACCTGGAACTCTATTACCAATAAAGCTGGCACGATTGGACTAAAAATAAATGATATTAATTTTGTATTTTAAGTAAACTATAAGTTATAAGCTATCACAAGGTGTCGTTTAGATACTAGATCGTAGATACTATATTTAATGTCCTCCATTATCGGTCAATTCATGTTTAATAGCCCTTTAGCAAACCAAACATTACAAAGTACCGCAGATATACGTATAAAAGGGAAAGTTTCACTACTATTCGCAATTATTTGTCGTAACTATACTGAACAGATAAAGACAAACTTCTAAAGTAATCGGGGAGTAGTGATTCAATTTGAAAACTTTAAGGAGCCCACCGATGAGTTGAATTGGCGTTATCTCGCAATCGCGTAACTTAACATTTGCGTAACGTAACTTTATTTAGCGTCTCTAATGCGGAGGGTAGGGGCGGCTCTAACTGTTCGTGCTTGTTCACGTTGATTCGCGGGCGCGGCGGCGGGCGCGGTCACGAAATATCAAACATACGGACGTAATTTATCCAAGTGTTCACGTACGAAACGCACGTGCAGTCTAAGTAGCGGGGAAGCTAGCGACCGACGCGTGCGGCGCGCTCGCGGCAATATCTACCGCGTGAGTTGTTTGTGTGTGTACACGTCGAACTAGCGGCAGGGCGCGCGATTTACTCGCGACGTTAGGTAAGTTCAACCAGTTTGAACTTGTCGCTAGAAACGATAGCACGTTTTCATCATGTCGTTCAATACAGAAGAGTTTATTAGTGCTATTCAGGCTAGAACTCCAGTTTGGCAAAGTAAACATAGTCATCATATGAATAGAAATGTTCCTAATAAGATATGGAAGGAAATTGCTGAATTGTTTCCTGATATGGAGGGTGAGTAAATGAAATATTGTCATTTACTCAACCTTCTCACAATTTTCGATATAAATTATAGATCTTCGTCCATCTTATCAACCTCTGACAACACGTCACATTCGCGCAAATGCCTGGCGGTCAATGTGAACACGACTCGGCACGTCTACCGCGCCCGCACCCGCCACTGCGCCCGCGCGTAAACGCGTAACCGCGGCAGGGTCGCGATTGCATATGAAAGCGATTCGCGCGGCCTCGCCGTCTATGGTTATGTCGAGGAACACCGTGGTAGGTTTAGTCGGTATTACCGGGGTATCTTTTCCCCGGTGAGCCCGACATAACCTTTCCGTCGCCCACGGAGAGGAATGCGCCAAAAAAAAAATATTAGTAACAGTTTACATTAGTAAATATTATAAAAATTAATATTGTGTGTTTGTGAATTTGTCTTAGAGAGCGATCCGCGCGGCCCCGCCATAAAGGTGTGAGGAACACCGCGGTGGTTTTAGTCGGTTCAGCCCAAATTTCCATCTTAGGGACTGGAACCCAACATATACCCATCGCCCGCCCCAAAATCGGCGATGGGGAATGTAACTTGCACATTGCCAAACGTCAAAAAAAAATTGTTACAGTACTTTTACGTAAAACATAGCCTATGTTACTCGGTGATAATATAGCTAGAAAGCAAAACTCTATGTATGAGTAGTTAAAGGATGAAAGCGTAACAAATAAACTCACATTCGCATTTATAATATTAGTTAGGATGACGCCCGCTCAAAAAAACCTTTTAAAATAATCTGCAATTCTACCATACAACTATGATTTAAAATTGCACCGTTTTCAGTAACGTACGAGTACAATATGGTAGTTTGTTGTGCACTTGTAAAATTAAATTTTAATTCAGTTGACTGGTGTTACTGGCGCAGATAAATAAACAGCTATGTGAAACTGTTGAAATAATCATTGTTTATTTTTGTTGTACGAAATGAATGCGGTCTTTTGATAATACTTCCAACAGAGTATATTTCAGTTTTATTATTTTTGTATTTTATTTTACGCTTTAATTTTAATAATAGGTAGTTATAATCTATTAATTATTTATTTATTTGTGTACTAGTTTCAAATTCGGTTTCACTCGCTAGATCCCACGGGAAAACATATTGAAATAGAAAGGCCTATATTTTAAAAGTTGAACCAAGCATAGGTATGGTCTATATTTGTGTAAATTTTCATCAAAATTAGTAGTAGTAACTGTTTTCATTCATGATTTTTATTGAATTTAATATTAAACTATCTGAATCACGAGCAGCTCACCTAACAGACACAGAGAACATCCAAAAATCAGACTAAATATTTGGGGATGACACAACTTTGAACCCATTTAAAAACCAAACCCAAAATCCAGCGTTCTTACAGCTAAAGTGACCACTAAAACTAAGGTCTTTAGCCACCACCAGCTTGGGATCCAGTAATACAAATAGTCAAACCCAAGAAGAAGCAAACCACAGCTAGACTTCATGATACTTGGAGCTCATTCTGCGTAAATAGAAACACCAATGATTAAATTATGTTCGGGTACTTTGAACTAACTACACTGGAACATTGAGACAACTACAATCATAGTCTCCCCGTGACCATGGCTGCTGAAAAGCAACCGAAACGTCGGTAAAAGTGTAAAATTAAATTATATCTAAATAGTTTTAATAGTTTAAATAATAATTTTATTAGCTTAAAAATTAGTAAAGTTTAATAGTAGTAGTAGTGTAACAGTTTTCAAAATTATGTAATAAAGTGTCAAATAACCAACGCGATAAAATCCGTATATAGTAGTTTAATTTTAATAAGACCTTTAGTTTATTTTTTCCCAGACAGTAGCTTTTTTTACAATCGAGTATCAATATAGTTTCAGAAAAGTTACCACTCTGTTTGTAAATGTATGTCGCATAAGTTATTATAATTAACTACTTTCACCACCTGCACATTCCTGTGTCAAGGCCGCATGGCTACCTAATTCAAACTAGACTTTAACGCTAACGTGATAAAGTCTAAAATTACACGCAGCTGTTACATAGTTACATACTCGCCTCCAAGGCTAAGTGTCATAAATTTTGCAGAAACGCTACAAAATATAAATCACGGCCGCTGCATGCACGGTACATATTATCATGTTATATTTAAATAACATGTCTTGGACAATATATAAATGCAAATATATTTACGCTTACATATTCTAGAAGCAGTAGGCTTAGCGGAGCAGAAATACATAAGGTCTCGGCTTCAATTCCAGGTGATATTAGGTGATCAATTCTAGGGATAGCGTTCTTAAATTTTTTATATTAATAGTTTCTCACTATCAGCGGTATCTGGTAATGTCCTCGATAAACGACAATAAACTCGCCTCCTGTTACTTAGAGCTTAAAATGTGGATATAATACACCTCTGGCTTACTTGACTTCTGACTTATCAAAATTTCCTCACAAAATTAACATTTAAATGAGAATTTATAGTAGTTCAGATATTTACAAAGTTATTCCTTAATTTATTGAAATGAATACTACTATTCACAACAAGTTTAGGGCAGTATATCCTAATTCAGCTCTAGTATAATAATACCTATGTACATATATTTTAGTCGTAACTTTGTCTTACTAACTCGACTTAAAGTTATGATAAAGTTAAAGGTTCCATAAACTATATATTGTTATGTGCCGAGCAATATATCCCGAATGAGAAAATATTAAAGAGCCTTATAATATTCAGACTACAAAGGTGTACATAATACCTACTTTTATTTTTACAGTACAGTGTCTCGACTGCCACTTTGTCCTGTGGTTACAAGTTTACAATTGTGAGGTCTTGAGATCGATTCCCGATTCGGACAAGAAAAAAGAAAACGTTTTGGTATTTAGTTATTTATTTGTTTAAGAAACTCTTTTCGGTTCATGACAAACTCTCGCGAATTACGCGTGACCTAACGTTGTTAGCGTTATTTGAGTGTATTGCACATACAGGCGCAAGTTTAAGTATTAAGTTACTTTATACTAGACTGTAACTTTGGTCTAGTAAGAGGAGGCATTAGCGTGACTGCTTATCGAGAAGTTCAATGTTCAATCTTAAAGTAGTATCGTAAATCATGATGACGAGAAACGCATTAACCTGACAGCATAACCATATTGATATAATATAATAATGCCCTGTGGCAGTCCAACGGTCACCCACTAGGCTATCATATCTATACGTAATCATAAATCAAAAAATTTTTTGATTTTTTTTTATGTATTACAAGAACAGCGCTTGTTTAAAAAAAGTCTAATGTCCGCAAAGGCGCAAACACACTACATGAAGTTGTTTGACTAACGAAATTCTATAGGATAGACGAATTTCTGTTGCGGTGCTTCATTTACAGCAAAATCTTTCATTTAGGCGACGCTCTGCCTCGTAGACTACACAAGCAATCATTTTGTTCAAACAACTTCAACTATTAACAGCGGATTCCTTCATAACCATAAAAAACTAAAGACGAAGTTACACGGAAACCTCATAAAAGCGTAGTTATTGAACGTATGCGTGACGTTTACGAGTGCGCCATGTTTATACCGCCACCATTAGTGCAGTAATGACTGCACAAATTATATGTAGCTCTGATCATACATGCATACGCAAATAGGTTTCCAGCTTTGGGATAATAAACGGGGTTATGAGCTTTAAAGTGTAGACGTGGTCGTTTATTGACATTTGATATAAGTAGAATTATACACAGTCCAATGAGCCATTAAGACTGCGCCGAGCGAAATGTGCCAAAACAGGCGGTCACAGTTAAGTTCATAAAATCAAATTTTTTTGTTTAATACAAATATAAAGTATCCATTTACCATAACAATGAATGTGTTTACAATTACTCCGTGTAAAAAACTTAAAATAATTAATATTTTCGCCTACAAAAACGTAAGCTCGTGTTACGTGATTTTTATATTATAACAGTAGAAATCTATCCTATTTTACAGTTTAAACGAAACATAAATAGTTATATTACAATTTGTCCTTCCCAAATATTTCAGTTATTGGTTGACAATAAAGATACATATTTATCAACAAAGCACTTTAAATCCTCCATACAATTTTATTATGGCAGCCGCGCGCCGATTTGAATATCGAGCTCTGTCATTCAGTCCAACCGCATCTTACGCTCGGCGCAGTCTTAAATAGAATGAAATAGTTTACATAGACTAACGTGCGTGTGTATCCTCGAATATATAGAAATAGGTTTAATTCGGCGTTTAATACACTCACGTTTGGCTAGCTATGTTTTAGATCCCATTTAAAAGAGGCGAACCTTTTGTCTTTTACCAGGCGCATTTCTACATGATGTTAGTCATAATTTCATAACAACTTTGTTAAATAAAAAATTCTTATTCTCTACTCCTTGTATGTATTTGAAATGGAAATGTTTGTAGAAAGACATCAATGTGTTTGAGGTACTTAACAGTAAACGTCATCAACATATACTTCGTGTAAAGCCTCATAAAACAGCATTGTACGCAAAAAGCGTACTGGGTATGGCCTCCAAAATTTTCAGTAAATTGCTTTATAAAATATAAGATTTAGATTAGATAACCTAAATCAATTTAAAAGGGTCTTTACCGATTTCTTAATAAAGAGGGCCGATTATATTATTAGAATTAAATGATGACTTAACTGAGTAACAAGGTTAATTTTATGTACCGTGAAGTTACAATACTAGGGATATAATTTAATTACTATTTTAGGTGTGTGAGTATTCACTTTGTCAAATAGTTTACCTGTTGTAATAATTAAATACTTATAATCTTTTATTATCACCATGTACCGCTTACGCTATACAAATAAATATTTTTAATTTAATTTGATAAAATATTATTAATCTTTGCCCGATTCGGGTTTCAAATCAGAGTCCGTAAGTACAGCTTTCGAATTCACTATCACACCGACACAGACAATGAAATAACTATAAATTAAATAAACAATGATTAATTATATTAAAATTCGTATTCTAGTAGAATTTACGATTACGAACATAGATGCAGTAAAAGAGAGCAAGTATAAATTTATTTAAAAGAGTTTAAAACACACTGCTGTAAAATTAATTTAAAATAGTTTAATTTCAATAAATCTGTACAAAGTGTTTTAGATGTACACCATGAATTTCCCCAGTATTCTTTTAGCTGCGAGACATCTAAATGCTTCTGCAGTAAAATAGCTAAGTAAGAATAACGCTTTGTCTAGCTCCCCGGTCACAGTATTCGCTTTAAAAGATTGCTACAATTTCTAACGACTATAAATCTTTTATCGTTTGACATTTTATCGGAAAACATTTAAGTCTGATACTGAAACCGAAATATAGCTAAAATGGCAGTAATTTAGCTAGATTTATTGCGATATCATGGTGTATAATGCGATATTCTAAAAAAATCACACATTTATTTTGTAAAAGCCCGAATATTGGGTAATCTTAGGTTTTACCAGTGAATCTTAGGATTTACCAATACAAGTTGGTAAATGTAGAAAAGAATATATAAAAATGAACGACTTTTTCGGTACATGCTAGGTTTTACCAGTGACGGTTGGTAAATGTTGGTTTTGGGAATAAAACAACTAACCTAACCTAAGCGAAGGCGGTAAGGGAGATAGCACGGGTAGCGGGGGTCTGCAGAATATCGAATGGATAATAAATCGAACATTTAATACATCGAGTGTTCAAAATGGAGAGCAATTTTTTTTTTGACACTTTGTACTCTCTAGAGTGCGAGGAGTTTTTGTGCACATTTCCTGTAGAAAATATGCGACTTCAGATGGCATATTTCCTGTTTTTTTTCCTTGGTATTAATATTTTTTGCAACACTTAACGCTATAGATTCCGAATGCCTGTAGGTTTGAAATGAACTGATAAGAATCTACTCATACATATATAGTCTTAATAGAGAAAAAGCCCTGTATCTAACATCTTGTATCTGTAACTGTCTCTAATGTGACATATAATAATTTATAAGAAAAAGGATGTATACTTACTGTTGCAATAATAAAATAGAAGAGATAAAAGTATATTTGTGAAACTTATACTGTTCCGTGCAAGCATAAGACTCTATGTTTAACATAACTGTCGTAACGCGGGTGTGATACGCCTACACGTAATCCTTCAGTGAAATAAAATCGTAATACTAGCACAACATAAGTAGAAACAACATAAACCGCAAAAAAAATAATGCTGATAATAAAACTAGCATTCTCAGCAGATTAAGGAATAAAAGGGAACAATGTGTTTATTACATGAATGCATATACCCCAGACGCACGAGAAATGGCTATAAATGTATAAATAAGATAAGTGTTAGGATTCCACTATGAGTTCTCTGACCTTCACCGTCACCATTAGGGTACACTGATACGTATATATACTCATTAATTTCGACTTTAGTATGAATATAATTATAGCTAGGAAAGAAATAATTACTTTTTAAATGATGTTAGGTGATTTTGGTTTAAATGTATACATGGACTCATGACTATTTCGCCGTAGGGGTAAATATAAGTGTATTACACTTTTGTATTTGTATGTTATGGATTACACGATTTATGCCGCACTTGTGCATGATGTCTGCGTCGTGTACAAGAGCCCTAAAGAATGACGTAGGTACATGTATAATTGTATATTCGCGGTAGATTAGTCAGGCAAATATATACTTATTTCTTGACTTCGAAAGTTCTTGTAATCTTATTACCGTCTAGTAGAAGCAGTTGCAGAGACCCTCTCGACGATTTGAGAATTTCAGGACGTACAGAAAAATAATTATTTATTTAATTATTAAATTTTTATTCCCATTTTTATATTTTTAACGCAATGCGTTGACGCATACCTCGGGGGGAAAAGGGGAGTGGAGTGGTTATGTAGGGCTTACCTGGGGAAAGATGGTCTCTGGTACGACCGACTAAACCTACCACGATGTGCCAACTGCCTTGTATGGTGGGTGGGTCGCTGGAATTGATAGTACGTCAGCGTGCCCAGCAGTGCTCAATGCAGACAAGAAATGCCTGTGGGCGACGACTCCTGGGCGACGCTCCAGCACGACAGAGGACAACTCAACCCGATAGTCAAATTTAAGATCTTACAGAGGGTACGCCTGTACGCCATTCGCTTCATACAGCAATTGAGCATTACTGTCACCCGGAACACCGGCGCTCGTTTCTTAGATTAGCATAGTAGTAGGTCTTGCATTAGCCTAGTGGTAGTAGTAGCTCGTTCTTGCATCTCTAATTGCCTAACACAGCAACTATAAAGCAAAAAAGTAACATTGTCTATGAAAACACGTTGCGCAATCAAAAAAACAAGTCAGAAACGGCAATGAATTGCCGTAAATCTTAGAGTTAAAAAAATGGTTTAATTGATATGCAAATGTCACGTGATACTACGTGACTTTGAGATCAGAGGTCAAAGGTCATAGTAATTTCGGAGTATATCTACTAGGTTTAGTCGAATGGCGTTGACCGCGAGTTCTAGCTCTTACGCTTCTTGAGTTGAAAGATGGTATCACGTGACCTTGAGGTCAGAGGTAAAAGGTCATAGTAATTTCGGGGGTATATCGACTATACTGAGTCGAATGGCGTTGACCGCGAGTCTCTAGCTCTTACGGTTCTTGAGTTGAAAGTAGTATAACAGACGGACAGACAGACGGACAAAGCTGTTGTTTAAGAGTTTTTTGAACTCTAAAATGAAGAGTAATTATAAAACGTGTTTGAATTTCTGTCGACCAAAATATTTTAAGGTTCCACTCCGCTAAAACTATTACAGAACTATTATACAACCTTAACTATTTGATCACCGCTACTACGTTTTCATTTTTCAAAGTAGTCTTTATCTCTGGGGTTTATACCTTATATATTTATGGAAAATTTGCAATTTCTTTTTAAAAGTGTTAATCTTGAAAATGTATCATAACATGATGCGTGCATGACCTGTGACTATGAGCAGACATTATCGCGATGACAGCCATATATTGTAATGGCTACGTATATATAATATAGCTAAATTGGTAATTGAAGAGATTTATGCATCCCTAGCGCACTGGCCGTTCAATTAACTCATGAGGATCTACACGTTTCCATCAGAATCTTATGTGCTAACATTAAAATATAGTGCTGTCTCAATAGCGCATCGGAGTGTATGCAACTGTCAACAAAACTGTTATGAACACATTCGGATTATGAATGCGAGAACGGAACTCTTAAGCTTAGGTACGGTCCTTATTCACACTTTCATTTCTTTTAACAAAATTACCCTGCATTGTCCGTCCGCAAACTTCAAAGGATCTACCCAAAAAAAATCTTTTTTGCGCCCCTGAATATGGTCACACACAACATACCGTGACTAATTACAGTAGCGTGTATATTCATGCAGGAAATTAAAAGAAAACGTGTAATATATTACCTGTCAACCGTTCCTAAGGTTACTCGGACTTTGTGGGAATGTATTATTCCCAACGTATTTTGTGATGTAATTCCGTTGTTGATCTGGGATTAAAAATAAACAGAATATCGGTTGGATGTTCCGCTGTGTAAATTTGTAAAGTTAGATGTAAATAATTAATCAGTAACCGTCGCCTGTTGTCGGTAACTTTGGCATGAAATGTAAAATACATTTACTTTTTCAAGAAGTAAGCGTATTGATTTTAAAATGAGATGGCTATCCATATTTAAAAGTCGTTTACCTAATAATAAACATAATTGAATCTCTTTAAGCTAAGGTTAAGTAAGAATGCCTTTTGATATTAAGTCCGCCTTTATACATTATACATATATGATCAAGAAGTTTAATAAATAAATAAAATAGAACTAAAATGATGCATGTATTAGATAGCAAATATAAAAAGTAAGACATCTAGAAGTCACACACAGATGTCATATTTTTTATATTTGCACTCGTAAGTAAAAAGTATTAATTATTTTTTAACGTCGAAATATATTAAAATTTAGAGCAACCCTGAAAACGGCCTTTCATCAATATTTGATCGTACAAATTCAATTAAATACACGTACAGCGTTATTTTATAAAAAAATACATGGAATTTTTGAAAAAAGCCGCTATATGCATAAAATGTCTCTAGTACGATCATTATTTATTCATAAATATAGCGTATTCGTTTCTAGTATTATTTATGAATCCAATCTAAATTTAATATATATTTATTCATATAGGTCACAAAGTAACACTTATGAACGTCAAATGTTAATGATAATAATAGAATATGAGAATGAAAGGGATATGGATATATGATAGGGGTCAGTCACCTTGAGGTAAGCCAGTTTCGTGAAGCTGGTCTAACTTGACGAACAATCAGATGTACTTGTACTCGAAAGAGGAATAGGTAATATGAACGTTGAAGCATTAATACACTCAGATGGACTACCTCCAGTAATCCACCTAGTGAGTAAACTAAGCCAAGTTCCACTTGGCAAGTAGCCAAGTGGAACTTGGCTTAGTTTACTCACCACCACGGACAACTTTCAGTTAAGCTGATTAATTTTCACTTTATTACAATTATTTTGTTGGTCAGCTATATCATTATATTATATTCATAAGTAAATATTTATAAGATTACATTGGGGAACAGTCATTTTGCGGCATGGTAAGTTGAAGTCAATTTTGCCTAAGTTCAATAAGCTGAATACGAGAAAAATATCAGATTTGTTAAATTGACTCTAGTTTATGAGATAAGACTATAACTATATAACTAAAAGAAGGTCGAAATAAAAATACAATTACATATTAAATATATATTTTAGAAGCGGTTATTTAATAACGAAAAGAAAACTTATTAGAAAAATCTTTATCTGTAAGCTTTTCTATTGTGTTTATGTTCAGGTCAATCCCTTATTAAACTCAAGCAATAGTCTGCCATCATAATATGGCTGTCCCATCGGCCTTGGTATCTTTCTTTCATTGTTCTAATGTCCTGATGGAACCGTTCTTTATGTTGAATATCTCAAGAACCAGAGTCAATCCATACAAAGTAAATACATTTTGGTTAAGACTGATGAAGGTGTTTATTAAAACCAGTAACAAAATAAATGGCACAGAAAACATTTTTTTATTGCACAGTGTTATCATTCTTATATAGTTATCCGTAAACTCCAGTTTAAGAATAATTGGTAGAAACCCGCTTAACACCACCCCTCAAAGCATTGTCATTGCAGGCGCAAAAACGTGACATCGCGTTACAAATTGGACAGTTTTGTCTCATTCTGCCGCATGTTTTAAGAGATGGTAATAAGGCACCAGTTTAATACAGCCTATAGTTCATACTGCCACGCTGGTCCAGTACCTAAGGGTTGACAGAGTACAGTATGTGTAAATATCATAAAGTATGTGTATACAATTTGGAACTAAATTTTATTCATTATGTTAGAAGTTATTCAAAATTGTTTAAAAAGACTTGTGCTATTGCCAGGTCCCTTAATCTAAAACTAAAATTAAAAAATCTAATAATAAAATTAAAACTACGTGGAACATTATTAACAATAAAACAGGTTGCAGCTAGGTGCGTGATAATAAATTTGAAGTGAATATAAATAATAACGTAATTTCAAATAATTTGGAAGTAACTGACACATTCAATAACTACTTCGCAAAAATACCTTTAAACACAACTAGGTCATGCCCAGCTCGAGCAGAATACTTAGTTAGGGATAACGTGGAAGAGAGCAAGATACTATTTAGTATTGAACGTGTACATCCGTATGATATAATAAAAGGATTTCAGTCGCTTAATTCAAAAAAATCAGCTGACATCTGGGGTATTTTGGTAAAATTAGTTGAAAGTATTATTGTAAATATAGCGTCACACCTAGCCGCAATATTCAACGGATGCATTGATATGGGAATTTTTCCAAACTTAATAAAATGTAATAAAATAATACCTTTATTTAAAAATGGATGCAAAAGTGACCCTAGTAACTTTAGGCCGATTTCAATATTACTTGCTATTAGTAAATCATTTGAGAAGATTATATTACAGCAATTAGAGAGCCACTTCAGTGTAAACAATTTATTTCATGCAGATCAATATGGTTTTAGGAAAGGCCGTTCTACGATAGATGCGGGTGTTACGCTTTCAAAACATATATTCAGTGCCTGAGAAAATTTGCAAGATGTCATTGGCGTATTCTGTGATCTCTCTAAAGCCTTTGACTGCGTTAACCATCATACGCTGTTGCGAAAACTCAGGCATTATGGCATTCAAGATACTGCACTTGACTTAGTTGATTCCTACCTAAGCGATAGACTACAATACGTTGATATCAACGAAAGTAGATCTTCTGGATTACCAGTCACAATGGGCGTGCCACAGGGCTCAATTTTAGGACTCTTTCTGTTTTTAGTATACTTAAATGATTTTCCGTTCTTTGTACAGGATTTATGTGACATTGTTTTATTCGTGGATGACACATTCCTTATTTTTAAAGTAGACCGAAAAGAACCAAATTTAAGTGCTGTTAATGATTCACTCGCGCAAGTCCTTTGACTGCTTTACGACGAATAATTAATTACTAAACTCTAAAAAAACTAAATGTATCAAGTTTACATTGCCAAATGTAAAGAGTCCAAACGTGAATATAAATATAAATGATGAAATTATTACTTTAGTTTAATCTACACTTATTTTAGGATTAACTTTAGATCATAAAGTTCAGTGGGGCGCTCAAATATCGTATCTTGCAGAGAAACTTAGCTCAGCCACATACGCAATTCGGAAAGTAAGACAGCTCGCTGATGTAGATACTGCAGAACTAGTATATTACAGTTTCTTTCATAGTATCATGTCCTACGGTATATTATTGTGGGGCAAGGCAGCTGATATCGTGACAATTTTTATTCTTCAAAGGCGTGCAGTACGTAGGATTTATAATTTAGGACGATCGATTCGAAGAAATAGGCATACTTACTGTTGCGTCGCAATATATATTTGCTAACATTATGTTTATTAAACATAATATTCACTTATATAATAATAATAGTGATATCCATAACGTAAACACTAGAAATAAGCATAAGTTAGTAGGCCTATATCATCGTTTACATAAAGTTCACAATACATTTGCGGGACTTGGTATACGTTTTTTTTAATAAACTACCTATTAAAATAATAAATTTACCATTGCTTAAATTTAAAAGCGCCGTTAAAAAACAACTTATTCGGAAGGGTTATTATTCAGTCAACGACTATTTAATTGACAAAAACCTCATGGAACTAGTTGCTTGTTGCATACAGGATTCAAAGATCTGTATTACTTATAAGTAAATTTAGTAGTCACAAAGTGTGGGTGTATGCGCCATCATGCCATCCTACTGTCTCTTTTAGATTTATATTAAAAAAATATACCTTCGCTCAAATTATTTCATCTCTATAATATTATAAAGTAATTATTGTTATTATCTTTAGTTTTTTTATAGTTCGTAATATATGGCATAATGGCTCAACCCTTTGCCATAACCTAGCAACCAGCCTAAATGTAGCTTAAGTAACTTAGTAAACTCACTAACCTATATATTTTGACGTTCATAAGTGTTACTTTGTGACCTAAATGAATAAATTATTTTTGACTTTGACTTTGACTATCTTTATGGAGATGGAACGTGATGGAGAACCTAAGGTATGTAATTTTCGTCAATATGCTTTCTTGCTATTATATTCTTGCTTGCTATTATAGTCGGACCACAAAAGACCTTTATTTCAACTCCGTGTTATTTCCACGGAGTAAAGGATTATTGCGTGACCATAATAGTTATAGTTCGCCTGTAATAACATGCCCAGCAATGGGAGTTTAACGGGGCAATAATTAATGTAAGTCCCATGCTTCATACAACACGATCGCTGGAATGGCGCCAATACGATAAACTAAATTAATGTGTCGATAAAATCAGTGTCAAGCTAGCTATGAATACCGTTCAGTCTGCTCCTTCAGAAAGATGCTTGCCATTTAAATAATTGTGTTTACACGTTTGGCGAACGATGATGTCACGGTTTTATTTACACTCGATTTTTGAAATACGTTTGAATTTGAAAGGCTTTGGGCGTGATTATTGATCGGTAATTTAAAAAAGTGTGATTCAGTAAATTATTAATATTAGAGCCTGGTTCCATCAAGGTTGCAGAGTATATCTACCTTGTTGATTTTATGGCAAAAGTTTGCGCTTATATTTGAACGATCATGAAGTCTTTGCTCTTCTACGACCTTCAAATATTAAGTAGGCAGTGTTATTCGATTGCGCCTGAAATTGGCTGAATTGTCCGGTAGTATACAATATGCCTGTTATGTAGGGTCTAAAATCTTTTAGCGAAAGTGACCAGCGAAATATTTATAATATTTATATTATTTATATACATAGTAATACTCATTAACATGTAAACTAAGAGTCTTACGATGTTAATGAGTGTAGTTGAAGTGTTTTCCTATTTCTATTTTTCGTATATAATGTTTTGACATGAGTAAGCAACCGTATTATGATCTCCGATTTTAATTTATCCACTAGCTTTTGCCCGCGGCTTCATTTTGCTCGGAAACTTTCCTTTTTCTGGATGGAACGTACCCTATGTCGTATTCTGTACCCGTGACAACGTGTGTCCGAAATTTCATGATTCTCGGCCGAGTAGTTTAGGTGTCAAAGCGTAACAAACAAACAAACTCACATTCCCATGTATAATATTCAATAAGGAATCATTATTATTTATTTATTTATTTGGTTTACCAACATTAATCTGTTTACACTAATTATACAAAATAAAAGGAGCACGAACAATAGGCTAACAAACGCTTGTAGGCAAACACCACATCTGATTATTATGAGTGCAAAAATCAACATTCAGCATTTACAAAAGTGACAATGTATGCATGAACGATTATTTTTTTAATTGATTGTGGTACGACTAATATCTTATTCATGAATATGAATTTATTGGTATAGTTTTAAATACAATATCAAAATATAGAGTAATGTATGAATCGATAATGAAAACTTTTGCTACTTAATCCAAACTGAAATCCGTCCAAATTATCGGTACGGTATAAAAATACATATTTTTTAATTTCCAGAATAAACAAAAGTATTCATTAAAATTGGTTGGCCTCATTAGCTTCAAAGCCAAATTCAATCCGTTAAATCTTTTGAAGGCTTTCCAGGAATAATGTTGTACAATTTTATCGGGTAACATATTTGATTTTATTGAAATTAAACTGCTATATACGGATTTTATCGCGTTGTTTATTAAACACTTTATTACAAAATTTTGAAAATAGTTACACTACTACTACTATTAAACTTTACTAATTTTTAAGCTAATTAAATTATTATTAAACTATTTAGATTTCATTTATTTTTACACTTTCCCCGACGTTTCGGTTGCTTTTCAGCAGCCATGGTCACAGGGAGACTAAGATGGCAGTTGTCTCAATGTTCCAGTGTAGTTATTTCAAAGTACCCGAACATAATTTAATTATTGGTGTTTCTATTTACGCAGAATGAGCTCAAAGTATCATGAAGTCTAGCTGTGGTTTGCTTCTTCTTGGGTTTGACTATTTTTATTACTGGATCCCAAGCTGGTGGTACATTCCAACCATCTTCTCTATTAAAATTAGGATGTTTTTTGATTTCAATAGCCTCGCGAAGCATCCTTGGTAGGAATCGGTGTTCTTTAGCGAGAATCTGTGGTTTGTCAAATCTCAGGTAGTGGTTGGTCCCCTGTTGCACATGTTCACACACAGCAGATTTCAACGAGCGTTGGTGTTTTACATCAGCTATGTGTTCTTTTATGCGGGTGCCTATGCTTCTCTTGGTTTGACCAATGTATGAGAGTCCGCAGTCACAATCTATTTTATAGACCCCTGCATCTTGTAAAGGTAGTTGGCACTTGACGGATGGTAAAAATTGACTTATCTTCGTTGGCGGCTTGAAGTATGTGTTGATTGAAGCTCGCTTCAAGATGTAGCCAATCTTGTCAGTGACACCCCTTACATAAGGCAGTATAGCAGGCTGGCGCTCGACTGTGGCTGGCTTTTCTCGGGATCTGTGACAGCGGCGCGGCTGTTGGAGCTTGTTGTCTTGCAGTACTTGCTTGACATGTTGAAGCTCGGCGTCCAGGTGTTTCTTGTCACAGATCCCATGGGCTCTCTGAAACAAAGACATTCCCACGGTAGCTAACTGTTTAGGATGGTGGTGAGATTCACCGTTTAAGTACCTATTTGTATGGGTCTTTTTCCTATATACAGTGTGGCTCAAAGTATGATCAGGATTCCTGATGACAAGTACATCTAAGAAAGCTAATGAATTATTTGCCTCTAATTCTATAGTAAATTGGATGTTATTATTCATGGAATTAAGATGTTCTAGGAATACACTTGCACTATCTGTTGGTAATATAGTAAAATAATATTCGCGTAAATAGGAGACAATATTATATTTGATTTTATTTTATTTATTTAGAAACAGCAATAAGTTGCATATACAGATATTGTAAGTAGCAGACAATATTTTAGAACATATACAATCGAACATTGTGGATGCCTACGCTAGGAAAACCTGTGTTGTAGTTCATCCACCACTTTGTATTGCAATTACAGAGACGTGTACACATAATACATATATTACATATGTAATATTTCTAAAATCTGTTTACCGGCTCTATATAATATTTATATAATTGTATATATAATTACTACTCTAAAGAGGTTTTCTGTTTTCCTGTGTGTATGTACACTTGTCTCCATGATAGCAAAACTATTTTGGATAGTGTTTACACTAATATATTGAAATTAACTTCTGCTAATAGTTCGATTTCTTAGGGGCTAAAAGAGAAAAGGCTGGCGCGATTGATTATGAAGGAAAGACAGAAAAAGGCAAGAGACAGGTATCATTGAAATACCTTGAAGGTGACCCATGCACAGCAGTAGAGAATAGGTAAAAATGTATTTAGTCTTATGGCAATATTTGTTCACATTTAATATTTTTGGTTGACAAAAATTATACCACGTGCTCTGTAGGTAAACTTGGTTTATCCGTATCTACAAACATTGCTTTTATACCGTAGTAGTAGCCATCATTTAATGATATTATGAAGTTATAAGTATTAAAGCCACTGTTAACTTAATATAATAAACACGAACAGAATTAATAATAATTAAATGAATTTCTATCAATAGTTCAAAAAGATTTCGATAGTTCAAAAAGATACCGACTCTACAAGAACTTATCAGAAAGTCCGGCCTGCTGGTAAGCCAAGGAAAAGACACCCTTATTGAATTAGGAATAATACAAAGGATATAAGAACAAGAAGATATACATGTTTAAAGACCTAGAACAATTTTATGGTATTCGTATGTACGTGTATTTCAGATACAGACTAAATTCATAGTACTAAAGAACAAAGCAAATACCCGATAAAGCAGACGATATTTTTCATCTGAAATCATTTATTTTGTTCAATTGTTAATAGACTGAAACGTAATCTTGGCTAATTACATTAATAAACCGGATTTATCGAAACTAGATCTGGTATTCGTACATTGATTGTGTAGCATGTTTGTTGCATCGAAACAGATAGGTACTATAAAAATAGTATTCTTAAGAAATTTTGTGAATGGCAGTGTATAATAATCAATAGTTATGTATTAGATCAAAAGAGTAATGGATTCTGAATACGAAACAGACTGTATATGACTGACATATAAAGAAAATAACCGCGGCTATATAGCTTAGTCTTTTTGACAAATCTATTTATTAAATAATGAATATAATCTGAAAGCAATACCTGAATTATTTTAAAATGAGTTTATTTATTTACCAACTAAGACTAGTAAGGAAATTGGTCCTATACTTTATTTGTGTTTGTGTGTCTTTCGAGCTTGACGTAAACAAAAACAACGTCTGACTAAATTTGTATACGATTTTCGCAGTGCCAGCACCAAAATCTGCATTGGTTTTTATGTTACATTTCTCGTTGACTTATCTATGTCACTTATCTGGTTATAAGGATTGCACAGGTCTTAGAGCACACTTATCAGGTATGAAACGAAACCTAAACAATTTTATAATTTAAAAAAAGATGCTGCGTTCCTAAGTGATTATTTTAATTTTAAGCTTTATTTGAGCTTGCAGACGAGTCCGTTCCAAAACAAACGCCACTTTGCTGATAAAAGGAATCTCTACAAAGAGTTCAATTTAGTTCCAAATACACGAAAGAGTCGGATAGCTCTTTTATTACGTAGGTAATTGGCTCCACTACCTACAGCTTGAGACTGTCGGGTTAATGAAACATTTGTGTTAGACTACCCCATTTAGCTCAGATTGAAACTTTACAAAGTTCCAATCTGAGTCTTATTTCACTCTGAAAAAGCTATTGATGCCAAAAGTATCAGTTTGTAATACGAAATATTATATTAGATGTACTATATTGCTTTGGTCTATGGTTCTAAGAAAAATAATGTATTTTGTCTGGATAAAGAATGAAGAATCTTAAAATTGAAATCAAGAATATTAATTACAACTTTTATTAAACATAAAAGCGACCCTATATTTATTGATCAATAAGTGAATAAACGTAGACAAGTAGCAAAGACAGGATGAAGGTTTTTCAGAGCTTGCCAAACTGAAGTGCAATACAGAATTATAAAACAATTTTGTCTTGCCATAATTCCAATTTTCTTTGTTACGCCTTGTAATGCTTACACATACCCCTCCGCGGGGACGGGCGGAGGAGCTATATCGGACTCACCGGGGTAAAAAAAATATGGTAATGATGATAAGAATGGACCTCCCGGTAATACCGACTAATTCTACCACGGCGTTCCTCGACAAAACCGCAAACGGTGGAGCCGCGCGAATCATTTTCAAACGGTTTAACTTAACTCGTTTTTGAAACGGCAGGCCTCTACATGATAAGACCTACCCTGCTTATCGGATGGCGGGCAGGCCCACGAAGCCCGCCACCCCCAGGTCAAACTTCAGGGTGGCTGGAGGTCTTCTCGTGCCCTCCGGCGCCCGGTTCTGCAGTTGGGAGAGGGTTTGAGCGCTCCCTCTCCCGCTCCGCCGCCTCCTTGACGGAAATTACTACCTCACAGAAGGAGGCGACAGCGTTCCACGACCTCTCACTCCGGACCATGGACTGAACCACGGCCGGGAGCGAGAGGGCAACCGTACCGACGGTCGCGATCAACTCATGGCGCTGCGATGCCCAGGCGGGGCAAACCGCCAAAGTGTGCAGCGCCGTGTCCTCAACAACGTCGCGGCAGTCGCCGTAGTGGTGACAACCGGGCGTCTCTTGCCGGCGTATACGACACAGGAACTGGCCAAAACAACCGTGGCCAACGACCGTGGCGTGCCCAAATTACAAATAAATTGCTACAACCAAATCTAACTAATTAACTAATATCTTTTTTATATTAAAGACTATTTAATTTTATTACTTTTAGTTCGAATAGTAAATCCAATTAAATTGATGTTACAATTTATGTTACTTCAAATATGAGTTATTATTTATTATATGACAGATTACCTTGAGAAATATAGATTTATGTTTGTAAATATTAAAATATTAACTGGAAAACATAGACTCCTGCTGTTTATATTAAAAGCCTGCGGTGTTGTTGAAGGATCCTAATGCATTAAGAATATAAAGCTCTTAGCGGGTAATCCACATAAACCATACCGATCTCAAGTTTACATGATTTTCAAGGGTATTGCGCAAGTAGTTTAAGATAAATATAAGTAAAATAACATAAAGGTCGTATACAGAAAAGGGCATTATAATATTAAGCTAATATTTTACCACTTATGCTTTAAAGTCACACAAATTAAGGGGCGAGCTTATTACTTACTGCTGAGTCGGACTTCTTCTGAGATATATTTATCAGAAGATTTAATAATACTGCCCGACACAAGGATCGAATCTCGAACATACACTGACAAAATAGAACATTATAACATTTCATGGTTCGTCTAAATATCCGCGATGCAAGGTGTACTTTTATTTTGTAGCTTATGGTTTTAGCATCCAAGGTAATTTAAAATTTTATATTAAATTTTTTTTATTTTATTTATTTAAAAAATAATGTAAAACCCTAACCAACATCCAGAATATTTGTCGAATTCAAAATATTACCGTAGATTATTCAGGCATTTGTTTTGTATTGATTGTTGTAACGTGCAAACTTTACAGTAGATATTTTACTAATCTAAACTAATATTATAAAGAGGAAACATTTGTGTTTTTGTATGTATGTTTGTAATGTTTTCACACAAAAACTACTGGACCGATTTCAAAAATTCTTTCACCATTAGAAAGCTGCATCTTCACTGAGTGACATAGGCTATATTCCATTATAAAAAAAATAGGGATTCTTAATAAAAATGCAATAATATAACCCAAGGTGTGAAAAAATTAGTCATAAAAAATTTGTCATCGCGTGCGCTGCGTAAACTATTGATGATAGAACAAAAAAATGTTCTACAGTATTATAGAGCGTATCAATATTTACAAAAAAGTCCGCGATACCATTTGTATTTTTTGAATATATAGCTAACTACACCCATATAGGTGTAGTTAGACTTATTAATTTCTTTAGTTGTAGTTTTATATATTAAAATTAGATAACAAATTAAAAGTAGGTATTGTATAGTGGTAGGTAGTTTATAGTGATAAATATTTATAAAAGGAGATAATGCATACCTGGAAGCTTTTGGGCTTTAGCGATAAAGCTACCCAAGCGTAGTATAAGTTTTATAAATTGTGTTATACTGGTGTACAGTAAAGTACCTATGTAATAAATAAAAGAATATCCAAGTTATTTAACTCAGTAAACGAAAACATCGACTCAAATTTCATCATATTTCTATTTGATTTACACAGTCAGTCACAACGTCAGACAAAAATAAAGTCATGTTAATAAATTAGCTTTTCGCTCCTCAAATACGCGGTCTATACCTAACCGCTGAACTAAACGCAAACTATCCTAAAACTTCTTAAATTGCCTTTACCTTCTGTCTCACTGACCTTTGTGCCAACAACAATCGAGTCGTATTTTCTCAAATGAAATATTTTAGATGCCATTGTAGGGATATTGCAAATTATTCGTCGTCACCCTATTGGGGTGTTACGAAAACCGCATATTCTTATTATTTCTATACTCATGGATTGAAGTCATACAATCACATCTTCATTTTTATAATATTTTATAGTGATTTAGGTAGTAGCCTTGCCATAGCCGCTACGCCGAGTACAGGACAAAAAATTGTGTGATTCACAAATGGTTGTTCCGAGTCTGGGTGTTTTTTGTTTGAATGTTTGTAAAGTCCCCCGTGACGTAGGAAATATCACCAGAGCGGGTGCTGCCTTTAAAAAAAAATACTACGTAACGCTAATATGCAATGTGAATGTACTTCTTTATTAAGTAAATGTTTTGAGTTTGGATATGCATGGATGGTAATTGCTGTCTAGTTGCGTAGTGCATAGGAAAAGTCCTATGCACTACGAAAGCGTAGTAATGAACAATTAAATTAATTAATCAACATCGTATCGAGTGTTTCGAACAGAACAGTCGCATGAATGAACCGCATTGATCGACATCGATGTTGAGTGGATGTAATAACACCCTTACCACGTATTTGTTCAAATAATGACAACTTTTGGAACGCTTTTAATCAATTTAGATATTGATGGAGTTCGTACCTTTTTATTGAAAATAAGCGATACGCGATATTTTCTTAACTTCGTTAAGATTCTTTAAATATTTATCGGAAAAGTTATTTTAGAAATTCACTTTATAGACAACGTTGTAAAAGACTCGTGAAAGACTGTACGTGTAACTTTATTCATTTGTTACGACCTAGTAAACCTGACTGTACATAATAATAATAATATTCTACCACCTATTTTTTTTTTTTTTTTACGTGGGGGAATGCTTGATGCATACCCCTCCGCGGGGGCGGGCGGAGGGGTTATGTCGGACTCGCCGGGGTAAAAGAAAGATGTTAAGAAGAAAATGTACCTCCCGGAATACCGACTAAACCTACCACGGTGTTCCTCAACAAAACCACTATCGACGGGGCCGCGCGAATCACTTTCGCATGCGGTCGCGACCCCGCCGAGGTTTCGGCCCGCCGTATGAAACGGCAGGCCACTACACAAAAGACCTACCCAAAGGCACTCCTCACAAATTATCCCTACTGTCTCCCCTAGAGGGGAGACGGACTCGAAACAACAGAGGCGCGCGTGGGAACACGCACGCCGCCTCTCGGACCTGGTGCTGAACGGATGGCGGGCAGGCCCACAAAGCCCGCCACCCCCAGGTCAAACCTCAGGGTGGAATATTCTACCACCTACACACAACACCGTCTAGCCCAAACTAAGCAGAGCTTGTACTATGGGTACTAGATAATGGATAAATATACATATATACTTTTTTTTGTAAATACATACATATTATACATAGAAACACCCAGGCCAAGACAAACATCCATGTTCATGCACACAAATGTTTGACTTATGCGGGAATCGAATCCGCGACCTCAGGCGTGGCAGTCGGTTACACTAAACACTACGCCATCGAGGCCGACAATGTAACTTTATTTATCTGTTACGATCTAGTAAACCTTGCGTGCGATCAAGAGGTCTTGGGTTCGATTTCACAGTTATAAAATCAGTAAGATTTCTAAAAGTTATCTTGTAAAAAATCTGGGTAAATGCATACATCCCGGCTAAAAGAACTCAGTAACCCACAATCAGGTCTTACACATGGATCTATATTTTTTTATTAAATAAAGCACTTATGTTAAAAATCGTGAAACGTTCGTGTAAGGTCCTCCAGACAGCGCAGGAGACATTATAGTGCATAAGAGTGTGCACAAATACATGTACCTCTTTATTCCCTAACGTATATAGTCATATAGGATAATAATAATAATAATAATAATATTCTATCACATACACACAACACCATCTAGCCCAAACTAAGCAGAGCTTGTACTATGGGTACTAGACAATGGATAAACATACATATATACTTTTTTTTTTGTAAGTACATACATATTATACATAGAAACACCCAGACCAAGAAAAACATCCATGTTCATGCACACAAATGTTTGACTTGTGCGGGAATCGAACCCGCGACCTCAGGCGTGGCAGTCGGTTACACTAACCGCTACGCCACCGAGGCCGACAAATAAACAAATAATCCAACAGTCTCGTTTATTAACGCTGTGCCATCAAGGCATATCCTATGATCTTATTCAGTATTTTTTATGACGTTCACTAATGCATTATGTGTTCAGAAAAATAACGTAGAAGTAACTTTTAATGAAGTGTGTTCAATTTCGTGTAACGTTAAATATGTTTATCGACTTTGACTGATCGACTACTTATTATATTCACTGTTTTATTTTTGTCTATGGCAATCGGATGAATGGTATACGCACTAACCTTCATCCGATTTCGACATAATATTAATGAGATTCTGTACGTATTGTCGAAGGTTTCTGACAAAGAAAATGTTTGGCAATGCATGCCAAGTATTAACTACATATTTGTTAATTAACAAAAGTGTAAGTTAATAGAACAAGTAGCGGAACCCACAACCGCAAAAATGTTTAATCAGCTTAAACATTAAGGCAAGTATTACAAAATATATTTAGATAGGACCTTTTCTAAAATAGTTTTGGATTGTTCTGAAAGTTCGTTGTTTACTTTATCTTTTATATCGATAAGTTTAAACTTCCTTATTAAATTTGAAATTTGTTTTCGCATAGTTTCTTTTATTGCAAAATTTAGTAGCAAATAAATTTTTGGTGTAAAACGCTGATGGTAAGTGGTAACCGCCATTCATGGACATAGATATTTTCTTGTTATCACAGAAGCAATTTCAAGAAAACAACCATGTCACTACTTACCGTAAATAACAACAACACCACATAGGTGGCGTACGCTTACCGATCGTAGCAAGGTCCGTATGATCGTAGCGAGCTAATGCGATCACAGCAAGGTCGCGCGATCGTAGCAACTTACACACAAAGCTACGGCGATCATAGTACCTACATCCGCACAGTTGTAGCAAGCCCCACATGATCATAGCAAGCTAGCGCAATCGTAGCAAGATAGCACGATCGTAGCAAGTTTCGCACAATCGTAGTAAACTAGCGCAATCATAGCCTTTACGTGGTATCGTAGCAAATTTCATATGATGTTTCTATGTCTTCTATAAATATACACAATGCGGTTTTAATATAGTAAACAAATGACTTCACTATAACCTGCTCACCTTAAATACTGAAAAAACAACATTTATTAAATGTTGTATGAGACACCAACCTCATTTAAGTCACATTAATTTATATACACATTACAGTAATAACATTACAGCTTGCACTTGTCCTGTTATCTCTAACACTACACATTAAATATTAAGATGTTATATTAGACGACACACTCTCCTTTAAAGAACACATATCTGCTTTAACTAACAGAGTACGCATTATTATTTGTTTTAAAAAAATTGCGCCTCATTGCAAATCACAAACCCATCATACAGATCTATAAGGCATTGTGTCAGTCTTTAATTCAATATTGCATCACTTCATGGGGCGGTAGCGCAAAATCCTTTATGTTAAATATTGACCGGGCACAAAGAGTGCTTCTAAAAGCAGCAACTCGCCGACCATACCGCTTTTCCACACATCTTTTGTGTGAAAATTGTAAAGTATTAACTGTCCGACATCTTTTTATAATGTACACCGAACTTAAACAGCACGCAACGCTTACGTATAACATTAACCTTACTAACACTAAACGATGGAAAGATATTGTCTGTACCACACTTTCTGAATCAACGTTTGTTTTTACAAATAGATTTTTCGCATTCTTAGGGTCTTTTCTTTATAACAAGATAAATAAACAAACAGCTATATATGACCTAAGTTATGTAAGATTTAAGCAGATAGTCTGTCGGTACTTACAAAGTTTCAATTATGAGGATACTGAAGATCTGTTGATTGTTGTTTTAAGTAATAACAAGTTCCATGATAATAATTATAATCTTGGCCTATTTTTTCATATATTTATATAATAAGTATGGTTAATTGTATGTAACTTAGTTCCTAGTAGTATATTGTAAATGCCCTTAACGCCTGTGGCACAGGTTTACCCTAGTACAGACACCCATATTATATTACCTATATTAAGTACTTTATGGACTGTATTCATGTTTTACCACTGTAATCAATAAATAGATTATTATTATTATTATTCCATTTATTTTAATATCTTCTCGTAATTATATTTTACATTATATATAAAAAAATATAAAATAGGACCACGGAGACCAACCGGTAGCGGGTGAAGGGACCAAGCTTTCGGTGGTTAGGGCTACAGAGAAAGGAACCTCCGCACTATGCGCGCCGTGTCGAGCAATACTGCCTTCTGCATCGAGGACTTGACCCAGCCATGCAACGCGAGCCTCTTGAATCTTGAGCCGATGGTGGTCGAGGCTCTTAGCAATTAACCCGTTTGCTGAAACGACTATCGGTACAATGATCGCAAAGCCCACATCCCACATGTCGGCAACCTCGCGAGCCAAGTCCAGATGTTGTGATTGTTTATCTTTTTCAGCTTTCACGAGATTCTCATCATGAGGAATGGTGACATCGATGATCATTGCAAGGCGCTCAAATCGATCTATCACCACTATATCTGGCTTGTTAGCCACGACGGTTCTATCAGTGATGATAGATCGATCCCAGTACGTAGTGACACGAACATTCTCGAGAACTGGATCGGGCACATACCTATAGTACGGCACCTCTGAATCCACAAGATTATTATTATTATTAAATGATTGCTCATCGTTAGTAGCTACTGGATAAAGCACACATCAATATTACCTTAAAATAAGCAAAGCTACGCTCATAAACTTTATACCTAATAGTTAGGACCGAATATTCTACCAATTTGAACAAATATCTCAAGAATTCTTTTTGCTAATCCGACGGTAAAGTTGCAGTAAATCCAGAACTGTTATTCTTACACTGAGTGATCTAATAATACCGTCATTCCGTATTCATATCAGATTTTCGACCCTCGTCTTAGTATACGCTGGATGACAGCTTCAATGGGCTGAAGCTTGTTCAACTAAGCATAGCCATGTTGATGAAATTCACTGAACTAAAAATACTCAATATAAAAATAGAAGATAAGAAACTTATTTTAAAATAGATTGACCGCTGTCGTCGCGTGTTCGATATCTCTAAGCCCTTTTCTTTTAGTTTGACTACATCGGTGATGCAGCGGTTGTGAATGTGGCCGCTATGCTCGAAACCCCAGGTTCGATTCTCGAGAGCAACGTGTCCAATAACACTGCTCAAAGCAGAAGCTTTTCAGAAGCAGCACGGTGTCTAGCACTGTCCCCTTTAAACAGCTACAGACTATCTACCTAATACGTGGGACCAATAAAATTAGTTAGCGAAAAAAAAGCGAAATGCATTTTAATATACCTCTGCTTATCCCTTCGGCAATGGAGCCATGAGACTATGTATATATGTATGTATATACTTTATAATGAAAGCAAAAATCTGCTGCCAAACAGTGATATTGAGACATGACTGTATTACTTCTAAAGAGCCCACAACGTCATGGTCGATAAGTCTTAGAGGCGACTTAAGAATTTTCTCACGTAACTAAATCTAGACGAAGAGTAACCTAAACTTGACTAGAATATAAATCTGCCTTCTTACTATAACCAAAGGCGACTAAGAATCGGAACAATCGGACTTCACGACTAGAATTTTCCGGGTCCAATACAAACATTTCCCGAATAATTTTCACACACAATTTCAACCCACCTACAAGAGTCAACATGGCATATTACATTTATTATTCTATATAAATAACCTTATACCTGGCGCTGTATAGCAGTGAGATGCCGAGAAAACTAGTTTTTTTTCATAGTTTTTTTCATAGTTTAGATTCATAATAACCTGTCAGAAACTGCTCCCAACTTTATTATTGGTAAGCATATGGGACTTTCATTGCTGCTTGATTACCTACATCAGGTATGAAGCGAATGTGAAGAAAATATTACGAAATAAAACAACTTGAAAGGTATACATCGCTCTACTATTCCTTTATTCATACTTGAACTTTTCACAGTCGATGGTCTCACCAAATATGACATGTAACCATTGTAAAGTTGTCTAGATTTGGGAGTTTACTTATCATACAAGTTAATCTTATGCTTTATATTTTTTTAAAAGCAATCTCTTGCACTATGAATGATTCCTCCATTCGATGAACACGAGAATCATCTAGACTCGGAACAACTATTAGTGAATCACACAAATATTTTATGTTTGCTGGCTCAACAAATTCATAGAATACTTGCGCTAAAATGTCCAATAGGCCAGTTTAAAAAAATAGGCTTGCTTTGTACAAAAGAATGACCACATTCTTTTTAACATCTACTTCTAAGAGCTGCGTACAAGCAACGGTCCTAAAACCGATAAAACTAACCCACTGTTCTTCTGAGTTTTTAACGACAAACGTGTCAGTCATTTGAGGCTTCGACAGCTCTAGTAATGACTTTGTACGCGTCGCTGGACCTCAATCGACGGGGTTTTGATAATTTAATCTTTGTTCAATTTAATCGACTCCTTTGACGTAATTCTCTTTGACAAGTTATTGAGATACCGACACTTCGATTTTTGAAAAGAAATAATTTTTGTGGAGGCTAACAAAATTTTGAATGGTTTTTTTGCTGACGTTTCTTAATGATGATTAAGAAGGATAGGTTCTGCGATATTTACGGCACTTTTCAAGTCAACTTTTTATCTTCCGTTAAACTAAGCTGAAACATTACGAAACTATCTTACACAAAGACGCATTATAGAATCAAGCAATTCAATCTGCAACAAGAGTTAAATCTATTTAATGGTGATTTGCTCGTTTTCAATTATTTTTCTCAGCTTTTTGTTCTATAGTGGTTAATATTAACTACTATATGTATATATATAACTAAGTACAGAACAAAAAGCTGAGACGATGCAGTCGTCATCTCAGCTTTTTGTTGCTGTTTGATATATCATAGAGTATATACTGATATACTCTTTGATCTATCCTGAATAAAATTTATATTTGAAGGTTCCCATTTTCTTTTAAATAATTGGCTTATCTATGCTACCTGATCTATTACAAAGTAAGTATAATAAACACTTCCTTTGTATTAATGTTTACGTGAGTGAAATTAACACATTCTCAATTTTATAGGGTAGTGTAAAAAGTTACTTCAAGATTGAGACGTACACCACCTTCGTCTTAGAAAGCAGTTTCAAATGTCGCCAGAAACATAAATAGTAATAATATTCTCATATTATTAAAAAAATATTAGTAGTTGTTATTTTATTAAGCCGCGGTAAAATGTTTATAAAGTATTTAATTTTAATGTTTAATTTCTTATTTTATTGTATTATGTAATCATAAATAAATGCTGCATTGGTGTATATAGGAATTGAGTAAAGTCTTGCATTTTTTATGCAATGTTTATATTCAAATCTTCAAATGACATAAAAGTCCTAAATCGTTTTTATATTCAATTGTACTGGCAATTTCATAATACGTTACAACAAAACCTTTGAATTACAAGTTCCCAAACTTCTATTTTCGAAATCAAATTGACCTTCAATTTTCTCCAGAAATGAGTCCACAGTGTAGTAAAAATATAAGTGATACAATAAAACCTTCGGTCCCTTGACGCTTTAGTTTTGGGACCAAGGTTGTTGGGACTTCATATTTAGTATAAGTTGTAATAGGTGGGCTTTCTTCAAATCTAAATTATTGTCCTGCGAGCAGGATCTATTGTCTTATGATATAAGAGTGTGTAAACTGTTTGATTTAACTGAACGCTTAACTTTATAATTATTTTCACCAATGAAAACTGAGAACTATAATTGCTGGCAAACGACTGAAGGCGTAAATTATACAGAAAAGCTATAAGGCAACGGCATGGTGCAGGTGTGGCACAGGTATGGAAAGGATATAGCGAAGATACGCCAAGGTGTGGTATAAACTAAATAATAATTCAGTTCAATTTTGATGTGGTAAACGGTCTCGTTTATAAGCACCGCCGACGTGCCTATTGCGTGTCGCTTGGACCGCGCTTGGAGGAGGCACGGCACAGCCAGCAAAACGGCATGCCACTTGTGTATAATTCACGACGCTTTATTATAATATATATCGAAACGTTTTAAACCGGCACTATAGCACCTTCTGTTGCGCCTACGCCGCGCCTGCGCCTTGCGACGTCTGTATAATTTACGCCTTATGTTAATGAGTTATTATGACACGGAACAATTTAGTAGTCAATCACTCTATATCTTTAATTTAGTAATAGCGGCTATTATACAAATTAAATTAGGGATTACCAATTAAACAGCAGCATATGCGTTTTCTTTTCAAAGCAGATCAAACAAAACGATTCCTTATTTAAAAAAATATCTGCGCTACGAGCAAAGATTTCAACATGCGATGCTATTCAATAACAAAATTTCGCATACCATGGTATAAAGTATGATGCTACCCATATCCAACCATTTTTATTTTTCCTTTCATAATAATATCAGTTTAATCCCTATTATGCGATAGCAATATCGGGAATTTATGTACGCATACCACCATGCAAGTAATATCTTGTGCCTCATCCTATTCGCATTTATTAAGCGCCATAAAAATAAAGAACAATGAGAATTATACGCAAATTTGACTGAGATTTTCGTGTCAGTCGATAATAAAACACAACTTTAATGACGTCAATATGATATCATTTATTATGTACATGCAATTATTTTCATGGTATGTCGAATTTTCGCCTTATCCAAATTTCGCTAGCTATGTTTTAGATCCTATAATAAACTTAAGTAACTAACACACTTTTACGAATCCCATACTAATAACTTTCTAATATTAAAAATCCCGTTTTTAATTAATTAATTCTATTTTATTTGCAGACTGTTAGGTCCATGTGATTAGTATTAAGATGGTTTCAGTAGCTGCACGTTGATTGGCAGTTAACGTAAATAAAAACTTATGCTACGAGAAAATAAAGCAGTTGATCAATAATAATTTATATGTGTTTTACACTTTCAAACTTGAGCTAGTAAATTCGTAATGAGGTGACGATGGTATTGCAAAATTTATCTTAATCGTAATGTCGTATAACCGGCAAATTCCTGTATAAAATTGTTATAAGCGATAACTTTTAATTGGCCATTGCTTAAACGTAGATTGGCATAATATTGTTCAACTAGCTGAGTTTACAAACAACCTAAGTATTCTGAACTTAATAAAAAAAAAATAACTAAAATAAAATACAAGTATAGGAACTTAAGCCCTGCCTGTAAATTAAAATTGGACTAGCGATCGACAGGCCGTCGGTTCCACTCCTAACATAAACATTTTAGTTCAGCTGAAGGAGTTGAAAAGAGTTCTAGTATTTTGTAAAACAAACAATTAGCAATTTAAAAATAAACATATACATTGAGACACAACATCAGGTGCGATATCTAATAAACAGTATCACGCCTATATTCCTTAAGAGGTTAGCAGAAAACACATAAAAAAGAAAAATTTAAAGGTCTTTCCAATACTCGTTTGGTCAACAATATCAAGCTCTCGTCCCGTTCCCTACGCGGTCTTAAAGATTAAACAGCGTAGCAAAACCTTTCGAGAACTCGTTAGGGACAAATATAGTCCTCTACAAAGTCCCTAAGGAACATTTGTGATTACAATACAAACCACATTGTGCTCAATATCGTTCAACAACTCGTTCGTTAAAAGGTTCCACGTATTGTTGTATACTTCGTAAACCCTTTCTGAAAGGTTTTCATTTATTTTTTACGGTAAGAAGCTTATTAGCTTGTTCAGTATACGTACATATTTTTGCGCACCTGTTTATAATCATGTATATCGATATTGTTTTGCTCGGCCAGCCTGGTGGTAAGCTGTTACTATAGCCTATAAAGGCTTGTAATACGTAATGTTCTTTTCTTCCTTTTTTTTTTAACGCCTGCACTACTATCAATTTCTATGACGCTGGGGACGTTATTACTTTTCAAACAACGGACACAAAGATTACCTCGACTCGGAGTAACTTGTAGATCACACAATTTATCTCCCGTTTACTAAATTCCATAACATTTGGCACAGTGGCATTGGCGAGACGATCTTTTAACTCACTACGCCTTCCTAGCAGTCATTAGCAACTGCAGTGAAAAGGAATTAACGGTGGGATAAATGGCAAAGAAATGGGAGAGATGGTTATGAGAACGTCTGAGACTCTTACTTACCGGGTGAAACGTAGTTACTAAGTTACGTCTAAGTTTTCTGTGTAAGGGTGGTAACTCTGAGCTAGCCGGCTTACTCGTATTGTTAACAACTAATCGGTAACGGCAGGCACATGAAATTATCGTATGTTATAGGAAAAGCATATTTATGCTGGCTTGGCGCAGCGATATTATCTACATCAGCTGTAAGCTGCATCCAGAAATCGAACTTGAGACCTTAAATTTGATTCCGAGTTGGACAAAGTGTAACTGGATTTATATATTTTTGTCTGAAACAGAGTCCGAAATTGTACTCCATTATGTGGGAATCCAGGTATCATCTCTGCATATTAGTAAACAATACTATATCCCTTCGGAAATAAACTCCCCTATAGGCATGAGAGTATATATGTTGCCAATCGTTTCCCAATTCGTCACTGCTCCGTAGCAAACTCATTCCAATTAACAACACGTTGTAAACAAAGCTAAGGCATGTAAATTAGTTCAAGTTACAACGATACCGGCATTAAAGTTAGTAGAGAAAGTGAAAAATACGCCGCCGTACGCCCTCTGCTTATTTCCCCAGAGAAGCCAATACAAGTAGAACGCGTTGTGAAAACTTGTGAGCAGTTTATGTACGCATATGTAATACGTATTCTGTTATGTAGAATTTAAAGTTACAACATGATAGATCAAGATTGATTATAGAATAACTCTGACTGTAAAACGTTTGTACGGGTGACGGAGTATTTGTGGTTGATTTGCCACGACAGTTGTGAGTATTGATGGGTTAGATTCTCATAGGGTACAAAAAAGTTGTGATCTATAAATAATTTTGTCGAGTCAGAGCTGTCATTTCTTCTATTGTTTGATCGTTTGTAAAGTACCTTGCTATACAGTGATTGTTTCCTTTGAGAGATAAGTATACAAAAACTAAATTACACCTATCATTTTATTTTTCGAAAATATTTATTGTGTAGTTCTCGTAGTAATAAGAAAAACTAACCTACATCCTAATTAATATAATATATGTGAATCTGAATGTGTTTGTTGCGCTTTCATAGACATAAAAGCGTGGTAAAGTCGTTAAGGGTAACGATTAGACCGATCATCATTAAAATTCCGCGTACACATTGTCAGGCTTACTGAAAAGAGCATAGAGTATTATATTATCTACAAAAACGCGAGCGAAGCCGAGGGCAACAGCTAGTAGTTTAATAAAATAAAAAGTAGTAAGCTACGGAACGTGCCAGAGAAATATACATACATATAACGCAAAACAAATTTGTATAAAAATACTACTCAAATTCTACAAGTAGGTAAAAAAAACATATCACAGAAACTATTCTAAACCAAGAAAAATATTAAATGTTTTATGGCAATAAATTAAAATTTAGTAATAACTTATTTCGTAACAGTTTTTGAACGTTTGCCGCTACAATTTACCGCAATGCGCTTTTAAAAGCTATCTGTTTGCGTTACTGAAAAATGGTGCAGACATTTCTTTACTTTTACCTTTAGGATTTTTATTTTGTGAATTTGGTAGACATTTTAATACTAGTTATCGTTCACTCAATTAGTCAAAGAAAATATAGTAAGTTCAAATTTTATATGTCGGACAGGTTTCCATTATAATTTTTAAAGTATAAGATCAATGTGCACTACCGTAAGTATCCATGTTTGAACGAGACTTGCAGGTCCCATAGCATAAGTATATACTTATTTATGTATCCAATCGTGCGTTATTAGGTTTGATGCCTGAATTGGGCAAAGTATTATCGGATTTAGCCGTTAAGAAATTCACAATGGCAACACGGAGCTTGGAAATAGTGTACATCTAGTACATGGCACTTAAGACTGCGCCGAGCGAATTGTGCCAAAACAGGCGGTCTAAAAACAACACTTTTTGTTTAATACAAATATAAAATATACATTTACCATAACAATGAATGTGCTTACAAATCCTCCGTACAATTTTTCTATGGCCGCCGCGCGCCGATTTCATTATGTGCCGCAAGTGTCATTATCTGTCTTACGCTCGGCGCAGTCTTAACAACACAGCTGGTGATATGTAAATGTACTACATTTTTACCTACCCCTACGGATGAATAGGTGTGACTATAGTATTTGACTGCACAGATGGTGTAATTGCGCCGAGTGTCGTGGGTTCGAACCCCACGCGGGACAAAACTTTGTGTAATCTACAAATGATTGTTCCGAGTCTTCTTCTTCCTAGCGATTATTAATCCGAGCTTATGCCAGGGTCCGCTTATTTCTGGTCTAACGAGATTGAGCTGAATATAAGTTTTTACACGGAGCAACTGCCATCTGACCTCCGTAACTCAGAAGGATTAAATCATTCTATGGTTAGATCAGTCGTCAGGATGTTTGAGGGCGCTGACTTCCCAATAACGACTGCCACAGATGTTCATGACAGCCGGGATCCACTGTTTAACGTGCTTTCCAACGCACGGGGGTGAAACACCGCCAACTTCCTAACTCCAGGCTAACTATTAAGATCTTCTTCATAAATCAAATTCTTAATAAATTGCTACTAAGAAATTCTTGACGGCAAATCTTAGCAACATTTTCCAAGCCCGACCCGATCCGCAGTCGTATACAACACCACTGGACCAACGAGGCAGTTAATGAAATGATTGTTCCGAGTCTGGATGGTATTTGTGTCCGTTATTTGAATGTTTGTAAAGTCCCCGCGACACAGGAATTATTCCTAGTACGGAAACTGACTTTAAGATAAGAAAGATAGAAAGTATGTGAAAAAATTTGATTCACAAATAAAGTAGCTTCGGGCAGTAATTGACTTGGAATAAGCCGATCATAGCTACTCATCGACTTGCCTTTATATCGTAGGATATTAAGGAGCCAAATTGAGAAGACCAATTTAATGATTTGGATTGATACCGGGTCACAAGGGAATAGGATTATAAAAAATAAATACAAAATGTGTATTTTTATTTTCATTATAACATTTATAGCACATTAAATCGATTGTGTAGTAAGCTTAAGTTCCGTACGAAACTAAAAGAGTATGCGATCGGCCGGAATAGTAATGTTTATAACAAATAAAAAAGTTATATCTATAGGATGATTTCATTATATTGGTTACATGTTAATAAGTATCTTAACTAATATTATAAATGTGAAGATGAGTTTGTTGGTCTGTTCGTTTGTTACGCTTTCACGCCTAAACTGCTTGACCAATTATCATGCAATTTCCAGAATGTTTTTAGGGGTATAGAATCTTTTCTATACCCCTAAAAACATACATGAAATACATAACGTACCTTTCATCCAGTAAAAGTATAGTTCCCGAGAGTTAGAAATTGATTGACAAAATCTAGATTAACGCAAGCAAAGCCGCGGGCTAGATTTAGTAATCAATATACTTATATATAAAACCTAAAGAATAAATGTATTATAATCCAACGCAAACACATACAGATACAGGTATAAATATAATTTCAAATTATTCCCGCCCACACTTTCACCACTGCCTCTATTTGAGATCTGTAGTAATGACCATTGTGTTTGTATAGACATCGAGATATGCCACTCGTGAACTCTGATAGAATGCTAACCACGAAACCCACAACGAAATTGTAAAATATTATGTCCTATATACTATTTTGTTTAGTTGCAAAAATTGATTAGAATTTTCAGAGTAGTAGAGCCTCGCTGATTTCAGCATGTAATCACGGCTCGACCGGGAAAGGACTACCCTCTCACAAAATATCGACGTGAAATAGCAGTATTCCTACTGTTGTATTTCGTTCGGTGAGTGAGAGTACCGGAGGCCCAAACACCCTCTTCCCCCCTTCCCGCTCCTTCTCCTTCCCACTTCCTTTCCTAAAAGGTCGGCAACGCCTAAGTGATGCCTCTGGTGTTGCATGCGTCCATAGGCTACGGTGACCACTTCCCATCAGGTGGGACGTATGCTTGTTTGCCACCTTAATAGTAAAAAAAAACTAGATTCTACTCTCACCATTAGTAAAATGGAAGACAATATGCAGAATTCTTACACGGATTCTTATCTATAGAAAAGATAAGCAACAAAATACAAATTTTTATAGTGCCTAATATTATATATAACTTGATTTCCTCGCAGATGCGCTTGAGTTAATGTAGATTTTATCAATAAATATCTAACCCTTAAGAAGAAAGTTGTTTAGTCCTGGATGAAAGGTACCCTATGTCCTTTTTTGTGCCCTTGGTAACGTGTATGCGAAATTGCGAGATGATCGGTCAAATAGTTAAGGCGTGAAAACGTAACAAACAAACGAAGAAACCCCACATTCGCATTTATAATATTAGCTAGGATTATCATTCACAATTTTATTATTAGCAGCGATAGCTCAGTGACGAGACCAACAGAATGCAATCCAGAGGGTCTCGGGTTAGATCCCACGTCGCGCACCTCTGACTTTCGGAAGTTATGTGCGTATTGATTGACAATTATCGCCTGCTCCGTGCCTCGGAGAGCACGTTAAACCATCGGCTGCCGTGAATATCTATGGTAGTCGTTATTGGGAAAGTCAGTACCTACCCTCTAATATCCTGACACTGGTCTAGCCTTAGGGTATCGTTAGCCTTCGGGTTGCGGAGGTCAGGTGCCAGCCGCTCCGTGTGAAAACTGATATCCAGTCAAATGCGGTTAGACTAGAAAAGCCGACCCCAAGTGACTTGGGAATAATAAAGGCTAGGGAGAAAAGTATCTTTCACAATTTTGCAATTTCATACATAAATGTAAGTGCAAATCCCAAAAAGCGAAACAAATATTCTCCTTTTGTTCCTAACAATACAGTGTCCATTATTAAAATGACGCCTATTCATAAAAAAATTAGATAATCTGTTAGACTGAAGAATCAAAACACTCAAACGAAAGTAAAATAACAAATAAATAAAAAACACGCCCACTCAAAACGTTCAATTACCGCAGTATCCACTTTTACTAAATGTTTTTATCAAGCGCGCACCGAACACTTACAAAAAATGTCTGAAACATAATTTAATTCAGCGCTTCTGAAACTTGACTCAATGATGAAAGCTGTCTCTAAATTGAGTTAAGGCCTTATTTGTAAATAGTCCCAAAGATCCCTTTGGCACAATGACATTTACTGAATTCCAATATAAAAGTTCACTAACATTGTTGTAAAGCATGAGTGCAATGGCTGCCTTTGAACTTTAACTTTTAACTTCATTTATTTTTTGTCTAAGGCAAGGAACTACGCAATTTACAATGCACTAAAATAGATTGTAGAGTTAGCGACATAAGTCAATAAATATTTGCTGAATTTTGTAATGATCGGCTAAAAGGAAAATAAATTGGAGAGATAACAGATAGCGTTTTAGTTTACGTTGTGCGAGGCGACAACGTAAACGCTGCCACTGCACCGAGTGTCGTGGGTTCAAATCCCACATGGGACAATTTGTGTGATTTATTAAGATTAACCTGTGCTATTGTATTAAGTTCTTTTAAATTATAATATGCGTTGGGATTGCTATCGTCATTATTTTGTACAAAAATATCTTATATAAACATTTTAAAATATATACCATACGGACAATTGTTTGACTACTGAATGAATTGCGACACACGACACGTGCCAAGTGTTGCCTCGCTCCCCACGCGGGTTAAAAATTTGTGTGATCCACAAATAGTTGTTCCGAGTCTAGATGTTTTTTGTGTCTATTGTTTGAATGTTTGTAAAGTCCCCCGCATCGCAGGAATAATTCCTAGTACGGAAGTAGCATATGTAAAGAAAATGGCGTCATTATTTTTATTTTATTTTAATTCCAAGTGTAGGTAGATTATCACTTCTATTGGCTTTTTAATGAAGATACCTAGTATTTTTAATTTATTGTCGGAATACCCTTTTCGAAGACGTCTACTAAATATGATCACAACTTTATATTTTAGCCTGCAAACCAGACTTTACTAACATACCTTATAAGTATAAACAGTAGCATTTACGGTTATTCTTATACTGCTTTTCTACAAACATTTGCTCAAAATTTAAGACTTTATTCTGGCCACGTATTTTTAGTTAATAGTATAGAAAAAGTCATTCCACTATTAACTAGATTAAAAATATCTTTAGTATTCTCATCAGACATTTAATTTTATTTAATTTCCGCTTTGGCGGCTGGCTTTTCGGCTAAGGTGGAATAGCAAAAAAGTATTTGCAGAACGTGTGTAGCCTAACTAAAGATGGCCAATTTCATGAATATGTAATTAATGTTATAATTACATATCTGCCTTGATAGCGCAGAGGCTACTGTGAGTTGGATCTCAAATTCGGATCGGGCAACGTGATAAACGTTTTTCTAAACAAATATCCCATCCCACTTTGCCAACTATGTTTTATGTCCAGCATAACAGGAGGTAAGCCAGTTACCGTCTATCGATCATACTTTTAAATCCCATGGCGCTGCTGAGAATTGCTGAAGAGAAAAACTGAATAACAATTTATCCAACAGAGGAATCGAAACCTAGACTGCACTATCTGCAAACATTTGCTAAAAATAACTGTCTACATATTATGTTTTTCTGCACATTATGCTTGATACTTGATACCTATCAACCATCGGGCTGTAATGACCAAAGTATAAAAACAGCATTCTCTTGCAAGCTGTATTTAACTTTTAGATTGAAACAAATACATGAATACAATCATCCAACAGACAAAACTCACAAAACATGAAAATGGCTTTCCGTATTCATCGACATTTCAAATAAAATCGCGAAGCTTCTAAAGCCACGGAGCCATCAACACTGACCTCTGAGACGATTTGTTCTTGTAAATAAAAGGCCCCATTCCCCTCACGAGACCGCTCAGACTAAAATCCCTTTGGCAGAAAAAAATCAACCAAATAATAAGAGACAACTATCCCCGATATCTGTTTGGAGAAGGCAATAAAAAAATTCTTTCGTTCGCTCCTGTACCACTTTTTTCGGTCGCCAAGGGACAAGCAAATATTTGTCGTGTATTGCTATATAAGAGGTAATGCCGCAATATGGTTCCCTCGATGTAAAAACTGGAGATAGCTTTGGTTTTATTCGACTATGGACATAACAATAAGCATATCGGTTTTCGGGTCTAGTCAATACATTTAGTTGAAGTAGGTAATATGTATTTAATGTTTATCGTGAGTATTTCTATATCAGTGAAATATTTTTAGTTTCACAACTGTATTCCCGAAGAGGTAAAGGTATACAACCATGTTTTGCCAATAACGTAATAGAGGATAAACCGATTGTTGTTTTTTCTGGACAAAGATCTAACGGACAAAGAAATAACGACTGCCATAGATGTTCATGGCAGCCGGGACCGACGGCTTAACGTGCTCTCCGAGGCACGGAGCAGGCGATAATTGTCAATCAATACGCACATAATTTCGAAAAGTCATATAACTTCCGAATGTCAGAGGTGCGCGACGTGGGTTCGAACCCGAGACCCTCTACATTGCAGTCTGTTGGTCTCCCTACTGAGCTATCGCTGCTCTAATAGCTAGGTAACAATTTCTAATAGATATTGAACTGTCAAATATTTAATGTATGTGCTTACGGCACCGTAATATGTGGTTGTATCGTCTCATTCACCTCTTTTAATATTGCTGGTGATTAGATCGGCATTTGTATAAATAGCACAATATTCAGATAATCTCGCAGTTAGATCGGTTTGGGCTTGTAATGAGGTCGCTGCTTTGCGCGATTGCTCCATTCATATGTTAGTGGACAAGCTCGCGATAGTCCGCTATTACTATTCAATGAGAACCGGAATGGAGCTTCGCTGTATTTATTTTTTATTCAATAAGCACACCAACAGTATAATTACACAAATTTTAGTAGGTAAATGATTTCTAAATAAATATTAATTACGCAGGTAATAGGTATGTATAGCGTTGCGTTTTTCTATGAGAAATTGAGACATATGCATGCTATACTAAATAAAAACACATTGAAAATACATAAAAATATAAACGACGTCCAGTGCTGGACATAGGCCTCCCCCAAGGTCTTCCACACAGACCGGTCTTAGGCCACCCGCCACCAAATTAAACATAAAATAGAATAATTAGACAAAACAAAACCTGTTTCCCATTGTAAGACGAAGGGCCTATATTTTTTAAATTTTATGGCCCATATGTCAATTGAGTTATTTGATTTGGCAACTCTCTCATTTTAACCGAACCATATATGTCACTGGACTACAATAGCTGTTATTCAAAGTGCACATAGGTTCTTCAAATAAACGTGGTATATCTATGAGTATTTCACTAAAAGAAGACCGTACAGATATATTATACTAGCTGTAATTAGTTTTTATTAGTGGCTAGTGTATATGGCTTTAGATTACGATGTGGCAACGTCCAGTGTTCAAGTTGGAACCAACAAAAAAAAGTGTTATTTTAATATTTATATTTCTAAGTCCAGAAAGTAATCAAATTTGTTTTGGAAAGCACGTTAACCTGTTGGTATTGCGTCCAATTACTCTCCAGTCGTGTTGGGTTGCCCTTCCATCGGTGTAAACGAGGAAACAAAGACTGCTCTTGTATCTTTTGCGTATAAGACTGTTAAATTTTGTGCACCGTGACCGATATTTCTACATCTTAAAATTTTATTAATGAAAATTTATAAACACAAATTATAATCGTGCGGAATTTTCAGAGCAGGACTTGAAACTTGATTGCTTGGATAGCGTAATGGTTCAAAGTACGTAAGCTAAGTCGCCTTGCCACAGCCATTGCGCCGCGCGTTGTGGGTTCGAACCCCACACGGGACAAAAAATTGTGTCACCCGTAAATAATTATTTTGAATTTGTGTAAACTTTGTTTTTGTTATATATTTTTCCTAGTGCTTTGTTTATAATATTATAAAGAGATTTGATTTTCTGCTTGTTTGTAAGGATATAACTCAAAAACTTGACCGATTTAAAAAAATATTTTACTATAAGAAAGCATATATTATCACCGATAACATGAATTTTATTTTATTAAAAAGAGTATTGTTACTAAAATAACCTAGCCTATTTTTAGGCGAGCAAAGACGCGAGCAAAAGCTAGTAAAAACTAAAGGGTAAACTCGTAATCAGTCTCAACTTTCCGTCAACCCGCCAACGCTCGTTGACTGTCAATGACAACCGTTCTAAAGCATTAGCTAATATATTCAATAAATTACTAAACATGGCACCATTTCTGTCAAGTACATATATCAACACGGCACTTATTTAAGTCATGTAATTTCTCCGAAGGTGTTTGTGAATTAATAATCAAATGTAATGGCGCTAGAAATGGTGCCACTAAATTACGTATAAATATTAATTTGTGATTATCATTCGCTTGTCAATTGCCATTAAGCTGGATGGATAAACCCGTCACTTCCTGTAAATGGGGAAGGATTACATCTCACCAGATATCATTAAAGATTTCATAATAAGAGGGGAAGCTATAAAGCGCTCGTTGGTTTATGCGATATAGGTATGGTGCGTTCAACGCAATACGACACGATAGCCGGGTACTATTTTATTATGTACCTACTAGGTATTGTCCGTGACTTCCTCCGCGTGTAACTATTAGTACTTGTGTATTTTGAATTGTCATTTCATGGTAAATGATACCGCTGTAACCTTTGTGCAATGTCAAGCTTCCTGACTCAGAAATTTGCGCTTTATCATGATTGGATGATAAAACTATAAACCATTTTTTCGTTATGAAGTTATAAGATGAATAAAAAATATATTTCTTAGGTTCTTCTGCAACTTTTCCTATCCCTAGGCCTAGTGTTTTTTTTTACCCAAACTCCTATGTTTGCGTTGCGGGTTGAGTGAGAGTGCAATTAGGCAGATATCCTTTTATATACGTTTTATTATGTATAAAGCAATTGCTATGTTTTGATTTTTGCGCTAAACGCAATCAAGCGCAGCGTGAGATGTTTGTTAACTTGAGCGATCAAGCGGAGTGCGTTTGCCGCATACACGCCTGTTGTGTGTTTTTCATACGTGTACGCACCGTATAACGCATAAACAAACCGAGCGCTTTACTGTCTACCTGGCACGGTTCCAGATTGGTGTCTTATTGAAACGTTTACACATTTAAATCAGTATGGTAACACCACAGGTACAGCTGTTTTCGTCACATTTCCATCATCGATCTTTGGAATAACTAGAAACAATTGTATTTCACAGATATTTTACCGAATCTGGGAGTTCTTTACATTGCTCTTATTGCTGCTTGATGGACGTTACCAAGACTGAAATTATCTTATAAGAAAATTTAAACTACCTTTAACCCTCGACTTTGATGGCGTTAATTAAAAAGTACTACATAAACTAATTAAACTACTTTCTAGGCCTTCTGTTTCAGTAATAAGATTGCAATTATTGTGTCAGGCTGGTATTCAATCTGTAACTCTCAGGCCAGCTACACTGGTAAGGTGACAAAATAAACGACCACGCTATCCATGTCCATTCATAAACGAACCATAATTTGACCTCAAAATTCGAGGTTACAAGCGACGTACAGACTAAATTATTATTTATATATTCATAGACTTTTTTTTCGATTAACCTTCTTTCAATTCACTTATCTGTGAACGGAACACTAAAACTATTACGCCATCGGCAATCAACTTTATAAGTTTCTTTCTAACTATTTCCTCTAGTTATACGAAAGAGGAATGCAACTTTTCTCTCCAGGGTAACTACAAGTACAAACATTTAACTCTCTTTGGCTGCTGTTTATTTTCTTTTTTAAGATATTTGTACACGAAGCAAGTAGCTGGCACCATTAACATGCGCAGGTCACTTGGATGAGCTACCATCATATTAGCTACTGGTGATGATGACACGAGGACGTCGAAAAAAAAATCCAAAATACGCATTGTAGAGAAAGCTTGCAATTAAGCGCATATGCCGTAAATGCTTGGTATACTTTTGGTATACTTGCTGCAGTCTGTACACATTACTATCAAACCGCAATATGTAACGTAAGCGTGCAGCTGACGCCAGATGTGTACGCATTCTTACCTACGTCGTACTCACACGATCACGATTTGGATCGCTTTTATGACGTCTAATATAATAATATCAGTCTTGTGTCAAACTGTCCTAATGCTAGGCAATTCAATGTGTAATAAAATATTTCTCAATGTGAGAAAGGTGAGGCCATACTCCGCCGCACTGGCCCAGTGCGTTTTGGCTGACTTCACATATCTTCGAGAACATAATAAAATACCGTTACCCTTCACCGTTAAAGCAAGCGATAATTAAATAATTGATACATAACTTCGAAAAGTCCAAGGTGCCTTGGGATCATACTTGAGATCTCTGCGTAGCACTCCAACGGGCAGTAGGCGATCGCCGCCATTCTTTGTCCAATATACGATTTTTATTTATGACCGTCATAAATAAAATTTCTATCACACGTTTTTGAAGTTGAATTTTAATAGATAAATATTTTGTTGCAGACGTAACCCAAAGTCAACTATTATGCCGTGGCGTATCGGGCCACAAAGTCTGCGGCCTCCGCGCACACGCGCCGAGAATTTCATTCACCAGTAAAGACGAGCCTGATCCTCATGAGATTCGGCGAAAGTCTGCCAGCAGCCGTCTTGGAAGCTCCCCTAGGACTAGCATTGCTAGCGAGGATAGAACTGACGGAAATCTTGCCCTGAGGTAAGTGATATTTAGGATGTCAAGCAATGACGCCGTCACCAGGTATCAAGCAATACATTTTCTGTTGTATCTGCTGCGTGGCGTCTAAAGTGTTTAAATCTTGCAGGCTTTTAACTATTTGCATTTGCAGGTCTTTATGTTGTTAGGACCTGCAAAGTTTGTTGCATAACGGTCATATATCAGATAGATCACTGTGACTAAAGTCATTGTGTTTCACGAATCGGTATATTGATATGGTTTGCCGTATAAGAAAATAAATCGCTATTCTATTTTTTTGTGTGTTTGTGTTAGTTGTTGGCCTCAGATGGTCTTAACAACTTTACGCGGACTGAGGGTGAGCGCAGAAGGCTCCCAACCCATAAAATAAATCGCATTCGCTTTTTACTATTTATACAAACTTACATTGGCTCACGCTTATATCCCTGCAGAGGAAAGCACAGCTGTGCTATAGTCACATAGTCTCGGCTTAGATTTAGGTGCTACAAGACGAGCTTATTTCCATCTACTGGGCACAGTTCTACTATGCTGCTCCTTTGAAATTCTTATCCAAATCATACAATAACACTTTGCACAACTCGGGTATCGAACCCGACACCTCATGCACAACAATCGCATTCAATACCACTGGAAGTATGCCCGGTAGACGGCATTGGCTCGATCTCTATTACGTGATACCTTAATCCATAGCCGGCGAAATTTTGTTATAATACATCTCTGCCAACACCTTCAGGGCTAAAGGCGTGAAAATATTTATTTATGCTACGCATTGATTACCAAACAGTTTCTTTAAATACCATTTAATTACTAAACATAAATATTTCGTTAAAAGCTATTCACGTCTCCGGATTGGTTTATTATTACTTCAGCAAGACATTATTACAAAACTTGCCCAAAAGATTTGCCAAGATCAATATCTATACATATAATAAAATTGTAACTGATCGAAGTCAATATACAGGCGATATTTAAGAAAAAGAATGTGAAAGCTCTTTAGAAGAGCTATAGAACCCAAAATTTTATTTTTAGTATTTTCATCTGTCTGTATGTTTGCACGCGCATCACGTAAAAACTACAGCACAAAATTGGATGCAGTTTTCACAGTTGTATTGCTAGAGGTCTAATTTAAAGTAATGTTTCATCTTGATACGTCACCTAGAAGTCATGTATTATGTGAGTAAATCAGCTTCTACTTACTTGGAAAGACAGAATGATATAGATATGTAGCTACTTGCAAATTCCTCACGTACGTAATCGCGGGCAAAAGCTAGCTCACATCCCAACAAATATTATTTATTAATGTAAGTTTGTTTGTTTGTTTTGAGAGAGTGAGACGCTTTACTTACTCTACCGATCGTCATGAAATTTCGCATACACGTTGTCAGGGCAACAGAACAGGACATAGGGTACCTTTCATCCAGACAAAAAGAAGGGTTACTTTATTTTTTACGTTGGGGAATGCTTTGACGAATACCTCTCCGCAGGGCGACGGAGAGGTTATGTCGGGCTCACCGGGGAAAAGATACCCCAGAAATACCAACTAAATCTACCACGGTATTCCTCGACTTAACCATAGACGGCGAGGCCGCGCGAATCACTTTCACATACAATCGCGACCCCGGCGAGGTTTCGGTTCGCCGTATGAAACGGCAGGCCACTTACACAAAAAATACTTCCTCAACCGTCCACCTGGGGGAGGGGAGACAAAGACACAGTACAGAGGCGCACGTGGGGACACGCACGCCGCCTCTCGGACCTGGTACTGATCGGGTAGCGAGCAGGCCCACGCAGCCCACTACCATCAGGTCAAACCTCAGGGTGACTGGAGGTCATCTCGCGCCCTCCAGTGCCCGGTTATGTGGTTGGGAAAAGGGTTTAAGCGCTCCCTCTCCCGCTCCGCGGCCTCCTTGATGGAACTATTAATATTTTTTTTTTTTTTTTTTTTTTTAACGTCAGGGGAATGCTTTTACGCACCGTCCGCGCCCGGGCAGGGCGCGGGTGTGTGGGACTCGAGCCAGAAAAGCCGGCCCCATACCCACTAAACCCCTGACGACGTTTCTCCGGTACCTAGTGTCGGTGCCACATGGAACTATTACTAATCTAACCTAACCTAACGTACATTTACGCGAGTGAGGCCGCAGGCAAAATTTTGTATAATATAATTTACCTCCGCTTGCCTTACGATCTCGTACTTGTTACAATTCTGTATAACAATATCGCTTTGATGTGGAGCAAGTTATGTTTCGACTAATTACTTTTGTTTGTGTATACTGTGGGTTACATTTAGACTCACTATGCATATTAATTAACAGGAAAATACGATTTTGTTGATTGCGACGTAAGACCGGCGAAATTTGTACCGAAGGGTGTGCAAATGTATCTCAAAATTGAAAAGACTTCGGCAAAATTTAACTTGACATAAAGCATTGTTTCCTTACCTGCCCTTCTCACATTAAGATGAGGCCCGTGCCCAGCAGTGGAACAGTTTAATACATTGCTAGTATTATTATAAAGCATTGTCTTTTAATTTAAAAGCGATAAAGTCTGTTACTGGTAACTGTTAAGGTTACAACTAGTCTGGTGAAAGATAGATCACCCTGCGGTTGGGTTATATACGCCATCCGTTGTATTATTATGCACTTAATCTTAAGACTTATGGCTCTTATACACAACAATGTCTGTATCATGCACAGACATGCGGAGACGTCGCGTAGTAAGAATGAGTTACATACACAATTTGAGGCTCTTGCCTGCATTGTACGCGTCATGTAATTGTCTGACGCAACGACGCAAACCACAAAAACCATGCACATATAAGTAACTCGTATGATTAATTCATGCAAGTAACTAGCGCGTTTACTTGCGCCAGTTACTTGCGTCGTGTATAAGCCACCTTTAGTGCAAACATTTAACTTTTAATCTGGCTAACTTGAATAAACTATGTTCTTGTTGGGTAATTTTACTTCGGTAGCAGAAGAATAACTTATTAAATAATATGCAATTTAAGTATTGGAAACAATGGACATTTTGCGACCTGAAGACATTTTGTGATTGAGCCGTATAGAGTTTTAGAATACCTTAATTACGCGTGCTCTTAATCTAATTTTAAATACTTCAATAATTTAACCCGATAGACACCATAACTTAATTTATAATTTGAATTTCAATTGAATGCCCTACATATTCCAAGATCTCGAAGGGCTCATATCGCTAGACGTAAAATTAAAAATCAATATATCAGCCAAACTCACAAATTCAGACGTACCCTCGGGCTGCGCCCATACTGTCCCAGTTTATTTTACCAAATTTACCATAAGCCGCTTTGTAACTTTAGCTATGAAAATAAAATTTGCTTTTATAAGCCGAGATCTATTTGATCCTAATCTCGCATTCGATTCAATCCTTTTTTCCCATGTTTACTGACTTAGAAACTAGACGGTTGAGGTGGGTACACAAGGCCTTTTGAGTTCTTTTATGTAACGAAATATTGTACAAATATGCTAAAATATTATGTTCAATCAATGAGGTCTCGAGTTCGATCCCAAGGCGAGCATCTCTGACTTTTCGAAGCTATATGCGTATTAAATAGTTAATTATCGCTTACTTTAACGGTGAAGGAAAACATCGTGAGGAAACCTGCATGTCTGAGAGTTCTCCATAATGTTCTCGAAGATACGTGAAGTCTGCCAATCCGCACTGGGCCAGCGTGGTGGATTATGGCCTAACCCTTCTCACAGTGAGAAGAGGTCCGTGCCCAGCAGTGGGACAGTTTAATACAGGGCTGATATTATTATTATATTATTATTATGTTCAAAAGGACCTATTATAGATGAATTACTTAAGTTTCATTTTTATATAAACAATTGGCTTAAAATGATTTGGCTGCCTGTTTTACAGTCTAAACTTAAATGCAATATTCTCATTTAATTATAATTATGTATATATTAGTACTACAGATTGCCACTTTAGCACAGTAGATAAGAGTGCGGTGCATGTGGTCTTTGGATTTCTAATTTCTCAATATTAGCACGGAGTTTAAAACTGTGTTCGGTAGACAGTAATAAGCTTATCCCCTAATACATATAACTTAAGACTCTCACTCATAGCTAGAGAAATGTATATATAATATCTATGTATAATATGTATGTATTTACAAAAGAAATATATATGTTTAATATGTATGTATTTACAAAAGAAATATATATGTATGTATGTTTATCCATTATCTAGTACCCATAGTACAAGCTCTGCTTAGTTTGGGCTAGATGGTGTTGTGTGTGATAGAATAGAATAGAATGTGGGGATAATGACAAACATAGCTGTGAGTTGTAAATCGGTTATGACTCACGGCTAACGATTTAGGAATTGGATTCCCGGGTTTGGTATTGTAATTTTCAATAAATTCTCAGAAGGACACTCTGAAATCGTAGACTCGTAGACGCTCGAGGCGCATTACACAAGACCTTAGTGTCTGGCCAAATGTGGGTACAATACACACCTTCGAGACTGATCCTTTTGGTTATAGGCCTGAGATGTGTGTATGTAATACTAAAGCAGCGGAAGTCCAATAGATAAGGCATTGGACTTGCGATCGAGAGGTAGCAGGTTCGAATCCCACCCATTGCACTACCGACGTGAACCCACTCCTAATACAAGCATTCTAACCTAGCTGGAAGGGTTACCGAAAATACTAGTGTTTGTAACCCAAATAGTCAGCAATCTTTAAAAAAATTTCCAGCGAGTATCCTCTAAACTTACAAACTACAAGTACATCCCACATTATTACTTTCACTTTGGCTACTACATTTACTTCTGCATATATTCTTCTACATAATTATACGTAGCACCTTCCGTAAGCTATTTCACTCGAGCTTACGTGACAAATGCTCTCAACGTCTTGTATAGCGGCGAGCCGCCATGTTTCATTTTCTTTTTCTTATTTTCACTAACTGGTCTCCAGTTTAGATTCTTTGTGGCCAGTGTTGTTTTATAGCAATTTAATTTTTGTTTTTGGTCGGACGATGTTCAAATGAAGAATACTATAAATAAAAGTAATTATAATGATAATGTTTATAGACATTAAAACGATACAGTCATTTGAAAACATTAAAATTATACAAGTCATTTTACATTTTTCAAAATTACATTAAACATTGTTACACGAGCTAAAGCTCGTACTTAATACATTTTATTTATCAATATAGAGTATATATATATAAAAATGAATCTCTGTATTCTTGGTCACACCATAACTTGAGAACCACTTTACCGATTTTATTAATCATTTCTTTTAAGATTTCTTATTCTTTGTTCTAAGAAATTTATTACGGACAAAAGAGTTAAGAAAATTGTGCAGACAATTTAATAATTTCAGAAAATTGAACTACTCTTTAAACCTTCCAAGTTTAACAGTTCGTCTAAGGCAGGACAACTTCTGTCAGATCAGCTAGTCTTTTATAAATGCGTGTTTAGACCAGATAAACACACATAACTATACATCGAATGTAGCACTTCCTCTTTTTATTGTAATTACTTATAGGTACTTAGCGTGGAAATACGATATAGATATGGTATACAAAATGTTGCATCTAGAAAAATAGGCAAATAGATTATTAAATAAAGTGTGGAATGCCAATGGGAGTGCCATGGGAGATAAAGTTTTGCGTGTGCTGGCGAACGTTTTCGAACTATCACCAATCATGCAAAAAGTTTAAGAAATTGTAACTACACTAGGATAACAGATATATTTCACTTGCTATGTTCTAAGTTTCACATACAAGTAGCTTGTTTATTAGTTTACAGCTCATATTGTCAGATTGAATCCTTTACCACTTCTGTTTTAAGAATTTTATAAAACGAAATCTCTATGTAATTTTCCTGAACTGGGAATCAAATCCAGGCATCGTTTGGCACTAAACGCTATCTGATTTCACAACATCAAACCTATTATCAATCATTCCATAAACCATTACATATATGCAGAAATCTATTAGGGTGAACTCCAAATGACTTCAAACCATTAGCAGCCGCCAAAGGTTGAATTAATTAATTACTAATGGGTAATTAATAACAAATTGGTTTAAATGTTTGGTTTGGGATTGAGCCCGAATTCGATTCCTAACCCGGCAGTTAACGACATACCCATACATACATAATATGTAGGTATAATTGATTTGAATGGGAATGAAAGTTTGTGATGTTTGAATACGTAATACGTCGGTTGGTTTGTATTGGAGCACTTTAACCTATTAAAATGTGTTCATAAGACTAATAGAGGCAACATTTTTATAACATTACCATAATTCAGTAAACATGTCTAAGGACAAATATCTTACCACGTGGACAAATATCTTTACAGCTGACAAGGTATCTTATGTATCTTATGTGGGGGACAGTCAGTGCAGACCGGCGACACTTCGACCCAGTGGGATCTTTTGTGACGACACTCTCCCAATAACGACCGTCATAGATGTTCATGGCAGCCGGGACCGACGGCTTAACGTGCTCTCCGAGGCACGGAGCAGACGATAATTGTCAATCAATACACACATAATTTCGAAAAGTCATATAACTTCCGAAAGTCAGAGGTGCGTGCCGTGGGTTCGAACCCGAGACCCTCTGCATTGCAGTCTATTGGTCTCCCCACTGAGCTATCGCTGCTAAACTGACAAGGACAAATCTCTAAGTAGCCTGTTACACATCAGTGGCACTATTATCTCCTTCTATGCACATACAGAATGCTAGTAGTGAAGTCAAAATGACGCCATACGGTGGCCACTTGTTTGAAGCGAATGCGAGCATTAGAGGCGTTTTTGCTGTTCTGTGTGTATGTTTGTTTCAGACTGTAAAGTTGGGTGTATGCGTTTGAGCCAAAATTTATCGCATTAATGGAGTTTACTCCATGCAGATTATTTCTACTTTATGTGGTCAAAAAGGTACAACTATTGGTGATACTTACGAAGGCAAAAACCGTTACCTACAATACTATTCTTACTCCAAAAACAGAAAGAATTACAAAGTGTACTAAGATTGTTAAAAACTTTCGACAAACTATTGACAAATTGATTATTGGGGAAAATTTTGCGACTAATGGAAGGTGAAGACCTAGATAAACAGTATCAGACCAGTTCAAATATATTATGAAGAGAGACTTGTTTAAGAGCACTCTATACCGATTTCAAATAAGATGGCCGAGCTGGCATTTAAAAATATGATAAGAATGAATAAAGCAACGGTGGCATGCTAGAATCTTAGGAAATCGAAATCCATAGCCCCTGCTCACCACTCCAGCCCACAGGCATCATAAATCCATTTAATATAAAATTATGTTTGTATAATCTCTAAAGCTTACTTGACGACATAATACATTCACATATAAATATGTACATAATGATATTCTAAATAGTACGGGAATACAAAATGATTTGTTTCTCAAACTAACTAAGCTGTAATGTAATTGATTCAATTCCTATTTACTCCACCTGGTAATCTAGCTCGATTCGTTGCCCAGAGATCTGAACTCTCTTACTTAATATATCTCTAAAGCTCATAGCTTAAGCGGCTGACAGAAAAGCCACTGGGAAATAATGCATGCGTCACCGCTTCAAATCAATGTGAACCTTATGCTATACAAGTTTTTGGTTGAATTCGCTTTGACAGTATGAACAACAGTAACACTATTCGAATCTTTGTGCCGCTCGTACCTCAATATAAATTCTAGCAGATCTATTTATATTGGTCCTATTTTCCATTTATTTATACAAACCATTTTACTGTGATCCACACCTGAGTTGGTAAAAGACCTTCATTACATCATGTAACGTGTGGAAACGCATCAAAAGTTTAAGAATGAACGAATATGGGCTTTGTTACAGCGTAATAAGAGTGAAAATCAAACCAGAATTTAGAATAAATTTTCTTCTGGTATGACGAAACTCATTTTCGTCCGTTAAGAGTTTTAGAGGCAAGAAGCACGCATCACGGGGCACATAAAATTGTCATAAGCTTTTTCTATGGCCAAGCGTCAAATATGAAAGTATGATGGATTTCACTGAAGGATGACGTTTTAATTTTTCTCATAAGGACATTTCAACGAATTATTTAGCATTTAACAAGAACTTAATAAAAAAATAATGAGTTTTAGCTACAACATATAAAACGGTTTTGATTAGCTAAGTTAATTTGTTTAGAGGTGAGTTTTAACATATATAGGGTATGTTACATTAATTATACATAAATTTTTCCAGCGGCGGTGTTACTAATCCTACGCTAGTTTTCTAGCGTTATGAAGGTGGTATCGCCCGGGCGGCTAATTCGTACCGTTATACATGTCAACATAAGCTCCAACACTCTTTAATTTCTTCAATGCCTAAAATGGATCAGATGACTCTTTTACACATTGAAGAAATCCATATAAATAAAAATCGATTGTCACATGTATGTAACCCAACACGTACCAATATAGGAAACAATGTATATCAAAGTAATGCTGCGATTTCTGTACTCAAATTTTACGATGGGCGTTAAAAACAACGTACATAAGCTTATCAGTTTAGCCGGCAGAGCCACTCATCTAAGAACTTCGGATAGAGTTATAATAAGGTAGCATGTGTGTTATTTTGTACATAATTATGTATTTTACAAACAAGAACAGACAGAAATCATAACCAGTATTTTGTGAGAATCAATATTAATTTTAAATTTGGATTAAGAAAGAAATGGAGCTTTCGTGGGTGTGTTTCGCTATCTCGCTCAGATAGCTGCATTTAGATAGCGGTTATGTCACAACGTGTACCGTGCATCCTTTTTCATTTATTTGCCAATTACCAGATTTGAAACCTACTACCAGATTTAAATCTATATATTTTATTTTGGAGTAGATTTCAAAATTATAATTTGTATTTCTATTTTGGGTAACGTAAATATTTGACGTATATAATAAAAAAGTGATTCAGCTACGCTATTTTATGGCTCATTTATTTATCATCATCTTTACTTATTTATAATAAATTATTGATCTTGAAATCAGAGTTGGAAGTACGGTAAATACAAAAGGATGTTACAGTGTAATAAGTTTACACTTATGTTCCCAGTCATGGACACCGGTTCGATTCGAACAAAGCAATTTTCTGATTTTTGGTAGAAAATATTTAATAGCAGCCAGGCTTATGGCAATATGCCCGGCAAACTTAAGCTGGACCCCTTAAAACACAGCTGACGTAACTTGTTTGTTATATACTTTAGCCTATCCTTTCAAGGACATATCAGTTTGTCTCAAGACATTATGTAAGTAAGCAATTACTTTCCATATTTATTGCCAAATTTACACGTTTATACACAAAAACATTACTTACGTACGCAAGTAAAAACAAATAAATTGTACCTTTACACGAGTCTATTTGATAAAACACTCTGGACAACCGTAAAACGGTTTAACAGCGGCATTAAAAGAGATCGTAAAATTCAGTACTTATTTGTTCAGCAAATATATACCTGTAAGGTATGAGATTGGATGGCTACATTGGATCAATTTATAGAAAGAAAATAAAAATCATTAGATAAGCTTAAGAGAGATAGGCAGTGGCATTTCGGATGTCTTAACACATGGATACCATTCCACTGTTCTGTTTCGTAACATTCCCTACCGTCTCGGTACGTTTTCAGCTATCTTTAGTTCTTATGTGTAGGGTCTGAAATGACGTCCGTCATGACTTTTGCTTCTAAAACAAGGCTCACTGAAGCAGAAGACATGATGTCGTCATCCATATGACTTAGGTTCCTATTCAGCGGCACACTGGCGGCCAGAATCATAGGCTTTTAATAATGTCTGGCATTCGAAGAATTCCCAGGTTATAAGAATAGCCTTATTATCACAGTAGGCAACGTCTTAGCTAAGGATAATGTTGTCATCGTCGATATCCATAAGACTTAACATCAGATGAAGCTCATCTGCCTTTAGGAATAATAATAAACATGCAGCAGTTGGTTACTAAAATGTTACATATTACTAAAATCCTATAGATAGGTATTCTGTCGAGTATAAAGTATCCTGGAACTTCCTGTATCTACTATTACAATTACCAGACTACTTTATGGAGGTGATGTGCTACGACGGACAACCTTTTTGTCCAATGCGCTGACAAGATCGTCCCATTACGTGAGTCGTATGATTGCAAACCGACTAAAACTATTTATTCCTTAATAAGACTGCCGCAGTACTATTAATATTTCTTTGGCAGGAGAACTAGCGCGAATCTAAGAACAACTCTTCGAGACATTAATACATAGATGCTGTATATACCTCAAGAAGAAGGCAAAGGTGTTACATCTACAGTTAGCCAACAATGCTTTAAGTCCGACGTAAAAGGAGATGAGCCTATTCCTGCATACTAGGCACAGATCTAAACTCAAAGCTGATATCGAGAACTTTCTATCAAAAAATGCAATATCATTTACCAACCCGGCACTTCACGATCGTCAGTAAACAGTAACACGGTGTAAACTTATACTATAATACAGCAGAAAACTTTTTTCATTCATACATACATATCTTCACGCCTATATTCTCCAAGAGGTGCACATAGCTGTATTATACATATATGATAACCTATGGTTTTAGGTCGAGTAATAGCCACATTTTGGCTTCCGGGCACATTATCAGACTCCGTGCAACCGCACAGAGTCTGATAATGTGCTCGGTGGGTAACCACCCACAATTTCTTGCTTGTAAACTCAATAGCCCTTTGCGATACGATCGCATGCAAACATAAATGTAATCTTATGTATTGAAACCAACGACGTAGTTCATTATTTAGACATAAGAAAATATTTTATAGCTTTTTCCATATGACCAAGTTTTCCGATGTTGTTTATTGTGCATGTCTGTCATTTTGATTGATTGGTAACATTAGTCCAATAACATCGCATTACTTATATAGACTCACCAAATAACATATTCGGTCTCCTTTTCCGACACATAGTAACATTTTTCCTAAAGGTTATCAACCCCTATTATTGTTCATTCTGAATTTGTAATCGATCTGTTCGACACGAGTTCATTTATTATCCATTACTCATTCACTTTTGTTTTTGTTCACGTTCCTTTGTTTGAGCACGCAATAGTGAGCTAACAATTCAATGGGATGGTATTATAGTTTATTAATGCCGTAATCAGTAGCCAAAAATATATTACAAAACTAGTGTAAAAACTAAATGAGATTGTTTGTGTGATTGCGCTATTTTCCGGCATTACAGAATTGAATATCTTTTTTGCATTTTGTGGCTCAATTCTATTTATTGCTAGAATACAAAATGCAAAAAAAATATTTCTTCGTTTCACAGTGTGCAGCTACAACATAGGTTCAGGCTAGCATCACGCTGCGACCCTGAGGAGTGGAACAGATTCGGCGGTTCTAGTGGTAACCAAATGGTAATTCACACAACACTGACTCTTAAAAAATCTTGAGAGAGAGAGGGAGAGAAAGAGAGAGTGTTACAGAAAAGGAAACGGGAGAAGTACGTATGTATGTGATTGTGAACCTCTGGAACTCTAACTGACCGGCGAAACGCAGTAACAATGTTTGTACACTCTCGGTGGTTTCCTACAGGATAGTACTTCTTGGAGCGAGCTAGTTTATTTGCAAAGGATTTACTTGTTATTTTCAACAATTTCTATGTAGATCGATGCTGACTATTCCTTTACTCGCTCATATTTATATATGAGCGAATAAAATAAATGCTGGTTTGATATTCGTATCAGAATCAGAATAATTCATTATTTGTAAAACGTAGATAGTCAAAAAATACAGATCTTATAAATGGGTGTACAGAGCGCTATGTTTTGTCTATAGTACGACATACAAATATGAATGGTATATAGGAATCTAAAAATTTTACAATATTAGAGAAAATATAACATAGATAAAATAGAATGTATTGAGATAAGTCGTTAAAGAATTCGTCAACTATGTAATTATCAAGTAGAATTTTTTGTAAAGCTTTTTGAACTTGTGCACAGGTAAGTTTCGTATAAATTATTTCGTATGTATTGATATCAATTATTCTGTCTCTATTAAGACGATATAGCTATGTATTGTTAGTAAACAAAATAGCTTGTAGCTTTGAAGGAAGATTGGTTCCTCAAAGCAACCGCAAGTTAAACAACGCACTATTGTTTGTAGAATTGAACTTCTAATCAAACGTCTACATCTGTAGACAAAGCAATAAGTGAAGACGCGCCAAATATATTTGAATATTGAATACCTACATTCGTGACTCTATATCCGTAAAGGGCAATTGGGTAAACAGAGATGTATTACACACCTATAATTCGCCAGTTTTGAATTCAGTAGTTAGGCGAGGCTGTTTCTGTCTACTGAACATATTTGTAGCCTTCATTCGCAAGTAATAATTCTAAGAAAAATCTCATTGCCCGACTCGGGATTGAGCCTGCGGTCGCGCAATCGGTCCAAGCGTAAGCGCAATGTTATGGTACTGGATGATGCAATTAATAAAACAAGTACACAATATGTATACCTTGTAGCGGTTTAGAAATCTACATTTATTCCGGTCCCACGGCATTGAAATTATTACCAAAGTTACCTTACATTAAATTACCAATACAACTTTGCAGATACTTCCGACTCAAAACGCTAATCCACTCGCCGATATGACGATAATGGTACGACAGTCCAGACATCGACAACCTCATGTTACACGTTTTCTTCCTTTGCATACAGAAGCCAGAATTAAAAGAATGAAGCAATGTATCCACTATAAATTCAAAAATCATTTTTACGCTTCTTTTATAAAAAACTATATTTTTATTACTCTTTACTCTATCCAACAAAATTTGTACTCGGAATGTTATGCTTTAATTCTCTACAAGTAAGGCGCAATTACCACTTACTTAAATTTGTTTGCCAGGCTTTTCGTGTTAAATGTGACTGTCCGGAACTAATAACATAGACGGTCAGGTTGTTTGTCCCCATTGTACCTAAAATACAACTTAGATCACACAAAGTCCAGTTACTAGCTGTGCCTTATGCACGCGTACAGTGGCGCTTGCCAACTCGTCCCTTGTCCGTGCACTAACCTTATTAAATATGCTTCTGGCATCAGAATCTGAGTGTGACCTATTTGCTTCGGGATCGATGGATATGTGTCGTAGTTGTTTAAGATTTTGTAAGATGATGGATTTAGTTAGTTACTATGTTACAAATCTTTTATTGTACTCATGTAAGCAGATGTAATAATAATTTATATATACCTTGTATATTATGTCTGGTAATATTAATGTATATAATGTTAGATATAAGTTTTAACTTGTACAACGATTTGGTGTATACTGTTATGTTGTCCATTTGTTTATAATAAATAAATAAATAGTTCTAAATTTTATAGTATAGCAAAGATAAAGCCGTACTATTTTATTCGTAACTATATTTGTTCTATTGTTTCCCCTAAGCCAAACACATATAATTCTTGATAGAAAGGAAGACGGTGAAATTAATTAGAAACGGGACAAAATCAATAATTAAACCATTGTCAAGATTTTAATTAAACAAAAGCGGCTTAACTTATACAATAGGTGGACACAAAAGGTTGCCTTATCTTTAAGGAAGATTTTTGTAAGATAACCTTTGTATGAACGCCATGACAAATATAAGCGAATGCTTAGAACGCATTGAGTTTATGCAGTGCTATAGGCTGTATAATATTAATTAGAAAATATTATTTATGGAACTAACAGCAGCGATAGCTCAGTGGGGAGATCAATAGACTGCAATGCAGAGGGTCTCGGGTTCGAACCACGACGCGCACCTCCGACTTTCGGAAGTTATATGACTTTTCGAAATTATGTGCATATTGATTGACAATTATCGCCTGCTCCGTGCCTCAGAGAGCACGTGAAGCCGTCGGTTGCCACGAACATCTATGGCAGTCATTATTGGGAAGTAAGTGCCCTATAATATCCTGGCACTGTTCTAGCCTTAGGGTATCGTTAGCCTTTGGGTCGCGGAAATTCTGTCGATAAATAGTGACCGTGAGTTTCTTGCAGGTATGTTCTCGAAGGCTTAACCCTTTGCCTGAACCTGGCAACTAACCTAAATGTAACTTTACTAAACTTCCTAAGCACTATAATTTGACGTTCGTAAGTGGTCTACGTACTTTGTGACCCTAATAAATTATTTTTGACTTTAAATACAATTCTGTTATAAATAAACAAAAAATACCATTACGCAAATGTATCCTCGTAGGAGTAAGCCGAGGTGTATCAAACCATCATATCGCCAAATATGTTTAATACATACGTAAAATATATATGTTTTATAATTTATTTAATTAAAACAGGCCGGAAGTGCTATTACTATTTTTTAAATTTTAACCTAATTTTATAGACGAAAAACGAAAGAATTGGTTAAAATACATATATATCAAATAAATAAAATTAATGTGAAAATAACAGCTTTTTGCCAAAGGCATATGAAAGTATATACAGTACTTATATCTAAAAATATTTTTTAATAATTTTTTTGTCTATCTGTCTGTTTGTGCCGGCTAATGTGTGAAACGGCTGGACCTATTTTGACGGGACTTTCACTGACAGATAGCTGATGTTATAAGGAGTAACTTAGGCTACTTTTATTTTAGAGAAATAGAGTATCGCGAAATTACAAACACTACGTGGACATTTCGCGGATTATAGCTAGTAAATATTGTACTATATGGTATTATTGCATTCACATTTCACTAACAATTATATTTTATGTATGTAGGTATTACGTATCGGAGTGAGCCTAGATCCGCATATATATATAGATTTACAGGGACTATTTTCAGACACAGATCTGTCACTGACAATTGTCCTAGGAATCGTATAAAACGTAAGCGGATTTTATGCCGTGGCAGAAACGAGGCTGTCAAAACTGTGTTACATGGTCTATACTGTTCTGACTACACATCAAGGCATATAAAAGGCTAAATTGACTGACTGGTGTATAAAGTACAACACAAACCATAAACTACAAATTTAAAGACTGTGAATAATCTTAAAATTTAAATCCCAAATGGCTTGATTGAAGGGCTTAGAGTTTGTATTAAGAAATATTCCATTAATTTAAAATGTTATAGAATTACTTTTTACCATTTATAAATCTACTCTTAATGGACGAAATGAGGGTAGTAGTAAAACTGCTAAAATATTCCAACTTGAGACGGTCAAACAAAATCGGAATTTTGAATTTTTGTGGATGATATGTGCTCAAAACTATCTAGTATGGTACTTTTTATACTTTCCATAACAGAAAAATTCATTTGAAGGTGATGCCGTTAGTAGAAATAGAAGCTAATACTGTAGACAAGTTTCTTGTCAAATCTGAACTGAACGGGTTCGAATAGGATTTCCGATATCATTAGCGTCCTTGGAGTTCGCTGAGCTACCTCAATTTATTCGATGGATTCGCAAAGTTAACAGGACGTCTAGGAAATTGGAGAAAATATTTTCTGTTTGAAATAGCAGCTGGGTTTAAATCTTATATTGCTTAATGATTTTATTGACTTTGGTAGAAGATAAACTTGCTGTTTATTTGCAGCCTTATTTAAAAATCACTCCCAAATATTTAAGAGATAGTTAACTATCAAATAGCGACTAATCAGAAAAACTCACCTATAAACGTTACTCAGCGTTGAATGTAGGTTGAATAAATAAAAGTTAAGAAACAGCGGCGCGCCATTAATCGAAGGTTGATTATTGATCAAAGACTTGTGAGCTATTCAGTTGAGAGGTAGTTAAGTATAAGTTAGTTATATTTTTATAGGTTAACAGTAATCCCCGTTCATGTACTGGCTTTGCATGGGAAATAGAGCCAAGCAACCTATAAATTGCGAAATGACAAAAACAATTATTCTGCCATTATTTCCTGTGAATTCAAATCTGCTCTGATATTGAAATAGATTTAGTGATACTACTATTTTGCCTAGGTGCAATTTTATCTGACCTTGGTAAACAATTTAGTAGAAAGACAATATTATATTTCTAAAAGATTTGTATTTAAAATCTTTGCTCATATTTTTTTTACTAATTAATGATACATTGCTCCAAGTTCGACGCCTAGTAGTGGTATTGCATTTTCTGTTAGAAATATCTTTATAACAACATGGCGTCTGATGAGGCAGCACATAGCTGTCTACTCGATACGATACGATTACGAGGTTTCTAAAACACAGCTGATGAAAGTGGAGGAATGTATGTCTGCTTACTCCTGCGTGGCTTGAGCCTATCTTATGTTATTACCAGCTTCTGCCCTTCACTCTGTAACAATGTTTTTTTCTGGATGAAAAGTACCCTATGCCCATTTCTGTAGCCCCGATAACGTGTATGCAAAGTTTCATTACGGTCAGTTGAGTAGACAAGGCGTAACAAAACAATAAACATTCTCACATTCGCATTTATAATATTAAATTAGGATTTGTCTATCAAAAATCGAAGCTGTAAATAAGAACTTCTCCATAAGAATAATAAGATTCCATAAGAAGCGTAAGTGTGTAATTGTCTCGATCAGCACCAGTTATTACGTATTAGTATTGCATTATATCAGCCCGTGCTCGCTCTCAATCGGAACGAGTTTATCGCGTAGCCGAGAGCTGTGTAATTTCCGCAGACTACAAGGTATTTGATTCCGACGTGCACCCTGTTTGTGGTTTTATTTGTCACGGAGTTTTATTATACTTTTGCCGTTGAAATCGGTCTTTTGTCATGAATACTCATGTTTATAAGAGCTAATATTATTATAAGAATAAAATAAGTAAATGGGACTTTTTTATGTATTCATAGGCTATGAATGTAAGTAATAAACTTAAATTTATAGCTAGCCAAACTGTACACATACATACTGTTAAGCGAGTATGTACCCGAAGGGTATATATTCTAGGCTATCAGTAATAGATGTAGAGGACCAACTTAATACCATCTTCTACAGTAATATCTCTAGTATGCTTATGCAGTAATGACAATTTGCTACAGAAAACCCCACACGACCTGACAATCAAACCTGGAGCACAAACACAAAAAAATAAAAATACGCACATACAAGTGTCCAAGAACCGAAAAAGCAAGCAGACGTAATATGTTGCCGTATACTTTAAAGTTAAAGATAACATAACAATTTTATTATTATCTCTGTCTCTTTAAAATAATACAGCACAATATAAAAAGAGTAAACGAATAAGAATGAACTTCACACAACACAGACAAGCTAATGAGGCTCAAGTCCTCTCATTCACAAGATGTGCACTCATTCGCAATGCACTGCTGATCAAAGACCCAAACCACTTTTAGAATGACGTCGTGTTTCTTAGCTGACTTAACAATTTAAAGTTTATAGTTTTACGGGTTTATATAATAAAATGAAAGCAATAGAGACCTTGAGAGATAGTGGTGGTTAAGATTTGGATAGGACATTTTAAAATTTGGTTGTTATAACGCACACTGTTTGAGTTTGTCATCACATCACTAATGAAGTCATTTTTGTAATAATAACATGGTAGCTGTTGACGGTCGCTCTTATTGTGAAACAGTATCCTATTATTTCCGTAATTCAAATTCCATTTCTGTCTTAAACTTTCTCTTAATATCTATGTAATCATCAAAATTACATCGCTATGTATAATATGCATGAATATACAAAAAAAAAAGTTTATATGTATGTTTATCCATTGTCTAGTACCCATAGTACAAGTTCTGCTTAGTTTGGGCTAGATGGTGTTGTGTGTATGTGATAGAATATTATTAATTAATATTATTATTAAATATATTAAAATCAGGGATCACAACATTATAAGCTTTAACTCTATATATTTATCTTATAAATAAAATATACTGAGTTGAGGATTCGTAGATATCTTTGAGTGAAATGGTTTGTTTAATAACCTAAAAGAATAACTTTAATATCTGAGAAAGTAAGTAGTAGTAGTAAAGAAACTGAAAAAATTCTTACCAGTCAGACTTAGAATAAACACAAACACACACACACACTCACACACACACACACACGCACACACACGCACACACACACACGTACGCACACGCTCAAAGATACGCACATGCAGATGTTTTGTATGGCCTTATTTTATTTTTGGTTTGTAATAAATATCTTACCGTAAACTAATGTAAGCTGTACATAATAAGATGTTAAGCCTAAGGGGTGGAGACCTAATAGCCTGAAATACAGGCCTTGAGTCTAGTTTAGGTACCAGTCTCACCACAATATCTAATTGAAATAATTATGTAACCTACCAAATGTAAATAATGTTTATATTGTGGTGAGAAAATAAATAAATTATTATTATTATTATTATTATTTAATAAAAACTAATAAATTTGCCTTTGAAAGTTGTTTACTAGGGTCTAGGAAAATTTATGAAAAATTATACATCCGAAACTTATGATTAAACTGATATAAAGGCCTTAAATTAAATGAAAATTCAACCAAAAGTGGGAGAACTATTTACCTTTTGATTACACAAATATTTACATGTAAATAACGAGGTGAAATCTCAATCTAATGCGAGTCCGTACATTATATTTAACGGTTTAATTAATTGTTAGCTGCATAGGGCAATCTTGAGACAATATTACTGCAATCAATTCTAGAAGTAACTGTGCTTTAATCAATTAATATCTATTATCCATGCAATAGTAAGGTCATTCCGATGTATATGGCATTATAATGTGCGAAACCAGTGTCAAAAAAATAATTTCAAAATAGTAGAATCGAAATGAATTAATTATTTTTATTAAATATTTCCTATGCTATCCTAACAAAATCATAAAATACAATAGTTTGAGGATTATAGTTTTTGTTAAATTTGTTATGATGGCAGAGTATAATCTGCCATCTAATCAACAGCTTAAATTTTTAAAACTAGATTTATCACTGTTTATGTTAGAACTCAAAATATCTGCTTAATTCGAAGACGAAGTTATTGGTAAAAGGAAATTCATTTCATTTGGTAAATATTTAACTTGAACGTTCATTAGTGTTGCTGATCTGCCTTAGGTGTTCTTTTTTAGTTAGTGACATTTTTATTATGTAGATACTGTTTTGACACACAGATATAAAACTGGACTTATAAATTTTACTATATCAACCCGGCCACGCGTATAAGGATATTTGGTGGCCGGGTGAACACAGCGAAGACGCTGAGGCTCAGTCATATATTTTCTTCTTCAATAGTCATATACTTCAAAATAAATGTGTATAAAAACACTCTTGTACAGAAATACATTATTATGTACAAATTTTCGAGGTTCTCGAAAACATACATAAACTTAATTTGTAAAGAAAGATCTTCTCTCTTAGCCTTGTTTATTCCCAAGTCCACTTGGGGTCGGCTTTTCTGGTCTAACCAGATTTGACTGGATATCAGTTTTTACACGGAGCGGCTGCCACCTGACCTCCGCAACCCGAAGGCTAACGATACCCTAACGCTAGACCAGTGTCAGGATATTAGAGGGTACTGACTTTCCCGATAACGACTGCCATAGATGTTCATGGCAGCCGGGACCTACGGCTTAACGTGCTCTCCGGGGCACGGAGCAGGCGATAATTGTCAATCAATACGCACATAATTTCGAAAAGTCATATAACTTCCGAAAGCGAAGTGAAACTTCAGAGGTGCGCGACGTGGGTACCTCTCCCCACTGAGCTATCGTGGGTCGTGGGTCTCCCTACTGAGCTATCGCTGCTTCTTTTTTTAATTATTTGTAAAGAAAGATAATTGTAAACAAAGATTTGTTGGCAATTATCAGCAATTAATAAAACCGAAGAGCGAAAATCTGAGATAATAATGAGAAATCTTATACTCAATGGTTTGTAAAAATGAGCTTGTTAGACGGCTACCTGACCCTAGTCCTTAACGCCCTGAATTCAACTAAGTTAGACAGGTGAACCGGAGCTTCTTGAATAGTTCAACAAGATGTGGTGAAAAGTTCACTTTACTCTGCGTCAGGATGAGCTCGGCTTTAAATTACATTAAAAACGAATATTCCAGTTTCTTTAACAACGCGTTTATATACACAGCTAGTATTTTTATTTATTACTTTTGATTAAAAGCTGGAACTTTTGACTTACACATTATAATATTAGTTAAATGTTAAATCAAACACGATTTTGATTACTATCAAAATACTTAAATGGCAAACAAGATAAGATAATAAAAGAGTAGATATTCTTTTTGTAACTGTCAAGCTGTCACTATAATATTACAAACCCCGCCAAAGTAAAAATGAAAAAGACGCCAAGTCATATTTTCCCACTTAAAGTGATACTTCTATGAAATATAAATCTACACTGAATATTTTCAACGATACACAAACTTCAGCAACAATAAGCGAAACGTAAATATTTTGCCTTTTGCCAACATTTGAACAAAAGTATTTGTTCTCTTGAATTCTTAAGCATATTCTCTTTGTTATGAGTAAAAGATCTAAAGTTCGACGATGTTAGCAACGACTACATAATTATGGTATATGATTGTAAGACTATGTTAAAGATTGTTTCTGATTGTACTGTTAAAATCTGGCACTTTCGAATATAGACAACATATTTTTAGAATAATAATATTATTAGATTCGATTGCTTTGATATTTTTTGTAATAAAAAAGAATAGTAACGAAAATCATGTTTAATGCGATTGACATCACGTTCGTAAGCCATGTGAATGCAAAGAACCTTTGTCCGTTTGTTTATTAAGTTTTCATGGCATGAAACTGAACCGACTGTAATAAAATTTAAGGCATGTTAGTAACGTGAACTTTGAATAAAGAACATGGAGAAAACGCAAACAACGTCTTATGCTTCCGCGAATATTATTCGTTGAAATTATACTAATTTATACAGATTTTATCGCATTGTTTATTATAAAACACTTATATTACATCATTTTTAAATATTAAATTATTACTGTTTAACTTTATTACTATTTAGCTACTTAAATTATTAGAACTATTTAGATTTAAGTTTACACTTTCCCCGACGTTTCAGTTGCTTTTTAGCAGTCATGTTCACGCTTAAACTAAGACGATGGTTTACTATCTTAGTATCCCCGTGAACATAGCATAAAGTAGTTTAATTGCAATGAATAGTAGTAATTAGAACTTTTTTTTAAATCGCCGTTTACGTCTCATATTCCAGCTCGTTCAAAACAGATTACAACGATAATGTATTGCATACTAAAGTTTTACCACCATATTCTAAAGCAATATTACTGCATGTGCAAGAACGATACAGCACAATACAAACCGTATTGATAAAATGTATCTTGTTCTCGCAAGAACAATGTTTAAACATGATATATAGAAATGCTACACCTGGTCAATAAAACACACCTGTCTGAGTTCTGCGACTAACTTTTAGTTAGTGTAGTTCTGTCAAAACTACAGCCATTTAAACTACCGTTATACCCGAACCTGCTTCTAATGGAAGAGCCTGTTCTATAATTGTCTTTATCTTCTTTTAATCTTATGGAAAACTACTTACTTCATTCTCAACGGATAACATATGTATCCTAATAATACTTATCAATGACTACTGATTTGATGACTCATTTAAAATCCAAGAAACAATGTTTGTACATGAAATTGAATAGTCTATATTGTTTGCAATACTTACTTTCTACAAAATAATCTTGAAGATTTGTGAACAATAATATCTTATAATGTGTAAAAATCTTAATATATTACTCAGTATGAGCCCATTCTGAATAATATATTAAGACTTTGATTCAAAATACCAGGTATGTTGGGCGATTTATTATTTAAACATAAATGTACAATTGATAGATCATTTGAATATGTACTACAAACTAAGATATAATTATACCTATTTTCTGGCGAGATAAGCAAATACTACAGAAACACAAATATATATGTATACTACAAACTCACAATCGTATTTTTAATACCTATTAGATTAGTTAATGTAGATTTATATTAAGATAGATTTTTAGTAGCCTATATGATATTCTGCTATATAAACAATGATACCGTAACGTTACATCAAAATCCGTTCAGTAGTTTTTGCGTGAAAGAATAACAAACATCCATCCATCCTCACAAACTTACACATTTGTAATATTAGTAGGATTAAGTTAGCATGACCTGAAACATAGATGTCGAAATGTGCAAGAAATTATCCACTACCCGTATATATAGACGTAAGGGAATTTAAATGTAAGCTTAGTATAGCATATCGCCTTCAAGTAGAGACACAGTCGTGCTAAATAAAGTCAAAGCCAAAAATCTTAGGTTCCGTTCATGAATTTTGTTGCGTTACAAAATCTAGTCAAAGTGCCTAGAATATATGAAAATTTCCCAGTCGATTTGCATTAGGTTGAGAAAAATCCTGGTGTGACGCGGACCGGTCGTTGCTGAGCGGCCGTGCTCGCGGCGCCCCTCCATCGGCTTCTCCTCCCCAGCGGCGGCCCTATATATTGGCAACGCGTCCCGGTGCCGGCTCCTTCCGCTGCGCTCCCTACCGAAGTTAAGTGGTCCATTTCTATCCTGGACCACGTAACAAGCCTTCATCTTGAACCACGCCCTGAACTACCACTAAATACCTAGTTAAATATAATTATAATTCTGTTTATTCTCACACACCTTTTGTAAGTGCAAATATATATTTATTGATCGCGTTTTTCATCTTAAATTTCTATAAAAATCCTAAGTCAACCACGCCTCTAAAGCTGGTTGACTACCATAACGTCACACTGGGATTATTTACAGAGAGTCGCTACTGCGCTAAGCGATATCAATCCATGCATAGAACAAAAAAATATATTATCCACAATTGTTATTCGAAGTCTGGGTATTCTTTGTATCCCTTGAGTCAAAGAACAAAACACCTGAAAAGCTACAAAGCTCTGTATCAGTTGTTTTGTTCTAACGTTATCTGTATTTATGTAACACAGATAACATTAGAAGTAGGTAAATAAGCCCTCGCAATGAGTTTAATACGTATATCACTAGGGACGGCACCAGTGACAGAGGTATTAAAGTGATAGGAGTTGTTTTAAAAATAACATGTGTTTGACTTACTTCTAACGTAGACAAACACAAATAGATAAACTACTAAAGCTCAACAAAAAAACCTAAACTTCTTCTTCTCTCTTAGCCTTTATTATTCCCAAGTCACTTGGGGTCGGCTTTTCTGGTCTAACCGGATTTGACTGGATATCAGTTTTTACACGGCGCGGCTGCCACCTGACCTCCGCAACCCGAAGGCTAACGATACCCTAAGGCTAGACCAGTGTCAGAATATTAGAGGGTACTGACTTTCTCAATAACGACTGCCATAGATGTTCATGGCAGCCGGGACCGACGGCTTAACGTGCTCTCCGAGGCACGGAGCAGGCGATAATTGTCAATCAATACGCACATAATTTCGAAAAGTCATATAACTCCCGAAAGTCAGAGGTGCGCGACGTGGGTTCGAACCCGAGACCCTCTGCATTGCAGTCTGTTGGTCTCCCCACTGAGCTATTGCTGCTCTAACAAAAAACCTAAACACAATAATCATATTTGAAAGTGTCTCTTTTATTAACATTTAATAACCAGCTTCGATTCGTGGAACGCGTCGTAATGTTTTTCGCAGAATATTCAGTTAATAAACGACCAGTCGTTTGAGCTTACTTGTGTAGACAATATTTTCTTTAGTATGAAAATTTATTTTGGAAGTCGTGTTACATTTAAGTTATGAACTGGCAAGTACGTATTTATTGTCCTTAAATGTCATATGTCTTCACAAATAAATTTTCTTTCTTTTACAAAATTATGGTTAATAAGCTTATGGTAGCTTAGTTTGTAACATGATTATTACTTTTCTGCTGATTGCCTATAAGAGAGAGTGAGATCCCCAAGCAAACCGGCTCATTCATATCATCACCCAATATTTACCAACGGGTCTTTTTATAATACGTAGACTTACATACATGTATTTATTTTAACATATACATATATGTATATGTTAAAAGTACACATCCATATTTCGTTGGCTACATGTATGTTTCAACATCATGAAAATTTTACAGAGATTTTCTTCAAAACGAAGTCTGTGACAACATGGATGCTAAAAATGTTTTAATTGACGGCAATAATCTCACTCTCTGATATGCGATACCTCTGTGTTGTAATGCTCCTCTAGCTTCACCTACGAAGATATATAGGCGTGAATATAATACACGATTATATATATCATGTTTAGAGCAGGTTCAGGCGTATAACCACGCCATCTGTTACACAATGTATATTAAATTAATTAATGTTATTTCTTCGCTTCGTCAACATCATCAAGAATTATATTTAAGAGAAGCCTCGCCCTACCACAAACTTGAATGTACTTATTACCATAGCGCGCAGGTTTTAGTAGGAAAGTTTGATAGATTACTCTAGATTGCATATAGTAACTAGCAATAACATATTGCCATTGTAAAAAAGAACCTTTAATTAGAATCAGTAGTTCCCTAATTAAAATCTCACAGCAGACAGAAAGACGTTGTGTGTCGTAATATTTGCGCTATGCTGACAAAAATAATTAAATCTAAGATAAAAACAAAGAATGTTATGTTCCGGATATCTACTTACCGGGCGAAACGCAGTAGCATCGTTGCTCTTACGCCGGTTTTCTGTAAGAGGTTGATATTGTCACGAGCACGCACATTCATACCTCAGTCAAACAATTGATAACTGCGGACTTACCTTAATCAGTCATGATGATGATCATAAAATCATACATATACACATAGTCTCACGCCTCTTTCCTCGAAGGAGTTTTCAGGGGTATATACCATCCTCATTTCACCTACTTTGGTTTTAAGTTGCATGTAATTAAGGACATTGTACCGTTTACCGGGCTAAGTTCCAGACTCCGCGCTGCTGCGTGACATTCTTGACATAAACCCAGTAACACTTTGTCTGACCCAAGTTTCAAACCGAAACCACACGCGCATTACGTGATATATAAACATCAAATAAAATCAATATAAACCAGCTCGAAAAATTGCTGCCATTCTAACTACATGAAAATATATCTTCGCATATGATCGTAAACTATTTGCTAAACCATATCTTCATACAAAAATGTAGAAAAAGCTTTTCAAAAATCCTCGCTCTTCGCGTGGTTTACTAAAAGATTTATTCATTTTAAACGCACTGCACTTTCCTAGCATTCTGGAATGCCTCCAATGTTGCCACAGTATACGCTTCTGCATTTTATTCACGTATGGTTTGGGAGTCCGTAGAGTCCTCTCGAAATACCTCCCACAATGTTTTAGACGATATTCGATCTCGAAAATGATATACTGCATGTCTCTGCAGAGTAATTTTATCGTAGGTGTTACTGATTGCCAGCGTTGTTATAAGAGGGGGCGGGTGGGCCGTGAAAGAAAAAGAGGAAACGAAGGTTTATTTAAGGAGGAGGTATTGATTAACATGATTGCATTTGAATCTTAGTCGAATATTTTTTTATAATAACATACAACGAGATATCTACTTTGCATAGTTGCATCTCAAGTATGCAAAGTAGATATCTCGTTGTATGTTATTATAAAAATCGACTAAGATTCAAAAATAAATATATAATTTTGTAAATATTTTTTTTTTCATATTTATATAAAATATTTACAAAAAAAATGTTTTAATACACTCGAATAGGCCTTTAAGCGATATTTTTTATTTTTTAGTATTCGAACTATCAAATACAATTGTAAACATCACTAGAAAGGCTAAAAAGGTTGCTGCTTTTATCAAGGGTCTTCTAATTATAAATCCTATTTGTCGTTTTATAATATATAAAAAACTTTTAATAAAGCGTGTTTCAAAACTATTACCACCTTAAAAGCGCAAGCCTTTGAACTGGAACAAATCAATCAAACTCTACAAATTATTATTAATTCTGGTACCTCACACATATCGCTATTTCGCAGTATGCTTTTATATAGATACAAGATACTTGTGCCGCAGATAACAGGTACCCGTATTACTAAACAATCCCTACCAAAACATTCTAACCCTATTACGAGGACGAGATGACTGATGAAAGGCTTATCAGAATAGGCACAATACCTTCCCAGTGTGTTTATACTACGTGTTACTCACAAAGCTTAGCTAAACCAACGGGGAAACCTTATTATTAAAACTTAACTCCTTAGCTATTATAGAAAATGTTAAGTTAGCAACCCGCAATTGTAGTTGAAAATAAAATCGATAAATTAAAAAAACAATTATCTCGTATTCGAATGTTTGTGTTAATATAATTATACAATTATCCCTTAAAAAACATGCATGCATGCATGCACATGTTTTTTAAGGAAATTTGCAAAGGTCAACAATACTATAATAATATCAGCCCTGTATAAAACTGTCCCACTGCTAGGCACAGGCCTCTTCTCAGTCAATCTATCAGCGACAGTCTATCACGCTTGCCCAGTGCGGTTTGGCAGACTTCACATATCTTCGAGAACATTATGGAGAATTTTCAGAGATGCAGGTTGCTTTACGATTTTTTACTCTATCATTTTGTAATATGTGGCAATAGTTATGTATCACATCATTAAGATCGGTTACTGCTTGTGGCCTGTACCAAACGGCAACAAAGCAAATAAATATCATATTTGGACGATTTTAAATGAATAACATTTAAAATCCTCCAAATGACAATATTAATCGATTTGGGTTTAAAATGTAAGTGTAAACTTAGTTTTTTTTTTTAAAGGCCACTGCTGCCCTTGTTATTCTTAACAATCATTCAAACAACGGACTTATAGAACACTCAGACTCAGTCTTGTGGATCACAAAAAGTTTTGTCCTGTGCGGGTTTCGAACCCACAACACTTGACGCAATGGGAGTAGCGAGGCGACCACGAAAACCACTACACTGTCGTTGCAATCTATCGTAGTTGGATTAAAAAGATGTTTGTAATCCTTTAAAACTTCAAATTATGAATTTTATTTGCAACACTGCCATTTGTTACAGGCCACAAGGCAGAAACGCTCTTAATGATGTATATATAAACGATAGATGACCTTTTTATTTTTACTCACGGAACTGCTCCGCCACCTCCTTCTACGAGATGACGTTCTCGCAGAAGGAAGCGACTGCTACCCAATGCTTCGCGCTGTCGACCATGGCAAATAAACGACAGCTGACCGTTACATTTATCCTCTTAGATGTAAAATACAAAGGCAAAATTCAATTCCTGATAGAACCAGAAATAGCTTAGTCGGCATAGCGACATAGTTTGTCGAGGTCGCAGCGTAAAGTTCTGTTTTATTGGTTGTGTCTCCCTTGTTATAATTTATATCATACTATTGCATCAGGAAATTCTGAAATAACAGCGTTGTTGGAAAACAATATGCTGAGTTCAATCACTTTTTAATCCACTTCTTCACCGTCATCTAAAATAATATTATAAAGAGGTAAGATTTTTTAATTTTTGTTTGTTTGTTTTTAAGGGACAAACTCAAAAAAAAATCAAGCGATTTTAAAAATTCTTCTCTATTAGAAAGCTATATTATCACCGAGTAACATAGGCTATACTTTATATTTTTTTTAAATTACGCGAGCGTATCTAGTGATAGTTCATAAAAAAATTAAACAAATCTATTTTAGGATATAAATTGTCTATGTCGCTATCTGTTTCATAAATACTCAATCACTACCTGAAAAAAATAACAATGCAACAAATACTTTTCAAATTTATATTATTAGACATTGAAAGAGGTTGAAGGAAAATCAATAAATTGTCTGTTGTTTGATGAACAAACGAAAGAGCTGAAACGCCAGAGTTATACAAGACTAACAGAAAGTATGTCAGATACGATTTAACTTCGTAATAATCAAAAGTGATGACGTCCATTAGCTACCCTTATCCCGGGAATTATAAATCACGATCTCTACAAACTTTTACTTTTCATAAATATTCGGTAGTCTTAATTGTTAAATATTAGTTATTTGGTATTTATACTTATGAAATGTAAATAACTAATCTAAGATATTTGCATTCGGTACCAGTCGGGTGCTATAAGAGAGTCGAGTGCAACGGGGAAGAAAATATCAGTATGACTTATATGCTTGCGAAAACGACTACATAGGAACACATCTCTATTAGATACGAGATGGAAAAATTGTAACCTGCAAATACTTGTACCGAGCATGAATCTTCTTTATCTCCCGTTGCATGAATACTTGTAAAGATTTCCACAACACATGAGAAATTTCTAGTGCGGCAGTTGCTCTTTTTTAAATTAAAATCGATATGAATGAGTTTTCTAATTTTACTCTTTGTTTATGATTATAATTGTACATATAGTGTGTTCTATTATATCACAGTAATTTTATTATTATACAATACATAATAACTACATTAAAAAACATTTGCATTTTACAATTCAATGACCGAAATAGTTATTACAAAATTTACTAAATGTAAGCGTAGAAATTTACTAACTTTCTAAGCATAATTAATTATAAGGAATTTATTATTTATTGTATTATTTAAAATATTTGGTAGAACAAGGGCGGGTCTTTTAACCAGTAACCAGCCACACACATCAACGGGCTACGATATGAAGGAAGCCTAAAATCATCAAGTGATTTTTTTCGTATCAACGATATATCTCGTTGGTTTCTGATAGCTTTATACAGCGATTAAAGGCTCCACTCCACACATATAGTGTCGCCAATTATGGCAATAAACCTCGTGTGGAAAGCTTGATTATTACAAAAAGCTGCGAAAATGCAATGCAAAATCCACGCAGATGTAAATAAGGCCAAAAACAGACGAATGAAACTTTCATTATTTGTCTGCTTGCTTGCTTTGCTTGCTTGTCATGCATGTATTTGCAGCCGATTATGAAGTTTGAATTTTAATACCCGGGACGAGCTACTTGAATTTAATACCTAAAAATGTGTTAGGAATCCAACGGTTGGATCGAATGCTGGGATCTGAAATATAGCTAAGGAAATGTCAAAGTCTCAATCAATCTTAATAACTGTGCTTGTCCGTTCGAAGGTCAGCAGTTGTGATTACGAACCTATATTTGTATCTAAGAATGCTGCAATCCCTTGTTTATTAAATTAATTATGATTAAATTATATCTTACATGATTTAAAGTTTTTCCCTGCTGCTTCGCACATTCTGGATCAGTATTTTTTCTAGCTGACGGATACCCTATGTCCTTCTCTGTAACTCTGACAATTTGTATGCAAAATTTCATGATAATCGGTCGAATAGTACAGGTGGGAAATAAAAAAGCAAACAAATTCCTATTTATAATATCAGTTAGGGTGCTTCGACAGCAAATAATATCGCTACACCATGAATTTGCAACATGACACAGAAACTAATTAATATAAAAAATGTTTATTGTCTATTTCTATAAAGATAAATATATTTAACATACATAATAACGATATATTGAAGCAACCTTTGATCGTTTCATCGGAAAACGGCAGAAGAATATTAATTCAAAGATACAATTTCCGTTAAAAAATAAGAATACTTCGCAAACAATAAACAGAGAGGCTTTTATCGACAAGGCCTACTGTATTAATTCTGTAAATCTTCAAATGTAGAATCCATTATATCCAAAAATAGTTAATTTAATATATAATATTTAATAAGTACAGTTACAATGGCATTTGCTTTGATGAAATCTAGCATTTATGTATATAATTCTTACTAATACTATAAATGCGAATGTAAGTTTGTGAATCTGCATGCGAAATTTCATGATGATTGGTCGAGTAGATTACGCGTGGAAGCGACTCAATTTCACATTCCTAATATAAATAGGGATCATATTATCTAAATATTATATTATACATTATCTATATATTATATATTATTATTATATTGATAATGATTGTTGTAATAACTTGCAAAATTATAAACCCCTATAGGCTAGCTAAATGTATTAGCAATGCATATACATTGGTTGTGCAATAAATGGAAATCAAACTCGTGACCTTTCTTTTGCAATTTGCGATAGTTTAATCTGAAATATGAGCCCCTTCTTTGTCATTGACTAAAGTTTTTATTCCCAATCAAGGTGACGACTTTAGTATTATTCGTGCCAATAAACTAACCCACTGGTAACCACTTTGCATCGGGTAAGCCGTATTCCTATCCAGAACAACGCGGGCTGGGTTTAGATGTCATCCTTATATGGTAGAATCGATTAGAGCGCGCACCAACAAGTTTGGGTCCTCATAGCTCTACCGAACGATCAAGGCATGGATTTCTCTGCCAACGCACGTGTTTCCTTCTTCCTTCAATCCTGGGTCCTTTAAGCGGGGCGTGAAAAAGCACCTTCTCAGGCCGTCAAAGTAGAGACCTCAACATCGCCTCAGCTACTATGAGGATGGTGTGGAGGCCATTGCTCTTAGACCACATGACTGCTTACCGTCAGGCGGGGTGTGGTCATTTTGACGAACAATATAAACAAGAAACTTCGGCCCGGTTCCTATATAATAAGTCGAGTCGTTATAGCTACGGATAGTGAAATTTTAATATTTCAAAGTATATGTGTCATAAATGAACTGTCCGCGGGTACAACAACTCGTAACTTTATATAGGACCCGTGTCCTATGTGGTATAATAGCAGCATATAATACATGTAAGATTTGATGTGTATAATTGACAACATCATAAAATAAGTTTACTATCTTCTCTCTTAGCCTTTATTATTCCCAAGTCACTTGGGGTCGGCTTTTCTGGTCTAACCGGATTTGACTGGATATCAGTTTTACACGGAGCGGCTGCCACCTGACCTCCGCAACCCGAAGGTTAACGATACCCTAAGGCTAGAACAGTGTCAGGATATTAGAGGGTACTGACTTTCCCAATAACGACTGCCATAGATGTTCATGGCAGCCGGGACCAACGGCTTAACGTGCTCTCCGAGGCACGGAGCAGGCGATAATTGTCAATCAATACGCACATAATTTCGAAAAGTCATATAACTTCCAAAAATCAGAGGTGCGCGACGTGGGTTCGAACCCGAGACCTTCTGCATTGCAGTCTGTTGGTCTCCCCACTGAGCTATCGCTGCTCTCTAATAAGTTTACAATACAGTACATATATGTTTATATAACAGATTTCCTAAGGTTGTTAACAAACTTAATTATTATCGGTGTTTAGCTAAAAAATAACCGTTTATGTCATGCTTCTAATTAATAATATGTATTTTTATTATTAAATATCAATAACGTTTTAAACAATTTGTTTTTAAACTTATGTATATCATTAGCCACTATTACATGATGGTTGATTGTTTTGTTAATTAAAAACAAACCATAGTGGCCTAAATACAAGCAAGTACATCTACATGAAATGTATCTCATGTATGCATAGACTTAGAATGTACAAGACAAACAATGAAATGTGTACAAAGAAATAAATGCAAATGTGTGAGTGCAATAGTGTTGTCACAAATCAGTTTAATCATTACGTCGATAAACTAGTGTTCCTGACGGCTTCGCTTCCATGAATTCCGATTAAATAATCATCTATAGGGCTTAAAATAATAAATAAATGTTATTAATCATAACATGATATTGTATTAATGTACTAAAATAGCCATTGCCGTTAATATCAAATTTCGATACTTATGACATATATTGCTAAAACTAACTAACTTATTTATTAACTTATTTAGTAATACAATATAATATATAATGCCTAAATTAAAACATTTAATGTATAATTTAAATATAATGGCAATCGCTTTTAAATGTAGATTTTAATATGTGTCATTACATATACCTACAAGAAAGACATGCAATACTGTAAATGTACAAGGAGAAAAGTCACATGTCGCAGAGCTCGTTTAAAACTTGTAAAATCACACTTTCAGGGCACTCAAAAAGAACGGTGTTTCATATTTCCGGTAAGTAATAATGTTATTATTATTATTATATTATAATACTGATTATTGCGTCAAGGAATCAACGTAAAATATATTTTTTTTGTTTATTTCGTAACAAAGAGCGACCATATAACACGGCTCATTTAAATGAACACTCACTAAACGCATAAATCATACTATTGTATTTCCACTTGATCAGTCTGGGTTACATGTTGACTCTATTCTAATATTAATAGAGACGCTGTTGCTTTTTAAAAATAAATATATTTTATTTGGTTTAAAATGATAATGCGATTGTATATGTTACGGCTAATAGCCGAAGTGCGGCTACACCTAGTTTTAGCCGGCCACATGCGGTTAGATTATGTTAGGTTACTTTTGAGTTGTAGCCGGCTAAAACTAGGTGTAGCCGTACTTCGGCTATTAGCCGTAACATATATATTATTTATTACTAGACTTGTTTTATTACAAACCAAAACAGTACGCGTCAAAAATGTTTTTTAATGATCTTTTCCGTATCCTTGTAGTGGGATATTTTATAAAATGTATTTACATACTTATGTTCGATTTCAGCTTTCCTCGAGATCCGGTGCGATTTGAAAAATGGATATCCGTCATAGCACCGCAACGATCACAAGCAAGCACAGCAACAACAACACTTATCATAATTTTTGGGAGTCAGCTTATATTCTTCAAAGTGCCATATTAACAAATAACAATCATGTAAATAATACTATTAAATCTATTATCGAGAGATATGTCAAGATAATATTGCAATATATAACAAAGAAAGATACGTAAAAAGTTGAAAGTCGTCAAAAAGAAGATTATACAACAAACTCAATTTATTTCAAGGAAATTAAAAATTTCATAATGTCGTATCTTTTCAAGTTTGAAATCTTAATTTTTTTTCTCATTTTATTGTTTTATTTTACTTTAATTTGTAACTACAATCAGTCGCGTAATGTTCAAACACGTATAATTTCAAAGTTGGGCAGCCAAGTATATGAACAGCAATGAAACATACTCGTAATATAATTTACGTGCGTATTAATTATCTATTACTGTTATATATTAAAAATATACTACTTTACAAATGTTTTACTTGTCTTGTCTATTTTGTTAAATAAGTACTACTGTTATGTCTGGTAAAATAATAAAAGATTTTCTACCATCTGTTTAAGAGCTGCCATATATAAATTATAGTGGCAGTACATTAGTTTCATTTTATTGAACATCATAGGAGACAAACTTGGTAAAATAACTACAGGTAAAAGTAAAAACAAATATGTGTTTAAAACACACACACACAACACACGCATTTTATAAACTCTACATAATTACGTCAGAATATTAACTTACATTAAAATTTGTAAAAACAATATTCGACTCCATTCGTTCTTTATTCTATCGCCAACGCTGCTCGTAAAATTTTATTACTTTTTTTAGATAGCCTTGTATATTCAACTTAAAGTTAAGGCGGTAAGGTTTAATTTGCATTAATTAAGGTTTAAATAGTTAATATAACTACTTATAAGCAAGTGGGGACAGTTTTAAGTGTAAGTTTTGTATGGGTTTGTATATCTAGGATTTTTATATATCAATGGTATAAAGCAATTTAAATCAAAGTGTTTACCACATATGGTAGAATTTTTATGTGGAGCCCATTTACCCTCCTATCTAGTATCCTTAACCATTTTTCACGCATTAAAGGATTCTTAGGGATTTTGAAATAACATTAATATGCAATCAAATACAATCCACATAATATTGTATTGATTTAGCATCTAAGACTATGCAACAAAACAATATTGTTTTAAACATTAAATGTCAAGACATCTTGGTAAAATAAACAAATGACTATCTCTAAAATTATCTGGATTATAAATATATAATTTTTAAGTTATTATTTAGCTGGAAAGCAACTGAAACAGCAGGTATAAAATATGTGTGAAGTATATGAAAAGTGTAAAATTGAATAATTTCATAGTTTCAATAGTAACTAAAATTAGTGTATTTAAATAAATCACGGTAAAATTAGTATAAAGTAGATTAATTTCAATTTGCACTTGCGTAAACGTAGGACAATATTTTTCTTCTTGTAATCATTACTTCACTTTGTATTCATGGCACCAAAAATAGCTGATGACGTTGTCAAATATCGATACTCATATCGTCAAGCTTTTGTTAAACCCTATCATAAAAAAATATTTATAGAATTTACTCGTATTCTCCTCTTATTCTTTATTCTACACTGAATTATAATAATACGTGTGAAGCAAATAATATAAATAAACTCTAATTATATAAATTAAATTGATATCTTTGTCAATTTATAATATAAAACCGCCAAAATATAAATATCAACAATGCAATGAAAAATTTCATAAATCACCTGTAAAACTTGGATTTACGGGGGCTATCACGTCGTGTCACGTCACATTCACATACTGAACGAGACACCATATTAGCAAATCTAATTGATAATATTTAATTGCATTTTTATACTATTAATGCGAAAAATGTATTCCGCCTTACAACTGACCGTTATGCAATGGGCTCTACTCGCAAAAATTATGACATACTTATTTAATACATAACACCACAGTAATTTATACTTAATCTGGACTTCTCACTTTAACATTTCGTTGGTCTTATATTCTTATATAAAATATTCTAAGTCTATGCATGTATGTATTGTGAATTTTTTGTATAAAATTCAATTTAGCCTTTCAAAAATATTGATAAAATAGTTGACATGAAAACCACAACGTTTCCGATATCTTTCATATAAAGTCGGCAACTTCATATTAAAACCCTATATCTTAAATTATAATGTATGAGAACTTATATCGCCATCGGGTTGACGAACTTTACGAAAATTGTTACTAATTTTATTGTAAGGAGACCAAAAATCGTATTGGGTGAATCGATACAAAGTGCACAATGTTATTGAACTAATGTAAGCCATCAATCAAAATGACATACCAATACAATAAAGTACGGTGAACACTAAGGCTGTGAAAATAGGTGATTTTTATGATATTTGATATATGATATTTTTATACCCTGGCATCATAAAAAAAAACAAAAAAAATATTATCTAGTATGCTTGTTATCCATACCAAGCATAGATAGTATTTATGTTATCCACCCTGCTACGGTACGGTTCATTCGGTAGCCCGGTGGTGGCTAAGTGGCTTCCCTAGCCTATATACATTAAATGTTAAGCAAAAGTGTATTATACCTACGTCTCACTTACTATAGTTTAAAGCCGCAGTTAATAGGGGACGAGCATTTTGCCGACTTCCGAATCTATGATACTACCAAGATTTTCTTGACTGAAAATTCAGATAACACTTTGTCTGACACAAAAATTTTACTCTAGGCTTCGTGCAAAACCGTCGTGCCATTGTAATCGAAATCGTTACTAATATATTAATTGCAAATGTTAGTTTTTTACACTTTCACGCCTTAACTCTTCAACCAATGATTATGAAATTTCGCATACACATCAGTGATACAGAAAAGTGTATTAAGTACTTATTTTCTGGATGAAACCCTAGCTTTCATCTAAAAATAATTACTTACTGTTCCCGAGCGAGAGAAGCCGCATACTAAAGCTAATTTTGAATCAGAATTACGCACATAATATGTATGATTTAATCCTAATGAATATTATAATGACCACTAAATTGATATGTATGTCCATTAATTATTCATCAACGTGTTCTTCATCCAAACAATACCAAATTCAGACCCATAGAACGTGACTTTATATAGTTTACCTGAAGGTCTACCCACAAATGTAATAAGCAAACCCGAACCGAATTAGTTCATAGGTTCGATTAATAAGACCTAGCCTCGGTAGGTGACACCACTACTTAACGAAGTTAATCCCTTAGTTTCCATACCGGTACCCATATTCCGAAGCACTCAAACCCGTCGGTAACAGGTCGCCGTAGCGAATATCTGTTGAAAGGAAAATTCTGATGAAAACTTTTGACGACCACTCCAAACTATAATAGTTGCCAAATTTTAATGGTAGTACAAAAATCTCAGTTTTGCTAAAACAAACTATGGTTATGTTAATAGGGTGATGTTTTTGTACAAGTGTTTGCTACTTTGCCTACTAGATACTGATGTACAGTCACCTGTAATATTGCATGGATACCTTAAGATCCAAAATCCTGTGAACAATTGAATTAGAATGAATGTGAATGAACTAGATGGCGTTGTTTTATATACAGGAGGTCCCAGAATATATGAATCAAATTGTAGCGGGAGATACCTTAGGTAAGGACCTTTCAAAAGTGCAAAATAAAAAATTATGGCATTTGTGTAAAATAAAAATATCTAAGTTTGGTGCAAAAAAAATACACCAAAATAAAGCTGTAATTTCAAAACAATGTCAGTTTTTAAAAAAATCGCTTGTAGTTGACGAATCAATCCTTCACAAATAATAATAGTAAAAAAATTTTAATTAGCCATAAACGAAGTACCTGTAGTTGAAAGTCTGAAAAAGTCGTTCCTTTATAAAAACTTAGATTTTTTATTTTTACGTAATGTAATAATATCTTTTTGGCTCTTTTGAATGGTCCGTAACCCAGGAATCTCCCGTTACAATTTGATTCACATATTCTGGGAAACCCAGTATATTGCAACGCGTACACATTTTAGCAAAAAAGGTGAAATTTATAACAAATTGTAGTCTCAACCGAAAAGACACTCGAACACAGAGACAGAATAATGTTTGCGTACGAACAAAATCATCGAAAGTATCTATAGAATAAATTACCCTTTATAAATTTATTTGTAATTCTTTGCTTCTTGGTTTACACTGATATGTGTTCTTTTGAAATAAACTATTGTAAATAAAGATAAAAAATTGTTTAAAGTATATTTATCAAAATTGAGTTACTAAGAAATCTACTTCTTTTTAATCTATAGTAGTGCACCGCCATCTATTATTATATAAATCAACTACCTAACAGTTCTTGTATCGATTTCCGTTAGATGGCGTCAATTACCAGCTTAAACCATTTTAGTTTTGACATGGGTATGCATTTTTGCAGCTCACTGTACTTTGCCGGAAAAAAAGACAATAATTATTGCTATAGGCTGCGTAGCGCTCTACGAGTGCTACGTACTACGACGTGCTACGCATGTCTACGCAGTGCTTTAAGGCCCGGGTCTTATATCGAGAAACGGGTAGTTCGCTACGGATAGTTAAATTTTTACACATGCTATATGGAAAATATGTCAATATATGTATAATATAGCTGTGTATAATAAAAATAAATAGATTTGTAAGCCGATCACACAAGGTATTGCCAGGTGTGATATTCGAACCCACTTATTTATTGACCATATAGCGCAGTGATTTACTGCGTTATCCATTAAATCAAAAAGTTTTTTAATATTTCAAGACATTTTGGGAAGACACTAGACTACTATTTAAATATTGCTAAAAAACTATCATAGTTCTGGTTGTGATTGGTAAAACTTTTCAGTTGCTACAAATCAAATCAAATCATTTATTTGCAACCTAAGTGTACATACATAAGGTCTTAAATATTTTAGAATAGTTACTTATAACTTAGCGGGCTTTTACACCAATGGCAAATTAGAGGGCACTGCAAAATTTTATTTATTTATAGCTATTTTACATAAAACAGAAATCATTCTAAACAAATCCATACAAAGTTAAAAAGCATGTTCGTATTCTTGTAGATCGCCATATTAGGTATCTTTATTCGTGGGCATATATTCTTATACGTAGGTATCTAAATGATTTTTTATGTAAGTAAATATGGCGTGTTCAGATAGGAATACTTCAACAGAATAAAAACATTTTTGTACCAGAAAAGCTTTTAATTTATTATTGAATGGTTTAGATTTTGTCTCGTTTTTTATATTTTGCGGTAGTTTGTTAAATATTCTTATTGCCATATATTGCGGACTTTGATTTAGCATTTTAATTTTTGAGGGTGGTAGGTATACTCAATTTTTGTGGCGGGTGTTCAAATTATGCGTATCTTGTACTTTTGTAATTTCTTGTCGTGGCCTCTGGGCGGCGTAACAAAGAATTCGTATGATAAATATAATAACGTATCAAGATGATACATCATTATGGACCAGATTTTATGTTGTACTGTGAAATTCGTATTTAATTTCGTGGCGTAGTTTTTGTGTGATGCGCGTACAAACATAGACAGACATACAGACATTATAAAACAATTGTTTTGTTTTATATAGCTAACGATCCCCAATTATTTTTAATAAACTATGTATGACATCCTGTATACACACTCTATCAGTTACAATTTTATTATAAGTATAGGTTCAGTTTTGTTAAAGACTGCGATTCCATAGAATATGATAGCCATGAAAATCTGGTACATGAAGATATTTCCCAGTAATACATAATATACACAAGCATAAAATACCTATAAGCTTTAATATCAAAATTAAACCTTTAAAGGAACAGATAATTCAACTTGCATAATAATATCAGAGGTATATTAGAAATTCTAAATCCACATATAGACCAAATATCTTATTATATACTTAGATGTATATAATAATATGATAAAGAGGAAAGATTTTTACCGTGGAAGAGCTACGCTTCGGCACGAATGGGCCGGCACAGAAAACCGGCGTAAAATGGCGCTTGCGTTGTGTTTCGTCGAGTGAGTGAGAAAACCGTAGGCTCAACCCTCCCCTCTCCTACGGAGGAGGTCAAATTTAAAAGGCTGGCAACGTCCTTCCAGCTTGTAACTCTTCTGGTGTTGCGGGTGTCGATGGGCGACAGTAATCGCTTACCATCAGGCGATCCGTCAGATCGTTTGACTCCTACACCATAAAAAAAAAATTTTTTTGTTTGCTTCTTTGTAAGGATTTAAATCAAAAACTACTTAACCGATTTTAAAAAATCTTTCACTATTACAAAGCTTTATTATCACAGAGTAATATAGGCTACATTTTATTTTAAAAAAGCACTATTACTAATACAACCGAACCTTCTTCTACGCGAGCGAAGCCGCTGGCAAAAGCTAGTATTATAAATACCAGCTAACTTGCCACCAGACCAGACTATAAATACATTAGACTCTATATGTACATACCACTCTGACGGAGCCTTTGAGCTCTACACGTGTACATAAGGCACTGCACATACACACATATATGTATACCAGTAAGATTCTATACAGTTATGTATGTAGGAAGTACTTCTAGCGAGACAGCAAAGCGCCCTCGATAGGCTTTATAAGGCTTTAGTTGGTCAAGTAGTCAATAGATTTGTGGGTATCGCTGAATATAATTTTTGGGTCTTGTGCTGTGTGATAAACGGGGCATGTCTGAAATGTTATAAACATGTAAAAAAATACAGTTGCCGTATTTTTGTGTACTTAAACCTTAAAGCATAGACGATGGATTCATTTTTCTTTTTATAATATTCGGTAGGATGCCATTGTTATTATTATTATTATTGTTCCTTTTAAAATTAGTTTTCTTCTAGACATGTTCCAGTATTTTTTGTTTATTTTTTGTTCCTATCTACAATAAAAACATTTACTCTTACATATGTACATACATATACACAGAAATGGTTGCAGCACCTTACAGCTCTTATGATTTGTAAACAAAAACATGGGGTATGAAAAGAGTGGCCATGAGTTTCTTGCCCGTTCTTCTCGTAAGTCCTACACCCTTACTTTGCTGAAAGTGGCAGTAAATGTAAATTTACAGAAAAAATTTAGTATAACTTTGACATTCATAAGTGTTACCTTGTAACCTAATCTGAATAAATTTATTTCGTGTGCGAATTGTGTTTTTTTTAAAGTTTTATAGAATGCTACGTAACCCATGCAATAATATAACAGCTCACTACCAGCAGTTTCTAAACGACAACTCATAAATCATTATTCTATAACAAAGAAAATGCTAAATAAACCAAAACTCAATAAAATATAACCAACTGCTTTTACGTGGTTCTGAAATCGCGGCAATTTTAATTAAAACTTCCAAGCAGCTATTTGCCTTGACATGGGCCGGTGGAATGAGCAGTAATCGTTTTAAATGATTCTTCGTTAGTTTATTTAACATTAAATAAAGGTTTCTAGTTTTATCGGAGTGTTCATTCGTATTTTATTGCCGCTGTTCGTGTTTATTAGATGTTATAAACGTGAACTGAATGTAAATATTGTCGTAAATACTGTGTTGTTATTCAATGCTGAATTAATAGGTGTTTTAAAACTATATCATGTATATTTTTTACAGCAACGTTGTAATCTCGCTTATGGCACACCTAATGATAAGCGGTAAGCACAGCCTCTACTATGGCTCGCAATACTAAGGGTATCACGCACGCGTAGCGACCATAAGGAAAATAAATTTAAATAGGATAAATGGCATGAGGGAGGAAGATATGTAAGCTTCCGAAACTATTAATATCGGGCGAATCTCATTAACAGTGTTATTGCTGTTTAGCCATGTAATGAGTAGTAGTATTTGCTCTGTTCTTATTAGATCTGGCTTCTATTAATATCGTCGCCAAGTAATGTGCAATGGTCGACCTCTTCATTCAAAATCGGAACGGATATCACGGTGGTGTGTAACAAACTTGTATTATATGATGACCTGCGATGAACAAAGATGTTAGATATTGTGCTGTTATTAAGAATATTTACGCCGTATAGCCTGTTACATGGCAAAGTAATAATAATAATAATAATTTTTATTGAAATCCTTGTTACATTTCCACATCCTAATATATTTTAAATAAGGAAGGTTAGTAAAGGTACAATTTTATTGTTTATTTTAAATAATTTTGTGCATATATCTCAATATATGCACAATTATTATTATTATAACTTTCTCCTCCTCAGATGAGAGTATGTGTTTGTCGGGGAGTGTATGTGAATGTCTGTGTGTGTATTGTGTATATGTACATATGTGTGTGTCTGTGTGTATCAGGGTGTGTAGGTGTGTGTATATGTATGGGAATAAGATGTATTTGTTATCAATGTTATCATGCTATGATGTCCTCACATTGTGTATAAGTTTGTGAAAGAAGCCACTCTGTTAGTTTCAGCTTAGATTTATTATAAATCAAAGTCGAAAATAAGTGTCATATTATAAGGTTTTCAAATCGAATAATTCATTCGGACTTTATTTTCAAAATATTTTAAACATCTGAAGACTTAGGTAAAGGTGTATAATAGAGCGAATATAACTATAATTGCAGTTACTATACACATTACGCATAGAAAACGTTCGATTCAATATTTACATAATATTCTTAAAAGGACTGCTCTTAATAATATCTGTTCAAAGCGATGGCGGTACAGTGCTAAAGATAGTCATCCACCCGGTTTATGAAAAGTTTATTAATCAACAACGCGTTAATATCAAACTGATGTTATATTTGATTGACTGTTGTTAATTCAGTGAGCCAATCCTGACAGTTGACATGCGTTTGACAACCTAATATTCTTTTTTGTGTTGGTATTTCTTTCAGAAACCATGTAGTTAGTATTTAGTTTTTATTACAAGTTTCTATGGGCTTCAGTAGCTGCTTACCATCATGCAGTCCGTATATGCTATTTGGCAAGATGGATCTTGGTTGTATAAAAGTAGAACCTAAAATTGATGTCTTAATTTCGCAGGAACACAAGGCACATTTTATCCAATTCCCTTTATCCAATTCCCCGAAATTAGCCGCCTTATACGATGAATTTATAAAACTCCGAAGTAAAATTCTACCTTATTTAAGAAGCTTGCAAAGTAATTCATCAACGCTTGAAATTTACCAGCCGTGTTCCACGCGTGGGCTTGAATAAGAAATTTTTCCGCGTCTGTGGTTCTGCCGTCACACTTCATTCGTTCATACGTTCAGTCGCTACGTCAGTACGCTTGGCATGTTGGCGGGATAAAAATAGCTATTCAGAACAAAGTGGCTCAGAACAGACAATTTGTGTATGGCTTAAAAGTTTTTGCTTGTACGCAAGTGACATAAACTTACATGACCGATGGATGCTGGCTTAATTAAGGCACAAGTTACTTAGACTCACGCTTGTAGATGAAGAATTCCCGAAAGGGTAGGTAGTGATGTATTACAAACCTTTTTTGTCACCTTTTAGGCTCTAATTATTATTATGCCTATTGTCGTCTACTGGACACATTGCCAGACCCTATGTTGCTAATGATAATATCCTTAGAGAATAATTCAATTATAGTTTATACGTCTCAATTAAAGACTTAAAGACCTAATGATCGAACGTAAAAATGAGCGAACCAGCATAGCTGTATGTGTTGTGTTTCTGTGTTTATTTTTTTTTTCGCAAATTTGTATACTTTGGAACCGAGTTAATACTGTAAAAATAATGTGCACCTATTAAGTAGCAGTGACTTACGGACAGACACAATTATTTTTCAATAATGTCTGGCAATTGACAAATTAAAATGATTGAAATATTTATATGTAAAAATGTTTTAAGCATTGTTTAAATTTAAGTAGTCTTCAATTTAAACATTTCATCATTTCATCTTGAAACTGTATCTAGTTCGTAAAAGATTAGCGACGTAAGTACCGGCCAGTCAGCGTAAATAGGTCAGTTGGTTGTTTTAGAGAGAGCAAAGTGAAAAGAACCTGATAGCAATAAGGGCAAAGGTCTGAGGAATGTCAGGCAAAATGATTTAAGCATAAAAACTTAGCCAGTATTGAAACAAGTGGAAATCTGGCCTCTGTCTCCTGCCTCAGTCTTCCAATTTTTAGATTGTTGTAAATGTATATACAGTATTATATTTATACATAACAAAAGTCTCCTGTCGTTTTTATTGTCGTAAAAATATATAATGGAAACCGTCACAATACCGACGAAAGTTTGTTATTTTATTCATAAACTTTGTTTTGTGGGGAGCAAAGAGTATCACAAAAAAGCCGGGTTCCATTTTTCGATCGTTTTGTAATGAATAACTTCATAATACGCGCTAAAGCCCATTTGACTGTTAGCTTTAGGAATAATTCTTTAGCAAAGAACTTTGCAAACTAGGGCTGGTCATTGACCCCGTACCAGCAATGATTGCGGTTTACTTTTATATTACCGGTATTTAACCAGTTAAATAAAAACCGGTATTTTACTCTTTTCGATTCCATTTAATGAAATTGAACAGTTAATTTTAATAATAAGTAAATACTAGCTCGCTTTTCCAATGTTTGCATTGCCAACATTAAAAAAATATACACAATGACTGCCCTGATTTACATAATATTGTCTTCTGTTTACGCGAATGTTATTCATTGAAATTAAAATACTATCTACGGATTTTAACCAATGATTAAATTATGTTCGGATACTTTGGAATAACGACACTGGAACATTGAGACAACTACCATCTTAGTCTCCCCGTGACCATGGCTGCTGAAAAGCAACCGAAACGTCGGGGAAAGTGTAAACTTAAATATAAATAGTTTTAATAATTTAATTAGCTTAAAAATTAGTAAAGTTTAATAGTATCTAGTAGTAGTGTAACAGTTTCAAAATTATGTAATAAAGTATAAAATAAACAACGCGATAAAATCCGTATATAGTAGTTTAATTTCAATGACTACCCTGAGCTGGAACAGCTATAATGCGTCACACAAATTTGTCCAATATGGGGATCAAAACTACTCGCTATAACACCACTCTCAAACACGGACGCTAAATAACCAACCTTACGAATAGGTATAACAGTGAAGGCCGTCCTATTATGCTATGGGCAAAAGCACGTTCAGGCACGAATTGTTGACAGATCTTGCCTCTAAATCTATTTTGGATGTACGTCGGTGTCCTCTGAAAACTAACAATTCTTCAGATAGGTACCAACGCAATAAAGTTGTTGATTGCCTGCAACAAACTAACGATTTTCTCGCTGAGGCTGACTTAGAAGTCGCTTTCCATATCTCTGATATGGTACAGGATCTGAAAGGCGAACTGGCTTCGCATCGTACCTACGTACGTGTACACAAAATGCATGTGACCTGGCTTAGACTCAATTCACTGTAGGCATACCTCTACTTGATAAGTAGTCAAGTACCCGAGATGCATCGCGGCTCGTTCCAGGCCATCACTGCGTTAAAGACAACTCTGTGCCTCACGCAATCCATTAAAGCCTATTAGTTAAAAAGCCACGTGCGAATCAGATTTTCCAACACAAAGTGCTTACCGAGAAACGAACATGTCTTCTTCTGCGTATAATCACAAACCCCAGCCAAATCTAAGTGTGTGCTACCGCAGCCTATAATCAGCGGTCAATAGAACACACCATTAAAGACGCTGCGGGCTAACCTGACCCCGTAGTACTAGAGACTTGTATTTCAACTCCGAACCTTATCTACTCGAGTGCTTTAGATAGCGACTATTCTAGGTATCATTCGCATAGCTAAAGATGCTTTTGTTTTAACCTTTGCTATTTTATTTGACTTTTTTAACGAAATTCGTACTCTCTTGAACTACAATACTACAGCTAGCCGCTCAGAGAACGCCCCCACGCTCGGTCTCTAATTACTATCCTTGGATAATGCGAGGGTATAGCGAACGTGGGTCATAACAGGCGAGACTTAAAGCCAACCGTAAAGTGTAATTATTCGTGGACACAACGCCTTTAATGTACGAATGGCTCCCCACTTTACTTGCTAGACAGATTATCATAATTAAATGTATCGTAGTTCTCAACTTATTGTTTAATCTTGAATAGTTTGACTACAGGTCTACCGCAATGGTTTAATGACTCATATTAATAAGCAATCTAATTTCATATGCATATTAGCTGCCGTTAGCTGATTCACATCCATGATAAACAAATGATTTATTTTAAAATATTTAGTAATAAAAATATCACTATACATATAACAAAGCCCCCGCCGCGTCTATCTGTCTGTTCCCAATAAACTCAAAAACTGCTGAACGGATTTTTATGCGGTTTTCCTCACCATGTTCGATATGTTTGAACTGCAAGCCTTAGGATCGAACTCGAGTCCTCTGAAAACTTATGTATCTAATTGTACATCGTGATATCACAAAAGTTTCACGTATGGCGCAAATACAAGCATATATTACAACTGCAAGTCGTAATTGAGTTATCAAAGCTAGACAACTCGCAAGAGACATCAATTTATGTCACAATGGTTGTTAGTTTGTTATAGAGCATTCAGTTTGTGACTATTGCTCTCAGCAGTGTGTGATACACAAATATTTGTTTATAATTTGCAGTTGTTATGATTTTGCTTCTTTGCTTGTGTTATACGTTATTATATTTTGTTTGAGGCAGACGTAGCATTGACTCGTGGCTTTAAATTTGGAAACTCAATCTCAGCTATTGAAACATGGACGCTTAACACTATAGCCTAATACTTCAAGTAAATAAATAAAAAAGAAAATACATAGCTAACCGATATAAAGTAGCTTAAATATCATGTCAAATTGCTCTGTATCATCAAAACTGTTATTGTTGAGTAGGAGGCGTTCCATCTATCCGTATTGCCTCTTTTTCTAATATATTAATGTCCAGTTACGACGGCGGAACTTTATGTATATAAATTCCTTTCTTTCTTTTTCGTGTGGTTAGTGGCCAACCTGTTGTCAAGAGTTGTTCAATCCGCCCGTAGGCCTCTGACAAGGCTTAACGACTGCTGTCAGTTTGGCAACAGCCGAGATCGACTTTTTAGGTGCCCTCCGAAGCACGGAGACGCTCAGATGATATTTCATCTACACATCTACACTAAGTGGTCACCCATCTATAGACTGACCACACCTAACGTTGCTTAACCTCGCTAATCGTTTACCGATCAATGAGTGCAACTGGCTATGAGCGCCTAAAATAATATAAATACAAAATACAAATGCCCAAATACAAGTGTCCGATAGATTCCCCGATAAAAAAGTTATTAAGGCGCCTGACTCCACCAGGTAGTCGTGTTCCTGTTAAAGAACCCTGATTATGTACAAAGCTAGTCGATCAAACCCGAATAGTACATATGAGTATAATTAACCGTTTTATAGATTGCACTACGATGAGAAAGGGTTGCAAACACAAACTCTAAAACACATCTTGCGTCGACGTTGTTTTCCCCAGCTATCATAAAGATAAAAACACATTTAACTTCAATAAAGTTATCTCGCAGCAAATATTATTTTATTCCACAATCATTCCAACTAGATAAACTTTAATAAGCTCGGCTTGCGGCTCGCTAACAAGGAACTAAAGCTGCAAATGTTTTTCCATTCTCAATTGAGTACACAGTTTCTCTGCCGTCTTTGTTGGGTGTAATAATAAAAGAGTCTAGACAAAATAATCTAAAAGTCATAGTGATGTTTCAGATCGATTCAAAATCTAGTAATTATATTCTGCATGTAATTTAGCAAGAAGATCTAGTTTACCGTTAATATTGAATCAATGTTCTAATTTTAAATGTGTTAGAAAAGAACAAGTCTGTTTGAAGAATGCGTATATGTGTGTCATCGTAATCATAGTGTGAATTTTACATTAATGTGAACTTATTGTATGTGTGTTAGTGTATACAATTTTTTGATACAACCTACAAGCATCTAAAATACATCAGATATTCCGTCTCTACATTTATTTGTCTAAATAAATCTTTTAGCTTTGCAATGAAATTCATATGTTAAAAAAAGGAAACAGATCAGAATAGAATACCATTATTTTTTGACACTTTTGTCGATATGTATGAAATGTCAAAAAGTATTTCTACTGTTCAATATTAAGAGGGTATTCGTGTTTTGTTGGTGCAGTTACATTATGTTATAAACCAATTATCTTAAAGAGGCGCACATACATATTTCACACCTACATCGATATAAGTAGTAAGAATAAAAAATTATCTAAGCCGATTCATTCGTTTAGCAGCTACGATCGCACATAAAACGTGCTTCAGTATTATAATTAATAAAAGTTTCTTTATATATATTGTACATTCTCATCATATTTAGGCTCCATAGCAATATTATATAAAGAGATAACTTTCCTCGTATCAACACAATATTCGATAACTTCGTAAGATTTGGACTCAACAAGAACGCATGAACTAAATAAGTTTAACACACTCATGACCTGTTTCTGCCGAACATTACAACTTTCCTTCATTAAGTGTTTCGCAGACATCCCTCTTAGACACACTCGTAACTAACTTATGAACTTGACCGTTGGCAGTTAGGTATAGATTGGCAAACTAACTATCTCGTCTATATGAACACTACTTTGATTAAATCTGGTGATGGATTTGTTTTATGATTTACATTTGATGATAAATGCCCGTTACCAAATCAGAGGTATGGTTTGCGCGTTGTCGATGAATGAAGAGGTAGCCAAGAGGCATGTGACCTTCCAGAAGTTTTACTCACTTGGTTAAACAGTGAGTGTGAGTCCATGGATTTGGCTTACGTTAGCGATATGAAAAATACATCAATATTTATTTATTTAATTCTGTGACTTAGTCCAAGCGTAATAGATACACAAAAGTAAAGGAATGTTACCTCACGTATAAGAATGGACAACCGTTTACAAAAACGTCTAAAGATCGTTGTGTCGGGAAGCACGTAAAGCTATATTCCAACTGTCATCAACATCAAAGCCTGTCAATAATATAAGAAGAAGACGTCAACCTTGTGTTATTTAGCCATTCGATCTTACCTTTGATTATTGTTATTCATTTAAGTTGACGGACTACATGGCAGTTCCTCCAGAACTATTTAAATTGTGCTGCTCCGCATATTTATTTGGGAAAAGGTACTATAACAACCATGTTCTAAATTTTCGTAATTTTAATCGACGTATGCGATGCATACTTCGATTAAATGTAATTTTATCCACAAATAATACTTAATTCGGTGTAGTTGTATCCGTCGCACTGGAGATTACACGATCAACATAAGCATCTGATGCTACAAAATCAACAGCAATCTACAATATAAAATCCTAAACAAATAACACATAATAAATCATGGGACACACTTATTGACAGACATTATAGATATTACAGTTTCAAGATAGGCGAGAGGCAGCCCATATCAAGTAGTTGTCACACGCCAGTAAATATATATTTGATAAGGGTATCGCATGAGTTTCAACCCACTTCCATTGAAATTGATACAATGACAAAAAGGCTTTATTGTTTTTACTTGTTTTACTTTGACTGTCACAGTGTTACTGTTGAAATTTGATTTGGGTAATGCTAACTGGTGGAAAAAGTTTCGTCGGTTATCTTGGGTTTTTGACTTGTCAATTGATGTAATTCCAGACATAACTGAAAACCTATTGTGGCTAGCCGCCGGTGTAGCCACTCAATAGGTTGAAGACCAAAAGTAATAAATTCATTGTTATTCTTCATAGGGGCAAATTTCTGGTAAATTGTCTAGTAATAAACCGCCATAAAGTCACTCATACCTATTCTTATTTTTCATGAACCATTCCACTACTGAAGATTGGCAGTTAGCTCTGCAAATATTTGCCTATATCTATAGAAGTTAAACAGTAATAGAAATTAACACATTGACAGTCCTCATACAAAATGGTCTGACCACCTGACAAGTCCAAAGCAATTAATGAATAATTTCAGTTCTCTATATTAAACTTATCCGGAAAATGACATTCTGTCATAATATTTACCTATTTTCCTCAATTTTTATATGTGACCCCAATGTGGGGTCACGGACTTGTGAATATAAATTGACGTGAACCCATTTCACGATTCATGGACTTGTGAGTATGAAAATAATAAAAAATATCGAAGTTAGTTGGTTACAACATTGAAGTTGTTTCTAGATGGTTTGTTATTATTTAGAAGTGTTTGTCGTGAAGTGAATAATGTCTCGCATTTGGTTTTATACCGATATTCAGAGAATTTTGGAAGATAGTGATGTTGATTAGCGGCAAAAATGTATATCAAAGCTCAACAAGAATGTAAACAATGTAAAAAAGGTTATTGTCATTCTTATTTCGTGAATGAAATTAATAAATAAACACGAGTGTTCATGCAAAATAAGTTTTTTGTCACCCGTTATCTCTAACAAATTGTAGTCCTAACTTTGAGATATTCTGTATTGTTTTCACGGTTTTTGTATGACCCATTCTTCATTCATAAGTCCACAAAATTACTCTAAGTGCTATGAACCCGTATGGGGTCACAAACGTATAGATATAAACTGACGTGACCCCATATAGGGTCAATGGACTGTCAACGTATTAAACAGTAGTAGAACTGTTTGTTCTTCGTGACATTATAGTCTTAAGATTTTAAAAGTTACGTAGACATATGTTTATGCGTGTTTTTTAACAGTTTAAGCTATTTAGATTATTAAACTATTTATATTTCAGTTTCACTTGCCCGACGTTTTAACTACCGGTTGCTTTGCAGCAACCACGTTCACGAGGCGTAAATATTTTTAATAACCTAAATAGTCTTAAAAAGTAGTAAAGTTTAATAGTAGTAGTGTAACAGTTAAAAAAATGTTTTCATCATGTCAGTAATCTTTAGTTCCTTAACTTGTTTTTAAATGATTCAAAAGGATCCCAGAACTGGTGCACTTTCTAAATAAATTATAAATTATATTATTATAATTATTTATAATTTTATTCATCGTATTTTACCACTGAACATAAAATTCTACCACAAGTCAGTGAAGCGATGTTTAAACGCTGATACCAAATGCATTCCCACCATCTGTCTCTTTAGTTAAAGATTTAAGTTTCTCAAAGGCGTCATAAATTAAAAAGCTTTTGCAGGTTGACCCCATTTGATAGAAAACCAGTGCTGGCTAGAAAGAAAGAAATTAATTCATGATTTAAACTCCAATATTTGTGCGAAGATCAATGTAAGATTAATGGATTAAACTTAAACTTTGTATTTTCATAAAAATGTACTATCATTTCTTGGATACGTCAATGAACTAAATTTAATATACATTACCTATTCTACTATAATACTAAAAAAGGAAATTATAATAATTAATTTTTGACAAAAGCCTGTTTGAGAAGAGGTATCATGAGAAGACACAGGCAAGAAACTCATGCCCACTTTTTCAGTTGCCAAATTCTCATTTTTTAGTCATTGTTTCATTTATAGCAACACTGTTTCCAAACCAACGATCCAGAAAGAAGAAGTTCGTAGAATATATCTTATTAATACCACAATACCTTATGAACAAACCTTTATCCTTCATTCCAGAGTCCCAACTCCTCGCGGTTCAGTGTCCAGCACCGGCAGCACTAGCGCTGGCTCTCGGCTGGCGAGACTCCTCACCCAGGGCGTCAGAGGCACCCCTGAGGATATCGCCATTGATACTCCACGACGACTTAGTTGGGAGCGGTAAGTACATACCTTATATGAGAAGATATTCTATAAACAAAGACTTGTTATTGGCTTTTCGATGACTATTCTGTACTAAAAGTCATTTTTTTTATCTGTAAGTCTTCCATGTTCTATGTAATAAATAAGTTAACCGTGTCTAAAAACGTCAATTCATGGTACTAGCTGTTGACAAGGAAAAATTCAAGACGCAATTGTTCTCATTGCAGGCGCTGCAAATCAGTAAGATTAAAACTTCTCAATACATTTACTGATCTAACCACGGCAAATATAGATTTCACATTACACAACCAAGGTAGCAATCAAGCATACGGCTTTAATGTATGCTGTAGTGTTATATGTAACCTTTGAACGCTACACCAAGCTACAACTCGAGGATTAGCTGCACTTCAAAAAAGAAGACTCTGTGCCGATAACGTTAAGAACAAACTTATGATTCGCCGCAGTAGTGCTGCTTTCGACTTACAGGTCCCTTACTCTAATAGTAGTGGATATTTCGTTTTAGACAGCTTAGTTTAGAGTCAAATACTAAATTACATATTATGTATGCAAGGTAAATTATTTAGACACCATTTTTATAGCTAATACAAGCGGACGAACTGTCTAATAGTAGTAGTTACCGTAAACTTGACGCCGACCTTTGGACGCCCAAAAGTATGTACCCTTCGTATAAGGATTTATACTGTAATAGCGCAAGGATAAGGCGTCACCTGCGATCAACATAGCGCCTCCTTAAGGATCCTGGAACTCTACTCACAGCTGGATCATAACACAAGTTTGTTTGGCAGCGATCTTCTCTATTGTGGAGACAAACAGCAGAGCCTATTCACGTTATTGATGAGTTTTGGGTTTTACAGATAGTGCAATCCATGAAGACGTGCCCCACTATTCCTCTTAATCGTTTATAGTATATGTATGCAAGCTTCCGCCAATGTTTGAGTGTTATCGGTACACACTAATTACCTATGAGTGCACGCGCACACTACAATGAATAGACTAATCAGGAGAGAGCGTCACGGTCAAAGGGAAAGATGCTCTACTTCAATTTTATATTTTTTATATTTTAGGTGTGGATATTTTATGTGATGGTTAGTAAATATACGATAATACTACCATTTTTATAATACAATTATAGACATAAATTAAATACGTGAAACAGTTTTATTGAACTTTATTGAGTAATCAAAATCGTCAATCACTCGTTTCAGAAATATTTGATTCAGAGTCTAATGTATCACCGACATTTATAATAAAACTGAAATCAAGATCACAGTGTCTCATGTATTCGTCTTCTATTTTTTCCACGTGCTGACAAGTATTGAACCAGACATCTTTACTTACTCGATCAAATGCTTCATTTAAAATGGGCATAATTGAAGTGTAATTTATTGATATTGCGGCTAGCAACGTCGTAGTTTACAATACCCCAAATGTTTTCGATTGTGTTTAAATCTGGATGATAAGGAAGCAGCCGAAGCACTATGAATCCATGTTCTTTCAATAATTCGTCAACTTTGTACTTGCGGAAGTTTTCTTTGTTTTTCAGTATTAGGTCATCAAGTTCAGTTTTTTTGAAGCTTGATTCGATATGGATATTTTTTTGCATTGAGCCATGTCTGCATGTCTAATTTGTTGGAGTTGGATGTTGGTATTTTTTTCGAACTTGTGTTGTGATAGGTTGCATTATCCAAGACTACCACGCCATCATTTGGTAGATTTTGTATTCGTTTCTCCTTTAGCCACTTTGAATAATTTTCTGTGTTCGTGTTGTCATGGTAGTCTCCGGATTTGATCTCTGATCTGTATATATGTCTGTATTTGGCACAAAACCCTCTGTACTTGCGCCAAGCACTATAATTATGCGCACTCCTTTTGTTAAATTTTGTTTTATTGCTGTTTTAGAACCTTTTTCGGCCCAAGATTTTTTTGCACGTGGTTTGTATGAATATATGATTCATCGGTGTACACTATAGGTCTTACCTGCATTACGAAAAGACTTTACCTGTTTTAAATATTTCAATCTTAACATTTGAATATCATGTTTTTCGGTTAGCACCTTCCTGTTATTCTCAGTTCTTCTCCATTTATAACTAAGTTTACGTAACAATGTTCTTAGGGTTGTTATACATCCATCAAATTGTATACGGTTTTTCAAAACAATATTAAAACTCGTGATAATGTTGGAAATTGACGATGTTCTATATGATAGTTTAGGATATTTCTTCGGACTACACCAATATCAAATTCGTCTAAATTAATTTTTCGTGGCAGAGCTTCTATTTTACATCACCTATGATACGAGAAGGGTAAGTCTCTTCTTCATAGGTGATGTAAAAATAGAAGCACTTCTGCCTACTAAATTCGAATGCGACGTACTCGCTTCATTTTCAGACTTAATATCCGCTTCCGTAGTCGGCTCTGTTGTACTTGGGACTATAGGAACTATCGCATCCATGTCCATAGTTATATTTGATTCCATAGCAGGTACTTTAGTTTGCTTCATTGTATTAGTATATTCCTTTCTTTCGCGTAGAATTCTAGTCACTGTGCTTTCAGATACTCCAACAGCCTGTGCGGTTCTCCATCGCGCATCAGTGAGTTTTCCTGCGTAATTATTACTTGCTTCTTTTTTTATAAAATCATAATCTTATGAAATAATTTCTCTTGCCTAAAATTAAAAATATCATTAAATAGTTTTACTTGTTTTTAAAGATGAAATGAAGCCTTCTTTTAGTAAAATTTGCTATTTTCAAAATTAAATTACTTTTCTCGGCTTATTTCATGTGTTTTAGCAACTACAAACTTCTAAATAATGTAAATATTATATACATACCTGTCTTTTAAGTACAACACGCTGAGATTTTCACGACACATAAAAAATATAAAGTAGAGCAACTTTCGTGTCAAATTTGGATTTGCGCAACATAGACTGTGCTACTTGTGCGCATCGAACCGCTGACGGTTCGCGACTGACGCTCGGGTCAAACTCCCCGCACCCCGCGATCCCTCAACCAAAAATTGGTGAGGCGCGTCTTCGTGGATTGCACTATCTGTACCGTTAGATATACTCAGAAGCAGCACGGAGTCTGACACCCTGTCCAGAAGACGGTAATCAATTTGCTCACCCTCTATCATATCTTATAATTATAGCTAAAGATAACACACATCTGCCTACATTATATAATATATAAGTATGAGACCTTATTATACAAGTGTCCCATAAATAATGGATAATCCTGAAACACCTTATAGTAGAGCTACTGGGCGCCCAAAATAAAATCCAACTGAAATGTTTCCTTTTTTATATCATTATATTTTCACAATACTTTGCTTTTATGCAAACAAAAATAATACTGCACATGCATTAAAACCATTAAAAATGCGTATTTAATACAAATTTCAGAACGATATAATACATTTTTTTATCTATATTTTATATACATAAATAGGTACTACCTGAGAAACATTATTTTATATTTAGGCCATATTTTAGCCTCCAATAGCTTTTATATGAGGTGTTTTAGAATTCTATACGGGACACTGCATGTATGACTTCGTCTGAATTGTGAATACAAAAATTTGCCATCATAAAATCTTGTACAATTTAGGTATACATATTTATCCCTTTGACAAGTATAATAAAAGCAATATATAATACAATATATAGAATAATGTTATGCGAAGAGATAATACGTATGTAGGTAAAGAAATGATGGATATGAGGGTAGAGGGACGAAAAGGGAGAGGAAGGCCAAGGAAAAGATGGATGGACTGTGTGAGTATGGATATAAAGGGAAAGGGGTAAATGATCAGATGACGGGTGACAGAGAAGTATGGAAGCGCAGGACATACTGCGCCGACCCCAAATAAATTGGGCCCAGGGCAAGAGGATGATGATATAGAATAATTAAGTAATCGTTTTTGAAATAATTCTATACATTCACATTCGTTCGGTATATAGATACAGATAATATTATATTCCTTAGATTCAATTTCCTTTGATTCAAGATAACAAAAGATTTGATTGCGCAACCTCTCATAAAACTCATAACATAATCTATTAGAGCAGATCTATTGAGTGGACAAAGGCCAGGTTAAGAGCACCTGGAACCGACGGGCGTGTATGAGGAATGTGATGAAAGTGAATGAAGCCAGAGAAGTGTGTCAGGATCGTAGCAAATGAAAATCCGTAGTCTCTGCCTACCCCTCTGGGAAACAGGCGTGAATCTATGTATTGAGTGGAGCAACTTCGTTTCTTTAAGTGCATTTTGTTGTATAAAACATATTTATTTATTTAATGGCTTATAATACTATTCTTATAATAATATCGCTGATGTTCTTATTTAGTTGTAAAAGAAAAATATCTCATAATATTGTCTTCTGTTTACGCCAATATTATTCATTGAAATTAAACTACTATATATACGGATTTTATCGCGTTGTTTATTTGACACTATATTACATAATTTTGAAAATTTGTTGCACTACTATTACTATTAAACTTTACTTATTTTTAAGCTAATTATATTGTTATTAAAACTATTTAGATTTGATTTAATTTTACAAATTCCCCGACGTTTCGGTTGCTTTTCAAAATTATGTAATATAGTGTCAAATAAATAACGCGATAAAATCCGTATATAGTGGTTTAATTTAAAAAAATATCTCAGTCAATACGGTTTTATCGAATAAGTATACGACGACTCACGATTTGTAAATCGCCGAGGGGATAGTCAGCGATATCTTACATCTACCTATGTTTCATAAAATATACTGACCCATGTCATAAGTCCTACGCAATATAGATTGGAGATTTTTCTACCTGGAAACCTTAATAACAATTTACCTGATCCGGCAATGAAACCCAAGAAATCGAATCTTCATTCAAATACTATATGAATACAATTGACTACACGGATGGCGTAGTGGTTTAAGCGGTCGCCTCACTACTGCCGTGCCAGTGTTGTGGGTTTGATTCCCGCACGGGACAAAAATTTGTGTGATCCACAAATGGTGGTTCCGAGTCTGGGTGTTCTATGTGTCCGTAGTTTGAATGTTTGTAAAGTCACAGCGTCTTTGCCACAGAGGAATTATTCCTAGTGTGCTAATAGTCTTTAAAAATAAAATAAATTGCTGAACTACTATTACCATGAAACATAGAAAAAACACGTATAAACCAAAAAATACACTGGTAATTCATTTACCTTGGTCTAAATTAGGTGAGTTTTGCAAACGTCTCATAACACATAAATGGCTTTTATCATAAAAGATAACAATTCAAAATGCACATTCAGAAAAGGGCCAAAGTTACCTTTTGATATCCGGCTAATAAACCCATTCGACCTTTTCGACGTACCAATTCCACCTTTACAATCTTACTTTATCTGTGCTTCCTATTCGAATAAAGTATCAACATAAAAGTAAAAAGGAATATTTTGTTTGAAATTCATGGCGAGTGTTGGTATAAAACGGGTAATCGTTTGGAATAAAATCTTCATTTTCACTTAGATTTTGGGAAATATTATTATTATACAAGCTGCTGACAGTGTTTTCTCTCGCAAAATATTGTTATATTATATAACTAGCTTTGGCCCGCGATTTTATCAACGCAAGTATAATTTTCACATAATATTGTTTTACGTTTACGCAAATGTTAACATTGAAACAAAACTACTTTATACGGATTTTACCGCGTTGTTTATTTTAAAAACAAACACCTCGATTTTTAAAATAAACAACAATTACTTGAAAATTTAAACAGCGCGACAAAATCCGTATAAAATAATTTATTCTTAGAAATTTTCTTTTCAAATATTCTACGTGGATTGTGATCGAAGTGTAACTTTATATTCTTAATAAGTTTTGTAGAATCGCAAATGCTTAGGGCGCTAAGTACTATATCGACTGTTTAACAAAACTAAGCTTTGATATTAAGTTATAGCCCAATCTACTAAATAATGCAAACTGCATCAAAATAAGTTCAGTATAATATGATACATTGATATCGCAAAAAACCGACAGATTCTAAAGATATGTAGTTTCAAACACATCTAAACAGTAGATCCTGCCTACTCCTAACCTAATCGTATTAATTATAAGAATAATAAATATAATCTCTAACACTTTATTTAATTACAATTAAATAATATGTAAAAATGTGCGAGGAATGGCACATAATCTCTGCGTACCTTCTGTGAAACAAGCGTAAATCCACGTATTTAATGACTGCCAATTTAGTTAACACTGGGATGTCTGGTTCTACTAAATAATGCAAGAACATTTAACTATGTAAATTAAGCAGCCGTTGCATAAGTCAGTTGTGTGAATGCAGCAACTACACAAACAATGTACTGTTTACAATTACTCTACGTGTTTCAGAGCAACTATGTACCTCAAACTACAATCTACAGTCAGCTATTATTTCTATATGAAGAGTGCAGTGGTTTTTATAAGCCTTGTCCTTGTAGCTATCCCATTACAGAGTTGCTCCTCCTTATGTCCCTTATTTTAAAGTTGAAAGTCCCCAACGACACAGAATCATAGGTGCAGGAGTGGCAACAGATTTCTTTTTAAATGGGTTACTGCCTCTTTACAAAAACTCTATTACAGCCTAGGCCTAAGCAAGAGACACAAAATCTATTAGAAAATGCAGTCACAACACATATCGTAACGTTTTAAATTTATAGTATTTGGCACAAAGCTGAAGTACTCGGGATACATCAGATAGTGCTGGGTGCTGATACTTCTCAGTACTTCCGTATAAGCGATCACGAAAGAAGAATCAGGCGATATCCAACATAATGATTCTTTTTTTTACGAATCTTTTACATGTTTTATATATTTGATCTCATATGTACCTGTTGTAAGCAAAGCTAACGACTCTTTTGAAGTTCTCTCGTTAAAATGACATTGTAGGGTTTACTTACAATGTGACGAAATTTACTCAATATTTAAACAAAGTAGAACAATGGCTATTGTGCATGATGCTGTCAACTTTTATGTATCGTGTAAGTGACTGACGCGAGCCATCTGCTCATTTTGCTCGTATGCCTAACTTACGTAGGTATCCTAAGCGAGAAGCTTGCGTATGAAACCCAAACATGCTACATGAAACACTAGTCTAGAAGCATCTTAACCTGTCAAGTGTTGATAAACCAGACATATTTAAAAACATGTTGTGTCCAGCCGCCGGTGTGCTGCTGGGACTTAATACGTTAATGATCCTTCATATTTTATCTATAGAATACTAACAGGAAAAATCGCTTGACCTTCCTATGCATAAATAACATAAGATAGCGTTGTCCGATACAACGGAGGCATTCCTTAATAATATCATATCATAACAAAAACGAATCCATTTCAGCATCCTCTTCAAGTTACTTACTCAGCTATAATGAAATATACCTAGACAAATACATTACAGTCATTCATTTTGTATATACTGCATGATATACTGGATAGCGTAGTGGTTTAAGTGATCGCCTTGCTATTGCCACTGCGTCAAATGTTGTTTGTGGGTTCGATCCCGAGACGGGATAAAAAATTGTGTGAACCGCAAACAGTTGTTCTGAGTGTGTGTTCTTTGTGTCCGTAGTTTAAATGTTTGTAAAGTCTCCAGCCACGCAAGATTTACTTCTAATGTTTAAATGAAAATGAACAATATATAAAGACTCGTCAATTCTTATTTAAATAGGTAAATTAATTTACCTTATTCGATCATCAGTCCAAACGGGTAAAGTCAAGCAGTTGTCTTTTAAAAGAGTAAAGAATAAGTACATGCAGCTTTATACTCTCAGCCTGCGCAGCTGTAACAATGCCTATCTCAATTTAAGGTAATAGGAGTAAATCACTCGTATATAAACTCATCTCACACTTGACAAATTTATTTACATGAGTTAACACAAGGAGATGTGAATTGTTCTGCTATGGAGCAAGCTCGTACGACAATATTATCGCATGAAATTGGCTCTCTGATATGATTGTTTCGCTTGGCAACTCGTGCGATTAATACGCAAGTTTTTGAGACGTATTTGTAACAATGATTCATCTTATTTCTACGTACATAGATTTATGTGTGTATATAGATATTTTGCGAGATATGTATTAAAAAACAAACAAGGGAGAGAAAGAGCATACATCTGTCCATCTGGATCATCTTTCAACTATAATTTATGCAAGTACGCAGGTTTAAGCTGTGTCACTATGACATTATCAATTCACTAAATATTTAGAGTAATACATAGATTCACGCCTGTTTCCTAGAGGGGTAGGCAGAGACTACGGATTTCCATTTGCTACGATCCTGACACACTTCTCTAGCTTCATTCACTTTCATCATATTCCTTATACACGCCCGTCGGTTGAAGGTGCTCTTAACCTGGCCTTTGTCCAGAACGCCTCCGATCTGATCGAGAAACGTTCTTCTAGGTCTTCCTCTTGTGACTGTTGCATTCACACTAGCCTTATAAACTTTCTTAGTCAGTCTTTCTTGGTCCATTCTTCCTACATGCCCAAATCAACTTAACATACCCTTTTCTATTCTTGTCACTATATCCACTTTCATGCCGCATCTCTCTTTAATCACACTATTCCTTATTCTATCTTACAGAGTCATACAACATATGCTTCTCAGCGCTCTCATTTCTACAGCATTTATTCTGCTCTCATGCTTCTTTTGCTATACCCAACTTTCACTTCCATACATAGGTGTGGGCACTAATAGTCATCTATGAACAGCCAAACGTGCCTTTTCGGATACATTTCTACTGATCATAAAAGCGCGTAGAGCTTCATTCACTTTGTTTCCAGCAATCGTTCTCCTTTTAATATCTCTCTCATGTTTATCATCCCTTGTTAACAAAGTACCCAATTATACAAACTCTTTCACTTGCTCCACTTTTTCTGCATCAATAGAGCACACGTGATAAAATTTGTGTTATCACAGATAGGATCTCAGTATTTAACAAGCCCTTTTCTAGTGCGGATGTTGCGTTACATGAAAAGGATCTCGTAAATTAGAATTAAGAATTCAAACTTCTTTGCCGGAGATTTCCCAAGAACCTATAGCACAGGTCGCTTCAAAAAGGTTATAAAACTTTTGTTCTATAAGCTTCCTTGTAACCACTTATCATTACATAAAATGCCTGGAAATGCATATTTACCGCCACGCCGGTTGCCCGAAAGAGGAATAAAATACAAACTTTACTACTATTCATATACATGGTCTCAAACTGATATCTCCAGAGGGATAAGCGGAGTTCTACTAACCAAACTTCGGCTACCATAGTTTCACGGAAAAAGATGCCGAGACTAATGCTGTTTTATTCGGTCACAGCTGCAATTTATTTTTCTTTATAAAAAGACAACTTCCGCACTAGGAATAAATCCTATGTCCCGGGGGACTTAACAAGCATTCAAACAACGGTCACAAAGAACATCCAAACTCGGAACAACCATTTATGGATCACACAATTTTTTTCGTAGTAGCAGTGGCAAGGCGATCCCTCAAACTTAGTGGTTTGCCATCTGTGCAGTCATACTGTAAAGTATCTTGACAGAAAATTTCAATAACACTTTTCCTTGACGAACCGAACGTGACCCAAAAATTATACTACGACTCATGCATAGTAGTCACAGTTACTACCGTTGCACAATCAAAGCATACAACAATCAATTTTTTAGATTTTTTCACCTACGATTTAAAATATACATACACGGTTTAATAACTTCTACTTCTGGCTATCCCTTTTACGTTGTCAATGATTTACTAAAGTTATAAATGGCAATAAATTAAATTAAACTGCATTACACCTCTTAAGCAAGAATTGCCAGCAGCTTCACGCGTACTCCTTCAGTTATTGGCATCAAATGTTTATATCCTTGACCAGAAATCGGCAAAATCAATTAGTATGTGAAGTTCCTGAATCACTCATTTACAGACTTGCTTAGAAAGCTGTGACTTTTCACATATGCGCCCGTTCCACTGTAAAAAAACAATAATACTAGCATGTTTTCATTTAGTTTTATAGAAATACTAATTAGTTATACAGACATTTCCATTTCAAGTTACGTTGTCGTATATTATGTTATGTAATACTAATAAACACATCACATTTGGCATATAAGTAGGTAAGATAACTGCGATCCATTTGTTAGTAAGACTTAAAATAATAATAACTGAAAAATAGACTAATAACTACTTTCAAGATTTTTCGATATTTCTTCTGGATAGGATTGAAAACACTTAACAATTAAAGTATATGCCGACGGACTCGTGAACAATAGGTAGTGAAATATAAAACAGCTAACTAGAAATATCGACAAAGCCTCTCTCAGTAAGAAGTATGTATGTATGTGTCTTATGTGGGAGCCAGTCAGTGCAGACCGGCGACACTTCGACCCAGTGGGATCTTTTGTGTTGACACTCTCCCAATAACGACTGCCATAGATGTTCATGGCAGCCGGGACCGACGGCTTAACGTGCTCTCCGAGGCACGGAGCAGGCGACAATTGTCAATCAATACGCACATAATTTCGAAAAGTCATATAACTTCCGAAAGTCAGAGGTGCGCGACGTGGGTACGAACCCGAGACCCTCTGCATTGCAGTCTGTTGGTCTCCCCACTGAGCTATCGCTGCTCAGTAAGAAGTAAGTCACATCCTTTTAAACAGCTTAAGGTTTTAGTGTAAGCCGTGTTAGGTGAGAGCAGGGGGGCATAATCTCTATTGAATTGTTGCCGGAATTCTCGACAATATTGCGAATGGTACTGTTACAACATTCATTGTTATACGTGTATCAAATTAAAATAATTTATTTACGCTACCTTTCTATCTGCCTTGGTGCTGCAGCCGCAGTCAAAGCTGTTGGGATTTAAGAACGTAACCATATTATTTTATGTTCGCTTCATTGGTAATTTTGTTAAGTGCATTATGTTGGCTGCACTTCCTATTCACTTAATGTCTGTCATTCCTTGTAATCTATATATATAAAACTCTTCCGTTACTGAGTGACTGACAGACAACGCACAGCTGAAACCACTGAATGCAAGAAGCTAAAATTTGGCATATATGTTACTTGGAGAGTGTAGGGGAGCACTAAGAGAGGATTTTTGGAAATTCCACCTCGAGGGTGAAAGAGGTGAAACCCGATATTAACCTAATATATATAACCCGGGAACAGGACTTACGCGGGTGAAACCACGGGAAAACTACTAGTCCTTGTATAAGTTAAGATAATAAATACGTGTTGTGCATATAATTAATTTCTCTATAATCATTTCTATTTATGTCAACCTTATATATCAATAAGCTGTGCTTGAAGTCTCGGGATCGAATTCCAAAGGTGCTATTGGGTGATATTGTTAAAAAACTCTAGGACCGGTAGTTGGCAATAGCTATTACGTGAGCCATAAAAGCATAGTAATCAATACACCTTTGCCTACCCCGGAAGATATTCGACAAGATTTTGTTGTCTTTTACATTTATAATCAACAATCTTTGTGTTTTCCATTTAAGTTGGCTCCTGACTATTTTATTCACAGTGCAATTAGTGTTATCAGACAAATAGTAATGAAAAATATCGCTCCACAGTATAACGCCGTTCTCTCTTTGTTGTGCAGTGGATAGAATACAATCGCTTTTTTCAGACAGAGCCCGACTACAAAAACACTGAAAGAAATGCGGCATAAAATAGCGTGTCTATATTTATTTGTATTTTCTCAAATTCCAATGATGATTCTAATTGTACCTGATTGTAATTCATTGTGTTGAATGATTGAAATTCAAATTCCAACGCCATTACGATTCATCATTATTCTCTACGATTAATATTCTTTTCGTCCAAAAAGCGGTTTGACAAGTTTTTAATTAATATCTCGTGTTTAAGCTGAGTCTGTTAATCCCTGACGGACAGATATTTTATCTTCTGATAGTCTTTAACTTGATATTTTTGGGGAAACCGTTAATTGAAGTTTGTTACATTGATGACGATATTTGTTTTGTATAATTAATAAAAAGAAAATAGAGCAGCGTGTCTCTTTTATATTTATGATGGTTTGGCCAAAGGTTAGGTACCATATTATTGGTTAAGGCCAATTTAACGCCTACCGACTTTTAAAAGCTTTCCCTTTTCTTAGACAATTTCACATACGTATGTACATACGAAACATGTTGTGTTGCAACACATAAATTGTACGACAAGGGAGCACAAGATAAAATTGCAAGTAGTTAGCTGTTTTTCCTAATCCGTATCTAATGAATACCTTTCGTGAATAGATAAATAAAAGTTAATAAATATGTAGCAATATTATCACAAAATCGCTTTTAATAAGCATGCGTGTTATTTTTCCAATATTATTAACAATTTCAGTCGCAAATATCTAGCATTTTTTCTAACTGAGCTACTGGTAATGTTCACGTTATTAGTGATAGGATACAAACCTACGACCTCTCAATGACAAGTCCAAAGCCTTATCCATTGAGCCACCGTTACTTCAAGCCATCTATCAAATCTATTGTATAAGTCACACGCCACATAATAATTGTTGGTTAAACCAGTCACCGATCGCGCAATAGTTGAAGGCACGGAGCAGGCGACAATTGTCAATCAATACGCACATAATTTCGAAAAGTCATATAACTTCCGAAAGTCAGAGGTGCATGACGTGGGTTCGAACCCGAGACCCTCTGCATTGCAGTCTGTTGGTCTCCCCACTGAGCTATTGCTAGAATACTAGTAATTTGTAACATATATACATACATACATACATACATAACAAAAAATATTTACAAATGAATGCTTATCATAGGAATTATAATAACGGATCCTCAGTAGCAACTAAAAATTATAAATCCCACACTTTGCTCTACCCAGGAATTAAACTTGAGACTTCACAGCATAGCAGTCGCATTCACCCATACATCATCAAGGCAATCACCATACAATTTTGCAAAAATGAAAACACTCATTACAAAATTAATAAGATAAAGACTCATACATCACATTACACTGCATACCGTAGTCTAGTTTAAGCTCTATATAAATCATACAGGGAGGCTAATAAAACAAAAGCAGGGTAACACGATGGACAAACGGACACGAGAGTGTAAACAGTGTGGGCAAACAAACGCCTCTGGCCAAGTGACACGATATTTACGAAGCTTCTGTGAGCGCCGACGTCTATTCGTTTAGAAGGATGCACTCTCTTATTATTTATAATTTTATTTTTATTAATATATAATAATTTTCCTTTCTGTATAACAGTCATGTTGTGCTATTTATCCCATATATATATTTAACATTCACCTACTAACATGCCAAATAAAAAATCTCCAAAAGGAAAGATTGGTTTGTTTGTTTGTAATCAATAAACATTAAAATCATTGAATTGATTTTGAAAATTCCTACATCCAAAGAAATTCAAATTTATCCAGAAGTAATATAGACTATTTAACAGCAGTAATCATCAACGTGGATTAAATTGCCGGAGCAGCTAGTAATATAATATATACTAGCGGTCGCCAAGTGGTCGAAATTCGCCCATAATTTATTTAAACTTTAAATTTGATCGTTATTAAGGTTTTATTGTTTATAACTATACCCTTATAATCATATTTCATTTAGTCACCTACTCCACATACATATGTATGTAACCATAGTTACGAAGCATTCTACGAAGTCAATCGAACAATGCCGAAATACTACGAACGCGATTCGACTGCTTGTGTCTAATGCATGGTTGTGTGCGTGTAGTGTTTGCCATTAATTTAATGTATTTGTAATGCATATTTTATGAAATATTACGATTCGCTCCTCCTCCTCCATATAAACTTTAACTGTGCCAAATTTCATACTCCTCCGTCCGCGCAATTTTCGTAAAAGGAGGTACAAAGTTTTTGCTTTACGTATTAATATATAGATAACATAAAAGGCAACAGGAAAACTTTAAAGCGATAATCCCACTGGTTCCCTTTCCCGTGGGAATTTCACCAAATCCGATCTTATTCCTTGGTTACATCTTAAAGGAAGCCTGTGCACAAAAAATAGCTTTCAAAGTCCAGGCGTTTGGGCTGGACAGTGATGAGTCAGGACGTGTATTTTAATATAAATCACTAGTAATATTAATTTATTTTACGTAAACTAACTGTGTGATTGTAGATTGCTGCTAAATAACCTTCAGTTGTGATTTTGTGGTGAACAAGGCTGCCAGATTGCCTCTAAGTAACTCCAATCTCTGTGTCTTGATTGTACCGCGCTGGGACACATTATTTTTAGAGTGATGATGGTGGAGTGGGTTCTAGAGTCAAAAAGCTACAGTACCTAAATGGTCACTAAAGACTTTTAACACTAGAAACTATACGACCCTTTAGATGATGATACTATCATCCAACGAGTATATTTAGCGATCTTAATGGTTAATTAAAACAAATTAAAATGTATCTGTTTGCTACCTTACCGACCACTAACTATAACGGCGTCTACCCATACCTGCGCTATAAATGTATCAGTCAAAAATATTCTATATATGACATAATATGAAACTACGACCAGAAGACCCTTACTAACCGCCCCCCACTAGATCGAGCTGTGATAGGACTGTACGAAACTTTACAGCTAGAATCAGTACAAACGAAACAAAGTTCTATTTTACATTACCCCACAGGACATTAAAACTGCAGATAACCAAAACCTTATTATAAAACAGATGAATTTACACATCTTAAATAGATAAAAAATATTTTCCCATCGTGATCTTAATGCTAAGTGAGGAGGGCCCTCATTGCTACAAATTAAATTTAAATAGCAAGAGCCGCGTGCCTTCATCACAGTTTATAGAAGGTCATGCACCTGGCGAAACTTTCACTTTATATTCTGTTAATTTAGAAGTTCTGTATAATCATATTATACGCATACTAACCAGTTTAGAATTTAGATAAATGTACGCGCCACTAATTTTATGTAAAGAGATAACTTTGGACTAATTACTTTTTGAAGTTATGTGGGATGCCATTTTATAAATAAGCTGTATCCTGGTTCTTTTGATTATAAGATTTGTTGCCCTTTCACGCTGAGCTGGTATGTGTTTTGGTTAAAAACTTTTGCCAAGGATTTTATCTTTTCTTCTTAACGCAGAACTAGCTAAGGAACGAGAGAGAGATCGACGATGGACTTGGACATAACAATACGCACCTAGCAATAAAAATCAAATTATCATGACATGTAGTCATTATTTTAAAAAAATATATTTCTTCAGATTTGAAAAATGTTTATTAGATTGTTCATATTTTGTAGGTATATATTGCACTGCCAGCCAATATCTCCTTTACCTATAACTTTAATATGACCAATTACTTACAATAAAAGATGATGGATAAGGCGGCAGAAGATCTCCACTTAAATTTGGTATTTCAATCAAACTCTGTAGACTAGACATAGGATAAACCTTCATCCAAAAGAAGAACTCAGGCAAATAACCTTGTTTTGTATTTCTGCGATACGAAATAAGAGGACTTACCGGCTTCTTGAGGAGATGATGTGCTATCTATAAAGGGACCAGACTTATCCTTTTTCCTTATGCTGGCGGCACAGAAACTCCGTGTTTTGAAGAGTTAAATACACATGGTGCTACCGACTACCATCAGGTGGACCGTAAGCTTGTTTCTCATGTTGGTAATACCAAAAAGCTACCAAAATTGCTTCTTAACCTATTGTCGCATTGTTTGAGACTCAGCGACCGACGACTCACCGGCGGCCAGACGCAGTAGGCTTTTTATTACGTCTGGCATTCCAAAACCTTACAGGTTCAATATAATTAAAGTTGACTGAGAATAATCACGTTTATACAGCCTACAACGCTAACGAACACGTTTACTCTGTAATCAAATTAGTATTCTAAATAAAGACTTTCTCACCAAATTCTGTTGAATCCACAAATATAAACTAATTGGCCTCAGTTGAGGTCTCAGTGGGGCTTCGGCTAATCAACACTGCGGTCGTGTTGACTTTACAAAGTATATGACAGGCCTGTTAAGACAAACAGTGACGTCACACATTGGGTACTTTATTAGTTCTGTGATCTTTAAGCTGGAATACCTTCATTTCGTAACTTCGGCGATCAGCTACATTCTATTTTATTTAAAGTTCCTTAGCAGATTTGATACCTTTACAATTACAATTGAATTAAGAGCACCTTGAACCGACGGGCGTGTATGAGGAATGTGATGAAAGTGAATGAAGCCAGGGAAGTGTGTCAGGATCGTAGCAAATGGAAATCCGTAGTCTCTGCCTACCCCTCTGGGCAACAGGCGTGAATCTATGTATGTATGTATGTATGTACAATTACAATTATATTACACTTGTACATAATTATATTACAATTTAACTACAACACGAGACTGTGTATGTGGATAGTAAAAAAGTGTACTGCCTGATTAAGTTATGCGGTTGCCATAGCCTTTGAACGCATGCTACACCAGTAGTTTAACTTGTATATTGACAACTCTTCAACTTTTCAAAGATGTATCCTGTGCAAGGGTTATCACACTGGCACCAAAAGGGGATTTAGTCTTCTGTTGCTGCTACAGTCTTCTATGCTATGAGGGAAAACTCGGGCTTAAACTTACATGATTGTTTAGCTCGCTTGCGTATTAAACACTTTACATAGCTTACTTGCTTAAATGTCCTGTCATTCTTATATTCATGCTTGTTAGTATTTAAAGAAATGGTAATGCTATTAGTATGCATACGTAAAGTCTAATTAGTCTGACCTTTTTGATGGAATGGATGTGCGTGTGCTGCTGTCGATTGCGACTGGTTTGAATCTCGTATCAAACGAAATTAATAACAAAAAATTAACAACAGGGCGACTGGAGTAACTGGCAGTAAAATAATGCGCATGCAATGAATGTAGTGTGCACCTAACACTCCTGCTTTCTTTTTGGAGATTATGTTGGGTAATTACGTTTACAATTTGTACTAAATTAACTTGTATCTTTGATGTCTAGCTTTATAACGTAATTCTAGTCCTAAGCTTTTTTATATTTTTTTTGCTGTCAACTGGTAACGTGCCCAGAAGACTGGCAGCATTGCCACGTTGAATGGCAATGCTGATTCTTTGGGCTAAGAAAAGACCAGCCTTCTGATCACGTGAAACGTCGATCAGGCGTTTTGCGATCTCCCTGTACAAAATACGAGCGCTCGGACCCCATGAACCTAGTGTTTCCACCCAGAACGGCATAAAAATGTAATTTCCAACTAAATTACTATTCTTGCGCCGTTTGAAGGTTTCCGCGGTTGCAGCAGCAGCGCCGGCACATCTCGCAGTACTTGGAAGATGTGATGGCGCAAGGGTGTCAACGCATGTTGCGTCCCACACCAAAGGCCTGACCATCTTCCAAGGCAACAATGACATTCCGTCCAATATTGCAACAATATTTTTGTAACATAACATATCAATCGTATATATAGTATGTCAAGAAAAGTCCTTTATCAATTCATGTTTTATATAAATACTGATTTTTAATACTAACAATAAAATAAAATGTATATAGTTTAATATATCAGTCAAGTAATTTGATTAAAAAAACGTAGAGCCGTGAAAGTACTCGTAAATTCTAGCCTAAAATATTACATCAATATATCAAATGGCCGCTTAAACACAATCCAAACAGTGTAAATTAATTATGTATGTACACGCTAGTCACATAAGTTAGGGTCACGTTTCCTTCCAAACTCCCTCCGGTCACATTTACCCCTTGCTGCGATGAATGTAGCCGATTTATTTGTTGCTACGAGAATTGCGCCGCTACGTGTCTACGATGGGTGCTGCGAATACAAAGGTTCTACGTTCCAACTTTCGGGTATTTGAAATACGTGACTTTTAGCACACGCAGTTGCTAAAGCATGATTGTAATTAGATTTTTAAATTAAGACAAATATTGTTTATTTGCAAATGTAACTACGACATTCTCTGGTTAAATAAAATGTTTAGGATTAATTAATATTATTTCATCCAGTTTTCTTTTAATGACTAATCTCGAAACTACACAGACTTGTATCAATCTATTTAGATTGTATTATTTGATTAAGCTTGAGTATCATGATAACAAACTGATTAATATATCAACGACTCTATTTGCAAGAAAAAACGAAGATTGATCGACTGATACAATACATCTCAGACAATACTCACAAAAATATTATAATACAAATCCCTATTCCCTAGCCATTCAAACAGTATTTTCCGAATTCAATACCCATTAAGTACCCTCTTGAAGGTCAATACTATTAACTGGCTTTATGTACCCCTAATTTCCTTAATCCCTGAGGTTTCTCATTCCGTCGTCGACACACCGCAGCGATAAAAGGCTATTTGTACAAAAATATAGCCGGAGTGACGGTAATAAGCCATAAAATATTTTACGTCTTTAATTTCCGTTTGGGAATTGGTGAAATTAATAATGCATTTAAAATTACAGTCACGCAATATAGTGTATAGAGGCAGTATGAATAGTGTAATAAATACCAGTTTTTATGTTGGAATTCCTTATCAAGATTGTTCATTTTAATTGAATAGGTGTTTTATCAGTACCTCATTGCTTTAGCGTAATTTTCGGGGTATTACGTGAATACTTAATAAAAAAGTAATATAGGTAGTTGTTTTTCTTTCTTCATACATATATGTTTGGTTATTTGAGTTTCACGCTATAACTATGGACGGATTCTGATTCAGCTTTTTAAGCGTGATAGGTTTTAACTTAAAATGTAATCTGCATATATCTTATTTTGTTTAATTGAAATTTGAGGTGTTTGTGTTATCCACGTTAATGAAGTACAGATGAAAGGCCAAGTTTGATCTAGTCCTACTAATATTACTAAAGTTTGTGACCATATTCTAATGTTTGAATACTTATTACGCGTTAACCGTTGAACGGATTTGTATGAAACTTGGCCCACGGATAGACTGTGTGAGAACATAATCTACTCTGATGCTATGTATCAATTACAGGGATTGACACATATGACTTCAAATTACGTTTTTTTTATGATATTCAAGTGGACCCAGCCGCGGTAGTAAGCTAGTCTAAACAACTATTATAAATGCGAATGTGAGTTTATTTGTTAGACATTTTCATGCCGTAACTACTCGACAGATCATCATGAAATTGCGCATACACATATTAGGAGTACAAAAAAGGACATAGGGTACCTTTAATCCAGAAAAAGTAATGTTCCTAAATAATAAAAACGTATTGACAAAATCTACATTAATGCGAGCGAAGCAGCGGGCAAAAACTAGTACTTAATAAATGTTAGAAACGTAACACGCCAAGGACTACAACATGCTCTGAGTCATCTGTCAAAAACGTCATAAGTTATTAACCTCTGAGTCTCTTTCGAAGAGGTCAATGAAACCACTTTGTGGGTCTGTGTGTCTGTCTGTTAGTGACAGTTTGTTAGTAACAGACATAGCTCCGGAAACACTGGACCGATTGACTTGTAACTTGGTGTGTAGATACCTTAGGGTCATACCTCGGTCGAGTTTATATGATATAATATGAGCTCTGTGGGTCAAAAGACTCCTGAGATATAGGGGTCGCAAGGTCACATGTATTTTAAATGGCAATATGGCTTCATTTATATGCAGAGTGGTGGTGTGCTGATTCGAGTTGGTTGCTGCTGTTTGCTGTCGAGTTTTGTCTAGTGCTGCGTTTTGCAGCACGACATGCCCAACAGTGGGAATGATGCCCAACAGTGGCCATAATGCCTAACCGTTGTTATGACGTCTAACAGTGGGCAAGATGTCCAAAAGTGGACATGAGGCCCAACTGTGGGCATCATGCCCAGCAGTAGGTAGCAGTGGGCATGATGATTGAAAAGTACATTAATTATTTATTATTAAGACATGTACATACTATATAATTATATAAAACATTAACCTAGGTAAATGTTTAAATATAATTAAAACAAGGTCACATGAAGACGAAGAGAATCCTGGGTTTTTGCACCCATCTCGTTTATACTTGGGGCATGTTTAACGGCCGTCTCGAACACAATGATGTAGTACTTCTAAATTTGAACCACGATCGATAGAGTTTAGGTCTTGTGTACTGTGGCTATACTCTGACCATCAGGAATGGAACTTTGGCGTAAATTCACCTAATAGATCGGTACCAGCAAGCTTGCTTTTGACAAATGGAATTAATTATTGCAACGACATAATATTTTGATGATCGATTCTATTATTGACACTTTAGTCGATTAAAATCCTTATTAATATTATAAATTCTAAAGTAACTCTGTCTGTTTGTCTGTTACCTTTTCACGGCTAAATCACTCAACTGATTTAGATGAAACTTGGCACAGATATAGTTTACAACCTGGGGAAGGACGTAGGTTATTTTTATTGATGTAGGTACCACGCGGGCGGAGCCGCGCGCAGAAGCTAGTATTATATATATTATGGTGATGAAAGGAAAAGGTTTTCTGATCTTATGTCAGTATAATTTACGATTTTAAATACACGTAACAAAGTTAAATTAATGCTACCATATTGGCACATGCTACCAGTTTGCTGTTTTGAAAGGTTTTAAATTAGCTTAAAATAAAACATTATCTATCGTGCTAATTGTAAAGCAGTGTAAATACATAAATAAGGAACTTATTACAGTTTAAACTATTCAACCACCAACCAACTACACTCAACATAATGTAAATGTCGTACTCCGATACTACATATGTATATCGCATCTTTTTATAATATAATATAGCTTAATGTTTTTATCGCATGCAAATGAATTAAGGATAATAACTGTACTGTAACTAGACATAACTGCCATTAAGTTGTAAAGAATTAATACTAATTAACGTAATATTTTGTATGGAATATAAATTGTTAGGCAACTGCAAAGTTATACCTACTGATAACATTATTTTAGCCGCCAAAAAGCGGATAACCCGCTGGATCTATAAGTCGCTCCTGCCTATGCTTTCGTATAAGCGTGAGAATATGTATGTTATGTAATATTATAAAACAGTAAAGAGGCTTTTTATGTGCACAGCTATACAGAGCCTCGTTAGGATTTTAGAGCCATACTTCTTCTCTCTTAGCATTTATTATTCCCAAGTCACTTGGAGTCGGCTTTCTGATCTAACCGGAATTTACTCGATATCAGTTATTACACGGAGCGGCTGCCAACTGACCTCCGCAACCCGAAGGCTAACGATACCCTAAGGCTAGCCTAGTGTCAGGATATTAGAGACTTTCCCAATAATGACTGCCATAGATGTTAATGGCAGCCGGGACCGACGGCTTAACGTGCTCTCCGAGGCACGGAGCAGACGATAATTGTCTATTAATTAATACTACCAATATTAAATTAATTGCATAACATCATGCTTAATTGCCACATAGGCTGAATACCAAATAAACTTTCATTATAGAATTTTTGTTCGGAATGTTATAGAGATACTCTCTATAACATTCCAAAACAATACACTAAAAAAAAGACGATATTTATTGCCTAGTATAAATCATTACTTTAAAAGTATTTAGTGGGAACAAATTATTTTCATAGTCTTAATATACTATGAAATATGTATAAAAGGACCAACATATTATATCGTATTATTAAAATGGCGAGCTTTTAACAACGGTTTACAAAGTTAATGTCTCGTAACTTTGTAACCAAAGATTTACTGCCTTTATTGCTTTATATTATGGGTGCCTTTAAAACATTTTTGTTGTAGAAGAGCATGATTTACCTACCAACATAATAATATAAATGTAATCAGTGGGCACATCACCACATATCAGAATACAAATAGAGCAGAATTGAGATTTATTATTTCTTTAAAAAGACTTTTGGCTCTTTAGAATCCAAGTCGTCGACGTCAGATGACTTTACAAACATTCAATTAACGGACACAACGTACACAGAGAATCAGAATAATCATATTTTATGGATCACACAAATAATTGTGATCTCCTGTGGCACAGAGAAACAGTTGAATTTAAATCACTGCGCAGCTGCTATAAATTACATAAATTTCGAGCTCGAAATAAATTTAAATATTAACCAGAATCCTCATAAAACCAATTTTCAACTACAATGACATTAACAATATCGCGATCGTTTGGCATGTATTTTTTTGTGTTCATTAAATACAAGTAATGACATATTTCATGCAATCATATTTTCAGAAACAAAAAGTGATCATATGAATTATGAAAATACAAGCAATCTTAAAAGAAATCTCTCATTCCAACAATGGCAGACCAAAATATTAATTTATTATCAGAATAGTGTCAAAATTAGATGACATAATCTTATCAATATATTAAGAGACAGTTAAGGTACCTATTAATTTATGCCGTCGGTATATCGCACTGGTAGTATTTTATACATCGCATTTACATAATTATATTACACCGGCCACTTCTAACCCACTTGTATGTAAAAATTTTAAAACTATATAGGTTATACATTGGAAATCCGTCAGTGTGATTAACATGGCTGCCGGGCGCTTCGCGTCGTTTCACATTACACGCTTGAATAGCTCTGCTGTGCGGTATCGAAATGATACATATTGTATATGTAACGTTAACAAACGCGTTAAAGGAATACCGCCACCAATAATGCAGCGCACACGACGCGCTTTTCAGTCGTTTTTATTTTAAATCTGTATTTGAATCAATTAATATTTACAAGTAGTTTCTGCCTGCGACTTTACCAAGTTCTTATATTCGAAAATGACAGTGGCAATATGAATTTCAATATACATATTTCTCATAGAATATTTGTTAAAATTAACTGCCCGTAGGTAAAACGACTCGTTTCTTGAATAAGAAACCGAGCTTGCGTGGTTTTATGGCGACGTGTATGTTATGTGTTATCCACGATATGGTATACCGTGTGTCAAGTTAAATCCGTTGTTCGGTTAACTCGTGAATGAACAAACATAAAAGTCTTCACCAATTTTCACATTTATCATTTTAGCAAGAAGTATACAACAGATAAAAACCATTAAAATAAAAGCATTGAAAATTTCTGATTATTTTTTTTAAAGACTGCTCCAGCTCTCTGCTTGCATCCGAGTGTTAGCGATTATAGGCAGAATATAATTATTTTATAGATAAACTTAATAAAGTGTAGCGATGTATAAGCATTATTTGAATATGTTTAATTGTACCCGTTATTTTCTTTTGGCAACACTGATTTTGCTCGATTGCCCCACTACGCTTGATAGTATAAAAACTAACGCGCGGAACGATAACGGGCAGTCGTGCATTGAGTGGCGATCGGATAAGTTTGTGAAGTAAGAACGTATTAAGTGGCGGATATTGCATTGAATTAAATAAGGTATGCATATTGTATAACTATGTAAACTGTTAATATAAATTCTAATTATGTTACAATTATTAAAGGAAATAGATTCCTGAGAACTGATTCTGGAGTTTCCTTACACGAGTGTGCGAGCTGTCTTTTTCTGGGGTGTCGAGAGGAGTCTTACAAACATTCAAGTAACCAACACAAAGAATACTCAAAACACAATACTCAATATTTTATTGCATTCCATAATGTTATACAAAGGTGGACATATGTATAAACAAATTAGATCATTACGGACCGTTGGGCACAGCAAATTAGGAGACAAGGCTAAGCAGCAATTTAAAAAAAATCCTTTAAAAGATATTCATTTATGGTTATTTATCTCAATATTTATGTGGTTATGCTATGCTATATAAATAATTGTATATATACACATATCTATAATGGCTAGATTTTTTGAAATATCGCTGCAATATCTCATTGCCGAGACCTACAGACTGCAATGCAGAGGGTATCGGATTCGTACCCACGTCGCGCATCTCTGACTTTCGGGAGTTATATGATTTTTCAAAATTATGTGCGTATTGATTGACAATTATCGCCTGCTCCGTGCCTCGGAGAGCACGTTAAGCCGTCGATCCCGGCTGCCATGAACATCTATGGCAGTTGTTATTGGAAGAGTGTCGACACAAAAGATCCCACTGGGTCGAAGTGTCGCCGGTCTGCACTGACTGGCCCCCCACATAAGATAAGATAAGATGGCTAGTTTTATTTTTAAACACAATTTGTGTTCAAAAGGTTAAAAAAAGAAATTGCATTTAATATTTATCAAGTTTAGTTTTATTGTAACATCCAAACATCACGAGCGTCTTTCCTCCATATATTTCTATTTAACAACCCCTTTTTCACGTAATACTACATCAATTATTAAACCAACGCGTCTAGCTTCTATCAACTCAAGAACAACCTTACATTTTAATGCCCACTTCACCTTCACACAATACACATCTGATAAAAATAATAGCTTTAAAGAACCACTTTAAATAATGGAACAGTAGGGTGAAATGCATCGCCAAGGTCAAACGGTATATCATAATACACACTGACAAAGGTCAAGGTCAAGTTTTATTAACGACTAGTTGTTAACTAACCTTGTTAGAATTGTTTCGTCGTTTTGTTAAGTCGTCAGAAAGCTTGTAATAAATGGTTAAGTATAATGTAAGAGATTATTGTTATGATAAATGTGTTATTTTCGAGATGATCAGTTGCTACGAAAAAGGATATGTTTAATATTCGAAAGTTGTATGATACTGTATTCGAATATTAAATCGTCGTTACTGATTATAATTCCAATCGTAATCGAATATTAAACTAAATACTTGATTTGGTGTTGGCTCGATTGGTGGTCGACTGATCGTGCTTCACAATGTTTTGTATATCTCCCTCAGACCACCGGATACCTCGGATGTGAGTAATGACGGTTTTTTAGATATATCTGATTGACGGAGAATGTCTAGCTCTGCAGCATGACATTGATGCTGCATTTCAATGGTGCCAGGAGCACAGACTAGAATTCAACGCTACCAAATGCTATGCACGCCATAGTGTACAACTTTAGAATAAATGGCAGCAACGTAGCTCGTCCAACCACCATGAAGGACTTGCGTGTTACTTGCGACCCTATATTAACATTCCATGACCATACATGTATCCCACAATATTTCTTTTGGGTTGTCTAGGGTATTAACTCATTGGAAATGCACCAGATCTTCAGAACGATCTGTGTCGATTTTTGTTCCTGATAACTACCGTTGCAAACGATGGCATATGTTGTTTGCCGTGACATAATGTCGCACCATAGCGAGCTCTAAGTCACCCACACCGCGCTCGCTTTCTGCTCTCAACGCTCTCCATTACGCCAATCCTGACTGTGACTTGTTTGCGGATGGATGGCCGAATATATTCTTAGATTTTCAGCGATTTTCTGAGAAGGGATGTTTGTGTTTGTTTTGGTGATTATTGGTGACCCATATAATTATAATTATTTTGTTTTTAATGTATTCTTATCTTTAATTAATGTAATTGGTGTACAACCGTTATAATTACAGAAATATCTCATAATATTTCTATCCCCGCCATAACCGTCATATTGTACAACGATGTGCTTGTACGGCGTTAAACGACAATAACGTTTTCCTATAGAATGTTTAGCTTATCACCTAAATTTTACATTTTTATGTCACTTATGGTGGTGGTATTCTAACTAAGCTAATATGCTAAATGCAGTGAATGGTACTCTAATCCTCGACCTCTCGACTGCAAGTCCAATAACTTATACATTGGGCTACCGTCACTTAAAGCAGAAACATTGCAGTAAAGGCTACTGGCGTGCAAGTCTGTCAAAAAAAAAATTGCTCTCAATATGTCAGTGGTAAGAAATCTCTCTGTTGACGTCACCCCATTAGGAGTGACCTGTTTATCTGAAGACTGCTATTGTCCGTGACACCGGACACCGAATCACCGGTGCGGTCGCGTTACCCTCGCACAATAGACCGGATTGACCGGCTGACCCGGTCAACGTGACGGTTCAGAGGGTTAATGCAACATGATTAGTGATGTGTGTGCGATATAGATAAGAAACGATGTATGCGATACTAGCTTTTGCCCGCGATTTCTCCCACGAATAATAATAATAGTTTATATTTCATCATTCTGTCAGCTAGATTTTAGATCCAACTAAGTAAGAGGCAAGGCTTATCGTCTGACCTGAAAATACTCAATAATATTCTGCCGCATCCGGAACACGAACCCGTGACCTCTCGACTGAACGTAACTTGTGCTACAAGACCAACAAGACAGTCACATTTTATGTTTTTATGTGCCGCAAGCTGGGATTAAATCTACTCAAACAACACATACGTATAATATGTTCAATCAGAATAAAAACAAATATTCTCTGTCCTACCGTATCGAAAATTCAAGAATAAGACAATCAGCACTTAGAAAACTCATTGCCAATGGAAATGTGCCTAGTCGACACTCACATATTACGTTCAAAACCATCTAGCGAAATATAAGTGTATTATATACATAGTCTCAGTTTCATTTTAAGAGTTATACAAATGTGATATACGTTTCAGGATGTTAAAGCAAGAATGTAATATACTGAAAAGACTGGTCATACTTTACAGAACCAATAAATCATGGGTTTGTCATATCTCGAGTCCAAATTGCAAGTCATCTTTTCAATAGAGAGTAAAAGTTAAAAGCAAGTCAGCATTACACGTTTTCACGAAGTTATGATAGCGTCAGATATTTTCAAGTGTACTTAGTATAAAAACTGAACTTTATCTAAATTAGGCGAAGTGCTTGCTTCGCAAAGTTCGTATTTTAGTGTTATCTAGGCTTGTCATGTCACCTCCCTAAGAGGTGAATTTAAAATATCGGAGTACACACTGATGAATAATTTATTTTAAAAGGTTTTAATTTTTATTTTATTTAGTGAAAAGTAGTTTGTACGTGCCTAAAAGAGTATTGACATTAAACTAAATTGATAACTAAGATTAGAAGGCACTGAAATAGTTTGATACTAAGCCTTCTTGTGGTAGATAGCGATACAAAATCGTATAAAACAAATATTGACATATATCCACAATAAATATAAAAGACCATGAAGGTAGTCTGACGAAATATAACATTCCCGTAAACTTAACTCAATAAATAAAAAGGGAAACACAAAATAGTTCAGTACCTCTTTCTCCTCTGTTTGTCAAACGATTTTCTTTTTTCTTTTCGTTAATATTTATGAGCTTAAGTGTTATCAATAAATATATTATTTAGATAGGTAAAGACAAAACAGTTCAGTACCTTTTTCCAATGTTTGTCAACTGGACATATTTTTCTTATCTGTTGGCAAATTTAAAACCCTACTCTGCACCCTATGTGCTAATGTGTAACCCTATGTAACTACTCAAAATATATAATATGTATTACTTTTGTAAGTGTGGCTGTGGACGTATATGATGTTATTATTATTATTTCTTTATCTTTTCTTTTCTTTTTATTTGTAAAACTAAATTAACTGTCTTTGTCTTCTGTTTATATGTGGAGAATGTAGTTGGTAACATATTTATTAGATCTATAGTTATATTTATTTTGTAAAACACAATATTATGTTACTGTTTATTTTCCCAAATAAATAAAATAAAAATAAAAATAAAAAACTGATTGTCTGTAATTATATATATAAATGTGTATATTCTCAGATAAATAATAACCGAATGTGAAATAATAGAACAATAAGGTTGAAAAATTTAATCATATATGTTTTACACAGATTTTCAATAATGATTATGGTCGAATTTAGACCCGGTAGGTATGTATAGACATCGTTTGAATAAACAATTTCTATACATACCTACTGTATATATAGAAATTGAAATCAAACCGATAAATCAAATATTATCTCAAAGAGGCTCATAACCCTTGTTTAAAAAACAAATAGTTATTTGTGCTGGGCCCATCATTTAGATTGTTAAAGTCGTTGATTTTTCTTACGTGTTTTAAGAACATATTATTAACGAAATGTTTTAAACTCACTCATTTCTATTAAATCATTATAATAGTAATATTAATTACAGACATCTATAGAAATTTTCTATATAAGATCGAAAACTTCGACTCGGCGCCGGTGCTCGCTTTTGTATTTGATTTATTCTCATAGAAACTTATTCACCTTTAGTTTTTCACAGAAAGTAGTAAGAAGCAGTAATGTACATTTGAAATAAAGAGCGACATATCAAGATGCACCTGGCAGGGACAGCGAGTGCCGATCTCAAATGTAATTTAAACTTAGGACATTTTTACTGCCAATGTCACTGTTTTTGGCGGAAACTTTTTCAATTTCGCACGGAATAAGCCGGTTGAGATGGAACTAGACGGACGTACCGGACACGGTGGAAAGCCGGATATTATACCGTTGCGAAAACGTGTTTAAAGTGTGATTGGCAATTTGCACTCGATTCTGGGATTTCGGGTAGATTTTGAGTTTAAAGTAACATCCTCATTTATTAGATGTTATTACAAATTAAATAGTGTATAAGTAAACAACAAACCAAGTCGTATATCGCTTGTTTATAAGTCATGGTGACAAGATGGAAGTTGTAATAACATAAAGGCAGTGAGCTGGCTGATTGATAGATCATGAATGATAGATGGTAGATGATGGAGTTCAATTAGGGTGGACAAACACAAATAACCATTTAAAAAAATGGCGTTTATACTACATATGCAGATTGCCAATCGATAAGGATGCTACCGGAAACATAATCAAAGTAATCATTATTACCCAAAATTTAGATTGAATTCAAGTTTTATAGCCAAAAACCATTAAAACATAGTTCTTGAGTAGAGACTGTGGCTTGGTAAACCTAATGTGATTTACTCTTTAGTAAGATTGAGAGATATTCCAGGATTTGTAAATACAAAACCCAAGATTCCATTCAGTCATCTGTGACTAAAGAAATTATTTTATCTCACTGTAAACCGAATGTATTATTTATTTTAATGATTAATGTTATGACTAAAGACAACATTACATTTTACGATGAATTCATATCAAATATCAAATTAATACCTTTTTGGCTTTTAACTCTTAATATAATAAAATAAATAGCAGTAATCAAAATAATGTGCGTTCTGAATACGAGCAATTTATTTAATATGATGATATCCATTTCAGTATAATATTTGATCATTAAATGAAAATAAAATACACTTGGAGGTATTATGAATGAGTCGGCATGCTTGAGGAAGTACCTACTATCCTCTCAAAAGACTGATGGCTTATTGGTTTAAAGGGTCACCGCGCCACTGTCACTTAGGCGAGTATTGTAGGTTCGGTTCACAGTTGCCACAAAAAATTGTGTGGTCCACAAACAGTTGTTCCTAGTCTACGTGTTCTATGTATCTGTTGTTTAAAAAATCTCTCGAGACAAGCATTTAAACTACATATATATATTAGGCTAGTAGGTATATCAGAAATCGCGCTAAACGATAAGATTTAACAATTGCACACTGTATAATAAATAATGTGATTTAATTACAATATATTATAAGTAAAACGAATAAATATATTAAACAACTAATTTCAACTCAAAACGATTTCAAAGAAAATATAAATTCAACTAAAACTAAATTGAAAATCTTGTAACAGTATTATAATATCACGTATCTTATTGACACGATTCACTGCCAATGTTGTGGAACCAACATGTATCCACCAGCTTAATAAGAGCTTTGACAAACACTCGTACACGCCACTTTTACTTCATAACGGAGACCATGACCGCTGTCTTTACGGCTCTTATAAATCTGGTCTTGAAATGGCGAATATACGAAGAACTGCGTGTCTTGCAAGTCTAACAAGAGATTTATACGTCCGTTGATCCATTCAAAGGTTATATTAGTTGTGTTTCTCGTTCTGTATTCAGCACATGTTCGGGTCTGATTTGCTTCTTAAGGAGACTTTTCATTAGAACTTGTGTAGGTACTCCGTAATCTCGATAATCCAAAATATAACTAAAATTAATAAAAAAATATTGCAGTAAATATATTCTAATTCAGACAGGGCGCGTTGCAAGGGTGATAAGCAGGTATATGTTTATCATCTTGGACAAAAAAATAGCAAGCAAGTCCGATGCCTTGCACTTTATCTTTTCCACTGTAAACAATGGATAAGGCATCGGACTTTTAGGCTCTTTAAGATGAAGGTTTTTAGGCAATTTCTATTACAGGGAGTGTCTAGTGATAGAAATTGCCTAAAAGCCTTCATACCATTTTTTTCTACTACAACCCAAGCACAATGACTATATACCTACTTCATGGAACGAGGTCTAAAGAGAGTACATTCTTGACATTGTCGAATGCCATGACCATCGTTTATCACTTTTATGATACAGTAAGTAGTTAATAATGATCAACTAGGTTCAAAGATATTTTTATTCTTAAATAAAACAAAATTACTTGCATGTGAACAATAATTAAACATAAGTAAACATTGTTTGAAAAGGGTTCTATGTACCTACATACATAAGTATTAATTATTAAAACTGTTAGTGTTGTACTACCAAAACGTAAATTATGTTTTAATAAATATATTCATAAGTTTTCTAGTAGGTAATCATACGATAACTTGCTTGCGACCAAGAGGCACAGGTAGGATGCATTCGGCCATGTACAAAATAATTTAGGCATCTTATCTGCATTAGGCTGAATACTATTTACTTATTATCTTGTGTTTTTAGCGGTACAATTATGTAAATCCTTACTAATTTAATAAATGCGAATGTGAGTTTATTTGTTTGTTACACCTTAACTACTCGACCGATCAATATGAAATTTAGCATACACATTGTCAGAGAACAAAAAAGGACGTAGGTTACCCTTCATCTAGAAAAAGTAGGTACTGTTACTAACCTAATTTACCCTAACCTATATCTACGCGAGCGAAGTTGCGGGCAAAATCTAGTAATATTATCTATATATTAATACGTGAAGCAAAAACTTTGTACCCCTTTTTACGAAAATTGGGCGGTCGGAGGAAGATGAAATTTAGCACAGTTAAAGTTTATATGTAGAAGGAGTGGCGAATCTTAATATTTAAATAAATTATGCATTAGAAATACATTAAATTAATGAAAAAACACTACACGCACACATCCATGCATTTGACACACGCAGTTGACTCACGTTCGTAGTATTTCGGTATTGTTCGGCTGATGTAGTACTATTCTTCGCAACTAGAGTTACATTTATCAATTGAGCAGCGATAGCTCAGTGGGGAGACCAACAGACTGCAATGCAGAGGGTCTCGGGTTCGAATACACGTCGCGCACCTCTGACTTTCGGAAGTTATATGACTTTTCGAAATTATGTGCGTATTGATTGACAATTATCGCCTGCTCCGTGCCTCGGAGAGCACGTTAAGCCGTCGGTCCCGGCTGCCATGAACATCTATGGCAGTCATTATTGGGAGAGTGTCGGCACATAACATCCCACTGGGTTGAAGTGTCGCCGGTCTGCACTGACTGGCCCCCACATAAGATACATACATACATTTATCAATATATAATTACATTAGCAATATCTTACAGGCAACCTTTGGGTGGATTGGAATAATTATATACTATTTATATTATAATATATTTACGTATTTATATGTAATAAAGAAAAAAGAGAACAAAGTAGCAATCTTCGGCATATCGTCAATTAAAGAGTATAGTTAAGTAAATAATAATTTGTTTGAAAAAGATAGGTAAATCAACCTGTATAGCCTTGACGAAATCTAAATGAAATGTGATTATATGGGTATAGTTCTAGACAACAAAACCTTAATAACTATCAAACTTAAAATTTAAATCAATTATGGTCAAATTTCGACCACTAGGCGACCGCTAGATACCTATAATTTAATCCCGTAATATAGTAGTACACATATTACAGGTGCATTCGTATAAGTGACATTTGTTTACATTTCAGTGTGACCGGTCGCGTGTGTTCACTTACTTATTTATAAACTTACCACTTCCGTTCAAGGTTTACCTCCAGTCCATCAAAACACGACCTTCGCCAACTTTATGACTGTAGTTTTCCCTCGACGATATTATGATTTAGAGAAAGGTTGACTGACAGTTTTAGCTATACTTGTTTTTCGAGTGTTTAAGACGACTTTTCGGCTTCCAGTTTGGGCAAATCGTAATTAGGTCGTAGGTTAATATGCTTGATGAATGGTCCGTATCCAACCCTGCGGTCACGGCTTAGATAACCAGGTCTGCTTCGTAGTCTCTGTGGAGGAACGTAGTCTGCTGTCCCTCCAACACAAAGGGAGGATCCTCCGACCAGGCTAGATGATTGTGCCTGTTGGGCAGCGGCTTGACTCTTGATGTCGCGAAGTTGTATATACTTAGTCACTGTGTAATTTTCACTTGTGCGATGATGCAGGATTGTATGGCGAAAGTGAATTTAAGCGCCATCTGTTGGATATAGTCGAAACTTCTTCGTCTGTGCGGAGTCGCCACAGTCCAACAGCACGGAGTCTAGAAATATATCCTGGAAAACGATGATAATTTTTCCAATTTGGTTTGAAGCCGATTTTTCAAACTTCACTTAGCGTAATCTAAAGAATATAGATGGATCTATACAATACCTGCCTAAATGCCAAATTTATTGCACTGTTAAGAGTTATCTTGAGATTAGTAATTCAAAACTTAGATCTCATCCAAATTGCCCCACTACTCACACCTGTAAATATCTGAAATAATAAAATACCTTCGGGAATACACACGCATCTATGCATGTACATATGTACGAGTAAATAGGGGAATATCATGGATTCTGCATATTATTGAATTCACAATATTTCATTTTGAAAACAAATACCGTGTTGAGACGTGTATCGCGTGCACAGAAAGCATAAAAACGATTTGGCAGCATCAAGGTGCAGAGATGCCGCACACGTGTTAAAAATATATACGAGAATGTTCTTTATAAACTTTATTCTCTATATTTGGAGTTCGAATAAGGTGTTGCAGTCTTCATTTGTAGTATAAACAATGTGCACCTGTAGTTTTATTGGTTGTTTTGATGTTATTTGCTATAGAAATGCAGAAGATTGTTTAGTTTATTTACTCTAGCATAGACAGTCTTATGTCTTTACACCGTAAGGAAAAGTGGTGTATTACAAGGATATCTCATCAATTATGGTATAAGTCCTTAATATTTATTATATACATTTATGTATTTTGATGACCGCATTTCTTTTTGGGTACAAATACAAGTATACAGTAATTATACACAATTAACAACATTTTATACACCAAATGACAATAATTGGCATACTATGCATCAGCTGTACCTATAGATTTAAATCATAATATGCTGCAATACAACTACGTTTAAATAGGATACCTTTCTGAACGTTAAGTTGCATCCGACACACAATGCGCCAACATGACATCAGAATTATAAATATAGTATTAGAAAGAAAGAAAGAAAGAAATCATTCTTAATTGCCACATAGAAATATGACTACATATTTTTTCTTACAAAATATCGACAAAATAATAAAAAAGACAATTAAATAAATAGTTCGTAAGTAAAAAGTAGATACATATTATGCTATTGTGGCAACAAACTGTCTGCATTCAGCATTGATGTTGCAATAAAACTGACGTGATATCGCAACGCTGATTTTCAATGGAGACCACCGTTACGCACGGACGTCAAGCCAGCTGCATACAATTTTACAACTAAGAAAAAGATAGAAAATATCTAGGATACATAACCAGAGAAAAATAAACGATTACTTATATTATTATGATAAAAAAGCACTAGCACTAAACATACAATAAAACACACAATTACACTCATTCGTATTGAAAATTGTACACAAGTGTTCTCTATTTTATGTGTTAGCTCTCTGTTCTTACTGTGAGCACTTTTTGTGCAATATAACTATGGTGACAGCCCATCTATAGTTAAAATATTTACCTATAACATATACTCATGTTTAATGAAATAAACTATCTACATTTAAAATTTTCAACCACGTATAAAATGAAAGACTCTACGACGAACAATACGAGTGGAGTTCCAACACACGTGAAACACAGCCGAGGCTCGTAGACACTTTTTGCCTATACCTTTTGTCACTGGCGAAGAAAAGTTTCCTTTCATATGCGACACAGACTATGAGAGTGAAACTAGGCAAGTTGCCAGGTTGTAATACGAGCACATATTTCGGTTCTAGGTAGGCAAAAACAGATGCAGTATAGATGAGTTTCATATTAATTGTAGTGTCGTAAAATGTATACCTATTGCGCAAATTTTTCTGTGCTCTGTAGTGCAGCCCCTATTCTGGGCACTAGCAGTCAACTGTGATGCGGGCAAATTATTCATATAATAACTTACTAGCATATTAAAAATATAAAAAATACTCAATATTAATAAGTAGTAAAAATGAAAGTAGAATGAAACCCATGAGGGTTTAATTGAATTAAACCCATTAGGGGAGGTGGTGGGAGGTTATGATGGCTAATGAATGATGTAAATAATAAATGTATTATAAAGTAAATAAATTAATCATCCGGTTACAATGCCAGTTGACTGCGATTTTGAGGCATATTTAGACTTTTAAGCCATGATGCTGTATATTTACCTTTTCATTTTGTAGACGTCGTTACCTACTTTTATGTTTTACTAGCCGACCCGTGCAACTTCCATCTTCTTCACATAAGAGAATTTTCTTAGTTTTCAACATTTTTCATTGATGCGCCGCTCCTATTGGTCGTAGCGTGATGTTATGTAGTCTATAGCCTTCCACAATAAATGGGCTATCTAACACTGAAATAATTGTTCAATTCGAACCAGTAGTTCTTGAGATTAGCGCGTTCAACCAAACAAACAAACTCTCCAGCTTTATAATATTAGTATAGATGTAACCACTAGTAGGAATAAATTATTATTAAAGACCTTCTATGGGCCTAGAAGATGAAACCCAGCACGAGACGATCTAGTCAAGTGGTCGGGGGACATCGAATGCAAGCAACATATTGCAGATGCCTGTTCAGATTTTTGATGACATTGCTTAGTATATGACGATATAAATGCAAATGAATTGAAAGCTTCTTGTTTCCGCGCTAAGTTAGCTGAATATTTCGTGTTGGGATCTTAAGTCGAACCCTTAACATAATTGCTAAGGTATCGAATTTACCTTGCTTCGCATGCGTAATAATTTGTAATCAAAATGGTTACATTACTTTTTCTAAAATTACAAGCATCCATTTTCATTTTATGAACTTTTATTTGTAGTTATGAATCGTGAAATTATTTATTTATAATAACTTTTGCGTAAACATAAACTAATCTAACTCAGCCAGAGAAGCAAACAATAAACAAACATTAATATTTCTAACAATTTCGTTGAATACAAATTAAATTGCAAATTCGAAATGAGGCTTCGCTGTGAGAGTTGGTACTGCTAGTAGCTACTTACAAGATAAAATATTATAACTATACTGCTGGCAGTCACCATAGTTATATTGCACAAAAAGTGCTCACAGTGAGAACAGAGAGCTAACACATAAAATAGAGAACACTTGTACAATTCTCAATACGAATGAGTGTAATTGTGTGTTTTATTGTATGTTTAGTGCTAGTGCTTTTTTATCATAATAATATAAGTAATAGTTTATTTTTTCTCTGGTTATGTATCCTAGATATTTTCTATTTTTTTGTTAGTTGTGAAATTGTATGCAGCTGGCTTGACGTCCGTGCGTAACGGTGGTCTCCATTGAAAATCAGCGTTGCGATATCACGTCAGTTTTATTGCAACATATATTCAAATTTAATTAAAATCATTATTTAATGGACCAAGGCTTCTTACCTATTAAGAGGCTAATAACATATTTCGATTTTTAGGAATGCCTGTAGTGCTACGACTATTTGTCTTGCCTGTTTGGAAGTAGCCTGTAATCGCCAAAGCCATTGAACCGCTGGCGCTAATTCTACATATGTAATAAATATAACATTGTTACATATTATAGTCGTTGTTAGAATCTAATCAGATTAAATTTAGTTTACTTTGCAACAACAGAGCGGGCGCTGTTTTATAAAATATACACAAAACGGTTTATTATCATGAGAATTTACTTTAGCGTACCAAAGTTCACCTTTATTAACGTCGTACATAAAAAGTAAGCTGCCTACGAGCTTTTTTATGGTTCTGTAGGCCAGAAACGTCCGCACAAGCGCTTAATCACTTAGTAGGTTTATCTCAATGTCTCAATACGTCACAAATTAAACTCGGCCTAGCAGCGTCAGATAAGTAACACTGATTCTGCTGTGTTTTACACCTTATGTAAAAGTACCGGCGGTTCACATTAGATATGTAAGCCACCTATACTTTACCCGTTCCTGTGCTGAAAGGAATCTAGGTGGGCAAATTTAAATAGTTTTTGCTAAGTCAGCAGCGTGATACGCCTATTTTTGTAAATGGTCATAGGCTATGGTAACCGCTTACCACCAGGGAGGCCGCAAAATATATCTTTATGCTCTTTTTTACTTGTTGAGATGTGATTCAGTTAGTTGACTTCAAACATCGGTCGTGAACGGAAGGATACGTTGTTTTAAGTGGTATTTTAAGCGGCTAACAAAGTGGTTTCAGCGAAATGGAAGGTGAGTTATTTTTTTATACGCATGTTGTAAACCTTTTGTAGTATATTCTTGTTTTGTTATAGTTAGATTATAGGGGTCCGCCTGTCAAGACCCTTTTTTCAGGCACGCGTGAAGGTATTAAGTAAAATTTATATCAAATAACGTATACGTATATACGCATACGTATAGGAATAAATCTGAAAACCGTAAATATGTATTTTGATAACAAAAAAAGCGAATTTACTATTGCAATCTTTTTATTTTCAGTTTGTTCAGTAAGCGGGTCTAAGGAGCGAACAGCAAATTTTAGTTTGTCTTTTAAGCTAGTTTTGCCTCTTAGTTTGTTTGAAAGCGCTAATCACGGAATTAACTGTCGGATTTGAAAATATATTTTTGTATCTGATAGCCACATTTATAAGGTAGGCGATAGGCTATCTAGCGTTGGAACCGGTAGATGGCGCTGTTATGGCTTTCTAAATTTCATGCGAACGAAGAAACTGGCGTGACTGCTAGTGCTTTATGAATGTACTTCATTTGAACGGAACCCTTTGAACGCGAGCCCAACTTGCAGTTGACCGGTATTTATTTGTTTGTTTCAGATCAGCAAGAAAATATGTGTAAACACTGGACTGCATAATAAAGATTATTATTATTTTTATTAAAAACATGTACAAATACACATAAATATAATGTAGTATTATATTTATATGTATTTGTGGTAATGAATACCAATATATGTATTTAGTGTCAACGAAACGAAGGTAAATTTTTTATTGATGTTATTTAAACTCTAATAACCTAGTTAATAATATAATAACTAAATAAGTATATTTAAAAACATTAAATCCGTAGATATTTTACTTCTAAAGGTTAAACTTGGTAAATGTATTGGATCGGGCACGCCACGATCGTGGCGGTAAGTCCCGTGTTTGAGGAGTGGCTGGAGAGGCGCCATGGCGCCCTCACCTTCCGGCTGACACAGGTAATGACTGGCCACGGTTGTTTTGGCCAGTTCCTGTGTCGTATACGCCGGCAAGAGACGCCCGGTTGTCACCACTGCGGCGACTGCCGCGACGTAGTTGAGGACACGGCGCTGCACACTTTGGCGGTTTGCCCCGCCTGGGCATCGCAGCGCCGTGAATTGATCGCGGCAGTCGAATTGGTTGCCCTCTCGCTCCCGGCCGTAGTTCAGTCTATGGTCCGGAGTGAGAGGTCGTGGAACGCCGTCGCCTCCTTTTGTGAGGAAGTCATTTCCATCAAGGAGGCGGCGGAGCGGGAGAGGGAGCGTTTGAACCCTCTCCCCAACCGCAGAGCCGGGCGCCGGAGGGCGCGAGACGACCTCCAGCCACCCTGAGGTTTGACCTGGGGGTGACGGGCTTTCGAAGATTCAAAATTTCCGGTAATTTTAATTGCAATGTGAATGCAACAAAAAATGTTGTCACCTCCTGACATTTTCTAAATGGCGTAATATCCAGAAACGAAGGCTTTGTGCATAATCTACTGGGATAATAACGAAAGTTTTATTCAGGACAACCGTTTAAATATCGGAATTTGAGCACTCACAACGAATCATAACATGACACGACTCGCGTGTCATACGCCACACAGTAAAATATTACATGGCACGCGTGTCGTGTCATCCGCAACGAATCGGTTAAGCATTGTAACAATTATAACTATGATAAAAAAGATATTTAGTTTATAATGCCCAATTAAAAATCTAATCAGTAACCCTCGACATTTAGGTCTTAATATAAAATATATATTTATTAGACTACATTGTAACTACTACTACATTGAAATCACTACCAACTTACAAAATTTGCAAGTCTCGAAACTAAACTCGTTAATCATTGTTATAAGTTTAATATATTTTAATTTGATTGTAAAGTCGTGGAGCTAAAATGGCAGCTGCATTTTTCCACATGTTCGTATGCTTACAATATTTACTTGTTATTCCTTAGTTATGTAAGTTTCAGGGCACAGACAAAAAGATAATATCGTTCGTAATCAATGTAGGACGGATATTATATCGCTATCGAACGATGGGTGATGGGCAGCTTGAATAGCCAGATCGATTGGACTGATTGCATGAGGTTTGATAGACGAATACCTACTGATCGCCAACCTATTTTTGGAAGATTTATTTTATTGGCTCATCTGCACGAAAGGCATTGCGGTTTAAGTGGTCGCCTGGCCATTGCTACGGCGTCATATCTTGTGGGTTCGATCCCGACACGGAACAAATATTTGTGGATCGAAAAATAGTTGTTCCAGTCTGAGTGTCCTTTATGTGCGTTGTTTGAACGTTTCTAAAGATCTCGGCGAAGTAGAATTTAATTCTAGTATGTCTACATGACCTTTTAAATGACAACGAAAGAATATACTAAATTGCAGGCAAATGATGACTCATCAATTCTTAGAGACGTTCTTATTTATATGTCAAATTAATTTACCTTATTCGATCATTAGTCTAAAAGTGTAAAGTTGTTTGTGTAATAAACTAAGTAGTCGTTTCATCATTCCTAAGAAATATTCTTATTTATAGACTAGTCTACGATGGTCTGTTATTAATAGACTCGGCGTCTTAAAATATTTCATTTATATAAATTACTTACTTCCTTTTTTACAACTAATTTTCCTCAGTGATTCCAAGAAAATTCATAAAAATCTCTTTTTCTGATTTATTGTTGGATTGGAACGAGATGAAGATGTACCTAAATAAAAATAATTACTTTCCGATTGTCTTTATTTGTGTCGTTCAATTAATTTATATCGTATATTTGGCAAATATTTGATAATGAAGCGCACTTTATTACTTCTGGTGATCACTTTGACGTCAACGAAAGTCATTATTACCTTCCATGTTACAAAGAATGAGTATCAACTTATTACTCATTAATTATACTTGTTACTTTTACTTACTGCCTTAACCGGTCGTATACCGCCGGCTCGCATACCAGCCGGCAGATTTGTACCCGTCGTAGGCCGGTGGCTCGCATGCGAGCCACCAAATTGGCACCTAAACGCCGCGCGCCGCCTTCGCTTTAGCTTAAGCTAACGTAAAACCAATTTGGTGGCTCGCATGCGAGCCACCGGCCTACGACGGGTACAAATCTGCCGGCTGGTATGCGAGCCGGCGGTATACGACCGGTTAATAGACATCAACAATCAACATGCATCATCAACTGCGGCTTCGTTTGAAAACATTCTCTTTTGCTGGATGAATGGAGCCTATGTCCAAAAGGATGTCCTTTTGGACATAGGCTGTAGCCCTGATATGTATGCAAAATGCTATCTAAGTATGTACTTAGATAGCATTTTGCGTACATATCAGGGCTACAGAAAACTGTATGTCATAAAACAAACCCTTGACTGCCAGTAGGCGGCGAACCTTAGTCTTACTAGAAGAGTTACGTCGTAATATTCTATAACTAGTGAAGTTTGAACACTAGTTTGGCTATAAATATTGTATGAATTGTATTCCGAAGCCAGCCCTAATAATATATGTCCACTGTTTGACAGTATTCATCTGAAACTTTCTTCTAAACCACACTTTCCAGTTTGCAAGCTTTAAATGAATAAAATAACCTTAGGGATTGTTTTGTTGATTGCTATAGTTTAACCGGAAATTTAAAAACCCACGTGCTAGAAAAATCTTTTGAAGATATGTGAAAGCTGCAAACTCGCACTGGACCAGCGTGGTAGACTTTGACCTAAGCCTTCTTATACTGAGAAGAAGCCTCAGCCCAGCAGTAAGACAGTTTATACTTATATTATTATTATACTTATATAACTTCTAATCTATTAGCGGACCCAACAAACGTGCGGTCTAAATATTGGCTTGTAACTCAATTACTGCGCCATCTACTGAGTCTAATTGCAAAATTAAACCATCCAGAGATTCGCTCAAACACGTACAAAATGTTATATCCAAATTGTTTTAGCTATTTAGGAAAAGTTCAGTAACATTCACACATACAAAGTATTTGATATGTATATATAGTAGATAAAGATAGTCGACATATATAATTATGCTGTAAAGTGTTGTATATAATTATGCGCCTTTATAAAACGTTGTATATAAAAGCAACAAAGAACTATAATTGTAGTCTACAAAGAACTTGATAAAAATGTTATATTTTTCAGAGTATGAAAGTGAGTTCATGAAGTTATAACTTGATCAAGTTTCAGTTTACAAGTAAACAAAAATTCTATGTTCTACGCTATATTTTTCAAGTGAATTTTTTATTGAAAGTTAATTTGTAGAGCAAACTTTGATAGAAAAGTAAGGATATTTGAACTATATACAGTGTGGTTACATTACTATTGTATATTAGATCATACCTATATCTAAATATGTAAAAAGTTTAACTGACCAACTCCTTAGCTCAGTCTTATATCAACACACAACTCAAACCTCTGGCCCTAGAGGCTTGAAATTTTGCGCAGAAGTGCCTTATACAATGCAGGCGAGTACTGGGAAAGGATTTTTTAATTCACACCTCAATGGGAAAAAGTCATTCAATACACTGCTGATACTGCTGTATCAGGCCGCTTGAAATAATCCACCATGAAAGTAATTTTTAAATGAAAAGGGGTGAAACTGCGGTTTGCGACATAACCTAATTCCGCTCAGACTATATAACGAGCAACACCTTATAATAAATAAAAATAACATAGAAAGTTCGTCTAATGCTAAAATATATTACTATTAGTATTACGTAGTTAATATATTAAAAGCCCTTTGTACTTACCTTACTAACTTATAACTGCGAGAACCCCGTCAATTCATCTGCTGATACAAAACGTCTACATATGTATGTATAATAAAAATACTAATGTAATTTTAATAACCAGCATAACTTATCCTAAATTGTGTCAACAGAAGCGATATTTCAACCCACTGCAAGGGTAATTTGTGTTACATTAAAACATATTTACACAGTGTTAAAGTCTTTTTAATCTTTATTACGTATAGGGGTCTTTGTACACATGGTTACACCAACCCTATCGTATTTTACAACTTTATTTCAGACAAAAACAAAATAAGACAGACTATTTATAGAGGCATACATTTTTGGTATATGACAATTGCCAAACACAACAGAGTTTTTATTTGTGTTTTATAAAAAGACAATACCCGCACTAGGATAGACTGGTCCTGTATCGCGGGGGACTTTACAAACATTTAAACAACGGACACAAAGAACATCCAGACTCGGAATAATCATTTGTGGATCACACAGTTTTTTGTCCCGTGTGGGATTTGAACCCCACTTGGCGCAGTGGAAGACGCAAGGCGACCATTTAGACCACTACGCCATCCATGTTTTACAGTGTTTTTGCTACCGTCGTCTTTGATGATATGATAGAATAGTCTAAATTAAGTCCGAATATAATTTATTTAGTTCAAATGTTCGTATCAATTCTTCCCTTTCGGTCATGTTTCTGTCACATTCCTTCAATAAATCGCACTCTTAATAAACCAGCGAATTAACTCCAAATTTGGAAGTAAGGCAATTTGAACTCTAATTGTGTGACTATAAATTCTAATATTATATTTGTGTTAAGTAATTGCAATAGATTTCAAATTAGTTTAATCCACTATACTCAGATAAGTCTTTGTTTTATTAAGAGTAAATGTTGCACATCCTCAATTTTATTAATAACTAGATTTTTCCCGCGGCTTCGCTCGCGTAAACGTAGGTTAGATTAGTAACAGTACTATTTTCTGGATAAAATATACCCTTATGTCCTTTTCAGTTCCCCTAACAAAATTTTCATGATTATGAATGATGATCGGTCGAGTAGTTAAGGCGTGCAAGCGTAACAAACAACCTCATATTCATATTTATAATATTAGTTACGATTAGGATACGTATTAACGTTAAAGATTATTTGAGCTATCGACTTAATCATATCGAAACATAATAATAAACGCATTGTGTCTGCACGCTGCCGTCCGAACGCCAATGGACATGAAAATATAATATTACTAGCTATTTCCCGCAACTTCGTTTGTATTTTAAGTAATATATGGGAGTCCCCAGAGCCCTTTGCATGGCAAACACCAAAGCTGGTTAAAAGTTTAGCCGTGAAAACATAACAAACGGACGCTACTTTTGCATTTATTATATTAGTTAGATCTATGTTTTCCCGCAGTTTTGTCGGCGTAGTACCTCCGAGATCACCTGTGGAAATAAAAATGATGTGGTAAACTAGGAACGTGTCTGCGAAGTTAATTTAAACCCGTTTAACGGTTTACGCGTGATTGAGTAACAAACATACATACATAGATTCACGCCTGTTTCCGAGAGGGGTTGGCAGAGACTACGGATTTCCATGCGCTACCATACTGTCAGACTTCTCTAACTTCCTTCACTTTCATCACATTCCTCATACACGCACGCTGTAACAAACAGCCATTCATAAACTTTTACATCCTACCTAGTCATAATCCTAGTCCTATCTAATATTATAAATGCGAAAATGAGTTTGTTAGTTTGTTACGCTTTCATGCCTTAACTACTTGACCGTTCGTCATAAAACAACGCATTCACGTATTCAGGGGAACAGAAAACTACATAGTTTAAATATATGTTATGTCAAGAAACAAGTGAGAAACGGCCATAAATTTCCGTAAATGTTAGAATTCGAAAAAATGGTATCACGTGACCTTGAGGTCAGGTCAGAGGTCATAGTCATTTTATATCGACTATGCTGAGTCAAATGGCATTGATCGCGAGTCTCTAGCTCTTACGGTTCTTGAGTTGAAAGTTGTATAATAGACAGATGGACGGACGGACGGACAAAGCTGTTGTATAAGAGGGTTTCCGAACTCTAAAAAGTACTGTTTCCATCCTAACCTTCATTTACGTGAGTAAAATCGCGGGCAAAATCTAATTCTTAATTAATAAGAAGTAGAATGGATGAATAGCTCAGGGCTATGCTTGCGTAGTTCGTATATACAAAGCAAAATAGAAGAGTAAATGTGAACAAACAGCTTTTAACAACATATGATTGCTTTAGAGAATTCTGAAAACAGCATCCATAATTTCCACTCCACTCTCTCACACAGCACTCCTCAAGAGATGTTTATATTAATATTGTCTTATGTTTACGCGAATGCTATAAATTAAAGACTTTAACGGATGTCGCGTTGTTTATTTTACTTTGAAACACTTTTATTACATAATTTTGAAACTCAAACATTACTATTATTGAACTTTACTACAATTTAAGCAATTTATTTTAATTAAAACATTTATATTTAAGTTTACACTGTGCTCCGACGTTTCGGTTGCTTTACAGCAGCCATGTTCACGGGGAGACTAAGATGGCAGTTGTCTCAATGTTCCAGTGTAGTTATTTCAAAGTACCCGAACATAATTTAATCATTGGTGTTTCTATTTACGCAGAATGAGCTCAAAGTATCATGAAGTCTAGCTGTGGTATGCATCTTCTTGGGTTTGACTATTTTTATTACTGGATCCCAAGCTGGTGGTACATTCCAACCATCTTCTCTATTAACCTCTTGTATGCCGGAATACCAGACATAATAGAAAAAGCATTGTGTCTCGCGTAGATCCACGTTCCGGCATACCACAGGTTAAAATTAGGATGCACTTTTATTGCATAATTTTGAAACTGTCACACTACTATTATTGAACTTTACTACTATTTAAGCTATTTAATTTAATTAAAACATTTTTATTTAAGTTTACACTGTGCTCCGACGTTTCGGTTGCTTTACAGCAGCCATGTTCACGGGGAGACTGGATCAGTCTTCTCTCTGTCTTTATATTAATCAATTACATATATAATATACTGATATTTATTAACTAGATTTTGCCTTCGGTCGCAGTAATCTAGATTTTGTCAATAGGTAAATGTACCTCGGGAACAGTACTTTTTTCTGGATGTAAGGTACCCTATATCCCTGTACCCCTGAAAACGTGAATGCGCAAGTTCTTGATGATCAGTTAAGTAGTTAAGGCGTAAAAGCGTATTGTTGGCGTTAGCCAAAATTCAAACACAGTTCAACAATTATTCTTCACAGTATTTTATTCCAGTTTTACTAAATGCTATATTTCACAATTTTATAATTACAATAATTACTCAGCACGCAGTTAGAACACTTGTTATCCCTTCGGCTGCACGATATCGAATGAATCCTGTTCTCTAACTTACGACTCAGCCGTTACAACGTCCGCAACGGAAATGTTATATCGGCTGAGGCGGAAGTGCTAATATTAACTACATTAAATACAAATATACTACTGTTTTAATTATTAATAAACTTAAAATACATATTTTCGATTAACCAAACATTTATTCACATTTTAAGATGAACTATTCTAGTTAACATCCAAATCGTAACACCGGAAGTGTAAGTACAATAATAAATATAAAGGTGTAATATGCAGTTGATTCTAATTACAATATTAATAGTTATATTTCTATATTATAATTATTTAAATATAATTATCCTGACAGTATAAACAAAAAATAGCACATTCAAATTGATAATATACTTATATTATTAATGCGACTGGCATTAATAATATAAGTAAAGATAATAATGAACAATATAGTATTAAGTTTATGTTTAATATTTTAACGTTATGATAGTTTTTAGTTGTTAATAAATAATCTGTACTAACACTTTAGATATTAATCAGTATTGAGAGATTAAAAATGTTAATAAACGCCATTCGTGGAGAACGAATGGCGTTAAAAATATTCTAGGTAATATCTGAACATTTTCACGTCACTGTGACGGTGACAAGCACTCACCATAATTCGATACATGTGATAAAGAGCCTACATTCACGATTGAACGCAAAAATGTGAAGCAACTCCGATCTAGTTACATATCGTCATAACTTTAAATACGAGTACATCGAAATTAAACTACTCCATTCGGATTTTATCACGTTTTATTTGAAAACGCCACATTAATATGTAATTTTAAAAACTATTAATATTAAACTTTACTACGGACTATAGAACTGTATAAAGTAGTTTAATTTCAATGTATAATTCGCATAAATGTGAGACAAAATTATCTTTAAATACTTTCTGCCTTATATATGTTTACCAAGCTATTAATATACCATTACGTCGGCTATATCCGAGAAACGTTGTTGTTTAATATTATCCTTTCATTACGCAATTATGACGTATAAATACCGTTGTATACTAACTTGACTCTTGGAATATTAAACTGTAGGTACAGAATAAAATTATTGGTAAAAGAGGAACCCGCCACGCATCCTCGGATTGAATGAGCCATTCGTTGCCAAACGGATGAGTAATAGAGCCTCGCTGATTGCAGCATGAATGGGCCAGCTTGACCGGGTAAGGACTACCCTCTCACAGAATGTCGATGTAAAATAGCAATATTCCTACTATTGTGTTTCAATTTCAGTGAGTGAGAGTGCCAGAGGCCCAATCTCCTTCTGTCCCCTTCCCGTTCCATCTCCTTCCCACTTCCTTTTTCTCTTCTTCCTTTCCTAAAGGGTCGGCAACGCGCAAGTGATGCCTCTGGTGTTGAAGGCGTCCATAGGCTACGGTGACCACTTACCATCAGGTGGGCCGTATGCTTGGTTGCCACCTTCGTTGTATAAAAAAACGGCCCTGAAGATGCCTCGTGAGAGGCGAAACAATTGTCAACGCCTATTTTGTGAATGAAGTGGAATATTGCAAGTTGGAGAACGCCCGGGTCCCACGTAGTGGCTGTCCCTATTCAGAGTAGTTCGATGATGTCAACCTTTTTCTATTACAACAGTTGGGGTGGGCAATCCGAAGGTGCGTGGCGGGTTCCTCCCTTCCCCATAATTTTATTACAACAGACTTTCGCCAAGTAACGCCTACTTCGATTCAATGTCGGTACAGATAAAACGTCACCCACGACATTGGCGCCGTCACTGTCGTACGGCCTAGTAAACCTAACTAGCTATAAGTATACTGAATAAAGAAGGTTATATCAACGCCTACGCACAAGTGTTGTAAACAAATCTCGAACTGTCTGCATTAAACTCGAAGCTACTGAACTAGTTGAATACAGTTCAACCGAACTTTGCCGAGTATTCCCTCTACGTCAGTACAAGATGTTGTACATCGAGTTAACCCTTGTTTACGATACGAATTATTGCCTAAATAACTCTCATCTTGTACTCAATTTCGTTCGAGTAAGCGATAAACCGTAGGCTTCGGCGTTTCATGGAATCAATGGTAGAGGCCGCGAATTTGTGACCGAATTTTTTTACTTACCCAGTACAGGATAGACGTCCATTTTTTAAGCAAAGATGAAATGTATCTATGACATTGTAGGGGTTAACTATAGGTATAAAATTAAATAAACATTAAATGATGTTTATTGGTTCTTACCAACAAATGCTCTTGCGTTGCTCGAGAACAGCTAGAGCTAATGGCGTTATTTTTAAATTTTCTTTGTTGTTCAAATAATATTTTACTATAAAGAAATGGAAAGGATGCAGGGAAAATTTGAAGATTCTCAGGGACTATTGTTATAGAATCGGCTAGTACATAAATAAAATAAAATCTTTGATGACACGCAAAGTCAAAGAAAAGAACCAAAATATATTATCATATATTTTGGTTCTTTTCTTTGACTTTGCGTGCTCTCCTAGCATAGATTATCATCTATGCTAGGAGAGTGTGGAATCGATTATCTAACTCAACCAAATGCATGAGTATGTAACTCTCTCTCGAAATTCGTCTACGGCACAATGCGGTCATGACACATATAGCAACATAATTAAAAAGAAATAAAATGGCTTTTCGACTGTCACAAAAAAAATACACCAAGAAAATATGTAAATAACTAAAAAAATAATCAAAAATGTATTTTATGTATTTGGTTATATTTCCTTATCCTTAAGCGTTTAAAAAGAAATCTTAAAGCAAACAAATCTTTATTTTTTAAGCTATTTATAGCGTTGTTTGCTTTTGCGCATCAAACCTCATGATTAGTCAGTACCAATGTCGGTTCAAAAAACAATTGTCTTTCTTTGCTGATTGATAGTATTAGCTTAATATCAAACGAGAATAACAACTTAATAAATGAATAAACTTGTAATCGTTTATAATTAAATACACTGAGTATATACGCCAGCTATATAGTAAGTCAGCATAACTCAAGGAGCTAAGAGTGAAATTCATGGCCACGATTAATAAAGCTAAGCAAAATAATAACTTGTTCTCGTATAAATCGTGTAGATATCACACAGACACCGGCTTTTTCTTTGTTGAGGATTAAAATTGTGAAAGATGTCCGGGATAAAACGTTTCATTCATTTTCTTACTGCACACGACTGCTTTGTTGACTCAGTGTTGCAAGTGAGACTGTTAAGGGGAATAGAACAAACGTTTCTTTTTTATTATCACTTCTTCTTTTCAACTTTCTTCTTTTTCGTGTGGTTAGTGGCCAACCTGTTATCAAGAGTTGTTCAAGCCGCCTCAAGTTCAAGGCCTCTGACATGGCTTAACCTCTTGTATGCCGGAATACCAGACATAATAGAAAAAGCATTGTGTCTCGCGTAGATCCACGTTCCGGCATACCACAGGTTAAGGACTGCTGTCGATTTGGCAACAACCGGGACCGACATTTTACGTGCCCTCCAAAGCACAGAGACGCTCAGATGAAATACCACTAAGCGGTCACTCTTCTATAGCCTGACCGCACCCAACGTTGCTTAACCTCGTTAATCGTTTACCGATCAGTGAGTGCAACTGGCTATGAGCACCTTTGTTTATTATCACACATACAAGAGATCTGATTGTTTAAACTATACTTTACTACATTTTGTCTGCGACTCGCATGAATGGAGGAATTATATGAATTTTCTATCCCTCAGAAATAGAACTTTTCCTAGATGAAAGGTGACGTATGTCCTTTTCTGTACCTCTAACAACGTGTATGCGAAATTTTATGGTGATTCGTCGAGTAGTTAAGTGATAGCATTACAAACAAACTCACATTCACAATTATAATATAAGCTAGGATTAAATTCTTAATAATTATATAATTCTGCATTATATAAAGCTTAGCAAACTGGTCCAAGCAAAGCTTTATGACATAGCCAATACAGGTTTATCCTGCTCGTTTACTTGCATCGCAATTCATTAGATAGTAACTTTAATTAATAAATATACTTATAGCCCTTTTATAATATTAATAACACATTTAACAACGATAGTAAGTAAGTTGAATTTAATGGACCGTGTATAATTATATATACCCCGAAATAAATCTTGTCATTTCATTTATATTTTAAAATGCTACTTTTATGACTAATCAGTACAAAGCCAAATCGCTAGACTCCGCTGATGTAGTCCGAAAACATAAAAATATCTTTAAAATTAATTCGAACATCTATATTAACTGTAGTCATATTTTTTAACGATAACTCCCTTACTAGATTTACGAGCTGTATCGATTATTTTACACACGTTAAACTTTACAACGGACACAAAGAAAGCGCAGGCTTCTATTTATGGATCACAGAAATTTTTGGTTACGAGCCCGTTCGCCCCTCAAGGTTCGCCCACTAGTAGGTATTTGTTAGGTTTCTTCTTAAAATCCACCCAAAAATAGGGATCCGTCTTTCTATGAAAGGGGCGAAAGTCAAGGGGCGTACTGGCTCGTAGCCAAATTTTTATTCCGTGTGGGAATCGAACCTACAATTAACCGTGGTAAGGCGGCTACTTAAACCACTACATCATTCTTGCAATCTAAACTGTCCAATTGTGCGAGAATTGCCGAAATACCCAGTTGCATTAATATGAATTCAATTTTGAATAGTTCATGAACGTCGACGATTTTATTAGATCCAATAACAGAAACCATAAACCGCCATTAAGAACAGCTAATACACTAAACCGCTGTCAAAATCACGACAATATCATAAACTGGCAACACTGGGACACGTACCCTCGTTTCTATTAATGTTACGACAGCTGGCGTACGCTGGCAATATTGTTGCCAGAGAGAATGACTAGACTATACGGCATTATAACAGCCGTAACTATTATGAGATTTGTTATGGCCAGTTTCTATTATTTAAGTTGATTTTTTATTGCTACGTTGTGGCTAAATAACGTAAACGTGATTGCAGAGTCTGATTGCTGGGTATTTGTTTGTGGTATTTTCTGTCTGGAAATTACTTAATCCTTTTGGTATGGGTTTTTGTTAATGCTGGTTCATTCGTTCTTCAAGGTGTTAGATTATACTAGCTTTTGTCCGTAGCTTCGCTCGGAAACAATACTTTTCCTGTATGGAAGATAATCTATGTTCTTTTGTATACCCCACACAATGTGTACAAGAAATTTCATGATGATCGGTCAAGTAGCTAGGGCTTGAAAGCGTAACAAAAACAGACTCAAATTCCATTAATAATATTATTTAGCATTTCAGCTCGCGCCACCATTACTCGCGTAAATGTAGGTTAGGTGAGTTTAGGATAATAACAGTACTTTATTTCTGGATGAAAGGTACCTTTTATCCTTTTATGCACAATGTGTATGCGAAATTTCATGATTATCGATGGAATAGTTAAGGCGTGAAAGCGTAAGAAACTCACATTAGCTTTTTTAAATAAGTTAGGATTACGCACTTCCAAAGACTAATGCGTACGTCCTATTAAAATGCACATAACCCAGACTCACGCCTGCGTGCTCCCAAAAGGCTAGTAAGAAATTTATTACAACCACATTCTGCTAATTGTATTAAAATTTTACCCAATAAAAATAAAGGAAGCGAGCCTATTGCGTCCAACGGGCACAATGCCCGACTACTGAGTATATCTTAACAGAAAACTCCAATAACTATTAGCCTGATACGAATCGAAACTGTCACCTTACATTTGTATTATCTTATGACGTATAGTGCTATACAATATTGTAACTAAACAAGCTTGTATTATATCATGTATAACAGCAGCGCGCAAGTTATACGCCACGTATTGCAAACGCCTAAAAGCTACAATAACCGCTTACCACCAGGCGGATCGTATGGTTCTTTGGCAAATTGCCACCACACAGTTGTTAGTGTAAACAAGAAACTAAATACACGGATATGCGACCGTTTCTTGAACCATCGATCCGTAAATCTTGTCATATTGAAGGTATATTCCCTTACCTATCATCACCACCATATTGTTTAAATAATTGTCTCGCCCTTGTAATTACGAGTAATTTAGTGTTGGGAGGCCTTCTCAAACGTTTAAACAACGGACAAAGAATCCCGTCGATTCCGCACTTGGTTCAACTAGTTGTGTATAACACAAGTATTGGTTCCGTGTGGAGATCTGACTTACAACACTCGCCGTAGTGGTAGCAAGACGATTTCTTAACGAGTACGCCATGTATTCTATTCCTGTACTCATCTCCACACAACTAAGGTGTACAAAAGTAACCTATAATATCTATCAGAACTGCATATAAACTATCCTATTGCTGAGCATGGGCTTCTTCTCACTCTAAAAGGTCCATAGCCCACCACGCAGGCCCAGTGCAGGTTAGCGAACTTTAAATACCTATACCTTAACTTCAAGAACATTACGGAATATATTAAAAATAACTTAAAATCTAACAAATTACCTCTTCTCCCACATATTTTCCTAAAAGAGAACTAAGCGTCTAAAATACAAGTCATTAGCAAATATTTTCGCGTTCACAACAGTAGTCAGGATAATAAGGTTTTTGCTAACAATTCTTTAACAAACGCCGTCCTCGGCACCCCGGCGCCTGTATGTGACCTTCGCAGCCTTCTCGCAGATTACAATACCCACACTAATGACACCGATAACCTATTAGACGATATAATAGTATATACTTGTTTACCATCACTCTCATGGCAACATGGTTATGTAAATATGTTAAGAAATTGTGTGGGAGTTTCCTTATATTAAGCTTACTTTCTTTCGAGAATGTTTTCGATATGATGTTGTAGGACTGTGAGTGCGTTTTGTTGGAATAACAAGATATGAATTATAAAGATAACTAAATGATGCTTTAGGTCGGGAAAAGTGTTATTGGGAATAATAATAATAATATCAGCCCTGTATTAAACTGTCCCACTGCTGGGCACGGGTATCTACTCAATGTGAAAAGGGTAAGTCCATTGTCCACCACGCTGGCCTAGTGCGGATTGTCAAATTTCAGATCTTTGAAAACACTATGGAGAACTCTAAGACATGCTCGTTTCCTCACGATGTTTTCCTTCACTGTTAAAGCGGGTGAAACTAATTAATACGCACAAAACTTCGAAAAGTCAGAGATGGGCGCCTTGGGATCGAACTCGGGACCTCTGCGTAGCAGTCCAACGGTTTTCCACTGGGCTATCGCTACTTATTGGGAATTACTTTTTAGTCATTCTCAGTAGCCTTACAGAATTTAGAAATAAGCGCGGTTGACGGCAATATGATCGCCTATTAATACAGAGGGCCTCAAAACAATAATTGGCGATCTATGGGTATGAAACACTTCTGTCAACCCTATGAAGGCAAATAAGTTATAATATTGTCTTCTATTTACGCGAATATTTATATTTACGGGGAGACTCCCCGTGACCATGGCTGCTGAAAAGCAACCGAAACGTCGGGGAAAGTGTAAAAATAAATTAAATCTAAATAGTTTAATAATAATTTAATTAGCTTAAAAATTAGTAAAGTTTAATAGTAGTAGTAGTGTAACAATTTTCAAAATTTTGTAATAAAGTGTCAAATAAACAACGCGATAAAATCCGTATATAGCAGTTTAATTTCAACAAATAAGTTATAAACAAAAATACCCGCGATAAAATCTGTTTTAAGTAAATGTTATTTTATAGCAGTTCATTTTTTATATAACTATTCTAGCTTGTGTCTGCGGTTGGTTGGTTGGTTGGTCACAGTAGTTTTTGTCTGAATAAAGGGTAATCTATGTACATATATCCATTTCTGTACCCCTGACAACGGGTATACGAAATTTCTTAATGATCGGTGAAGTTGTTAAGGCGTGAAAGCGTAACAAACAAACTCACAATCACATTTATAATATTAATTAGGATTTTCACTTACTACGATAGGTATAAAATCATTGCATTATTTGGTGAATATTAACCTCTGTACTCATATATATAAATCACGCAGCAACCGACTAAGCACAGTTGCGAGCTCTTATTTCTGGGTGACCATAAAAAATGCTCTCTATGTCAGGATATTAATTCTATTGAAGATAGGATTTTTCCATATTGTTGCTTTTAGATTATTCGACCATTAGGCGTATAAATAAATTAATATACCACCGCGAATGTTATATTCTCTTTGTTTTATACTGATATAGAGTAATAAAAATTGTTATCGTTATGTTTATTTACTTATTTGAAAGCTCTACATACATACATACATACATAGATTCACGCCTGTTTCCCAGAGGGGTAGGCAGAGACTACGGATTTCCATTTGCTACGATCCTGACACACTTCTCTGGCTTCATTCACTTTCATAAAATTCCTCAGCCTTTATAGCCTATTTTCACAAAAACAGTAAAGATAGGTGTTATTAGGAACTATCATGTAGGTACATAATTTTATTGTGACTAAATGTACAATGCCTTAAATTTTATTAAGGAACAAATTTCGATGTCATAATTATAATATTATTGTCGTTTTTTCATTATTGCGTTTTACTTATTAGGTCGTAAAGTTAGCTGACATTGATATTTATTGGAATTTATATGTGATACCACTTACCTTTCTGTAGTCAAAATTGTAGCAGTACGTAGCATTGCTTCTACGTTAGTGAATCGTAGATCGCTACGAAATTGTAGCCGATACTACAGAATAGAACATCTCACCTGTATCTTGATTATATATTTGTCGAATATAAGAAATATATGATCAGATAAATGATATTTATATCACTGAAAATGGAGTACATTTAAGGATGCTGTGGTATAATTAATACATTTAGCTTTTCCATTTAGTCACAATGTGACATGCGAAATGTCTTACATTTTTAAAATAATTCTATTTATTGCATAGGTATGACAATTAAATTAAATTAGTGACATTGTTATTTAAAAATCATTTTGTAATATATTATTATATAATAAATTATTTAATGTAGATCTTACTTAAGGGAATAATATGACTAATCGTTCTTCTAAAGGCGCTTTTAACAAATGTAAAAAAAGACGTCATTAAACAAACGTGTTGATGCCTCAAGAGTTTAGAAAACTTAAGTCACTTTTAGAATAGAATAGATTTATTCGAGGAATATGTGTAAATATTTTGTCATACGTAGGTGCAGTTATAGCATTTTCACTGGGTTTCATAATATGCATAGTAGCATAATATACACATAGTTCGTTGCGTCTATCCCTGAAAGGGTAGGTAGAGATTTACACCCACATTCCGCCTACTTTCTTTTTCTTTCAGTCTTTGTGCCTCCAACACTTTACCCGACCCGGGAATCGAACACGAGACCTCATGCATAGCAGTCACATTCACTACCACTGCGTTATCGAAGCAGTCATGAATTTTAGCAACATAATTAATCGTATCAATTAGAAGCTACGAAGTAATTGGTAGTGAATTGCTGGCAATAAATTATTCTGTAGCCACAAGCATTATTCAAATTGTTTGTTGTTTAGTTATATGGCCTATGTCCAGCAGTGGACTGCGGTGGGCTGATTGATTGATTGATAAGTTATATATTCAGTTTCACTGTATATATACTAACTATATACGAACGGTAACTTGCAAACCAGCCGTAGCGCCACCTACCGGATCCATTTATGAATCTCAACAATCTACGGATCAACTCAGACACACACAAAAATATTTCATGAAATCAGAGGGCACAGCTGTTTCATACCTACTTTTCCTTGGCATAGAGATATAGTAAACCCCAGGACATGTCGGCAACTAGGCAGATTTCCAAACTACAAGCTGTTACAGGAAATTTTCTAATGTCTAAGTAAGTTTAATACACGTTTTGACCGTGATTTTTATGTTTGCGGCCAATTTTGAACAATTTTCTTAGTCTCTAACATATAAAGGGTTGGGTCCAACAAGACAGTCCACTTTTAAATTTAGCTTGCAGCTTTATTTACATAACGCATTATTCAAATTTAGACGTCATAAGTGGATTTACGCTTACACCTTTAAACCAAAACGGCGTCAGACTTTTACTTAAATGGTTGGGAAGACGACTTAAATGCTAATCATTTTTCTGGAGCTAGTTTGATTAAAACAGCAAGACTGTGCCGACCGAAATGTGCCTAAACAGGCGGTCACAGTTAAGTGAATAAAATCAACACTTTTTGTTTAATACAAATATTAAATATACATTTACCATAACAATGAATGTGTTTACAATTACTCCGTGTAAAAGACATAAAATAATTAATATTTTTGCCTGCAAAAATACGTAAATTTTGCAAAAACGTAAGCTTGTGTTACGTGATTTTTAGATTATAACAGTATAAATCTATTCTATTTTACAGCTTAAACGGAACATAAATATTACAATTTGTCCGTCCCAAATATCTAAGTTATTGGTAGACAATAAAGATACATATTTATCAAAAAAGCACTTCAAATCCTCCATACAATTTTACTATGGTGGCCGCGCGCCGATTTTAATATGCGCCGCACGAGCTCTGTCATTATCTGTCTTACGCTCGGCGCAGTCTTAAAGAAAGGATGAGATTTAATTTGCTAGTTAACATACTAGACTGAAAATAAGACTGTTATGCATGAGGTATGGGGTTCTGGGAAAGAGTTACTGAGTTTCCCAGCCAGGAAAATTTAATGGAAATTCTTAATAGCAGCTCGGAATCTGTAATTCTAGACCAGGATAGGCTCGTCTCCTCTTATAATAATAATACCAGCCCTGTATTAAACTATGCCACTGCTGGGCACGGGCCTCCTCTCCGTGTGAAAAGGGTTAGGCCATAGTCAACCACGCTGACCCAGTGCGGATTGGCAAACTTCACATATCTTCGAGAACATTATGGAGAACTCACAGAGATGCAGGTTTCCTCACGATGTTTCGTTCTCCTCTTATGTGAGAACTAAAACCATAGCTGGCTAAATGTAGGTGTAAAACACCTCCGCGTACCCCCATACATAGACGTTAGACAAACAAGTCAGTACGTAAAAACATTGTCATATATTTACGCGAATGTTATACATTGAAATTAAACTATTTTATACGGATTTTATTGTGGTTATTCAAAAAGAATGACGCTTTTCTGCTATTTATAAAACTATTCAAATTTGTATTTATTCTTGTCCTGATGAACTAACTATGACCATAATCGAAATCACATGCGAAAAAATGGTGTATTCCACAAATAGTTGTGCCGGGTCTAGGTATTCATTGAATCTGTTGTTTGAATGTTTGTAAAGTTCCTTGTCAATTAATCGAAGTTCGGGAGTTATTTATTAAAAAGCATTTTGTTTCCTTTATATTAAGTTAATGACACTGATGCACGGTTATACTCGAATGGGATTATGACTACATCACAAACGTGAGGACTATACCAGAGAATAATTAACACGAAAAAAACCATTGCTTCCGTATCTTATTTAATAGATTTTGACTGCATGGATCCCGCAGCACAGTGCCTCTATTCCTAGTGCAAAACAAAGAATAAAAAGAAGCCTAGTCCCCTTCGTGGCTGCTCAAATAGTTGGTAATATGTAGGTGTAATTAAAATTTAATTAAATTTTTTTTGTATAAGATTGTTTTGTTTAGTCACCATAAAATATGCTACAGAAGAGAAGATATAATAACATGCACTAGTATCGCTGCGGATAAAGTCTTACCAAGCTCTTTAAGTAAGAAAAGGGCGCAGTGATATTTTGCCCTCACGCTAGCTTCAATAAATAAATAATAATTGTTTATTTGTTCTCTCACACAGTACATAATATTTGACATCATAATTATACAAACAGTCCATACAAGAAAGCAGTGAATGTATAGTATGTGTGCGTGTGTGTGCGTGTGTGTGCGTGTGTGTGCGTGTGTGTGCGTGTGTGTGCGAGTGTGTGCGTGTGTGTGCGTGTGTGTGCGTGCATGTACGTGTGTGTGCGTGCGTGTGCGTGTGCGTGTGCGTGTGCGTGTGCGTGTGCGTGTGCGTGTGCTTGTGCGTGTGCGTGTGCGTGTGCGTGTGCGTGTGCGTGTGCGTGTGCGTGTGCGTGTGCGTGTGCGTGTGCGTGTGCGTGTGCGTGTGCGTGTGCGTGTGCGTGTGCGTGTGCGTGTGCGTGTGCGTGTGCGTGTGCGTGTGCGTGTGCGTGTGCGTGTGCGTGTGCGTGTGTGTGTGCGTATGTGTGTCACGAGAAATTATGCGGCTATATATAAAAGCTGTTCGGTTTCAGTGTCTTCATTTTGTTATCTACAACTAAAGACTTTCGCAGAGTATAGCAAACGACGCTGCGCTCACTTTGAGCTGGTGTTCTTGGTGACGGCTTTAGTGCCCTCGCTGACGGCGTACTTGGTAAGCTCAACGGGCAGCAGAAGTCAGATGTCAGCAATTTAATTTGTACACTAAACTCGCAATGTTATGACATATTCTTATTGTTTGGCAGCAACTCTAGCGTCCCTAGTCTACTGTAGCCTGGAAATGAGAGGGGTTTACCAGCTACAAAGTTAGAAAACTATGTCATTTTGAAATGAACGAGTACATTATTACTTACTAATGAAATTAAAAATGAAATAGTATTTATTTAGGAAGTTTATTTTATTTTTTTCGTGGGTGAATGTTTTGACGCATACCTCTCCGCGGGGCGACGGAGAGATTATGTCGGGCTCACCGGGGGAGTGATACCCCGGTAATACCGATTAAACCTACCACGGTGTTCCTCGACATAACCATAGACGGCGGGGCCACGCGAATCGCTTTCACATGTAATCGCGACCCCGCCGAGGTTTCGGCCCGCCGTGTGAAACGGCAGACCACTACATACAAGACCCTCTACTGTCCCCTTGTAGGGGGACAAAAACACGACTCAGAGGCGCGCGTGGGAACACGCACGCCGCCTCTTGGACCTGGTGCTGATCGGATGGCGGGCAGGTCCACGAAGCCCACCACCCCCAGGTCAAACCTCAGGGTGGCTGCAGGTCATCTCGCGCCCTCCGGCGCCCGGTTCTGCGGTTGGGGAGAGGGTTTATTTATTTTAGGATACAAAAACATATTACAATAATTTAATACTTCTGCCAAACTGGACAGCAATTTGTTGGCAGACGTAGCTCTCATATTGTTGTAACCTAAATATTTTAGTGAATAATTAATCCTTTATATTATTTGCCAGTCGACTAAATAACAATAATTAGAGTATTTAATTAAACAATAATTGTTAATATGCTGCCATATTATATAATATCGTAATTTTAGTTAACTCGAATTTTGTTTTAGATTATTACCAACTCAATTAGCGCCGAATCACTGTAGTATAAAATGATATCTTAAAATTAAATAACGATTAATAATCGTATTTTACAACTCAAATAATTTAGCTGCATTTTAATTATGTACGGAATTGGCGCAAGTAACTATTGTATAAATATATACAAATTTTATTATAGAGTTAGTTTCTGCACGCGAATGCGCCCGCCAATAGTGAGTCTCATCGGAACGCTTACCGCGGTATGGTCAGGATATGGTCTTCCAGTGTCCCAAATATGATCGAAATCTGATAAAAATTTATACGTGATTGAATTACAAACCTTAACATTTATAATAAAAGCAGACTATAAATGGTAGCATAAAATATTTAATATAAAAAGCACTATAAAATAAATCTTATATAAATTTGATCGTAGTTAACTATTCAAACAGAACAGTGTAAATTCATAATTGAGAGCTCGTCTGTTTGAACTAAGTCTGTGAACTTGATGAGTGTTGTCGAATTATGTCAGATCTGACTACTGAAGAAAGTTTTAGTTCGATTAAAATGCAAATAGAGCGGTAAACACACAGCAGGCGACGAGGCGACGGAGTGCCGCCACCCCGCGCGTCCCGCTAGCGCCTCAACCTATGATTTAATAAAAGTATATCATTAATTATAATTTGAGTGAGCATACTGAGATGTGGGCGATTATAGTGTTTCTCTTAATACACGTGTAGCATCGCTTTGTACATAAAGATAGCCATGTCTGCACCTCAGAGACGAGTGTGGCTACGTATTGTGGTAGTGATAAAACTATTTTACTTTAACCACTGTTACTATATTTTTCATACATTATTATTGGGTGCTTTTTAAGGCTTTACAGGTCTGACTTAGATTAAGAGATCTACAGCCACGGCATTAAGAAATACTTAGATAACTTATTAATTAGTTATATAGTTGCCGTATGCGTCACGCATACGGCAACGGCGAGATTTGTTTAAACCTAGGTTACCACACGTGACGTGATTACCACAGAACACATTCTTACATGTTCTGTGTTGATTATCCTACAGAATATTGCAATCAAATGATCTTTGTGTTATATTCCAGCAGGAACTATTCCTAGTTACTCAAGCAGTTCATTAAAATACCAACAATATTTTTATAATCGTTAAACTTCTAGTTATCTCTGCACTTGCTATAAGCCGTTTTCCTCTCGCTCCCCGCGTTCGACCCGTCTCTACTGCTTTTATCATACGACGATATTTATATGACACCATTCGAAGCAACTTTATATGTATATCTTATGATAGCAGCCCGGTGACTCTCCTTTTTGTGGACAGAGAAGCACAATAGTATTGTTGCATATAAGCTATAGTAAAAATTTAGCATCAAGCCGACGTACATATTATATTTGTTTGCCACTTCAAAGTATAAAACAGCAACTAACATAACTAACACTTTCCTGCTAACTAAACTTACACTTTCCTTCCATATAACACCTAAGGCTCAATTTACACCACCGCGTAATGGAATGGAAGCGACTTTTTGCAACAAAATTGTACATAGTATAATGAACTTTATGTCAATTGTATACAGTACAAACTAAATACGAGCCAATAAATTTCTTCTGGGGAATCCTCGCGCATCCTTGAGAATTCCCCTAGCTACTGCCGGCGTCGTCTGTGGAATCCGAGAGAACAGGCGCGAACGGGGAGTCGGTCGGGATGTTTTTCTTCTTCTGCCTCACAAATGAGCTATATAAAAATAAGATCCAAGTCAACCATTCTTGTCAAGTGAAAGATCTAGACTAACAACTGAACGTCCCTCAAGGCGCAGTCGCGCGAACTCGCTGGAATGAGCGGGAATTCTAGCATCATGAGGCGAAATTGACGCTTCTATTCCATTCCATTCCGCGGCGGTGTAAATTAACCCTTACTTTCTACGTTTCCGAGCTGTCTTAACCACTTTAACTTAGTTTAATAGCTTGAAATCCTTGAACCAATTAGCAGAATAATATTTGAAAGAACTTACTTTGGATTTTGAGCCGACTGACGTGATGCAACCATTGAAAGAAAAATAACGGAAAATAAGTTTGTGACGCGTGACGCACATATCCTTGCATCTTAAACAATTTGAAGTGACGTACGCAAAATGTTCACTAGGGGTTGCCACACTATCTTTAAAGCTCGTACTTTTAAACAATGATCGTTTAAATTACAAAACATATATAAATAGTTTAAACATAGATAGTCGTAGATTATAGTATCTCTATATAACACAAACACACACAAGTTTAAACTTTCTTCGTAGTTAAAACTATGAGTAATATTTTGAGCCCGATAAGCTAAAACTGCCGTTAGAATTTCAATGCGGTACTAAAAACGGCAATGCAGAGGTATTTTTCAAAGTGCCTAGCTGTGCTGTGGATTAGTTTTTAACGTAGCTCTAAGGTAAGAGATATTTGTATACTAAGTTATGAAGTTGAACTTCCCCAAAGCCTTGTAAAGCACTTTCTTAATGCATGATTAAAGTTTCGTTTTATGAAGTTATTGAAGTAATCCAGGCAAGAGTGAGTGAATCACACAAAGTTCATGTTGCGAAACATAAACAGCAACTGTTGGCTCGGGTCGGAATCAAATTATACTAAACCTACTTTTAATTAGAGATTCTGGTATGCATTATTTAGTATACATCTTCGCTCGTTTCGTTTTTTACACTAATATTGTAGTTTCCATCCGATTGCAGTGTTTTAAGTTAATCACTAATGCGCAAGCGTTGAAAGATCGTAGACGCGAGATAAAAATTGTGATATTCATATTCTGCTGTAAGTAGACGTTCTTTGCATTCAATGGGAATATTTTTGCTGTACAAATATATTCCCATTAAATGTAAAACACGCCTCCTTTACTGCTTTTGTATTCTAGAGTTTACTATAAGAGCAATTATTTGGATGAACATCTGCAGTCGGTTGCCTAAGTTCATTTTAGTAATATTATAAATGTGTAAGTTTGTAAAGATGTTTAGATATTTGTTACTTGACCACGCGTAAACTATTGAAAGGACTTGTATAAAATTGTGCACACACGTAAACTATGGCATATATGATATATAGCATATGTTTAACCTGGTATGTGCTCCCGTGGGATACTCGTGAGCGACGTCAGCAGAAAAAAAATATCATATTGTTTCTTTCTTTACAGACGAGAATCAGCCGGCCAGCTGCCACGTTCCGCCAGTATTGACTCTGTGGTGGAAGCTGCGATCTGTGCACGTCACTCCGAGCCCAGTCAACCCACGACCCTGCACATACCGAGAGCAGACCGTGCGTTTAGCCTCGCGTCTCCCGTGGTGGGAAGACGAGCTAAGACGCAGAGAGGACAGGCTGGTGAGTCGACTCCTAAAACTTTCTCTATTCCTGTTTAATACTATTGATAATTTATGTAAACAAATCAAGATTGTTATATACTATAGATTATTTTATACTATGTGTTGTTGTTAAAAATAGTATTGCTATTTCTTTGTATCAAAATAGGTGGTAATACCTATTTAGTTCGATAAAGTTTGAAAGTTAAAGCCGTGATGACAGTTTGTTTGCATAAGTTGTATGTCTTAACTCACTATTCTGTTTTCAGATGTAACTACTAACCTGTGTATTTCTAAACTATGTTCGTTTTTATTTTTCTATGTTCGTTTTCTTTTGCATTATACGGGTCAGGTAATATATTAGAAATATGCTATACTTTAGACACAATAACAATTCAATATTAGTTTTCCGTAATTAAAACTAAATTGATTAACAAGTAGGTTTTTAAAGCATGCATTTGTGGCATTATCACAATTTGTCATCACTCGAATTTTCTATATTAGTATAACTGTACTAATCATGACCATGGAAAAATTGTGCCTTATCCAGTCGTTTATTCATCTATACATAGTTTGCGTGTTGCCAATCGATAATCAATCAATGTAAGTGTGAATTTGAATAACGTTAAAAATAACTTATCACTATTTGTCATATGAGGTACATAGCTATATTATAAGTTATAACAAATAAATTTGAATCAATTGAACATTGGATAACCACAGATGCTCATTACTATTGGAAAAGGCTTAAAAATGTAATTTGCTAAATAATTACCATCCCCTTTCCTGGAAAGAAGTTGCTACAAACTATTTTATTTCAATGTCAAAATCCAGAAAATAAAAAGGTATCTTGTTTCTGTTACTCTCAGAAGACTCGTTAGCTATACTACGGGGAAATTAAGGTGCTGCAGAAACAGCTGCGGAGCTAACAACCTGGAACCGATCCAACGCTGGTCAAATAAAACTATTCGGCTTATTGCCGTAACTACTTAATAAAAACTGCAAACTAGCTTTTGCACGTGACTTTATCCACGTTAGCTGCAGTTTTCTCGCGACTTTATTGGCATAGACCATGCTATGGTAGCAAATGTATGTCTTGTTTTATTTAATGAAATTCAGTTAGATGTAGCTTTCATTTTATGTTAACCTCATCAAAATCTATTCAGAGGTTTTTAAGTGATGACCGAATAAACATACAAGCGAACAGTTCTTCTTCTTCGTCTCCCTAGCCTTTATTATTCCCAAGTCACTTGAGGTCGGCTTTTCTGGTCTAACCGGTTTTGACTTGATATCAGTTTTACTCGGAGCGGCTGCCACCTGACCTCCCCAACTCGAAGGCTAACGATACCCTAAGGCTAGACCAGTGTCAGGATATTAAAGGGCACTGACTTCCCAATAACGACTGCCATAGATGTTCATGGCAGCCGGGACCGACAGCTTAACGTGCTCTCCGAGTCTCCTTTTATACCCCATAAATTCTTTAGAAATGTCAGCTACCGCAATAATATCTACGTCGTGGCCTTTACAAGCAATTCGAAACAGAGCATAATAATAGGTTAATCAAAAATAAAATTGTACTTCTGGACCTTCCAGCCATACATATATATTTTTAGATGTTCGAAGGTGTAAGTTGAGGTCTGCTACGCCCTCATTACGCATGTTTTTGTTTGTCCCATGTAAAAGGATTACTGCTGCCATCCTCATCGAAAAATTTTTTTAGTCAATTCTTGTCCGCTTTTGAAGTACATCCTTTATGTATAGACACAGTCTAGTTATAGTTTTATAATAGTATAGAGAGCCGGATGTAGTTTATTGCAAAACTTTGTAATTGTCCTCTGTTTACTAAGCGTCTTTTAACGACGGTTTATGGGCAGGATCATTGCCTTCCTTCTAAACTTTAGAACAGGAAATTGGCTACTTGTGGTAATTATCCAGTTAAAGTTTGGAAAGGGCGACTTATTAGTATTACCAAGGTAAAAACAAGGGTACAGCCCGCCTAATGATAAGCCGCTAGCATAGTCTATGAGCCACTCAAACACTCGAAAAATCAACTGCGCGGTGCGAATTTTCCGGATAAAAGTCGTTAAGCTGTCAGCGTAAGAGCTAACGATCTCGCCTACCTACTACCTTATATCGTCTTCTCAAGAACCCTGGAAACCATGTTTACCACTAATGCACAATACAAGTTATCTGATTACGCCCATCCTCAAGACGGAGATACTTCTTCAACGGAGCTATTCCATTTTAAGTGGCAAAACAATTTAGAGAAATGTAAGACAGAAAGAAAAATATTGGAAATAATAATTTTAAATTGTTATTATTTCGAATAGAAGACTAAATAATATTTTTTGATTTAGGATACATTAACGTTAGTGCATGCTTATCTTTATTGGATCAATATTTAAGGCAGTCCTTAAAATTTCAAATATAAATCAATTTGGAGACCAACTAGAGTCAATAAATTTCTTCTAGAAATTCTTGCTGCTTGCCTGACTACTTCGAAATACACGAGATATAGGTAGCTTCTACACGCGGCTAATACGATGTCAGCCGCAAAATAACCTCAGCAAAGTTAGAAGTAGGTGCCTCAGAATTCTATCGCGAACTTTTCTCTCTAGGGTACATGTTATCCGAACTCTTCGACTTATCTAACTTGTACAGGTAAAAAATGATTCGGATAAAGTGGTCAAGATCGTTTCCTTAACCCAAAAAATGTGGTTATTTATTTCAGAGAGACGTACATAAAAGTATGATCACAATTAATGATATGATGTATTAAGAAGATGTATATATATTACACAGAACTTAGTCCACAAAACCTCTTTCAGTTCTGTTTGCCTAAAATAAGGAATTAAAGCGCTATAGTTGTTATCTACCTATCTTTTACACTCTTATATAATTTGTATTTTTCTTGTCAAAACATCAGTAAAACGGTAAACGCAATAACACGGTACAGTCTTATGGGTACCATATTTCTGGTAACTATATAATATAATTGACCACAATATTAACTTTTTATAGATAACTTTAAGGATATTGGTATACTTTTGGGGGTTGTTTTTTAAAAGGTGGTAATGTTGAGTACAAGGATTCGCCGTAGTCTCAATAGACTCGCCTGCCATGCCAACAACCTAAACTGTCGAAATGTGGCTGAAATACACTGCTAGAATATGCTTCAGAGATATGACGTGACACTACATTTCGCACCCTTAATAAAACAGAGACTTATCTCAGTATTTTGGATTAAACAAATTTGAACTCTATTGTAAAGATTTAACACAAATATAATATTAGAATTTAACATTTACAATTAGAGTTCAAATTGCCTTACTTTTAAATTTCGAGGTATGTCGCTGTTTTATTAAGAGTGCGATTTGTATACGAAAATAGTACATTTATATACCTGTATTATTTGTATATGTCTTCAACCATATAACGAAGTAGCAACAGTTTACTACTTATCCTATTAAAATATTATAGTCATATTATAATTAGTAAGCATTTAGTGTAATGTACCGAATTAAAATAACCTAATTAAGCTACCTACTTTCAAAGGATATTAGTCTAGCTTTACCTTAATATTACCAACCGAAAAAATCCTTTATTATTCCTAACTTGTTTGACCTCAGGATAACATAATTATTTGGCTTATTGAACCGTTCTTCTGGAATGTACTTTTATTGGTAGGTTATCTTAAAAGCCTTATAGCAAATTGCCTAATTAACGTTTAAAAGCTTTGTAAAAAGTAAAAAATATAAAGCAAGAGAAATGAGTTGGCTGCCTTTGATATGATAATGAGGTCGCGGCCGGACGTGGCCTAGTGTTGTGCCACACGGACAAATAATAAACTTCTTTTGAAATATAAATAAATTTAGTAAATACGCTCTTTTTTAGTTTTCTTATTTACGTACTTAACTTTTTCGCTTGCTCTAAAGTAATGAAAAGCGGAATTACCGCTTGATGCTAAAATATATAGGAGTTTATAGGAGAAACCAAAAATGATAAAAAATCTGTAATAAAATGGAAAGATAGCTAGTCAGTAAATAAGAGGATAAATTAATAATAATAATAATAATATTCTACCACATACACACAACACCGTCTAGCCCAAACTAAGCAGAGCAGAGATTTTTACTAAAGTCTACATCTCATCGTGTGTTGTTTTTCTTATTGGTATCCACTTACATTTAAGCGAATGCTTCCATTGCCCTTTATCTATTTGGCTCTATATCGAGTCTAAGCATTCGCTATTCATTACTTGAATATGTTCTTACAACCACTTATCTATACTATAGTGTCTGAAAGGCGACATACACATTCGTTAAGAGCCCGTCAAACTAATGACAGCTGTTGTGATTGGCTGATCAAATTAGTAACAACCAATAACATCACTTGACATGAGTTTGATTTGAAATGTCGTTGATTACTCCATCAGAAATTGAGTGATAGGAACTATAATTAACCTAAGTTGCAGATAGTTATCTTTCTTATGCGTTTTTCATGAAAGTTTCTACTTCATGGATTTCCTTCGTTTAGGTACAACTTGCATTCTTGCTTACAAACTAAAATACACTTCATAATTCTTCATATGCTAGGTATATTCATAATATATGCTAAGTTATTTTAACAATAATAATATATGCGTGATTCTTATTATTACTAGCAAATAAACAATGTTTGGTTAGTATCTCGCATAAAAATGCAGTGTAAAACATCTAATCTTTGTCGGCCTTGATGGCGTAGTGGTTAGCGTAACCTACTGCCACGCCTGAGGTCGCAAGTTTGATTCCCGCACAAGTCAAAAATTTGTGTGCATGAACATGTATGTTTGTCTTGGTCTGTATGTTTCTATGTATAATATGTATATATTTACAAAAAAATAAAGCAGCGATAGCTCAGTGAGGAGACCAACAGACTGCAATGCAGAGGGTCTCGGGTTCGAACCCATGTCACGCACCTCTGACTTTCGGAAAGTTATATGACTTTTCGAAATTATGTGCGTATTGATTGACAATTATCGCCTGCTCCGTGCCTCGGAGAGCACGTTAAACCGTAGGTCCCGGCTACCATGAACATCTATGTTATTGTTATTGTTATTGGCAGTCGTTATTGGGAGAGTGTCGACACAAAAGATCTCACTGGGTCGAAGTGTCGCCGGTCTGCACTGACTGGCCCCCACATAAGATACATACAAAAAAAATATATAATATGTATGTTTATCCATCGTATAGTACCCATAATACAAGCTCTGCTTAGATTGGGCTAGATGGTGTTGTGTGTATGTGATAGAATATTATTATATTATTATTATACGAGATATTAAACCAACCAGCTATTTGACTGCGCGACCAAAATATTTATTTAGCACTGGTAATCATTCGGTGCAAACATTGTTCTTGTTTATTACTGTACAAAGCACTAAGACTCGCGAATCACTAAACACCTAGTTAGATGTGACAAAGAAAAACTAAATCAGTCCACAGAAATTTCAACGTCACTAGCGAACTAGCTAGGAAGATAGTTTCTTTGTTTTGTGCTCGTTACGACGAAGTCGGATCTTCTTATGGGAATTATGAAGCTATTCAAAGGCTGTTTATAACACCGTTCAATTGCCTCAAGTGACAACTATGTATGAAGTTTAAAGGTAAGGGCGCTAGCACACTTTTAAAACGTATTTTTTTAATAAGTATACTATGCTAGATGTATACATTTTATAATGATAATTACGCGCCGCGTCGGATTTTCATAGTGTGACTGGTGAGATAAAAAAATAATATGATTTGAATCGAATAAGCACTCATCAAAAATAGTTGAATCGTGTCGCGTTTTAAAAGTATATTCCTAACTAGATACTGCACATTGTTCGATGATATAAATACATATGTCGTTTTGTGACTGGCAAAATGTTCAAACATAGTCACAAACTTTTACAATATATTAAATATGAATGTGAACATAAAGGTTTGGGTGTTTGTTACTCAATCACGAACAACTGTTACCCTGTCGACTGTTGTATTGCTTGACATACCTAATTAGAAACCTGTTCTGTCTAGCTGCCGGTGTACCGCTGCCACTCTGTTCTATACCATGCACGAATAGCAGAGAAACGTATTCGTAGGCTCAACTAGCAAGTAAATTAATATCAGCTATGATTCAACTCAAAAATTAATAGGCATTAAATGGCGAACAAGTAACATGGACATTTGACTATTATTTTACCTATAAGTGGAACCATCAACACCCCTGACAAATATTATTACGAAAGACATTAGTCCTATAGACCGAATGTCGGTCACAGTGGCTAATCCTAACAGAGACTGGAGGAGAGAGCAGAAGTTGAGATTCAAAAAGGTGTTTGACAGGGTTGCATCTTATCTCCGACACTGTTCAATAATTACTCTGAAGCTATTATGGCAGAAGCATTAGAAGATCTCGACTATGGTATCAAAATAAACGGGCGTACTATAAACGAGACAAATAACCTGAGATATGCAGACGACACAGTTCTAATAGCATCTTCAGAACTGGAACTGCAGAAAATAGTTGACAGGGTCAATGAGTGCAGCAATAAAAAATAATAACATTGAATTTGGTTGCCCCATATACGTGTCGAATAGTCTGTGAAAGAGTCTATTTAGTATCAACATTTTAATTATTTTTTTAGTTTTCCTTGGAACGATCTTTAGTAGGAAATATACATTGCCTCGTTAGACTGCAATTAGCTCGAACAAGCTTACAAAAGCAGTTACATGTTTATTTTTCCTATCTATATTGCTTGGAAATATAATAATACGAATGTAAGAGAAATTAGTAGGTACATTGTGTTGTACTATTTTTATTTAACAGTTTTGCACTATCTCGCGATTATTAATAGGTAAATTGAATATAGAATCTTTATCTGAGGCTTTTATACGATTTTGAGGGTTCCTGATAGTAAGCCGCTACTGTTTTACTAATAGGCACTCGTCGAAGAAAGAATATCACTATAGCATTACCCACTTAGAAATCAGCCTTTGTATTGCCAATGTAAGCAGTAAAGATAACACTGCAGACAGCACAACAACCCCTCAAGTAGCATGAAAACTCTCCTCCTCACAGGAACATAAAAGGTTCCTTATGATCTTCTAGGGAAGATAGCTTCTCCCTCTCTAGTCACGGTAAACTTACTAACATTGCGAAATTAACTATAATTCCTTTTAATTAATAGATCTTCTACTTAATAGTTATGTCATCTCGATAGAATTAAAATCAATAGCTACGCTGTACGCAATCACAAAACTAAATCCAATGCTATAATTTGAGCTTCATACGATATTATTTATAATAAAATCTCTTTAAATTATTGTTTATTTATATTAAAAACCAGCAAATGTAAACTTAACGTAATACGTTGCCATAAATCAAGAGTACGCGGCGCCACCGCCTGCGTGGCTTTTAATTGCTAACAAGATATACAGAACATTGCCATAAGTAATGATTCAGGCGCTTCGTTATTTTAATTCAACTTGAGTTGCGCGAAATAGTTTCGCATGTAGGTTTATTTACTTTACTTTATAAAATGTAAATACTTACATCCTTACTTGTAATTATTTTATAACAATGTAGAAGTAATTTAGTATTTTGTAGTATATATTTAATTAGTTATGACTCTACTAATTCTTGGTTAGAAGTGCCCATTACAAAGTGACAACTGCGCTTGTCGATTGCTTTGTGATGTTAACCAACCTTGCCACCGTCAATATTTTAGATATGTGACCATTTATACAAAGTAACACCTCTGTAAGTAATATATAGTTTCGGCGAAAACGGTGTTCTGGACGTTTATAGCTGTTCATATAGTGAGTTACAAACATCAATTAATATCACCATTTCTTGATATTATCGAGACCTAGATTAATAAATACTATGAAATACAAATACAAAATTCTATTTGTTTGTTCTATAACTACACAGCACCATCTCTACTATGGAATCTTTCACAATGTGTAGCCCGACAGGCTAGAAATAAAAAAACAATAAAAAGTAGTTAAGTAGGTACTTAGCTACTTTTTATTAAATATTATTATTAATTCTATAGTATATTTATTGATTCATTTAAAAATAACTTCTCTACACCTTTAGAATTTCTGCCTTAAAGGTTAATACTGCACATTGCACACATCCCAAGGTACGATACCAATCATCTACAATAAGATAGTTGTCTGTAGTTCGTAAAGTTCGCTTTAATGTTTATCAACTATTTGCAACAAGCAAACTGTGTGTCTCGTCTACTCGAACAAGAAACGTGCATGCGCACGGAGTTATTTGTCTTTCTACTATGGAACTATAGCTATGATAGATTTAAACCCACTTCAATAATAAAAGACATAATATTGTCTTCTATTTACGCGAATATTATTCATTGAAATTAAACTGCTATATACGGATTTTATCGCGTTGTTTATTTGACACTTTATTACAAAATTTTGAAAATTGTTACACTACTACTACTATTAAACATTACTAATTTTTAGGCTAATTAAATTATTATTAAACTATTTAGATTTAATTAGTATTTAGTTTAGTATTAGTAGTAGTGTAACTATTTTCAAAATTTTGTAATAAAGTGTCAAATAAACAACGCGATAAAATCCGTATATAGCAGTTTAATTTCAATAAAAGACAGTTTATTTTAAAATGTTGTTATCAAGCTTACAATAAAAAAACAATAAAACACCAAAAAGTAAGATATAAAAATTAGTTTAAACTATTAGCTATGCTCCCAATCAAATCTAACCAATGCGAAGTCTGTGTTCATTAATTGACTATGATAATTGCCAAAAAAGTTTGTGTTAAAATTTAATAGTTATGGACATGAATAGCTCTAGTTCCAACAAGCAGCAAATAAGGTACACCCAGGCAGGCATAAATTTCCAAGGGTGTGGTGCCGAGCTCAAGAACCTTTATTCAGCTATAAGTATAAAAATCCCTTAATGTAATCCTAATAACTCTATTTTAAGCTTCTATTCCTAATAGAAGAACCTCAGGATTCCCAACGTTTATTGTATTATAAGCTGTCAATCTTATTGTGTACCTTATAATCAAAGGCAATCACGTCACACATAACAGAATCTAAGAAAATTAACCATCTAAAAAAACAAATCTTAAAAGCACGTCTTACGGGTTCCTAAAAATATAATACCAAGTACATTCACGTCTCATTACCATGTCAAAAGCTCTTCGCTCGGCCCTTTGACTTACCTAAGTCTTACCTCAAAGCTTCCTTATTATTTACATTTTTCTGCTTGCTTTTATGACAAAAATATACTTTTGATAAAATCAGGTGTAAGTGACTTGATGTGACCTATTTTGTTTATTTGGTTTTGGAATACAATTAACTGAGGGTATTTCATTTTACTAATTTAAGGTGAAAACCTATTGCAATCTATGCACGCTTTCAAGGTCAGTAGAGTCGTGCTTTGGGAATTGGACCAAACATGCAGATTTTAGATTTAAAATAAAATAAAAACAAATATTTATGTTGGAGAAACAATCATTATGTTGACCTGAAACAGCAGATTGATTCAGTAAATTGATCTATGAACTCATGCAATTGAAAAAGAAACTGCTCTTTTTCTATAAATAAAAATACTAGTATTCTTGTAATACCACTGGAGGGGTTTACACAAATCTTTAATACTTATGTTAGCATAGGTTCAGATCGCTTCTAACTCACTCGCTTTTGGTTGTAATTCAATGGCGGCAACCGTCAATAGATTTTATGTTAGTTGGACTAGGTAAACATGGCTCTACACTTGATACATGGGACCCTAAACGGAGCTGACTGAAAGAGGATTTAGTTCACCGTTTCCGATATACAGTGCGTCTATATCCTACTAATATTGTAAATGTGAAAGTTTGTGAGGATTGATGAATGGATGTTTCTTACTCTTTCACATAAAACTACTGAACGGATTTTAATGAAACTTTACAGGATTATACATCAGAAAAATCAAAGCCAGCGAGCAAAATCTAGTGTATAAAGCTGCGCATGCCATCCAGTGAGCCCCATGTCTTGTAGCCACTTCGATAAAATACAAAATAAGTAGCAACAAAGTATCATATCCATTTGAACTTAAATGATATTTAAAAAGTCAATATGCGATAAACTCTACATTCTATTCCGTACTATAAAAGCATCCCTAAGAATTCCTAAGAATGTTCTTAACGCAGTAAAATTTATAATTAGCTTGCAATTTCATTTGCGCTTAAGACGAAGCGACGGCGCGGTGTACCGCGTGTGGTAACATTTCATAATGACGCGAAGGCTTGACTGTTAATGCTATAATATTCGTAATAGTGCAAGCAGGTGGCAGCGTCATTATGCGGCTTCTGACTCATCACCCTTTAAATATTTACAAGATATTATTACAATGTAGAAAGCATGTTTTCCATAGTGACTTCGCTATAATATGTTGAATCTCTTTTTGGTCTTATGATATAAGTTTTTATGCAATTGTGATGTCTCGGGTTCGATTATCTTATTCAAAGAAATCATAGTCATTTATTGCACGGGAGCGTATTGGTTTAAATGATCGCCTCGCCAGTAGGCTGAGCGTTGTCGGTTCCATCCCAGACAGGACAATAATTTGTTATGAGTCTGGGTGTTCGTTGTATCCGTTTCATTTTGTGTGAAGTCCTCCGCGACATAGGAATACCTCTTAGTACGGTAAATGTCTTAAAAAAAATGGAAAGTGATGTTTCTTAGCCGTTCTTAATTCGCACGAACTCGGAAGTATATATTTACATGATAGAGAACGATGGTGTACAATTTTCAATATGACTGAGCGCGGTAATATTATACCTATTTATAATTAATACGTCATGTTGGCACTGTATTTCAGATGTCAACTTAACATCCAGAAAGGTACTTAAACGTAGTAGAGTGGATCTATGGGTTTAAAATTTTGCTCTTTGTAGTGTTATTGGGTTTATCTGTAGATCTAATACAACTCTGCCTGCTGCTTTGAGAATATTTTTATTGGAGGATAACGATATATTTATTTTTCCTTTTTCTAAAAGACAATCCCGCACTATAAATAATTCCTGTGTCGTGGGGGACTTTGCAAACATTCAAACAATAGACACAAAGAACATCCAGACCCGGGACAATCATTTGTGTATCACACAAAATTTTGTCTCGTGCGGGATCGAACCCACAACACCCAGCGTGGTGGCAGTGGCGAGTCTACCATTTAAACCACTTTGCCATCTGTGCAGTCAGTGCACGCTTTATATATGGCGTGATCTATGTTACATATAACGTCACTAAAGCGAATACATGGAACTATCAAGTAAACCAAATATATCTTTATACAGGGTCTGTCGTTAATAATGGATAACCCGTTAGCTGGAGATTAACCAGTTATCAGACAGTAAGAAAATAATATTTTTATGTTACGGTTGCCAACAGCGTGAAAACGGCATACACTTTTGTGTTTTGTTAAAATTTACTTCTTTACCCTTTCAATTGGTTGCCATTTCAACAAAATTAGTTTTTGTTTGGGTAATTCTTTTGCCATCGTACTTGCGAATACTTGTATTATTTAATTTAACTACATTTTTAGGCGCCATTAACCTAAAACAGTTTCAAAATTAACATTCTAATCAATTTCTTAAAATCAATCTATCCGTACGTCTAGTTTTAACCACTGATTGTAAAAAAAAAAGTATGGCAATCTTGACATAATAATATTATTTTCTTACTGCCTGATAACTGGTTAACCTCCAGCTAACGGGTTATCCATTATTAACGACAGACCCTGTATATATAAATCTTCTGTGCGTGTGTTTGTAATTAAACTTCTCCTAAACGGCGGGACCGATTTTGATGAAATTGTTTGTGTGTGTTCAAGTGGATTCGAGAATGGTTTAGATGTGTTTTTCTTTTTGTGTTCATTACGACGTCTGTCGGGACAGCTAGTAATAGCATAATAAAGGAAGTACAAGTATCGTAAGCCATTAGCCGTGATACGCTCGCTTCATATTACGATGAACGTCAAATCATTGTTGGCGAATATGCAGGCGTAAGACTATGTATGCATATGCAGAATCAATGTGTGATAAGATGGCTAACGATAATACGTCTATGTTAAAATCTCAGCTAGGCAATTCTGTTAATCTCGCTACCAAACTCACTTCCGAGTTGGCTGTGTGTTTGGTCATTTAAGTTTTTATACGGCGATATAATATTATTACTATGATTACTGGCAAAGTGACAACCAAATTCGAGATGAGATTAGTAGAATAGGCGGCTGTAGATTTGCTTAAAACGCCTCACCACAACCAATGTAATAACAAAGTGTGCTGCGTAGTCGATATCAAATACTTTTCCCTTATTAGGTATTCCAATGTTATCAAAGTCTGAATCCTAGTTGGATACGGTACTACTAAAACTACTCTGCAACCCAAAGAGATAACGATAGTCAAAAGTTAGACCCGATATTAAAATAAAAGCGAACTGTTTCCACTTATCGGCTGTTACAGATGTTACTAATGGCTAGGATTGCTGACGGTGTTTAACTTCTTTAGACATTGATGTTTACGTTTGGTCGACTAGTGGACAAAATTACTTTTTATTTTCAATGAGTTGTGGCTTTCTGCATTCCATATAAACTTGAACCTATGCCAAAATATGACACTCCTCCGTGCGCGATCCCACAATGATTTCTTATCACATATTAACCTATAAAGTGGCAACGGCACACCAGCGACTAAACACAATAGGTTTTCAATTATGTCCGGCAATCCAAAATTTATAGGTTGATAAAGATGCTCGGTGATCTTGCGCAAAAATACACGATCTGATATTTATTGTAAGTTGGAGAACGCCCGGATCGCACTACGGTGCGGTTTTTCATCTCGAGGATTTTATTGAGTTTGCCCGGAACCCACGACAATACGATCTTTGACGAGGAGTTCGGTATTGTCAACTTTTCTATTGCAATAGTTTGGTTAGGCAATTCTAGGATGCGTGGTAGGTTCCTCTCTTCGCAATTTTTTACAATGAATTTCCACCACGGTGCTCCTAATTCGATTCTATACGGACGTTGACTAGTTCAAATAATATAGCAAACGAAATCATGAGTATCATATAGCCTACCTAATAGGTGGCCTCTAATAGTGTGTGATAGTCAGATCACTATTGCGATTTGGCAAACCATATACCTTCCAGAACATTAAGAAGAGCGCTTAGGCATAATTATTTATAATGGCATATTAATATGTCATAAACACTAGCTGTAAGTACAAGCATTACATCCAAAAAAGGATTGTCAAAATCGATCCATTACATTTTATGATGGTCGTGTACTTGTATAAACAAACATACGTACCACAAACAAAACCATAACGACTATTACTAATATAGAGTCACGTCTGTATTTCCTCGTAAGGTGAGGCAAAGGTATAAAGATAATACGCATTTCGCCAACGGTTTTAAGAGCTTACGATGTATGGAGTAGGTTAAAATTTTTTAATAATAATTTCCACTCCGCACGAGGTATAATTTCTGTATCGCAGGGAACTTTACAAACATTCAAAGAACAGGCAAAAAGAACACCCAATTCAGAAAAACCATATGAATAAAAATAAAACACAAATAAAATGATTAAGTACTTTTAAAAACCTCAAAATATGACAGTTATTTGCAACGTTTCCATACGGAAGAGCCCACAAGTCGTATACTCTCTTACCAGCTTTATAAACGCACTGTGCTATCAGAGCATGCAACTAATAATTGCTGTGCTGTGCTTCTGCAGCACAGTGACTATTTGTTTTAAGAATAAGCAATGCAGATGTTGTAAGAGGTCATAGACTATTAAAGCTGCGCTCTATTAGGCAGGCCATCCTGCATGAAGCCTTGATTGTATACAAAAAGTTCAGAATGTTTGCTACAATCTTAACGATACATACTTAACTATATAAAACATCAGTGTCGCACTTAGAGTACAAATAACCAATGGTATGTATACTCTAAGGTGGCGCATCAGTTTGTTGCGTTGAAGATATGGATTAGATACAAATGTAACGTATGTCCACAATACTTGCCGGTGCAAGGATTGTTGCATCAAGCGAGTCTCGTCGGCGTGCGGCCGCTTGAAATTATTTTCGAGTCCGTTTGTTTTTATTTTGCGATATCTCCTAAGATATTATTTTAAATTGTATAGTGTAAAAGCAAATATAATGTGCATGAAATGCTTAAGGTATATAACGTATAAGAATGTTTATAGTAAACTTTCGTTATAAGACATCGTAGACATTTCCGTAGACCTAAAAAAGAGGAACAATCCCACTATACACTGTATGTTATATCTCAAAGCGATTAGGCAGCGTTTTCGATTAAAGCAGTCGTCTTGTTTTTCCCCGACATCTTCAACAAACATCATACATATTTCAAGCAATTTTCGAAAAATATTTAGGTAATAATACTTTTAAACCTTCCTTATGAATTACTCTTCCTTAAGGGATAAAACCGTATGAAAATCCGTTCAGTAGTTTTTGAGTTTATCGCAACCAGACAGACAGACGTAGCAGGCAACTCCGTTTTATAATTATTATAAGGTGATGTCCATATAAACCTTACCTGTTTGTATTCTTGATACTCAGGTAAAGATAATCCTAACCATTGGCGTTCTTGGAAAACAAAATCGAGGAACCTTTTTTGGTATTATTGTATTTTTACTACATGTTGTTTTTGTCTAGGACTTAAGTAATTTAATCCTCACAGTAATCAAAACACAGCAGGAGTCATTCATATGAAATAGTAGTATTTTATTTTCTTTTCAAAAGAGTATAACTATTTTACTAGGTGTTATCCTTACATTATTATTATTACACTATTGTCTTCGTAGAAATCGAACGCCAACGTACTGTCCGAGGTGACTACTTAAAGCTTTGCGCTATGCGTGCAGACAAATTAAATTAAACTTAAAAATCATGTTCTTTTAATCTATCTTTCTATATTATCATATAATTCTAACGAGGCTGCGCATCGTCGATAATTATGAGAGGCAAAAATTACTGAACGTATTTTGAGCTGGTTTTCACAATTAAATAACTTGCAACAACTCATTAACGATCTTTTAGATGCCAGTGTCCAGACACAATGCTTTTATCATTGTGTATCCATATATTTAAGCAGACAGATTGTAAAATCTAAGCTAAATTGCATCTGACTTCGTTCTATACAACTTATCGTATCATTCATACCGTGATCAATGTAAATGAAATAACGAACTAACCGTACTTTACGCAGACAAAGTCACAGACAAATGTTTAGTCTTTACAAATATCACAAAATGTTCATACTCTATGTTTGTACTTAGAGGGTTATCTCAGTAACCACTGAACCGAATCTAGAAATTCTTTCACTATAAAAAATCTACACTATACTTGAAGCATAATATATGCTTTAGTAGCATACCATGCATACTTCCAGGCTTAACCTAGCAGGAATAAAGACCAGATTCAGTTCACAAACACATCATGTATATTCCTTCCAGACTATATTATTATGTTGGTACCTATATCGACATGTGGCTATCGGAGCGGTGACGAGGTCTGATCATTAAACATAACCTGTTTATCAGATACAGTTATATCACGGCCGATGGCCATCGTATTTCCAATATGCCATTTCTTACTATGGTTTACTTGACGGTACCAAGAATTCGCTTTTTATACGCTACCATAATATTATGTCCGCGATTTCGCTAGCGATAATGTAAATTATGTCAATAAATTTATATCCTACGTGTATGCCAAATTTCATAATGATTAGTCAAGTAATTAAGGCGTGAAAGCGTAACAAACAAACTTACATTCACATTTATAATATTAGTTAGGATATATAACCCTTTACAGACGGTATATGCTGCATGGTGGGCGTCGTGGTTTAAGTGGTCGGCTCGCCTATATCACTACGCCGTGTGTTGTAGGTTCGGGACGAAAATTAGTATGATTCACAAATAGTTAATCTGCATTGGGTGTTCTTTGTGTCCGTTTAAATGTATGCAATGTTCCTGCGGCATAGGAATTATTGCTAGTGGGGTGGTTTTTATAAAATAAATAAATAATAATATAATATCAGCTACGTATATAAACTGCCCGGTTGCTGGGCACGGGCTTCTTCTCAGTGTGAGAAGAATTAGTCCATAGTCCACCACGTTGGTCCAGTGCAGGTTGGTAGACCTCGCTATCTTGAGAACTTTATGAAGAACTCTCAAATATGAAAATTGTCGCTATTTTAAATAAGCGACAATGAATTAATTAATGAACATAAGTTGGAAAGGTCAGAGGTGCTTTGCGATCGAATCTGAGAAGAGACCAAATCTCCACAGTGGGACAGTTTTATACAGGCTGGTATTAAACAACGAACACAAAGGACACCCAGACTGGTACCCAAATTTTATTCCGTGTGGGGATCGAACCCAGAACCTAGCGACCACTTAAATCACTACGCTATCCGTGCAGTCAGTATCGTAATAATAATATCCATATCTGATAATAGCCAGAAGCTATAACAGTCTGCGTGTAAGATAATTACACACTACGGATTGATTGATCGCAGTTAAACGCTTCGGTAATTAAATTATATTTGAACCAAGAATCGATATGAAGATAGTTTAATACTCGATATAATTATAGAAGAGAAAAGCGATAGCCTAGTGGGCAACCGTTGGACTGCCACGCAATTGATACCAAGCAAGGCGATCTCTGACTTTTCGAAGTTATGTGCGTATTAAATAGTTAATTATGGTTGTCTATTGTTTACCCGAAGATTATATACCATAACCATCATATAATGATATTAGGGCAAATAAAATTCGGGAAAAGCAGTTCACACCGTTAATTATCGCTCGCTTTAACGGTGAAGGAAAACATTGTGAGGAAATCTGCATGTCTGAAATTCTCCTTAATGTTCATATAGATATTTGAAGTCTGCCAACCCGCACTGGGCCGGCGTGGTGGACTATGGCCTAACCCTCTCACAGTGAGAAGAGGCCCATGCCCAGCAGTGGGACAATTTAATAGAGGGCTGGTATTATTATTATATAATTATAGACTGCCTCAGAGGTGGTGAATATACATGAGTACACATACATGAATACACATACATTGGGTTTTCTATAAAGAGATTTACACACACGGAGACTAGAACTCTCTTTAGGTCACGTAGATGGCAATATGTTCACCTTTTATTACGTGGTACCAGAATGCGTAGTTGGCGAAATATGGATGTCTAACAACTGTGTAGCCATTCAGCGATATAATCGGATTGCAGTGAAAATATTTTATACCTATATTCCTCGTTGTTCCAATGTCATGACGTGACTAGGCCAGGCCTATCGCAAGACTACGGGTTTTATTTCTATTTTAGGCAAATTATTTTACATATAATTGACACAAAGTTCTCCGTACTTATCGATATTTGTTACTGCTATTATACAGAATATAGCAGTCCAAGCAATGGGAATAATTAAGCAAGTTCATTGAATTAAAAGAACAGTGCCTACCCATAAACATACATGTAGATAGTCCTCTATATATAAGGCACGCATCATGATGAAAGATCTTTCGGCTGAGATGATGACCTATGATGAAGTCTTTGTAATACGTACAAAGACTTCATCATAGATGTGCCCTTCGATGTTTGAATATGGTCATCTTTTTGGACGTTAAATTGTCAACTGACACAATGCAAACATGACATCTGAATTACAAATATAGGATACCTATATTATCAAAACTATTCATATTGAAAATTATACACTATAATTTTCTATCAATTAAATATAATGTGTGAGCTCACTCTTAATGTAGACACTTTTTCCTGCGATGCAACAACGGTAAGGCAACATCTAGGGTTTAAATCTTTGACCATAGTCACGTATATAAGTATTATAAGCAAACAAAACTCCTAGAAAAGCTTGTGGCCTGACTTCTATTGCGGCTTTATGAAGTCATTAGTATATGAAGTTTGTTTGTTTGAAATGTAAATGAGGCACCTAGCTTGAGTAAAGACTAACATTTAAAGTTCGCGTCATAATCAACGACGACGAAAACGTCACGAAATTTCGTGACGTTCACTTTCAAAAATGGGAACATAAGTTATTTTAGACAAAGCGGAGACGCTATGTTGACAGTTTAAGGAGAGAATTCCACGGGTTCAGTAACTACTTCTAAAAGGTAAATTAAGTATAATTATTTGTAAGCGGTATAATAATATTTTGTACAAATGACTGATACAAATAAACGCAATAACACAGACGAAATAAAAGGGTTACTTACGTGAATCTTTAAGATTATTGTCACTTTGTGTTGCAAATTACTAATGTTTGTGATACTTATCACGATCAGTGATAATGAGAAGCTTCTCAAGCTAAAGAGGAGAGACGGGTGTGTCAGGAGTGGGTTCACGCCAGTATTGCAATGGGTGGTATACAAACCTACGATCTCTCAGTCGCAAATCTCATGTCTTATCCATTGCGCTTTGCTTATGCTGGAGCATCCCGGCTGATGGTTTGATACTTAACTACCATCTCCTTAAAAACTCGCAGCCATACACCTTGTATAGTTTTTCTGTTGCGAATAGAGTTCACTTAAGGAAGACATAGGCTAATTAAAATTATTGGTCGGAGGTCAACAGACCAATCATTTTTAATTAGCTACTATTATTTTAACATTCGGCTCGTGTGGATTTATTTCCCTAGACTAAAGTAACAACTTGCCATGAAGCTGCAGTATGCTCATTTACCGCATAAATAGTATTTAAAAAATCTCTGCTGTAGGTAGTTTCTCGGTCAAGACACTCTATGTTTTAATACGAATTTTACTATTTCTTTCTCATAAAACAATTAAATTATTTGCACTTAAAATATCTAAGTACGAGTAAACCCTTATAAATGTGAAACTATGCAGTCGGCGTATGTCAAACGACTAAAGTTCTCAACGAGAACAGGTTTAGTTTATCACAAGTTTATGCGATTCGAATATTATGTATTTTATTACGATTATTATGAGGTAAACGACCACTAAATTTGTAATAAGCCAGTTCGTAATTATTCGCTTGGGTGAAACATAAAATCTGTTATGCAGCCTTATCTTAGTCATCTTTACAGAGGCGGGGACCAAATGCTGATAAAATTACTTACTATCAAACCATAAACGACATAGTAAAAGCTCTCTTTAACTATATATTCAAATATTCGCCGACTTTACAGTTATATCAAAACTAGTTTATTATACCGAGCCTGCTTTCTTACTATTCGCTATTTACGTAAACAAACGATTTAAATGTAAATACTAAATGTGTACAATAACTTATGCACAAAGTGCAGTCGACGCGCAAGTAAGCGGAAGTGCTGCGAATTCGTCGTAAATCAAAAACAACGCCTACATACATTGCAGTGTGCATATTTTAATCCGGGCCAAAGTGGAGGCTCGGGTTAGAGAGCTTTTAAGGCTGCGACATTTCCCCTCTCACTCGCACCAATGTAAAAAGTGACGCCGTCTCCCTCTCCTCGCTACGCACGCCAACTAGCGGTAACCCGACGGACTAGTTGACAGTTGCCTAAGCGCATGCTCTTTGTATTGTGTCGCGTTCATGTTATTACTCAGTTTATTCGTTTTAATGTGTTTAAAACGATATATCAAATCGAAGTGGTTATAATGTGTGCGCATTTAAGAATAGACGTGATAATAACGTGAGTTTGTGTCAGTAAATGGGTGCCCGAGGTATTGTTGACATACCAGGATTGTTTTTCACCTGGAGTCCCAAGAACAGTATCAAAATAAAGCTCAAACGTACGTATTATATATTCACTTTTATTTAAGCCTCATTAAAAATTTCTACCCATGTAAAATTGTAAATTATACTCATTCGTTTAAATAATATTAGCTTTGAAATTAAATGTTATTTTTGTTTAATTAACCCTAAACCGCTTAATTGGAAATTTAATAGGCTGAACAAAAATGCGTTTTATAATAATATTGTCAGTAATTAATATAAAGAGGGTTTCAGGCTTTATTAAGTGTGAGTTGAAAATTAATGACGTTTACGCAAAAAATAAAAGGAAAAATTAGTAAACAACACTCAGCGAAAGATCGTAAAAACTGGGGATTCTTTTTATAAAAAGCCCGCAATTTCGACGTGATTAATGTTGGCATTATACAGAGTAATACTGAAGGCTTTACAGGACTTTTATTAAACATTAAAAATTAAGTCATTTACACAAGCATAAAATCACGTGAAAAATTCGCAGTTACATAAAAAAACATAACAATACATCTATTGTTTTTGTTGCAAACCAGGCCATTGCGAACCACTCATACCTACGAAAGGTTGTTCATTATCTTACAAATAAATTACAAGCTTGTTTCTATGCAGAACAGCGTGTATTATTTCATCAATTCTCTTACTTTACTATGAGTAATAGCTATTTTCCACCTATTAAACCTTTTTCAACAGGTACCATAATTCCGGTTGTATAAAATGCTTAGTTTTTAATTTGAAATTTTGCCAACGTCTGTGACTGTGGTACAAATCGCGGCGCGCATTTTAATAAGCGGGGTACACTCGTTAGCAAATTCCTTGCTATATTAGGTTTAGTTCTGAATAATAATAGTGCTTTATCGAACGGCTTATGTTTCTAGGAAGCCGATAAGGGCATAACGCGTGTATGTGTTTAATTGCTGACCTGACATAGCGGCTATCTTAATCAGCAATACGACATACTAACATATACTTACTACTTCCTATGTAGTAAAAAATATAATATAGCTGTTACCTCTATTGAATTTCCGAAGGTCTCAAATCCAAGTAAGGAAAATAGGAATTCGCGGATAAATAGTTGTTGCCACTAGCATCAGCGCCATTTTAAAGGTAGATATTAGTGATGTATAATTCTCTACTGGTATCTATCTACCAAACAAATTAGTCTCCTATCTGAGGATTGAACTGGCAACTCTCCTTCTAAGTTTTTTGCGTGGACAAGTTGGTAACTTATAAGCATCATGGGCTCGGAAGCGCTAACCATAATGTGACCACTGATCACCATAGTGTACTATTAAGGAATAGATTCTGTCACACCCTTGCCTTGCTATCTGCATTAAGGTCCCACCTATTTAACCTTTTAAACTGCGTCGGCACACCAGGGGACAGACACAATGAATTTTAATTGTATCTGGTATTGTAAGACTTGGCAGATTAAGGACCAGCCTTCGGTTCCATCCTCGTATTTGTACTGATAATTGTTTGACAAAAACCCAATACCCTATTTCTTGGAGGTGTCAAAAGATTAAAACTCTACAGTGTCATTCTAAATCAATTTTATATCATACAAAATGAAAACGATAGAAACAATTATGTTGTTCGCAGCTTAGTAAAGAGAGTGCAAGCAAAAACACACATGCACTTATAATGTGCGCACGTTTCTGCGATGTTTAATAATGCCAATACAACGCAAATTAACAATGGTTTACTGCATTTTTTATAAGGCTTATAATAACACTGCACTTTAAACACTTGTGGAATATGTGCTTTCCTCTCTTATTGATCGTCTGTCCGCCACAAGCATCATTTTCCAATACATGTAGTAGGTACCTATTGAAGAACAATGACAGCCAGACAGGGCCGACTTCAATTTAGTACAATTATAATGACCGAGCAATACAATGACCGCGACGTAATGTTCAACAATTTATACATGTAATAGTAAAGTAAACTTGCTTATGATGATTGTATAAAACAGTATCTGGCAAACTTTTGTATAATATCCTATAGTGGCAAAATGTCAGAAGATAGTAAAATGTCGTTTTCATCGCACAGAAGTATTAGTTTTAGAGAAAGTATAGCGGTTCACACGAGTATATATTATTATTATTAATATTATTTAAAATAAATTAATTAAATATGTTATTAATACACTTTAGTAGCTTAAACTGGTATATTGAGAGATTCTCACACGTAAAGGTATTTTATACCTATACGGTTGACTAAGAACAGATTTATGATAATAAATTATTATTAGTTATTATTCATAATTTAGTCCATATTTATACATTTTATAATATTTGTATAATGAGCTACCATCGTTCAAGAGATTAATACTGCTCATGTATATTAATGTTATTAAGAAGTATATTTTATAGTTACATATATGGAACTATTCAATCGTAAAAAACACTTTAAAAATAGATACACAATTATTGAATAAGGCTATGTTTTTGTATTTATATATATAATTTGGATGCGAAACGATCTGTAAAAAAAGGTGTGCACCTACGATAGTATTATTATAAAAAGTGTCGTTTCGTGCAATTCTTGCGAACAGATTTGAGTGAAAGAACCAATAAGCCACTGGCGTATTTATAAAATAGTTGCTATTAACTAACGTGTGTATACGTTGTTTACTTTTAAAATAAAAAAACAAAATGTACGAATACATAATGCTTAATTGCAAATAAGTATTCCAGACGAGTATAAATTGATGTTTATATGAATGACAACGAGATGTCTGGCAGACAAGCGTTGCCATTAACAGTTTACTCACATTACATAGTTTTAAATAAATGTTAGTAAATTATTGGTATATACGTCGCTAATTGCGGAGTTAAAGTGAGATCCTGAGTTCTGGTAGCACGGGTCCTGTCTTACGCATAGCTAAAAGTTTTGCAAGACGTGTTTTAGTATATTTCAATGAATTCCTTTTTGTAAAAGACTTCTCTAACATAAGTAATTGTACCTGTGTCGCGGTTGTTCGGACTTTGCAAACGTTCCAAGAACTATTTCTGGATCACAGAATTCTTTGTCCCGTGAGCGTATCGAACTGACATCACTCTGCGCGGTGTCAATGGCGAGGCGATCACTAAAACCAGTTCGCCATCCGTGCAGCAATTGAAAAGTAACCGTGATCTCCTGAGGTCCGAAGAATTATTGACTGAATCCATGAAATGTTCCAGTACCGTGCTCAAATATTTTCTTAGTAGATAAAATTTTCGATCGTTTACTGCATGACTTAAAGTTTTACTAAATGTGATTTTCAATCACATAATATTAACATACATTAAATAAGGTTCGATAATAAGGTTCGGTTTTAAATCAAGGTTTATATGAAGCAAGTTGGGGTTTTGAACATAACTAAGATCATTAGAAGTGCATACTGACGAATGCTATTGTACGTATAGAAATTGTGTGAACCATTATAAAGTGTGTATAAACTTAGTACCATAAAAGTAATTATGACTAAGTCATTTATTAAGTAACAGCTGCCGATGCTGTAGCAACTGCCGATACTACATAAGCTGTAGCTGTTTCTAAAGCTCGCTATAGGTGACAGCCTAAAGCGTCGACCGTTAGATCCTTCAAGCTATCAATTAACCATAGAAAAAAACCTAACCACGCAGTATACTTATATAAATCTAAAACCTAAGCCCCTATCTCTAAGCCTAGACTAGACGATTGATAGCCTACCCTCACAGGCCTTTGTTACCGTTACCATCAGGGCTTCCCTGTAATCTTAATAACACTAAGATAATGGACTATATTTCTTCTGCAGAATGACGTTTCGCTGCCAAAATATACCGACTTCTTGAACGACACACAGCACACATTCAAAGTCGCATACCTACTTCTCAGAAGAGGTACGCGGGTAAATATTACAAACACATTTCGCCAGCTGTGGCTCTAGGGACTTTGCCGACCCTATTGTTGTCTACCGGACACAGTTTCAGACTTCTTATTGCTGATTTAGAAATTCTTGTCAAAAGACCCAATAATAATATGGCCCGATTAAGGTCTCGAACCCGAGACCTCATGCACAGCTGTCGCAATCACTTCACCACAAAGACAGATTTATTTTGCGACATCGAAGTTCAAAAAAATACCCACAATAAATTAAATTGAAAATGGCGTCACAAAAATAAATATAGTACTTAACCTATTTTGAAAATCGAAACGTGTCTTATCGTTCATTCAACAGGCATAAACTCAACGACATAGTTTCAAGCATGCGTCGCGTCGTCCAATTTAACTCCAATCGACCTTATACGTAGCGAAATTACGCTTTCTCTAGAGTTTGGGTCAAATAACGGACGACACTTTAGTAGCCGGTTATTGATATATATTATAGCATCACGCATATAACGTGTTATAACGAATAACTTTAACTGTTGCGTGTTTGAGATCACATGTGATTGTAGCAGTTAGCTGTTAGGCCGACGATCTAGAAAATATGTTGTGTACCAGTTTACACGTTGCGTGTGAGTTTTGGTCTACGCATTACAAGGAAATAATTGTTATGAGTCATTGCTAACTTAATTTGAACCGAAAAATGTTATCTATACAAAATTTAGTATCTACATTTTTGCTGTCCTAATCTTCATAAAAAATGTTTTTATAGAATATTAGTATGACTCTAGAGTTAATCCAGTTTTTCCGTTAGATTATAACATCTTAAAACACTAGATTAAACAGTGTAATTTTATTCAAGCTTTAAGCGGCGGTAGCCTCATGGATAAGGCATCGGACTTCGACCGATTAGACCCCACGGTTTATCGTCTTAGGTTCGAATCCTACCCCAAAAGGTAGTACACACAGCGACATATCAACCTAGACTGTTTGGACTTTGAAACGACTTAGAAGTTGAACGCTGCGAATCGTGCGAGAGAGTTCGTTATATTTTTGTTACGCTCTATCCTTATCATTACATCGACACCACTATGCACTCTCCCTTGCCGACAAATCTCTATTTTGTAGGTAGCGTAGTTATGCTTATATACGATGTCTAACTTGATGTGTAGCCGTGTGTACAACTACGTTTGTAACACAAATTGCCATTTTTATCTTATTAACAAACAAGAAAAAGTAACATATTTTCTGTTTATCACTAAAAATATCGATCGATATCCTTAGCATTATTGACTACTGTCTGTCATTTGTATTTATATGACAAACTGTTGCTCTCAAACTCTCTTATAAAAATAGCATTGACCTATTATAATATTTACGCCAAAATTAAACTAACGGCGCTTAGATCATCAACGTCAAGCAAAGACATCGATTTGTACAGCCACACAAATTCCTTCTTCGAACATCCATTCAATATTCTCTTTGGTTCAATAGGTTATTTTTGAAACGACTGTTTGTCACAAAGGTAAAAAAGATAATTTAACAATGTATTTTATCTGAACAAAGGGGGACAAAAACTCTCATGAGATGAAATAACTGTACTTAAGTTTTTGACGACACAATGTTACGAGAGTAAGTAAGCAGACATAAAATTAGAGAAACATAATTAGTAAGCAGACAATAGACAATTATGTTTTGGTTTTAATTAGATAATGGTTACTTACACAATTTGTGTAGTAAATAAGGTTATGAGGTTTATATTTTATTGGTAACGTTTAATTTAAATTATCGTAATAACTCATAAATGTAACATAATATCTGTAAAAATGTATCTGCATATAAAATTTACGTAAATATTATATGGTTGCAAAAATTAGGACATAAACAACATGCGGGTCAACTAAATTAAAAATATGTGGCTGAATGGAATGTTGTCCTTCGTCAAGACACGTGAGATATGTGTGATGAAGGTGATGATACATCATCATTGTTTATGCCAGTATTTACATTGACAAACTCACCACCCTTCCTTCTTCGTGACAGTGGGATGTAATTACGTGTAATAAGAATATCGTGACTAGATACACTGCATGTCAACATATTTCAATTCATAATGTAGTATCAGTACAAAGAGTATTGAGCATGAAAATAATTATTAGATACATGTCCATATTAGTTTTCTTTGTGTACATATTATATTTCTTCGAATATCTCGTCTATTAGAACAACGTTATAAAGGCAAACGCTTGCGCAATACTGACAGTCGTATTTCTCAGAACATTCAAAGTGTTATTGAGAAATTCAGTTTGGCGGGTTCATAATGTTTATATCCATTACATTCACAGGAACCTAAACTTAAGCCCCGGTTACACCTATGACGATCTGTGTCAGTAACAAGACGAATACCTACGAAATTTACTTATGCATTAGGGCTAACTAATAACGGTAGGCTTAGATTTAGGTCAAGCATAATTTACATTGATCTATATTTATAAACCTATTGAATCGCAGCGGCACACCGGCGGCCAGACACAATAGGTTTTTAATTTATTTATTTACCTTATGGAAAACTTACAGCTAAAGATAATGTATAACAATGACATGATAGGTAACAGTAAGCCAATTACAAGTTTTCACTCGTAGAACTATAATAAAAAATAAATGAACCACAGTATACATTTACCAACTGCTTACATGGTATTAAGATAATATTAAATACTAAAATAGCTCTGTAATAAAATTATACAATATTATTATATAATATATATTAATTATATAATATATGTTAGATATGCTGAAACTTGCCACGTTTATAACTCCAAAATGAGTTTGTTGGTTAATCCTTCTTTCACGCAGCAACGTAGGCACGAATCGATATGAGTTGCATAGAGATAGTTTATAGAGATAGTTTATAGGCCGGAGACAGAGGCTACATTTTATTAAAAAAAACAACGAATTTTATTTTAATTCCAATTCACTGTAGGAAATTTATTTCTACAATAGCAGAAACTCTTTAAAAAACGCACGTAATTCCCTATAAACAACAAACTTTTAATGACTACTAGCTAAAAAAACAAGGCAAAGGCAACAGATTGTACAGCCAATTCAATTAACGCAGCGGGTGATATTCTAGACACAGTTGTTAAAACCACGTTATTTATTTTTGTAACATTTGAGAAGAACTGCGTACGGTCTACTATGTGTGAAAATGTATATGACGTATTTTAAATTTTCAAGGGATTTTAAATATAAGACACCGCAGTATAATGCTCATTATATTGGTTGTATTAGAAACTAGTAAAGTAATTAGACTAGATTTTTTAAAGAATACCATATGTTCTCTGTAGATTTAACTATGTTTTAACGAGTTACCACGGTAGTCAGCTGTTTGTCTTTGTATACAATTGGCATTACATTGAAACGGTTTAAATCTACCGTGTAGTGGCCCAGGTCATCTACTAATACGGGTAGTAAAAAAAAGGACGCAAATAATGAATATAAACTATGTGTATGTGGTAGAATATTATTATTATTATTATTAAACATTCAATTCGATTACACAATGAAAGAAGTCCAAAATAACCTACATACTTCGAACAAAGATCTAGAACCTATAATTATATTCCACCTATGATACATTTTTAACTTAGTCTATAGGTAGAGTATTAAAAACATTTTAAAAATATATCCCAAATTAATTAATTACATTTTAAAAAACACAGGATCATAATACCCTATATTAGCACTATTTCTACTTGGGTAAGGAACCTAGCTTTGTCTCGTTCTGAGCTCATAATAATAATCTATATACAGGTACGGTTCGAAGCCATAAAATGCAGTATGTTAATCGCAAACGTCTGTCGAGACACAACGTATTGTTTAGAATAATATGTACATGAAATATAATATGGATAATATAATAATGTTTAAGCAGTGATAAATAAAAGACGTTAGAATCCTAACTTATAACATAAATTCGAATGTGAGTTTGTTTGTTTGTTGCGTTTTCACGCCTTAACTACTCGATCGATCAGCATCAAAATTTGCTTACACTTTGTCAGGGTTACCAAAAAGGACATGCCTTTAACTCCCTGCTATCCCGAGGGATAAAAATGTATTGTCAAAATTTACATTAACAATCTAATAGTATTAAAAAGGAGTAAGTAGCTCAATCTGTTCTTCTTAGCTACGTGTTCATAAGCAAACTGCAAAACCCATTTTATTTTTTATAACCACGGAAGAAGCCTCCAGTAACGGCAAGATTGTTGTAAAACTTAGATATTGGTGCCAATATATCGCCACGCCTACTGGAAGTTACTGGCCGGTTTACTCCCGGTCAAGCCCGCGTTTTACTTTTTATTTATATTTTCTTTTATAACCCTACAGCTTCGACCGCCTATATACATAAACATGTTGCGAGGTGTACTTTATTTCATTATGGCGTCCGTGTCGGCTACAAAAGCACTAAAACGTTATTGTTAGTACTAGAACAATGTGCTGATCTAGAAAATAACAACATACTGGCACAAAGGAGTATGATATCGCCGGTATAATAAAATATTCAGTATAGTTTAACGCGTTCAATAGTTTGATGATAATTTTAATTTGTAGCATAAATTAAAGTAGAATTGTATTTTATTTTAAATTAGGTATACTTAATTACCACTCAATATTATCTCGCCATTGGCGATTATTATCTGGCAAAATGAACCGCGTGACGATACTATTTCGTATATTGAAACCGGTGCGGCGTTTGCAAGTTTCAAAAGATTATTTTCTAATATCACTGCGATATTATGAGTAAACCATGTCATAAAGGCAATTGCTGATAGTTATCGGTCATATTTAGTTACTTTTTGTCTGTGCGAGATTATTCCGTCGTCCTACTATGAATTTTGTAATAGAATAACTTTATTTAAGCTGAAAATTCAACAAAGTAATCTATAAAATATATATATGTTAATGTTATAATTAATAGTATGTATACAGTTACAGACCCACGTAAACTCCCATAACAAGGCAAACTAAAAACCTAACCTAAGGGATAGTCTAAACTAATATTATAAAGAGGAAACATTTGTGTTTTTGTATGTATGTTTGTAATGTTTTCACACAAAAACTAATGGACCGATTTCAAAAATTCTTTCACCATTAGAAAGCTGCATCTCCACTGAGCGATATAGGCTATATAGCATTTTCAAAAAAATAGAAGTCCTTAATAAAAATGCAATAATATAACCCAAGGTGTGAAAAAATTAGTCATAAAAAATCTGTCATCGCGTGCGCTGCGGAAACTATTGATGATAGAACAAAAAAATGTTCTACAGTATTATAGAACGTATCAATATCTATAAAAAAGTCCGTAATATCATATGTCCAACTACTGTAGTTATGCTACTATAACTACTTTTTACATTTTAAAAGTTGATAAAAATGCCGACATTAATCAAGCCATATTATTCATACCTCTGTATTAATCCTTATCCCATTAAATGTAGTCTAACTACACCTATAGAGGTGTAGTTAGACTTATTAATTTCTTTAGTTGTAGTTTTATATATTAAAATTAGATAACAAATTTAAAGTAGGTATTGGGTAATAAATTAAAGTCCACGCGGACGAAGTCGCGGGCAACAGCTAGTTAGGCAATATATGATTCATAGAAAATTTTCATTATTAATTGTCTATAAACACTAAGATCATCTATGCGGGGAAGATAGCAGACCATAAGACTGTAAGAAATAAAGCCTGCGTCCTTCCACCGAATATACAAATCCCAGCGTATTTATTTATGATTCTGAATTATTATAGTATATTTAATATACGGATTTTATAACGGGATTGTGTAGTAGACTACATAACATTATTACATATATGTAGGCTCATACTTGAAGGGCCATCTTTTAAAATGTCAGAAATATATATATAGAAATAATTATATATTAATAACCGATAATAAATTTATGCGATTCTTATCACAAACCGCAAAACAGGCTTTATATATTATATTCCCAAATGATTACAGTGAAGGCCAGGTTAAAAGTACAGTAAATATGTATATATGATAAATATGCATTATTGATGAGATGAAAGAAATAAGAAGGATCTTATCAAGTGAAAATCCGTTGTCTTTAGGTACTCTTCTACCTCTCTTGCTCCACTCTGGTTACTAGAGTAGCACTGTGTTTCACTAGGTACCAAATAAAATCGGTGCTACTCTACTGACTTGTCACTAATGTATATTGTTATCTTTGAATTGATTCTTGAAGCAAACCTCTGGTCACTTATGCGAGCGATACGGATAAGTTATTTGTATTCGACCTCGATGGCGTAGTGGTTAGTGTAACCGACTGCCACGCCTGAGGTCGCGGGTTCGATTCCCGCACAAGTCAAACATTTGTGTGCATGAACATGGATGTATGTCTTGGTCTGGGTGTTTCTATGTATAATATGTATGTATATACAAAAAACAGTATATAAGTATGTTTATCCATTGTCTAATACCCATAGTACAAACTCTGCTTAGTTTGGGCTAGATGGTGTTGTGTGTATGTGGTAGAATATTATTATTATTATTAATTTAAAGCGTCAAGCTCATGTCTCTGGGGTGAAGACATATTACAACTACATTTCGCCAGCTATGGTTTAAAGCCTATTGCACCAAGCAAAGCTTCTAAAACTGTGCTGCTAGTATAAAAGATTCTTGTTAGTAAAGACCAATGGCACATGACTTGAGCAAGTAACCGAGAGTCTCGGAACTGCAGGCACAGCAGTCGGATTCACTAACGTCTCGTCACCAAGATTTATAATACCATACACTTATAAAAAACGCCAAATAGATAGGACTAAATTCAAACGAGTCAATAATAATAATATTCTATCACATACACACAACACCATCTAGCCCAAACTAAGCAGAGCTTGTACTATGGGTTCTAGACAATGGATAAACATACATATATACTTTTTTTTTTGTATATCCATACATATTATACATAGAAACACCCAGACCAAGACAAACATCCATGTTTATGCACACAAATGTTTGACTTGTGCGGGAATCGAACCCGCGACCTCAGGCGTGGCAGTCGGTTACACTAACTACTACGCCATCGAGTCGTCAATGTTCCAATTTAAATAATAGCTCCAACCAATGATAACGGTAAAGTCTGTAAATGTATAATTATAAACAGTCAAGATAACATCAACTTGAGCAATATAGCCTGTACGGCATTTGGCCTGACTACCAAAGACTATCAAAATTTTAAATACCCTTCATGGGAACAGAATAAAATAAACGTTCCCAAATTAACGCAAAACGTTCCCCATCGATTTGGATGAGTGAGTCTAGCAGTTGTCCTGGCATATGGCGCTACAGGACATCCTATAAATAATAATACTGGGTCCTGTGCCCGTCATGGCTGCTTTAGGTTGACTCAACCTGCCATTTCTGTTCCCTTTTGTTATGAATAACATGACGTCAGGATATAACTCGGTGCACGTACGTGGACTCAAAGATTTGAATGTTTTATTCATTTAAGTTACAAGTATGATAAAGTTATATTTACTTAGTTGTATTTAAAACAAGCTATTATGGCGCAGGGGATTAAGCGATCTACTTAACACTACATAACCATCAAGAGTCGCCAGATCCCTCCAACGTATTCTTTTAGTCCTTTATTTAAGAGATTCTAACTTTGACAAAAACTGGCGCTAAAACCCATGGCCAACATCCGGACACAATACTTTGCCACAGATCGTTTATACTTTATTGTGTGGATTATCCGGCTAATAAAGCTTTCAAGTAGTTTGATTTCCATGTGAAATATTTAAATGAACGTAATACAATACAAGTTCCTAGCTATGCAAAATTAGATGTTTTAGATGATCTATATCGGCCAACATATAAATATTTGTAAATTCCACCGCAACACACCTGTATTATACTTACCTAAAAATGCCCATACTTTTAAGAAAATTAAAGAATTTATATATTCCAAGAACTTAATCAATTTGTAGTCGATATGCGCATCTGCACATCCGATACTTTGCCATTTCTAGAATATTATTCGATCCTTATTTCCTAGTAAAGCCATTGACATAGAGCCGCGAGCACCAACAGAGATATTTGCATACGATATGTATCGAACCAAATATAAAACAACATTCCATGTTTACATAACGTAGCATCATGCATCTACTTCCCCGAAGGAAGGTAGTGTTGCACACGCGCGCACGCTTTGCTATGTTTGATTTTACTTTTTTACAATAAGTTGGCAAGTATACGATACGTCTTTTTTTAATGTGAGGAATTGCTCCTGATGCTTACTCTATCGCCACAAGGGGAACCGAGAGGGTTATGTCGGACTCTCCCATACTTCGGGCCTACCGTCTAAAACCACCACGGTGTGCCAACTCGCTGCTTTGTATGGTGGGTGCGTCACTGGAACTAGAACTTCATCAGCGACCAAGTATACAGTACGCCTGGTAGAGCGGTCAAAGTAGCTTATGATTAAATAATGAATGATTTCTTACTTCAGGGGTATCAACCACATGTCGCCGACTATACGAAAAATGAATTAAAGATGGAATGAATGGAAAGGGTTGGCTCAAGTAGATATGTGAGCTTCGAGAATTCTTACTTAGCTAACAAAACGCAGTAACTATGATATTGCACTTACGCCGGTTTTTTGTAGAAGTGTGTTACATACCCTGATAGTCTTTTTTGGTATCGTACTGCCACCCAAATGCCACGCAAGGAAGCAAACCTTTGTTGTCTATCAAGCACACCTTCTAGGTTAGGAAAATTTTGAAACACGTCCACTTTGCCGCGAAAAATAAACTAAGGCTTCCAAACGGCAGCTGCCTATACGCATATACATACATACATACTTACATTACATTAGATAGTGGCCTACGAGTCAATCTCATCTGTCAATCATTGACGCAAATATTCAGTTTAAATAAATAGCCAAGCGATAAATACAGTACAATAATTTGCAAAAATAAAGAGTATTTAAAAAGAAACGGCTTCATTTACATTTCAAAGAGATGAGCCACTATAAAAACGTTTCCGATTAGCATTATAATTTAGACTTTGTCAGACAGGACGCAATATTTAAATGAAAAACGGAACAAAAGAAAAGACGGTTCTGTAAAGTAAGCATTGCGATGTTTATTCAGGAGTTTTTCAGTCGCGTGACCTTTGCTTCCTACCCAATCAACTAATGAAGATTATACAGCATGTTATAGAAAGGTCATATTTTATGATGAATAAAAACACATTAATAAATGTAAAGTATATCCCAAAATCGCCTTTTCTTGCGAAGATACGCAATTTAAAATACAATGACTTGATTTTTACGTTAGTAATTTTTTGTCATTATTATTCTACCCTGTATTTTTTGGTCCAATATGGGTATACTACAGAGATATCTTGCGCTCTACGCCTACATTTATTTAAAAATAAAAACACTTTATCAGTCAAATAAAATACTCACTTTATGAGTTAGGTAGTTTGTATTTGTAGGATCGTAATATAATAATAATAATTTATTGTTCCAAATAGCCACAATACAATGCCATAAATATATACAATACGAAAATGATGTTCCCGTATTAAATGAAAAAGGCATTGGCCTTTTTCATTTAATACGGGAACATCATTAAATGTCTTTTTAGGTATAAATTGTTGCAACAATTTATTGACTTGCAACAATTTATACCTAAAAAGACTTTTATTTATTTCTCTAACTCGATTAAGACCTGGTCAGCAACATTAACAGGCAATATTTTCCTTCATCAAAGCATCTAAGCAAAATTTACTGCACTTATTTGTTTATGCAAAAACGAATTTAACTAATATCTTATCCTGCAATGTAAATTCTGCACCTGACGAAAGCTATTGCATGGGTACGCAAAGTGCTCGTAGCTGCCTAACAAACGTATCGTAAATCCTCCTTAACTGTGGCAAAGACAGCGATAATGTTAATGAAACCTAACGAACAGGGCTGCCAACTAACAACTCAAGATTTTTGTTAAGATAACAAGCATTGCGTGATGTAAAAGTGGGGTAGTCTGAAGTAATCTCATTTCATAAATACATATTATGTACATAGACTTACACCTGTAGGATTACGAGGTCAAATGCGGTACAATAGTAGATTTTAGCCCGCGTCTTTGCTCGCGTAAATGTAATAATGTAATGTATGTAAATAAAATGTAAAAAAAGTAAAAATTTAGGTTAAGTTAGATTTGTAACAGATTTTTTCTGGATGAAAAGTACCCTATGTCCTTTTATGTTCCTCTGACAATGTATACGCGACATTTCATAATGATCGTTCGAGTAGTTGAAGCGTATGAAATAAAAAAGAACGAACTCGCGTTTGTGACATTAGTTAGGACATTTTATAATTTTTTTAATTCTGCTTCTTTTCGGCTTATGGTTACAAATTACAAAAAAATAACAGTAACGTAACAAGGGATGTCCAAGCCCCGCATTATGATTCCATGGTACATGGTACCAGCAGAGGCTTGTAATTCCAGTGAAATCGCTCTTACATTGACAACCTTAGAGAATTGATAACAAAAAAAAAGCTAGGAAAAGTATAGGTGAGGTAGGTGAGCCTCCATATAGGTCACCTGCCGAAACGCAATAACTGTATTCTATTGTAAAAATAACAGTCGGCTCTCTCTCAGTTAGCAACCCTAACAAATGCAATAGAAATAGATTGGCAATACCTCACTCCTTTATTTACTAGGAATAAGCATGTTATCCAGTTTGCAGTATAACACTTAGAAAATAAATAATACGCTTCGACACGTGTTTTGCCTCTACACGATACGTGAGGATTGGACGATATTTACCGTATCTGTACCGATATTATAAAGCTGAAGAGTTTGTTTGTTTATTTGTTTGGATTGAACGCGCTAATCTTAGAAACTACTGGTTCGAATTGAAGAAATCTTTCAGTATTGGATAGCCCATTTATCGAGGAAGGCTATAGATATATATATAACATCACGCTACGACCAATAAGAGCAGAGCATAAATGAAAAATGTTGCAAAAACGGGGAAAGTTCTCTAATGTGAAGCAGACGAAGTTGCGTGGCTGACCCACGCAACTTCGTAGTAGCTAGTAAATAATAAATCCACACAACAATTGAAAAATGTAGTAACGGACAAAAGCTCTAACTACTTAATTTATTTTATAATAACTTTAAACATGACTTGCATGATATACATATCGCACTCTTAATAAAACAGCGACTTAACTCGAAATTTGAAAGTAAGGCAATTTGAACTCTAATTGTATATGTTAAATTCAAATATTATATTTGTGTTAAATCATTGCAATAGATTTAAAATTTGTTTAATCCAAAATACTGAAATAAGTCTCTGTTTTATTAAGACTGCGAATTATATATAATACGTAACTTGTATTAACGCGATCATGCATAATATTCACCCTTTTAGAGTTTGGAAAAACTCTTATACAACAGCTTTGTCCGTCCGTCCGTCCGTCCGTCCGTCTGTTATACAACTTTCAACTCAAGAACCATAAGAGCTAGAGACTCGCGGTCAACGCCATTCGACTCAGCATAGTCGATATACCCCCGAAATGACTATGACCTTTGACCTCTGACCACGTTCACTCACGTTCACGTTCAGTATTTGTCACGTGATACCATTTTTTCGAACTGTAAGATTTAAGGCAATTCATGTCCGTTTCTCACTTGTTTATGCTTGACGTTTCGACCAGGTTACACCGGCCATTGTCACAAGCTGATTGGTGCCGCGATGTCATGTCTGAAGAATCTTGATTCACCCTTACTTTTTGCATATTTTTGTTTGTCCATGTAGGTACCGTCACACACTACACTTATTTTTTTCAACTTTCATGTTGCATGATTTATGTAATATCGCCCGAACAAACAGATGCTTGACATCGCTGTCTACTCGTGACCACATCCAATGCAACGTCGCCGAAACGTCCAGCGTTTTAAAAATGTACGTTATGACGTAGCATGGTCGCGTTAATTCCCGTTCATATTACGTAAATGTAGCAGCGATAGCTCAGTGGGGAGACCAACAGACTGCAATGCAGAGGGTCTCGGGTTCAAACCCAATTCAAAAACTACTAAACCGATTTAAAAAGTTCTTTCACCATTGAAAAGGTATATTATCACCGAGTAATATAGGCTATATTTGATTTAAAAATAAAATATTGTTACTTACATTAGCGAACCTACGTTTACGCGAGCGAAGCCACGAGAAAAAGATAGTTTGTTATTAAAAGGAGGCACACATGGAGCTTTACAACTTGCGTCAGTCTACGTTATTGAATGGCTACGCACAACCACAAGCTAGGCTTACGCGCTAGGTTCAATTATGCGTCATACGGTGTAATGAGCGCTTTGCTACTGCCGCCTACAATTTTATTACATACTAGCTATCTTTCAGAAATAGTAATTTTTTCTGAATGAAAGAAATGTATCCTTTTCTGTACCCCTGACAATGTATTTTCGAAATTTCATGATGATCGCTCCAGTAGTTACGACGTAAAAGGTTACTAACGAAAAAGTGAAGTACTTAAAGTACAAAGTAATGTACTTAACAAACAATCCAATAAATCTCCGTTCGCATATATAATATTAGTTGGAATAAAACTATCGCTACGCTTTGCTTTTTGCAGACAGTGCGTTTGCCGCATGCGTCTTACGTACCGTATGACGGATAAACGAACCGAGCGCTTTATGATGTCTTATGTGGCGTACAGGGACAATATATTCCAAGTCGAGTACCTAATGTCAACTAACAGTGCAAAAAAAACTGCCTAAAGCTGATGGAACAAAAAGTTTATCCCGTCAGTATAAGTTTAGGCTTAGTTTTTCGGACGAATGTAGATCTGATGCCCGGGTCAAACAAAGTGTCATAGGATTTTCCATAAGGAAATTCTCAGTAAGAGCGCGAAATCTTCTAATGTACAAAGGAAACAATCTCGCTTTTGATTACTTGCAACCTATTAAGGTTCTATGCGTAATAAGAAGCGAGAATATTAATATTTTTGACGAAAAGAGGTGAATACGCTTTTATTTGCCTCTTTGATATTATAATATAGGCACTATTACAAGGTATGTAAGTAAAAAAAGACGGCATACATAGCTCCGCTACCCAACCATCCTGAAAAAGAGTAATGTTATTTATGCGTGTGGCAACATTTTTGACTTAATAAAATAAATACGTTATAATACATACTCCTTGCAACCCTGAACTACAGACGCGGCAAAATGGAACGCTTTAAATATTAAACAACTCATTCCAACGTGCTTACAGAACTACTTGAGAAATTCCACTTCGAAGGATCGACAGGAGTAATGGACGATATCTATTAGACGGTACTTACATTTAGCCTGAAGTTAACACTTTAGCCTAAGTCTAAGTGCTTGTCAGTAAAGTTATACACAATCGTTAAATAACTCTGTAATATTTAGATTTCAAACTAATTTTACTTTTTTACTGACACGGCGGACGTAGGACTATTCTTAGTTAGAAACTCTTCAATTCTGAAGCCCGTACCAGCTATATTAACAGACAAGCTCAACACATCGTAATGTACCATAATGTCAGCGGATTTAATATATTTGAACCAATTTGATCCGATCAGTTTGGAAAAGTAATTTACCAATTGGAAACACCGCAAAATTGGCGTGTATATACATATATGTATAATATCCATAGCAGATTACGTAGTTGACGCAGCGGTACTGAATGTTCAAATGTCGGGTCGGGCTAACAAAAATGTATTATGATTTTCTTTCAATAAATTCTTAATAGCAGACTTTCTCTGGTCATGTCGCATTACCGTCACACCAGATTATGGGAGAGTGCGTTTATATTCTCGACCATTTTCATACAATTTTCTAAACTAGAAAAGAACTTAACTTACTTATAACAACATAAGTAAAGTTAAGTTAAGTAAGTTTTATAAAAAAAGGTTTTGACAATTATGTAAAAATAAATAATTATGTAATGGCTACTAACTTCTGTAGAGAACAACAAAGGGGTGGCACTTGTATATTAGTAAAAAAAGAGCTAAATTATAAAGAATTGTCAATAGTTAAAAAATACGCCACTCAAAATACGTTTGAAGCCTGTGGAATACAATTAATGTGTGGTAAATTAGTTATTATATGTGTTTATCGCACTCCTAAATCTGATCCAACACAGTTTTTATTTTATTAAAATTACACAAACTTTTGCATGATTTAATAAATAAATACAAGTCTAAAGTTAATATAGTTATAGCTGGTGACCTGAATATAAATACACTAAAAAAAGGTAACATTACAAATCAGTTTCAAGACTTATGCAATAATTATAATTTGAAAATTCTGATAAATGTTCCCACACGTAATTTGGCTTGTATTGATCATATTTTGAGCAATATTTCCAATGCTACTGCAGCCGTACTACCTTTACATCTCTCGGATCATGATACAGCACAAATGCTTAGCTTTCCTTCTCAAAATGTACCACAAAAAGCATCAATACACTACGTTTATAAAAGAGATTACAACCTAGATAATATCCGAAAATTCCGGGAATGCTTACAAAGTCTTTTCTGGTCTGATGTATACATTAACACAGATTCAAATTCTGCCTTTAATGATTTTCATGATCTGTGGTGCCTCTTTTACAATCTCTGTTTTCCTAAGGTAAGAGTCAGGGTCAACAGTACCGCTAAAAACACGCAAAAGTGGATAAGTAAAGGTCTTAGACAAAGTTGCAAAACTAAGCGAAAATTACGCTATGAATTTTATAAAAACAAAAATAATTCTAATAAATTAATATATAAAAAATATTCCTACATGCTTAAAAAATGTATTTACAGCTCAAAAAAGAATGCGAACATAAAATATATTGAAACACAAGATAACAAATGTAAAGCCACTTGGACTGTCATCAAAAATGAAATAAATAAAAATACCACCCCTAAAGACAATATAGATGCAATAAAATTAAATGGTATTGTAGTTACAGACCCTGTAGAAATGGCTACTACATTCAATAACTATTACGTGAATTTGACGCAAACGTCACCGCAAGATCCAGCTGTTCAAAATTATAGGCAAAATAGATGTGTCAACTCAATGTTTATTAAACCAATGTCAGAAAACGAAGTGCGCCTTGAAATAATGTCCCTGTCCAACACTAGATCAGAGGGCTATGACGAAATTAGTACTAAAATCATAAAACCTTGCTGTAATGAATTCACTAGTATTTTAACCTATTTAATAAACATGTCTTTTGCAGCAGGAACATTTCCCGATAGGTTAAAATTATCAATTATTAAGCCGCTATTTAAAAAAGGAGATAAAAGTGATATTAGTAATTACCGTCCAATTACATTGATACCTATTTTTTCAAAAATTTATGAGAAATGTATGTATAAAAGGCTAATAGAATTTTGCAATAAATTCCAAATAATAAGTACTGAACAGTATGGATTTCAAAAAAAGAAATCCACATCATTAGCTATTTACTCTCTTATGAAGGCAGTACTTTCAAATATTAATAATAATCATCTGACTACGGGACTTTTTTTTGATTTATCAAAAGCCTTCGATTTTGTGTCGCACAGCATATTGTTGGATAAACTAGAGACTATTGGGATTAGAGGACCTGCACTTGAATGGATATCATCCTACTTAGGCAATAGACAGCAACGTGTCATTATTAGTAAAATTAACAGTAATAGAGATATGATACCATACTCATCAGAATATAAGCAAAATAAATGCGGCGTTCCGCAAGGAAGCGTGCTTGGTCCAATATTATTTCTTTTATATATTAATGACATCATAAAAATAACCAATCATAAATGCATATTATTTGCCGACGATATATCAATCATAGTGACATCAGATAAAAAAAAAAACAAGACTGACCATGAGTTTGACATAAATAATACAATATACAAATTACTGCTTTGGCTTGACATGAATAATTTAAAAATAAATTTAGATAAATCCGTTTATATTCAATTTAATCAATCAAATAATAATAAAAACAATATAAAACTTAATATTAATAAAATCGAAGAGGCAACCCATACAAGGTTTTTAGGCGTAATAATAGACAAAGATTTTAACTGGAAAGAACATGTAGATAATGTAAGCACTCGAATCAATAAATTTGTATACGCACTGAAGCAAGTTAAAAACGTAACTAACATAAAAACTGCAATTATGTCATACTACGCCTATGTTGAGTCGCTACTGCGATATGGTCTCGTAATGTGGGGTAATGGTACTAATATGGATAGAGCATTTATTGCACAAAAAAAGTGCATCAGAGCAATAAGTGGTATTAAACCTGATGACTCATGTAGACCAATGTTCAAGAGGTTTGGTCTGCTACCTCTACCATGTCTGTATACATATGAGGTATGTATATTTGTAGCTAACAACAAACATTTATTTAAATCAGCAAATGATGTAAATCCCAGAAACAGACGAGATCCTCATAAACTGGTATTAAGTGATTTGCCAAGACTTGCGAAATACAACAAAAACTGCCTTGCAATGTGCGTACGTATTTATAACAAAATACCAAGTCGCTTTAAAATATTGAACTCGAAAAAATTTAAGACAGAATTACACAAGTGGTTTACTGAATGTAATTTTTATAGTCTAAAAGATTTTATGGATGTGAGATGTTGATTCCTTTTGTCAAAATATAAATTTTTGCATGCTATGTTATATCTTAGCGAAACATGTTGAGCTACTGTATTAATATTAACATCAATGTATACCATGTTTTACGCAAATAAATGATTTACTTACTTACTTACTTACTTACAGTTAACATGTAATATTTACTACAAACAAGACAGTATTAGTAATAACTAGAATGCAGTGACACAAAGGCGAGTCCGTCAGCGTTGAGTTAAGGATGCTGTTGGGACTACACTGTAACGTCTCGTAAATGGCACATCAGGGAGCTTTCACGTATAATAATGATGCCTCTCACATAGTATATTAGCATAAATACACATTACAGTTTCTAGTATTCCTTGATGGTTTATAGATGAGATCTGCGGAGCATAATTGTTTTAAAAGGAAACTTGAGATAATTGTTAATTTAGAATGAATATGTAAGGTTTGTTCGGTGGCAATAGATACTTTTGGTTTTCGATCGTGCGGCTCCCTGAGTTGAGAAATGCTTTGATTCGTTTTTAGTTTAGAAATTTTCAACAGCAAAACTAAGTCTGTATTAGGTATATTATTGTAGGTCTGTAATATATTATTATTGTGGGCTATATGTATATGACGTTTACAGATGTTTGCAGTTGCCCGCGTTGACGGTTTCCTCACTATAATGCGGAAAAAAGCGGCGTCACTTTGTCAGAGTTTGCGTAGTAGCACCAACAGCATTCTGCAAATGATTGCCTCCCGTAAAGAGTGTCCCATACAGGCATACTGGGTAGGCATCGTTACGGGAAAACTGTAATGTATGCTTAATTTATTTCTTTTTACTAATAAAGTTTGTAAGAAAATTGTTACTAACTCATATGGATTATGTTCGAAATAAATGTTTTATTATTATTATACATAAAGCAGCGATAGCTCAGTGGGGAGACCAACAGACTGCAATGCAGAGGGTCCCGGGTTCGAACCCACGTCGCGCACCTCTGACTTTCGGCAGTTATATGACTTTTCGAAATTATGTGTGTATTGATTGACAATTATCGGCTGCTCCGGGCCTCGGAGAGCACTTTAAGCCGTTGGTCCCGGCTGCCCTGAACATCTATGGCAGTCGTTATTAAGAAAGTCAGTACCCTCTAATATCCTGACACTGGTCTAGCCTTAGGGTATCGTTAGCCTTCGGGTTGCGGAGGTGAGATGGCAGCCGCTCCGTGTAAAAACTGATATCCAGTCAAATCCGGTTAGACCAGAAAAGCCGACCCCAAGTGACTTGAGGATAATAAAGGCTAAGAGAGAAGATTATTATTATACATACCTATTATTTGGGGCTTAGAACATAGTCGGCGGAATGTAAGTCAAATTCTCCTAAAAACAGAATAGTAGAAGAGCCTCGCTGATTTCAACATGAATGGGCCAGCTCGACCGGGGAAGGACTACCCTCTCACAGAATATCGACGTGAAATACCAGTATTCCTACTGTTGTGTTTTGTTCGGTGAGTGAGAGTACCGGAGGCCCAATCACCCTCTTTCCCCCTTTCCGCTCCTTCTACTTCCCACTTCCTTTCCTAAAGGGTCGGCAACGACGCGTAAGTGATGGTGTTGCATGCGTCCATAGGCTATAGTGACCACTTACCATCAGGTAGGCCGTATAGTCGATTGCCAAGTTAGTAGCATAAAAAAAACAAAAGCCTGCATATAACTGTCTACCGCTGGATTGACAAGATGCCTATGTCCGCCTTTTCTAAATTCTTTCTTAAAGACATGCCTCGCAATAGTGTACATCCTGTGTCGCCCGAGGCTTTATAAACATTCAAACAACGGACATAAAGAACACCCAGACTGTAAATAACCATTTGTGGATCACACAAATTTTTGTCCCGATGGATTTGAACCCACAATACTCGGCATAGCAGCAGTGGTGAGACGACCACTTAAACCACTACGCCATTCGTGGAGTCAAACATTTCTGTGTTGCTACTTAAAATATTATATTATATATATTGAGGCGCTCATAGCCAGTTGCAATCACTAGCCAATAAACGATTAGCGAGGTTAAGTAACGTTGGGTGCGGTCAGTCTATAGATGGGTGACCGCTTAGTGGTATTTCATCTGAGCGTTTCCGTGCTTCGGAGGGCACGTAAAAAGTTGGTCCCGGTTGTTGTCAAATTGACAGCAGTCGTTAAGCCATGTCAGAGGCCTACGGGCGGCTAAACAAAAGAATAAAAAAAAATTTTTAGTAAATGTCTGTAACATACAGCTTGATTAATATTTAATGCTATCACAATTATAATAATGCTATTATACTGCTAGGCTAATATAATTCTCATTGTAATTTCCAACCCAGGTTACAATGCATCATAGATGTTTAACATGCCTTGATGGATAGCTTCCGTTATGAAGACTGACGACACGGCTTTATGAGCAAATTTAATATTAATACATCAAAATTTGTTCGTACGCCTCGAAACGTTTTAATTGAATCAATATGGAATGTAACATTGATAGACCAATATATATAGTCGCAAATTTCTTGGATACAAAAGGTCTGTTCGATTTCTTTAAAGTTTATGGTCGAATGATTATTCCACTTTCGACGAATGACCCAATTCAGAAATCTTCTTTGCACAATATTATTTTGTTTAGGCACAGCGCAAAAGCATTTTTTTAAAAGACCACTGCGGCTCTAGAAATAAATCCTGTGTTTCCCGGGACTTTACAAACATTCAAACAACGGACACAAAAAACACCCAGACACGGAATAACCATTTGTGGATCACACAAAGTTTTGTCCCGTGTGGGGTTTGAACCCACAACACTTGGCGCAATGCCAGCGCACTCCACCACTAGTTTACTTAAACCATTACCCCATCCGTGCAGTAAATTTTTGTTTCGATTTGTTCAAACCTTTTATTTAATTTTTTTTTTGTGTAGAGTGCCTTATTCTCTAAACAATGAGTGTGTATTATAATTATGAAGAACATAGATAGTAAATGAAGCAAATAAGGTATGTCAGTGCCAATCTGTAGTGTACACACAGCGACACATCAACCTAGACTGTTTGGACTTTGAACTATTAGAAGTTGAACGCTGCGAATCGTACGAGAGAGTAGGTTATATTTTTGTTACGCTCTATCCTTACCATTACATCGACACCACTATGCACTGTCCCTTTCCGACAATTCTCTATTTTGTATGAATTTTGTAGCGTAGTTATGCGTATATAGGGTGTCTAACTTGATGTGTAGCCGTGTGTACCATTGGCTCCACGAAACGCATTAATCCTACTAATTTTATAAATGTAAAGTTTGTGAGGTTGGATGGATGGATTGTCTGTTACTCTTTCACGCAAAAACTACTGAACGGATTTTGATGAAACTTTACAGTATTATTGTTTATAGGTACATCAGAATAACATATAGGCTACTAAAAAATAAGACGCGGACAGAATCTAATCTATGCATTATATATAGCGCTTTTTTGGATATTACACAAAATAGCGCTTGTTTTTGCGTATCGGTAAAACACATCTACTCATTATTTTCGTGTTGGTAAATTTCCATCTACAAAATTCCACACGTGACTACTATTACAACAGTGGAAACTGCGAGAAAATAATAACTAAATTGAAACCACAAAGGTACAAATAATATGAATAACGACTCAAATTAGACGTAATTTATATAAACCTAATACATACGTATGTTTTTATATAATTATATGTTTATTTTGAGTATATAATTCATGTAGGTAAAAAAGAACGACAACGTTGTCGGTCCAGTGACGTAAGACACTTTTACACAGTTGATCGTGAAGACCCGAGTTCTTTGTCCGTGCCGGGCAATTTTGTTACGGTTTACTGTAAACCGTAGCAAAATTGCCCGGCACGGACAAAGAACTCGCTCTATCCTTACCATTAGGTAAGGATAGAGCGTAACAAAAATATAACCTACTCTCTCGTACGATTCGCAGCGTTCAACTTCTAATAGTTCAAAGTCCAAACAGTCTAGGTTGATGTGTCGCTGTGTGTACACTACAGATTGGCACTGACATACCTTATTTGCTTCATTTACTATCTATATTCTTCATAATTATAATACACACTCATTGTTTAGAGAATAAGGCACTCTACACAAAAAAAAAATTAAATAAAAGGTTTGAACAAATCGAAACAAAAATTTACTGCACGGATGGTGTAATGGTTTAAGTAAACTAGTGGTGGAGTGCACTGGCATTGCGCCAAGTGTTGTGGGTTCAAACCCCATACGGGACAAAACTTTGTGTGATCCACAAATGGTTATTCCGTGTCTGGGTGTTCTTTGTGTCCGTTGTTTGAATGCTTGTAAAGTCCCGGGAAACACAGGATTTATTTCTAGAGCCGCAGTGGTCTTTTAAAAAAATGCTTTTGCGCTGTGCCTAAACAAAATAATATTGTGCAAAGAAGATTTCTGAATTGGGTCATTCGTCGAAAGTGGAATAATCATTCGACCATAAACTTCAAAGAAATCGAACAGACCTTTTGTATCCAAGAAATTTGCGACTATATATATTGGTCTATCAATGTTACATTCCATATTGATTCAATTAAAACGTTTCGAGGCGTACGAACAAATTTTGATGTATTAATATTAAATTTGCTCATAAAGCCGTGTCGTCAGTCTTCATAACGGAAGCTATCCATCAAGGCATGTTAAACATCTATGATGCATTGTAACCTGGGTTGGAAATTACAATGAGAATTATATTAGCCTAGCAGTATAATAGCATTATTATAATTGTGATAGCATTAAATATTAATCAAGCTGTATGTTACAGACATTTACTAAATTTTTTTTTCTTTTATTCTTTTGTTTAGCCGCCCGTAGGCCTCTGACATGGCTTAACGACTGCTGTCAATTTGACAACAACCGGGACCAACTTTTTACGTGCCCTCCGAAGCACGGAAACGCTCAGATGAAATACCACTAAGCGGTCACCCATCTATAGACTGACCGCACCCAACGTTACTTAACCTCGCTAATCGTTTATTGGCTAGTGATTGCAACTGGCTATGAGCGCCTCAATATATATAATATAATATTTTAAGTAGCAACACAGAAATGTTTGACTCCACGAATGGCGTAGTGGTTTAAGTAGTCGTCTCGCCACTGCTGCTATGCCGAGTATTGTGGGGTTCAAATCCATCGGGACAAAAATTTGTGTGATCCACAAATGGTTATTCACAGTCTGGGTGTTCTTTATGTCCGTTGTTTGAATGTTTATAAAGCCTCGGGCGACACAGGATGTACACTATTGCGAGGCATGTCTTTAAGAAAGAATTTAGAAAAGGCGGACATAGGCATCTTGTCAATCCAGCGGTAGACAGTTATATGCAGGCTTTTGTTTTTTTTATGCTACTAATTTGGCAATCGACTATACGGCCTACCTGATGGTAAGTGGTCACTATAGCCTATGGACGCATGCAACACCATCACTTACGCGTCGTTGCCGACCCTTTAGGAAAGGAAGTGGGAAGTAGAAGGAGCGGAAAGGGGGAAAGAGGGTGATTGGGCCTCCGGTACTCTCACTCACCGAACAAAACACAACAGTAGGAATACTGGTATTTCACGTCGATATTCTGTGAGAGGGTAGTCCTTCCCCGGTCGAGCTGGCCCATTCATGTTGAAATCTGCGAGGCTCTTCTACTATTCTGTTTTTAGGAGAATTTGACTTACATTCCGCCGACTATGTTCTAAGCCCCAAATAATAGGTATGTATAATAATAATCTTCTCTCTTAGCCTTTATTATTCTCAAGTCACTTGGGGTCGGCTTTTCTGGTCTAACCGGATTTGACTGGATATCAGTTTTTATACGGAGCGGCTGCCACCTCACCTCCGCAACCCGAAGGCAAACGATACCCTAAGGCTAGACCAGTGTCAGGATATTAGAGGGTACTGACTTTCCCAAAAACGACTGCCATAGACACTTCAGTTGAAATGGGGACGTGGTGTGGAGGACTCTGCTTGTAGACTACACGACTGCTTACGACCAGGGGCCCAAGTCTGCTATTTTTATAAATTCGTCATTCCGACACGACGTAACTGCAATTGCATTGTCATTTTGCTAAAAGTTCGTAATCAGCTAAATTCATAATGGTCGATCATTGGTCAGTCAATGGTCTCGTAATAGGATTGTGGTATAATGACATGTTGTATTGTCATTATTATAAAACCCGTTAGTAGAAGTGATTTTTTAAAAACTACTGTTAAATTCGAACATTTATTCATGCCAGATTTTGTTTATATATATTTTTACATATTATTTATTAGTGTTAAAAGCTATTTGACAGACAAATTTTTTATCATTTGTTATTATGTACGAGATTACCATTCCATGCCATTTTTTCAACGGAGTGTCAGTGTTTGACCGTCGGAAAGTCATAATGACGCCATTATATTAATAGATTACGAAACTTGTCAAAATCAACAATTATGAAATCAATGATAGACCATTCTGACACTATTGTAATAAATAGCAGACTTGGGCCCCAGGCGACGTGTAGTCATTTTGACAGGCAACAATAAAAAGAAAATTATAAATGTACTTTTCTTTTTTCTTTTCCATCGTTATTTAAAATATGCGTGCTATAATTTTTATACAAAAATTGTGTGTTTGCAGAATTAAGAACGTCGTACACTAATTCGGTAGTACCAATGCAGAGTTTGAACAGGACAGATTTACATAACAGAATCAACTTTGGGTTCGTTAGTCTTAAATGTGCAAATGGTTTGAATAATTCGCTAATGTACTCTGCTCTTTATAAGGTTTATTGTATTCAGTAGCGGTAATAAGCCTCGTTATCAATTTGTTATAATACTAGCTTAAACGCGCGACTTGTTCCGTAAGTATTGTTTTTAAAAACTTATTAATCTGATAGCTATAACAAAAAAGTATTTTGTCTGGACGCCAGCATTCGTATGTTGATGGACAAATAAAAATCTGCTGTAGGACAATAGATACTTTACCAGTAGATTGGCTACCGCTTGGGCCAAATCTTATTGTTCAAGACCATGGTAGAAATTGCTTTTAGTAATAATGCCGCTCATAACTGCATATATTTTATAAGATTTTATTAATGGTTTACAATAAAGTACATTTAAATATATCAATAAAAAGAGTTCATGCTGTGTCTATGATAGATAGAGACCTCTCATATTCAATCAATATATAAGCATATATTTTGAACTTAAGCAATTGTCTAAAAAGTTATATATGATATCTTCATTCAGATTATATTCATATGTGTAAGTGATTTAGCGGCCGTACCACAATTCGCCGGTACAAAATATAATTAATGATCATTGAATTAATGTTCAAATCACATTCTAGCGCCAAGCAATTAATTATCTGATTAATTGAAGCATCGTTAATTAAATAATTGTAGCAAAGTGAATGCGGAAATTCTCGATATATGGCCTGCAATTAAACATTGCGAGATTTACGAATTGATATGTAAAATAAAGACCTTATAACATGAACATTTTAAGTACAAATGAACCTTTTTTAAGTTTAGCAGTTGTGATACGATGGCTTACAAACAGCTATACTAGCTTTTGCTAGCGACTTTGCACGCGTGGAAATCTGGAATTTGGATTAGGTACCTACCTAGCTATATTTTTCTTTCTTTGCATATTAAATAAATTGTTCTACATACATAATAAAGTAAAACTAGTTTATGTCTCTCTTCGACCCTGCAACTATTTCTTGTTCATACGGCTTCTAAGCACCTTTTTTTTTTTGTTTTTCTTTGTTCAATTATAATTTTATTAAGATTTCATTGAAGTAATGAAGATGACAGTTATAAAATGCATTAACAAGAACTATTGGCACTGTTTCGTTATTCTTAGGATAAGACGAATAATAACTTGAGCCAGCACCCTACATATCCATACAGCTCCTTTAAAGCATTAATATTCTATCACATAAACGCAACACCATCTAGCCCAAACTAAGCAGAGCTTGTACTGTGGGTACTAGACAATGGATAAACATACATATATACTTTTTTTTGTAAATACATACATATTATACATAGAAACACCCGGACCAAGACAAACATCCATGTTCATGCACACAAATGTTTGACTTGTGCGGAAATCGAACCCGCGACCTCAGGCGTGGCAGACAGTTACACTAACCACTATGACATCGAGTCGTCGATTCAGTCGATCATTGCCATTGCATGCGCGAGGGTGAGGCAGCGCTTGCCAGAATGTATAGCGTTGCCTCGTTCTTGCACATTTACCGGATAATAAGGTCTCCGATAGCCCTTAAAATGTCGGTGAGAACATAATTGAACGTAATGGAAGCTTATGTGGGTTGAACGTTACTTTGAAAAGACAACTCTCGTTGTAGGAATAATTCCTGTGAAGCGGGAGACTTTACAATTATTCAAACAACGGACACAAAGAACATCCAGACTCGGGAAAACCATTTGTAGATCACACAATTTTTTATCCCGTGTAGGATTCGAACCCACAACATTTGGCGCGGTGACAGTGGCGAGGTGACCAATTAAATCACTACGCCATCCGTTCAGTCATTTCCAGTCAGTTTATTAAAGCAATTACCGGTATTACCTCTAGGCAAAAACTGTTAGATAATTTGTAACTAACTATGTGCAAGACAATATAAACGCTAGTAATAGTATTTGGAAATAATTATCTTAAACTATCGCTAAAAACCCAGACATGATGATTTAATTTGAGGTTTATGACGAACATAACAATATTCTTTAAAGTTGGTAGATTTACCTGAACTTCTTTGTTTTTTTAAGAATACAATTCTCGTTATAGGGTAGTGCATATATTACAGAAACTTAACAAACATTGAAACAGTGTCCTGAAATCCAAGAATTTAAAGCCAGCCCCACCCTGGATTGGGTACAACTACTTACACATTTTACCGCGTGGGGATCGAATCACAACACTTAGAGCATTGTCGAGGACGATGAGGAGGCCAGTTAAATCACGACGCCAGGCTGCACGGATATAATATACATGTGGTATTGTATTGTAAATATGGTATGTTATGTATTATTACGCTGGTGCATATAATATACATTTCTGCATAAGGTCTTAAAAGTACTATTATATGTATGTGTGTACACGATAGCGATAAACATAAATATCATTAGTACTAAAAATTACAATGACCATTATTTATAAGGAAATACGTAGGTTACATCCTGTTGAAATAAGGCGCGGCAGTCGGATTGGTTGCCCTCTCGCTCCCGGCCGTAGTTCAGTCTGTGGTCCGGAGTGAGAGGTCGTGGAATTGTGTGTGATTCGCGCGGCCCCGTCGATAGTGGTTTTGTCGAGGAACACCGTGGTAGGTTTAGTCGGTATTCCGGGAGGTACTTTAACATCTTAACATCTTATTTTACCCCGGCGAGTCCGACATAACCCCTCCGCCCGCCCCCGCGGAGGGGTATGCGTCATGCATTCCCCCAAGTAAAAAAAAAAAAAAAAAAAAAGGCGGGGCCGAACCAATGTTTATAAAAAATCTCTCTCTGGCGGCTTAATTCAACATGTTAAAAATATCGCACAAAGAGTAGGATTATCAACGACAAAGTAGACTCCGTATATAAAAATTGTTAATTTCTTGTCTATAATAAAATACTTTGTAGACCACGCTCGTATTAACAAATATGTATATGAGCACTTGCATAAATACCTATCGTGGAACCACGTTTGAATCACGGATCGTGTAAAATGTTATCGATATTCTATTCAACCACTATCAATAGCAACACAAAGGCACCGTTCGCGCAGATCTGATACGCCTAGACAGAAGCTAAGTTATGTTATTAACCTGTCAATATTTCGAATGCCAGATATAATTGAAAACCCATTGTGTCTGGCCGCCGATGTGCCACTCAATAGGTTAATTAAACCAGACTATAATTAAATCGCTTTAACAGTGAAGTAAAACATCATGTGGAAACCTGCATATCTAAGAGTTTTCTATAATGTTCTCCAAGATACGTGAAATCTGCCAACTCGCACTAAGCCAGCGTGATGGACTATGACCTGACCCTTCTCATACTGAGAAGAAGCTCGCGCCCAGCAGTGGGACAGTTTAATACAGGGCTGATATTATTATACATGAATACTGGTAAGAACTTAATACAGTTTAACTGCCTCCGCGGCGCAGCGGTAGTGAATGCGACTGCTGTGCATGAGGTCTCGGGTTCGATCCCGGGTCGGGCCAACAAAAAGTTATTGGGTTTTTCTGTTAAGAAATCTCAATACGAGCCCAGAGTTAGGAAGTTGGCGGTGTTAGACACCCCCGTGCCTCCGGCATGAGAGTTAGGGAACAGAGATTGCACTTGTGTTTGCGCACATATTTGTGCACTATAATATCTCCTACACAAATGGCCAATCTCCGTTAAGATTGGCTGCCATGACCGAAATTCGGTCTGGAGGACATTAATACAGTTATTTTTGCACATGAGCATAAACGTTCATAAAATCCACATGCTTAAGTTGCCAAACATAAGTTTCTAGTAAAAGGCATGATTCAAGCTTGCGAAATCTCCAAGGATCACTCATAAGAAAACTCCCACTCAGTACTAAAAGAAATTGTAAGTACCGCTTTAAATTTTCGATTGCGCTAACATTGGAAGTCAGTTCAGCATTTGACCTACTTCTATTTAATCTCGTCATAAATATTACTCCGACAGCTATAAGTCTTCTGAAACACGTTCTTTGTGAATCTCGGCAGTTGGGTGACGGGTCTAAAAGAGTGCAGAAACATATTGAACATCCTTTCTGCGTATGTGCAAATACTATTTCAATGGAATGGGCTAGACTACAATTATTGAAGAATAAAATAATAGATAGGTACCTATCGAATCGAATAATGCGTTACTAGGCGGCAATCACTACTCGTGTCAACATTGCAATAGAAAAAACTTTGGCAATACCGAACTCTTTTTAAAAGGAACAGCCGCGATTGTCGCTTATGTGACAATCCGAGAATCGTCGCGGTATCTTCTCTTTCCAATTGTTTATTATAAATTATAATAGATACAATCACCACTAAAATATTTGTGAACTTCTATTCTGAAAAGGGAAACGTCGAGTTTAACAATTAAAATTGCTTTCTCTGTCTTTAGGAGAGCAGTTACAGCGTTTGGGCATCGCATTGAGACAAAACAAAATAATAATCTATTCAGCCAACAGCTGCAAGGCAAAGAACAATGGCAGAAACCTACACATTGTTTTAGCAGAGATAAAATTCCTGCGTCTTGAAATGAAAAATATCTGGTTTAACTTAGCGTCATCTTCTGAATTAGTTAGTGCAAAAATTTTTGTTCGAGAAGGCCGAGAGTAATAAATATTCAGTCATGAACTTTTGTAGGTTATGTCTGCAGATAACTTTGAATAACATGTTTAATATGTAATATTATTCAATTTTGAGGGATTAAAGGGCAATATCGCATTAGTATTTCCCTTACCTAGTTATTTCAGGATAAAATGTCTTGTAAAATATTTTAAAAGTAGGTCTATAGGTAAGTCCAGTGATAACACGGGCTAAGAAAAGAAGAAAGCACTCTGCTGTGTCACACATATTGAAAGTGCACCGTACTCATCTATGTGTGCGTGATTTGAGAGATAGCAGATGGACAGGCAGTTCATGCAAAGAAGTCGTGTCAATCGGCGCGGCGGTCCGACGTACTTATTGTGCATCACTTTCGTTATACGAGGCGCTGAGTCCTTTTTTCCTAGACCTAGTCTTTATTTTATCCATCCCTAACTAGTTAATGTGATACTTTAAAAATAGACAATTAATGGAATTTCTTTCCTAAGTAATTCACTTTTAGACGCTCAAATTTACGTTAGCTAAGATTTCGCCATTGTTCTTTACGAGCGAGTCAATCACTCGAAGGCGCTGACGAAACGTCACACTTCAGAGCTACATCTCGTAGGCTCTTGCGGATTGGATAATTAATCTTGAACCAACCACTACTTTAACGAGTACAGACCGATACATAGAAGAGGCTTGACAATGGCATTCGGTAATAGCCACTAGTAAGTACTCCATAATTCCTTTGTGGCGCAGCGATAGTAAATACGACACGTTTTATTGGGTTTTCTGTCACGAATTTCTCAGTAACAGCTCGGATTCTGAAATGATGCCCGGTAGACAAAAATAGGCTCCTCCCTATAACGTGGGACGTTACACCATAATCAGTTAATAGTGGATGTAATAGACGTCTATTTGCCTATACAAATGTACATCATACTCATATACAAGTAGTTTTTTTTTCACCGAGCTCAGTGGGTGGACGTTTAGGGATATAAACTTAAGACTATGTGTATAAATAGATCCTGCATCAAAACAAAGCTCAACAACTCCTGACATCCAATTTATTCACTACAATTAAAATTTTACCCACTGCGTTAAAAATCACGACATTTAGAGAGATGTTTGATAGCGTTCTATCAGACATCTCTCTAAATGTCGTGATTTTTGAAAACCCAACTAATATTATAAATGCGAATGTAAGTTTGTTTGTTACGCTTTCACGCCCTAACTACTCAACCGATCATTATGAAATTTCGCATACACGTTGTCAGGGGAACAGAAAAGGGCATAGGGTACCTTTCATTTAGAAAAAGTACTGTTACTAGCCTAAACTAACTAAATCTAGTAAACCATATTCTGTTAAAAGTGGATGTAATAAACACAGGTACCCACTCTTTGACGAGCTTAGAAAGTAGACTTTCGGGGATAAAGCTTGAGACTATGTATGTAAAGAGCTGCTCCATGAAAAAAAAGCTCAACAATTCCTTGTATCTAATTTAATTATGATTTTTCATTTTAAATGCTTATAAGTTTTTTTTTAATTTTTTATCTAATTTATATATAGATAGATTCACGCCTGTTTTCCGGAGGAGTAGGCAGAGACTACGGCTTTCCATTTGCTACGATCTTGACACACTTCTCTGACTTCTTTCACATTTTTTTATTGTCTTTGGTGGGAGATTAGCAAGTGGTCCACCTGATGGAAAGTGGTAACCGCTGCTCATGGACTTTAGCAATGTCAGGACACAGCAAAGCCGCTGCCTAACGTGAAAGAAGAACTCTCTTTAAACCTCGTTTGAAGAAAGACATATCATAGCGCTCGGAAAACACCGAAGCAGGCAGTTCATTCCAGAGCTTACACGTACGTGGGCGAAACGATCGCTGAAAGCGTACCGTCTTGGATTTTAATGCTCCCAGGTGATATGGATGAACCCTGCTTCGTTGTCAAGTGGTACGATGATAGAAAGGGAACTTACATCACATTCCTCATACACGCTCACGGGTTTAAAGTGCACCTAACCTGGCCTTTGTCCAGAACGCCTCCGATCTGTCGAGAAAAGTTTTTATATGTTATCTTACTCAATTTTAAATAATAATTTTACTTTATTTAATTTATTATGATTCATTTTAATTTAGTTTAATCTTATTAAATTATTATTATATTTATTAAATTATTACTATTATTATCCCTGAGGTCGCGGGTTCGATTCCCGCACAAGTCAAACATTTTGTGTGCATGAACATGGATGTTTGTCTTGGTCTGGGTGTTTCTATGTATAATATGTATGTATTTACAAAAAAAAAAGGTATATATGTATGTTTATCCATTGTCTAGTACCCATAGTACAAGCTCTGCTTAGTTTGGGCCAGATGGTGTTGTGTGTATGTGATAGAATATTATTATTATTATTATTATTTTAATTAACTTAGTTTAATTTAATCTTGTACATACGACGTTGACCTGCAAGTTTTGAGCACACCTGTAAGTGGCAAATTCACTCTAGATGATAATAATTGTTTAACATTAAGGTACTTTAAAGTGTGTTAGTGAATATATCGTTGGAGTGCCATAATTAAATAAATAAATAAAATAAAATTTTGACATCCAATTTATACACCACAAAATGTTACCCACTGCGTTAAAAACCACGAAATTTACCGTTCTATCAAACATAAAAAACAAATTGTGAAATTATTTGACATAGGCTATCGTATAAATTTATTTTCAATTTCGAGCGGATTCTGTTGGATTTGTGAGATTAATTACCTGCCCACCTTTGTTATAGCCACTCGCCGACCCCGCACTGAATATATATTTCAGTTTGCATGACAAATAAACCTAGGATTTTCAATTTGGTGTTACAATTTATTTAGTATAGAAATTTCGGATTTCTATTCTAAATAAATCGAATAAAATCGATAGAGTTCGAAGAGACTGTTATTTTTATTGATTGCTGGCTTGTAAAAATGATTTACGATTTTCCTTTTCTATATATGTGTGTAAAAAATTACATAGAATTACGGTTAATTGTCTCCAAAAGTCTGGTAGAGGTGCCTTAAATCTACGTTTTGCCAGATATGGTTACAGGCCCCACGTAATAGGTAGCGAGTTTGAGACGCCGAATACCTACTGAAAAATTCCGATCATGAAACTCCAATAACAATTTCAACGTTCCGGGAATCGAATCCGAGTCAAGCATAAAATTATATTAGTTAACTAACGAGGCATTGTCATAGTAATATACTTTTAAATGTACTGCACTCGTAGTGTTGTGTACTAAAATATCTACGTGGACAATCTAAAGCTAACATTTAAAACCGTTGATTAAATTATTGTCAGAATATTCTGACATTCATTTAATCAAATATCCTTCTTAAAGTTCATTAATTTCCCTCAATTGTTAGCTGAACTTGAAGCAATTTATATAATGTTTGTAAAGCTCATAAGTAACTCCAAAATATTAAAAGACCTTGAACAGTATCGAGAAATTAAGTCGCAAATTGTTTTTAAAGACTCTCCAACAATGCTATATAAATATTTGCGAAAAATTTCGGATATTGGATTAAAAGCTTCTCCTTCGGGATTCATTAAAGGCCTTGTCCTCAAATATTGGAGGGCTCAAGTGCTTTTTGATTATTTTGCAAGAATTCTCGTTGCCTATCTCAAGCAACGGAATGTTTGTAAAGACACTAATTACCGTGGTCAAAGATTTCAGTGTCAAAGTCGTGGCGAAATTTAACTTTGAAGGATTTCAAGTGATTTAATTATGATGTCTGAGCACAAATTAAGGACCGTAATAGTTTAAGAACATTTAATTAGTTTATTCTTAATTAATCAAAGGGTTAATGGGTGCGCTCTGGGTATCATCAGAAGTATTAAAAAGATCATTACCGCGGAAGATGGATCCGGTTCGGTAATTACAGGCCATTCTCCTTTTGCCATTAACTTCTCCTTGTATTTGCCTTGGGATAATGAAATCATCAGCGAGGTTTTTATCACTCGTAATGGCGGAACTGTGCGTTGCGTATGTTTATAATGTCTCTGGTTTCTCTTGTAATTAAAAAGATACCTTTATTTAGGCTTTAGGAGTAATTTTTGTATCGCAGCTAGTATTTTTATTCATAATCGGCTACACTGTAACTACGATAATGATCCTATCCTATCCCGCATAATAATTTCTTTATCGTGGATAGTTTTTTGTAGTCCTGTCCGATTAAACTGGTATCAACCGCCATCGTCACTCTGTGTTAAGGCTTCCCTACGTGAACTAAGCAGTCCAGTGGTGAGTAAGTGACGCAGGAACAAATATACACACAATCAAAAAAAAAAAATAAGAAATAAAATCTAAAAAGCGATAGCTTTGAGGTCTAACGCCTATAAATTGTCAGACCCAATTTTCAAAAATATTTGCTATATACAAACACAGCTTTGTACAGTTTTATAATAGCCTAGATATACTAAAAATAAGTTAGAGATCACAGAATACTGGTAAAATTAATTAACAGCATTCGACGTGAAATAACTGAGGTGATCATAAATATTTATAATCGGTCTGCATAACGGGGCAGTGGCTCTAACCGAATCATTTGCAGTCCGGGACTAATTGCACTCGCGCCAAACGCGGCTCATTTGAAGCACCAATTATATTTCAGAGCAGTACTGTGGCTAGAAGAATATTCTCAATACGGAAAATATTTAAAAATCTTGACTCAAGCCTGGTCTGCATTTTCTGAAGGGATTAGCATTTGTGTATTACACTCACATTTTGCTATACTATATATTATATGTATATATATATACTTAAAGGGGGATAGATTTTCAATAAAGGAGAGGCAAGTCTTTTCTTTCTTTGCTTTTTAAAAAAGACAACTGTCGCCCTGTGGATAATCCTGTATCGCAAGAGACTTTACAAACATTCAAACAACGGACACAAGGAACATCCACACTCGGAACAACCATTTGTGTAACACATAAATTTATGTCCTGTGTGGGATTCGAACCCACAACACTCGGCGCAATGGCAGTGGTGAGACGACCATTTTAACTACACGACAGTGCAGTCAAAGTGTATAGCTGTCTATTAAGGATATTTTAGAAGCCACGAATCTAGTGAAAATAAAAACATTCTTCTTCTTTTCGTGTGGTTAGTGGTCAATCTGTTGTCAAGAGTTGTTTAAGCCGTCCGTAGGCCTCTGACATGGCTTAACGACTGCTGGCAATTTGACAACAACCGGGACCGACTTTTTACGTGCCCGCCGAAGCACGGAGAGGCTTAGATCAAATACCACTAAGCGGTCATCTATAGACCGATCGCACCCAACGTTGCTTAACCTCGCTAATCGTTTACCGATTAGCGAGTACAACTTGCTATGAGCATGGTAAATGCTTTCTTATGTTAGTAACACTTTTGTGTTTTAAATAAGAAAATAAAGATATTATTATATCAAACCGTCAAATCTAGAAATCGAACCCGGTCCCACACGACTACGTGCAAACTTATCTCATGGTATTAACGAGTCTTCTATATAAAATATTTCACCCGCGTTTATCGTTACTGCCCCGTGGGTCGTAGCGTGATGTTATATAGCCTATAGCCGTCCTCGATGAATGAGCTATCCAACACTAAAATAATTTTTCAATTCGGACCAGTAGTTCCTGAAATAAGCGCGTTCAAACAAACAAACAAACTCTTCAGCTTTATAATATTAGTATAGATACGCATAATTTAAAACATAACATAAATGATGTACGTAGATTATAAGATGGATAAAAGTTCGCAACAAAAAGTCCTACTCACCCTTTCATGTCTTGATTAACAGGTGAAACTGTCAATTTTGCTGACATGACAGTTGATGTGGCCTATCAGACAAAACTATCGTTATCGATTTAGGTTGCAGAGTCCAGATTGCAGTTATTCTAGGAATAAATGAATATTCAGACCGGTTTTAATAAAAGTTGATCCAATATCTCGTATTCCTAATGTAGGTAAAATATATAAGTTATAGTTGTTTATGTATGTTATTATTTTGCCCACGCCATCATACAGGTAGAATTGAGAAGTAGGAGCCTATCTATATTTTTCGACTTTTAGGCGGCACGATAAGACCTATACCAGTTTTAAGTCAGACCTCTAACAATACAGCGGTGAAAACCACATTTAGTAACGTGCAGTAGTTTTTTTCGTGATGTGCGTACAAACACACACACAGACAGACAACATTCGAAAATAATCTTCAAAAGTTCTAAAAAAGATCGAACGCCTTTTTTTAAAATTCATTATTCTATGCACAGACGTCGACCAGTTACAATATTATTATAATTATGTTTCAATGTACAGGTTCAGAGTTTGTATGTTTAAATGCGCTAATGTCGAAAGTTAAGTACAAGTCCTATTTAAATATATTTTTATTAGATATCGCTCATTGATAAAGATTGCAAGTTTGTAATCTTTATCAATGAACGTGATTTTATGTATAGTTGATGTTTAGTGTCGTGATGTTATATTTAGTTATATTATATATATATATATAGCTATTACGAGTTAACGGAGCAAAGCAGAAATGATAATTCCAAAATCATTGTAACATGTTAACTACACGAGATACACTGCGTTCTTCGAAAATTTGATTTATTTTCAATATCCTTGAGTAAGATTGAGTTAGAATGCAAAATTTGTATTGCTAGAAAGCGCTCGTGGCTATGCCCGCATGAATTCAACAAAACGCGTACATCGATCCGATGTTATACTCCAGGATATGGACATTTTGATTGTGTCACAAACACCCAAATATCATTACTAACTCATATCTATATTTATACATATATTTTGTATTTTGTTTAAGTATTGAATAAACTCAAAAACAGAACACATTTAAAAAAATCTTTTATCATTAGGAAGTAACGTTCTGACGACTCGACAGAGTAGTAGTTAGTGTACTACCGACCGACTGCCACGCCTAAGATCGTTGGTTTGATTCCCGCTCAAGTCAAACATTTATGTGCATGAACATGGATGTTTATCTTAGTCTGGGTATATCTATGTACATGTTTGAATTTACAAAAAAAAGTACCCATAGTACAAGCTCTGCTTAGTTTGTGCTAGATGGTGTTGTGTGTATGTCATAGAATAGAAAAAAATTATCCAGAAGTAACATACGCTATATTAGATATAACGTTACACTACGAGCCAAAAGCGGAGCAGTTATCGTAAATGTGGATGAAACACAGGAACATCTAGTTTATAATAATAGTAAGATTTATACATAATAAAATACGACTATCCTCTCTAAAATAATGACGCTTGACACAAATATTTAACTCGTTCAAACTTGAAGGCACCCCGTTCGCAATCATGGCGACCCGAGTACCACGAAAGGCTCGCAAGCTCGTTAGCTTGGGATCTCATTATTTGATCTACTCGCGGACGCACCCGCTGATGTTTCTCTAAGCTTGTCTGTTACTTACTTTAATCTGTGGAATCCGCACCTCACCTTTCTTATGCCTAATGTAAATCGTCGGGTTTAAAGGTTTATCATAAATTAAAATGAGTTACCATTAGCTATAGAATATATTTTGTTGATATTTCTGTTGATTACTAAAAAAGGTGTGAGGTTTTTAGAAAAAATCGACATAGATTAGCGATGTGCATAATAGAATTTGAATTACATATTTGCGTATTAAGTGATTGTCTGTGACGCAAGGCATTTTAAAAATATACAATTAAAGTAAACTCATACTCAGAATAATTATTTGTGGAACATCCCGCGTGGGATTCGAACCTAAAATACCAGTCGTTGCAACAACAGCGAGGTGAGGCGACCGATTGCCTGCTACGTCATCCATGTAGTCAAAATTGATAACATGTGCGTTCCTTTGACCATGCAAAGAAGGTATCCGCTTGTGAACTGTATTCGAATATCATTCGAAAGCAAATATACGCATCACTTATGTATATTCATGACTACAAGAACAGTGGTAGATCTATGAAAGGGTCGATGGATTATGTGATACATATCGCCTAATAAGATGACCGATAGAAAAATACATACTTCGCCGATCTAAAACTTGTTTATAATTTAGGATAATAATGGCAGGCACGTATAATATTTTCTTTTTCTTTTTAAAAGGGTAATGCCTGTATACTCGGTATAATACCTGTATCGCGACTGACTTTACATACATTCAAATAACGAACACAAAGAACGATCAGACTTATAACAACCATTTATGGATCACACACATTTGTTCCTTGTAAGGGTTGCACACACTTCAGTGGGCGCAACGACCACTTAAACCATTAAAGAAACTCATTACAATCTAGAAGTATTGGATAAAAGATTCCCAATCAATAGCATTTAATTTGTTCCTCTAATTACGAGTCTGAACTCTGTTGTTATCCATTTACACAGAATTGAATCAATCGTCTTAATTAGGCCTTTCCACCTCGCAGTGTTGAACGTTCAAACTTCGAATATTATCTTTATGTAAACAACTCCGACGTTATTAATTCTAACCCGATGAACTTGAGAGTGAGAGCAAAATACTTAATTTATTAACCTCTTATCTTTTCTTGCGAAGTAAAAGAGTTGTTGAGGAAATTTAAACAAACAGAAAGCTCTGATTGATTGTTTACTTTGGAGATAAACTTTTTACAAAATCTGTAAACGTGGTCTACTTCGGTGCCGCTACAGTAGTGTATGCTTAATTTAGCGAGCGATAGTTACTAATTAACACGCACATAACTTCGAAAAGTCAGAGATCTGCCTCGGGATCAAACTCAAGACCACTGCGTGGCAGTCCAACGGTCTCCCTGTAGGCTATCGATGCAACGCATTGGGATTATGCTTGTGAGATTATGTATGTAGATGTCGTTATTAAGTGATGGAAATTGTATATTCCTATGAATACGTTGGATTCGATATAATTTGTGGAAGCTACACAGCACTCGAATACTCTTAAGATAAAACAATGCGTTAGAAATGTTGGCGTGGCTACCGCAACTTTATAGCACTTCAAATGTGTTTGCCGAAGCGAGAGTTAGTAGTTTTCACGCTGAAATCGGTAAATGCTGTCCCTCGCTTCTTCGCACAGTAAATACGTGTCAGTGACCAGATTTTCTTGAGCACATTACATAACAGTAGGATTTGCTCGACTTTAGTTCACGGACGATATGACACGGCGTCACTCAAAACTAGGAATTCTAGTTTAATACTGTTTTAGTTTACTTACTTGAAGGGTGTACGAGTTTCACTATGTAGATTTATGAATTTAATTTTACTTTAAAGTTAAACAACCATTTCAGGCTTTTATCAGGGCTTATTTAAAAAAAGACTACTCTTATGGAAATACAGCGCGATACAATTCGCGTCAATATAATATGTTTTTTTTTGTATTCAAAATGTACTTGTTATAGTTAACAATATTTCGGATTATTTATTTTATGGTAATTCTACCACGTGTTACATTTAATTCTACTACTATATGAGTTTTAAAAACCTTATGAAGTGAGGAAATTACGCCATTTAAAAATACAATATGTAGTCAAATCATTGAATTACAAATTGCAAACCGTAACGTAGAAAGTAGGTATAAGGATACTGACAGACATGTAAATATCTTAATTTGTAAACCTACAATCTATGCAAATAAACAAATTTTAATTCCATTCTATTTTATTATAATATTCTAACATAATTATGTTGTCTAGGAAAATCCATAAATTCGTCCGATGTTAGGATGTTGTTGTTGATCACTTTTACTGATGTGCTGTTTATACTGAACTTTGGTAAACACGGTGGCGGAAGCGTAAATGAGATTATTCCAGCCATAATCACAATAAATGTAGTATACTCGTAAATCTACATACCTTACTGATACTAATAGAGTTCGTTTTCTTCAATCTATTATAACATTATTCTATATTTACATTCGCAACATCCGCTAATTCGGTTTGTTTTTACAAGAACCCTCAAAGGGTACCTCCAAGATTTATTTTATGTAAATGTTTGTTTTAGTCACACTGTAACACAGTTCTTTTAATAAAAGTCACGAATAATTCCATCCGTAGTGCTATTTTAATAATTTTAGAGCGAATATACAGTAGGCAGACAACATATTTTAATTTTTTTTTTCTCATATCAAAAGGCCGTTTTTTTTAAATTTCTAGATTAGCGACCGCTGTATATATATAATAATAATGAATACAGGAAAGAGACATTTCTGAATCGACAAGTGGCAAGCCGAGTCTCTGTTCAAACCGCTGAGTAGCAGACGTGCAGTTACATAATATAATATATTTATTTGAATAAAATTCACGAGTGTTGTCTTATTTTACCACTAATTCTTTACCGCGGCTTCAGACAGGAATAGTATTTATTCTGAATGAAAGGTACGGTATGTCCTTTTCTGTACCCCTGGCAACGTGTAAGCGAAATTTCATACTGATCGGTCGAGTAGTAAATTAACAAATAAACTTATATTCGCATTTATCATATTAGTTAGGATTGCTAATTTAAGACTGGTTCTGTTAAATAATTGCTTTTTTATCTTGTTTAAAGTATTTAATCCCAAGAAATTCATTAAAAAAGCCTGTCATAGAGTTCTACGAATCGATAACATGTTTCAATACCTCGCGACGACGATTCACGCAATTTTTCTAATCGCTGGTATTATACAATATAATTGCTCTATTTAACTATCGTGCTCCGAGCTAATGAATGTCTACCATTCCACTACAAATTATAGTAGTTTACTGACACTTAAATACCAGGTAAAAAGGTGTTAATATGTTAAAAAATAAGTGAAATCTTGTTTTCACACAACACACACAATTTTTCATTTTAGTTTTCTCTATTGGCGTATCTCGGGCTATTTTTCAAGGAACGAGGTCCACTTCTTAAACTACGATGGCCTACATTAAACCCTAGAATACTAAGTTAAAACCTCACGTCCTGAAAAGGTAACAGTCAATTCTGGAGTGGCTACGACCAACCCCTTCTACCTATATGTATAGATACGCCAATGGTTTTTACTAATTTACACAAACTAGCGGTCGCCTTGTCGTCAAAATTCGACCAAAATTCCTAAGCTTGCTACTTTGTTTTCTGTTTTCTCTATTACATATAAAAAAGGTATAGGTAACCATAGTTACAAAGAATTGTACGATGTCAGACGAACAATGTCGAAATACACAAGAAAAATAAAAATAAATAAATAAATACTACGAACGCGATTCGACTGCGTGTGTCAAATGCATGGTTGTGTGCGTGCGGTGTTTTTTCATTAATTTAATGTATTTCTAATGCATATTTTATAAAAATATTAGGATTCCCACTCCTTCTCCATATAAACTTCAACTGTGCCAAATTTCATACTCCTTCGTCCGCGCAATTTTCGTAAAAAGGGGTATAAAGTCTTTGCTTCACGTATTTATATTTACACATAATTCGCTCATCCAATAGAACAACGACGTAATTGCAAAATAGTCGAAAATGACTTTTAAATATCATAAGTTCACGTTTTGAAAGTTCTATTTATGACAAAAACGACAGAATTATTCTTCCGGTATTTTTAAAAATTTCTTGATTTATCTCATGAAGTTATTATAAATAATTATTGATAGTAAAGTAACATACATAAATATTAAAAGATTTCATCAAAATGATTGGAAATATACTATATTATAATATATTTATAATATATTTATAATATAATATATAAAATATATTATAAATTATAATTTCAATTTCAAACTTTTAAAACGTTCTCCTGAAAAATAGCCAAAAGGTAATTACGTCATTGTTCTATTGGATGAGCGATTATAAAATTAAATATTCCTTTGTTTACGGTTGAAAGAAAAATGTCATCATAGATGTCACTTATTGTCAGTTTTGACAAAAATAATTATGCTCGTAATTGTGTCACTCATAGCAATGCATTATGGATTATGTGATCTTTTTATTTTTCCCGAATGAATACTGGGTTTTCTGCAAGGCACTGTTTGAAGTTGTGTTAAATTACTTTAGCCTTTCAAATTGCCTTGTTGCCTCTCAATGCATAAATACAGCAAAATGACAATAGGTATTTGGAATAGGAAATTGTTAGTGACATATACTTCTGAAAAAGTGCTCAACTCTGGTTTTTACGTTTTGTTGGACCTAAGATACTAGACCTAGATAACTCTATTTATATTCTACCAAGGTGACAAAGAATACAACACCTTGTTATACTGGAGATATTACTTGCGCGTTGCTGATCCTAGTTTAAAGATGTAGGATAAAAGGATTGTCATAGAAGCGGTAGTGTTTCGGTTTTTAAGTGCCACTATCAAATGACTTACTGATATTAACGTGAGATGCGATATAAAGCTACTAATAAACTTCTTATTGCTTTTACAATTGACAAAATAAATCGAGAAAAGCTGTCAACTAATGGCGGTTTTCACTACCTATTCAGCGGCACGTCGGAAAACTGAGTTTTATCAACAACGGTTTCTTTGCGGCGAACATGAGGCCTATCTGATTCACAAGTACATCTCTTTAACCTTACATACAACACATAATCACATACCGAGATAAGGAAAGGTGGAAAGCTAATTACGTAGGATGGGATCGACGAAACAAAAGAACCGCTGTGTTGCGTAACATTAAGGTAGCATTGTTTCGACGATTTGAGTAAAAGCTGATTGTTCTAAATCTGAGGGCAGGATAATTTTTCATGGTGAATTTATTAGATGTTATTGTGTTGTAAATGATCCGCTTAAAGGTGTATAATTTTTATTGTATTCTGAGTTTATTGCACGCCTCTAATGTATCTCTTTATAAAATGAATGAAGACGATCTGTTTCTTGCTTTCCGCTTTGCTTCTCTGAAGACCTACTATGAAAATGTACGGAGCAAACAAATAATTATTATGAATATAAGGTAATGTTTTGTTGTGTATTCCAAAAGAGGATATTATCATGTATTATATTGTGTCGTTTATCCCAGAAGAGGTATTTTACACCTACATTTTGGCAGGTACCACGTATTAGAGGACGAGCTTACTGCTGTCTGTCGAACACAGTTCTAAATTTCGTGTTGCTACTGAGAATTTCTTGTCCGAAAAATCCAATAACATAACGCCCGAGAATCGAACCCGAGAACTCACGCGTAGCAGTCACCGTTACTACCGCTGTGCCACCGAGGCAGCCTTTCTCACAACAAATTTGCTATTACACCTACGACTAATAGTTCCAACGTGATTTCCTGTTAGATTTTTTTTAATAACTGCATAGAGTGCGGTAAAATCTTCTGTAACCACTCGTCCTCTGTTTCGCCACATAAAACTTAGCTCACGAAATTTGAGTACAATACTCTTCTACCTATCCCTTAATAAATGTCGTAGATGAAGTATCGGCGGGTGCATCAAGCGCGTAATGTTCAATTATAGCTAACAGTTCAGTTAGCGCGAACACTTTCACTATCGGTACTACTCTACCGCAACACCACGTGTGCCGACGATTTCATGGCAGCGAACGGTGCTCAATTTTGCACACATATTTTTGTCGGGTTATTTTTCATCGATATCACTGGTTTTATAAATGAAGTTATTTTACTATTGGCTAAAATTAGCACCTGTTTTATCTGTTCTAAGCAAATACAAGCTCTTTTTCGTAATGCCTTCTGTTGCTGCTGTTCTTCTTAGGTAGTCCCATTTAAAACCGTATTAAATTAAACTATCAGTAGTAGTATCGAGTTATTAAGTTCAACGTGCTAGACGAGGAGACTACCAAAAAAATTGTTTGTAACGTGCAGTGCAGAATTATTCTTCTTTTTTTCTTTCTTTCATTATATACTAGTATAAAGAGAGTTTATACTCGTATATAAAGAAAGAAAGAAAGAAAGAAAAATAATTTTATTTATTCCACATTCTTATACACTTTTATTTATATACATTTTCTAGGAAACATAACCAATATAAAAAAGAACAAATACGGTTCTGCGTCAGCAATTTTGTAGTATATCCACAACGCTGGTATTCTTCTTGCAGAGCCTGCATGTATTCGGTGCATGTCGGTAATAATATATAACTGAGAACGCATTGAGTTAATATATAAATAATATGTTAACTCAATGCTATCAGTAGACTATTTAAGAATGTTTTACTAAACATGCAGCTTTATTTGCTTCCTCTGTTTATTTAAACATGTCTATTATTATAATAGATTCGTTTGTAAGGATAAAGCAAGTGACTGTCTCAGAATTCGTGGAATTAATTTGCTATAGTCAAATAATATAGCTAATGAATTCCACAAATTGTAAGACACTGTTTGTTATCTACAGTTACAGTTGGGTGCAAGGCGTTTCATTAATTTATTCAAGAAGTTTGTTCCTCGCAATTTGATTATGACCCCTTACTTACTCGGTCGATTAGTCAGGTACTGATTCCGGTAAGACAAAACACTATTTTAGAGGTTGTGATAGTTTGTAACGTTCTCGTGTACCTAGATAGTTATTGAGACGCCATTAACAATAAAACGCGAATCTTAAATTACTTATAAAATATTCTAAAATTAATTATATATCTATAATATCTTAAATTAATTATATTTTTGATAAGTAGATATTCTATTTACCGTGGTCGTATATAAATAACACGATAAAACTAGAACCAAACAAAACGTTATCATTTAAATTTTTTTCCATCACTTATTTATAAGCAATCAAGCAAAATTATTAATGTTGATTTTAAATTCTCGCTATCGAACATCACTTATATAGCTACCAGCGCAAGAGCAGAATGCACTGATCGAACAGGTTCGTCAAAGTTCATTCGTTCCCATTCATTACTACAAAGGCCATTGACTGCAGCGTAGTCGCCGCGACCACGGTCGTCGCCGCGCGTCGTCGGCCATTTTGATCTGCCATATTGGCAGCATTGAACATTGACGCCATATTGATTTATGTTGGTGTGGTACCCCTGCTTGTCGTCGCTAACTTCACAACGCAACGGTTTTACGCAAACGTTACGTTAGTTATGTTTTGAAGTGTTTGTGTACAGCGGACTTTTTTTAAATATTCACCTTACGTGTTTCGTCAATGGAACGAATATTTTTGTTAATATTATTAAATAAACATGGATTATTGTGTAATATCTGTAAATAAAAATATGTTGTTTAGTGGTCGCACTCGCAACAAAGTAACAACAGTGAAAGTTTGGTTATGTTGACAGTTGAACTCATTAATACAGTTGATTGCACCGTGTTTGATTATAAAATGTGTGACTAGGTAAATATTGTGTGATTTATACATGGATTGTACAAGTACTCGTCTTGCGGCGTTTGCAGCTCGACAACTCGCAGAGCCCGGTCTTAGACCTTCAACCATTTATGGCGTTGATTCGAATTAATTTTGTCTCGAAAAGGCCCGATTAAATTATGGTCTGTTGATATAAATTTATGTTGGCAAAAACAATTTCCGGGCAATATGCCTGACATCGTAAAGGTGTCTGAAATAAGGTTACGTTAATGCTTAAATTTTATAAGCTCCGTTTGATATTGTTGCTTATTTTACAGTTCGCTCTAGTGCTAATAAAATATTTATTGGCAGCATAACAAAGAATTTTAATTGAAATACTGTGTACAAACTATTAAATAAATAAGAAGATAATAATAATAATAATATTCTTCCACATACACACAACACCATCAAGCCCAAACTAAGCAGAGCTTGTACATACTATGGTACTAGACAATGGATAAAAATACATATATACTGTTTATAAATACATACATATTATATACAGAAACATCCAGACCAAGCAAACATCCATGTTCATACACACAAATGTTTGACTTGTGCGGGAATCGAACCCGCGACCTCAGGCGGTTACACTAACCACTACACCATCGTGGCAGACAACATTCAATAGTTACGACATTAAATAATATAAAACGATGACTATTATTTTATATTAAGTTATTTTATTTGTCATCTAAGCCTTTAGTGAAATACTTACATATAAAAAGAAAATGCTAACTTATTACTTTTCAATCTTAAAATGTGTCATCATTTAAAGTAGGCTACTACCTAGATTTAAGTAAATTACCTACAACTAACAGTGCACAGATGCTGGTGCTGCGTTATAAAACTGTAAATATCTACCCAACGATCCAATTAGTTACTTACTCATAAGATGGAAGCAAGCAATGTTCGATTCACAGATAAAAACGCGAAACGTCAGATCATTCTTTTTTTTTCGATTCAATGCGTACCTTGTTTATGATCAGGATTTCCATGTTTATTATTATCCTAGATACAGGCATTAGATCCCAGCGTTATTTCTTTGTGTACGATGTTTTAATCGGAACATTCATCTTTCATCAACATAGCAAACGTAATTAATTTCTATACAGGAAGCTTATTTAGAATACAGTATCTATACTATATATCGAAATAACTATACGTATAAGATAGCATAGCTGTGGAGAAATAATTAAGTTATATCACTAAACACCGAGTTACTATACTATGTGTATCACAAATATAATGATGATAACATTGAAGAGTAACCTACATATAATAATAATATCAGCCCTGTATTAAACTGTCCCGCTACTGGGCACGGGCCTCTTCTCAGTGTGAGAAGGGTAAGGCTATAGTCCACCATGCTGGTCCAGTGCGCTTTGGCAGACTTCACATAAAATCTTCTAGAACATATAATTTTTACAAAATTGTAATTTGTATCCTATACCTAATAATAATTGCTGAGCGCAAATCAGACACATTTCACACGCAAGTTTTGGTTTACTTAGATACATTAATTAGGTATTTAATAGGTAGTAAGTACGTAACTCGAAAATATGAATGTCATTGCTGTGGAGTGCCGCGGGCAAGCGGAACTCTGTCACGGTCGTGTCACAATGCAATTCATACAAAATATGATTATTTATGTTGGTGCCTTTTTTAAGATTACCTACTAGCAATATGAGTTACAAATTACTAGTGCTATTGTTAACCCCTTCAGCTAAGCTAGAATGCTTGTTTTAGGAGTGCGTTCAGGTCGGCAGTGCAATGGGTGAGATTGGAACACGCAACCGCTCGCAAGTCCAATGCCTTACCATTGGGCTATTATTTTGTCACCATGTTAATGTCACAGTGACTTTGATGCGCATGCGTTCTGGTAGATGGTGCCTGGTGAATCTTAACAGGTACTTGTTTATAACAGCATAGTATGATGACGCTACAAAAAGTTTCGTGATAGAAAGGTTTGATTTCATATAGATTGATAGGCAATAGGCAATGTACAGACCAATTCAGATACTTTATCCAATATCTGATTATAGATCAATATCATATTTTAGTTAGATATGTATGTATAATTCCCATTTCTAACTGGGTAACTAGCCGCGTGTGTAAAACTTAAAGAATATAAATCCACAAAACAGTATATGAATGTACTTACTTGTTTACTTATTATGGGGACAAAAGGATAATTCACAATTAGGTTAATCGGATATTTCGTAACTAATTGCGTAACACATACACAAATACTGATCACGTCTATACTTATAGCACATAATACAGTAGTCCACGTAACACTGCCTTATTCCTTTGTCATTGATAGCCTTTTATAACTGTGCTGTTAGCGGAAGACCATGTCTTCGTCCAGAGTAGTATAGAAACTCCTATTTAGAAGGGGCTATGTATAAGGCGCTTTTGATATCGCCGTCCACTGCTGAACATTAGTCTCAATTTGCATCAGTCCACCCGAATCTACCCTGCCTTTTACAACCAGTATTTTCTAACCATTCTCTTACCTTCCCCCTTAAAACATTGTCAAAAACAAGCATCTCCAAAAACTCGAAGTGACAACCTGACAAAACTTCAAGATCAATATAAGTTATTATTACAACTCGTAATATAATACTAATTTCTTCAAAAAGCCCATACATGTCGACATATTTTTTCATTTTACCAATCCAGCAATCTTAATGACACTTACGTTTCGCCAGGTGCAACGTAGTAGCTTATTCATGTCAAACCGAGCACAATTCCAGAAGCGGTACTGCTACCGAAAAATCCGATAGCTAGGTTTGATACATAATAGTCGTAAGTAAACTTAGATCCGTGGAGTGAAATAGTCAATTTTACTCCACAGAGCTAACGACACAACATACACTCACGCAGACGTGTATAGCTACTTCCATATATCGCCAGCTATGTATTTAACTCCCACGTAATAAGGAGCAAGGCTACTGCCGTCTACCGCGCACATTTCCAGACCCCATTCTGCTGTACTAAGATTTTCTAATAGAAAACTCAATAACGCTGTACGAACTGGTAATCGTAAAAACCTCACGATCTAATGCAAATACTAGCGATTACAGGATCTACAAGGTAGTGCAATTTAATTATTACACAACCATGTTAAGTTTTTATTGTGGTTATAAAATGGACTCGGTAAACAGCAATTATTGCAAAAGCTCGTAATTGCGAGTACACCGCTTTCATTTCGCTCATTATAACATCAAATTTCATGATTTCCGTTAACAGGGAGCGCATTATTTCAGTATTACATACGAGATTCGTAATCCTTTAATTAATTCTGTTACATTACCCACTTAAAATTATGAAACATTTTCACCGTTCCATTATAAAATAAATACAAGAGAAAAGAATATTAAAGTGAATCACGCCTGTATTTCGATCAAGGGACTGCTGTATATCGATCGATAGGAGGTGTATCTATACATATCAGGGGTGTTGCGAATATTCGCATCCGCACCCGTAATTGTGGAGCTTCTGCATCGATTTGGACATTTGCATCCGCATCCGCATCCGCAAAAATCAACGCGGATATTAATGTGGATCCAGATATAGCGCAAGTTGCGACAAGAAAGAAAATGGGTGGGCCGATGAATGGCGCGATGATTCTTTAAGTGAAGATGAGAATCAAGAAACACTAGAAAATGGTATAGCTACATTTATGAACCTTTGCAAAACAGGCTTGAACTTGCAGAGGTGATTGAAATTAAACTACTATATACGGATTTTATCGCGTTGCTTATTTGACACTTTATTACATAATTTTGAAAACTACTACTACTATTAAACTTTACAAATTTTTAAGCTAATTAAATTATTATTAAAACTATTTAGATTTCATTTAATTTTCCACTTTACCCGACGTTTCGGTTGCTTTTCAGCAGCCATGGTCACGGGGAGACTAAGATTTCCAGTGTAGTTATTTCAAAGTACCGGAACATTATTTAATCATTGGTGTTTCTATTTACGCAGAATGAGCTCAAAGTATCATGAAGTCTAGCTGTGGTTTGCTTCTTCTTGGGTTTGACTATTCGTATTACTGGATCCCAAGCTGGTGGTAATAATTTAATTAGCTTAAAAATTAGTCAATTTTAATAGTAGTAGTAGTGTAACAATTTTCAAAATTATGTAATAAAGTGTCAAATAAGTAACGCGATATAATTCGTATATAGTAGTTTAATTTCAATGAATAATATTCGCGTAAACAGAAGGCAATATTCTGCAGAGGTGATATTAAATACTTTTTATTAAAAAGGTGCACAATTTTTATCAACATCCGCATCCGCATGTGAGCCTTTAAATATCCGTATCCGCATCCGCAGCCGCGGATGTCAAAAAATCTGCATCCGCAACATCCCTGATTTATATAATACACCTCTGCTTACCTATATCTTGTCCGCTATGTTAAAGGCGGTCATATTGGCTTCTACCTGGCAAATTACCAGTACTTTAATATGCTTTATATAACTAATTAATTAAATAAAGAAACCAATTAATACATCATCCTCAAACTAAAATACCTATTGGCCGCAAGTCGCGCCATTTCTCCTATACCTAAGTAAAACAACAGTGAATGCAGATGTCAGGCTAGTTAGCAACATTCAGGGTCCTCAAATTTCGCTAATAATACTCTCATTAATACAAAGTTGCTGTGCAGTTTACTACACGGAGAGCAATCAGAGTGGGTCCCGGCACTTAGCAAGTTTCAATAGAAACTGTTGATCATGTATTGTGTAGAGAACCGAACGACTTGCTAAAATACATTCATTTGTAACATTGTGTACTCGTCGAAGTACTCCGTTTTATCTCCTTCGTGCTAGTTTGGAGTGCATAAAACGTGGAACAAGCTTATTGTTAGTTCTGTTAGCAGCAGTACGGTATGGGCAGTTCGTTATTTCGCTACGCTGCTTTTAGATTCTGTTGTATTTAGATGAGACGGGCTTTAGAATGTTTAGAAATTTAGAGGTTTAAAGTTTAGATGCTGGATTGTGATCATTGTATACGTAAAATATTCGTTAATATCCGTGCCTCGGAGAGCACGTTATGCCGTCGATCCCGGCTGCCATTAACATCTATGGCAGTCGTTATTGGGAAGTCAGTGCCCTATGACACTGGTCTAGCCTTAGGGTATCGTTAGCCTTCGGGTTGCCGAGGTCAGGTGGCAGCCGCTCTGTAAAAACTGATATCTAGTCAAATCCGGTTAGACTAGAAAAGCTGACCCCAAGTGACTTGGGAATAATAAAGGCTAGGGAGAAGAAATATACGTAGAATATTAATTTTGGTTTATCTCCTTCATGCCAGTTTGGAGTGCATAAAACGTGGAACAATTTACTATTTGGCTGCGCTGTTTTGGTTCGTCACGTCGATTATTGTTTGTATAGCTTTTTCCTCGCGTTTTGCTTCTGTCTTCAATCATCTTAAACGTCGTATCATATCATAAAATAGTCATGATTCATATAGTACGCAATTACTATCATCTTAAATTTTTAACAAATATTATATGTTAATATATAGAGATAATTAATAAAACTAAGGTCATTATCTTTTTATCGATGGCGTATTGGTTAGTGTAACCGACTGCCACGCCTGAGGTTGCGGGTTCGATTTCCGCACAAGTCAAACATTTGTATGCATGGACATAGATGTTTGTCTTGTTCTGGGTGTTTCTATGTATAATATATATGTATTTACCAAAAAAAAGTATATATGTATGTTTTTACATTGTCTAGTACCCATAGTACAAGCTCTGCTTAGTTTAGGCTAGACGGTGTTGAGTGTATATGATAGAATATGATAGAACAGGCAAACTAGGCCTCGTAATCTATACAGTAGTAACTCCTCTTTTAAAAACGTATCGATCAATCGAGAACAGTAACTATGCCAAGAATCTTTACAACTATCGAGTGAAACGGTCAAATCATTTACTAACGGTCACTGCTTCTTCTTCAAATGGGTACATTTGAAGAAGAAGCAGTGACCGTTAGCATATGATTTGACCGTTTGTAATTGCAATAATGGTGACTTACTCAATCGATCACGTTGATCTGATTTTGTAATGATAACCTCTAGATAAAACATATCGTTCAAGCGAAACCTCTAGATATGATTATCAAATTGATAATAATATCTAGAGGTTTCGCTTGAACGATATGAAACAAAAAGTCCTTTGAACGAATTATCTTCAAATATAGGATACCGACGAAAGACATTAAAAAGCAAGCTGTAATCAATCTTCGTTTTCCTACGTCTGATACGGATACACAGAACGAGCTTAATTCTCGCCCTCGATGATAAAGTAATAACTCAAGTCGTCCAAATAAGCATTTCTGAACTCCTCTTAACGACACCGAAATACGAATTCGCTGCTTTAAAATCACATCTGCCGCGTACTTCGACAATATCGCTTTGAGAATTCGAGTGATTTGGCAATTCTACATCCAGTGCGCTGTTACAGCAAAAACGTCAACGAACGTTGCTGAAAGATTTAATGAAAAACTCAATGGAATGTAAAACGAGAAATAAATTCGAGGGACTCGTTCCGCTCGTAGGGTTTGTCGTTCACTGTCAGCGGAAATTACCATTTTAATAGTATTCTTCGAAGTTCGACTTCCGTAACATGCACAGAATCAACAAATTTACGTAAATATCTCAGGGCTAGTGATAAAGGGCCGATGTAAAGGGCGTTTCTGCGGTGAAGAATTAGGGTTTTGATACTCGGTGTAAGTGATTTGAGGTTTAAAGATTTGCTAAACAACTTCTGTGAAGTAATAATTACTATGAAACATTACAAATTGGTGATTACCAATTTGTTTACGGTTGCGCTGTGCACGCTATTGCTAGTACACGAGGGATTGTGGGAATACCAATTACGACAAGCCGTCGTGATATTTATGTAATTTACTTCAGCTGCGACATTTGTTTAATTTGACAATTGATTTTGCAACAACGTTTAGCTTTCATTTACTACGAAGCTTTTATTTACATGGCTGCTTAAGGAAGCCGAAAGGTCTGGGAAAGTGTAAACCTAAATAAAAATAGTTTCAAATCTTCTGTGCGTGTGTTTGTAATTAAACTCCTCCTAAACGGCTGGACCGATTATGATTAAATTTTTTGTGTGTTTTAAAGTGGATTCGAGAATGGTTTAGATTTGTTTCGTTTTTTTTTCTTCGTGTTTACAGGACAACGTCTCTCGGGACAGCTAGTTAATATATATAACTTAAATTGTAGCAAAGTTCAATAATAGTAGTGTAATAGTTAAAAATTATGTATTTGACTGCACGAATGGCGTAGTGGTTTAAGTGATCGCCCCTCACTACTGCCACTGCGCCAAGTGTTGTGGGTTCGAATCCGACACGGGACAAAACTTTGTGTAATCCACAAATGGTTGTTCCGAGTCTGGGTGTTTTTTGTGTCCGTTGTTTGAATATTTGTAAAGCCCCCCGCGACCCAAGAATTAACGCGGCAAAATCCGTGTAAAGTAGTTTTATTTCAATGAAAAACATTTGTGAAAACGTAAGACAATATTACTACGAAGTTGTATAACTTGCATATTATTATTATTCTCGTTTAAAACGAAATTAATTTGTATTTTAGTATTCTGCGCTACATGAAAATAAAACACAAAACAATATAATGTAAAGAGTCTGGGAGACATTTGCTGCCAAATACTGTAACTTGTTCCAATAAAGGGAAATGCCAAATAAGGATATTTAGTATGTAATACTAACGGTCGCCTAGTGGTCTAAATTCGACCAAAATTCCTAAGCTTGTTACTTTGTTTTCTGTTCTTCTTTATTAAATATTAATAAGGTATAGGTAACCATAGTTACAAATAATTGTACGCCGTCAGACGAACAATGCCAAAATACTACGAACGCGATTCGACTGCGTGTGTCAAATGCTTGGTTGTGTGCATGTAGTGATTTTCATTAATTTAATGTATTTCTAATACATATTTTATAAAAATAATAGGATTCGCCGCTTCTTCTCCATATAAACTTCAACTGTGCCAAATTTCATATTCCTTCGACCGCGCAATTTTCGTAAAAAGGGGTACCTACAAAGTTTTTGCTTCACGTATTAATATATAGATTGCCCATAAGGTAAAATTTACTGCGTTTAATTTGGAAATGGGGCTTAATAATTAACCGCAATGAATATGTCATATAGGGATGTTTATTTAGTTTTAGGATTTCATTGTTCCTGCCCCGACAGTTCAATGGCGTCAGTGTGAGCGTAAGCGCAACTACTAATTGTGAGGTCTCGTAATCTACTCTCAAATAGGGTAAAATGTCAGGACTTTCTGTGAGGCAATAATGGCATAGAGTATTCTAGACCTGTGAACGTGTAAACAGGCATAAGCTCACGATTAAGTGCGACCTAAACTTAGTAGACGAGATGTGGGTCAAATACACCTTTGCCTTATCCTTTGAGAATATCAAAAGATATATAATTGTGATGACATAATACTCGTGTTATGTCATTGTGATTGTTATTATAACTGAACAATTTGGGCAATTTATATATATTACACTAGACACAAGTTACAAATCTATTTCATGCAATAAATAACAGCCGAACACTGTCTCTTATAATACAGGTCCTATCCTAGTTTAAGAGACAGGGTTTCAAGATAATTGTATACAGATTTCTGCTTTAACGGATCTTCAACATTGTTATATTAATCCTTTTATTGTAACTCCTATATCATATAATATGTATCTATGTACAATGTGTATCTGTAACTTTTTGTATCAATAAAGATTATTATTATTATTATTATATAAAGCTGCTGGAAAATAAGTAATGATTTGCCTTTAAAACCTAATATTATTGAAGTTATAATTATTTGAACTAGGTTTCATTTGATTAATGTTATTTATTGTTTAGTTCGTTGACATAACATCAAACATTTTGATAGTCTACTAATCTATTTACTGTGTACTAATTACTATATAACGGTATTTTTACTTCGCTATTATCCGTTATTACTATTTTTTTGTTATTCAATTTGGTTGCAGCAATATTAAGTATGTAGGTTATATTTTTTTAATTTATTTATTTACACCATACAACTTACTATCCTTAGGTACATACTACACCCAATTCGATAGGGCATTACATACTTCATCACCTTATTCTAAATATGAACATAAAACTACTCATACAAACACATATGACCGCATAAATAACATACACACACATAAAAATTCACACACACGCAAAAACACATCTCAAACTTGTGCAATGTGTATTAACTGTATTAAAAATAGTGTTTAAATTTAATTATAATTTTTAGCTATTCGTTTTTATTATTTTTTCATTATATACATACATACATAGATTCACGCCTGTTTCCCAGAGGGGTAGGCAGAGACTACGGATTTCCATTTGCTACGATCCTGACACACTTCCCTTGCTTCATTCACTTTCATCACATTCCTCATACACGCCCGTCGGTTCAAGGTGCTCTTAAGCTGGCCTTTGTCCAGAACGCCTCCGATCTGATCAAGAAACGTTCGCCTAGGTCTTCCTCTTGCGACTGTTCCATTCACACTAGCCTTATAAACTTTCTTAGGCAGTCTTTCCTCGTCCATTCTTTCTACATGCCCAAACCAGCTTAACATACCCTTTTCTATTCTTGTCACTATATCAACTTTCATGCCGCATCTCTCTCTAATCACACTATTCCTTATTCTATCTTTTAGAGTCACACCACATATATTTCTCAGCGCTCTCATTTCTACAGCATTTATTCTGCTCTCATGCTTCTTTTGCCATACCCAACTTTCACTTCCGTACATAAGTGTGGGCACTAATAGTCCTCTATGAACAGCCAAACGTGCCTTTTCGGAAACATTTCGACTGTTCATAAAAGCGCGTAGAGCTCCATTCACTTTGTTTCCCGCAATCGTTCTCCTTCATTTTTTCATTAATATTTTAAAAATAGTTATTCTATTTTCCTTATGGAGCATAACATGTATATTATTCCTGAAACTGGGCGCTGATAGCTGTGCCACAGTTTTAAAACTTGCAGTTATCAACGTGTCTATTGTAACATTAATGTAACCTGTCTTGTTCCAAATAAATATTATAAATAAGATAAATTGATGTTTATACTGTGTATGTGATACAGTATATTTCTCAAATCTACACATACCTAAATATTATAGTCTCACGCCTATTTCACGCCACGCTCCTGGGATATCCCTAAAGAGTATATAGACGTGCTTCCTTGTATGTATGTATTATCCGCGAGTGGTATATAAGCGTAAATAAGTAAGGATAAATATATGCGCAGAATACCCACATTGTACCGACTAGGTTTTTTGGTCCTACGTATCAAGTAGCCAGTTTATTGCTGCCTATCGGGCATAGTTTCAGCCTCCGTGCTATACTATTGGGCATTGTTTGTCAGAACAATTAAAGAATACTTGTGCCTGCTACATGACAGAAGCAGCGGTAGAGTATATAGGTTCTCGGGAAGATCCAGATTACTATAACCATCTATACAATATTTTGGAAGTAATAATAATATCAGCCCTGTAAATAAACTGGCCCACTGTCATGAGTCTCTTCTCAATGTGAGAAGTGTTACGCCATAGTCCACCACGCTGGCCCGGTGCAGGTTGGCATACTTCACATATATTGGAGAACATTATGGAGAGCTCTCAGTCATGTTGGTTGCCTCACGATGTTTTCCTTCACCGTTAAAGCAATAAATAACTAATTAATACGCACATAACCTTGAAAAGTCAGAGCTGCGTGCCTTAGAAGTTAGAATCGAACTCGAGATCGCTGCTTGGCAGTCTAACAATCTCTCACTAGGCTATCGCTGGCTGTTTAGAAAGAAAATATCCTCTAATGTCTTTTCGCATTTATGGATAATTAGAATAACGTTATCCTTTTAGGTTGTTAAGCATAATATCAGTACTATTAGTTCTTTACCTAGATTTCGCCGACGTTAATGGTCGTTGTACCAGTATTATTATTACTTGTATTAGCCGTAATATGTATGGTACCTATGAGGTATGTTCTATATTATAATGTAGTATAATATTGTCTTCCGTTTACGCAAATGTTAAACTTTAAAATTAAACTATGTTATACGGATACGGATTTTGTTTAAAAAACACTGTTATTACATAATTTTGAAAACTAATATATTTACTAATATTCAAGCTATTTAAATCATTAAACTAGATTTACACATTCCCCGCCGTTTCGGTTACTTTTCAGCAGCCATGGTCACGGGAAGACTAAATAATTCAAAATGTAGTGTCCTAAAATAAAGGGAATTTTTCTTGAGCACTCGTTGGTAGAATTTCTCTTTTAATTACCTTCTTCTTTTCATGTTTTAATATACGTTGACGTTCAACGCAATGAAGGCCTTTATAAACTAGTACCGGTGTATTAGAGCATGAACACCTGAAAAACTTGATATTCAGCCATATCTAGTTAGACTAGACAACGTCTTCAATAATTATGCTATGAGGTAATAAGATTCTTATAGACCAATCATTGACTTCACGATTTGAATCACTATATTATTAATATAAGTACTGTTTTATCGTATTTATACTTCCTCTTATCTGTTCTTAGTGGAAGGGAAATGCTGAGGTATATTCCATTAATTTGCCCGCTATGCTTTAGAACGAGCCTATTGTCGTCAGACTCTGAGTTTCTGAGAATTTTCGAACAGTCAAAAACACTAAATCGTTTTGCCGGCCCGGAAATCAAACCCTATTGTAAAAATTGGTCGCAAGCAACTGCTAATAGTTTATGCCTCGACTTTAACGTGACAAATTATCTACTGTCGCATTGTTAAGCACTGATGCTATCGAAATCAATTTCTGCTACGGCCAAAGGTTTTAAACATAACACTGATTCACCACGTTAGGGACTTAAAAAAGATTTTAGAAAACCTGTTCGAAATACAAATTTACACAGAGGGTGGGTCTGAAAGGAATATTTTCCCTCGCCTTCTAAATGAACGATAATTAAGTTACTGTGAAGATCACTTATGGTATTATTTAATTATAATTATTGCCACATGCGCGAACGCCGTAATTATTTCTCCCGTACGCCCTCGACCGTATCTCGGAGACATATGCTTTTAATTACTGACAACTTTCATGGCAAGATAAAAACGACGACCATTTTGTCTCAATTAGTTAAGGATTTTATAGATCTAAATTACTTTTGCTAAATTAAACAATTTAGATTTTGAGGTTGTTTTGTACAAATCGTGACAGCTTTGTACAATGGTTTAACTTTATATTAAGGTCGGACTAAAATAAAATGTTTCTAAGTTTAGTTTCAAGCCTATATATTTATGTAATGCAAGTGAAGGAAGCAAAAGCGATGCGCCAGGATCTTAGCAAGTGAAGATCCGTAGTATTTGCCTATTCATCTGGGCAACAAAAGATCTACGTATATATGTATAATATGTGGATTATAGTTAAGCGTTCTCGGCATCATTATTAATAGAATGACGGCCCTGGTACTCTTAGATAACAAAAACAGGTGATTCTATTTTTCTATTTGATTATATTTTAAAGCCAAACAGAAAAAATTGTGGCACTCTCTATTTTAACTCCAACAACTAACAAAGCTTATCTACTAATTATTTGTTATACCTAAGTAATTATCTTAAAAAGCTACTAAAACCAAGATAACGAGTCAACAGCTAACACAATTCTTTAACAAAGTCAGAAAAGATACTCCCGGGTCACATATTATACCTACAGATAACAAAAGAGAGGGTCGCACTTAAATTAGGGGCGAAGCACCTGCTTCCTGATCGACGCGACGCACGGCTAGCTTCACGTAGGTTACGGAGTGTTTATTTTTTTGCCCCGAAATTATTAACAACAACACGGCTGCGGCGGAATGTTTTGTTGCCTTTGCCCTTTTCTTAAACAAAGAGAAAGAAATAAGAAATGTTTTTGGATTTGGTCATTTTGTTAGACGCCATTTTGTTTTATACGTGCGTTAATTGAAGTTCGAAATAAGGATATAATTATGGTAATAACTTTGCCTCATTGTAAAATGTATGTATTTAAATGTTATGCTATTAAAATAATAATACGTTATGTAGGTATAATTTTAGATATTTATTTATATAATAATTATAATTAAGCACGGTGCTTTTTGTACAAAATTAATAACACCTTAGTTTAAACATAACTAATATTTATTTCTTTTAAATATGAACTAAGTATGTTTAGTATCTACCCAAATTCAACAAGATAGAAATGCAAAAATATTATAATATTTTAGATATATGTACAGGCAAGCTGTTTATATTTAAAAGCATTTAACTATGCATTTAATTTATCTTACCGAAGTAGGTAACTATTATATCAAATCTAAATTAGGATAAGCCGACTTTTACGGAAGCCTTATTGGAATGCAGTACATAAAAAAAAATGTTTGTTACTAATAATTTATCATCTAACCCAGAGTGTCATATTTGTGATGAGTGTTATTATAAATTCATTTATTATTGATAGCATATGAAAACGGTTACGGCCTAGTTTAATATAAATTAAACTTACTAACAGCATTTAAGAATATTAATGACACAATGTTCAAAATAGGTAAGAGGCTTACTTTTAGATTTAATTTTTAATGTATCTTATTTTTATTTAATCATTCGGCAGATCTAGTTTAAATAATTCATTAGAGAAGGCTACAATCGTTATGAGAGACACAAAAAGCTCTCAGACTAGGAATAACCTGTCGAAGTAAACCATACTTTGTCCCAAGCTGACATATATCTCGCCACACTCAGCGCATTTGTAACGGCGAATTAACCACTTTTACCGCTACTCCATCCCAGCAGTCTATACCAATTCCCTATTAGCCTAGTCTGATCCTATGAACAAAATAATCCTCGCCATATTGCAAAAATTACTGGCGTGAGTTATCCATTCAAATTGCTATTAAAACCAAGAACAGATTATACTTACGTAATTAGCAATAATCACTTGCCATAAATCACACGTTCTAGAAATATTGGCGCATCTGGCAATGACAACTAAGAATAAAAAGTGTATAAGAGAAAAAAGTTAAAGACCTTCTGTAAATGCTTGTCTGTGGTCAGCGTAACTAGTTTTACTTGGTAAGGCTTGGGATCAATTAATCGAGAACCAAGTCTCAATAAATTATTCATTGACAAATTGCCTTCAATATTCCTCCCATACAGGCCGCTGTACATGATCGTAATAACATGCTAATTATACCATTAAAGGATAGTGTCACGCCTCTATATTTAAGTCTGTCTTATCTCTACCGTGGCATAAGCAAGCGCTTATTTTTGCATCCGATTATGAAGGCTCGGGTCCGATATTAGGACCATTTAGCAAAGAACGATCGCCACGCTATTGCCACTGCACCAAATTTTATAGGTTCGATCTCCACACGGAACAAAAACTTGTGTGATCGTCAAGTAGTTGTTCGGTGACCTGGATATTCTTTGTGTCCGTTGTTTTAATATTTGTGAAGTCCCCCGCGACAGGAATTATTCGTAGTGCGGAAGTTAACATTAAAATTAGTGTTATCGAGTTTACCTGTGTTTGGATACTCTCAGTAGCACAGCGCCTGGAAATGTCTTCGGTAAATGACAATTATCTTGCTCTAATTTTAATTAATCGTAGAGCATCTTAAGGAGCACTGGGTTGGGATAAAACGTCTAGAACTCCTCAGATATTAAAAGTGTAGGTACTATCGACTTGAGGGACGGTTGACCATTTCAGGAAAAATTTCGGTTGCACATGTTGACTTTAAGTGACTTCGCCCTCCGCCCGACCAAGTGTTGGCCTGCTATGCGATTTTAACCTTAGGAGTGGTCATCCATCGCTCAAGTCGATAGTACATGATTTCCACAAATACCCACTTGATGATAAGTGCTGTATGCTTGTTTAGACCTTTAGTAGCACTGTATTTGTCTTTTGTGCTAAAAAATTCTGCAGAATTACACACAAACACCTTTCCTCTTGAGGTATAGCCGCCTCCGGTTTTAGTTACAGACTGCATGGCGCCTAGAGAATTTACATACAAAATACTTCCAAATTACATCCAAAATAATCGATAGACACCGAATTTCCATAATATGCTATAATACTGGCATGTCTTGCTTCGTTGTCTCGCATCACATACGCAACGCTCGTCGTTTTAACGGAGAGTCGGTTTCTAAACTAGACAGAGATCATCTTCTACTTTTAATCACCCACTCACATTTGTCTGTTTTCATATTCATCCATACAACCTACTTGGCCAAGCAGCAAAAAATTCTTGATTGTCAAAATGCACCTCTAGGGCAGAATTCTGGTTACATGATTGACATACATACACCCGTCAATTGATTAAAGTGACAGTGAATTCAAATTAAACAGTCCTATTTTTGTAATGACTAAATAACACCAGTGTGTTGAATGACAAACCACTTGATCATGATTAAAATAATAATATAATGACGTTCATTGTTGTTAGTTCCATTTAATATGTACTGTCATATAAAAGTAATGTATGTAAATAATTTTGTATCCAAGCAAACAACAGATAAGTTGTACAAATATTCTACTTGTACTCGAATTGACAACACTATATTTAAAACTTAGAAGACGTTTCCTAAAAGCACATCTACCCGAATCAAACGGTTTTGTCTTTTTAAATTTAATCTTATTTAATAGGTATAGCTTGCATTGGACCTGGCGTCCGTGCCACGGAGTTTTACATAATTATAATGTAACGTACAAACAACATCCGGTCTAAGGTAAATGTCTGTGGATCACAAAAGTATTCGGTAGATTAACAAAGCAAACTGATAATTAAAACCAGTATGCCTATACAGTCAAATAAAGCAGTACAGATGATAATGTTCCAAAATCGAATAACGTTATAAAATTATTTATCGTTCTAATTTCAAATTGAGGATTTGTGACGCAATCTACTGCGCAGGTGTGAACAAATAGTTTCCATATGCAGTATTGCATTTGATTTTCAAACTATACACTATTTCGATTTTAAATCCACATGTCGCAATGTTATTGAATGGTTACCTCATTATGAATACGCATGCTGTGGTTAATATATCCATGAACCATTCGGTTATTAAGTACTCCGTACTAAAAGAAATATCTCAACTAAATACGTAAGACGCGATGGAGTGCATGCTCTTTAACTTAAGGCGATTATTGAAACGGCACGTTTAAGTACAGAATTCACTAAGCAATAGCGTAATACGACGGCATTTTTTAAAATATTTAAATTATTTCCCAAACGTGTCGTTCCAATAATCGACTATATGACTTAGAGAGCACGCAATCTATCGTACCATAATTTATCTTAATGAGATATCGCCTCTAGTACGCAGGACATATTTACTCAATGACGCGAATCTGAATTCTGTGTTACATTACTTCAATATTGATAAAACCCCTGCGATAGGGATTACCTATTGTGGAACATGACTTACAATAACACAGCATTCTTGAAAACTGAAACACAATTAAACCTAGATACTAGTTATTTTCTTAAAAATAAAGTAAGTCATTCTTCTTCACTAAGCTTTAAAAACCGTGACAAGGTTTACGGAAGTGTTTATTCTAGTATTGTGGTACTTGTTATATTTTGCGTCACACATTTTAGCAGATAAAACTTTATCTTGTTTCTAATCATTAGCAAAGAGGTTCGGTTAAACTATCCCCTCCTTATTGAGTTTTGAATTCTATGATTTATATAGAAAATCGTGAAGCTTTGGCTATAGTTCATAGGTAGCTCAGACAATATTACATATTGAATGATACCTATATTTAATTTAATAAGCAGCGATAGCTCAGTGGGGAGACCAACAGACTGCAATGTAGAGGGTCTCGGGTTCGAACCCACGTTGCGCACCTCTGACTTTCGAAAGTTATATGACTTTTCGAAATTATGTGCTTATTGATTGACAATTATCGCCTGCTCCATGCCTCGGAGAGCACGTTAAGCCGTCGGTCCCGGCTGCCATGAACATCTATAGCAGTCGTTATTGGGAAAGTCAGTTTCCTCTAATATCTTGACACTGGTCTAGCCTTAGGGTATCGTTAGCCTTCGGGTTGCGGAGGTCAGGTGGCAGCCGCTCCGTGTAAAAACTGATATCCAGTCAAATCCAGTTAGACTAGAAAAGCCGACCCCAAGTGACTTGGGAATAATAAGGGCTAAGGAATAAGAAGAATGATACCTATATTTCGCCAGTTCAAGGGACCCTGTAAAAGGGGTTAAGAATATTGGCAACCGGGTAAAATGCCTGGCAGTCTGATAGTAATTTACCCTGTTACCAATTAACATTTTTTACCACAGTTCCAAAGAGAAAATTATAAGCGGCACTTAAGCCTTTAAGTAGTACAAAACGATTCATCATGTGATTTTACATATGATTAACATTTTCAGGTTAGATACAAAATAATGTCATCATTTTATCTAGCTACGGTTGTTGCATAGGTTTCTGTGGTCACTTCTCTTAATAAACGCGCTTAGTGTAAATGAGTTCAATTGCCGAATGGGACTATTGTTGCTATTTATCTAGCTAACCTTAATCTTTTGCGTGCGTACCTAGTATCAATTCCACAATCCTATTTTTGTAAAATCTATTTCGCATTGTGCGTTTATTATTCTCTTATACTTACTCTTTTTATTAAGTATAACTTACTTAATGGAAAGATTACGTACTACAAGTAACTCGATATAAATTTTGACGTTGAATAAATGATTTTAATGATGTATGATGAGTAGCATAATTATTTAAATAAAATTACATTAGTAAATTAATGCATAAATTTGTCCACTGTTATTGTAGCTCAATTGAATAAGCTTGGTTTTCCTCTTTATAAAGTTTCCAAAACAGCAACTAGGTTAATGTAAAAGGAAAGAGTACGGTTTTAATGTCATTATTACAAACTGTAACAAGTTATAATTATACTACATGTTGATCCTATTTCAAGTCACTTTGCTCGATAACCGTTACGAAAATCAGTTACAAAAATGTCTATAGTTATTGTCAACAAATATATAACTTTTAACAATTACAAACTCGTAAAACAGTGGGTAAGTGTAAAACTAACGCCTCGTTCACTGTCGGAACCGAATAAATTAAACGAATGATAGATCACCGCACAGTTGACGCTAGCGTACTCCGAATTGTCGTAAATCAAACAGCAACCAACGCCAACATTGCGAAAGAATCAATACCAACTTTACGGCCAACACGCCTTTCTATTTAAATCAACACATTACTGTCCTTACTATTTATCTCCGCTAACGTCACTACAAATCTGACTCGTGAAATGAGTATTCCAAACAATCATATCTTATCAAATCAAATGATTGTACAAATGAGAACAGTTTATCAGATGAGCGCGTATGACCGGGCCGGGCTACTGCGGGCTCTCGACTTGTATGTGCCCTACCATTTACCACGTTGTTGCAGACCGCATTCGACTCTCCGACGCGGCACCGAGTGAACGTCGGCAAGGGAGCGACTCACGTAACTATCGTTAGTGAATAGAGCGCGCGTAGTCGATCGTGACGTGCAATGCCCAGCGCCCAGCGCGCCCCGCGACCCCTAGCAGGGCTATGGAGACCCTCATCGACAAGTTCAAGAGGGAGCAGAATGGTCTACGACGGTCCAGATCCGTCCGTGCTTCCCTACGACTGATAGGCAACCGCTGGCGGTCTAAAGACGAGGACACCACAGATGATATCGATAAAATAAAAAACAACAGCATACTTTTTACTAAGCAGATTTGGACAGAGAAGGATTACGACGTAGCGTATACGGGTATAGAAGGGACGTATAAACCAAAGACACCAGCCATGGCGAAACGGAAGCCGGAACCTGTGAAGCAGAGGAAGAAAAGTGGAGATATCGACTTGAATCTGAAACCACAGAGACCGAGGAAAGTGGAAAAAAAGTTTAGTGATTTGTTTACCAATAAAAAACAAAAAAGTGTGTCAGCAAAGGAACTTATAGTGCCGGAGAAGATACCGCCAAAAGCGGCGGCTATTCTGCACATACATTCGCCGGAAAATGAGAAATTGAAGAAGAAGTTGAAGGGGATGGGAAAGTCCGAATCGGCGAAGTCGATGGTGGAGTTGGTGAACAATAAGCGCGTGCGCAGGGGCTCGGAGAGTGACATGTGTCCGAACCAACCCCGCGGATGTGTCAATCCTGCCTTCGTGTACAGCACCCCACCGAAAGATAGGAAGATGCCGATGTCACCCACCGCTTTTTTAAGTACGTATATCCGCATATTTTATTAATATATTTTCATATTCCGTACAAGGATACATACTGCCGCTTTAAGCAATGCATAATTTTTATAGTTGTAAATAATCTTCAATAACCTTTCTTTGTTGAGAAAAGAGGTAGCATACCTAACGAAGCATATGACAAAATATGGGTATAGGTACACATATTTTATATGTATCACGTGAATACTTAATCGCATCGAAAATCTAATACCTATAAAGTTTGTATAATATTTACTCATTAAAGGAATTAATATACCAAGAATTTTATAAGTTTTCTAGCATTCCTATCCATACCAAAACTATTCAAACTAAATACATGTATAGATCTTCTTCTCCCTAGCCTTTATTATTCCCAAGTCACTTGGGGTCGGCTTTTCTGGTCTAACAGGATTTGACTGGATATCAGTTTTTACACGGAGTGGCTGCCACCTGTCCTTCGCAACCCGAAGGCTAACGATATCCTAAGGCTAGACCAGTGTCAGGATATTATAGGGTACTGACTTCCCAATAACGACTGCCATAGATGTTCATGGCAGCCGGGACCGACGGCTTAACGTGCTCTCCGAGGCACGGAGCAGGCGATAATTGTCAATCAATACGCACATAACTTCGAAAAGTCATATAACTTCCGAAAGTCAGAGGTGCGCGACGTGGGTTCGAACCCGAGACCTTCTGCATTGCAGTCTGTTGGTCTCCCCACTGAGCTATTGCTGCTAAATACATGTACAGATACCTATTATTATTCTCAAAAATGACAAAGTAACTTACATGGGAAGAATAATCAAACAAAATTAATCTTTGATATAGGTATATTTATTGTATAAATATATATCAAAAAATTGTTTAGTTTAGTAAATTACTCTGCCTGCTTGTTACATTTTAATGTAATTTTAATAAAATTTTGTTAGGCAGGTAGCTTAACTGTATAATCGGACGACTTTTTAAAAACTCTTATTGTAAATAAAGTACACCAGTAGACTATTATACTATTATAGCCTGATGATGATGATGAAATAAAGTACATGTCAAATCAAACGGCACTGCGGGTAACAGTAGTCGCAAATATATGTAACATTATTATTCACTTTCTCTACAATAATAATTAATTAGCTGATTGATGAAATCTCGTCAAACGCTAATCAGTAAGGAGAAATAGCTACATATAATTCATGTTCGTAATAAAATATAATGTCTGCATTATATAAGAAACAACTACTTGTGTGTTCGCGAATAAACAACACCTGTGTAATTATATGCTTGAGCTTTTCGGTGAAAATACTATTTTAGATGAACCTCAATTTCTTCACATTTCGACGAGCGAGTGATACTTTTGGCATTGCAAACATTCGTAAGCTACAGGAACCACTTCTGTTTAGGTGGCTTGAGCGCTTGTTTGCCTGTATAAAAAACCTAATACTAGATTATTTGATTGATTACTTCGGAAACGAAGCGATAAGGAATACGACTCATGTATATGGGGTCTCGAGTTTGATTCCCCGGGCAGTGTTATTGAGATTTTCTGTTAACATATTCTCAGTAGTAATACGGAGTCTCGAACTGTGGCTTGTAGACGGTGACAGGCTGGCCCTTAATTACTGTGGTTACACCTTATACCTTGGTTGTACCTTAGCGGCTGTTATATATAACACAGCTGTAGCTCTGCCTTCCCCTTCGGGCCTATTGACATGAAATTATATGTCTATTAGATTACGATCTTCTGTAGGACAGCCACGTCTTTGTGGCCGGGAGATATCAACTGTCTCGCCTGATAAAATTTAAATCTGCTAGCGATAATCAAAAAAAAAATTATATGACTTCCATGACAGATTTCATAAAATTATAATAATCTCTCCCACGCGTTAGCCACAAAAATGTAACAAATAGATACAGTTTGTTAATTCGCTTTTCAATAAGTCAATAGAATCATATTCTGCCATAATATAAAAAGCATTGCGACTGGGCGCCGCGCGCCGGCGTCTGAGTGTCGACTTAGGAATTAATAGTTAGCACGGATAATCATAAGCTAAACAAACTATTGGCATTAATAGTGTTCTTAACCTTTCGGGAAATTACAGACATGATGTAATGTTATGAAACATTCTATGATCTTCGTATACTTTTGCCAATAAACAAGAAACGACAAAGCTCAGTTACTAAGAAATTGTATTGTATGTGGAAAATATAATAAAGTAAACTTCCATATTGCAACCATATAATATTAAGATAAACATAAATAAATAATGAAACTGATATTAATACGCCCGATATCAGACATATTATATATTATTAATTTATTTTTTATTCTAGGGTATTATTATTAATATAATAATACCCTAGAATAAAAAATAAAAAATAATATTATTATTAATTTATTTTTTATTCTAGTGTACGTGAACAATATACCTACGTAGGGTGATAGGTACACACATTGTTATAACAGTCTGCTAAAAATGTGTCCAAAACATATAATGTATCCGTGACCGATGTATTAATTGCATTTGAAGGGAAACATAAAAACTAAGACAAATAACATCATATATTTAAAAAATAAATAAATTATAATAATAATGATAATACTAAAAAATAACCTTTTTAAAAAAGAGAGAGTTATTAAAGTATTGGAAATAATAGTTTGAACAAGCAGCAGCAAAAAACGTTTTACACGAATGATAGAGTATTGTATCAAATATCAATATAATTCACCAATAATTAAAATATCCATGAATTCGTTAATAATAATAATAGTACATTTAGTGATTCATTATTATTAATACTAATTAATACAGCCCGGCAAAGAATTTCCTTTTCACTTCATCCTATCTGCTGTAATCTGGATCCAATCTCTTTTCTAGGCGTTTTCCTAGTCTCGGTATGTAATAGGCTTTCCCGCTATATATGTAAGATATAATTTATATTATTAGACATTATATTAGTAATATATGTACGTGTAGGATCTGAACTTAATACGTTATTTATTTTTAAATACTACCAACATCAAACTTGACCTCTTAAGTAAATCTGTCAGTAATTTTTTTCGTTGTGAAATTATACAATACAGTATACAGATTAGTTCCGTGTTTCCATAATGAATCTAAGCCAAATTATTTGTCTACGAGATGCTTAAAATCTGTGTTACCAAACCACTTCGTAACACCAATCGATTTGGATGAAAGTTTATATGGAAATTAATCGTAACGAGCATCGAATGAGATTGATTATCATGTGACGCAATCGCAATTCGATAAAAGTTGTATTAAACTTCTTTTAAAATGATATTAATCGAAATAGTCATATTAAATAAAGTTTTCATGTCGATTACGTAAAGATTATGTCGTACATCGAATGGCCCCTCTTTTCGGAGGGATAGACTAGGATAATCAAGAATCAAATCTAGAACCGAAATATCCTAAACGCCTTAGCTACTCGACCGATTATCATAAAATTTTGCATACACGTTATCAGTCACAGTGAAGGACCTTTCATGCGGAAAAAAAAACCAACTGTTCTCGAGCAAAACTACAAGCAAAACCTAGTTATTAATATTTTGCTTTATACAATCTCAACAAAACCCGAGCACTTTTCTTAATTAAGGATAATTTCAACCCTTCGCTATAAATCTATGTAAAATAATGCGAGACGCAATGTTTTTTTTATTGTGCCTGTAATTCTTGCAGACGAGATGTTAACCTGGCCTTTCGCCGGATTGGCTTTGATTTGGTCATAAACAACATTTATCAAAATATATAATTTAGTCACGGTTATGTTTCAACACCGTTTTGTGGCTACCAGATAAAAAATGCATATAGTGCACGTAATAGTTCTTGAATAGTTTGGTTTTATCTTAGAGTATGTTCAGATGTGGTGCTGAGAAGTAAGAAGTCTTTTGCAGTAATAACTTCTGAATATCAACGCTAAAAATATAATCTATTTCTCAGCTCAAGAGTTACTATTATCAATTTTAAACTTATAGATCTTTAATTTGCGCACATTCCGGATAAATATGCGCAAATTTGAGAAATATAAGGTTGCGTTAAGTATAACAAGAAAGTGTTAAAAAGCTGCTTACTATTTTATAATATTTAGATACACTTAGGTACTACATAGATATTAAATCGATAACAGGTTTTTGTTAATATGTACGTTTGTGCATGCTAATCACTACATTGGCTGAAACTATGTATTTGCATGTGGTGTACACTTTACAGTTAAGAATTAATTAAGTTAAACTTTAACGGATTCTCATGTCAATTTACAGTAGGTACTGTAAGCTAGATGACAAATTTTAGCGCGTATAAAATCATAGACACGGCTAGTTATCGTTCTAAAATCAGAAACTAAATAATAGTCGCTAAAACACACAAGAGTTCGCACGTAATATTTTTTATCTTAATTTCAACTACGATCTTATTTAAATTATTATGTACGTGTCAAAATTACTTGCGTAGAACCTATCAATACATTTTTTGCACAAACAGGTTCGGCGAAAACTAGTAATCCATTTACCTCGGTCGGCTAACAGCTTACGCGGATGAATAAGTAGCGAATACGTTTTTTTAATGTCCAAATCGGCGTGCCGGAAACCTGTTTGTAGTAACAGTGTATTACAAACAAACATTGATGTTCATTAAACTCGTGTATTCGCAAATTGGATAAAATAACACTATTTCGACCGTGTTTTGATGTAATTCTTATTGTCAAGCTGATGAGATTGTTTAAACGCGCTATCATTCGGCACTACCAATTAGAATAGAAAATATTTTTGCATTTCATAGGCTGTTGAGAACGGTTAAAGGCTATCTAATGTCACGCTACGAGCTTTAGAATTGGAGCAGGTAAAACCGAGTTGCACAAATAGTTATTTACATGAAAGCTACTAGAAGGTAGTATGTGGAACAAATTGACTGAACGAATGGCGCATTAGGCAGTTCGTCCTCGACGCTGCCGCCGCACTGAGTGTTGTAGTTTCGAATCCCAAACGGAGCAAATATTTGTGTTATCTACAAATAATTGTCCGAAAGCCTTTATAAAGGGGATCTTTACAAAACAACTTACACCCATACGTGAACAATATACGTAGGGAGATAGGTACACACATTGTTATAAGTCTGCTAAAATGTGTAAAAATTGTTTCTATGTATAATATGTACGTATTTACAAAAATAAAGTATATATGTTTGTTTATCCATTGTCATACAGGTAGTTTCCATTTTCTTAACTCCTTTGTAGTATAAATGCGGCATCTTTAAAAATATCGTTTTTACTTTGATACGCCTGATGTAACAAGCATTTATACACTACGGTAATCGCTTTGTACCACCGGAGGTCATATAAGAGGCAACTTATCTAACTGTGTAATATAAAACATTCATACTAGTGATTCGGTTCTTTACCACTTTAATTTTTACGATAACACGTCTAGCACTTACTAACAATTTTTAAAGGCAACTCCCGCACAAGAAATTATGTATGTGTCTCGGGAGACTTTACAAACATTCAAACAACAGACACAAAAAACACCCAAGTTCGAAACAACCTTTTGTAGATCACACAATTTTTTGCCCCGAGTGGGGTTTGAACCCACAACATTTGGCGCGGAAGCATTGGTGAGGCGATCACATAAACCATTAAACCATCCGTGTCAAATTTGTATCCCCACATTTAATTAGCATTCCAGGACAGACCTAAGTCTTGTAAATGTACAATGAACTGCTTTTTAAAAACTAATTAGTATTAGTTTAAAAAGTAATTAAACTGTAGAAAGCACACAGCAGTAAACTTACTAGTCCATCTTCAAAACAAACCTCAAATTAGCGGGATTATGTGGAATCTCCATCCTATTTTAGTTTTATCTGACAGTAAGTAATTAAATTATAAAGTTTGATCTTTTGTTTAAGCTTCCATTTGCGATGTTAATACTGCCTTTATTACTTTTTAATGGTCTTCAATTTGATAAGTTTTACTGCACGAATAGTAATGATTTAAGTAGTCGCTTAGCCAGTACGTTAAATTTTCTGATATTGATCGTTCTTGAAACAGAACACTTGACGTACTTCGAATGTTGGGTTCTCGATCCCCTCAAGGGACAAACATTTGTATGATTCACAAATAGTTGTGCTGAGTCTGAGTCTTCTTGTTCCTACACGAAACAAGCATTGTAACTAGTGCAGGCGTCTTTTTGGAAAACAAAGACTTTTAATAATGTTACCTTTTAATAACTTTTAAACTTTCGCGTTGCATGATATATATATAATATGTAACGGGTATTAACGCGATCATGCATAATGTTTACCTTTTTTATGCTTGACGTTTCGACCAGGTTACACCGGCCGTGGTCACAAGCTGACTGGTGCTGCGATGTCATGTCTCCGTTTGTGAGGCAGAAGAATCTTGATTCACCCTCACTTTTGGCATATTTTTGTTTGTCCATGTACCGTCACAAACTACACTCACGGTATCCCTATTACGTATGCTAGCCGTTGTGTCCGTATTCTGTGAATGCTAGCAACAAGCAACAAGGTTGACCTTGAGGAAAGAAAGAAAAATCAATTTGATTGTAAGTTATGCTGCATAATTTGTTTTACAGTTTATTTTCTTTTGACGTTTTTCTTCAGTTGACTTAACAGATATAATATCTCCTAAAACAGTGATTCAGCGGTACTTTTCCAAAATCCGCTACACTAAAATTGTGTAAATACGACAAACAGTTGGGTAATCTGCGACGTAGATAACGTGCCCTATGCCTTACGCAGGACCGTTTATCAGCAAATTTATAAGCGACGATAGCGCAATGGCTAAGGCATTGGATTTGCGAACGAAAGGTCTTGGGTTTGATCTCCACCCATTGCTACACTAACGAACTCATTTATACCGCGAGGAAGTAAGAGAGATTGGGTGCAGTAGGGTATCTTTAAACATTCGATAAGGGGCCGCAAAGGCAGTCCCTCTCTTCCTACAGCAGGGAATTCCCTATAACCCTTCTCACACTAAGAAGAGGGCATTGTGCAACAGCAGGCAGCTGTGGAACAGTTTATATTACAGGGTTGATATTACCAATCTGCTGAAGGATAAAGTAATTATAGATTATAGCTATTATTTGTAAAAACATGGATGTATCAAGGCCGCCACAATTATCTTGGGTTTAACCATTTTCAGAATTAATTACGTAAAATATAGCCGGAAAAATTTAAGGGTAATTACAATGTTGAAAACATATTATTGTTAGAATTTATTACCCAGTAATTACTACTATAAATTAGCACATATTTCGATCAAACTTAATCATTAAATGAACAAAGTAATCGACGTACCTGAAGTGATGCCGTATAAAAACCCCAAGATACACAGTCCCTCGCAAGCAAACATATGTATGTAAAAGTCATACCCGTTTTCCGAGAGAGTAGAGCAGAGACGAAGTATTCCTGCATAGAATCCTACTACATCTTACTTGTTTCATTGTCCCTAAAAATGGTCTCACGCAAAGGTTTATAATTGTGGAACTCATTTGTGGTCTATTTATAATAGTTTTGTGAACCTGTAAGCGGAGGGAAATAAGTAACTTATTATTATTTTCTCTCATTACTATCTCAATGGACGCTTGTTTCGTTTAGGGTGTTTTCAGCCTTACCTTTATCTTGCGTCTATTGTCCCTATAGCCTTGCGAATATAAATTGATGGACGGACCTTCTACTGTCTATAGGGAACTTTGCTCCTTAAAAAGTATCATCATTATTAAGAATTATTTCGATTCTATCTACAAAACTGTATGACAAAATGACCACGAATTCTAACTGACATACGATTTTAAATACCATTAACCATTCATTAGTTTTGTTTAAAAATAACTAGAAAATACTAGGATTTTTAAATACTGGAAATGCAGCACTCAATTGGAATTTATGCGCTTATTTTCTGGGAGGGTTTCAGTAGCTGAATGTGTATTTTGAACGGTTCTACGTTTACGCGGGTGTTTCACTTTGAAATTAAACTATGTTAAAAGGTTTTTTGCGGTATGCCTTTAACTTTTAATAAATAACTTTGTGTAGGTATTTGCCTACACTTTCTCTCACGTTTTGGCAGCTCTTCAAGCCATTTTTGTGTTTGTCTCAAGACTTAAAGTGTGAAGTCATTTAGACTCTACACACACACACACCTATATAGTAGAACGTCACATTATTTCATAACCCACGAACATTTGTTGCTGAAAATATTATGAACGTTTCTGTGTCTCGTTTTTTTTTTTTGTGTCGTTTCTAATAAATTATTGGATTGCGCATTATTTGCTCGATACCAATCATTTGCTCTATTGACAATAATAACATTAGTTCCTCATATTCAAGCTATATACCAAATTTCAGCAAAATCGATTCAACGATCTCAGCCAGATCAGAAGTCATGCTGGCCTTGTATTTTGTACCAAGTTAGACAAAGATAGCACTTTATTAACTAAAGTTTATATTCCACTCGGTCCACATTACGATTCATAGTTACCAAATCCACACCTCGTGGTATTATGAATATGCATTGTGTCCATAAAAAGCGTCTATGAAATAGACTTAGCACTTAGGTATGCCGCGTAATTATATTTCAGTTACAACGTTTAACAGGCTTTACTTTTTAAAAAGGAAATTAAAATGTATAACTATCACTTCCAATATTAATAAAGGTAGATTAATTTACAATAAGATACAGCTTTCTTGGAAAAGAGAAAGATAAGTCTTATAGTTTACAAGTCTAGTCTATTCGCGTTTATTTGTCGGCCTCGATGGCGTAATGGTTAGTGTAACTGACTGCCACGCCTTAGGTCGCGGGTTCGATTCCCGCACAAGTCAAACATTTGTGTGCATGAATATGGATGTTTGTCTTGGTCTGGGTGTTTATATGTATATTATGCATGTGCTAACAAAAAAAAAGTATATATGTATGTTTATCTATTGTCTACTACTCATAGTACAAGCTCTGCTTAGTTTGGGCTAGATGGTGCTGTGTGTATGTGATAGAATATTATTATTATTATTATATTTAGATTTTATCAATAAATTACTATCCCTAAAACAGTTATGTACTGTTCTATGCCACTGTCAACGGGTATACGAAATTGCATGATGATCGGTTAAGTAGTTTAGGCGTGAAACCGTATCAAACAAACTCACATTCGCATTTTTAACATTAGTAAGGATGTAAAGACTAGCTGCGTCTCGTGCGCGCGTAGCGTTAACTTAGATACCTTAAAACCTTCTTTAGTAAATAGGTAATGAAATGTAAAACTAATTTTTAGATTATATTCTAGTTCCAGGCATAACAAACTAACAATGTTATCAGGTTTACCTAATATACTAATATGGAGTCCTCCAATAAGCATACAAACAGGTTTTTAATAGAGTCGGTAACGCGCGATTGATTCCTCTGGTGTTGCAAACATCTTTAACCGATTACTACTAGGCAGACCGTGAGCTTCTTGGCCACATTAGTGTTATAAAAAAAATAAAGTGTAAATGAGACCTAGCAAGCGAATGGAACGATTTTTTTAACTAGCAATCTATTAATAACCTTATTGATGTCATTAGTGTCAAAACTGACACGAACATCTTTGTTACCATAAATATGAATACTTTGCTTGACTAGTTCAAGCGAAGTTCTTTTGGGTGGAAAGCAGCACAGGTATGTTGTGTATACCTGTGCTTCTTAAATTTCGATTATTTTTAAAAGTCGTATGTAAATAATATAAGACTTCACTGTACTTATAGAATACATTGTTAGCCAAGCGGAGTTTGTCATCTTTCGTACCATAATGTTACACCAGTACATAAGGTGTTTCGACCATTTGTGAAAACGAGACAAATACAAACACTCTGTAATGCCCTCTCTTTCTCGCGCATGCAATAACAAATTTTATAGTTTATAAGACCTGATGAGGTAGCGATCAAAAGCAAATTTATATTTAAAATAAAAAATATTTTTTGTAAATAAAGAGGACGAAAAGTTTTAACAAAGTTCTTCAATCTGAAATTCGCAGAAAGGCAACTCGGATAATCGTATTTCTCTTGTTAAAAATAGTCAAAAGGATAACTTTTTCGCAACCCAAACCTGGTTGAAGACCTAAATTTAATATTGGAACATAATTAATAACAAAGTTAGCTTTCTAACACGTAATTAAAATTATAAGTAAATTATTAAAATTGAATTTACATATTTAAAGTACATAGTCTAACGCCTATATCATCGAAGAATTGAGCAGAGATACACCTTCATTTCGCCAACTTTGTTTTTACGTCATACGTAATAGCGGGCGAGCATATTACTTTCTACCGGGAACAGTTCCAGACTCCGTGCTGGAATTGAAAATTGCTGGACAAAAAAACCCTTTGGATATAAGAATCGAACCCGAAAATCGCATTCACTGCTGCTGGGCCACCTAAGCAGTCTGCTTTATTTATTATTACAAACATTATAAGAAAAGTATGGCGTAGCAGTATCATCGTTGCTAGCAAAGGGTAACATTATAATTCTCTTGCATATCAGGGGAACATTTCTAAATTCAAAGTCAACACCTTAAAAATGATACCTACTGAATGATACAAGCGTTTAAGGTTTTGTAACCAATCGAGCCATAGCGGCACACTGGCGGCCAGACACAATAGTGGTTTTAATTATATCCGTAATTCTAAGACTTAACAGATTAAGCATCTATACATTACAGGCTTGCTTGCTGTATTGCCTATCACCATAATAACATATAAAAAACATTTGGCATCATTAAAAATTACATGTACGTTACACCTTACAAGTTAAAAAAGCAACGCCGACAACGGATCATTAGTTTGTGTTGCAAGTGTTAAAATTATGTGCTTGGTGTAGGTACTATTCCTTCGCAGCGTTACCTAATAGACGCGTAACTGGCAGGCAAAGCTATTGTTTCATAACCAGATATCATTATAGGTACCTATCTAGTTTTCCTGTACGTGAAAAAAACGTTATGGTTCATCGGCGTCTCAGGTGTTTTCATCAGATAGTGAGTATCTGATGAAAACACCTGTAGTGTGTAGTCAACGGATGCTTAACCTATCAAGTCTTGGAATTACGCATATAATTTTATTTAAAACCCTATTGAGTCTGGCCGCCGGTGTGCTGCTACGGTAACTGCCGCCTATAAATTGTAGTGGAGTAAAGCACCTAAATTTCGCAAGCTGTGTATTTGAGTTCTACGTAATAGGGAACGAGCTTATTGTTTACTGGAGTCCTTCTCCGTAGTGCTAATGAGAATTTGCTATCTGCAAAACCCAATAGCGCATTGCTGGACCAGGGCGTCTAAGCCGGGATTTCACAATCGTATGCAAATAGAAGCGCATACTTATGCCACTGGATCAAAGGCAGTCAATACTAGATATGTTTATACAAGGAACCATGAATGCTAAGAACAAAGAGTTTATTTTAGAAAATAAATAGTACAAATCTTATCTATGGTGGACAAAAAAGGAAATATAACACACCACAAACACCAGACCACCGCTAGCATACGAGTAGATAGTGGCGCCTCTCCTCTGTAAATAGATTAACCGCTCTGTTATTATTAAGTGAACTAGCTGTTACACGCGACATCGTCCGCGTGTAAATGAACACAAAACAAAACTAATATAAAATTAGTCTAAGTTACTCCTTATAACATCAGCTATCGTGAAAGTCGCCAGTGAAAGTCCCGTCAAAACCGGCCCAGCCGTTTCAAAGATAAGCCGGACGGAACAAACAGACAGACAGACAGATAAAAATGTAGAAAATTGACTTTTGATAAAGTATCATATATACTTGAAAGTATATACGCTACTTATATCAAAATGTGCATATAGTAAAAATCTGTTATTTTGACATTACAAACAGACACTTCAATTTTATTTATTTGTATACATAGTAAAAGTAAGAATAAATAAAACATATCCATAACTTATGTTAGGGAATTCCACTCCTTAATATGTACCACTAAGGAGTGATATTCGCTACCTAAGTCCCGTGTGTTTCCCGATGAGTACAATCTGGGTGTCTTCAAGTCGCGAGTGAATAGGTATCTTCTAGGCAAGCGTGCTCCATCGTGGAACGCATCTTCACTTAAGATCAGGTGAGATCGCGGTCAAACGCAAGCCTACTGGAATATGAAAAATAAATATGGATATATTGTATTTATGAGTATTGTAGTAACACCCATTCTAGTTAGTTCCCTAGTCCCACATGCATATTTAAGCGTAACCTATAAATCTAACAAAGTACCCATTGTAGTAAACATTCACATGTAAGTGAAATTGTATATTTTCACCTTTTATTGCCGATATCATTGCTTTTTTTTCAATAGACAATTCTTGAATAGAGGTCTACTCATTTTCGCGGCAATATTTTAAACAGTGACCATAGAACATACATGGAATGACGTTTGAATATTCACTTATCTATAGATCGTACAACACTCTCGTCATATTGGTAATCGCAGAGTACAGTAATTATGCGAATTTAGATGTATTGCCATAATTATTTACTACAAACAACAAAAATATTTTTATATTAAAGTTTTTGTAAAAGTCTTCCTAATATGTTGTTTTCTAAAATCATTTTGGTGTCCTATAACTAAAATGTTCTATTTTTAAATAAGCCATTCACTAAATTTAAAATATGCATGCATTCTAAATTAGCCTAACAATATATAAAGTTACATGAAGCATGACTCATAATGACATTTGAATAGGAAGAAATATTTAAAAATGGAAAGTTGGTACAAAAATGCATTTATTTTAATGAGGTTGAAACAATAGACTAAATATTTTTTTATCATTCATATCATACTTGTATATAATTTAAAAACATAATAAGCTCTTACATAACATTACTTGAAGTCACAATGGCCCGTGAGAGTTACGTAGGTATTAAATAGTTAGTTTGTTACGAAATACATACTTATTACGAGGAAAGTTAAGACATTGACCTTTTCTTTGAAGCGCCTATAATGGCCAACAAATTGAGCCATGGCGCTGCCTGGCGTCTTATAAATACGAATTTCGAATAGCCTAACTAAAGACATGCATATTTGGTTAGAAATCGCAGATTATTTTTGTAATATGAGCTTTGTACTAGGGATGGTCGTTATGTCTCAAGGGATATTGTTAATCTCAGTTGTAGAGTATCTGCAATGATATGTTATCATTGCAATTGTTTTCAACATTAAAGGCACGTTCTTTAATGTTGTTGTAATAAACTAGAACATACTGCCGAGATTAATGTGCACTCATTCTTTAAGATTGGTAGCTTTATCTGGCATTCATTGATAGTGAAGAATTATAATAAATTTATTTACACCATTTTGCCAAACACAGCCGTTGTTACTTTTTTAACATTGCATTGAAAATATAAGGTAAAAATGGTCATACCTCACGTTATTTTAGGGTCACGTTTTAGAGTAACAAATGTTATAAGTATAAATTGTTCTTGAAAATATATAAATATAAATACTCCTCCTAAAACAAATGCCATTTGTTCATGGTTTCGAAAAAACTTCTTCTATTCCTTGAGAGGAATTTTTTACACTTTTACGGCTGACATAAAGTCGATTTTGTTTAATTATTATGAATCTTTAAGTTAATTCTTGTGCCTTTGCTTTATTTAATAAAACCATAAGACATTTTGATATATTACAGCCTTCAGACCCCTACTCCTTTGATTCTAGGCACTATCTAAATTATTTTTATGATTTATTTTATTTATATCAGACCCTGACATGACATCTAGTCACCGTCTAAAATATTATCATTACAAATTCCTATATAATAATATTAAAATACATCAGATTTAAAGTACTAAAACTAGATCAGTTAGATCACAAGAGTTTATATCTTTGCATTCTAAATCACTGTTTCGATTTAATTACTTTCTCAAAGATATTTTGTCGTCTTAGAGCGGAACTGCCGCCATATTAATTAGAATCGCTTTAATTTATTAGGCGATTACCATAAATCGATATCGATATTCTAAAAAGAACTGTTGCGTCTATACTATTTATGGTATGTAGGGCGTTATGCGTACATTTTATGGTTATTAGCTATGTTATTTAAGATTATGGAAAAAATTGTCTAATTTATAGTATTGCAACATCTATCCAAATAACTAACCTATGTTCTCGTGATACGCGACTGGCCATAGTGAGGTTCCAGATCAACACCCGGGTAGCTTAAAATGTTTAAGTAATTTTCCCTATGAATCTTTTAGTATTTGCATGACATTTGGACCCGCCGTGTTATGCAGTAAAACTTGTCTTATTGTTTTCACGGCTAAATCGCTCAACGTATTTGAATAAAATATGGCATGGTAGCAAGAACTCATGGAGTAAAGACATGGTGTACCTACTTTAAAAGCAAGTTGTGAATAAAGCCACTTTAACTAGTTAGTAGTATGTGCACATCGGTTGCCATTTAACAAAAGATAAAAACTTTAATATCATTTATCCATTTAATCTTTCTGTTGCTAGTATTAGCTTCACGTAGTCTTATCATATTGTAACTTTTGTTTTGTGTTTATCTATATGATTATCGGTCTACGTCTAGATCTGGCCAGGATTGAATAGACGCAGTGTCTGGTTACCGAAGTATTTACACAACACTTTAACCTATTGATTGGCAGCGGCACACCAGCGGCCAGACACAATTGGTTTTCAATTATGTCTGACATTTAAACAATAGACAGATTAAATGGCAAAATCACCTCTTCTGCCTAGCCTTTTATAGATCATCAGTAAAAGTACGACTTCCTAAAATTAAAAACTTAATCATACAGGGCAGCAATAACAAAATATTCACAGTTAAAAAGAGAATCCATTTGCGTTGCCATCAGCACTAACTTAATTTGAGAACTAAATTGAACTTCCACTCAACCCACTTAGTTAGGTGTCGCGCCACACGAGATTTTTAAACTGGCAACACACTGGCCCTCTTTTAAAAACTTGTCTAACAAACTCTTTCATTTCATAGAGCGCAAATAACTTTAGTGCTGAGTTAAGCTTTTAAGTCGCAGACTAATTTTGTATGGACTAGACAACTCAACAGAAGTTTAGTCGATTTTAGAGATAATGAGTACAATAAGTACACAAATAAAATAAAACAACACTAAAGCAAAGTTATCTTTTAAAAATACAGAGAAACTAAAATTATTGGACTTGGTACTTATGCTAGTGTTCAGTTTAGTGGTCTATTTTTTGTTAACTGTGTAACTTTGTTAATTTGTTAACTATGCGATAAGTTTCATCTTAAAAATATTACGTACTGTCAAGTTTGAGATGTCAAAATATTTTGAACTACGTATCGAGAGATCGTGGGTTCGCTTCCCGTCCTTTACACTACTGATGAGGATGCACTTCTCTTAACATATACATTCAGGCAGTGGGGTTAAGGTAACACAAGTAAAATTACACAAACACATCAAAACGAAAAAGGTTAACACCTAATTTCACACATCATCAAATGTAATAATTACGTACAATTATTACAAGGAACACAAGTGTTGGCGTAAGAAAATGAATAGTAGTTTAATTACCAGGTGTAGACACGGCATTAAGTACAATGTCGCCAATTAAAAAGATCTAGGTAGTCCAAAGACAATCAAAAAACGTGCGACTATCTCAGTTGCAACTATGATACTGCAATGGAGCGACATGTTGGATTTTTTAACATGCGGTCAGTTCTATTTTCAAATTTGTTTACGCCCAGTGCTAAAATATAGAAAATATCGTTACCAGAAATAAAAATATTTTAATGTGGTCAGTTTAGTTCCGGTTTTAGTAAAAGTTTCGTTGTGTTATCGTTACTGTTTATTGTTGTGTTTGTTAGTGTTACTTTATATTGAAAAGAAGTGCTAAAAGGTTAATCGTTTTATGGGGAGTACAATGCTGATTTTTACGCTTTCTCAATAGTTTGCAATTCGCATTTTAAAATCCAATTTCTTGCGGTTTATCTCGATTCTAAGCCTACAATAGACATAGGCACGTTAATGGATTGATTTTCTGCTTTATGGCGTGGATATTTAAAAAATGAATGTTTCCTTACTTTTTGTAGATGCTGACCGTTGCATCGTCAACCTTGTCGTTTCTTTTTTCACATCGACATTCGAACGCATAATTTCTCACAGCCGCTTCTGTCCGGGGTTATCGCCATTCCATAAATTTAACATATAAGAAAGGTCAATACTGAAGCCTTCTCACAGCTCACGTTATTAATTTATTCGAAGGCACGTTCCGCATGCGTCGTTACACCATGATCCTTCCGCGTTCTGTCCAATATAAACTATTTACGATACATCACTGTTGCTTTCGTGCAGTTTTTAATGTGTTGAGTAACAATTACCCACGCGATGCGTCGACGCACGTCAATGGAGACAGCCTCAGGGTTGTCAATATTGTCATAAGGACGCTTAAAATTATGGTTTAGGGCAAATTAGAGCTGAATTTGCATTTGCTTTATAAATACAACTTAAGGTCTTATCTGTAATAGTCATGGTTAAACATATTTACAGTACATCAGTGTTAAAGCTCTAGTTTATATTTATTACATTGTTGTGAAAACATTGGTTGATTGCTATACATATAATGTCCTCCAGACTGAATTTCGGTCACGGCGCGGCGGCCAATCTGGCAAGACTGGACATCTGCACAGGAGATATTATAGTGCACAAACGTGTGCGCAAACACAAGTGCACTCTCTATTCCCTCATTCTCATGATCCGATGGGACGGTAATCCGACCCGGAGAAAGATCAGGTGCAGGACCAACGGCTTTACGTGCTTTCCGAGGCACGGGGGTGTCTAACACCGCCAACTTCCTAACTCCGGGCTGCTATTGAGATTTATTAACAGAAAATCACAATAACCTTTTGTTGGCCCGACCCGGGATTCGAACCCGAGACCTCATGCACAGCAGTCGCATTTACTACCGCTGCGCCACGCGGAAACCTAGATATATATTATTACTACGAAATAGACCTTTATTGAGATAATAATCCATGGTATTACGTATTATGAATTCTAAAACTGTGTGCTATTATGAAATATAAATGTCGCAATCGCCTCAAATGTTGGAGACTACTTTCTTCACCGTAATGGAGGACAGTGGCAGCCCTGACTAATGACTGGAACAATAACGCATGCAGACAATCATGGGAACCTTTCACCTCGTTTCGTTCTGGGAATTAACTTCTAGACGCTTTCCTTTGTTTGCATTACGTTAGATTTTGCACCGTTCAAAAACGTAATATCACTTATTTACTTGTTTTGATTTCATGTACTACTCTATTTTCTAGCACTTTGTTGTGCATGCTACTTTGTTTTTGTAATGTTATAAGCGTGATTATACACTATTATATTATAAAACACGATTTTCATCAACCATATAAGATATGTACTAGTTTCTTGCTAATGTAATACATCCTATAGGGTTATAGGGCATTTGTATATGTCCTAATGAGGACATATACAAAGTGGCGCAATTGTTACCACACTAATTGATACCACATATACTACACGGTATTCTTTGACGATTTACAAATTATGAACCAAATGTATTCAGTAGTTTAGCCACAGGACATTTTTTTTGTTTTCATAATTTAGAACATCGTGTGTAATGCAGAGATAAATGTCAAAGACCTCAAGCAGCGATATTAAAACAAAACGACCCAACTAAAAAAAACAAAAAAACAAAAGAAATAAGGTCCATAATCTTGTGACGAAAATAAATAGGTTAGTGTGTGCTTATTACCATGGTGTTCCAATTTGTCTAATTATATTCTATTTTTTTGTTAAAAAAAAATCTTTTTAATTTCTGCGAAAATAGATTTTTTGTTTATGTTAACCGTCATATATCAACCAGCTTAAGGCAGTATATCATTTAATGTGATAAGATTTGCGCCACTTTGTATATGTATGTAAAACCTTAGATCTTCTCGCACCAGTTTTTTTACTTGTTAATATTTAACAAATAAAAATGTCTTCTTCGGAGCGATTTTCAAAACGATTTTAGGTTACTCTTATTTGTTTATAAAATAAGAAAATAAATAGATTAATAAATTAAATATTTACTCTGCCTATTTCTATAAACATTAACCACAGTAGGGAAAAAGCACGTAACATTATTACGTGTTTTTTCCCTTGCTATGGTTTGTTTTCATGCAAATTGTGGTAAAAGTACAGTTTTTTTTTTTTTGGAAAATACTTTACTTTTAATTTATATACATTATGCATGTAACCTATATTTACAAATTTATATAGAAAATAGTTAAATTGCGTCAGTCAAACGTTAGTTTGAGCAATTTCTCAGCGATTTAATTGATATGGATGTAATCCTAATCCTAAATAGTAATATTATAAATGCGAATGTGAATTGTTGTTTACGCTATCACGCCTGAACTAATCAACCGGTCATCATGAAATTTTGCAAACACGTTGTCAGGGGTACAGAAATGGAAATACGTTTCATAAAAAAAGTACTGTTCCCAGGAATAGAAATTAATTGAAAAATCAATCAAATGACAAAATTGACTTGATCTAAATAAATAGTCCACCTCTATTAGTGCCACATAAAAAGTTCAAGAGAGATCGCCAAAAAAATTGTTGTTATGTACTTTTATCTAAACATATTTAATAAATACAATGAAAGTTGAATTCCAATATACGTAGTTCGTTTTCATATGAAATCTCTTTGGAAGTAAACATATACATGACTCAAACAATGATAAAACTGAATATAATGTGAGTTAGTAATTTCTGAGCTATTTGTTATACAAATATAATGTTGTTAAAACATGTGTAATCATACATTTCTATAACTATACTAACCGTCTGTGCTGAGAATATTCATAAAATAAATGTATGTTTGTCTGTTTGTAACGTATGCATTTCTGTATCATTATTCTGATTGCGATGAATCTTTGAAGAGATATGCGCAAGAGCGCGATTGTTCCTTAAACAAAAATTCTAACCTAACCTAACCTATACTCGCTAGTGACTTAGCACATATGAATAATAATAATTATACACGCAGGTGACAACACATAAATAATTATTTATTTCAATAATAAAGACTGTCTTGTCCATCGATCAAGGTTTCGTATTCGATTCTCACGTCGACCAGTGTTTTTGAGTTTTGTTAGAAAAATTCTTAGTAACAGCATGGTTTCTGGAAATGTGTCTAACAATCGACAATTGGATTATTTGTTAAATGTGGGTACGATAATTACATCTTCCCCTCTGGGTTATGTTCTTATACAGTGTCCGGTAATTAATGGATAACCTTGAAATGTCTTATAGTAGAACTGACAGCTGCTCAGAAAAAAAAAGTGCAATAGCTAGTCATACTTTTGACTGTCTATCTATCAGCATAATTAGTGTTTAATAATAAAACAACAAAAAACCGACGGAATTCTTTCATTTATGGTCTTAGTGTATAAGAAAGTTAAATATAGTAATTAAAAAATAAATCATATCTCGGGTAGTAGTTAGGATAGATATTTTTTTATATTTTTTCCTGAAGGCCATCAGTTCTACTATAAGACATTTCAAGGACATCCATTAACTACCGGACACCCGGTATATACCTACGCGTGTATCTATTTATGTGTATTAATATGTATTTATTAATGGTGAAGGAATACATCTTGAGATAAAGATATCATTCATTTATTTTGTGAAACATGATAAATGATCTTAATCTTTATCTCAAGATGTTTTCTTGGGAAAACTGATATGTCTAAGAGTTTTCTATAGCGTTCCCGAAGATGTGTGAAGTTTACCAAGCCGGACTGCCGGCCTTTTCATTAATGAGAAGAGGCGTGTACTCAGCAGAGGAAAAAAAAATACCAAAGAGAAACAGTTTTTACACATATATAATAACGCATCTACATGTATCGTGATAGCCATGAACACAGAGATTATTGAGGATCATTATCAGTATTCGCATCCATAAAGAACGCTTTTGAAAAATGTATAGCAAGCCAAGCCATCGAACAAAGGTGTAAAGTTCCGTCAAGAGTTATCAAAAGAACTTAAAGTAGTCACTCAAATGTGCGCTCAATATAATCGTCACTTATACATGAGCAATAAAGTAAAGACGCATTACCCGTAGACAGCCGTAAAATGTTGGTACCAATACTTGGGTAATAGGGTACACCTGTAATGATGAGCTAAAACTTTATGGTCTAACTTTACGCTATAACGTTTCGCGGTCGTTATGTTGGTAACGCTTATTTGTTTGGCAAGTGACGTAAAATTATGTGTAGCTTTAAAAAGACCTACTTGGAATCGCTATTGTGCTAAACTTCAATAATTCTAATGCGATGTGAACAGTTATACTTTTTGCATAGAGATAAAAAGCTGTCTTTTTATTCACTAGATTAGACTAGACTTTACCCGCGGCTTTGCTCACGATAATGTAGATTTATGTTAAGATAGATTTTTAGTAGTTTAGTCTATATGTATAAACAATAATACTGTAAAGTTTCTTTAAAATCCGTTTAGTAGTTTTTGCGTGTAATTATATATTAATACGTGAAGCAAAAACTTTGTACCCCTTTTTACGAAAATTGCGCGGACGGAGGAGTATGAAATTTGTCACTGTTAAAGTTTATATGGAGAAGGAGAGGAGAATCCTAATATTTTTATAAAATATGTACTAGAAATACATTAATGAAAAAACACTACACGCACACATTTATACATTTGACACACGCAGTCGAATCGTGTTCGTAGTATTTCGGCATTGTTCGTCTGACGTCGTACAATTCTTTTTAACTATGATTACCTATACCTTATTTATATGTAATATAGAAAACAAAGTAGCAAGCTTAGGAATTTTGGTCGAATTTTGACTACTAGGCGACCGCTAGTTATTATAAATGCGAATGTGAGTTTGTTTACTTGTTTGTTTGTTACGCTTTCACGCCTTTACTACTCGACTGATCATTATAAAATTTCGCAAACACATCGTCAGAGTTACAAAATAGACAAAGGTTACCTTTTATCTAGAAAAAGTATTGTTGCCGAAGAATGGTTATTTATGGAAAAGTAAATACCTATATTAAATGCGCGCCAAAAGTATCAGCTAAAAATCCAATTGTCTTTTCAATATGTCGCTTAAAGCAGATGTCGAGCGAAACAACGAAATATATTCTATCACGGGTACAACAAGGATATGGTGTGCACGTATAGCACCATTGACAGATTAAATTAAAGCAGTATGGTTTACAGATAGCTATCACTTTTACTCTTGTAGTTTTTGTATCTTCTTTTTACAAATAGGTAACTCTATCAGTGAAACGTGCAGTTTTATGCAGCGAGACTATATGCACGTAACATATCTATAGCTTATAATATTATTGTATATAACTCTAATATTAGCCTTGTTTGTAAACTATTACTACTATTGGACTCGGGCGTCTTCTCAGTATGAGAAGATTTTGGTCATAGTCATCAAACTGGGCCTGTGCGGATTGTTACACTTAACATATCTTCAATCACGTTATCGAAAACTTTGAGACATGCATATCTCAAAGCTTAGATAATGTTTTACCATTATTTTTATATGATTATTTGTCGCCATTAAAACATTGCAATAATCAAATGTGTAAAGACATATTGAAATTAAACTACTTTATACGAATTTTGTCGCGTTGTTTATTTTAAAACACCGTATAAAGTATCTAGTTTAATTTCAGTGTACCTATATCATTCGCGTAAACATAAGACAATATTGTGTAAAGACATAATCATCTCATTTTAAACTGAGAACCTTTGTTAAGATGTTTGGCGGTTTCGATGTTTGTTCTTAGAAATCACGCATAAACAACAACAGATTTGAAAGAACCTTAGTAAGTATGCTGATAGACCATATCCGGGATTAACATATAGGATACTTCTTACCTCGGTATATGTTCCTGTAGGTTTAACACCGGTGAAGTCGTAAGAACTAATCCTAAGCCTAACTTAATATTATAAATGCGAATATGAATTTGTTTGTTATGCTTTCATGCTTAAAGAACTTGACCGATCATCATGAAATCTTGCTTACACACGTTATCAAAGGTACAGAAAATGACATAGAGTACCTGCCATTCACAAAAATTATTTCATCTAGTGTTATTGTATGACCTGAAAGCAGTTTAATATACCCCTTGTTCGTATAATCTGTTGTCTAAACATGATATAAATATCTGTTCTGATTCAATATCACCACCAGCTGCGATAATCCGAATTACCTAGTACCGGTCACGTTTCACCTAAATAACCTCACATCAAGCCATAAGCGCGAGGTGAATAATTTGACTTTGACATTGAGAGACTGCAAGCTTTTTATTATTCAGAACTATCGACATCACCTTGTCACCTTGTATGTTCGATTTGTAATCGAATTCGACAACTAATCGTAATTTAACACATGGTGTTGGATAAGATTGTTGTTCTTCACCTCGGATGTGCCAGAAATAAATGTGTCTTTCCGTATATGGTTTTTTTTGCTTCGGGCGGTTCCTGTTGCTAAACATTATAGTTACACTAGCTAGAGCCTGTGGCTTGGCTGGTTGGGTACTACGGAAGTATATCCCGAGATATCAAGTATCTTGTATCGATCCAGGATATGGCCTATCCTTTTTTTGGTATTTTGTAATACCTATAGAGAAATCCTAGCACTAGGAAGAAATCCTGTGTCGCGGGGATCTTCACAAATATTTAAACAACGGACACAAATAACACCCAGACCCGGAACAACTATTTGTGGACCACACAATTTTTTAACCCTTGTAGGGTTAACACCCTTAACACTATTATTACTTATTGCAATAGCAAAGTAACCAAATAAAAAACACTACCCCATCCGTGCAGTATGTATCAGGTTTCATATAAATTAGTTGACGGTTGACGTGTGATTGAGTAAAAATGATCTAATCGTCTTCACAAACTTTTAATTTCTAATTTTAATATTATAATTTTAGTCGGATTAACAAACATTATTCAACAATGGATTAATCCAAATCATTTGTTTATAATGTTGGCCGTTGTTTTCTCACATATAAAATGAAATAATTCTCTAGAAATATTTTATATTTTGGTTGCATTGGTTGCAGATATTGAAGTTAAGACATAGAAGACTTATATTAAAATAGTTGCAAAATACACACTAGGTACTTATAATATATTGTGTAGATATTTGTATGTTTGTAACTCAATTATGCGTAAGCCGTAAAATGAATTTAAATGCAACTTGGCATACAGATAGATCAGGTCCTGGACTAACTTTTTAACACGGTATGCGTTTTGTGGGCTCGACGCGGTCATGTCGGTCATTGCCCATTATCAAGCTGATTCTATATTACCGAGAGATTGCGTGATTCAAAGAAAGGAAATTCATTTAAAAATTATAAAACGTTGGTCGGTGATTATAATATATCGGTCCTTTAAACTAATTCGAAATTCAACTAAAAGCGACCATATTATTTACTGTTTAAAAAACTATGTTCTATATGGTTTAATAAATGCGTAATACTAAATAAAATAAAAATAAAGCTTCCGATGTGTTTTATGTCATTTTCCGTTTTCATTACGTCTATCGACCAGCACTGCGTGAACTTCTACCCACTTATTTAATAAATCGCCTTTTGTCTAGTTGGTAGACCATTTTAAATTCTCTATGACGACTTATACCAGTTACCAAAAACCGACCGATCTGTGGTTTTCCAACTAAAGATAGAATCAATTCCTATCTCTTGTTCGAAACCATTAAGTCATATTCTTATGACTGATATAGAAAGCACCACTAATTGCCGAGGAGTAATCACATTCACGTATTTTTTTGGTTCATGTGACCACCTACATCGTATGCTTTCTATTTTTAATAGTATTTCAACTTTAAACAAACTCTTTTAAATAAACGCGCCTATAAAGTACTCATTAGTGTCTATCAATCAAAATGATTAATCATTACGTGTTGAAGGGACTTGATTAAATATTTCTTAAACATGCCCTTTATTCGGATTAAAACCTGTCATTACTCTTAGTTGACACCGTATTGCGTTAGGCCAAATTACTCCAATGTAATATGCATATTATTATATAGTACCTAACATACTGGCAAAGAACCGTTTGACATTGAGATAATCATGTACATTGTTAGTAAGACTTAACCTTTGGTTGACGGCCGTGGGTGGTTTGATAAATGGCCCGGCCAGCTTATGTAGGATATCGGAAGTCCTAAATAAGAATACGTTTTTGTGAAATGTAATCTATTTGTTCGCCAACGGACGAGGTTATGCGCCATTTCTCAGTTCATAGGTTTCATAAATCATAAGATTCCGATATCAAAGCTGTAAATCAAGATCTGTTAGATATGTCTTGCTGTTAAAATGATATCGTTGTGACAAAAACGTGAGAATGTTCGAACAGAATATTATAGGAATATCGACTATTAATAAGAATAGAATTAAATATCAATATATTTGATAGTTGTTTCAAATAATATAATTTTTATCGCTATCGCTTTTTTTTCTTTTTGTTAATTTGGCCCCTTTCTCCATAGAGCTCCAGTACGGCGCGCTGCTCGAAGGGTGCGGGGGGGAGCTGCCGTCGCTGAGCGCATGCGCACCGCACCCCCCGCACCTCGACAAGGCGACGCGCCGCCAGCAAAAGGATGCGCGAGCGCAACAAGACAAAATTGCACAAGTTAACATACATTTACACGGTATTGTTTTAGTTTTTTTTTATGATTTCTATCTTTTTATTTACTTTTCATTTTTAATATTATATTTATTAGATTTTTCTTTTTTGCTTTTTGTTAATTTGGTGTCATCTTGACGTAAATTCTATAAAATGCATATATAATTTAACACTTTAAAGTATAGATTTTCACGGTTTATTTGGTTGTCGAAATTTTAATCTAATATAAAAACGTGAATATTTTCTCTCTATAACCGATTTTCAAAAACCTTTTACTTTACAAATGAATCAAGATAACATTCTTAAAAGTTCAGATTATTACCTATGTGTTTTTTTAGTTCCTTACTATAATTTGTATAATTATATATATATGATTATAATTTGTTTTACACACACTAAACAAATCTACCTATTCCAGGTTATTTCTATGTCTCAACAAATTTTCTAATAATTCCGACTGTATTTAAAAAAACAATCTCGTGGTTGTTCTATAAAGTGAATCTTAGTTCTGTTTGTTACAGCGCTGTTTGCTGCAGTCGAACATGGCTACCTCGACAAGGCGAGGAACATTCTGGAGTCCACCGATGTCGATGTTAACAGGTTTGTGATTCATTTGCCATTTGTGTACTTAGCGGTTACATACCACTTAAATTACTGGCCGACTTGTAGATTTTTATAACATTTATTTAATGCAAAGCATTAGTATATAGAAAGTGATTTTTGTTGATACAACAACTTTCTATTATTTAATGTTTTATATGAACTTAATGTTAAGATCATCGTTTTTATTTTAATACTAGACATAATTAAAAATCTATTGTGTCTAGCCACCGGTGTGTCACTGTGACCCAATAGGTTAATTCAGCTTGTTGTACAATGAAAATTTGTCTATGTTGGTCGAATAGGTGCCAAAATTATTCAGTAGATATCACTGGTAGACACCTGTGGCTAAAAGGCCCAATGTTTTAATTTGCCACTTTTAAGTCCCATTCTGTCTTTACTCCGTGGCGGATCTAATGCCTCACACATAAAATATAACCATAATTATGTTACACACACAGTCACCATAACGGTATCGAAAATAATCTGTCATACACGTTCCCGAAATGCCCGGCTCATGTCGTGTAGAACATTACTAAGATACTAATATTTTACGTCAACGTTACCAACTTATACTTTAAATATAATAATTTCAATATAAATACCCTAAACGAATATTTACTTCGCCGTAATTCAGGCCTTTACTGCTCGGATGCTTCGCCACGGAAACCGTTTAGTAAAAGTTAGTGCAGTTCCTTATACGCTGTATTACAAGTTTTGTTAACATCTTCGCCTTAGTGGAGTAAGCGTGAGCGCATTAATAAATGGCGATGTCGGGTCGCTTGTCGGGGTGGACAAAATTTAGGCTTTTTCTGTCAAGTTTCTTGCAGTTGTAGTGCAGAGTCTCGTAATAATTAGTACCTCAAGTCTGTGCTAGGTTGCTGCCTGCTAGCAATTCTAATGCTATTTAGTACTTACCTATCACTGAGTTCACCGACTGATTATCGGATTGTATAATTGTCACTCGCCCCTCTGCAAAGCGTTCTAAGTTCTAAGGGTTTTTGATTCAATGTCAAAAATCCTTTATTCATCTCGGTAACAAAGTAACAATATGAACGTCAAAGTTTATTGGTTAGCGAGTTTACTTAAGTTTATAGATTTATATTTGTGTTAGTGGCTAGATTTAGACAAAGGGACCATAAGATAATTCAATGGGTAGTTTATTAATTATATATCTTCCGCAAGATACCACAAGTTACATCTTATAAATTTATAATATAAATATCATTAGTATGGGATTTGTTTAGGTTAGTATATGGACCCCTGTCACTATTAAAACATATAAACGTGTTTCTTCAACTAAAACAATAATATTCTCCACTACACAATCTAACAGTACAGACCACACAAATTCACAACAGAATACCTCAAGTGCCAAGACAAAAGCATATTGTAGTACACTAGAAACAACCAATAAAAACTTCGTCCACATATCAATGCTCTTGGCGTGACTGTTACTGTTAGACAGAATCGTAGACAAATGCATCCGCGGAGGATTTATCTTTGTCGCTGTAAGCATCGAAACTCGACTCGAGACACCTGGATCTGTCGAGAAGACAAATAAATTGCTTTGAAATTCCAATTCACTTATGTTGAACGTGTGCAAAATAAATCGAGACAGTAGGAATGTGAATTTTAGAAAGCTGAAAATCATCATTTAAATCTGCTGCAGGCTTTTCTAAGGAGTTAATAAACATTTTCATATGTATGGAAGTACCAGGTCACGTTAGATCGTATTCGTGTCTTGACATGCCTATTGTACATGCACCTTAGAGAAATTTCAAAGAAGCCCTCGAAGCCTTACATTTGCAATGTCGAGATCCACACTAGTCGTGGATATTATGTGCATTTTTATAGCTTTGACCGAAGTGATGCTAATCCGTAATACTTATAAATAGATGATGGACGCTTCGAAGGTATCCAAAATGTAAACTTTGTTTTAATAATATTATTATATTGATTGTAGAAGTCTAAATCTGTCAATTAAAACTTGTAAAATAATTCCTAAGAGATATCTTTGCTACAGACGTCTTAAAAACTGACCTGCCTCGTTTCTTGATAATACTTACATATTGTTTTCTCCTGTAACAATGATTTTAAATTGGCTGTCGTTAAAAGCAAAAACTTCACAGAAATAAATTAGCCAAGTTTGCCATGATATTGTCGGGCAAAGCGCTCTTTCTTTGAGGCACTTAACAAAAGTTAATCATGATTTCCTTTCTTGTCTCGAAAATAAACTTGTTAAAGGTTTACTTCGTCATTAACGGTTTAAGTACAATGCCATATAGCTAAGATAAGAGAAGGCGGTTATTTGGAGGTCATTTGCCCCTAAGTTTAGGCAGGTGCGGAACCGCGAAGGTAACTAGGGAGATGTCGACCACTTTATTTGAATTGAAGAACACTGCTGATTCTATAAAAGGGTATTATCTCAATTTAATTGTTAAATCTTCGACAATAACCACCAGCTCGGTGATAAGTAATAATAAAGTAGTTCAAAAAATGATAATTAAAAATTCTGAAACTAGTAGTAATGAACTAGTAGTTTTCACGGTAAATTCTAAAGTGAGTCTGATGGTGAAATCTTACCAAATATCACCGCTAGCAATTAATTGTTGAACACGCAAGTGAGATATTGTACGTATGTGAGAATCACAGTGTGTAAAGAAGGGAAATCTCTGTCTGCTGTACTTTTAACATATAGCAGTCATGAGTCTGTCTATTTGCCCATTTTGTTTATACCGCTAGTATTAACATTCCACCGTAGTCTGCGCTGTGTTATCAATTGCCTAAAGTCATGAATATTTTCAGCCTCAACACAGATGGTCTGTCACCGCTGGATGTGGCTGTGCTGGCCACTAACAGACAACTGGCCAAGATGCTCATGGAGTTTGGAGCCAAAGAGGGGACTCAGTGTAAGTATCTATTATAAAGATAATAATAAAAATAAATAAATAAACTTACCACCTAGTAAAACTGTCGAATATATAAAGATATATTCGACAGTTTTACTAGGTGGTAAGTTTTTTTTATATCGTTTATTCATGTTTAATTTTATAATAATACGAAATACAAATTTCCTCGCCTAGCTACATAGCTTGTAGGCAAGATACGCTCTTTTACAATTATTATTTAAAATCTTATAAACTATATATTACGTAAGTGCTTCTACATAGTACATGACGTGCTACATAGCATCACAAACTAGCGATCATCAAAACATTTTTGCACCTAAGTAGGTACCTGTTTAAGCGTAGAATGGATATCATACCAAACACTACTAAAAAGATAGCAATAATGAATATATCATAAATCATTGGCAATATTAATATATTGAAATTGTGATTAGTTGATTCGTGTTTTTTTTATTTCATCCTGTCGCGTACCTACGCAAACTTAATGATTGCATGACGATTGAATGTTCGACGTTATAATTTACAAACTTTTTTTAACTATTCGGTATGCTTATTGTTTGTAATGCGAAGGGTGTGAAATCCTGCAATCAACGTATTTGTGTTTTATCACTCACCTAAATATTAAAACCGATGACGTTCAATCGATACAGTTATTTATTAGAACGTATCTATGTCCTGTTTCAAATTTTGCTAAAATTGTAGCTTTGAGACGAAGATCCTAACTAATATAATAAATGCGAATGTGAGTTTGTTTTTTAGGCTTCCACGCCTTAACTACTTGACCTATCATCGTGAAATTTTTCAAACACTTTGTCAGGAAGAAGGACATAGGGTACCTTTCATCCACAAAAAGGACTGTAACTAATCTAACATCCCTAATCTACATTTACGCGAGCGAAGCCGCGGGCAAAATCTTGTATCACTAAGACACTATGAAAAGTATAAACGCTAAGATAAGGCTAGAAAAGTGGACCCAAAATAGGTAGAAGTAAATTTTCCAGTTCACGAACAAAGCCACCATACAACGTACAAATCACTTACAAAATAGTATCGCTATTTTCTACAGCACCAGTCTAACGAAACCAGATCGTATTGTATTTCACAATGGATACTGAATTTCCAAACTACTTTCACCGACTTGAAACATTTCAGCAAGTCGATGACAAATCATTTGTAACAAGGCCCCGGGCCTTGTTACCTTAGTAACGCCTTAGTTTATGGTAGAGCTGGCTGATATCTCAAGTATACGTAAGGCTTTTGCAGTGGCATAAAGCTTAGGCACAGTATTGGTTAAATAATTTAAAACCTAGTGTTGTATGCGTAATGTTCTGGGTGTGATAGGTAGTTACCTCTATATTCCTATTGTATATAAAAATCTCGTATCACGGTGTTTGTGGTCACACTAATCCGATTTATTTTTATTTATTAGGTAGATATGAGAATAGGTCGTAAAATATTTTAACATTTATATGGCAGAACAATATTTGCTGGAGGCCTTTGCGAGGCCATTTAAAAAAGATAATTACACTTCGCATCTTCAGAGTAAAATAAATGTCATAGATAAGACACTATATAAATGTGCTAAATAAAACTTACACAGTTATTGCATTGGATTACTGGCCACTTCTGTAAAAAGAAAAACAATAACTGCTAAAAAGTATTTGTATTAACAAATTGTTTATTATTGTGTCCTACAATTTGATATTTAATGTTTTGGTTCCTTTGTGTCAACTGATGTTAATATACACTTCCGCAAAAAACAAACATAGTTCGATATATGTATACTGAAAATATATATATATATTGAAAAAAAAAACAAGGCATGTTTAAATCTCTATGGATATCTATTGTATTAGAGCTATAATAACAATACTATTCGAAAAGACTTTACTATCAAACTTACTTTTAAAGAATCTGCAGTAACATGTCTGTCATAGCTATAGTTACTATCGAAGTGACACGTGAGTTTGAGATGAAACTTAACTGAATAGCACAGGTGTACTGCCTGCACCCGTATCTTCAACATTTGAGAATATCGCTTATCAAAAATATCAGAAGCATTTGTCAGCTGATAAAATCAATTTGTCTACATCTAACGTATTACATGGAATCTTTTGATAACAGGAATGCCCCGCAAAAGACTGCATAGTCTCGCTATTTCATCTCGAGTATTTGTTATAGTTTGTCATTTGTTTTACTGTCTGTTTGTCTTAGCGACAGTCATGTTTATTCATTTTCTAGAAGAAACATTATTAATAATGGTATATTGTTCTATGTTCTTGTGACGAAAATGAGTGGCATGGTTGTCCGACCACGCGTTACTGTTACGAGTTGCGTGAGTCACAATGTTTATATTATAAATATTCCTAGTATAACTACAAAGCAACGTAAACGCACGTTCGAAAGGAGGATTCTTTGAAGACGCTCTGTAGGAGTGCTGCCTGGTCTTAAAATTTTACATAATACAGTGGAACTCCGGTAATCGGACTAACGTTTTGCGGGTCGGTGTCGGACTATTGAATTTGTCACATTATACAGCACTGCCAAAGACCAGAGACCAGACCAAAACAGTTCCTTGTAATATGACAAATTACCAATCTAAGTGGTAAGATTCTATTTTCTAATAGAATCTTACCACTTTGATTGGTAATTTGTTACCAATTGTAGTTCTCTACAGCACGTCAAGCTCAATTGTAGTGGCGCGTACAAGTTGCAACCTGTTCAATCATGCATTATATTAGTGAAGATTTGGCGAAATAAATTTTATGTACAGTGATAGGCATGTCGGATTACAGGGAGCGCCGGATTAGACAGGGGCCGAATTACGGGGGTCCACTGTATTGTCTTACGTTAATTGAGTGAAATTAAATTACTTTACAGGAATTGCGGCTTATCTAAAAAAATACGTAATTGTTTATAAACTGTAGTCTATTTGCATATTCTCTGGCGATTCGAGGTAAAGTGTAATATAAATAATTAAATAAAAGTTGAGTGTAATGATTTTATAAAAAGCGCTTTTTTATAAAATCTTACATCAATCTTTTATTTAATTATTTAGGTATATCCTTTTTACTCTTTTTGTCTGACTCTTCAGTGATAACAGGCTTCATCCGATTGCGTAAATATTCTGTTTTAATACTTTCTTTCGCTAGCATAATACAACTACTTCTTGCCAAGGCATATTTGATGAAATACAGATAAAATATATTGTGAAAAAGTACACACAAGTTTGCTTACAGTCTATCTACCTGTATGCCAAATATCATATAAATCAAATCATATAAATAAAAGTGACACGGATAAAAATAGAAAACTATCAGCACACTGAACTTAACATGAAAACCCATCTACTTGCAATGTGACTTCACATTTTCATGTTTATAAAGCACATTACCTTAGTATTCCGTAGTATGTACCTACGCGGGAGATTATGGATTATTACACCCCTGTCATACCGGCTCATATTTCTGAGCCTCAGGAATTTTTATAATTTGCATTCCAAATGTTCGTCGAGACTGAAAAGAAAAAGCGAATAAGGTGGAAATGAATATTTTTGGTGGCGAAGATTTATTAAATTAAGGGCATGGCAATGATTAGATTCCTTTTTGTAAATATTAAGAATGTGGATTGTATATTACTATTATTCTTTTAAGTTCTCCAGCTGAATGATCGTGGTAGAGGTGGGTTCGTGTTGACAGACCTCGTGATCGCAATTCTACTTCGTTATCCATATGGATAACGCAGTAGAATTGTGATGCGTCTACGTCTACTGCCGTTTTTTTACGAGGTTCTCTGATATTGCATTCGTCCATAGGCTACCATAGCTTCAGTAACCGCTTAATATCAGGCTCGTGTTTAACGTATACATGGACGTACAGTGCGCATATCAATCCCAGATTAGATATTGCACCAATCGTGAGCATCTTGTGCACCAAAATAAATATTATGTTTATTTTGTACATTAAAATCGTTTTTGATACATTATATTACATGTTAAGACCCCTGTCTCTAAGACTCTAGTGGAAATTTTATGGTGTTGGTACATTTAGATATGTTACAATGTTTCCACATGCGCTAAGCTGCTTACGGTTCTAACTTAACACGTTCAATGTCCAGCCGAAATTAGCTCTCACGTCCAATAAATTTTTCGTTCCTATTTACTGAGGAACTAGTTTTTATGCCACTTCAGATCCAAATAGGCCACAAAAGTTGAGGTGAGAACCCATAACCCACATTTTCAGAGTGATCCACGTGTATGTCACGGACGTACAAGCTAGCAATTAAGTGACACACTCGTGTGTCATGGACGTTACAGGTCAAAACTTATAGAAAATTACGTTATCTAAATAAACGAGAAATAAAGCTTTGTTTTTTACGTATCATATAACCCTAAATTTTTCAACCCTTGTTTATGTTTATACCTATATTTCGGCGATATTGTGACTTTTCGAACTAATAATGTATAGATCACTGCAAGATGATGAAGTATATATATAGCCGATCAGCTAGCTAGCTATAACTCACCAGTTTGTAACATGTATCCGGTATAAGAAGATTGCAGCTGAATTTGGTAGCAGTTATAAATGCGGTTCTTATTTACAAGGACATCAATGCAAACAACAAATTACCACTGTTGACATGAAATAATTATAAAATGCCTATTGGGAATTGAGGAACCAGGGCCGTCAGGTGAAATTTCATTGGCGTCATCTTGACCTGCATCATCCAAATACATAATATCTTCACTTACATCCATCAGAAGAAGTTCGACTACCACGGAGGTCCACAAGTTGATAAAATTAGAAAGGTTGCTAAACGGCAGAATTTATCGAAAAAAGTGCAGTGAATGTTATAAAAACTGAAAGACGAAGGTCGTACATTTGCTGATGCACGACTATAACAAAAAAATACAGACACAAAGCTGTTTCTGCAAGAAACCACTATATCTTGCATGTTTTAATTAAGCTCATAAGAATAACATCATTCAACATTAAATATTTATAAGTTCAATTTTCAAAGCTTCGTAAGACCGAAATAAATAAAGAAAAATCGATGGCATATTGCATTTTTATTTTATCTACATAATTACTGATATGTTCATGTACAATTCTAGTATGTATCTTTTACATCCACGTAGTAAGAATCCATTATGTGTAAAAAGTGCAGTAACCCACATGTATGACATGGACGTCTCGTTCCAACCCAAAATGACCCACATGTAGGTCATGGACAGTGAACGTGTTCACTGATTTGTTTTGATTGTTTCAAAAATCCATTATAACTAGATTCTGTAAATGTCCGTTAGGTTAGTGACAGTACCTGGATAAAAGGTACCGTATATTCTGACAACGTGTATGCGAAATTTCGTGATGATCGATCAAGTAGTTAAAGCGGGCAAGCGTATCAAACAAACTCACTTATACATTTATAATATTAGTTTAGATAGATGCTGTTAATACTACAATAACAATTATTGCTATTTTAGGAAAATAAAAATATCGCTCATATGTTTACGAAAACGTAACATGTTATGTGAAATACAGTTCCAAACATAAACTACTAACTATCTATCGTGGAAATCGCAACGGAATCTCTCGTAGGTTTATGAAAACAGACCCAGCTGTTACTAGTTGACAGTGTCACGAGCACGGCTTGTGTGATGCAGTGGCCATTGATTAATTACGTATCACGGTAACGGGCGTGACTCGACATCGCTACCATATTTGTTACGTGTCAGTAAATCACACGCCGAATAGGGCTGCTCATTTACTTTATTTTATAAGCGAAACTTCTTTGCTTGCTATAGAAATAAATGGCTGCGGTTACGTGTTATGTTTTCTATGGTATTTAATAAAGGTATACTTATCTATAAAAAGCTTTAAAAATGCAGTGACATCACTTAAAGATATTTTTGAAAGACCATGTTTTCTTCATGTCTGTTTCTTTGAGTGATCAATTAAGAAGACAGAAAGATATAAGAAAGGGATAGGCAAATAAAGTAATTTCACTTCTTGTACACACCGATACACCACTTTATTTTTGTTTAGTTTACTAAAGTGGTAAACAAGCAAGTGACTCGACTGTTACCCGTTAGCGCTAAGAGATTTTAACACCACTCGTATTACTTATGTCTTGAAGATTTTCCATAAGAATAGCTGTGTTGACAGCGCGAGGCACGCAGACCAAGACCCCTGTCGTGTGGTACTATATAATGTTATACCACAAAGACGGGCTACAGTATAGCTGGGCCTGCATGGTAAATCAAAAATGATGTGTTTTAAAGACATACAATCTGCCGTCCTTTAACTAAAATGCCGTTAACCCACAAGCGCGCGATTATGACTTTTTAATGAAAAGTAATATAGTTTTGAATTCTATACTAGAATATAGATATAGATAGATAATTATATAGATAAATAGTTTTAACTTCTAGTAAAATTATAGATAGACAGTTCAAAACTATTTTACTATCCATTAAAAAGTCATATTCGCGCGCTTGTGGGTTAACGGCATTTTAGTTAAAGGACGGCAGCAATGCCAAGAGAAACCAGCCGATAGTTAGAAGAGGGACGGACTATGGTCAAGATGGATAAGATAAAACGTAAAAAGTTTTAGGTATTGAGCGACAGTTGCTCTCTCTCCCTGAGGTTTTGTGTTTGGCACATGCTTTATTGTTTTCTTTTAAAGTGTCTCAGTGTATGTAGCTTTCAAGAAAACCATGTGGTTTGACTTTGACCTAAAAAGAAGTACCAACAAATACAGTTTCACGTTTATATTATTACTTTAATATATTGACGTTAAAACCACAATGAGGTCATTTGGTTTGTGGCTTTATTTAGAGAGTAAAAAAAATCCAAGCAAATAGACAACATACGAATATTTTTGCATTTATTATATTATTCCATCATTTTGAGAACGTATTACAATTAAATAGCGGGGAATAGCAGTACTGTATCGCTAATCAGGTATAGAGTTCACCGAAATCCAAATCAACGGTATGTGGATCCCATCTTACTTTTTTTTTCTAGATACGTGCACAGGTATTTAATGAGGCATCCACCACTGCAATGCACCAAAACTGCAGTATTTAATTTGGCATGTCTGATAGACTTTTTACTACTTGGATTATCTGTGTAGGGTTGATATCCATTAAGAAAAATAAAGGCAAGCTTTCAAATTCAGTTGGTATTTTTACGATATTCAGCATTTTACCTACATATTATTCAGGTGAATATACTCAAAGGACTGCTTCAGTCCCCGCAAGATCTAGGCCAAACTCGGCAGCTAATGGGTCGGAAAATCTATCATAATGTAATATTTGCTGAGGTGATTTTCCAACTCACCATAGTCCCTAAAATATATTAATAATATTCTCTCCGGTTAGCCTAGAAAATAAAAGCAAAACAAAATAATAATAATATAATAATAATAATATTCTATCACATACACACAACACGATCTAGCCCAAACTAAGCAGAGCTTGTTATACTATGGGTACAAGACAATGGATAAACATGCACATATCATGCTTTTTTTTGTAAATACATACTTATTATATTATATAGAAACACCCAGACCAAGACAAAAATCCATGTTCATGCATACAAATGTTTGACTTGTGCGGGAATCGAACCCGCGACCTAAGGCGTGGCAGTCGGTTACATTAACCACTATGCCATCGTGTGTCAATAATTTTGTTTTGTTACGTTTTATGTTTAGGTTTTGCCCGCGGCTTTGGTCAGGAACACAACTTTTTTCTGGATGAAAGGTACCTTATGCCTTTTTTGTAACCGTGACAACGTGTACGCAAAATTTCATAATAATCGGTCAAGTAGTTCAGTCATGAAAGCGTAACAAACAAACTCAAATTCACATTTATAATATTAATCAAAATAAGCTTTGAAATTAAACTGCTATATACGGATTTTATCGCGTTGTTTATTTGACACTATATTACAAAATTTTGAAAATTGTTACACTTCTACTACTATTAAACTTTACTAATTTTTAAGCTAATTAAATTATTATTAAACTATTTAGATTTAATTTATTTTTACACTTTCCCCGACGTTTCGGTTGCTTTTCAGCAGCCATGGTCACGGGGAGACTCCCCGTGTAATAGTAGTAGTAGTGCAACAATTTTCAAAATTTTGTAATAAAGTGTCAAACAACGCGATAAAATCCGTATATAGCAGTTTAATTTCAATGAATAATATTCGCGTAAATAGAAGACAATATTATCAAAATAAGCTTATCATAAAGCGCTGAAGTCATACTAATGCTAGATTGAATATAGAGAATTATATTAGTATAATTTTTATATCTATAAGCCAAACCGGGCTTTGAGACTTATTTGAAGCTAGCTCTATAACACTTAGTTTATACCTACAGTACATTCGTTACTAAACACATGCATCAATTTTCAATACCAAGAAACTAATCATAATTTTTCTTAACATAATCGGTTTCCGTAGCAACACACCCAATAATACATTCATAATATTCCTTTTATACGTTTCCTTCTCCGTTCTGGTTGCTTGTATGGCATTTCCGTCACCTACAACGGCGATCTAATTAGCAAAACTAACCGCAACTTCAGTGCAGCCCTGTCCACTTGATAAACAAGCAATTGTTGCATTGCGTGTCACAAATCGTGACGTCGTACGACTGTACGTCCCCAGTTATATCACGAAATGTGGACTGCAAAACGAAAATACCCAATTGTCATCTAATTACTACAATTCTCGACCTTATATCAAACAAGGTAAAGGTGATAGTGCGGTACTAAAGTGCAGGTTTAACGTGAAGGAAGTGTGTATTTGGCGGGACGTTAATTGGAGAATGCTGGTTGGACTGGTTTGCTTTTGAATTTGGAAAGATGTTAGCAGGTTAATATGGCGACGATGAGTTCTAGATGACGCAATGTCTCTGTAAATAAAATATACAAAGAAATGGTATGATAATTGTTATAGGTTTCTTTTTTATTTGCACTTTCACTGCTACGTACTTCACAACAATTGCAATAAGATCGTTTTTAGAAGCACGATATCCTGAAATAAAAGAAAATATATCAGATACAGCCAAACACTCATTTTCTACCATCGCTTAAAGGTTTGCTGATGTAATATACTTTGATTAAATCGGACCAGTAACTCCTGAGCTCAGTGTTATCAAATAAATGAACTCATAATAATATCAACTGGTATAGATTAATCGGATAAATATTTTCTCAACCGAAAATAAATCTTAATTTTCATAAGACTGTTTCGTATCTCTAAAGCGTTCAAATTTCTCAGTCAATGCAATAAAAAGCTATTGCGTTTGTAACTCGTATTTTGATACTAACTGGCATGTTACCTGAATCAAACCGTTCGTCTATTTAACTTAGAACCTTCAAATTAGATATCAAGGCAAGTATAGCTCTTGTACTGAAAGGCTAATAGTATATATAAAATGTTTAAGTGATTCTACATAACGATTTTTAAACACAACGGTATCACGAATGTAGATTCTCAAAACATTTGGCAGAGACGTGCTATCCTTATATTTCGGCCAGTCATGTTTAGGCACGTTATAAAGTACGAGTTTATAGCTATCTATCCAGCCACGTTTTAGGCTGCAAATCTAGGCTTTACAGCAAAACCGTATACTACTTTGCTCTACTCCTGTTTTGAAACTAAAATCTCGCAATATTGAACTTTTTTTTTAAATAATGTCGCTAAATAGAGACCACAATTTGAATGAAGACTTGAACGAAGATAAATAAATTAAAAAATTAATTCAAATTCCCGAAAATTAGTTTAATTCATTCATGCTAAAAGAGCATAAGAGTAGCGGTATACTGCCACGCAGAGGTCTCGAGGTTAATCCCATGGCACTGACCTTTCTAAGTTATTTGCGATTAATAGTCAGATATTGCTTCCTTTATCGGGTAAATAAACACCATGAGGAATGCTGCAGGTGGAAAACATCTCCTTAATGTTCTTGAAGATGTGTGAAATCTGCCTCCTTATATTGAGAAGAGGCCCGTGCTTAACTGTGGGACAGTTAATCCAGATTATATACTTAGAAGAGCATAACCGTTATCGTTAACAATTAAATAAATAAAACAATTGCCATAACATCTCATTTAGTTCGATAATTTACTTAGACTAAGTCACAAAAGTAACATTATGATTTCAAGATATCGCTATAAACAGTTCAACAAAACAATTCATTCCACTCCGCTGCAAACACTTAATCGCCGTAACTAACAGATATTTATTACATTGCAGATGATCAGTCTCAATAACTATCGTTATCTATCGTTTATCTAATCGGCAGATTTATTTATTGATGTCGGGTGGGCGTGATTTGTTTTTCTAGTACTGTCATTATCGCGGCCCTATATGACATATAAACGTATTTTGTGGATTGATAGTTCAATACACTATTTGTTAGCGGTCATCTGATTAGTGTGTAGTTGGTTTACATGTAAACGCGTAGTTTAGGCAAAGGCGTTATCTATATGTTATTAGGTAAAGAGAAAACATTGTACGACATTCTGAGCATTTTGGGCGCACAGTGTAGTGTCAGATTTTATATAGAGAGGATTGCTTAAGACTGCGCCGAGCGTAAGACAGATAATGAGTATAATGGCAGAGCTCGTGCGGCGCATATTCAAATCGGCGCGCGGCCGCCATAGTCAAATTGTATGGAGTATTTGAAGTGCTTTTTTGATAAATATGTATCTTTATTGTCAACCAATAACTTAAATATTTGGGACGGACAAATTATAATATAACTATTTATGTTTCGTTTAAGCTGTAAAATAGGATAGATTTCTACTGTTAAAATCTTAAAATCATGTAACACGAGCTTACGCTTTTGCATTTTTCGTGCAAATTTACGTAATTTTGTAGGCGAAAATATTAATTATTATAAGTTTTTTACACGGAGTTATTGTAAACACATTAATTGTTATGGTAAATGTATATTTTATATTTGTATTAAACAAAATGTGTTGATTTTATTCACTTAACTGTGACCGCCTGTTTTGGCACATTTCGCTCGGCGCACTCTTAAAGGCTCGTTTATTGAATGTGGCTTACACGAGAATAATTTTGCTATAGGAGCTATCCGAAAAAAAGGGAATAGCCAATAAATTAATGATCTCCTCTAAAACGACAATGACGTAAATAAAATAGATTCTAAAGCCTTAAAATGAGACACGACGTATTATATATTATTAAAGTTTTAAGTGCACCATCGAATTTTATTTAATTGGCAATATTGTAGCTCGGAGAAATTTGCGTCGTTGTGAAAACAAAAAACAACAAACAAAACTGTAAAAATGAAAACTAAATATCACATTTCTCGAAATTGATAATATCGCACTTACGTCATTGTCGTTTTAGCGTAGCATTATGTAAATACAATTATTATAATGCGGCTATATATACTTTGATATTAGAATATAAGTTCCAGATCCCAGAGTCGTCACATACGTCATTTAGCAAAGCTGGCAATGTGTATTATGCAAGGGTTATTATGTAGGGTATTATGTATTACGCATTGGCTGTAAAAATATATATGTTTGTATAATCAGAACTTTATAGTAAGCTGTTGCATATTTTGTTTTCCTCAGAGCGGTACTACACGCAGTACAGTTTTATTTATTTGAGTTATATATTTAAGCCTATGTCTTATAACTCAAATAAATAAAGCTATTGAAACTTTATGATAAAAGTCATCATAAATATTTTGAAATTGTAGATCAAAAATCTAGGCAATCATTTTATCTATACAAAGCTCACATTGAGCGCAAAAAATACATTTAATCGCTTGCCTCTTTGATTATGACATGACAACCAGACGGGCCCAGGTCGGTTTAACTTAATTATGAGACGAGTATTTATATATTTCTTCTATATAGAAGAAAAAAAATTATTAAATAATTTTATGACTTTTGTCATATGACGAAGGGTCCTTGTGTCTTGTGTCAAGGGAGATATTCAAATAGGTATATAATTACTCCCTTGCTTGCAACAATTTAAGTATTGTCAGTAAATTTTATCGCAATTTATTCGTCAAAAACTTATTATCTCCATTCTCCTTAGTTTAGGATTCAAGAAAATATTCGTAATCTCAATTACACTGCATTAAAATTTAAAATATAGTAATGAATAGTTATTTATCGCTCGCTTTAACCGTGAAAAAAACATCGTGAGGAAACCTGCATGTCTGAAAGTTCTCCATAATTTTCACGTAGATATGTCAAATCTCGCACTGCGCCAGCGTGGTGGACTATAGCTTAACTTTACCTTACATTACCTTAGTGGGACATGCTATATATTACTAGCTTTTGCCTGCGATTTCGCTCGCGTAAAAGTAGATTAGGTTATGTTAGTAACAGTATTTTTTAAATAGAATGTTGCCTATGTTAATCTCTTTCTAATAGCGAAAGAATTTTTAAAATTGATTAAGTAGTTTTTGAGCTAAATCGTTACAAACAAAAATAATCAAATCTTTGCTCTTTATAATATAAGTATAGATATACAAGGCTGATATAGTATGAATAATTCTGCGCGCAACGATCGCTTAAACGCATGATTTTGACGCATACAAATATAAATTTAAGATAGAAATCAAGAGATATCCTCATATCGGTCAAGACAAAATCTTTACAAAATACTTACTACTCCCGTATTCTTGATTTAATTATAACCAATGTAGATTGCCACGTATCTACAGCTTTGGAACCTCTTGTGCCTGAAGACTCCCATCATCCAGCTTTGTGTTGTCATGTCTCTGTTCAAATTCAACAATGTTTACGTCAATCACTAATGAAAATTAAATCATTTAGAGTAGCAGATTACAAACAAATAAATCTAGCGTTATCCAAAGTTGATTGGGTAAGTTCTTTACAATGCGATGATATTAATGAATCAGTTGCAAAATTTTATGAAATTATCAATGGTATTATTGAACAGTTTGTGCCAACTAAAATATTCAAAAGTAACCCTAAATACCCTATCTGGTTTAATCGTGCTCTTATCAAAATTATCAATGAAAAATTGAAATATCATCGTAAATGGAAAAGGTATGGTAATATAATTGATTTTAATACCTTTGAAATACTTAGAGCGAGACAAAAGCTAGTTCAAGGTAAATGTTACAGTAGTTTTGTAGCTAAGGCAGAAGAAACTATTAGTATAAATAGTAAACATTTTTGGTCTTACGTTAAATCGAAACGAAAAGGTCATAACGACTTCCCAAACACAATGTATAGCGGAGTCCAGGTTTCAGCAGATGGAGAGGAAATATGTAAACTATTTAATGAACATTTTTACTCGGTTTTTGATAATGATACTACTAATAAAAATATTCATTTAGATTCTGGCAGTCTTACAAACTCTGTTAATCTTCATTCTGTTGAGTTAAATTTGGTCATAGTTCAAAAATATTTGAATACTATTGATGTAAACAAGGGCGCGGGACCCGATGGAATCCCGCCACTTTTTCTATATCTCTGTCGTAAGGAACTTGCAAAGCCTCTATTTATTTTATTTAGTCATTCTCTGAGAAAGGGTGTCATGCCAGTCGTTTGGAAACAGTCACACATAACACCAATTTTTAAATCCGGCGATAAGCGTGACATAACTAATTATAGACCAATTTCCAAATTGAGCACCATACCAAAGCTTTTCGAGAAAATAGTGTATGACGAAATCTACCCTGCTATTAGACCTTTAATTTTAACACAGCAGCACGGCTTTGTAACCAATAGGTCAACTGAGACCAATCTCTGTGAGTACCTTGATTTTGTATATAGAGCGTTGGATTCCGGGTATCAGGTGGATGCTATATACACCGACTATTCAAAAGCATTTGACAAAATATGTCATTCTGCTCTTATAATTAAACTACGTCAAGTTGGTATACATGGGGATCTTTTGCGCTGGCTCACATCTTACCTGAGAGAAAGAAGTCAAGCTGTAACGGCTAAAGGCTTTTGTTCAACGTTTTTACCGGTAGCTTCTGGGGTACCTCAGGGCTCGCATCTCGGTCCATTGTTATTTAATATTTATATTAATGATGTGTTCTCCATATTTCATAATTCACAAATACTGCTATTTGCAGATGACATGAAAATTTATAAAATAATAAAATCGGACCATGATTGTCGATTATTGCAACAAGACTTAGATCGATTATTCTTGTACTGTCAACTAAACTATCTTCAACTTAATATCAATAAATGTCATGTTGTAACTTTCGGCAGGAAAAAGAAAGAAATATTATTTAATTATAACTTTAACAATTTACAGATCAACAGGGTGACTGAGTTGCGAGACCTAGGTGTCCAGTTAGATGATAAATTAATGTTTAAATCTCATATACTTAATATTACGGAGAGGGCGTATAAGATGCTTGGTTTCGTATTACGTACGACTCTCGACTTTAAAAAGCCCTCTACTTTAGTGCTGTTATATAATTCTTTAGTTCGTTCAATTTTGGAATATGCCTCAACCGCTTGGAATCCTCATTACAAGATTTACATAAATTTAATAGAAACAATTCAAAATAAATTTATTAAGCATTTAAAGTACCGATCTGGTACTGATTTTGCAAATCTCGGACCATGGATTACTCTTTCACTTGAAAGTCGTCGTTCTCTTAGAGATCAAATGCTCCTCTATAAAGTAATAAATAATACTGTTGATTCAATGATGCTCCTTAGTAGAATAAATTTTAAATGTCAAAGAATTAGCGCTAGACATAGGATTTTATTTAGTGTTCCAACTATGAAATCAAATTATACGGCCAATAATTTCATATCACGTGCTTGTAAATCGTATAATAGTCTGTATTCCCAAATTGATATATTTAATCTAAAGCATACACAGTATCGGAGAGCGATTCTGAAAAGCCAATTGTAATGTTAAACTGTAGTTATATGTACTGTATGAAAGGTTCATTTATTTTGTAAAATTATTAGTTTATTTCGCAGTGTTGTAATAGTGCACTATCAAATTGCGGAAACTTTATTGGTATTTGTGCTGGTATTGTTGTTTTAGCTGTAAGTGTTATAGTCTGTATGTTTCCCTTGAAAACCAAATAAAAAAATAAAAAAAAAAAAACAGAGAGACTTAACTTTGTTTCATCAATATCGCAGCCTTTTAGGTTAAATATAGAATGAGATTTTGTAGCCACGATGTTTATCACTTAAATACCTTACCTGCTTACTCAATTGTTGTTCATGTCTTACTAGCGAAGATACGGCCGAGATAGAAATCTGGTGACGTAAAAACTAATGTTCTTATACTTAGTTGTAAATTATTGTCTCTATAAAATAGCTGATAATTTACAACTAATTTTATTTAATTGATTCCTGGCTAATCTGAAGAAAGGAATTTAGCAATTTGGCTAATGTCATTGTAATTAGGGTTTAAGGAATTAATAGCATTTGTACACTATTGTATACGTAAGTCAAGACAGTCTAGCGATTGACTAACGTAACGGAAAATTAATTTGGTTGGACTATTTAGAAAAGTCTAAAGCCGAACTGCCTGCGAGCTTATTCCAGCATTGTAAACCGTTAAGCAGATTCTGATGCAATGTTGACAGTTTAATAGGGGTTTGACTTAATATAAAAGCGTTTCATCTAATTCTGTCCAGTAAAACCGAAAATATTTAATAAGTATATTATACACGTAAATGATGTCACAGGCATGTTCTAGCTAATCGTAGAATATTTTTAAAACTAGTTCATGTATGTATTGAATGTTGTTAGAGTCTCTTGCCTTATAAACGGACACAATAATCATCGAGACTCGAAAATCTATGATTGTGAATCACATAAATTGTTGTCACGTTTCCGCTTCCAAACCCAGAAAACTCGGAGCAGTCGCAGTGACTAGGTACTTAAATCACTTCGTCAAATTTTAAACATGAAGTAAATTTTAATATATTCTCTTTTAAATAAGTCTCAAATCCAAGACATAGAAGCTTAAGATTATCAAACAATTTTGCAAAAGACGAGTCTAAAAAACCGCTACCGATACAACTTTTTTACGAACAAGAAATAGGGATGTACAAAACAACTAATATAAAAACAAGAATCACTCGGAATCGCCTCGAGTAAAGTTCTCGACCCAGAGGCTTATTGATCTATCTGTATGCGACACAAGTATCGGTGCAAGTGGCTGCTAACTTTAGGGCCGGGAATCCATGACATATGCTACTCGAGTCCGGATATAAAACGCAATACTTCCCGTTTTATTGGTACATAGTAGAGCGTGCAGTAAAGAAAAGGTTGGAATTGTTTTCTCGATTTGCCCCTCGATAGTATTATGCCTTTCGGAGTAATTCTGAACGAAGTTTATAGTGTCAGTTCACCAAAGTTTATAAACTGAAAAGGGTTCGAAATTGGAATAAACGTTTTTGTAATTTTGCTATTGACATTTCCTAATTGATGCTATCATTTTGTTTGGTAGCGCTTTAATTGATGATCAACCTTGTTTTCCAACATGATTTCCACTTGGTCAGGTCTGTGATTATTCACGAGTTGATCACGAGATTTTTGATCAACTGAAGGTATTAAAAATCATAATCATACACGTAAGACTAGTATGATGATATGAGAATCCATAACTATAGATTACTTACATCATTGAAGCTATTGATAATTATTACTAGAATATATATGATTGCCTCGATGACGCAGTAAATGCGACCACTAACAAAAAGCTATTGAGTTTTACTGTCAAAAAACTCTTAATAGCCTGCAGACCTTGTGCCTCAGAAAACTCGTAAAGCCTTAGGCTTCAACTCCTGATCTCTCTTCGTTCGTGATGGATTGTCTTCCCATCGCACTAAGACAGTGAGGAGTAGACAGTGAGGAGTAGTGAGCGCCTTGCCAATACACTTCTGCACTATAATATCTCCTGCTCAAAGGGGTAGTCTCCGTTAAGATAGGCCACCGAGACCGAAATACGGTCTGGAGGACCTTGTTATATTGTATATGTAGTATTATAATACTTTTAAATCGCCAGTGTTTGTACACCTTGTGGTGTTACATTGTAGCATACTAGCTTTTGCCCGTGGCTTTGCTCGGTCGCGAACAGTACTTTTTTCTAGATGCAAAGTACCTACTCTATGTCCTTCTCTGTACCCCTGACAACATTGTATATGCGAAACTTCAAGATGACCGGACCAGTAATTAAGGCGTAAAAGCGTAACAAACATACAAACTCACATTCGTATCTATAAGTTATCTATTAAAATCTGAAATAAAAATAATTTGAATGGGCTTCAGCAATTCAGATTTTGTAAATTTAATAGTAGCAAATTATAATACACACAAGAGCGCAAGTAACATATGAACGGATAATTCCAATAAATACTTGTGATGTTTTTAATGAGCTGTGCAGAAACAATGGCCTAACAGCCAATACAAAAGATACCCAGAGCCCTTGAGCAAAAAATATCGGTAACAAAAATTGGGACAATTGCCAATATTACACCCGGAGGCTTCGATCACAGAATGTATTTTTGCCGATACAAAAATGCATCGCGTGATATTGGTTTTGAAGTCGCTAGCTGCATTTCAAGTGTTATTGAAATGTACATTCGTTATTCGAATATGAGAAGGGCGAGTGACGTTGTATTCCGGTGCCGCGACTTAATTGTTAGATGGGTTGGTATTGTATATATCCTGGCAAGGTTAGGTAAATGTATATTACATCCATATTTATCTAACGGCTTGAACAACTTTTGACAACAGGTTGGCCACTAACCACACGAAAGAGAGCAGCGATAGCTCAGTGGGGAGACCAACAGACTGCAATGCAGAGGGTCTCGGGTTCGAACCCACGTCGCGCACCTCTGAATTTCGGAAGTTATATGACTTTTCGAAATTATATGCGTATTGATTGACAATTATCGCCTGCTCCGTGCCTCGGAGAGCACGTTAAGCCATCGGTCCCGGCTGCCATGAACATCTATGGCAGTCGTTATTGGGAGAGTGTCGACACAAAAGATCCCACTGGGTCGCCGGTCTGCACTGACTGGCCCCACATAAGATAAGATAACCACACGAAAAGAAGAAGAAGCGATGCGCTTGTAGTTACAAACGATGAGAGTTCGATTCTCTGGTCACGCAATGTGCTATTGGGTTTTTTCTGTTAGGTAATACCTACTCACAGGCAGCACGGGGCTTGAAAATGTGCCCGGTAGACGGCAAGCGGCCTCCTATAACGTAGGACCTTAAATCCTGCGAAATATAGGTCCGCTGCGACACTGCTTACCCCTAATGGGAATATTGAGGCATGACTCATAGTATGTAGGTATTACAAAATACGAAATCTTTTCTAGGTCACATCCGACGATATGGGCTATTGACGATAACACTATTATGATGGATTGGTCGGGCCAACGAGTAAATATTTGTTCGGTATTGCCAATTACTTTTGACCGTAAAAAACAAAATACTTTTACAGGCACCGAAATGAGTGTATAGATAAAAAGTTGTAAGGAAAATAAACATAATACGCATAGAAATAGTATGTAAATTAATTATTTATTAACGTAAAATAACACTATCTATAAATTTATTATTAAAGAACATATTATCTCACAGAAAACAACACAATAAATCAAAATCTAATTAAATTATAGCATAAAATATATGTTTTATTAACTTTTTAGATCTTTATTAGATTTCAAAATGTATATAATTCTGCTAGCGTGTGTTTTAAATAAATTGCCGTGATATAAATGATGTTTATGTTTTCTTGTTTTTAATGTGTTAAATAACCTAACATTTAACATAAATTAAAAACAAGATACATGTAAACAGGAGTATATGTGTGGCTTACGGAAATTTATTTAATTAAGATCCCTTAGCGCTGCGTAAAGATGTGGCCTCGATATGCATCTTCTATCGCTTTTACTATGGGGAGTGCTCCGAAGAATTGTTCGAACTGATCCCTGCCGTCTCTTTTTGCCATCGTCCTACGCGACAGCATTTTCATCCCCATCATTTAGATAGTTGTCAGTCCACAACTGTGCGTTTTTCCAGAAATTTTCTGTCTCACATAACAAAACTGTGGAATGAGCTGTCGCCTGCGGTAATTCCGGACCAATACGACCTTCAAACCTTCAAGAGAAGAGCGTACTCCTTTTTGAAGGCCGGCAACGCACTTGTATCTCGTCTGGTGATTGGGGTTGGCGGTCGCTTACCATCAGGCGATCCGTGTGGAAGTTTGCCTCTTAAACCATAAAAAAATAATTCGTATAAATACATATTTTAGGTGTATGTAGTATTGTATTATCTTTGTTTGGTGTTGGTCTAATTCTTATTTAAAAAAGAGAACTCCCGTTCTCTGAATGAACTACATATGTGTCGCGTTAGAAGTGAATATGGCACAGAAGCAACTACATATTAATATCCTTAGTATTGCAATGTCAATGGACAAAGGCCAGGTTAAGAGCACCTTGAACCGACGGGCGTGTATGAGGAATGTGATGAAAGTGAATGAAGCCAGAGAAGTGTGTCAGGATCGTAGCAAATGGAAATCCGTAGTCTCTGCCTACCCCTCTGGGAAACAGGCGTGAATCTATGTATGTATGTATGCAATGTCAAAACAAAACGGTGCTACTTTAAAGTTCTCTAAATCGAATTTCGATCTCGGCGACCAATCTTATCGTCGATAAGCCATCTGCGTAGGAGATATTATAATGCACAAGCGTGTGCGCAAATTCAAGTGTACTCTCTATACCCTAAATCTTATAATCCGATTGGAAGGTACTTCGACACTAGAGAAAGTACTAACCCGTTTGGAGCCAGCATTAAGTGGGCAGCCCATTTGGTATAGGACTCTGAAGACCTATTATACTGGTGGTTTATCACTAGTGATAGGATGGGAGGGCGAAGAACGAGACGATATTTATATATGTATACTATTGATGGGCCAGGTATACGGCAGTGATAGCTTGAAAAGCCATGGTCGCATATTTATCCGAGATTGGTATAGCAAGTGCTCTGGTCATAATAAGAATAACTTTGAGTACAAAATTTCTTCGGATATTTCATATTAACAAAATAAATTTACTACTATTATTTACGTTACTGGTAGTAATAGAAGCTGTATTTTGTTTACGCGAACGTTACACATCGAAATTAAACTTTCATCGCAGTTTCTTTGAATTAAAACTTTTACTAATAATAATAATATTATTTAATATTGTCTTCTGTTTACGCGAATGTTATTCATTGAAATTAAACTACTATATACGGATTTTATCGCGTTGTTTAATAGTAGTCGTTTTTAAATTATGTTAAAAAGTGTCAAATAAACAACGTGATAAAAACCGTATATAGTAGTTTAATTTCAATGAATAATACTATTGTTTTAGAGAGCTATTTATACTTTTACTTTCCCCGACAGCTTTTCAGAAGCCGTGGTTATGGGTAGTATTAGTAATTACTCATTCTCAGTAATTTATTACCTCATTAGTTACTAAAGTAACGCCTAAAGACTTTGCCAGCATGTTTACTAAATATCTAAGTTGTTCGTTTTAAATGTGATGACATAAACTATCAGTTTGGTATTTATAACGTAAGTTAAGGTAACTCGTCTACAATGCCTATTATTCGTGTTAGACTCTAGTAACCTAACACGCTTTTCGTTCTTACAGTCGCTGCTTGATACTTATCTGAACTGCGGAACTAAATAATTATGACATATATCGTGACATTAACTATCAGGACGACTAACGTTTTAATAATTTATTACATGTACATAGAATATTTTAATGTGCGTGAACGTGTGTTGACTATTTTATCAAAATGTGTAATTGAATAAATAGTATGCTGACCCATAAAAGACCTTACAGCCAAACAAAATTAACCACGATGTATAATTTCATATTTAGGTTAAAAACCTATCCTGAATACGAATAAAGACTTAATATTGTCTTCTGTTAACGCGAATATTATTATTTTGAAAGAATATTAGCAGCCATGGCTGCAGAAAAGCAACCGAAACGTCGGGGAAAGTGTAAAATTAAATCAAATCTAAATAGTTTTAATAACAATATAATTAGCTTAAAAATTAGTAAAGTTTAATAGTAATAGTAGTGTAACACATTTTCAAAATTATGTAATATAGTGTCAAATAAACAACGCGATAAAATCCGTATATAGTAGTTTAATTTCAACGAATAAAGACTATTAAAAATGTTTATAATACCAATTATTAGACTTGAATGTAATTTCTGTATATCTTTATATTTATTACTAGTAGTTTTCCCGCGGTTTCACCCGCGTAAGTCCCGTTGCCGTGTGAATATCGGGTTTCACCCCTTTCACCCCCTTCAGGGTGGAATTTCCAAAAATCCTCTCTTAGTGCTCCCCTACACTCTCCAAGGAACATACATGCCAAATTTCAGCTTCTTGCGTTCAGTAGTTTCGGCTGTGCGTTGTCTGTCAATCACTCAGTAACGGAAGAGTTTTATATATATAGATTTGGGCAAAAGTGAAATACTCGGCAAAATAATGGCTATTTTCAATTATACTACATCTTTTCTCTATCCTTCCGTCGTGAACAGGCGTAAGTCTATGTATTTTATAAAGTTTAATCTCCACTACTATAGTCTAGGAACGCTTAGTGTTGATCAAACGACTTCGTCAACGCTCGAGCTTTGAGGCCTACACACAGTGAAAATTACAATACTTTTCTCTATGTATACTGCCACCTTATTGACTCACTAAGCGTGGTATTTACGATAAACACTAGAAAATGACGCATAAATATTTAAACAATTTATTATATTTACATGTACGATATGTACTTGTTTATTTGTTATATACAATTGTGAGCGGATTCTGTATCTGCACTTTACTATGGATTACGATAATGATACGGAAATAACATGAACATCTTCACAACGGATAAAATAACTCAATAAAAAGTAAATATCAGAGAAACACTATAGATAGGTTATTTCATAGATTATATTTCTAGACAAACCGTGTTTGCAGGAATAAACAATAAATTGTTCATTAGCATAATGACAATAGGTAATTGATTATTAACTATTAATTATATTATATATACATATATAATATAATAATGTCAGCCCTGTATTACACTGTCCCACTGCTGGACACGGGCCTCTTTTCACTGTGAGAAGGGTTAGGCCTAGTCCACCACGCTGGCCTAGTGCGGGTTGGCAGACTTCATATTAGAGGTTATGGATTAAATAACACACTGTATAAATACTTTAACTATTTATTTTATACTTTGACACAACGAAGTTTTATATGTCCGTTCACTTACAGCTTACAACAAGAAGTGATAGACAGCAGTATTGCTACGTCTTTTATAGCTAATCAAACTGTAAAGTATTTGACTACTATTTATATTGTATGTTATTATATTATACAATTACTAAGGTGCAATAATTGTAAATAGTTAAATATAATCATTAATTAATTTTTGCATGTATAAATGTATATAATTCAACACTTCACGTATCTTCGAGAACAATATGGAGAACTCTCTGATATGCAGGTTTCCTCACGATGTATTACACTGTTAAAGCAAGCGATAATGAACTATTTAATACGCATATAACTTTGAAAAGTCAGAGATGCGCGCATTGGGTTTGAACTTGGGACCTATGCGTGGCAGTCCAACGGTTTTACCACATTTATTACGTAACTTAAATATTGCATATGATTCAACTGCATGGTTGAACACATTATAATTATCAGCCTTATTTCTAAGCTGCCTGTTGCGAATGGTCTCCTCATTAAGAGAAGAATTAGACTTAAGTCCATCCACGCTGGTCCAGTGGGAGCTGACAGGCTTTACATATGATTAGATTAGTCACGTCACAGATATGCATGTTCCCTCACGATGTTTTCCTTCGCCATTAAAACGAGCGATAATTAACTATTCAAAACGCACCTAACTTCCAAAAGTCAGAGGCGCCTGTCGTGGGATAGAACTCGAGACCTCTACGTCGCAGTCTAACGTACCTCCACTAAACTATCTAGTTACTAGCTACTAATATTATTAATAATATAAATAAAGCCTTATAGATGTAAGGTAACCATAATAAAATTAAACGCCTCTTCCATATTTTTCCAATTTATTATTTTCCTGAAGCAAATACCTACAGTCTACGTTAAAGCATCAAGGCCAATTTTTTCTTAACATTTTAACACCCATCTATTTCCATCGTATTTTCCTGAACATCATTTTAGAGCACATCGCCGCGTCGTCTCAAAAGTGGGTCGTCTACCTTAGTTTGCCAACCGTCGCGGGTAACGTTAAGCATATTGCGTCAATATGTTAAACAGGTAGTCCCTTTCAAGATTTGCGACGCCTTCGCTTTCAGATAGCATTGAGGTAAAGAGCTCGGGGTATATTTACTTTTCAGGTATTATATCTGATAGAGCAGGGCAATGGGCGTTCGGTAACTCAAATATACGACCTGAACTTGAATGATATCTATATGCGGTCTTGAATGTATTGAGCTTTCAATGTTTGGATCTTACTTGGATTTTATTATTGCTTTAAGTTTCTATGGACTATTACTAGAGTGAAACCCTTTTTAGGGTTTTATATTTAGCAAAAATAGGATAAGGAGGAATAGGTTGTCTTATGTGGGGGCCAGTCAGTGCAGACCGGTGACACTTTGACTCAGTGGGATCTTTTGTGTCGACACTCTCCCAATAACGACTGCACTAGATGTTCATGGCAGCCGGGACCGACGGCTTAACGTGCTCTCCGAGGCACGGAGCAGGCGATATTAGGTTATCTATAAATATATAACAAAGTTTAGGCTGAGCACATGATTTGTAAGTATAAGATTAATGATTTTACAATTATTTTACGCACCAGTGCATCATGTAAAGAACGCTAAGATGCGCTGCCACTAAGACTATCTGGCAGTGCGTGACATAAGCAGCGATTCAATACTTTCTTTTAACGTGCGGCTGTGGGCTTTGTCATCAATCCGTTAATAAAGACAGCGGTTTGTCGGGTATCACCTTAATAAGTGTATATCGTAGCGCAATATCAGAATATTGCCCTGAACGCCAATGGCTCAAGCTACGTAGAAACTTATATACTTATATTTAATAAGCAAAATATAATAAAACTACCGAAAAATAGAGATATCACATAACAACTCTTAAAATATAACCACACTTATCTGCTACGCCAGAAGATAATCTTAAATTAATAGTCGTAGTCCAGTTTATACTCCAACTAAATTCCTTTTAAAACTTTACCTGAAAGCAAAGTATACATAACTATAATAAAATCTAGTAACTTTTTTCTAAGCACTCAAAGAAGAAACTTCGTATTTTAGTTCTGATTTCTAAACGAATAGAACCTTCTAAGTTTTAAAATTTGGAAACTTCTTAAATATCTTGAGAGTGTCACTGGTAACATAAGTTACCAGTGACACTCTCACATAGTGCACATTTGTAGTTTGTGTAAGTCATTAAATATTATGAAAGAAAGTCAAAAGCCAAACAAAGCTTTCGACTCTTTCTGTAACATATTTGTTTTATCATTTGCTATAGGAGAGTAGAGGTAGAGTATTGTTTCTAACTATTCCAAACTTTAATCAAGCTAGCATTAGTGTAGTTACTGAAATAACTACTACTGTTAATTCAAATTAATGTAACTAATTAATCCGGTAGGTCTACCGTGAATGCATTGATAGCTTTTTTTTTTTAGCTTTTCACAAGAAACCGACCAATTCCAGTGTTGTAAACCATCGGGCTGTCTTTTAACATATACCAACAATACGTTACGCTTTATGACCCTGGCATAGCATTCATATTATCCAATATAGCAATAGGTAAATGTTAATATAAATATAACTTTGACGTTCATTATCAAAATGACTACACTTCGCTTGGCAATCGTGTAGTCCACAAGCAGAGCACTTCAAATCATGTGAACTGGTGCCGTGATCTCTATTTTGACGGTCTAAGAACGTGCTTTGTCACGTCCACGTGTTGTTTCGGCTTAAAGTACTCAGGATCTTAAAAATATGTAATTAAAATACTTTTTTTATATTAATCCCAAAAACATCAGGTCTTTTTTAAGTAAGTAAGCAACGTTAGGAACACTTCCGTGCGTTACACGAATACTGCTAAGGTTGTTTACAACATCGTAAAGGAGAACCACGATCATGAATAATAAGGCTCACATTGTCGTTTTACCAAATAGGCCCGAGTGCTCCCCGATTAGGCTTTCACGGTGATTTATTCGTTATAGCCTGCGCTTACAACGAACATCCTATTACGTGATTTAGAAGTTTTAAAACGATTATGTCGGATAGATTGGCTGCCTGCCTGTCCAGCGGAAAATGCATCGCAATTTCTGTTTGTAAGATCTGGAGTTCAAAGACCAAGTCTAGCGTACATTTTTTATAAAAGGACTATGGTTTCACCCACGCATAGTTTGCTCAACGTTTATTATTGAATTACGTAAAAATTTAATTAAAAATAATATAGATTTTGTTGAAAATGGCTATCGCTCTCATGGTTCAGCAAAATAAATCTATTTTGTTATATATACTCATCCTACTAATATTATAAATCAAAATATTTGGATGCTTTTTACGTAATCACACGTAACATTATTATCATTATCATCATCTCAGCCGAAAGACATCCACTGCTGGACATAGGTCTCCTCCAAGGGTTTCCACATATACCGGTCTTGAGCTACCTGCTTCCCACGACCCTTTTCAGATCGTCAGTCCACCTTATAGTGGGCTGCTGCATGTTCCGGTGCGTGGCCGCCACTCCAAAACCTATCTGCTTCATTATGATACTCTAGGATTAATATAGGATACTTTTTATCCCAGTATACGTTTGACGTACGCGGGTGAAACCGGCGGCATAAGCTAGTATAATTTATCGACTATGAACCGGCTATATTGCCTATCAACATTATTTGTAGGATTTCCCCTTTCAATACGATTTTATACTTTCTTTATAGAAGTCACGATACAGATAAAATGTATCTGAGATATCTAAGATATACAATTTCTGAACCGTGACATCTTGAAACACTGCAGAGTATGAAAAGTATAAAATTTTATTAAAAAGTAAAATACTAATAGAAATTAGATAGACCTCTTGCCAGTTAACAATTGAATACGGACTCTATAGCATGAAGTTTTGCCCTTTTAAAAGGAATGCTTCAAGTGCGAAGCGGGCTTCATAATGCCACTGGTGTTCATGCGGTCTCCTGTTTGATTACCGGATCGAGCAACATTTAATCTGGTTTTGATGTCAAGAAATTCATAGTAGCTGCCTATAACACTTTGCCTTATCCGGCATTAAAACCAGATACTTTATGCGCAGTAGTATCAATCATAACCGCAGCGCCACAGAGCCAGTCTAATTTTACAAAGGCGTTCTTTCAGTGTATTATTTTTGTTACAGTCAAAACTGCGGAAGCTCTGGGCGCTCACTTGCGGCGATTGGCGCGAGAAGCGGAGTCCAAACTGCACGAGGTGACAGGCTGCGTGCCTGAGAGGACTTGTAGAGAAGATGCATGCACCAGGTTCGTACATTTTAATGTTTTAAAACGTATAAGTATTGGCTTGAAAAGCGTACTTTACCATGGACTACGCCGTTAGCTTACTTTAGATAGGGGTGGGGCAAACTGTATCTCTTCAACATAATAATAATAAATGTCACTAATTAAATTCTCAATTATATATATATAATTTAAATATTCGTTTTATTAATCAAATATTTATTTACAAACGTATTAACAAAAATAAAGTAATAATAAATATACTAATAAAATTAAAATATATACTTAATACTAGCTGTCCTGACAGACGTTGTCCTGAAAACACGAAAAAAAACCCAATTCTGAACCATCCTCGAATCCACATGACCACACACAATTTTTTTTATCAAAATCGGTCCAGCCGATTAGGAAGAGTTCAGTGACATACACACGTACAGTAAAATTATATATATAAAGATTTACAACAATTGTTTAGGCTTCGTAGAATTTGTCAGCATCGCTGTCAACCGGTAACGTGCTATAATTGTACCTTATAATATATAACACAACATAAATGTATTGTTCAATAGGTGCTAATTCTGATTCCCAAACTAAGCAAGAGCTTGTAACTTGGGAGACAGACTACTCTGTAGTCTAGCTGGACAGCGTTGCAACCATCTTTGTACATAATTGATATTATTATGTTTTAATAGGGTATAATTCTAAGCTGTGCAAATACTGCTATAAATATGTTAGAAATAAACACATTTATTTATTATTTATTAATTTAGAGCAGTGATAGCTCAGTGGGGAGACCAACAGACTGCAATGCAGAGGGTCTCGGGTTCGAACCCACGTCGCGCACCTCTGAATTTCGGAAGTTATATGACTTTTCGAAATTATATGCGTATTGATTGACAATTATTGCCTGCTCCGTGCCTCGGAGAGCACGTTAAGCCATCGGTCCCGGCTGCCATGAACATCTATGGCAGTCGTTATTGGGAGAGTGTCGACACAAAAGATCCCACTGGGTCGAAGTGTCGCCGGTCTGCACTGACTGGCCCCCACATAAGATAAGATATTATTAAGATAACGTCGCGTTTGAAATCATAGCCTTAGCGAATAGCATAAAATACATGAACGCGCATTTCTTATGATTATAAGTTTGGTTATAAGTCCTTCGTTGACCGACTGTTTTCGCGACCTTGGTGTAAGCATGACGAATGATTGTGTCGTCTTGGTTTAGATCCCAGACGATGTGTTACTTATTGGATTTAAACCTGGAAATCGTTAGATAACAGTTTTGGCATTTGATTGAAAGGTCATGGCCGTTTCCTATGTCTTAGAAGGCTCGTAAACTTTGCAAGTTAGTTTGTCTCGATCTCATGGACACCTGGAGAGTTAGAATAATACAAAGATTATACAAACAACTTTTATAGGTCGCAGGCCGTCAAGTTTATACTAAGTTCTGAATACTGCTACCAGAACTAGGTATATTGCCTAGTTCTAGCCATCATTCTTGATATATTGCTTAGTTCTGCACATGTAGGGACTGCACTGATAGCGTAGTAGTTGAAGTGGTCACCTCGCTATTGCCACTGAGCTGAGTGTTGTGGGTTCGGTGTCGACACGGGACAAAATTTTGTGTGATCCACAAATAGTCGTTCCCAGTCTAGGCATTGTTTTAAATGTGGCTAAAATGCCCTGAAACAGAGGAATTTTTCTGAAGTTGTGCGGGAGATGGCTTGCCGAAGAGAAAAATTCTGGGCTGTGCTTCTAATTATACAACAGAATGGCAATCAAATCTTGTGCTTTTTAAACTATCAACAATTTTAGTGAATTCAGTCTTGATGGATCCATATATGATATAAGAAACACTAATTTCTTGTGACGTTATGAGTCTATAGACAAATCTGACTTGGAATATTTTGAAGGTTACGTATTTATAATACTGTTTATTTAAACCGACGAAATGTTTAAGGACAGCAACGATAGTTATTACAACAATAATATTGTTAAAGTAAATAAGAGTCGAGCGGTCTGTTCTTATAATAAACCATCTTATCACACTCCGTGTCGTAATATTGTATAACGGTTTAACATGCTAATTATTTTACCATCATTTTATAATACATGTATACTCAGAGCTATTTTTGTATGTGTTTGTGAATGTATAGGTATACACACACACTACTGCAAACTGCACACATAATATGATGTGCGGGCTATAATACTTGTATTATTAGCATGTGTGAGTAAATTTGCTGAACAACTGTTATATTAGAAATTGTATTTATAATTTTATTGGCTTTTACCCCCGGCTTTGCTTTCTTAGATGAATGCAAAGTAGTCTCGAGCCATAAGCCATGCACCAAATCTCTAAAGAAAGACAAATCAAAGAACACACTTTCGCACTAAAGTAGACAATATTATGTGACTAAAGTTATGTTTCATAATATAATGCTCACGTGGAGAAATTATAACGAGTATATATCATGTATTTATATTGAAAGTAGTCATCTAAACAGTACCAATGCGATCGATGCTTATGCCGCACCAAAAAACAATTTCAATAATTATCTCATAAAAATTAAATAAAAATACCGCATACCTATGCTTGCGAAATCTAAACCTTTATTTACGTCGGATCAGTAAAGGTTTTTATTTACTTACAAAAGCAAGACCAATATTGCTTGAAACAGATTCAAACAATTTTTGTCTCGACAATAAGAAAAACACTCTAAATGATCATTTGTATCCTCAGGTCGTCGGCAGCAAGCCAAGCGGCTGGCACGACAGGATGTGCGGGTGGTACGGGCTCCGAGAAAGACAAACAGGCACAACACTGGGAGCGGAGAGTCAGAACTCTTAAGTAAGTTCCATATTACGTTTTAGCAGCAAGTCAATTAATGCTACGTCCTCTACATAGCATTAATTGCCTTGCAGATGGTTTATCTAAGGCTGTTTTATAAATAGTTGGCTAAGGAATCGTAGAAGTGTTTAGGGTAGTCAATGCGTGCAGTCTTGGCGTAAATAAAGAACTGTTTTCAATGAAACTATCACAACATGTGTTCGGTTAGCGATTCTGAATGCCAACTTTTCTGTGTCCGATGGGTCGATCATGACATCTACTCTAAGCATTCTTTAATTATGCTTAGTTAAAAAATTGTTGTATAGGTACGTCGTTTGTTATTGTATTTCTTTAATAGCAAATAATACCTATTATTATTGTCGTAAAGTAAACAATAATTATACGATTACGCTTGTATAATTACATAAGTATTGTTATAGGTACCTATGCTTGCTTATCACCTGGTAAACAAGTTCAACACACAACATCGTAGCCTATGATCATTTACAATATCCCGCGTTGCCGATCTTAGGGAAAAGAATTAAAGATAAGATAAAAGGAAATGAATGAAGGGAAGGTGTGTGAGTCTTCAGATCTCTTACTTACCTGCTGGATTACTGAAAAAGGGTGCTTGTTTCCCGTGCTAGTCGACTCATACGTACCGCCAATAAATAATTAGTAATCATGGCTCATCCAAGTAAATTAACAAATGTTTAGTCACATAAACTCTTATGTTTTTTAAAAAGACAAATAATTTGTTTCGTATTTTTTTCTTTTAAAGAAAAAGTATCTCCCGCACTAGGAGTAATTCCTGTGTCGCGGGAGACTTTACAAACATTCAAACAACGGACATAAAAGAACACCTGGAGTCGGAACAACCATTTGTAGATTACAGAAATCGTCTTGTGTGGGATTCGAACCCACAACACTCGACGCAGTGGTAGCGGCGAGGCGACCACTGAAATCATCACCCCATCCGTGCAGTCAGCATTGTTAAGAATTTGATGAGAAACAGCAAATGTTTTCAACACCAGCAAAATTATATCCAAACTCAGGAATAATTCTCAAGAAGTGAAATGTGATGCGCATCAATCTTCTTCGTAACCAATTCCTACACTACTCGCTAGACTTTCAAATAAAAAGGCTCGTACATAGCGTTGAGGAAGATTTATTAGATTATCATGCCAAATGCATTTTGCAACATTATCCGTTATATTACAGAACGCGGAAAGAAGATTGTATCGATTTATTTGAAAACTTAAGTTGTCTGTCAAAATATCTCTTATCATTCTGATACGAGTGGTATTCTATGGTTTCAGAAAAAGGCATGGCTGATACATGTTTTTAACAGGTGTGTAATTCTGTTAGATCTCTCGACCGAATTCGCATTCGAGTGTTTTGTTATAATTTGAGTATTTTAACAGTAACCATGGCAATAACAGTTGGTAGTACTAAAGTCTTGTCGAGGCAAAAATCGAGTTCGAGATGAGGTTTTTAGCAGAACAGCGCGGCGGTAAATGAAACGAAATCCATTATGTTTGTTGCTTCTTCATTGTAACTTAATTGTCTTGGATGAGCTTGCCAAAGAATTCTAACGCCATAGCATACAAATAGTCTATACTAATATTATAAAGAGAAAAGAATATATTTTTTTGTTTGTTTGTAACGATTTAACTCAAAAAACAATCAATCGATTTAAAAAAAATTTCACCATTGGGAAGCTATATTATCACGGACTAACATACATACATACATACATAGATTCACGCCTGTTTTTCAGAGAGGTAGGCAGAGACTACGGATTTCCATTTGCTACGATCCTGACACACTTCTCTGGCTTCATTCACTTTCATCACATTCCTCATACACGCCCGTCAGTTCAAGGTGCTCTTAACCTGGCCTTTGTCCAGAACGCCTCCGATCTGATCAAGAAATGTTCGCCTAGGTCTTCCTATTGCGACTGTTCCATTCACACTAGCCTTATAAACTTTCTTAGTCAGTCTTTCCTCGTCCATTCTTTCCACATGCCCAAACCAGCTTAACATACCTTTTTCTATTCTTTTCACTATATCCACTTTCATGCTGCATCTCTCTCTAATCACACTATTCCTTATTCTATCTTTCAGAGTCACACCACATATATTTCTCAGCGCTCTCATTTCTACAGCATTTATTCTGCTCTCATGCTTCTTTTGCCATACCCAACTTTCACTTCCATACATAAGTGTGGGCACTAATAGTCCTCTATGAACAGACAAACGTGCCTTTTCGGATACATTTCGACTGTTCATAAAAGCGCGTAGAGCTCCATTCACTTTGTTGCCAGCAATCGTTCTCCTTTCAATATCTCCCTCATGTTTACCATCAGACTAACATAGGTATATATATACTTCTTTTTCAAAGTACTGTTACTAACTTAATTTAGCTTAAGTTATTCTATTACATACTCTGGATTAAATTAATTTTAAGACAAGCATTAGGTATTGAGGCAACTAGCTTTGCGTAAGAGTACCTTTATATATGCCCTAAGGATATAAGTAAAGAAAACTAAATAGATTATATCAAACTGGTAATCCTAAAATGTTGTAAGTTTTTTCTGTCAGGCAATTATTATAGCAGTACAGACGCTAATTTCATACCCACATTATGGCATACCCTTCTTATTAGTTTGAATACATACACTCATAACCTCATACCTATCTCTCGAAGAGGTTAGGTAGAGGTTTATTACACCCTTCGTTAGACTGGTGGAGATTTTAGGTAAGCTTAGGCGAGCCTATTGTCGTTTACTGACAAAACTTCTATTACGTGATGACTAAATATATGATTAGGAAAATACGTGTGTACCTATACATGATTAGTACTTAGAAAAACATGTAAAGATTGACAAGAGATACATATATCACAATATACTTTAACACGCATTAGATTAAGATACAAATCTGTGATGTCACCTACTTAAAAATTTGTTACAAGGTCATTCTAACGCTTATTGTTTTCTTGATAGCATTAGGTACTTATTCTTTATGGATTTAATAATCCATGCCTACCCCTTCGTAAGACAACATTAAATATTACATACCTATCTATTTATTTTAATTATGATAAAAATTATAATTTAAATAAATATATACCTAGTATTAAAATCGTTTGTACAAGCAACATAAATCGATATACACTTGCGGGATTTCGATGTCCTCTACTTTCAAAATAATTACAAGTTTTAGTTTTTAATAGTTAAAAAATAGTTAATATAATAAAAGTTTAATAATACAAAATAACAAGTAGAAATTTCAAATCATAAATCTATTTTACAAATTTATAAAATTTTCTGTTACATACTTACATATATTGCTATTGGTCGTTTGTTTTGTCTACATTACCTACATAAAAATCTTGAATTACATAATGAAATCGAAAGAAGTAACCTTTTAGACGCGTCTGCGTTCCCGAGTTTATTAGGGTAAAACATACTACACAAGAGCCGTACGATATGCCGAAATGATAATCTTCTATCATTCTGCGGTCCATAAACTACCTGTATGCAAAAAAACATTTCGAACCTTTGCTATGTAATAGAAGGTCAAACCAAAAAAGTTTTTCATTTATAATATTAGTAAGAATATTGGTTTTTCTTCAGACGTCTAGTCTTAGGCTGGCAGCAGATCCGCGTGCCGCCAGCGCCCCCACCGGCCGAGCTGGAAGTGTGCGGGGCGCACGCCGTCACCGTACGACTGAAGGAGAACAGGAGCGCGCCTTCTATGCACAAAGACCCACCTATTGTTACTAAGTTTAAAGGTATCATTTTTAGTTTAATACGTCGCTCTCTAATAAAACAGAGAGTTAGGCAATTTGAACTCTGACACCGACATCTGACTCTTCACATTGTTAGAGTTTAAATTGCCTAACTGCCAAATTGTTAGTAAATCTCTATTTTATGAAAAGTGCGATATATGTAGTCTCATGCCTGCATCTCAGGAGAGGTAGAAAGCAGTGTATTACATTTACGTCAGCTCTGGTATGGGTGCCACGTAATACGAGCGACCTCCACGAGCCGTCTACTGGACATTGTTTCAGGATCCGTGATACTATTGAACATTTCTCGAAAGACAAACTCAATCACACTTTTGCTTGACCTGGAAATCTAATTAGACACCTCATACATAGCAGCCGCATTCACTACTACTGCGCCACCAATCGCATACTCTCATCAATCTCCAATGTTCATACGGACCCTTGTAACAGTTTTATAATAGTAATAGCTGACGGTTTCACCAACGTTTATGATTACTGCTCCGCTCTCGTGGGTCGTAGGGTGATGTTAAACAGCCTATAACCGTCCTTTGTATTTGGGTATGTAATCCAAAAACAATTAATTCCAACTGGAGATTAATGTGTCAAACAAAAAAAGCAAGCAGACTCTTCAACTTTATTATATTTGAGATCTACAAGCATTTTATATGCCATGTTTATTTTTACACTCCAAAATGTAACCGGCAGAAATTGCCTTAGATATTGAGTTCAATTTATACTAACTGTAAATATTTTTCAACAGTGGAATGGTCATCTCGCGCCGATTTCTCGAATGTGTGCGGGTGCCGCGAAGTGGCCGCGTCTGGTACCAACAGCGGCACTAAAGTAATGGCTGCGGGGCTGACGAGGGGTCGACGGTACTTCTTTAGAGCCGCTGCAGGGAATATCAAGGGATGGGGGCCGTATACCGTGTCGGTGCCAAGGAGTGTTGTACCTAGCAGTGAGTATAAATTTATTTATTAAGATTCACCTACAGTAACCACAATGCCACATACACATGTGAGAAGCATTTTGAGTCTTACCCAATTGTATAGGTGAATTTAGCATGTATTACATTTTAGTTTGACGGCCTCGATTGCGTAGTGGTAAGTGTAACCGACTGCCACGCTTTAGGTCGCGTATTCGATTCCCGCACAAGTCAAACATTTGTGTGCGTGGACATAGATGTTTGTCTTGGTCTGGGTGTTTTTATGTATAATATGGACGTATATTATACAAAAAACAAGTATTTATATGTATATTTATCCATGGTCTAGTACAAGCTCTGCTTAGTTTGGGCTAGATGGTGTTGTGTGTATGTGATAGAATATTATTATATTATTAGTTATTACAGTGATTAGATGACAAGGGTTAAAAGCAAAGAACTAAAGTTTAAAAAAGAACTATGAATATAAAAGTTAATGGCAAAATGAGATGTCATAAATTGCATGTTAAAGATTGTACTAACTCCAACGGTTGTGCTTAGTTTCGTTCGTAGTTCGTTTTATTATTTACTTGCTGCCCTCTATGGTTTCACGTACGCTTATGATTGCTGCTCCACTCCCGTATCTCGTAGCGTGATGTTATGTTCGCAGCCTAAAGTCGTAGCCTAAGCATGGTAATTTTGAATAAATACTCCAAATAATAATTACCAACTTTCTTTTTATTGTTTTATTTTGTGTAAACAAATTAACAACATCGCTTTATAATTTTTCCAAGAATTGGGTCAATTCATCACAAAGTTACATTTATTGCATAATATTTCGCTACTTTCGTCTGGGATAAATGTCTACGTGATAAGTTAAGCATTGGCACTTCTGTTATCAGCTTTATCTGTTATGATGATTTTCTCGAAGAAATATGCGAAAGTTTTATCTCAAATATATTCAGGAAATTCGTTTGTTTTATTTCAAAGATACTTAAAATTAATGAATAATTTATTCTTTTGTATAATTCAATAATATTTAAATGATAGTACCATATTTTCATTCGCCTTTATGTAAATACTAAAATCTAAAACCGCCATAGTTGATATGAAACATATTAATGTTTGAGACATTAGTCTCATGCAATTTGTTATCTGTGATATGACATGATGTCCAGTGAGGTTCTTCTGTTAATCTCACTGAACCTTAAGTATTATAAATTTAATTGATTAAAAAAATAATTTGTTTAGGCACCCTCCCCTTTCCTATCCAGAATAACGTGTGTTGGGTTCAGGTGCCTTCCTTACACGGTAGAGTCGATTAGAGTTTGGGTCCTCATACCTCTGCCGAACGATCAAGGCATGGAATTCTCTGCCAAGGCATGTGTTTCCTTCTTCCTTCAATCCTTTAAGCGGGCGTGAAAAAGCACTTTCTCAGGCCGTCAAAGTAGAGACCTCAACATCGCCTCAGCTGCTATAAAGATGATGTTGAGGCCACTGCTCTTAGACTACATGACTGCTTACCATCAGGCGGAGTGCGGTCATTTTGACAAGCAAAAGAAAAAGAAAATAGGCTATATGTAATTTCACTACATAGCATGAATGTCGCTGTGGTTTAAGTGGTTTCTTTACCATTGCAGACGCGTCAAATGCTGTGGATTCAATTCCCACACGAAACAAAAATTTGTTTTAATATACAATTGTCATTCTGAGTCTGGGTGATCCTGGATAGTTCGCCCGGAACCATTACTATTGATGAATTTGCTTTTTAATAATAATAAAATACTAAGTTAAAGCAAAGTGTGGTAAAATGTAAAGATAATGTGATCTCATTACAATCGATAAACTGTTATCTTTTAGATTTAGTTTTTGTTATGACAAAGGAAATTGGGTTTACTGTACTATACACAAAAATATGTCATGAAGGTTACTAAATTAAGCTTGTCTAATAGTGTTACGTAAAATCTGTATTCATAATAAATATCTATCAAAGTCATTTGAAACAGTTATTTTAAAATTATTTCGGGTTCAATATAATAAACTTCAATCCCTCGGGTCTCTCTCCTCTCTCCCTTTTTACCTTTTCCTGGCTAAAATTTACTATACCCTGTCCTTTTCTATACCCCTTTTAACGTGTATCCTAAATTTCGTAATGATCGCTCATGTAGTTAAGGTGTGACAAGCAAACAAACGCACATTCGCATTTATAATATTAGTTAGGATTACTCATTTATAAGCATTATATCGCTGTGCAGGCTGGCGCGACGTGTGCGCGCGCGGAGCACGCGGCGCGGGCGGCGCGGGCGGCGCGGGCGGCGCGGGCGGCGCGGCGCTGGCGCTGGACGCGCTGGCGGCCGCCGCCGCCGCCGCGCGCGCGCGCCCGCACCCTCCGCACGCGCGACTCCCGCGCAAGAAGACCGCCACCATACGCCAGCTGTTCACCGCCGCTAGCAAGTTCCAGAAGAACTTACGGAGGTAACTCATCCCTCTTATGTACTTCTTACACCCTTACTCTCGTTTTTTATTTTTAACGTGGTTGAATGCATTGACTCATACCTCAACGCGGAAAAGGGGAGCGGAGAGGCTATTTTCGGCTCACCCGGGGAAATATGGATCGTCCCTGATACTACCGACTAAACCTACCACGGTGTGCCAACTTGCTGCCTTGAATGGTGGGTGGGTCGCTGGAACTGAAACAACATCAGTGACCCACCTAACAGTGCCCAACGCAGGCAAGAAATGCCTACGGACGACTCCTGGGTGACGACGCCCCGGCACGACAGAGGGCGTCGCTCCGACTCGACGGCTGGCGGACGGGAGATCTTCTCCAGCCCGTGACTTATACTCTGGAGCTTACCCCCTCGGTTCAGGTATCCAGAACTTCTACAATCCATTTGAAATCGTATAAATATCGCTTCTATAAATTTTCTCTATATTTTTTGCCAACATTATTCACAATCATTGGTATTTTAATACTCTCGCCGATAAAAGACCCTATTTTAATAACTTTGTAATTTGTATTAGGTATAAGTACATTTACATTCAGTTTTATTCAAATTTCAACAAAAGTGTGTTTAACCGGTATTTATTTATTTACACACATTTAAAATATCAAGCAAGAAATATATGCTTCGTTACAGGATATCATTAACCGATATTATAAGCTATACATAATATAATATAACTAACGCAATAATAATAATTTTACAAATTTTATTAATTAAAAATTACGCATTTTAAAATTAGCAATTTCGGCTGGCTAGTGATAAATATCGACGTCATCAATTAAATAAATGAAACGTTTAGCGCGCGACAATGGGACAAAGAGTTAGTTTTTCCTCGCTACTGTCTTAGAATACCAGACAAAATTAAAAATCTTTTGTGTCTCGCCACCGGTGTGCGACTGAGACTCAGTAGGCTTAATAACCTTCACCTTACCTTTTTTAATGATAATGTTGTTTTCAGAGGTGTATATCTGGCGTGTATCCTGTACCACGAAGACAAGGTCCTAGTGACCAGCGAGGAGTTCTTACCGGTCATTGAAGTGGACGAGACGTATCCCACCTGCATCTATACAGACTTCCACTGGCTTATGAAGGTAAACCACAGTATATATACAATGACTTTACATGTGTGATATTATGAGCATTCCGACGTAATTATGTAATATTCTAGACTACGATAAACCAACATTTTGTAGATATAAGGAACTAGTTTTTACCCAATACTAGATTATTTACCTGTGTGTCAAGTTTCATTTAAATCCAATATGTAATATAGTAACAAATATCCAAATATCTTCGCAATACAGTTACACACACACAGACAAGTAAATGTGTAGGATTAACATAAAGTTCATAACAACTCGCAACTAAAGTGCCGTCTAAAATCCACCTAATTATTTACGACTAGCGTATTTGTCGAATTTCCAATAACATATATTTCGTTAACAAACACAGTGCCAAACAGATCCCTTTTAAAATGTGTTTGTATATGAATCCCTAATCCGTGTTTCATCCATATTATTTTAGGTCTGTTTCAACGCCATATGAGTAAACTTTTGCAATATAAACCAAACACGCGAATAAAGCAATAAATTATCAATTCAAACTTTATGGTTCCCGATCCAATGTGTCATAAAAACGATTTTTATGTTTTATAGTTCAAACGGTTATTGAACAAAAATATGTATAAACGGCAATAAAGAAATTAAAACAACAAGTCCGCAGTTATAAAACATCGGCACAATCACAGAAAGTTTTCGGAAAAGTTTTGATAACCCGACACGCACCTATGGGTTACACGCGAACTACAAACCAGAATATTTGTCAATTTTCGTGCGAATTTAAAAACGCAGTACTAGTATTCGCTCTAAAATTAAGATATTCATCGTTGGACGTCATTTTATTACGAAAATATTTTCACACAACCCCGTTCGGAATTTAAAATACACGTATTTGTCATATATTTTTTATTCTAATTAGTTATTGTGGTATAAGACTTTTTATTACAATCGGCCAGTGCCTAAAAATCTTTTTTATTTAGTACACTATTTTTATATCAGTCAGCCAGTGTTTTATAAAACTATTTACTATTAATAATTTTGTTGTCTATTAATAATTAATATATGTTTGTAAACGTTAGGTACTTATATTTGTTGAAGGTGTCATGTGCGTGGGATGATGTGAAGGCGCTTCGCTCGGATATGGAGAAGCACACGTCGTCGTCTATACACTTCAGGCTGAAATTACTTACCGCCGCCGCTCAGATGCAGTCCGCGTTGTGTATACAGGACTTAGGTAAGCATTAGTTAAATTTCTTGTCATAGGTATATTTTGACTATACACAGGGATAGTTGATAAGGGCAAAAATGAGCCAAAAAGTACCACAATCTTTTATTTGCTTTGTATTTTTATATGGGATGCCAAAATACATTATACATTTTTGAATAATTTGGGAATATGTTTGGCAGTCTGTGCTTCTATCTGATTCTGCCCAACTGTATAAGCACCTATAACCAGTCTTAACTACTTTAAATATACTTATTACTTTAACATACGAAAACGGCAGACAATGATAAAAGCGTTGTGTCTCCGCGCCAGCGCCAGAAAAATAGTTAATGCTTTAAGCCATATATTAATTAAAATTATAAAACAACACTAAAAAGAGCATATGCGCATATACCAAACAACAAAAATAAATCATTTTATTTTGGCGAAAAAAATACTGGTTATAAATCCGTGGCATTATGACGTGGCACTAAATACAAACAGTGACATAACCAAACCGGGTATATCCTATCTCTAGGCCAGCTATACCACAAGCCGCTGCGCGACTCTCACGGCACGATCGTGCTGTCGTGCGTGAACAGCGTGAAGTCCGTGAAGGCGGTGTCGGCGCTCAACTCGCGCTGGGCCAACGTCGCGCGCCTGCGCCGCCGCGTGCTCAGCGAGGACAACACCATCGGCGAACTGCTCATGGCCTCCGTGCACGAACAGATCGCATACCATCAGGTAATCTACTCTATCTTTATTTATAAAAAAAGTCAATTTTGTTTCGGATGCATATCGAAGTTTTACAGTCAGGTACTACAGGTACTTGCAAAATTTTGATTAGTTCTGCATTTTAAAACAAATTATATTTTGTATATTTAAAATGTTTATATAATAAATTACTTAGAACTAAAGGTAGTGTGTGTAACCGCAGGTGTGCCGAGTCCAGCTGCCCCGCGGTCTGTACCTGGGCTACCTCAAGCTGCAGTCATCGGTGGAGGTGGTGCGCATCGTAGCGCCGGCGCGCGCGCCCAACGTGCCGCCGCACACGCGCGTGCGCGACAACCCGCACGTCTCGGCGTACGTACACTTACATACCTCTCAGCTGTACCTGGGCTACCTGCAGAGAACAAGTTGTAGTATGCAAGTGTGTGCGCACATAAGTGCATTCCCTATTCCTTCACTCTAATAATCTGATAGGAAAGTAAAGCGACACGACAGGCTAGAGATCAGACGCAGCTCCAACTTTACAATCGAGGCAAGGAGTGTTGTAGTCAAGTTTGCAATACTACCAACTGCCGATCTTCAGGCTGTTATTAAGAATTTCTTGACAAACCCCCGCTAACTTCTTGATCACCCGACCCATTGAAACTTTATAAACAGTCCCATGTACCACCGCTGCGCCACCGAAACAGCCACACAATAAAATAGTACAATAACCAATTCGTTATCATTACAGGGAAGAGTGGGAGTACCTGAGGAACCAATCTGGCAAATCGGAAGACTCGCAAGCAATCAATACTCTCACCACAACATGCGGTCAAGAGAAACCCTCAGAATCTCAAGAAATGTTCCTCGACCTGATCGCTTCGGCCTCGCGAAGACTATTCAAGGAAATGGAGATTCCCATCGAAAGCGTCAGCGCACATCGAATATACGATTTAGAAGTCATCGAATTAAACAACGATGTTAGCTTTGTCATGATTTGTCCGCCGGCAGAGCAAGCCTGCTCGGTGCCCGGACAAAAAGAAATCCTACTACAAAAAGGAGATCTACTTAGCTTACCAATTCAGGCCTTTGAAATGATCCACCTCCAAACTTATCACACTAACATTCTGAACAAATACTCCAAACTCAGCTGCGTTTTAGAACTAGACGTTGCTTTAGCAGCTCATTCACATCGCGAAGCATTCTCCTGTACAGAGCTACAGACAGCCAAAGAAAGACTATCCAAGCTAGAAGATCTCCAGAACAATCTGAACACAGTTTGGAAAGCAGAACGATGGCTTATGGATCTAATAGGCTTCGCAAGAGACAAGGATAAGACTGCGCCAAGCTATGGCATATTGCTCAAGCATATCCTAGACAAAACTCCGTCACAGACAATGGACGGACCTTCAGAATCACTTGAGAATAATAGCAATTTTAAAGATTTCCTCCAAATACCTTCTAGAGATGGCAAAATTACAAAAACTTCGCCCGGAAGAGGATCGTGGCCTGGTCCTGCTGGAAACGGGAATCACGCTAATCTGCATCCAGAATTTAGCAAATCCGAGCAACAGCTGAGCCTGTCCCCTCGGCAGACATCGGTATCTACCCTAAATCTATGCAGTTCACAGTTTTTGAACCCAGAAACCACCAAATTCCCAAGAAAAGGAAGCGCTGACTCTCAGTTTACGCAATCGAGTGCTATCAGCAACAATTACATGAGTAGCAATTCACAGTTCGATATAAAGTCTTCTGGTGGATCTCATACAAGCATCGGTAGCAGTAGACTACCGCCTTCCCGAAGCGAAGACACCTTAGTACTCCAGAACGAAAACGTTGAACCTAAACCGAGACCTCACAGTATTAACGCTAGCGCTTCGACAACGTCAAGTCCTTTGCTAACCGTAAAGGGCTACTATCCAGGCAGTATGATAAGCGTCAGGACATCCAAGGGCAACGTATCAGAATCCGCCCAGAGCCTGTCAAGTGACTCAGAGAGCCAAAGCTGTCCGATAACTTCAGTTCCTTTGAAAATCCGTCCTCAAGGGAAGCATTATAGGAGCCCTTGTAACGTCATAGCTTCGAAGAGTATGACTAACGTGAAGAGTGACGTTGACTTTACCGACACAGGTCAGGAGTTCCCGAAGACGAGTTTGTGCGTCAAACGTCTACCGTTGTTGGAGACGCAGGAGGACGCCGAGTATAACAATAAAGTTCCAAAGACTGATGAGAGGAGGGATGAAGAGGTGAAGGCACCGGAGCAACGTATGCCGGATCAAGCTGGTATATTACAGGTAAATAATACACCATTTTAATAAAGAACTTCTAGTGTCATCAGTTTTTTCTAGAGTAGCCTGGAAATTCTATTCACTCTCAGGCTGGGCAACTCTGATGTATAATATAGGTGTAATTCAAAATCAAATCTTTATTGCTTTCTACAAATTAGTATATAGTTCATGATAAACTTAAAGCTATGTATCAATAATGGATGCTGTCGAGCACAGCATTAATAAATTATTATTCAAAAATATTCTATATATGTGTATGTGATAGTACACACAACACCATCTTTTTTTTTTTTTTTAACGCGGTGAAATGTGCAAATAAATCACATTCCCCGTCGCCGGTTTTGGGGCGGGCGATGGGGATATGTCGGGATCCAGCCCATATGTTTGGGCTGAACCGACTAAAACCATCGCGGTGTTCCTCACACCTTTATGGCGGGGTCGCGCGGATCGCTCTTGCATTCGAATCGCGACCCCGCCAAAGGTTTGACCCGCCGATGGACGTGGCGGGTCCCACAAAACTTTATACACATAATTGGGGGACCTGGTCCCCGACAACAAAGCGGGGGACCTAGTCCCCTTTCCGACATCGAGAGGCGTGCGTGGAACACGAACGCCGTCTACTCGGACCTGCGCTGATCGGGCGGTGGATGGCCCTAATAGGTCCACCGCCCGCAGGCTTCTACTCAGGGTGGCTGGAGGTCGTCTCGCGCCCTCCTGCGCCCGGCTCTGCGGTTAGGGAGAGGGATTGAGCGTTCTCTCTCCCTCTCCGCCGCCTCCTTCACTGACACCACCTCCTCACAGAAGGAGGCGACGGCATTCCAAGACCTCTCGCTCGAGATCATGGACAGAACCATAGCCTCGAGCGAGAGGACGACTCTACCGACTGCCACGTGCATGACATGGCGTTGCGTGGCCCAAGCAGGGCAAGCCACCAATGTGTGCAACGCCGTGTCCTCGACAACGACGCGGCAGTCGCCGCAGTGATGACAACCGACTTACGATACCGACACAGATACCGACCGAAACAACCGTGGTCGGTCAGCACCTGCGTCAGGCGAAACGTGAGGGCGCCATGACGCCTCTCCAGCCACTCTCTAAGTACGGGTCTTACCGCCACGATTGTGGCGTGCCCGGCGCTGGGATTGACAAGTCGTTCCTCCCATTCTGCCACTAGGACTTCGTGGAGCTCGCGCCGCCGCACCTCGATATCGCGATGCGACGGCACCTCACCCCGTACCAGTGCCTCCTTTTTTTTTTTTTTTTTTTTTTTACGTGGGGGTATGCATGACGCATACCCCTCCGCGGGGGCGGGCGGAGGGGTTATGTCGGACTCGCCGAAGTAAAATAAGATGTTAAGATGATAAAGTACCTCCCGGAATACCGACTAAACCTACCACGGTGTTCCTCGATAAAACCACTATCGACGGGGCCGCGCGAATCACTTTCGCATGCGGTCGCGACCCCGCCGAGGTTTCGGCCCGCCGTATGAAACGGCAGGCCACTACACGAAAGACCTACCCTAAAGGCACTTCTACCACTCCCTACTGTCCCCCCTAGAGGGGAGACGGACTCAGCACAGAGGCGCGCGTGGGAACACGCACGCCGCCTCTCGGACCTGGTGCTGAACGGATGGCGGGCAGGCCCACAAAGCCCGCCACCCCCAGGTCAAACCTCAGGGTAGCTGGAGGTCGTCCCGCGTACCAGTGCCTCCTGGCGCACACAACACCATCTAGCCTAACTAAGCAGAGCATGTAAAAAAAGCAATTAATAAATTTGTGGAAAGCACTCTATATTCTCTATATTTTATAAGTTTTTGAAAATATTTTATTACGTATATACTCAAGATTAAGTGAAATACACATTTATATATTGATTTTGTCTATGCAGGTTTTCGCTGCCTACGAGACGGGCTTAGCATCAGGGACATCACTAAAGCTGCACGTCACACCTCGAACATCAGCGCGGGAGGTCATCGACCTAGTCGTCAAACAGCTCAACATGGCCGCCGTACTCAAAGGGAAATCAGGCCCCGTCTACGCCCCAGAAAAGCTCCAAGACTTTTGCCTCGTGGCAGTTATAGGAGCCCGCGAGAGATGTCTTCGGGATGACTTCCGCCCATTGCAACTCCAAAATCCTTGGAGAAAAGGAAGATTGTATGTCAGGCTCAAACATGATGTCTTAGCGGCGTTGCAACATTCTGCCAAGCAACCCGCCTACATATGAAAGTTTAGTTTTAATTAGGCAAAGGAATAATTATTGTTTCGTGGCATAGATTTTATTGTTGAAACGGTTTAGTCACTGTGGAAAGGTATTCTTGTAAATTATTATTAGCGCTGGCATACGCTTTAATGGAGAAATTGTATTGAATAATAATTATCCCTATATATTTGTTTAATTTTTATCAATGCAGCGCACCACACTGGTTTATATAAAAGAAAGCATACCAGAATAATCACACTATAAATAAATATTATTTTTGTTTAAACTTTCTGCCGTGACTAATAATTTTATTAGTTTCAGTTTTGGTGCCAATTCTTATTATGTTAATGCTTTAAATAGTTAAGTGAAAGTTGTGAGTAATAATAGTAAATATTTAAACAGAATTTATGGTGCTTTTCACTGTAAAATATTGTCGCTTTAATGTCTCTATCGATCAAATTTCCATAAGGGCTGTCATAGACGGATACAATTTATTGAGAAAGCGCTACTTCAATTTTAGTAAGTAGAACGACGCAATGCTATATCTTGCGATACAAAAGAATCTACCAACATTAGTGAATAAACGTTACCACCGCTTGATGGCACTGCTATCATTGATTATATTATTATTTACTCATGAAGTTGCATTGCATTGTCGTCTGAGGACAACTGTTATGATTGCAGTAGGTCGCGCAATTTGTCAGCAGAAAGTGCTCGTATCTGTCACCCTTAATTAATCATTCGTTAGACTGGTATAGATTATGCTATATTCTTGTGTAGATGAATTTCTAATTCTTGTCGTGCTGTTTATGTAGAACTATGAATCAATCTAAAATATCTTAGCTAATAGAGTCTGTTTACTCATCTTAAAATCATTCCGACATTATTACTACCTATAAATCATTTCTCATATCACACAAAAAGTTAAACTTTGAACTTCAATAGAAATATAAAACATACGATTTTTACTTCTTAATGTGACACAATTTATATTTTTACTAAAAAGTAATCTCATACAACGCGTATCAAAGTGCCTGATTAATTTTGAAATATAATACTGATAAAATCATATCTCTGAGGTAAACAGGGTTCCATTTTTATTGCCCCCCAAACCACTACAATATAATATAATAGTTCTTTATCATTGATAATATGTTATTGAACGAGAAGCAATATTTTCTCCAAAGGAAACTAAAATAAATATTCTTCATACATATGATTGGAATTGCCCAGATGCCCCTTTCATCCATCAATATTTTTTCTACGTACAGCCTAGGACTCCTAAATCTATATACATACTTTTATCCTTTTCAATTAATAAAATCAATTTGTTATCAAAAATAGGTGTAGTTTACCTAAATGTAAATAGTAATTGGAAATTAATGTAATCAATAGTTGTAATTAATGTAGATATTTTGATAATTTTAATTATGTCCAAAATCGTGCAGATGTTTTTAAGTTATTTTGTAAATAACTTATTTTCCATATGAGTTCGAGTTATGTACGAGTGTACTATATATTTTCATTACATAAAGTAGTTATAATGTTTATTTTTAGCTCGATAGATCTCTAACAAATTATTTTGTTATTTAAATTTTACAGGAGTATTATATAATGACATTTTTGTGAATGGACTGAATGATTGTTTGTTATTATTTTAAAATACAATACTCAAGATATTCACAATAATTTTATTGTAATGTAATGTAAATTCTGTAGGTAATGGCCGTGTACAAAAAGGAGTGTATAGAACAGATTAAAAATTATCCTAAAGATGTAAAAGAAAATTATCAATGATTCGAGCCATATAAAAGATATATAGCAATTTTTAATAAAGCCTAACTGAATGTCTTATGATAAATAATAATTTAAAGTTTTATTTTAGATTATCATGTATGTATTCACCCTATCTGGTGTTGTACATTAGAAGTTAGTGAGAGTGGGGTAATGAAATGATGCACAAAATATATGTATTTCAAATCTTTTTTGGACATTTTATTTCTACAAACGCCACCCTTCAGTATGAGATAGTATATGATAATTGATAACCGCATCATGCCTGGTTAGTCTTGATTTAGCATCGCTAATACACAAACTTTTTGAGCCACCCACACTAGAGATAATACCTAGTCCTGTGGAATAACCAAGAAAAATATTACACCAACAAATATATGCAATAAACCGGGTACAAAATTTACTAGAGGATTAAAAAACCATTTGATACTCGTTTACCTAAAGTGACAGCCATAGATAAGTACAGTATCTTTGATTTAAATACTATGTATACAGAAAGTCATGCTGGTAAATCCACGAAGGGTCAGGTGTATTAAACTCTACTTATATATTCTTCGAAATATATACAGCTGTGTTTATGCCTAACGTAATCGGCCAGGAGCCTAATTGCGGCGTTTACAGACTCCGTGCTACTGCAAACTTACCAAAATACCTAATAACATTATCCAACTCAAGAATTGAACCCGATACCTCATGATCGATTCCAAATATAAGTGCGAACTTATGCCACAGTAAAGAGAGACAATTTACCTCATTTAATTAAAAGTTGTCGAAATTACATTATAATGCAATTTAATGCAGCAACTCGGAAGAAATCAAGTTTGATATTGTAATATTATATAATAATCTCAGTGATCCGTGATCGCGATCAAGATCGACAGCAGGGATAATTTTTTTTAAAAGACTCATTTACGAGCATGACTTGGGCAACTTTGTCACTTCTTCTCTCTTCGTACTACTGACATAATCGCGTATCGATTGATTTAGGCGGTTTACCTTTCATTGCTTTGCCGCGGTTTATACATATTTTCATTATCAGAACATTATATTATAATATTATATAAAATTTGAATCTGTTACATTTGTACGGCTGATGCTGAAAATCTCAGAAGTTTTTATTAATAAATACTAAACTAGTGACTACATAACTACACAAAATTAATCCTTTCTAAAGTCGCCAGAACGCAATTCCTAAGGCTATCAAGTAACCCCAGTTGGGTTCTAAAATATACCTAACGTCGGCAAATCCTAGCAACAATCAATTTCTCATAGAGGGTATTAGTACCTAAAACAGACATTAAATGACTTGTCTGTAAATTCGAAGCTAAATTGATTGATTCCCCCTTCCTTTTCTACCCATGTATACCCACTCTTTCGCATCTCCATATCCACGAACCTGAATTTTCCCCGTGAACGTGATAAAGTGCGAAGTTAGTACAGGGAATGAAAGAACTTATTTTTGATATTCACTATCGAATATAATTCCTGCAAAGACCTCCACTGATTGTGCCAAATATAAGAAACGGTGCTTTCAATATTCCAAAATCTCCAGAAATGTCGAGCCTTATAAATCAAACGAAAGCGCAAGGTGTCCTCGAGACTGTAGATCTGTCCCCGAGCTTTTTGTCGATGATATTTTAGTGCCAAAAAGCGATGGCTCTTTTCGTCCAATTGTCAATCTGAAACCTTTGAACGAGTTTGTTCTCCCAGAAAGATTCAGACTGATAAACGTATTCCGGGCACTCTAACTTCCGGTTCTCGGGACTTCTTCACCCTAGCCTTTATTATTCCCAAGTCACTTGGGGTCGGCTTTTCTAGTCTAACCGGATTTGACTGGATATCAGTTTTTACACGGAGCGGCTGCCACCCGAAGGTTAACGATACTAATATATAATACGACAGCTCCTGTAAGGCTCCACAGTTCTTGTACAGTGCGACAACAAGACTGTAGTGGCTTACTCGCGCAACGAGGGAAGGGACGATATCAAAACTCTTGATTGCCATTACAAAAAAGGTGTTTGAGATTCTGAACCATCACATTATCGTTCTAAAAGTTTTTCATTTACCAGGCAGATTCATCATTCTTGCCGATTATCTATCTCGGGGTCGAGGAACTGTGGAATTGCACTTGGTACCTCGATGCACAGACATGTTTTTTCAGAAATTCGGGACCTCTGTAATAGACCTTTTTGCCTTGAAAACAGCTCATGTCGTTGCTATGTATCATTGGACTTGAACGACAAGCAAGCCATTCATCAAGACGTATTTTCGAGCGATACAACATTCCCTAGTGGACATGTCAACGGACCGTCCTCCTCCCAAAGTCCAAGACATACACATATGGAGATGTAGGGGTGGGGTCAAAATCTCATAAATTGGAATACTAGCCAAATCGATTTATTGCAATCATCTTGGAGGTTATCAACTCGTAAGACCTATAAAGCTGCCTGGACACGATGGTTAAAATATAATAAAAAACATAAAATTAACCCGGTTAATTCGGGCGGATCAGCGGTGGCGCAGTTTTTGGCAGCTTTATATCTAATTGAAAAATTATCTTACAATACTATACTACTACATAAATCGGTAGTAATGCAGATTTGGCTGGCCATTTAAGTTCCCATACTTTAGTAAAACATGTTAGATTCAGAGCATTATTTTGATTAAATCGGATGACTACGTTATTTCCTGGCCACTTTTTGGTGCCAAAAATGATTTATCTTCTTACAGATAAACCGCGTGTAAATTATTAAAAAAAAATGCGGACAACAGGAATCTGGTTCCCGTTTATTGGATACATCAAACTATTGATATCCTCAAAAATAGACGTGAATTGGCTAATTGCAATGATTATTGATATTTGTAAATATTCGAGGCCAGGCCAGACCGCCTACACGCGCTGTGATAGCAGGTTGGATTAAATCCCTTCTATTCTAGAGGTGAACATTATAGTGACCCCTGATAGTTTTCGGTCTGCGGTTGCATCTAAAAGCTGGTCGGAAAATCTTCCACCTGATAAGATTTTAGCTAGAGGCAACTGGAAAGCTGATAATACTTTTAAGAAATTTTACATACATCAGGTTGTCCCAGCCGCCTCATGTTCAAGTAGTATTGTCATGTAAATATAACGTACCTATTCAGTTAGCAGCTTAAATATCTAGAATCTAATTTATTAGCAGGGAACTATTCCATTTATTTCTAGGGTGCGTCAAAAATGGAATATGATTGCGTAATATACATATGTTATTGTCTCTCACCAGTCTTGCTATTGCTACGCCTATTCGTTGTAAAAAGCTCAATTCAATATTATAAACTCCTTTACGCTTCTATATTATTCTATGCGCTAAAGCTCTTTTGTTTTATATACCCAACGCTTGGATGCCGGCATCTAAAAAGACTTTAAAGACTCTTACACAAACCGGCAATGTTCATAGTACGTAGGTATGTTGGTATATCATATTTCCAATAAATCATAAAGACACACGGGTATTTTCCGTAAAAAATTTGCGATAAGATGCTTAGACACGCTTACATTGCCGAGAATGCGAACTGAACCGGTATTTTTAACCTGTACTCTCTTGTCTTTGTTCCTGACAAAACAGTTGTGTGAACTGTGTACTATCACCCGTCACTCGGTCGTTGACGTTGTCAAGTGATCGTTTTTTAAACAAATATTTTATATCTTCGTACCGAATAATATTTATTCAACTTTACAAGTTGATAACTGTAACTTTTAACCTCGTTTCAATTACTTTCGTTCGACATGAGTCTAGTGGCGAATACTGGGTAAGATAATTGTATTTGGAACTTGGATAATTATATGTTCTACTTTCTGTTAATATTTCAATTCACTGTTTAAATTAGGAAATTGGCTGGTCGGACGCTGTTCATAACTGGCGCGTCTCGTGGTATTGGTAAGGCGATCGCGTTGAAAGCAGCTAAAGATGGTGCTAACGTTGTTGTCGCCGCTAAAACAGCTGAGCCTCATCCGAAGTTGCCAGGCACTATTTACACCGCTGCTGAAGAAAGTACGTTCTCTCACATTATAATTAATAGTGATCATGACCGTCTACTTCTGTGCAGTAGTCCCCTTTCAGTCAGAAATGCCTAAATATAGTTATAAATTCAATGTTATTTTAGTTTGGACTTTGAACTTCATTCATAAGTACTTTGACCTAGACAAAAAATATGTTTTGATAACGGTCATAACAATGTCACGGCTTTATTTAAAATTATATGTAATAAAAAATACGGCAAAGTATAATTGAACAGAATATATTTTATAGTCTCATAAAATATGTTTTATTCTATTTTCTAGTTGAAGCCCTTGGCGGAAAGGCTCTGCCATGCATTGTAGATGTGAGGGATGAGAAACAAGTTCAGAAAGCTGTAGATGAAGCAGTCAAGAAGGTACTTATTTTATTGTCTTAAATTATAAATTGAGGTCCTAGGTTGTTGTTCTTTTATGTAGATGTTAGTGCATTTAAATTAGCAAATGTGATTTTGTACGCATCGGAATATTTTACCGAATTTTTTATCAATGTGTTGAAATTATTTAAATATCTTGTTTAAGCTTAATTTAATGGAAGTATCACAGCATAATTATGTTTATGAAAGTAAATTTATTCATGACTTTGTCCACTTCTTAATACACCTTTGTGGGGACAATACAAATAAAATACTATACAATACACATGTGATGATAAAGATATTATAAAATCAAATTAGATAAGATAGGATAAGCCCTTATTTGGCTGATTTTTCTTTAGCAAAGGTAATTTTGTTCATAAACAAAGCACATGTCATCTGCTCATTCAGGTTTATTTCATAGAAGACAGCAATGACCTACATACCATTAAATTTTCTACTCTACTTATCATAAAACCCTAAAACTTTGTGTTAAAACCTATAATCCTCGGGTAAGCACTGGACAATTCTGTGATGGGCTTGGCCTACCTGGCCTTTTATCATGGCCACTCTAAAATCAATTATAGTGATTATTGATGCAAAAATTACACTTGCTAACAGCCCCTCATTAGGTCTTAGGTTAAATTCAAAGGCAAGGCAAACTATTATTAAATTTTCCTGTTAGGAAATTGTCAGTTGCCACATGTGTCTATTACATTGCATGTGAATGTTGTACAGATATGCTATATTATATCACTCCTGTATATCCCTATCCCTCACAATTGCGTATATTACTGGAACTATATGCTAATATTGTATTATGTGTAGCTTTAACCAGATTTCTAGGATAACTTACTCCATGAATAACTACTATGTATGGAATGGAAAGATTTTAATCTAGATCATGTTTTTTGAAAGGTACTCTATTCTCAGTTCACCATACGCTCATACCTAATCTCACACCTATAACCCGAAGATATAAATAGAGCTATAAAACACACCCACATTTTGCCATGACTTCAGGTCCCACATAATAAAGACCAGGCCTATTGTCATATACGGGGTATAGTTCTACTAACTACCTCTGTGGCGCAGCGGTAGTGAATGCGACTGCTGTGCATGATCTCGGGTTCAAATCATGGGTTGGGCCAACAGAAAAACCAAATCACCATTTGCATGATGTATAAGTTTTATTATTACTTTTTTGTGTGTCTTAAGGTATCTTATTGTTTAAACAATAAATAATCTATAACAAATAATATTTATGTTTTACAGTTCAATGGAATTGACATCCTGATTAACAATGCTTCAGCGATCTCTCTGACGGGCACACCACATACTGACATGAAGAGATATGACCTCATGCACAACATCAACACTAGGGGAACATTCTTGGCGTCAGTTACTTTTTATTTATAAATGGTATAGACTATAGATAAAACTGTGTCATTACACAGTTTTATCTGAGTCCATTGACTCATATGGTATTCATATAGGTCACAAAGTGTAACACTTATGAACGTCAAGGTTACATACACTTATTAATGTGAATTTACATTTACAAATTTTTACAGTTTATATATAGTGTATATAATATGGTAAATATGAATATTCATAGCATAGGATGATGATGATTTAAAGTGTAATTGTGACCATGGTAGTATACTCTTATAAGCTTATAAACCTAGCGTGCCGTAAAATGCTTGATTCTGGATAATTGTATATAATACTATTGTTATATTCATTTTAGCAATAGTGGGCCATCAGTGTGGTCTGTTGAGTGGAACCACTTAATTCAGTGCTTAACTTATATACTGGGCATGTGTTATTCTGAAACACTACATACAGACTACTATATATATATAGCTTGCCATTAAACTATTGCTGCTGTAATGGCAAAATTATATACATCTATACATACAAATAAATAAAATTAAATGTGTGTTCGTAAATTCAAAATAACAGATTTTTACTAAATGCATATGAAAGATTATATGGTACCTATTTTAATTTTTGTCTGTCTGTTCGTTCCGGCTAATCTGAAACCGCTGGACCGATTTTGACGGGGCTTTCATTGGCAGAAAGCTAATGTTATAGCAGCAACTAAAATTACTTTTTTTTTAAAAAAAAGGGGTTCGCCGAATAAGAATTCGCGCTGTCGAAGTCCCGGATAACAGCTAGTTAATATGATATATTTATATTTTAGATCAAAGTTATGCCTACCCGTGCTGAAGAACAGCAACCATGCTCACATTCTCAACTTGTCGCCACCTCTCAACATGAACCCCTACTGGTAAGGTATCTTTTCTTAACTCTGATAGCAAATAACCTAGGGGCCCACCTGGTGGTAAATGGTAACCACCACTTGACTACTTTGTCAATGCCAAAGCAAGGTAGAGCTCAGCTGTATTGGTTCTGTATAGCGAAAGTGTTAAGCAAGCATACTCCATTAATCTCAAAGTCGTTTCCAACATAAAACATGTTATTTCTTGGAACTGGTACTGTGTCTAGCATATAACATAAAATTGTTTGCTTGCGATCTACTTTAGGGTGGAGAAAACTTTTTATTTGCTGTGCTCTACCTCTTTCATACAAGTAATTTATTCTTTAATGTTGATTGAAATACGTTGTGATAACACGTTATTACTATCAAAATGTATAAATTTGTTGGTAATTTGAACTTAATTCTAAATTAATATTCCTCTTTCTTTGCTGCTGGTATTTTATTTGGGCTATGATGGGGCTAGCATAATCTTTGTTTAGATTTTAAGCCTCTAAATTTTAATAAAGAGAAATTGAAGAAAACACTTTGACATCAACATCGAACTAGAAATCTCGAGGACCACATTCCCATTCACTGTCGTTATGTTGCCACTGAAGTATATACTATCTTTACAGGATAAACTTTTTATATTAAATACACTACATTTCTTTATTTCTAGGTTCTCAATCCATGTTGCATACACGATGGCTAAATATGGAATGTCAATGTGCGTCCTTGGCATGAGCGAGGAATTTAAGCCATTCAATATTGGAGTCAATGCACTGTGGCCTAAGACTGGTAAGATTTTTACATTAATTGTACTTTCCGAGTACCTCTCATCGAAGTGATATCAACCATAATACAGAACAATATTAAGATAATCTCTTAGTTTTAATATACAGTAGGTTGATATCATAATGCCACCAAGAACAGAGATATTTAGGCTATTACATCAGCCCTTTGCAAAAACCAATTCAAAACAATTTTCTGCCATTTCTAGAATATCAATAATGTTTAATACTATGAGTTGTGAATTAGATATCTTTAAAACTAACTTGTTAAAATCTAGAGCCCAAGTGTTGGAAATGTTGAGGAGCAATAACAAATGTCAAGTCTCTGGTTTGATCATGTAAATATATGTATATGTAATGTCTGTCAATATTTATATATCTCTGTTTATGTAAGATTTTAATATATTTTTTAGTTTATTTTTGTTTCAATTAATGCATTGTCGGAGTGTTTAAGTGCTACTGTCAATTTACTTTAATGGTGCATGATGATGACACCTTAAAAAGTTATACATTAAGTGTTAGTACTAATGTTTCTTTTGTTAGAATAAGCATTAATGTAATAACTACTGGATGTCTAAGTTAATAAATAAATAAACAGAGGACAGACTAATGCGTTTCTTGAAGTAGTAGACATGAACTGTAGTTTACCACTTGGTATGATCCTAGCATATCACTCTTACAATGTGTAAACACAAGAGGACAATAATCTAGAAGATTATATCGGAACCTGGGGTTTAAAAATAAATAATGAAATATTCATGAAAATATATTTTTGTTAAACTTTGTATGGACGTACTACGCTCATGTAAGCACCACATTATCTCCTGTCACACTGGCAGGATGAACACTTTAACGTGTTATCATTGTTGGAACATTTAAATATCGAATGCAGTTGCTGTCAGATATTGTTTTTTTACAGATCATGTTGGAGGACTGCAGTACTTGTGCAAAAACCTATATAGTATTTATTGTAGTGTTGCAGAACTATCGATAGTTTGACTATCGATAGTTGACCTCTAAAACTATTCAGGATATCGATTCTGCTCTCGATAGTATCATCACGTCACAATAAAATCGATACTATCGATACTTTCGATAGCTTTTTTTGTCCAATATAATTAACAACGATAATACTATCGATACTATCGATAGATTGACGTCCAATAGAATCGATACTATCGACAGTATTGTAAATTCTTGCAGACACAACCATAAACAATCGATTTTATCGATAGTATCGATAGTTTTGTACTATCGATTGTAGGAGATTTTTCAATACTATTGTCAGTTAATTGAAAGCTATTTGCCTACGAGTTCCAGAGCCGATGCAACCTGCCATCAGCCAGTTTTTGTGTTGTTTTACTTGTATGTTTAGAGACAATTAGGTTTAGTTGACGTCAAACATTGGCAGTGAATGGACGATTACGTTGTTTTTAGTGGTTAAATACGTGATTTTCTTCGATTTTTGTAAAAATGGAGGGTAAGTGATGTTTTTATGCAGATGTTACAAACCTATTGTTTTCTTTTTATTTATCTTTGTTGATACAAAGATAAATAAAAATCATCTTAAAATCCTTGGTATTGATCACATTAAATTTTCAGTGAATAATACCGTCTGTAAATTTAAAAAAATAATCATAATTGGTAAAACATAGTGTATGATTTAAAGGTATTTCAAAAGTTAATTAATTTTATTTTTACTATCATATGTACGAGTAATACAGTTTTGGTTTTTCATATTTTAGGAGTAAATAGAAAATGCAAATATATTTCTGAAACATTATGATATTGATGACGATTTAACTCAATGTCGGGACGAAGATGACGAAGTATTTCAAAATTCACAAGTTTACTCACAAACGCGCTCAGAAGAAAACTTTCAAGCTAATAAGAAATTTAAGAATAGCGGTACATGTACTGATGTGATATATAAAAAAATGCACCCCGAACCTACCGTAATAGATTTACATGGATGTAACTATTTCGGGCAATTAGTATCAAATGAACTGTTGAGATTTAATATAAATCAAAGATATATGGTAATGCAGAAAATTCTGGAGGTGTTACAAAATTGTGGTGAAAAATCAGAGAAAATTCAGCCGTAATTAAGACAGTGTTTTTCTAGTTAAAGTATTTCCCAAACAAATAGATTTTCTGTCATATAAAGCCTTAAGTATTATTTATTAGTTTTAAGAAGTAATTAAAAGGTGGTAATAACGAATAAAACACATTAACTAATCAATTCTTTTATTATCAAAGAAGTCAACAAATTGCCATTTAGCTACCCATCCATAGTTCGGTATGATTTAACGAATAAAAATAAAGAGAAAATGGTCTTTAATTTGAGATTATCTCAACAAAAAAATAACTGCGTGGCCGATTGTATTTTTAATAATTATTCTTATGTTAACACACTATACAATCACATTAAGACTAATTTTTAATTTCAATTACGTTATCTAATCATAATAAAATAAAGAGCTGTGATATTAGAACAACTTTTGGTTCATATTTATGAATAGCAGCTCGTTGATGTGCTTGGTTGATATCAACGAAAATATGAATTTTCGAAATTTTTAGTGCTAGGTTTCGGTAAAACCACTCACGCGATATTCAACTTTATTGTTTACTGCATAAGGTTCGATCGCACAGACGGCGCTTACGACGTGAAACACAAGTCATAGTGCCTGCTCTTAACATAATAATGCTTCAAATATAATGCAATAAATATGTAAATATATCTACTCACCGAGGCAATTTTATCTGCGTTGTGACTTCCTTCTAGTACAGTAGCTGCTAGCAGTGCTGTTTGCAACTTTTGTTTATTAATAAAATGAATAGTTATTGCACACACGCCTTGATTACTACTGGATGTCCACATATCAGTGGTTACTGCTATTTCTTTGACATCTTTTAACAGTTCAAATAACTGTAATTTAAGATTTGTGTATAGTTTAGGGAGTAGGTTATTTGAGATGACACTTCTTGATGGTAATTGGTATTTAGAGTCTAATGCTTTTATAAATTCCCTCATTCCTTCATGCTCAGCTAATCGCAGTGGTTGCATGTCTATAGCTATCAATTTGACAAACATAGAATCTAAATATTTTTTTCTAGAGGAATTGGCACTGTAAAATTGTGCAGGGGATACAGGCACATTCTGAGGACTTGTGAGTTCTGGATTGATTTCGTCCAAATTTTCTGAAGAACAGGGTTGTAGTAAATAGTCTGGATGTTTACGCACCATGTGGTCCTTCATGTTTGAAGTATTATTACTATATTTAAAATTTTTCAAACATAGCTTGCACAATACAAGTCTATCAGACTTCTTTTCAAAAAATTCCCACATCTTCGATGTTTTTTTCTGTCTATTAGGAGTCTCGGGTGGGCTAAAACTAGCCATGGTATTATAGTATTTACCTAATTAACTAATTAAACGTATTAAATTTAACACAAACTATACTGAACACAAATAACTATTTTAAACTGTAGGGTAAAGCTAAAAAGTTTTGACATTAACCAGTGTTGCTATTTTAATTCTATTGATGCGCACGCACTAATTCAAATAAACAATTTATAATAGTCAATTAGTCAAAACATACTTTCATTGTCAGTTACAACACATTTTATTACATAGCAATACTATCGAAATATGGCTGACTATCGATAGAGCAAAACTATCGATACTATCGATAGTATCGATTATTTTTGGACGATACTGTAACATTTTGTAATATTATCGATACTATCGATACTATTGGATGTAAACCTATCGATAGTATCGATAGTATTGCCATTATCAATATTATTGCTCTTAAGGCGCTATCGATATTATCGATAGTATCGATAGTATTGACACGTGGTAATACTTTCGATAGACTATCGATACTATTGTGTTTACCTTAACTATCGATAGAATATCGATAGTTAATCGATAGTGGACTATCGATAGCCAACACTAATTTATTGCCTTTTTTATTACCAGCGATCGCGACCGCCGCCATCGAAATGTTGACGGGTGATGTGTCGACCAGTCGCAAGCCTGATATCGTTTCTGACGCAGCCTATGTTATGCTCTGCAAGTATGTATATTTCAGTTCCTTACCATGGGATATCATGATCATGTTTTGTACATGGCAAACAACACGCATCAAGGACATAAATTAATCAAGTTAAATTGAACGTTATTTATTTTCCAGAGATCCTAAAACATACACGGGTAATTTTGCGATTGACGAAGATATCGTTAAATCAGCTGGCGTTAAAGACTTGACTCCATACGCCTGCGACCCCAGTAAGTGCATCGTGTAACAATAATTACTGTAATAGTTTGATTTAATATAGGAATTTGTTAAAAATGTTATTGAAACGTATTCTAGTCAAGGATTGCGATGAGAAAGTATTTTGTCTCTTTTTTATATGAATGTGGGTTGCTATACGCATATTCATTTCGGAATATTTAGCTAAATAACAAAACCGAACTGATCAAATCATACAAATAGAAATAGACCATACAAATACGTAGAATTAGACTAGTCGAAAAGTTTGCATATATAACCAGGTAATAGCATACCTCGGTATTAAATATTAGCTGTAGTAATCTATTGTAACTTTAACACTTTAAACAACACCCCCAAAATGATAAATATCTGTCCATGCCCGCTGCACAATGTTCAAAGTGTTAAAGGCCTTCTATACTCTATGCGTTAGTGACATAGTATAATAATATGATCACAGAGAACGCAAATAATCTATTACTGGACGGTTTCCTGGATGACCCAGCGTCTATGAGCCACCACAAGGCAACCGTGACCACCGCGTCTATGAGACGGTATCATACCTCCGCGGTTAACTACAAGGAAAAGGTTTGTCTATGATACCTCCCAAATTTCTCTGCCGAATGTAAATATTTTTATTTAGTAAAGAGTAAAAGTGGCTTTTTATTTAATTTACTATGTACTTTATTTCTAAATTATTTACTTATTATTGACAGCTATAGTATTTGTTGTACAATGTAATAAAATGTGTATTTTTTTGTAAATAGCTTATTATTGCCAGTGCTTTATTTATTACCTATATATGTATGTTTATTACCGTTAAATGATAGAATGACATATATTTGTACAGTTTGATATTTATATGCCGCTTGAATATAATTGTTGTTCCTTTATCCAAAATTGGTGGTCATAGACAAATAATTTTCGAAATTATTCTTAAGAACAGTGGAAATTCTCTGTGGTACAGGACAGTCCAGGAAACCGGCGTGTGGAAAAATATATTTGACATTTGAAATTGGCTGTTTATTTGTTCATAGGCAATTTAGACAATTTGTTACCCGACTTCTTTTTGGACATGCCCGGTATGCCGTCAGCGGCAGCTAAAAAGGTCTGAATTTTGTCAAAATCTTGGGACGGGATTGTCTATGACCACTAGCTATAGTGCATGATCTGTCTTCGGCTGTATATTATTCTATGATGTAATAATTATTGAATTATATATTTTATCAGCTTGAATGTACATGTTGTTCTTCATCTGGAAAAAGAATGCTGTTGCTATTATTATGCATGCCTTTGTATACGTATTTATATTGCTTGTTATGTTATTGTTTTGTGTTTATTTATTTATAATAGGTACACAAACAGATTACAGTTTTAACATAGTAACATGTGTTGCTTCGTCTCTCTTCGAAAACGTAGCAACAGGTAAAAATGTGTCACAACGCAATCTAATTCACGGTGATGGCGACAAAGACAGGCGACGGAGACAGGATGTTCTCAAACAGCGACGCTAATATGTCATTCGAATGGGAAATGTCTAGAATCGAAATACCGCGTCAACTTATTTTATTCTTTTTATTTTTAAAACGACTGCTTCCGCTCTAGTAATAATTCCTGAGTCGGGGATTTTATAAATATTCAAATACGCCACAAAGAATACAGGCTCGGTACAACTAAATATCAATCATAAAAATTGCCTAGTGGATACAAGGCTTCATTTACAATACGACCTGCGTACGTTCTCACATACCAATCCTAACTAATATTATAAATGGGAATGTGAGTTTGTCTGTTTGTTACGCTTTCACGCCTTAACTACTTGATCGATCATCATATATTAACACATACACATTGTTAGGGGTACAGAAAAGGACATGAGGTACCTTTCATTCACAAAAAATACTGTTACCAAGGGATGGAAACTTATTGACAAAATCTACTTTAACGCAAGAGAAATCACGGGCTAAATGTATTACTAAGGGCTTGTACACGGAAAGGGGCAGTGCATAGTGGTGTCGATGTAATGGTAAGGATAGAGCGTAACAAAAATAAAGCGCACTCTCTCGCACGATTCGCAGCGTTCAACATATAACAGTTCAAAAAGAAAAAACCTGTCTGTCTAGGTTGATGTATCGCTGTGTGTACTACCACTTCCAGATAGAATTTATCTATAAGATAAGAGTCTCGCCATCTCTCTTCTTTAACCTAACATGAGTGAGACAGCATGCGATTTATCTTTCGGATAACTTTTACTTGTTAGTGGTAGGAGTGGCCGTCAATAATATAAACCAGTAACGTCGCTTTCGCCAAGAAACACCTGTTTCCATCAATTGATGCCGTCGCTGTGGTCAGCATGTTTTATTGTCACTTGTTTAAACTCATACAATCAAGACATTGTGTATTGCATCCGTAAAATAGAACTTAATAAAATTTTACGCCGTCATTTATTTTATATGTAATCACAATATATAAGTAACACTATTATATATGTTTTAGGAGGCGCCATCTGGTGGCCAGATCCCGACTCTCTTCCAAGCTATCAGCAAAACTCTGTCAGCAGATTTAGTCAAAAAGACGCAAGCCGTTTATCAGTTCAATGTGAAAGGTAAATATTATAATTAATATAGTCAATGATCCTCACAAAATTTCCAGTGTAATGCATGTGTCGAATAGTTATAATTAATAAGAAAGAAAGTTCTAAAATGATTGTCCAACATTGTTTTGTCTGTTAGCAAATAGTGGCAACATTTGAAACTCAATGTCGATATGGATTGAGGAGCCACTTCTAGATTTAATAGGAAGTTCATCCACTTATTTAGTAGGAAAACTAAATAAGTGAGTAACTAACTTCTGAAATTTGTACTGCTAGACTAGGCTATAATAGCCTTGCTCCTCTAAATAAAACAGTGATATATACATAGTTGTATTATATCGCCGCACTTTGTGCTAAACCCTTCTTTGTAAGTAAGTAGAGTTGTAGAGTTAAATTGTACATCTGCTGCTACCAGGTAAAGAGGAAGGCGTATGGCATATTGACCTGAAGAATGGCGATGGCGCGTGCGGTCAGGGCGAGCCCAAGAACCCCCCAGATGCGACTCTCACCATGGAAGCTCAGCACTTCGCTGATATGTTTGCTGGTATGATTTTATTGTTATACATTTTGACACTGGATATTTATAAATGTAACAAATAACCTATTCCATCTCAGTTGGAAATCATTGTCAAAGGTAGTAGGTTGAAACTGGACTTACATTTGTTCAGATCGAGTGCTTTTGCCATTTTATATTTTATGCCTGCTCATTATAATTGCCTGGCGTAAGGTCATGTTAAAAACCACAGGGCCACTTGCTCTATATCTTTAACATGACCACAAAATAATAAAGAGATTTGAAATTTTGAACACAGAAAGTAAAATCAATCTACTTTTCTTTGATGCAGTTTGTTTATCATCAAAACTTTTCCTATGGTTACATTTAAAAAATAATCTTGCTTTTTTCAGGTAAACTGAAGCCTACCACAGCATTCATGATGGGCAAACTGAAGATCAGCGGAGATCTTCAGAAGGCTATGAAGTTAGAGAAAATGATGAAATCTCTCAAAAATAAAGCGTAAAACTGTATCTTATAACAAGTATAATCATAGTGCAATAGGATCATTGTTATCAGAAGTGGTACTTTAATATAAGCTCAAAATCTTGAGAGGCTCACCTTATTTTGATTTTTAAATAGAATTACAACTAAATGACGTTTATAATGTAAAGTAAGTAGTAACATGCACACATACACAACTTTTAATACAATTATTAAGTCACTCTGATTTACCAATAAATACCAAAGGTCCATAAGGCCTAATCATAGATCCCTAAAGCAGCTCAGTGGTTCTTATTCTTAATATTTTTCTCAAGATAATAACCATCTATTTTGCATGAAAAACATTAAATGCATTTGAAAGCAAGACAATAAAATATTAGTAACCTGTCAATATTATTGAAATACCAGACATAATTGAAAACCTATTGTGTCTGACCTTCTTTGTGCCGCTGTGGCTTAATAGGTTAATAGAATATATCCATATACAGACAGTATTGTGACTAAAGGCAAGTTTTGTAACACAAAATATGCATTGGAAATGTGAAATTAGAAAAGATTGCAATTAAAAGAAAAGTAATGTTGTTCAATTAAGATGGGGAAATTAAAATTAATTACGAAACATTACCTAACAATTTTATGAAGCAACCTTGCTTGCATCCCTACCTTACTATAAAGAACCATATACCTAGTAACCACACCAAATTTGAATATTTGGAACTGAAATTTCTATATAAACATTGTTAATTTAATAATTATATTTTAAATATAAGTTAAATACGTATAAATTGTTAAAAGGTTACTTACAAAATCAGACATTTAGATCAATATTTATTACTAAACTCGACGAATTTTATGTATAACTATGTTACTTTATAATTAAATTGTGTATCTATAAATATATTTACATTTTTAAGCTGTTGTTACGTTGTCAAAGCTATTTAGTAATGTTAATACTTACCAATTTGATACAAATGGGTGCCTTATGTATACTGCCAAAATATATGTATTCAGTTTATGCAGCTACAGTATTTTTAATAAAAACGAATGGTGTATGATATATAGTCTGTAAATAAAGCATATTTTTATACTTCTGGGTTTTGTTTCTTCAATCCAATCAAACCAAATTGTTTGATTTAAAATACTATGGAAACTACATACTGATTTTGAAATTAAACGAATTTTATAAGTTAAGTTTATATGATAGATGTACTTAGTGGCTATTTATAATTGGATTTCAGATGGTAGAAGAGAAGAAAGGAATGAGGCAAAATGAAAATAAGAAAATGTTTTGTGGTGTCTGTCAGTCGGTAGTACTTTCATATAAATGGATCCCAAAGCCCGGCTTTTCTTATTAAAATGCTTGATCCAGGCTATATAATTAGTATTAATAATTTTAAATCTAGCACTGACTAGCTTTTAGAACACTTTAGTGAGCAAGTGAAATAAAAAAAGGGAGTAAAATATACCTATTTTACTTTTAATAAGATAGGCTCTGTGGTTGAAGCATTGCTATTGGCAATGCGCCGTGTTGCCCATCTGATATCCATATTTATTCTGAGTCTAGATGTTCTTAGAGTCCTTTATTAGTACAGTCTCCCACCATACAGTATAACATTCGTGCAGAAACTGTCATTTGTTTAATCATAATAAGACCGGTCCGCTAAACACCCATAGCCATAGCCCATATATTCGAATCCATACGTAGCAATAGTCTTACGCCTGCTGCGGCTAGTGCAGCTGTCGGTGTTCCATCCCATCTTTGATTAAAATTCGAAGGGCCTCTTCACGTTGAACCTCTCCGTGTAAGCCTCCCAAAGAGTCAGGTATTTTCTAATATATGTTAGAAAATACCTGTGATAAGAGAAATATAATAATTTATTTATTGGGCTTAGTTCTATACTTAGTATTATACATTGGGTTTGCTCTGAAACCCTAGGGATGCTACAGCATTTAGCCGTATACGTACTTTTACCTTACTTTAACCCATTCGCTGTCCCGTGATAGACACAAAAGAAAATCTATTGTTATGTATCATATGTGATTCATCGGACAGGTAACCTGTTAAGTATATTAATTTTATTTAGGTCTATCCATCTAGGATAACATCAATCAAACAAGCAAACAATAGGCTACAAAATTCTCGACTTATTTATTCTGCAATAGTAACCCCCTACATTCCTTTGTCGCGAGCGACCGGCAACCTTACTAAGATCCCGTAGCAAACGAGGCTCTACCATAGACGGGTTGCCTACTAAGTGGCTCTACACAACTATTTGTTGTTTCGCTAGACGATCAGTTGAGCCACTGAATTATTCATGCAATCTAAAGTTAAAATAGGATCACAGTTCAATTTAATGATAAACCAGAGTTAACTAGTATAAGTACATAGACTACATAGCTACTTATATGTTAGTTGCGTGCTGGTACAGCATCACTAACATACTACGACTAGTGATGAAGTAATAACTTATATAAAGTATCTAATAAACTTATAATATAACGAACAATAACAACCGCCCTACTTTCGTCACTATTTATTTAAAGTTTCGTCATGCAACAATAGACTTTTGATAACCTTGTTATCGGAATTAAATTCTCCCGCCGATTTGACCGACCTTGGTTCATTAAACTGTCAGCTGTAAGTCGCTATTGACGTATCTTGCAGATATCGGTGTATCTTCATCTTTACACCTACTATAATAATTAATACTGTAACAAACATGGTTTCGATAGATGCCCCTGTGGAATTACAAAATTCCGAATACTGCAATTATCGGTCGCCATTAAGCACTCGATATGCTTCAAAAGAGATGCAATACAATTTTAGCGACCAGAAAAAGTTTTCGACCTGGAGGAAACTGTGGATTTACCTGGCTAAAGCTGAAAAGGTAAGTAATCCTCTTAAATAATTCTATTTTATATAAAATGTAGTTTGATACTTTGAGGTTATTTATTTATTTATTTATAAGTGCTAAACTTCTCTATGATTCCATACATTTTTAACATCTGTCAAATTTTAATAATAAAATATCTTTATTTTCGTAAACATTTGGTCATTCTAAACCTACTGGTTGGGGTCTCCTTTTAAGCACACGGCTACACATCAAGTTAGACACCCTATATATGCATAAACTACGCTACATACAAAACAGAATTGTCGGAAAGGGACAGTGCATAGTGGTGTCGATGTAATGGTAAGGATAGAATGTAACAAAAAATAACGCTCTCTCGCACGATTCGCAGCGTCCAACTTCTAATAGTTCAAACTAGGTTGATGTGTCGCTTTGTGTACATATATACAATACTAATAACAGAAGACAACATATTTTAACTCAAAATTCTTTATGCTAGAATTTCTATGGCTCTTTTTTTCCACTTATAGGATAAGATTATAAAATTATGGAAAGTACAACATCAATATTATAATTTCTATGTATTGGAAAATACATAATATATTATTATGTGAATTTAATTCTGAGATCATATATTACACACTCAGATACCTAAGTGAAAATTATATTATGACTAAAATTATTGTATAAAATTATTATACAATCATTTTAGTCATCTACGGTAAAATAACAAAATAAGCAGTCAGTATAGAATTAATATATATATAATTACAATATGTTATGTTTTGAGGCAATCATGCAAATACAAAATAAATCTCTTACAAAGGTTTATGCAATAAATATTGTAACTAGGTATTCTTTAATTTGACTATCTACTTGCATCTACATCACTGAAAATTTACGTTGTCTACTTACTATGAACACAAATTTCTACTCTACTCATTATCACATAAGTTAGTCAACGCAACAGCAGCTCATAGAGATATCCTCGGACTGCTAAGTCAGGTGATCTAGGTTCGATCTCACCAAACGATCTATTAAAGATATGTAGAAAGGACCGTATTTAAATTAATGATAGCTCACTCTCAATAGTGTAGACAAATGTGAAATAGAAATAGAAGTCTGTTATTCACTTGAAACATGGTATACATACAAGGTGTTAAAAGTTTTAAACATTCAAACACATCTCGCCTACAGTAGACAAGCGAAAATTTTAAATTTCTATAATACTAGTTTATATAATACCTTTTACTACATCATTATTTACTATGCTTATTTCTACATTACAAAACTTAAAATATCAGTTACATTTATATACATACATATATTTTCTTTATAGCTAATAAATCCTTTAATATCGTAAAAACTATTTTTAGAAGCCATGACTTAAGTCTACTTTTGAATTTATGTAAAGGGAGTTCTCTTAGTTCTCTAGGTATGTGGTTATAAATTCTGATAATCATCATTTGGTTATTATTTATATGAAGTGTGTTTCTACATCTTTCCATTTTTAATTTAGTAGACGTAATCTGCATCTATTTATTATTTTCATTAACCTTTGGGTAAAATTGTCGGTGGTTTTGAACAAACATAGCAATCTCAACTACACTACGGCCTCATAAAATGCACTGCATCAATGTTCAAGACGCCTTTGAAATAAACATTTTAACCAAGTACCTATTCAAACTTTTTATACAAATTTAAATTGAAACCTATAGTTTGGTTCGTTAACTTCATAACAGCGTAGTATCATATCCTTAAGTGTATGTTTGTATACTGGAAAGGACCATTCAATTTTTTTGAACTAAGACGATAAATGTAACAGAAATTGGTTTTGGGTGGTTCATTAAAAATTGGATTTTATAATTAAATTAAGGTGTATTGCCTCCACGAGCCCTTATTACAGATTCTAATCGGTTCCGCTTAGATCTGATTAGGGGTATTAAACGTTCTTGCGGAATATTGGTCCATTCTTGTGAAATCGCTGTTCTTAGTGCTGCCACTGTTGTGGGCACAGGATTTCTCGCATATACAGCTTTTTAAACTGTCCCAAACGCTCATTGGGATTAAGATCCCGGCTGCATGCTGGCCAATTCAGGTTACGTATCCCAACCTCTTCGCAATATTGTCGAACTTGTGCAGCGGTGTGGGGTCGGGAATTATCTTGCATTAGAGTAACATTTTCGCCTATTAATCCCATGTAAGGTACCACGTGAACTTCTAAAACTTCTGTTAGATAGCGTTGTGCCGTCAAACCACCTCTTCTACCGTTTCATCATCGAAATGCCACCCCACACCATACACGACCCGCCTCCAAAAGGAAATGCAACTTTGAGCATATCTCTCTCCACATCGATAATAGAATCTTCTGCGTCCGTCTGCACCATTTAAATATGTCCTACGCTCATCGGTGAACAATATGGAGGCCCATTGCTCTTCAGTCCAATTAAGATGTTCACGCGCAAATCTTAAACGAGTCTGTGAGCTGCAGACAGCTTTGGACCATTTGCTGGTCTAAAAGTGGTGATTGCCGTTTCCTTAAGCCTCCTTCTTATTGTTCGTGCACTCATGTTTACTCTACGCACTTCATTCAGCTCTGTTTTGATGTTTACTGACGTGAGGAAACGATTTCGTAGGGAAGTTGAAACAATAAATCGGTCATCACGACGGGTGGTTGCTCGAGTTCTGCCGGTACCGGGTCTCCTTTTGTAAGAACCTGTCTCTACAAACCTTCGGTGTACTCTAGAAACCGTAGACTGGTTTAAATTTAAATTTCTAGTCATCGTTCATTCATCGTCAATCATTCGTTGATCTAAGCCTTCCCGCACCAATGCCACAATTTAAGCGGCTTGTTCGGACGAAGTATCCATATTTATGGTTACGAAACTTTTGTTGAGTTTAAAAGACTAATAATCAATACTATTGGTAACAATAATTTAAATCGCAAATGAAAAAGAATAACAAAAATAATTAATTTCAAACTTTACTCTAACAACACACGAATTTGAGACTATGCATAAATTTTATTCCTGGCTATAATTTTATCTTTTACTGCAGTTCTATTTTTAAATTTTGTTTTTTTTTAATGATTAATGGACTGTCTCGATATTTTCATTTAGTTTAAACTAAAAAGTTTGCATACTTATCAAACATATTAATTCAAAAGTAATCCTGAACATTGATGCAGTTTATGAGTCTGTCAGCGTATATATAAAGAAGCCAAAGTAAGCACTCATAACTTTTTGAAAAGTGGTCTGCAAGATACGAATAGTCCCACACCGCTTATGGCTCTAATACATCTTTTTTGTACTAAAAACGCTCGGTCGATGTTTGTAGAATTACCCAACAGCCCATATCTTAGAGTAGATTGGACGTTCCCATAATACCATAATTAGCTGTTAGTGGTGCACGATCGCCAGAATGTTGCCTTAATTTTTTTAAAGCATGAACAACTCTATTTATTTTTTTGCAAATTATATCTATAGGTATGTATTTTCCGATTAAAATGGTTTTCTAGTGTAAGGCCTAAAAAATGAATACTCTCTAATTTATTAATTTGCTCGCTGTTGTATTCTAAATTTAAATCTATTATTTTTGTTTATAATTTAAGAATTGAACAAAGTAGGTTTTCTGAAAATTAATTCTCAAATCGGTTTTCTCTTAATCAACTTATAATGCTGTGTAAGGGATACTTCTTTTTAGTGATTTAATGTGCCTCTGTCTGGTGTTTCTACTGATACATCATCGGCGAAAAGTACACATTTATGTTTATTAACGTTAGGCAGATCGTTAATATATAATAGAAACAGGAGTGGCCCGAGAATACTGCCCTGTGGTACTCCAGAAGTATTACTCTTTAACAGGGATCTATATGGAGTTGAAACAGATTTCGCTCCTAGGCGTGATATTTTAACACATTGCTTTCTGTTGTCTAGGTAGCTTTGTATCCAGCTTAAAACAGGCCCACGAATACTTTATGCACCAGGATGCAAACACCCCACGTTTTGAAAATATGAACGAGTGGCTGAGGCCTAATTATTAATTCTCAAAGGAGTGTTATCTACGGCGATTGACAGTATAGGTACATTTTATTAGAAGCCACGGCTTAAACTAGTGTTATAATAATTACCTATAATATATCTATTGTGAAAGTTATCTATCTATAAATCAACGTGGAGTCTAAATGCTTTTGGTTACATCAAGTAGTTTGTTAGTGATCGAGGGGTATTGCAGCAGCCAGCAATGAATGCCCATAATTATATCATCAGATAACTAAACGAATTTTTGCAAAATTTTTAAGTGCGAATGCAAAAGATTTTGAGTCGGCAACGGTATTTGTCGTGCCCAATTGTATTTGTTTTATGAGTTTCCTCTTGTATTGCCAATCTCGGAGTGGCACGAAAATTCTGTGCGACCTCGAGATGGCGTTCTATACCATAGCAGATAAGGAGTTCAAGCCTAGTCTATATTATGAAATATACTAGGTATGTATAATTAAACTGAGATAGTGATCGAAAAATCTTATATGGAGAGATGCCTAATCGTGAATTCTGAAGCTTTATATAAAGTTTACCTATTGGTAAAAATTTAAATAATTCTAACCAGCATGGATTTTAGGAAGCAACAATTTATTCCTAAAGTCATGACTACAAAGAATAATGATGATAAAATAAAAATCTCAAAATATGACACTTATTTGCAGCCTTGCCGCTCAGGACAGGCCATGAAGCAAACACGCTCTTAATAAAGATTTATGCACTTTTCCAAGCCTTATACCGTAGCCGTATGCGAGAATTCTACTTTATAAGAATGAAGCCCATGCGACACGTAGGTACTCGTACCACTTTATATTTCTTTTTAAATATAGTAAGTACTGCAATTTTACATGCATTCGAATAATATTTGAATAAATATAATAAACAAAGTCGCATTCAAATATATTTCAATTGCAATTATTATTGTACACATCGCTAGTAGGTATGTGCCGAACCTTTTAAATGAAATAAAACATTTTATGCATTTATTTATTAAATTGTTACAATACAGATATATGGAATTTACATTAATTACCTTATCGAAACAGAGTTTAGTTTGTGTGTGACGCGAGTACCTTTTCATTGTTATTAAAAATGGGGGTTAAATAAGGTAACATTAGCGCCGGTTACATAAGTTATACATTTTATTTACACGTTTAATATAAATCTTATTTTTAATGTTAATTAACGTTCACAACTCACGCGATTAACACGTAGCTATGTGATTAAATTTAAACTAAAATTAATCTTATGATGATGAAAAATATTAAATTCTACAATCTAAACACCAATTTGGATTTAAGCCTATGTCTATAAGGCTTAGGTTATTTAAAGGAAATAAGGGGTAATAAAGATATAGTTAAATAATGAAAATTAATAGGGAAATATAAAATTAATCAGATCATGACAGCGTAGTTGAAGTAATACGACATAAGTCTTAAAGATATACGTTCAATTTAAATTGAAGTTGAAACTTAACTACCACTGGACGGATACTGATTACTGCTTTGGTTTATCCTTCAAAATATAATGATTAACTTAAATAAACAACTTAAGTAGGTATAAATTAAACTTAATAATATAATCCGAAAACATTTGCGTTTTTAACGATATGCTTGCTAAATAATATTTTTGTTATAAATTTGGTGATATAAAATGTGCATTAATTGATATTCTTGGAAATAATAGATTGCTTAAACAATAAAAATTGCTGCGGTGGTTTTGCTTCACTTATTTGATATAACGCTATCCTTACCGTTCATGAAAAATAAATCAAATTCATATTTTTTATTAATTTTGCTAATTAAATAATAACAATGCTGCATTCTAAGTCAGACTTGATCATTTGAAAACATTTACAAATCTAAACATATCTTTATTTCATGTATGGTAAGGATCACAAGCTTGACGTGATTAAAATCTAAATATAATTAATTGAATTCAGCGGAATGTTTTAGTAATTATATCCAAGTAAATAACAACTTAACCTAACACGCGATTTAAAATAACAAGTAATAAGTTATTACATACTTCATTACCCATTGATAAAAATCTTTATTTTTATAACAGATAAATCATTTTAACTTACATTTAACACTCTCTAGCTTTCTATTCCAATCTTAAAAAGACTATACCGTACCCCACATGACCATAATTACATTAATTCTAGAAGAAATCTTATTTACTTATTCTATTCCTATACTTGCACTTGCGGCCGAAATTATATTGCATTGAAAAAAAAAAGATAGTCTCTACGGCCTAATTTACTATACAAAATTTAAAAAGTCTAGATGCCAATATAATAATATCAAAAAATCATGAAAGCTGCCTTTAAAAACAAAATGTTTGATTACTAAAAAGCTGCAAAAAATCTAAAATTATTTCATTATTATCTTAATCTGGCTGCCTAACTAAAATACTGAAGAATTAAAAAATAATAATTAAAGCTGTTAAAAATTTGATAGTTTAGCTACGAAAGGACAACATTATTATTATATTTGTTTGAAATAATTAAAGCATAATAACTGCCTATATTGTTTTTGGGTAATAGCTGCAAAATAATATCTAAAATAGCTGCAAGATGTATATATGTAGCTACCAAGACTGAAGCTGCCTAAAATTTATTCACTCGCAGGATAGTATGATAAGTTAATAACACATTACTAGAGATCGGATAATCGAGTGCATATATCTTACCTAAACTTTGAGGAAGCAACATAGAGTGGATAATACCACCTCTAACCGGTTTAAAACCGGGATTTAAAAATGAATTATTATTGATTTTATAGAAACATAGTTAGGTACAAATTATTGATTTGAAAAATATTATTCCATTTTTTAGAGTTCAGCACTAAAGTTGTGTCTAATTAAAATCTTTTGTTTTAATTACGTAAAATAAAACTAAGTTGGCTTTGTTTAAGTAAATATTAGGTAAATTTAAACTTATGCTTCAAATACATACCTACATACGTTTTGTTGTACATAATAATATATTTGTGGCAGTTTCTATGATAACTATTTGCTATCTCTTTCACTCAATACAAAAGCTGTGTGAAGGAGATAGCAAATCAAGAAACGTAAGCATTTTGTAAGTGTGCGAGTGAGACAGCAAATTTTACCTGCTTTTGCGCAAGTAGCTATCTGACATTACAACTGATTTACTACATTTGTTGCTATGCGTTCAATAATAATTCATGATTTTTAAATCTCGGTATTAAAATCGCTCTATGTACATGCTTCCTCAAAGTTAAGGTAAATATGCACTCGAGTATCCGATCTGTGCACATTACCAATCGGCATATAGATGATATCTGGCCAATTTAATTGGTAAAAGTGTATCCTCAATATAGTCCTGTGTGAACATGGAATTAATAACTAAAACAAAATGTTCTAAAAGTAGCTACAACTAAAGGCATAATACTTTTCTATCAATATAATAACTAGCTGCATTATAAATATTTAGTAGTTACAAATAATAATTAGCTGTAGTGAAAAGCTGCCTAAATTTAAAATATAAATAGATGCCTGAAATTAAATTAAAATGGCTCCTGTAATAACATTTGCTGCCATATTACTTAAAATTAAAATCTAGCTGCCAACGGGATGTTAATTAAAATAAAACAGACTGTTCATATTAAGTATATCATATGTCAAAATATAAAAATGTGTATATTAGCTGTCAATGTTAAATAATTGCCGAAATTTTTATATAAAATATGCTGCCAACAATAAAATAAATGCCGAAAAGCTGTACACGAGCTACCGATTTTTAAATATTTGCCTAAAAGTTGTGTTCAACCTGCCGACTTTTAGATAACTGCCGTAATTTTGTATACTTGCTACCGATTCTTAAATAACTGCCATAAACTGGATTTTTAAATAACTGCCTATCATTTACATACTTCTTTTGTAATAGTTGCCACGAAGCTGCCAATTTAAAACAATTGTTTTAAATCTTGTATGCAAAGCTGTAAATTTTTAAACAGGTAACTACCGAAATATACTATAAGCTGCCGATTTTAAATAACTGCCAAAATCTTATACAATCTGCCGATTTTTAAATAACTGCGTAAATATTTGAATCTATGTAAATAAAGAATATAGCTGCCTATAATTTAATACAAAAGTTAAATGTTATATAAATGAACAAATAATTTTTGTTTGCCTACATTTATTCTACAATACCTTACAATTACGATATATCTATTTGGAATGAATAGTTGCTTTGGGCGAATGTATTGATCAAAAATAGTTGCCAGATGATAATATGTGTAATTTATATTTAGCTACTGTAAAGGGCAAAATTATTCTTATAATTTTTATATAATAAAGCATTAGCTACCCAATGGGCAACATCTCAATGTTTTATATACACTAAATTTTAACTAAAATAATGAATGAAAATACTTAATTAGACATATGAAATAATAATACTCTTAAAATTACGCTAACATACAAAATGATTTTGGATTATATAGGCTAACAACGGGATTTGGGATACTATTGTAGAAATTATATGATTGAATGATATAATGATTAAACTTATACTATTGTAGAAATTATATGAGTGAATGATATTATGACTGAATGGAAATTATTCTATTTAAAACTAAAATACTGCAGAAACCAGAAGCGATGAAATAAAATAAAAAAGACGTAAATAAAATCGAAAACCCTTAAAGCATAATTGAATTTATAAAAATAGAACAGTCATGTTTTATTTTAATAGTCGGCCTCCTCCCTAAAAGTAATGAAAGCATGGACAAGGAACACCACTACTTCTATCACGGCGAATACTCCAGAGGATATAAGAAGGTCGTACGCTTGCTTGTTGGGACGCAAGTTTGCGTAGTAGGACCTGTGCCAATCTGAAAAAAAGAAACAACTTTATTAATTTATATACTTAGGTATTAAGCAGTTCTACACTTGAGTTTAAGTTTTTAACCTCTAGTCTTTTTTTCACAGCCTTGAATTCTTTACTTACTTCATTGATGTATCTATATATCTATAATTAGAGTTAAGATCTGTTGTTTCTTTTTTAATTATGTAGTAAGTATAGTTGTTTTTGTGTATGGTGTTATATTTTATTTTCTATTTTATTTTGTATTGATATCTTCAGTTGTTTGCTTTGAATATCTCATATTGGCAATAGTTTTGAAACTATTCATTAGAACATAAATTATACTAGAAAGGAACGGAAGTTACGCCTCACGCCAGTCCCCATAGACTAATTGTCTACACTTTTAAATAGACAGCGCCAAGGCTCCCACCGTATACGGCGTAGTGAGCTCCTAGGTGCAGAGCGCATATTAATATTGTTTCATATAATACTTGCTACTAGAAACTACCGTGCATTATAATTTGAATAATTGACTTTAATATCACGTAGATAGGATAGGTATACATTGAAAGCCGTTAATAAGAATAAAGAGAACAACAAACTATTAAAATCTATAATAACGATTTAAACAGTACTGCGTATTTCTGACCGAAAATTCTCAATAGCATCTCGGAATTATACCCCATAGACGTCAATGAAACATGATCTCTTAATGGTAGTATATTTTTTTGATCAAACGAGGTAGCGTTGCGCACTGCGCATAATGCTATCTTGTTTTCTCGTAGAGTAATATCAAAATAATATTGGTTTATAAGACGATGGCAAGGCATCCGAAGATAGCTGTCAAAGGTTCTAATACACCTAAAAGCTTTCATAGATAATAAAGCAAACATACGTGATACGTCTATGTTATGTAATGAATCAACAAAAATCTGATGTGTTTATTTTCTAAATATAGTAACGGCATTTTCCAAAATCAATGTCCAATGCTTTTTGACACCGTCGTCGCTGTGTGCTATAAGCCACTAAAGCACTGCATTCCAGTCTCATAATTACTCGAACTATTTGTACAATCGGTAATGCATATATTTGAACATTCCTAGCGTATGTGTAAGACTAGTTATAGAACCTACATATTTATTTGTTACGACGTATTAGCCACGCTCCATTGATTGGATATCTGTTCATAGAACTTACTAGATTATTGATACTTAGATCATATTCTTAAACTACGTCATGTTTATGGCAAATTAAAAGCAAACGTCCATGTTTCTCGACTTAATTTTATTTGTTGAGGTTTAATGTGTAATGTTTACCGTTTGTAAAATAAGTTTTATATAAAACATTTATATTCAATATTGATACAACATTTATATTAGGTATAGGTATATTGATAGCACGTAAGTTTTTAACTTTGCTTTGAAATGAAAAATTAAATAACGATTTCAGTAGTTGGCCCCGACTTCGATAGTGTTTTTAAGTAATAAAAAGGTAGACCTTTGTCTTTCCTTTGAAATCATGGTATCTCCATGTCACAAAAAGTCGGAGTAAGTTTAAAATTTATAATCGAGTATAGTTTTTGGGTTGTGTAATACAATAATTTAAAAAAAGCCGTATCATTATAGAAACTTCTAGAAGCCTACTAGCGTGTAGTGACTATTTACGAATCTAGTGTTTGCATGTAGCTTGTGTTGTACTTAACTGTTATTCTAGAAGTTTAACTTTGACAGTGAAGCTGACTGCCACTATATATAAGGTCACGTACAATAGGGATTTTTATCCTTTTGTCATCGCGCTTAGTTCTCTCTGCTGCTACTAAGAATTCTCTTCTCTGATCTTAGGATCTGATCTGTGAATAAAATATAAGTAATAAAGGTCCATTCACCATAGAATATAACAGCAGCCGCGGCGGTAAACATGATGACACCCAGCACAGAGAAGCCGATGGAGGTCCTCCATCCTGCTGACTCTCCAAACAGCCTCGCTATTATCAGGACGCCGGTGATGATGATGAAACCTAAGGGAGAAGAATTATTAGAAGTGCTTTGTTGGTAAAAACGAAAGTTGCTTAAATTTTTGATAGACGATAATGTTTTGATGAGTCTTATCGAGCGTGTAAATTTATAATACCGATTTAAAAAGACTGGACGTATTTTACAGGTATTTTCTAACAGCCTCAAGCTGTTGCCTGAAGCTAGCAACTAATTTAGATGTAACATCGGCACACTCAATAATGTAAACTTTGTAACTAAAATGAATAATTTATTTAAGATTTGATGACTAGAAATTCTTAGCAGCAGTTATTACATTTTACTTCAATAACGAACATCAAGTTTCTAAAATAATAAAAAATATTCAAGAAACTAACCAATTAAAAATAAGTGAGCGCGTGAAAAACTGATGAGAACTAATTATTAAGACAAATCGACCTTCAACCGGTTGATTGATAAAAACTAGGTTGCTTAACAAACAGTAACAATTAAATAACATTATTTGATTAATCTAGTAACATTACCGCTTTACTTTACTTATGATAGTTTCTAATTTTACGGTAATTACACTATTTTCGATCTTAATCTCTAAAGTAATAATCAATAGTGATGCGTGTAAAGTAGCACTTAACCCTTATCTGAGGAAATCGAAACACCTGAAATTGTATTCAGTCATGATACGAAGCACTGAGAAAACTTAATTTGCCTAGCAATCTAAATAATATATGTAATGTCCAACATGTGTTGTAATACTTCCAATCCCTCTTTATTATTTTTTGGGTGCTATTGTTTAAAGCGTTTGCGCTCACCAAAGTTTTATCGTAATTGGATAAATGGTATAGGATCACATGCGTACTTGACAAACAAACAAGTATTCTATCTCTGAGTCCACAGTAAATATTTTATAAACATATCTATCATTAAAATATATCCAATGCGCCAAATTGATCGATCAATATTAATTTTTAAAGCCTCAATAAACAGGAAAAACCGATAATAGTGTTGTGAACAATAAATCGTATCCATCGACATCTAATAGAGGAAGTTATCGTAAATCGGTTTACGGTTGACGGTTTACGTTTACAAGTGTTTACAGGTTTCACTTTCACACGCAAAGTTCAATGATACCAATTTTCCGCTTAACTATCAAGTGAAACGATTTTACAAGATCCACCACGTTACTTAAAAAACACTATTGATGATATTTCTGATAGTCTTATTATTTAGTCTAGATAAAGTTAAACTTATGACAGTACTAACCACATTTAAGATTTGTGGTTGGTTTTTGCAGACTGTATTTTTTGTTCAATTTAACGTTATTGTATCAAGTATACAAAGGCTAACTGTACGATCAATGACATCAAAAATGACAATGGAACGGAATTGTCGATGTAGAAAATAGCTATTTACACCTAAAATATAGGAGGCTATAATTTGATACACTTAATTGAAACTTAATTAAAAACTCTTCTGATAATTGGGCAACGGCAATACACATAAACATGGAATTTAAAAATATTAAAAGTACTAAATGTTTGTTATTCTATTTACAAGAACTATTCTTTCTTTAATTACATAATTCTTTATACACGTAGAAAAATAAATGTTTATTTATTAGTACATCGCCAATACCGTATCTACTGCTCTGGATAATTCGATTATTGTCATAGCTCGTAGATTTGCCGTCCGATCGACCGTAAAAGCAAGCTAGAATCGATTCTCTAACAATTGTTAAATTGAAAGATTAGAACAAATACCATTGACAAATCAGGTCATGGTTGCAGTTCTATCCTTAGTGTTGTGCAAACAGAAGTGGTTTAAACAAAATTGTGGTTGGACAAAAACTTTAAAGGTGGTAAGATATGGAAGAATGACCATCAAACAATAGACTGTACAAAATACTTCTATCAGTAACGCACTATTGCGTCCTAATATTAGTTTGGTTACCACATTTTAAGCTATCGTTCTGCCATTGTCGATTTTATAACTCCATGTAAATACTTTTTTACTACTTATTTTTTTTTCTCATGTATTTCTTTCTGTACAGCTAACAGTATTCATCTAGTGTAAATCAACATAGTTCGATATTTTAAGCGTATGATTTATTTCGGGTCGCATCTTTAAAATATGGGTAGTGTGTTCTGACTTACTGGAGTAAGCTGAGTAGATGAGGGCAATGTGCCTGTGGTCCGACTGCACTACTTGAGGGGAGTAAAGAGCACCGACGATCAGGCCGATAGCGATCACTGCAATTATCTGAAATTAAAATGGCCGTTTATGGAGGCGTCCCAAATCCTGCTTATTCTAGAACAGAACATGTTGTCTGACATATATTGAAATACAATGCTGCTATATACACAATGAAGCAATTCAAAATTGGATATAAATGGAGTTGTCTCAATAGACCTATAAAGAAAAGTTAATTTATTTTTTAAATGAATATTGAAAACTGTTTTTATAATGGGTAATAGCTGTAGTTATCTTTTTGATTTCTTAGCATTGCAAATTAAGAATTTTAATGCTTTTTTTCAGTAGTAGTAACTAAGTTCACGTAGTGAAATAAAAACACTGGCACGTTTAAAACAAGTGCTGGAAATATTTGAGTGAAAGTATCTTCCGTACGTTCTTAGTGGTCGGATTGTTAAGTGTTTTCTCCTTTTGGTTATTCTTGTTTACCACAAGTAATGCTTTTTCAATACCGCAGGCATCTTCGTAAGCGATTATTATACGGTTTTCACTTTCACGCATCGTTTGGTTAGCCTCAACTGTTATATGATTTATAATTTCATAAAACGTGTCTATGATTTTGATTTTATTCAGATGAGTTTTCTATTAATAATTTTCTTTTCTCTCGTCATTCTTATTGATAGCCAAGTTACCAAGTGTTCATGTATTCCTTATAATTAGAAATATACTGTCACAAAAATAGAGAAATTATGATTAGTATCTTAAATTATAGTAATATCATATTTGAAATTGAATTAATTGTTTTTAAAGTGAAATAATTTTGTTCGATTGCATGTTTTGAGAATTCAATTGGAATCATAAACAAAATTGTTTAGTCATTTCTGCTAACACGGTCAAGTTACCATTCCATCATACTTGGATATTGTTTGTTGTTTCGTTTGCTTACATTCTTTAACCGTTGTTTGTCTTGTTGTTGCTACGTTTTCGTCGATCTTAATGTTTGATTGATTGTCTCTATACTACTTTAATATTGATATATTCTTTGGTTTTAAAACTGTTTTCTATTAATTAGTTCACCATCGTATATATTGTTTCCGTTATTTAGATCAAGTTCATTTATATTAGGTATTTATCTCCTAGAATCTCCCTGATGGACTTGGATTTTAATGACAGCTGGCATTTTCATTTGTTCTCCAAAGTCACCTCTTCTTAGGCTGTGCATCTAGTCAAATATTTTCTATATAAATAAAATATAAGGCCAATAATATATCGCCCATAGATCATCCGAAACGCGCTATCATTAATTTCAAGATATCAATGTTTTTAAGGAATTTTTTCCTTGTGTTTCAATTACAAAACATATTACTGTTCATTGTCTAATCATTAATAAAATCACGATGCAGTATACGGTGTTATTAATTAAACTCGATAACAAGCAGTTCTTTGTATTCAAGGTTAGTGTGTCATGGTACAAATTAACATGTCTTGGATCAATCGCAGTGGTCAGTTCCCATACACGCCATGATTGCAAGTAATTACTTACAGACTAGTTCCTAACGCTTATCGAGACGACTTGTATCGATTTACAATGTTATTAAGCTTTTGTGTTACAACGAGAAGTTCCAGAAAATACTATGGACTATCGGATATCTATGCAGCCAATATAATATCTGGGATTAGCTGTTTTGCTTTAGCAATTCCGTTTAATAATTCCTGTGTCGAGGGGGACTTTGCAAACATTCAAACAATGGACACAAAGAACACCCAAACCATTTGTGGATCACACAGTCTTTTGTCCCGAGTGGGATTCGAACCCATAACACTCGCCGCAATGGCATTGGCGAGGCGACCACTGAAACCACTACGCCATCCGTACAGTCAAAGTGTTTGAATCTTTTAATAATTACTATATGATTTCTAGAAATAATAGTGTTGATAAGATATTTATCAGTTTCTAAAGCTTGCTTGCTGAAAATGAGAAATGAGCTTCCATTCTTCGTCTTTATAATAGTGGTATGGCAGTGTAACTTACCAGTTCGATGGCTCTGAGTCCTACACACCAGTACTGCTTCAGCGCGGCAGCGGCCCTGCTGTCCCTGTCGTTAGAGGCGGCCTCATCTCCTTTCTTGGCTTGCGCCTCAGCCTCTCGGTCGCCCGCTGACATGGCCCACACTACTCGAGCACCACCCCCGTACTCGGTAACCTAAACATAAAATAACGTTACATTACTTTTGAAATAGGAAGGCGAACGAACCGGATTTTCCAGTGCGATAAATCATAACCAATCTTTTTAATTCTAATGTCTCAGCAATAGGATAATTTGTAAATATGGCTCATATTCTAACGTCTTGTCTTACGCTTTTGAGTTTTGGTTGAACTGTTTTTCATCAACTACTTCGTAATAAAGAAATCTGCCCTAAGCATTGACTGATATGATTTTATTTTAGATTCAGAGTAAATAAAATAAATCATAAATATATAAATGTATGTTTGCTTTTCCTTAGCTTCGGAGGAGAGGAAATGACACGATATGTTAAAATGAACAATCGTATGTAATTGAAAGAACAAAAGTCATCTCTGTCCAACAAAGGAATTCAAGTATTAGAAGAATCGCGCAAAAAATGTTTACTTTTCATCAACATTGAGTTGCGTAAATTTAATTTATATTTCTTTTATGACCCCAGTACTTTTTAATTGGGTATATAATTTTTTGTCTAAATATGAGTCATAGAGAATAACTATGTACCATAGACGGAAGTTATGCTGTACTGTGGTACTTTGCGCGTCCATGAATAACTTTAAAGTGTTATTATGCTATGTAATGACCATTATTATTCTACTACAGTTTGCGTGATACTGACATATTATTGTTATTTATCACATTTATTCCGCTTTTATTATCAACGTTATTCATAGTGACTCATTTGGTTTTTGCTATCATGGTGGTTAAAAAAATGGTAGCAAACTATTCATGTGTAAAGCATCCGACAAATTATGTGAAATTAATTTTAAATTCGAAAGCAATTTTTAGCTTATCGCGTCAATTACTTACGTGCCAAATTAATTAATTCTTTATTTTCTGGCTTAAATTGAGGGTTATTGTTTGGTAACTCTAATTTCACGCCATTAAAATTTATTGCAGTTATGTGATATTTAATGAGTCTGAGAAAAGTTGGTAATAGTGTTTGCCATGCTCGCAGATATCGATTATGAAATATCTTAAAAAAATAAGTATATGTTGATTAAAATGTGTGTAAAAGGCATATCTCGTTCCAACCATAATCGCAGACTCTTACAAACTTAGATCTAAGGTGATATGACTCACTCATAAAGTTGCTTTGTAATAAAGCTTTAATTTTTATCTTGATTTAATCAGTTAATTGTTCTAAAACTGTGTTAAGTACAGAACCCGCAAAAGCATTGTAAAATGAGCTTGCGTGTCATAAAGACATGTTTTATTATTAACCGGTCGTATACCGCCGGCTCGCATACCAGCCGGCAGATTTGTACCCGTCGTAGGCCGGTGGCTCGCATGCGAGTAAAATAAAAGCGAATAATAAATATAATATTCTACCACATACACACAACACCATCTAGCCCAAACTAAGCAGAGCTTGTACTATGGGTACTAGACAATGGATAAACATACATATGTACGTTTTTTTTTTTGTAAATACATACATATTATACATAGAAACACCCAGACCAAGACAAACATCCATATTCATGCACACAAATGTTTGACTTGTGAAACTATTGAAACGATACATAATGTAAAGAGCGGCCAATTAGCCCATGTTTATCATAAGAATGTAAAAACATTGAGTGATGATGATGTCTTACTCAACCAGCATCGTGGTGTGATTAATACAATTGAAATCATAAATAAAGGTAATTAATTCAATTAATACCAACGAGTTTCATTACGTGTCGTTAAATATTAGAAAAGTTGTTACACACACGACGACGATGCATAAATCATAAACAGGCTGAATGCCAATCGCTGAAACGGAACGCAACTCGCGCGTTATGCTTTCCAAACCAAATATTTACTATTTTTATACACGACTATTAAAAATGCTCTAGTATGTTTAATACTCTGTAGTATTTATTACAAAGGATCATTTTGTAACATTACGGTTGAAACTAAACAGAAAATAAAATTAAGCACTTAAATAAATATAAAATAAAATTATCCTAACAGTTATATAAATAATAATAATAATAAATATATATAACTACATAGGTATAGAATGGGTATACTAATAAATTGTATTAGTATTATATTTACAATACTCGTTAAAACTGATAATTAATTAAAATTCCTAATGGTGCTACGGCGTTGTAAGTACCCCTCAGTCTTGCTATAATTGTACAACAAAAAAATACAAATAAAAAAAATCTAAAATAAATAAAATAAAAAAGCTTACATTAAATGCAATTTAACAAAGGTGTCCAACACTGAAAACGCGCAGAAAAGAAAAATATCTTACCAAAGACAGGAATTCAAAACTCCTTGGTATGTGAACGCACTATTTATTTTCAATTCACTTGCACTTGGATAATTATAAAATTGTGGACGCTTTCGATGTCGCGATGTTTACTAAGCTCGGTGCAGGCACGAGTGCGTTCAACGTACCGCGGGAAGCGACTACCGCTTGTCCGACAATCGGCGCTCCTCTATGCTTCTTCGAAAATAAAGTAATGATCTCCAACTGTCCTTCTGTTTTTCCTTTTGTCGCCCTTTGTAATGGCGATGGCGGGGAGCCATGGGAGGTCTAGGAAAACTGGTCGCTGGGCCGTAGAAGCGGTGGCGTAGTAATGCGTAGCACATGAGTAAACAGCTTTCATTCATATGTGATGCTGTTCGTAAATATAAATTGTATTTTCCATCATGATGTATTCAAATTGTGGACTATTTGACAAAGTTTAAGAAAATATTAATCAAACAAATTTATATTTTACTAGGCATCTATTTTAGTTATTCGCATTGTCTAGAAAGCAGTATTGATTATAGTATTTTTTATCGTAATATTAGACTATCGAGTAAAGCAAAAGCTTATAAGTATAGTGACGCACAATCCCTTTGATTTGTATCATCATAATGTTACGAAATGATTCCCTACGAGCTTTTAAGATTGCTCTATTTTCGTACACGCCGCTGTATTAGACAATCAAGAACTACTTATGTAGACGGTGACTGCAAAATAATTTATTAAATAATGGATCATCTGTTTTGGTATCATTATTGCATTAGGCCGATTTCTTTCATATTTTACGTCTGAAATTTCAATATCTTTATAATTCGGCGTATCAGTAGCTTTATTGATATTCATAATGTTTATTTGACGGTGTTTTAATTGTAGATTATAGATTGCCTTATTAGATATAAATTGCATAATTTTATAGAAGATATCTGATTTAGATTTAGGTTTTATGTCTGAAATTTTCAACAAGTAAACCTGTTATGATTAAATGCACTCAACAATTGCTACAAATTCGCCAAATTTTAGCGTGTTAAGTTTGCATTTATTGGATGAATAGATAAACTATTAAAAAAATTAAGGGTTTTATTTAATGTTTCTGCTAATTCATTCGTATATTCTTTCCGATGACTATAAATAACAGAAATCACAGTTATAAATATTTTCTAAATTAAATGGTTGTTTTAGAAAACAGATGACAGAAATGCGTGAACGTATGTACCTGTCACTAGAGAGAAAAACTACGTGATACGTATACACATGTACGTGCGATACGTATTGATACCGACATGGTTAATCATGATACAATTGCAGTCCAGAATTTATTTCTATTTTTCAATTGAATATAAATGGTAAATGTGTTTTCATTACAAATATTATTTTTTGAAAATCTGTTTTCGGTAAACAATCTTGTCGATATTTACATTGTCCTTGGAATCATATACCTATGCATTTGTCTGCTGCAAGGAATTCTTTACTGATTTATTAATTTCCGTTCTGCATGTGTATATAAAACAAGGTCCTAGGTAGATGCGAGATGTAAATCGTACATCGCCGTCAATACAATATTAAATAGTTTTACTTGCCGTTTCTGTTTCTATACTTAATAAGATAAATTGAGATTGAAAACACTATTCACAGAAAACAAAACGGAATAAACGGAGCAACAAATTTAGTTTATCTTTCATATTTTAAAGTCAAATTGGATGCTTGGCCGGATCAAATTTTATAAATAATATACACTTACACCGCTTAGATACTGTGATTACTGTGAATTCGTTCCCTGTTTAATGTGTTATAGGTAAAATGAGATTAATAAAATAAATACATACATACAATTACCTAAATTAATTCTAAATCTGACATTTTATAGCTACTAAATTACATAGTTTTTTTTGTCAATTCGTGGTGTTCTCGACAGTTCATTTCAGCTTCCAAAGGGACAATCTGTTATCAACTTCAATAGTCGACGTTCCTTTTGGTAAACATGTAATTATTTTATTGTGATATTGCTCTTCGCGAATTATGGGTACCTCGCATTCTTATGTGAGGTACCCATAATTATAGGATAATGATCCTAGGCATCATAGGATACGGTAATCACGTACCATCAGGCGAAGCAGACTTAGTTGCTATCAAAAAGCATTTACTGCTGACGTAAATGCAAACGTTTAATTTACAGTAGTAAAAAATATTTACGTACGATGTTCCGCTACATCGATGACAAATCAGTCAAATAGTCAATCAGTCATATGCCAAATTATTTAAAAACAAACCGTTAAGAATGGCAGGATGTCAATCACGCTCCAACATAAATGTGATTGAACAACGCGGCGAGCGTTGAATCGACTCAAACGCATTTATTATGTAGCTATTCGTAAATTGAAAAGCCACTTTCTAGCGTTTTCCGGTCTAGAAGTCAGCGCGCATAACTGCACACATGCATGCGTTTGCGCACGCACGACGATCGCCTCCGATAACTATGCTAAATTATAACTATGTACGATATAGAACAGACATACCAACTGAGATCTTTATTTATAGAAGATAGACCGATGTCTATGGAGGAGTTAAGCCATCGGAGTTAACAACTTTTGAATGGGCTTGTGATTGCTTTTGTATTTTGATGCTCTATGTTATTTGAGTTTGTGTAATAGGAGATAGGTACGTAATACTGGTGAGATATTTTCGTATAAGTATACAATATTATTATGGCTTATGTATAATGGAATTTTGGATATACGTAATTGAATCAATTAATTATAAAATAAGTAAGATGATTGGATCATGTCATGACATTTCCATGTAATTTATCGTTTCCAATAACAAACAGTTTGAGTAATGAATTCATGATATATTTAGTTAAATAAAAATATTTTAAGTACTTCAACAAATATGAGTAATAAAGTATTTTAAAATATTCTAATAATTATTACATACGTATTTCGAAAAGTAAAATCTGGCATTATGATTTACAGATTTTATAATTAACAGGATAAAATGCATATTTTAATTTACTTTATCGGTTACGTGAAAACGTCACCTAAAGAAAAGAACGCCTTACAGGGAAGAATACATTAAATACGTATTATATTTTCGAGTATATGTTTATCTGCTAACCAGTGTGTATCCTAAACCTACGTAATATAGACTAGCATACAATTTTCCTGTACCAGCAGACGTCAATAAGCTAAAAAACAATTGTGTACTCGATTTAACTATAATTTATGTTGTTTCATCATAAAATATGACTAATATACTCTACTAACTACAATAAAATAATGGCTTTTAATCCCATTACTCATAAATGTAGGCACATGACGGGAATTGTTTGTATGGGATGTAAAGGAATCACATCATCCAAGTTGACTAACAAGACTTATGGGAAAAATAATTCGGTTAAGGTTACTTCTCTGTAATTTCAAGATATCTTGTTAAATCGTAAACAGGTAATTCTCGTATTGCATTTTAATCACTCGGTCTTCTGACTGGCAGCTGCTTTCATCAATGATTTATGCTTTGAATGATTCCAATGTTGATAAAATGTGCGTAGCATAATTTATAATGAGGCTAGTTTATTCATTTGTATGTAAACAGCTGTTAGTCGTGACAATGATCCCGTTTTATACATCATGTCTTTTCCCAAGTTTCACGATATTTTCGTGTCAAATTGTATCTAAATTGGTTTAGGGACCTAGCCGTGCCAGCGTAATAAATAAAGAGAATCCATCATAATAAATTGGAAATATTGTGGTATAGTAAAAATAAAATTATTTTTGACCGGTATAGATCGCGATTTTTTGCAAAGAAGTTGATATTACACTAACCTATTAATTGAATACAGGCACGATGTAAGCTATAGTTCTGTATGGTAGAGCAATCTGATTACAGAAGTACCTTTACACAACTAAACCAAATAACCATAAGTCTTGTTTTTATGCAGTGAGTAGGGTTTCCAAAGCTCCTTATGGAAGCCGACCGGCGGCGCCAATGGCCTTTATCCTTTCTTGTGCCGGCAGTACAAAGAATACCCAATTACAGTGACGATAAGGTACTAATGATATCTTTGGTGTTGTCAACGTTCCTCATAGAGTTATAGGCCATGGTAAACGCTTATCGACAAGTAGGATGTATGTATATCAAAAAGGCGGCAAACCCTCGTATGGTTGTATAGAAAATATCCGGCTTCCAAAAAAGGGTAAGAAGCCCAGTGAATTTGCGATTTAAGATTAAAATTAATTAAGAGCAGCGATAGCTCAGTGGAGAGACCAACAGACTGCAATGCAGAAGGTCTCGGGTTCGAACCCACGTCGCGCACCTCTGACTTTCGGCAGTTATATGACTTTTCAAAATTATGTGCGTATTGATTGACAATTATCGCCTGCTCCGTGCCTCGGAGAGCACGTTAAGCCATCGGTCCCAGCTGCCATTAACATCTATGGCAGTCGTTATTGGGAGAGTGTCGACACAAAAGATCCCACTGGGTCGAAGTGTCGCCGGTCTGCACTGACTGGCTCCCACATAAGATACATACATACATAAGATTAAAATACTTTACGTATATGTTGTATAAACAGCACAGGGCTTCGAATAAATAATTTAATAACAAACGACGTAGTTGTGGGTATCGTGTTATTATCCTGCATTGGTTCGTCATTATTATATGGGACTACCCGGTTTTCAGGTAACTACGTAACTACTTGAACAAAACGATCATAATTAGGACAATGTCTAGACTTTGTGCGTTTGTTACATGGAAATATGAAACAGCATACTTAGCGAAATTGAAACGGAACTGTTTGTAATTAATGCGTATGTTAAGTTTACTAAATCTTGTTATTTAAAATTGCCGGCTCTTGATTGGACATAATGTTCTATTCGGCCACAAGACATTGATCTTTTACATTTGATATTACTTAAGCACCTGATACTGAAAATATTGCTACTTACTACTGCCTTGTGTAATTACCTCGTAAGTGTATTGCTATAGATTTATTGTTGTTCATATAGCACCAACTTGATCAAACTGTTATTGGGTTTTATTACAAAATTTAGAAGTAGCACGAAATCTGAAGCTAAGTCAGATAAACAGTAATTGTAGGCAGTCGATATGTATTCGCATAAACAACATGATGAAATAATATTACGCCTGCATAACTAGTAGAATTCGCCATTTAGGTGAAAATATTCGAGCTAAGTACAGCTGACGAAAAATAATACCTAATGTTTTACTGTTTAATACTGGTAACTCTCAACCCTTTCGTGATGGCGAGACGTAATGCTATGTCATGTTGTATATAATTTATTGTATAAGTAGCATTTTTGTCGTGAGTATCTTGATAAAAATGCAAGTACCTAAACAAGTGTTTTTCAAGCAAAGTATACTTTATCTTTGTTATTTTGTCGTGACTGTTAGGATTAAATCATTAATAAAATCCATAGAGTTGTCACTTCAATAGACAATGATGCGAGTGTTACATTTTTACAGGTAGATATTAACCTTGATAATGGCCGTGAGAAACATTACGCAAGGCCCTACACCTGCCAATGAATAAATAGTAAAACTGAGTCAGACTATACCTAAGCTTTTGATTATACCACGGGAATTAAATTTAGAAATCAAAATTCCTAAAATAAGAGACAAAGTAGAAATCACAAACTTATCCAACAAATACAAAACAAACGTAACTAAACAACAATAAAAGAGCAGCATCATTTTAAACATAAGATTAACATGAGCTAACTCTATACATAAAAAGTAAAACAACAAATGGAAATAAATTTATAATAAGTATTAGCAGAGCAACACAAGGGATCCTGGTAACAAATTCATCTCTCCACGACAATACAGATATTCGATATTGTGCCTGAATCTAACAGGCAGTGGATAACGAAAACATTTATTGATATGGTCATAATGGTTATTAATTTCATTTTATTATACCATACCATAGTTACCATAGTTTTAGGCTTATTATATACATATTTGTAAACTATTTGTATCATTTTATTAGGTTTATGTTAGTAAATAAACAATTTGTATTTGAATTCATTATATTGAATTTCTTAGGTTTCAGGCAGACGATTATTTTAGTTACGTTTTGTAATTAAGTTTTTAAGGTTCCATGAAGTCGTGTTGTGTATAATTGCACTCCAATTATATTCGGATGCATCCATAATATAATAAGTACATAAGTGCGTGCGCCGCATCCTCCACAATACAAAGTATGTATAGTTGCAATTATGTCATTATAATTAAATTATTTGCCAATTTCTATTATTTTTAATTGGATTACAATTCGTACGAAATTATGCGCATCGGTACAATAAAATAGAAATATGCTTCTCTGAGTTAGTTTTGTTATTCGCTAGAATTATTAACAGATCTAGGCAAAGAACTGAAGTATAAAGTAATTTATACAGATCTGTAGATATGTGGCGCTGCAGTGACCATCATTTAAAGCTACTAATTCTATGACTCGATCCAATTTACCTAAGTGATGGTCATTGCTAAGGGTTGACACTGAATATAATAATTACATTTAATATTGTATAGTTGATATAATGCTATTGTTTTAATAATGTCTGAAAACAATGACTAGTTTTATAATTTGTTTACGTCGTAAAATATCATACTGGGCGTCGTCAACTTTAAGTATGAAACAACTCCGGCAGTTTTTGAAATATAATATGTTGTTTTATAGCAAAATCCTCTCGTACGGTGCAAATAAATGAAATATTACTTAAGCGCAGCTTTATTGGTATGGGCAAAGTGTGAGGAATACGAACAATGAGTTTTTGTCGAGCTCACGGCTAATGTCGTTAGACGAAGTCGGTATGAGCCATTGTTTGGCTCAAATTACTTACCAATATGCGACCGGCCATTTTGTGTTTTTGACTTATTCGAAGTTGCATTACTTGCATTGCTAGCTTAACTTAAGTTTTTAAGTTTGCGATTTACATAACTGTGTAAAAAGCAAAGTAATTTTATAAAAGTACATTTCAAGATTCTAATAATTGGAACATAACTTCGAAATAAGTATTATTTTCTTGAGTGTTTCGATGTTTTCTATTTAGTAAAACAACTCACTCATACAAACTCTATGAGTTCTTTGACAGAGCTTTTACTTTTGTTTATTTTACACAAATATTTAATTTAATACTTACAAATAAATTGAATACTATATTGCGTAGTTTATTTAGCAAAGCGCAGCGTCCCGCCAAGACGGCGTCTCGGCGCCATTTTGACGGCAGTTTTGGCGCCAACCTGCCTGCGTCATGGGGTGCGTTCTCAGGCTGTTGTTACTGTGACCTATATGCTGAATGACATGGCCTGCCCTTATTATCCGATTGTATACCCTCTGATGTCTGTAGACATCGTTGTTAAATTGTAATTACTGGTGTAACATAGTGGGTTAAGTAAATATGCTCGCAACATATGTATTTGACTAGATTGTTCGTAATTCTTGCATCGCAAACATTATGCGTAGTTATGTATGTTAATACACGTTGAAGCATAGAACGGGAAGTATTATGTGATGTAGCCAGTGAATAATTTAAATGCAGTTGCCTTAGAACTCTTGCATTATTAGAAATAACTAGATTATTGCATTTCTGCCTTTCCAATGTGTAGCTATGTGCCAGATATAGCACAATGAACTGTGTTCCACACTTTTATGTGACGTATAATGGGTCTATATTTGGCACGGAGCTCTTCATGACCAACATTTAACATTAATACGAGCTGCTAAAATAGCATACGGAACATAATGTTACGAAATAAATCAATTGTAATCTCACTAAGCGCATCTTTTTCTAATATCGACCAAGTAAAAGAATGTTGAAATTTTAGTAGTAATAAGTAGTAATCCACTGGCTTATCGTTGACGTTAAAGTTGTAACTATATTGGACATATTTATCTTTAGGGATAAATTGACAGTTTTATTTTTGTTTTGGTTTTCTTTCGTATTTAAAGCAAAATAATGTATTATATAAAATCAAATTTCTTTAGCGTATTGTCTTTGTCAATATCCTTTTATACCACTACTGTGTTTGGTAAACATGGTGGTGTGGTATTAAGGCTTGCTTAATGGTTACTCGTATGAGTAGCTTATGGTCGCCTGTATTACATTATCATCACTAAATTAACAATCCCTTAAAAATGGAGTCGTTCAACTAGTGGAATAAAAGGTTTATTCTCCAGTATATACATTAGTGATCACTATTTTTTTTGTACCTATTATATATATATTAGTATACTACAAAACAGCTATCGCATTGCTGTCAGCACAGCGCCTCCGGAAAAAGACCTGGGCTGCCTATTCATGACACTAAAGTACCACAAGATTAACAAATCTTAAATTCTGTGGGGTAGGTTTTCCCTTAGACAGGCTGGTCCAGTTTAAACGAACTTCTAGGTTCAAGCTTTACATGGATAGATGTATTTATCAAGTGTTTATTCAAATAAGTGGGAGCTTCATTTACGGAGTGCTCGTATGTAATTAAATAAATAACAATAGGCCAATGTCTACTTGTGACCTTATAACTGTATCATAAACGCACTGTTATACGTGCAACGGTGTGCCAATCATGTGTGTACACAACTCCGTGCTTTCGTAAATATTTTGGTTAAATATTTGACTATGTAAATGTTTGATTCTGAAGTTGCTATTGTACCCAATGGATAAACAGCAATACAATATCATAAAAATATATATAATCTTATTGATCCCATGCATATGCCAAGACATATATGTATTACGATCTGCGACATGGATTATGCTTGTTTCTTGTCACACTCATTGCCTAACAGCCATTTAGGAGGGTGTGGATGTTCTTTGTATCTGTTTTTTAATGTTTGTAAAGTCCGCCGCGATTCAGGTATAATTACTAGTGCCGGAGATTAATTCTCCTACTTAACATCACACTGGTCACAATTTTAAACTTTGGCAGATATGAGCAAGACAGAAAATTTTGCTTCAGTCAAGCCGATTAAAATAAAAATATTAAGATTAAAAAATGTCGTATCTTACAGGCTCTATAAAATTTAAACGACCAACGACTTTAAATAATTTTGATTCCCTTTTTTTATTAGCTAAAATAATTTTTGGACGCTGTGACCACTTGATAAATAAAACAATCAAGCATCGTTTAGTATTCTAGCACTGCAAAATTCAGTTCAGCTGGGCAAAAAACAATAGTTAGAGAATTGACGGCACCGAGCTCGAGTCAAATGATTTAACCAGTACTTATGAGCTCACTAAACAACAGACAAGCAAGCACCTACTTTAGATGCTAATGAATGTCCCTTTTGTGGGCTACAGTTAGGCGTGCGGTGTGCGTTGCTAATGCCAACTACTGTTACTGTCGAATCTGGGTTGAAGCCGATTATGTGACTTGGTCAAAAGGGCCCGAATTCTCGAACAACACGACCGATTCGGTTTCGTTATATTGTTTACTGCTATTTAATTCTATAGCTATTTTGTGTACAGATTTAGAAAGGGAAAATAGAAATGGAAAATTATAGTTCGTCATGTTATATTACTTTTTTAAATTCTTTATTTAACGTTATTTTTCAGACAGGCAAGCCAAGTCTAGCACTTAAATTATACAGAAAACAAATCTTAAACAAAATTAAATAAATCTTTGTACTTGTTAACTAGCATAGCTAATTGTATGTATATATGTATATGAAACTTTCAAAACCGTTTATGATAGTTAAAAACATTAAATTTAAATTTGTATAGTTTTGCTGTAAACTTTCATGCAAAAAATAATAACTCTAATTATCACACAACTGAAGGAAGTGCGTGTAATAGGTAACATTAGCCCTACCCACTTTGTTGGCGTACGTGATTTTATACAATAGGTACTTATTGTTGGTCTGACGTCATTTCAGCAAAGTATATACCTTGTAAGTGACGTCATATTACTGTCAATTAAAACCATTAACAACTCAATTTCACGTATATTAGAATCACCTGTTTTTCTTAACAATATTTTTTATATCGCAATCAGACGGTATCATAACTGCACCTGATCAACCAAGTGCTTTACATGAATGTACATCGTAATCATGCATACTTAAAGCGATATAACATATTATTATGTATATTTGTACGTGCACGAGTTGAGCTAGTGATGGGACCGGTAAAGCGGGATGCGTGTTTTATAACTTTGCTCTGGAGCTCACATTAATTACATGCTATTATTAAAAAAAAAACTTACTTAAGGCTTAATATGTCGAGTAGTTTAACTACTCAGTAAGTCTAATAACCGTTTTGTAAAACATTTTATTCATAAACAATATGTAAACCTTCGTTATCCGAAGCATCTTCATTAGCAAGTTTGCATTTTTATAAACTTTTACGAACAATACTTTTTGTAAATTTTCTTTTAATGATGTTGTAAGTACTAATTGCAGTAAAACGGTTAAATTTGAAACAGTTACGTTTAACTGGAGTTAGAATAGAGACATAAATGATTAAGTAATGACGACAGACACAGTTATTATAAAAAAAAAATATCTGCATCATTGCCTCTAACATATCGGTTTGCCGTACCATCAGCAGCAAATGTGCAAAGACGAGAGAGTGGACTTGCAGGTGCGCGACTGTTTGCGCATTTAAATATATCACGTATAATACTGTTTCTATCTCCAAACATGTTGCAGCAGCCGTAGTCAAAACATGTGAAGGGTAACGTCGGATCAGCCATAATAATATAGTACAGGAAGCAAATAGTACGGGCCGTACGAATTAAAGCATTTAAGGAGAAAAAAGTATGTCATATAAAGACTTTGTTTATACATAGTAGTGGCATTATTGTACATAAAATTACCATTTGACTTGATTTGTGCGAGCAGTAGGCAAGGTGAAATACATACTTACATACGAAATATTTTACGTAATTAGCTTGTGACGATCTACTGCTGGTATTGGTGCATTTAGGGTACATACTGTTCTTTAATATTGGGTTGAAAACCTACATCCTGAGATAGGCACGGTTGACCTGGCTAAACGCCTATGACTGCTTGACGTAAGTCTAACCCAAACTATTTAACAAATTTTAACAAAAAAGGAAAGGTATTTCGACATTTATATTTTTGTTAGGCTTGCCAGAAACTGCATGCAAATTCTTCAGGCGATTCAATATTATATAAATTGGCAACGGCCATCACTATTTCGAATTTATTTGGTGTGCACCAACAATGCACCATAGAGCGAGTGCGTTGACGCGGGTAATGCGTGACACACCTCGGATTTTTACACTGTGTAACACGATCATTACTATATGTTACATATTCATTACCGGTACAGTAAGAAAACCTTATATTAGCCGCTTTGTAATTGCGGCAATGGTGTTGGAGAATTTTGTTTGACGTATTTATAATAATGATTTTAGGTCAGCAAATATAGTACGTTTTAAGCTTATGTTTGGACACGTTTCATATGGTATACATAAGTAGACAGATTACAAATTTATGATATTGAACATTTTACAAATGCTTTGAGGTTATAGTATTTTTGTAATATTAAAATTACACTGGTGTTTAAACATAAATAATGTATAAAATAATGGGTTATTTTCTAACATAAGAATATATTTATCGGCGTCGGCATAAAAGACAAAGTTCCTTTTATTTAAGTGATTGGATAGGTATAGACAACGTGTATAATGTAAATCTAAATAATTATTATTTAGCTTTACATTATTTTTCATCATTCTCATTATTTTAATATATACATAATAAAATAATAAGAATGATTAAAATTGAATTAAAAATTGAATTGAACAAATTTAAACTTTTAGAATATAAATGTTCGTTTTCTTATATTTTTCTGTTCAATTACAATATTTTGCAATAAGTACGTTATGTACTTATTGCAAAATATTGTTTTTTATTTATATTATATTTGATATTTAGATTTATATTAGTGCATAGATAATAATATTATTATTGATAAGTGTATTTAATAGATAGCGATCTATTAAATACACTTGATCAAGGCTTTTTGTTGATTTCAAATATGTATCTCACAATTATGTTACATTGTCTTTTACTTGTTGATAATTTAATAATTGAGTATAGTTTTTTTTTTGGAGGAATAAAACAGGTGCGTATTTTGTAACTGTTTACTTACGGTTTCCGTTAGTGGAGCAATTTTGGCGGCTTCCAATTCCACGTCACACAAAAACTCTCTAGAATCAGGCGCTATTGTGACTAGGTTAGCGTACAAATAATCCACTTTCAATAATAAATTGTTTACTTTATTATTGGACAATAATTAAAACGATATATGTATTTAATTTTCGTTATTCGAATTTCTTAATCTATGACATTAGATAGCGCGCGCTTTTTCGAAATTCATATCTCATTGACAGGTTTTTATTTTAAATTTCTTTTATCTGTACAAGGTATATTCGTTCTACCTAACGGCTTTCGTGAAGTTCGCGGTGTGATATATAATAGACTAATCCAGACTCCTTGGTGGCACAGTCTGGTCGTCATACGACGGATTGCACTTAACCCTTGACATGTCTAATTTGACTCTGCATTGACCTCTGGTAGTTATCCCATGTTAGCTGTTCATTACCTGACAAAACTGGGTTGTATCCTGTTTTGATAATCATTTTCTTCTATTAAACTACCTAGACGGATAATAAAAGTAATTTATAATAATTTCCAAGATAACATTTCAAATCAATTCTTTCCATTGACTTAATATGTACTGCGTTCTAGCGGAGACATCTCAAGTAAGTTTTAGTTACCCAATTTAGAGTGCACTGCATTGCATTTATTGCCACGACACATATGAGTGCAAACTTAATGTTCAAAAAACATGCCGTCATATGTATTACGCTCTTCTCTCTTAGCCTTTATTATTCCCAAGTCACATGGGGTCGGCTTTTCTGGTCTAACCGGATTTGACTGGATATCAGTTATTACACGGAGCGGCTGCCACCTGACCTTCGCAACCCGAATGCTAACGATACCCTAAGGCTAGACCAGTGTCAGAATATTAGAGGGTACTGACTTTCCCAATAACGACTGCCATTGATGTTCATGGCAGCCCGGACCAACGGCTTAACGTGCTCTCCGAGGCACGGAGCAGGCGATAATAGTCAATTAATACGCACATAATTTCGAAATGTCATATAACTTCCGAAAGTCAGAGGTGCGCGCTGTGGGTTCGAACCCGAGACCCTCTGCATTGTAGTCTGTTGGTCTCCCCACTGAGCTAGCGCTCATATGTATTACGCTACTACTTAATTAATATTGCACTCAAACGTGTCATTCCAGTAACCGCCTGGCTCAGATTAAGTGAGTTAAAGAACAGGCACTCAAACAAGGGCTACAAAAAACTTATGATGTCTCCTCCTGTGTGCGTATCTAATACTTAATAAGTTAATGGTGCTTTCTATCATTTTTCAATTTACGCATAGTTTGTTATTGTTGATTATGTGTTACTTTATAAACGTATTAGGGGAAACCCGCTGAGCCTAGTAAATAAACAAGGAACAATACAGTAGAAATGTCCCGTATACGTCACAATGAATAGAACCACTAGAACTGACGTAGATGAAAGTGGCAACAAAAGCGGGAAATTACAGGAAAGTAAATAAACACAGGCAAATTATTCATTGCCGTCATAGGTACTGCATCTGTTTGTATGTCACTGAACTATTTTGATTATGTATAATATACCATAAACTTAATACTATGTTGATAAAATGTATTTCATGACAAGTCGTTAAACTGATATGACAGTTATGAGCTAAGCATATATCTTTTGTTGTGATAAGGGTGAAGCAGTATAACAATTTATTACGTTACATTTTCATCTTAAACATACATAGGCGATTCTATATTCTGCATTGCTATAATACTCCTTACGTACTTATATACCTATACTCAGCATTTGAAAAAGACGCCATTACACCAATGCTGGATACCATACTATGTTAATAATATAAGAAGCATAATTTAGTTTCATTTAAATCTTATAATTGCCTCTTTTGTCTCAAGACGCTAGTTTGCATGCGATCGCGAGGTCTCGGCGTTTGATTCCTAGTTCAGGCAAAGCCTTATTACATTTTTGTGTTAGGTTATTCTCATTTACAATACAGACTCTAGTAATGTGCCCAGTATACAGCAATAGCTCCTTCTCCATCCATGACGATAATTTAAAACTTGGTGTTTTAAAAAATTATAACTATTTAATTATTTGTCATGAGCATAACCCGTAAGACGTATTATTTAATTGTACTTACTACAGGACAATTACGAGGCAATATGAGTCACTTATCAAATCTCAACTAAGATGGACTTTGTGCGATGACTGGTACTAACGCTTAACCGGTCACTTTGGTCCTAGTAAAACGATGAATCAATGCGACTAGGACGTTTTTCAGTATTTACAGTTTAATCTATACTAATATCATAAAGCTGAAGAGTTTGTTTGTTTGGTTGAACGCACTAATCTCAGGAACTATTGGTTCCACTTGAAAAATTATTTTGGTGTTGAATAGCCTATTTACCGAGGAAGGTTATAGGCTACATAACATCACGCTACGACCCACGGGGGCGGCGCAGTAATCATAAACGCGGGTGAAACATCTAGTTTATATTAAAAGGAATTATTTTATACGTTGTACCTAATTCTAACTAATTTTATAAATGCGAATGTGATATTGCTTGTTCGTTACGCTTTCACGCCTTAACTATTCAACCGATCATTATGAAATTTCACATATACGTTATCAGGGGTATAAAAAACATTTAGCTTTTTATTCACAAAGAAATACTCTTGCCGAGAAAAGCTGCGGGAAAAAGCTTAGGTTACAAAATAATATTAAGTAGATTCTGTGGCTAAAGCAGTTTATTTTCAGTTTTCAGTGTTTTAAGAGGCTATAATACGAACATGGGTTATAGTGTACATTATTATTATTATTTTACTTTTTGATAGCAAAATAATGTTGAGTAGAATTACCATTTCTGTACCCCTGATAACGTATAGGTATTCAAAATTTAATGATGATCTGTGAAAGCGTAACAAACTTACATTAGCTGCTTTAGCATGTACAATATTAGAAGAATTTGATATAGCTACCCGTAAGAGTTTTCCGTCTGCATTAGGCTGCTCACGATGCATAGGTACCTACTTGAATATGTGCCCTCTATGTCTATGTATACCATAAAATAGAATCCAAGAAGGCATTATCTAATTGAGCTAAAGTCCTTAAAAAGGAAATAGCTTCTGTATTGAGATGATAGGTTTAAATAAAATAGTGCATTTATTACACAGTAATTTATTTCAAAATAATTATAATTACATTATAAAATAATTAAAAGTGACATACAAAACATGTTCTAAACTAGCTAAATATAGAAAGAAGGTGGGCAGAAAACAACGTTTTGTGATTATGTCTTGATGGGTACTTCATAAATATGTAGATGTATAATTTACCCGATAAAAAGGTATTAATTCATTATAAAAATAATTTTAATACAATTTGAATAGGTATATTATAATAAGATTTTTATTATATCATGCTATATATATTATTGAAATGAAGTTATTAGCTTTGACAAAATAGTCGGAAAATTTGAACAATATCCAGAATATTTTCTTACAAATCTAGGGATTAGATCTCCAGATTGGTACGAATTAAATAAGTACACCTTTTGAAAGATTTTCATCAAATGTAACTTTATATCGATTAATGTCGTTCGTTATAAACACTTACGGGTACTTAGAACTAAATAAAATTACGTTTCTTTACGTTTAGTAGTAAGTTACATCTCCTTCGTATAATGTATGACGGCGAGCGCCGTGTCGAGGAGGTAGATCGCACCGTTGATCACGCACAGGGACCCCAGAGCTAAACCGACCTAGAAAAGAAATACCGTCAATCAGATTTACGTACATAACAATGATGTTGCATTACATTCTTATAATTCTATTTGTATATATTCTTATGAAAATACAATTACAACATTAATATTTTAACAATAATTCCTGTGTCGCGGTAAACAGACAAATAACGATTTTAAAGAATACCCGACTAGGAACAACTACTTGGGAATCAAATAGTTGTTCCTAGTCTGGATATTCAAATCACAAATCTTTGCTGCGTGTGGGATTTGAACGTATAATATTCGGTATACTGCGACTGCTGTGCTGTACTGTGAGATCTCGGGTTCGAATCCTGGGTCGAGCCAACAAAGAGTTATTGGGTTTTTTGTTAAGAAATCTCAATAACAGCCCAGAGTTAGTAAAGCCAACTTCCTAACTCCGGGTGTTGGACACCCCCGTGTCTCGGTATGCATGTAAAGCCGTTGGTCCTGCGCCTGATCTCTCTCCGGTCGTGTCGAATTACCGTCCCATCGGATCATGTAAGTTAGGGAACAGAGAGTATTCTTGTGTTTACGCACACGCTTATGCGCTATAATATCTCCTGCGCAGATGGCCAGTCTTCGTTAAGATTGGCCGCCTTGACCGAAATCGGTCTGGAGGACATTATTATTATATTAGCAGTGGGGAGGCAACCACTTAAGCGTTTAGGCCATTTTTGTAGTCAAACTTATAACAATTAACACGTATCCACATAAACTGAACCTTAAAAATAGTCCAATACCGTAGCCAATCTATGCCTGTACGATTTATTTATTTAGTTTATTAAAAAGCTTTCAGACTAATATTCCAGAATATAGTTGCAATGTGTAGTAAATATCGCTATTGACAAGCTTTCACAAATGAATTTCTATGTAACTACCTAATTTCAACGATACAGATCACAATAGAGAAAAGTACAAATTATAAGAATTAGAATTGTATACAATTCATATTATATCCACAATACTATTACAAGAACATTACGTAAACTACGGATAAGATAAACGTTAATACATTAACACATTAGTGCAGTTGTAAACGCACCAAGGTAGAATTAAAACTATTAAAGAGATCGGAACGTGCCGTGTATTTTCTACTGGCAGGTGCTAGGTTTAGTTAGCGTCAACTAAGTGGACGAAAGTGTGACACAGCTGACGACGCGTCTGGCTTCGACACCCATTCTTGTCGTTATATGGCCCGTGTGCGTTGAGACTACATCTAAGAATATATTTATGTTTGGTCTAAGGCCTAACCCATACCTAGTGTCTAGGCAATTTAAAAGAGTGGTCGTGAATTTTTTACAGTTATGTTCTCATAGGTTCAACCTTTGCCTAAATCTAGCAACTAACATAAATGTAAATGCAGTATTTTTTTAAACCCTTTGATGTTCATAAGTGTTACTTTGTGAACTAAATGAATAAATGATTTTTGTCTTTGACTTATAATAGATAAAACTAATACTCAGAACTTATAGTGCGTCTGTAAGCTGTTAGTTGTTCATACCTGTTTCTCAGCGAACACGAACTGGTACTGGTGCTCTCCCTGGTAACCTCCCCAGTAGTGAAGCGCTACTGCGCCCACAGCGATCCACAGGAACACACCCACGAAGTTCATCACTATGTCGGACAGAGCTCTGGAACATAGACGACGACGACAAGTTTATATTACATTTTGAGTGGAAGAGTCCGCCATTTGTAATTATTTGGCGACAACCAGCAGCGACTCAATGTCAGACATAATTGTTAGACTTTCGGCTTTAATTACAAAGTTCTGCGATCCAAAGTTTTTTGATCCGATATCCATCGATTCCACCAATGTCGTCACTCGTCAACCCACTCGTAAAACATGCCTATAGCTTAGCTTAAGGGATTATCAACAATACTAGTGATAGATAGGCCAATAGGTAGTATTGTCTTTAAAAAATCTGTAGGGTTTGTTATTTATAAACGTCCTTATTTTAATAGCTAGGCTTCTTTATTACAACGCAACCATAAATATAAACAAGAGGTGTGCCAATGCATTGTAGATGTAAGTAAAACATAATAGAGGCTTTAGTCCTTGTGAGCTGGTCTAGTGACTCGTAATTATTATAAGTTGTGACGTGCACAACTTAACTAGTGGTGACCTAGATACATCAAGGCTTTATAATTATAATTATTCTTATACCTATTCATGGGGGCGAATAAATAAAGGGTCGTTTGCGATAGCTTAGTTGTTGAAGGAAGGACTTTCGATCGAGAATTACCTAGTGGGTTGGATCTTCCTGTATTACGCCACTGACGTAAATTGCCGTGCGTCTAATCTTAACACATTAAATGCCATGTAGCAGACACAATAGAAAATTTATTGTTCGCGGTCATTTATGACCAGCATGGCGTTCAATGTGTTAAAACAAGCATTTCGTTCTGGATGAAACATTAAAAAAATTTAAGGAACATGTAATCTAAAAAATTTGTAGGAAAAGAACAGATAAACAAACAAATTTACGAGGGCATATTTTTGCTAGCTGTCTTTAGTTTTCTTGTACACGGTACATGGTGATAAAACCATCTACCTGTCGCAATTCTATACTCCTAACAGAAAAATAACACTATCGACCAAGCAATCGCACAAGAGACTTACTTCGTTTGACATCACGATAGTTAGTATGGCTACAATTACTACTGAATCCTCGAGGCACTATTGTACTTACCGCTTATGCTCAGTAGTCCCGAAGAGATAAGTGACGACTTGCACGAGTGTATATATGAGGTACCCCACGAACACTCCTGAGGCCACGATTTCAGCGTCAGGGTTTTTCTCCTCGTTAAGGTTCCACGTGCCGCCCACTCCAAGGAACTCACCATTGTACCCCGTACGGTACAATACCAGGATTATTATGTTTAAGACCTGTGGAACAAAAAAATGATAATTATATACATATAATTCGTAATAAGGAGCCAATTATTTATAATATTGATAGTCCGATAGTAAAACATTGACTTGCAATCGGAGCGTAGGTCGGACCAACCAGTACCGACGTGAACTTATGCCTAACGCATCAAGTTTATTTGGAGAGGAAACCTATTATGTATATACGAGAAAACTGTTTATTCGTAACCTAAATAGCTAGAAATCTTTATACATTAAACTTAAATTGTGTTGAATTGCTTAATAATAATTAGAAATAAGCGTCACATAATCTATTCTTTTATTATTTCTTATCTAGTGAGGGGGAAAATCTGTCTTCCTTATGTCCAAGTTGCAAAATTCAGCCGCTTAACACATTACGTCTACTACTATTTCTCTGTCTATTTGTCAAAACGCATAGGCTCTCTTAATGCTCTCATTTCCACTGTGTTTATTCTACTTTCATATATTTTGCAACTGTAAATAAATTTTTATGAGAAATAAATGTCTTAAACGGGAATAAAACCTATCTTAAATCGCTAAAATATCTCGAATTTCTAAGATTGAATCTACCTGGACAGTAACGGTAAATCTCTAGTTAGTCTTCATAACGTTTTATTAAATCTGCTATGAAATCTGACGACCGTAGAAACTATATTTTATAGTGAGCCAATTAAATAATAATCTATATATTTCATCTATGTTTCCATCGCGTACAAAGTTCTGTTCATGTTTTATGATTGTAATAAAACATTAGTGTCTATAATATTTATTTATTAAGAATTTACTTTTAAATGCCCAGTTAATGCTCAAAGACTATTAGCATATCTATGCTGTATATTCCATAGAGTTTTACAAAGATGTATCTCACTTACATCTGTACGACACTAACTCGACACCTATTGTTGTTTACCGGGCAGAGGACAATTCTTTTCCGTTTTTAAAAAGACTATTAGAAATAATTCCATTTTCAAACAACAGACACAAAGAACATCTAAACTCGACACAGTTATATATTTATAGATCAAACAATTTTTCTCCCATGTGAGGATTGAACCCACAACACTCAGCGTAGTAGCGACGAGGAGACCAATTAAACCTACTACTAATCTACTACGTCACCCGTGCACTCATTCAAACCTGTCCACATTTCTTAACTCTTATGATGAGTGAAAACCATATACCACGACTGGTGGTAACTCATGCTTTCGCTACTAGCACAACTACACGATTAAAAATGGTAACTACATCTAAAATATGACTTCCTTCTGAGTTATCTGAAGACAAACGATGTTATTCATTAGCAGGTAGACTCATTGCTTCCTGTTGTTCACTCACTGTTTATCGCCACTTCCGAAGAGGCTAATCATTGGGTGCCACCGCGCGTGGCAATGTTCTGACTCACTGATAAGTTTATTAAGAAAAATGTTGGAGAAATCCGGTTGGGAGGCCTATAGTACCTATTGATAGAGTTATTCCGATAGAGGCATACATTGCAGTGTTTTACAAATTATTGTACTTGAATGTATGAATTCGTAAGAGGTTACTTCGACTATTTTTGACTAGGCAAGTTTACATGTTATAAGAAGGTAAATATATATGATTATAGAGATAGATCTAATAATCTAATACTAGTGCCTGCCAAATATAGTTATGAAATAAATTGAATATGCGTTTTTATCATTCGGTGTAGTTATATAATGGCAAAATAGGACAACCGACAATGGGTTAGTATATTATGTCAAAATAACATCGCGTCAATTTATGTGTAGCACATGGAATTATTAGTATTTACGAACGTACGACATACTTACGAACAACCTTATCTACTTATTAATATCATGACGTAGGCTAAAAATAACCCTCCGTTTAAAATAAGACAATATGTGTGAAAGAACATAAAATAGGAAAGCTAATGATATTTTTGTGTACTGTAAGAAAAGCACATTTAGGTACATCGAAATCAAAAGGATTATAGTCTCAGCGACGGCGACGTGCTTACTGAATCTGCAATTATCAGAACAATAGTATGACAGGAATAGTTGTACGATGTAGTATTTTTTGTATTAATATTGTGGCTAAGCACTTATAATAGAGTCTACGCCTACACAGTTCGGAATTCACCTGTTTGTGTGTCACTAATCGATAAGATAGCGTATCGATAAAGAATTCGCGATAGTCGCCATATTTGTTACTCATTGTTTCTGTTTAATATCCTCTTCCATGTTTTATACTAGGAACTTTATCATTTGTAGTGTCCTATAGTAATGTTATAGGTAAATATTCTGTTTACTACCAATTAGGACAGTCACGTAAATTAAGTAACGCTTGGTTTTGAAGGCTGGCCCAGAAAAATGTCTTGCATAATCCATGGATGGTTGTTTTGTATTTGAGAGTACTCCCTACTGGCTCTGAATTTAAAATACATATCTAGCATGGTTCTAACACATGTACATACAAATTAAGAGCGTAAGTACTTCATTCTGCCTGTGATTTACTATCTTTATATGTACTAGTCAATTAAGAAGATATTTCATGACTGTAAAATAAAAATAAATACGTTCTGTTTTTCCGAATATTTTCATATTTATTAGTTTATTTAATCTTTCAAAGTGGCATATCTGCTCTCTTAACCTATAAATCAAAGCAGGCGGCGTCCAGACACAAGAGGTTTTTAATTATATCTGACATTCCAACAATTGACAGGTTATGCGAGATCTGCTATAAACACGATAAGAAAGTACCCCCAAGTACGCAATTGATTACAATAATAACTAATTAAATGCTCGCATATAAATATCTATATTGCATCAGATATTGACAACAACAAGAAATCGTGTAAAGACGTAGTACATAGTCATAATAAGTTAAAACGACGACGAGAATGATTATCTTAACTGCCTAACAATGTTCTGATAAGTATTATAGTGACAAATATATTTATACAGATAGGTGTGACGCCACTGTCTATGCAAAGGCCAGTAAATATTCATTGTCTTCTGTAGTTCCCTTGTTTTCACTGTATATATAATTTGGTCGTATTTTATCAATATTTGCTTGATACAAGCTGTCAGCGATTACGTTTCGGTGGGATACTGTATAATAAATGAGATAGACTTGGATTGTTACCAGCCTAGGTAGATATCCCAATATATTTGTATAAATATTATTACAAAGGAATAACCTATTTGACATCTCTATGATTTGACTTTGCAAAAGTCCTGTGTGTGTGACCTTCTAAAAGTCGAAACCTTGCCGTGTTTGTTACACAGTCTTTTAGCGTTAGTCCAACTAATATAAGTATAAATACAAATGTGTGTTCGTTTTTCTGTTTGTTTTTTACGCTTTCACGCCTTAACTATTCGTTTAATCATCATGAAATGTCGCATACACGTAATTAATTACTGTGTACCTGAATCAAATTTAAATTGGGAATTAATTTCACCGTCATATCTAAGAATGGTATTCAAGACAAAATAGTTGTAAGTCGCACTTGCGTTTATAACACCTAGTTTGTTGGTCAAGTGCGGTAAGGAGTTAGGATGTAAATATAATATTCTATCTATCACATACACACAACACCATCTAGCCCAAACTAAGCAAAGCTTGTACTATGGGTACTAGACAATGGATAAACACACATATATACATTTTATTTTTTTGGAAGTACATGCATGTTATACATAGAAAGGATTGAAGTGGTGACGGCCTTTTATATTTGAAAGAAAATTTCCTAAGCTGAGTGAGGCAAAAATTAAAGGCATATTTGTTGGTCCTCAAATCATGCAATTGATGAAAGATGATATATTTAAAGAAAAGACAATGGATAAACATAAATACTATATTTTTGTAAATACCTACATATTATACATAGCAACACCCAGATCAAGACAAACATCCATGTTCATGCACACAAATGTTTGACTTCTGCGGGAATCGTACCCCTGATCTCAGGCGTGGCAGTCGGTTACACTGGCCAATACCCCATCGAGGCCGACTAGATAATATAGCATTACGTAGAGGCAAACCGTTTCTACAAATCCTTATTAAACATAGCTTTTGATTATAACATACCTTCTGTATGATCAAAACAAAGCCTTGTCTCACAATTTGCATGCACGTAAAAGATTGGTATGCGGCAGATAGCTCTCTGTTTGTCCACATCGACCACACAGAATCTTGCTTATCTGCCGTCATACAAAGGTTTAATGTTTAAACATTAATACTAATCCTAGCTGTGTACTGTTAGATTCTAGTTCATCTGATTATGTATGAAACAAGAGAGGTTTTAGCTGTGAACTTTGAGTGATCCATTGGAATGCTTACATTACGAGCTTCTTTGATTCTTGTGGTAATACTATAAATATAATAAACTAGCTTACCCGCGCAACTTCGTCTGCTTCATATAAGAGATTTTTGCCCGTTTTTGCAACATTTTTCATTGCTGCTCCGCTCTTATTGGTCGTCGCGTGATTTTATATAGCCTTCCTCGATAAATGGGCTATCAAACACTATTTATATAGAATTTTTCAATTCGAACCAGTAGTTCATGAGATTAGCGCGTTAAACCAAACAAACAAACTCTTCAGCTTTATAATATTAGTATAGATACTATTATATGGGATTAGATATAATGACCACCAAAAATACTAATTGCGCAGCAAAATATGCTTACTAAAATATATCATAACGAGCACCTATACGCCTCAAATCATTGCAGTCCGTCTCGGAAGTGTTAGGTTATGTTAGATTCATTCTTAAACCCACCCAAAAAAAGGATGGAAGGCTCCGTTGACTTATTTTGATCTCTTTAAATATAATGCGGTTTTAATTTTGGTGATCATTTACTATTTTTGACTATTTTTGACTGTTATGTTTTACTATATCTGGTGATAAGTTAAACATAAGCCGTATTATATTACCTGTGGTATAGATAACAACTAGTTCCTACTCAAATGTTTTCATTGAAATATGCGGGCACTATACGTTATTTATACGAGTGACGAACAGTGTCGTGATTTCTGCTGTAATTCAGTCTTGTAGAGTATTAAAGTCTCATCTCGTTTAACCAGAAATACAAAAACATTTTCACAAAAGTAATTAAATGAGTGTTTATTCGCCGAATTCTCCAGCAATAATATTACTTACTAATTTCTTTATTTATTTAGCAATAATGCTGGTTTTATATGTTGTGTTTAATTTCTTGCTAAAGGAACGTTATTTTCATTTTATTTGATAGTTTATATAAGTTGCTTACTAATATATAAAAAGACTATCAATATATTATTGTAATAATATTATTGTATTTTTGTTTTAATCCAATTTCGGCTAAAGATTTTTCTATTTAACAGGCTACTCCTAGGAATATTTTCTGTATCGCCGGGGACTTTACAAACATTCAAACAAAGAATATCCAGACTCGGAACAACCATTTGTGGATCACACAATTTTTTGTCCCGTGTGGGATTCGAACCCGTTCTTTGTTTATTCTTAGATACAAAAGATATAAAAGAATACACAATCTTTATCCCGATTAAAGAGATGATAAGACACCAGTAGCTCTCCACAAGTGTTTTCTCCCTTAAATTGATACCACATGCAGGACTGCATCAAATTAACCCGATCATTCACTGCAGCAGCATCTGTAATATATACTTGTTAAATATTGCAAAGTCTGTAGATCTGATTAAGTAAGCGTGCCCGGTGCACCCTAAGGTTGATGGGATACCGTCAATTACTTAACACAGTCATTAGTCATCAGCTTGTCATGTCATCCCGGGTCACAAGTCAAGGAGCATTGACATGAGAGTTAATGACATAGAGTAGGCAATAGGAAAGATCAAATGTTTAAGTACTTAGCTATTAATAAGAGTTTGGTATGGATACGTTTTTTTTAAATCTGTCCATATGTACCTATTCCTTTTTTATGTTATCTATTACCGATTCTAATTTATCAAAAGCAGCATTTAGGCAAAAATGACTTTCGTTATTTAAAACATAATAAAATAATTGTGGTCACATAGTTATGTATCAAGCATTAATAAAAATAAATATATAAGCAACAAATAATAAATATATATACATAAATAATACCTCTAAGTATTTTTATTTCAGAAATATCCAATAAGTGATGTTTTAATATGATAGTTTCCTTAATGTCCGAGAGCATTAACTAGGCATACATAATTCTTTATAAAGGTCACTAATGTCAAATCTCGACTGCAGCAGTATTTAACTTTACTACTCTATCTAATTTCAATAGCGTCACTGCCAAACCCCTAAAATAACGTCTAAACTTTATGACTCCACGCAAATTCAAAACTGTCCAAATGCCGCTAGCAATAAAAGTTCATATACATGTTGGTAATAAATGGTTATTTCGATTAAGCATACCTATATCTTTCCACACCTGCACTGACTCACGTGCACTAAAACACTACCAATAGTGTATCTATTTACCCTTTTAGACATAAGAACCGTAACATTTGTGACTAATCGTCGCGATCACGAATGACCATAACGTAGCACACTTGTATCCGCAATCTCTACAACTTTCTCTAGTCTGTGGCAGCGAGCAGCTGACAATTATGGCGTTATAACGGTTTTAATTGTCGCCGACAGGAAGGCAGGATTTAAACATCGAACGTCAGCTTCCTGTGCGAATCAGGCGCAGATTTTTTAATTCAATGAATGCTGATTTTGTGTGTTTAAATTAGATTCATTTGATAATAATTTTGTATTTGAAGATTTAGACTGCGTATTTTTAATTTGTGTGTATTTTTAATAGGTTCAAGCTATATACGTTTCTTTAGACTAATGATAAATTCTTATAATTAAATCACTGTGTACTTTACACAAGTTTACTAACAAAAGTACAGCCTATTTGATATGTTGATGTATGATTAGGTTAGTCTTAGAACGATGTTTTATTATAGGTCATATAATTTACAGGTGAAGTTGTAACGAACCAAGCAACAAGTGTGATTTTACTTTCATAAGAAGAACTTATTGCTCGCGTAGGCTTCAACATGTCGGCAGCGATGTCATTTACGTGAATCACATTACGCACCATATCTCCAGCTTTTCGTAACAAAACTAGATAAAACTAGCATAGATTGTAACTTAGATCCTATCCTACCGAATTGTGAAAACCGGATAAGAATTCGTTTAGTTATTTTGTGTGATGCCGTATAAACAGATAGACTGAAAACTAAAGTCATTGTTCAGCTTTAGTTTACTATAAATAATCGACTCCTATTGCATTTTCTAACATAATATCTCCAATGTATATACACAGTATTGATAATAGAGTTCTGATCAGTGTCATACATATTACAAATTGACTGCACGATGGCGACCATTTAAACCACTGTTTAAGTGGTCGCCTCGCCACTGTTGCTGCGCCGAGTGTTGTGGTTCGAATCCCACACGAGACAAAACTTTGTGTGATTCACAAATGGTTGTTCCAAATCTGGGTGTTCTTTGTGTCCGTTATTTAAATGTTTGTAAATTCCCCCGCGACACAGGAATGATTCATAGAGCGCAAGTTGTCTTATTATAAAATAAAAAACAAATGATGTACTCCTAAATTAAAATGCAATACGTCAAATGTAAACACTTTATTTTATTGCGAAAATTGGCCCTAAGATATAAATTCTTATTGGCGCCTTATTTTTTAGTTGTGTTACTTTTTGCTACTGTGTCATAACCGACCCTGATACTCTAAGACCGCTAGGAAGTACTAAAGGATCCAAAGAAACAAATGCAATACGATCTATGTTTCGAAGGTACAACAAAGCGATTCGATCACGTACATAATACGGCACATAATAGGCGCATTCAAGGTAAATAGTTATACAATTCGATTGTCCATGTCGCTGGGGATCGCCATTGTACCGACGCGTGCGCATGAGCTACGTACTTGGTCGAGATGTGATGCATTTGTAATGGGATTTAGGGACTTAAGTATCTTAACTTCTAACTTATATTAATATTAATATAATAATAATATTTATTAATATAATATTAATATATTCTACCACATACACACAACACCATCTAGCCCAAACTAAGCAGAGCTTGTACTATGGGTACTAGACAATGGATAAACATGCATATATACTTTTTTATTTTTGTAAATACATACATATTATACATAGAAACACCCAGACCAAGACAAACATTTATGTTCATGCACACAAATGTTTGACTTGTGCGGGAATCGAACCCGCGGCCCCAGGCGTGGCAGTCGGTTACACTAACCACTACGCCACCGAAGCCGACAATTATAAATGCGAATGTGATTTAGTTTGTTTTTTTACGCTTTAACGGCTTAACTACTCGACCGAACATATGAAATTATCGCATACACGTTGTCAGGGGCACAGAAAAGTATATAAGGTACCTCTTATACAGTAAAAAGTACTGTTGTAAAATCTAGCAGGACATATATTATATTATATACATTAAACATCCCTGATATATTCCTCAACATTTTGACTGTTAATTATTGTAGTATAAGCCCTTATTAGTTATTACTCATACAATTAGTCAGCACCATAGCACTGCAAGTACCCCGTGAGTAACGCAGTATCAGATAAGGTTGTTTGTCTTATTGTTTTGCAATATACGCGGTTGTAGAGCCTCTGTAACTGAACCACAATGAGTAGCTATGACATGAGTAGTACTCTGAGATCACTGTATAGTCAACTGAGTTACCTATTCTGAAAACACAAGCACGTGATGCGAATTTATGAATGAATATACCATGGGATTTTCAAAGGAAAATGTTCGTGTAGGTTTGTTTTTGTGGTTAGTAAAGAGAGTTATTTGTGTACTACTTATTGGATAAGTTAGGTGTGTTATGCGAAAACATGTAACGCAAAATTATGACGCCATTTTGTTTAAGATTACACTGCGAAACAAAAAAATATTTTTTTCTGCGACAATAATTTTGTTACTGGTTTTAATAAACACCTTTATCAGTCATACCCGAAATGTATTTACTTTGACTCTGGTTCTTGATATATTCAACATAAAGAACGGTTCCATCAGGGCATTAGGACAATGAAAGAAATATAGCAAGGCCAATGGGACAGCGATATTATGATAGCAGACTATTGCTTGAGTTTAATAAGGGATTGTCCTAAACATAAACACAATAAAAAAGCTTACAGATAAAGATTTTCTAATATTTTCTTTTGTAATTTTTTGTTAATAGCATACATGTATTAAGTTTTCTTGTCGTTATTATATAGCCGCTTCTAAAATATACATTTAATATGTAATTGTATTTTATCTCGATTTTCTTTCAGTCATAAAGTTATAGTCTTATCTCATAAACTAGAGTCAATTTAACAAATCTGATATTTTTCTCGTATTCAGCATATTGATATACTAAGGATACTTAGTTATGCGAGCAGCAATAGCTCAGTGGGGAGACCAACAGACTGCAATACAGAGGGTCTCGGGTTCGAACCAACATCGCGCACCTCTGACTTTCGGAAGTTATATGACTTTTCGAAATTATGTGCGTATTGATTGACAATTATGGCCTACTCCGTGCCTCGGAGAGCACGTTAAGCCGTCGGTCCCGGCTGCCATGAACATCTATGGACTTAGACAAAATTGACTTCTATTTACCATGCCGCAAAATGACTGTTCTCCAATGTTATTTTTTAATTTTGTACACCCATAACTTTGTAACCCACCTATGTATTTTAAAAGGCTGTAAGCAGCTATTCTGTGAAGTAACTATATCTTTTTCTTCAAATATATTGTTTGAGTTTTATATCAACATATATTGGTAGGCGATGTTCTTATGGCACCGTTATTAGAAAGAGTTTAGGTTTGCACTTTTAAATTACAGGTCCGGCCGTTAGGGTCCCAATCCGGTACGCCCCCAGCCGTTATTCCGCTACGCCCCCGGCCGAGACGCTCCCATCGTAAAACAACCGGAGAAGACACTTGAGCAAATAGTGTTGAAAACAAGTGTTTTTGAATTTAAATATGCTGTGCTGTCTGTATACTGTCATGTATTAGCTTTAGAATTAGTAAGACTACTTTTTAAGTATACCTACTGTTTAAAAATGCAATCTAAATTATATCATAATATGTTGGTTTCCAAGTTAGCAACCTTTCAAAAAGCAACCCATTCACTGTTTCCGCACGGAAACAGTGATAGGGTTGCTCGCCCATTGTGTAGATTTCAAATTCAAAAACATTTGTTTTCAATAGTATTTGCTTAAGTGTATTCTCCGGTTGTTTTACAATAGGGGGCGTACCGGAATGGGATCCTAACGGCCGGACCCTAAATTACGTGTTGCCTGCGAGTTATATATAGGTACCTATATACATTTCATCTCTCTTTGGCCTGTGTTGAATCGTAGATAAAATAGGTTGATAATAACTACTCTAAATAAAATAGGATTTGTAATAAAGCGTGGAATTTACAATTAGTTTAATTAACGTATGACTACACAATGAAATTACAGCAGCTGCTTTCTTACTTTTGCTTTCTACAATCGTTGTATAAATAGGAATGCTTTAATTGTATAAGTACGTGACGGTAACGTGTAGTATCAAGTAGGTGCGGCGTTATCTGTGCGATAGGGAATGAGGCCGCTGGCAGCGCGCAGGGCCGATTAACCTTAGCATCATACCTGCACTGTGTACTCATGACAAATAAATTAACCACAAATATGATAAACAACTAGGAACGACTTGAAATAATCGAAATCTAGGTTTTTTGATAGATATATGACATTCAGTAACTGTATCGAATTGTATATATTATTTCGTAAAGAAAAAGCTTTGCGAATTATGTGAGATATGGCATAGTTAAAGTTTATAGCGAGGAGGGCAGTAAGCATACATTTATATAGAAATATATGAACCACGGTCGTATTTTGACTATTGGTTGACTCATACTTAAAGTTACCTATAGTAGATATTGTCTTATACTTTTAAGAGGTCAACAGCCAAATGATTGGTTGATGGTACAAGGTTGTCGTAGAACGTTACTGATTTGACGTTTGCAATACTAAGGATTCATTCTTAATGCAACTGGCACCAAAGGTATATACCAATGCTCTTGGTGGTTGTACAACAGGGTAGCTGTCTGGTTGGACCATAGTTATGGGTGGGCGGTTGAATATTAATAGTGCATGTTACAAGGTAAAAATAAATATGGTCTTTCTGCCCTGTTGGAACGCAAATAAGCATTTTGTTTACATTTTGCTCGTATTTTGTACATAATAATAAAGTTATTTATATGTGAATAATGAACTTTGCTCATTTGAATCTGTAATATTATTATACAATTTGAAAAACAATAAACTACTAGTATCTACGCACAAAGAACTGTTGGCTGTGTAATTGATTTTTCTTACTTCACTGTTATTGTCACAATAAAATAATAACTAATTACAAATATTAAATATACCTATCAAGGATAACAGAACTTCATCCATAGGATTGTACGTAAAATAGTTGTAAGAACTACCATGTATAATTTTCATTTTGTACTACAATCACTATTTCGTAAATAAAAACATTATTATTATATTAAATAATTACTAACTTATTTATTAAATAATTGACTCAATATTATACTACTGCATTATACAAAGAGTCATTGCAGTGTCATCGTGAGTCGAAAATGAGCAACAAAATAATACAATGTGTATTCCATCTAAACTAATCGCATCCTTAATAAAACAGAGACTTATCTCAGTATTTTGGATTAAACAAATTTGAACTCTATTGCAAAGATTTAACACAAATATAATATTAGAATTTAACATATACAATTAGAGTTAAATTGCCATACTTTCAAATTTCGAGTTAAGTCGCTGTTTTATTAAGAGTGCGTAATATTATAAAGAGGAAACATTTGTGTTTTTGTATGTATGTTTGTAATGTTTTCACACAAAAACTATGGGACCGATTTCAAAAATTCTTTTACCATTAGAAAGCTGCCTCTTCAATGAGTGTCAGGCAATATAACATTTTCAAAAAAAATAGGGATTCTTAATAAAAATGCAATAATATAACCCAAGGTGTGAAAAAATTTGTCATAAAAATTCTGTCATCACGTGCGCTGCAGAAACTATTGATGATAGAACAAAAAAATGCTCTACAGTATTATAGAACGTTTCAATATCTACAAAAAAGTCTGCGATACCATATGTCCAACTACTGTAGTTATGCTCCTATAACTACTTTTTTACATTTTAAAAGTTGATAAAAGTGCCGACAATAATCAAACCATATTATTCATACCTCTGTATTAATCCTTATCCCATTAAATGATATTTTATTAAAGACCGTTTCAATAACCGTAAAATACTTTTTAAATTATTAAAATCGGACCTTTCATTCAAAAGATATAATTCTTTAGATATAGTAGGTAGTTTTTAAGTCTTAGCTATATATAGCTAACTACACCTAAGACTTATTAATTTCTTTAGTTGTAGTTTTATATATTATAATAATAATAATAATAATAATAATATTCTACCACATACACACAACACCGTCTAGCCCAAACTAAGCAGAGCTTGTACTATGGGTACTAGACAATGGATAAACATACTTATATACTTTTTTTTTGTAAATGCATACATATTATACATAGAAACACCCAGACCAAGACAAACATCCATGTTCATGCACACAAATGTTTGACTTGTGCGGGAATCGAACCCGTGACTTTAGGCGTGGCAGTCGGTTACACTAACCACTACGCCATCGAGGCCGACACGATATTAAAATTAGATAACAAATTAAAAGTAGGTATTGGGTAATAAATTAAAGTCCACGCGGACGAAGTCGCGGGCAACAGCTAGTACAGTATAAAGACAATAAACATCTTAAAGTTATATTACCTATTATTTGTGACTGGATTTCCTTAACTGTAAAGTTGAGGCAGTCAAGAAAATCAATACCTAAATATAATTAAAGGGAGGTACCGCACAGCATTTTGTTTACATTTGAATTTCGCTCAAACTATGGCCGCCTGGCTGGAGAAGTATGCTACAGAAAATCTCAACTAAACAAGCTTGTGTTATGTTTCTGTGAAGGTATGGTTTACTAACACCAGTAGGCTAGTCATTTTTGTTGCCTAAAGCTAGCAAAATAATCTTTAAGGGATAACACACAAGATGTGATGTTGTGTAAGAAATAAGAATTAGAACGAGTACCTACATACCATACATACCTTTAGTATTGCAGGCTATAGGAATGACTTCTGTTTGCATGTTAGTTCTATTAAATGTAGGTTACGAGCCCGTACGCCCCTTGACTTTCGTCCCTTTCATAGAAATACGGAGGTATTTTTGGGTGGATTTTAAGAAGAAACCTAACAAATACCTGCTAGGGGGAGAACCTTGAGGGGCGAACGGCTCGTAACTTAAATGTATAAGCGTATAATCAGATTATTATTAAGAATCGTGTGTGCATGCTACTGATACATACTATCAAAATATATAAAAAACGTAGTAGTCTTTCAACCGGTTACCCTTCACGTAACACAACAACAAGCATAAGAACAATTTACAAAGTTCAGCTTGTGAATGTTGTCAGGATATTAGGATAGCACCTTTTTGAGATAGAAACTATGCCTGGTCGATAGAAAATTACTTGCTCCTTATATTATTTTAAGAACTAAATAATACCCAGACACAAATAAGACACTGGGTATGTCATGATTATGTTATTGGGTTGCTGATAGGCAGTTTTCTGTAGCAGATCGGATACTGAAAAAATGCAGTTAACATTTAATGGATTCATACCCTCAATTACGTTGGACCTAAATATAGCGAAAACTTATGTGTATATCTTCAAGGACACAAGCATGAAGTAACGTCTATAAATTATTTGATCACTTGGAGCTTATGAATGAGGTGTTACTTGAAACAATTAGCTCACAATTGACACGGTTTTAATATTAGCTGTGTTGACTCACATAGTACGGGCTGAGAGATAACGCATATAATTATTAAAGTTTCTAGTAATTGTTGATGTTGTTCGTTCTAAATGGGTAGCTAATTCCTACACGATAATTATGGCCAGTATTATTTATATTTAATTTGGTTCTTCACGGCTCTTCTTCTACGACTGTCTTAGTGGCGAAGCGAGTCCGAATTACGATTAGGGCAAAATGTTATTGGTTGTTCTATACCTTGAAAATCCTTAGGGCAGAGTCTGGAAATGTGCCCAGGTCCTCACTCTATTTTTATACTACTAAGGTGGTAAACAAGCCTACGGCCCGCCTGATGGTAAGTGGTCACCGTAGCCTATGGACGCTTGCAACACCAGAGGCATCATTTGCGCGTTGCCGAACCTTTAGGAAAGGAAGTGGGAAGGAGAGGGAAGGGGGAAAGAGAGCGATTGGGCCTCCGGCACTCTTACTCATCGAACGAAACACAACAGTAGGAATACTGCTATTTCACGTCGATATTCTGTGAGAGTCCTTCTTCGGTCGAGCTTTCATGCTGAAATCAGCGAGGCTCTACTACTACGTGGGACCTAAAATGTAGGTGTGGCATAGATACCTCTGGCTATAATTTCGTAGATATAGGCGCGTCAAAATGTATAATGTACAACTTATAACTTTTATTGCAACGCGTCCGTCATACTTTTGATTAAATTCACTGTGGATTCAGTGCATAACTCAATGCTTTCGCAGTATGTCGCTGCTGAATCGACTTAAAATTTATAGCATATATGCGTCATTAAAATAATGATTTGCAGTGTGCATAATACATAGTACAAACTACTTAATTAGGTAGATTGTACAAATCGTTACCATCACCACCATAAGTGTCCAATTTACCGTTTATATATTCCAAATAGGAATTAGTCGTATTATGTACCGTACGTAATGCGTAAATAGTATGTAAGTATAGTAATAAATAATTTACCAATACATTTGCAGATAAAGCCATGCCTATTACCCATATGGGATTTCCACCTAATTAAAATTACTAATATTGCAAGTATGTATGTGTAGGTGCTTGGGAATATGTACATCAATGACCCCCGAACTGCTAAATGAATTTTGATGGACTGACTGCTAAATGAATATTGGGCATCGGTAGTCTTTCACCTAGATTAACATGTAAGATAGTCATAACCCCAAAAAAATCATTTTAATTTAGTCTAGAAAAGTCTATGAACTTCATATTTCGCAGTAATGGTCAGTAATGTATTATACCTTTTGTCAAAACTACCGATATTCGTCCAAGCAGTTCCTCGGACGAAAGCAAGTATTTTAAGACAGACATTTAAGTTTTCCTAACTAAATGATTATTCATTAGAACACAAGTTCTATGTATATTCTCGAACCCACGCCCATATAGCTAGGTACACTTGTATACTCGCCCAGTAACTTCACAATCTGTTTAAAAACAGAGTACTTACAATTTTGAATGATTTGACGACAATCGTCGCGATCGTTTGCACGGACACCATGATTGATCACAGTCACTACAACACTTCTATAAAAAAATTACACTCTTTTGTCTTTGTGTCCGGTTTCGCCAAACCGTTGTTCGTCACTGTATGAGCACACTTATCAGTATATATGTCTTTATCAGCACATACGAGCCTCTAATCTTATCTGTGCCGCGAATTAGTAGGGCAGGTTGCACTGTACCTTTATTTTTTAGGAAAATGAGTCCTATTGATTTAATAATAAAATATATTTTAGATTTTGGTTGTTTTTCTCGCGGTTCTATTACGCTATCTTTATTTTAGGCTACTATTATATTTAGGTTTGAGTCATTTGATCTTAAATCGATTTTTCAGAATGCTACGTAAGTGACTCTAACAATGCTTTTAAATCATTTCATTCCATTGTTTTCCATTCACGTATTGAGTGGTTGTGATCATCGGGATAGAATTAGTCACAAATCAAAAACCTCATATAGACAAATTTCTCTCTTATTGTTAGATATATTATTAGCAATATTTCCCTCACTACAAGCTAAATATAAATATGGAACTTCGTATGATTGTTACTCAATTACACATAAACTGATAAACAGAATTGAATTAAACGTAGCACAACTATAGACCGTGTCCTGATTTACCACATAAGATACCTACTTATTCTCCGGTATACCATCCAATGGAATTCTTTCAGGCAAAACCACAGACATAATAAAGTAATGCATAATTTTTATATTTGTATTAATAAAAGCTGCCACAAATTGCTATGTGTATTTGCATATATTGAATAACTAAAGTTACATAGGTCATTTAAATATCTTGGAGGATTTATAGTATAGTAGTATACCGACCTCCTCCTAGCTCAATGAAGCCCACGACATATTATGTCTTAAAAGAGGACATGAGAGTAAATAAATCGACTTTCGAGGATTCAAAGGAATGGACGAAGTAGAGACGTACTACTCGGTATAGGGCAGGCAAGGATCGGTTTAAATAATGTTAGGAAGCAAATTGAGTTTTATACACAACAACTATTCAACATTTTTCTTGACATGCAACACTAACTATAAATGCACTTTGAGTAATTCAGTAGGCAAGCTACGAGTACTACTAACGGCTAGTAAATGTTTATAAATTAATAGCCATCGTAGAAGTATAGGTTATTGATTTTATCATTTGCTTGTGAAAATGAACAACTGACAACAACATAATTTGCTGCATAGGTTTTTAAATACCAAAGTTATATAGACTCACTTCTACAAATATATCACTGAGGTAGTACCTCGAAGCGTATTACAATTATATTTTGCCAGCTATGATTTAAGGTCAACGTAGTGAGCCAATTGTCTACTGAACACATACTTCATGCTACCCTATATAATAATTAATAATACCCAACAAAGAAATCCAATAACAATCTGCCCGGGTCGGCAATCGAGCCATAAGCATATTATGCCATATGAGTTAAGATGTTACCATTAGATACGTTTTTAAAATGTTTTCCATAGGTGTCTTGTATAAGTCTCAAGATCTTTGTCCTGTCCTGAGACTTATACTACGTCTACGGTACGTATACGGTAGACGGTAATAGGAATGTATTATGGGTGCAATAGGGGCAACCTATTGCACCCATAATACATATATTTGGCGAGCTGAAAGCTGTATTACATCCCTGTCTACCACTTCGAGGATAGAGGCGTAAGACTATGTACATATGTACTCTTAAAAAAAGCAACTAAAATGTGATCAATAGTCACTCAGTGGTAACATTGTCATCCAATCGTGCTTGACATTAATTGTAAGAATTAATTAATTGCGACAAAATAATTAACAAGCCACTGTATCGGATCGAAGGTCAATCTTTAAACCCGCGTCCTGAATATCAGCTCTCTAGTCAAACAAAAACTTGACCAAATTTAACACAAAGGCTTGCGTAAGCGCAGGTGTTGGGCATTTGAGCCTTACTTAACAAATATTTCTTAATAGTTTCCATATGCCTTAAAATGGATATTGACGCATTGTTTTTACTAGTATTCTACATGTTTCATCTCATAGTGTGGTTAATTGTACGTTTCTCTAAAATAGTACCCAAGCCCTTGTAGGTGTATTCAGTTTGAAGACTTCTATGACTCTGGTATGCTAACGAACTACCTTCTACTACTTATATGCAGTTTTTTTTGCTAATAATGTGGCAATCGAGAATACGGTCCACCTGATGGTAAATGGTCACCGTAGTCTATGGACGCCTGCAACACCAGAGGCATCACTTGCACGTTGCCGACCCTTTAGAAAAGGGAGTGGGAAGGAGAAGGAGCGGGAATGGGGGAAAGGGGGTGATTGGGCTTCCGGCACTCTCACTCACGGAACGAGACATAACAGTAGGAATACTTTTATTTCACGTCGATATTCTGTGAGAGGGTAGTCCTTCCCCGGTCGAGCCGGCCCGTTCATGCTGAAATCAGCGAGGCTCTACTACTCAAAACATATGTTACGTGTCAACACATTAACTAGTATGTAGGTTAATAGCTTTAAATATAGGCAATATAAATTGTTGCCTTCTTCGTTCCGTAACTAGCCTGCTAGGTTCAGTTCTCAGATTCAGTAGTGCTTGCAGACTTTTTCTGTTAGAAATGTTATCATTGCATTCCCATTGAGCTACATTTTATTAACTAAGTTATAAGTACGTGGTACTTGTAATATTGTTATATTTTTTATATATAAAGGTAAGGTCATAAAAATCTTCAACCTAAGAACATTCGGGCTTGGATGCTGTGAATGTAATACGCATCTGCTTATTTTTTAGGGGTATAGAGACGTCAACCTTGTAGGCATATATAATAATACATATTCTGGTTTTTCGATTCGTTGCGCTTAGCCATATCGTACGGTTGAAAATATACGCTATCTATCTAAATAATAATGAAAGGAATCGCAATTGGCATTAAAAATAATCATTTTATAGATTTGTGGAGATCTGCTTTTTATCGTATATTAAAATACTATGATCGAAAACGTCAGCTATAATTTACAACTCTTCAAGTCCTGTTCCACAACCTTTAAGTAACATTGTCTATAATAAAAATCTTACGTCATCACTTTTATTTATTCTAACAAGGCTGAGGCAACATGCGATTCATATTTCAAATAAGTAATTTTAACATGAACATCGTGAAACAGTCTATAATTATGACTACCTACATCTTTCTCACTCAAAATGTCATCATGCTTCGCAAAAGTCTAAAAATATATACTTTACTAATAATTAAATCTGTTATTCAACCTTAATATAGGCAAGAACTCTTTGCTGAAAATGTTATTCTCAAAAACAAAACCTTAATTATCATCAGACGAGAATTGACCACAAACCGCGGCGCCTACACAACTTTATGAATGAAGTAATATTTTCTTAAAACGAGCGCATGTTTTTAATACCCTTTAACATGGGCGATGATGTTGTCTATGAGTAATTCGACCACAGACAAAGATTATGTTGTTATGATCATAGCTATGAACTCATTTTTTTATAGGGCCGATGTAAATAAGGCATTTAAAATACTTCCAATATTACTGAGCAGAAACCTTTTATTCATTATTTTAATATCGACTACAACGATATTAAAATTGCGCTGAGTGTTGTGGGTTCGAATCCCACATGGAACAATTAGTTGCATAATCATTTGTGTCCGTTAATTTTATACTTGTAAGGTTCCTCGCGATATAGCTCTTAATAATAATAATAGACTTTAATAATAGAAACAGAATAAATAATAATTATTATAATTAATTATTTATTTACATAAAAAGGGGCTTGATGTCTAATAGGTAAAAAACATTACCGCTATTTATTTTCCAATGATTAGTAGAGTGAGCTTTACACCCGTATAAATGAGATTTACAACAGTCAAATTTTGGTACTACGTAATAAACTATTGTGGTATTGTCTATTAAGAACAAACAAGCTATTATACATTTTTAATACTTCTCGTTCTTGCGCATGCAATAACAAATTTTAAGAGATGGTGCTGTAGCCCGGATCGTAGATTGCCATATTAATTAATCCCATCTCAGGCTTTATAGTTAAAACAACGGCAGACCAGACTCTAAACAGATTCTCTGATCAGATCTATCTGGACATCAAATACTACTTGCTATGTAAAGGTTAAATTAAGAACATTCAACGTTTTTGTGAAGTGGATGTGGTACCTATTATTTTGTAATTTCCTGATGATGCCAACTTTTATATATTTAATACTAGATTTTATCTGCGGCTCCCCTCGCATAAATGTAGAGTATGTCAATTTTCTACACCTCGAAAAAAGTACTTTCTCCTGGATAAAAGATACCCTATGTCCTTTTCCGTAACGTGTATGCGAAATTTCAAGATTATCGGTCAAGTAGTTATGGCGTGAAAGCGTAACAAACAAACTCACTTTCGCATTCATTATATTAAGTTAGGATAAGCAGTATAGCCATATTTAAAAGAAGAATACATATACTTTTAAACCATTGGACTGCCACACAGACTTTTCGCAGCTGTAGGCGTATAAGCAATTAATTATTAATAACAATTAGCATCGCTTTAACGCCGAAGAGAAACATCACCTAGGAAAGCTGTATGTCTAAGATTTCTACGTAATATTCTTGATGGTGTTTGTAAAGTGTTTTAACCTGAACTAGCTTATAAACAAACATAAATACACGCCTACATACCCGTAGCGGCAGAGGTGAATTACACCAACATTGCGTCAGATATAGTTTAGCACGCAATAGATGGCGATGCTAGTGTTTACTGGGCATGATACCAGACTAGAGATGTAAGTGCTGTATTATTTTGCCATTTGTATTGAAATGTATAAAACGAAAAATACCGTATAAAACTGTATTATACCATTTGCTACGGTATTTTATGTATAAATCAATTGTTTCTATATTTTTTTAAGTAAATTATCTATGTAATCATTAAAAATACTACAGTATTTTTAATGATTACATAGATAATTTACTTTATAATCATTAAAAATACTGAATACGGTGGAATTGCACAGAAATCGATCGAAACCGATCACGCGGTAAATCGTACCGTGCGGTACATAAATTCAATATTTAACAAACACAATAACGAAAAATAGTCTGAAATACAACGTGTAACATATTAAACGCACTTTCTGAAAGTTCTTTGTTCAGAATCGGCTACTGAATCCATTTCTGACATTTTAATATAGGTATCTTTTTTGTCCTAAAATAATTGAAACAATGTAAATTATAGTCATCCTTTTCTTTGAACAGTCGAAATAAACGAAAGTCTATCATAATTCAAGGCAATAAGGTTTTTGATGCAATAAAGGCAATAATGATAGATTTATTGTAATATACCCATACTATCCGCGCACAATAAGGAGAACTAATTATTCGTTAAATTAAAATATTTAAGTACATAAAAGTAAAATTTTAATGATTATATTATTATTACGATTTAATAATCTAATTGGGGTGTTTGAGGTTGTGCGTTATATCTGTGACACGTTGTATAATATTGTAATAATATCTGTTATGTTTACTAAGTAGTAATTTAAATATAATTAGTCATACTACAATATAGAACACAATCGAAACTTAAAATATATTTTATGTATTAAACTATAACAAGGCGCAATATCGCAGGGTCTTAAAAATTAAATCAAAATATAAAATACCAATAATACCGTAAGTTATAATAAAATACCTGTTTAATACATAGCCTTTTGGCTATACGGTATTTTTACAACACTATTACTAGACACCGTGCGATGCTCAGTAGTAACTGAGCAGCTCTTGGCAGCGAAAGTCAATTGGCCGGACACGGGAATCGACCGTTAGAACTCATCCATGAGAGTCACATACACTACCGCTGCACCAACGAAATAGTTTTTAAACGCGGTTGATATTAGAGCATTATTTAATAGCTATATAATACACTAGATGTGCCCGCGGTTTCACCCTCGTTTATGATTACTGCGCCGCCCCCATTGGTGGTAGCGTGATGTTATATAGCCTATAACCTACCTCGATAAATAAGCTATCCAACAATGAAATAATAAAAGAATGTTACAATTTGAACCAGTAGTTCCTGAGGTTAGCGCATTCAACCAAACAAACAAATTCTTCAGCTTTATAATATTAGTATAGATTACATAGACTTCCTTATCCTTAACTTTTATGTTCTCTCATTCCAGGATCTAGGACTGGACATCACTGATGCGCAGATCGCGGAACTGGAAGGCGCCATTCATGACATCGACTTCGAACTCGCAGCTGAATATGAAAAGAAGGTCCGTCATGACGTCATGGCTCATGTCCACACCCTTGCCGAGCGCTGCCCCCACGCTGCACCTATCATCCATCTCGGAGCTACTTCGTGCTATGTCGGAGACAACACCGATCTGATCGTACTCCGAAACGGACTGGATATTCTGCTGCCAAGACTCGCTGCTGTTATCAGTCAGCTTTCGAAGTTCGCTGAAGACTACAAGTGAGTCTATCTATCAGACACTAGCTTATGCCCGCGGCTTCGCTTGGGACTGTACTTTTTTCTCTGTTGTATCCTTAGAAAAGTGTATGTGAAATTTCATGTTGATCAGTCGAGTAGTTAAGGCGTTATAAACACACAAATAAACGCACATTCGCATGGGCACGAACTATCGATCTTCACATGGGACAAAAATGCATGTGATCCACAAGTGGTTGTTCTGAGTCTGGGTGTTCTTTGTGTCCGTTGTTTGAATGTTTGTACAGTCCTCACGACACTGGTATTAAATTAAGAGTGCGCGTTGACGTGAAAGTTTGTGAGGATGTTTCTTAAGGTGCTCCCACACAGCAGTTATATAACGTTATACAACATTGTGTAACACGATAACATTTATAATAGCTTGTAACAATAACTCTATAACATGTTAAGAAATGTTATATGTTATAAACGCTCCCACATTAGTTGAACTCGTTGTATAACATCGTATAACATTATGTTCAATCAGTTTGGGTTTGTCTTTCGAGGAAGGTGGTAGTGACCCAATAATGGAGGAAGTGCTGATAGGTTTGGCGTTTATTTTTTGTTTGAAAAAAAAGAAGAAAAGGCGCTCTTACTGGATGCGTCGAACTCTGAAAGCGAGAGAACAGTACAGTGCCACAGAATATTTGGAAGATTTGGGCATTGATGGCTGTTTGAACGATTTTTTAGGAATGAACAGTTCAGAATTCAATTTCTCCTGAATTTAGTCGGAAAGAATATTGCTAAGCAGGATACTAATTGGAGAAAAGCAATAAATTATACAGAGAGATTAGCAGTTACATTAAGGTTTTTAGCAACCGGTAGCAGTTATGGTAGTCTTGGAGATGTGTTCAAAATATCACACCAACTTATAAGTATGATCATACCAGAAGTGTGCGAGGCTCTCAACGAGGGATTAAAAGAATATTTACACGTAAGTACAAATCAGTTCTTTTATTTCAACGTTAACATTAATAATATTTTTTCAGAAATGTTCAATGAAAATACAGTAAACTTAAAATTATTTTTTGCCGTACAGCAAGCAAACTAAAAATCAATGTTGATCCAAAGTTATCATTCGTTTTGGATTGATTGCAACAAATCATCTAATGATTGCGTAGAATCTTCACTGAATTGTGTGGCGTTAGTAATTGAACAATTATCCGATAAAGTGGATGGACTTGGTGTATTGCTGTGTTCTCTGCCACCAGTGCTAATATTAACCGCGGAAGTGGATGGACTTGGTGCACTGTTGTATCCTTTGGAAGCACCAGCAGTATTACTGGGTGTTTCCATCGTATTGGTTGGCCAATCATATTCTCCCATGGAAGCATTGAATAAAATATTATTAATATGATATTGCGCGGTATTTCTGGCATAAGTATTTTTGATTTCTTTAAGTTTGCTTGCGACATATTCTCCAAAAATATCAGTTTCATCTCTGTCGCGTCGACTCTCATACATGTCTTTCAAGAGTTTCAAAGCTTCCTCTGATGTTCTGTCTTGTGTAACTTGTGGCCTGAATCTTTTACGAAATGTTTTCGGGACCGTGAATTTCTTCTCATTTGGTATGTCGGATTCAGTATTTGTGTCACTCATTTGATTTCCGCTTTGAGTTTCGTTGACCTGAAATGAATAATAATTAAAATAATTTACAGAAATAGCAACTTTACTACCTACAATAGAAGGTTCAAATTGTAGTGGCAACGAAATTGAGATTATAATTTATTCTGTAACTAGTACTACCCTACCTGGCAGTTATCGCTTTCAATTCCAAAAAATATTATCTCACATGCGTTGCCGCTACAATTCGTACCTTTTACTGCAGGTACTGCTGCATTATTCTTCTTATACGTGTCACATCAGTGGCTACTTTAATGAATAAAGCTAGTGTGGAATGTTTACTATGAAACAATTTAAACTTATATTACATGTTTTATTATATTTCAGATGCCAACTTCTGCTCAAGAATGGTTACAGGTTGCAAATAAGTTTTTTAAGCAGTGGAATTTTCCCCATTGCCTGGGAAGTATCGACGGAAAACACGTAGCCATACAAAAACCAATAGGAAGCGGAAGCGAATATTACAATTACAAAGGATTTTATAGTGTTGTTCTTTTAGCATTGGTTGACGCAGAATATAATTTTTTATACGTAAACATTGGGTGCCAAGGACGTATAAGTGACGGCGGAGTATTTGCAAACACACCCTTTCGAAAAAATATAATTGAACGTAATTTGAATTTACCAAGAGATTGTCCACTTCCAGGAAGAACCACACCTGTTCCTTATGTATTTGTAACAGATGACGCATTTCCGTTAGAAAAGCATTTGCTAAAACCTTTTGCAGGACCCCAGGATAACAATACTAAAGAGAGAATATTTAATTATAGAACGAGCCGCGCAAGAAGAACGGTAGAGAATGCATTTGGAATTTTGTCAGCCAGATTTAGAGTATTACGAAGTATAATTTTATTAGATCCACAAAAAACTACTACTTTAATTATGACATGTGTGCTTCTACATAATTTTGAGGAAAACCAAATCAAGCACTATTTACGCCCCACCTCAATATTATGATAGGGAAAATTCAGGTGCTGCGCATACATCTGGAGAATGGAGATCAGAAACGCAGCAGTTAACATCTCTGGAACCAGTTGAAACACAGACAGAAGATGGGAAAGTGATAAGAAATGAGTTTGCTGATTATTTTTCACATGAAGGTTTACTGGATTGGGCATCTAGCTATTATTAACCATAGTCAAAATTATTACTCACCGACAATCCACCATCAACAGTTTCTTCTGGCTTGGTTCGATCTTTTAAAAATAAAAGATTTTTATACGCAAACCATTTTGGTATATCGTCAGCCCCCGCACCTGATTTAGGCTTCTTACTCTCTCTCTGAAATTGACCTATAAGTGACCGCATTTTTTTTCAATCGACTGTTTATCCAAATTAAATTCAGCCGCAATTTGCATCCATGCGTCATGTTTTTTATTTCGATCCTTGTATTCATGCATCTGCGTATTCCACAAGACTTGTTTCTCTTGAAATAGTTCAATCAATTTGATCACATTTTCATTACTCCAAGTATGAGACATTTTGACAAATAACATATAACACGTGCTTCACCATTGCACCGAATGAACCGACTAAAGCTGCGCTCGCGCAACCCTCCCCCCCTCTCCTCAGCAGCTCCCCAGCTCCCTTCCGCTAACGTCCCGCTGAGGCTCTGATGATGTTATACAACAAAAGTTATATTTTGTTATACCATATTGTAATCAGTTGTAAAACATTTTGTTAAATGAAGTTGTATAACATCAATAACAATTTATAACTTTTGTTATAAATTGTTTAAAAACAAATGTTATAAGTCAGTTTCTAACGTTATATAACTGCTGTGTGGGAGCACCTTTAGTAAATCATGCGTAAACCGTTTATCGAATAAGGATGAAAATTAGCAAGCAGAATAAATATGTCTCAGATTAACACATAGCGTACTTATTAGAAGGGGAAAAGTGAAAACATAAATAGTTTTAATAGTTTAAAATTGTTTATTGAAAAATAAACTGCAATTAGAATTCGTATATATGTATGTGTAACATTCGTGTCAACCTCTGATAATGTGCTCAGAAACAATATAAATTATTTTTCTTTAGTGACGTAGTGTATTCGTTTGTCGTAAATTCACGACTAAAGAGCAACAGTACGTTTTATTTGATATCTATAGTAGAGTACCCACAAACATAAACTGCTTCTTTCTAAATCGTTCATCAGCCTGTTGTAGTCGACTCATGTTTGTTGCAGTCCAGTTAACAAAGCCGGTCTCTCGCATTTTTATTATAGTCATTCGGGCACAAGCGATAATTGGTTGTATTTCAGTCGTTCTCTGACTGCCTCGATGGTCCTGTAGCATAAGTTTACCTACGTGTGTTTACGGTTCCAGTGTTGAGTTTCGGGTCGAGCAAAATGTTGATGGCTTTTATTGTTAAACATTTAAGGAGCAATGAGTATAGAGATATGCCTCATAGATGGCAGTCGGAGGCTTGTATTACGCGAGATCGAAAACCGTGCAGCAATATGGGTTTAATACTCTTCAGTTAACACTTTCGGGGACATAGGCGTGAGACTATGAAATGTGCGTTGCTATTGCCATCCACCAGGTACAGTTCTAGGCTTTGTGTTTATAAATATAATGTTGTATGTTTCGGTAAATAATAATAACATTGGCTTTTATTAACCTCTGAGACTTCTTCAGAGGTTAATGAAAACACTATGTGGGTCTGTGTGTTAGTGACAGATTGGTGTTAGTGACAGGCATAACTCCCAAACCACTGGATCAATTGACTTGTAACTTGGTGTGCAGACACCTTGTAGTCGTCTCTCGGTCGAGTTTGAATATGGGCCATGTGGGTCAAAAGACTCCCGAGATATAAGGGTCACAAGGTCATAAGGTCAGGGGATATCTACTAACAGAGTGATTTGGAAGTCCAAAGGAGAGGCTTTTGCCCAGCAGTGTGGGACATTACAAAAAGCTGACGACCAGAAAAAAAAAACAACAACAAAGACGAAGAGGTTGAATCCTGGGTTTTTACACCCATCTCGTTCCCTTCCACTCCAAGTAAAATACAATAGCTATAATAATATCTACATAGATGATATACTACATATATGATAGGTATAAACATTGTAAATTACTTTTCAAACATGTGCTTTCAATATAAATAGGTAATTTTTCTTTTTATGTTATACTGGATGTCCCTGCGATTTCACCTGTTTATTATTAGATACGCTTCCTTGGCTCGTAGCGTGATGATATATGGCCGATTAACTTTCTAGAGATTTTGGTTATCAAATGCAAAATTAATTTTCAGACTTGATTGGTAGTTCCACAGATTAATGCGTTGAAATAAATAACAATCAACCTCTTCAGATTTATTATACTAGTACTTATATAAATTTATGGCCTTAATTCATTATTTTAAATACTTAACCTCGCTTTAATATTGATTGCTATAGGTACATCGATTAGGACTACATGCTACGCTACAGCGAGCACGCGAACAGTTAACATGAAGAACTCAATCAAATGTCTTGAGGCTATTACTGACAGATCTGCTTAGCATACAATAACAATATCAGCGGAACAATACGCAATAATCATTATAACTGGAATTTATTATGTATGAACTGCGACATCGGCCGCCATAGGAATGTTCTAACTATAATAATTTTTGTTTATATTACTATATATTATTTTTATATGTTATATATGTTACTAGCAACCCGTCCCGGCTTCGCACGGGTTCTTTACAGAAAATATAAAATAGCCGATGTTACTCCGAGGAGATGTAGCTTTCGGTAAAATTGGTTGAGTAGTTTTTGAGTTAAATCGTAACAAACAAAAAATCAATTATCTTTCCTCGTTATACATAATATTAATTTAGCGTTATCGTTCGGCTTATTAGCTAAACAGTAGGCGAGACGGTGCGGGGGAGGGTCGGCGATTGCATCAAGCGAAGCGAGGCGCTTAAATTTTATTCTCGCGTCCGTAATTTTTTGCGATTACTCCTAAGATATTCGTTTAAATTATATACTGTAAAAGTATATAATTTAGGAGTAAAAAAATGTGCATGAAATGCTTAAAGCCTCTAACTTATTTAAAATGATAAAGATTTGTGTTAAAAGCTTTTACATTACCGAATAATAATTACCAATTTTTTAAAGTATTAAGTATTAAAATGGATATAGGTAGTATGTTATCTTTAACATCTAATATAAAAACATCATCAAATAATATAATAACATCAAATGCCATCGCGGACTTTTCTGTAGGCATATACAAGATACACAATTCCACCATACATTGATACACTACCTAAACTTTCACCCCCCGGACCCCCCGGCTCGGACGCGAGGCGCGGGGTCATGGGGTGCCCTCGCGAATCACGGCGACACGAAATTAATTTCGTTGCGCATTATTTTGATTTTGCTATATCTCCTAAGGTATTCAATTTGCATGGTGTAAAGGGAAAAATAATCTGCATGAAATGTAAAACATTGTGTAAATAAATAGCTTTCCAATTACCGCTTTATAATTGCCCATTTGTTAAAGTATTAAAATGGATATAGTATGTTATCCTTAAAAGATAGACATATGCCATCGCGGACTTGTCTGTAGACCTATATAAGATACACAATTCCACCATACATTATATTGTTATATCTTAAAGGGTTTAGGCAGCGTTTTCGTTGTAAGCTCCCAGACGGCTTATCTTTTTTCGACACCTCCAACAAATATCGTTAAATTTAAGCCTATGTATACAAAAACTTAACACATTATATACTAAAACTTTCCTCGAGAACCACTCTATCCATTGGTGAAAATTGCATGAAAATCAGTGCAGCAGTTTTTGAGTTTGTTGCGAACAGACAGACAGACAGACAGACGCGGCGAAGGACTTTGTTTTATAATATGTAGTGATATAAACTTTATGTTTATATTATTTTATATATATTTATAAACTAAAACTAGCAAAATTTAGTTTGAGGTCTTCTTAACTATTGTTGATCTAGTGGCTTTTGCGGGCGTTAATCATTACCATTCTTTTAGTCTCAGGTCGAATCACTTTTAAGTTTTTTGTTACGGTATTCTCTATGTTTATATATTTATAAATTCTAATGAGCTGAGCCCTATTAGAACCTCTAGGCACTCTTTCGGACATGTAGAGGTATAAGCATATTATAAGCTATTTATAACAGATGGCGTAGTGGTGTAAGAGGTCGCCTCGCCATTGCCACTGTGCCGAGTGTTGTGGTTCGAATCCCACACGAGACAAAGATTTGTGTGATATACAAGTGGTAGTTCCAAGTTGGGATGTTCTTTGTGTCCGTTGTTTGAATGTTTGTAAAGTCCCCGCGTTACATGAATTATTCAAAGCGCAGGAGTAGTCCTGCAAAAATAATTTTTACTAATCTTGAAGAAGCTAAAATTGTCTTAATTACTTTTCAGGTCACTCCCGATTCTGGGCTTCACTCATCTGCAACCCGCTCAACTTACTACCGTTGGCAAGCGAGCATCCTTGTGGCTGTGTGACCTGCTGATGGACGAGCGTGCCCTCAGCAGAGCAAGAAATGACCTTCGCTTCCGCGGAGTCAAAGGCACTACAGGTACCCAGGCCTCCTTCCTCCAACTATTTAACGGTGACGGCGCTAAAGTTAGTGCTCTCGACAAGAAAGTCTCTAAACTAGCTGGCTTCGACAGCAGCTTCATCGTCACAGGACAAACTTATTCCAGAAAAGTGGATTTGGAAGTTATTTCTGCTATAGCTGGATTAGGAGCAACTGTTCACAAAATGTGTTCAGACATCCGTATTTTGGCTTCTCGTAAGGAAATCGAGGAGCCTTTTGAAGCATCTCAGATTGGTTCCAGTGCCATGCCCTACAAGAGGAATCCCATGAGGTCGGAACGTTGTTGTGCTCTCGCTCGTCATCTGATCACTCTTCACTCGAACGCTGCTAACACTCACGCAGTTCAGTGGTTAGAGCGTACTTTGGATGATTCCGCTAATCGTCGTATCACCCTCGCTGAAAGCTTCTTGACAGCAGATGCTACTTTGATTACCTTGCTCAATATCTGCCAAGGATTGGTTGTGTACCCTAAAGTTATCGCTCGCCATATTGATCAAGAGTTGCCTTTCATGGCTACTGAAAATATAATTATGGCTATGGTCCAGGCTGGTGGTGATCGCCAAGTTTGTCATGAGAAAATAAGAGTGCTCTCGCATGAAGCAGGTGCTCAGGTAAAGCAGTTTGGAAGAGATAATGATCTAATCGAACGTGTTAAGAGAGACGGCTACTTTGGCCCTATTATATCTCAACTAAACAAGATCTTGGATGCTTCCACATTCATAGGCAGAGCACCAGAGCAAGTCTCTGAGTTCATTCAAGAAGAAGTTCTTCCTGTGTTGGTTAAGTACAAGGATACTCTGGCCAAAGTATCAAAACCTGTCATTTTGAATATTTAAATGCTTTTTACTTAATGCTTCCTTCATCTATTGCCATGTATTAATATATAATTAATCGTATAAATCAAACTGCATTTTTATTGAATAAATGGTATATTTACAAATTACAGCGTATTATTTCTATATTAATTTATAAAAATACAAAAATATGACTTCACTATTTTACAATAACATGAACTAGATGATGATGACTCTAATTCCAATAATGAAATTTCATAAGGCTTAGCAAGCTTTAAGCTGAAAAAGACAAATGTAATAAATAACTATGACATAACATTAACAAAATTGAACGAATAAATAAGCAACTTAAACAAAAGAGAGACAAATCGTCCAACTGCATCAAGATGATAAGAGTTAGAAAAAATCCGTGATCACATTTTTATCACAATTTCGATGGCACGACGAGATTAGCATATATGTTAAACTTATAGAACGTTAGTAAGAAGAGTATCTCCCTGGCAAGCTGGGCCTTGACTGGGCCAGTTACAAGCTCCTATGCTTGGGTCGAAGCTGAGCTGGACGGGGCAATTGAACACATGAAGCGTAAATCTCTCTTTCGTGCAGTCCCATCTGCAAGCATAGAATTTGTTACATTGTTTCGGATGACGGAACAGACCGGCTCTCTTACAGTCAACAGATCCTTGCAGAGTCTCGTCTCTGCTTCTCCAGCCGCCGGGGCCGTAACGATCGAACGCCTGAGATTCAATAACAGTAGCTGCGTCATTCTTTACTATGGCAGTTGGAGCAACCTCTTGGTTTAACAAAATAGTTTTGTATGTTGGTGCAACAGTAACAGCTTTAACTCGAGTACGGAGTCTAGTAGTAGGCTTCAGTGTTCCAGAGAATGAAATAGGTGTGCTAGAAACATAGCTTTCGGCAGGCTTGGGCGTTACAACCACATCATAGCCATTATGCTCTTGTAAGTCTTGGTAGTATGAATCATCAGGTACAATAATAGGATTGAATGTAGATGTGACAATTGGTGTAGCAGTAGCAACGGATTTTTCTTGAGTGTATCTATCAGAATAGTCACGGCTAGAATAGTCATAGTCATTAAAATCGCTTATATCTTGTGGTGGCTGAGTAGGTCTCTTTCCTTTCAATACCAGAACTGGTGATTGACAACTGCAGACAGCGCCCAGTTTACGCACGAGGAAGGGATTGAAGTCATTTATTTTGGTTACAACAGCAACTTTAGGTTTTGTTCTCCTCACTGGCACATATGATGGAGTGACTTCAAATAGGCCTTGTTCAACAGGGGCGTACGTCGATGTAACGACTTTAGGTGTTAGCGAGTATGATTCAGTGCTGGGTACAGCAACAGGCGCTGATGTCGTGTACGAAACAGGGGATACGAGACCAGCGTCGGGACCAACTGTTCCAAATCCAAGGAGTTGAGACTTCGCTGTTTCTACAACGATATTTTGTTTTCTATGGATAGGTGCGGCAGTGGATACTACAGTTGCTTCTTGATAAGGATTATACTGCGTTTTAAAATAAGTTTCTTCAGAATTTTTGTATCCGAAATTGCCCAAATCTACCGCTACTTGGACTTCGTCTGCAGGTGGCAAATATTCAGGTGCCTGGTATTCAGTCGTAGACTTGTATTTATAGACAGGAGTGGTTGACTTCACTCGTTGTCTATAGGTTGATGATACAACCGGGGCAGATGTAGTGTAAATTTCTGAAACTAATCCAGCATCTGGTCCAACAGTGCCGAACCCAAGCAAATGGGATTTAGCAGTCTCAACTACGAGATTATGTTTATGTACGGGCACTGAATCATGAGTAATCGTAAATTGTTGGTGAGGATTGTATTCGACCTTTGAATCTGCGTTATTGTAACCAAAGCTTTCATAACTTACAACTTTAGCTCCTTCGTTTTCTACTGGGGGTAAGTACTCAGCAGCCTGATAAGCAGTGGTAGATTCTGCTGTGTATGCGGGTGTGGTAGATTTAACAAAAGGTCTGACAGTGGTAGAAGACGGTAAGTATTCGTATTTAGGTTCCGCTGGCGGCAAATATTCCCTAGTTGTAGATACAGTAGAATAAGTTCTAGGTCTGTAGGTAGATATAACAATAGGACTGACTGTAGACACAACTGGTGGTAAATATTCTTCAGATTTGTAGGCCACTTGGATTTCAGGAGCCTGGTATTCAGCTTGTTGATATTGAGTCTTAGCTGATGTACTAGGGTGCGAGAAGTGAATAGATTCCACTACCTGTGGCTGAGCTACATGTGATGTACTGAAGGAAATTTGTTGAACAGAAGGTCCAGAATTTTGTACAGCTTCATATTGCTGCGAATAATCTTCTGACTTGTAGTCGTAGTTGTCTTGGGCTTGCCCCACGACAAAACTTTGCTGTACGATTGGAGTAGAAGTTGAAGAGACAGAGTAAGTCTTAGGATTGACATATTCTTGAGTTTGATGAATGACAGAACTTTGGTGAACAACTGGTGTTGAAGCAGTTGATACAGTTGAGTAAGATTTGTAATCATTCTTAGGCGGAATGTATTCAGGTGCCTTATATTCAACATTTGGCGATTCATAGTTCGCGTAATGGTCTTCATAGATTAGAGTTGACGGTGAAGTGGACACGATCGCTTTACCAGAGTTGTAATCATGTTTCACATTAGATTGATGATAATATTGATGTGAGACTGCGCTTGCATCAGAATAGCCCTTGCTTGTTTCTACGTTTCTTTGAATTTCCGGCTGACTGTAAGAAAAGCTATCCTGATTGAATTGCACGTTTTGTTCGTATTGTACGGGTTGACTATAAATATGTTTCACTTCATGCTGTTGGATAGCAGGCTTATAGGTTTGTGTGTAAACTGCTGCAGTTGGTTGCACGTAAGTTACTGGAGTCACCTTCTGAGAATACTTTAAGAAGGGATTTTCATAAGTTGACACTGCTTTTTGGTATGTGAGATCAACTTTTGGGGCAGCAGTGGAAGATACTGGAACGTAGTTCTGTGTTTCCACTTTGTGAATTGTTTGATGACTGTATGTTTGAGGCTTGTATGTGGAAGTAACTACTGGAGCAGCAGTCGAGTATTCAAAGACGGCCTTAGGCTGTTCAACAAATGTAGCGGCTGGTTTATTGTATTCATAACCATCAGCATCTTGAGAATAAGTGTTGACTTGGCTAGAATCTACTTTGTGTAGTGTCTGGTGACTAGACACGTGTGGCCGATAGGTAGTAGTAACGATTGGTGCGGGAGTAGAGTACTCAAAGACGGTTTTAGGGACTTCTTCATAATTTACAGCACCTTGTTGATAATTATAGCCCTGAGATTGAGTATTGATTTGACTAGTATCAACTTTATGCAAGGTCTGGTGACTGTATACTTGTGGCTGATAGGTAGAAACAACAGCCGGTTGGGGTGTTGAGTAGTGAACTTCTTGTGGTTGCTCTTCGTAAGCTACTGCAGATTTGGTGTATTCGTAACCAGTTTCAAGATTGACTGGACTGTACGCCTTAGAATCTTCTACCTTGTGGATGGTTTGATGACTAATAGCATGAGATTGGTATGTAGGTTCCACATAAGTAACGGGAGTAGCTTTTTGTGTATATTTAATAAGAGGGTTTTCGTACACAGTAACAGGAGTCGATTGGTAACTAACTTCATATTTAGGCGTAGTTGAGACAGGCACATAGTGCTGCGATTTAACTTTGTGGACAGTCTGCTGGCTGTAAGTCAGAGGTTTGTAAGTTGAAGATACAATAGGAGCAGGTGTTGAATATACAGTTTTAACTCCTTCATATTGACCAGATGGGGTCTCGTAGTTATATCCTGATTCGCTAGAATAAGAGTTTAGTCTACTCGTGTCTACCTTGTGAACGGTTTCATGGCTTACAACATGTGGTTGATAAGTTGAAACTACAGGTTGGACGGCAATAGCTGGTTGGGGTGTCGTGTACTGAACAATCTTAGGTTCGTGGTAGACTACTTGAGATTTCGAATGCTCATAGCCAGTTTCAATGGAAGGATTATAAGTATTACCAGACTCTACTTTGTGAATGGTCTGATGGCTGAAAGATTGAGGAGTGTAAGTAGCTATTGTAGGTTGCGCATATGAAACAACAGATGGGCCAGTAGTATAAGCGACAACCTTTTTGAAGGGTTCTTCATGAACAGGCGTACGTGTAGAGTAATCGAAACCACCGGCGTCTACTTGGTGGAATGTTTGTTGGTTGTGGCTAAACTCTGCTGGTTTGTAAGTGGAAACTGACACGGCTGGCGCAGCAGTCGTATAAGAAACTCCGTCTTGAAACTTAATATTAGGTTTGGAGTAGTCATATCCAGATTCAACCTTAGCTTCTCCACTGCTGTAGCTACCGGAAGAATAGTCTTTGTTTTCGTATTGGTAGTTTACACCTTGATTGTAGTCAGTAAAATGCACTTGAGGTGTGACTTCCTTAACAGTAAAAGCTGTGGGTTGAACATATGTAACAGCAGGTTGTGCGACACCAAATATTTGCTTTATGCTTGTTTTAGGCGCTTCAGGGACAAAGGAAGTTTTGTATGTAGAAACACTTGGCAGTGATGTGGTAAAAGCAAAAGGTGTGGCAGTAGTTGGGATGCCAGATGAAATAGGAGTGGTGACATAACCATACCCATCAAGGTTATTGCCGTCAGTTCCGACGTGACTTATAGAAACTGCAGGCTGTGAGACGTGGGATACAACATGAGCCGGATGCAAAGTTTGGGTAGCATGACCGTAGGACTGAGTATGTTGAGCGTTAGATCCATGATAGTTACTCTGGTCGTTATAATCAGCGTCAATAAGCGTAGTCTTGCCAACTAATCCTACATTAATAGCACCAGCCGTCAGAGTGTGAGAAGAACCAGTGTAGGCCTTAGCATCGTTAATGTAGTTTCCAGCGTTAGCTTCGCTATATCCGTGGTATTGCTGAGAGCCTGAAGAAATGGTAGCTTTGCCTTCGCCAATGTGGCCATCAACCCTATAAACGCCAGCGTTATATTTGCCCGAATCGTCATGTTTGTATGTTCCAGAATAATCGGAACTGAAACCGCTGGTGTAATCACCCTGGTATCCAGTAGAGCCTGAATTAGTTTCAACATAAGCACCAGAATTGTCTTGAACGTAATATCCGCTATTATCATCAACATATTGGCCTCCGGAACCACCTTGAGATGAACCAGAATATTTTCCATAGTCGTAATATTCGCTCGCATGTTTATAGGCAGCAGTGTTATGGACGTAGGGTTGAGCTGGGGCATGTTGATGTTTGTAGGGTTCAGCATAATCTCCTGAAGGATCATGGACGTATGCACCGGAATTATCGTCATTATAATTAGCACTCTGATACTGAGCTAAGTTGTGGCCGCGTCCTGAGTACGTGGATCCAGAATATCCATTATATCCAGCAGTATGTCCAGTTGAGTGTCCAGTATAATCAGCTGTGTAACCTTCATTTTGAGCGGCATTCACAGATTGACCGTGAATCTGGATTGTTTGAGCGTTAGCGTTGTGAGCACCTTTGTGGGCTAGTTCTTCTTCAGTAGGAAGCCTATAATCGTCCAAGATTATAGACCCACTAGAGTATTTTGCTTGGTTGTTATATTGGGCTGGTTGGACTAAACCTATACCAGCATCACCTACTTGGTAAGCTAAATCACTATTAGAACCGTGGGCAATACCAAATCCTTGACCAGCGTTGGCCAGTTCTTGAGACGCGATAAAGTTAGAGTCCAAAGCATCGTCCTTGGTAAGGAAGCCGCCTTGGATGCCGACGTGGTTGTCGAGGGAAGCGCCGGAGATTAAGCTTTGATGAGCGGCGACGTTGATAGCGTCAGCAGTCTGACCATGGAAGCCTGCTGCACCTGGAAGATTAATTAATATTCAAATAATGCAGTATAATAACGTTGAATATCGATATTCGGTAATTAGTAACATAGACGTAATATTTTTTGTTTGTCATCTCTTACATTAATAGGTAATGAAGATTCATTTCACAAGATCATGGAGATCCATGTCACGGAGACTATATATAATCACCGAAACAACGGATTTTGAAATAATCGACTTGCGCTCAAGATGTAGTGGATTTGATCCCTACCTACACTACCGACGTAAACCCACTCGTAACACAAGCGCCAGATCATGTAACTTAGTTCGAAAGGAAAACAAGAATACTAGTAAATTCCAACCCAAATAGCTAGTAATTAAATTAAAAACAAAAAACGTTTTCTGCTGTCTCTGAACTCTTCACCTTTAACAGTTTTAAATTTAATGTTCTTACCAGAAAGAATAGCGGCAGAGAACCCGTGCGCTTCAGCCTCATATCTTCCAATATTGCCGCAGTTAGGTACCAGCCAGGGCCAGTCGCACTTGAGTCGTGCCGCATCAAAGCCAAGACCGAATGGACAACGGAACTCATAGGCGGTGAGGGGAGAAGTACCATGGTCCAGGCAGGCGAAGAACCACCGGCAGTTCTCGGGATCGGCGTAGTAACCTAGGTATAATAACATAAATATACTTTAGCGGTACGTTTGTACATCTTTTTAAGGTATGGCTTTATACAAATTTAGCAGGGTATGTTAATATTATCCCACGTAATATAATAATAATAATAATAATATTCTACCACATACACACAACACCATCTAGCCCAAACTAAGCTCTGCTTAATAATAATAATAATAACAAATATTAATAATAACTAATATAAGACGAGACTGTAATTATCCGTAAAACACAGTCATATGTTTTGTAAAATATCCAACGCCTTACTGCTATTAAACATTTCCTTGCAGAATACCTAATAAAACTCCCTGATATACTTTAAGATTCCTGGCGGTAAATATAAGCGTAATTATCTACCACTATACTGACCAGGTAGTTTACGTACACTTAAAACTTTTACGCAACATAAGATCATCCATCTTATCTTATGTGGGGGCCAGTTAGTGCAGACCGGCGACACTTCGACCCAGTGGGATTTTTGTGTCGACACTCTCCCAATAACGACTGCCATAGATGTTTATGATAGCCGGGACCGACGGCTTAACGTGCTCTCCGAGGCACGGAGCAGGCGATAATAGTCAATCAATACGCACATTAATTCAAAAGTCATATAACTTCCGAAAGTCAAAGGTGCGTGACGTGGGTTCAAACCCGAGACCCTCTGCATTACAGTCTGTTGATCTCCCCACTGAGCTATCGCTGCTCTAAAAACTACGCGGATGATACTGACCAGACTGAACAAAATTTAATTTGAAGAGTATTCTATAAATTAAAATTTACTCAGACTGGCAGACAACAATGTATATATCTTTTTAAGAAGTTGTACAGTGCCACCAGATTATACATTAAGAGATCGAGACTATTAACTATAGCATATAAAGGAAAATCGTATATTAATCGTAATCCTACCCTTTGCACTACTGATGTAAACCCACTCCTATTACAAGCAATCTAGCTTAGTGAAACCCAAATTGCTAATAATCTTTTAAAGAAAAAATAAGTTTATTACTAACAAAAATATGACTCTACACTATGTACTCTAAAGGTATAAGTTATTAATTATTATCGTACATTTCCTATCTCCTATACTTGAAAGAGTACAATTTTTAAATGAGAATGATACTAGCTTTGCTAATGTTTTGTGTATGTATATTCTTTGTTGGAGATTTTCAATCACGTCCTCAATAAATAAAATAAAAATAAGTCCTTTACGTTACTCCCTTTTTGTAAGCGCTGTTGTAAGCACCCAGAGACTATCGTAACTGGTAAGCCGTTATCATGAAGTAAGTTGTAATTTAAATTTCTCTCGAAAAATATTTGCCTTATTATTAGTGTTACATACCTTCATGCTCAGGGCAGATGAACCTGGTCTTGGGTACGGGGGCGATCTCAGAAGAACCAGGACAGGCCTGCGAGTGCGGCAGACTACCGGGCCATACACACACTTCGTATCGGGAGTCGAAAGCTAAGCCAGCTGGACAGTCGAACTCGAAAACCTGGAATAATGTGATTGGTGCTTATCTTACTTTTATCTAATATGTTTTAAATATATTTTGTTAGAACAGGATTACGTGGATTTGAAGCTAAATTCTATTATGCGTTTGACTTCTTTCTTATTTGCTTTGGGTTAGGTATAGAGCTTTGGACATCTGGTTAAACGAATATCAATAAAAATACTATAATCAGTTGCCATTATTGCATTGGAGATAGCTCAGATACCTACTCTTAGCGTTAAAAACAGTCAATTAGTTGTAATTGATTTTGACTACACAGAAGGAGTAATCGTCTAAAGGAAAATAATTCGAAACAAACAAATGTATTCATTGAAATTAAACTTAAGCTAATTAAATTATTATTAAAAAGCAACCGAAACGTCGGGAAAAGTGTAAAAAAAAAAAATTTTAATAGTTTTAATAATCATTTAATTAGCTTAAAAATTAGTAAAGTTTTATAGTAGTAGTAGTGTAACAATTTTCAAAATTTTGTAATAAAGTGTCAAATGAACAACGCGATAAAATCCGTATATAGCAGTTTAATTTCAATGAATAATATTCGCGTAAATAGAAGACAATTTTAAACAAATGTATTGTTTTGATATTTGAAAAGTCACTTAAAAAGGATTTTAATTTAAAGTAACCATGCGAGACAAATCTTCAGATGAGATCTTGCTATTTTTATGTTTGTCATTGTATGTCAAATGCTATCAGATAAAATTGAATCAAGTATTTACTAATATACATACAGTATATTCGGGTGAGAGCTGGTCGAACTTGACGCAGCGGTAGAACCGCGCGCAGGAGCGAGGGTGCACGAAGTAGCCCTGACGAGAGCACGAGAACTCGGTACGGGTGTCCTGCAAATAATAAAGTACAAACCGTTAAATACACACCTAAGTATAAACATTATGCTTTTATCTGGATAGATTTATTAAGTAAAATTAAATTATGAATATTAATTTATTTAAAAAGACAACTGTTCATTATGTACGCATTCTGTGTCGCAGGGTACTCTACCAACGGACTCAAAGAACACCCAGACTCGGAACAATTTTTTGTCCTGTATGGGGATCGAACCCACAGTACTAGCGGTAGTTATAGTAGCGAAGCGATTACTTAGATCACTACGCCATCCGTAATTATTGGTTTCGTTGCTTTAAGTTGTTTTGTTTCTTGGTTAAGGCATCTTTTCAGTTTTAAATGACGTTGAAGGTCCGTATGTATATATATTAAAAAACCTGTGATCATAAATACTACCTTTAGCTTATATTAATACCAATTTCTTTTTTCAATCTATATGCGTCTAGCAAATCAATAACAGAATGTATACATAAATTAGGGGGATCGCAATTACTTGTGGAACATCTTTGAAGTAAGTAATATATGTTTAAAGGCTCAATGCGACCCTGTCAATAACTTAATATCGTACATTTTAAGAGATGATTGACAGTCAGTTAGTTTGAAATCTAGTATGAACCATTAATTAAAACAAGTAAATTAGTTTTCAAACATCGTGACTAAACTAAATGAGATGCAGTACTAGTTACTAATACTTTATAAATATCACTAGCAGTGAAATTACATCACTTGTTGAACTTTCATTCATATCCTGGAAGATTTAAGAGTAATGTATCTTACCTCTCTGATGGAGTGGATAACACCATCGGCATCAACGACCTGTGTGATACGATACGGAGACACCTGCAACGCGTTTAGTGCGCGCACGTGACCAGGAGCTGACAGGATCTCGTGTTCCAACGACCTGGAAGTTCAGTAAACGTTGATGAGCGAAAAGTTATTACGCATAATAATCTTTTCGCGTATGGTACTAAATCTTACACGACAAGTCGAGCAAAGAAAGTTTATAACACTATTATTTTAGCGTTTAAATGCCCTGAATATAATAAAAATATTTTTAAGAATTACCTAACTACAACAATAATTAAGCTTATAATAGCATAAACGAATTACACTTTGCTGGACCCGGGCTTAAAGAACAGTCACACGTAAGCACAAACATAAGTACAAGCTTATGCTACGCGATCAAATTTTCTCTATAATACTTTTTTTTAAATGGCATCTTTCGCGCTGGTTATAAATCCTATGCCGCGTTACCTTATTAACATTTAAACAACTGAATAACAAACCCCAGACTTGTCACAAAGTTGATCATACAAATTTTTGTCTCGTGTCTAACCCACAGCAGTTGGCGCATGGACAACATGCTTTCAGTTCCAGCGAACCGCCCACTATACAAAGTACCTAGCGAATTGGCACACCGTGATAGTTTTAGTCGGTAGGCCCAAAGTCTCGAGAGAGCCCGAAATAACCCTCCCGCCTGGTGGCATGGTATGCATTAGGAACATTTCCCCAAGTAAAAGAAACGGGGCTACATCAATGCACTAAAAGAGTAATCTTCGTATATTATGTTACCTGAGTACAGCCGCTCTGGGTGCTCGGCTCTGCTGGTTGAGCACCTTGGCAAGTGCGGCACGGAGCGTAGGTCCGCACGGCGTGTCTTTGTCTCGTTCAGCACGATGCAACGCGAGCCCGGCCAGGCCGCGCACACGAGCGTATTTACCCTTCACATCCACCGACGATGAGTCTTCGAATGAGATCCAAGTCTTGTCCCTAGAATTTTATAGATACATATAAATGCTTGCTAGTCTAAACAGGTTCCCTGTCCGATTAATCACATATTATACATAACAATAGATTTTCTATTATGTCTATCATGGCATAGCGAATGGGATAAAATGATAAAAAAAATTGAGTCGCAGCGGCACATCGGTGGCCAGACACAATACATTATGTCTGGTATTCTAACTTGACAGATTAAGTTATAAATCATTTTTAGTTAAAATTTATTCGTTACTGCCATTGTGGGTATACATTACTAAGTTATTGATATCATTTTACCCCCTTTAATTTATTTTACATCATATAGAACGACTTGCGCCAATTACACTATTTAATCATTAATTAATAATATAATATACATTTAAAATTTAGCATTCACGCATTCTGCTCACAGTACCTTATACATTCTAATAATAATACTAGAACAACCTCTGGCTCACACCAAGCCAATATTACAATATTTAAATAACTTTAATGCTTGATAGATTTAGGTTTATTAATTACTATTTCAGTAATGTAGTGCGGTAGTTTCCAATCATATTTTCTGAACACCACAGTTCAAACGTGCGTAATTCTTGTATCCAGTGTAGCAGGAGGCGTAATTATTTTTTTTTTGACTGAATTATCTTATCAAAAGTTTGCTATACTCACCCATTTAGGTTAATATTCATGGTAACTTATTATTATGATTTTTGATTGTTCGATCGCTAACTAAATAAACAATAATAGCGTTGTTGATGGGATTTAAACACGGTCTTCATCAATGCACGCCATATTTTATTTATATTTACTTTTATTTGCATAATATTAATTATACTAACTTATTTTGGCACTATAAATAACGACTTAAAATACAATAGAAACTTATATGCATAGTTTATGAAATGAAACGTAAATAAATATTTATTCACAAACAAACAACATGCAACGCCTGTCAGAAATTACAACGCAACTTTACACTGTATATGTTACTCACTTAAAAGCATAAGGCGCCGACAAGTCCTGGTCTCTCTCCAAGGTCCACCTGCCACTCCTGAGCTGCCTGCAGAGCTCAGCCTGGTCTATCTCCTTGGGCTCATCGTCTACAGTAGGGCTGCCGGGAGTACTGAGTGTCTCGTTGACCAGGGTGAATTGACGGGCTGTCGCTGGTAGACTGATGACTACCTTTGAGGCTGGAACGCCGAGGCCGATGACGAGGTCTACCACAGAGTCCTGTAAGCGTTGACATCATGTTACAATTTTTTTATAATGATGGTTCGACGAAAATATTTACGTATTAAAATTTATTAACCAGTGAATTAACCAGTTGTAAAAACTGATATCCAGTCAAATCCGGTTAGACCAGAAAAAAAAAAAGAAAAAAGCCTACCCCAGGTGACTTGGGAATAATAAAGGCTAAAAGAGAAGAAGAACCAGTGAATATTTTAAATGCCCTGACATGTCTAAAAATGTTTCTGTGTCTGCCCGTCAGTGTGCCGCTACCTCACAATAGTTTAATGTTTTCAATTTTAAAATACTTAATAAATCTGCCGCAATATAGATGACCTATATGGCAGAACAATACTATTCCAATATTGACTTGTGTGAGCCACAGGTTGATCCTGTAGATCAAACAAGGTTTTGTCTCGTGTGGGATTCGTTTCGAATTTTACTAAACGCCTGTATAAAAAGTTTTAAGGTACGTTAGTACCAACCTATTCTTAGAAGACTATCGTAGAAAAAGAGCAAATTATGTATTAAATTCCTTAGCCTTAATTGACATGTATAGCTCAATAAATTAACATCGTCGTTAAGGCTATACGACCTTTACACTATTTGTACCTACCAAACCTTTTTAGCAAAGACGACCATTGGCGATGCAACAAATTAAAAAAAAGCTCGCAACCTCTAATTAAGTCTCATCCATTGAAGACCGCAGATACACCGAACTTAGATCATTTGTGGTAAGTATAGGAGATGCACCTGCTAATAATTGGCCTACATACCCTAAATTGTAAACATTACAACCAACTTACTCATATACTTCAGTCATAGCAATTTATACCTTAAAGCTAGGGCCGTAAGGATCATACATTCTGCACGTTTGGTTTGCTTAAGAGATTTTTCTCTCATTGCAGTTCACCTTCAAGTAAGTAGCAATGGTACGTGACCGAAATACGAGCGATGTATTATAAATAAAGATTATATACCTACAAATGATTGATTCCTTATGATTTAAATAGCTTACGTTTAACGTGTGGCCGTTAATAAGTTAAGTAATTACTTGAAAACTGGTTTAAGTGCCGTCGAAATTGTAATTAGTTTAGTATTTCTTGTTAAGTTTGAAGACATTAATCATGGTCAATTTATTGAAATCGTATTTTATTTTATTATTATTTTTGTTACAGGACTTAAATGTTCAAATGCATATAATATGTTTTTTATAATATATATTAATTAATATGTATTTATACTTAAGTAGAATTATAAAGAAATTTAAAAAGTGTTCTCTTTATTTAAAATATATAAAAGCTTTTAAAAATGTTTTTTAAATAATTTAAACATATAGTATGAATGTATTTGAACATTTGATATTATAGTTTTAGTCGTCTGATACAACGAAATTACTTATAAAATACATTTGATGAACTTTCTTTATACACGAACTTTTTCAGCTAATGCATAACTAATAATTCAAATCGGGTTTTATACCTATAGGTATAAATACTTATTTGTATACCATACAAGTCCGTAGCTCTATCCGAAACATTAAAAAGCAACTGACTACTAATAACTTAGTGCCATCAACTTACGATTCCACAGCCTCGATACGCCAACCTCAGTTCATTTGTGAATTTATTAAGATTGCGCCGAGCGTAAGACGCGGTTGGACTGAATGACAGAGCTCGAAATTCAAATCAACGCGCGGCCGCCATAGTAAAATTGTATAAAGGATTTGAAGTGCTTTTTTGATAAATATGTATCTTTATTGTCAACCAATAACTTAAATATTTGGGACGGACAAATTGTAATATACCTATTTATGTTTCGTTTAAGCTGTAAAATAGGATAGATTTCTACTGTTATAATCTAAAAATCACGTAACACGAGCTTACTTTTTTGCATTTTTCGTGCAAATTTACGTAATTTTGTAGGTGAAAATATTAATTATTTTAAGTTTTTTACACGGAGTAATTGTTATGGTAAATGTATATTTTATATTTGTATTAAAAAAAAAAAGTGTTGATTTTATTCACTTAACTGTGACCGCCTGTTTGGGCACATTTCGCTCGGCGCAGTCTTAAGAACCACCTGTTATACACTATCTGCCATGAATTGTAGATTGCTTAAGCAAATACAATAAGCACGTATCAGCTACAATCTGTCATCTATTTCCCCAAATTGCTCAACTGTTCACAACAAGTGGAGCACGAAGAGCCTGCAGCTACCATCAGCTGTTTATATAACGCCTCTTTACTCCACGTGAGCAGTATCATATACCAGTATCCAATTACTTTCCTCTGTCACACGGACGCATAAGTCCATTGTTCTGATATTATCTATTTGTATTACAGCCAATCTGTACATATTGTTGATCTATTGTACAACAATCGTTGAACTTAATTTGTCGCAATTATTTTGTCTTTTGTGATTTTTGTGACAATAAAATCTCTTGCCACGGATGTTGAGTAAGCGGTGTGACCTTATTTTTATTGGTAGTGTTAAAATTATGGTGTAGTTAACAAAATAACCTTATTGGCTGTATAGGATATAGATCTACGTTCGTTATTTAGATAAACATTTTATTTTTTTATGTGAGATCCGCTTTTGCGATTTATTAGTGCTAGTTGCGTTACTGCCGTTTCATTTCGATTTGGTAAGCTCTGTCGATGAAATATCCTATATTAAATACAGCCGTATGGTGAGGTGAGACTACATCAACATTTTGCATTTCTAGCTACACTACGAAAATATAATTAAGCTATTAAGTTTTGACAGCTTATCTCCTCATAATTCGGTCTGAAGTAAAAGTTATTTAAAACTCTGTTAAGGATACCTTCTTTTGATATTTATTAATGTATAATGTCATTAAATTTAGGTGCTCTATATTATAATAATATTATTAACTACCATACTGACCTCAGTATATTTAATATTCGATCTAAGGCTAAAACTTACAAGCATTTTTAAAACACCTTTACGAATCGATCATAATATTCGACTAAAAAAGGAACAGTTCCACTAGGAATAATTCCTGTATCACGAGGACTTTACAAGTATTCAAACAACGGATAGAAAGAACATCTAGACTCAAAACGGAACAACCATATGTAAATCACACTAATTTTTATCTCGTGTGGGATTCGAACCCACAACACTCGGCGACCAGGGACGAGTCGACCACTTAAAACTAATACGTCATTCGTGCAGGCAAACAAAGTAGGCCGATCTTTTGCTGTCTTTTATGTGTGGGCATTATACTGACCCACGCAACTTTTATAATCCAAGGCAATGCCTTAACATTATTTGTAGGTTCTACGCCAGGCTAGTTATTGGATAGTAGGCGTCGTTGCTACAATAATGATAAATAGCTAAGATAAATGGTCCAAATGCTTTACTAAATATTTTGAGACGATATTACCGATATCTAACAATTTAATTGCAATGAGGTAATTCATTAGATCACTAACTAACTTATTCGTTCATTACCCATTTTCTTAAAATATAAGTGGAGTCTGTAAGCTTTATAATATTAGCTTTCAATCACGGTTCACTACCACCATTCTAAGAAATATAACTATCACAGAAACCGTGCATTTCCTCGTATTTTTTTATTGTTGTTATAATTTAAAATGAGCACAATCCGCCTGATGATACAAAGTCGTGTACTACAGTGAAGTCCCCTATATGTAAACTATGACACAATCTGGTCCATTCATTGCTCTATTTTTGCGTTAAAGTAGATCAAAGCAGTAGACAAATTTTTGTATTAATAATGTTTGTAATAAGGACTTGTAAGGACCTGTTATAAAGACCTGTCTCAACCAAAATTTTGTTTGTTGAGCCATCACATTATTTAATGCAGTACTTACAGTATTCATCATGTCCCACATGCCGCTCAGTCTGCTTGGGTGATACGTCATCTTCTTCACCAGCCCCAAGTTATGTGTCTGCACCATTAGCAGATCTACTTTCTTGACCAGCGTCCTCAAGTCGTAGTACTTAGCCAACAGTTCGGGGTGCGCCGGGAGCCCGAGGAACAAGGGGCCTCCGCCTGAAGACGTAATGGCTGATCGGGCAGCCTCCACGGCTTCGGTGACCTTGGTCTTGTTGAGCCTCTTGTGGGCATCGTGGATCTCCAAACCTTGCACGTGTTTCGATTTCAGAAGGGTGCGGAGATCCTGTGAACAAAAAGAATTTTAGGTTAATACTTAGAATGAAAAAGTAGATTAAGCGGCATACGTAAGTTGTTAAACATTTGTGAGATTTTGAATGATATGATACCGAATTTTACAGCAATAATAATTAGAGGATAGTCTATTTAATGATTAATTTATTGTTATTTTATTTCATTAAATGGTATTGGTTTATTGTTTGTTCAGCTACGTATGTCGCAGACTGTTGGTACTATAGAATTAAATCTGTTAGACAATATTCTTTTTTATTTTCTTGCTACTGTGAAAAAGGTTTAATCCTACATAAAATTATCATATCCACAGATCATAATGCCGGGTCTGGGTATGGTTGTGTTGCGTAAAAGTACGTATATACCACGATATGAAATTTTCTTAGTACAGACAATATTCAAGGCAACTGTTGCACTTACTCCTAAATCTTTTAAAAGTGAATTATACATATTACCTCATAACTAAACCGTAATAGTATGTACCTACATGTTATTAAAATCTAACCTCGTAAAATAAGTAAAGAAATAATTTAAACACTATAGCCACTATAACCTACTATGGACAACGCCTAGGACGAAAAAATATGAAGTAAATAACGAGCTTGCAATATAATTTTATTTTTAAGAATAAGACCAGAAACCAGTGTCGCATTTTGTAAAAAAATTGCATACGTATTATTAATTTAATGTAAAAAGGTTGTAAATCTAAGTATAAAAACGCACATCCTGTTAATTAAAAAGCATAAGGCCGACACTACAGCGTGTGGTCTCGTTCCCATTTTGACTCATATCCTGATAACGCCTAGCACATAAATTAAGTAACGTTCGAGAACATTACCGATACCAGATCTACAAGATTTAAGTTAACGTGTGCAGTTAAATTATAGTGTACGTATTGATTTATGTGAAGGAAATGGGCAATTAAATGTTGTGAAATAGTTTTGTGAAAATGTCAAATTGTTTTAGAGTGCCGTATCAAAATGTTGAAAACTGAACCCATAAACTCCTTCTAAGGGAGAAGGCAGCAACAATAGTGCTATTTGTTTAAGCAGCGTTTTGTATAAAGCCAACGGCGTAAGTCGATACACTTTTGAAAGAGATGCAGACTGTACTATCATTCGACGTTATATTCATACAACATTTTTCACACCATTCCGTAGGATAGATCGGCGCAGTAGAGTTTAAGCGACAGAAATATCTTCTTAAGATATAGTTGACTGGAAAACTTAAATATTGGATGATTTCAATTTCTACTCGTTCAGGGGAAGGTATATCAAACATTATGGAGAAAATATCCATTTCTCAATTTATAATTATGTAACATAGCGCTTTTATTTCTCTTAAGGGTCAAGTAGAGGATAAATATATAGCAAACAAGTCTGTCGCTTTCTGCTGACAACAGATCTAGACTTCATACCTAATACTCCTAAGAATTTTCTTACAGAAAACCTGATACCTCTTTGTTCGAACTTAATAAGCGCCAACTTTTACTACTGAACCAGAAAGCCAGTCTATATCTGGATTACATTAATATTATACTAATTGGTGTCATAGCATTGTTTGGGCTATTCTAAAGTTGCTATGTAGAGTCAAGGTAGGCACCTTGGCTCTACATAATAACTTTCGTTTTATATATTTAATTATTTCAAACCAATATTTTAATGGTAATTTATTGGAGCAATTGTCGTCCGCAACTTTTAGCAATTATGCAAGTTTCCAGTCTACTGTCAATCAACTTATCAAATTATTTTTGAATCTTTTATAAGCGTTTCAACGATTATATTGCTTAATTCGAAATACCAGATTCCGAAGCCTACATGAAAAAAAATCTCCAAGCAACTTAAAGACTATTTATATCGAAATGTACATATATTATGTAGTAAAATGTTTCGTTAGTATCGTAACATGATCGATCGTAGGGTTCCTGTATAACGTAATACATAGGCACCGACAAGTTAGCAAAGCTTAATTTACTAAGCTCCCAATCCAAGCTTGCCAAAGCAAAGATTCGAATATGAGCTTAGTTAAGACCACAAAATAATACAATATTTATTTCTTACTTGTGTTTCTTACTTAGTGTTTTCGAAGTCAGTTTATATTATGACATCGATTAGAAAATAAAACAGAGGTAAAAAGCTAGAATTTATCTGTGGTTTAATTATTACTTTTTAATAATTATTTGTTTATGTCGTTTGTAAGTTATGTTACTAACGTTTACTATCAGTTTAGTACGCAGTATATCACTTACATGACAAAAGTTCTGTCGTGGAATCACGGGCTATGAAATCACGGGCACAGCACGTAGGTCTTTGGTTATATAACTAACCCCACAGCATTAGAGATCAAGTCCTGTGTCAGAATAGACTTTTCAAACGTACGAATGACGGACAAAAAGTACATCCAGATCATAAAAATAATGGTTACATCTAGGATTCGGACCCACAACGCTCAGCAAGTAGTAGCAGTAAGGCAACCGTTTGCCCGCTACATTATCTATTACTTTTATCTAATATTACAACGAGAAAAGATTAGATTCTTTGTTTGTAACGATTTAACTCGAAAACTATTAAACCGATTTAAAAAAATATTTTACCATTAGAAAGCTAGGTTATCACCGAGTAACTTATGCTATATTCTATTTAAAAGTTTTACTCACATACCTAACCTAACCTACTTTTATTCAAAAGCTAGTAGTTAATAAAGTAGCAAATTGACAGGTCTTTTCCTCGACATACCTATTCAGTCTATTATGCCTCACACACGTTTTACATAACATGATAAGACCTACAAAACTACATACGTAGGCTGCAAGGCCGTGGTAGGACCGTATACGTGTTACGTGAGTGGCGAAGCCTCAGCTCTCTGCTTATCTAAACAGTATCATATGTACACGTGCCGAATAGTAGCACATTATGGACCGGCTTTTGTTCTAGATGTGATTGATCATTTTACTTTAAATTATCAACCACATCTTCTATCAAAATCCGGCCGATTTTCGGTCACGGCAGCTAATCTTAATAAAGACTAGTCATTCGCTCCAGAGATATTATAGAGGACAAGTATGTGCGCAAACGCAATGCACTCTGTATTAACCTCACTTTTATAGATGTAACGGCAACTCGGGATATATGAACAACGGGATAGAGCTCAGAAACATGACCAATGGCTTTACGTGCATTCTGATACAAGAATTCCGACCTGTGTCTGAGAATTTCTTTCCAGATATACCTGATTACTTTTTCGTGGCCCGACTGAGGATCCGCACTCGGGGCTTTTTGATCTATACCTGTATGCACTAGTCACTAGACTAACAAGGCTAGACTAGCAAGACACGAGTAATACAATTTCGTAAGTTCGATATTTTTGTACAGCTTATATGGCAGCTGACCAGAACTATAATTTGCGCAATGCCAATTTTGCCAAAGGGCAGCTTATGTGCTGCCAGCACCTAAGATCAACTGACCCTCCGCTGCTAGCATATTAACTCCTTAAAATATTCCAAGCATCTTACTCCTGGCCACACACAACACAGGTCTATTCAACCGCGATTTTCTGTAAGGCGTTGCCTCGTCTGAGACTTGGATGCTGTCGTGCCTTACTACTCTACATATTTCTATATTTTTCAGTTAAATAAATGTTTCTCAACAAAGTACCTGTATATCTACAGTAATGAAGTGGCACTAAATGCGCTACCTGTGTTATTACGCGTGACCGTAACATTCTAAGCATAATGCTATATTATTATGCAGAACGACGATGACTTAGGTATATTTGTATTGGACACACATTATTAGTATGTTATTATTAATACTAACTAGTATAATGTCATATCTTCATGCGTATTTATTCTCGATGGACGAGACAGAGGATAACATTATCTATTTTTTCAGCTGTATTTGTCGATTTCGTAAAAAGGGGTTATCAGACTCCTCGGCAAAATTATAAAGTCTTAGAGCCTGTTTCACAACCTCCAATTAGCATATATCTATAAGATAAAAGTCTCTCCATCTCTCTTCTTTAACCTAACAAGAGTGAGACAGCATGTGATTCATATTTCGGATAACGTTTACTTAATAGTTGTGAAACTGGCCATCAGTGCTGCCTATGAACACTGTAACCTAGAAAATACTAATAGCACTTTAGTTTACTTCAAAATTAATATATTTTAAAGTAGCAAAAGGTTCACGCTTTCATCCACGAACCAACGAAGGCATTTAGTCGGTATCCATCAGTGTACTGATGTGAACTGAAGTACAAAATTTATTAGTAAGAAATTGGCATCTCCACTTAAGCCTGATTTTTCTTAAACTGAACCAACACGATTCCGAAGTACTTTCATCCTACAGAAGACTGCAGCTAGTCAACATTGCATTTGATTCCTTTAGAGAATAGACTTTCAGGCTATTGAAACAAATGTGCGGCAGCATTGAAAAGTAAAGAAGCTAGTGTAATATTTCCTTCTTACAACATAACAACATATAATTTAGCTTATTACGGTTTGGTGTAAGTCACCCCTAGTAGCGCTAATTGGCTGCTCTTTTTCGTAATATGGCAGTCCGCGAGTTGCACCTCTAATATTGCAATGCTGCAGCAATAAGCTATTGCAATACTAGAGGCGTAACTGACGATAGCCACTTACCATTAGGCCGGCTATATGTTTGTTTCTTAATTTGAATCTTAACTTAATATTATAAATGCGAATGTGAGTTTGTCTGTTACACTTTCACGCCTTAACTACTCGACTGATCATCATGAAATTTCATATACACATTGTCGGGGGAACAGAGAAGGACATGGGGTACCTTTTATCTAGAAAAAGTGTTGTTAGTAACCTAACCTAACCTACATTTATGTAAGCGAAGCGGCAGGATAAATATGGTATTAAATAAAACACTACGTTACGGTAGTTATTGTATAATTGGAAAAGATGATATATTTTTCTATTGTCTGTTAGTACATATATATGGAAAACAAAGAAACTTAAAAGCTCGTGTTCGAATATTTACTTCATATGAGTAAAGTCAGTACAAATGGTCAATCAATTCTATTTACAAACAAAATGTCTGTTCAGTGCGTGAGTCATGTTGCAAAGAGGTTTTATTTATTCAGTTGTATGTCGTAATACGGGAGTGTCATTTGTAGCATGTGCCGTGTCAGGGCTTATCTAGACTCCACATGCAGCGATCAAACATTCTATAATACTTATCTATGCTATATTATAATCTTGTGATATATTAGTATATACAAACCAGAAAATGACGACGTTTAAACGTATTCTAAAACACAATCCAGCCCCTTTGTATATATCTGTATATGCGCATGACCACCAATTAAATTAAAAGGACATTTTTGAAAATAGAACTTTTTAAATAAAGGCATATGTTTGTATGAGACAGTGAGATATCAAGATCGATTTCTGTATTATTGGCTTTTTTAATTACTAAATTCCCAGTCAGTCAGCAAGGAGTCGGAAAATATGCCAGGTAGACGGCAAGATGCTCGTTCCCTATAAAGCTGGGACCCGAAACTTGGGTGAATACACCTGCCCACACCTTCAGTATACCTATATGTACGTCATTGCCAAATAAGAATAAAGTATTGCAAAATGATACCTATTAATATTATGAGTTGATTATAGGCTGTAACACCGGACAGTTTAACTGAGTCACTTTTTTTTTGAGCAGCGATATTTCAGTGGGTAGACCAACAGACTGCAATGCAGAGGGTCTCGGGTTCGAACCCACGTCGCGCACCTCTGACTTTCGGAAGCTATATGACTTTTCGAAATTATGTGCGTATTGATTGAAAATTATCGCCTGCTCCGTGCCTCGGAGAGCACGTTAAGCCGTCGGTCCCGGCTGCCATGAACATCTATGGCAGTCGTTATTGGGAGAGTGTCGACACAAAAGATCTCACTGGGTCGAAGTGTCGCCGGTCTGTACTGACTGGCCCCCACATAAGATACATACATACATCCATTTACTTAAAGTCACACATCTCAATAACTTTGAGAGCACAGTAGTTGGTGCTACGGCACTATTTAACCCTTTGGCAATATACCTACAGTCATACATACATTATTTATGACTTAGTTTACGAAATGTAGTATTTACTTATTGTTCGGCTATAAAGTAAAGATTTAATATACATAGTTAGTAGTAAGACTGTAATAATCAATGGGCTGATTGAGCTGTTACGATTTTTTATACGATAGAGCATTAATTGATAAAAAATTAATAACAAGCTTAAATATAATTATAGGTGTGATACGTTCAACAGTTGCAAAGATGGCTATTATAAGAGCAAACTAAATATAATGCTAAGTGACGGGTCTTACTCGCAAAAAAGTATTTAATAGGTAATATAGGTATATAATTCTTGGCAATATAAGAGCAAGTATAAATTTTACTTTACACTTGAAAAAGTTTACACTACCTCTACTTAAACTCACGCGTGTAAATAAATAGGTACCCAAGGATGAATGAAGATATCTTTTTTTGAGGCTAGTTTTTAATAATATTTGGGACGCAATGGAATTTGCCTAAATTTGTATTACAAGCCCTGCAATGTAGGTTCGGATATGCATGTTTTCAACATTGTACCCTACTAATATGATAAATGTATCCTACCAATATATCTGCACGGGTGTTTGAATGTTACTCGATATAGCGTATACCGTTGAATAGATTTAGATGAATCTTAGCACATAGGTAAAACATGTTCTGGATTGTGATTCCAAATTTGATTGTTAGGTCAGGCAATATGATTTGGAGTTTTCTATTTGGCAAGTAGCAGTAACAGATCTATAAAGATATGATAGATATATCTGAAAACCTTTAAACGAGAATAAGCTATTTTAAGTGCTACCCTTTTAGGGCAGCATTAGATGACCCTTAGAATAACAGAAGTGAAACTTAGATGGATGAGCGCCCTATCCAATCGCAGATAATTGCACAATAACGCACTAGAGTTAATTTATGTATTTATTGTAGAGCCGAACTAACAAAATTAGTAAATTAATTATCTCTACAAATGTATCTGGATTATTAGCCGCCCAGACCATAAAAGTCAACCAGAAAAACGGTTAATTGGACAATAAGCTTAATGACAGCCTCAATGACAACTGAAGGCATAGTTATCTATGATTGATTTACTAGCGGACAGAAGTCGACGGTCTAACTCCATATTACAAGTCGCCGAACTAAGCATTCCATTTATTTTACTACTCTATGGTACTAAGCTTAATAAATCATAAGCACACGCGTACAAATTGGCAATACTGCGCAAATGTAAGGGTGTGTCATGAGTATAATATTGAGCTACCTGTACGATGGATGTATATCCGTCAAGTCTGAATCAATGAATAATATAAGTGCCGATTTCATTGGCAAATATGATACATATTTTTACTATTTTAGGATAACTCATAGCTAAATTAGTATCATAGATAGATTTTATACGAAAAAGGAAGCACAATTAAAAGTTTAACGTGTTTTTGTATTCGAGCGACTGAATGTATTTGAAATTGGGAAGTGGTTCTTATTTCATGCCGTCGATCTCGTAGCATAAATTTGCGCCTAACAGTGCGGACCCATATTCGATACTTGAATATAGGGCAATGTGTTATTCGGATTTTTCGATAAGAAATATAATTATGTAAGCCGACAAAAATTACACCATGCCTCTATTAAGTTTTTTATCTTTAAAGTTGTTGGCCTCTTCGGATATGTAGAGCCGTGATTCTAAGTACACATAATTAATGTAAGATACATATACACATAATGGTGTGTTTGGTGGTCTATACATTTGTATATGTATTTCTTAAAAGAAATATTGTTAATAATTCGAATTCACAACATTGTATCACCCCGTAGAGGGTGTATTTTTATTAATGTTCCTATAGATAGATTGATAAATCTGTATAATTATAAAATTTCACAATGCCGGGGTACCGCGGTAATACATACGTATATCTGGTTCACTAGTTAATTCCGCTGACGGATTGCGAATACTCGAGGACGAGGGTATGAGAGCGTGTCTATCTGCCAGCTCCTGCCTTTCCATTCATACGTTATCTAGATGTTCGGCAAGCTTTTGTTGATCGATCGTGTGAAATGGACTAACACGTGTTACGAAGTGGAGGTTTTCTTGCACAGCTGTTGTTATATCTTGATGATGTTTTAATTGTGCTATGATTAGTTGGCTTGTCAATTAGGTTGATGCTAACGGCTGATCGGAAGGTTCTTATTTGTTGTAGTTTCGAGTAAAGTGTTGGTAGATATTGTTGTTCTTGTAGTCTTATCAACAACTGTTTTGTTGGACTTGTATTGAAAATATGCGTTTTATGTTCTTTATCTTGTAAAAGTAATATTTGTTCAAATTAAACTACTATATACGGATTTTATCGCGTTGTTTATTTGACACTTTATTACATAATTTTGAAAACTGTTACACTACTACTACTATTCAACTTTATTAATTTTAAGCTAATTAAATTATTATTAAAACTAATAAAACTATTTAGATTTAATTAAATTTTACACTTTCTCCGACGTTTCGGTTGCTTTTTAGCAGCCATGGTCACGGGGAGACTAAGATGGTAGTTGTATCAAATGTCGTATATAGTAGTTTAATTTCAATGAATAATATTCGCGTAAACAGAAGACAATATTAAGTAATATTTGTGTTACCGGTGGTAAGTATACTGACAAGTCACAAAACTGCGATACTTAAGGAAAGTGTCCTAATATTATTAAGACCAATCTGGCAATTTGTAAAAAAGTTGTTGTACTAAAACTTGCTTTTGACCGCGATTTTGCCAATGGAAATCCCAAGAAAATGCATAACCTGTATAAAAGTCCATGAAAACCATTTGTTGACCCAGGGAACCTACCTGTATGCCAAATTTCATCTAAATCCGTTCAACAGTTTAGTGAGTGATTGTGTTACAAACATCCGAACATCTGTTTAAACTTTCCTATTTATAATATAAGTAAACTTAGTAGTATTATGGTTAAGTTTATGTTCGTATCATAGCTTGAACGGGACAAAAGATTCCATACTAAATAGGATTGCATTACGTATTAAGATTGAACCAGACTTAGGTGAGGCACGGCGTACCGTGGCTTAACTAAAACAAACACCGGCTCAATGTACCGAATGATACACGACCTACATTGCGATACTTTATTAGGAGCGAAACAAGCCGCCGCTTTACAACACCGATTGCTTTTATATTTTATATCACGCTGGTATTTTTCAGAGAAATAAGCAGAATTAACTTTTCAATAGTAATTGCGAGTATTTGACAAATAAATAATTGTACGTACATGAAGAATGTACTGCAAATGAATATAACAGGAGGGAATACGACAAGATCGTAAGCATCGCAAGTGGATATCTGTAGTTTGCCTATCCCTCCTCCTCCTCAATGCTATAACTAAGTAAGAATTTATTGACAAAGTAAAGATTTAATTAAATCTAAATAGTTTTAATAGTTTTAATAATAATTCAATTAGCTTAAAAATTTGTAAAGTTTAATAGTAGTAGCAGTGTAACAGTTTTTCAAAATTATGTAATAGTGTCAAATAAACAACGCGATAAAATCCGTATAAAGTAGTTTAATTTCAATAAATAATATTCGCGTAAACAGAAGACAATATTAAAGTAATGAAATTACCAACTAAGAATTAATAGTGTTACAACCATAACCAACAAATAATCCAATACCAGTTAAGGCTTTCATGATGCATGACAGCACTTACCAAACTATGAGTACATTTTATTCTTGAGAGTGGAATATTATGATAAATGGTGTTTCCATTAAAATGCACCGAATATAGTCCAAGGTTAAACCTGACACTTAAAAAGGTTTACAAAGTACTTACCTGTTTATTATTCTGCTATCGTAAGACGACTATTTATAAATGCTTTTTGAACTGGATTCAAACGAAGCGGTGTTTTAACAATTTGGGGTTTTATGTTCTAGTCCTATAAAGAGATAAGACGTTATATTTTATTAGTGCTACTCTTATCATAATCTACATTTTGTATCCAGTTAGATATATTAGCAATGATAGCTTAGTAAGGTCACTGTTGGACTGTCACGCAAATGTCTTAAGTTGGATTTCAAGCCACGCTGACGCTTGACTTTTTAATGTTATACGAACTGTTTAACAGTTAATTAAATTAAATATTTAAAGTGAAGGGATAATATAATCAAGAAATAGCTTAAAGGTAAATAAATAATGTTGTTGAAGATGTGTAAAGTCTGCAAGTTAAAACATACACTATATCGGATTATGGGTCGACTTTCTCAAACTGAGACGGAGTCCGTGCCTAGCCAAGCGGCAGTTTATACACAGGGCGGGTATTATAATTATTATAAATATTTTATGATATTTTTTTAGGTACATTGTAAAATTAAGGTAAGGGATATATACGGCCAATGCTACCTATTACTACCCAGCATAAGAGATATGTAAGTGTAAAAACAATGAAACAACTAAAGTAAATATCAAAAATAAATTGAACCCAATCAAAATCATTAAATTAATAAAGTCATCCAATTTTTTTAAACATTCTAGAAATTATAGATACTTTTAAGTTACTTTTAAAAAGGCTTTTTATATGTTTTATTGAGTAAAGTGACTGAAAGTTTATTTGTTGATACTATCCGCGATTTGCATTTGCACTCGTAAAGCGCTTACCCCGATCGATTGCCCTTTTACAGAATTTTAAGGCCTGCCGACTGTCACTTTACCTTTTTAGCTATATCAAAAAACTACTATTCAGAGGGGCCATAGTGTAAAATGAAAGTCTATAAGCAGCCTCATATTTGTTAAGATTAGCGTTCAAACATACAAACTCTTTGGCGTATGTGTAAGAATAGATTGCTGTCTTCGTAAGCTTGTGGTGTGTGATGTCATTGACATTTCCTACCTGAGGAAACAGTTTCGCCACATAATTTATATCCTTTTTACAAAAGATTAACTAACACTAGTTTGGTAAACATCTACTGAATAATTCTACGACATTAGATTGTTGTAACATAATATTAAAATATACTTCGCGGTGTTCCAAATGTCTTAAATAGTTAAACTATTTAAATAAAGCTTTGGCTGTGTAGAGATTGGTGCTAAGTCTAGTAGACGCAGGAAAGTAAGCCTTAGTAAAAGGCTCATCATAAAATATTTAGTGAATTAAAAATCCGAATTATTATTTCGTAATCTTGAGAAGCTCTGATAGCCTAGTAGGATGCCGTTGGACTGCCAAGCAGATGTCACGAGTTCGATCTCAAGGCACGCACCTCTGACTTCTTAGTTACTTAGTTACGCGCGTATTAAATAGTAATTTATCGTTCGCTTTAACGGTGAAGAAGAACATCGTAAGGAAACCTGCATGTCTGTTCTCCAAAAACCATAATCTAGCGTGGTGGACTATAGTCTTATGCTTCTCACACTGAGAAGAGTCCTGTACTCAGCAGTGGGACAGCTTAATACATGACTCATATTATTATTATTTATGTCAACTATTATTTAACTATTACTGCTATCAAAAAGAAATATCTGTTTTTAACTTAAATGAAAGGGCCAATGAAAATCTCGCAATGTGTGTCGACTTGTGTTGCTGACTGTACCTATATTTATGAATATCAATAATTATGCATAAACACAGTTAACACTCATTTAAACATAGTAATACGCTTATGCCAAAGTATATAATATTATGTTTCATTGTGTCGCAACTAACATATTTGCTGAAATATTAAATAATATTTTTATTCATTAAATCAGTCTCAGTAACACAGCGGTAGTAAATGCGACTATTGTGCATGAAGTCTCGAGTTCAAAATGTCAGATCAAGCAAAGTTTATTGCGTATTTCTGTCAAAAAATTCTCTGTTGTAAAACTGAGCCTGGAACTGTACGCTAGATACCATAAGGCTCACCTCCTGTTACGTGAGACTTTAGACACCTCTGACTTATGACTTATCTGTGTCATGTATCTTTGTCTGCCATTTCGGAAATATAGGCCTGAAATTATGTTTGTATGTAAATCATTATTCGTAAAGTTTTGTTCGTTAAGCGGCCTCGATGGCGTAGTGGATATTGTAACCGACAGCCACACCTGAGGTTGCGAGTACGATTTCCACACAAGTCAAACATTTGTGTGCATGAACATGGATGTTTGTCTTGGTCTAAGCGTTTCTATGTATAATATGTACGTATTTACAAAAAAAAACTATACATGTATCCATTGTCTAGTACCCATAGTACAAGCTCTGCTTAGTTTGGGCTAGATGGTGTTATGTGTATGTGATGGAATATTATTATAAAAAGGGTTTGCCTAACGTACCAGTATCGTTATAAAACAATGCCGAATAAGTAATGCATGTAAACCTAAATACCTACTCATGTAACAAATGTCCAGCAACTCTCAAGGTGGTCCTTCATTAAGTTACACCTCTTTTATGTTCCATTACTTGTTCATAGAGCTGCCTGTCATCAGTGTGTCAAACAAAAGCAGCCATAAGGTATGTGGTGTTTCCGTTGTTTTGTCTTGCGATACAAGGATGCGAGTGACATCACAATACGATTATTGAGTATATCTTAGTTTATGAATAAACTTGTGTTTAGGGTTCGGTTCCATTGTTTGTAATGGCGTCAATAAACTCTTATGGGATTCTACATAGTAAGCAATAAAGATATAAGAACTTTTTGGTTATTACGACTATATTTCGTCGCTACTAAAATATTACAGACCATTTAGTCTGTTTTAGTTGGATTAGCACTCACCATACAAAGCAGCAAGTTAGGTGGAAAAACCAAGCAGCCAATAATTGTATTATAAATATACTTAGTAAAATTTCCTGCCTGGTAGTTATGAGCCCGTTCGCCTCTCAAGGTTCGCCCCCTACTAGGTATTTGTTAGGTTTATTCTTAAAATCCACCCAAAAATAGGAGTCCGTCTTTCTATGAAAGGGGCGAAAGTCAAGGGACGTACAGGCTCGTAGCCTGCCTGGTTCTTTTCACAAAACTTTTATGCCTATAGCATGCAATACATTCATAAGGAGATAGCTAAGGGATCAATCTTGGGGCCGACACAAAAGATCCAACCGGGTCGAAGTGTCACCGGCCTGTACTGACTGGCCCCCACACAAGATAAGATAAGGTAAGATATGCCTATAGTATGGAAATGTGCCTAAAAGACTAGTAGACCGTGGTGTGGTAGGGCTATGAACCTCTTGGGTACATTCCCTGTAGGAACTACATCTATCAAAATGTGGATGTAATACATATACCTACCTATGCCTATCTCTGAAGGTATACTCAAGTCCGACTCTAATATCCATTCTAGGATAGATAGGTACACAGGGATAAGTCTAGTACGTTACGCATATGTATCTACATATTATATCATTACATAAAGAAGCATTTATAGAGAAAATACACAGTACTAACTCTCGAACCAGCCGTTTGATCCGATTTGATACAAACCTAATTCGAATGCACGTGAAATATACGCTAAAACGAAACAAATTAAAGCTCTAGACTCTTTTAAAAGTAATCAAGCTTGCACTAAATCAAAAAGTCGCGTAACAATGCACTCGGTACAACATCAATCAAGCAGACAAACGTGCTAAAACAAAGACTCAACGTAATTACCGTGTCGCAGAATGACATCACTACAGTATGTGATTGAAGTGTTTTGTGCCACAAATTACGTTTACAAAGATGGCCGGCTCAACTGTAGACGCCATCTTGAGGCAGTTATAATCTTCTGCAACCTTTTCCACCGACATAAAGGCGCCTATAAATTGAAATTAGAGGCGTTCGTCTCGTGCGTTCTGCCATTCTTACTCGAAATTTTTTACAGCATCCACAGCAAATTTTAAGCTATTGGCTGAGAAGAAGAGACAAATGAACTAGAAGGCTAGTCAGGGTCATTTATTTCAAGTACACAAAACTACAACATCTTTTCGTTTTGACTCTGCACTAAAATGAGAATATTTTTAACGTCTCGCATATTTCATAATATGTCCTGTCTTGAGACAAAGGCAGAAGTTTGTAGTAACATATTTACATAATCTTGACGGCTGCCATGCCCAATACTGGCAACACCAAGAAATTACTGTATATACACATTACTCTGTTTGTTGGTACGTCTCTCCATGTTTGCGTTCTGTATTTCATGTGTTTTGTGGCTAAAATACTGCGGTCAAGCTTTGTTGATGGTCTTCTTTTGATTAATTGAATGTCGTTAAGAAGTCTAGGGTTGTGAATCACAGTTTAAAATAGTTACTTCATGTAGTTTTTATAACTACTAGCACTTCCGCTTAGTTGTTATGAATTACATACATTAAAACTGAAGTCTGATTATCTCTGAAAGGGTAATTAGTAGTATTATAGTCTCACGATTTGGGAAAAAACAGAAAATGTTAATATCAATTCGTTCGATCCCAAAATCAACGGGTCTTCATGCCCAGCCGTTATCGTAAACAAATGCTCGGGGCCAACTACATGAAGACCCAGTACATGACTTTTGATGACCCAAACCCAAGTGACAACAGTCCGATTCCCATCGACGGTCAACTTATAACCATGTGCGATCAATATAAGTATCTGTGTGGTATGATGCACAGATCTGGGAACTTAGAATGCAACATTCAACACAGAATAGCCGCAGCGTGGCTAAAGTGACGAGTAGTAACTGGTGTCACCTGCGACAAGAAGATGCCTGTCAAACTCAAGGATTTGATCTGTAAGACCATAATAAGGCCAGTCCTTATATATGGCAGCGAAACATGGGCTGCAATTCAAAAACGTGCATACCATCCAAGTTGCTGAAATGAAGATGCTGACGTGGATGTGCGGCGTAACCAGGCTCGATAAAATCCGCAACGAGTACGTGCGAGGAAGCCCCAGTGTACGCGACATCGCCGACAAGATGCAAGAGAGTAGGCTGAGATGGAATGGTCACGAGAAAAGGAGGCCACTAGACTACGTCGAAAATTTGCCACTACAGCTTGACCTACCCGGTCGGAGATCTAAAGGAAGACCCAAGACAAGGTGGAAAGACGTAGTGCTAAAGGACAAGAGGTAATACAATGTTACTGACGATGATGTCGAAGATAGGGAAAAATAATGAAAGCTGATCACACCACCATGCATAGCTTCGAAGAGAGAGAACACCTATGTGTAAAGGTGCCTTATGCCCAAATCGTATACTCCAACCTAATAGTTGGGTGAGCACTTGTACAACTGCCAGTTGAGAGATCTGATTACTAGGGTTGAGTAAAGTGCTATTGGGATTTCTAGCTAAGAAATTTTCAGTAACAGTATTGGAATACGCAGTCAAAATCTGTAGCCGATAGACAGAAATAGACCTCTTCTTACAGACATATTTATACGTGATACCTATGAATATTTAACACCTATGGATTATTTAGGTTTGCTATTATCGAAATATGAGGAACATCTGTGCATGTTAGGTGTATACTTTAGCTTACCTTTTCAAAAATAAACGCGCGTGGGTCTATGTATGTATAAATAAATTACATTTCACGACTGTATGAATCGCGGTTCATGTATTACAACTGCAATATCTTTCTTATGCTTCGGTATGCAAAATTCAAAAGTAGTTGATAGACTGACTTAAAACGACTTTAAAACACGACGTTGTGTTTCTAAATAAAATAGTTTTATATACCTTACATCCCGAAGTGCCCACGAAAATAAAAATATGAGAATAAACCACATCGAAGCGTGGCTGTGCTATTGTTATTTTTAGGTGAAAGTTATTGATTTAAATGTTGTTTTGTGCTTGCGTAATTATAACGCAGCCTATTTTTTCATTATAGGTATATGCGTGGCAATACTGGTTGTAATGAACTTCAAAAGGCCTTCTACCGGTAGCAAACCAGTCCTGATAATCGATACAGTTTCATCTAAAATAGCACATTATGATAATGTCATAAATTTCGCAACACGCGCGCAAAATGATAGATCGCGAAGTGTTAACAAACATTTGATCCATAGTCAATTAAACAAGCCTAAAACTCGAAACAAGGATTGATCAATCATACGCAGCTAGTTGACATTTAGTTTTATATATTATTTATATGTAAATACAGTTTAATGTTAAGTAATATGTAGCACTTTGCAGGTGTCTGAGCTATTAAGAAATGATCATTAGTCTGTCAAATTCATGTGAAAATCTAGGTTATCGATATTGTAAATCGTTTGATTTCGTACTTTATGTGTTATGTAGGGCTCTAGCGGTAATCAAATCGTGTAAAATACTAAATACACACGTATAGACATTAAAAGGTTTTAGTCGAAACCTTCTAAACAAAGATTAAAAACCTTTTTACGTTATCTGCTTTTAATATTTATACCAAACGCAATTATCTATGCTTTAAATACATTTAGACTTATGGTACTGCATGTTAAAAATACATGAATCTTTTACATCTAGATTGTTTTACGGTATCTTAGCGGATCTCAAGACGTCGCTTGTAACATCAGTCGCTCATAAACGCTTTTAACATTTGCGTATTACCAACGCTGCAGTCGCATTAATTACTGCTGTGCCACCGAGAGATATTGTACTAGCTGGCCTGCGCAACTTCGTCTGTGTCACATAAGAGAATTTTCCCCGATTTTGCAAGTTTTCATTGATGCTCCGCTCCTATTGGTCGTAGCGTGATGTTTTTGTGTGATGATTTTTCAAGTCAAACCAGTAGTTCCAGCGAATAGCGCATTCAACCAAACAAACAAACTCTTCAGTCTTATATTATTAATGTAGATAGGATGCGGTCTCGGATTTGATTCTCAGATCAGGCAAAGTGTTATTGGATTTGTCGGTTAAAAAGTTATCCATAACAGCACGGCGTCTGAAACTGTGCTCAAAACGGCAATAGGCTCGCTCTCTATTTCGTTACATGGGACCCAAAATCATAGTTGGTGATATGTGGGTTTAATACACCTCTGCCTACCCTTTTGACGATAGAGTCGTAAAACTATGAATGTATGTTTAAGCTAGCCGACCCGCACAACTTCGTCTGCTTCACATAAGAGAATTTTCGCCGTTTATGCAACATTTTTCAATGAGGCTACGCTCCTATTGGTCGTAGCGTGATGCGGCTATACAACACTAAAATATTTTTCAATTCGAACCAGTAGTTCCTGAGATTAGCGCGTTCAACCAAACAAACAAATTCTTCAGCTTTATAATATTAGTATAGATACTCGATGTGAAAGATCTGGTACCAATATTCACAAAGCAAGAATTTAATTCACATAACTTGATATGTGTTGTAATGCAACGCAAACCGGCTTTACTCCTTGTTCAGACGTTGCGGTTTAACGTAACGAAATGATTTTCTTATATGGTTTTCAGTGACTTAGGTAAAAGAAAATAAGTCCGACTGATAAGAAAACAAGGAATAGTGATACAAGAAGACAATAGCCAGTACTGGAAAAATATACTGAGTAACCTACCTAAATACCTAATCCTAAATATAAGAGGGGTAGAGTCTTTGTTGAACAAGAATGATAAAAGCAAAGTGTTGGGATGTTAGAGATGATGTATGCTGATTGCTACAAAGACAAGAGTATCACTTTCTTTCTATGAAAACAAAGATGTTAATGAATGCGCATATGAGATTTTTTGGGCTTAATTACTCGACTGATCATGATGAAACTTCATATACACTTTGTCAGGGGTACAGAATAGGGCATAGGGTACCTACAGTTCATTCAGAAAAAAATACTGTACGGTATCCCATCTCCTTTTCTGTACCTCTGACAACTTGTATGCGACATTTCACGATGATCGGTCGAGTAGTTAAGACATGAAAGCGTAAACAAATAAACTCAAAACGCATTTATACTATTTGTGAAGATTTTACATAATATACGGCATATACAGACTTCATCAGAAAACCGACTGATAGCAATCGTACAGTTTGAACGCGTTGTAATGAAATCCTGAACAGCAATAATTGGTATAAAGCACTATTTTCATTCGTGATACTCCCAGAATTACCTAAGCTTCACCTGATGCATAAACAACGCCAATGACATTGTAACTAATTGCTCCGCATAATCAGTGTGAAAGGGTAACATGGGCCCACGTATTAAAGAGCAAATTTTACTGTAAAATAGCACTTATATACTTGAGATAGGGTCCATGATCTAGGGGAATAAGTTATGTGCACACTGACATTAGGTGTGAACGGGTCTGGTTCTGTCATTATCATACGTGTCATGTATATTGAAGTACTTTGTTCGAGATTTAAGTCCTACAAAATTTGCATAGTCGTAGATAAATGTTTGCAACTGAATATGTGATTATCTAAATTCTTTCTAACTCTGACGTCACTCACGTTCCTTAATATTAAATAGCGTACATCATTCATTATCTCCTAAGCTAATACTTAATTTCATAACTAGCTTTTGCTCGCGGCTTTGCCCACGTAAATTAAAGATTAGGTTATGTTAGACATAGTACATTTTTAAATAAAATACAGCCGTATATATAAAATATGTTACTCGGTGATAATATAGCTTTTTAACAGGGCAAAGAATTTTTGAAATCGTCTGTATAGTTTTTGAGTTAAATCCTTAGAAAAAAACAATAAATAAACCTCTTTATAATTTAGTGTAGACTAGCTTTTGCCCGCGACTTCGCTTGCTCGGGAACAGTACTATTTTCTAGTCAAAATTTACATAATATGACCTTTTCTGTACCCCTGACAACGTGTATGCGAAATTTGATTTTATGATGATCAGTTGAGTAGTTACCACGTGCAAACGTAACAAACAAACAAACAAACTCATTTTATCCTATTAGGATAATCAATGCATTAGTTTAGTGGTAAAACGTAAGATGCATATATTGACATTTAAACTAACTGTCAATATTCGTAACTGTTAATTATTTCCATAAAAGAAACTGATTGTGCGAGCATATGTATCAAAGTTATTGGCAAATTGTGACAGGAAAATTGCAATAGATACCGTTATAATAAATCACTTAAATAGTTGTTTAACTGCTTGCTCTCTCACCAATAAAACATTGTGCTACATTCTAACTAATAAATTATGTAAATGTAATAAATGTTGATGAGTTCTATATAACATATGTATGTCATGTCGAACGAAACGACCTTGAGTTGTTTCTCCGGAGAGCAGTCCTTCCAAAATTTCTTATGGAGGTGCTGTGCTATCAATATGCTAGTATTATCTGTCCTCAGGCAGATATCCACCTTGGCATCAAAACACATGTAAATGATTTATTTAGATTTTTTAGACTAGCTTTAGCCCACGTCTTCGCTCGCTCGGGGATAGAACTTCTTTTTAGATGAACGATAATTCATCCAAAAAAGTACAGAAATGGGCGAAGAAACCCTTTGTCCTTTTCATGACTATATTTTTGCCGCGGCTTTACTCGCTCGGTAGCATCACTTTTTTCTGGGTAAAAGGTATCCAGTAAAGTACAGTAAAGGATATGTCCTTTGCTACACGCCTGACAACGAGTATGCGAAATTTTATGATGATCATTCGATTAGTTAAAGGGGAACAAACAAACTAACATTCTAATTTATAATATTAGCTAGGATTAGTGCCGTGATTTTTTAGTTAGTAATTTATTTATTAGTGGTAGTAAACAGTATTCGTGGTTGCACGCGCGGCTGATAATCGACTAAACCAGTGAAAGGATTTTAAAATGTTGTGCATTTTGTTACTATTTATGCTGTTATTTAGTTACGTAGAAATAATGTAACAACTACTGGATGTACAAATATATAAATAAAAAAGGATTTATGAATTTTCTTTTAGACTTTCTCACTAAAAGACAATGTCTATGACCGGCATCCCTATTTATGACGTATTTATTGCTAAAAGTAGACTTACATCTATAGCTAACCCTTCATACAGACTTAGTACCAGGTTATAAGTATTTTATACTAAATCTGCTGCACTACGTTCAACATTTAATAGGTATCTAGTTATATATGTAAGTATGCCATTTTAATCTAGAGTATTTAGATCAAACATGAAATAACTATACAATTAATAGAATCCTGTTCAATTATGATGCTATTACATAAACACTGCATGTTGTGTCGACGGATGTCGTAATGGCCGCGTGTGCAATTTGTCTATGGTCTCGGTAACTAATAGACCACCTATCACTTCAACAAGTGAATATACATACTTTAATATAACACATGTAATTATACTGTAATAGGTATCAAATATGGAGCAGATTATTAAAATCAATTGCCTCGATAAAATGTAATGAAGAGTTTTTAAATTATTACTAGTACCTAGTCATTTTGTTTGCAAATTACAAGTTTTTATATTAACCAGCTAAACATAAAGCTTGTGGTTGAAGTGGGTTTATATCGATAGTGCATCGAGTAAGATTCGAGTTATTAAATTAGCCCATATCCCTGCAATAATTACTAGACATTTAATATATTAATTTAGCTAGCTTCTCATCTGGAATGTGTATATACCTAAAAGGTTAAAATTCTGTCAATATAGGTAATTATTTCTAAAAGACTTTTCAAAGTAGTTTTTGTGATTATCACCCAAAAATCAACTGCGAAGCAATTGATATTGATATTGAGGTGAGATCAATAAAGCTCAGTCTGTATTATATATTAATAATAATAACACTCAAATACGAAACGACGCCATGACTTCAACATCTTCAATAAAGAATCTGACGGTCGACAGTAGCAGGAAGATTTAGAAAACGAACATAAAATAATCATAGCAAATGGATATGGAAATTCGTAGCCTCTCCCAAAGGCGTAAATAATAGTAACAACATCAATAAAACGTCGCTATAACCAAATGCTATGATACGAACATTACGATAACCAAAGTGAATATTATAAATGTAGTATATATAACTCGCACAGCTCTAGTTCCTAAAGGGCACTTGCCCAGGGCGCGGTGACAACGCATTGTGTCCCACAACACGCACTTGGCGACACATTACACATTCCGTTTGATTTATGCCTTTATGCATATGTATTGTGATAATATATGGAGCCTTTCAGCACGCCATATCGTTGATACCGTGTTATTAAACCTGATAAAACAATAATTTATGTACAACCTGATTATGTAAATAGCTCTACGATTCAAATGTGATTATCTATTTCTATTAATATTGTTATTTTAGAAGGAGTTTGATATGCAACTAGTAGACCATGATGTAGACACTGATTTATGCATTGAATATGCGAAGAAACGTTGTTTTACACAATAATAAGAAAGAAGTCGAGAATGGAGATTTTTAAAATACACATATCCGCTACTTAAGTTTATTTGTTACTTTGACAATAGCCTAATAATTACTAGCGCGTTTATACTTTTACACTTTTATGAATCAGTTTTCTGGTATGGTTTGGTGGCACATGCGGTTAAATTAAGTGACTAACTTATAAGGTAAAACTAAATGTATGGAATACTATTATTATATCTAAAATTGTGCGACAATCGAAAACAGATTTCTTTCACAAAGCTTTAATCATATCAAAATAAAATCAAATAAAACAACACGCAAAATATATTACGATGAACAATTACAAGAGTTGTTATGTCAAATACTGAGATAAGTTTACGAAATCGCGCGCAGTATTAATGAACACTGAACTAACAAGTTTTACTTCAACCTCCAAAGATCAGGCTACTATGAGTCAATTTATGAGATAAGTACTCTCAATGTGATACATTATTACGTCATTCACCATAAAACGAGTCATATATAATACACTTGCGTCCTCCAGGTTGATATCGAGATCACAGTGTCGAGCTTGCACAACACCAGCGCAAGTACAACGCTCGATATAAATGAAGTTTATCGCTCTATAACTGTAAAACTTTAATTTTTGACGTGTGCAATGTCGCATGCGCTTTGCGAAATATCGCTTATTTAAATTTAAAATAGAATTTATTGTAATTTCGAAATGTCACTGTTTGAAAAGTTTTTATTAATTAGATTTTAATTTATCCAGAAAAAGATCGTAACGAAGGTTAGTTAATGATATTATACATCAGACACTGAATGATTAAACAGAGGCGGATTATATTTAAATTGACCTAAGAGGTTATGAGAATGTCCTTCTTATTATACACTCATAGGAGTCTGAGCTAAACCAGTAACATTTTGCCCTATCCATCGTTATTAGTGCATACGCTTACGGCATTAGGCCAACGAGGTAGTCAAATCAGCGACCTTATGTAATTTTATTGTTGATACCTTTCACTATTATCACAAGTAAAAAATATCAAATCACCATTATACATAAACATTTAGAGCATAAACATTTATTTATTCATTGCTTACAAGTCGATATAAACAAAATAGTAACGCGCCCTGCACTTGATATATTTTTCTAAAAGCAAAGACAACATGTTCATTATGCCACTAAGCAACCTTGTTACGACAAAAAGTATTAATATGCCAGCTTATTCATACGCGAGGCTCGGAAAGTTTATTTTATAACCCCAGAACAAGTGATAAGGTCGTTGGCTAATAAAATCAGCCCACAAATGAACTAGATAAGTTAATGTTTCAATGTCGTCTTGGAACAGAGTTGATCTGCTAATAGATGCCGATCGTGACCAGTTTAATAAGCCAACCTTTCACTGATCCTTGCATTAAAATTTAGTTTATCTACACATGATTTACATATGTATGGATAATGTAATTAATATATATATGGGATTGAATGAACAGATGATTAGATGTTTAGATTTATAACTGGATACGATGTAGGCTCAAATAGATTGCCTTGGTGGCTAAAAAAATCACGGCTAACAGCAATGCCAGTCGACAACGAAACATACATATATATGTACTTATACTGTGCCAACAGCTAAGAGCATTACCTTGTATGTTTTATAGTGCCATTTTTGATGCAAAATTGGCGGTACATTCATATACTCAGAACCCCAGCTTGCTTTATCTAATTGTTCGATCTAAATAAGTATAATAGTTTGTGAATGATCAATGTAGGACTAGCATGCTTTCAGAGTGCTTTGATGAGGTCACATGCGAACCTACGTAGTACTAATATGTGTTATGTGATTTACATAAAACTAAACTGAATTTACTGTTTTAGTAAGACTAGTAGCCAAGCATTCTAACTTCAACAAACTAAAGAAGAAATACCAGCATCAAAGTATTTAAAGAAAATATTTCAAACAGCTCTAGTCCTTGTAATAATGAAATTATAAAAAACAAAACATAGGAATATAGCAGTGGTAAATATAAATTATATAAAATTCTTAGGCAGAAAATGGAGGACAACACTTGTAGGTACATATCGACAAAACGGAGGCTGCATTTCTTCTTAATATTTTTATTTAAATACAGTCATGCTATTATTTGTCAAAATTTTCAAACAACTTCTGATAAAATTTGGCGCTTAAGTCAGTGTTTCATTTTTATAACTTGTAAGTTTCAAGCGACCCTCGTAGTTGTTTGTACCTATTATATAAGCTATGGCGCACTACAGACTTCTTTTTATTTGACAATCGGAAATATACGTGCGTCAATATCTGCAAACGAGTCGTTTTTGTACAGTATGTGTTTGTGCAAACGCTTAAAAAGTTTCTTATTATCATTCAGCCATCAAAATGTTGATTGCTATGTCGGCTTCACATTATAAAAAGCTAGTCTGGAGTTCTTCTTTGGACTTTATTGACTGCTTCATATAGCATGAAGTCAATTTGAAACGGAACTATTTAAAATCAGTCATATTGGGCCAACTCCTTAAATGGATTTACAAATATATATACATTATGACTGCTCATACAATATTAATTAGGCTACTAAAGATCAAGTTATTTAATATTTATTAATTAAACTTCGTTAAGACATGGAAACGAGCACGATTTTCAGACTTCTAATGGTTCTGAAGACTTTGATCACGAACCAGTAGGTCGTGCAAAACATTTATATGATCAAAAACATAATATAAAACAGAATAAAAACATTTATTTGATCGCGCATAATAGAAGCAGCTATGAATACCTATTGCTATTATGTTTAGTAGGTAATATTTTGCATAATGGCAACATTAATTGTAGTTTAATATTTTTCTATATAGCCTGCAATGCCATAAACTCTACGGAAAACTTTTATGTCATGAATAAACTGCAGACCAGTTTCTCCAGCTAACACACAACAAATTACTTATCTTTATATATATAATTCTACTGTACGTGTGTATGTCACTGAATTCCTACTAAAGGGCCGGACCGATTTTGATAAAAAAAATTGTGTGTTGTCATGTGGATTCGAGGATGGTTTAGATTTGGGTTTCTTTTTCTTTTTCCTGTGTTCAGGACAACGTCTGTCGGGACAGCTAGTAACATTCTAAATTATGATTACAAATGAGATTATAAATACGTACTTTAAAATGGCATACTAAGTTTTCGCTAATCTCTTGTTATGAGGAGACTGTAGAAAGTTATGGATACAAAATATACAGTAACTTGATTAGACACACATAAACTCAGATCCGCAACCCCTATAGGTGTATGATTTAAGTACCTACCACGTAACAGACAGCGAGTCAATTACCCTGTATCAGCTACATAAGCAGGCTCTGACCGTTCGGCTACTGAAAATTTTCAATCACTGCCTAACCAGGAAATCCGTTACAATTACAATAAGTGGCAAATAGCACCGTATGTAGAACATTGTAATAGGCAGCCAAGCTTAGTGCTTTAAACAGCTAGTATGACAATAAATGAGCAGTGATAGTTCAGTGGGGAGACCAACAGACTGCAATGCAGAGGGTCTCGGGTTCGATCCCACGTCGCGCACCTCTGACTTTCGGAAGTTGTATGACTTTTCGAAATTATGTGCGTATTGATTGACAATTATCGCGTGCTCCGTGCCTCGGAGAGCACGTTAAGACCTCGGTCCTGGCTGCCATGAACATCTATGGCAGTCGTTATTGGGAGAGTGTCGACACAAAAGATCCCACTGGGTCGAAGTGTCGCCGGTCTGCACTGACTGGCTCCCACATAAGATACATACATACATACATACATACATGACAATAAAGCATGGATACGGCCTGTCTGATGGTAAGCGGTTATCATAGCCTATGGGTGCTTGGGATTCCAGGGCTATCACTCAAGTATAGCCGACGCCTGTAAAAGGATTCGCTATGCTGCCGGCCTCAAATACAAAAATTACTCATCCGCTACGAAAAGCACAAAACCTCGACTGCTCGGATAGCGTGATGTTTTTAGCGTATGCTCGTCAATGCCCCTTTGTCGAGTGATATTGGTTCAAATGCCACAAAAACATAATATGTATATGTGTTCTGCAAATAGATGCTCCGTGTCTGGATGTTTTATGTTTTAATTGTTCGAATGTTTGTTTAGCGAATATATAAATTATTCATAGAGGGCGTTGTTTTAAAGAAAAGAAAAAGCCTTTGAATCTACATAAAAGCTTAATATAAGGTTGTTCGACTTCGAAATTTTTAACAGATCGTAGCTATTCTCTACACCTGTTTTATTTTCAGACTATGTATGTATGTATTACAAAATCTCTTACCAGTCGTATGCAAATCTAATGGCACCTACATATTATGTAAATTAACTTAAAAGGGAACAATTAGCAACACGTAAATTTCGCTTTCTTTTTAAAACAAAAGATGTGTAATGTTACCTCATTGGCGATGAGTGTGTCACACAAATGTTTGGAATCGTTGCCTGTTACAGAAATGTCTTGAAGTTACGAGAGAGATGTGAGGTCATTAAAAGAAATGAGTGCTTGGTTAGGCCCGTGTTCTATATGCTTGTGTACTTATTGACTGTGAGGTCCCGTCCTCGAATACCGGATCGTGCAAAAGCTATAGTGTTTTTTAATACTTTGCGCAAGGATATCTGAGGTCCTCATGGCTGTTATGCAATAAATTCGATTCTCATACGGAGAAAATATAGTCTGCAATGTATGATTTATAGATAGCGTGTATGTGTGTTCAATTTGTCTATACAAATAACTTTACTGACATTTTAATACAGTGCTTTTTTATACTTTGAGTTCTCGTAACTCTTAGCATCTTTTTTTTTAGTTGTTTATGCATACCCCTCGTCACAAGGGAAGGCGCGAGGGTTATGCTGGGCTCTTCCGAGACTCTCAGCATCCTAATCTAGGCTACTGTAACAGTGTCGACCTCTTGTAGGATATTTACGTGAGATTATGTATGCATGCAATTGTGACAATTAATATATATAGGTATGGTATAAAGCCAATTATGGTGTTACAGCTCTATTATTATTGTAGAAAACATTAGTATGCGTGTCATAGAGTGCTGACTACGACTATTGTCGCAAGCATCTCCTGTTATGAGATCATTCGACTACAAACTTTATTCTATACGCAGCTTATAATAAATTATTAAATGTTTAAGGTCTTTGCCTCTTTCGTGGATTGTAACATCTTAACTAATATTATAAATGCGAATGTGAGTTTGTTTGTTTGTGTAACAAACACTTTCACGCCTTAATTACTCGACCGATTATCATGAAATATGGCATACACATTGTCAGGGGAACAGAAAAGGACATACGGTACCTTTGATACAGAAATAAGTACTGTTACTAATCCGACCTATTTACATTTAAGGCAAAATCTAGTTACTAAATAAACAAGTGAGAATCGGCAATGAATTGCTGTAAATCTTAGGGTTGGAAAAATGGTTCAAGTAATATGCAAAGGTCACGTGATACCACGTGTCCTTGAGGTCAGAGGTCATAGTCATTTCGAGGTATATCGACTATGCTGAGTCGAATGGCGTTGACCGCGAGTCTCTAGCTCTTACGGTTCTTGAGTTGAAAGTTGTATATCAGACAGACGGACAGACACACAGACAGACAGAGTTTTTCGAACTCTAAATGATAAATTTGTGACAAAATCTATAGTTAACCCACAATTTTACTAGACGTCATAGTGTCGTACAGTAAGGTCGTTGAATTTGACCATAAACATATTTTAATAGGTAATTAACTACGGGACGAGACCAAGAATAATATGATATATAAATATGCTTGATTACATAATTTTCTTACAAATTTAACATTTCAGAGTAGTATAAATAAATCTTAATAAATGCTATTACAAAAATAAATAACGTAGGTACTAGGAATTTTCTACGAGTTTATTTCTTGACAGCCTGACCCTCGTGGTTTAATGTCTATTCTAAATTGTATCAAATTCTGTTCAGCGGTTCGGCAGTAATAACGTAACAAATATCCTAACATCTCATAATTCAAGGCCTTGCATTTATTTTAATTGAATTATTATACTACTGTTCTTATAATATATTATACACCTTCAGGTACTCTGCGTGCTTTTCGCCCGACGTTCCCCGGGTCCTTTGTCGCATCGGATAAACTATATCGAAGAATTGCTAAAGGGACATCGTATGCCTGAAACTGTGTTCGACGAACATACCTAAGCATGACTAGCACAATGTGAGCGTAAAACCATGCATAATTCTTCGGCGACATAGTAAAGCATCATTATAATAACATAAAACTACTATGGCATAATAACAATAGAATTTTGATTTACCAATATTGCAAAACAACAATCTCGTCGATATTAAAGCTGCAAATCATGCGAAGAATGAGATTAAAACATGTCCCCGCGCTTTCTGCATTCCAAATTCAAAAGCTGAGAGAGCTGTCAAATTTGACAATAGTCAATAACAATTGTCGACCTTGACACGATCTGTCAAGCCAAGGTCAATAACATATTCAGCCTATGATTCATACTGACATTTACGAATGAATGACCGAATGAGATCGTAAGTTTGCTCATACGATAACCGCACACTGCGTGTGATTTAATTATGATAACGGCACATGTGCGTTCTACAATAATTGTTTGTTTTGACTTGCATTAACTATTGTAGATATTACTCCAGATTAAATTAATAGCTACTCGCAAATATGTCAACATTTTAAGGCATTAGGTAACCGTTAAAATTAGCATTATATGACAGTAACATGCTTGTATGTAACTGGGTGGTTAGGCAGTGATGTATGACATCTATATATCTCTACGTTACGTCCCACGTAGCGAAGAGCATACCTATTGTCTTTTCATTTCCTGGCAGAAACACATTGCAGTTTCGCTAACACTACGAACTAACATATTTATTTAAATTATATAATGAATTTTAAAAGCAGTATATAAAAGATTTATTTACCACAAACAACTAAAGTGCTATTTATTGCTTTATTTCAGTCCCAGTAGTTATATTCTCTCTCTCTCTCTCTATTATACCAATATAAATAAAATTTATGAAATTTTTGGGACAATGTAACCTACAACATGATCAGTTGAAATGAGTCAATCAGCATAACAACAGGATCAAGTGTGTGGGCGAGTTAAGCTAGGTGTTGGCGCCAATACGACATTGACCAGTCAACCAGAACGCCCACCGTATCAACACGAGTGTCGATCATTTTACTGACACAACATACATATACATACTCCCTACGACTTCAGGGACCAAATTACACTTCAATTAATTGGTCTGACTATCAAGGTGAAAAATATAGGCCAAAATAAACTCCAAAATAGTAGATTTGTCACCGAATGCCACGTATTTGAAGAACATTTTTCATTACTCGTTGTAACTTTGTGTCTGTGGAAATACGGAATGTCAAAGAGACCAAACCAAACCAGACCAAACCAGACCAAAGTTTGGCTGGCGACACAATACAAGATGAAAAAGTAATCATACTGAATAATACTACAGAATACGTCACAAAACTCATCATGTTTATAAAAAATTTGCTACTTCGCGAACAACCCAAAAACAATTCAGAATATCATCTATTTATGTGCTAGTATCATCCAAATCCGTTCAAAGGTATATGCATGATTGTGTAACAAACATCATCATTCAAATTAAGCTTATCATATTAGTAGAGTAAGTATATTAATAAAAACATGATTGATGCTGTACTTTCGTATTAAGACATCTGTCGTCAAAAACAGTTATGTGTTCTACTTTAGAGCTTTAAAATACATGATCAAATTACAAACGACCATTATTTATTGGATTATTACCTAACACAGCAATACTTGTCTAATGAAAGCGAAACTCCTGATCGTAATCCAAGCGAAAGGTGTATAATAGGCGTCGAAAGGAGTTATCTGCTGTGATTACATCTTGTGGAATAACTACTTATTATTGTTATGTAGCTTAAACGGCGATACACAAAAATACTAGTAACCATCGATAAATAAAAAAGTTAAATAACTCTATGCAATTGACTTACTTTTTCGGTGCGATCCCTACGAACGCGTTTCTCATGAAATTGTTATCTAATGATTTCTTTTTCGGATTTGTGTTGGAATTCCATTGCCTGGAGGCATATGACTTGGCATATTAGGCTGATGCTAAGGATTATAAGTATGGTACCATTACTTTTGCTGTGCTTATATCGAATGTCATAACTGTTTATAATACCTAGAAAGCATTAATATACCTAGGTAGATGTTCGTTTCTGCACCCATACTGCCAGTATAAGTTCTCCGATAACAATATAGACTCTCATCCGTCAATACTGCAGATGCATGTCCATGGATGCATGCGATTAACGATTATAAATAATAGTCGAAATTGTCCAAAGAGAATTAAGATTATAAATATTGACAACACAAATATTTACTCTTAGCATTAAATATTTATTTCGGCCGTTAAATAATAACGTAGGAGATTTAATAAATATTAAATTATTCAGAATTCTTTTTACACGCTTTCCGCGTCTTCCTATGCTGAAGGCGTATGCATAAACTCCTCGCGCAATAAAAATATTTTTTCATACACAAAAATAAGCAAGTAATTTTAGTGGTAACATTTGATGACACCATGACTTCGCATGAATACTAATCACAAAAGGCATCGAAACACAACACAACAAATGTACTAATTTAACCAACGCAATTAGAAGTATACGTGTATTATTTCACGGCGTAATCATGGCGTAGAGACCTACCATCATGATATAATGCAATATTAAACTCAATTAAGTACTAAAACTATTAATAGTACTAGGTCAATCATTTCATCGGCGCTTTAAATATTCTTCATGACCTTAAATTTATTTCCGACATGAGTTGACTTTTATATAACATGTTATTAACTGTAGTAATAATATTATAACGTACTTAAATTGTAATTAATATAGATATTAAATTCAAGATCGTATTCCTAAGGTTATTTATTCCAAAATTGGATTTGTAATGCAGGATTTAAGCTCACCGTAGAGGTTTTATTGGTTAACATTGACTACTCAGATTTTATTACATGAGTTGTCAGACATCACTTATAATATAACCAAGGAAAAATAAATATGATCTCCAGTGATTAGTAATTACCTTCAATCGGTTAAGAATTTTAATATTCTTAATGTTGGCACACACATTTCTTATGTTGTATTCTAAATTAGTTAAGCTGTTTGCCTCTTTGGAATAGAGAATAAGTATACAGGCTACGTAAATGATTTGCTATTGTAGAAATTAAACAATATTTTCAGACCAATTGGTATGGTATTCTCAATAAAGATGGATACTCCCAATTACTTAACAAGCTTAACTGTATCTTTAAAATAAAATATTTCCATTACCGATATTAGTTATAATATAAGTTATAACACTTGTAACACACTACATATTTGTTTGTGTTTTATTAATAATTTGGGTTGATGCCTATAGTGCAAAATTGATTTTGCGTACTACCCTAAATGTATCTTGGAAACAAGTAAAGAATTATTTCGTTAATTTATTTATTTATTATATTTTAATGATTAATTGATGACCGAGCTTAAAAAGTCAGCCTGCATTATGCGGCAATTTTGGCAATACCCCGAACTAATTATCCTCAAGAAGTATGACGCATCCATACATAGTTTAGACATGGTTTTAACATCGCGTGAGAGAATATAACAGACCGTTTCTTACATGCAGACTGCTTGGTCCTCGTACTGGATTTCCCTGAACTTTAAGTGCCACTGGGCATATTTTATACGAAATGCCTCACCATGTTCGGTATAACCTTTGACTGGTTGATCCAAAAGTATGCTCGCGGGTAATCAGTCAAATTGCAAACATGTTTACTGTTTTGGAGAAAGATAATTTAAAAGACTGAAGCATAATTAACTGTTATAATAAGCTCCATTAATTAAAGTAAAAGGTAAGTATATGTGACGTAGTTTATTGCGGTTTATTTTATTTAGGCTTTGTGGGCGCTTTGTTGGTTGGCGTTAGTATTATTGCGGACGATCGAGTGGTTTTCAGTTCGATTTCTGTATTTATTAAAGTGCTATTGTCAAAATATTCTAAGTAGCAGCAAGTACTTTCAGAGTAGTAGAGCCTCGCTGATTTCAGCATGAATGGGCAGTTTCGACCGGAGAAGGACTACCTCTCACAGAATATCGACGTGAAATACCAGTATTCCTACCGTTGTGTTTCGTTCGGTGAGTGAGAGTACCGGAGGCCTAAACACCCTCTTCCCACTTCCCGCTCCTTCTCCTTCCCACTTCCTTTCCTAAAAGGTCGGCAACAAAAATATAATAATAATAAAAAATAAAAAAAGTCTGACATGAGAATAGCATAGCTCGCAATCCATCTTTGTTCCCAAACAGGTGGCAGAGGTCTACTATATACTAAGATGACCCTGTGTACCTGTGTATATATTATTATGAATCCACCTTTTATTGTTTATGCCCAGAAAAGTAAGCAGAGGTCTTCTATATACAGGAGTGAGTCAGTGTATGTATATATTACTAGATTTTTCCCGCGGCTTAGCTCGCGTAAATGTAAGTTAGGCTAATCTTAGTAGTACTATACAAGGCAGCGAGTAGGCACTCCGTGAGGTTTTGGTCCGTAGGCCCGAAGTACGGGAGAGCCGGACATAACGCCACAAGGGGAGGCGAGAGGGTAGTCATCAAGCGCATTTCCCCACGAAAAAAACAATAATAGATAAGTAAGTGCTTTTTTTCTAATTGAAAGGTGCCTTATGTCCTTTTATGTATCCCTGACAACGTGTATGCAAAATTCCATAATGATCGGCCGCGTAGCTAAGGCGTGAAAGCATAACAAACCAACAAATAAACTCATATTCGCATTAATAATATTATTTAGGATTTTGTTTTCACCTTTTATCTACAATTATTCCGAATAAACTTCGCTTTTAGTCACAAACAGTCTCCTAAAACAATGAGTAATATTCGCAATAAACGTATTGATCATTCTTAGAAATCAATTTGAATAAGAATCAAATCAGTATTCAGTTGACCTCGCGTGTATTGTATCAGTCACATTTCTCCATAAATTAAAATAAAATACGCAATTAACATAAATTAAGAGAGAAAGATATCGGTTTTATTGAGATCTTGAACTTGAATTGCGTAAAAATACCTATATACAGTTGCTTAATTTATATTACGTAAGTAGGTTAATGTATTACTTACGCGTAAACGGAGTTACGTTTAATAGCCAAATTTGACAACCAATATTAACATAAAAAAATAGTCCACAAAGGACCTCATTGACAGTAAAAACAACAATTACATTAAACCTGCCAGGTTCCAACAAAAATAGCCATAAAACAAGAACTGGTAGTAAAAAATCATATTTAACTTAATAAAGTTTTGGTATATTTTACAGCTAGCCTGCGTCTTTTAACTAAAGTTTGCCTGTGACGTAATTTATGTGGATCACACTAGGCATCATATCTTTGGTTTCGGGATCCAATTACCTATCTATCAAGCTTTGAAAAAGGCATCAGATTTCGTTCAGTGGCAGACAACAAAATAATAAAAAAACGCAATCACAATAATTCGTTGGTTTGCGTCCAGACTAAATGGACGAAATATAATGTACAGACATAATAGAATAAGCGTTAGTTTTTATATTATAGATTTATACTAAAGTGTAAAAATACAAGTTTACACTGCTAGCTCTTTACTGGTAGCGCAAGCTTTCTTTCTTTCCATTTCCTAGTGTCCTAGTGCTACACGTGTCGGCGTTAAATTTACCGCAAGCCATAGGCTTATTTGCTTGCAAATATTTATTACAAACATAAATGTTAGGCAAATAATCTAGTTATATTTTATTTTCATCACCAAAGCAACATCAACTACAGCCCGTAGCTCCTTAAAATAACTTTCAGAATTTGCGAATACAACAAATATATATTATATTTGTAAGTACAATATAAGAGTTCCATAAACAACGGTTTAAAAACAATCGAACAAATGTAAACAAGGACGATCAAAGGAAAGAGTATATAATGAGATGGCACTAATAAAAAAATAAAACTTCCTTAGCTTAATCTTTTGACGGATGTACTACACCGCTGGTATTGGCAATTAATTCCCTACAGAGTGTTGCCAATAATTTTGGCGATATCTTTTTCTATACACGTCATTAATACACATCAGTGCACCGGTGCAGCGAGGTCGCGGACGTGAGAACTCGTGCACAGTGACGTCACCCGTCCCGCGCATGCGTACAGCTTAAGGTATCATTTCCCTACAAGTAACAATTATTCATGTGAAGAAATCGAAGCTGTTTATTCGTGTCGTATATTGTCTTGTGTTGTAAGTGATGCTATTTGTTTTACTTTGTGTTGATAACACTGAATTATTACAGTTGCTGTGAGGAAACTGACGCGTCTGGTTTTCGCGACGGTTTTGAAGGCGTAAAAAGTCAAGCAAAAAGTAATTGATTGTGCATCCCAAATTCACAAAATCCGGTAGTCGTTTCAGTTATAAATATGATTATAAAATTATATTTATATTATAGGTTTAAATATACATTTGTTACAGTTTTGTCAGATTGTCCAGTTTTAGTTACTTTCTGCAGCGCTTTTTGGGTCGTAGCATGATAGTAACAAAACTATGTAATGCAAAAAATATTTTACTCGTCGTCTAATTCTTCAACTTTATATTATTATAGTCTCATAATTAAAACATTAAAAGAAATCTATTCTGTCTATATATTTAAAAATGCCTACAAATTACACTAAGACTTACACATATTCATCCTTACAACCTTTATTCACGCAACAGACAAGCAGCGCTTCCAAAAAAAACGTACGTGCGACTTGTCGTGTCTCATTCTCATGCGACATGTCTCAAAGTCACGCGCACCCAGATGTCACCTTAAACAACCTGTTTCTACGTAACACCGCGTAATTCTCGTGCTCCAAATACACGAGTAATTTCACTGAAAACGTCTTGCGTAAAGTCACAAATGTCGGCCATATTGGTTGACGGGTCAATCATGATATTTTTGGAAACTGACAAAAGGTGAATTTGCAATAATTACGTTATGTGAGGTAATGGATAATGTCGAAGAGAAACTGGATTGACAAAAGTGTTGAGTGTTAAATACCTGTTTGGTACTGCATAATGTTGTAATTCATGGCAACACTGTGCGATGTAAATAATATTGCCAACATATAATACAACACCAATATTTTAATCTGTGAATTCCTTTAGTAGGATAAGCAGAATTACTTTATGACACAGAAGTTTAAGCCACAAGTGGGACATACAGGTAAAATGTATAGATTTTATTATTGCTTGAAACTGATATCCGTATGTGGAGATAAATTGACATAAAAGTCACAGATATAGAAAAGTATGAATTACGAAAATATTTGCTCCGGGTGAGAATTGAACCCACGATATAAGCGGAGGTGCCTAACTGGTCATCTGGCGCCATACACGTAGCAAACGTTTCATAATTTTAAGTCTAATCTCGGCAATCACATTAACTTAAGTTGAATTAATTGCTCAAGATGTATTAATTTTCCCACCTATTTGCTAAAACCTATAATTATATGTTATATGTGGGACAGCTTGCGATTTATCATTCGGCTAACTTTTACTAGTTAGTTGTGGGACTGGCCATAAGTGTTTCACCTGCATGTCGGCGGGCCGGCTTGTAGATAGTGCCACAGATAATATAATACTATACAAGTAATAGTGCTCAGCTAATCTAACCTAAACAACACGGATTTTCAGTTTATTTTTTGTAGGTTACTTTCAGAAAAATATTATGCTTAAGTGCCCTATTTGATACCTGCCTCATCTCCAGAACGATTAAATACAATACTATAAAGTACTGTAAATACTTTAAGTTCCTAACAAGAAGTTTTAAGCTGCATACTGATTGTTTACGACAACTTGTAATGATAAAATAATTCATTTAATCTAGGAATTAATCAATTGTAATAATTGCATTTAATTTATTGCAAGTCTGCCTTCAATCTAAATAGCTACAGAGGTATAGGCATATATTTGAATAATGACCAATCCGGTTTTGCCGGCAACAACAATAAATAGCACTTGATTCACAATTACTCATATTTAAATTAATCTGTAATACACTATCGTGACAATATATGACGTTAATATTCATTACTACTACCTTTATTGACCGTGGGAACATGCACAAGTATATTTATTTAACTGGCCACACCTATGAACATTAGAACGATAAAACCTTTTTAGTGTTTCCCGCCAATTACTTGTGGTCTCTGTGGTTTTCTTTTCAAGATTTCGTAGCTATGCGCGCCTTTAAGAGACGTACTGGGCATTTAGTTCAAATATGGAACAACGATATTCCATCGATTTGTGTTGTTATCATATAAAAAATTTCAAGACAATGTTCACCGTCTTATCTATACTAATATCGTAAAGCTGAAGAGTTTGTTTGTTTGGTTGAACGCGCTATTCTCAGGAACTACTGGTTCGAATGGAGAAATTATTTTACTGTTGAATAGCCCATTTATTGAGGAAGGCTATAAGCTATATAACATCAAACTACGCCCAATAGGAGCAGAGCATTAATGAAAAATGTTGCAAAAACGGAGAAAATTCTCTGTTGTGAAGCAGACGAAGTTGCGCAGGTCAGCTATGATACATATACGTAAGAGGGTTGCAATTATCAACAACATACATATTTATATAGCATACTCAGGTATGCCAATACATTTATATAATTAATTGTAATTGTATTGGTAAATTCATAATCTTTTACTTAGACGATCAGTGGGTCCAAACCCTCAAAGCTTTTTAGACAAGTATAAAATACAACTACAAAAGTAGTAGCTTTACAAAATAAATAAGAAATAAATGTTAAGTCTATTATCTAATTAATTAATAATCTATTCACAACAGATAAAACTGTCCAGTCAACAATGTCGTTATAAAACAGGAATACATTATGATAATGTTTATAAAATGTCCCAACGTACACTTCACCGTCAGACTTAAAAGTGATTTATAATATTACCCTCCAATCCAAGAAAACATTTGACCAGTGAATTGACAGCTTTATGTTATTTGAGAAAGAATAAAAACGAACCATAACAAGACATCGGATGTACATATAAAGCACGGTCTACTTCCCAAACCGTAGTTAACATGTGGAACAGTTAGCATGCTCTTATGAAACAATGAGCACTCAGACGGACTCAATTAGTACTGGCTCTTACTTTACTTTCCTCACAGTATAGTACGCTCATTTACAAAAGAATACGTCTCAACTCATTACTATGGGCGGTATCGCTTGGAAGTTATTCAACCATTCGGAAAAACTAACTAATTAGTTTTTACGTAACTTTACATGGTTTCTTTCGCAACAGATTGAAAAATATATATTCTAATTTTGTGAAAGTAGGCTGCATTTTTAGTCGAATAGGTTGTGTGGAATATTGTTTACCTTCTAATTTATTTATACCTCTTCTGTCTGATGTAGCAGTACAATGGTGAATTTGATCATTAGTATACTCTTTCACCATGCCAATCAACCATAGAGGGATACATATTTAGAACTTTTGGATGATAAAAGTTATGACTTATTTCTTATTCCTTACCTTATCAACCTCGCTGATTCTTAATATAACTTTCAGTCGTGGGTTGTTTTTTTTGTAGTCCTTCAGGAGAGTGTCGAGTTTGTCTCCCCTCGCATCGCCGGCGTAAACGAGATGTGTGCACTCGGAAAAGCCTTCGGTCGCGCGCGCGTTTTCCACGTAACAAACGAGGCGGGCGGCGCCTGCGCCGGCGCTCTGGGCCGGCGACAGCAGCGCGGCCGCGGCGACTAACAACCAAAGCCACATGATTAAAGTCTTAAAAAATCAAACTGTCATTCCGAACGCGTCGATTTTTGAAAATTCGAATTTTGTTTTTATTAGTTTGGAAGCGCGTTGGTCGTTTGGTTAGCACAGTACGAGTGGCGTTGCAGCGCTGGCCGGCCGCACTCATAGGCGCCCCCGCCCTAGCGTGGTGGACGGCGCAAGGTCGCGCGCTCACCGCTCCGCCTGCGGGACAGAGCTTACCGCACAGAAATGCTGTTACATTTCATTCGTCACTGGCATGTCTCGTTTCTGTGACAATGAGTGATGTAGGCTTTTAACATAAGCGGCTATTGGAAGTTGGAACAATAAATAATGGCGTCTTGTTCCGGTCGGCCGACTGTTTTGACACTTGTCTTTTGTACGAGATATGTAGTGATGTGTGTTTCAATTATAATGGTGTTACTTACGAATCCAACATGATACTTCTTATTTATATGGATCTTATATCATAGCTTATGATCGTTCAGATATTACTGGAATATTTTACTGGAAGATTATTTAGGCCACATATACGCTTGCATATTTTAAACTGATATTCAGCTGAATCTGATTAGAGCTCAACTTAGTACATTTAGTTGACTAAATGTATTGACAACAAGGCTGCGAAGCACAAAATCTTGCAATTAATCTTGTCAACATGACATGGGTTTAATATAGGTACTTACATTTAGCATTAAGTGCTCTGATAACCCTTGGTCGCGTCGCCACTACCAATGTCCTAAAAATATATATCAGCTAAAACGCTGGTCTACATTTTTGTATTCTTTGTTAACGTTAAAACCGTGTATTTCGATCAGTAGGGCTTCTGGTAATAAGGACACAATGCCCAGAGTGGCAATTACAGTTAAAACATCTAGGTAAGCTTAATTACCAAAAATATTGACCACAACGTTGACCGTCATGACAACATGATTATTAGAATTAATACCAATATTATTTCTTGAAAAACAAACACATAAATTATAATAAAACCAGTCATGTCTACATACTGTATCCATTATCTTTCTCTTAGCATCTACGAGTTAACATGTGACTATAACGCTGACTTTAACTATCACGAAAAACATTATGGAGAACCCTCCAAAAAGTTTTCTCACGCAGTTTTCTTTGTAAATACCACAGCTAATTAACTATTTAATAAATTACTTTATATGTATATTAAAAAATAGGTTTACTTACGATGTCTTTTTCTTAGAAAAATACGTATTTCCATAATATATACTCACTATTAGAAGTATAATCAAAAACACCATATGGTAATAATAGCATATCGTAAAACAACATACGTACATATGTATCTATTGTTTAAATCTCTTAGTTCCTTATAACTTGTGAATTTCGACGTTTTGTGTACTTTTGGCCCATTGTTCATAAGGTACGAACGACCACAATATCTCACATAAAATCTGACCTGACGAGTATTGTTTTGTTATTATATCGTATTTTAAGTACACTAATTAACTATACATTTGGGCAAGTACGAGTAGTGCGTATATATATACTGTACTTATATAGTTTGCTTGAATTTCGAATCTGGGATATGTCGTAAATGGTTGTTACTAGAAGAATAAGATTTTAACTCTTATGTGATCGTTTCTTTTGATATTTTATTTTATTTTATTATACATACATACATACATAGATTCACGCCTGTTTCCCAGAGGGGTAGGCAGAGACTACTTTCCATTTGCTACGATCCTGACACACTTCTCTGGCTTCATTCACTTTCATCACATTCCTCATACACGCCCATCGGTTCAAGGTGCTCTTAACCTGGCCTTTGTCCAGAACGCCTCCGATCTGATCAAGAAACGTTCGCCTAGGTCTTCCTCTTGCGACTGTTCCATTCACACTAGCCTTATAAACTTTCTTAGTCAGTTTTATTATAATCGGCAAACAAACAGTATTGACAACTTAAAGATAAAAACAAATAATATAATAGCTACCAATCACATGTTTTCGCATTCAGATAACAAAGAGAGCTTACTTGATAATAAAAAAAATTAAAAAGTAAGAATTTATTACAATTATTATGATACACACTATAACAGTAATAAAACATCACATACAATAATACGTCGTGAAGTGCAATATAAACAGTTATTGAACCAATTCGTACCAATGTTTGGCAAGTATTTGATGAAATACATGCGGCTTTGAAGCAGCGATAGCTCAGTGGGGAGACTAACAGACTGCAATGCAGAGGGTCTCGGGTTCGAACCCACGGCGCGCACCTCTGACTTTCGGAAGTTATATGACTTGTCGAAATTATGTGCGTATTGATTGACAATTATCGCCTGCTCCGTGCCTCAGAGAGCACGTTAAGCCGTCGGTCCCGGCTGTCATGAACATCTATGGAAGTCGTTATTAGGAAGTCAGTAGCCTATAATATCCTGACACTGCAACTTAGCCTTAGGGTATCGTTAGCCTTCGGGTTGCGGAGGTCAGGTGGCAGCCGCTCCGTGTAAAAACTGATATCCAGTCAAATCCGGTTAGACTGGAAAGCCAAACCCAAGTGACTTGGGAATAATAAAGACTAGGGAGAAGAAGACATGCGGCTTTGTAGTAAATAAGTCAAATTCAGAAATGTCAACCAATTTATTGTAACACTTAGCGGATCTTAAAAAGAAAGAATGTTGTCTGTAATTTGTGCTGCAGCGAGGGACGTTAAGAATAAGAAAAGGTATCCTAACAGATCTAGTAGGGGCACGTAACTGCCCAAGTAACTTGCGAACAGTATTCTAATGAGCTACGGACAAAGGAACAGAACAATATATATATAACAACACACCTCTATCCTATATCCTCGGCAAATGTAATGCTATTTATAATAAAGTAGATATAGACATTTTCTCCGAAAAAATTGTTACATTTAAAAAAAACATTATTTAGTCTATTATAGTATAATTTAGGTTAGTATGATATAGTTTTAATTTAATATTTAATATAGCCTTAATTTTATTGTGTAGTTTATATAACTTAGAAATTAAATTGTAACCTTACATGTATGTACACTTTAGATGTAGTCAATGCTGTGCTCACCTTTAATTTAAAAGCATACACATAATATATATTTTTATGAATGTTTTGATGTAAATGTTTAGTATGTATTTTAGTTGGTAAGCCTTATATTAAATTAAATAAATAAATTAAATATTTTGATTATTTTTACATCCGTGAATATGTCAAACATCTTGGCGGTATTATATTTTTCCGTTATATGTTATAGAATAAAACAGGCCTGAGCTGATTTTTCTAGTAAATTAAGTGAAATCGAATTTGCTCCGTCTTTAGTCTTATTTTTACTGGTATATCGTGGATAAGCTTACCGAAACACCCTTAAGGTATGCCAATGCTAAATAGAATATAACGATGTAAAACGTAGTTTTGGACTTACTTGTAAGTACTGGTACTGCTAATTATTATACCATTATTATGTTATAATAATTAGCAATACCAGTAATAGGCTTCTTAAGGTTTTTAAGACTACGTTATATTTATTTTAACTGTCTCCGTCGAGCAGCGGTAGTGAATGCGACTGCTGTGCATGAGGTCTCGGGTTCGGATCCCAGGTCGGGCCAACAAAAAATTATCGGGTTTTCTGTTAAGAATTCTCAATAGCAACTCGGAGTTAGGAAGTTGGCGGTGTTAGACACCCCCGTGCCTTGGAAAGCACGTAAAGCCGTTGGTACTGCGCCTGATCTCTGTCCGGTTGTCTCGGATTACTGTCCCATCGGATCATGAGAGTAAGGGAACAGAGAGTGCTCTTATATTTGCGCACACGCTTGTGCACTATAATTTCTCCTGCGCAGATGGCTAGTCTCTGTTAAGATTAGCCGCTGTGACCGAAATTCGGTCTGGAGGACATTCTTATATTTATATATCGTCAATATGACAAATAACTTTTAAGCTCCCTGAGATAGTGAATGCAACTCTTGGAAACCTAAAACTTCATGCACAGCAATTGCATTCCCAGACCCAGTAATCAAACGATTACTGGTTCGGGCGAAGAATAATTAGTTAAGGAATTCTCATTAGGAGCATCGAGTTGAGAGGTGTGTGAAGTAGACGACAAAAGGCTCGCACCCAATTACATGGCACCTGAAACACTATACCTGGCAAAATTTGGGTGCAATGTATAGCTACCCACCCTTTTTTGGATACAACCGTTAAATTAGTCTTCTTCTTGTCGATTCGACGGTTCTTATAATAATTGAGCCCAGTGCGTGGCCACTTCTACCGCGGTGTCGGTGGCGTCCATCAATTCTTGGCCTGAGCACTTGTATGGACATTCAGGGCACTCCAGCAGGTGGGACATGGTCTGATCCGCACCCCACTCGCACTGGGTGAGGGACGTGTAATTAATCACTTCGCCAAGTTATGTTTGCAGCGGCCTGCTTGGGCACGCAAGCGATTCAATGCTTTCCAAATAGGCCACTGCAGTTATATTAGTATTAATATAATATCGATAAAATTACAAAGAGTAAAAAATTTAATTACTTTTATACCTCAGATTCATCCAACAAAACTTTTATAAAATAGACTCCAACGCACTCCTAAGTGAGTGAGTTTATAAAGTGCATACGGAACTCTTAAGCGGTATCGGTTCCGCTGTGCGATCGTATCTGGGACCTTGACATTACCCTGACGGTGAGCAATGTGATAATGTTCCACAATAACGCCGATAAAATACTATTATGCTTACTTGTTCTTAATACTATCAAACTGCTCGTGTTCCAACCATTCAAAGGATAACGTCTAATTCGATTTAAAAATCATATTTAAAAGATGACTAATCCTTACTAATAAATAGGAAAGTCAGTTTTTTTGTTTGTTACACTTTTACGCCTTAACTACTCGACTGATCATCATACGCATACACATCAGGAGAACAGAAAAGGACATAGGGTATGTACCCTCTGTCATTTCATGTTTTTACTGGCTAAAATACTATGGTTTCATCCAGAAAAAAATTACTGTTACTAATATAACCTAAATTAACCTCCATTCACGGGCTAAATCTCGTTTATAATCAAACACATAGCATACCATAATGGTTTGAGTGGTCTAAGCGTTGTGGGTTCGATACCTACACCTGAAAAAAATAGTTATCGTGAGTCTAAGTGTCCTTTGTGTTTGTTGTTTGCGGCACACTGGTCGCCAAACACAAGAAGTTTTTAATTATGTCTGGCATTTTAAGACAGCTTACGTATCTATAGTCCCCCGCAACGCAGGATCAAAGCTGAGTGCGGACGTGCTACTTTTTAAAGTAAGAAAAATAAAAAGAAGAAGTCGTTTTCGTTAAGTAATATTAAGTTGTTATAATTATTAAGATGTAAGTCAGTCCATCGGCTTAATATATTTTTTTATTGATTGCAATCAGGTGTTGCATAAGTAACTTACAGTTGACCACGCAAGTAAATGATTGGTCCTCATTATTTATTATATTGATTACGGTTTTTGGAGTACCATACTATAAATTGTAACCTTATGGTGCGACTTTGTCTGTTCTTCCATCTGTCTGACACAGCTGTTTATTTTATATACTTATAGCTAACTTACATATCTCTGCCTACTGTATAAATGAAGATATTGGGTTGATAACGGATTGTGCTTGTGGTGTGTTGTGTGTGGAATGTGGTTGATAACGAGTGTCCGAGGTCGATTCCCTGTTTGGATAAGAGTTAAAAGGTTTTTGTAAGAAAATTCTCGGTGGCAACACGTAGTCCAGGAATGTGCCCGGTGGACGTCGATGTTTTCCCTATTATCTAACGTGATACTTTAAAAAATTTATTTCGCCAGCTTTAATAATAAATCTTTGCCTACTCCTCCGGGGATAAATAGTTATGAGTCCATGTAGGTAACTGTAATAAAATTTGAGCTAGTTGCTATGCATTACGTCCAAATCTGGACACAGTTTAAACAAAACAGAATTTTTAAACAGGGAATTGAACCTGATATCTCACTACCGAAAGCTGCTCTGTCGCGCACGCCGCTTAACATACAAGGATCGCGTCAAAAAATATTTGACAGTTAAATAGGTGGATAAGCGACCAATTGCGATGTCACACGTCATCTTGGCTCCACTCTACGCAACAAAACCAAATAAATATAAATACTTTATACTGCTTTATACGTCATCAGACAGATTTCCGGCTACTGGCACTTAAATATATTACTTGCAGAAAGCAATGGTTACATCGAATTTACGGACGAATGACAGGACTTGTATACGTGTGTTGGTGTCAGTGTTTTTTACTTTATGTAGCAAATGTGTCAAATAAACATTGGTCCCGCCATATGGTCATCAAGCTTATAAGGGCTTGCAATACCAGAGGTATCAGTCGCGCGATGACGATCCTAGGAAAAAAAAGATAGCTAAAACAAAAGGAGCATGAGACGTAGCCTCATATTTATATTTATGAGGTTCTGGACCTAATACTCACCAGGTGAAATATAGTTACTATGTATGTATGTATGTATCTTATGTGGGGGCCAGTCAGTGCAGACCGGCGACACTTATCCCCGTAATCCCCGGATCTTTTGTATCGACACTCTCCCAATAACGACTGCCATAGATGTTCATGGCAGCCGGGACCGACGGCTTAACGTGCTCTCCGAGGCACGGAGCAGGCGATAATTGTCAATCAATACGCACATAATTTCTAAAAGTCATATAACTTCCGAAAGTCAGAGGTGCGCGACGTGGGTACGAACCCGAGACCCTCCGCATTGCAGTCTGTTGTCTCCCCACTGAGCTATCGCTGCACTGCTATTTACTATGTAACTATATTTACTGAGCAGCCACTACAGACCACTACACGACACAGAGGCTCGTAGAAACACGTCGCCTCTCAAATCTGATGCTGATCGGGTGGCGGGCAGGCCCGCGAAGGCAGGCCCCCAGGTCAAACCTCAGGGTGGCTGGAGGTCATCTCGCGCCCTCCGGCGCCTGCTTCTGCGGTTGGAGAGAGGGTTTAAGCGCTCCCTTTCCCGCTCCGCCGCCTCCTTGATGGAAATTAATTCCACACAGAAGAAGGCGACATATGGTATCCTAACCTATAACTAATATTATAAATGTGCATACATGTGAGTTTGTTTAAATGTTTGTTACGTTTTCTGTCATGTGTCATTTCGCATACACGTTGTCAGGGGAACAGAAAAGAACATAGGGTTTCATCCATAATAAATATACTGGATTGAAATTGATTGACAAAACTAACTTAACGCGAGCGAAACCGCAGACAAAATCGTAAAACATAATTTCTGCGCGAGTCCCGGGGATAAAATAACTAAATTAAAAATTATAACTGTTGCCACAAAATTGCGATACCAACATGCGTCACTACTAAATATCTAATCAGTTAATCTGTAATGCTTAAATTGGCAATACGTTATCACGGCTCACTTGCGATACCGCAGCCGTATCATCTATATTGATAAACAAATATGTATGTACTTACCTGTATATTATACAAGAAGATGGCAAGGTCCAACGGCACACAATTATAGATAGAATATATAGATGTAGGTGCTTGTCCAGTTTAAACTTTCAGCACATCAACAACTAAGTTATTTTAAGGATTTCCTTGTTTGCCGCAGTCGCATGCAATGGTTGCAAATTAATCTGCAACCTACCGTCACTACCATCCAGTAACTACCCCTCGATGACTCTAACATTTGCCAAGAAACACAACCAAGCTACTGCCTACTGTGAAATACCCGGAATAGGTAATCAAAACGGGTATTTTAAATCTTTAGTAGGAACGCCAATCTAATTAGTGACAGAAATTGTGGTACGAACTCGCTTAGGACCAGCTTTAAGTGAGAAATCCGATATATACTAGGGGACGATGGAGACTATCGATAGTATCGATAACAACATACTGGCAGGAGAACTCAAGAAAGATTTCTGATTTCGCATCGGACAGATTACAAGTACGTTATTCAACTGACGACATAATATAAGAATTGGAATACACTCTGTACAATTGAATGCACATAAAAAGTGATACAAGTACTAATGATAATATCTGTTATTTTTATTATTGTAACCTTTTATATTTAAGTAATGTGAGAATGTAATGAACTCATAATGAATTTTTTTCACCAATGGTGTTACGTGTTGTCATGATATAGATGATAAACTTTGTATGGATGTATGGATGTTTGTTACTCTTTCACGCAAAAACTACTTGACCGATTGCGATGAAATTTGGTATGTAGATAGCTGGAGACCTGGATTGACACACAGGTTTTCACATTCACATACTTTTTATCACGATATTCCTACGGTAACTGAACTTACGCGCATAAATAATAAAATAAAACACATTATTTTAACATAGTTAACATAGTAAATAAATTGTTTACTTTCTTGCATATAGTAAGTACACGCAACAAAAAGAAAAGGTTTTCAGAAAAAAATTATCATATAAAGAATGTCCTATCAGAATGTCTTCTCCTAGTGCAGATACCAGTCTCCCACAAGGGTCTTTTGTTTTTTATTTAAATATTTTAATGGTAGTTTTAAGTTACCTTTGTGGAAGAGAGAAAATAAATCTTTATTATATATTATTATATTATTATCACGACTAGAGTTGGGCTTTGCCTTTTCATTTTAGATAATCTGAATATATTTTATCTACAAATTACATGTTCATAACAAAGATCGAACTGATTATTTTTATTATTGCAAAAATGTTGCTATGTTATTATAGATTGCCAGATATCATGATTTAAGAAATACAAACATACAAGCCACTAGAGGCCTGTAAAATTTTAAATAAATATGACATCACTAGTACATGGTAGATATACAAAAAAAAATATCACTGTTACTAAAACTGTGTTACTGTTTGCTCATTGAGATATCCAACTTAGTAAAATGTTAACATTGTACTGATGACAATGACATGTCATTTTTCTTAGAACAAATATCACGTGTTGAACAATGATTTACCTAGTTTACTACCTAAAACACATCAACAATGAATGAACTTACACGTCACGCAATGTCGACTCGTCATCAATCATTGGATAATGATTATCACGTTTATTTACAAGAGATATTAAGCTACAAACTGATAACACTTGATACTGCGATGTTATCAGAGTGGGAAACATGTCATTGTTAAAAGCCAACGCCAATAGGCAAGTAGTGCATTCGTCACTAAAAACTTTTTATTTTAAATTAATATAAATAATACATTTGTTACTGAAAATTAATACACAAAAGAAGTGAATTATTGTTTCAAAATGTCGTTCTCTGGAAAAAAGTTCAGAAGAGTTCGTTGCGAAAATATGGATGAACTAATAAAAGCTTCAAGTAAGTAAGTAAGTAGTTATAACTATTGATGCGACAATTGTATTCGATTGTAAATCGAATAAACTCGTGCGCAACGTGATGGTTTCTTTGCATGGTCAAGGACATGGTGCACATACTTATGGAAAAATTAAAACATAAAATACTGTAAACTTGGCGATTGAAAAGAGAGGCTTTGAGTTTCTTGCCTGTTCTTCTCATTGGTTCTGCGCCCTTGCCTTACTAAACATGGCAACAGGTAAATGTAATAAAATTGTAAATTCACATTAATAAGTGTAACTTTGACGTTCATAAATGTTACTTTGTGACCTACATGAATAAACATATTTGGATTTTGATTTTGATCATGTTTAGTGTTGTTAATACATTCGAATATACAATTGTGCACATCTGTACATATAATCAGCGATGTTATTAGCCGTTAACATCACTGATATTGGCAATTTAAGTTGCATAATTCTTCAGTAATTTTTTTATTGTGATATTGTGAAATTTCCAACGTGTACCTAGAATGAACTATGATGACATTGGCCAAAACAGCCTCTTGGACTATAGATTACGACTAGATGATACTATTCTCAATATTGTAGAAGTCTTTTCTACAATATTGAGAATAGTATCATGCCTTAGTAGCGTAGCGTTGTCTGAGTGTTTAGTACGTTCGTTATGTCGATCGTTAGGATCCGGATGCGATTTCTGGATCGGGCAAAGGGAAATTCTTAATAGCGGCAATCTGTCAATGCTGTATGGACCTATAGGCCTACAACTTAGCTAGCAAAATTTGAATGTATTGTCGCCTCGAAAAACTGGTGACAAATTTTTACAAGTCAAAATATGTCTGTCGATCCAGCTAATGCTATCCTAATCCTAACTAATATTAAAAATGCGAATGTGAGTTTGTTTGTTTGTTACGCTTTGAACTACTCGACAGATCGTCATGAAATTTTGCATACCCAGATACTAGTTTTCAGGAGAATAGAACAGGACATATGGTACCTTTCATCCAGAAAAAAGTACTATTACCTTACCTACATTTACGCGAGCAAAGTCGTGGGCAAAATCTAGTATTTCTATAAAAGAAAGTTCCTTTTAAATGATTATTATTTTAAAAGAGCATTCATAATATGTGTTTTTTTAAATTCCTATTTGCATTTTACAGTACATAAACTTTGCTTAGAATCTCTCATGCTCAGAAGATTCAGTTAATATTCATTTATTTAATTATTTGGACGTCCAGTAGTTGTAACATTATTTCTATGTAACAAAATAACACTATTAAAAAATGGCTAAATGCACAACATTTTAAAGCGTCATCATGAATTATTAAGACTAACATTAGTATCGCAATATATAAAAGCAGAGAAAAAAACCACTGTTATCCGTAACCATAATAAACAAAAATACACGAATGTATTTGTGATGTCGTATTTTCATGCTAGAGTATTTTTAATGCTTCTGCAAATATCTGTATGACAAAACCTGTTGTTTATTTGCTAGGAACACATTATATCTTATCAACTCTTAATATTGATAATCAAAACTGTCAAAGATCTGATATTTTTGAGTTATTTATATACACATATTATGAACTCACACTCTAGCAATCTAGAAGGGGTAGGCAGAGATGTATGTGTATATTTAAAAGGTAAATACATTAATCGATACTGTAGTTAAGGGTTATGCGCCTTCTGGGCTCACCAATAGTCCGTGTAAAGTTGTTAAAGCCATCAGCGACCAACAACTAAAACACACACACACACACACACACAAACACAAACATACGCACACTCACACACACACACACACACACACACATACACACACACAAACACATACACACAAAAAGCAATGATGCTGCAGCATAACGATAATAAATATCCACAAATCCAAAAGCAGTTATGTCCGTTGTTCTGTTTTTGACGCTAAACCGCTGAATCGATCTTTATAATTTTATCAAGAATATTGTCCTAGAATAAATGATATCATTTTATGTTCAATTTTTTTATCATATATTTATTTGTAAACATAGGTAAATACAGCATTGAAATTTATGTTTTAGTTTAGTCCACTATGTTTGCCAATACCTGGCGTACAAATTTTACAATAAATATGAAAATATCCAATATATTATTAACAAAATTTGGGGTTAAAATGAAAATAATTACAGTAAAACATATAAAGAAATTAGAGCAATCATCAATACAAATAATCATAATTTATTCTATGACAACAGCATTGACATGAGGAAAGAAAAGCTATTCAAAAAAGGCGCGAATAGAATCGCAGGTAGCAACGTTTAGGCTATTATTACATAAAAGGGTAATAACAACCAATGCAAAAGGATTGTAGGCCAAGTGAAAACTAAACCGTTACAGTGAAAGTGATTCATTCCAACATCCACGGCACAAGGTCGACCGGTTAAAGTAAAGTTTCCTGTTGCTTAGCATGACGCAGAAACCAGCCACTGTTGAATATTTCAATATAGTAATAATTATTTCGTATGATATGATTGTAACTTTTTCTACTAAACCAACAGGTTTAGTAGAAAAAGTTACAATCAATTAGGTATGAATGAAAAAGTTACAATCAATTAGGTATGAATGAAAAAGTTACAATCAATTAGGTATGAATGAAAAAGTTACAATAAATTAGGTAGTATAAATGTAACAAAAATAAAACATAATGAAAACACAGCATAACAATGCTGTGTATTTATTATGTGATTTCATTTTTGTTACATTTGTAAGCAGACCATGAATAAATAAATAATCAATTTTTGGACCCGGCAGCTATCCATAACGATTTCCCATCATGCAGGAGATGTTATATATGCACAAGTGTGTGAGTAAACACAAGAGCAATCTCTATTTCCTTACTGTTGCAGACAAATGTGGTGGTAATCCAAAACGCTCGGAAATAGATCACGCGTAAAACCAGCGGCTTTTACATACTCGCCGAAATATGGGGATGATAATAATTTGGTTCCCTATTTATTTGCATAAAATTATATGTCATAAGTCATAATTTAACATGGCAAACTTTTACTTATCCCATTAATAGTTACGCACAATATTAATTTGGCATAACTGTTAAGGCACAATTGTTTTAAGCATAATTACTATAAGCATAATAATTGTTAACATACTATTCTAAAGCATAAATTGATTTATGCATAATTATATTTAAGCATAATATTTATTAGACATTTAAGCATAAAATACCTTTTGTATATAAAATAAACATGTTGGCGGCCATCCCCGCCTCACATTATTCTATTGTTACACTATCGACGACCTCGATGGCGTAGTGGTTAGTGTAACCGACTGTCGCGCCTGAGGTCGCGGGTTCGATTGACTTGAATGTTTGACTTGTGTGGCTCAAACATTTGTGTGCATGAACATGAATGTTTGTCTTGGTCTGAGTGTTTCTATGTATAATATATACGTATTTACAAAAAATAAGTATATGTGTATGTTTATCCATTGTCTAACTACTCATAGTACAAGCTCTGCTTAGTTTGGGCTAGATGGTGTTGCGTGTATGTGATAGAATATTATTGACCGAAAAAGCTATTAGTTTTGTTTTGTTCCGTTCTTTGTCAATCCTGGGGAATAGCATTTCGATGATTGTATTTATATTAGGTAACATTATCAATCACACTTCTTATAAAATAGAACGTAGATAAAATTAAAAGCTTTAGGCATTGAGTGGTTCTACATTTATAATACAAACACACAATACCCATCCATAATGTTTGTGTATTTCTATTATTTAGGAATCTCAAGGATTAGGTACTTTTACCTCTATATCCCTTTATCCCAAAGATAATCTTATATGTCCTTACTTAATAATGGACTAAAGAATTAAAGATATTCATTCGGCACAAGTCAGTACATTAATTGTAATAAATGGTATTGAGAGCATATCTTATATACACCATTCCCTTCGGGCAAGAAAGATCATATAACCTCTGTTTCCAATGTTGTAGATACGTAGGAATATGAAAAGGCCATCTTCTGCTGAGAAAAATATAATATTAAATAATCTTTTACAAAGGAAAATAAAAATATTGTTGGCAACATATCGATTATACTTCATTCAAGTCTCGTGACTAATGCGGCCTACTTACAAAGTGATTATTAAACTGATCAAAACTGAGCGGTTTTCCTTCTACTGTCACTTTTTATTCATCCACTCTTAAATGTGTACTCGATAAACTACGTTAAACGTGTTTCGTAGACCAAGCAGTACATGCTCGATATTTCATAAAGAAATATGTACTTAATACATTAGCACAGATATTGTCCATTTCAATGTTTATGGATTAGTCATAGGTATTTTAATTGCGTAATGTACTTAGGTGTTATATAACTAATAGGGGTACAAATACGAAGTGCCCGCTTTCTAGAAAGAAAATCGGTGACATTGTGGTTTTCATACTATTTCATCAATATTTTTTTAAAGATCAATTCAAATACCATGTTTATGTTTCATGTATAATTGCTTGTATTAAGGCCACTATGGTTTCTCTTGAATTAACAAAAACGTCAACCATCATGTAATTATGGCGAATTGAAACAATAAATACGGGCAGACACTAAGCGATATAAATTTAAATACAAATTGAACAAAAGGCTATTATTAATAATACACATTCTTAATAAAATATATACATAGTCTATTCTCGAAATATAATTGAATTTCTGTTTAAACCGACCAAAACGTGTGCTACCACGCCACCGTATCACGAAGCCGCAACTATCGGTGTAGTACGACGAAACCACGGTAACCTGCTGTGTCAGTCCAGACTACTGCCTTACCTTTGTTGATATAAAGGCGTGATACTATATAAGTTTAACAAAAAGAAATAAGAACAAACTATGCGGTTCTTGTGGGCTTTCACCGCGCCCTTCTACTTGCATTTTCGTTTGACGCATGCCTTGCCTATTTAGTGCCTACATACCTAACATACCAATGGTGATTATTTTCTTGTACAGACTAAAGTTGTTGGTACTTATTCACAAAATAGGAAACAAATTACAATTAAGATTTTCTAAGCCAGTCACATAAGATTGTTGTTGTAAAAAATTATAGCGAGTGACATAGTTCGCTATTAGTATAAAAATGTTTGGCTGTTTAATAGTTAAGACTGCGCCGAGCGTAAGACAGATAACGACAGAGCTCGTGCGGCGCATATTCAAAACAATCGCGCGGCCGCCATAGTAAAATTGTATGGAGGATTTGAAGTGCATTTTTGATAAATATGTATCTTTATTGTCGACCAATTACTTTAATATTTGTGACGGACAAATTGTAATATAACTATTTAAGTTTCGTTTAAGCTGTAAAATAGGATAGATTTCGACTGTTATAATCTAAAAATCACGTAATACGAGCTTACGTTTTTGCAAATTGCAAATTTACGTAATTTTGTAGGCGAAAATATTAATTATTTTAAGTTTTTTACACAAAGTAATTGTAAACACATTCATTGTTATGGTAAATGTATATTTTTATTTGTGTTAAACAAAAATTGTTGATTTTATTCACTTAACTGTGACCGCCTGTTTTGGCATATTTCGTTCGGCGCAGGCTTAATCACGCGTATACCGAGACTTGATACACAGATAAGTCACATCCTGGAATAAAACATACGATATTTTTTATCCAGGTGTGCATTCTTGACAGATTCACGCAGGCGAAGCCGCGACAATAGACTAATTTATCAAATGATAAGATCCTCCAGCCCACATTTCGTTTACCAATCTTAAATGCAAGTGACCATTTTTGCAAAAGATATTATAGTGCGCAAGTGTGTGAGCAAACAAAAATGCACTTCCCATTAAGGAATGGCAATTGCACTTTTGTTTGCGCACACACTCGATTGACGGCAATCCAACACGACTGAAGCGAGATCAAGCACAGGAACAACGTCTTCAAGTACTTTTCAAAGAAACATTGCGAACTTTCCTAATTCTGGGCTGCTACGAAGAATTTCTTGATAACATTTCGTTGTCCCGACTGTGTTTCGAAGACCACAGCAGTCAAATTTACTACCGATACGCCAACGAGGCAATGGACCTATTTAAACAGAATCGCCACCATTAAGAATTTATCTTGTTATTCCTCAGATGCCAACGAGAACATAATAAGCATGTTAAACAACCACGCGCCGACGTTTTCCTTTACTCGCATAGATGACAACACTTTCAACTTCTCGCTACAGACGGACACGCGGACCATGTCACATGACATTAAACTCGGGGAGGAAACTGAGATGGAAAGGCGAGATGGATCTAAAGTAAGTTGGCTATCCATATGATTAGCGCCGGCCTTAGGGTAGAGCGAGAGAAGCGGTCATTCTAGGCGCTAGATGGCAAGGACTGCCAAAATTATCCTTATCCTTACTTCCTTACTAATATTATAAATTTAAAAGTAACTCTGTCTGTCTGTCTGTTACCTCTTCACGGCTATACCACTCAATCGATTTGGATAAAATTTGGTACAAAGATGTCCTGCCCCAGCCTTTTAGGCTAGGCATAGTTTTTATTGATGTAGGTACCAGGCTGGCGGCGCCGTGTTTTGTGACATAAAAAAATTGTCTATTTTTATTTATTTAACAAAAACTGAATTAGAATTTAAGTGAAGTGAAAGCGTCGACCATAGGCCGCCGAAAGACAATCTCGCTCTACCCTGATCAAGGGCTAACGCATTGCATATGATTGAGAAAAAAATTGATAGGAATAGCTGACTCGTTGTGACAGTGGTAGTTTACGCTTACTTTTATTGACAAAAGGTAACTTTTCATTCCAAGATCAAATACTGTTAGGTTTTGTTAAGGAGCGTAAATAATTTCTATTTTTATGTGGAACAGATCGCTTCTTTATCTTTCTATTTGAAAACAACTTCATTTGGAATAATCACTGTGTCGCAAGAGACTTTACAAACATTTAAACAACAGACAGAAAGACACCCAGACACTGAACAAAAATTTGTTACACACATTTTTATTGTCCCGCATGGGGATCGAACTTGCCGCGGCGGTAGCGACGAGGCGACCACTCAGTCACTCACTACTACGCCATCCGAGTAGTCAAAATTACGGTATTAATAAGCTGGAAGGTCCGATAATTTAAAATCCATTCCTACAGGAAACCGGCGGCGTAAGAGTAACCTTTCCCTCGGTACGAGTTCGGCTTCTCGCTCGGTATCTTTCCCATTTCTTTCATTCATCCGTAACACTCAAATAATACCCCTAGTATCATAAGTAATGATAGAGCCGATAAACACTTACCATCTGGCTAGCCCTATGCTTGTTTAAACAAAATATGAAACTTAGTTCTTCGGCATATCCTACTAGATCTAACATTTAAAATATATATTTTGCAGGTAAAAGTCACATACACACTAGAAAGTGATAACATACTGAAACAAGTAATCAGACAACCAGATGGAAAGATATCATACTTCAAGCGAGAGTTTGGTGATAGAGAAACGAAAATGGCAAGTATAGATAATATCTACCTATCTCATATATGTATTTATGTACTAACTGGCTCGAGCAACTTTGTCTGCTTCACATAAGAGAATTTTCCCCGTTTTCGCAACATTTTTCAATGATGCTGCGCTTCTATTGGTCGTAGCGTGATGTTATATAGTCTATAGCCTTCCTCGATAAATGGGCTATGCATTTATCGTATATCTATGTAGTTCCTGAGATTAGCGCGTTCAACCAAACAAACAAACAAACTCTTGAGCTTTAAAATATTAAGTGTAGATTTTATCTTCTTAAAGGGCGTGCAACATGCAAGTAATACCACTGTATTTTTAACTAGAATAATCAGCAACATAAGTTGGTGCTAACTGGCAAGCTCTTAAATTTATTTTTATTGACCAAAACAGCGATCAAATTAATTCTCTTTCAGAAATATTTAAAACCAGTTCAAATTCTACCGGAACACGTAAAATATTTTGATAAAATGTCAAACCCTGGTGCATTAGGAAATTATAACAAGGTTATCATATGAATATCTATTAGCGAGGCAACGCAAATTTAATTTTATAGTTAGTTATCAGGCCTACCGGATGTCACATCCTTCTGTCTGTTACGGCAGCGCACAACGGTGACGTGCCCCGACTACAGCGCCAGCTGTAGCAATGAACCATCGTGACGTCTAGACGTAAGAAATATGTATATACTGTGAATATGACTCAATTCGCTCAAAATTACAAAAGATCCGCTTATACTAACTGTTATCCAATGCTTTGATCCCTTGCTTTCAAAGATCTGTCCCACAGGAACAGTTCAATTTCCGTTACTACATACTTCTTCCTAGCCTTTATTATTCCCAAGTCACTTGGGATCGGCTTTTCTGGTCTAACCAGATTTGACTGGATATCAGTTTTTACACAGAGCGGCTGCCACCTGACCTCCGCAACGCGAAGGCTAACGATACCTTAAGGCTAGACCAGTATCAGGATATTATAGAGCACTGACTTTCCAATAACGACTGCCATAGATGTTCATGGCAGCCGGGACCAACGGCTTACCGTGCTCTCCGAGGCACATAATTTCGAAAAGTCATATAACTCCCGAAAGTCAGAGGTGCGCGACGTGGGTTCGAACCCGAAACCCTCTGCATTGCAGTCTGTTGGTCTCCCCACTGAGCTATCATTGCTAAATCCGTTACTACATAGTTGCGTACAAATGGACATCCATAATATTATAAGTACTTTCGTATTTATAATATTATGGAAAGATTTTTAGCGTTTTGACTCATCAACAACTGTTACATTTATACCTATATCTAATCATGCATTTAAGATTAAAGTATCTAATTATTCTTTTAGATTAGTATAATAAGCAGTATGACAGGTGTCATACTCACGTAACAAAAGCATGTTACAATCAAGTTAGAATGGACTGAATTTATTTACACATCTGTATCTGTATCTTTATATCTACATAGACAATGTTGAAATTTTAAGCCTAAGATCAGGTGGATATTTAATGCATATTCTTAATATTTTTGTCAATATATACGGACAAATCTTCGGAATGGCTGAACAAATCTACATAACATAAAAATTTTTGTAAACAGATAAATTAACATTTAGGCTACTAAAACGTATGAACTCACCGAGCCTTTTTCAAAATTACATGCAAATAAACTCATAGTGAAAGCCAAAATTACATAATAAAAACTACAAAAATCTTAACGACAATTCGCTTGTCTATAGCATTCATAGACAACCGAATTATCTTTTACATCCGCTAAAATAAACAGGTGTTGCATATCCGCATTCATTGATCACAAAATTATACACAAACCTAGCAATCATTCATTCATAAACATATCCCACTATTAATCTAAATAACAAACTTCACAGACACAGAAAAAAGTCATTACATATGTTATGTCCTAATATCATTACGTATACGAACAATAAATTGCCGAAAGCGATCTGATGGCCGCAATCTTACCTCTATTTAATTGTCTTGATAACTAGGTATATAAGTTACATATTAATTATATCTTAGCGCCTTATTACACTCTATGCGGAAGAATGGTTTGATAGAATGTCTGCCTGACCGAGTAAAAATACTGTGGAATACAGATAACTTACATAAAATTAATTTGTTTTACGTTTTCCTGAATGCTACAAATTGAAATAATAATAATAATAATGTTTATTCCTTTTCACATAAAACAGGCCTTCAATAATTATATAGTGTTTACCTATACCTGTTTACATATAGCTATGGTCATGGTGAAATATGTGAGGAGCTGGTGTCTGAGTTAGGCATATGAATACCTGTATTACGATCACCAGGACCCCACCTCTCAGACGAAACAAGGGCAATAACAGCTGAGTGATATTACTGATATCATGAAACTTTTAATATAAGTAACAAAGTATATTTAATATTGAACAAGGTGATAGGGTAGTAAGGACTAATAAAGAATAAACGCCATGTTCATGCTGCGTGAGTACTTGTGTTGTGTACGTATTATGTGTGTTTCTGTATATGTATGGGTGTGTGTGTTTATGTATGTGCTCGCTTGAGTATGAATTTGTTTGTTTGTTAGTGTGTATGCAACTGTTTTTTTTTCAATATTCAAAATCAAATCACTTAATACGGATTTATCGCTATTTAGTTTAATTGCAACGTTTGTGTGTCTAATTTTATTTTGAACTATTTATATTGCTATTCAGCAGCCATGGTCACGGAGGGTCATCACGAGACCTCTGCTGTTAGTCGAAACTTTGGTGCAGTAAGTATAAATTTGCTTGCGACGACCGGTCGTCCTAAGTGTTGAGGGTTAAAATAACACACTACCAATTATTATTATAATTATTCTGAGTCCGGGTATTCACTGTGTCCAATAACTGTATGTTTGTATAGACCCCACGATACAGTAAAGTAACGTGGCCAGTATGATATTTGCACGTTGTGACTGTAGAACAACTCCTCTTTTAACGTTGACGATGCCTGGATGGTGGCGCTGCTGCTGCGGCTCTTTCGTCAACTGAGGCATTTTATTATTTTTGCTTTGTCAACTGATCCCATTTTAAAAAGAAGAAAATTATTTATATTTATGCAATATAAATATGTACGCACGTGAACAAAAGTGTTTGGCGAAAGAAATGACACACCATCGCTTGGTTATACTGATATATTAAAAAATGGGATTAAATATAATGACCATCAAAAATACTAATTGCACAGCAAAATATGCTTACTAAAATATGTCATAACGAGCACCTATACGCCTCAAATCACTGCTTTCCGTCTCGGAAGTGTTAGATTGTGTTAGGTTCCCCTCCTATTGGATGAGAGAGGGAACACCCCAGGTTTTTTAGTGGGTATACCAGCACGTATTGCTGGGAGTCCCACACTCCCCCGCCGGTGCCGTCCCTTAGCCGGCGGGTAGTGCATGAAGCATTTTTCCTGGAAAACAAAAAAAAAAGGTTATGTTAGGTTCCTTCTTAAACCCACCCAAAAATAGGAGCCCCGGGAAGCAGGGCTCCATCGACTTAGTTTGATCTCTTTAAATATATTTTGCCGTGCAATTAGTATTTTTGGTAAGCATATTTTGCTGTGCAATTAGTACATATGGTGGAACAAAGACAAAAATTAAGGAACAGGTAATTACTACTCTTAAAAATCACAGTTGTAAATCATAAAATGTATCAATGGCATCAGTTGCCCGATTTAAAACATTTGTTAGGTCAACTGATCCCGCGTGATAAGTTCGAGCGGCCTCAGTTGACTAAAGAGCCCTGCTGCAAGCCCTCATAGGCTACGATAACCCTTACCATCATAACGGCCGTATGCTCGTAAGCTATTGTAGCTGTGTTGGTCATATTAATATCTTATCAAGCGATCTCAGGCGCTTAGTAACGGAAACACGTACTAGATAAAATATTACAATTTACATTATCTTACAATCATATATGTATGTATATATGTCGCCTTACGTTTATACTTAACGCATCGATTAATAATGTAAATAATACTTTGGTTATCAAGATATTAATTCTTTTATATCACATATATGTTTACGAACGAGAACTAAGCCGGTGCAAGGATTTAAAAAAATACATGCTTTAGGTAGATTTTAATGTTAAGCGCTTGTAACGGTAGCTAGTTTTAATGTAAATGTCTCCAATTAAAATTTTACATAGAAATCGGTAAATTAATAAAAAAACAAGAAATCTACTCGTATGTTGCTGCCTCATTGGTAGTGTTTGGACTTATATTGCTGTTAGATTGTAAGGCTCGGCCAGTGTTATTGGGATTTCTGTCTTGAAATCTTACTAGCAGTTTGGAAATTTGACCGGTAGACGACAACAGACTATCTTGTTACGCCCTATTAAATACTACCTTAACAAAGGTTTAATTTCGGCAAGGTTCACACGCAAGTTGCGCGCGAGACGCAGTGACGAACGCACGGATACTTACTGCGAATCGGGCTTGGCTATATATATTTTTTTCAAATACCCTTTAAATTGTTAATAATGGACGAAACTAGTTTCGGTGAAGATGATGGAGAGAAAAGTGATACTGATATCATTAATGAGTGTGAAAGTGAACTACAAAATATGGCAAATCGGGATACATCCGGGCATTATGGTCAAAGTAGCTCAAAAAGCGTAGGAAAAAGGCAAAGAGAAAAAAGTGAAGATAGCAGCGAAGAGGGCTTTGTTACAGTTATAAGGAGGAGACCTAAAAGGCTTATAAGGAGTAATTCTTTGGATGTACAGAATATGAGTACAACATACAAGGAAGGTGGAGAAATTGAGGGTAGTTATGAAATAATTTTATCATCACTTAAAATACTACCTAAACAAATGGCTTTGGCTAAATTATTACGAAGCGAAAACATTCAAAGTATAACTACTATAAAATATAAAAGCCCGTTTAAAGTTTTAATATGTTTAAACTGTAAAGATCAAGCAGAAAAGATAATAAAATGTCAGAAGTTTGCTGAATTAGATATGAGGGTGACTTTGTCGGATCAAAGTGTAACGTCTTACGGAATAATAAAAGGTGTGGATTTGGATATTAGTGAAAATGAAATTATGGAATCTTTAAGCAGTATTACTAAAATACTATCTATTAAAAGATTGAAACGGATTGGCCCCGATGGAAAGTGGATAGATAGTGAGTCTGTTCGACTATGTTTTAAGAGCCCTTCCACCCCTCCATATGTATATGCCTATGGGTGTAGATTTGGTGTAGAAAAATATGTTTTTCAAGTTATGCAATGCTCTGCTTGTTGGCGATATGGTCACATCAAAAAATTCTGTCCTTCTAATAAGATTTTGTGTCCAAAGTGTGGGAAAGAGCATGTCAACTGTGATATACAGATATTTAAATGTCTTAACTGCAAAGGGCCACATATGGCATTAGATAAATCATGTCCTTTCTTTTTGAAAGAAAAAAAAATACGTCTGATAATGAGCGAAGAAGATGTAAATTATAGAAAAGCGTTAGATATTTTCTTGAAAAACGAACAAAAGAATAAACTTCCGGAAAATACAGATATTACAACTGATGTTCCGCAGCCATCACATCTGATTGCTAATAATACATACAGTAGCATATTACAGAAGAAACCTGCCCCACAAGATGAGTTAACTGATGAGACAATTGAAACAGATCAAGAAGGATTACCATACAGTAAATCTAAAGATAAAAATACACTAAGAGTCGATAAAAACAGAAGAAGTAAAAAATCAAAGAATAATTTAGAGTTTCCAGATATACAAATACACCCTGAAAGTACATATATGTATACTGAAACATCACACAATTCTGAAGAACAGGATAAGAGGAAACAAAATAAGTTGAAAATAAGAGATATAATTGATAAAATAAAAGAGATTGTGCTTTCTAACAGTATATTCGAAGAGAAGATCGTATCTGCACTTAAGTTAATATTCGAGGGTTTAAAGTCATTTATTTTAAATTATTTTAGTGGTGAACAGTTGTTAAATAATATAATTAATCTGTTTAATGGATAGTCACGCTAAGGATTTTATGATTAATATTTTCCAGTGGAATTGCCAAAGCTTGAAGCCTAAGTTAGCTAGCTTTGATCTACTACTTAACAGAGAAAACATACACATCGCTGCTATTTGTGAGACTTGGTTGGATTCAGATTTAGACACTGTCAACTTAAGTGGTTATAATATTTTTAGAAAGGATAGATTTGATGGCTATGGAGGAGTGGCCATCATTATTCACAAATCTTTTTGTGCCCAGGTATGCCCCATTAATTTAAATAACTCAGGAATAGAAGCAATTCATATAAAAGTGTTAAACTGTAGCGTTTTAGAAAATATTATTTGTATTTATTGCCCATCTTCAGTCTCTACAAGCTCTTCAGACTGGGATAGTTTGTTTTCTTTAGTGTCAAAAAAGTCTTTAATTTTAGGCGACTTTAACGGTCACCACACTAATTGGTCATATAGAACTGATCAGAGAGGAAATCATTTATTAGATGCCACGCTGGAAAATAAATTTATTTCTCTTAATAACGGCGACGCAACTAGAGTTAAATTAGTTAACGGTGTGGTACAAAAAACGTCCCCGGATATTACATTTATTTCCATTGATATAGCTGTACTCACCAATTGGCGGGTTTTTAATGATAATTTGGGTAGCGATCACCTTATTATAAAAATAACTTTAAACTTTCAAGATACTTTAAACCTTATTATAAAGCGTAATTTTAAACAGGCTGATTGGGTTAATTATAATCATGATCTTATAGTGCCATTTTCAGGATTTGATGACAACTACTTTTTAACCTCACATGTTCAAGATATATACGACTACTTACATACTCAAATTAATTACTCTGCGGATAAGAATATTCCGCTAACAAAACAGTGCACTAATCCAATTAGCAAATTTAAACCAAAAAATTATTGGGGCCCTTTACTATCAAAGGCAGTTGCAGAACGTAGATTGGCACTAAGTAGATTTAGAAGAAATCCAACTCCTGAAAATCTTAGGCAATTAGAAAGTAAAACTGAAATGTCGAAATCCTTAATAAGACGTGCAAAATCAAATAGTTGGAAAACATTTTGTAGTAGTATTGACGCTATTACTTCGGTGTCTGATATGTGGCGAAAGATGCGGTGGATGAAGGGTTACCGTCAAACGTCTTGGGCTCCTTCAGTTGATAAACAAAAAGAATTATTACGTAAACTCACCCCAGATTTCGTCAAAAATAAACCACTGACTTTTACATCTACAAATGAATTGTTAGAAGTACCTTTTACCTTGCAAGAACTTAGAAAATCATTAAGAAAGAAAGACACTGCTCCTGGTAATGATGGTATCACATACTCTATGATTTATTATCTTCCTCATATTGCTAAGTTGTATTTACTTCAGTTATATAATGCCATATATAGGTCGGGTTATGTGCCAAAACAATGGCGGACCATATTAGTGGTTCCGATCCCTAAAGCTGGTAGCAGTATTAATGCAGATCCTAAACTTAGACCAATTTCTCTTATAACCTGTTTATGTAAGATATTCCATAATATGCTAGTAGACAGGCTTGAATGGTACATAGAAAAGAACCTTTTATTGTCTCCATATACTTCGGGATTCCGAAAAGCTCATTCATGTCTGGATTGCCTCACAAGATTAGTTGTTTATGTGCAGTCAGGATTTTCAAAAAATATTCCAACCGTTGCTTGCTTTCTCGATATTTCGGACGCGTATAATAATGTTTTGGTTGAGAGAATGGTACAAATACTTGACGAGTTGAAAGTAGGTAAAAACATATGTAATTATATTTACTCGTTTCTTAGCGAAAGACATTTAATGATTAAAGATAAAAATGTAAATGCCTTCGAAGAGATGGGTGACTGTATACGAAGGACGAATAGAGGACTGGCTCAGGGGGATCCGCTAGCTCCATTATTGTTTAATATTGCTACATTTAATATTTGTCATAAAATTAAGGATATTTCATTTGCACAATACGCAGATGATTTTGTACTCTATGTAAATCATAAGGATTTAAATTATTGTCAAACTCATTTACAGGCAGCGTTAAATTCAATAACTACTGTTTTAAATGATATTGGTCTAGAGCTATCGGCGTCAAAATCGAAATTCTGTACATTTAGTAGAGGTCGTATTAGGAGACAAATTAGTTTAGTAATTAATAATAACCCATTAGATTCTGTAGAATGCGTCAAGTACTTAGGTGTTTGGCTTGATAAATCTCTTTTGTGGAATAAGCATATAAATGAAATATCTCAAAAAACCTTAAAATTTATGAATGTACTTAAGGTATTGTCGGGCCGTACTTGGGGAATACATACAAAACATTTGCGAAGGTTGTATATTTCTCTGATAAGAAGTAGATTGGACTATGCTTGTTTCCTTTATGACAATAGTGCTAAGACCCATACCTATAAATTAGATAAAATCCAAAACCAAGCTTTAAGAATTATTGGGGGATTTATTAAAATTATGTTATGGAAAGCGAATTATGTATACCACCTTTATTTATTAGGAGACAATTTTTAGGTTATAAATACTGCATGAAAACCCTGTCTTGGTCAAATAATCCTACTATAAATCTATTAGAAGAACTAAATTCTTTATTACATGTTAGATTCTGGCAAAACAAGAAAAAGCCTCTTTTATTGTCATGCTACAATGATGTTAAGAATAATAATATTCATACATCCTATCCTCTTGAAATGTTTCGGTTTGATACTTGGATTTCCTATATAAATTTGGATAATATTATTAGAACCAACTTAGATTGTATTAATAAGCCGAAACATAATTATGATATTCCTATGCTTAAATTTGAAGTTTTAAAAGAATTGAATATTACATATTGTGGATGGATTCAGTTATATACAGATGGTTCCAAAACGTCAGAAGGCCAGGGTGCCGCGTATTACTGTCCACGTGAAAATATTTTGGCTACATATAAAACTGATTCACCCGTTTCAATTATGACGATGGAACTCACTGCGATCTCGGAAGCCTTAAATTATATTAAGAATATGGACTGTCAAAATGTTGTGATATTGACAGACAGCAAAAGTTCCTTACAACATTTGGCTCGATGCGCCTCTGGTTGCAGAGGTACACCGATAGCTTATGTTGTACTAAACAAAATTAAAGAAATTAGTCAAATAAAGCATCTGAGACTGCAGTGGATTCCATCGCATATTGGTCTCATGGGTAACGAGGAGGCTGACCGATTAGCAAAGATAGCTATTTCAGAAGGAGAAGATATCTACATTGCGCCACATTATACAGAAGTATTATATAAATTTAAAGATATCTGTTATAATAATTGGAAGGAATATTTTGATGAAAATGCTAAATTTAAAGGAATATGGTATTAAACTATGCAATCAGAACCTCCTCGTATACCCTGGTTCAGTAACGTAAATTTAAGCAGAAAGTATGTGACAACTGCTCATAGATTGCGTTCCGGGCATATTCCATCCAAGAAGTTTGAACATCTTATGGGAAAAGCATTATCACCAAACTGTGAAATATGTAACACAATTGATGATACTCAGCACCTGTTGATGGAGTGTTCAAAAAATCAAAGACAGAGGGATAGAATGATACGGGAACTTAACATTAATAGGCTGGATGTTGGTATAATACAAAGTATTTTGTCTATACCAATATCCAGTGAAGCTAAACTTATTTATGATTTAGCCTTGTACAAATATGATGGCTCTTAATTGTATGCAGTGTTTGTCTATTCCTGTTCATTTTATTTAGATATAAGTTATATGTGTATATTTAAGTTTAAGGCTTGATGGGACTGACATATCCTAAACAGATAAAAGTCCCTAAACAATAAAAGATAAAAAAAAAAAAAAAAAAGGTTCACACGCAATTAGTAGACCAAGCACAGCTAGACCTACACCAATACAGTATTTGGTGTCAATTTAACCTCTTAACGATAAACGCAAAAAAAATCCTCATACATGATATTTAATGCAAAAACAACCATATACCAAATTATACACCTTTAACTATTAATAACGAATTGATACACAGAGCTCATCAGGAAAAGTACCTTAAGAAACACAAACAAGCTATTGCTTACAGCGCCCAGAACTGAACACGGAAAAGAAATATGCTGTATGATAGAATAAGACTTTAGAATAAACTGCCAGATGAATTAAAGGAATGTGAGAATATGACCATTTAAAAAAAATATATTAACAGGTATATAATTAAAATATATATTAAATATTATATTTTACCATATAAAAAAAGAACATGAGTAAAGTACACAACTAATTAAAAAACAATGTATATAACAACAAAAAACAAGTAAATTACTGTCATTAGACCACAATATTTAATAAATGAAATTATATTTCTATTGTTATCAAACGTACCTACCTACTTAATAGGAATCGGAATTTGGAACCATATTTCTTTTTGAGTCATTGGTTAATCTATATAATATATAAAACTCTTCCGTTACTGAGTGACTGACAGACAACGCACAGCCGAAACTACTGCACGCAAGAAGCTGAAATTTGGCATGTATGTTCCTTGGAGAGTGTAGGGGAGCACTAAGAGAGGATTTTTGGAAATTCCACCCTGGAGGGGATGAAAGGGGTGAAACCCGATATTCACACGGGAACGGGACTTACGCGGGTGAAACCGCGGGAAAACTACTAGTATGATATAATATACTTACGATCGTACTACTGTTTACTTTGATTTCAATGTTATGTTATGCTCGTTAAGTAAACTGTAATGTTCTTTGAGTAATAATAAAGATCTCTTTAAATCTAAGATGGTGCAGAAATGTGAATGTAGGTAATACACGAGTGACTCTGTATGAAATCTATGTTTAAAAACATTCGAGGAAAGATAAGACTATCGAATGATAGGAATAAATAATATTTCCATTTACATTTTCTTATTGACACACCGACTTGTCAACACTTTGTTAATAGGCTTTAAGTAAATTTTAAACTTACTTATATAGGTTATCTGTCTCCCGTTGTTTATGGTTACTGCTCCGTTCCTGTAGGTTAGATGTCATGTAGCCTATGTCTCTTCTGAAACAAGTATCTCTCCAAGGGTGTTTTTTAATCGTATTTCATTTTAGAGGTTTCCATTACAAACAAAAGTACAAATTTTTCCTCTTTAGAGTATTCTATACTAATATTAATTAGTATAGTATACTCTAACCCCAGAGCCATCTTCGATTATTATTTTTTTGGTTAGAGAACGTCTTCAATTAGGCTCCTTATTTCAGGAGGAATTACAATTTACTCGCCCGTTTAAACCGCATCACAAAACACTTTTTTTTCCCATAAATTAATGAGCGAGTAACAAAAAATGCACATTAGACATAATATAATTTAGTAATATCAGTCCTGTATTAAACTGTCCCACTGCTGGGCAGGGGCCTCTTCTCAGTGTGAGAAGGGTTAGGCCATAGTCCAACTACGCTGGCCTAGTGCAGTTTGGCAGATTTCACATATCTTTGAGAACATTATTGAGAACTCTTAGACATGCAGGTTTCCTCAGGATATTTTCCGTCACCGTTAAAGCAAGCGATAATTAACTATTAAATACGCACATAACTTCGAAAAGTCAGAGATGCGTGCCTTGGGATCGAACTCGAGACCGCTGCGTAGCAGTCCAACGGTTTCCCACTAGGCTATCGCTACTACATTAGACACACATTATTTAAATTGCTGAAATCCTTTACTTGGATCTATATAAAAAAAAATATCGGAGGCTATGATAGTAGGTATATCATTAATCCGGTAACGATGAAACTTTAGTAAGTTGCGAATTTTCTGATTAAATATCGATTAATTAAAAAGCCTTTGTTACTCAAAGCGGGGCGGGGCTTACACATAGTAATTAGAATATTAACAATATTATAAATTACCTATTTTCTTTTCACAGACTATCACAATGGAAGGCACAGACGTAGAAGCAATTGTCTATTATGAAGTAGTTCAATGAAAATGAACGAGGGAAAAACCAAATAATGCCGGCGCCATTTTAGATAAGTAAATGATTTATCACACTACACTCATAAGTTGTGACGTAATACCTAAATTATAATATTCTGTAATTAAATAGATAAGTATACTGAAGTATTTTTAATGTAATAATTCATAACAGTGAAGTATAATGATATAAAATAATACACTTTAGTTAAGTAGGCACCTAATTTTATTTTGTAATAATCAATTAAACGGAATTATAAAATAATAATTTTATAAAATAAAGTAAGTATACTTTTTATAATTTAAGTACCTACCAAGTTGTTTGTTAACAAGAAAAAAAAAATAAGGTTTAAAAAATGAAGGTTACAAGCAGGCAAAATTTTTTTTCTGTCTAGTCCACAGCGATGCTAAGGAATTCAACGGGATAAATATATGCCCGCCATGTATATATTTCCTTTTAATAATACATTTTATTTTAATTTTTAAATGTATAGACTTATAAATAATATGTTCCTATCAAACTAATAAAATGAGAAATTAATTGTTATTCAAAAACATCTTGGACCTCCGGGTCTTACTCAATTTGCACTACACTGTTTCGAAAGCAAAAGGCATAATATCGACACGTGTTTTGCCTCTACACGGGCCCTCCTCAGGACAGCTTGCCAGAGACCTAGTATTGCAATATATTATTATGGATTTCTGCCAAGTATCGTTACTTTAATTGTCTATGCAGTCTGTCACATGCTGTTGGTCTGCAAGGATGGCGAACCATCCTACTAAAACTATTAACACACACGAGGTCGTAGGTATATGTTCTTACAAACCTGGGTAGAATAGAAGCACTTTCTGGGTTGATTTGCACCAGTTCTAGATAAATAGTTCCCTAATCAAATAATGACTATGTTAAATGTAACTTTAGTCTACGAAAAAGGCGGGGTAGTTAACAATCATTGAAACAAAGGACTCGGAATAACAATGAGTGGATAAAACAATTTTTGTCCCGTGAACAGACTCTCTACACTTAAACCACGATTTAAAATAATATCGTAAATCATTTAATTTGTCTACGCCTTTTCTTCTTTTGCGAATTGGGACAAATCCCTGTGCCATAAGAGACTTTACTCTTTATTACAAAAGTCGAATCAACAGACACTAAGAACACCCAGATAAGGAGCAACCTTCTTTCGTCACGTATGGGTCTCCATACTACCAACGCTACTGCTACCTATGCGCTGAATCCCATTCATTATTTATTTCTATGGCTTCATAAAAGTCTTATTTTGATTGATAATTATTACCAATTACTTAGTTCACCCCTAGCTTAGCTACCTTAGACAATAAAAAGCAACGATATATCGCTCAAACAACAAGTCTATGAATGTAAACTTTTAAACAATAGCCCAATCGCTTAATATCCTTGTATATACCGACTAAGCTCTAAGCCCTGCCCAGTGCCAGGCCAAATGCATTACTATGATTACCTCACAGCTCGTGTTAGCATACGTGCCGCCCCCTGCCATTGTCTAACATAAGTTATCTAGTGTATGTGGAACAAACAGCCGACCGTATTACCCGTACTGTGAAACGTTCATTTAAATAATAATGTATGTTGATAAATAAAGACCACACGAATACAGCATGTAACGAAAAGGTTTAAATTTAATCTATTAAATCGCAGCGGCCAGGCTCAATAGATTCTGTCTGTCTAGAATTCCAAACGTTTACAGGTTCAGAAGATTTTTGACTTTTCGCCACATATATTGCCGGCCAATTGTGAGGACTTATGTTTAATACCAGTTTATTATGAAGTATTCAGTAGCTTTACAAACAGATTGTGAAGATTTCGACTTTTCGCTATATGTATACGTTGCTGGCTAATTGTGAGGACTTAGATAAAATTGATAAGAGTTATGAAGCATTCAGTAGCTGCACGGAGATCGTAATTTTTTTCCGAGCGTCGCCAATAGGCTCGTAGTACCTAACACTGTTACTGCGTTACCCCTGGCGTGTACTAGATATAGAGGCTTACATACCTATATGTCAAATTATCTTTCGAACCATTATCAATTCGTTTTCTCTAGGGTTGGCGCAGAATGCTGTGCATGGGGCCACGGATTCGAATTCCGGGTCGGACCAGCAAAAGTTATTGGGTTTTCCTGTTAAGAAGTTTCAATAGCAGCCCGGCGTTAGGAAGTCGGCGGTGTTAGACACCTTCGTGCCTCGGAAAGCACGTAGAGCCGTTAGTCCTGCACTTGATCTCTCACCGTTCATGTCAGATTACCGTCCCATCGGAGCATGAGAGTTAGGGCACAAAAGTGAACTTGTGTTCGCGCACATACTTGTGCACTATAATATCTTCTGCGCAGATGGCCAGTTTCCGTTAAGCCTGGCCGCTGTGACCAAAATTTGGTCTGGAGGGCATTATTATATCAAGCGGTCATAAGCTACGGTTAAAGCTTATCATACAAGCAGGCTGTATGCTTGTTTGCATCTTTGTGGTAATAAAAATAATAAATTGCGACCGATGCTATTTTGATTAGATCAGCGACGTGTCCGCTAAGGGCGCTTTTTGGAAAACAGAGAGACAGCCATGTCGAAGATTAAATCTAATTGCGTCAAGCTAAGAAAACCGATAGTAGATTCTGTGTTACTCGATTACCAGCATCGGAACACATACACAGATGTATCGATGAATCACGGAATAAAGAAGTGAACTATTATGAGACAATTGAACGTTTATAGTGAGCATTGTACGTGCATCGAATTGACGAATGTGGGTCACGAGCTTCGCCTTTTGTGGCCGGCGGCGCAGTGCGACGTAAGTCTTAATGAACGTGCATGCCACGCCTCGGGCTAGGAGACACAGGGACCCGTAGGGCTGGCAGGACATTGCTACTTATATACAGCCACAAATACCCTTCTTGTCTTAACTTTTTTTTAAAGGCTTTCCCGCTCTATTAATGCGTCCTGTGTTGCGGGGATCTTTACAAACATTCAAACAACGGACACTAAAACACCCAGACTTGGAACAACTACATATTTATGGATCGCAAAATTTTTGTCCTGTGTGAATATCGAACCTGCAATACTCGGTGCAGTGGCAATAGCGAGGTGACTACTTACACCACTATACCATACATGCAGTCAAATAAATGTATGTGAATGTTACACATCAAATTTAAACCCATATAAATTTATTTTACAATACTAAACACTGTTTATCTCCAAAGCGGTAATAAGCAGTGGCGTAGCATAGTTGGGGCGGCAGGGCCGGCCTGCTCCTGGCGGCACTTTTAGGGGGCGGCAAAATGTCACAATAAATAATGACGATATCCTGTAAATATTAGAACAATATAATACACAATATTTCTAGCCGAAAAGTTCTTTAGAGTTACTGAAAATTATAGTCGTTTAAATTGAAATACCTAAATAAGTGCGCGGCAAAAAATATGTCCGCCCCGGGCGGCTGACACCCCACGCTACGCCACTGGTAATAAGTGATATATTACAATCACAATTCGTGAGCTGTTTTAGGTTCCACCAAATAAAGAGTCTACTGCTGCTTATCAAGCACAATTCTAGATAGAGTGCTGCTGTTTAGTAGCTCCAAACAGAAAGAAGATAGATAGTCTTTACAGGAAAACATCTAGCATTCGTGCTGCTTAACATTCTCTGACACGATAATATATAGTGGCCAATAATGGAATTAAGGCCGGTACTTTGTGATGAGCCGTTATCGTAAATCTATGTATAATACATAAAAGATGAATTAATTACCGGGTGTAACTATTAGTGAATGATTCGACAATTGTTCAAGCCCAGCATTCGAATGTCGCCGCCACACCTCACGCGAATAATCATCGCAAGTGCCGAATGCAATTTGCTATCAACAAATTTTAAGATAATAAAGTAATTAATTGAGTATAATGACTTTTCTAAGAGCCGTAATCTTAATTTATCTTTTAATTTTTGTTATTGTTAGATTAATTATTATTATGTGTTAGATCATTAAACACTTTGACACACACATAATGTCCTCCACACCGAATTCCAGTTACGGCGGCTAATCTTAACTGTCACTGGCCATTTGCGCAGGAGATATTAAAGTCCACTAATGTATTTTCTGTGTCCTGACTCTCATAATTCGATGGGACGGCAATCCAACACGACCGGAGAAAAGCGCTATAACTTTATGTAGTACTCTATGCCGGCAAGGCTATCAAAACACACAAATAGCGTAGCATTAAAAGGCATATATCAAGCTTGCTTATTCTAAAACCCTAGACACGGTACCAGGTATGTGGCAGCCCTACGTTACAGTAGCGTAATTCTCTCAGTCATAATCATGGCATTAACCTTATCGGACAATGACAAACGCTGATTGAAGTACGTGTCTCTACTAAATGTAACGGTCACTTAAATAATCGACACGGATTTAATTTATGTTATGCGTAAAGATAACAGATATTATTATCTTTGTAATTAAATTGAGTAAGTGATACAGTGTGTAATAATTAGGTGTGGTCATGTTTGTGCGCTTTATAACTCTGAAGCCCATGTATCAAGTAAATATTGGTAATTATAGATAAGAGACCCAACTCTAAAGATCCTTTTTTTACCAGGGTGAATTCATTGACGCGCATCTCCGCGAGGCGGCGGAAAGGTTATGTCGGACTCACCCTGACACGTCCCAGTCCTACCGACTAAACCTACCACGGTGTTCATCGACGTTACCAGTGGGGCGAAGCCGAGCGAATCGTACTTACATGCGAATCGCGACTGCGCCGGTGCTTCGGCCCGCCGTGTGAAACGACGGGCCCCTACACGAAACTAACCTACCCAAAGTACCTACTACATTATGCCCCTCGTGGCCCCTAAAGATCCTATTCTAACTTATCCAAACTCATATTATAAATGCGAATGTGAGTTTGTTTGTTTGCTATACTTACTTCAACGATCATTTTATAATAGTCGGCCTCAATGGTGTATTGGTTAGTGTAACCGACTGCCACGCCTGAGGTCGCGGGTTCGATTCCCGCACAAGTCAAACATTTGTGTGCATGAATATGGATGTTTGTCTTGGTTTGGGTGTTTCTATGTATAATATGCAGGTATTTACAAAAAAAAAGTGTATATGTATGTTTATCCATTGTCTAGTACCCATAGTACAAGCTCTGCTTAGTTTGGGTTAGATGGTGATGTGTGTATGTGGTAGAATATTATTATTATTATTATAATTTCACATACACTTTGCACAGGTCTACCTCTACCTCTACAAGTAAACAGAAGAGGACATATCCTTTTCTGTACCTGAAATGATGAAAAGCAATACCTTCCTTTGCGTGGTACCCTATGAGGTACCATTGATCCAGAATAAAAGTAGATACTTTACCCGAGGAATAAAAATTTATTGGCAACAGCTGCGGGCAAAAACTAGTATTAAACTAAATGTGAACATTCTCTTCATGTCGCTCCAACTGGGTCTGCCCAACGTTTCAGAAGATCAGAGCCAGCAATCTTGTGTTGTATTTCTGTAATGCGTACGGTATATAGACTCTTTGGGTAGACATTTGGCTGTTGACAGAAAAGATTTAATTTTATCTTTCTTACTGTAAGCATGATCACTTCCTTTTTGAAGTAACGCACTATGGTGATGGCCTATGGTGTTATGAGTCGCTAAGGCCGCTTATCTTCAGTCCGGAATGATCATCACCTTGGTAGCATAAAAGCTCGAAAAGATCTCTCTTTAGAAGCATTCACAGTGAAACTTATAGTAATTGATAAGAGTCATGGAGTTTTATCCCTTTCACGACTTTATATCCCTGAATGGCTAAAGTAGATATATAGATTTCAACAGCCATATTTTTAGGATCCTGCATAATGAAAGGCAATGCTATTAGCATTTACCGAGCTTATATCCAGAATCCGTACTGCTACTACGAATTTCCTACCAGTAATACTTTACCAAGACCGGTCTGTGCGGATAACCTTGGGGGAGGGCTATGTCCAGCAATGGACGTCTTTCGGCTGAGGTCATGAATACTTTACCAGATCTAAGAATCGAATTAGCCAATCAAATAAACTCTCGACCGGACGCAAACTTATGCCGCAGGAACCAAAATACTTCACCTTCTCAATAACATTGTTATCTGTCTATATACTTTACCCAAAATTACGATAATGGCAAAGCCAGTTCCACATGAAACGGACACTTACCACACAATATGTTAATCCTAATGAGGTAGCTGTTACGTTTCGTAGGTGAGGTGACATAAACAATCAGATATAAGGCGCATATCACATGGATCACGCATACAATTTTAATATTTGTATTTGCGCGTTGGCGTATATGAAATTAGACTGCATGAATGATGTAATGGTTTAAGTGGCCACCTCGCCAGTGCCACTGCACCGAGTGCAGTGGGTTCAATGAACACACAAAATATATATTTGTAAGGTCCCCGTGATATAGGAGCTATTCCTAGAGCGAAAGGTAGGTAACTGTAATAATAAAAACTGTTAACCGCTTGAACAACACTGATCGTCAATACAAAACAAACCAATTTTAATACTCCAGAACTCCTTTTTAATGAAGTGATTCCTTTTTACAGTCGTAAAATTGTGCTATTACCACCTACTAATTTGCCTCTTTAGTGGTCTCGCTACCTATCTACTACTCTATAATAAAGAGGTCATAGGATGAATAAGTTCTGTTCCAAAAGCTTTGAGAATTTTCGTTATTATAATTAGGTACGATCGTGCTTATCAAGGCTCGATTCGTGGCTGTATTGCCACATAGGAGGACAGTACTGTCCTCCTATGTCGTCTCGTGATATGTTCGAAGTTATTAGCGAATTAAATAGATAATTATCGCTTGCTTTTTTTCTCTTTTTTTTTGTGATAAAGGGAAGCATCGATAAGAAACCTGCATGTCTGAGAGTATTTCGTTATGTTTTCGACGTTGTTTGAATTATGACAACTGCATTGGGCAAGCGTGGTGGACTATGACCTAAACCCTCTTAAGCTTAGAAGAGGCCCTTGTCCAGCAATGGAACATCTATGTATATACAGGACTCATTACATCTACGTGGAAATAGGATTTTATTGAAAATGCTTCCTTTTGTATATTTAATAGATTTTTTAATCATTCTGAATATATATATAATGCTGTACGAGAAAAATATAAAGCTATACATTTTGTAACTCGCTATCTAATTCTCTCGTGCACAATAATAATACTATAACAGATAGTGGTATGATATTTATTAATATTAAGTATCAATATTAAGCAACAAGGTAAGTATTAAATAAATGCACGATCTTGTTAATTTCAAACTTGTCACATCTAGAGATAAAGTTCGTGGCTAATAGTATGGCGTAATGTGACGGGCTGTCCGCTTAAGCAATGGCGTCAGGTAAATTGAATCAATGCATTATGTAGTAATTACTACTATGGAGTTGACATACAGAGGATCCCTAACTGCCAAAAGCCCATAGGTAAGTGGTAACCGCCGCCCATGGAGTTTAGCAATGTCAATAGTTTACACAGCTAAACTACCAAACTTTAAAAACACTATCCAATTCGTTGAGAAGTTTTGGTGTGAAACATGCACATACAAACATACATATATGAAGATAAATAAACATGGTTTTGTTTTCAGTAAATCTTAATATTTCGAAGATGTCTTCCATTCATTGTTTTAAAAATATGTATTTTATTCAGAGACAAAAACCTGATACCTATATTACCGTGACAAACGTTCTGATTCAACATTTACCTGATCAATATATGGCGCTAGACCAGAACCCTAGGTGCCCTGTTTGCAAAATTCGAAAGCAGTTTATGTCAGACCACACCAATACAACCTCTCTAAGTGAAATAAAACAAGGTCCATATGAACGTGGGGTAAACGCACATATGCGCGCTCTCAATATTTTCAATTTGCGCAACATTATGCACGCGATATGCAAGTGACTTTACAGAACATAAGTTATCGCCCGCGGACATGTTTTAATGTTGAAATATGAGATTTGGACTTACTTATATGGCACGCACGTTAAGTTTATGTAAATAGATGTATAGGTAAATTTGTATACCTACAATGAAGCTTAATGCATGTCGGATTATATTTTATGCATTTAATAGGAAGGCTTAGCTAGCTTTACGCCCGCGGCTTTGCCCGCGTGAAAATCCAAATTTTCAAGTCACTAACTTCAACGGTGTAGAACTTTCATATAAAAGTTTTTCACCCCTTTCACCCCCATCGAGGTGGAATTTCCAAAAATCCTCACTTGGTGCTCCCCGACACTGTCCAAGGAACATACATGCCAAATTTCAGCTTCTTGCGTTCAATAGTTTCAACTGTTCGTTGTCTGTCAGTCACTCAGTAACGGAAGAGTTTTATATATATAGATATATATATACTCCACAAAACAGCAAAAGCACATGGGAGTGTGGAAATATGTTGAAAATGTTGGATACATTCGTGGATAGATTTCCAAATATGCATAGAAGAAATATGAAGCGCGCGTTCAATTTTTTTATTAACATACTGTCAACTTCATCACGTGGACAGGAAACAATAATTGTGTCATCAACAAGCAATGTGAAAAACTAGTACCAAAAATAATATTGTTATATTACTATATACATATATATTATTTCTATCAATAAACCCAATAGTAGTGTCTACCATATTATTAATAACAATATTTTATTATAATATTACAATGTTTAATAAGAGTTTCCGCGGGATTGAACGAGCGTAGTCTAAAGAACAAAATCTATTGCTTAATATTTCTTTGTCCTTACTCATTTTCTCAAGACTGCGTACCACACTATACCAGACTACTCAAATGCTCTTCAATAAACCAGACTAGAGACAAAAAACGAATTCTTTTGAACCCTTATATAATTAGTAAGCACATGTTTATCTGGAGTGCCCTTCCTATTCGGTCTAGTTTTCTCCAATCACATAACGTGGTGAAAGCGTGTAAGCCCTTAAGTGCGATTCGAAGCTCATAGAACAATTGCATCAATGTCGCTCACACTAATCCGGATTACTGCGTACGATTACGTTATTTTTGTTACGTCATCGACACCTGTTGCACCAAATCGTGTTATTTAGTTATATTTATATCCAATTGATGTAGAATTAACTTAAGATCCTAATATAAAGATACCTATAATTAAATTGCCTAATAGATTGCCTAAAAGACATTTAAAATGTAATATACATGTTAATTTAATTACGATTTTTTATGTAAATGAACTAATTTTAATATAATGTAATTGATTAGAACAAGTTTGGAAGATGAGTCTATTTCATGTTTTAACTGAAGGATAAAGACAAGGTTCTCATTTTGAAGACATTATTTTTTTTAATTAAGTCTTCGGCTAACTATGTAGGGTAGTCCGGTATAGATAGCATTTTTATTAGAAAAAGGGTATTTGAGTCTCTTGACTTTTAGTCTAGACACTAACCTGACACTAAATATCAGTATTTCTACAGATTGTTTTATATTTTAACAATCTTCAGTGTCCGTATACGTGGACTTAGGAATTATTTTACACTAACCATACGTAAACATACGTACCTAATGATCGCGTCGCGCGATGTTGTTTTTAATCGGGGCGTAATATAGTAACATTTCTACTGCGTTTAGCCGGACGAATAGGTTTCCAAAAGCACAGCCTCAGGGAGGCCTAAAAACAAATAAGAATTGGGGAAGGCAATACACCAATTCCTGAAAAACACAAATTTACGTGCTGCTACTAAGAATTCTGCACACAAATTTCAATATCTCTATCTATCCAACAATCAAACCTGAGATCTAATTATATAAGGCATACGATCAGCAAACAGTCTAGATATATATTATTAATTATTATCTACGACAAATACTAAAAGTCTTAGCATAACAACACAGCAATTATTTCTCAGGTCTGATTTATTGCTTACCTCCAGAAATCAGGAAATTGGTTACTGAGGTCGCATTATTCAGAACTTTGAAGTGACATTGATCATGATAGCTGATTCAGACAGTATTCTTGTAACGACCGGGCTTGTTCTGAGTGCCAACGGCAAGGCTGCCCCTTGACCAAATAAATTCGTAAGTGAAGATGCAATTGGTCGATATCCAGTTGAGAAATTCGATGGAAACAAGGAAAAAGAATTTGAGGTTTCGAAAATGAAGTAACTTCTTACCAGAAAAGGCGTAACAGGAATAATGCTACTGGGTTCAGTCCGTTGAGTAAGAGTTTTGAAATCTCAGATACATACCCTATCCTATCCTTTCTTTCTAATTTATTTTATTCTGTTATCCATCTTGATGTGCGTTTGCCAGGAAAATGCGCGAAAACGCGCTTTTGGTTTTTTCCTGAGCGGCTATCAGTTCTACTATAAGACACTTCAAGGTTATCCATTAATTACCGGACACCTGTATAATACATATAATTATTTTAAGAGAAGCCTCTATTCAACTCTAAGATATTCTCATTCGATATTTAATATTGTGCCAAACCTCTCAAAGTCACACACGGTGCAAACGGACATGAAGAACGGACCTACACCACATAACAAACGACGACGACTTAAACGCATATGGAATGTCGACCGACATTACAGTTCATTTACATATTTAGACAAGCACGAGCACATTAATTACTTTATTAGCTAATATATAATTACAACGGTATTAATTATGGTGCATTACATTACAGGCATAACATTATGTTAACCCTTGGGCAATTGCAATTTAATTAAAGGAGTTTTTAATATATTATCTATACAATATTGATGTTATAAAAAAAATTGCCAGCTAAATCTGTTTTTAAAAACTACTGTTACGGTTTTTATTGATTAAGACTTTTTATAAACACTGTTCAGAAGCTACGCTAAAGATTCCTTTCGATGGGAAATATCGATACCGGTACCAAGAAGTACAATAACCAGGTCTAGGCACTACAAGTACATATATTGCCGACTTAAATATGATGTCTACAGCAATACTTAATTTTTGCCGAGACAGCTCCTAGCAACAACTTACAAATAAAGCTCGTACTTACAGCTGCCCACTAATTTGTTCTCAGACTATATTTAGACATGGGCACTCTTTAAAAGTAGTCTTGAAGTACTGTACAATCTTTATACTCTTATGTATCTAGGTCTGGAGTTATAAAGGACGCGTTTATTTTCATCATTTTATTTAATATTTCTAGTTATAAATGCTATTGTAATATTATAGTTTGTTTGTTTGTTACGCTTTCACGCCTTAACTTCTTGACCTTTATACGCTGTCAGGGTTACAGGCGTCTTCTAATGGTGCTCCCACACTGGCTGTTACAACATTTTTACAAACATTTTTTAACAAATGTTAGGGGTTGTTACATTCTGTTAAGAATTGTTAGATGTTTTGAGTGCTCCTACACTGATGGAAAATGTATACAAAAAATTCTTTACATTTTAAAACATGATATCGGTTCGCAGTTTGGATTTACGTCCTGAAGCGTTAACACAAAAATGGAAGAAGATTTGCTCGTTGGATTAGCTTGTACTCTTTGTTTAAAAAAAGAAAACCGCTCTAACTGGATGCGCCAAATGCTAAGAGATAGAGAAAAGTATAGTAGGTATAGGCCTCATGTCGTCTAAATAAATGTTTACGAACAAATGATAACAGATGATTTAATTTATTAGAATTTGTTAAAAAACAATTTGGTTTAGAAATGTTTAGTAAACATTTCTAAACCATGACATAACATGAAAACATTTTAAAACATTTTTAACATTGTGATCAAATGTTTACTAAAAATGTTTACTAATGTTTGTAAACATTTTATAGCAGCAGTGTGGGAGTACCATCACCCTCAATCAGACAAAAAGTGGAGTAGTCTACTTTAGTTGTTTTGAGTCCCGTGTTCTTAGTGTATTTCAATATTTGTGAACGCAATGCATAATTGTCGTTATCCATAGCGCTGTTGTGTGTTTTAGAAAAGAAAATCAAACAATATGGCAAACAACCATAGAGCTCACCTCATGATAAGCGGTATCCGAAGCTTATGGACACTCTAAAAAGGAGGTGTTACGTTACCTGTGCGTGCAATAAATAAGTAATTCGACAGCTCTGCTATTCCGTCGACAACCCGGCGCCTTCCAAGGACCTCTTAATTATTTTTCGACTGCACTTTTGTTTCTCTTGTTTACTTTCGCATCTTGTGAACCTTTAAAAACCTTTGACTTTTTAAGCAAGTTGGTCGTTACGCCTCGTTCTAAAACTCGCATCTATTTCCGTACTATGAATGTCTGCCTGCATGTAACAAACAGATATATTTTATTGTTCTAAAGATTTTATAATTATTTAATAATTACATACATACAACACCATCTAGACCAAACTAAGCAGAGCTTGTAATATGGGTACTAGACAATGGATAAACATACATATATATACTTTTTTTTTGTAAATACATACATATTATACATAGAAACACCCAGACCAAGACAAACATCCATGTTCATGCACACAAATCTCGAACCCGCGACCTCAGGTGTGACAGTTGGTTACACGAACCACTATGCCATCGAGGCCGACAAAATTTAAATAACGTACCACGTGCTAGTTGTACTATAAGTAATAATTTAAAAAAAAAATTAAGATTTGTCAAGATTTCGAATGTTGTGTATCTTCATAATATACACACACGTACAAACGTGGGTAGAAGTTGATGAAAATACCTACAAATATCTTCATATTTGTAGGTATTTTCATCAACTCCTACCCACGTTCTAAAGGGTATATTTAACTAAACAGTGAACTACTTACTAACTATCTGTAAAATAAAAGCGCGTCATACTTAATTGCATGCATCCATTGTATTCCAACAATATATTGTGAATACACCTCCCCAAAACAAAAATAAAAAAGCAAGTCAGATAAATTTAAGAGTGCAGCTTGCCCACTGACATTGACATTTTAGCTTTTTTATTTACATAACAGCGCACAGGCACAGGAAATCCCAGTCCATTCCAGTCGTTACGTAACCGCGACCACCCTGTGCTGTGGTTCTTGTGGAGGTTACATTGGCCCACAATGGCCTTTATTTTTTCCTCGGCATCTGGATGGACTACTTTCGAAAACGTGGTGACCCAAATTTTTTAACGCAATGTAAACCGATACGTCTACGTCGATATTATTTTTAAAACAAATTTTATGTTAGCTGGAGGTTGAACGATATGCTAATGAAGCCAAACATAATTATGCTCCGGTTAATTTGATTATGCTTTTATTACGTCCAAATAATTATGTACATACCTGTATTAATTCTCGTCACATAATTATCACACATAATTTTGTAACCTGAAATAGGTAGATATTCCATTTTATTATGAAACTGTTTTTTTATAATTAGTAACCCTTAATATACATATATGTCGTAAGTATAAATTAAATTAACTTACTAGCTAAGAGAAAATTAGTAAGATTCATTAGATCCATATCAACGCGGTTTTATACACGGGTTTATTTCTTAGGGGTAAGGTAGAGATGTATTCAACAAATACAGCGCACCAACTCTCTTTTAAGGGCCTGCTTAATGGTTGCCGAGCCTATTGGCGTCTCTATGCTTTTTATAAGAATTTAGTAATGCAAATACTCCAAAACCGACTAACGTTAGTCCATTCGGAAATCGAACCCGAGCGTCACCACAAACTTATGCTTTGGGAGCAACGAAACAGTCACGTTCAATAAATGTATCTACTCATATTTTAATTGTTATATTTGAGTCATAACACTCATAACTGGCAAAATGGTTCCTCAAAAGATTCGAAGACCACATACCTACTGTGTAATATTATTACCTACATGAAATTATGCTATTGACTAAAAGTCAAACAACCGTTTTCACACTTATCCATACAAGCGAAACAAGTGCCTAATAAGCCGTAAAAGAATTATTTAATCAACATGCAAATAAATCAACGATGTACAAATTCAATTAAAAGGAACCAGTTCCAATATGAAAAGTTACCAAATAATATCAGGCCTGTGCTTGATTTACTTTAATTAAAGGCGCCGACTGACTTGTACTACTTGCGTGTAGCACTTACAAGCGAGCATTACGTTACATCCAGGCGTTATGGCAAAGTGAGTTGCTTAATCAAGTAGCAAGGCTCGGACAGGTAGAAGTTACATATATTATTATATATTTTATTTATTTTTATTTATTTATTTGTTTATTGTATATATATTATCTCTGGAATTTTTTAACTAATAAGCGTCTGCTGGTAAGCCCTTAAATATCAAATAGACAACACTTAAAATATCCGTTTTCACGAGTTGCTAATTTAAAAAAAAAAAGGAGTCGCGATGCTTCCTGTTCAAGAGACGAAGATTACTGGTCACAGCACTTATTTAGGGAACCTAGAAGCTTACTCACCACATGGACATAACACAATGGTGTTCTGTTCCAATCTATGTATTATATGGCTAAGGTCTGTACATATCTAGTTTCGTGGCTCGGACCTCAGAGTGCAGACACGCTTTTGTCATTGTATTGTTGCCGGCTAATCGACTCATTAGGTATTTCTTTCTGTAGATACATTTTTATAAACATCAGTCAGTAGGTACCTTAAAGTTTTACCCAAAGGCAGACCAGTAATATGTTTGGTATTCTATGATTAACATCAGATTGTTCTGTAGGGCGGATACAACGACGGACAAAGGTATGATTAATTTACCCTTATGTCATCGCACTATGAATCATGAAACGACTACGCCTACACTATTTAGGTATACGTTTGCAACTACTGGTCGATTATCTATTATCCGGTTTAACCTATTATAGGTGGTACAGGAACAGCTATTAAGTTAAAATAGTATTTATTTTGTTTTTCTGAAATTGTGACCACCAAGCACGGCTGCAACGTATTGGAACCATAGAAAAAGTCGTACATAGTCTTACGCCCACACAACAGAAATGCTTGAAATCTCAGCTCTGTGCTTACGCCTATAGTCGTGAAGAGGATGGCAGAGCCACGCATCTTTACGCACATTGCGCCAATTATGTTTTTAGGTTAATCGCAGAACGAAAAAGAGAATCCAGTGTAAGCTATTTTAACTAGCTTTGTATAATATCAGCTCTGTATATGAACTGTCTTACTGCTGGGCACGGGCATCTTTTCAATGTGAAAAGAGTTAGACCATAATCCGCCACGCGGCCCAGTGTCGGTTAGCAGACTTCATACGTTGAGGCTTGGAATTGATTTCGAGACCTCGGCAGTCTATTTAAGATTTCGCTACTACCAATAACTACACTATTGTGTATTCTTTGCTAGTACTTGTAACATAAATCCTGTCAACCAACCCAAATCCATCCTATCCATTTTGACAGATAGCACTTTTCTGCAGGGATTACTCATGTATATCCTGTGTTTACTTTAAGAGTACCTATGTAGCGCTAAGTATATTCAATGTTGAGTGTAAGCTCAATGGGTTACAAATATAATTACATATAACGCTAGTATTAGAAATGTAATCAGATGGTAGGGGCTAGTACATTTAGTATATTGTATCAGTTCCCGCAATAAACACATAAGTTCCTAACCAATAACCTTCTTATTTGGACATGCAATATCCAGTAACCGTATACCATTAAAAGTGCATTCCTCATAAAACCTCGAGGTTATTGTAAGGCAGGACATCGCTCAAAAACCAACAGATTACAGTGCGGTGGTCGCAATCCGAGTGCGTACTCGTATTTAAACGTAATCATAAGATTAATGGTCACACGTGTTGTATGCGGACTGCATAATAACTGGTGAATTTACAATAAATAATAAATCGTTGTCATGTGGGCGCTGAGATGATTACCCAAAAAGGCGTATTGAAGATTTTCTTGCTTGAAACATAGCTGGCTATAGATATATTCCAGATTTATTACATTATTCTAACTATACTAGTTATGGTTTCACTATTAAGGTGCATATCGAATGCGGTATACCTACTTAAACCGTTTTTAAGTAGTTATTATAGCCTAAGAGCATACATCACCCGGCATTATGACGCCAATATGTTTTTCTAGGTGGAAAACAATCATACTATTTACCTCATGGTAAGCGCTTGCAATACCAGAAATATCACTAGCTGGTTGCCGACTTTTAACAAAGAACATTTGCTTTATTTTTGTCTATTGCATTTTCTAGTGTACAAAAATTACTCTTGACAGCACAGCGCTACGAAAGGGAGCCTAAAAAATGAAAATGGCACCTTAAATCCGTCCTGCCATTTCAAGAACACAACACAAGGTTGTTGTACCTACTGTTGAGGGGCTATCTTACCCTCTGAATGAGCGAAAAATTATTGTACCCTAATTCTAACATTGCACAGAGATGCCGCGGTACAGCCAATGCAAAGGATAAGATAAACACCATCATTGAACCATCTTTGGCGGTTTTTCGACTAAACAAGACAATATTGAATTTTTCTAAATGCAAAAGATATTTCTTCTTTTAATTTCATAACGAATGAGTCAGTGATTTTATTATACAGATGTAGTTCACAGCATTAAGTATGAACTTTTCTGATTTTCATAATAATAAAGCTATTTATAAGCTTATTACAAAAGGCTGGGCAGCCTCCGCAACAAGACTTTAAGAATGACGCAAGAAACGAAGGCTTTTACTGCGGGAGTCATACAGTTTATAATAATTTAGCATTAATAAGAGTTACGGTGTCATTTCGAATTTGCACGCAGCATATGCAGGCTGTTCGTGCATTTAATTATTGCACACCTCAACACAGTTACCGGAGTAAAATAACCAAGTAACAGTCCCTTAAATTGACGTATTCTTTTACATGTATAATTCCCAATAAGTGGCACATTTACCGCCAATAATTTCAAGTTATAAAGTAAAACGCTACTTCTGTATCTACCATTCAATTTTAATCATATGTTACGATTAATAAATTGAATTATTGTACATAAAATTAGGTGCAGCTGAATGAAATGAAGCTCCTCATTAGCTATTAATTAAACATTACATACACCTTGAAAAGTAGACATAAATTTAAAAACCAGATTATGGTTCGCAAGACTGTTTAGCCTTGTAATTATTTATGGCAAATAACTTTTAATAAATACCTTAATATAACTGGAATTAGGTTTAAACAAAAATACATTCGTTACATGTTATCATTTCTCCAGAAGCAATGCTTAGGAAATATTAAATTAAGTTACCTAATATATTGATTTATATCGAAAATAATTAAAAGCTCTGTACGACACAGAATTTCTTAAAAACTAATCACATTTTGGCATGGGACGTTTATAATATAATGTCAAGGGTTTGGCCGTACATTTATATTTACGACATTTGACTAAAGCGCAGCCTAAATACTGACATTTATTCTCATATTTGAATTATACATTAAAACGTACTTAACTCGTTCCACATACGTGCCAATACAATATCCATATGTTACGTACATAAAGACCTACATTGGGCCACACATGACGCTCAATTCACCAGTCAACCACAATATTACTAAAACAATACATATGTACATACATTGCACAAATATACTTATATATTGTGTTAGTTTCCATTAATTTACTCTTCGCTTAAGAAATAAATTTAGCAATGAAACAGGTTATATTAAACCCACTATTGTACATTAAAACTACATATGTACTACATATTGGAAACATTTTGTAAAATGGGTTTTGTGTAAAAATATTGTACGAAGAACAAAGAAATTACTCAATTTAAACATACGAGTTATTTTGACACATTGCTATTCTTTCTTGATCCTCGTTGTGAAATATATTGGTGCTCTGTTTGTAGAATGCAATGAGTACATATTTTCGTTTCGACATTACTGGAAATACAGTAATTAGCATATGGGAGTCGGTTATTACGTCAGCTAGTTTCGTTGCGGTTCCTGGAATGTCCAAGTTTACTGAGTCAACAGTATTGAATGCTCTTATTTCTTAACTTGGAATTTCCTGTAATTAAGACACCGAAACGCTACTTGAAACTGTATCAATATGATTGAAATATTATATAATAAAGAGTTAACTAAAAGGACGTCGGCACAAAATGCTATGAGAGATCGGGAAGTTAGATAAAAACTTGAGAATGAAAGCAAAATTGTCTTATATCTAAATCAATATTGAGTCAGACGACAATTTTTACACAACTGAACTACTTATAACCTTGTTTTCGTTTGGTTCATTGATGATATGCCAATTTCTAAAAAGATCGAATTAAACTATTTAACGATAAAGAATGCTTGCAAGATCAAAAGTTACTATTAGCATGATAAACTTGTGTCTGCACTTGCAAACAATTCATCCGGATTAAATCAAATTATCCGGATGTCTTGTTGAATACATGATATGTAATACGGCGTCTCGCCTCTAAGAAATCATAATATAACGAAGCTACACGCCTGTATAAGCAATTAAACATTTGCCCAAAGAGCCAGTCTCTAGGCACAAGTATAATAAATACTTACGATTTACGTTCCACAAGAATAGGAAACAGCTGATATCAAACGGAAATCCGAAGTCGCATGTTCGCCAATCAAATCTGAATCTAAAGAAAATGAGTTGATGTATTACGTAGTACGGCGCCGGGAGGCACTGGCTCAGGGCGAAGGACCTGCTCTTCCCGCTCTCGAGGCGGCAAGGTCCGAGCTCCGCCAGGTCGTAGTGGAGAAATGGAAGGAACGACTTGTGCACCCTAGTGCCGGGCACGCCACGATAGTGGCGGTTAGTCCCGTCTTTGAGGAGTGGCTGGAGAGGCGGCATGGCGCCCTCACCTTCCGGCTGACACAGGTAATGACTGGCCACGGTTGTTTTGGCCAGTTCCTGTGTCGTATACGCCGGCAAGATACGCCCGGTTGTCACCACTGCGGCGACTGCCGCGACGTTGTTGAGGACACGGCGCTGCACACTTTGGCGTACTGCCCTGCCTGGGCATCGCAGCGCCGTGAGTTGATCGCGGCAGTCGGACTGATTGCCTACTCACTTCCAGCCGTAGTTCAGTCTATGGTCCGGAGTGAGAGGTCGTGGAACGCCGTCGCCTCCTTTTGTGAGGAAGTCATTTCCATCAAGGAGGCGGCGGAGCGGGAGAGGGATCGTTTAAACCCTCTCCCCAACCGCAGAACCGGGCGCCGGAGGGCGCGAGATGACCTCCAGCCACCCTGAGGATTGACCTGGGGATGGCGGGCTTTGTGGGTCTGCCCGCCATCCGTTTAGCACCAGGTCCGAGAGGCGGCGTGCGTGTTCCCATGTGCGCCTCTGTGTCGTGTCTTTGTCCCCCCCAGGGGGACAGTGGAGGAAGTATTTTTTGTGAAGTGGCCTGCCGTTTCATACGGCGGGCCGAAACCTCGGCGGGGTCGCGATTGCATGTGAAAGCGATTCGCGCGGCCCCGCCGTCTATGGTTATATCGAGGAACACCGTGGTAGGTTTAGTCGGTATTACCGGGGTATCTTTCCCCCGGTGAGCCCGACATAGCCTCTCCGTCGCCCCGCGGAGAGGTATGGGTCAATGCATTCCCCTACGCAAAAAAAAAAAAAAAAAAAAATTACGTAGTACATATTAACTTAATGTCGGCTATGGGAATTTACGCCATCACAACTAAGCAACCAAATATATAAAATGTATTGTTGCTGCTTATTAAAAAGATCAACATATTGAATGCACTTACGTATAAGGTATCTACTATATTTTTAATTACCGGTCACTAAATAAACAGGAAATCATTTAAAATTTGTTATGAATGAGGACTGTGACGTGACTGACGTTAAGGCTTTCAAAATAATTCAAGAGCAACAGGTAGTGTTTACATTAATGTCAATACAATCACATCCAGTATAATTATTAAATCAATCAGAAACCTAAGTTTTATATTTACTGCAGAATAAGTCGATATACATATAGGTATTTATACAGATAGAAATAGAAATATATTTGTGGAAAAAATCCTCACGAAAATACTACATTTCGTAGCTGTCCCTCGCGGTTTCGGGTCCGGTCGTTAGGGTCCCATTCCGGTACGTACCCGGCCCATATGCACCCATAGTGAAAGATTCGTTATTCCGCTACGCCCCCGGCCGAGATGGTCCCATTGTAAAACAACCGGAGAAGACACTTGAGCAAATACTATAGAAAACAAGTGTTTTTGAATTCGAAATCTACAGAATGGGCGAGCAACCCTTTCACTGTTTCCGTGCGGAAACAGTGAATGGGTTGCTTTTTGAAAGGTAAAAAAAACCAACATATTTTTAAAGAGTATAAGTACTTAAAATGATACATGATACAATAAACATGATAGTATACACACAGCACAGAATATTTAAATTTAAAAACACTTGTTTTCAACACTATTTGCTAAAGTGTCTTCTCCGGTTGTTTTACAATGGGATCGTCTCGGCCGGGGGCATAGCGGAATAACGAATTTTCACTGTGGGTGCATTCCGGCCGGGGGCGTACCGGAATGGGACCCTACCGGCCGGACCCGCGGTTTCACCCACGATTATTATTAGTACCTCACTCCCGTGTGTTGTAGTGCGATGTTTTAGGTGTACCTAGCCTATGCTTCTTCTGTATAAAATAGCTTTCTAGCGGGGAAAGAAGTATTCAATTCGTTTAAGTAGTTTTTGAGTTATTTTCTTTTTAGGAAGACAACTGCCGCTTGAACAGTCATTCCTGTGTCGCAGAGGACTCCACAAATATTCAAACAACATACACAAAAAACACCCAGACTTGAAACAACTAATTGTGAAACAACATTTTTCTCGTGAGGGGATCGAATCACACGTGACCTCGTGGCAGTGGCAAGGCACTTAAACCACTACCTACACCATTCTTGCAGTCATAATGACTAAACAAAAATAAAAGCATACAAAAAAAACATACAAAATGCAAATCTTTCTCTATCTCTCTATAGATGACAGCATTTGAGGCAGGACCGTTACTGCGTTCTTAATGCGTTTCAACGTCTTGAGCTGTAACTTCTTGCCACACAATTGATTTTCAATTACCTCTGATATCTATCAATAAGCAGGTAACTCAAATATACAAACTAAGTAAATTTCATATGGCTTTTATTCGCCTCCAGCTAATATTTGTGTAAGGGAGCATATTTAAAGGAGATTAAAAGTGAGTAAGGAATGAAGGTAAGATTAGGTTGGTAGGTACACATTGGTAATGTTAAGGATAGTGGAAAATTCTAATCGTAAATCCATATCAATGACGACAATCCAGCGATCCACAACCACGGGAAAATCCTATCACCATTAAGGAAATATAGTACTACCAATAAAAAGTGGCACAAATAAACCAGTGCAGTTAACCATAACAGTATTTTATTGTGAATGAAAACACAAAAAGTGTAAATGAGAACAGCAATACAATAATTTAATTAAAGCGACATGCAAATCAGACTAAAACTATTAACAAGTTGCCTTATTTATCCATGCATACATACCTACGCACTGCTAGACAAAGCTTGATCGACCACCGACTGGCGACGCTGGGTCCTCACACTCAATCCTTTGTGCAATAACTTGTTATTCGTTTATAATGTATTTCTTTCTGTCTTTCAGGTGCGGATTAACTTAAGGGTTGCAACTTATAGTAACGGTATGCCTTATGACGTTATATTTTTTGATGTTTACCTCTACACCGTGCTGAGGGTTGTTTTATTTTGATCTGAACATGAAACACAAATTGTGTGATTTATAAATTGTTGTTCAAGTATCTCGAAATTATTATTATCTAAAATTTAATATTCTGATATTAGGGTTTCCTTTGCTTAAAACTGTTGAGGTTTACGTAAGTAATTCAGCTTTGATTTAAGGCAGTGCTGCTTACCCTACCGTGGACTTTGTTGGATCGCCACGCAGATTACCCGAGTTCAATTCCAAAGATATCTTGTATTACATAGTAAGTTAGCACTAGCTTTGAAGGTGCAGAAAATATTGTAGGAAAATCATTTTGTGTGGTTGATCTTCTCAACAATTTCGAAAATGTGTAATTTCTGTCGACCGCACTAGGCCAACGTGATGAGCTGATGCGTAAAACCTGAATGACGGCCCGTGCCGAACAGTAGGACAGTTTAAAAGTAGTGCTGATATTACTTTACGCAATTCATGGGGTTTATTGTATAACCCTTAAATGGCCACACCTCTGTAATCTATCAGGAGCAACATTTCGGTACATATACGGTACGAGCGATGTCGCCACAGTACACATGTTATGAATTTCTCGAATAGATAGCGTTTCTATGCGATCTTGTCACTTAAGTGGAACGGTGTGTTGTGCAAAAAGCAGGTGTGCTCTGCGCGCAGTGCTAGCCGGTTTGGTGCGTGTGCAAGTGTTGGTCAGACGCGAGTTACTGTGACATGGCGATTTGTCATCGTTAAGATAAAGAGATCGCGAGACCTAATATACATATATCTGCATTTAAATGTTTTATCATGCCACGCTAATTAGATTTCAAACAGAAGTTTTTTTTTTGTACTACGAAGTTGGCAAATAGGCATCAGGTGGGCCTGATGGTAAGTGGTCACCGTAGCCTACAGACGCCTGCAACACCAGAACCTTTTAGGAATAAAAGGAAGTGGGAAGGAAAAGGAACATGAAGTGGGAAAGAGGGTGATTGAGCTACCGGCCATTCACCGAACGAAACACAACAGTAGGAATACTGCTATTTTCGTCGATATTCTGTGAAAGGTAGTCCTTCCCCGGTCGAGCCAGCCCATTCATGCTGAAATCAGCGAGGAACCACTCAAGGAAATGGACTGGTGATCTAATTGATGAATATCATACGCAAACATAAGTGCAAACTTACGCCACGGAATCAATGAGACAGATCTTTAACAAACTTACGTCATGTACGTAACATCTATGGCAAAAAATACATAGCAAGGTTATTGATAAATTATGAAAGTTGTTCCGAAGACAATAAAACTCAGAAATACCTCCTTTTTACGGCCCACCTGATGTCAATTCGTTACCGTAGCCCCTGGTCGTGTCCAGTGCAAAGGTGTCTAAAGACAAAGCCAATCTTAGGCAAACGAATGCAAGATGAAAATAGAAAAGTAATAAAAAAGCTACGTAAGGAGCCTCCTTAACCACGAAGCGAAACACAGTAACAATGTTTCTAAGTCTGGTTACCTAAAATCTTTTTCTTCTTCTTTGCTTAAAATTTAACTAAAGCTACCTGCTCACCATGATCGAACCAGCATTAAAAGCTTTTAACATACACCATCTGTAAGATTTAGTCAATCTACGTGTTCAAGTGTAATGGCAATTAGAGCGGCCATTAGTCCATCACATCAAGGTTAACGAGTGAGACACTTTTGTTTTGACGCGTTTGATGATATGTCACGCCTCAAGTTGAATCATGTCACTTCGCCCTTTGAAACATGTCACGGTAACAGTATACGGTTGATTTACTTGTGTCATTAAATTGTGAGTGCGGACTGCATTCTTAAGAAACATTGTCTAGACATCAAAATGCGTCAATCTAATCCTTACTAATACCTATTGTAAATACGAATGTTAATGTTTTATTTCTTACTACAGGTTAATAACTAACCTATCAAGGGTAACAGAACTTCACCCATTGGATTGTACGTGAAATAGTTGTAAGACCTATACCTAGACTGTATAATTTTCAATTTGTTCTACAATCACTATTTCGTAAATAAAAGCATTATTATTCTTGTATATTATAAGAATGTGAGTTTGTAAGTTTATTTGTTACTTTTTCACGCCTTAACCGATGTCATGAAATTTCGCATACACATTGTAAGGGCAAGAACACACCTTTCATCCAGAAAAAAGTATCTACTATATCCGAGGGATAGAAATTTATTGACCAAATCTATATTCACGCGAACAAAGCCGCGGGCAAAATCTAGTATCTATATAATTCTAAAGGACTCTCTGGACAGAGAAAGATGTTGTTACAAATTAAGAGATTTATCACTGGCCTCTCGACTGTCTGAATCTTAGACATAATAGAAAAGTATTTCGTCATACGAGGTGCGACTGCTTAATATAAACTGAAAGAATACCAAACTTTTTTCCACAGTAACATTTATAACAAACTCTTTTTGTTTTCTTATTGTTTTTTTAATTAGATTTATGTTATTGATAGATGTTTTTTTTTGTCAGTTAATAAATTACAAGACCAAATGACTGTGTCATAATTTCTAGGCATCCGAGCATCAGAAAGCTTTTGATTATGTCTTATACATAGAGACTGTTATTAAAAAAAACTGTATGTAGGTTTTAAAATAACATTGACATGATGTTAAATCGCCATTAAAAGAAACATATTTCTTTTGACAGTTGTTTGCAATAAGAGCAATAAATTTTGATTAATTAGAAAGCTTAACCGTATCTTTGACATAGAATCTGACGCTGCCTTGTTTAGATCATGAATCATGATATAAATACTTGCTTAATAATAAACTGAGGTGACAACGAATCATACTTTGGCCTTTATCGTTGCCCAAACCCCTCATGACCTGCATTCTTCACATCCAATGCTACAGTTAATATAGGTTTATAAAGATCACATATTTTATGTTACGCAAATAAAGGTTGACAGCCGAGTGACGTTGACAGTCCAAAGTGGCGGCTCATTGCCCGGGAAATGTCACTTTAGGTAAGTATTTAGGTTATGCCGATTATGGATCCAAGGGTAATGCGATAAATTATAACATTTATGATTATTGCCAAAATTAATTGTACAACATTGTTAAACAACTCGACTTGAGTAACCTACTATTGATTTTCATAATTATCCAGATATTAAAACACCGCACTTTTCTCAAAAACACCTCTTCCTACTTAACGATACGTTTCCATTACGTTTTCCGTTACGTTTCGGTTCCTCCTTCAAAATACGGATCTTGAAATCAATGTCCACTAAACGGGATATATTTAGGGCAAAAATGGCAAAAATGATTACCTTGTTTATTGCCTAATGCCTATGATACTAAGTCTACCTCTTCTTTACTTCGGGGTTCTAAATTTAACAAATTTCACTATATACCACGAAAAGCTTATAGAAAGCTATCAGTTTAGTATCATCGCTAGCTAAAATTCATGTATCACCCAGGGCTTCACAAACCACGAACACAAAGAATACCCAGATTCAAAACAACTATACGCAGACTGCAATGCAGAGGGCCTCGAGTTCGAACCCACGTCGCGCACCTCTGACTTTCGGAAGCTATATGACTTTTCGAAATTATGTGCGTATTGATTGACAATTATCGCCTGCTCCGTGCCTCGGCGAGCACGTTAAGCCGTCGGTCCCGGCTGCCATGAAAATCTATGGCAGTCGTTATCGGAAAAGTCAGTACCCTCTAATATCCAGACACTGGTCTAGCCTTCGGGTATCGTTAGCCTTCGAGTTGCGGAGATCAGGTGGCAGCCGCTCCGTGTAAAAACTGATATCCAGTCAAATCCGGTTAGACTAGAAAAGCCGACCCCAAGTGACTTGAGAATAATAAAGGCTAGAGAGAAAAGACACACATTTTTGTCCCGTATGTCAATCCGCACCACTTAAATAACTACGCCCGCGCCGTCAGCCAATAGATAATTACAAAAATTTTTAAGAAACCAGTTTTTTTTATTTTCAATACAATAACAAGGCTATGTTACAAATCTAAACTTAAATAAAATTATATCCTCATTTGTATGTCGTAACAAAACCAAGAAGTCTATAATGATGTAGTTTAGTTACTCAACATATTGTATGCCGCCAAGCCTTTTGCCATTTTAAATACTGGCACTGCCCATAAACAACACTAGATTAATATTTAAGTTGTTACATCAACTTATCATATTAGATCGATTCGCACGTAACGTATGGTAACCGACCCACCTTGCAAGTCTCGATTACAAGTAATCGCAAGTTCGTCTCGATACAAAATCGATTACGACCTTCATTACAAAATAAATTGGCTGACGCCTACATTGAACCAGATCGTTTAACATAAAACAGAAATGTTGTTGAAGTGATTAAAATTAAATATGACATAATCGGCTTGTTTACAAGTGCCCAGTGCCCCTGGAGGTGTACGTAAATGACGATTGCATTTCGATCAATATTATTTTTAATTCCTTTAACATATCAGTTAAACAGCTTCATTGGTCCCGTGCCATGAAAAGATCTAGGTATCGTGAGGTGGATTCCCGGGTAGAGCAAAATTATATCGAGTTACACTGTCATTGATATGAAAAATTTCTGTGACATCACGGCGTCTGGAAACCGTACTTATCCGATAGACGGCAATTATGTTATCCCTATCAGATAGAAACTAAATACGATATGGCAAAATATAGATGTAACATACATACCTCTATTTATCCCTTCCAAGATATAATTACCGAGAGAAGTTAAAAGTGAGTCTATGGATATATAGTATATTTTACTTATTTGTCTTATTTGGGAATCAAACAATTATGTAATTATTCAGTTAATCCTTACAGACTATATTTATTTTGTAATAAATAGACCTATGGGTCTTATATATATTTATATATTGTCTCTAGTTACCAGCAGATACACATATTTGCTTTCTAAATAAAACAAGAAGTAAGAAAAACAAATTATATAGGTAGTTACCCATATCATTGTTGCTTAACATTCTCATGTCAAAATGAACCTTAAACTTTATCGTAGTTAAACAAAAAGCAGACATCCTAGAACTTATACAATGCAAGCGTATTATGCCATTGATATATGCCATAACACATTACGGCAACTTATCAAGTGATCACCGCTACCTGTCTTTATATTAGTAAATGTTATATAATTATATATACTACATATAGACTTACGCCTGAATTACCACATATATGTAGGTTGAGATATATTAACCTGTCAGCTTAACCATATCGAGTTTTAATGTTAAACGCATTGTGTCTGGACGCCAGCGTTCTTATGCCGATGGACAAATTACATCAGCAATGTTTCCAATGCCAAAGCCTATTGCCAGCTACCGGACACACTTCGGCTTCATGCTGCTACTGAAACTTCCTTACAGAAAAACCCAATTACACTTGCCACAAACAACTATGTCACTTATGTCAAGGAAATATTGATGCAGATATAATGCATATTTTCACTGTATGATTTAACTAATGCGATGCCCATTGATGCATATTACCTATTAAGTACTTAAGAGATAACTGCCTTATAAAAGTGTTATCACCATTCATAAAAACATTATTTTATTTATAAATGTTTCCCTTAAATACCTTACTATTTCAAAACTAACCTATCTTGATCAAAACGTTTATTTTTTATAGAACACTAGCGACGCATTATCTCGGATAGTGCCGCGGTACTACAAGCTCTTAAGAGCAACTGCTTCAACAGTGGACTCATCCTGGAGTGTCACTGTGAGCTGCAAAGTATTGCAACAAAAAATCGGGTAATGTTGCAGTAGATACGCGGCCACAGCAACTCTTCTGGCAATGATGCTGCAGACCAACTGGCAAAGAGAGGATCGAACACCAAAATGGTAGGACCTGAACCAATTGTCCCGATACCCTTCTCCCAACTCTAAACATGGTTATGCGATAGAACCACGAAAAACAGTGTTCAAAAACAAAGGAATGTAAACAGACGAAGGAAGCCCTCCCATCCTTAGACAAACATCTGTCACGCAAACTGCTACGTTCCACAAGGAAAAACCTACGCCACCTAGTGGGTATAATAACAGGCCACTGCTCACTCAAAAAACACCTATTCAACATCGGCATCACTGACAGTCCCTTATGTAGAGGCTGCTTGGAGACCGAGGAGACACCGGCTCACGTGCTCCTACATTGTAAAAGCGTGAGCAACCAACGCGACGGGGTAAACTTCTAAACAGTCCAGAAACGATGAAGGAGGTGCTGCGCAACATCGGTCCCCTATTATTTTTCTGGACGGAGCTGAGGTGGTATGATTAACCGAACAATATTTCGCGTCGGTAAATAACTAGAACACTAGCGACCTACCCCGGTTTTACACGGGTTTTGTGCTACCTGTGTAAAGCCGGGGCGAGTAAACCGTACGTAAACCTTAACAAATTATACACCTAAACCTTTCTCATGAATCACTCTTATCAATTGATAAAAACCGCATGAAAATCTGTTTAGTTTTTGCGTTTATCGCGAACAGACAGACAAACGACGGGGGACTTTGTTTCATAATGTGGAGTGATAGTGATAGGTGGGAGACAAACATACCTCATCTGATATTAATTAGGTACTTGTATGTTGTCGATCTTAGACCAAAAGATATAAAGATTATATGAAATGAAATCGAGCGAAACGCAATAACAGTGTTACAACTCTTACGCCGCGCCGGTTACCGGTAAGAGAGCTACACATCTCTAAGATGACGCTACTCCAGTTGCTAACTACAATACACATTAACATATAACCTACAAGGTACATACACACCACGAAGGTACATATAGAACAATAACAGTATTATTCTCACGAACTAAACGGATGTGGGTGGAAGACCTTGAAGAAATATGTAACAGAAATTAAAAGAACTCATGCGCAGATGACGTTACAAGGATCCGGAATCGCAATATGTTCTTATTTCAAATAATGTAAACGATATTATTATATCTACGTAGTTGGTAAAGCAAGGTAACGGGTCATACAATAATATTATTGATGAAAAGAATAATGGCGTTATAAAACACGTTCTACGCAACAGAAGGGTCGTCTGAAAAAATACATATGTTAGTGGTTAGCTATTCTAATTACTGAGTGCTGCGGTATCTAGGCTGTGCATCATCAGAGCCTTAGTGTTCAAATGACAATTGAATGTCAAACTATCTACCCCAGAGTAGCTGCTCTATTATGAAAATTATTGCAATAACCAGTAATATTAAAACGGTAATTAGCATCAACTTTTAAATAAAGAATGAAATGCTACGCTATAATCTGCAATAAAGGTTTATAATAAAATAAATAAATGACCTACATATTATTGTCTTCTGTTTACGTGAATGTTATTCATTGCAATTAAACTACTATATACGGATTTTATCGTGTTGTTTATTTAACACTTTATTACATAATTATTATTTTGAAAACTGTTACACTAGGTGCTACTACTACTATTAAACTTTACTAATTTTTAAGCTAATTAAATTATTAAAACTATGAAACTATTTGTATTTAAGTTTACACTTTCCCGACGTTTCGGTTGCTTATTAACGTATATCTATAATATAGATATACTTATATAGTATAACAACAAAATCGTCTATTAAATCTGGCATTACTTTTTAGAATCGCTGCAATTGAAAAATTTAATAGGAATATCTAAATGCGTCTGTTAAATAGGCGTAAGGATAAGTTACGTGTGTCATTTCAAATGATTGAGAAGTTCTCCGCGACATTCTAATTCTATTGCACGAGCTGTCTTTTTATTTCAATGACAAATCTTTGGGACGAAGACGAAAATGGCATTCAACTAATATATATAATACTTTAAGAATGCTTAAATAAGAGTAACGAAATAAGAATTTACTGGAACGGAATCGCTACCAGATCAATATTTATTATGATTCAGCTGATTGGCTACCTGTATAGAAAGTCATTTATCGACGTTATTAAAACAGATCGAAACGTTGATTACTCGGTATTGTTTTGTTGATTGTCAATCTATGACACGGTATAGATCTTAGATGTTCTAAGAGATATTTATAATGTCAATTTGTTAAGTAATAAGAATGATTCCAATCTTGATTAATAATAAATCTAGGTCTCAAAATAAGTAGTACCTAGTCGTAATAGCACGAACGCACTTTTTTATGTCACATAGACTTAAAATGAAGTGCGTTTGTGGCATGTAAAGATACGACCTGACCAATAGTAAGCAGTTACCATACTGAACGCTAGGAACTCCAGGAAGGTCACAAGCATGTAGTCAAGACTGAAGGGATCGCTATATAACATAGAGCATATTGTTAAAAGTACAACACCTTCTCAAAGAACTCTTACAATTTTACTTAAAGCATGAACGTTGGTTTAGTTTGTTTAAATTTTATTGTAAGGCTTAAGCACTTTTCTTCATGACTTCTTTAGATTGTACGGATGCTGCTAGCACTACTTCTTATGCAATTATATAGGCCTGAATTACTTACGTTGGGTGTATTTAACACCCAACATAAGTAATTAGGGATGTTGCGAATATTCGCATCCGCATCAGCTATTGCGGAGCTTCCGCATCGATTTGGATATCTGCATCCGCATCCGCATCCGCAATAATCAACACGGATGTTAATGTGGATCCAGATATAGCGTAATTTACAATAAGAAAGAAATCAGTTGTTCAATAGTACGTGTTTGATTTATGTAGCTTTGCAAAACAGGCTTGAACCTGCGAAGGCGGTGATGTTAGATAGTTACTTTTTATAAAATAAGATGAACAATTTCCATCAACATCCGCATCCGCAATTGCGTCACTTCCGCATCGATTTGGACATCCGCATCCGTATCCGCAACTAAGGATGTGAGTCTTGAAAAATCCGTATCCGCATCCGCGGATATCAAAAATCTACATACGCAACATCCCTGCTATATATCTTACATTACGATTGCATAGTTATTACATCTACAATGTAGATTCTATATATTATGACCAGGTATGTTTTAGCGCCGATTATTTACCAGATTCGTTTCCGCTACCGAGATTTTCCTATCAGTAATACTTAGCCCGATTAAGCACATCTAGACTTGTAGTTACTATTAATTAACTCTTTGACATCATTCAGCAAAACTGCGTTTCACGACTGCACAGATGGCGTCGTGGTTTACGTAGTCGCGTCGCCGCTCGCACTGTGTGACGTATTGTAGGTTCGATCGTCTTACTAGAAAAAAAATGGGTGTTTTTGTATCCTTTGTTTGAATGATATTAAAGTTCGCTGCGACGCAGAAATGGTTCAAAACGCGGCTTTGTCATTTTTAGGGAAAATAATTTATTTCAGTATCTTTGCTCTTAAGGCCACATTATCGATACAGCGGCATACTATTGTTTACCCACAATAATTGATTACATAACCTATAAAACAACTACCATTGTTCCCGCTAATCTTGTTACGTTTTGAAAACACAAACAATTAATTATAATTTGCAAATCGCTAGCTTGTATGACTGACAGTAACAATAACTGCACAAGGTGTGAGATAATGATCTCACGTGTGTATCACATAGGAACGTCGCGTAGGCGTTGTATGGCGGTCAAATAATCTTTTGTGATACATTTTAAGAGAGGTGTACATACTTGATAGGTATTTACAATACATCATTAGAAGGAACAATGTTTGTTGTTATAGTTAACCTATAATTAATTTTGTTTCTGACCTCTTACAGCCTCGTTTGCAGGTATCTAGTATAATGGATAATAATGGAGCGGAACTTATGATATAATCTATAACGTCATCAGAAAATAACTGTCTTTAAGATACGGAGCGCGTAACATGATTTTAATTACCTCCTTTTGACTGACATAGTCATGTATACATGACATACCAAAATATGTCCAGCACGCCACGATCACGACTACATGTGAAACTTTTAAACGCTAATGAATCTGATAAAAACGTATTCTTTTTCTTATTTGTGACGTTAGTTATGTAGCTAGACTCATACCAATGTATATTATGTGAACTACTTACTATTTATTTCACCCATATTAGCATAAGATCACAGAAACGATTAACTCGTAGGATGAAACGGTACCTTGGCGCCAAGAGCACGATTTTGCTTTTTTGACGTGGGCGTCAAATGGTTAAAAATGTAATTGCCGCAATAGGGATAAGAAAAAACTAGGGGCAAGAGGAACACTTAGGTTATTTATGCAACACACTAAATTTTGTCCCGTATGGAGATCGAACGGTAGGTATACTGGTAGTGGCGAGGCGATCATATAAACCACTGCGTTATCCGTACAGTTTAAATGATGTGCAGTAAGCCATTGAAAGTAAATGTATCCACTACCAATATTTTATCACGTTCCCTCTTTTAAGAATACTGATAGCGCAATGTGGATTAACATGCCTATATTGCGAATATAAAACTTCAACGATTTAAACCAGAGGTTCTCAGACTTTTTTCTAATAGACCACTTTCAAAATTTAGCAGGTTCTGGTGGACCACCTGCAGCTACATTTCTACCATATTCCTTGGCGTTTGTATTTATATTTGGTGGCTTGGTGAACAACCCAAGAAGATGTACATGCAATTAAATTGTTTTATCAAGTCTCCTCAAAATCGGTAGGTTCAAGAGAGTAACAGTCGCTGAGCTTCTTAAAATATTATCTGCCTACATTGATAGGTGAAGTCAAGCCAACATTTTAGTTCTTTACTAGCTAAAGCAAATAAATTTTCGCCAACGAAGACCCCCGTCGACTCTCCCGTGGACCCCTGGGGGTCCACCTGGACCACTTCGGGAACTAATGATTTAAACCAACTATCCGTAGACCCTAAATTATTTTCTTGTTTTCCCCAAGGTACATATTACATTGGCAGTGTATCATAGGAATTTCAATCACATTGTGGATAACTATGCAAACATATACTGATTAATAAAAATAACATAATGCACAGTCTGATCTACATGAAGTAATACATAATTGTATAATGGCTGTGCAGATCCGAGAGTAGGTTGCTTCACCATTGGCATTAGCCCGCTTAGGCACGTACCACGGACTACCACATTTAATTAGTGTTATAGCAGAAACACAGTTACTTCGTTTAGTCCGGTACCTCCGGCACTCTTCTATACCCTTTATTTCATCTTTCATCACTTTTCCTTCGGTTTAGCGACGCGTGAATGATATGAGGGAAGGTATTGTATACGATCATAGGCTATTTTCCTTTGCATCCTGTGTTGTATCGATAAAAGGTCATGTTCCGACGGCACAGACAGTAGGTATACTACGATTATTTTGCTGCTTTTTTTAAGAATAGAAGACTCCTACTCTAGGAATAATTACTGTATCGGGGGGACTTTACAAACTTTCAAACAACGGACACAAAGAACACCCAGACTCGGAACAATTATACAAATAATTGTTCCGAGTTTGAGTGTAATTTGAAATTTTTGTTCCGTGTGATCTAACCAACATTACTAGACGCGGTGGCAGTGGCAAGGCAACTACTGAAACCACTACGCCATCCGTGAAGTCAAAAATACATAGTACAGTGTGTATAAGAAAACTTACAATTCCATAAAATTCACCTAATCACTGTTTCTATCAATACATAATAATATATTATAATGTAGTTATACTCGAAACACAGAACAGAATATCTAATGAGGAATTTAAACATAACATTGAATTGGTAATACAAACGAAATGAGTAATAGGAAAGGCATTCCTGACTTTTGACATACGTCAATCTTAGTCTAGAACTGTCACAATGAACCTGCTAAACTAACCAGCTTACCTTTTAGTTGATTACATGACCACTTCATAACTCTATGATCCTATCAGACATGCCGTTTGTTTCACATAGCTCTGTCAGACTTAAGTGCTGTTCAATACAACGTTGATTTCTATGATCTGTGCCTAGACTGGGCGGGTCACGAACTTGCCACGCTCGCTATCTGATACGCTTTTTGGACATGTCCATTTATTTAATTGTTATGCAGTATTGCAATCACTGAAATATAACTTTTATATAATGTCTCATTAATTTATTTTGTTTACGTGGATAGTTTTCGAAAGTTTTAAAGTAAGAAAGTACCTACATGTTGCTGTAGATATTCTAATAACATAGTCTAGGCAATGGAAATACTGTATTCAGATTGACATACAGTAATTCCACTGATATTAAGAATTTAGAAAGTGTATCTCCTTTTTTTACCTCTCATACTAATAACAAATTAGCCTGCTACTAGTGTTTTAATAATAGCGTTGTTACTGAAATTAAATATAACGTTTCTACAACTTTTACGTAAAGATGAATTTATCAATATATTTTTATGTGATAAATGCATATGACTGTGTAAGGTTATATTGTGTGATACAGACAAAGTTTTCCGTGTCTGTGCGTTCGTTGTGACTGTTGTTTTAATGTTTGCTAAGTCCAGCGTCACAGTGATTACGTCTACAGCCCGGAAAATCTATCACAAAATCCCTTAATTACTACTCCAAAATTTATTTTAGATTGAAAAGAGTTCACTTTCCACGCAAATTTATTCGGACTTATAGATTATCTAAAGCGTTAAGCGAAGTGGCGTGCAAAATAGTAGGTTGTAGTAGGCGAATCACGAGCACGACCCGTCAAGGCAGGGCCAGCTATCTGATAACGTTTCGCCATTTGAGGCGTCCATTTGTCAAGTTCGATGGCGCACGTGTTTGACACAAATGCGTGTGGGTTAAACGGTTTAAATGTAACAGTAGGTACACTTTATATAACCTTGAACTGTTTTGATGGATTTAAATGGTAATGTTATGCTAATGCTAATCCGTACACCACCCCTATATCGAAATAATATGATTGTGGTTTGTGATAAAGTATCCGCTTTACTTCTTTTGGTATTTATAGTTCGGTTTTATAGTTTCAGCCAGATTATTTTAGAGCTGTGTCGGCCAGCGTTTCGAGTGATCTCCTAGAAATAGATCCTTGCGCAAACATTGCTACTCAAGAGGCATATCAACAAGTCTGACAATTTTACTGTTCTGGGTTGTGGCAGTCACACTGAGCAAAATCGGTCCTTGAACTGTTCTACACACATACTCTAAGTATCATAATTCACTAGGCTGCAAAATAAATGTAACTGATGATAATTTATTTGATTTCCAAACTTGCCACTACGTTCCCTCAGAGCCTTCACTAACCGCGTTATATTAAAGGATTGGTGCACCCTCAAATGCCCAAATATACCTTCGGAGACCAATTACAATCAACTATAGTCCCCAAATTAAGGGATCTGATCTCCATTATAGCGAACAATTTTAACATTGGCATTACCAACAGTCACCTACATAGAGACCGAGGAGACACTAGCTCACGTGCTCTTACACTGCAGAAACGTGAAAAAGCAATGGGTGCAGCTTTTGAAGAATCTAGGAACGATGAAGGAAGCACTGCGCAGCGTCGGTCCCCTATTATCTTTCTGGGCTGAGCTGAGGTGGTATGAGTAACCGAACAGCTCTTTGCATCGGTTACCTTCACACTATGGCTCAACTGTAGACCAAGTGCGTTAGTTTTTGAATATGCGGTTTTCAACTGCAATATTTGTCTAGATACCTACATCGAAGCAGATGTTCGTTAGCGGACTGGATCGAATCAAGCTAGTCTTCCATAAAGATGATACGTGTAATTAATATACTGGTCGCTTCGTTACATAGTATCTAGGTTAAATATGCCATTTCTGCGTTTTCCCTATCTTAGATTTCTAATAAGTAGACTACACCGGCGCAACCCTTGCTGGAAATGTTAAAGTATCCTACATAAGAACCCAGAGAAAAAGACTCAATGTTTTTCTGTGATGAGTTAGCTAAGTTTTCAAGGCGCCATTGTTGTGTCAACAGATGTCTTGTAACCTTATTCTCTTGCAGCACTAACTGCTTTCAAGTAGACTCGATAAAACGTAGGCAAATGGTACCTACCCTGGTATCTCAAGCGTTTTAAGCTACCGTTAACTATTATACGGACTGTATTCTTGATTCAGTTGGATAATTTTCGACTTAAGCCACTAAAGTTCGAAACTACCTTGATTTGAGCAGCAATAATTATAATTTTATGAGCTTGTAACATCTTTTATTGCCTGTAGGCCGAAGTCACGCCTAAAATACCTTTAGCCTAATAAACTAAATCCTATAATTATGATACTGACTCCTGACGATAATTACAAACAAACGGCATTAAATATAGATAAATAAGACCATTGCTAATCCGGCAGGTATGCGTGTATGTGACCCGTGGCGAAGGTCACGAATATGCGGGACCTTGCGCCGGCGATAAGTGCACGCGCATGATACGATCGACGCGCCGATCTAGTTAGATACCGTTGTGCAATAGCTATGTTTTATTGTTACTACTTATTATTTATTATCTTAATGTAATATTTATATTTTATACATACATAGTATCATGCTTGCATCAGCGAAGTGGTAAGCAGTTATGATTTTAGGACTCCCATCATAGAGGCACCTAAAATACCCTCTACCGAGCGCAGTTTCATACAACTGACTTTTGTGAGAAATACTCAATAACACTGCCCAGCCTGGGAATTGTAGCCGAGCGGCTCCAACACAGCTGTCACATTAACCACCATTGTGCTAGTGCCAGTGGCGTAGCGTAGTGGGGGCGGCAGAAACGACCCGCTCCAGGCGACACTTTTAGAGAGCGGCAAAATTTCGTAATAAATAATAATAATATCTTGTAAATATTTGAACTGTATAATACTCAATAATGCTGACTGTCCTTACCGAAAAGTTAGAATTACCGGATATTACCTAGTCTTTTAAATTAAAATACCTAAATAAGAGGGCGGCAAAATTGTCTGCCACCCCGGGCGGCTGACACCCACGCTACGCCACTGGCTACAGCATAGAACGCATGACATTTTATTTCTATATTCATGTGGATTAACGTAGAGTACTGTTCCTCCAACAAAAAGGAAAAAGCAGACGACCTGGGACGTTCGTGCTAGGTGAGCCGCGCGACCCGCTGTTTAATATCGGGAACAAAAAACTACAAAATATACTATGACTGCACGTATTGTGTAGTGGTTTAAGTGGTTGTCTCGCCGCTGCTACTATTCCGGGTATTGTAGGTTTGATTTCCACACGGGACAAGAAATTGTGTGATCGACATAATATACTTGTTTTGAGTCTGGGTGTTCTTTGTGTCCGTTGTTTGAATGTTTGTAAATTCCCCGAAATAGGCATCAATCGTAGAACGGGCATTGAAAATCTTAAAAAAGAAACAGTCTTGAAACAACTATATATGGTTGACGAGCTGTCCGTCCCGTACAGGAAATAAATATTAGCGTCAAAATCACGGCACCAATCTCTTAATGTGAAAACTTCGTGTTGACAGTTATAGGTACTACTGAATTGATACCATGTAACGAACTAGGTACCAATTGTTTAACTTAAGGTATCCTTAAGTTAAAAAATTGGTACCTAGTTCGTTCAAAAGATATATAACATTAACTTTGGTGCCGCCATTTTGACATCATAATGACGAAACACCAAGTCGAAGTAGATAGTGACTTATTTACATTTTTACTACCTATATGCTACCCACTGAATCGTTCATCTATTTGTAATTACATCAGGGGAAATCAGAGACGCAGACTTGAACTGCTGGTGCCGCCATTTTTGCCGCCATGACGTTTTTTTGTTTGACGAAAAATGTGTGTACGTTAATATTTTTTTATGTTTGAGTGCATATTTACTACCTTTAAATCTTTAATTGCTACATATCCAAAAAGCTGTCTTAAGAAATTAGTCCCGTAATTTTGACGATAATAAATAAATACAATGAAAGCTTCTTTGACGCCAAATTATTTAATCTTCACTTCTTAGAAATCAAAACAACAGTTAATCATAATAAATAATTTATTTAATATCCAATCCAATAATCACTTACGCTACGTTTCTAATATAAATGCTTCTATCACTACGCTGATAAGGCATATTGTACAATATTAGTTTTTACAATACATAAACCATTTTTAGATAATTATTTACAAACATTGACAGTTCAAACAAATAAAAATTATAGTTTCATATCATACTAACTCTGTCTGGTGCGTTTTACAGCTTAACTGGTAATTATGAAATCTGCTATAAATTTAGGTTGAAACTAAATAGGACATAGGCTTCCTTATAAAACGCAAGATCAGTCTCGGTTAATTGTTGTATTTCTAAATAAATTTACCTTCAATACTGGTCGGACAGACATTTAGCCTCGGCAGGAACTAACAAGGAATCTAACATGCCCGAAATTAAACGCAAACTCAATGCTGCCTTGAGGCTCAATAAGAGAGCTGGCAACCAGCCAGGGCTTTTTCAACTCTCTAAAGCACAACAATTTTATTACATTTGATGCGGTAACGCACACAAGAGAAGGCCGATTTGCTAGTCTCTCTTTGTCTCAAATTCGACTATGAACGACGGAGGCGCCGTGCCACCCACTATCCCGTCACCCGTGGTGCTATCATTACATGCCGGAAATTTCAATTTCACAACGTGAGGTCCGGCGGGAACTAATGTCTCTAGATGTCCACAAGTTGAGTGAGCCAGACGACATACCGACAGTGGTGCTAAAGCAGTGTGCTCCCGAGTTGTATCCAGTATTGATGTGCCTCTTCTCGCTTTCCTCTTCCACAAGACAAGTTCTGTCTTCATGGAAGACCTCATTCATCATTCACCCAGTGCCAAAAAAAGATGACAGATCTGACCCATCGAACTACACGCCTACCGCCATAACTTCCCTTCTTTCCAAGGTGATGGAGTGAGTGATCTTCTCTCCGCTACTAAGGTACCTTGACGGTCATGATTTGTTGAGTGATCAACAATAGGGCTTCTGCCACTGTCGCTCAACCGGCGACTTTCTCGTGTATCTCACACACCGATGGGCACTAGCTATTGAGAGCCAAGGTGAGGCATTGGCTGACAGCTTGGACATGGCGAAAGCCTTTGATCGGATTTGGCACAAAGGTCTTCTATCGAAGTTATCATCGTACGAACTGCCCAAGGGATTATGCGAATGGGTTGCCAGTTTTTTGTCCAGCAGAAGCATCCAAACTGTGGTTGACGGTGATTGCTCTAACTGCATGGACATAAATGCTGGCGTCCTGCAAGGCGCTGTGTTGTCCCTGACGCTGTTCCTGCTGCATGTTAATGATATATTATAAATTGACGGTATTCATTGCTATGCGACAGTACTGGGGATACTTATTACACAGGCCGCGTTAATATTCCTCGGTCCACAGTGCAGGAAAACCGCGAAAGGCTTGTGTCTGAAATCCGGAGTACTCCAGACAGAGTATCCGAATGGGGAAAACTAAATTTTGTCCTGTTTAACCCAGCTAAGACACAAGCCTGCGCGTTCACCGCTAAGAAAACTTCATTCACTGTGTCTCCACAACTCCCGAACACGTCTCTTACCATCTCCAAGAGTATTGGAAACCTTGGCCTCGACATCTCAAGTGATGTAATAACAGTACCGTAGTTATTTAGAGAGCAAGGTCAAGCTGGCAAAGACTGCTTTTATATAAGTCGTAAGTCCAGCCTCACATGGAATACTGCAGTCGCGCAGGAGCACTAAAATACCAGCTTGATCCTTTTGACGCGGTACAGAGACGAGCCTTGAGAATTGTCGATGTGCACAAACTCACAGGCAGTATTGAGCAGAAATCTATAAATATACAAATTAGAAAATTGTCTGTCTGTCTGCCCGCAATTTTGAAGTTGTGGAATTTAAACAATAAAATTAAGTCCGATTGTGTTCAGGGCCTAAAGTTATATGCTGCTATGTCTTTTCAATATACTATACCAATCACTTAGTATCATAGACAAATAAAAACCTAAAATTATAGTTTAGATAGACTAACGCTGCGGATTACTCATCACTATTATTTATAATCCTCAAAGTGTAGCCATACGCTTATAATGCAACAGGTGGGATGCCAACACGGAATCAACTACTATCCAACGGCCCATATTGAATTGTTATAATAATAAATAAACATTTAAAAAAAAACAATCGGCCACGGCCGGCCTGGGAATTTTGGGAATTTACTCTAGGTATTACCAAATCCTAAATTTAAAAGAATCCATTAATCAATATTTTTTAAGTGAAATGATTAGGACCTTTAAGGTAAATCGATAATTTAAAATCTGTTTAGCCATTGAGAAACTTTGGTCGAATAAAATACATACATACATCCAAAAACATAGCACACCTTTTGTAGAAAGTCGTGTAATAATAAGTCACGGATTATAACTTCGAGATTTAACATCCCTATAGCTTTTATTTTATTCACGATCCATCCTGATTCTGCAACTGCTTCAGTTGCTTCAAGACGGTGTCGAGCAATTTCCTTCTATCTCTCTCGTTCTTCTTGAGGACGGAGAAGACAGAAGACTTCTGTTCGGCCTCCTTCAACTTCTCGAGTAGTGTGGCGGCATCGCGAGGAGTGACCAGTGCGTACTTACCGCCGTCTATGCCCACGTCGTGGAGGTACGATGACCAGTCCCAACCGGTGATCAGATCAAGGAGTTGCCTGTGGAATGATAAAAGCAGTATAAACTATATGTTGACGCATCTTTTAATTGTGTGTATTTATTTAAGCTCAATGACTATTATAAAAATTGGGTTGGCAGGGTCAGCCTTATAGACTTTGACTTGGGTAACGAAGAATTAGTGAGCCCTAACAAGGAAAACAGAATAAATGTCTCGCAGCATAATAACAATACATTATTTATACCTTAGCTCAGTTGGCATTCATCTAAATCCAGTTCTACGAAGTTTAGAGAATATAACCAATTTTATTTCGATCGGACTGCAAACATTTTAATTTGTATAGTTCGTTAAAAATGTAGAAGTTAGTTGGAGTAAATCCTGTGTCGCAGAGTTCTTTGCAAACATTCAAACAACGGACACAAAGAACACCCAGACTCAGCCTATCTATTTGTAGATCATACAATTTATTGTTCGTGTGTGACTTGGACATACAACATTCGGCGCAGTGACGGTGGCGAGACGACCACTTAAATCACTACGCCATCCGTGTAAATCTTCTTCTCCCTAGCCTTTATTATTCCCAAGTCACTTGGGGTCGGCTTTTCTGGTCTAACCGGATTTGACTGGATATCAGTTTTTTCACGGAGCGGCTACCACCTGACCTCCGCAACTAGAAGGCTAACGATACCCTAAGACTAGACCAGTGTCAGAATGTTATAGGGCACTGACTTCCCAATAACGACTGCCATAGATATTCATGGCAGCCGGGACCGACGGCTTAACGTGCTCTCCGAGGTACGGAGCAGGCGATAATTGTCAATCAATACGCACATAATTTCGAAAAGTCATATAACTTCCGAATGTCAGAGGTGCGCGACGTGGGTTCGAACCCGAGACCCTCTGCATTGCAGTCTGTTGGTCTCCCCACTGAACTATCGCTGCTATAATGCCATCCGTGTAAATGTACAATAATACGTGTAATGTAATGTCATGCTTTTTTTGGGGTATCGTATTAATAACCACCACCTTTACCACCTGTCTTCGTTTTCAAAAGCCTTTCCCTTTCACCCAGTAGTACCTTAGACTAGCAAAATGTTCCAGTAGTTCCCCCTCCTTAAGGCCTGGGACAGGTTCTCCAGCCGCGAACTGTTCGCACTGTATCACGTCCAGGTTGAGCTGGTCTAGAGCGCCGGATGATATCTGCTTCACGGCAGGATCGAGTAACAAGGCTCGCAGACGCGTCGCTATGCGATTGGTAGCGGCGCGGACGGCTGCCACACTAATAGAAAATATATAAAACAATTTATTTTTAATTTAAATCAGGTTTTGGGTTAACCGCTCCTCATGTTAAATCGTCGTGCTAAAAATAGATGGATAAAGGCATCTATAAGTTCCTAGATTCGTTTAGAGATGGACCAAATGGTTAGATAAGTAATCTAAACTACTGGGAGGCAGTAAACGAAAATAAAACATGGAATACTCTCACCGCTAAAATATGGTACCACAGAATCTAGACAAAGTAGACGGCGCTTTATAAAACTAAACCGAGCCACTGTAGTAACGTTTATTATATCAATGGGTTTGAGTTCTTGACATTGACAGCAAGTAGAACAACTAGCAACATCTTGCCCAATTAACAGTAACATAAAAATGTTGAGTAGTAGAGTAAGTTGTTCTGGCTGTTATCCAGTTAAATCCGGTTAGACCAGAAAAAGCCGACCCCAAATGTCTTGGGAATAATAAAGGCTAGCGAGAAGGAAGACTAAGTAGTTCTGGCGTTACTAATAAACTTTGGTTAGTATGAAAGTACTGCTTCCCTAATTTTGTCTTCTGTTTACGCGAATATTATTCATTGAAATTAAATTACTATATACGGATTTTATCGCGTTGTTTATTTGACACTATATTACATAATTTTGAAAACTGTTACACTACTACTACTTTTAAACTTTACAATTTTTTAAGCTAATTTAATTATTATTAAAACTATTTAGATTTAATTTAATTTTACACTTTCCCCGACGTCTGGGTTGCTTTTCAGCAGGCATGATCAGTCTCCCCGTGTCAAATAAACAACGCGATAAAATCCGTATATAGTAGTTTAATTACTGCTTCTATGTTATATTTACGTTCACTGCTAGGAGAAGTTACAAAATTGAATTTGATTGTCGTATACAATCACGCATTTGGGTTCACTACCACCAAATATCTGATTTAAGTCTAATTACTAGCCATCAAGCCTAGCCGGAAGCTTTTAAAGTTAATTAGCCGTTAGCAATAAAGCTATAACAATGAAATATGGAAGAATAATGTATGTTTAATTAATATGTATCTTACCGCGCGCGTTCAGGCAGTTGTTCCAACGAAGTCAGTACTCCAGATAGGTAGCTCAGCATGTCTGTGACAAACGCTGATGCTTGTCCCGTTGGCTCCACTGAAATACACAACAAATTACTAAATTGTACTACTTGCTAATAAAATTACTACAAAATTTCGCAGAATCGCCCTCTAGTTAAGAGACATTATTCACGCCCCGCTGAAAGAGTCCAAGATTGATTGCATACATATACCATTATGTGTTAATGTACAATATATAGATATCTTAATAATCTCATAACTTTCCAAACAAAATTATAAAGTATAAGAAAATAAATATATCTTTATCTTCATATTTTTACCCAAAAGCCAGTCGTAGTTCTCTAGATCAAGGAACTCATCGACCTTCTTCTCCAGTTTATCACAGATCTGTTGTTCGGCGTCGTCCCGCGCCGCCTGGAACATGCTGCCCGCCGTCTATAACACAAACGGACACACATCTATCAATATACCTACACTAAAATATTTAAATGTAAATAAAAACAAGCACTAACATGCGATAGTCCAGTAGGGACAACATCTGTTAGCCGAAACTTATGAGTCTAGCAAGGGTAAGGTGAACAGGATTGTACCTCTAAACTTTAAGCGGCTTGGATGGATTGTAATAAATTCCATGAAGCTCGGTTTTCATTGCAATAGGGCGTATAATTTGACGCGAAATAGTCAAGCCAGACGGACTCCAGCGAGCTACCGCCTGGTTACCGGCCACTTAGAAAGAGATTTGATCATTTTTATATGCCCTATTATTATTTATAGCCGTATTAGTAGCCAGCCAAAAGTCGAAACTAATACAATATATTCATTCAACTCCATTGAAACGATTTCATTTCTTACCGTTAGATTCTTTTTTGGTCAAAATAATTCTATGTACTATGAAGTTAAGCGGTGATTTAAACGTAGTATGTATGTATATAGCCTGCACCGCTTGCTAGAAACCCGGTTTGTACGATTCATCGTAATAGTGGGTATATTATTTTTAGGAATAATGAAACGTGCCTGCTGACGGTAGTATTTTTGGCGGCTATTTTATATTTAAATCTGTTTAGCATGAGCCGTTTGGCGTATAATGATAAGTTTTTTATATACAATATTTTCCTGATGACGTCACATAATGGTGATACAAAATAAAGCTAGTTATGATGACGTACCTGAGTGGTGACGAGTTCAGAGCCGGTGATGTTGCTGATGAACTCGTACAAGCAAAGGGTGGCGTCTTCCAAGTACTGCGTGTCCACTATTATCTGTAACAACGTTTGTTTGACAATATAAGTGAGAAAAGTGTTATACATACCCAAGTTTTTGTTTATATCGAAGTTTTTGATCAGAAATGTCGTGAGGATCTTTCTCTTCTGACAGTTTAATATAAATTTGCTTTATTTTCTTCGTTACTTTTTTGTCAACGTCAAACCGAATGCTGGATGGATGGGTGGACAAACAATTGCAATGTTTAAGCCTTCGAAGTTTATAGGATAATTACCTGGACCAGCTGCATCAGTGGCAGCAGTCGTCTAACGTCTGTACACCTTGAGTTTAATAATATCTTTATTTCTTATTTAAAACACAAAAAGTGTTGATTACATAGGAAAGCATAATAATTTTGAAGGTTAATAAACAACATGTCCGTTATCACTTTTAAATTCATAGTTTCACAAATTGTTTACGCAAATAAAACACACTCACACATTGCAATGCAATTATTATACCTTTGCTGTATATCTTTAAGTTTGTAGTGTAGTGTACCTGAACCAGCTGCATGAGCGGCAGCGGTCTCCTGAACAGCGCAGAGAGGCAGCCGGTGAAGGATCTGCTGAGCAGCAGCGAGGCGGAGTGCCGGGCCGCGGCCGCGCGCCGCCCGCCGCCCAGCCCGAGCCCGGCCGAGTACTTGAGCCACGCGTAGATGAACTCCTTCACCTGCACGTACACCGCCGGCACTATCGTAGAGAATGGGAACCTGGGGTCAGACAAGAGGTTACATGTAGAGCAACGCTACGGTCACCAGGAGGCCAACACAAGTACACGAGAAACCATAACAAAAATTGCGTCTTGCGTAATCTTTGAAGGATTAAAGACCCAACTATATACTTTTGAAGATGTATATTATTATGATGATAGATGAAAGCAGCGATAGCCTAATGGGAAACCGTTGGACTTCCACGCAGAGGTCTCGAGTTCGATCGCAAGGAGCACATCTCTGGCTTTTCGAAATTATGTGCGTATTAAATAGTTACTTATCGCTCGCTTAAACGGTGAAGGAAAACATTGTGAGGAAACCTGCATTTCTGAGAGTTCTCCATAATGTTCTCGAAGATGTGTGAAGTCTGCCAACCCGCACTGGACCAGCGTGTTGGACTATGGCCTAACCCTTCTCACACTAAGAAAAGGCCCGGGCCCAGCAGTGAGACGGTTTAATACAGGGCTGATATTATTATATGCCGTCATCGAGTTGATTTTAAATCGGAACGCCAACGCACTATATTGGCGTTCGACAGAAGCTACGTTACACATTGCGGCCTCCAGGGGAGGGGACGACCTGACGATCGGCGGACGGACGGGCAGCAGAGTGGTTGCGAGCCGTCGTACGAATAACATCGTTTAAGTGGTAGTAGCGCTGTGTGTGCGTAGGAAATGTCTCGCGTTCGGAGGTGATTTAATAAAACATTGTGAAGTAACCTAATAAGTGATAGCTGATTGTAATCTCTTGCCAATTATAATTAAACTGTATCTATCCTACATTGGCTTTATTATTGGATCCGACACATTCCCAAATACGCCCACGATATTTAGCTGTACCTAGCTATGGAGAACGATAACGAAGCAACCCTCCATCTTCCGTTATATATTTGATGATAATTGATATTATAATGTTGAGATCAATAAATTTCCCTTTTTCTTTATAATAGTCATGTTAGTCTCAAAAGTTAAAACCTGCCTAAAAACATCTAAACATTATGTTTTCTTTTGAAAATGATTATTTGGAATTTTGGCTAAAATATAGTATGCTTGTTAATCCCCCTAGCTAAGCTAAATGCTTTGAGTGGGTTCACCTCGTTAATGTAATAGAGAGGATCGAACCCATGACCTTTCAATGACTAAGCTGATACTTTAACCATTAGGTGCCGCTTTTTTATTCAATTTATTAACATTAGGTCAACTAGCTTCCACCAATTTTAGGAATAGTTTAATTTGAGCACAAATCAAATCACACTTAACGCTTGAGATGCCTGCCTCGCGATCAAACATCGTGATCGAACTTAAATAACTTGACTAACTAAAAGGCCTGCCATCAATAAAAGTACGGCTCTAAATACTGCCTATCCTATGAATTAACGCTCAGTAATTCATTAGGTGATTCTCGCACTATTGTATATATACTTACTTTCTCGGGAACGGTTGCGTTTCTAATTCATCATTATCGTAGGGGAATGTGTCCATTACACCATCGAACTGGTCTTGTGTCTCCACCTACGAACAAACGTACAGATCGTTATAGCTAAAGATCTATATATCGATCGATATAGCTATTATATATACGACAAAAAAGCAAATCTTGCGTACTAATGCCCGTACAGGCAAGGATACAAAAGAATGCAGAGGTGTATCTCTGCCATCCTAAAGTCTGAGGCTCAGGAATATAGACTGTTTGCTAACAAAATTTGCGAGTAATAATACATTATTGCAATCAGGTGTAACAAATTATGTTTTTAGGTTCCATTTAATGAGGAGTCAGTATATTGCCATCAGGGCCACATTTCTATTCTCGGTGCTGCTACTGTAAATTTCCATTTAGATAATCCTAACAGCTTTGCCAAACCCGAGAATTATTTGGCAGATTACTATATAAACGTACCGTCACGGGACCAATAACACAGCCTATATCTTAACTAATATTATAAACGCGAATGTGAGTTTGTTTATTTATTTTTGTGTTAGTTTTTTTACCTACTAGACCAATCATCATGAAATTCCTCATACAAGTTTTCAAAAGCCAGTATATATATATATAGCTCTAGTTAACTTTACCTCAATAGGCAAGAACGACGCGTTATCCAAGATGTCTCTGAACACGACCACCCATCTCTGCATCAGCACCTCCGTGTAGTGCTCTGCCATCTCTTGCAGCAACAGCGGCAATGGATCCGTTGGAAGCCCGTAACATCTGACAACAAAAATATAAACCAACTGATATTTACCTTAACTTCGATTTAAAAAAACATATTGCCGTTTTATTAAGAAACTGTATTTGTATTGCCTTACTGCTGGACATAAGCTTCACCCAACGCTTTCAGGTCGGTCTTGAGCCGCCCGCATCCAATCGCTTCTCGCAATCCTTATCAGATTGTCGGTCCACCTTATGGGGCCTACCCCTTACTACCAATATATTGATTGAAAATGTTGTTGTAGACTTTGATTCTTTGTTTGTTGTTTTAAGACACTTACTCACCGATTATAATATCTAATTCCACACTAATATAGTAATTTAAACATTAATTTTGCTGGTACGCCGAAATGCAGGTATACATAAGAATGTTTTCTTGTGTTTGGTGTTATGGTAGACAAGAGGTTAAATAGATTACTGTCTACTATATTTAATTGGTAGTATTTTTAAACCAATACTCACTTTAAAGTATTAATGAACAGCACGATCTGGTGTTTAATACTGAGCATCAAAGTGGGATCCGTGATCAGGGACGTATTGGTTCTCAAGATAGAAGCCACCTTTGTCACAGACATACTCCACATGTCTAACAGCCAATCCTTGGATACTAGGCCTGCGCCTGCGCTTAGCAAGTGCTCCTCTAGTATGAAGAAACCGAGCACGGCGTTTAAATAGTTCTTGACGCTTTGGATAGAATCATGGAGGTTGGTTGATGCTGGGATTAGGACAAGACGCGCTTGTTGATTACGTTGAGTTCTGCGGATTAAAAATAATATAAATTAAAAATTATAGACGAGCAGAATAACAAGCAAGACCTGAACCTGCGCTTTCTTTTTATCAAGCCGAGTCGTCGCTTCGCCAACTAAGCTACTCATGGTCCGTCATCTGGGATTGAAATTTGCCTCTGTATTTTATATCTAACGCGATGTTATACGTCATATAATGTATAGTTATAGAACTATGCGTTTAGCACGTATATACAGTTAAGGATGAACGCAGCCCAATATCTAGTAACAAATTATAATAAGTAAAAGTTAGATTCTGATCTTCATCTGATCATGCTGTGATTAGATTAGTGATTAAGTTTTTGTTGGTATATTCTTAGTAGCAGCACGGATTCAAAGCATTGCTGGTGAATGCATGACAATTTCTGCCTACCAATAAATTTTGGGGCAGACCGGGTATCTATTTGTTAGTGCGTCGATAGTGTTTTCGAATAACAACGTTTTACGTTTTGATAGGCAGTATATCTCTTTATACAATCCGCGTGCGGTAATACATAATATAATTACCTGTAGTATTGTATAAACTCATGTTTAGCACCCAGCACACTGTGAATATGCAGGCACCTGTGCAGTGGACTGAAGTCCACTAACTCGTGTGGACACTGCGGCCCCGTGCTTTCCTTCGCAGAGATACCAAGCACCGCCATGTCTGCATAAGAAAAATAATACGTGAATTAGACTTTAGTAACAAATTAATGTAAAAGAAACGAATGCAATTACATTGAAAACTAGATCCGTAGTAATCCATCATAATATGGTTCCTGCATACTTTTACTTAAGTTGTACTGCACCCAAGAAATAGCTCAAACATCGCGTATTAGTTATACGGGTCAAATGCTGGCATAATTAAAGATAAATGCCTCGTTGACGCGGCAGTAGTGAATGTGACTTCTGTGCATGAGGTCACGGATTCTATTCCTGAGTCACGCCAACAAAAAGTTTTTGGGTTTAGGAAGTTTGCGGTGTCGCACACCCCTTGTGCCTCGGTAAGCACGCAATACCGTTGGTCCTACCCCACACCACACACTTGTGTACTTTAATATAACCTGCGCAGAAGGCCAGGGTCACGTTTAGATTGGCCGCAAAGACCGGAATTTGGTCTGCAGAACCTCCTAAAATTGTAATACATTAATAAAAAGTTCCTTCCTGTTCAACGATCACATATATCTTAGGTATCTCCCTTGTTCTCTAATTAGAAAATACTGACATATATTCATGATATTAGGATAGTAGGAAACTATTTAATGATTTTATAAATACCTTTCTTATTTTTGACGATACTGGCCAAGCTTCTTCCCAACAAATCTTGTGTTTGTTTCAAAGCCATTGCACCTACCTAAATAAACATAATAAATATGTATTCAGAACTTAGAATGAAAATGTATTTATGATATCATCACTAAAGATCATCCTTCTCACATCGCGCTCTTGTTAATGTATTAAGCAAATTAACAAATCCTTAAGCTTCATTGTAATGAAGCTTAAGGATTTGTTTGTTTTTTTTTTAATGCATTAATCTCTGCAACGAACAGTTAAAATAAGGCTCTTTTTGCATTAGATCCATGAGCAAGATATAGATCACTATACGAATACGAGGCACTGGTACTATAATTATATTAATATTATAAATATAACCATAATTTAATAACAATATTCTACCACATATGTTACGTTTCTTGACCAGATCGGAGACGTTCTGGACAAAAGCCAGGTTAAGAGCACCATAAACTGGCGAGCGTGTATGAGGAATGTGATGAAAGTGGATGAAGCCAGGGAAGTGTTTCAGGATCGTAGGAAATGAAAATACGTAGTCTCTGCCTACCCCTCTGGGAAACAGGCGTGAATCTATGTATGTATGTATGTATGTATGTATGAATCGTGATTCGAATTCGATACATTAGAAAAATAATCAGTGACAATATTGAAACGCTAAGGCTATATTTGGCAATTTCGAGATATGTATTCACCATATCAATCGCTTATCGCTACTACATACCTGTGGACTTAGCTTTCGTATATTTTCTAGGAAATCTCTGAGGTCGGCCATAGAAGCATCTTGTATAGCTTGTCGTAAGCGAGGTATATCGGCCGAGATCTGTCCACACCATTTGTACGGACCAACCCTTGGAAGTAACACATGTTCCAACTGTTCCAGTGTTTTTAGTGCTGGGTAGTATCTGGAAAATAACAGTATAATAATTGTGAATACTGTTTGTAAATATTATACATTGAAATTAAACAGCTCTATAGGGATTTTATTGGTTTATTTTAACTTTTTAGAAAACCTATTGTTATTTATCATATGTGATTCATCGGACAGGGAACCACTAAAATTGCATTGCACGACTCTGCACAGTACATTCATACTTACTACATACATACTTCTCTACATTGTCATAGTATTAATAGACGACAACACCAATCTGTATTGCTAGCATACATTTTTTACTTATAAGTGGAAGCTGAAGCATTAGCAACATGTATATATATTGTCCTCTGTAACTATCTTTGTATTAGTCTGTAAGCTTTCTTAAAACTAAATAAATAAATTATTACATAATTTTGAAACTATTAAACTACTACTGAATCTTTACTACTATTTAAATTATTAAACTGTATAGATTTAGGTTTGCACTTTCAGAAAGAAAAACCAAATTGAAAAGCAACACTTTAAGTCACCGAAGTTTCACTTGCTTTTCAGCAGCTATGGTAACAGGAAGAGTTAGAGCAAAATGTAATAATAGTGTATTAAAATAAACAACTTAGTAAAATCCGTATAAAGTAGTTTAATTTCAATTGTGGATACTGGTTCTTTTCCATTTCTTCAAGTTCGCAACATGCGAATATTACTCCTTGTGTATGTAGGATATGGTAATAATATACCATCAGATAGATTGTATACATGCTTGGCACATCAGTTGTATAACATTAAAACCAAAAAGTTCTACAATTAATTTTTCTTTAAATGATGTGCAAAATATTTAAACAAGCTGCAATATTCTCTTTAAACTTGAGAAGAATACAGTTTTGCTACCTTTTAGCTTCAACTTGCGACTTGAGCTTAGAGTAAGTAGTGAGCAGCGGCAGACATAGTTCCATTTTCTCAATAGTAGCTGCTATGTTAAGCTCCACTCTGCGAGCCCTGATCAACTCCTCTGCTTTAACACAGAGACCTTTGGACAAGAAAAGTATATGCATTACCAATATTGTATTTAATGCAGTAATCTAAAAGGACATTAAACAAAAAGTGTGTTAATGGCCCCACAGACTGTGTAATAATTAACTGAGAGTGTATTAATTTTTAAAACTATTCAAAACACTATATTGCATACAGCATACAACATAACAGCAGCAGCAGAAGAAATTTATAGTCATGTCAAAATAAGGAAAATTTCACCCAAAAAGACTGGTGGATATCTTAACTAACCTTGTTATAAAACAAGCAAATGGCAAAGTCAAAAACGAAACTTATTTACAAAAGAGCAATTACTCACTGTCTGTTGTCTCTTTCACATTAGCATCAACATTGGATATATTGGAATGCAACTCCTCAGCATGTGAACGCACTTGCAGTAGCTCACGTATGGAGTCTATGAAGCCCTGGAAAATAATATTTAACTTATTATATTCATATGTTGTCATTTGCGGAGTGTCACCGTGAGCTGCAAAGTATTGCAACAAAAAATCGGGTAACATTGCAGTGGATACGTGGTCACAGCAACTCTTATGGCAATGATGCTGCAGACCAACTGGCAAAGAGAGGATCGAACATCAAAATGGTAGGACCTGAACCGATTGTCCCGATACCCTTCTGCCAACTCAAAACATGGTTATGCGATAGAACCACGAAACTACACGAAAAACAGTGGACAGAAACAAAAGAATGTAGACAGACGAAGGAAGCCCTTCCATCCTTGGACAGGCATCTGTCACGCAGACTGCTACGTTCCACAAGGAAAAACCTACGCCACCTAGTGGGTATAATAACGGGCCACTGCTCACTTAACAAACACCTGTTCAACATCGGCATCACTGACAGTCCTTTATGTAGAGGCTGCATGGAAACCGAGGAGACATCGGCTCACGTGCTCCTACATTGCAAAAGCGTGAGCAACCAACGGGCGAAACTCCTAAACAGTCCAGAAACGATGAAAGAGGTACTGCGCGACATCGGTCCCCTATTATCATTCTGGACGGAGCTGAGGTGGTATGAGTAACCGAACAATACTTCGCGTCGGTTACTTACGCACAATGGCCCAATTGTAGGGCTAAGTGCGGATAACACACGTCCAACTAACTAACTAACTAACTATGTTGTCATTTGCGATAACACCATATCCTTCTATAATTGTCAGGTAAGATTGTCTCATAATTTCAATGATGGTAAGTACCTATCAAATTAATGTGTGGTTTAACTATGAGTGTATATAGGAGAATGGGTTCAAATGTGTGATTTTTTTCAGTGGCATGTAATTTGTTTTTATCATTATTTTATTGTCAGTCACAAGTATTAAAATTCTAGAATAGATTTTTTATTTACAAGATGTTTAATTAAAAAACTGTTCATTATCTTCAACATGTATGTAAGCTCAATATACTATTACATTTAAGACAAATTTAAACATTTTGTTATGTTTGATTTTAATCATCGGCCTCGATGGCGTAGTGATTAGTATAACTGACTACCACGCCTGAGGTCGTGGGTTCGATTCCCGCACAAGTCAAACATTTGTGTGCATGGACATGGATGTTTGTCTTGGTCTGGGTGTTTCTATGTATAATATGTATGTCCTTCTTCTCTCTTAGCCTTTATTATTCCCAAGTCACTTGGGATCGGCTTTTCTGGTCTAACCGGATTTGACTGGATATCAGTTTTTACATGGACCGGCTGCCACCTTACCTCCGCAACACGTAGGCTAACGATACCCTAAGGCTAGACCAGTGTCAAGATATTAGAGGGTACTGACTTTCCCAATAACGACTGCCATCGACGTTCATGGCATGCCTCGGAGAGCATGTTAAACCGTTGGTCCCCACAACGGTTTAACATGCTCTCCGAGGCATGGAGCAGGCGATAATTGTCAATCGATACGCATATAATTTCGAAAAGTCATATCTTCCGAAAGTCAGAGGTGCGTGACGTGGGTTCGAACCCGAGACCCTCTGCATTGCAGTCTGTTGGTCTCCCCACTGAGCTATCGCTGCTTGTATAATAGGTAAGTATTTACAAAAAAAAAGTATATATGTATGTTTATCCATTGTCTAGTACCCATAGTACAAGCTCTGCTTAGTTTGGGCTAGATGGTGTTGTGTGTATGTGGTAGAATATTATTATTATATTATTATGTGGTAGAATATTATTATTATATTATTATGTGGTAGAATATTATTATAATTATTTACCTGATAATGAAAGTTGCATAATTTCTCAATTTCTTTATCATGTTGTTTGATGCGCTCATCCAGCTGTTGTACAAATGCCTCGTGTCCTTCACCCTCGTATATAGAACGAAATGCCGGGCCCCAATAGTCATCTATTCCTTCTATTTCCTAAAATATATAAAATTTAATTTTATGTAACATTCTGCAAGTAATCAAAGTAGAAAATTAAAAGATGGTGAATTATAGCTGTATATTAATAGCATTAAATGCAATTAGCCAAGTAAAGTCTAACAAAGAATGAAAAATTATAGAGTAACGCAGAGAAATCGAAAGTGGGTGTATACCTGTATCGTGGCGTTCGTCATTATGTTGTCACGTTCTTAGTATATTATTTGATCTAAATACACCAAAAACAAACGAAATCCTTTTTCTTTACCGACTTACGCATCAATATATGAATATTTTAACAAAAATATCACCAAAAGTGTAATATTATAAAGTCAACAAAAATGACATTCCGTATGACATTTGACAATGACATTGAGTATGTTCCGTTGCAAGTAAGAAAGAAAGAAACATTTATTTGTAAATATAGTAACAATATAATTATGTGTTAATAAAACAACATAATATGTCACTTATATTCTACCATATATGGTGTACAAATATTTAATCTACAATTACTTACAGCTAGTTACCATTTTATTATATAAGTTGTTTGTTGTTTCTATGTATAATATGTATGTATTTACAAAAAAAAAGGTATATATGTACGTTTATCCATTGTCTAGTATCCATATTACAAGCTCTACTTAGTTTGGGCTAGATGGTGTTGTGTGTATGTGAAAGAATATTATTATATTATTATTATTATTATTATTATTATATTAATAACAGTATTCTATGACATAAAAACAGAACAATATCAACATATAAAAATAAACTTTAATAATAACAAAAATGTCAAATACCTTATTATGATTACTAAAGGATAGCATTAATCTTTAATTTAATCTATACTAATATTATAAGGCTGAAGAGTTTCTTTGTTTGTTTGTTTCTTTGAACGCGCTAATCTCAGAAACTAATGGTTCGAATTAAAACATACATGCGGGGCAGTCTTTGGGGACTGCCGATAGAAGTGAAAACTAAGTATGTATATATCTTATGTGGGGGCCAGTCAGTGCAAGATACATACATACTTAATTTTACAAACTAAGTAACTTGTGAATTGTATCGTCGAGCTATTAGATTATTATTTTTGAATTTTGAATGCGTTCGGTGACGATCACGCGAGTTTCATGATTTTTGTTCACCCAAAAAGTGGTCAACGCGCCTAAAGAAGTATTCACTTAAAAAATATTTTAGTGCTGGATAGCCCATTTATCGGGGAAGGCTATAGGTTATATAACATCGCGCTTCGACAAATAGGAGCGGAGCAGCAATGAAAAATGTTGCAAAAGCGGCTAAAATTCTCTTATATGAAGCAGACGAAGTTACGCGGGTCAGCTAGTTTGCAATCTTTACATAAGTGATTATACATAAAAAGTATTTACTCATCAGCAATGATTACATATATTAAAACTTATAATTTATGAATATTATTATATTCTGCGTAAAGTGACAGCAAACTTCCTATGTGTCACTGGTCTATGCAATCAACACCATGAGGAATACATGACTGTAACCATCTATTACGTAGATGGAGATCTAATATGTTTGCAGTTTTCCTCACATCATTTTCTTTTTCTTAACTGCATATTATAACTTAGCCATTATAGTGGATTATGGCCAAAATATTTTCATACTAAAAAGTAGCTAGATGCTTAGACATTTCTTGTGTGTATATGTCTGTATGCTAGAGCTTAGCAGCTAGTATGATAGCACACTGTTTTAATACTTTTACTATAGTGAAAACTAGATATCATTATGAAATCGGAGACCACAAACAAAGATTGAAAAACGACACAAAACAATAAGTGTGTTCAAGCGATGGGAATTGGTAAGCTGATGACACGTACTTAATAAAAATTAGGACTTCGTACAACTCTATATTTTCTACCAATGTGAATCAATAATTAATTAAAATACTATAATAAAAAGGATAATGTTCTCTAATATTCTTTGCTGAAGAATACACGCATTTAACGTATCTATACATTTAATAAAATTACTGTAACTGGTAGAAGTCTGTACATAAGAGGTATCTTAGAAATATTTCTTATTTAATCATTTAGAATATTTGTTCTTATGTTTCGTACTTGCTTCGCGCAAAACCCATCGCCAGTTTATCAATGTACCGAGGTTTCACCCGCATTTACGATTACTGCGCCGGCCCCGTGGGTCGTAGTATGCTGTTATGTAGCCTATACCCTTCCTCGATAAACAGGCTATCCAACACTAAAATATTTTTCAAATCGAACCAGTAGTTCCTGAGATTAGCGCATTCAACCAAACAAACAAACAAACAAACTCTTTAGCTTTATAATATGTATAGATATTCTTGGGTATTATCAACTAATATAATTTATCTATCGGTAAGTGTTCATGTGTGTGGATTAGTTCCTTCTTACTTATAAACACACACAGTAGACAGTTTTTTGGCGCTGACATAACATAAAAGTAGGTAATTTTCGTTAAAGTGTCTGCGGTATCTTTTGTTAGAATTTTATTATTTCTACTTTGCAATAGATAAATTTAAATTATGAAATTTAAGGATATTTTCTAGGTGAAAATTTGAAAGTTCAACTAGCATCATTTTCTTAATTACATTTTACTATTTCGTTGGATAAAAAAATATTACATACTTTTCAAGATTAACTCTCGAAAGGACTTTAATACAACGTAAAATGAACCGGAATTTGAGGGTTGCTTGATATAAAGTCTAAAGTCCTCGATCATCCAAATGATTACGATTAACTAGGTGGAGATGTAGTAATCGTGTAAGTGTATGCACAGAACTTCTAAAGATACAATAAGTGAAAACTATGTATACAATAAGTGAAAACTATGTATTTTGCGAATATTTTGTATTAGACGAATAATCATGCGAATATCCTAGCGCGTAATAATAATTTTCATTGATGGCAACTATAAACATATATGTCAAAAGTCCACGAAAGTGCACGAAACAGGACGAAACTCAACACTTGCCAAAACTGCCAATTCTGCAGACGCAGTGGCACTTGCTATCCGTAACGTTTATTCGGGCTGGGTTTAGAGATAAATTAGAAGCGCAATTTAATTATAAAATCCATGGTTTCGTAATTAAATATATTTGTTAATATTGTTTATATCCCTTATTGATTCTGTGAAGTCCGGCAACCATGGCTCACTGTATGAGAGTTTTGCATGGCCAGGTAAGTTCATAATTAATTCCACGTTTTTATTCATAAATTCCATCATTACTTATTTAATACAATTCTATATATCTCTGTTATTAATAAAGTTTGTTTACTCAATCAACATAATCGCAAACGATTGTAATTTCGCGATAAACCATCGTGAATGGATAGGTCAGGTCATGTAAAATAAACCACGTCAGGTCAACTGGGGTTACTATCAAGTATCAACGTATTTATCGGGATTTCACTTATTTACTATGTTAGTGAAGCAGGTGTGACATAATGTGGCGTATTTATTGTCGCAGTTTATTGACACCGAATTTCGTTTCCAGGGTAGCAGGACTAGGACGGTGCTCTTGGAGATCCAGCAAAGATGCTTCAGCGTTTCTCCGCTCACCGCTGCGGCGGCTCAGGTACGCAGAAACCGTCAAAAAGTATCATTTACAGAGTTTTCAGTGATTATAAAATGTTGTTATGTAATCAGTGTAACTGCGAAAATTTGATGTTAGGTCTTAGTATTTGAATGTTTAAGTACTGTACGATGTGTTTTAGGTTGCTATGTCGAAGTTCGACAAGGCGCCGCTGCCATACGAGAAGTTGTCCAAGAACTTGGAAATAGTGAAAAAGAGGTTAGGTCGTGACATGACCCTCTCCGAAAAAGTGCTGTATTCTCACTTGGAAAGCCCTAAAGACCAGGTAAGAAGTTACATAATACTTTACTGTTACTATCAAGTGTAATTTCATTGATAAAACTATTTGTATTGATCTTTGACCTTGTACAAGGATAAACAATGTTAGGAAAATTTTGTGTAAAGAAAACTCTTTTGACAAGTATTCTTGAATGTATTTAAGTTTTTAATAGAGATCAAGGTATTTTCCATGCCATAACATATTATTGCTAAATACTCACATTTGTGTAGTATTTGACAAAGTACTATAAAATGTTTTGTAAACAAACAATGCCACATATGGATTCATAAATGTTATCACAGCTAGATATAATTATCTCTGTTTTTTATTAATAAATGAGTAATCATACAACTGAAATGAAAACTTAAAGAATATTATTTTGTTATTTCATAATTATTTAATTCTGGTTACAGTCTTGAAACTTCTTTGTGCTTTCTAGCTAGTATTAATATTTTAACCTCTCAAACAATCCAGTTATCAAAAGTACCAAAATAAATAATAGCTATTAAAAAAAAAGCTATCATAACAAAATGAATGTTTTATATCTGGTTAAGCTCGGATGCTGGCATCTTAGCATTGGTTGAGAGGTTACTTGTATAAACATCATGATCAGACACAAATAGATGAAGAGACATTATACTACCATTGTCAACACAATAAAATATTAATAAGTAGCAGCAAATATAAAATTTCATTCAATGCTTTGTATGAGCAATAGGGCTATATAAACAAAACAATTGTTATCAAACACATAATAAATTAATTTAAGAAGAATATCAAGTTATATTTGTGTTAGATGTGGTAATATATGACGGTAGAGTACAAGCTACGCATTTCTAATCCTTATCCTTATTTTATTAGATTTATGTATTGTTTGTTGGTGATCCAATGAATATATAATATAATGAAATTCTATCTTCCTCAATGTTAATAGCAGAAGATGATCAAGACTATCTCATGTTGCTTTGTTGGTTAGTGCAATTGTATACTTGTTAAACAATTCTCTTCATGTCCCTACATTGTGCTCAATAACCCTGACATCATGAATTGGATATGCAGTGCAGAAATTTGGTATCATATTGAAACAGTTTCATCCAATTACATTATGGAAAAGTTTCACTCTTTATAAACATTATTTTATGTACTATGAAACAAAGAGATAGCAATTAAACATAAACTTTTCAAAAGAAAATTGAAAAAAATTTGACACTAATCTGAAATGTGTTTAAAATTAACCATACTATGAATAATTTTATGCAACAACTTGTAAAAGACTTTTTATGTCTACTTCTTTTTTAATTTAATAATGTAGTATTGCATAATTTTATAGATTTTGTACAATCGCAGAATTAAAAAATAAACCTTAATTACTCATTTTTGATTTTACATACCCACAGGAAATTGAGCGCGGCACCAGCTACCTCCGCCTGCGCCCCGACAGGGTTGCTATGCAAGATGCCACTGCCCAGATGGCCATGTTACAGTTCATTTCTTCTGGACTGCCCCGTGTTGCTGTGCCATCCACCATCCACTGCGATCACTTGATCGAGGCCCAGATCGGCGGTGTCAAGGATTTGGCGAGAGCTAAGGTAACATAGACCTTACAATAACAATCTCCTTCTACTGTAACTTGTACCTCAACCTAATACTTATAACCGTCCAATAGGCACAGGAGTTAGATACCTCTGCCTATTTACTCTAGTTTCATCAGTATCATTCACACATCTGTGTAAACTAAATAGTTAAATAATAGATGAGATGAAAAATTAATAATTATTTTAGTAAAGCATCAACATATTATATTTATGGTAATAAAACTGATCATAAATGTTAGTAATCTGTAGTAGAGAAAATATTAATAAATGAAAATAATTTTTAGTTAAAGCAGCCTACAATCCTACCTCCAATGCATCTTTATACTTCATTGTGATTAAACAAAAAATGAGCAGAGTAGCAGTATTTGTATTTAGGGTGATTGGTAAACTGAATATATTGAAGGAGGGTATTTAGTACACAATTCTGGAACCAAGTAACTAAAAAAATAGGTACTTAAAAATTTACCTAGTTATTAGAATTTGCACCCCCGACCGTTCTTTTCTTAACACGACCCGCGAAGTGTCCACATTTTATGGATATTTCATACAAATTTTCATAAAGATTTTCTTTGCAGTAGACACAGCCGTTTTTTTTATACGTTTTCTCTGACCATAAATTATCATGTCCTTAAGTACGTACAATGATTAACCAGTTACCCTGTATGTTGTTGACATAATATTTTCTGATAAAGTAGGTATGCTTTTATCATAATCAGCAAGTACACTTACTAGCGGAGTTTACCTTGACAACATATAATTGTTATGCAGGCTAAGACTAAACTCCTTCAAACCCAACATGCATAATAAACACATATTTAAATTTAAAACGTAGGCACTTAGCATTACACTATAGTTGACTACTTATAGCCTACCAGTGACATATTGACCTTTAACCTGTTAAGTCTTGCAATGCCAGAAATAATTAAAAACCTATTCTGTCTAGCCGCCGGTAGACCGCTGTGGTTGACAGGTTAACATAATATTGTCTCATGTTTACACAAATCTTATACATTGAAATAAAACTACACAACAGCAATACAATTCGTATAAAGTAGTCTAATGTCAATCAACAGGGTAATTAATAAAATATGAATATTTTAAATAGTTTATTTTTAATGTAATATAAAGTTCACTGATGGTAAGCGCTAATCGTAGCCTATGATCGATAGCAATACCAGGCATAAAGCTCAAGTGTTGTTGACTGTATAGATGTACATTACTGCCTACCTCATCATCATTTACCTAAATAGGTTTAAATCATTTATTCTCAAAAAAGACAAAGCCACTTACATGAGAATATAACATAACACATTCAGTGAATTCATTATAACTTATAAGTAACCGTCACCGAAACATATATACTATATATATAATAAGTACATTTTTAATCCTTTTTTAGGAAGACATTCCACAGTTTCTATCTCAAATGTTATAAGAGTAATTTTCTATTATATATTCGAATAGGCTTGATCGAAAACTGCTAAATGAGTTAGTATTTTTTATATGGGAGGGTAAGTTATTAAATATTTGTGCTCCTTCATAGGTAATACTCTTTTTAGCATAGTTGGTACGTATTTTTGGCAAAACAAGTAAACTAGGGCGACGAAGGCTACGTTTAGATATTTGGGACTTTTTAATGAATGATATATTGGCATGGATGGTTTTGTCTAAAATTTTCCTTATTAAAACACAAGTATTATATACATAAAGTTGATGGATATTCATTAATTTTGTTTCCTTAAAGATTTTATGAGTTTGTGTCAAATATGGATAGCCAAACAGTGTTTTTATGATTCTGTTTTGGACTCTTTGCAATTCTTGTAATTTCGTTTTACCGGCGCTTCCCCAGATTTCTATAAGATATAATAGATGTTTACAAGAGAATTATAAATACTGTAACGTACATTTTTAGGTATACATTGATTCATATTGTGAAATGATCCTATAAGTGCAGTCAATTTGTTCTTAATATACTCAATTTGATTATGCCATGTTAAGTGATTATCTATTCTCAGACCAAGATACTTTTCGCAAGTTTTCTGTTCTAGTGGGATATTATCAATAGTTAATGCGCTATGCAACGGGACTTTTTTATTCCTGGCGTTAAAAATTACGTAACAGGTTTTAGAAATGTTTATTGTCAGCAAATTGTATTGTAGCCATTCAAATAGAATATTTAGATCTTCTTGGGCTTGTAAAATTATATTATGTATGTTGGCTCCGAAGTAAAATAAACACGTATCATCCGCATACAGAGTTAAACGACCATGTAAACTTAGTTCTGTGATGTTATTTATGTAGATCAAGAATAATAATGGCCCCAATATGGAACCTTGCGGGACACCGCACGTGATGGGTAAAGCACTACTCTCAAAGTCATCTATCTTAACTATCTGAAATCTATCTGTGAGATATGATTTTAGCATTTTAAGTGCGTTGCCCTTGATTCCTACGTTCTCTAACTTATGTAACAACAGTTTATGACTTACAGTATCAAACGCTTTTTTAAAATCAATGAATACCCCTATGGCATAATTTTTTTTATCAATGTTTTCTTTTATTTTTGTTGTTAAATCAATAGCAGCAGCAGTGGTGTTTTTTCCAGCTCTAAATCCATATTGACGTTCGGATATAAAATCGAAAGAGTCTAGGTTAAATATTAAATATGTATTATACAAAAGCAATTTCACCAACATGATTAAATAATGATAAAAGAGACTGGTTGACTTGAACATCGGGTCTATGTTAACACGAAGCAGCACGCGTAGGCGCATCAACTAACCTGCAGTGGACTGCAGGTTTGTTGGTTAGAACCAACAAGTCTAAAACTTCCATATGGATCATTCCTGTCTTAATACCAAAATTTTCTATCAGTAACAATCTCTCAATTATTATTTAAGGTCTTTTCAAAGTATTCTTAGTATAACACTTCTCTGCCATCCTACAGGATCTGAACAAAGAGGTATACAAGTTCTTGGAGACTGCTGGAGCTAAATACGGCGTCGGTTTCTGGAGGCCAGGCTCCGGTATCATCCATCAGATCATCCTGGAGAACTACGCCTTCCCTGGTCTGCTCATGATCGGTACTGATTCGCACACACCCAACGGTGGTGGTCTTGGTGGTCTTTGCATTGGTAAGAATTTTCGTTTAATACAAAAAGCACTTACCTTTATTTAGGCTACTAGCTAGTCTTCGATTGCGAATTACTTCATTCAAAAACTAGTTTTTATGAACCAGGAGCCTTATCGCCATCTTACCGAATTTTAATTGCATTCGCGAGAATGAAATAGCGCGTTACACAGCGGTTAGCTTTGTCTTGTTCTTGCGCATGAAATGACAATGTTTTGAGAGATGAAGAGTCTGCTCATATGATTAAGTCGCATAAGAAAATCAAAAGCATACTTACTCTATTTGATTTGTAGTGTGAATACTCGCAAAGGTTTGCATACGACACTAAAAACCAAGTCAGAATACTGATTATAGAACCTTAAAAATATGTAGGCGCTTAAGAGTTTATCCACAAATTACATAGATATAGATAACCACAGTAAAATACTGTACACTATAAGGCGCGAAAACAGACACACACGTAGCTATAGTATTCAGACGGCTAAATCCTCGCTCGCTGTATGCAGGCTTCTACGTTAACACGTATGCATGCACACACTATGCGCGCCTGTAAACGCGCATAGTATTGACTCGGCCATCTGCTCCTTACCATTTTGTGGCATGTCCAAAGAGAAAACGCAAAATCAGTTTTTAAAAATATATTATTTAAACAAACATCAACATTTTCTTTCTTTTACTATAACAAAAGTAAAAAAAATTGTCCTACTTCATAAGCATGTTTAATATAAGTAATATATTACTGGTAAAAACAGGCTTTTAAAGTGAACCCATAAGAGAAAAAGGGGCTAACTCACTAGCAATACTTCCTATAAAATAGCTAAATGTTGTTTATTTGTTCAGGTGTTGGTGGTGCTGATGCTGTCGACGTCATGGCTGATATCCCCTGGGAACTGAAATGCCCTAAGGTCATTGGTGTCAAACTCACCGGTAAGTCTTTTGAACATTCCTTGGTAGTGTATGCGATTGCTACGCATTTGGTCTCTGATTCGATTCTCGGGTCAGGCAGCTTCGCCCCCTATTCAATGGAACAAATATAGTCCTACTAAATAGAGGGCTACAACACACATATGTGGTATAGAACACTCACATTTCGCATTTGTGAAATGCTCTATACCATGTATGTATTATGTACATACATAATAATACGTTATACTGGTGGCACATACCTGGCAAAATACTATCTGCTAGCTATCATATAATTGAAAGTATATATCGAAAGTCGATATAAAGAATGTAGTACCTTAAAATATCTTGGCAACTGGTCTAAGAGACAGCTAAGTTGAGTGAAATGTCTTCTCGACGCTTGGGAACAGCGTCATTAGTAACTACTAGGAATGTACGAGAACATACTAGAAAGTGTATCGATAGATATAAACTCGTATTTTTCAATTGCTAGGATCGGCAAGGCGCCAGTAATATGACTTGTATTGAAAGTAATAGTGCGTATCACTGGCGAAACGCTGAGCCTAGGAAAATGAATTAAAGATAGGATGAAAGAAATAGGCGAGGTATACAAGAACTCGGCCTTCTAATATGCCTAGTTAAACGTAGTAACAGTATTTCGACTCCTACACTGGTTTACTAGAAGAGTATAGTACGATGATCGACATGAGTTAATAAACATTCCAAAGATTTTGAAATGGCATATTAGACACAATAATTCCTTATCATTTACTAAGTAACCGTTAAAGGACCTTACTTTAATTCTAACTCATTACTATAGAGCAGTAGTTCCCAAAGTGGTCCAGATGGACCTCTAGGGGTCCACGGGAGACTCGACGGGGGTCTACGTTGGCGTGACAAAAAAATGGGAGTTCACAATTCGTAAGCGGGGTCCACGAAAATTTATTTGCTTTCGATAGTGAATAACTAAAATGTTGGCTTGATTTCACCTATAAACGTCGAGATCGACGGATATTTTGAGGAAACCACAAGCCAAAAAACAAATACTTAATAAAAAAAAATTTTGTACGTTTAGAAACGAGAATTTCTAAAAAAAATATATTTTACTTTATTTCCAAGGTGATGTATGGTAGAAATGTAGCTGCAAGGGGTCTACTGAAACTACCTATATTTTGAAAGTGGTCTATGAGAAAAAAGTCTGGAAACTTCTGCCATAGAGCAATAATAAGTAATTTTATTAGTAAAATACTTTTACAAATTTGTTTAAAGTTCAGCTACTTATGTTGACTGTACCTACCCGAACGAGGCTTTTTCGTGCCGTTACCAATTAGTTGGCGAAGGCGGACTCTTATTGCTAAATTAATATAACGGGAGGGATCTTAATACATTAAAGGCTTGTCCCACTACTTCCAGATAGCAATTATCTATAAGATAAAAGTCTCGCCATCTCTCTTCTTTAACCTAACAAGAGTGAGACAGCATGCGATTTATCTTTCGGATAACTTTTACTTGTTAGTTGTAAGACTGGCCATAACTCAACTGACTGACAGTACAGTTAGAAACTTAGAAATATAAGTCGATACACACATGCGTGATTTCGTTTACCTATATCGTTTAAAATTATTATGTCTAATGTAGTTTTTTATAGAAGTTATAATTAAAAGATTTAGTCAGCTTAGTAACAGATCAATAATACAGAATAATAACGAGGATTTTATTTCATAAAATACTTTGTTTAATGTTCAGCTGTGTATGTTGCTGACTGTACAAAGTGTGCATGACACTCTATTAAAATGAAACATAATAGTTTAAAGTCCTGCTCAGTTTCCATGTTTAATAAACGAAGCTATTACTTTATATACGACTGTCTAACAACACCACTCTATCTATAAACTGCTAAGGAAGGTTGTTTTTGAGCCAAATAAAACTCTCGCCCACTCTTTCTCTTTCTCTTACACATACTTTGGTATGTGAAAGTGATAGATGAATGGTTGAAAGAGACCTTTATAAACGAGAGATTACTGGAGGAAGTTCGTGTTGATGGTGAATGAAGCAAAAAAGATATGTTAGTATCGTAACAGATGGAGTTTTGTAATCTCTGTCTTCTCTCCAAAGAAATGGGCGGCGTTTGGGGGTGTGTGTATGTAGACACATTATAATACTTTTATACAACCCCAACAGGCTTTTATTTTTTTAAATGAAAGTATGTTGTAAAGTAGATCTTTACAAGGAATTATTGAAAATAGCATTTCTTAATATTTATTATTATTTCACTGTCTTATAAACTTGCTCCACTACTGAGTACCTACCACCACTCTTGGAGTAACGAGGCCCTCTTATTGGTTTTATGCTACCATGTTGGCTAAATTCAGTCAAATCAATTTAACTTCATAGATGTCACTATGCACCTTTGAGAACATTCTAAAGTGCTAGATACTTTTATAGCTCTATATTAGTTAATTCATTACGATGAAAGTTGTCTTATTCATTCTCATTAGTTTATTAGCGCTTTAAGCTTTAGCGGTCTGCCGGCGGCTAGATACAATTGATTTTATATTATGTCACAGATTAATAAAAAGGACTCGTTCGAAACATCAACAAAATAATAACCTCAACCTCTGTCGTTTACTTGACCTTGCATCGTCAAATGTCATGTCATGCATTCCCATGTCATGGATAGATATTTGACTGAACTATCATGCCACTTCCAAATACATACGACATTTCGATCTTAAATATTATTTTAGCTCTATTACGAAAGTGTAATTCCGATAAAAATCAAGACTTATGAGCTCTAAGTAAACAATCTAATAAGTTTGCTAGAACTTTCATTAAACATTGATAAGTGTTATTTTCTTTTCTCATTTAGATCACATTGAGTGCAAGTGTTCTGAACGTATACATACACATACGTAGTATGCATATAATAACATAACACGTATGTCAGTGTGCGTATAAAAATAGCGTGCATAGTTCGCGTGGCTTGGCGCCAACCGGCCAATGTCAATAAGTGGTGGGCGGGAGATAGTTTTAGGGATCCGTAACGATTTAAACTAATAATATCAAACCTGCTAATAAACTGACTCACTGTTAGGCACGGGATTCTTTAAAAATGATAATGGTATGACCATAATCCACCACGTAGACTGCATGTATCTCTGCGAATATTATATAACTGTTAAAACCAGTGATGCGATAATAGACTATTAGTTAGTTAAATTGCAGCCCCTCGTGAATTAGAAAAGATTTAAAGCTATAAGTCGTAGCTGTCATGCACATCATCTATGAGTTCATAGTAAGTAATTAGTACCTTAAAATATTTCGCCATTATATCGGTTACCAGGTACGTAAAGGATTGGATTATTTGGAAATAGTAGGATCTCGCATTCGATTCTTGATCAAATCGTTGTTACTAATTGTTATCCAAATTTTCGTAATTTGATTTGATGATGATGTATGGATAGAACATGCTAGATGTTCATTTGTATTTGCTTGTCGTTAATACGTAAACAAATACCCAATCAAAGCGTTGACTTTGATTGATTTATTAGTAATGTATTCGATTAAATAACCGTATCTATAATTTCTTTTTTACGATAAGCGCATATTATTATTTTAAATCATAAGTCGATGATGAATGTGGAGGAATAGTGGCTAGAGAAAAGCAGGCCTAAGCGTCTTCCAACTTTGAAATCCATCGTGAAGTTGACGTAACCGTACTACGCCTTTTAATATGATTAGAAAGAAGCATCATTTATTTTCAATTAAAGTAGTAATCAAGTGACTCGGTTCCCTTATCGCGTGAGCATTTTTATTTGTACGAGTTACAATGTCGCGTGGCCTACTTTAAGAAGTAGGCTGGACATGTCGCAATAGATACTCCCGATATATCTTGGAGCTCCTCTAGTTATGTGTCCATTCGATTAACGAATCAAAACTAATTGATTGCACGTTGTGATTGTAGAAGTCACCTTGCCTGTGATAAGGCACCAACTTGTTGCGGGTTTGATTTCGGGTGGTGGCCAAGTATTTTTGCGAGGGCTTCTCGGCCAAGTAAAATCAAAGTACCTATACTTACATTAAAATGCGATAGTAACTCTGTCTGTTGGTAACATATAAACAGCATTACCATATAAAATGTGATTTGGAAAAAGGATTGCTTGATCTCTATGGAATATTATAGGCCACTCTTATAATAAAAAGAAACTAGTATCGCGGTCTTATATTTGTAAAAAAATGTACTGAACCACATTCAATTGAAATCGTTGATTCTCGAAACGTGAGTGTGTATTATTAAAGAATTTAGCATCGACACATCAGATGGCATTAAAAATATATCAGTGTACACATGTAATAATGCCGGGTATTTATGATAACATCGTCTCACATATGAGCTTTGATTACCTAAATTGTATATTACAAACCTTAGTAGATTGATAAAAGAAAGTACTAAAATATGTGATATGATAAACTAGCCGAAACTAGATACTAAATGCTGTGCTCTAATTCTTTGTTCTCGCTATATTTTACATATCTCTGAAGAGGATACATAGCAATACAGAGTCTAGAGGTAACACTGTTGGACTGACGATGAGGCCTCGAATACGAACTCACCGCATGCAACTTTCTGACTTACCATTCTCGAAATTGAGCGCTTTAAACTCTTGGTCAACGTTCGAATCAGGGACAGACAAATTACTTTTTATTGTGTCTGGTTGCCGTGTAATTAATTAGTTATATTGTTAATTACTGTAATGTTCATTTTAACAGTAAATAATACATCATTAGAAAGCATGTATGCCTGAGTGTTGTACTGAGTTAACTTAGTGGACTATGGCCTACTGTGGGTCAAATGTATCTCAAACTGATAAGAGTCACGTGCGGCAGTGGGACAGCTTATATATAGGTCTGATAATATTATTTTATAAATAAGATATGGTGATTCATGGTATGAATGGAACATACTGGAATCCCCGCTCACACCCGAAACGTAAACGACTGCAGAAGTTCCGCCACTCAACAAGATCGCAAGAAACTTTGTGTTTCCATGCTGCAGAGTTTTAAAGGGTGCTGTCGCAGAAGGACTATGTAGGTAGTTTGCAGTAAAAAGCGCAACAATTCTTAGATTCATAGGCAAAGTGACCAATGTCGCCTGCTGTTACCAAACTCGAATGGTGAGTTAGGTGAAGTACTAAATGACGAAAAAAATCTCATTGCCGATCGATGAGATTCGAATAAAAGTCACATATTTATAGAAGTTTCATTGAGTTAGTTATATTGTTTGATAACAATTATCGTGTCGGATAGGTCGACCTAATCTTCAGTAGATACTTGCCTAGCGCGTCACTGCACTATTTGGTAGGTGTAATATAATTTTTCCAAATACGTGCTACAAACGAGCACGATAATGTTGTTCTCACTTATAACAATGACGAATAGCTCTGGGCCATTTATTTATTTAAATTGTTGGCAGCCATGTACAATTCCATTCAGCCACTTTCGCTTCCAAACAGCGTATACTTATACGCATCTAATCTATAATAAATAGAAGCATCAAGCAATCAATTGTATATGCGGCGCAAATAGAAGTTTTATATAAAGATACTGGCTAGTCATTGCATCAAAGAAAAACAAACAACATTCTAAATTTAAAACGAAATATATGTTTCAGTTTTCAACAGAACTATACAGGCAAAAAATACTGTTGTTACGTAATCGTGAAAACGGGTCAAACCAATAAACTAATTCGCGTGATATAACTAAATCTGGCGCATTATAATAAGGCAATCTATTATTTTAAGCTTATATAAAAGTCCTGATAGTCTATTGATTTCTGCAATCCGAGTCATCTCCTCTCCGTTTTACATACTTTGGCTGGTAATGAGTGATACACCTTTCCTTAATTCTTCGGTGACATGATCTTTATGATATGTTATGACTAAAATAATCAGCATATCGGCTATTCCCCGTACCGCACATATTATGCTGCGACCTGCACTATGAACTTGTAACGATCAGCTTGGCAGACGACACGTGATCTTGTAAAGGCTTCTGTCTTTACACGCGTATGTTCTCCACGAATACGTGTATTTATGAGACTTGTGTCAAAATAGTTACCTTATTTTTGAATTGGCACTGGACACGTTAGTGCCGCTCTAGTAGATATATTATTAGCAATATTTCGAGTTCTGTGTAGAAATGGATGTTCTCTAATTATTTTTTGTCGAGGATTGTATTGTATTGATTTGGCCAATTAAATTCCTTCAGTAGAATATTCTCAATCTGCTCCTTGGGAGGGTCTATATTAACCATAGTGTTGTACGTTTGGTCCCCACACGGAACAAACATTTGTATGATTCACAAATGGTTGTTCCGAGTCTGGGTGTTCTTTATGTCCGTTGTTTGAATGCTTGTAAAGTAACCCCCTAGATACAGCTAATAGCTGTGTCGCAGGGAACTTGCCTTTCACATCGGTGCGTGCAATGTCTAGTTACAAAAAAAATATAAAGAAAATATCATGGCTACCCTAGCCGTAGACAATGTGCGCGTCTTCAATTCAACGAGCCACTAATGAATATAATTCATAACGACGTCACAACACACAGCAGTTGACTATACAACAATGTACTACGTACTACAGTCTACGCATATGCAAATTAAACTGTGTTATACAATAGTGTATATTGATTCACACTATTAAATATCAAGGACTTTGATATGATATAGGCTATGTCGTACGTATGTGAACTATACGCAGTTATAATGTTTACTGAAGTTATTAACGCTCTAGATTCTCGCCCTGTAAAGGTTAGCAGCGGTGTATCATACTTTTGTATCGGTAGCTGTGACTTACCTTTATAAAGCACGGCCACTGTCGTGTCCATAGTATTCTGTCTATCTTTTGTCTGAGAATCTTCTTTGTATAAAGACTTTAGCCTAGTCAGTAATAGTAGCTTGTAAATATCTATCTCACACATAGTTTGGGGTTACTGCATTGTAAACTATGTTTTAATGTCAAAATATTAGTTAATATTTTTCGTGTTGAAATCCCACTTAACAGAGTCCCAGCTTGTAAAGTAGTCTATGGGTACAGAAACGTTGTTATACTCTGTTCAACTTTGTTACTGCGAATTAGAACAATTCTTTCGCTATTTCTATTCCTTGAACTTTATCCCATAAACTCCCTCAAGCTAAGCAAGTGAAAATATGTTTGTCTAGTAACTGAAGCTGCTTAATCCAGGTCAGCAATAACCGCACAAGGGCCCTAGTGACCTGTAATACAAATTTAATTATAAACTTACATCAGGTACCAGTCTCTTACAAACTTACGTTATATTGTAGCAAAATAAATATAAAATTATTTACACAAGGCATTGTGATAGAAATAAATTATTTATTTGTCACAGATTATGGCTTATGCAACTGGATGAATAAACCAGTGCGTCAAAGAACACTTACTGAAAACATAACTACAACTAATACGCAAGAGAAATATATATAAGATTATGATTTACACGTGCCAATCGAAAGGACTTTAGACTTTAGTAAGCAAGATAAATAGAAAGATTTAATATTTGCTTCTAATCTTTCGAAGCTGATAAATATTATCCAATTTTTATTCCAAACTCCGTCTGAATCTAACCAACCCATTCACATCTATGAAATGTGTTATATTCAGTATCAGATTATTAATAATATTTCGATAAATAATTTTACACTTTAACTTTACCGCATGAAAGTTTGTATGACATCTGACCTGTCATTGATGGTCATAACGTGATGCTCAAATATTGAAATATATATTACATAAGTATGTACAAAACATACAAACACTAGTGTTTGCTTCATTTATGAAGATAAAGTGAAATAATATTACGTCATGAACACTTCGTTATGTAAGTATATTAATTAGATAACTGACATTAGTCATGCGTGTATTATATCTGAACTATATTTAATTAACGGAAATGACTAATTTGTCATTCACATTCAGTCTGCTTCTCAGATTGAATGAGAAATGGAATGATCTAACTCATATTAATTTAGTTTATGAGCATAAGTTATACATGGTGTTAAATAATATAAAGTACAGAGTCCCGTTAAATGTATAATATGTGAAACACACAACATTTTAAAATGTAGGTAGAAATAAAAATACTAAATTATCAAGGCTTTCCAAAACAAACTATTTACTATGTCCCAAAAGCAAAAATACATTATATTGTCTTCTATTTACGCGAATATTATTCATTGAAATTAAACTGCTATATACGGATTTTATCGCGTTGTTTATTTGACACTTTATTACAAAATTTTGAAAATTGTTACACTTCTACTACTATTAAACTTTACAAATTTTTAAGCTAATTAAATTATTATTAAACTATTTAGATTTAATTTATTTTTACACTTTCCCCGACGTTTCGGTTGCTTTTCAGCAGCCATGGTCACGGGGAGACTCCCCGTGACCATGGCTGCTGAAAAGCAGTGTACAAAGTGTAACAATTTTTAAAATTTTGTAATAGAGTGTCAAATAAACAACGCGATAAAATCCGTATATAGCAGTTTAATTTCAACAAAAATACATTATTAAAAACAAAAGATTAAAGTCATCCATCAAATAAAAGTGAAAAGCAATACTAAAAAAATCATGACGTAATTGTCGTTGATTTTGCTTGTCGGGAAAAACTCAATCAATAGCTTTACAATTTTATTATTTAGCGCAGACCGATGTATGTAATAAACTCTTAATGGAGTGTTATTTGGATAAAAGTCATCAGTCTAGAGTCTATATAAAAGCAATCGCTAAAGCAAACAATTTCTATCAAAGCCAATGAATGGGTTGACGTAAGTTCCCAGTACTTATCAATGCGAGAAGTTATATCTTAAAAAAGTTAATCGAAATCGAATTGATTGCGCAAGATTTTTAGCTCTTATATTATATCAAAGATAATTTTAGGCCTGTATTGTGAACTTATCACATATAAACCTCTAATGTCCTCTACGATGAAATATCATTAATTTGTCCTCGGTTCATACATATGACTACCTATGCCACTGACTACCTGGCGGATTGAACAGCTAAGTTCAGCAGTCGATAATAACAAGTTACTCGAGTAAATAATAATAATAATAATGTTTATTACGCAGTCCAAATTATAATTAACATTAACATTGATAGCCACACTAGGCAAAGCCTGTATCGAGGCTATCTGATAGGACAATAACACTTAGGACTAAACAGTTTTACATTAATTATGTACTTATAACTAGTTATTCTATCTTACTTCTAAGTCTAAATTTTACTGAAAGAAACAACTTGAAAAGGTGAAATATTAAATAGGCAACTTATTCTATTTATTTTAAATTATTATGTATCAAAACTTTAGTTACTTTATAAACTTTAATAATCAAACTAAGCTGGTAAACAAATACCTTGAAACATGCAAAAATTTTAATCAGAATAATACCAAAGAAGTTGGAAAATACAACTTCGAATAGAATAGTTTGAATAGAATTAGTTTCATTCTAATTTATGCCAAAAATATGTGCGATGGGCCAGTTATCAGATTATGATAGTGTATTGTTCGATATAGGTCTCGCCGAAAGCATAATATGCTTATCATATTATGCTATGCGGGTCACGACGTATATTACTCAAAGGCATCCTGATTAGACAGTACGAGTTAGGTCCTAATACGTTACGATATAGTGAACAGGCACCTTTAAATGAAGTACCCGCTATACCGTCGAGAGGCGCAAGTTCGTACGTTGCACGCAAGTTTTGACAGCCAATATTATAGTATTTTGTATTTATTTTTCAATGTTTATCAAGTACGCAATGATACATAAATTATATTCAATAGCGAGTTTAAAGGAGAATGTGATGAGTAGCAGCGATAGCTCAGTGGGGAGACCAACGGCAATGCAGAGGGTCTCGGGTTCGAACCCACGTCGCGCACCTCTGACTTTCGGAAGTTATCTATATGACTTTTCGAAATTATGTGCGTATTGATTGACAATTATCGCCTGCTCCGTGCCTCGGAGAGCACGTTAAGCCGTCGGTCCCGGCTGCCATGAACATCTATGGCAGTCGTTATTGGGAAAGTCAGTACCCTCTAATATCCTGACACTGGTCTAGCCTTAGGGTATCGTTAGCCTTCGGGTTGCGGAGGTCAGGTGGCAGCCGCTCCGTGTAAAAACTGATATCCAGTCAAATCCGGTTAGACCAGAAAAGCCGACCCCAAGTGACTTGGGAATAATAAAGGCTATGAGAGAAGAAGCGAGTTTAAAGGAGAATAATTTAAAAACCATATATCTGAATCACCCGTTTATTCATTTAGTTTTTACATTTGTTTATTTGTTTATTATTTGTAACAAAAGCAAACATTAAACTCATTAAACGGGTAACCTCAAAAACGCTGATTTAATTTCAAACCAATATTAGCAGCAAATGGATTCAACCCATTGCCTGGCAAAAATCCGTCTTGTACCCACTTTACATTTTAATGTCACTTGCATTTCGTGGATGAGCCCCAAAACTTGCCAAATGCAAGATTAACCTTGCACCTAGTATGACTTTTGTATAATAAGATAATTATTTAGCTTAAGGCCAACTTGCCTTGTTTTTGGGTAGGTATATGAGGGTACTATTTAAAGTTGCTAAAAGCCAATGATTTCTCTTCTATCTTCGGATTTGACTATTTTCTTCATCTTAGGATTTGAATCGCATCAAAATTGTTTGATCCCCAAATGGTTGTTACGAGTCTGGATGTTCTTCGTGTCCGTTGTTTGAATGTTTGTAAACTCCCTCACGATACAGAAATGATTTCTAGTTGTCTTTATAAGATATAAAAATGATAAAGATTCTCTACATTTAACTAACATCAACATCAACTTTCTTCGACAGGAGAGCTGAAGGGCTGGACCAGCCCCAAGGACGTGATCCTGAAGGTAGCCGGTATCCTCACCGTGAAGGGAGGTACCGGCGCCATCGTGGAGTACCACGGCCCTGGAGTCAACTCCATCTCCTGCACGGGTATGGCCACCATCTGCAACATGGGTGCCGAGATCGGAGCTACCACTAGCGTAAGTTCTAAATAGAAACTAATTGCTTCGTTGGTCCAACAGCATCGTTATGCACGTGTTGGATTACCGTTCAGTGCTAAGTAATCTTTGTGTTTGGTTTTTCTGATAGAAAATTCTCAGTACCACCATGGAATCAAAAGATTTCCTAATGTTTCGCTCCGAAATTGAGATCGGTAATGAACTTTAATAAAGTAAAATATAAACTAACTGCCGAAATGTGAGTGTAAAACTCTGCCTAACGTTAGAGCCTATATAACCAATTGAAACCCTACCCGCCACAGGAACACGGCACTAGATTACCTGGTTGCTGTATTCTGTAGGGTGAAGGTACTTTCCCATCCAAAAGACTTAATTTTGTAAGGAGAACCAGGTTTAAGCGATTTTTGATAATCATTTCTATTTTGTATGAACAGGTGTTCCCTTACAACGCTCGTATGGAGGCGTACCTAAAGTCGACTGGCCGCCACGACATCGCCGCTGCAGCTAACAAATTCCAGAACCTGCTTACACCCGACTCCAAAGCACCTTATGATGAGGTAATTAAGTTTATTTTGCTTTGACATAGTTAAATAATTTTTTTAAGTGGTTTAATATAGCAATGTTTGAATTTCGATTACACAATATAGTAATTCGAATGATTCGAATATATTGATCATTATTCGAATAAATATGTTTATGTGTAAACAAAAGAAGAAGAGAAAGAGGTGAATATTTTTCATAAATACATAGATAAGAACAATTCCGTAGGACGTAAATAATCCGTTAGATGGCATATGTTCCCTCCTGATCATATAAAATCTAAATATACATTTAATTTTTTTTTAAGTGGCTTAATATAGCAATGTTTGAATTTCGATTACACAATATAGTAATTCGAATGATTCGAATATATTGATCATTATTCGAATAAATATGTTTATGTGTAAACAAAAGAAGAGAAAGAGGTGAATATTTCTCATAAATACATAGATAAGAACAATTCCGTAGGACGTAAATAATCCGTTAGACGGCATATGGTCCCTCCTGATCATATAAAATCTAAATATACATATAAATAATTTTTTTAAGTGGCTTAATATAGCAATGTTTGAATTTCGATTACACAATATAGTAATTCGAATGATTCGAATATATTGATCATTATTCGAATAAATATGTTTATGTGTAAACAAAAGAAGAGAAAGAGGTGAATATTTCTCATAAATACATAGATAAGAACGATTCCGTAGGACGTAAATAATCCGTTAGACGGCATATGGTCCCTCCTGATCATATAAAATCTAAATATACATACCAAAATAAGAACAGCTTCTAGCCTCCTAAATACGACTTAGTAAATTTTGCCAAGAAGTCATTAATTATTATTAAGCGCTAAAACAAATAAATTCTTCTGCAAATAATACCGTACCGATAGCAGCCATAACTACTCAAAAACCACGTCACTCACATTCAACACGAATCTAATAAATCCATTAAGCCGGCAACAAAGCAATAGATATCAAAGAAATAGACACACCCGAAAAACATTACCTCCAAAAAGTTTATTTACGAATCTGCTGTCTGATAAAATATACCTATATAAAACAACATTATATTGTAACCTCCAAACCTCCCTTACATATACGTACACTTACGTACAGACACCATTATCTATATATTAATACGTGAAGCAAAAAATTTGTACCGCTTTTTACGAAAATCGCGCAGATGGAGGAGTATGAAATTTGACACAGTTAAAGTTTATATATAGAAAGAAGGAAGGGCGAATCCTAATATTTATATAAAATATGCATTAGATACATTAAATTAATGAGAAAACACTACACGCACACAACCATGCATTTGACACACGCAGTCGAATCGCGTAAATATTGTTACATATATCGTCAATATCTTACAGGCAAACTTTGGTCGAATTTCGAGCACTAGGCGACCGCTAGTAGTAGATAATTGGTTATCATCGCCAGTTCATTAGTTTGTTTAAACAACAATAACAGGTGCATGTACACTTGGCTGAAAGTCTTATATTATCAGGAATGTCGTTATCAGTAGTCCTTTTTTGTCTTTTAATTAAAAAACAAACAACTTTAAATACTCATAGAAATGCAAACATAATTAAAGTTCATTATAATTGTGTCCTCAATGTATCTCTTAAAATTATACAATATGTATACGCGGGCAATGACTTATAAAACTCTGCAATTTTATATAACGTTTGGAATAATATTGTCTGTCGTTTACGCGAATGTTATACACTGAAATTGAACTACTATATAAACACTATCTAGTCAACCACAATCTTAGTCACCTCGTGACCATGTCTGCTGAAAGCAACCGAAACGTTGGCGAAAGCGTAAACTAAATAAATCTAAATCATTAGTTCCCAAAGTGGTCCAGGTGGACCCCCAGGGGTCCACGGGAGACTCGACGGGGATCTACGTTGGCGTGACAAAAAATGGGGGTCCACAGTTCGTAAGCGGGGGTCCATGAAAATTTATTTGCTTTCGATAGTGAAGAACTAAAGGCAGATAATATTTTAAGAAGCTTAGCCCTTAGAGATTTGATCAAATATAAATACGAATGCCAAGAAATATGGTAGAAATGTAGCTGCAGAGGGTCCACCGGAACTTGCTAAATTTTGAAAGTGGTCTATGATAAAAAAAGTCTGGGAACCTCTGATCCAAATAATAATAATACTAATATTATAAATACGAATGTAGGTTTATTTCATTGCTAGGTTTTCACGCCTTTTATCCAAAAAGTGCTGCAACTACAAGAGTCCCTATGTCCTATTTTGTATCCCTGACAACGTGTATGTGAAATTTCATGATGATCGGCCCAGTAGTTAAAGAATGAAGCGTAACAAACTAACACATTTGCAATAATTAGTAATTTATAAAAAGTATAATTATAATATTAGTCATTTATGAAAAGAAGATAAACATCTTCCACACCAGGTATCATATTTTTATTATCTCAACAGCTTATCGAACTTAACCTGTCTACCCTGGAACCACACGTGAACGGACCCTTCACCCCGGATCTAGCGAACCCTATCTCGAAACTCGGCGACGAGGCGAAGAAGAACAACTGGCCCGTGGACATCCGCGTCGGTCTCATCGGCTCCTGCACCAACTCCTCATACGAGGACATGGGCCGCTGCGCCAGCATCGTTAAAGAGGTCAGTTATACCAACTAGCCAGTATACCATACCACCAATGGCTAACTAAAAAGCGATTAACGTCCGAATTTCTAGTATACCGTAGTTAGTTAATAGACGGTAGTAATAGTATACGATAGTAGTAGTAGTCAGTCTGCTAACTAAAAGGCGGTTGAAGTCCGAATTCCGTGCTCCCAGTTTACCATACTACAGTCGCTAACTAAAAATCGGTTAAGACCTGGTTCCTATATTAAAGTAACGAGTAGTTTTACCTACAGACAGTTAAATTTTGACATATTTTTCATAAAATATGTGTCAAAATTTAACAGTCCGGAGGTAAAACTACTCGTTACTTGTATATAGAAACCAGGCCGTAACCGCTTTTTAGGTAGCAGAGGGGCTGGCCTTCGCTACCTAAAAAGCGGTACAATATGCTGCAATTATAATTTATTTATTGATCTCGTGAAGGATGCGCTTACTTACTTATTAGGTTTTTTAAAATTCTGAAACTCACTTTATAGGACGTCGCTGTTTAGGAACCAGACTCTTTCTAGAAAACAACCCCAGATACGCCAATACACAATAATAACTAATCGTGAGTTCCTAAGCTCGTTGCGAAGTCAGGCAAAGCTGTGAAACATTAGAACAAAACATTTCCGCCGCAATGGTCTGGTATCTAAACAAAACTAGAAAAGTATGTGTAATATATTTCTACCCCTTTTGGTATAAGCATGAGTATATCAATGTAAAAGCAAAACACTAATGCTTGATGTAACGATGCAGAATTCCATTCTAATAGTTAAAAGTATGCATAGTGCATACTTTTAACTATTAGAATTTATGCATAGTGTTGCATTTATGCAACACTATGCATAAATGCGTCCATGCAACGTAGGTATCGCGTTATCCAGAAATCAATTCGAAACTAGTGATGGGCAGATCTATTCGAATGACATTCATTTAAATATAAATGGCCCATCACTAGTTGATGTCTTAATTGTACCTTTACTCCATAATAGTAATGTGAAGCCTGAATTATCTATTTTTCGTCTCAATAGTAAAGTAAATTTTAACGTAAATTATCATTATATATTTTTTACTAAAAACAAACAATCGTAGGCGTCACAGGTCATTCGATAATCACATAGAAGCTTGACATTGTATGAATAATTGCTTTTTTATCTATTTGTAAACGAAAGTTTATTCTTTTTTTATTACAAAGATCGGAACTGGAACATTTAGGTATTTTCACGTTTGTTTTTTTGACACAAAGGCATTTAATACACGTGTATGAAACGAACTGATTGCAATGTAGATACGTACCTACATAGCCTTACGCTATCCCTGAAGCGATAAGCATAAATGTCTTACACCTACACGGGCGGAATGCCTGCTATAGTTTTAGGTTTGGGTAAAAGGGAGCGACCCTATTGCCGTCTCCCGGGCATATGCCCGGGAGGCGTCAGACTTTATGGCGCTACGGAGAATTTCTTAAAAGAAATATCAATAAATGTCATATATCCAATATCACTTTACCTAAATCAGCAATCTCGTGCACAGCAGTCGCGCTCAGTATGAAAATGTTTACGTTGTAATCCACCACATTGGTCCAGTGCGGGTTAGCAGACTTCACAATTCGTTCCTTGAAAACATTATGATGAATCTTCAGACCTGCAGGTGTCCTCTCGGTATTTTCTTTCAACAAGCGATTTTTAACTATTTAATACACACTTACTTAACTTTGAAAAGTCAAAGGCCTTGGTCGCATTCACGACCTATGCGTGGCAGTTCAACGGTCTCCCGAATACAGCCTATTCGGGCGACCGTTTACTGCTGAATAAGCTAATCTACAATTATATTGTACGAAAGTTAAAATGCATATGGTTGCATGTAGAATGTAAATCTAGATCTAAAATCTAATTTAAAAAAATACCTTTTAATACAAGGTAATCTGTTTATTGCGCAGGGATTTAGGGTAATCTATAGGGAAACATTACTTATAAGGGAAGGTTCATATCTGACGGAACATGCGTCGCGTATTATCGGTCGCGTAACGCCAGAACAGACAAAGGTATAGAAAAACACTTGACCGTTCACACTCAACCGATGATACGTTAGTGCGTCGAGCGTACAGCGTCTATTGCGTTTCCGTCAACGCATTGTCGGTCGACGTAAGAGCGGCAACGTCGCGCGCGCCACGCGCTACTTGTATTTTGATTGATGCATTCAGTCTAGGCGTAACATCAGCAGAGATCGTTTGTGTACAGGCCGTTCCAAGCATTTTGAAAATGTTTGATACAGAACGATTTATCACGGAAGTGCATAATATAATATGTCTATGGAACATAAAAGAAAAATCTTATAGCGATCTACAAGCCAAGAGACGGGCTTGGGAGGAAATTGGAGAAATATTAATAGTTGAGTGGGAGACGTATGATACAAAAAAGAAAAATGAATCACGTAAGTTAAAGTTTATTTTATTATTAGCATTCTTATATATATTGGTCCTGGTACTGCAATATTCCTTCGTTACAAAAATATTGTTTTAAAAAATCCCTATTATCGGTGGCAGTCGTTATTCTAGTTGATGTTGCTGTGGGTAAAGTCTGTAATTGGCATATTTGAATGTCATTAAGACAGCTGTCTCTTCGTCGAAGAACAAAATTATGAAGTATACAAGCAGCCTTCACTATCTCCATAGCAAAATCGGGTTCGGTAAGAATGGCAGTGTGAAGTACCCTCCACTTAGTGCACAATAATCCAAATGAACACTCAACACATCTACGCGCTCGACTGAGTCTATAATTAAAAATTCGTTTTTCTCTATCAATATTGCCACTTGGATACGGCCGCATTATATTTTTCTGTAAAGGAAACGCTTCATCTCCAACTAATACAAATGGTTTTGGGGGTCCATTAGAATTTGGTAAAATTTTGTTTCTTGGAATATTGAAGTCATTTTCTAAATTTTTTTTACCCATAATTGATTGTTTAAAAACGTTGCTATCAGCTTCTTTGCCATAAGCACCAACATCTATAGCTACAAAATAGTAATTTGCATCTGAAATAGCCATAAGGACAATAGAAAAGAATTTTTTATAGTTAAAATATTGGGAACCACTGCGATTCGGAGCTCTTATGCGAATATGTTTCCCATCTACTGCTCCAACACAGTTTGGAAAATTAGTTTTTTCATAAAATTGATCAGCTATATTTAACCACATTTCTTCATTCGGGCAAGGCATTTCTGTTTCTCGGAGCGTCATCCATATCATTTTGCAACATTCTTTAATTATTCCAGATATTGTAGATACTCCCGCCAGGAAGTCCAGGGATAATGTTTTAAAACACATTCCAGTTGATAAATATCTGAAAATAAATTAAACTTAAATATTCGTTAACTATTCTTTAACCCAGTAAATTAAACAATTATTCCGTTTCTAATTTTAATAATCATGTACACTTTTTATTTCAGTTATTGAACTCCAGAAAAAATGGAAGCATCTCCGTGATTACTACGTTAGAGAGAAAAAAAAAGAGAACAATGTGCGCAGTGGAAGTTCTGCTGCTGCAACGAAGAGGAAAACGCCATTCGTAGAAATGCTTCGTATCTTAGATGTGTCAAGACAAATGCGCCCTACAACTAGTAATATAGAAGCTGAATTTTATGAAACAAGTGGTGAAGAGAACCAACTTCAAGAGACTGGAAGCGAATCGTCAAATTCCAGTTCCAAGCCTGCCAGTCGCAAAGACCAGAGTATGACACTGTTTCAGAAGTCATTAATTAACAGTATGGAGAAATCTTCACAAGATGATAGTGATTCAGATAAACAGTTTTTGCTGTCGTTACTCCCACAGATGAAAAAAATGTCTGAAGCACAAAATTTTGACTTCCGTTTAGATATTATGAATTTGGTAAAAAAATATAGATTTGCTACAACAAGTACAGTGCAACAATATAACACCCTGTCCGATCAAAGTAATTACGAACAAGGTCGTATATCATTGCCGCAGACTTCTCAGTTTGAACACACCGGTTATTATACAACTGACTACTATACGGACTCACCACAATCAGCGACCTCGCAGGTTTCAACTGAAGAAGATATTGAAGCATTAATGCAGAGTTAATCCGTTACGTTTATTTGAAATTGGTTGATTTTGGATTTTTGTATCATTTTAATATACATGTCAATAATATTAAAATATTAATGTCAAGAACAAAAGCAGTTATTATTATACCTACAACTTTCCTGTTTATATATATATGTATATATATCTCTTACCTCAATGTAATAGTCAGTCTTTCTTCAGGAGTAATGGCACATCGAAATTTCGTATCATACTTAGTTATGGAACCTTTTACAATCGTAAGGAGTTCATCAAAGGATTCTATGGACATGCGGTAATACTGAATAAATTTGGTCGGATACTCTCTCAAAGTTGCATATAGACAATTAAATTGGCCACTTGATATTCTTTTAGTATTTAAAGGATGCACCCAATATCGACGTTTCCTTTTTCGGTCTTGTTCTAAAGCCTCCCAAATAGCAATTATTTCGATAGGCTTCATGTTAAAATTCAGTATCACACAACACAACCGCTCTATAGATGCTAAACGCAGAAACTGACATGTGGCAGGACGGATGTTACGCTCGACGCATTTTCCGTTTGATGTGAACTGACACATTCGACCGAATAGACGCGACTGATGATACGCTCGGCGTATTTTACGTCAGATATGAACCTTCCCTAAAAATGGGTTAAAACCGTCGAGGATAACTAAAGTATTTAATTTTTAAATGACTACGATCTCTTACTATGTACAGTGTATGTATAAATGGTATGTATTGTGTCCAGGCGCTGGCCCACGGCGTGAAGTCCAAGATACCGTTCAACGTGACCCCCGGCTCCGAGCAGGTGCGCGCCACCATCGAGCGCGACGGCATTGCGCAAACACTCCGCGACTTCGGCGGCACCGTGAGTATCCACTTAGTATATCCTTAAATCTAAATTCCACTTTGTCGTCTACAAATACATACGTCGTCGTTAGTACAAATACATACAAGTAACGGTGCAGATATGTCACCGAATAAATATCGAATATTTCGAAAATTTATCTGCTTTGGAATGCCAATTTATCAGTTGTCGCCAATTATTATTCGAAAAATAATCGAATATACAAATTTTAATTTTAGCACTCATTGATTAGTATTTGTTTTTTTTTTGTTCCTGATCGTGTATGTCACCTATATACTGCTTAAAATAATTAAGCAACAATTAATGGATTAGAATGTTTTGCCATGTCGAACTATACAGTACAAAACAATCTTAGTAATAAAGTGAAACGTCTAGATTTATCTATAGGTATGAATTTGTTTACATTCTATACGACAGCCGTAGAGAGTTGATCAAATATTACGGCTATTCGGCTCGACGGCTTAAATGTGAATATATAACAAACAGTTACTTTCGCTTTTACAACATTAATCACGAATATCGCGCACAGGTGCTGGCCAACGCTTGCGGCCCCTGCATTGGTCAGTGGGACCGTAAGGACGTGAAGAAGGGTGAGAAGAACACGATCGTGACGTCATACAACAGGAACTTCACCGGACGTAACGACGCCAACCCCGCTACCCACTGCTTCGTCACCAGCCCCGAGCTTGTCACTGCTCTGTCTCTCGCTGGTAACAAACTGTTTATATAACGTAACAAGTACAGGGCCTGACTTGGCTTGGAGGCCTTAACCAATGAAGATGTAAAACTAGGCAATAACTTTTAAATTTTAAATTTACGAAGTCCTTTTAGTGGAGTGACTAGCGATAAAATGGAAAGCTATTTCGCCGAATACCTATTCAAATACGAATTATCAAATTTCGATAAGGCTATTGAAATTTGATAATTCGTATTTTTAATCCGTCAGATGGGCGCTCGTTATCCGGTATCCGGCTAGATATCAGATAAGTTCCAAAATATCTGTTTCATCTCTAGTGGAGACTCTTTTTGTGGAGATCTGGATTTGTAACCATTGTATCATTCCCCTAAATCTGTCCCTGAAGCTGTATAATCCATTTACAAAATAAAAACAAAATTATAAAGGTAGGCTACAGGAGATTAGCTAACTGCAGAACAAAAAAAATAATTTAAATAAATAAGATTCAAACATATAATAAAACTAGCGGCCCGCCCCGGCTTCGCACCGGTAGTACAAAATCTTACCAAATTATACACCTAAACCTTATGAATCACTCTGTTTATTGGTGAAAACCGCACGAAAATCCGTTTAGTGTTTTTTGAGCTTATCGTGAACAGACAGACAGACAGACGCGGCGGGGGACTTTGTTTTATAATATGTAGTGATAAGTAGCAACAACTTAATATTAAATATGATTACCATCCAGGTCGTCTGGACTTCAACCCTCTGACCGACGAGCTGACCGGCAAGGACGGCAAGAAGTTCAGGCTGTCCAACCCGTTCGGTGACGAACTGCCCTCCAAGGGATTCGACCCTGGCCAGGACACCTACCAGCACCCACCCGCTGACGGCAAGAGTGAGTTCACCTTTCTTATTTACCTAGATTTTTTAATGGAGAATGCTGTTGGTATGGACAGCAACAAAAACACAACACACACACAAACACAAATTATAATAATATCGCATTCTTAATAAAACAGCGACTTAACTCGAAATTTGAAAGTAAGCCAATTTGAACTCTAATTGTATATGTTAAATTCTAATATTATATTTGTGTTAAATCTTTTCAATAGAGTTCAAATTTGTTTAATCAAAAATACTGAGATAAGTCTCTGTTTTATTAAGGATGCGATATGATATTATCATATTATTATAATTTAAAATTCAGGAAATAATTTATGTTTAATTAATTTGTACGCTCTACAGGGCGAAACAGTGACACTTTGTCAATATGTTGTATCTTGTACCTCAACCACCCATGTTTCACAAATAAAAAGATTTGATTTGATTTGATCTTACAAAATAATAGCAAATGTATTATTTTTAAAGACTGCTTGTATGGCGAAGTGGTTTAAATGATCGCCTTGCCACCGCCACTGCGCCGAGTGTCGTGGGTTCAAATCCCACACGGAACAAAACTTTGTGATCTACAAATGGTTGTTCCGAGTCTGGATGTTCTTTGTGTCCGTTGTTTGAATGTTTGTAAAGTTCCCCGCGATACAGGAGTTATTCCTAGTGCGGGAGTAGACTATAATAAAAAAAAGGAGAAGTAGTTTATTATATTCTTGATTAAATCATAAGTTATGAATATTGAATAATTAGGATGTTTAATTCATAAAATACTTTTCCAAATATGCTAGACGTTCAGTTTCTTATGTTGCTGACTGTACTATAATAACAATAACAAACTATGTATATAAAGTATTTACAAGTATACCCTCGTAGGAAGTGATGCTGATGTACTCCTACATTTCGCCAGTAATATTGGCGAGGCGAACTTAATGCTGTTGACGTCCTGTTCAATACTTGGGTCGGGTACTAACTAGACGCCGGGGAGCTGAGTGATTACTAAATAATATTGCGTTTGTTTTCATCGTCAATATTTTAGCGTTACCCTAACTTCGAATATAACATCCCACGACGCGACTGTCCCTTTTCAGGAAAGTTCGGTATTGTCAACCTTTTTCTATTGCAATAGCTGGGGTGGGCAATTCCAGCGTTCGTGGCGCGTTTCTCTCTTCCCAATTACTTTATTACAATGGATTTCCGCCTAGTAACGATTTAATATTAATTTTTTTCGTCATACAGGCGTGCAGGTCGACGTTTCGCCTTCCTCTGACCGTCTTCAGCTCCTGGAGCCGTTCGACAAGTGGGACGGCAAGGACCTGACTGACCTCACCATCCTCATCAAGGTGAAGGGCAAGTGCACCACCGACCACATCTCCGCCGCCGGACCTTGGCTCAAATACAGAGGACATCTGGACAACATCTCCAATAACATGTTCATTACGTAAGTTTATAGTTTATTGTTATGCTATGGCAGCGCGGTAATTGAAAAAGTAAAATCACGTAATAATATTATAAAATATAATAATGTCAGCCCTGTCTATAAATTGTGTCACTGCTGGGCACGGGCCTCTTCTCATTGTGACAAGGGTTAGGCCATAGTTTCATCACGCTGTCCTAATGCGGATTGGAAAATTTCACATATCTTCGAGAAAATTTTATATAATAATATTGCTGCAATATTATTCTCAAGCTTGATTAAAAAGTGCGATAAGCATACATTTAAATAGATCGGGCAATTAGACAATGTAATACATAGAGGTCTGTAAAATCATAGCTAGATTATATTATTGATATAAGAATAATATTGCCGAAACTTACACTTTTTTTAATTATAAGCAGCACTCAGCACGTTCCAATGTGAAATTTCTTTTTACTTTTTATTTAACTGGACGTTTATCTTTTGTTTACTGCCATCCTAAGAAATAAATAGAAAGAAAAAGAGTTTATAAATGTAGTAGATGTGTTCATACAGATCATTTCTTTACTTCTGACACATATTTCAAAAGCCAGAAAAGAAAATGATACAAAAAATTCTATAGATTTATCCCTGTTCACAACAATATATTATATTTTCAAAAAACGGAAGAGAAATAGATGAACATTCAAAATGTATCCAAAAAGGCACGTTTGGCTGTTCATAGAGGACTATTAGTGCCCACACTTATGTATGGAAGTGAAAGTTGGGTATGGCAAAAGAAGCATGAGAGCAGAATAAATGCTGTAGAAATAAGAGCGCTGAGAAATATATGTGGTGTGACTCTGAAAGATAGAATAAGGAATAGTGTGATTAGAGAGAGATGCGGCATGAAAGTGGATATAGTGAAGAGAATAGAAAAGGGTATATTAAGCTGGTTTGGGCATGTAGAAAGAATGGACGAGAAAAGACTGACTAAGAAAGTTTATAAGGCTAGTGTGAATTGAACAGTCGCAAGGGGAAGACCTAGGTGAACGTTTCTTGATCAGATCGGAGACGTTCTGGAGAAAGGCCAGGTTAAGAGCACCTTAAACCGGCGAGCGTGTATGAGGAATGTTATTAAACTGAATGAAGCCAGAGAAGTGTGTCAGGATCGTAGCAATTAGAAATCCGTAGTCTCTGCCTACCCCTCTGGGAAACAGGCGTGAATCTATGTATGTATGTATGTGTGTAAATATAGATGCATACATTTCTATAGATTTGTTCCTAACCATAACGATATAACCTTTTTCTAGCGCGACAAACGCCGAGAACGGCGAGCTGAACAAAGTGCGCAACCAGGTGTCGGGCGAGTGGGGCGCAGTCCCGGCCACGGCGCGCGCGTACAAGGCGGCCGGCGTGCGCTGGTGCGTGGTCGGCGACGAGAACTACGGCGAGGGCTCCTCGCGCGAGCACGCCGCGCTCGAGCCCCGGCACCTCGGCGGCAGGGCCATCATCGTCAAGTCTTTCGCTAGGTCTGTACCTCCTCAATAGCTTCACCATCATCTCAGCCGAAAGACGACCACTGCTGGACATAGGCCTACTCCAAGGTTTCCCACACAGGCTAGGCTTGGGCCACCCGCCAATAGAATACCTCGCCATAATTATGTATAAGGTCAGCCTTCTAGAAGTCATATTTTAACGATAACTGGTTTGGGGTCCATATTAAAAAAATAATTTACGCGGTCTATACAATAGTCTCTACTTCTTCAATTTAAGAGCCAAGCTCTTGTCGGTGGAGTCTCTTCCATAATGTCCTAGCTTCAGCCAGTGCTTGACTTCTTGATACGACGTAACTTTTACCTTTTCTTTCACTTGATCTATGAACGTCCTCCTTGGCCTTCCTCTTCCCCTTCTACCTTCTATTTATCCTTCCAAGATGTTTCTTATAAAAGTGTCATGTCGTATCAAGTGGCCCAACATTTTCCGTCTTCTGTTCTCTATTGTTTTTAGAATATGTCTCTTTTCCTTTACCATATTTAGATCTTCCTCATTTGTTTTTCTTTCAGTCCAACTTATTCTTTCCATCCTACGCCAACACCACATTTCAAACGCTTCTAATCTATCTCTGTCCCTTTGTGCCAATGTCCATGTCACTGAGCCATACAGTGCTATACTTCAGATACAGGTTTTAATTAATCGTTTCTTGGTCTTAGTTGAAATATTTTTGGTCGTAAGTAGCTGTTTTTGAAGTTAATTGCTCCTTTCGCCATTCCTATTCTTACCACTAAATCTGGAGTGCATCTGGAGTCACTAGTTATTCATGTTCCCAGGTATCTGAAACATTGTATATTTGAAAGTTAAAGTCTACTAAAATAATATACCTGCGCGGCGAAAGGTAAAATGGCGAGAAGACTACTGTACCTCTACGCCATGTAGTAATTAAGTGGTCTCCTCATCGCCACTGCGCCGAGTGTTTTATGACAGATCCCCACACGGGACAAAAATTAAAATATCAAATAATTGGTCCGACTAGATTATTCTTTAGTCTTTTATTTTAATGTTTGTAAAATCTCCAGCAACAAATCAATTATTTTTGAAAATAATGTCTATAATTATTCTTCATAAAATATTGATTATTAAGGGTCACACGCTAATTATTCTATTTTGCCACCTTCAGGATTCACGAGACCAACCTGAAGAAGCAAGGTATGCTGCCGATGACATTCGCCAACCCCGCTGACTACGACAAGATCCAGCCCACGGACAAAATCACCCTCTTGAACCTGAAGAACCTCGCACCTGGCAAGGTAAATTATGCTTTAATACATTGTGTTAGGAGTTGTTATCAAATAAATAAATAGTACAAGTACACACGGCTACACATCAAGTTAGACACCCTATATACGCATGACTACGCTACATACAAAATAGAGAATTGTCGGAAAGGGACAGTGCATAGTGGTGTCGATGTAATGGTAAGCGTAGAAAATATAACGTACTCTCTTGCACGATTCGCAGTGTTCAACTTGTAATAGTTCAAAGTCCAAACAGTCTAGGTTGATGTGTCGCTGTGGCACAAGGGCTTCTGAACTTAAAATATATTTTTACTGCAGTATACTGGCTGGCAATAACAGACATATTTTTTAGCTTACTATATCTAAAAAAATTTTATGTTTGGAATGACCAATGATTTCAGAAGTTTAGAACTGGCCGGGCTATAGAGAAAACATTTATACCACATATTGTTGGAAATTGTTACTTGTATAGAAAAAGCCTCTTACTTATGTAATTCGTTTATTATGAAGCTACGATAATGTTACATTCATATAATATACAGTCGCCAACTTCAAATATAGAGAAGAGTCGAGCATTTATGAAGAAACCTAGTAACAAAAGCTCGGCCATTCTTTTGAAAACTCTAGTTGACAATTTTGTACTAAATATATAATCACGCCTGCAAGGCGTCACATAATTATTATCACCTAATACGTGTAGTGATCTCCAATGACCACATTATAGCTCACAAGCTTCTAAAATAAATGCAATCGCAACAAATTTAATATAATCATAAAAATTATAATTTTCTTCGACATTTATATGATATTTAACCATCATTTTTAACATTGCAGCAAGTAGAGTGTGAGATTAAGCACAAAGATGGCAAGGTGGAACGTATCAAGCTCAACCACTCATTGAACGAACAGCAGATCACTTGGTTCAGAGCCGGCTCAGCATTGAACAGAATGAAGGAGATCGCTGCCGGCAATTGAACAACGCCCGCACATTAGTTCTAGCTCATAATGTACTTGCACTGGACGCTCTTACCCCAAAACGTAGGGTAATTTTTAGTGTAGCAACACTGAGCCAAAATTAAAAATAAACACGCGGTAACTGCGTGTTCGGTCGCGTTCCTTTGGATAGTACCTACCACCACTATGTAAATAAAAAAAGATCGTATCAATAATGAAATGTGAAAAATATGTTAATGTTGTGATCAAATATTAACTCTTATGTATTGATATAATTTAATTTTAAGATTTTCACTATTGCCTTTAAGCCCGGTGCAAGCAAGCTGTTACCATGTAGTTCAATTATGTAACTGTTAGCGCATTTTTCATTATTCGGACAATACTTAGTCACAGTGGTAATTGAATCTTAACTTAGCTGTAGTACAAAACTAATAGTAATTTCATAATTAGTGAATAAATCTAAAATCAAAATAATTCTATTTTAATTTATATACTATTTACCAAACTTTTATAATAGGGTACTTGACTGTTTATTTTGGGGGCAGCTCTGCTGGCTTGTGACGTAACTACCCAGTGACGTCATAAGAGCTTCGTTTAGTGATAGTACTAACTATAACTATTTCATTTATTTATTTTAAATGTACAGTTATTCTACATTTGATTGGTGTCAACTACCCTATTAAAACCTTATTGTTATTTATGCTGTTTCAATACCTATCCTACTTAAGATTTCCATATTTTCTTTTCCCTAGCCTTTATTATTCCCAAGTCACTTGGGGTCGGCTGTCTGGTCTAACCGGATATGACTGGATATCAGTTTTTACACAGAGCGGCTGGCACCTGACCTCCGCAACCCGAATGCTAACGAAACCCTATAACCCTGGCTAGACCAGTGTCAGGATATTATAGGGCACTGACTTCACAATAACGACTGACTGCTTAACGTGCTCGCCGAGGCACGGAGCAGGCGATAAATGTCAATCAATACGCACATAATTTCGAAAAGTCATATAACTTCCAAAAGTATTTGAATAGTGGCTTCTCAAAATTATGATAATTTAGAAGATGTATAAAAAAAATTACTTAATATGTTATTTTATTCAGTCTATATAATTTCTTTTAATAACCACAGATAAGCCTTTATTTTGGAATATTAGTTATATCTATATGTCAAAATAAACACAAAACGCGATACAATTGAGGTCGTAAGTCGTCTTAAAGATTGAGGTGACATAGTTATAACGTGCCTACAACTCCTTCATAGTGCACTGAAATTCTTGTAATTTTTAAACGAAACTATCTTTACTCATCCTATTCCGCTTATTATTCCTAAATACATATAATATTAGAATACATAATGGTATATATTGCGTCAAACTTTAAGTTCCCCCTAAAGTTGCTGCAAGTAGCGATGCAATGACAAAAACAAGTATACGGGTTGAGCGCAGGGTGCGAGAAGGATGGAACTGCGCAGACTAGCAACTTCAGAGCTAACTGGAAGTTTGTCGCAAGGGATACTAACAAGTTCTTCGTATAGTAACCAGGACTGACAGCTTTATGTGGGCTTATTCTGTCCCAACGACCACCAGTGGTGGCCGTTGCCGCGTTGGGACAAAATTTTATATTTGCTTCTTACTGCCCTCAGTGGAGGTCGATGAGGCTTAACTGGTAATATTATTCCCATCGACCACCACCAAACAGTTAGACCAAAATATTAAATTTTGTCCCAACGGCCCCTGTTCTACTCTAACAAAGTAAGACCATAAAAATGTGTTACTGATTGGTATAACAAAAGAAAATACTCTGCATAAAGGTTTTCGAGTTTGCAGTTGTAAATCACAGCATATTGTCGTATCGTTGTCTTATCTTTTTATTTAAACCGCACTTATCGTTATTGTTACTATGACGTAGCCATTACTCCTATTATTGCCTAAAACCATTGATACGAATCGCCACTTGCACAGGAAAGGGTAATAAAGTATGTCTGTTATCATGTTTTAAATTAAAGAGTTACATTCCAAATAAAAAGATATACATACGTAAGAAAATAATTCAAGTGAGTCTATATTTTTGTTTTAGACCGCAAGACAACATTCTTAACTACGTTTTATTTATAACATCTGTTCCCAACCGCCTCCATTCGTGGCGCTTGCAAACAAATATAAAATTTTGTCCCAACGACCACTAGTAGTGGCAGTTTCAGTGGTGGCCGTTGGAAACAAGCCCTTTATTTGCTATCGTCGTCGAGTTTAGGCGAGCCTGGGCAGCTGCGTAAGGCGCAAGTGTGGCCTAGCGTGGAGTACTGTTCTCATCTTTGGAATGGCTCCGCGCAGTACTTGCTGGACGCTCTCGACAGGTTACAGCGGCGGGCTGTCCGTATCATCGGCGATCCAGAGGTCACGAGATCACTAGAACCTCTGCAACTCCGTAGGGACATCGCCTCTTTGGCATGTTTCTACAGAATATACCACGGGAAGTGCTCTGAAGAGTTGTTCCACCTTATCCCGCCCTCCCCTTTCTTATCCAGAACAACATGTGCTGGGCTCAGACGCTTTCCTTACACGGTAAAGTCGATTAGAGCGCGCATCAACAAGTTTGGGTCCTCATACCTCTGCCAAACGATCAAGGCATGGGATTCCCTGCCAAGGCACATGTTTCCTTCTTCTTTCAATCCTGGGTCCTTTAAGCGGGGCGTGAAAAAGCACCTTCTGAGACCATCAAGGTAGGGACGTCAACATCGCCTCAGCTGCTATGAGGATGGTGCGGAGGCTCTTAGACCACATGATCGCTTATCATCAAGTGGCGTGTGGTCATTTTGACGAGCAAAATATAAAAAAAGGAAATTTCTATAGAAACGGCATAAGGCGAAGGCGCAGCAAAGACACAATGCCACTGCAAATTATTTCCGTATAAAATTTAAGAAAGCGGCGCGTTGTGTATTGTTCACATGCGGCGCGGCACAGACGCTGTATCGCTTTTTGCGCCACGCCTCCAACCGCAAGCAAGAAGCATGTCGCTTGTTATAGTTTTAAATGAATAAAACCTGTTATCGCAACAAAAACGAACTCTATAAATGACACACCTCGCCGTATCTCCGTCTCTTCTGTATAATTTAGCGATAGTAAGTTGGAGCCACAGACAGGTAAATACAAGCCTTCTATGATAGTAGTAATTACTTTTATACCTTATTTCAAGTTTCATGAGAATCCATATCTCTAATAGGTAAGGTACAAGTAAAAAAGAAAAGTAAGAAAGTACTGTCTCGATGGCGCAACGATAGTTGAATGAAACTGCTGTGCATGAGTGCCCGGTTAGAGGCGTGTTATTGGGTTCATCGGTACATCACTAGCTACATGGAGCCTGGAATGGTACCATCGGGTATTATTCCAGGCTCCGAATATCAGTAGCCTATAGACGTCTACCGAGACGGCCATAGATTATATATATGGGACCTTAAATAGGATATGATCACTATGTTCCTATATCAATAATCAGTGGCAATATGACATGCAACAGTGTTTACGTTATGACCTAAATAAATAAATCGGTTTAAACACTTTACTTTATAGCGATCCCTAAAACAGGTATGTTGCGAAATACACCTCTGCGCGCCCGTAAATCCATCCCCGAAGGAGTACTCTTCGGTGTTTCACAAGCGTGAGACTGCATGTATGAAAAAATGATTTGAGATGACTTTATCTAACAGTGAGCGTTATGTAGTCGAGACGATAAGATAGTAGTCCACTAAATCTTGACTTGTGTTGCTCCTATTTTCAAATGAAATACATACCTTCATTTCATTTCGCATTTATTGGCGACTTCATTGGCGACCAATATTACATAGCCCCAAAATAGTAACTAATTATTGTTCCAAGTATTTAGCGATGTTTATTTTGCCAAATAGGTACAAACTCGTATTTGGCAACTTACCATACATTTTGTTCGATCTTATGTCGCCACGTTCATGACTTACATCTTCCTATTGGTCTTTTAGAACGTGCTGCTCCGGGGTGGGACCACCTAAAGCTTAGTAAATTTAATAAGCAAGAAAAAAATGTATCTAACATGTATATAATTGTAGACTTAAAAAAAATAATGTAGGTATATCTTTAGTTTCGTTGTAAAAATGAAATCAATGTGGACCCGCTGGAGAGCATACTCATCAGCGGGCCGGGCCCACCAGGATAATTCCGTTACTAAAGGCTTTTCAATTTCGTTTATGACACCATAAAAATGTAAATGTATACAAATTTACTCTAGTTAATTTGATATTTAGTTTAGTCTATACCAGTTGTTCTCAAAGTGGTCCAGGTGGGCCCCTGGGGGTCCACGGGAGACTCGACGGGGGTCTACGTTGGCGTGACAAAAAAATGGGGGTTCACAATTCGTAGAAACTACGCTCACTTACTCGTAAAGAAAACTTTGCCATAACTTTTTTACCAGGCGCTTCTCTAATGTTCCGAAAGGAAATTTAAAAGTGGTCGTAAATTGGTATAGACTAAATTAAATATCAATTGCATATATTTAATATACATTTTTATGGTGTCATAAACGAACTTGAAAAGCCTTCAGTAACGGAATTATACTGGTGGGCCCGCTGATGAGTATGCTCACCAGCGGGCCCGCATTGATAAAATTTTTGCAACGATACTATAGATATACACTTTTTTATTGAGTCTACAATTATATAGGTACATTTATTTCTTGCTTATTAAATTTTCCAAGCTTAGTGGTCCCGACCCGGAGCAGCACGACTTTCAGATAATCGTTATAAGAATGTTTAATTATCTTTATTGCGATCTAACGAAATTTATACATAATTGAAGGCACAGCACTAAGCTAGATTTAAGTATCCAATCACTGAATACTACGCTCCAAACCGGCAGATATACATTAAATTTTACCGGTTGCACTACCTACGCTCACATTGAGATAATACAAAAGGTTAGCTCATCCAGCACTACGAGTCATTCCCCGATTATATTTCTTATACGGATGGACTTCATATGATATGATAAACCAGTAACATAGTCCTCTTTTCTACAATGCAGGCTTCAGGTACTTATTTAACATTTAGGCCTATGCATTACCTCTTGTAAACGTTAGATTCTGCGAATAAGATTAGGTAAGTCTTATTTATGCCTGCTCAACTCATTGACCCAGACATAGGATTGACACTATTGACCCCTTCTGGGGCAAACATGTGAAATTACAAAACTGCTGAAATTCTCAAGCAAGCAAGTCTCAGTCTTATATTTATTTACAAGGCTAGTTTGACATGTAGGTAGGTACTCAAAAACGTATAGGTATACTGCTGCTCGGCTGAACCACCTATTATATAAAGCGAGTATTGTTGATCTGTAGTTTACTAAAGGCATCTGCACGAGGCTGAAGTCGTTCAACGACGCGGTATTTATACTGTCGTTGTAAAGACAGTCAACTCAGTTTGCAGCCGAATTCAACAAAGTTCGACATCGAGCGGCACTGTCAACTACAACGGTCTAAAGCAGTTGCCGATTCTTAGTATATAGTCTTATCTATGGTCGCCGATGCGTAACCAACGCTCCGAGCGACCTCCCCTCTCCCCAATGACAAATCTAGCATTAATAAGCAATAAGAATCAAGAAATTTTACTACAACGTTAATAAATCAGTAATTAAAAATTTAATTTTAAATTTACTGTCTACAATATGATATGTTAAAATTAATTATGACTGTAAACATAAATAACAGGTCAAGTGCCAATCCATAGTCACAAGTTTAAGGTTTTTATAAAAGCAACTATTATATGACTAAATCCTAAGTACACAAATAAAAACAAAGTTGTAGTGTAAAACTATTTTATTGTGGCAACAGCTTAATCCTCATTGTCTTCATTGTCGCTGTCAGCGTTGATGTTGAAGTAACGGAGCTCGTACGACTCATGGGCGGACGCCACCACTCGCAGCCAGTCACGGAGGTTGTTCTTCTTGAGGTAACGCTTTGTCAGGTACTTCAGATACCTCTTTGAGAAGGGAATGTCTGGAATTAAAAAGCAATTAATGTTAGGACTTCTTTAAAAGTGTTGGAGCATATCACTTTGTTATTGGAAGCATTATATTGTTAAATAAAACTTAATTTATTTAGATGTTTGTGATTTAATCTCTCAAGTGTTAGAATACTAGATGTAATTAAAAATATATTGTCTGGCCACTAGTTAGTCGCTGCAACTCAATAGGTTGATATGATAACTGTCCAAGACTTGTCCCACTATATCTACTTCAGTTATACTGTGTATAATTAGTATAATTAATAGTAAAAATCGTGAATGTAATGTAAAGACAAATTAACTAGAATAGAGATAGCTTTTAGCAGTAGCATACCTACACTCTAAAGAATACCTATTACAATAAAATTATACAAATAAACTTTGTTGCATAAACTATTAAAAAAAAATATTCAGAACTAGAAACACTGTTTTTACTGACATAGTATGATTTGTGAACTAATTAGAAATCTAAAATTAAATATACCAGCATAAAATGAAAAAAGGTTGCAAAATAAATTCATTTGTCAGGTACAACATATTAGATAGGCCTCCAAAATAAAACTATTTATAATATACAGTGGTGGACATATAATTATAAACACTTGCGACGTATTTCACATTATACAAGGCACATTGCCGTAAAACTATTGCTTTTGGAAATAAAACAACAAAATACATAGAATACATTCAACAACTTATAATTAATTAAAAAACAATTAAATATCCGAGTTTACAACTACCATTTCGATATTTAGTTACGTACAAGCAACTAAACGACATTTGCAGTACCATCCGTCATGGACAAGTAATTAGAAACAATAAAGAAATGAGTGAAAAATCAAAGTTATTAACGTGTTAACATCATCAATTTCAAATTATTTATGTAAAATTGTTTGGCTTACAAAATTTCTTAAAAAGGAATATTTTGTTGCCTAACCTTTGTTATTAATGACGGCTCTGCAACGACGTGGCATTGATTCATGCAATTTCATACATTTATCGAATGGGATCGAGTTCCATGCTTCAACAAAGGCTTCGTAAAGTTCATTATGACGAATTACGTTTAATGGAGACTTTTTTTAACAACGTACCACAAATTTTCAATTGGATTTAAATCGGGACTATTTGCAGGCCAGTCTATACTCAATACATTTATTGCACTCCACAAGTTAAATAGATGTTACAATGGTATAATATAAGAAACATGTGTGGGCCTTGTCGGCACGGCAAGATGTAGGAGAGAGGAGAAAGTTTTACATATTTTATTATTTACATATTTTACTTATGATTGATATTTATTGACTATTATAATATATAGGTCATTTTATTAAGGTGCGCTTACTATGGTTAGATAGATATATTACTATAATTATTTTTATTATATGGTATTCTATTATATAATTATTATTATGTTATTTTATTTATATGTTTTGATATTTTTATTAGTTATTGTCTAACATGGTAACACGTTGCTAACTAAGAAAGGATTTAACACTGCGGGCCGTGTGTTTTGGGTCATTATCATGCTGAAAGATCCAAGTCACAGGCAAATGGTCGTCGGTGTAGGGAATCATTGTCTCTTTTAAGCTGTTTTTGTATTGAAATTGATCCATTATACCTTCAATATCTTACGGACGGGTCCAACTCCGCAACCAGAAAAATATCTCCATACTTTAATGTTACCATTGCTGTGTTTGACTATGCTCCTCGTGTATTAATAATCAAAAGCATGGTTTCTTGGACGTCTAACATAGCGTTTGCCGTCTGAATTCACCATATTTATTTTTGTTTCATCCGAGAATAACACTTTTTTCCATTCTCGTACGGTCCAGTTAAGATATTTCTTTGCAAATAATAAATCGCTTCTCTCGGTGTTGCTTGGTAAGAAGCGGTACCTTTCGAGAAACGAACAATTTAGCTTCCACTAATCTGCGGCGAACCAGTTTCGAGGAAATGTTCCTTGGGTCATCAGGTGGAAAAACTTCATTTCTAAACTCGTTAGACCCTTTAAACGGGTTTTGTTTAGCTACACGTATTATTTGCAAATCTTCCCGGGAAGAAGTTTTCCTTGGATGAGCCTTTCTAACAACACTTTTAGTAGTTCCGTTTCTTTTATAATGAGCAATAGTGTGGGCAGACATCGGTGGTTTGCGTCTCAATGTGTTGAAGGGTAAAGTTATTTCAAAATACCCGAACAATATTTTGCTTTACATAAAACAAGAATGAGCGAGTCTTGAACTCGCTGTTATTTGCTTCATCTGGAGTTTGAAGAAATAATTTACTAGAACCCAATGTCCTGTTTTACTATTAGAACCTTATGTAATTTTGGTTGAACTTTATTCACAGAACTTTCTAAATGATTAGCAATTCTTCTATAAGTCGACTTTCGATCTAAATGTAATTTAACAATTAGTTGCCTAGTTATGTCACAACTCTTATTTTTACCCATTTTCAACAAAACTTATTATTCACGTAATTCCAAATTAACGTTTAATTGCCGCCGAAACTACAAAAAAAGGGTAAAGAGAGGTATTTTTATTAAATTTAAAAAATGGCACGAGCAATGGATTCCATTTCTAATTAGTTGTCCAAGCGGCCAGTAATAGAAATTCAACTATCATTCATATAGAACAGATTTCTTTTTTTATATTTTATGAATTTTTTAACTCATTGGCTATATTCTGGCATAGTTAATAGTGATTTAATCTATATATTTTTTACTCATAAAGATAGTTAATTCTGTGTTAACCTAAGTTTTATGTCCTGTTTCTAATTATATGTCCACCACTGTATGTACTTCTAGTAATTTTGATAAACAAGCTATCATATTAAATATCTTATTCTAACATAGCAGTAACCATATACCATTACCTAAGCTATAATAATCCCTTATTTATAATTGGTTACACATATCAGTAAGTATAATAGTCTGTCTTGAAACATGAGTAGGAAAATCTATTTAGACTTGGAAGTAGTAAGATAATTTATATCTTACTTAGCAAACTGTTTTAAATACATGTCTTATAATATGTTAAAATGTACTCACAGAAGGTTTAATTTATGTATCTGTTAGAAATTTGTCTAAGCATAATGAAGCAGCCGGTATATTCAAATATTAGATGTCCCTATATTTTAATACAACGAAATTGGTAAGAATAATATTTCATTATTTTCTGCAGAAATAAATAAATAAATAATAAAATTTAATTACTTAGTTTGAATAAAAAAGGAAAATTTAATAGAATTTTATTTAACACATTAGCTGTTGTTACCCGCGACTTTGTCCGTGTGGATTTTAATTTAAAAGTGTTTGTTCAGTTCACAGTTTACAAAATCTTAATATTTCTGTATTCCTCATATAGAAATACCTATGCTAAAGTTAATGTCATTCTTCTACTTAATGGGTCAATTCTAATAAATATTTTATTAGATTTATCACACCAAAAGAATTTAACTAAGCTCAAATATATTAAGAGTTAACTAATTTTTTGTTGTTCCTGAAAAGTAGCTCCAAAGTTGGTCATATTTTTGTATAAATAATTTATCAAATAGATTACAGCAAGAAATAATCGTACATAACCTAAAAACAATATTTTTGTACTACAAAATTTTGTTGACATCACTTCCCAAGCTCGAAATCATTCAGGAAAATATAATAAATGTATGGTAAGATGTAACAGTACCCCTATAACTGGATAAAAATATGATGCATAAAATAAAGTCTAATTGTTTAGAACCAAAAGAAAGCGTTATGCCGCACAGGCATGTCATCAAAAAATTATCACATCTGTATGATAGGATAACAATTCTAGATTTATAAAGGCACGTGCATTTTTCTTTATCCCAAAGGTGTTAGATGGCGATGCAATAGAATTTACCTGCGTTGATGGTGATCTTCGTCTTGTCCCTCGCGATGACAACGTGATTGCCGAGGTTATTTGTTTTACCCTCAACTTTGACACGTTCCTTCAGGTATTTTTCGAAGTTTCCTACATCAAGGATGCTGTCTTCAGTAGGATGTGTGCAGTCGATCGTGAACTTAAGATTGATCTTCCGCTTGATGCCTTTACCGCGGATTTTGCCACCTTTGACTCCCTTCTTACCAGTCTTCTGGTTCAGTTGGCCTTTTTTAGGCGCTGGTTTCTTTGTTACTGCCATCTCGGCAACCTGAAATGGTTGCACGTTATTTGTAACACACAATTACAGTGTAATTTTGAGGATTTAGTTAATATTTTATCGAATAACCTACCAAACACGTGTAGAGCAGTTACCGTAAAAACTGCAAAATGGCCGACTTAAACGTCAATTTTTGTTAAAGTTGGCTTCTCTGGATAGTAAACTTGCAAGATGAAAATATGATTTATTTTCATATTTTATGTATTTAGAATAAAATAGATGCTTTTGTTATAATATATTGCATTATCTTCTGATCAATTTAATAAAATAATATAATACCAAAATGTCACTAAAGCTGTATAATTTGAATAATTGTCTTTTGGGCAACTGTGGAAAGGCACAATTTTATTTAGTTTATGACTTTAAATCTTCATGCCACTAACTAGTTGCCTAACACATTCAGTGCCACTGACATGCCTAGCGTGTCCTCAATAATCTTTATCACGTATCACAGAGTACTATTCCTTACCGCCATGCTGCGAGCACGCCAGGCGCAGGGTGTTCTCGATTTTTCATCAATATCTCAAAGATATGACTGTATTTTCCATCGAAACGCTTAGAGCATAAACCTCATACCGTAAACTACAGAGTTTCGAAGAGACCGCATAATTTTTTTTTTTTTTTGCTATCATCTAAAAGTTATTATGTGTTTCTATGGACACGCCATGCGTGTTCATTTAGGAGTTCTCAACCTGGTATATTGACGGATAAAGTATGAAATCTCTCCAACAGATCTTTTGTATGTGTTAGTAGATTTTTAAGGATCTATAAAAAGACTGCTCTCTTGAACTTAAAAATCCATAGGGACTAAAAATAAAAAAAGGCTATAAACAACGATATTTGTCATGTTTGTAAGCAACTGTGAGTTAAAATAATGGATCAAGTTGACAACATCAAGCAACTCCTTCCATTCCAAATGCATCACACGTTCTTCGCAAAGTCAGGCACTCGGTGGAACATATAAGTGATAAATAATACGGCGTACAATTTTATAGAAACTAGAATTCGTCTCAAATTTTCATTTCCGCATTGCCTATAAATGCAGCGACGAGATTAATTTTGAATTCTTACATGATCAGGCATGAAAATCTGAGCTTTTTGTTACACATACAATTAGTGCCAAAAAATAATAATATTAAAACATGATTTTCTCGTTATATCCCGCACTTTTGAGATATGTCACCATAGTAAAAAATTATCACCTTACTAAGATTATTTGATTAAGATACTTTTCAAATCTGTTGCTCGATGGAAAAGTTGGGAGAACGATTTCACGCATCGTCCTATATAATGCTAATCTATACATATAATAAAATTATATTTAAGAAATTTTGTTATGAAAGGTATAATAACAATAGAAGCCAAAAAAATGTTTTTAGAAATTTTGTCTGTCTGACTGTCTCTCTGTATGTTTGTTGGCGCATCACGCAGAAACTACTGCACCAAATTGGATGCAGTTTTCATAGTTGTATTGTAGCTGGACTAACTTAAAATCTAGTGTCTATGTTTCATCTTGATACTATGCCTAGAAGTGAAGTTACAGTTGAATAGTTAGTTAGAAGTAGTTAGAGTTAGTTAGTAGTTAGAAGTTTGAATAGTTTCGCAGTGCTAGTGCAGTGCAGTGATAGTGGAAATCTGCATTCATAGTCTTCTTCTTCGTGTCAATGTATGAACACCCTTAAATTTTGTCTGCCCATAATCCCGTTACAGCCACGTCATCGTCCGTTGCTCTCCACAGATCCTCCACAGTGCAGCTGGAGGGACACATTGGACAAGAGAGCAAATGTGGCATAGTTTGCAATGGAGCTCCACAGTCACAGCGCGTTTGCGACTGGTCCGTGTAGCCCCAATTTGCCATATTGTTCTTGCAACGACCAACCTGGGTGCGCAAGCGATTCAGTGATTTCCAGGTTGGCCATTGCAGTTGGTGTCCAGGTGGCAGGTTTTCTGAAGGTGTAATGAAACCTGCTGGGACTGGATGTTTCGCTGGCCACATTTGCTCTCTTACCGGTTGTGGAGGAAAATTGATATTCCAAGAAGAATGACATCGCTGAAGCTCAGAGACTTTTTAACCGCACATGAGGTATCTTGTGGTCGAACAGTGGATGACGGGGATCATTTTCTTGGCTTTGTTTCACCACTGCACAAGCAATCTCTCACCGAACCTCTGGAGGAGCAATGCCTGCAAGAGGATACAACATGCTCAACGGTTTAGGTTTGAGGCAGCCCGTTATGATTCTGTATGTCTGGTTTAAGGCAACATTAACTTCTTTAGCGGGCACGGACCTGTGCCACACTGGGCACGCGTACTCTCCGACAGAAAAGGGGAGCGAGAGTCCAGAGGTACGGAGAACATGAGGTGTTGCTCCCCAGAGCGAAGATGTGAGTCGCCGCAACATGTTAATTATTCCTGGTCCCAACCTTTTGCTTGGTGTTATAGCAATGTCTTCGGTATGTCAACGCTCTGTCAAGAATTATGCCAAGATAGCGCGGGTTTGGACAGTGATCTATACCAACGCCCCGCCACGATAACTTAAGTGTTCTGCCCGCTGATCGGTTACGAAGATGGAATGCACATGATTGGGTTATTGACGCACACGGTAGGTAAAATAAAAACAAAAATATAGAATCTCTCTTAAACGTACTTGTACATACATAGATTCACGCCTGTTTCCCAGAAGGGTAGGCAGAGACTACGGATTTCCATTTGCTACGATCCTGACACACTTCTCTGGCTTCATTCACTTTCATCACATTCCGTACTTGTGAGGTAAGTTTTAGCTTTAAACCAAAGGGTAAAGTTATATATAGGGCTTTAAACTCAATAAACATTTTTGACCAAGCGGGAGTCGCTCGCGGAATCAACGTAATTGAATAAAACTTCTATATTTTTTGTGTGGATCGACTCAGTTATAAGTAAGGATGATTGCGTTGCATCAGAAGGTAAACATCAGGACAACATAAGGATAACATTATATTGCTATTCTTTTCTAAAAAAAAACATAACATGACATTAGTACCTAACAAAATTTTGAGATTCTCTGATCAAGTTATGATAATTCCTTACCGTGAAATCTAATTCCTGCCATAATTAAAGTTTCACAAATACAAGCACTTTTATAAACATAAAATATCTTCTGTAGCGTAAGTATATTCGTAAGATTAATCAATCAATTGAAGCCGAAATATCGCTTTTGTGATTATATCTTTAAACAGTGTCAGTGTCCATGTAATTTCATCTTGCAATGTCGAGGGCACACCTAGCGTGTTCGTGGTTTGTATAGGTCGGCATCGCTGGGAATTACTAGAAAATTGTGGTGGCATTGAATGTGCTAAAAGGTTCGTATACAGAAATGCATTAATTTGCTTTATGCATAGTGTTTTCTATACATTAAAGTATGATTTAAAATAAACATTTCTAGTGATACAAATCAATAGTACTCTTAATAACCACTCCAGCTTTGTTAAAATGTTTATGTTAGAAATAAGTTTAAACTGATTTTCATTGAAAATATTTTATATTTATATATAAAAAAATAATCGATTTGATTTTTAGAACTTTTCATCTCGTTGTTGGTAGATCAAGAGGAAACAACGTTTGCGACTTTGAACTTAGGAGTGCATATATTTTCATTAGCTGACTTATAATATATTATGATTATATTTAAACTTGTATTTAATTATCATTTTAAGACGAAAGCGCACACGCTTATTTTTTTTTACGTGGCTGACGAATACCGCTCCGCGGGGCGACGGAGAGGTTATGTCGGGCTCACCGGGGGAAAGATACCTCGATATGCAAGGTCGCGCGAATCGCTTTCACATGCAATCGCGACCTCGCCGTGGTTTCGGCCCGCCGTGTGAAACGGCAGGCCACTACTCATAAATACTCCCGACAAAGTGAAAGACACCTCCGGCGCCCGATTCTGCGGTTGGGGAGAGGGTTTGAGTGCTCCTTCTTCCGCTCCGTCGCCTCCTTGATGGAAATTACTTACTCACAGAAGCGGCGACGGCGTTCCACGATCTCTCGCTCCGGACCATAGACTGAACCATGGCCGGTAGCGAGAGAGCAACCGACTTCCGCGAGCAACTCACGGCGCTGCGATGCCCAGGCGGGACAATCCGCCAAAGTATGCTACGCCGTGTCCGCAACGACATCGCGGCAATCGCCGCAGTGTTGACATCCGGGCGTCTCCTGCCGGCCTATGCGAAATAGAAACTGGCCAAAGCAACCATGGCCAGTCATTACCTGTGTCAGCCGGAAGGTGAGGGCGCCATGCTGCCTCTCCAGCCACTCCTCAAAAACGGGACTTACCGCCACGATCGTGGCGTGCCCGGCACTGGGGTGCACAAGTCGTTACGCTTGTATTAACTTTAGTTTTATTCATGTCTCGGTTTCATATACGGAGTGCCAAAATTAGGTAGCATGCATTAAGTAAGTACCTATTTGGCTTTCTCCATTATTAATTAGTAATTACACTTCAGACGTTTTGCCATACTAAGGAACGAAATTTTTATTTCGTTTCTGCAAAGGAATATGTTTTATGTATGTTTCATTATCGCCAGTTTAGACGAATTTAATTATTGTATTATGGCAGTATGATTTTACTAACTCATGATGCAAATTTTATTTTATTATATCTTAGGTACTATTGTACCTAATAGTGTTTAATAGTGTTTTTGTCATGGGGATAAAAGTGAAATACTTAACAGGAAAAAGGGCTTATTAGTTATTTACATGACTCGAATAGGTACCTACTTTACTTGTTGTATTTTAGGTATCTAGTTTGAACAATGTAAATTGTAACGTATTGAACTAGGCATTGCCGTCAACGTTTAGGCAGGTACGTTATTACACTTTATCAAAATAATTAACTGAAATGCATTTAGAATCAACACATTTTATAAGGGCTACAAGAAACTAAAGTAAACGAACCGGTCTTGTGTCTACTAAGGGGAGCGGCCCTGAGCTCAAGACTATTGTCTTGGCTCCACCTCGTTGATATTATTTCCCATGAATGAACAACGCCAGTCATCCGCCGAGGTCACGCTAATTTTTTACCTTACGTGATGTAATGTCTTAAGTTTTTTATTCATATCACATTCCCACCTGTACATACGCAGGTAACTATAGTATCTACCTAGTTCGTTGGTTTGTTGATGTATTAATTTGTTTTTGTCATGTTTTTATATTGTGGCGGTAACTTACGAAAGTTAAGAAAGTCGAGCATGCGCATTACCTTATCATAGTGCTACGACGTCATCGTGAACTTCGTGACTTCTCGTACAATGCGCGCCGCACACCAAGTCAGTTTATTTACGCCGTGCACGGAAACTGTCAGTTCGTGCCTCTGAGTATAAAACCTATTTTTGTAGTTAACCTCACTTCATGTTAACTCCAAGTGAATCATCTTAACGAGTTCAGTGTGGTGTATTTTTATTAATATTATAAATCAGTGACGTTTTGAAGTGCACTCGCACGAATATTTATCAAAAATGATTGAAACAGTGAATGGAAATGAGATCGATATTCGTGACAAATAATGATAACATTCAAGGTGTCTCACAAATGTTTCTAAGATGGATAATTGTTTTGCCGCCTGCGGCTGTGAAAATTTCGAAGGCATAACTAAATCTGACTTGGACCGCTTTACGGATACTATTGAAAATGTTCTCAATGATGAAAAAGGTAGAAAGCTCTTCAGGAACTTTATGTACACATCCAAGTTAAAAGCTGGACGTCGCTCACTGGATTTCTGGGAGCATACCGAAAGATTGCTTGGCTATAAAGAAAATGCTGAAAGTGTGTCATATCGCAGTTACCTTAGAGACGTGGACCGTTTGATTGATGAAGCGGAGAGAATAGACGATATAGATTTTGCTACAATGGAACGATTGACTATTGCTCGGGACGCGGAAAACAAAGAAGATATATTGGAAGCACTGAGATTACTAAAACTAGAAGCAACGAAAACACTCCGGAGAGAATATAACGCCTTTAGAAGACATTTTGTACCTGCATAATAAAGAATCAAGAAACCGCTTAAAGAGCACGCAGTGCCTTGTATTTAGAACTTAAATAACATTAATTTTCGAATTTTCGCGCCAAGTACAAATCACTTTTTACAACATAGATGTAGTTTTCACAACTTGTTAATTATATTATGTTGCGTTTTATCAGGCGTTTCTATGTATATGATTGTGATAATATTTAAAATGCAAGTTGATGCTAAACTTTTACAATAAATGTTATAATAATAGGTACTTAACCGGTCGTATACCGCCGGCTCGCATACCAGCCGGCAGATTTGTACCCGTCGTAGGCCGGTGGCTCGCATGCGAGCCACCAAATTGGCGCCAAAACGCCGCGCGCCGCCTTCGCTTTAGCTTAAGCTAACGTAAAACCAATTTGGTGGCTCGCATGCGAGCCACCGGCCTACGACGGGTACAAATCTGCCGGCTGGTATGCGAGCCGGCGGTATACGACCGGTTAACGCAAGTGTTAATTTTCGACAAGAAATATCTGTAGCATTTAGAAATACATTAGCCTAATCCCCAAAGGGATGGTTTAAAAACTCCTCTTACTATGGATATTCATCTACTTTATGTGCTGTCACTTGATAGCCTACTGTTTTTTTACCTACTGCTGCTGATGGCTAACCGTCCATAGCAGTATCAACAGCTTAATTAAGCGTAAGTATATTTTATTAGAGTGATCATTCCAGCGGCTCAAAAATAATATAATATACGGAGACATAGTTATGTACAGTACCTACGTCTGCGAAAATAGAATGTTTGAAATGTAAAGGAGTATAGAATTCATCTGAAGGCTGCAGATATTATTATCGAATCGATGATTATTTTAATCCGTCCTTGTTTTCGTTATGTTTTTAATTTAATTACCAACCCGATTAAAAGTATACGTACTTACACAAAATAATTATCTTATTTTTGTTGACGTTACCGTAAAAATAATCGAAGGGTCGGTACATATCTATCATAGGAACACAATGCATTTTCAATTTATTTAAAGCCCGATATAATTAGTTCGGTAAAATTCGACATACACCAGCACCATATTGATGATTGGATGAGATCAGGTCAGTCGCCACGCAAACCTTAGATAACTAAGAAAATATTATAAAAAATTACATTGTAAATCACCTGCTCAAAACAACAGGTTCTGTGTATAACTTATACCTACTTAACAAACCCTTGCCATGTAATATGACAAAGAACTTTCTACGATTTGAGGACTAACTACCTACCAATATAATGTAAGCGATATGCGCTGCTCGTGTGATTAGAAAAATATAACATACACTACAATTTGTACCTTTGTAGTTTTTTTTCTTCGAGAAAAGAAAGTCAATAACATTTTGCTGCTGAAGTCAATATCGCTACTAGCAGGCTTAGTCTTGTGAATGCAACTGACCGCCTATCAATATTATTATAAACTCGCACCCCGCGCTTATACAATAGCAATGGTGAAGAGTAGGCAAGCATTTTATACAAGACAATATACATACTTACTGAAGATGATTTTTTGTTAAATGCTAAATGGCTACAGCTTTTTGAATGCTAAATCTATTAATTTTTATGTTATTAGACTTATTAGAGTAGTAAAAAATAATCGTAACTGTACTCCAGCGGCATCAGAAATTAGATATCTACTTACAATATAAACTTAATACTTCGATATGTAAACGGTTAAGAATTTGTGTTATTGACTTTAATTACTTACCATAATTTATTTGTTATTTCAGATATTGTAGTGACCTCATATCCCAAATAAATTTGATTCTTTTGACATCATTTACGTATACGATAACAAATGTATTGCTTTCGGTGTAAGGCACCTTTGTGTATTTTAGCTAATTACTATGTGGTTAAACTTGATTAGAACACTTTTAAGCGCCTCTTTGTTATCTAACTCACAAAAGTGTTAGCGTGGCTATTAAAGATAAGAAAATATATATTTATTATGATGGCTGTTGTTTTTATAAACATAATAAAACTATGTTTTATTATGCGATCCATAGCAGTAGGTTGGGTGGTGTCATAATAAGTAGGCTATAGCTATAATCGTGATTTTATCAACAATCTTTTAATTATAACTGTTATAAAACTAATATATGATATAATTACAAAAAATAGGGGTTATTGAAATTTCTCGGGTGAGTAGTGGACTTATGTTGCTGACTGTACGTAGGTATGTTCTGATTATGATTCGTACGAAATCACTAAAAAACGAATAGAAAATCACTTATCACCTTAAAGTCGTGAGGTCGTTGAACCTCGCTGAATATAATGTAGACATTTACGTTTAATATAGTATCTACCTACTTATGTAATTTGAAGCATTACCATAGATTTCTAGTAACAACATAAAATGGTTAAAATCATAAAAGTCGTTCGGTGCCAGAGTTTGGAAAATATCTAAAAGATCCGTTTAATCTTTTGGTTTTATCAGCGAACACATCAAGATATGGATATACAGACTTTTTATCTATACTAATGTTATAAAGCTGAAGAGTTTGGTTTAACGCGCTAATCTCAGGAACTACTGGTTCGATTTGAAAAATTATTTTAGTCTTGGATAGCCTATTTATCGAGGAAGGCTAAAGGCTATATAACATCACGGTACGACCCACTGGGCCGGCGCAGTAACGATAAACACGGGAGAAACCGCGGGAACATCTAGTTTATTAATACAGTGGACTCCCGGTAATCCGAAAAACATTGCAAGGCGGTGTCGTACTATCGAATTTGTCGGATTATCTCTATAATATAATAGTACCTACCTACTGCGACAAACCCTCTAAATGCCGTAATTTTTTAAAATAATGATCTTGTAATTCAACAAATTACAAATCAAAGTGCTAAGATTATATTTGAAATTTAACACTACGGGCGCAATAATGGTGGCGCGTACAAGTTACAACCTGTTCAATCATACATTATAGAAGTAAATATTTGCTGAAATAAATTTTATGTACGTAGTGATAGGCATGTCGGATTGCAGGGGCGCCGGATTACCGGAGCGGGGGGATTGCACTAAAATTACTTTGATAGATGGATTATTTCTTCGTTGGGTAAAAAAATATTCGGGTATCTCAAACCCAATCTCACTCTCATGTATTCATGTTCATAGATTTTGCCTGATAATAATACTTAGAATTAATATATTGTTAGTGCGTAGCTTACTTATTCATCTGCTTATATTAATAACTTCGTCTGACTAATATTTACCACAATTTGGTCGAGAAAATCTTGCACAGCCTCCTTGATATTAAAAACAAAAATAAAAGTCTATTATCATCCGTCATTTAATAAAATTGCACAATAAATGTACATTACATTAAAACTGCATCAATTTGCAAAGCTTCAGGGCCTTGTTTTTATTGATATATATTCAATATTACATAGGTACAGTTGCTTTTCATAGACGTACAGATTGATGACTACAATTAGAAAGTACTTGCCAGTACATAAATACATAGATCATAAAAATGACATAGGAAGTTCATTTAAATTATTTCAATCGAATTAACTCAGTGCTCATAAGCGCTCACGTCCTTTCTAAATTTCGACCGAGGGTTATATACCTATTCTGGTGCAAAATACCCATATATTGTACCCAAGTAAAAACAAGCTAATATCGAAATATCATAATAGAAAGAAAATAATTTTCTGTACGCTTTGTTTACCATTTTTATTTATGAATGTTTGTCTTAGTACATTGTAACAGTAAGATAAGTTCATTCCCAAAAAGGCTGCTGACAAGTATCCGAGTTATTAGTGTAGTTCATATAAAACCATTAAATACTAGTCTAATTTCAATATGTAACATTTTACAAATTCATTAATAAATTCGCGAACCCTCGCTCGAAATTTCGTATTGCATTGAACGAGCGTACCACTTGCATCCAGCATCCGTAAAATATAATAATTCATCAATTAATACAGAAAATAAAACGGACCACTTAATACTAAAACATAACTTACAATAAAACTTTATATTTCAGAAATAAATTCCATTATATCTTATCACATTAGAGTCCATTTCTCGACCATGTTTACATTTAGGTAGATTCAATAAAAAATACTTATGTATACATTATCACTGCACTTGACCTCTATAGTTACACCGCGTAGCTAAAACGTCACTTACTTTTAAGTCTTCTTCCACGAGTAATACATTTCAAGAGGCTTGTTAACCTGGAACAGGCAAATATCTAATATAGAAATATAATTTAAAGACTGAAGCGTGTTGAGAGCTGGGTAGGGTCTAATCCTGAGGAAGATTTCTAAATCTCACCATTGCGGTCGTAAAACACTGGTTTCGTTTTCCAGAGTGGGCAGTGTTATTGCTTTTCAATGTTAGGAAATTCGAAATGTGTAATGCTGCGGCGTAATACACTATAGGCTGCTCCTTCGGACATATACTTTAGTCTGAGTAAGTAAAACATAAGAAAGTTGCAGCATGATACTATCACACTTCAATATATCCAAGGATAACTTGTTCATACCAAAATTTGATTTCACATAATAATACAGAGCGTGCTTGCTGGCGTCGGGACAGTTTTACATTCGTGGAGTGTTTCTCAGGCACCAAAAAGAAACACTACAGATTTCCCAGTTGATTTGGAGTACCAAACTCAACCTAAACTACTGTCATCTTTATACAAAATATTATTGAGACAATATTACCTTCCAAAACTTATCATTGATCTGGCGTAGTGTCTGCGAGCCAGCAAGTGGCACAAACTGTCCAGGAGACGGAGCGACGTAGATGCAGAAGTTGAGCAGACGGTACGCCTCCGGTAATTCGGCATCTAGATCCAGGGTCAGTCGCATAGCCAAGTACTTGCTTAGGTGATCCACTGGAAGTTAACATGTAGAATGAATTATTAATTTGTTAAATGACTTGGCCATGTTATATATTTTGTTTTATATAGTATGAGTGATGAAAATATTGCACATGTTATTCAGTTGACATATAGGTGTTGCCGCAGAGACATCAGAGTGAATAACTACACAACATGTACTGTGAAGATATAGAAAAAAAAAAGTTAATGTATGTAGCTATGTGCCAATGTACAGATTGCTTCCTGTTTTTATTATTTCTAATACTACTTATTAATAAATAATGCTGTATTTCTGAGTTGATAAACTTAGACAATTTTTTATACAATGCTTTTTAATTTGATTAACATTGACATATAAAAAGTACTTGCTTATTGCATAATCTGTAATCTGGATTTATGGAATTAGTTAAATACAGTTGAGATATTTCTGTACACCCACCCGATACAATGAATTAATTTTTGATCATATTCTAGATAGGAATTTCATCTAAATAATATATGTTTATGGAAATTAAGGTGGTTCAATCCTACTAACAATGATGATATCTGCTACTTTAAGTTACCGAGTTATATATGTTTGCAAAGTAAATGACACATAGGTGGAGATCATATGCCTGGTATATAACATAGGTGTGATTTTTATGACAATCATGTGAAATGGTATTGTTATAATAATATGCTTCAAAGTTTCATTACAGTTACATAATACCTCTGTAGATTATTTTTTAATAAGTTAGGTTAGTGGTTATTCTCCTGACACTGACTCTATGCTTTTTTAATTGTTTGGGTACCAGCTAATTCAATCATTAACATACAAATTAGGTAATTTTTTTTTCCATTGATCCTTTATTTTAGTAATTTGTTGATAAATTCATTGAATTTATATATGGCAGCAGAAAGGCCATCAAAACTTAAAGCAGCCTCAAAAGAAAATATTTTACACTCTACAGCAAACCTTTGTCTAATGGCAATCTATCCATGTACTGAGTACAGTAACCAGAGTTCTGCATAATGGGAAGACTATTCATAATTTGATATCTAAGATTCTGTATACCTATAACAGCTTTTCAAGATTGGATAGCTTTTCTGGAGATGAAACATAACAATATTTACCAGAGGCGTTGGCAGTTGTCTTTAGGTATCTGACAGAGCTGTCGCGTAGTGCCCTCATGAGCTGATTGTCTCCAGTCATCTCTGTGGGGTGAGGCTTGAATACCAACTCTATCTCATTCGGGTTCAATGGTTCTCCTTCACCTTCTGTGTCCATTGAGTTTTCCCCCTCAGTTCTGAAATCACGGAAAACATTTTATAAAAAAAAATTCACCCTTCATATCATCTAGGCATTTATCTATAATTTAAACTATTAAAAAGATATTGATGTATGTCAATAATTTTTCTAGGTGTATTCTAACAAGGTAATTAAATTCTGTTATAATAAAAAAAAAGGCAGACAAGTTTAAAAGCCATACATTTTCATACTCACAAGAAAGAAAATGTATATATATATGTAGTATAATATAATGTGTAAAATCTGTAAAATTGTTTTTATTGTCTTATTTATAATATATTATATACTACTTATATTATTGATTTAGGATATCATGTAAAGATATTATAAATGTGTCTAAATAAATAAATTTAAAATACAAATACTAAAAGTGACAAATACAAATATCAACTCATTACATATACAAAACTCATTGCCAACCAGAGAGCTACTGTAGTATGTAGAGTACATACTACTACTTTTTTAGTTATGCTGTCTGGTAGAGGGCAATATTCAGTTGAAGTGTACCAAACTGAGTTGCAAGTATATTATCCTTACTCACTATTAAATAGTGCTTAAACATCTCTAGTGAAAATTAAGTGACTTATACCTATGCCTAACATTAAGGTAAAATCTTTCTATAATAGAAGATGGGCAGAAGCCCGCATTAATAAATAGAGAGTGTTAAGTTTCATCCAAATCTATTAAATGGTTTACACATGATTCAGTATATAATCATCACAAGCTTTCATAAATAGTACTAACGTAGATATAAGGTAGATATCTGATTATTTAATGACTTGGATACCACTCCATTCTCAGGGGTCGAGACACAATGCTTATGCCATTGTCTCATTTCTGGCTATTGAAAGAATAATCTTATAAGCATAATGTATACAGACCTGCCATCACTAGATTCACTCTCTTCGCTTCTCTCCGATGTTAAAATAGACTTGGCCCTTTTAGTGATGCTTGTGTTTTTTGACACCGAACTCACATTAGATGGCACCGGAGATGGTGTACTCCTGACAGAGGCTGGGTTTGACGTAGACTGTCCTGATGGTGTTGGATTACCAGTGGACGAAGTGCTGTCTTTTGGTGCTGATGTAGTACCACCAGTAACACCGTTTTGTGCAGGCGGTTCTGTGGTACCATTTGTATTAGGGGTATTACTATTTTCTTCATGGTTCTTTCTTGACCTCTGAGGTCTATTTTGTGACTGCAGTTTTATACCCTCTGTAATTGAGTTCACTAGTGACGCCTGCGAGTGCGACATACTCAGTTTAGCCAACACACGCTCCTGGTGGGCTTCGTACTCATCTCTGCTAGGGTAAATCTTTGAGATCAACAAATCGAAGTTAGGATCTGGCCTTAATGAGCGTTTTGATACCAACTTCTTTCGGCAAGTCGGACATTCCTTGTTCCCTGAACGCAAAGCTGTTATAATACAGTCGTTGCAGAACCTATGGAGGCATTCTTTTGTCGTCATAGTTTTCTTGAGCATATCTAAGCATATAGGACACATCAATTCACTGTGCAAGCTGCGGGGGGATACCGCAATCTCAGTGGCGTCTGTTATCACCTCCTGCGGTGTACGATGGAGCTCGTACAGGGAGAGCTCCCATGTTTTATTTTGGGACGGCTCTGTAGACGACATTTTTGCGAGTTTATAATGTTTTATTGATTTTAGTAAACAATTTTATTTCTTGAGGAGATGACAACTCGCGCCTCGACCACCATGTTGGCTAAAACACTAGTGATGTGCGAGTGTGCGACATTCACACCTAAAGAGAAAGAGGCATGCCAGTATTAGGCCCAGAGTTGCACAAGAAATTGATACTATACTAAAAAATATATTATTATTTATCCTAGTTTTTCCTTATATTTATTATTATTCTTGTCCAGCAGGTAATATTTTCAAAAAATATTAAACCAGAAAATGACTAAACTATATAATAGAACCTGTAAGCAAGTACATTAACATGAAAATGTCGCCTTTACACAAAATACATACAAACAAAATATGTACATACATGTAATTAATCGAAATAGTAATGTACCATTGCTATATTATATACCTAATTATTATTTTAATTGTTCATTTCATTTTTTATACATAAGTAATGCAAAAACTAATAATAATGATTAGTTTTATCTTTGCAAGATTGCTTTGATTAAAGTAATGTCTATTATCGATGTGTCGAGGTTTTGTGTTTATTATGGCAACACCATATCTAACTTGTATGACGCCAGTAATGAGAAAACGTAAATGACATGACGTAAATGTCAATATCATTGCTTGTTTTGCAACTCCATTGTGACGGTTATTGTTTATTTATTGCGGTTAATATCGACGACTTTTACCTATAAGCTATAAAACTGCAATGTATTCTGTTTTATTTCATTCCTAATAGATTGTACTCATAAATAAATTAAAATAATGTCTATAATGATATAGCACATATTTAATATAAATTGTATTGAGGAGATATACGAAGATTCGATAACATTAAAATGCCGAGTTTTTTGTAAATCACTTCTTATGCTAATTTTATTGGCACTGCTTACTATTATTATCATTAGCCTTTATAGGTGTGCACTGTGGGCCCGAGTTAGTATGGCGCCTGGGCATGCCCCAAATTGTAAAATGACATTTATATTTAAGTTTTGTTAAAAGCGTGTAGCTTTGGCCCTGCCGGTGAAATAAATCCATTAAATAAACTTCTGAAATGGCCAGATGTTTATTTTTTGGATTTATTATTAATTATCTTATGATACATAATTTAGAATTGTGATAATTTTTGATTATATTTCTGACTGTGCCTCGGAAAGCACGTAAAGCCATTGGTCCTACACTTGTTCTCTTTCCGGTCGTGTCGGATTACCGTCTCATCGGATCATGAGAGTTGAGGAGCAGAGAATGCAATTGTTTGCGCACACACTTGTGCACTTTATCTAATATCTCCCGCGCAAATGGCCAGTTTCCGTTAAGACTGGCCGCCGTGACCGAAATTCGGTCTGGAGGACATTATTATTATTAATATATTTTATAGAAGGCGATTGCTACGCTCTGGATTTTTCGTTGAACGCAACTTCAATTGCAGCGTAAGACGCGTGTCATCTCGAGTAAGGCAGATGCGGCAAGCCGTATAACGCATAAACGAACCTAGCGCTTTATCTCTATTTTTGTGCTGAAATATTTTTTGGTAGGTAATTATTAAGACTGGATGGGATGTCACTAAATTATATGCTACGAAGACGGCAAACAAGCATACTAGGTATACTATCGTTATTCTGCTTTCGTATCGTTTGTAATAGCAGGGGTAGCGCTTGCACGTTGTCGACCCGAGGGAAAAGTTATAAAAGATGCGAGAGGTAGGTAGGTATGTAAGCCCTGCAACTCTTACTTACTGGGTGTATGTGTAGTTGGTAAAAAGCAGTAGGTACGTACGGTATCACAGATCTGACTGCCTCTTTGGCGCAGTGATAGAATCTGCGACTGCTGTGCATCAGGTGTTGGGTTTGAACCAAAATCGGGCTAACGAAGAGTTATTGAGATTTCTGCTAAGAAAGTCTTGGCGCTGTTGCACACCGTTGTGTGATTTCTCTCAGATCACGTAGGAACTGACTCATCGGATAATGAGAGTTAGTGAATAAAAGTGCACTTGTGTTTGCGCACTCACTTGAATACTATAATAACTTCTGCTTAGATAGCCAGCCTCCATTAATATTAGCAAGAATGAGCAAAATTTGGCCTGGTGGTCCATGGTTTTTATCACCCAGAGCAGGATTCCACGTTGTGTTCTTTAAAATGGCAGCTCAGCGACTTCTTTTGGACCAAGGCATGTCCGAGCTGAGTCCTTTGGTTTGTCATGATCTACCTCCATAGCCAGTTAGGCAAGGCAAGTCGGAGATGACGATGACGTCCACAGGGACTTTTTTAGGCATTTAGTAACAATAACTAACTTTCAGCTCACCACTCTGTTGCTAAAATCTATTACAGAGACTATTAATAGCAGTAATGAAACCTATACTCTATTTGGTTAGGTACTTAATTAACTAAAGGTAAACAATCTTGATGTGACTTTTTACACAAACACAATATATTAAACAAATAAATTACTGCTTAAACTAACGGTTCAATTGATTGAGTAATCGTTATTGTTGTATTTACATTGATCTTTAGAAGCATTTTATTTTTAAACTGAGGAAATTACTTTTTATCTAAAAAGAAAGTTTTTAGATAAAAAGACACATCAAGATTTTTTACCTTTAGTTAAGTACCTAACCAAATGGAGTAAAGTTTGATTTATTCCTCATGGTAGTGATATTTCGTGTTTAATAGCATCTAAATTTTCTTATGAATACTAGCGGGCGTCAGCGAGTATCTTATTACGAGTAGGTACTAGGTATAAAAATATCATAGATAGCGAAAGTTAGAGTTATGAGGTTATGACTATAGTCGTAATAATATTAACATAATATGATTAAAATATTATTTGCATGTTTTCGTTCCAGTATTTTATATCTCTATTATACAGTATTTATATCATATAAATTACTACATCAGAGTTTATTACTAGGTACTAAAACAGTAAAACGTCAACAGCTAGCGTTAAACTAAAACAATTATCGTGTATAATTAATTGACTGTAATTAGCAGTTAAATAGCATTTCACATTATTGTAAGTAAGAATGTTATTACACTGATTGATTGTGCGATAACGACATACCCACTTACCTATCGATTAAAGTGTGATTAATTACCCATAAAGATAATTAATTCTAATAACAGTAACACGTATAAAGCAAACATGAAAATCTTTATCTTGGAGATGTTTTAGAAAAACTAATTGGAATCGACTATTCGAGGGGGGCTAAATACACAATACAGATAATTACAAATGTTGTCTGTCTGTCCGTTGGTATGTTAGTCTATTCGCCATCATGCAAGTTTTACAGAATAGATTTTGAAACGATTTTCACATTCAGTTTAGTAGCTTAGAGTTCGATTAAAAATCCAAGTACTATCCACCAAATTCTGGTCAGTGGAAGCGGAGACAATTGTGGTACATAATGTGATCCACGCACGTGAATTAGTCGATGCAAAGAATTCACAGTAAACTGCATGAGCTAGAAGTAATAATTGCTGTTTACATTGCGTGCTATATTAAATTTGTAATAAGTGTTCCATGTGTCTCACAGAAGATTTATTTATTAGGCTAGTTTACAGGTAGATAAGTAGTATGCCTATAGACTAGCGGTAAGGTAAAGATACTCCTTGACTATCATAGTACCAAGTGACAGGTTTCAATATCGGATGAACGGTATCCATTTTTGGGTAAAACTTTCTTCTCCCTTAGCCTTTATTATTCCCAAGTCACTTGGGGTCGGCTTTTCTAGTCTAGCCGGATTTGACTAGATATCAGTTTTTACACGGAGCGGTTGCCACCTGACCTCCGCAACCCGAAGGCTAACGATACCCTAAGGCTAGATCAGTGTCAGGATAAAAGAGGGTATTGACTTTCCCAATAACGACTGCCATAAATGTTCATGGCAGCTGGGGCCGACAGCTTAACGTGTTCTCCGAAGTACGAAGCAGGCAATAATTGTCAATCAATACGCACATAATTTCGAAAAGTCATATAAATTCCGAAAGTCAGAGGTGCGCGACGTGGTTCGAACCCGAGACCCTCTGCATTGCAGTCTGTTGGTCTCTCCACTTAGCTATCACTGCTAAGAAAAATAAAACTTTATATCTAATTAATATACAGAACACAGCCGTGTGACAAGGGTATGTAACTTAGAATGTAACCATGTTTCTTCTATAATCATGTTCTTCGAATGCTACTTATGTCTAATGAGTGAAGTGAAACATAGATAATTATACTTATAGTAAAGGTGTAGTAAGTTTATATATATATATTACAGGAATATGAGCGTGCTAATGATTACCTAACGTGTCATTTTCCCATCGAATAAGTGTCGCTACACAGTAGGTTGTCACTTGACAAATGTATACTTATGACAACTTATGATAATGTATACTTAAATCTAAGATAATATATCTTTGTATGGGACATAGTCTTGTAACCCATGCAAATGTAATAACCTAATGACACAGCTTGGCACAATCTTCTTGTTAAACTATGTGTTTATTAAATTCAGGTTACAAATACAAATCATATTGTTGGTTTTATTGGGTTATGTTTCTGTTTATTGTAAAGACAGTGTATATAATATATAATTAATTATGCTGTTTCGCTTATATACATATGTATATACTATGTAGCTGTACAAGTGTAAGGATGCCTTCCCACCAGAAATTACTTATAGCGTTATTTGTAATACCCATCAACGGGATCCATAAGTTCTAGTTATTTAATTTTATATCTGTTGCAAAGGGTTCAAGGAGGCAAAACGGAGTATGTGAACAACTGTTGTTGTTCGTTGCCTAAATAGTTATATCTCGCTTTAAAGTGACTGAAACCACTGTTTAAAAACTTAGATGTCAAGACGTATAAGTTTATATATAGTGTTTGCCGTTTTATTTACTTCACGTACCTTGACTTGACACATCTTCGAGAACATTATGGCAAAGGAGTTCGCCGTAATGTTCTCGAACGAAGATGTGTGTAGTCTGCCAATACGTACTAGGACAGCGTAGTAGACTGTGGTCTGATCCTTTTTATATTATGTTGAGGCCCCTGTGGCTTAGTCGTGAAAAGTGTAGTTTCTCACAATTCGTGCGAAATGACAATTTTAAAATAATATTTTTTACGTGACGTTTCACATACGTCCATATAAGATTTGGGTGCGAAACGACCACGCTTGAAAAAGAAGGAGGGTGTATCGACATTTCAAAAAATATTATCTTTAAAAAGTGTCGTTTCACCGCTCTTGTTCAGGGGCAACTTATAAACAACAGGCCCTATATTGTCTACATATACCTTCTAGTTCTAAGTAGAGAGAATAAGAGAGTGTGGTTACTGCTTCTGTAAACGGGTCCCGCGGTATTCATCATCTCAGCCGAAAGACGTCCACTGCTGGACATAGGCCTCCCCCTCTGTATTATATATACCTAAATATAAGTAAGTATTAGGAATGATTTAGGAGCAATCTGTACAAATAAATAAAATTGAAGTGTCTGTTTGTAATGTCAAAATAACAGCTTTTTACCTAATTCATATGAAGGTATATAAGGTACCTACAACAAAACATCTATTTTTAAATTATTGTCTGTCTGTCTGTTTGTTCCGGCTAATTTCTGAAATGGCTGAATCGATTTTGATGGGAATTTCACTGGCAGATAGCTCATGTTCTAAGGAGTAAATTAGGCTACCTTAATTTTTGAAAAAGTAAGCTATCCGCGAAGAAGAAATCAAAGCCTATGAAATAGTGAACAATTTCCAATACAAATAGGGAAATGTATATTAAATAATAATAATTTTAATTAATGTACCCGTATACATCCAATATAAAAAAAAATATCGAGTCAAGGTAGAAGAATTACATAAATTTTAGCATAAGTATTTCTATACGCGTAGGTAATACAGAAATATTAAGATTTCGTAAACTTTGCGAACAGAACAAACACTTTTTGGTTAAAATCTACGCAGACGAAGTCGCGGATAACAGCTAGTCACAAAATAAAAAGGACATTTTCATTATATTCTTTATTGTGTAGAAATTGTTTCTTATACACTTATGTGTAAACACATATAAGTGTGTACTTATGTGTTTTTATTAGCCAGCGTTCAGCACGATTGGATTGGAATTGCTGGATTGTATTGGGATCAAATACGAGCCGGTATTAGTATTAGGGTTCTGCGCATTCAGTGGTATTAACGTGTACAAGTTTCCTGTATTCGTATTCTGGGGATTAGAGGGATTTGCAATTAGCACGTTGCTAGGTTGCTCTCCCGCCGTATTTTGTAATACCAAACGGTTCGGTTGTTGAGAAACATAAGTAGGCTGCTGTGGTGGAGCCATAACGATGGTTGGTTGATTTGATCGTTGTGGTTGTTGAACGTATATTATTGGTTGATTCCGCTGTGGTTGGTTTGCTTGATTTGAGGTCGGTTGGTTTACCCGATCGGCGATCACTGGTTGCGCCTGATTGGTCATAGTCGGCTGACTGTTTGAACTTCTTACCACTTGGGCGGGCTGAGCATTGGGTTGATACGCCAAATTGGCATATTGCGGCTGGTTGGTATTAACCGGCTGGTAATTTGAGTTTACGGCGGGTTGGTATGATGGTTGGCCATTTACATTTGACGGTTGGTAGCCTTGACTAGAGGTGGCTAGTTGGTTGTTAATACCACTGTTTGCGTTGGCCCGGTACTGAAGGCTCTTGAATGCTGCAGCTGGTATGAACACTCCAGGAACCAAACTTTGGTTGCCTTGTGCCTGCGGCATCGGCTTGCCACATGCCATAGCTACAAGGCATAACGCCACGATCTAGAAAGAAACATATAACATAAAATTACTTTTTTAAAATAGACGTGCTTCTGTGGTACTGCGCATGCAAGCCATGAATGGAGAAGTTGATAAACGAAAAGGCGCCAAGTGATGTTTCATACTCGTAAAATTATAAATAATATATTAAAGACGTAATATTTGTCAAATTACTTTATTACATGTTAAGCAATTATTTGATAGTATGCCAAAACAATATCTTTGTAATATGCGGGTATTTGTATGGAGTTTAACAAAAAAAACTACATATATTACACAATTTACAGAATATAAGATTGAAACGTGTACCCTTGCACAGTTTAACTAAACGGAGTTTTAGGACCAGAGAGAAAAAGAGACATTTTCAAAAGTAAAATACACGCTTGCAAAATACATTTTATAATCTAATTTGTTGTTTAGTTTGAAGATTGCCATTAAAAGATTTAAATTCTGAAGTTGTACTAATTAATATGGGATAACAGTTGAAGACTTAGGATTATTAGTAAAAAAATGAAATGAAAATAGAAGTTGATGAAATGAAAGTAGAAGACAAAATAGATTTTTAAATCATGAATTAGCATTATAATATGCGGGTTTGGCTTATTTACTAATTGATGTTTTTATAAAAAATCGTTTTATCATTTATTTATAAGATTCAAATAAGAGGAATAAATAAAGTTGTAAGATTTTATTTATTTCTAGCGGAATGGAAATTTGCTTTTATTTATATTTGTTACTAAACTATCCAACAGTGTCTTTCGGTTAAGATGATGATAATGATTCAATACTATATATTTATTAAATATATCATATTTTATAGGTAAATAATTATCATATTTTATAAATAAATATCACGTGGCATACGTTACTACAAAGTATGGCCGATAACCCTAAGGGTTGCACAGGTATATGGTTCACCTGATCGTAACTAAGTGGTTACCACAACCAAAGAACGCTTGCAATGCCAGGTTTGCAAAAGAAGACTTTAAGACTTTCTGCTTCCATAACAGTCCTTGAAAGCTATCAAATAAATATTTTCTTAATATTAAATAAAATGACCTTACTTACCAAGTATAAGACGTTCATTTCGATGTCACTACACAATATGGTCGATGCATCGATTTGCTTTTGATTTTATATCATAAAAGGTCCCGTTAATTATCATTAACGACTTTATTCATTAGACATGTCCATTATATTTAGTAAATCCAATTGTGGTCAAACGTCCCTTATCTACTGTTTCTATGAATAATATTAATGGCTACCTATCTAAGTAAGTATTAACTATCTGGTAATAGGGATTATCTTTAGGTGCTTCGCTTATTATTTAACATGCACTTGTGGTTTCTTCTACGTGAAATGAATCTACGGTTACTGCACTATTCCTGTTGGTCATAGCGTGATATTATAGCCTTCTTTGTTAAATTAGGCTGTCTAGCGCATACAATCTTTTAAGCCAGACATTTACTTCAAAAATACGATACACTAGTTAAGTTACACTAAGCAGCGATAGCTCAGTGGGGAGACCAACAGACTGCAATGCAGAGGGTCTCGGGTTCGAACCCACGCCGCGCACCTCTGACTTTCGGAAGTTATATGACTTTTCGAAATTATGTGCGTATTGATTCAAAATTATCGCCTGCTCCGTGCCTCGGAGAGCACGTTAAGCCGTCGGTCCCGGCTGCCATGAACATCTATGGCAGTTGTTATTGGGAGAGTGTCGACACAAAAGATCCCACTGGGTCGAAGTGTCGCCGGTCTGCACTGACTGGCCCCCACATAAGATACATAAGTTAGTAAAGCCTAATAATATAAGTCAATTTGTGGCTGTTGCTTGTAATTCTTTTCACGTATATAAAATGTATAAAATAGTCACATAAGCCAGTACGTTCAATTCGCAAATATTCACTGTATGTCCCTTGACTAAGACTGCTTTGGCCGTTTCCTTGTTTTAAAGAGTTGCATAGAGGACAAAGATCACAATAATTAGCAAACTCTTAATCCAGGGCTAGAAAGTAAATTTCCAAACTGTGAAATCAACTAAAACACTTTATTATATTATTATTGATATACGTCATCACCGTAACATTAAGGATAAGAGCCAAGTAGGACGTTAATAACATCAGAATTAATAACACTAATGAACGGAAAAATATTTATCTTTGAATAGAGATCGGTTGACATGTTTGGGCTTACACAGTCAAATCCACACGACACGGAACCAAATTACGGTAGAAATGCGCTTTTGACAGATGCTTTCAATATGATGTTATTTGTTGTTGTATCAGGATATAACGGCTTACATAAGTATTCATATATGGGTACTAATGGATATTAGAAAATACAGTGTAGATCCGTGTTCAAGAGAGAGTTTATACTTTATAATGTCCCAAGTGAACGATAAATATGAGGTATCGTGTAATTAGGGTAATATGTGATATTGTGCCGTGATAGGCACCTACGGGCGCGCTTGGGATTATGATTGGAAGCTTTCAAGCCTTCGGCATGAAGGCTAAATTACTTTAATGTAACACTACCATAGAATACTAATAAATTATGTTTGATTCTAGATTGCTTTTGATCTAAACGGCCTCCATGGCCACTAGGTTAAGTTGAGCGCATAATCAATTGCTGACGTTGAGTGTAGTCTGGGAAATCTCGTACGATAAAAATCGTATGATCGACATAAAACTGTGCCGAATGTAGTCACGCTCACGCACACACTCACACACACACACACACACACACACACACACACACATAGACACACTAACACACACATACACACATACACACACACACACACACGCACACGCGCACCAGCACGCGCTCGCGCACACACACACACACACACACACGTGCGTGCGTGCGTGCGCGTGTGCGTGCGCGTGTGCGTTAACTTGTGCGTGCTCGTGTGCGTGAAACCGCGGGAACATCTAGTCTGTCTATATAATGCGAACTACTTAAATTTATTGACAGTACGGTTTTTAACCCGGTTGACGGAATTACAGAAATTTTTGAATGGCAATATCGAATATTTATTGATACTTAAAATTCAGTAACTTCAGTTAGTTCACTAACACTTGTAAACTTTGTCATTCATAAGTTTCTTTGTGAAATTAGCAGTTATGACCGTGATTTTATTAGACTTCGAAGTCACAAAAAACAATTATTCATTTATAAATTATATTGATTGACTTCGAATAGTCTTAAGAATGTTGCTAACAACAGTTCGACGACACAACTTTTCAAACTACGCCTATTGTATTAGAAACTTCGATATTCCACGAAGAACACAATAGTTGCAGACAGTATTCGAAGTTAAAAACGCACTTGTAAACTATGCTTTTTAAGTTTTGCTGTTATTTCATTCGTGTTTTAATATAAAGTTATATTAGCGTACAAGTTTCACGATAATGTAGATAAATTGAACTTGATTTCCATAAAACATGTATGCGGCGAACCCTCACGGTAGCTATCAGAAGCAACTTTGTTAGAAATTTTAATGGAATATGCGTGTACTTGTTTACATTTTTAATAGATTGTTCACGTTGCTACATTTCGTTATAAGTTAATCATCGTTATTAACTAGACATTAAACGTGAATTTCTGTTTAAAAAAATTCTGTATACAGTGTATATGCAAATAAAATGTTATATGTAAAAAAATTAGGTAGTCTAAACGCCAATGATATACGAGTATTGTCCTCTTCTCTGTACATTCATCGTTCTGATATTTTTAAGACAATTAAAGGAGACATTGAATTTTTGAATTTATATCTGGATTTCATTCAGTTTTTAGTGTTTTTTATAAAGTAGATGAACTGTTGCAAATCTTGATTTGAAAAACTTAATGATATTTTACGTGACATTATTATACGTTTTTAGTTTATTTTTATTTTAATTGTTTTATATAAATTATTGACATTGCATTATACTCTTATTTTGACATGACTTTAAAATGTATGCTTAATATTAGGACCTACTTATCACCTGAAAATTATTGATTTTAAGTATACATATATTGCTACTTATAATTATAAATTCTTTGTATGTCGGGTAAACCGGCGAAATATGTGTTTTTTTATATTATGTACATTTTAACAACTTTACTACTTACAATGTTTCATGCAAATAAATAATCATTTCATTTCATTTCATTTCCTGATATAGAGGTCGTCCTAACATTAGAGTCCAATTGAAGTCCAGAGGTTGAGCACTGTGACTTAGGGCTAGTACACAGAACTATGAATCGGCGCGATGCGAATTCGCAACGCAGAAAACTGCGACAAGAATTGCAGCGATACGATTTCGTGCGGCAAGGCGTCTTCTTTCCACAATTCGGGTGACCATTCCTTTGACGACTGTCAACCGTACTGAATGTATTTTGTAAACTAGGTCGTGACATGGATCATAAAAGGAAGTGCACACTTCTGTTATTGCTAAGGAGATACAGGCAAAGGAAATAAAGAAGATTTTGGGTTCATCCATTTATTATTATTATGAACGCCGCCGATGGGAACTACTTTCGTCTAAAATATGAAGCTTTGAGAACCAACCAAAAGATGTGTTTTGATTATTTTAGAATGAGCATTATCTTCATTCGTAGAGTTTTTAAGTTTATTGTTGCTCGCTTCCTAACCGAAGTAATAAGTCAATAGAACAGGTACAAAAGGATCACATCGCAAAGACGAAAAAGTGACTCGCTCTCGACGCTAAAAAGTTTGTAAGCAATTCAAAGAATAATTTATTGATTCTTCTTCTTCTTATTTAAGTCTAAGTGACTTGTCGGTGTAGCTTGTCTCTCCATATCTGTCTGTCTAGCGCCATTTCTTGCATTTCTCTGTACGACATGACATCTAACTTTCCCTGATCTGACTAATGTAACTTATTCTTGGCCTTCCTCTTCCGCGCTTTCCTTCTACCTTTCCCATCCTTAATTTTTTGATTAATAAAGAAAGTTTTAATTTGTAGTTTAAGTAAAAAGTAAAAATAGTTGTAATAAATGTATTTGTCTACTTTTTAGTCTAGTTTTTCTTTTTCCTTAAAATTTGGAAATAAGCTTTTACATACGTTCTTCCAAGCTTTTTGTTTGATGAATTTATTTTTATAATCCTCGTTACTAGTGTTCCAAAAAACAGTGCGCTCCTAAATCAGTGATATAAAAATATTTACGTCGTACTCTGTCATTTTTTAAAATTAAATTTGCATACGCCTTAACCTCACGCTGTCTCAGATCGGACTAAAATGGCGTCACCAAGTGTGACGTAACATCGCAGAAATGCGCGATGCGAATCAATTCGCAAGTTCTTCCGATGCGTCGTGGGAGCTCGTAGATCTTTACGATGCGACGTCGCATCGCAGTTTTGTGTACAAGCCCTTAGGTTGCTACTGGAATCACCTCTCGCTGACAGCATAACGACACCTTAAGGGATCTTGGATGCCTTTGTCATCTACGACACAAAGTTAATGTTCTGTAGGATAGATAATCGAACTTCCATAATTAATATAGATTCATGCAGAAATGCCGCTGTGTAAGTGCCGGTCTTAGTTCGCTTTTCAACTTGGGTTAACCCAATGTTATCAAAAGACATCGATCAGTGTCATTTGTGAAGAATAAGTACGGTCAATATGGGATGACCAAATTAATTGGTGTAGTTACCTAATTAAAAATGAGACTGTGGGATAATTGAGTACTTATGATTTAATGCAAATTACAAACTTACCACTGCCCGTTACGCTCTGCTAGATGTTATGTGATAGAGATACGGCTTGTGCGTCTCGTTCTTTAGTAACCTATTACTGATTACAGAGATTTGGATACTATCTATTTTCAGGTAGCTTCCTAGTTGGGCTGCTTGATTTGGCAGAAGTATCCTGGATTGGAACAGCTTTAAAAATTACAAATATTAATACACATAAGGCTCTAAATGTATTATTGAGCAAAGGCGACCAGTCGTAGTGGCATATAATATCTCTCGAAATAAATATGGCCGGTCTTGTAAGTCTAGTGAAGCTAGGCCGAACTACGGAACTGTAATATCGGACTCAACGCAGTGCCTTTTGCGGCGTAATTGGCAACTGCGAGAGGCTGGGGTTTCTTCCCGAATCGTACAATATAAAATGTTTTGTGGAACAATACATTAATCCGTCAAATATTTAATAATAACACAGAGAAAAATGGAAATGAGGCGCTTAGACGACAATTATTATAGTCTAATACTTATCAGACAATTAAAAGTAACTGATAGAATTTTAATATCTGTTGTAACGGTTTCCTGTCTAGTTTTCCGACGAAATACAGGTGTAATATCTACGTCATATATAATGAAATGGGAATGAACCGTAAAAAATATGAAACGTGAGTTGTATAATGAGTTCTCAGAAAGTCCACTAACCTGGTGATGGCTGGCGTAATGACTGGAGAATGACCTTAATCCTTTTCTTAGAGAGAAAGTCTTACTTAAGAAGCGATAGGTTTTTAAAACTGGCCGTGTGTGGAACGACGTCCATACTCCGTCATAAGGGGCTTTTCATAAACCTATGTATGTTATCGTTTATATTGGTTAGACGCATTTAGTTACTCAAGAACTTTCATACAATTGAGTGCACAAATCGATATAATTTATTCTGATTGATAGCAACGTCGTCGCGATGAAAGATGAAACGATTGCTTTAGGAAGAATTTTTAAACCAGCCAGTATCAGCTACGATGAGAGCTCAACCGTTCTTCGAGTCTAGTAGAAACTAATCGATATTGCCTACGATCGATCAAGTATTCCGTATTAATAATATAAAATAGCCGACGACAGGCCATTCTATCCCGGTATAAACGAGAAATTATCTTACGGGTCTTCGTACTATATTTTAATATTATCGATAATAAGACCGTATGTTACGTTTAAAAAAATAAAGACGATAAAAATAGCTTTTTGATTTATTACCAGCATTAATATGGAGCGTCATTTTAATTTAATAGTTAGCTGTGAGTGAAGGTAGCCATATTTTATTACAAATTTGATTAATTGTTGTAATCCTGTATAAATGTGTGGGCAAATTACTTTTCGTGATTGGCGCCACCGTTTTTGCCACAGAGGCAAAATAAATAGGTTTCCTTACATTCTACAGCTATGCAATTCCATATAATCTTACCAAACTCACTACCGAGTCGGCAGTGAAAATTATATTTTTATTGTTGCTGGTGGCAAAAGAGCTATCTTGCCGCCAGATGGTAAGCGGTTAACGCCACTCATGGACTTGGCTATTTTTTCATCATACATCGAAGAAGCAATTTCTAGGTAACAATAACAAGCCGCTGCGCTGCCTATCGTAAACGATGCAGGTTGCAAACAAATGCATAGTCTACTGCCTAATGGTAAGCAATTACGGTGACCTATGAAAAGAAGACAAAAGGCAGGAGGTAGGAAAGAGAATGGGAGGTAAGGGACCAAAGGGGTGATAATGGTTCCGATACCTTTAATCACTGAATGAAACGCTACAGTGCGTATAATGCTATTTCACATGGATATTCTGTAAGAGGGTTGTGTTTCTACAGTGCAATCAATGCATTCAAGCTGAAGGCAGAAAAGCTTTACTATAGAATAATAGAGGACCCTGTGGCATAATAAAGTAGATTTACTACAGTAACCATGTCATTGAAATATTAATTAATTCTTAATTATTGACTTCTTATTTATTACTATTCTATTATTGGAAATGACATATTAATTAATTATTTTTATATTTATTGTAGCGATTTGAACTGATCTATTTATAATATATCTCACTTCATTGTTAAGAGACACTTAATTGACATGTTAATTATTCTATAAGATTCAGCATAATTTTAAAATTCTTATTAATTACAAAGCACATACATTTGTATGTCTGACCAGACAGAGCATGTTGAGACAAAAAAATATCTGTAACACCTGATTGTACACATATTGAGTCAAATAAATGTATCTTTATCTTTATCTTACTTTAACACCGAAGAAAACATCGTGAGAAAACGTGCCAGTCTAAGAGTTCTCTATATTGTTCTCAAAGATATGTGAAATCTGCCAGCCCAAACTGGTCCAGCGTGGTGGACTATCTGGACTACTATATATAAGATACCCTTAGTAGGTATAACAACCATGTAACAATTGAAGATCGGTGATTATTATTCGAGAGCAAATTAACTAGCTTCACTATAGAATAAATTTAAGAATCGAATAAAATTACTAAAGAATAATAAACATGAGAAACAAATAATTAGGTACTAGTTTCTTTTAAATAGTAATTGCGCACAGTTATTTCATTAGTTACACATCCTACTTTGTCAACTACAAAGAAAAGGTTATGAGCATCGTAATGTAGGTTTCAATGTCAGATAGCGCTATTACAAATAAAGTATAAAAACTAATAATTGATCATAAATCTGTCATTATTTAAGTGAAGGCTTTATTACTTTTATTTCATGTCGCCTACAAAACCACAATTGAAAAAAGAGCTATGTATCGTTTAATAAAATGAATATCGCGAGTCTTATCCGTGAGTCGCGTACTATAAAAACTTGAGTTCATAGGGCGGATATAAATATATTCGATTTTCGAAAATTCTCAGTAGATGGTTCTACTGAGAATTTTCGGAAATCGAATAACTTTATAGACACCTGTCTTTCACCGTACTCGACTCATGTATTTAACCCAGAAGCACAAGATTGGCAATAAGAGTAAGCGTCAACTTTCCAGCGGGCTAACGACGCTATCAATATTAATATTTGATTCGATTTACATTTACGTCCATCCTATCATCCAATCATGCAGTAATAAGTTGACATGGAGTACTTGCATGATATTAATTTGAATGAACTTAGCGTCTCATTAAGTAGCACCCAATTTAATGGTAATTTAATGCTTTGTGATCATAGACTCATGTTTCTGTCATGTCGACTCGGATACTGCATGAACGATTCACTGATTGAGTTCGACGTAAAAACCGTTAATGATTTGAACTGGAATTATTGGCGGCATAGGTACGACATGTCCCATTGGTATTTTTTTCTGGTACTGTAAGTGGTGCAACTATGTTTTTTATACAAACAAGGTAGCAAACAAGCATACGGCATGCTTACGAAATTATCGTAGTTAGTTCTGTTCCTACGGTTTCTGAATAACACAAGTCAAGATATAAATATTTTCAACAGTAAGCATTGTAAGTAAATTATAGACCATTTTGTTCGCTCTTTATTTAATATTGTATTTTGTTTACGCGAATATTATTCATTGAAATTAAACTACTATATACGGATTTTATCGCGTTGTTTATTTGACACTTTATTACATAATTTAGAAAATTGGTACTCCACTACTACTATTAAACTTTACTAATTTTTAAGCTAATTAAATTATTATTTAACTATTTAGATTTAATTTAATTTTACACTTTCCCCGACGTTTCGGTTGCTTTTCAGCAGCCATGGTCACGGGGAGACTAAGATGGTAGATGTCTCAATGTTCCAGTGTAGTTATTTCAAAGTACCCGAACATAATTTAATCATTGGTCTTTCTATTTACGCAAAATGAGCTCAAAGTATCATGAAGTCTAGCTGTGGTTTGCTCTTTATTCTTTAAAGTCACATGCATGTCTTGAATGAGCACACTGAAGATGTGTTTAATGTTTGCTAGATTTAACACAATAACGTTTTATTTATTCTGGCTAAAGCGTTTTAGTAAGGCAAGCCAGACTTTGGGGTTATATGAAGTTAACCTTAACTAACGCCTTTTTAACATTGAATTCAATATTAGAATATTTTTACTAGCTATAGTGTACCTTTGTATAGGCTGTATATAACTCATACCTGTAAAATTTGGCCTCTTCTTGGATGTATATTGTAACTCTTATAAACAGAACTGGGTTAACACTTTCAGATTTAAATAGAACTAATATATTGATTATTTATAATAATAATAATAATAATTTTTATTTGCTAGAAACACGGTTACAAGGATGTTTAAATAATAAAATAAGCACCGCATGTCTCACCGTATGAACGGTATGCAAAATTAATATTTAAGATTAACCATATGTGAATACTAGATAATATTAATATTGTATGAAAAAATATATAAAAATATATAGTAAAGTATATAATAAATATATAGCTTATTTTAAGGTTAAAGTGTAAGTAAGGATGTGTTTGATTTTGACAAACCGTGAATTAGCCTTTTAGAAACTGGGTATTAGTATAAAGATAACGATAATTTTTATAAACTAAAGCGGACATAGAACTACATAGGTACATCCAGTTTTTGGTCCCGATAGTGGGAAACACTTGCGCTCCTCAGCCAGTTAAATTCTGTTATTATTCAGGTTGAGTATACAGAGAAATAGGCATTAATGTGACTAATAAATAAATACATGAGTTCGCAAACACCTTGCGGTGTCCACCGATGTTAAACGTCGAGCTAAGTGGTCTGAACTAAAACTAATTATATCACCGATTACACTCGTTGTTCAGTGGGTCGCTGCTTCCTTTTGCGTGTAACTTAAGCAAACTAACAAATAAACTTTGCAAAGCCAGTAGATGTAGCTTTGATAAACGTATTTAGTGGTATATAATTTCCATATGTTTTATTAGGAGAGGCTTGTCACTTGTCAGTCATTTATTATGAAAGTATTAGTATTTGACGGTGGTAGGTGGCGTAGCGGTAGTGAATGGTATTGCTATGCATGCTACGGTCAAGGGTTCGGTTACCAGGTAAAGTATAATTGGGTTATTCTAGGATACAATTTTTAGGAATAGGTAGGAGTCTGAGATATTCTTTAGATGGACGGCAATAGATAATTACCGTATTAAGTGTGATTCTGAACTTGTAATAATAATAATATCAGCTGGATATTAAACTGTCTCACTATTGGGACTGTCTCACTATTGGCCACGGGTCTCTTGTCATTGTAAGAAGGGTCCATCACGCTGGCCCAGTGTAAGTTGGCAGACTTCAGATATCTTCGAGAACATTATGGAGAACTCTGGGACATGCAGGTTCCCTCACGCTGTTAACCTTCACTGTTTCACTTCACCTCTGCTTATTGCTTCGATAATATAGGCGTGTCACTTTATATTTATATTATAAGCTACACTAAGTATTAGCGTAGAATATTATGAGTGTTCATAGCTATAGACACGGCTCACTTTTGATATGTCTTTCCATGAATAAATAGTGAAATAATTGTAATAACGGCTAATTTATAAAATTAGAATTTATTAGTATTCTTGTTCACCCTTCCATCTATGCTGCTTGTGTTAGGCGTAGTTCACGTGTCGTACGCGTGGCGTAGGTGCAGTGAGTGGAAATCGAACCCACGACATCTCGGTCGCAAGTCTAATACCTCACGCTTTGGACTTACGATGCTTAAATCAGTTAAATTATTCCTCGCCTTCCTCCAGCCACCCTGAGGTTTGACCTGGGGGTGATGGGCTGCGTGGGCCTGCTCGCCACCCGATCAGCACTAGGTCCGAGAGGCGGCGTGCGTGTTCCCACGTGCACCTCTGTGTCGTGTCTTTGTCCTCCCCCTAGGGGGACGGTACGGAGGAAGTAATTTTGTGTAGTGGCCTGCCGTTTTACACGGCGGACTTAAAAGCATGTGAAAGCGATTCGCGCAGCCCCGCCGTCTATGGTTATGTCGAGGAACACCGTGGTAGGTTTAGTCGGTATTACCGGGGTATCTTCTCTCCGGTGAGCCCGACATAACGTCTCCGTCGCCTCGCGGAGAGGTATGCGTCAAAGAATTCACACAAGAAAAAACAATGTAATGTTATTCCTAGAAATGCGTCGAGCGTTAGTTCGACACATAGGATACCGATAAACTACTATCTGTAGGTTTATTCTTATTTTGTAAAGAGATGGAACCTGCTATATTTAGTGAGTTAGCAGTCATTCAAAACTCTTTTACCACTGCGTCATCATACTTAATACAATATTAGATAACGGACCCTAATCGCGTTGGTATGTAAAGGTAATTAACCTATTTATTTCTTGATGTTTCGACCGATTTACATTGTTCGTGGTCATGGTTTGTATGAGTCACAGATAATTTATAATACTATACTAGTATCTAAGTCAAACAATTGACTCACGTCGGTTGAAACGTCAGGAGTGGAATAAGAATTTATAGTTATCATTACCTACTAAGACTCGTTGCGTGTAACTGCGATAGCCTAGTGGAAGAACGTGGGACTGCCACGCAGAGATCTCAAGTTCGATCCCAAAGGCCGCGCATTATCACTGATTTTTTGAAGCTATGTGCGTATTAAATAATTAATTATCGCTCGCTATAATGGTGACGGTAAACATCGTGAGGAAACCTGCATGTCTGAGACTTCTCCATAATGTTCTCAAAGATATGTAAAGTCTGCCATCCCGCACTGGACTATGGCCTAACACTTCTCACACAGAAAGGAGATCCGTGCCCAGCATTGGGACCGCTTTATACAGGGCTGATATTATTATGATCTGTACGTATCGTAAAAGTCTAAATACGTTCGCTGTGTCATTCTTGCAAACGGCAGTGCAGCAAAAACAACTTATTTATGCGAAAGTGATATAGGGGCGTGGCAGTAATCTCATAAATTCCGGGTGACCACAACCAGCTCCGACGTCAATCACATATAACTACTCAACGAACTGGTACTAACTGTACTCCGTCGTAATTAGTCGACCACAAAATAGATCACGCTAATTAATACGAGACTTTATATATCATTGAATGATATAGGCAAAGTCAAAATAGTTCAGAGCCATTTTCTCCTTGTTTGTGAACAGAATTCCTTTGTTTTGTACCAATCGGCGAGCTTTAGTGCATTAATAATTGTTATAGTAGAGTTTCAGTCACTGGGCGAACAATAGTTTAAATAAATAGACAAATAACACAGTTCAGTACCATTTTCTATTTTGTTCGTGAACCGCTTTTCTTTTTTTTTGTTTAATTTAAAGCTTTTGACGAGCTTTGGGATTATCAATAACAAAAATAAGATGTTTAGTTTATTTTTAATGCGGTAACAATTTCTATATTTTCTTCAAGTTTTAGGGCACTCGGCGAACTCTTGTTAATAGTCATATGAATACTAAATACAACAATGTAGCGGTCTTCTATGTATAAATAATGTAAGGCGTGTTTTTAAAGATAGGATGATGAATGGTATGTAGAAGAAGATATAGTAACAAGTACTGACAAAGTTTGCTAATATAGTTTAGGCTTGTAGTAAGAATGGGCGACAAAAAACTAAACAAGAAATAATTTGAGGCAATGTGAATGGTATGGCCAGAGTGGGAAATCTTACACTATTCTAAAAGGGTACCCTACATCGACGAGCATGCACCAAGAATATAATGAAAGTTAACCTGTTGTATGCCAGAATACCAGACATAATAGAAAAAGCATTGTGTCTCGCGCAGATCCACGTTCCGGCATACCAGAGGTTAATGAAGCAAGAGAGGTTTACAAATACCTATCAAAGCAAGTGGCATACCATAGAGTCTTTACTTACGTAGTTTTTGATATTTATTTTAAAGGACTAGGTACACAGAAGATAAAAGTCCATGTCACCTTACATATTTGGTAGCTAAAGCTGGAAACACCCAATACTTGCGAATGCTGCTTTCCATCTAGGGAGCCGTAAGCTAGCTTAGCGGCATAAAAAGTCATCTTATGACATACATACCTTCTATATATCCTAAAGGAATGGACAGAGTTACACCCACATTTTGCTATATATGGTTTCAAGCCCCACGTAATAGAGGGCAAATCTATTGCCGTTTGAAGGGCACATTATCAGACGCCGCACCGCCACTGAAAATTTATTGATAGAAATAATGAATTGCCCGACCAAGTAATCGGATCTGAGACCTCCAGTCGTATTGATTGCCAATGCATACCGACGTAATTATTACCCTGGTATTACTGCTGCTATACATGATTATTTAGTTAGCTTTAGAACTCTATAGCTGAACTTCGATCGCTCTGAATTTCCACAACGCTCGGTCTTACGTCTTTCGCATCTAAAATTCCAACTCTATTGCAGTTTTAGACCACACTAATTCATATCGATCAACTCTCAGGCAAATTATACTCATATGTCTACAATTAGATATTATCTGAGCCTGACTAATAACCGACAACTGCAATATGTAACGTACCCGTAGCTATCCGACCGCGTAATTTCGACGTTAATTTGATCGTAATGAATGAACAAGTACTCTGTGATTGAATACATTTAGCAATCTCTGATCTCAGCGAAAAGCAATAACGTATATAGAAGAAAGTGGTACATTCGATTCAATTTCCTTTTCTCTAATCTCTCCGGAAGAGTCTAGATTAAATGTCAGTGTAGCTACCCTCGTCTTAGAAAAGTGAAAACCGGAATTACAGCGTCATACTTCGATTTTTGGGACATTTATTGGCAGTAAATTACAGCCTTGTTAGTATGTGACAAAGTGTGAGTGCTTAAATGTACCTAAAGCTTCAGATCAAACGCATATCGACGACAATAAAATCTTATAATAGTCCTTTAAGTATAGCGGTTTTCTGTAAAGAAATACTGATCAGCGGGATTGAGAACCATGTTAAGGCAAAGCTCTTGTCTCATATTCTGTTCTTTTCTAAAGATTACTAGCAAATGGGCTTACAAATTACTTAATTTCTTATTAAGCCCATCAGATAAGCTAATTATTATGATGCTGATATATGTATATGATATGATGATAGCTACTGGGTAAACCGTTGTAAAACCACTGCTAACTCATATGTGTTAGTAGTGGATTTAGATTTGATCTCCCGATATCTCGATCGAAGGTCCTATACATTATTCATTGTACTACCGTCACTAAAAATCTCGCCTGGCTCACCTCCATACAAAATATAATTTATGGCATTTATTAGCAAAGACAAAATCTATAGGAAAAGCTTTTTTTAGAGCGTTTACAGTAAGCATACAATCGACGGAAATCGACATGTAGAAAAAATACTGGCTGCGTGGCGACCCAACGGGTCATACGTGCTGTCATATTATGATTTTGTATCCATAACTGAATAAATTGCATCTGTTAATGTCCTCTTTTTACGCAGTATCTATGTCACCACCCGGCTCGTTTCGGCCCAAGAACTAAATAACCTAAAGTACCATTTACACAAGGCTAGTTTCTTGAAACATGTATCCTGCTATATTTGTCTTTGAATTGCTTTCAGAAACATGTTTCATGTGAATGGGCCTTAACATTTTGTGAATAAATGCGCGGTTCCTGCAAGATTTTCTCTTAAAGAAAAGACGGCGGCTAACGTGAGTTTAAAATATAAAACTAGTTTTTATTTGAAAATGTAATGTTTTATACACCCATTAATTTACGAATGATGTGCGAAGAAACGGCGTGTAAAATGTCAGCATTAGGTTAGTACCTACATAAAAAATTTATAGCTAATTTAGAAATGTAGGACTCTTTAACAGTTGAGTTTTATTTCCTAGTTCCAACACGTATTTAATTGGAGGTTTAGTGGCAATTATCTTAACAGCCGTGAACAAGTCCAATCGATTTTCTTTGACACAGCGTATTAGCGCTTGTCCACAAAACACATTGGTGCAGATGTCCGACTCAACACCACGTGAAATAGACATACTCATATATCGACATGTGTGTACTGTTACTCCATTAAAATGTATTCAAATCGACAGAGTGCTATTAAGTTCGTAGCAGCTTTTGATATTAAAACAAAAAAGTTCTTTTTGTACAATAAATGTGAATCGAATATACACCCGCCTGATATAAGCGGTTTTACGTAACCGCTAGATAATGACGGTTACTGTAGAACTGCTTATTATTATGCGAGCCGTGTGTTAGATCCTTGCAATAGAAGACGAATATTTCGCGCAACCCTGGAGACAATATGACATGAAAGGAAAATAATTGCAGAGATAGGTAACCACTCCTACTAGAGGGTAACCATGTGTCCATATATATACCTGACCAGTTACCACCCTTCATGACCTGGTTATCGACACTATAGCTGCCGTTAACGAGGTCATCTACTGGCCTCAAAAACGATTGAAAAAGATCGTTCACGCTAAAACAAGTAGAATACTAATTTATACTATGCTTGGGGTTACCTGTAGAAATCCATCCAATACACTGGGATTTCCGAGCAAGTATAATTACTTCCTCGGTGGATCGTATATTTTTTTTACTACCGCATAATTAGCAACAGCCCTCCTAAACAAATGTACACATTTAAAAGTAAGTACATAGAATGTCATCGACACGTGAGTGCCTCGTTGCTAAGGCTTCGTTTTGTGCGAGCTATCTGTTTATATGTAATTTGTGACGTGTTTTCTAAGTTAAAAGAGATACTTTACAGAGCTATCGTGACATCTACCAAGTAAAGCATACAATAGTGAAACATAGAGATAAGCTTCTAAGTTATCGGTAGGTATAGGCCGGATGCGAGAGAAGTTGTAAAGATGTTGTGTCACTTTATAAGAGGCTCATGTCTCCTAGATTTTTGTTTAGTTAATAATTTCTAGAAGCGACATAAATTAATGAAACCATGTCGTTTGTGACGATGTTATTTATCGTAGTCTACATTTGTAAATGTGTACATATCTCGCCTGTACATGCTCGAAGAGATAGGCATAGATGAAGGTGTGTTACACACAAATTTCGTCAGCTACAGCGTCACACATGAGACAGCCATTAGCTCTTTGCCATCTATCATGGATATCTTCAGGTTACGTGCTATTGAAACTTGCTAGGTAAAATACATTTCATTATCTGTTTTTTGTGTATTAGTTACTAAATTTATTAGTGCTCTTTAAGTTTATTAATATATGAGAACATTTTAACACTCAAAAGGCGACTTATTAGTATCGTAGATTTCTCTACGTAAAGAATTATTTATATATTATATATTTATTATTTATAGGAAACATATACTTTATAATTACCGAATAATATACTATTTCTAGTTTTAAAACTCGTATACCAAGTCCAATTAGCATTATTTCCTTACATGATAAGCCTGGTTTTATCGACTTGGCCCTACGCCTGCAGGCCATTTTGGCAAGCCTCTTGGCTCCAGGGGAGTGTCTTAATTATTGGTGCCATAAATGCTGGTATAGCAAGCCCGTAGTTACTGAATCTTCATTATTTACTATTAGATAGACTTTGTGAATACTGCGTTTCGGTTTGTTACTGTTCTATTGCTTGGTTATCATTTAGCACTTTACATATATAGCACTTCGTGCTATGTATGGTATCAGTATTGAAGCCATTGATATATATCTTACTATAGAGAGAATACAAGGAATTTAGTTTATTGTGTTTATGGCTAATATGATAAATCTCTTCTTCTGATATTAAGCGGTAAACAGCCAGTAATTTATTTAACAAATTACAACTTAATATGGCGGACTTTACTGCTGTCTGTGCGTGAAAGCTGATTGTCATTAGGAGGCAAGCTCGGCTGATTGCGTTTAATATTTTGTGTATGAGCTCAAAACTAACAATATTAGCCGACCAGTGAGGGAATTAGATACTATGTTATTTCTTGACACTGAAATATCAAACTCAACAGGCCTTCGATTCGGTCTGATGAAATAAATAATATAAGAACACTAGCCCTGTATTAAACTGTTTCACTGCTGGACACGGGCCTCCTCTCAGTGTAAGAAGAATGTTTTAATGTCATCGAAAAACAGACACCACTTAACATTTTTGTAACATAAACACGACGTAGATTCATCGCAGCGTTACTTGTGCTCATCAGTGTTGTGCTACATAGCGAACATAATTGAAACAAGATGTCAAGCGCGTGGTTGTCGTGTAGATAGTGAGATATGGCCGCTCTCCAGTAATGATCGCGGACCAGATTGTCTGGCCGCTTAATTAAGCTGCTTCTTTTGTGATATTTAATTGTTTAAGATTTCATCATCATTATTAATTATTTCTTCTAAAATATTTGACGAAAATTCTTAATTAAGCATTAAATTTGAAGGTTGTTGTTTAAAACGTCTGCGTTAATTTTAGTCTTTTATCTTACATTTATAAAAACAACACCCGCACTATTATTTGGTCGCAGTGTTCTTTACAAATATACAAATAACGGACACACTGAACACTCATACTCGGAACACAAAATTTGTCCCGTTTGAGGATCGAACCCACAACACTGGTACGGCGGCAGCAGCGAGGTGGCCACTTATACCAGTACGCCACCCGTGCAATTAAAATAAGTCAAATGGTTAATTAAAATCATCAGATATATGTAGCAAACTTATGTAATGAAGAGCACATAGCTTGAAAACAAATTACGCTCTCTTAGAGCATAGACATGCTCGAGGCGCAAGTTCTATGATTTCTATGATTTATGTTATGTTTTGGACAAACGAAGCTATTTGGACAAATGATAAAAAATAAAATAAATGAAATCACTAAAACAAATACCACACTCCCACTTACACGCTGGACTTACAAGGTTATTATCTAAGATAGAATTACAGTGATCGGAAAATTAGCTGCTTTTTCATCTAAGCAGTTCTTTTTGCCCTTCCATCGTGTACCTACTTATATAAAACCACTTAGTACGAAGTTCAATGCATTGCTTGTACTGACGGATTGCATTCAAACCTTTTTGCTCTTATTTAGTATAGTAATAGCTAGGGTTACCATGCCTAAAAATATTGATATTGAAATACGGATGGCGTTGTGGTTTAAGTGAGGCCCTCGCCACTGCAATTGCGCCAAGTGTGCGAATCTCACACAGGACATAACTTTGTATGATCCACAAATGGCTGCTGAATGTTTGAAAAGTCATCGCGGCACAGAAATTATTACTAGTGCGGGTGCTGCCTTAATAGAAAAAAAAACTAATAAGAGATGTCTAAACTAAATCTCAAGTTAATCCAAAAAGTTTGGTATTGCATTTTAGGTACCAATGTATCAATCCCAAATTTTTTGGTCTCACGCCTTTTCCATTACGATTGCATAGTCCATCAGCTGCGATTCTAAGAATGGTCCCTCACAACTCACCTACGTAAAAACTTTTATGCTTGTGCAATTCTTTGTGAATGGTAGTGAGTAGTGACCGACGACGGTACGTGGTAATGCATACTCAATATTATAGGTCTTTCACATGCGTGTTAATTCCTTCATTTTACGAATGTGTGGCCGAAAACTGATACATTCGGCTTATAACAAATTCAATTTATAATTATTTGCAAATGTCATCCTACACGTGCTAATGTGCGGGACCGGTATAACAACTCTTCTATCTTTGGCTTATTAACTCACATAACAATTTGCATAGAAGTTTGATGGTTGAGGGTTAAGCTAACTAGCTTTTTCGTTCATCTCCCCTTGTTTATTGATTGAAGCGTGACCCTTTTCTATTTCAATTCTGAGCTGGTTCTTGAGGATAGCATTAGATAATTTTTTGCCACATAACCCTTTTAATTAGCGATATGCATATTGCAATCGAATTCATTCGAATAATAAAACTGAATCGAATTAATCATTATACATGCACCCTAGCACATGCGATGGGAGTGTTGTGTGTGTATTATTTTACACAATTGTGCCGATTTGAATTTTTTTTCGAATGCAATAATTGTGTATATATATAGTTTATACATCGTTAAATTACCGATTTGCTAAAATTTTAGTATATGCAGTTCTGGTCTCCTAACTAGGTTACAGTATAACCCGTATTAAGGAGTGACAGTTTCGATCCTCCAATTGATTACAAGCATATGTACCTAGTATTAGTATTTACGTAAATTTGTATTTTACTGCTATTAAATTATGGTATGATTAAAAAAGTTAAGCGTATCACTGCTTTCTTTGCCTGGCTCATTGATCCGTCTTCTATATTTAAAGCGTCTCTAGACATGTATAGATGTCTGGTAACCCTCGTAAAGCAGTTAAGATGGCGATTGAACCGTTTAAACATCAGCGGTGCTCGTAAATAGATGCTTCTGCCTCATTTGTTTATGAATAGTAATAGCAATAACCGCTTATTACTGTCACGGATGAGCAAATATCTTTAAGTTGTCAGTGCTGGCCATCAGACTTAATAATAGTACGTAGGACCGTGTTATCGGTACAGTCAGGTAAAACGTTACCTTACATGTTCTTTCAAAGTTAAAACAAAGAGTTGGACTCGTCTATTACTATATTTAACGAGCGAATAGTCTCTTGTGATACGTAATTACAATATGGCATAGAAACATAATTATTTAGAGATAGTTTACATTTCAATCAATGTTAGTTTTTATTGGCTTAGTAGCTCCAGCTATTGCTCATTAATAACACATATTTTTAAATATTTTGTTCAATTACATCTACATTTTGCCAGTTATTGTTTTAAACTCTACGTAATAGTGGAAAATTCTATTGCCGTATATCAGCTACTTCTTCAGTGTCCAAACTAAATACAGAGGATTTTATGACAGTAAAATAATACATCCATTTGGCATTAAGCTCAGAAAATCAGCCGCGATCATATGGATGTACAAAATTGTACCAGTGCAGTAAATCAATGGCTTTTTAATATTAGTTAATCAATAGATTCTCATTAGTACTATATTTTAAAGCGACTAACATACGATTTCTGACAGACAGGTCATCACAAAGATGTGATAACAGATGATTAAACGCATATCGACATTTGTGATTGAATTAGCAAGCTCGAGAAGAGTTTGATTTTAACACGTCGTTTAAAAGTCCTCTCAAATATCGGCAGTGACTAAAACTATTTCTATAAAGACTGGTGTTAGACCAATGGCCGGCAATCAACTAACGAAAAACGGCGAGTCTTCTTAATCAGCCCCGTATTCTCGAATGTACGATGATAGTTGATCGACATCAAAGTCAGGTTAAGGGTGTCGAACTCGCAAGTCGGCTGTAAGAGCCGGGTGAATTTGCACCCCTTGTTATCTTTCATGCTCGGGTAGCTCTCAATACGCTGCCTTTATCATTATTCCTAATAGGTACTGTCTTCAACAAAAATGAAAACTTACTAAAGAAAACATCAATATATATTAATATATTCCCTTTTTGTATTACCTGTGTTGTTCTTCTAGTGAAGTTTCCAGCATACATTATATGTCAAAATATAAAACGTATGCTGGCAATTCTAATAAAAGTGGAAAAACATAGCAGAAGCTTATTCAAAAAGTTGAACTGGCGAATTAAACTTTAAAAAAAAATATTTACCTTTCCCATTCAGTTATTATTATTTATTTTTCTTGTTCATTCAATTTCAATGAATATTGCGAATCAACATTTGCAATGTGTAGCTCATCTTAATTAATTTATTTAGTATTTTAATTTTTTTTATTTACTTTTATTGTTACATGTATTTGTATGTGCAAGCTGTGGTCTCCTATAACTGAAGGAGTATACTATACAAAAGTTATGTTTATATGTTTGTGCAATTTTGTGTATATTCTTTGTTGGTGATCGGTGAACAAATAAAATAAAATGTTAGCACTTCAGCGGCCAAAGTGGTATATAGTCATGGTCGAAATACTTGTATCTTGCGGTTAATCTTGATCTTATTTTCCTATTATCCGTCTGATATTATAAAAGTAAATATTTGTAAAGAAATTTAGATATTTGTTACTCCATCCTGCAAACAACAATAACAACAACTGCAATAGCTAAAGGGATTAAATGAATCTTCGTAGATAAGCTATGTTCTGTGTAATACATACGCACTCTTAATAAAAAAGAGACTTAACTCGAAATTTGGAAGTTAGACAATTTGAACACTAATCGTGTGACTATAAATTCTAGTATTATATTTGTGTTAAGTAATTGCAACAGAGTTTAAATTTGTTTAATTCAAAATATTCGGAGTTTCTGTTTTATTAAGAGTGAGTTATGTTGTACTTATACTTTTTACCATGGTATGCATTTTCTCTGTGTGAAACTGGGAGAAGAAATTAGTTCTTTATAAGGCTTTCTATTTGGTTTGGCACTGTAAAATAATGACAGGAATTGAAGAATTAAATAGCTGCATGGTATTAAATGAGTTTTAATGTTTTAAATCAAATAAGTTACACGTGGTTCCTTGCGTTGTCGTCAGAGAGTTAAATCGCTTGTGGTTTCTAATAAACAATCAATCATTTAAAGCTCTAATGGGTAAACTATTTTAAGGTTACATATCTTTGACATATTATATGTATACTTAAATAAAATATTACTACTATGCCATATTACTGTGCATGCCGGGAAACGAATTATTTAACGCAAATTATTAGGTGAAGGAACAAATGTGCCGTCTTGTCTACAGAAGCAGTACCACCCTTTTAAAAACGGCATTAACGCTGTTTCGCCTGATAAATAAGAAAAAGCTAGGGTGCATATACCTAACTATCCCATTAATTTTCCTTCATCACATTTTTATTCACTGTATCCTATAGCTGGCAATTTAACATGATGTGTTTATTGTTTTAAGTCTCCATGGTCTTTTGTCCAATATTTGAATATTACTTCTCGCCAAGCAGGAATTTTCTCCAATACACGATTTAACACAAAAGTTTTCTATTACTTATCACTTTAGCTCTCAAGTGTACCAGTCATTCAAGGTGTAGCTAATGATGGATCACGTCAGTCCGCGCAAGCAAATGCACTTTGCGCATTGATAGCGTGCCGATTACACACGTAAAAAATTACATGTCGGTTATTTACATTCACTCCCATGAAATGATTAATATGAATCATGAGTTCCATCTGTCTTCAAGACCTAAATGTGTATTTGTGGATGTAGGTCTGTCCTGCCAAGGTGGCTCTATGTAGGACGAAGAACATATTGCTATGAGTAAAGAGCTAGGCAGGCGTATTAATCATAGCAATTGTAAGTTGACAAATGTAAGGTTGGAGAGGCTTGTAGTAGCCTCATATATGCATTTTAAATTATATCGGATTATTTATATAGATATGTTTCGTAGCCTGGATTATTGTTAACTCGTGACTTAATTATAAGTCGATTACACTGTGTGCGATACCTCCTGTTGTACTTGATAGAATGTGTGAATGGTTTCGATTTGAACTGTTTCCATAGTTTTTTTTATTAGCGAACTGAAGTGCTATGCATTCATTGGTTCTGGATCAGATACTTTTATACAGTGTTTTTTAATTCACGATATCTCTAATGTACAGACAGCCTTGTCACAGTTTTGCAATGGTACAGATTTTAAGAAAATTATATTTAATTTTTGCATCGGTTTGTGTGTCCAGCGTTTTTGATAGACTGGCTTGGCAGCACAGTGGCTTTTTGAAGAGGTGCTTCGTATCATCGGAGTAGTGCCAGTTTTCAGTCTATAAAATAAACTGCGTCGTTAGTCTAGTACTATACAATTTTGCAGTAATGATAATAGTTTATGATTAGCAAAGGGTTGTTGGAATTGTCTTTAAGAATATTATCGAACTCGTGAGGTGTACCTAAGTATCGGGTAAGCATTTTAGATTTTCGCTGAATCATATTCTTCTTTATGAAATTATTCGGAACCTAAATTCAGTTTTAATCGATCTCACGTAAGACGAATCAGTTGCTTGCTTAATAAATAAGATTATACTGGTATGCATACTTTTTACATTGAAGGCAGAAAATGCTTATTTCCGTGGAAAATATCGAAGTGTCTAGGTATCCACGGTAGCGTGTTGATAGACAAGTTTCACTTACATTTTATGTAGTGTAGGGTTGCCGACACTCCCAGAGTCTTTAGGCTTAAGTAATGTATCCAAGTTCTTATATAGTCACCAGTAGGTATCAGACTGATCGGATGATATATCGGATTTAATGCTATATTTTATTCATCTTAATTTTGATAAATTTTGCACTACTTGGTTACTTTGTGCTAAAATTATTTTTATAAGATTGGATCCATCTTGTGTCAGACCGGGAACCACAGCACAGTGGTATGATACAGGCTAAAAACTAAATAACTAAATTGTTTACTTGATGAGAAATTTATGAACCAATGAATGTGTGTTCTCAGGAAAAATCGCAATATATGTTTTAAAATATTTAATTTTCTGGCTGCTTGGCCTAATGCTGTTTGTTTGTTTATCCGCAAAATGGTGGGCAAGTTAAGGTGAGCAATCGTATACTACTACGTACTAACTTTCAATGTGATGACACTGTTATCTAAAACGAATTATGGGTCATGGGATTCACAATAGTGATTTACGATATACTTTGATTCTTACTGAATTCAGGGTTAGTGTGTTACCTCTCTCACATGAAATACACCTTTGTCGAACTCTTTGACGACATACTTACTGAACATGATTTTTAATGAGTACATGCTTCGGAATTCTGAATTTTATATTGTTGGATACGCATATGCAAGCTTTTAATAACCATGTTCCTCAAGTATCAGGCTTTCTAATTATTGAAAGTTAATAGCCCTAACCATGTATCGTGTCATATATACTAGATTACAGTACCTACTTTCAGGTGCCCAGTAGGTATTCTTAGAAGATTACTCTCTACAATATAGTATTGAACTAAATATGATTGTTTGAGAATGAGAATGATGGCGTAGTGATTTAATCGGCGCCTCGCCATTGCCACTGCGATAAGTTTTGTGGGTGATAAACAATTACTTATTCTGAGTCTTGTTGTGCCCTGTTTACATTGATTGAATCTTTGTAAAGTCTCAACGAATCTGGCATTACTTCTAGAGCTGGTAGCTGTATAAAAATATGAATAATACATAACCCAATTTTTTTTACTTGTAGTCGGTTAAGGAGAGTCTATGGACCCAAACAACATCAGGAAGAACATTTGCACATAACCTACTCTCTAAATAACAATCACTACTACACTGCTGTTGTATAAGGCATAAAATAACATTGGTCGAAAGATTGCGATCAGGCGTTCGTTTTAATAAATACCCTAACGAACAAGTGTTCAGGTACTATTAAATCACCACCATGATAAATACAAGTAATAAATATTGATAGATCGACGTAAATCACCAAGTATAGCATCGGTAATTAAATAAACAGATAAACACGAGGCGGTGATTTATTTAATCCTTGTTAAGCTTATTTCCGTCGAAAGTCACGTCGAGTTTCAACGGATGTGAAAATATTGTGATTTTATACAGCAGGGTGGCCAGATATATGTTATTTTAGAAACTGAACTTAACTAACTTAAAACGGTATTATTAGTAATTAGATATCGTTCAAATCTTTAATTAGGCCTTGCAATTATTTTCGGATTATAATACGATGGTGCCAAATAGCGGACAATTGTCTTAACATACATATGAGATTATATCTCATTGCGTTTATTTTCACTTATGTTCTTTGTTATCTCACATAGCTTCTCAAATATCTTGGTTTAAAAGATGTTGATTTTTATTTATTGCTTTGTTAGCATATGCCTACTCCTTAGACAACCTCATCGATAAACAGTCAAGATTTAGGTACGGCAATATATATAGTCTTCTTCCGATTATTTTATTTGTTTTTCATATTGTATGGCGTGTAGCCCAGTACTGATATCACATGTTTTCAAGCTGGCGTTGCTGAAGCAAAAATCCTTTAAAATCAATTAGCCGCGTCTACATGTAATATTATAAGCGGTAAAAGAAATCACACATCTTATTTGGCCACCCTGTAGAAATTCAGTGTGTTTGATTTAAAACTTAAAGCGACGATACAGTAGATGGATTGATTATTTAGATAGACAGTCTACAGAAATCCACACCTTTAGAGAGTCTTTAAGATTAACCATGGAAAAACAGCCGTATGTAGAAGTACTTCATACTGTTCGTAAATGTGTGTGAAGTCTCTACCTTTGCTTGGTAATCGGGGTGGAATATGGTCTCATTAGGTATTCTCATTTTGAACGGTGGCTGACCTGATGTATCCAAACATTTTGTTTGAATAAAATCACAGAATACACGTTCGAAATAATATCGAAGGAGATTTGATCATTTTACATATTTGGTCACAAAATTATATGTATATAAAGCAAGCAAGATGAATATGTTTATTTATATGACTAGTTAATCATCTAACATCAAATGGTAAGCCGTTTAAAGCCTTCTGATTAGGTGTCTGTTTTCGTTTCAGTCATCTTTCTATAACCTATTGTGTCAGGCCTTATGACTGACTAAATCAAATTTTTCATGCATATACAGGCTTAATGCTTTTGCTTATTACAAGTAACAAGACAAACAAAATACATAAATAAAATACAGGCTTACGCCTGTAAAATGCCGCAGGATTAAGCGCAGGTGTATAACACTCAGATCGCTAGCTATGATTTTAGATTCCACGTAATAGAGGAAGATCGTATTGCCAGTTACCGAACAAATTTCCTTGCCCCGTGTTGCTACAAATAACACTTCGGCGTTGGTCAGTGTTATTGGTAACGTTGCGGAATCTCATGACCGCACGCAATCATAAGTGGCATTATACCACGGAAACAACGACGCAACAAAACAAATAAAAATAATCATATGATTAAAGTCGAAGAGTTGAACCTTCTAATGCTTCTGTGGGGTAATTAGCGTTGGTAACTAGCTGATTAGCTTATCTTGTACTTTGTCAAGTGCTGTTACATATTCTGTGCTATTTTACATTCAGGAGGACGCGCGGTGTTTCCGGCTAAGCCACTTTGATTAGCCATGCGGGGTGCCTACCTTGCGAGAACAGAATCACTTAACGTCAATTTATATTTATTTAAAGGACGAGCTACTCTCCCTGATTCTATCCTTGTTTAAAAAGTTGTTTGTGAGCTGGTTAGCTTGTAAGGATTCTTCATATTGGTCACCAAAATCGGTTTAGCTGTGAAAACGTAATAAACAGTTGCAATTTCGGAGTTGAAGACTTATGTTTTATTACTCTGATTATTCAAGATAGATGAAAAGCACCTCGTTGTCCGATCGTATTCCTATCTGTGTACGGAGATAGGTTTAAGTGGGTAATCTTTGATTACAATTTGGCTTAAGCACTTAAAATATACAGTAACCCAAACCACACAGACATAAAGGTTAGAAGTTAAATATTTAACATAAGAGGTTATTTAGAGCAACTTGTAAACTGTTATATAGGCATACTTCTTGAAAAACTATAGTAAAATTATAATTTTTTATTTTGTTTTAATTTTATAACAAACTAGCTGACCCCCTAACTTTATCTGCGTCACATAAGATAATTTGCCCCGTTTTAGCAACAATTTTCATTGATGCTCCGCTCTTATTGGTCGTAGCGTAATGTTATATAGCTTATAGCCTTCCTCAATAAATAGGCTATCTAACACTTAAATAATTCTTCAATTCGAACTAGTAGTGCCTGAGTTTAGCGCGTTCAAACAAACAAACAAACTTTTCAGTTTTATAATATTAGTATAGATTGCTGAGTAGTAAATAGTTGTTTTTATCACATAACGTCAAAGGGTTGTTGCAAACGAGCCAATGGCTACATCTACTGTCAGCGCCAAGCAGCTCATTACGCATTTCATACATATTGTAGGAATACGCTGCATACATTTATCCACTCGGTGGCCACTCGCTACAACAGTGGTCGCGACATCCGCTTTGCAGTCATACAAAACATTGTAGGAACATATAATAGCACCAAAATTAAACTCGGCCACTGACCACTACACCCATCTACCAAGCAAAACAGTGTATCGCAAGCTACAGCCGTGGTTTCCACCTTGTCTGGTTTTCATGTGCTGTGCTCAGCCATTTGTGGCTTTTGTATTTGCTAGTGTATGTTAATTCTAATAATCTGTTTTTTTTATAACCGATAAGGTTAACTACCCTACTTTTAATGTCTTTTATTACAATTAATGTGGTAAACATACGACCAGCCAAACAGTTCGTTTACAATAATTTGGGTATTCGCGTGTTGCCAACCCCAGGAAAAAGATTGGATGGAATTGAAGCATCAGTGGGTAGATGTGAGAAGGGTTACGTAAAGGGCGAAACGCTGTAACAGTGTTATTTTACTCTGTAAATAGGTGGTGCTTCCCTAAACGAGCACACTTATTCGTAAAGTCACCAGATAATTAGCTCTTCTACAGAAAACGTAGACTGATAGTATGAATCACTGATTAGTGCGTAATACTTTGGTAACACACGGTTGGCCAGTTTTTCTTCCACATAGCGTTGTATAATGAATACAGTGCCATCACTACCAGTTTCACAACTAGTGGTTCTCAGGCCCGCTACTTGTGAACACCTGGCTAGGCTTTTTGTTTGCCTTTGAAAAGCTCCGCACTGCCTGCGCCGACCAACTAAGTACTCGGAACAGATGAAACCGCGGACGTTTTCCTACATGATTGCTTTTCAACGAGGAGCGGATTCATAGGAAGTTTATATGAACGTAGCTTACGTGCTTTCATTCCTAACCTAGAAAGCGGGACTCGTTTGTTTTTGCACGCGCATCTCACGCAGCATTCACTGACAATATAAAGGCAGTACCTATAAGATATCACAGTTATTTAATCATCATCACGTAATTTTCGTTAAAATCATACTTTAACTAAGACTGGTATAAAGGACAAGGGACTATTGATAATAAAATATCAAATTGATTCGGTCTAACTAAACCTTCCTGTCAATATCATCCAAGGAAAAAATTGCAAGTCGTATATTCATATTATATTCCGTTACACTATACACTGCGTCAATATTAATGCGCTAAGTATATTAACCGATTTCTAAAATAAGCTGACTTTTACATCTTATAGCTTGAGTAATGTCCCTGTGATGCATTTCTTCTTAATCATTCGGTATGATACGCAGACGCCATAACGTTTTTTTTGCTTTTTATTTCAATTATAATACAAGTCAGTTTACAAAATGATATTTCGGATAATTTAAACGCAATGATCAGCAGTATAATGGTGGACATTTCGCTTATTCGTACTTTCAAACGTTGGAATTTCTTCAAAACGATAATTGCCGATACGTCGGTGATTCTATGGCGGACAGCAACAAATCGCTTCCTTACTTCGTCTTTTAAGGTCCTCCTGAATAACCCGCTTAAGAATAGATCATGTTTTCCTCCGATGCTTCGACTCGTATGTGAACCTGAGAAATTTATTGCCGGCGATGGTTGGTGGGATATTAAGTTGACAGAGGTGAGCCGACGCTTACGTTCAGAATACGGCACAAATTGATAGCTCCTTCCATGGTGCCTGCAGAATTCTAATAATATGTATGATTTATTTTTATGAATGTTCGTTTACCTTAAATTAATAGTATTATTATAGTATAGTATTAAAGTTGCAGATGAATAGTATTGAGTTAAAAGGCAAATTATTATTTTGATTTTAAGATGATGAAAATATTAATGGGTTGATTTGATGACTTGTTATGTATAAATATTTTATTATAAGCATTTATTAAGTATATAAAGAAATTTACTAAGGCGCTAATGATTAATTCTACCTGCCACGGGTGGCTTGCATAGATATCTACTATATTGTGATGTAGTATCTGTAAAAGCTTGAGTCACTAGCAAGTGAAGACTGAACCGAACAAGATGATTTTAAAAGATACCTCGCCGCTAAATTCAAACGGAACTAAAACGATCCGTGGATCATCACAAGTTTTAGTTATCAAGCCGCCAACGAAGATAAGTCAATTTTTACCATCCGTCAAGTGCCAACTACCTTAACAAGATGTAGGGGTCTATAAAATAGATTGTGACTTTGGCTGCTGAAAAGCAATCGAAACGTCGGGGAAAGTGTAAACTTAAATATAACTAGTTTTAATAGATTTAATAATTTAATTAGCTTAAAAATTAGTAAAGTTTTATAGTATCTAGTAGTAGTGTAACAGTTTCAAAATTATGTAATAGGTTAAGTGTAAAATAAACAACGCGATAAAATCCGTATATAGTAGTTTAATTTCAATGAATAACATTCGCGTAAACAGAAGACAATATTATATTAAAAACGATTATAAAATGTTGTGTGTTACCGACTACATTCGATTACTCCATATTTTAGGCGGGCTGACCTTTTTTTTTAACCTACCACGGTGAGCGAGTTAAAATTAAGAAATTTGATCAAATCTGTATATATATATTAGGCGGGTCGACTTTATTTTTTAGGTGATTTGCTCTTGTTCTATTGACTGAACCTACCGCGGTGTTCCTAAGCGAGCTTTCTTAGGTATTGAACACAATGGTATTTCCTCAAAATATCCGTCGATTGACGCTTAAGCAGTACGGAATCCCCGTAAAAGAACAAAAATAGGGATGCGAACTGAGATTGTTGGAAATCGGTAGAAAAATCGGACGAAATTCCTTACATTGACAAAATCGTAGAAAAATCGTTTTATTACGGTATTTCGGTAGGACAAGCGTCAAATCGGTAGAAATACCGAATAATCAGTAGCTTCGAGACCACTGGCCACATAGGCCGCAAGATGGGTAGGCGGTAGGCCGTTGTTTTGATCGCGTTCGTCGCGTTCGCAGCGTCGCGTTGGGTCGTATTCGTCGCTCACGCGGGACACCCCGTAAGAGGCTTGATTAGAATATATTTATTCAACCAAGGGGGCAACAACAATAAGCATTTGCCGAATGGTAGCCGGTTACATTATGCTTAAGCTAAAGACCAATCAGGTAGGCAGCATAGCGAGTGATAGGTAAGCAATTCACGTGATGCTTATCATTCAAAGAGTATAGAGTATACTGTCAATGCCCTTACACTGACAACATACTCCCACACCCAATAACAAAGATTACACTCGTCTCCTGTTAGCAGCACACCGCTTACTTTAGGAGCCCGAAAATCAATCCCAAGACTTTATACACGGCTGTGGTATTCACTAACGCTGCACTACCGAGGTAACCGGACCATTGCTAGATTGAAACTTAAATAAAGCATAGTGTTGCTTATTTTAGTACAATAAAACAAATAAATAAGATGTTACAGCGTCCGTTGTGCGTGTTGAATCGTATTTATAATTCATTACCAAGATTATGAAGCGTTGCACGGATTGCAGACGGAAAGAAACGAATCATCATATAGATTGTCAAACATTTTACGAATTCATATCGGTACATTTTGCAGTGAAAGTTACAAATTACTACGTTGAAGATCAGCGAATATTGTGTATTTTTTCTGGAAAAGTAAAAAGATTTCTTCGAGTCATAGTGGAAAGCCAGATTCTTTAAATTCAATTTTATATTTTTAAGACTAGTTGGAATGAATATGCTAACAATTAGTTGAGTATTTATAATTTCTACGGCACTTTTTTGATTAGAGTAGACGTCGCCAATTATCTGGCGACTACGGTACGCATATGCGAGCTGGTTAGAGAACGTACCACCCTTTTACAGGTAACCGGCATAAGAATAGCGTCACTGTAACTGTGTTTCGGACAGAGAGAGAAGATATAGAAATCATAATATTATTTTCTTATGTTTACGCGAATGTTATATATACATTGAAATTAAACAAACTATATACGGATTTTATAGCGATGTTTATTTTTTTTAATATCATTAGTATACTATATATATGCAGCAGCGATAGCTCAGTGGGGAGACCAACAGACTGCAATGCAGAGGGTCTCGGGTTCGAAACCACGTCGCGCACCTCTGACATTCGGAAGTTATATGACTTTTCGAAATTATGTGCGTATTGATTGACAATTATCGCCTGCTCCGTGCCTCGGAGAGCATGTTAAGCCGTTGGTCCCGGCTGCCATGAACATCTATGGCAGTCGTTATTGGGAAAGTCAGTACTCTTTAATATCCTGACACTGGTCTAGCCTTAGGGTATCGTTAGCCTTCGGGTCGCGGAGGTCAGCTGGCGTCCGCTCACTGTAAAAACTGATATCCAGTCAAATCCGGTTAGACCAGAAAAGCCGACCCCAAGTGGCTTGGGAATAATAAAGGCTAAGAGAGAAGAAGTATACTATATATATTTTTTAAGACACACTACAAAATAACACTATTATTACATAATTTTGAAACTTTAAACTACTATTTAACAAACATAAAGTTTGTTTAATTTCAATATATAGAGATCAGTTTCAAAGGCTCACTCTTTTTACCTCACTCGCTTCACAAACATTTGAAATAACTAAATGGTGGTGCTATGTTAAAAATACATGTCTACTCCCTAGGTAGAACTCCTGTATTGGGGACTTTACAAACATTAAAACAACGAAACACAAAGAACATCTGGACTCATCACGACTATTTGTGTATATCGAATCATCATCATCATCGGGCTATAATAGTCCACTGCTGGACATAGCCCTCCCCTAATGAGCGCCATAGCGCCCTGTCTTCGGCTTGCCGCATCCAGCATCTGACTGCAGTCTTTCGCAGATCGTCATCCCTTCTGGTCGGAGTACCGAGCTCACTTCACTCACACTCGGCGCAATGACAGCGAGCAGACGATTACTGATACCACCAAGCCTTCCTTGTAGTAAAAATACTAGTAATTTGAATGAACCTTTTATAAGTTGTCTTTAACTAGCTAGTTTTGTGTAATAGAGTTATTGTTGTAATTCTTCGTATTCCCTTACATATTCGATATTCGCGGGAACCATGCCAAACTCAGCCAGCTGTTATGTCCCAACGTTAATTAGGCATCAGTTGGCATGCCGTACTGCATTGGCAACTGGCAATGCATTTCTAAAGGAGTGTCTGGCAGCCACTGGCGGCCTGGCACCGTGCCAGTAGGCTGGCAGCTGCGGCCTGCGGTTGTATTGAACATTTCATGGCGTGTTATCTGTTGTCAAATTTAGAAACGTGGGGATGTTTCTCTATGCTAAGCACGTTTGTGTGGTGTTGATGCGGTTTTAGTGTAATTATGACAAATAATTGTAAATAAAAAAATATTTTTGACTTGTGACTGCGACATAGAGGTTGACACTTGAGCTCAACTGCATGGTTTGTATCTTTGGTTACTGGAAGTATTTGCGTAACAAGCCTATGATCGCTTACCATAACCAGGAGCTTTCACGTGTTGGGAAAATAAATAATGAAGGAAAAGAAAGCGCAAAGTTTGAAATAGTAGCTCAACTAATGAAAATCCCTGCCTTTAGTCTATTTCCTTTAGATTATGTTTTCACAGGCAGCCATATGCAGTTACCAATTATCACTGCTCCATGGACTAGCAGAGCTATTGCTAATAATGCAAACACATTTTTTGAGGGTTGGTACCGCTATACCGCCTCCGTGGCGCAGCGGTATTGAATGCGACTGCTGTGCATGAGGTTTCGGGTTCGAATCCTGGGTCGGGCCAACAAAAGTTATTGGGTTTTCCTGTTAAGAAATCTCAATAGCAGCCCAGAGCTAGGAAGTTGGCGGTGTTAGACATCCCCGTGCCTCAGAAAGCACGTAAAGCCGTTGGTCCTGCGCCTGACCACTCTCCGGTCGTGTCGGCGTACCGTCTCATCGGGTCATCAGAGTTCGGGACCAGAGAGTGCACTTGTATTTGCGCACACGCTTGTGCACTACTAATATCTCCTGCGCAGATGAACAGTCTCCGTAAGAAATTCGGTCTGAAGGACATAATTAGTCCTTCTTACTGCCTTTTGTGACGCAATCTTGACTCTTGTTCGTGCCAGTTACTATCTGCTGTTATATGATTTTTTTTATTGACATCTCTAGCAATAGGTGTAATTCCTGTGTTGCGGGGAACTTTACGACCATTCAAACCTCGGACACAATGAATATCCAGACTCGGTAATAATAGTTATTTGTGAATCATCAGTGCATCGATAGCTCAGTGGGGAGATCAACAGACAACAATGCAGAGGGTTAAGGGTTAGAACCCACGTCGCGCACCTCTGACTTTCGGAAGATATATGACTTTTAGAAATTATGTGCGTATTGATTGACAATTATCGCCTGCTCCGTGCCTCGGAGAGCACGTTAAGCCATCGGTCCCGGCTGCCATGAACATCTATGGCAGTCTTTATTGGGAGAGTGTCGACACAAATGATCCCACTGGGTCGAAGTGTCGCCGGTCTGCACTGACTAGCCCCCACATAAGATATGATAAGATATTTGTGAATCACAACTTTTGTCGAGTGGGGATTGAAGCCATAACTACTCAGCGCAATGGCAGTAGTGAGGCGACTACTAACACCACTACGGCATCCGTGCAGCCAGAAGTAATGTTCCCAGCGTGTATCACCGAGTGAGTACAGCTCAGCAAGTATCGCTGAGTGACAAACTAGTGCCTATGCACTAGCGAATTAGTACCTAGTAGTGTAGTACTCTTAGTTAACGATCGACTATAATTATATCTATCTCTGTTATTTACATGTAATCTTATATCCTTGGTATGGTTTTAACCGAGAAAATAGCCGATCACCAATCGCGTACGCAATGACAGTGAACAAGTGACTTATAAAAAATTAAGAAATTAGTACTTCTAATGCTTGTTGCACTTGAGAAATTGAACAAGTATCAAGTAAACGTTAATAAAATACGTGTTCACACTTATCAACACTTCAATCAAGTGGTGCGAAACGTTTAAGAACGTCGGTGATCTCAATCAAGACTAGTACAGTTTGTTAAAATTCTCTTAATAACGAGCACTTTCTAGCTTTTACCTTGTAAACTACTTCTAATTGGTTCTTGAGCTATTTATTAGTCGCCCTTAGATAATAATCAGTTAACATGTTAACTTGACGCGCTCTGTTTCCGTAACGTCAAAGTCAAAGTCAAAGTGTTTATTGCGAACTAAGTGTAGATACATAAGGTGTTTAGTAAAAGTATAGTGCTTAAAACTTAGTGCCTTTTACAAGCATTGCAATATTATTATAATAAACCAATATTTAAAAATTATTGTCTACCAACAATTATAATTAATGCTACTTAGTACTTATATCTAAACCATATAATATTATAAGCTTATACAAACTCTGTTATTTTATTATTGCACAATATGTACATACGCTTACAAATAAAATAAATTTCTAAGATCACAATTATGTTTTTTCTTTATTCAAGGTTTATTTATTATATTGTTTTTATAGGGTCTTAGTCAAGGTTGCGGATCGTCATCGCATTTATTTAGGTGTTTATGTTCAGTGTTTTATTAATTTTTATTTATTTTCTAGGAATTCTGTAACTGAATAATAGCACGCATTCATTAAATAGGTTCTGATTTGCTTGTTGAATGAAGGTAGGGTAATGGCATTAACGTAATTTAATGGTGTGATAATGTTGGTTAAATGGGATGCCGGCATAGCTTTTAATGACCGAGTGCTTTCTTGACAATGAGTGGCAGTTGATGGATGTAACCTCTTTTGTTTGGGTACATGTAAGAAGCTTTTGTTCATTGCATAGCTTGTTCTTTGTTTCTGTTTGTGGTAGACGAGCCAGTGGCCCATCCATACTAAGAAAAGAATACCTAGCTGTGTTTTCTTAGTATTACATATGCAAGTCCAAGGAAACACAACCAAGTTGCTATCGTAAACCACACATAATATTTGGCAAACTAGCACACGTCCTGCCTGGTGGTAAAAGAAGTAGAAGACAAGGGTCCAACGGCGTGGCTGAAACTATTGCTAACGAAAACCAACAAGGGCATCCTATTACTTTATGTCGATATTCAGTGAGAATGTAATACTTTGCGTTTTAATAGTCAGAAAAAGTGGCAGAATAAGAAGTAATTTTTTTAACGCTCACCTCACCTATTATCGCATAATATTGCGTTACTAGACTAATCAGGCAATAAATTTAAACCGACAGTTAACTTAGTCTACTAAATTTTAATAACTGCTGCAGTGAAGATCATACTAGTATTGCAATGTTCGTCCCTCAATTACGCGTAAAGCTTTATTTAGATAATATTTTGCGTGCAATTAGACTATGTCCTGGATAAATACATAAGATACTTTATGTCCCGGAAATTGGTCTCCGTAGGATTCACGCTAGCGAAATCATAGAGAAAACTAGTTCTTAATAAGTTCTTTCACTTTGTTAACTTAAACGATTTTGTTACGGATTTTACATCGCATTTTAATTAAGCGACATATTTGATATATTCAAAATACTTCTACTCATTCATATAACTTATAGCTATTATTATAATCAAAATATTGTGCTGGTGAAAGTGTTTAATTATAAATAATCAAAAGGATTTATTACGCACCATAAATACATATTAAAATAGAATGTCGCATAAACAAAATTATTATTCCCTGTCTAAAATATAACGGTACGTTTGTAACAAGTTTTAAGCCGTCGTTATCGTCCAAATTAGTCATCCTTGTAAGGAAGTGGCAAAGATTAGCACCACTTTTCTAAATAGGCGTCAGGCAAAGGTAATACGGTGTACTGTCTTCAAAGGAATACCTAAGTACGGACTAAGGCTATAACTATTATGGTAAATATAGCATTTATTTGTTAATTTATATTATTAGGTGCTATATATTCCAATTACGTGTTAATAATTTACTGTATAATTATTGATTAGGTAAGTATACATACAGGATGTCCCAGAAGTTGACGTCAAGCCGGAATCAGATAACAGGCTAAGATACAATAGATATCAGAAAAATAAAAAAAAATGAGTCACGTATTTAAAAATTATAGATTTATCTCGAATAATGCTTCTTTAAGCTCTCGATTTCTTTCGATTATTCGAAACTGAATACCATAAAAAAAAATCATATAGTAAATATCTGTAAAAACAGGCGTGAAAAGACCGTAAGGATTTAGTTGATTTTTTTAAAATGCTTATAATTTTTATAATACGTATCTTAGATTTTTATATGTTTTTCTGATAGCTATTATAACTTAGCCTGTTTACTGATTCCGGCTTGATGTCGACTTCTGGGACATCCTGTATACAGTAAAATACTTCAGTTTCATTTTAATAAAACTTATGTATTTTACTATATAGGTATTATATTTAAACATTCAAAAGTGAGGAAGTATGGTGAACTGGTTTTACGAATGCGTAATACGTGTATGTATTTTCAACGAATAATATCCATACGCTTTATTCGTTACCCTAACACCGAATATGGATTGTCAAGTCAAGTCAGTATTAGAAGGTCCATTTACTGTAATTTATAGACTGCATGGCGTAGTGGTTTAATTAATCGCCTTGGCACTACCACTACGCCGAGTGTGTTATGCTGTCGATTCCCACGATGAAACGATGCTGTGTCCTCACGGGACAGAAAATTATGTGATGCACAAAATTATGTGATGCACAAAATGATGTGATGCACAAAATTATGTGATGCATAAAATTATGTGATGGACAAAATTATGTGATGCACAAAATTATGTGATGCACAAAATTATGTGATGCACAATTGTTTAGAATCTGGGCGTTCTTTGCATCTGTTGTTTGAATGTTTGTAAAGCCTCCGTGACAAAGTAATTAGGTAAAACGGGTGCAGAAATGTAAAAATACGTGTCATATACTACAGATCTTTAATGACTAAAATTTAATTTTAAAAAATCAAAAGTGTTTGTTATTAACAACTTACTTAATTTCAGTTTTCTACTGTTTAATTATTATGTATATCTCAAATTAAAGTGAAACTTGCCAGCCGTCAAAATAAAAAATGGTCGTTTTGTAACTTCTTTGTCTAACGTATTACAAGCAATTTATATTATAATTTTTAATTAAAAGCTATCTAATAGAGAATGTATCATATCACCAGCCAGATCAGATAACTGGAGACGACTTTCTTTTATATAATAATGCTACAAGTATTCCTTTTTAATGATAATGAATTAGTTATATGCAATTATAGTTACATAATATCGTATAAAATATACAGGCATTACACACCTGCATTTCTTCTAAGGCTGAGATTTTGATTTATATGTATCTACACATTCTGCTAGCTATACTTAAATTCTATAATATAACTGAGATTAGGGAGGGGAATTATTGAACCTAATATTGACGCCTAGTCACAGTTCCAGACTCCATATGACTTCTTAGAATTTAGTAACAGAAAAACCAATACCACATGGCCTGCTCCAGGAATCAAACACGGACGTCACGATTGGCGCCTGGTCCTCTGAACAGACAAACAAAACTTATGTTCTGTTCGAATTTTTAACCACATATTAATATAAGACCCTTATTGGTCTTACATTATTATGTGGTTTAAATTACCTTGGTTGTGTGAATTCTTCGTATTGGGGAAACTAAGTTCCCCATTACATGAGTAGTCCTATATTTAAATATGTATTCTAAGAAAATTCTGATTCATGTTTAATAATACTTTCATGTTTAGAGTTGATAAGTACACACATTACTCATTTAATACAAGATGGAAGAATCTCTCGTCACGCGGGGCATGCACTTGAAAATGTACGTTTGCTTTTCCTCATACGTCATATAAAATGGCGGCCAAACCTTTTTTATATACCTAATTCGACTAATATTATAAATTCAATTTTGCCCACGGATTCGGTTGCGTTAATCTAGATTCTGTCTATAAATTGCCCGGGTACAGTATTTTCTCCTGGATGATAGGTACACTATGTCCTGTTCTGCACTCCTGACAACGTGTATGCTATATTTCATGGTGATCGATCGAGTAAAAAAGATTCCGACGAATTGATAACCTCCTCCTCTTTTGAAGTCAGTTAATGATATTATGTGAAGATGATAAGATATTTGGATGTTTGTAACTCAATAATGGCTAAACCGTTACACAGATTAAGATAAAAGTTGGCATCCAGGTCTACCTGGGCGCCTACATAGTCTACCATGTCCTGAATTATCATTAGATTTCCTTGGATACTTCTTACCTCGATATTTAATAACCTTGTGAATTTTTTATGGGGAAAGCCTTGTTCAGAAGCTAGAAGCGATATATTTATGACATTGCGAAATTATATCCGTCAATTATTTAAATTACAAATAACTTTGCACGTTATTTGAGTATATGGTGATCGCAACGTATATACATATAAACGTATGGCAGCAAGCTTCCTGGCTAAGTGGATCTACAAATCTGAAGGTGGCTAGATTAGATGCAGCAGGCCGAAGACCGAGTGTTGCGGTGTAAATTTGAAAGGACTCTGCTTAGTAGTGGACTAACAGGCTGAATAATCGAAATATTAAACAAACAAAATAAAATTTTACTTAAATCAAATGAACAGTAACTAATAATTTTAATTAAATTAAACATAACATGGTGATTAATACCGCAAAAATCAAATTGACATATGTTTGCCAAAGCCTATTAACTAATATTACAGAAGTATAATATATACTTTTAAATGATTGTTACACAAAACTGACGAATTGCTTAAAAAAATAATAGGTCATCTCAAAACGTTGAGTAAACAATCAATATATCTACATAAAATAGTTAAAGATTTACTGTAGTTACACAAAATATTTATTCTTGAATCGATTAAATTGTATATCTAGTAGTAGCAAGGTGACTGCAAACACTGCGCATATTTAGCACAATGCAAAATTAAAATACATACAAGATTGCTGAATAAATAGAAAAAAGAAATATTCGGAATCATAGAGTGCCTAACATGTTACTTACTTTTTGCGCTGTCAAAAATGCGGCACTCAAGTGGTTACTTTTAAAAGATGACTAGTGGATTTCATTTTCACTTATCTCGTAAAAGAACTATTTCCTCATTAGCACTAATTGTTGCACATTATCGTCGTAAAATTTTATGAATTTTCATGAGAACAGTGATAATTCTTTCATATTTATGTTGGACAAATTGTATTTTTTTCTGGTTTGCAGTGAATGTGATGTTGAAATCAAAAGTAATTGTTCACTTTCCCTGTTAAAATGGGCGTTTGTAAAGTATGTTAATGCAGTTATAATAGTATAATAATAACGCTTCGAATAAAGTGCTATTACCATTTATGAGTGCTCATGATTTGGTATAATTCGGATAAATTGCTGTTGCACCCTAATGATACGTGATGGTTATTTTTTAACACTTTTATGATTTGTTTGATGATGAAGATTCTAAAGGCAACTGTAATTTGTTTAGTTTTTGTTTATTAAAATATTGGAGAATATTCATGAAACTTAGTTATTGCTAACGAAATTAATTTTGTTACCGTGTATTTGTAAAAAATGTTCATAATATTTCTTAAAGTGAGATGCACTGAGTCCGTGATACTACCTTCATATGAGCTCAAAATTCAGGCTTACGTCATTAGTTTATTCGTCACTGTTAAAACATATGTCGTGACTGTCTAACTTTAAGCCCTTAGGCATGCTACCAAACAGAGTAATTTTTCGTCAGATCTGTAAATCCCCGGAAAGTAAAACTTATCTTTATATTTTGCATTTTTTTTTTTTTTTACGTGCGGGAATGCTTTGACGCATACCTCTCCGCGGGGCGACGGAGAGGCTATGTCGGGCTCACCGGGGGAGTAATACCCCGGTAATACCGACTAAACCTACCACGGTGTTCCTCGACATAACCATAGACGGCGGGGCCGCGCGAATCGCTTTCACATGCAATCGCGACCCCGCCGAGGTTTCGGCCCGCCGTGTGAAACGGCAGACCACTACATAATAGACCCTCTACTATCCCCTTGTAGGGAGACAAAAACACGACTCAGAGGCGCGCGTGGGAACACGCACGCCGCCTCTTGGACCTGGTGCTGATCGGGTGGCGGGCAGGCCATTCTGCATATCCTAACCTATGTTTACATTCTACGTGATAGCTAGACCAGAAGACATTCTCTGACCAGATCAGAGACAATGCAGGAAAAGGTTAAAAGTGTCCAAAATCGTTGTGTATGCTTGAAAATTGTGATGAGGTTGAACAGAGCAAGTGACCTATGCCATAATCGAAGCAATGGATGTACCTAGAATCTGCCTATCTCTCCGGGAAAATGACGTACTTTCAGTCTCCGTGCTGCTACTGAGAATAGCCACAATACAAAAACACTCTACTAGATCTGAGAGCAACAATCTAAGTCTTAATACATAAATAGCAGTAAACTCATGACCGCAATTTTATACCACTACACTATGAAACTCTTCCCAATATATCCAATACGGTAACTGTAGATATTCATCTGAAAACATAAACAAATAAAATGTTAGAGACAATACGTTGTCGTTTCAAATAGATTAAATTATATACATAATTAAATCTAAACTAATTAAGAAATAACGGTACACACGCAACAGGTGATCGTTTAAGTAACTTAAATAAATCGTAAGGAAACGTTAATTAAATTCAAGCACTCCATTAATTGCCTGTAATTTAGATTTGTGTAGCGGTTATACAGCTGTTACAGTATATAGATCTACCAAGACGAGTATAATGCACACGCTGTCATCAAATGAACAATCGTAGACGGCTCTTCCCTCCCCCGACGTACGTTGAGTGACAGGTGTCAGGAGGGTAAAGCACGAGACGACAGAGGTGAAGTTGAATGTGCATTGTCGAAAATGCAGTGATGTGTAAGCCGATGCAACCTGCTGTCAAGTCGCAAGTTCAAGAGCAGGCACGCGACTCGAGAGCCGCCAGAAACGTCGCAGCTTTCGTACCGAGCGCACGACCGCCACTCGCGAACACGACCGCGACGCGATACGCACAAGTGTTGGAAAAAATAACCCGCAAAAAAAATAAAGTGCAGTATTTTTTTTTATTATTCACGTAAAGCAACGATGCGGAACTTTGTACGGTAAGTTACCCTGTTATTAGTCGATTTATCGTAAGTAATATCCTCGCAGGGTTATTGCCGGCTATCGCACTCGACCATCGGTGGTTTAAAAAATAAATTCTGCAAGCATTAATATTTATGCATGTGTTAATTGCTGTCTTAAGCGAGGATAAAGAGTCCCTTTAGACGGAGTTCGTCAGTCGAATACATGACTCAAAAGTGATGATTCGTGTTTATGAACGTGATTATTCGAGTATTTAAAAGAATTGAATTATCGCTCATTTAATTTACTTTTATGTTTAAATTCGAAAGCGTTTTAAAAGATATAAAAGTGCATTGCGAGTTTGTTTGGCCACCCCATACAAAAACAATGGAATGCATGAGATTTCACACGGTGATAAAAATGCCTGTGAGGAGCACATAATAAATACTCCAGGTCTGTAATGATGGATTATTTAAGCAGAATGTTTTATCGTCGGAGAAAGTCATAAAGATTCTTAGTATAGTGCAACAGGATAATATTTTATGTGCAATAATATAATGGTAAAGAAACATGAGGCGATTAAAACATGTTAAGGATAATTAAATTCTTACAGGCGGTAAGGTTGTTGCGAAATTAATTTGTGCTAAACCTGCACAAATTTTTGAGTGAGGTATTAGGTTTATTGACGAAAATCCTTCATATCGGATAAGTAAGCGTCATAAAATCGTTGATGTTTACGTGTTGCCCGGTAGGCTTTATTTAAATTTGAATATTGGAACTTTACTTTTACTGTAGCCTTGCAGAGTTGTTTTAGGGCATTAAATTTCCTAAAATATATCATAATATCATGGATGTTTAATTCTAATATCCTATACGCAGGATACAGCAAGACAAGAAAATTTCATAAATTTAACATAATGACAGATGTCGTTGAGTTCAGACAAAGTTGAATAAATCACGCCTATTAATATGGAACTTCTCAGATAACGCATAGTTATAAATATGGATATATCAAGGTACATTCGTAGTATGGTCAACACTACAAGCTGGACTGATACTGGCATAAAAATAATCCTGGCAATATCAATTATTTTTATAAGGCGGTTCCTTGACTAGACCGGGTTAACGCTCGGGAGAAAAACGAGTTGGTATGGTTAATATATGAAAGTGAAAATCTTCCGTACATTCCTCGTTATGAAGGGACGGATTTAAATGGACGACTGAAGCTTATAATATATTGTAATATATATGAATAAATTTCTTAGTTCTTACGTAGCACACTGCTGTTTATGGGCTTTCGCCGTGACCAAGTAATTCGGAAAAATGGCGCCACATTGCGTACAGATTATCAGCATTATTATGATGACATAAATGCTATGTGAATAATGTTATCCTATCGAAGTTATGCTCTGCATCAAAAGCTTCTTGAAATCTTTAGTATCTAGTCGCTACTCATATGGGAAGCAATTTAACCAACCGCATTATAAAAATGAATTAAAATTATTTTGCAATCAATAAGTGTTAATTTTAATATAATGTAAAATAAATAAACAAGGTAATTACGGGTATAAAATCGACTAAATATCAAAATCACTATCGCTTAAAATTCTAATCAATTCGCACAAAATAGTATACGCCGACGTTCTATCGAGGCGCGGACGCCGACGGTTTTCCATTTATCAAAGTGCACTGGCAATAATTACGCGTCCAGCTGATTTACTAACTAGCGCCGTAATACATGCCGGACCGTAATCATCGCGAATAATGAAATATTAATTCCGATCGGGCCGGCCCCCTAACTTTACTCGACTAAAAAGATCTTATCGCCAAGACCCTTTGGTACAACACTAATTTAAAAAACTTGCACACGTGCTCTGCAATTAGAAAATAATTTCACACGCATTTTCAATAATTATAATTATTACTTCGCAGTATTTTATAACTTAATATAAAGGCTTTAGCTTCACGAGCCGAGTTTGTTAATATTTTTTTATAGCAGTTATTAAGTTTGTTTTATATAAAATTAATGTAGTAAGCACATGAGAAAATAACTAAAAAGATGATATTGATTTACAAGTAATAAGAGGAGTAGTTTGATTGTGAGTAATTTAAATGTTCTCACGGCAAGATTTGGGCCTTTAACGATCTTCGTTAGAATTGTTATCCTATGTCAATCCGCTTTTATGAACAGTTGATTGGTAATTAAAATTATCGTCGCGTCTGTCCTAATCAACTATGATTTAACGAAAAATAAATCGCTGAAATGCATTTAAATATACAGTAGCAAACACGATGTAAAAAAGGTTGCATCAAAAATACCGCTATGATATCGAATCGTACAAAAACTATGTTATGCTTTATTTAAATATAAAATTGTACTGTGAATTTAGGCAAAAACTAAACTATTGTAAATCATTGAGATCTTCAAGTCAACAAGCTCAACAAAATAATATAATAGGTAAGTAATAGAAAATCTGAATGAATGAGTGCGGTTTACAAACAATTCAATATATTGACTTTATTATTACTTGGCAATAGAATTTAGATTTACGTAATTAATAATGGTTTGTGCGTGTTAGATATTTTTTATTCTCCTTTATTACTCCATTTTCTTTTTATGTTAATCATTATTCTCACAGATTCATTGACCTTCGGTTTCTGTTCCAACTCGACGTTACTTATGGTCGAAGTTAAAAATTATTCATCCTAATCTAAAATCTGGCCTCCTGTTTGTTCGAAAATGCAACAGATGTGCATGTCTTACATGTGTCATTTGAATTTGAAAAATATAATATGCATTTAATATATTATTTAATTCTGACTATTCTAATAAACTTGTGCCCCGTTATGCATTGGCGCATGTGCATGACCTTTATGCCGATACCATATAATATACTGTGGATCAGATAATGTGGTTTTTGCCATACACTTTGTATAGTATCTATATTGTATAGGTTCAGAATTTATTGATGTAATTCAATCAGCTATCAGTTTCAGGATTTGTTGGACTCTAGTGATATATCATCACGCTATATTCTATGCTGTTCTTGAGCTAATACTTGAAGACAGCATTACTTTATTATAAAGACTTCTTAGTGTTTATGGCTAATATAGGTATTATAATTATTATATTATATTAAATGAACTATTCAATAGTGTTATTATGTTTATTTATTCTGAAACCGTTTAAAATGGAACTAAGATTAGTGGTACGAAAAGCTTACTGTTTTACCAATTTATCAATAGCTCCTTTCCTTAGAACAGTAATTTTGTACGAAATAAGTTTAATAAAATAAAATATTATATATTACTTTTATTTAAGACATATAAAATTCTTGCATATTTTATATTATTCCAAAAATAAGTAATTTTGTTAAACGTTACGTATGTTTAATTTATGTACCTCTTAGTTATCCGAACTACTATGCTTATAATCTCTAAGAAAACACACATAAAACGAAACAAAACTTATTTAGTATGATCCATCATGAATAGCGTAAATATAATGCATAAATTCCGTCTCCTTCAAAACAAAAGGCTAAGAGCATGTCGTTTGTGAGGCGCATAAACTCATCTCAGACGCAAAGCTAGAAATAAACTCAAAATAAACTTCTAGACTGTCTTTCTCATAAAATGTTATGAAGAACGACAAGCCGATGCGTCTTCCATTAACTGATGTCAATAAATAACTACCTACACAATACAAAATACGAATGCTTTCGCTCGATTTTTATCGTTCAAAGTCGCATAGTATTTTCACTTATGTTTAAAAACTTTTGAATGGATATAAGTTCGCCTAATTTTATGATTTGACGGGAACAGATAAACTTAGCCTAACCTGTAGGCCTACCATGAAATGCACTTGTCGAAGTTTAGGGACAATTGCTCGTGGTATCCGTGCCACAAAACACGTTATTAACATTTACATGTACCTACGTAACGTTCTGATGACCCTAAGCACTACGTTGAAGTTGTCCGAACGAGAGAGTAATGTCATTTTAAAATAGAAAAAAGTATTTTAAATATTTCTTTCGACTCGAAGTTTCGGACACATTTTCAAAGTACGTCTACTGATTGCACGCATTGCCTAATTCATATAAGTTGTAGGTTTTATATGACACTCTATTTCGTTTTTATTTTCTTAAAATATTCCTGACTGCAACATTTTCCCAGTTAAATCCTTGGACCACAGATAAAGGTGCCGTTAACCAATTAAAAGACTAAGCAGAATTTGTAGGACCTTATTTGAGGAGTATAATTTCAAAACCCGCCAAAACGATATCCGAACAAAAATAATGTTCCAATTGAATATGAAGCTCCTTCGTTGCTTCTATCGCATTGCACTGATAGTTTTCAACAAAACCCGCTATAATTCTATTAAATCAGCCCACAAAAGTAGCAGTTTGTTGCAAACACCGCTAAAATAGTCGATGTCTTAAATGGTTATTTGAGATTTACCATTATTTGGTGAAAAGTATTTTAGAGGATTTTGAAACTAAACTACTCATTTCACAATTGTAAAACCATAGCCGAAGTCGCCGATAAAAAAAACGGTTCCTATTATCATTTTAACATTTGCACTATCCGCGCAGTTTAATTTACAACGATATTTTTTTGTATATTTACAGTTATCACAGAGCTTAATATCATTAAATGTCTTTTAATTGCAAATTTCCGTACTTATATATTTGTCACGTCACGAGTGTTCAAGTATACTTTTACGCACATTTACGTAAAGTACACATGTTTTGTGTGACATTAGCAAACAATACCGCTTAGTATATTTTATGAATTAAACACACATTGTAATACAACAATCGACTAAATCAATGCTGAACAATTAAATCATTAAATTTGAGCACTATTAATGTTTAAGGACAATAATGATCAACAATGACATGAATTAACTACTACTACATCAAAACTGATGTCCATTGCCACCAATGGCAGCCGAAATAGAAAACAAGTCCATTGAGCCAATATAACTGTCAGAATACACAAAACTTTGATGTTGCCGCGCCTCACGAGACGAACACAAAAATGTCGTGTCAACAATTTTTTTATCTGTTTATTCTACAATTGTTTGTGGAGGCCAGTGTTGCGTGTGGGCCCGGGATTCTGCGAAGTCCGGGATTGGTCGCGTGAGAGCCGGGAACGGGACACGTGTAGACAGACGCGTCATTAATCGCACGCGAAAGTGTCCGAACGATGCGCTATGGAGATATTGCACGAATTTAAATTTAGAATCCTCTAATGATACGGCGGTAACTGAATGTAATTATGGCGGCCATATTAAGTTTCTGATTAATGTTGGTAACATATTATATTGGTAGTAAGTGTACCATTTTGTTTAATTACCATTAAAGTCGGTAGCCATCACTCAGTTGCGATATTGAATTTAATGATGGCACTTTATGTTAATACTGTATTAACTTGATAGTACAATAATATAAGCTGTTTATTGCTGTTTCGGATGTCCTGGATTTTATTCTTATTTTTATTGGGTATTTTTGTCAGTATTCTTTTAACACCACTTTCTGTTTGTAGTCTTTTGTCCCATACGATAGGTTTGCGCTTGCGTATGTCGACGATCGTGAGAGCGCGAATTTGGCTCCCAGGTAAAATTAAACTGTTCCTTAAGAAATGTTAAATAGCAGCGCGGATCTTGTCCGGTAGAGAATAGGATTTGCCTGGATCTTAAAATATATAAGTAAATAAAGCATCAAGTACATTTGTACATAATATGTACAAAGTTGCCTCTATTCCTAAAGGTATACACAGAAGTGGAAACCACATTTTGCCAACTATGGTCTTACGTATAATATGAGCCGCTTAGGGCACAGCGCCAAACTCTGTTCTGCTACTAGAATTAATGTACAGAAAAAAACAATAACGCTTATGCCCGATCCAGGATCCTCCTCATCATCATCCTCTATTTATGTTGTTTACTACCACGTTTACTACGAAATTATTTGTACATACCAAACGTTTAAAATTTTTACACTTCAATCACCCCAACAACAATACTGATATTATTAAAATTTAGAATTACATGAACGTATTAAAAAAAAATAAGTCACGGATAAAGTAGTCAACGTAATAAAATTGATTTTTAAACTATTGCATAGACTATAAACTCTGCCTTGCAATGAAAACTATTCATGGCGCCTTTTTATAAATTCATAGTTCATAAATCGAATATTTTATAGTTCGAATTACAGTCTAACTAAAGTGCTTCCGTGGGAAACTAAAGTAGTTCTAAAGACGAATATTTATTATTTTTCATAGTCTTAATCCAGAATAAAACATTTAACAGTCAATACTTATAAGCTCTACTTACTCTACTAAGTCCATCGACAATTTCATATCCTTTTTTGACATTTTGTTGAACATGTCATATCGAAAAAGGGACACCTCTAATTGCAATATTTAAAGTAAGTATTCATAGATTCTTTGCCATTTACTCTACTCTTTCCGAAATTGAATTTCCAACTAATATTGGAATTGTTTTGGCTGAGTTTTTGATAATATATTATTTTACTATTGTAAGTAAATATCAATTACATTCATAGCATTCAATTTATATATCTCCAAAGGGTTAATGTTTCTTAAATATTGGTTTTATACTTATATCTGCAATTAGAGTTTGTAATTAAAGTACAATATTTATTTGGTCACAACGAAAACGTTCAAGATATAGATGTACTATGCATGGAACTAATAATTGCTTATTACGTATTATTAATTCTATGGCACTATGAAATTACATTACCGTCGACAGATATAACTACAGCAAAAAGTTGATACTCTAAATAATCCAGGCAAGGAATTCACCTGAGGTATTCACAGCCAATCTTGAAACCGCTATTAAACAAATGGAATTTAACTGCTAACTGCAAGGTATTGCGATAGCTGCACGTTCACCCAATATCGACAAAATAAATCCAACAACAAAGTATATGCTATAAAAGGCAATGAACGCCTACAATTTTCCCATTACCCAGATATTTGTAAAAAACAAAAATCACAGCGGGAATATACAACTTGAGAGGTGGTCGAAGCCGGCTGTCGTCCACAGATTACTATAAATCGGAGGTTAAGCCGAACACCTTCCTTTTTCGTATCGAGGCTTATTATGCCCTGTCTCATTCTGAGAGTGACGGACGGACGGTCTGCAGATGCCACAGTTGGTCGCATACACGAGACGTTTGAATAGCGGTGTGTAACATTTCTCTAGGATACCTCCGCCTCGTGTGTGTGTTAAGTGTTTGATAATTTGCGCCAACAATATTACACTAGTTGGCTAAATAAGTGAAATATTGTAAACTACTAACGGTATCCGACTTATTTGTAGTAATTGTACGTTTTGTATATTATTACGAAGGACGAACTTATTATTCTTTGTATTTCAAGGTTTAATTTTATGTTATTCTTAGTAATCTGTTAGTTTGACATGTACGGAATCAAATTCAGTTAAAAGAGGCTATTAAGCACAACTTTATAGACGGATTTAAGTCTGCGATTATATACTACCTATAGGTATGTATTCTGATGGTAATACAAAGAATATGGTATTTATCATCTAGAAAAAGGAAGGTTGATGACGAAATACGTGTTTTTTAGATATCGAGCACAATAATCCAGTTGGTTTGTTATGTAACGAACAATCGTCCAAACAGCCAATACATGGACAACTTTAACTAGGAGTTATTACTGTATCACTGGGGATTTTATAAACATTCGAACAACGGACGCAAAGAACACCCAGTCTCGAAACAACTTTTTGTGGATCACATACATTTTTTGTCTCGTATGGTATTCGAACTCACAACACTCGCCCTAGTGACAACAGTGAGGCAGCCACTTACCACATTGCGCCGTCCGTGCAGTAGTGGCAGATTAGTGGTAATTTCATGTGTCGCTCTACCAGATTTACTGCTCACTTACTTTACTAACATATTTTGAGTGCATATGGCAGTATTTTACATGTACTTAACATAATGCATAAGAAATAACCATTAGACTTCGAAACTAAAATTAACATAATTCATCCATAAAAACGGATACAATTAAACTGTCAAGCAATTACGTGCTAAGATGCCATAACACAGTAGCACAAAATTAACTATAGAGTGGATAAAATAAGCACTAGAACAAATTCAGAACATTAGTCGATCAACAGCGTAGAAAGTAGCACCACTTCCGACTGTATAGATAAGTTGGTGGTGTTATATTAGCAACATGCCACAGATAATAAATGAGGAAATGAAAAAAGGGGTGTGCTAAACATAATATTATGCCGTAATTATGACAATTCATGTGCATGTAAATCAATATGGACAGATTTCACGACGATCTCGTGCGGATCAGACACCGTCGAGTAGTGTGTGCCACGCGATCATATTGTCATATCACAAATGCAACAATGTTTTTATATGGTTTCGTGAAAATTTTCGTAGACGTGCAAACATGCAAAATACATGCAAAACGTGCGTGTATTGCAATAAATAAATATTTTAAGTTTAAAAATAGGTTTACATATTCATTTAAATAAAATTTACAATTCAAAATATTTTAGAAACCATTTTTTCTTATAGCGGCGATAGTTTCAGTCATTATGAAGCGAAGCTACTGATTATTATCTTTTAAGTGCACAGTAAAGTTGTTTCTACATTAGCCTCACCTCTAAACAGAAGTTAAATCAAGATTCCAGTGACGTTTTTACCCATTAAATTCATTAGCGATAGAAATATCTGTACAAAGACAGCTTTCAGAGATTTCCCTAGTTCCCGTCCTACATAAGATGATCGTTACAATTAACGGTAAGCAAATTGTAGTGCATTAGCAAACACAAGTATTGTTGGCGCATTCCCTCGGCTATCTCTACATAATGGAGCTCACAGCTATCGCGGCACATCTTGATATCTCGCCGATCCGAACGGATGGCAGCCGATTATATCTATATCTTATTAATTATTGGCGGGATGCGATTAACATTGGTCTCTATCCATAAATCTAAAGCGTCTCTTTATCTTTTAACTGATGGATTTAAGATACTTGCACTTATCTAAGCGGTAATCAAAGAATTAGGTTAGTGTGTACTTGGACGAGCGCACCGTTGCTTGGTAATGAATTTAAATGTTAATGTTTTGTCGGTATCCACCGACAAAACATTAACATTTCACAGCCACACGTCGGTTTAGCAGGTGCTTTGGTGAAGCTTGACGCGGAAGTTGGACCTCGGTGTTATTTATCACGCGGAGTGAACGATTCCAATTTAATTTTTAATCGATTATTCGGCTTGTGACTGTTGACTGTGGCTCGTTTCAAACTTGTTAAGTGCTTGAATATAGTAGTTAAATCTTTAAGTAGGAACTTGTTAAAGTTGGTATTTTAAACTCGCTGATGGATGCTTAAGACTTCATGTTATCAGGCTTTAATTATTTTTGTATTAAAATTACTCAGCTACTTTACGCTTTATAAAAAGATCGTCAATTCTTCAGGAATTGATATGGATATTTACATCTTTCATCATTTGAATACTCTTTTTTAGCAAAGTTAATGACGCAGTGCAAATACTTTTGGAGTCTTGCTAACACATTCGAATACAACTCGAATTCAATTTTGCATGGTTCAATATGGATTTCCGTGCTGAGATGAATTGTCAACTTTAATTAATAATTACACCAAAAGGTACAAACCAGATGTCATAGGTCATTGTTGTTGGTATTTTATTTAGTGTTCAATTTCATTGAATATTAAGAGTCTAACGTTAGGCGCAGGATCCATAGGATTCAGGCTCCATATATGACCTCAAATAGAAAGCAACAGTTTAATTTTACATTGCGTCCTAGCATCGGTAATTCAAAGCAAATTGGAGTCCCGTACACATCTCTCCGTTGTCTGTCCGTCCTATCTTTAACGGGATTTATCTTTTAATTTCATCCTTCTGGGTCATAGGTCAATTTTGACAATATTTTTTATACGTACACATAATCCTGGTGAAATACTTACGTCTAGTTGTGGCACCGCGTGGCTATGATGTACTTACAACACAACACCATAAAAAGTGATAATGTAATATTGTGGACGTCTACTTTTCTTTGACAATACGTATTTTTTAAATTTTAGATATAAATACAAATATAAGAAAAAGACATTTAAATATAAAAACGCGTGTAAAGCCACCGGCATGGGATCTCAGCCGCTGACGGTTAAGACTCCAGAAACGGGAATCTCCTCTCAATGCGTGCTATGTCTAGCAGCACAGCCTCCTCTTGCATCAAACTCTTCCGCTGATAAAGCAGTGATCAAAGCTTGCGTGAAGTAGGTAGTATTATTATCATTATTTACAATTTTTTACTTAAGTTGGGATATGAAATCGAACATACTAAAAATAGCAATCTTCAAATTATTACTTCATATATCCTTCAAAGTTCAAAAGTTCAAAGACTATCGACTATACTCCAGTGTATGTGTTACAAATGGCATGTGCACTTAGGCGGAGCGATTAGTTGTAACTGAAGAGCAAAGCATCAGATTTCTCGTTTTCCCGTCGTTAAGACAATACTGCGAGGAGTCACACAACAACACATAACATTAATGACTCGTATGTAATGCTACACTGACTCCGCAATAGTAATCAGATACCATATCAATGGCCTCTCGAGATAACAATAAGATCTCTTGGTGTTTTATTTCCCTATTGGTAAAAGCCAATGTAACCATACATAGCAGTAGTAGTAGTATTTTTTTGTATATGGCAAGTTATATTTTGAGGTATCTGTACACAGACCAAGTAGTGAATATAATATGACGTAGCATAGATTAATAAGGTTTTTATGCTCTGAACATACCTTGGAAAATTTAAATATAAACATCATCAACAGTCACTTTTGCCGGCTTTTTATTGTTCAAATTTAGAGTTTCACTATAATTACTTAATTTTCGCGTTTGATAAAATAAAACCAAAAAATGATCAACATGTTTACTGTATTGCGGATAAAATAGTCTGTGTAATTATTATGTGGAGTTTTGTATATATCCGCTGTTTTTATTCAATATATAATAATAACAAAATCTTTAAAATTAAATTAATTTATACAGATTTTATCGCATTGTTTGTTTAACACTTTATTTCATAATTTTGAAACTGTTTCACTACTACTATTGAACTTTAATACTTTTTAATCTAATTACGGTTTCAAAATTATGTAATAAAGTGTTCAATAAACAACGCGATAAAATCCGTATAATGCAGTTTAATTTCCATGAATAACATTCGCGTAAACGTAAGACTATATTCAACAAAAGTTTTGCTTTTTGCGGTATAAAAGTCGGCGTAGCTGCGCGCCTATGGTGCCGATGGGACGTTATATCTGAAACCTGTGTACAGCTTTTAAAATTAATTTTCATAAATGCATTTCTGTATTTGGTTTTCTTTTAGTCAAAAAAGAGCTCTAAAATAAACAATTTTCTAAAGCAAGTAGCCGTAGTAACATGTCACCAAAGCCAACATTTCAATAACAAATTATGTTGTACTTTTTATAGTAACGGGGGATAATCTATACTAATATTATAAAGCTGAAGAGCTTGTTTGTTTGGTTGAACGCACTTATCTCAGGAACTACTGGTTCGATTTGAAAAATTATTTTAGTGTTGGGTAGCCTATTTACCGAGGAAGGTTATAGGCTACATAACATTGCGCTACGACCCACGGGGGCGGAGCAGTAATCATAAACGCGGATGAAACCGCGAGCACATCTAGTTTCAATATATGGCAGACAAAATGGCAACTTCAAGAAAAAAAAAATATAAATAGAATTAGCCGAAATACTAAATAGAATATAGGTATACATAGAGACTAAATAGATGTTCTTACAATAAGTAATGCAACAAGCAAACTATAAATTACAAGTTCATGGTAATATTTGTAAATGTGCCGCGGCAATGAAATTACTCTCTGGCGTGCAATTACTTTACCACTGTGTTCCTTTGGCCGTAGCTCGTTGTTAATTAAACAATATTAAGTAAGTGCTTAGAACTCGCGTATAATATGCAAACTCATTTCTCTTTTAGATCATGTTTGTGGTTTTGAATTCTTGCACTAGACAAGTACCAACTGAAACAAAAAACAAGTGAGACATTCGTGTGAAGTATTATATATGGAATCACTTTCTGTTATTATGGCACTTATGGCTAAATGTTTAAAAGAAAGATACATGTAATAATAAAAGTGACATTTTATAAAATATTTATTATTATGTAGTTTCACGGCCAGCAATTTGCACAATTGCATTTGAATTGTATTGATGATCCTTTGTAGTATACTAGTAATGTACGTAACTGTGTTCGAAAATCATTCGAAAGTATTTATGTGCATAACTATTCTGGGTCCCCCCGAACTATCGCGGCGATCAAGCACTAGCTTGATCAGTAAAGCGGAAGTTTAAAGTTCGTTTTAAAGAAATATATATGTATACAAAATTTAATAACCGTGGAAATAATTGATTGCCTACATTTTATTCAGAATGCTGACCATATCTAGCGTTACTAAACATTAGGCATAAATAATAAATTTCACAAAATGCAAATATATAGCAACAAAAAAATCGACCTGCTCTAGAGTCCATAGACCATAGGAGGCGGCCATATCCACTCTGGCTGTTACTGACTTTTTTAAAGACATCTCTCGCCCTAGGAATAACTCCTGTATCGCTGGAAACTACAACCATTCAAACAACGGACACAAGACAAGACACTAGACTCGGAATAACTATTTGTGGTTCACACTAATTTTTGCCTCGTGTGGGATTCGAACCCATAACACTTGGCGCACTAGCAGTGGCGAGGTGACCAATTAAACCACTACGCCATCCGTGCAGTCTATGTCTATAACTATAGAGCTTTATTCTAAATTAGCTGACCCGCGCAACTTCGTCTGCTTTACATAAGAGAATTTTACCCGATTTTGCAACATTTTTCAGTTATGCTCTGCTCCCATTGGTCGTAGCGTGATGTTATATAGCCCATAACCTATCCTCGATAATTGGGCTATCCAACACTACAAGAATTTTTCAATTCGAACCAGTAGTTCCTAAGATTAGCGCGTTCAACCAAACAAACAAACTCTTCAGCTTTATAGTATTAGTATAGACGTGCTAACTTTTAGGTACTTTACTACTCCTAACAGTTTAAATGTCTGCAAATAGTATTTAAATTTAATAAATCATGAGTCTCCTAAGACAAGTCAAACAGAACTTTCATCTTATAGTTTCGGTAGCTATTCTAGTGGAAGTCTGTGTGCGACGCCTGTCGTCGCTTGATATAATATTCATCATTTCAATTACTGAACGAAATAGATAACTAGACTTGCGCGCGAAATAGTTCTGCACTCCGACTATAAATATAAATCTAAAATCGACGAATTGTTCAAAATGTCTGCAATAACTATTTTATGTTTTCTTTTTAAGTCGTTTTGCGCGTTCTTTTGATATGGACCTGAAATTTTAAATATTTCTTATGAAACTTTATAATGTTCTGACTCATTAAAGTAAAAATCATAAATAAGGCAATTTTTTTTTTTTTTTTTTATTCGTTTATTTCCATAAAAAATATAAAATGTGGTACATTTTTAACAAACTCGCCAAACTGTAAACACAGTTTGTTGGCGAAAGAGGCGCTCTTTCTTAATTCTAATTACATACTTATACTAAATTATAATTTATTGACATAATATTATTATGTTAGAGGAGGTTTTTGTACATTACATAAACTTTACTTACTTTAATTATTATATATTCTTGAAACAATATTTAATTTAAATGTATATTTAAATTAGTTATGGTCTTGTGTATTACAACGGTTTGTATTGTGCCTAACTATTAATGACGTTTAACATCTCATTTTTCAGTCTTTTCTTTAAAGTTACCCTGCTTATACCTTCCGTGTGAGTTCTTATAAAATCTATTTTATTATATATTACAGGAGTTAAGTATTGTCTAGTTCGTTCGCCATAGTAGTTTGTTACAGAGGGGATCACATATTTCCCTTCCTGAGCTTGTTTAGTGGAATACTTATGTGTCTTAGGTTTTTTATGTTCATCTGTGTAATATTGTTCTAATGCTATTAGATATTCTACTTTCAAATGCACGGGAAGTATTTTACATATAATAAATAACCTGTCATAGTGTGGCTTACATTGTAATTTTTGCTTCTGATTGACCAAATACTTAACTTACTACTTTACTTAATTAAAACAATGAAGAACCTTATTTTTAATAATTTGTACTCTGCTTGTCGATTTAGAAATTCCAATAAAAGCTTGTACTTGATAAACAAATTAAAGGAATTTAAATTATTTAGAAATTAACCATGGAGCCAACTCTTTAGCGGTGCCTTAATTCGTAATTCAAATTATGCAAATGGCGGTAATTAGAGGAACTATTTGAATATTGAAGAACGTCGCGTTCACTTTGATGGCGTAGTTCGTGTCAAACTGTTCATTCAACTTCATTCACGATTGAATCTGCTTGACCCATAAACTTGCAATGACCCATGGCGACTTGCGGGCGTGGGAGCTGGGTTATTGCATCTTCCTCATTGGTGCATCACAAACAATCAATATGTAACTGAGTCAGAAGGACAGCAATATTAATGGCTGGATTCTGTATTCTAAAGATGAATCGTTTAATCGACGAATTAAGGTGCTAACTGTTTTAGGCAACATCGGCATCATGTCGCAGAAATGAAATACTTCGATTTTATCTTGCATTGTACTTGTATTTTAGGTAGATACCCACTTCATTCTGATACTGGTCAACTATAAAATTGAGATTTCTACCCGATATAAAATAAACACAATATTAGGATCGGCAGTAAGACAAGCGTTGCTTATGCTACTAGAAGAACTACTAAAAGTAGCTAGTTATCACGAAAACGAAAACAAAATAACTAGCTATTACATTCGTTGTTTAGAAAATAAAACAAAATAATAATAATATTCTACCACATACACGCAAAACCATCTAGCCCAAACTTAGCAGAGCTTGTACAATGAGTAGTAGACAATGGATAAACATATAAAAATAGCTCTATTATGTTGGTAATACTTGATGTATACATGTATGTACATGTGTTAAATAGGATTTACATGGTAAAGTTATACAGCTATGAGGTGTAACGTTCTAAATATAACCGGTAACATGTGACACACATATCGCGTGTGTAGTACAAACATTGTGACTAGACTAACGGTGTACTTAAATTGTGGGAATTTGTGAATCATCGCAAACAGTTTTGGGAAACTAAAGTGATATGAGCTTTGTTTCTAAATAGATCATCACACGCAGATTAGAATACATATATAAACTACTCTAGTTTACGTAGTATGAGATTCTAGAGACCTACCTCATTGTAGCAAAGCTGCGTGTTGTGTTTAATATTTATTTGTAAACGCATACCAAGAAAACATCTGATGCGTTAATCTAGTTTATGACATGATTTAACTATGGTTTAAATATTTGAAAATCCATGAAATAGTTAACGCATGCTAGAGTATAGAGTAATAAACAGCCAAATATTAGCTCCAAAAATAAATAAAAATGACTGTTCTACATGCAACAACATGTGACGTAGGATTAGCGGCGCTGTGATTTCACTCTAATAGGTCTATGTAGGCTGTAGGCACATACCCAGTAAAAGTCAATAGGATTTCCACCTTTATACGTGGCAAGTAAAATTAACTGTTTATTTTAGGTCTCCGAAAGTAAAGGTACATATTGAATTTCGGGCACGGTGGCCAATGTTTACGGAAATTGGCCATCCACGCAAAAGATATTATAGACCACAAGTGTGTGCGCAAACACAAGTGCACTCTCTTTTCCCTCTTAATCTGATGGGAAGGCAATCTAACACGATCGGAAAGAGGTCAGGCACAGGACTAATGGCTTTATGTTCTGTCCGAGGCACGGGGTGTACAACACGAACTTCCTAATTCCGGGCTGCTATTAAAAATGTCATGATCAGGACTCGAGATCTTATGTACAGAAGCCGCCTTCAATACCGCGCAACTGAGGATACAATATCAGCTATCCCAGAAGAAGTACGCCATGGTCTGCCAACCCATCGTATTCAGGCGTGAGTCTATATCTATATCATATTTATTACTTCCTTGATGGTTTAGCAAAGTCATATTGCATCTATAGAATATGTACTTGTTTAATATTTAACTGTTGTGACATGTTAATTCCCATAGAGAGAACTTGGAACAAAGGGTTGTGTGTTCTCAGGGTACATGAATATTTCATAGAGATACGTTTTAATTGGTATTGCGATGTATTGGAGGGACCTACCTTCCATAGTTAAGTTATTGTAGAGATTAACGGGCAGACAAAAACTCTGTTTACGATTTTATTTTATGTATAGTTAATGTGTTAATAATGACGTTCTTATAATAATAGTGTTCCGGGCAGAATAAAGCGTGTTAATAAATTAGTTTTTTGTGGCTCCTGTAAAATTATTGTACTTCACGTACGCAGTGATAAATGGTCACTGACGAAATAGGGTTTTACGTACGTACATAGTACTTTTAAATAGGTTAATATAGTTCCACATTTAAATCAATATGCTTTATAAGTTGATAAGAAATTTCCAGAAATTATATTTTCAAACTTATGTTCGCCCAAGCATCGTGGCGCCAACGCCGACATCTCAAGTATTTGCAAAGGCTGCCTCCCCGGAGAGCTTTCCAAACTATTTGATAAGTTCGTAACGAATCCCTGCCAATTCTCACGCCTACATTTTATTCCGTTTTTCTGCTCTAACAATGAGTTATTAAGGTATACGAACGATACTATTAAAAGTAAACAACATTCTTTAGAACAAGCATTTTTAACGAGAATATGATAATGGCCGCCAACGGGTTATTTATCATAAAAGATATATTTTTATGCTAATTTCGGCAAGCTTGCCAGTTATTCCTGTATAAAATAGAAATAACATATTCTTGTAAGTTGTCCTTTATAATATCCTACTTTGCATTAAAATAACAAAGTGATTTTTAATACAGTTATTGTGGCTAGCGACCTTAAGGCATCGTCAAGTATTGAACGTTAGCCGTAGCTTAGGCGCTTGCAATACAAAAGATATCAGTCGTACGTTTACGGTCCTAAAAACAAGTCGCTGTATTGCTAGTACGAGGATAGGAAGGAAGAAGCATGGATATAAATATAAATGAAGATGTACGGATATGAGAGTAGAAGGGCGACGCAGTGAAAATAAGGCTCTACTTATATTTCTATAACATAGCTTCACTGGATTCACCCTAAAAAAATTCAGACATCATCTCCTCCTATTACAAAGGAGGTTTTATTATTCAGGCAGCTGAATACTTCTGATTTAAATTGTTGCGGCTTGGTCTGGGTGTTTCTATGTATAATGTGTATGTATTTACAAAAAAAAGTATATATGTATGTTTATCCATTGTCTAGAACCCATAGTACAAGCTCTGCTTAGTTTGGGCTAGATGGTGTTGTGTGTATGTGGTAGAATATTATTATTATTATTATAATTATTATTAACACTTCACGTGTCTTAAAATTCGTTGTATTCCATGGTCACTACTGCTGAACCTGGCTACACAGGTGTTTCAGAAGTGTGGAAGAGATTAGTCCCAAAAAAAGTCTCCTTCACCGATGTCAGCATAAGTGGACACCTTTTATCACTATACCTCGATATGGCTAAACTGACAGGTTAATATAAAATGCGACGAAAAATTAACAGGAACCTGCTTTACAGTAACTTGTTTACGCATCATGTTGTGTTCCGATATAGCATTTGTCGTTGACATACGACATTGCGCAACAGAAACTAAATATCAGCTTCACGACTGATACTTCCTCAACTAACACCATAACAACCATACCACAGACCTGCGACTGCATCTCCATATCACCAGAAAAGGAGCAACCATATTATGTCAACCATATTTTAAATTAGTTTGGTAGCATAGGTACCACGTTAATTTCTATATTGTAGTCGCATTTGTAGTCTCCGAACAGCTACTAAGAATGTTCTATCAGAAAAGTACTTCCCTACAGTAGTAAAAGGTTCGTTACTCGGGAGTCATACCAGTCGCCACAAACCGCAGAAGCCGACAACAGTCGATGTAGTCTAAGACTACCTAAATAAACTTAGCCCTTGATAGTAAATAAGCGTGTGTATTAGCCCTAATTGTAAATGAAACAAGTCGCATCTCATCGTATCCGTAATAGATCGATTTACAAGATAGAAACTCTTAATACCAGCGTTCGGAATGTTCTCATATTGGCCCGTGAGTTTATCCAGACTAGTTCTCCGTAAGGAACTACATACACAGTCCGGATAATTGCTTTTCTAATTTCTAGGCGCCACTTTTTATTTTACTTTTCATTGGCGTGGAAACATTGGTTATGAATTGAAACCGGTAATGTCTGACTTGTTTCATATTTCTATGTGGTTAGATTAATGATATTACATATATCAATAGGAAAAGCTTGCTCTTTCTTTGTAGTGTTGAAGGACATTATTGCGCTATTAAATTTGGTGTTAAACTTTTAGTGTTACTTAATGATAACTTGTAATTGCACCTTTCCATAGTTATCGAAATCTGAATGAGTAAAAACCAAGCGTGAACACATTTCCGCAGTGTGATCTCTAAATATTTGTTCCGAGCCTGTGTGTTTTTTGTCAATTTTTTTATTGTTTATAAAGTCCTCTGCGATAAAGATTACGAGTGTCAATTTGTTTACAAAAAAACACATATACAAGCTTTTTTAAATGTTCGGGCCACGAGATACTTCTTGTGTTACAAGATTGCAAAGACTACAGTTACAGTTTATCATCAGACAGACAAACTACTTATACAAAAAGCAATGCTTGACTTCTATATACATTATCATAGTAATAAATGAAGAATACATTACTCATTCTAGTACCATCAATAGGTATTCTCATACGGTCATCGAACTCCAAACCCACCGTCATTATTACCTTCACTGCTGTCCCTATGAGAACTAAGCGTGGTTATTTATACTCATTAAACGTTTTATTATTTGATGATGAAGCTATTAACAATGTCAGTTCACAGTATCATGGCTTGCAATAAAATTTAACTGGTTGGAGACTGGACAGTGAGATGCTCGGGAAGTTTATATATTCGCAAATAAGCTGTTATGCAGATAGCAGTACATCAGTATTGAAATTTTATAACGTTATTTTATGTGCTATGTTAAAAGCTTAAAGTATACGCTACTCGTAAATTACTGTAGAACGCGCGTATTTAAGTATGAACCGTGAGTAACTTATGGCAAGTATGAATATTGCACATTGTCTACACTGTTTAGTATTTAATCATAGTCACAAAATATATTTGTTTACTGTATATCTAGGAGATAAGGCATGAAGCAGCGATAGCTCAGTGGGGTGACCAACAGACTGCAATGCAGAGGGTCTCGGGTTCGAACCCACGTCGCGCATCTCTGACTTTCGGAAGTTATATGACTTTTCGAAATTATGTGCGTATTGATTGACAATTATCGCCTGCTCCGTGCCTCAGAGAGCACGTTAAGCCGTCGGTCCCGGCTGCCATGAACATCTATGGCAGTCGTTATTGGGAGAGTGTCGACACAAAAGATCCCACTGGGTCGAAGTGTCGGCGGTCTGCACTGACTGGCCCCCACATATGATACATACATAAGGCATAAAACAAGCAGTATGGTGTATCGAAAATGATTTTTAGAAGCAAAATAAGCGGGAAGATGACTTCTCTGTTCGTTAAAAGTAGCGAAAGTTGTTAACGCTTGGTAATAAGCGTGCTCTATGTTTATGTACCTCTCTGTATTCTAAGGTTAAAATAATCAGACTGAATCTTCTTATCTTATATTATCGGCCTCGATGGCGTAGTGGTTAGTGTAACCGACTGCCACGCCTGAGGTCGCGGGTTCGATTCCCGCACAAGTCAAATATTTGTGTGCATGAACATGGATGTTTGTCTTGGTCTGGGTGTTTCTATGTATAATATGTACGTGTTTACAAAAAAAAGTATATATGTATGTTTATATGGATAAACATACATATATATACTTTTGACAATGACAGTGGTGTCTAGTACCCATGGTACAAGCTCTGCTTAGTTTGGGCTAGAATATTATTATAATTATTATATAAAGTGTGCAGTCTTTTGTTGGTCTCATATAATAGATTTGCAGCCGACCTTAAACGGTTTTGATTTCAATGTCGGGCAGTGTTCATGTTTCTCAGGAGCAGCATATAGTCCACAACGGGTGACGCTTCATATACAGGGACAATAAAAAAAATAAAAAATTATAATATATTTGTTGCCTGACTTTTCCGCTAACTCTTCTGATATTGCACGAAAATGTACCAATTAATACACATAGCCTCATTTTTATTTCACATCCCGCAATTAATTTCTTTTAACTAGCTTTTTAATTTATAATTGATTAACAAGTGCTGAATTACACAGTAAAAATATACAAATTGAATCAATTGACGGTATTTAACACTTTCCTGCGTTAATGACATGGATTTAATTATATTTTCGCAGTGGTTTGAATTTAAATGCAATTACTAATAAATTTAAGACCAAAAAAATGCTTTTCGATGGAGAGACTAGCTGAATGAAGATTTAAGTATAACATACATTAGTTTTTCTGGCTGGTTTAGCCACACTGCCATTGCATATGCTTGCAGCCAGCATTTTAGCCTAGCGGAAGGCCGTTGGGCTACCACGCAGAGACTCGAGTTCGATCTCAAGGGACAAATTATATCATAATACTTAATTATCGCTCGCTTTATAGGTGAAAGCATCGTGAGGAAACCTGCATGTCTGAGAGTTCTCCATAATGTTCTCGAAAATATGTGAAGTCTACCAACCCGCACTAGACCAGCGTGGTGGATTATGACCTAACCTTTTTTACGCTGAGAAGAGACCCGTGCCTAGAAATTGGGCAGTTTATATACAGAATTGATGCAATAATGTGAGATTTATTGTTAATTTATGATTACCTATCAAAAGGTCATCCCTGCTAGCCTATTCTAAAATATAAATGTGCGGTGCTGTAAGTCTTTAGGACTAATTACGACGTTTTCTATTTCTTAAGTCTTCTATTCAACAGCTGTACGATTCTGTAAAAGTTTGCATATCGAACTCTAATGTCAATTTGACAGTAACATTTGTGGTAACAGACTTCTCAATGCAGATTTAGAAGTGAATTTAGTAAAGAAATTATACAGAATAGTGCTGCAGGACCCAATATTTACAGATTCTACCTTGTTTGATCTTTAATAAAAAGATGTCAACTCACTTTTGACATTCTTACCCATCGAGCTGTAGTTAAACATTGTACTATATTTTATTTCTTTTCTTTACAGGTAAGTTGTCAAATCTCGAATTAAAATTCGGGCTATATTTGAAAAATGGAATCACGTGAGTGTCATTGAATTATCCGGATTCACTACGAAGGAGGAAGCTAAACCAATAATTTTTTAAATTACGTTATTCTAGGCTATAAGGTAACTTTATTAATATAGCTAACATCCAACACCATAAGAAGACAGGCCTAATAAATATTTGCGAAGTATGCCAGTTATACGGTATCACAGTGTCAAGCGAGTATCTGTTAACGAGGCTCATTGGGTCGCCAACCCGGCCCTTATATCAACTATCGCTTGGAACCAGTTCGAAACATTTGATTCCGTTACGCAACACAAAAACATCACGACCTTGAAATGCAGGAGCTTAAATCTGTGCGATGCAAATGTCCAACCGGTCGCCTCGGGACAGATGGCCGATATAACGGTTTATAAAAAACGTTGATTGTCCTTTCATAGAATTCGTGATACAGATTTATCAGGCTCTCCCGATTCGCTTTCCTTTTCACGATTATCGTGTCGGCAACTTGTAACCTATTTAGTCGCTTCATGGAGTCATTCGATATAGATTATATGATAGTAGATTGGCTGTTAGCTTAATCGCTCCATTAAGCCGGCTATCCGGCTGACGAATGATGCGAACTGAGCGATTAGTCGAACGTTGCGCGTGAGCCTAAAATACGTGCGTACGAAAGATTGACGTTCACCGTTGTTTTTAAGTAATCAACGTGTTCGGTTGTCGCTAACGATCAGTTTTGCTTACAATTTTCTTTTTAGTTCTTGAGACATTGAGTATAGGCGTGTCCAACCTTAATAACATAGGCCCGAATCGTATGTGAGGTGTGATAATCGGTAACGTTTTCATGTAGTTAAAAATGTTTAAGTTTTCTTCGCCCTTTGGGCTTTGAATATTTTGGAGTGATTTCTTATTAAGTATCTGGCTAGATGGCATAGGGCTAAATCTTTTATTATTTATTATATTTCATTACTTATTATTATATTACTTTTAAAATTGCGACAAAATTAAATTATATTTTCGGAGATAAGCTATACGTTACTAGTAAAATAGTAACAGCTAAATGGCTGGAGTAATGAATTTACTGTTTTAGTAATTGGAGGAAGATAAATAATGATGAAGCTCCCCTAAAAAGCACAGTAGTCAATTGAATATTGCACTTTTTAGCAACTGAAGGAAGTAGATGTTTCAAGAAAGAAAAACAAGGTTATAAATTCAAATTTATTAACTTACCTTTAATGTCATAGCAGCTGTTGCAGAAAGCAGTGAGAGCATAGTGCAGAGGTTTGTGGGTCGTTGATAATCGATTGGAACAGAAAATCGATTTATTTTAATCGTATTTTTAAAATAAATAGATCGTGAAACAGCTGTCCATCTTATTTATTGAACTAATACATAATTATCCAGCCGTACCCGACGTGTTTACTTATTCGGTCTCCCGAATGTCGTTTCGTTCACACTGATTCTTTAGCGTCAATTACTATTCAAATCGATTTTTTGTCATCGTCTGAAAATTGCTTTGAGTGATATATCTGTGTCAAGAAGCTAATGACCGAATCAGTGGTGTGTTTGTCATCTATGCATAGATTTCTTCATGTTTACCGTGCTAGTAGAATTTCTGTAGGTAAATATATTGTAATGCTAAATATTTATTTTTTACTGTTGTGAGTGTATAAGGATATACTTAGTTGACTCTCTCAAAGAAGTATTTCCCGAAGAATCACAATTCAATCACTTTTTAAGTATATCTTTTTTATCAATTTGATTTGACTTTCAATAATTGATTTTAATATCAAAAATTGTTTGTAGTCAATTACTTGGTTAACGCAATGCGCTATATACTAGTACACTCATCAAAGCGTTTAGTAAATTTGTAGTGATGTGCAAAATAAAAAGGTAGTTCAATATGAAAAACAAGTTTTTTGGTAATAGCTTGCATTTTAATTCTTTTGAATATAAAAATCTTATTCAGTAATTAATATTATTACATATTTTTATTTTCAATGAATTGCAAGAGCCATAAGTATGTCTTCATATTGAAACGCTCTATAAATCATGACAAACATAAATCTAGCCATATTATAAAAAATGTCATTGTCGTTCAACCATCGGCCAAATATTGGCAAAAAAGATTAAATATTCTATTGTAAGCAGTCGTTGAATGCATTGACCGAGCTGGTATGCGGTCATATCACACGGACAACTGCTCCATGGTTTTTGTTACTATGATGAATGATGACACAAACATCAACGCCAGTGTTTTCACGACTAGTTTATATTAAATAGAGTCACGTAACTGATACAGTAGCTTAGTGGGCCTTTGTCATATAATGTGATCACTGATGGTAGTCCAATGGATGAGGTAATGGTATTGTGATTGAAAGGATGTAGGGTTGAATTAACTCCTTTGACTGCTGTCGTGAATCCACTTTAATTGGATTTTTGTGTTATAAAATTCTCAGTAGCGGCTTGGAGTCAGGAACTGTGGCCGATAGACGCCAATCCGGTCATGTTCTAATAGGTCACGTAAAACGTCTAGTAGGGTAACCATAGTTGGCAAAATGTGGGTGTAAATTGCAATATACATTTACATACTCAATCGGAGACAAAGGTGTGAACCTATGTATGTCTGTAACTATTTTCTTTAGGCGCTTCACTACCGAAGATCTAAGATAAAACAATTATCCTACAGGTTCCATCTTTTTGGTATTAAAGTCATAGTCAGTATCTGACTTGTAACCAAACTCTTTGCAAAATATTTTGTCAACCAACCTCTATTGCTACGTGAAAGAAGGACAAACAAGAAACCCACTTTTGCACTTATAATATTATTAAGGATAAAGATATACAACCACTCAAGACATGACTTCGTTTATCGAACTTACTTCATTTATCTTTGCATTGCTGAGGTTGACTGGTAGAAAATGGATATAACATTAAATTCATCCACGTATTTTTGTGCAGAAATAACTTCATGCAATATAGCAATAAATAATGAATTACCATAGACTAAAAATATGGCTTTTATATATTTTTTTAAATTTGTATGCTTTTGCATGTAAGTCCATATTCAATTATATGCAAATATGACTTTGTCAATTAATTTTATAAATCATCTACATTATTTTTAATATAATAAATGTGAAAGTGTGTTTGTTAGTTTGTCCTTTCGTGTAGCACCGAAAAAATGGATCTATGTCATTTTGAATACAGATAATGTTGGGGTTGACCGATATATGCAGTTGTTTTGTCATGTTTTATATCAGAAAAGTGTACGATTGTTTTGGTATAGATCGAACCCAGGGGACTTAGCAGATAAATTCTATTAATATTTTACTATATTTTATCTGCGAATAGATGACACGATGTAAGCCCACGTTTATAGCAAACTAGCTAACCCGCGCAACTTCGTCTGCTTCAAATAAGAGAATTTGCTCCGTTTTTGCAATATTTTATTGACGCTCTGCCCCTATGAGTCGTAACGTGTATATAGCCTATAGCCTTCCTCGATAAAATGGCTATCCAAGACTAAAATAATTTTTCAATTTAAACCTGAGATTAACAATCAAACAAACTCTTCAGCTTTATAATATTAGTATAGAGACAATCATCGCTTAAAAACCAGATCTAAACTGATTTAGATACTGTAATAATAGGGAGAACAAGGTACAGACAAAAAGTTCGTATTCAATTACTTTTAACCTTTAAAGATGTTGATTACATATTATGCACTTCTAATGGTTTTTATCAAGTGTCCAGTGGCGGCTTATAAGCAATGACTGGCCATTTTCTTTTAACCCATTTTTTTGCTTGCTTTTGTCATTGTGGCTTTGTTTGTCCCATCATTCAGTAGTAATTATTTTGACGGAAGTTTAATGCCAAAAAGAGCCGAGTTATCTTCTAGTCATCATGATCTAATATTTATTCATACTTGTGTAGAGTAGTTAATTTATTTATTTTATTATTACATTGCTTTTTTCACGCCGTATGTTCAGTGAGTGAGGCAGGCAATATCAAGTATCAGATCTTTACTATGAAATTGTGGTTTTGTATGTAGAAAATCAATAAGTTCTATATTGCATACTCAAACCTTTCCATCTATTATTTTTAACAAATCCGACGTCAATCATATTTTGCATGTTTGCCTTGAATTGTTTAAAACAGGGGCTGTAATGTAATTATGGCGAACTAAAACTAGAAATAAACGACCTAATATTGAAAACAGTTGAACAAAAATTCAATAGAAATTTATCGGCGTGGCTTATTGATATTAATAGATAACCACGCTATTCATAATATATACAGAGTCTTAGTACTAATAATTTTAATAATAGACATTGTATTAAAGTGTAGCTGCCCATAATTAGATGTCGGAAAAACCGCATTTTAAGACTTACCTATACATTTGAACCAGCTATATTTTTAGTTCCCACGTAATAAAAGGCAAAGCAATTGTCGTCTACTGGGCACTTTGACACACTCCATGCTATTATTGAGAATTTTGTAACAGAAAAACCAATACATGCTCGTATCGAGCATAAAAACTAATACCTCCGAATTGGCTAACACAAGCCTAAATTTATGCCAACGAAGCAGTCAAATCCATGGCACTTATAATCTAGTCTTTTAATCAAGAAACAATCTTGGTGCAATCATGAATACATTACAGATATTCTGACGTCTATACGCTATGCTTTTAGAATACAAAATACTTCAGATACCCATATACCCATAAACATAAATCTCTTCTTCCATACGGTACATTAAAAGTACGTAAAATTGCAAAAAACTTCACAAAGATAACATCATTTACTTGTCTGTTAGAATCAAATGTTTGTGAACCTACCTCATTTGTATGTTGGGACGTTGATCGTTGTCGTACTATGAATCGTAATGGCCTTTTTAAAAATCAATTCGCACATAGTTCATGTATAAAGTGAAATGTGCAGATTTATAGAAGAGCCGCTTCACATACCACTGTGCACGTTTTAATGGCGAAATTCTTTGAACTTCGCTTGACTTTATTCGGATTTATGCACATCAACTGTTCTTTTTGTAAAGTTTTTATGTGAGCTTGGAAAATTTTTGATTTGACTTATAATTTGCATGGCTGTAGCTATGGTTTACATCGAAAATACGCCGAGTGTTACTGGTTGGAAATCTGGAAAATATTTTATCTTCTGTTTACGTATCAATGTTTAAATTAAAGTTTTAGCGATATAGCTATTCAATCACTATACTAATCTAATTTCAATGTAAAATATAGCATATACAAGCAAACAGCCTTCAAATTAAAAGAACCTAAATGTAAGTACTTCATAACTTGCACCACATCATTAGTATCATTTGTGGCAATATTATGTTTATATTGGCCTTTGTATACTTTAGCAAAGCTAAAATAAAATAACATTATTGTGTAAGTTTCTTTAAAATATTATATTTTAGCATATGACTTACTTCTAGTTATATTTTCTAGCTTCATAACAGTCCTAAACGAAGATCTTACATCTATGTATATAAAACTCTTCGGTTACTGAGTAACAGACAGACAACGCGCAGCCGAAACTACTTAACGCAAGAAGCTGAAATTTGGCATGTATGTTCCTTGGAGAGTGTAGGGGAGCACTGAGAGAGGATTTTTGGAAATTCCACCCCGAAGGGGGTGAAAGGGGTGAAACTCGATATTCACACGGGAACGGGACTTACGCGGGTGAAACCGCGGGAAAACTACTAGTATACCTATAAAACGGCTTTAATGTTTGTAGTTGACTACGCATTGAGCCGCATAGACTTGTACATTCAAATGGGTTATTGACGTTTTGTAGTGTCTGTGGCGTGAGATCCTGCGATATATTATTACTATCTACGTAAAAAAGCTAATACAACGTCAGTGGTATAACCGCAACTTGTGTACTTGCGTACGCTTCGGTTTTACATTGAGTTATTTATCATCATGTCTGGTGGAACTACTCGCCATCACTGATTTATAGCTCCACATGTTCAACTTACTCGCATAAATTTATTTTCTATATCTATAGAAGCCGCGATACATGTTATTCATACAGATTATATTTTACATAAAGAAAAATGTAATGAAAAATAAACAAAAATATTACAATTATTCTTAACGTTTGGATGTGGATTCTTATACAGCCACCGCTGCTATGCTGATAATAATACAAAAAAGGTCAATACATAAATGAATATCACATGTATAGCCCAATTTATACATTTGTGACATCATAGTGGAAAACTGTTTGGAAGTGTCATTATCGTTTGATTATTACGCATTAAACTCGAGATAGAAGTCTCGCACTTTTGAATTTTAAAAGAGAGAATTTACATAATACTGTTCAGGTTACGACTAGACTACCTACGACTTAAATTGTGTGATATTGAAAAGAGTATAGTTAAATTTGCGATTAAGGATAGTTGCGAGATAGATATTATGTTTACGCTGACTTCGATTAAATTGCAATCGCAAAACTCAGCCAACAATAATTCCGAGTATTCTTTGTTAAGCTCCAAAATAGATACGGAAACAGTCTCAAAAATGGTGAGAGTTCTAAAATAGCAACGGTATAAATTATTGTATTGCTTATATTTTCAAGCCACCTTGGTGTTTATGCATGGATATTAGTTTGTTTTGTTAGATTAATTGTCTCTACGACCACAATATGGCACTTATCTTATCTTATGTGGGGCCAGTCAGTGCAGACCGGCGACACTACGACTCAGTGGGATCTTTTGTGTCGACACTCTCCCAATAACTGACACCTTACTAATTGATTTCCTTTCTAGTTAGTTAGAGAAAGTGTCAATATCCTTTTGGTGTCATGCAACGGAGTAGGTGTTAGATGCATGTAGATACTATGTAAATAGTAAATAGTAGTCTTAACCTACTTAGTAAACTAATGAGCTAAATTGTTGTCAGATAATTGCATTAGGCGATTTTAGTTATCACGAAGCGAAATACTAATAACGGCTAAATTAAATGGATAATAGTTGTGATTCTACGTTTTAAGACTAGCATTTCCGCATCATTTCCTGATGCATTTTCTGTCAGAATAAAACATAAATTATACATACATAGATTCACGCCTGTTTCCCAGAGGGGTAGGCAGAGACTACGGATTTCCATTTGCTACGATCCTGACACACTTCTCTGGCTTCATTCACTTTCATCACATTCCTCATACATGCCCGTCGGTTCAAGGTGCTCTTAACCTGGCCTTTGTCCAGAACGCCTCCGATCTGATCAAGAAACGTTCGCCTAGGTCTTCCTCTTGCGACTGTTCCATTCACACTAGCCTTATAAACTTTGAACATAAATTATGAATGTCCATAAATGATTAACGAATAGCCGAGAGTTCTAGTATTTAAATTAAAACTAAAATGTATAGTATACTTACTCTTATCAGTGCCTTTTCTCCCCGGTTCTAGTATTTATCCCACAGGAACCGGTATAAGAAGCCTGCATCACTCTCGAGCGCATAAACTATCTCTATACAAAAAAAAAGGACGATCCAACAGCCTAACTTTCGCATATATAATATTATCTAGAACGGACATCTCCTCTGGCAATATTAATAATAGTATACATTTAATATATGCTATATCCATAGCCACTCTGTCAAATGTTTGTCCAAAGTAGCCCTATTAATAACGCCGGCGCGGACGCACGCGTGTTGGTCACAAACATTGGCGTAGGCGCCGCAGCGCGTCACTCAAGCGCACCATTACATAGCGTTGCGTACGCGCATAATACTGCTATCGATATAAACTAGGCGACTTCCGCGCGCCTACTAATAAGCGTTTGATTGAACACTTAGTATCGCACAATTGATCTAACTACTGGTTTTTATTTGTATTTATTATAGTTGGATAAATGGGCGGCTACGTTTTTGCTCTTGTGGTGTTAGTGGCAGCGTTTAGCTTAGAGGTGTATACTTAAAATGTAGTTCGTGACTCAGACAAAGTATTATTGAGATTTTCTCTCAACACTATTAACTCTGAATTTGATTTTGATACTTAGATGACAATGAATTCCGATGCCTAATAGGTTGGCCTACAGCTAATTAATTTATAGTTGCAGCATACGTTTATGTCACTTTCTTATTGATAGAGGCGTCATTCTACTCTACAGCAGATGTTTTGGGCTTTTATAAGGAATTCGATATCTATTGCTACATTGCTTTGTTTTGTACATAGTCACATACATTTATAAAATTCTTTCTGTGATTCCTAGAAACTCACAAGTGCTCGAGTATAATAATCACACATTTGAATACAAAGAACCACATAGCTTCACGCCGCTTCTTTTCGAAAGGCTGAGACGGACTATTAATACAAAGTCATATTTATAACTGTTATATATAATTCCCACGTAATGCGGAGTCGATTGCAGTCAAAGTCAAAGGACTTTGGTTGGTGTGTTCATGTTGCTATTGAGCTTTCTTTTTACAGGAAAACGCAATTTATGTAGGTCTAAAAAGTTCTGGGATACGAATAGAGGTGACGATCAACAATTGTGCCTTCGTAAGCGCCCAGCTACAGCAAGCTACAATGAAATACCTTTTACTTTATTTCGTATAAATTATAAAACAGTAAAAAGAAAACCTAGTTGCAGCTAATTCTAGTTAAGCCCAGATTTTTGGGGCACCGATATAGACTTTAAATTATTTTCATGTAAAATTTCATTTATGTTGTTTTTTCTTGTTTACCTATATAGAGTTCATGTCAAATTCCATTACTTGCCTCTAAATAAATTAAAAAAAAAAAAAAAAATCCCTTACTTAAGCTCGGTTCAGCAGTTTAGCCATACAAGTGTAACAAACATGTTACATAAGAACTTCGTATAGTACTAGATTTTGCTCACAGCTTTAGTTTAGCTCTAGTTGATGTATATTTTCCAATTAATTTCTATACTTCAGAATCTGTATATTTTTCTAGATCTTTTCTGTACACCTAACAACGTGTATGTGAAGTTTCATGATGATCGGTCGTGAAACGTAAGAGCGTAACAAATAAACAAACAAAGTTAAAATCTAACTCTTACACTTCAATAAATATTTAACTTTAACAGTACAGACATTTCTTCTACTTGAGTAGACAGCAGTCCAAATAAAATGTATTCTTTACGCTTGTTCAGTATTAAATGCCACTCATACACCGTGAAGAGTAAATAAAATACGAAGACATAGGTACAACTACAAAGCTATTTCGTTCATAATTCACTGTTCAAGGGCTTTCACACGGTCGGGACGTTGTGCAAACGAAATGTGCTTGTTACCATATGAATAGATCTGTAATGTCTGCTAGGTTTGCACTACAAATATCTGTATCTGCGACCACACTTGCTTACTAAATAAGCAAAGTTCAATAGTGAATTAAATATGTATCGTGTTATAACACAGACATACATACATGAAATGTCGTATGTTGCCCGAAGGGATAGGTTAAGAGTACGAATGTCCATCTGCTTGCTAGCTGACCGAGCATATTTCTTTTACTTTATTTCATTCACACATTACATTTTTTTATGCCGGTGCGTCGATTTAACTTGTTTTAATCTATACTAATATTATATTAACCCATTACATTGTTTGTTTGATTGGTTAAACGCTCTAATCTCAGTGAGTACGGGTTCGAATTGAAAAATCTTTTGGTGTTGGATAGCCCATTTATTGAGGAAGGCTGTAAGGCTATATAACATCACGCTACGATTAATAGGAGCGAAGCATCAATGAAATATTTTGCAAACAGGGAAAATACAATTATGTGTAGTAGACGAAGTTGTGCGGGTCATCTAGTCAATTCATACACTGTTAGCGTACTGTTGTACCACAAACAAAGAAATTTTTCAGTAATGCTACAGCCAAATGAAAGGTCTTTTAAAGTGATGAATGTGTAAAAGTCCACTTTAAAATAAATTGAACGAAAACATCGTAACGAAACTTGCATGTCCGTTAGTTTACCATAATGTTCTTGAAGACAGGTGAGGGTTGCTAACATATGCATGGCAGGCTTGGTGGTTTATGTTTATATCATACTGAAAGGATAACCGCGATTATCATTATGGCGGGCAATCGAAGGACTTGTATACATATTTTACTTTTAATTTTTTGAATGCAGAATATAAAACACATATTAATTATTGCATTAATATTAAGGATAGCATTAACAGGATAACTTAAAAATAACATATGACACTGTTAGTTTCTGTTATTGGAAAATATCGTAGTATTCAACATTTAACATCAAGCTTACCAAGATTATTTAAAACGGGGTACGGAGTTAGACGATAAATGAGGCTGTTAATTTCAGACATTAATTCCTATTTTAGTCAATTATTCTTAGGCTGAACCTGCTAACTTTATTAACTTATGCTCCAAAAATAGTACTACTTTGATGATAAATTTCTAAAATGTATAGCCTATTTATAAATAAGACAGAACTTCTAAAGGAAGATCTCAACTCTTTTGTAAATTCGGAAAACGCACAATTTGTCCGAAAACATCTATTGCGTGGGAACCATAAACCAAGTTGTAGAAGTTTTCTCAAACTTGTCTGTAAACCGAACCCCTTGAGAAAGCCAACGAGGCAGAATGGAGTGTTGTCTACGCCTAGTCTAAGTAGAAAAACAAAGTTGAGTGACCACACGAGGAGGGCAGCGGTCGTGTGGGCGACCCCGGGTGGCGGCTGATACCGTTTAAATACACTATTGTGGAATCCTACTAATATTACCGACGCAAACATTTTGAATCTACGTATACTTAAGTATTCTTAAACGACCAAGTAGTACCACGGGTATGAATCACATTTGGCTTTTGAAATTTAAACATTGGGCATCCAAACAATTTGTCTTAAAAATATTATTGATTAGCTTATTTATAACTTATTAGATTTAGCCAGTGGCTTCGATCCAACAACAGTACTTTTTTCTGGATTAAAGGTAATCTGTCCTTTTCTGTACCCAGAAAGTCCGAAACCCCAAAATCTTATGCTGATCGGTTCAATAATTAAGGCGTGAAAGTGTAACAAACTCACATTCATATTTATAATTTTAGTTAGGATTAAGCTCGTAGATCCTGTGGCATAGTTTCTGTTTATCTTTGCGTTCTATTATGAGGTCCCAGATTCGATTTTCAGATCAGACTAAGTCTTATTGTATTCTTAGTGAATGCACTACGGGCGTCTGGAATCATGTCATGTATACGACAATAGGCTCATATCCTATTTTGTAAAAAAAGCAAACCAAATGTGGAAGGAACACAATTCCGCCTACTCTTTTGGGTATTTAAAGTCTACAATGCTAAGTTGTGTATGTATAATCCCACATATCTTACATAACTAAATATAATAAAAAATATAACATCCAAAAATCTAAGTACTCGTAAGTGAAAACAGTTTAACTAGTCGACTGGCTTAGTTAGGAATGTGTTTGCATGTTACTCGTACAGCCTAGTCCTACGCGCAAATGAATGTTGTTATCAGTGTACTCATAAAGTGTTTTGAGGCTTCACTATTGAATGTCTAAGTTATATACTAAATATTCGCAAGCTTCTCATTCCTCATCATACATTTTAAAATCACATCTAAATTCGTTCAGCCATTACAATTAACAATCTACTAACACTTACAGACTAACACACATTGCCTGTTTAAAATATCATGTGTGTTTCTAAGATTTATGTAAAGTAATTTTATACGAAATGTGTGATTAAAGTAATTTTGAAAAAGCAATATTTTAATGTTGAACGGGCAAGGAATTTGTTTAAACTGTGCACATATCTTTCTTTATTTGGATCTCCTTTGGCTTCAACTTGATCATAAATCGGTAACGCGACCACCCGGACGCAGTATAAATATCTGCGGATACTTTTTATAGTGAGCAACATTAAATGTTATTCTGTCGTTCAGAAAACGGATCCTCTCTGTGATTCAGGTCGACAAACTGTTGTCGTGCGAAGCTCAGACTACTAATTAATTAATGATTGCGACTTACGCATGAATAACTTTGCATTATCAAGTACTAAGCTGTTTTCCTTATTGAATTGTCTGTATTTTGTCAGAACAAATTGAGTTTACCACCAAACCACTCAGGTTTGGTGGTAAACTCAATTTGTTCTGATTATCGATACGAGATAGTTTTGAAACCTACTCGTTTTTAAAACTATCTGCAATATACAATCCAGCTCTTGTTAGTTTCATTACTCGTTTCAAATCAAACACTCGAAATATATTCGGCGATATCTCAACAGCTTTATTATATATATATAATATATTTTGTTCAAAATACAATAACATTAACACACGGATTAAATATAAAACAATTTATTTTTAAATTATTTACATATTACATTATGTCATTTAATTTTATCACTTTCGAACCTATCCGTTACACTAAAAATACAAGTACCTAAATCGGAAGTTTTCTTGTAGAATTCTGCTTATTAAAAGTATTATATAAAAACAAAAGAGAACACGTTATAATCTTCTATTGTTATTTGATTCTGCCTTAGTTGTGTGATCACGCATTACTAACCTAGAATTACTGACACTATTGTAACACCAACTGTAAGATACAATATCATATGACGTAGCGCCGCTAATGAGCATATGTGCCATCGTATAACAGAAAGCTCGCACACCTTATAAAGTTATTTCAACATAGATATTAAAAAAGCGGCAGAGCATTGGAGGCCTTTTGTTAATATAACATAACGCACGATTGCATTTACGCATCCCTCTCTGCGGGAAAAGGGAGAGCGGAGAGAGATTCACCCGAGGTAAGATGGAAAGTCCCAGGTCCTACCGATTAAACCTACCACGGTGTATCTACTCCTGCCTTGACTGGTGGATTGGTCGTTGGAATTGAAACTACTTTACCGACCAGGTTGACAACCCCTGGTGAGACAGTCAACCGCTTATCGACCAGAGGTTTGTCTGACATCATAAAACAGCGTATCGTTAGTGAATGCGACTACAATGCATGAGGTCTCAGGTTGGAATCTCAGGTCGAACCAACAAAAATGTATTGAGTTTTCCTGCCAATAAATCCCAATAGCAGTCTGGAGTTAGGAAGTTGACGGTGTTAGACCCCTATTCCTAGGCAAGCATCTAAAGGCGTAGGTCCTGCGCCTCATCTCATTCAGGTCGCGTCGGATTGCCGTCCCATCAGATCATGCGAGTTAGGTAACAGAGTGCACACAAGTGTGCGCACACACTTGCGCATTATAGAATATTCTTCGCAGATGGTTAGTCTTCGTAAAAATTGCGAGGACATTATTATTATTAAACATTAATATGTACTAGTTACTACTAGTTAGTAGCAGCGATAGCTCAGTGGGGAGACCAACAGACTGCAATGCAGAGGGTCTCGGGTTCGAACCCACATCGCGCACCTCTGACTTTCGGAAGTTATATGACTTTTCGAAATTATGTGCGTATTGATTGACAATTATCGCCTGCTCCGTGCCTCGGAGAGCACGTTAAGCCGTTGGTCCCGGCTGCCATGAACATCTATGGCAGTCGTTATTGGGAAAGTCAGTACCCTCTAATATCCTGACACTGGTCTAGCCTTAGGGTATCGTTAGCCTTCGGGTTGCGGAGGTCAGGTGGCAGCCGCTCCGTGTAAAAACTGATATCCAGTCAAATCCGGTTAGACCAGAAAAGCCGACCCCAAGTGACTTGGGAATAATAAAGGCTAAGAGAGAAGAAGATGTACTAGTTACTTATTAAAGAGTGTCCTCATTGCTTTTTTAAAGTACTGAAAGGATAAAGAACAAACATATTATGTCTGTTCGTTATCATATATGAGGATACCCACATCTATATATACATACATACATACATATGAGAGAGAGACCCACCATACCCAGAGAGGTAGGCAGAGACTACGGATTTCCATTTGCTACGATCCTGACACACTTCTCTGGCTTCATTCACTTTCATCATATTCCTCATACACGTCCGTCGGTTCAAGGTGCTCTTAACCTGGCCTTTGTCCAGAACGCCTCCGATCTGATCAAGAAACGTTCGCCTAGGTCTATATATAAATATATAAAATAGATTTTTATATAAAAATCTTGTGTCGCGGTGTTGGGGTGTTTGTGGTCGCGCGGCACCGAAACGGCTCGATCGACTTTTATGATTTTTTTATGTATATTTGGTAGGTATGAGAATAGTTCGTAAAGTATATTTCATACCGCTCGTTGATTAGTGTCCCTATCCAGCATGTTCTTAACGTAGTTAGGCGACCCATCACGAAGGAAGCTTAATTTATATTTATTGAGTTAAATTATACACACAACATACTTAAATGGGAAAGTAATAGGTAGTTATGAACCATAATTACCATACATAAGATAAATGAAACGTTTTGTCGCTTTATGACATTATATAAAAAATGTCTACCTTTTTAATTACAAATAACCTGATGGTATCAGTCCATTAGGAAATATATTTCTTAGTTTATACCTATATTTTATTAGTACCTAGATTTTGCCTGCGATTTCGCCCATGTTAATGTAGATTTTGTCAAGATACTAACCCTCAGGAACAGTATTGTTTTTCCTGATGAAAGGTACTATATGTCTTTTAATGTGTATGCAAAATTTTATGATGATCGGTCGAGTAGTTAAGGCTTGAGGGCGTAATAAACAAACAAACTCATATTCGCATTTATAATATTACTGAGGATTTGAACTCATAAGAATAGACTGGGTAACAAAAGTTACTAGTAATGCTTCCTACAAAATAGCTTTTGCATTTCTAATATTAGTAAGGATAAGTATTTAAAGTTCTACGTGAGACTAGATATTACTAAGGATTTCCATTCGCTACGACGCCGGCGGTCCTGACATAATCTCTGTTGCTTTATTCACTGTCATTACTTCGAACGTATCTATATGATCTGTAAACACAGGATTTTAATATCAATTAGTAATAAGTAATTAGTAATAAGTAATTAGTAATATGTCCTTTCCTTTTCTTTTGAGTTCATTCTTATTAATTGATATTATAATTGTTGTTTAAGTGCTTTGTGTCTTCTAGGCGGGTAATGTGTTTTATTGTGTCTTATTAAATGATAATCTTCAGTAGCAGTATAGAATTTTGGCAAATTCTATACTGCTACTTCTTCAGTAGCAGTATAGAATTTTGGCAAATTCTATACTGCTACTGAAGGTAAACAACAATAGGTTCGTCGTCAATGATGTTTTACATAAACATAGCTAAGGATATGGGGATATTTTACGTATAACCTTTACTTAAGTCCACAGCTAGCAGCAAAATTATAGATAATATGACGTCATTTATTAAAAAAATATAAAAACATGATTTTTATTTCAGTATAATCAATTTAGCACAAGTAGTACATGTTAAATTCCGGTTAAACGATATAAAAAATGATATCGTTATATAGTCATTACATATGTAGGTAGTGTTTCTAATAAGTGCTGATAGATTTATTTATAGAGTTTCACTTAGCGTTTTTAAAACTTGTTCAGTCAGTGAATAAGTGCTGCATAAAGTGCATATGAGTGCACTTGTTATTATAATGTTCTATATTTAAATCGACAGATTAATAATAAATCGTTCATTGGAGAAAGTGATTTTACCGCCAAAATTCAACATTACATCTTATGTAAGAATAGAGTTTTATTCCTATTGTGATCAAAGAATCTAGATGAGACGATTTCATTTTCTATTGCACCCAATTAATATTTTAGGTAGCAGTTCGAAAAAGCAGCAGTTTCACAGACGAACATCATCACGTCTTAACTTTTTTTAAATGTTTACAATGAAACATTGTGAATTTATAATCGATTTTCACTTGCACAATTTCTCTTAAACTTTTTTATTTACGTCAAAAATCAAGATTTGTTACCTATTTTTGATGTCAGTTAAAAAGATGAGCTAAAATGTTGCCTGTTCTTACGATTACGATTGAATAGAGAATCGGATATTACTTCAATAGCTTATGGAAATAAGCTTTTGTAGTAACATCCGATTCTTATTATAGGTGCTTCATAATATTGTTGTGGTTGTGACAGAAAGATGAATGAGCAATCTTCCTACATCATCCTGGATCCCTACCGTCCGTAGCCTTCTGCATCTATTTAAATTTGGTGGCAGTATATTTAATATAATTTAAATCACGTTTAATATTATAGCCTGTCTGGATTACCAGACAAACTATCTTATATGTCATTTAAATTGAGGCCTATTAAGGCCACTATCGTAACTATTACACGGTTACTGCCGTTGAAGCGCCACTGGTCTTTAATAATGAATTGCAAGAGTGCAAGAGATTTGCGCAAGAGTTATTTTCAGACCAACAACGGTTTATCGGTAGTAACGGTCTTCTTAAAAACCTCTGGAAACCGTATAGTTGTTTGGCTTTACTTTTGAAGGAAATACTTTCCTGGAACGATTAGTTCGGGTTCGGATTACAAAACCTTAACCAATCTGCCCCGGTTTATCCTTGTGCATACCCTAGCTCTCTTATCTTTCTCTCAGTTGCATCCTTTTATTACCACGCGGCCCCATTACAGGGCCCTGACCACAAAACATGAAACCAAAAAAAAATACGCTTGCTTCCCACACCGCACAGAGATGATGCGCCGCGCTCAAAATCTATGCTTTTGGCAGGACCGAGACACTTCCTTGTCATAAAGTTGTCAGTATCAAACTAAACAGTATTCTCCATTGACAATCAATTTTAAATTAGAACTAACAAGAGCTCATTCTGCGTAAATAGAAACACCAATGATTAAATTATGTTCGGGTACTTTGAAATAACTACACTGGAACATTGAGACAACTGCCATCTTAGTCTCCCCGTGACCATGGCTGCTGAAAAGCAACCGAAACGTCGGGGAAAGTGTAAAAATAAATAAATTAAATCTAAATAGTTTAATAATAATTTAATTAGCTTAAAAATTAGTAAAGTTTAATAGTAGAAGGGTAGCAATTTTCAAAATTTTGTAATAAAGTGTCAAATAAACAACGCGATAAAATCCGTATATAGCAGTTTAATTTCAATGAATAATATTCGCGTAAATAGAAGACAATATTATAGAACTAACAAGTTTGAAACAGAAAATTATTGACAGCACAATGATTATACCATAGCAATTATTGTGCTACTGTTTTTTATCGCAAGTATAGTCTAACATGAAATTAATAGATTTGATTGCATAGTATAACATTCCTTTATAGTAAGCAATCAAATCTGTTAATTTAAATGATACAGTTACTTACATGTATAAACCAAATGAAATATTATGAAAAGGATATTAAACAGCATGGCTAAGAGCCCACGTCAAAATTAATTCGAGGATCACTTTAATTTAAATGTAGGCATGTTTGTTGTAATAGTGTAATTATTTTGCCGTTGCAGAAAACGTAGGCTATCAATAAAAAGTATTTTGCCTAAGTTTAACATGATTTCAATTTTATAGTTTCTAGTTTCTACCTGCCCTAACTCAATAGTAGTTTCTGCCCGCAGCTCCGCCCGCACGAGGCTACACTTTAAATCCTTTGCCAATTTCATCAGAATTCGTGCTGTGATTTAGTCGTGAAATCGTAACAAACAGACGGAGTTACTTACGCATTTACCTATAATGTTAGTATGGATTGCTATGAAAAACATACAATTAAACACAGACAGACACGTTTTACATTTTTTTTAAATCATGAGTCGAAGAGTGCTATTAGATGTCTTCAAAGATGTGTGAAGTCTGCTAGCTAATCCGGACTAAGTCTGATGGACTATGGCCTAGTTCTTCTAAAATGGTAGCGAGGCCTTACAGTGTATCAGTTTTCAAACAGGGCTGATATTAATAAATAAAGCAATCACCCAAACAACATTCGATGTACCGATATCTATCGGAATCAAGAACGGATTGTAATCGATAATCGAAGCTACATCGCGCAGCGAAAGCCATACGGCTACCGAACGAGTTGATCTAGTTTCAGCACTATTACGTCTAATTGTATCGAGACCGGTCTCGTATGTTTGTGAACGATAAATATACATTTCTAATGAAGTAATTTAATCGCAGATTCGAATATAGAATTAAAGGTTATGGTTAACGGCTTTCTTATTGAACTTAATACCTCGAATTAGGTACTGGTTACTCTGTAATACCACTGTAATTTATAAGCACATAAATATGCTGGATTGATCAATCTAATTAGTAAATGGAGAATTAATTATGGCAAATATAAGGTTGTCGTAGTTTATGGTGCAGTCGTTCTTCAAGTCTTGTGCATTATAGTTAGGTGGGTAATTGAGATGTTTTAATGGCTCTAGATTGCCTTATTCGTCGGTGTGATTATGTGATAAGTGTTAATGGATTTTTCTTTAAGGGAAGATATCGTATAAGGTCTAAATGCTTAATTAAGTAACTAGACTTTTATTGATGAACTAATTTATCTAACTAAAGCCACCGTTAGTACTTTATTTCACTTTGTGTTTCGGAGAAAAGGGTCCATACTTACGATATAGCGTATCCAAACCAAATTGAAATAGCAAAATAAACAGAAAATTACATTTGTTTTTGTAAAAAGAAGCAGAAGTTAGCGCTCGTGCAATAAACAGCGAGAGATGTGCGCGGTCTATGTTTATGTATACTTAAGACCGCGCCGAGCGAAATGTGCCAAAACAGGCGGTCACAGTTAGGTGAATAAAATCAACACTTTTTGTTTAATACAATACCTATTCTATTTTACAGCTTAAACGAAACATAAATAGTTATATTACAATTTGTCCGTCCCAAATATTTAAGTTATTGATTGACAATAAAGATACATATTTATCAAAAAAGCACTTCAAATCCTCCATACAATTTTACAACATAAGGTTCAAATAACAAGTCGTGTTCTAGAATACTAATATCTCTTAGGCTGAAGAAAACACCAGACATTATTTCTGATTCCCGCACAAGTCAAACATTTGTGTGCATGAACATGAATGTTTGTCTTGGTCTGGGTGTTTCTATGTATAATATGCATGTATTTAGAGAAAGAAAAAATAAGTATATATGTATGTTTATCCATTATCTAGTACCCATAGTACAAGCTCTGCTTAGTTTGGGCTAGATGGTGTTGTGTGTATGTGATAGAATATTATTATTATATTATTATCCCATTCCGTTAATGGTGGTTCTACTTAAGTAGAACCAAAGATATGGCGTACAATATGATCCACGTAAATAACGAAACGTAGTTCGAGCGACCAAAATCGCAGGCAAATGTAAAGAAATTTAAACTAAATAGTAAAAACGGATACAGAAAGCTTTTAAAATATAAATATGACAGCAGACACATAAATACAAAACAATGTCTTTATCTTGACGTGGAGATCTGCACAATAACAATGCTAGGGAACATAAATAGCCGCTATCTTGGAATACATCAAATCCATTTGTACTATTAATGTTACAAATTGTATGTGAAGGTGGTGCATTTTTTGTATGTGCTTTTACTTACACTTACGCTGAAAAGTGAAACGAGAGTTTTATTCATTCGTTTGGAGATAAGTATACTATCTAATATTATAAATGCGAAGGTTGTTATGCTTTCACGCCTTAATTACTCGATCGATCATCATGAAATTTCGCATAGGTACACGTTGCCAAGAGTACATAAAAGAACAAGTAAGAAACGGCAATAAATTGGCGTGAATGTCAGAGTTCGAAAAAAATTTATCACGTGACCGTGACTGTCAGAGATCGAAGGTCATAGTCATTTCGGGGTATATCGACTATGCTGAGTCGTATAGCGGTGACCGCGAGTCTCTAGCTCTTACGGTTTTTAAGTTGAAAGATGGTATCACTTGACCTTGAGGTCAGCGGTCAAAGGTTATAGTCATTTCGGGGGTATATCGACTATGCTGAGTCGAATGGCGTAGGCCGCGAGTCTCTAGTTCTTATGGTTCTTGAGTTGAAAGTTATATAACAAACGGACGGACGTACAAAGCTGTTGTATAAGAGTTTTTCCAACTCTAAAAAGGATACCTATAATCCACAAAAAAATATGATTCTTGAGTGCCAAAGCCCCGAGCAAAATCGAATGCTCCTATATTTAATCTTCTAGTGGTGATAAGGATAGATAATCTGCAGTATTATGTAGCGGGGGCATTTACAAACATTCAACTAACGGACACAAACAAAACCGAAATTGGGTACAACTATTTGTGGCTTACATGGTTTGTAGTATGGGACTTGACCCACAACATTCGACGCAATGATAGTAGAAAAATAACCACTTTATATAATTAACTATCTATCTATGTGTGTGTTTGTGTACCTTATGAGTATGGTATATCTGCGGCAAGAAGGGCTTTCAAGTTTTTTTAAAGGGTCGTTAACAGTCAAGGATTTCACTTAGAATTGCAAGCCCCCCATACGGTTACCAAATATCATTAGGCTACGTAAACTCATTTACCAGCTTAGTAGCGTAAAAAAGAAATAATTTATAGTAGGTACTAACATTTGACTCATGAATTCTTAGTTATGCAGGTTAACTGTCTCGATGATCCCCTGACATGCCTCCGCTGTATTCGTCGCTGTCATTCGGTTGCAAGACGAAATGACGGTGAAAGAAGCGAGAAACGAAAAGCTGAAAATTTGCCAGCTGTAAGTGATACCTAATAAATGGGCATTAAAACGTAGCTGGCAATCTCTTATTATACGAGTACGATACATCGAACATGGCACGCGCGACGTCTTTATATCAGCACTTTTACGTTACCTCATATAAATTGTGTAAATCAAAACCAGTGCGCCATCATTCTTCATAATCAGCGGTACTCATTTATACTAATTATCGTACCATTTATTTTAGGTCAGTAACCAATAAATCACATCTTACTTTAACTATCAGTGATTTTTCATTTCAAACAACAAAGTTGTGTGCGACCCATTCAGCAGCGAGTACATTTATGTAGTGTCTTGTCTATGCCGAAATCCTTATTTATTTTATTAAGCTATGATATTCAATAACCACTTTCCATAAGGCTGGACCAACACTTGTTTAACACTTGCATTACATAAAAATAATAATATTGCGGCAAAAAGTAAGAACGAGAAATCTCAACTATTCATGACATTCCGTAGGTGCCATAAATTTTGTCGCTTTCTACTCCTGTCTAATCTTGTTGCCAATATCGGGATTAAACAAGACCAAGCCCACGAAACTGTAATAAAGAAGTCATGATACAGCTAAGAAACGAAGGGACGCCATCTCAAAGCGAGTGTCACAAATACTAGTTATTGAAGTGGGTAGCCGTGTGCTGTCGACTGACTTGGTAATGAGAACTTGTGTAGAAATCACGTTGAAACGCAAGCTAATCAAATGTGACGAGACTGGAAAAATATGGCGTCCAACTTCATTAAGGTATTATTGTTTTTCTAATCTCTGATATATGGCTTGGAGATTTCTTGGCACCTTTTATTTCTTGTCATGTTGTGAGTAAAGTCAAATATCTAGTTAATTAACTTGATATACAGGTTTAATTCAAAGCTTGTAACAGCTCTCACGACGCAGATTTTTTTTGTTACATACATTGCAGTTTTATTTTAGAGTGGCAATAACGGAATCTATATACATATTGCATAAAAAGAAAATTTGACAGATGTCAACAAAAATATTTTGAAAATAGAATCTGAGAGAAAACAGAAAAAAATTAAATTGAAATTGCATTGAAAAGTAATATTTTCTCAGCACTTGTCTATGTCGCAAAGAACTTACAAACATTGAAGCTAAAGTCACTATGACGTGAGTCAGTTATCTATCGGTCAGCGATAGCGTACTAAGACCAATGTACTGCCACGCCGTGGTATCAAGATCGATCTTACAGCACGCATCTTTGTCTTTTCGATGGCGCATATTATAGTTAATCATCGCTAACTAACGTAACACGTTGAAGCAAAATATAGTGAGGAAACCTGTACGTCTTAAACATCTCCATTATGTTCTCCAAGATGTCAGAAGTCTGGCAGTTCGTAATGAGCCTCCGACTTGGACTTATAGCCCTTGATTATTATTATTACGGATATTGACCCTTTTCATATCGATAAGAGGCCTGTGCTTAGCAGGAAAACAGTTTATAAATAGGCTGATATTATCTATGGTTCACACTTGTAGGCACGTACACCTTAACTTCTACCTATTTTAACTACTGTAGCATATGTGCAGTTATATCATAAATAACTCGCTAATATACAAATCCTTAATGCCTTAAATATAAAGAGTAGAGTGCAATGCAAATAATGGCATTGCGCGAGGTCGCAGTCACACCCTGCCTGCCTGCCCAGCCTGCAGGCTGCGCGTGATTAAACGCATTTGGTATGCGCACGCGCGTCCACGACAATACCACCGCAATATCCCGCCATTAAAGACCCCCAACAAACCACGATCAATAGTGCTGGCATAAAAGCTTAAAACAATTATCGATTCATACAATTGTTTACCTAGTCGATGCTTCAATTGATATATAAATCGATTTTAGTATATAACTGGTACCTACAGTCTCTCTCTATTATCGTTCTCGAAAATCACAAATCCTACTGGCTTACCATAAACATTTCACATACTTACTATCTATTTTAATTATAATTAAATACGACTTAAGTAGTGACATCCTAAGATGTCTGTGATCCGTAATGGTACACTATTATCGATTCTACGACGACTAAAATATCACAGGAAGGACATTATCAGTAGAAAATAAAAAAGTTTAAATATTCTAGGGTACTGGCTTCCTGTATCAACTGTCATAGAAGTCCTGACAAGTTGGCTCGACGGCTTTACATATGTGCTGAGCCATAGACAGATGGAGCTTTTTATAGGGTAATTTATATAAGGATTTGAACACAACAACATTAGTTAAACCGGCGATTCGTTCGATTTATACAGAGAGGCGTTTTATACCAGTTGACTGGTATAAAACGCTGCTAAGGTAAATGCCACGGGAATATTAATTTGTAATATTTTTTTACTTGATAATGTATGACATTAGAAAGTTTTCTCTACATAAACACGATGGTAGTTATTTTGAGTTTACCGTAACTCTTAAACCCTGCGGTATCGATATGATTCATGTGAAATAATCGGAAATGTTCGGAATCGTCGGCGAGACCTCAAGCCTGAACAATAACGGTGACTCACATGACTAATATGTGGGTAAACTTGACCGTATTGGAGTCAACATTCACGTTATTTTATAGTTTAACGCTTTACGATGGTATGAATGCATAGCATGGAGCGTGAGTATTATGCATATTAGGAATATTTATTTTCTTAGAGGAATATTCTCGCTTTATGAGTGCTGCATCGGTCTATCGTGCCCACAATATTAGATTTTATGAATAGCCATCGCAGAAATATGTTTAAACGCACAATATATTTGCTGAAGTTTATATATGGTGAAGCACTATTTCTTAACTTTGTATTAAAATGGACTGACGGCCTAAAATTTAAATTATTATTTAAATTATCAATATTTTTATCTGGCACTAGCGATCCGCCCCGGATTCGCATGGAGAATAAACTAAACATATTATAGACCTAAACCTTTCTCATAATTCATTCTGTCTATTGGTGAAATCCGCATGAAAATCCGTTCAGTAGTTTTTTTGAGTTTATCGCGACAGACAGACGCGGCGGGGGACTTTGTTTTATAATATGTAGTGATTTATGTTTAATAATTTCATATGTCTGATTGTTTTAAATACGGGTATGGAATTCCATAATTGCTTTGATTTTTCCAGGAGTCACTAAAAAGCAAACTATTCGGCTTATTTAGAAACATTGCAGCTCAAAATGTTAGTCATATTATTAAAAAAAAGAAAGTAATGAGGTATTTTACCTTTCTTTATACACGTCACACATATCTCCGGTATTTCCTACACGTACATCCTATCAAAGCGCGTTGATGTCTCATTGACTTTGCATTCGCTTGATGCTCGGTAGCAACGAGGCACACCCCATTTTATTTAGTCGAAAAAGTATTATTATATTTCCTTACATGCCTAAAATCTTAAAAATAATTTTGATTTTTTCTTATATGTATCATAAGCTACACTTCTTTATACAAGGCGAAGCAGCTTATTACAATAATCACACCGCATTGCCTAGGCTCTATAGATGGTTTATTTAAAATTTGATTTAATAAATAAATATCTGTGAGACTGTATCTATGTTTAAAAAACGCCTTAACACATTGTGCAAGCATTAATTCTAAGATAAATTACAATTTCTTTTATTTATCCTTTTCTTCGCAGCGTATCATGTATATTTTTAATTTATCGCTTTGTTTTTGTGTATGCTGTCGTTAATAGAAAGAGAATAATACATTTTGAATATTATGTAAAACAACTCTGTCATATTGAATGTAATATCTTCATTACAGATTGGTAAATCCTACCAAAGTTATCTATTTATAACAAATCTCAACGGTCACCATAGTCACACATTCGCAATAATAGTAGTGTATTCGGTGTCATATGCGTATAGTGGCGCAGGCGCTAAGTGGGTCCCGTCGTGTGTTCGTATGGCTCTGGTTCCCGCTACCCGCGGTCAACGACCCCGCCAGTTGTTCCCTCTGTCACCATATCGAAAATACTTAAACCCGTTGTTGATAAATAACCGACCAGACAAATACACAGCTATTGTTCCAACACGTTCACACGGATGACGGAGTGATAAAGTCGCCTTGACATGTGCAAAAACTACGGGTTAAGTACAAGGTAGGAAAAACATATACCCATATACCCGCAGTTTGTTCCACTGTATATTTAAAGCTTATAGTCTGTTAACGATAGCACTAAAGAACGCATAATGAAGGTTGTAGGGCAAGACGGACGAGGCATGTACTGACTAACTAACTAACTCCTGCCTAGACCAAGATAGTATTAAGAAATACCGAAAGTAATACTAAACTACATAAATAACGGTAGAAGTGCCAATTAAAATCAAACAAGGTTAAGGGCTTGTACTAACACCTCCAGATAGCATTTATCCATAAGATAAAAGTCTCGCCATCTCTCTTCTTTATCCTAACATGAGTGAGACAGCATGCGTTTTATCTTTCGGATAACTTTTACTTGTTAGTTGTAGGAGTAGCCATAAATGTATTTCTTAATAAAGTCGTTAAAACCAGTAGCCGGTAAAGTTAACAATAAGTTTGCTTCCTTTTACTGCTAACAGGTAAGCGGTAACTCGATACGGTACCTGTGATTGGTAGCTGATACCCGTTCTTATTTTGAATATCCTCGCGGTACAAATTATGTTCTATAATAAATATTATAATATTAAACGATTTATATCGTCTCGGTCTGATACTAAGAATAATTCTGTGTCGCAGGACATTGCAAACATATAAACAACAGCCATAACGCACTACTATATTATCGCAGTTAAATTAACCGCCATATAAATCATTACAATTTTGGACTATTTATATTTAGACTTTGTCCGATGTTTTCAGCATATATAGTCACGGGAAGACTTTCTGTAACTATGGCTGTCGGAAAGCAACCTCGATAAATAGTTTAATTTGAATACGTAACATTCGCGTAACCATATGACAGTATTATTAAAATCGGTTCAATTATTTAGCCGTGCAAATGTACGTATGTAATTAATTACTACTTTTGCTATTGTTTCACTTGTTTCACGATATTCTTTCTTCTTTTATAGATATAACGGGGTGATAACCTTGTTATGATGTAAATTAGCTACTTTAGGTCACCTCAAAGGTTAGTTTAGATTCTATATTCATAAGCTATTATTTGCCGCCTTGATAATTATACGAGAAATGTATCGCTATTCTTTCAGTGCAGAAGACATAAATTACTGTTTAACTGCTAACAGCACATCGCTCCATTAAGGAACTCTTCAACAGGAATATGACACAAGTCTGTTTTCCTGCAATTTTCTGTATAATAGAGGCACTTGCCAATAGAGGTTGCTTGGCGTATAACCAAAAATTCAACTGCTAGCTGCCTGTCCAAGAGAGAAAGGCTCTCTTGAACAAAAGGCAGGAGGTAAAACTTGTATGCTTTGTATATTTTAGCGTTGTGTTTCTAACCAGCCAGCCAATAGAAAATGATGCAGTTGTACTAAATAGACCTGTAGATAAAACACGACAAACTTACATTAGGAAAGCGACTAGGTAGCGTAAGGTTAGTTTTATATAAGTAACCAACCATTTTACTAAAATTGTTAGTTAATAGGATTTCTTTAGTTTAACTAAAACTAGCGTATACATATGTATAAATTATTACAGAGTATATTTAGCTGTCTCAGTGGCGCAGCGGTTGTAATGTGATTGCCGTGCATGAGGTCTCAATTGCTTTCCTCTTGTAGGCTTGTGATGTATGTATTATTTTAAGTAAAGACTGTGATACTTTTATTAAATAGATACAATTGTGTAGGACACTTTCTGGTAATAAAAGTAAAGACAAATTGGTTTATGTTTTCTCTATAGAGAAACGAAACAACTATCGGCAACCAAACCTGACAGCTCATTCATATCATGGACTTCTAATCTTGTAAGGAATTCTGGTGTCGTGTTATCGTGTATTGCATTCCCGTTCGAAAGATCGTGAAAGTATGATAGCGCAGAACACACTTGCTGAAAACTCCCCACGCAAGCAATACTTATGTCTATCATCATAATTCATAAACACACTGACAGAAATGATTTAATCAACTATATGATTGATGTGCATCATTCTCATCAGATTCATGATACGTGATACGATGTGACTACGAGGAATGGGGCTTTGGAGCTGGAAATTTTATCATACAATTTCTCCTTTGAAAAGAGTCAGAGTTGGAAATGATTCCAATCAGTCAATGAGTCATGCTTGTAGACGAGTATCCATGTACTTATTTAGTTATATGACTTTTCGAAATTATGTGCGTATTGATTGACAATTATCGCCTGCTCCGTGCCTCGGAGAGCACGTTAAGCCATCGGTCCCGGCTGCCATGAACATCTATGTCAGTCGTTATTGGGAGAGTGTCGACACAAAAGATCCCACTGGGTCGAAGTGTCGCCGGTCTGCACTGACTGGCCCCCACATAAGATACATACATACATCCATTTACTTAAAGTCACACATCTCAATAACTTTGAGAGCACAGTAGTTGGTGCTACGGCACTATTTAACCCTTTGGCAATATACCTACAGTCATGTTGGTAATCTCTATGTTATCGCAATCTCAGAGACACTTGTAGATGTCCTCACAATCTTATCTACTTGCACTCAAAACTACTGCCATTCTGACATTCCACTACGCTAGTCGCTACCGCTACTCTAAAAGAGATAAAGGAGTGTAAACAGCGGTATTGACATTATTGACAATAACGTATATGTACATCGCGTGCCTACTTCTCCACACGAACGACCCATTAATATTCGACAATTTGGAACTTCGGAACAAAGAGTTATTAATTTTCACGCAACGCTGTAAGAATACCGCACTACGATTTATCATAACATAATTTTCCGTCTAATGACAGTAATTATTCAAACATTAACAAAAAGAGAGTTCGTTGACCACGGAATTTTGGTAGTATAATTAAGAATCAAGTTCGCGAATACGAATATAAAATAGTTTTTTTATGCGCTTAGCATCTGTAACAAAGCTAATTATAGTTGTTCTCATCCAGGCCATATTTTTTTATTCAATTAAAGTGTTTACCATCTCGTTATTAATTGATACGGTTTACTGATTAGGCTGAATCTCAAAGAGAACACATTGCACGCGAGCTAATTAAAAATAAGAAAAAATGCATAAATGTATTCCTTTTTTAAATAAAGACCAACTCACGCGCTCTCTACGCGCCCTGTGTCACAGAGGTCTTTAGTTGACGCTACAAACATGAAAACAATGGTTATAAAGAACTATCCATGGATCATGCTTATCTCGTGTGAGGATTATATCATGAAAGAATCGGTGGCGTGATGATCACTTCAAGCGTTCGTGCAGTCGACTTTCAAATTAACTGACCCTCTACAATGTTAAGCCAGGCTTGCGTGTCCTATCTCTACACGACTAGGCACCTAAAAAAGTTTAAGCTACGATGTAAGATCACTCGATTTCTTATAAGGTCTAGAGTATAATACATTGGCTCACGTATTAATTTTAGTGTTTGTATAGTAACGTGTAGGTACATTTAATATAGTCTATATTAAATTATTATTTTAGAAATTATTCTATATTATCTATAGAAATAAGTCATACTAAGGAAAATAGACTTGTAAATTGACTGTGCAGTCAGCTTTTTTTATTTTATCTTCGCACTTCACTCTGTTTGCCGCTTCGCAAAACTCTACAGTTGCTAATATCTCTGCTGATAAAGTCAGCCAAGTAGTCAAGCTTCGGTCTTCCTATAAATCGCCCTCTGGATATAAACGATGTGTCTCGTGGCCTATATAGCCCGCTGGCTTTTAAATGCCCATATTTATTTGCCTGCAATTAACTTGCGCCATTCTAAACGTATTATAATAATTATGCTTTTCGTAGAAATCGATGACAAGAATCAGCTGTGCGCCCGCTAATGTATTCCAATATGACTGTTATAACATTTATCAAGAAATACAGTTTATTTTGAATGTGCATAATGTTAGTTATTTTGTTTGTTCGTCCCGTTACAAGCGGTGTCTTCGTGACCTATATTCTAACCGGTACAAAAACTCGTTTTGCTTAATTAAAATTGTCAAATTCCCAAACTGGTTAGGTAGTTTTTAAATGAAGCAAAGTGAATCGATAATACCAATCGCGTTCCATTAGCATTTTTATAATTGTGATATTAAAACTTTTTGTTATGATCCTTTTTAGTTACTGAAGAAATGAAATAAATATTTTATTTACTAGATAAGACATACATACAACAACTAATTATTATTATAAGAAAGAAAATTTAAGAGTAAAATAATTATGTACCTATATAAAGCAAATGTTAATAATCCAGGTGAATGTAAAATTAAATCTACTTTTTATCCGCATCAATGTGTTCAAAACTTAGTAAAGTTAGGTATTTCAAAATTGTTCTGATGTTAAATCCTTTCTGATTATTTATGTGAGGAACCAAAAACGTTGAACGCAAAAGATAGAAGTCAAATGGAGCATTAACGAGTGCATGCGAATAAAATACAGATACGTGTGTAATGTTCACTACATCGCATCGGCACGTAGCATTAGAATGCCGACGTAAACGCCTCTGCACTACGAGTAAATCAAACGAATCGTAACATTGATCTTATCGATTCAATGAATCATTCAACAGTTAGAGGAAACTCGCTTCACATTTGTTCACTTATATTAAATACAATTAACTCTAATCGATAAAGAAAGTGAAGTTATTCTCATCGAATTTTTATGATGTTGAACGTAACAAGTGTATAGCGTTCCTAAACGTAGCATCGATTTGAAAAAAGAACTAGCCTTTTATTTTTTATAATACAGAATCAAGTTAGTGTACTCAGCGAAATTATGCGTTGTACATAATATAATTATATTTACTTATGTCTTAGTTATTAATATAAACGGATAATGTTTCATCATAATACGATCGAATTATGTCTAATTATATATTGTATCTAAATATAAAAATGTAATCATATAATAAAGGATAAATAACGTATAACATAATTATTTATTTGCAGTAACATGATAGATGAGTGACTTCATTAAAATATGTACATATTTTATATAGCATGACATGAAACGGGTTATTATCTATAAAACTGTCAATTAGTAGGAGTATAGACCAGAAAATATTATTTTATCGTAATAAAATTAAGATTGGCTATAATAACATCGATAAACATCGCTAGTTTTATTTTTTAGAGTAATTAAAATTATAGTGCTTTTTGTTCCAGGGCTGTTTGCTTGTCCTGGCTTATATTCTCGGACGGGGAAACTTGTTATTGAATTATAGTTCATGAACATTATACCATTGAGTTATTAAGTAATGCGTACTACAGGAGACATCTTGAGATTTTTTTTGTGACACTCTATCTAAGCGAAGTGATTACTTAACGTCGCGCTTGAGTGCAATATTAATTAAGCAGTAGCGTGGCATGTTTTAAAAGAAAATTTTGCACTCAAACTTGTTCGAAATCGACGAAGTGAGTTTAAGAGCATGTACTCTAGCTATAGTTACAAAAAAACTTGAGATTTTGCCTCTAGTTAATAGTATATGTTAATTTAATAAGCTAAACAATTTACTTCGTAACTACCGAATATGCATTTTCGCTAGTTGAAAAATATGCCATGTATTTTTTATTTTGGTCTATTTATCTTCGGATTTACCTTTTCGCTTACAAAATTGCCTTAAAATAGTTACCCATACAAAATGCATAAAACAGGCTTACTTATATAACTTTGTATGTACTTGGAATACCAGTTAAGTGTAATAGACAGCAAATAACATTCATATATCCTAGGATTCTAAATATGAATATTTAAAACCAAACGAGCAAAATGTTGCCAATGTAATTACAAAGTTGATATGTGGAGTTGCCAGCGTAGGTGATAGTGCCCGCTCTATCAATTACTCGTATTTCGAAGAATGCCTTTTAATGAGACTCGCAAACTATCTAAAGCCAATTCGATAAAAATAAATACATTTTAAAAGACCGAAGCCAGTACGTAATTAAAATGGAGGGACCGGTTGTATTTGTAAAAAGTTATTTTAGGTGTAGGCGTTGTTGCACAAGTGGGTGCTACTGATGCAGCGGCGATCGAGGCGCCGCATTTAACTAAAAATAAACGTATTTTTATAGGCGTTCATAATTAATTTCATTGCTAATAATACTATACAAATAGTACATTACTGTAGTATTATATCTTAATTATGAAAATATAGCCTTTGGTTATAAAGTTGTGAAGTCTCCGTATAATTATGTTTAATAAATTGATAATCGTTGTAGGAGAATATTCCCACAGCACTGTTTACTATAGTTATTAAATGTTATAGAGTATTGCCACTATATACATAGAATTTACCAGAAATAACCCTATGCAGTGTATGTCGCAGAGCTATTGCACTATACTAAAATAGACGTTAGTTATTTTGCGAATTTTCGGTGTAGTGTTAGTCTACTACATCTAAAATTTGCAATCCTAATATTAGGCTTCACGCTATAAAAGGCAAGCATATTATAAATAAATAAATAATAACATTTACTGCCCAGTGACCTACTGTGCGAGCTGACATCAACATTACTTATTTTTCTTTTTGAAGCATAGACTTTCTACTTAATAATCCCTTTTTTCTGAGTTACCTAGTATGCCTTACAAGTTCACGCCATGTCGTGCCTTGTCCAATAAATCCTTTGACCAGACTGAATTTATTTACAGCGCCGTTCATTTTTACACAGTACTTTCAACCACCTATTTTTAGTCCTCGCAATGCGAGTGGGTGGAAAGATTGAGAGCTAATTGCTGCCTACAGGAGCCCAGACCATAGATCGAATATCAGCCAAAGAGTTCTATTCTATTGCATTCTTATGCAAATTGCTTGTGCTAGTAATAAATAAGAGACGGTCCATAGATAAATGTCCCCGACAGTCCGAAGGATGCGACAATTAACTAATGATAACATTTAAGGCTTAAATCCGGTTTGTACTGAAGCTAGGATGAGATGCGCGGTGGATATTCAACCAGTGACTGTCGTCTAAACTCTAAAGGATAGTTATACGACATTATGTATCTGCGGCTTTATTGATTATAGTAATCAGTGCTGCTACCCCTCATCGAAAATAAAACCTATTTTACTTTTTAAATCTACTGCCTGCTTCTGGGCACAGTCATACATTGATATGAAACTAGTTCATACTGATGTTATCGCATTTTATTTGAAAATCGCTATTTTCAGATAAGGTGCACAAGGTGTTACTTATGAGCATTAAATTCTATTGAGTAATGCGTTTACTGAATTACTAAAATTTCAACTAGTTAGGTGCTAGGTTTATATTTTAATAATGACTAATTAGTCGGTGGAACTATTACCTCAACTACCTTGATTTCGATACACCTGTGGCAATTATTCATATTTTTTAATTAGCCGATAGTTCTAGTTACGATTACAAGGTCCCATAACATCACTAGTTTAATACTAAATGTTGTTGTTATGACTGTATTGGTATTTCCCGTGACTACGCTGGGAATTATTAAATAAAGTAACCAATTACCTATCCTCTTTTTGAATTTGATAAAGAACTAAAAATCAAAAAAATATGCATAGATTATATTAGTTTCGTATACAGATACAGTAAAATAAAAGAAAAAGCGAAAGAAATCCTCTTTAGTGTAGATTAAGTGAAATCGTCTTGAAGAGTATTTATTTGAATATTAAGTTGCTTATAAAATATTTCTATGCAACTAAACTAAACTAATTTGGAATATAATTGGCATAATTATTCTAAAATATGTTACTAGCTGTATGGCTTTGTTTATTAACTGATCGATAGCAAATATTTATCAAGTAGGTGTATAATTGCTTTCCTTGAATATCTTATGTTACCAAGTAATTCGTTATGCATATTATGGTAATTATATTTGCATTAATATTATCTACAAACGTTTACTTGTGTGATTGTATATTCATTTAATCGTCAAAACATAACATTTTTTTTTATATCCTAATTTAAAACGTGGCTGCCGTTCCATTTTGCAAGTCATTTTTAGCCATTTCACTAAAATGTTCCTTTGAATGATATTTGCTATAGTATGTTATTTATAACATAAATAATCAAACATAGGCTATTTAACCTATTGAGTCGCAGTAGCACGCCGGTGGCCAGACAAACAATAGATATTAATTATGTCTGTTATTCTACGACTTGACAGAAAAAAGCAGCGATAGCTCAGTGGGGAGACCAACAGACTGCAATGCAGAGGGTCTCACGTTCGAACCCACGTCGCGCACCTCTGACTTTCGGAAGTTATATGACTTTTCGAAATTATGTGCGTATTGATTGACAATTATCGCCTGCTCCGTGCCTCGGAGAGCACGTTAAGCCGTTGGTCCCGGCTGCCATGAAGATCTATGGCAGTCGTTATTGGGAAGTCAGTGCCCTCTAATATCCTGACACTGGTCTAGCCATGGGTATCGTTAGCCTTCGGGTTGCAGAGGTCAGGTGGCAGCCGCTCCGTGTAAAAACTGATATCCAGTCAAATCCGGTTAGACTAGAAAAGCCGACCCCAAGTGACTTGGGAATAATAAAGGCTAAGAGAGAAGATTCTACGACTTGACAGATTAATTAGCTTGAACAATTAGTTTAATATCTTTTAACGCATATCTAAAATTGTATATAGTGTTTCGGATTTCATGCTGCTCCTGGCATTTTTTGACGGCAAAATCCAATACATTCTGGTATTGGGCAATGTTTCTTGACAGAAAAACCTAACAATACGTGGTCGTTTCAGGATTTAAACTCTATCTAGGCATCTAGGCATCTAGACAGTCATCGGTGCTTTCATAATGTTATTAAGTACCTAAGTAGATACGCTAAATAGACATAAATTATGAGATTTAAAAAGTTATTTATAGCTTTTATCGACACGCCAAATAAATTAATTAAGCTGTTAAATTCAACCAATTAGTCAATTACCAAGACACTGCACGCTAAAAAAATACAACATTCATTTAAGCATATATATAGCATATATACGCGTATACCAAACGATACTTGAAAGCAACGTAATCAATATCTACTTTGTATTTATACAGTGCAAATATGCAGAAAATGTAAACAAAATTGTTCATTTAATAGAGTAGAAAATTAATAAAATCGATCACTTTATCATCAAAGACGCTAATCGACGCATCAATTAGATGCTTTCAAACTAATACTTATCTGTAACTTAATTTCGCTGGTAAGTATTTGAATGATTACCAAATCATGCCAATTTAGTTGTTATAAAATTAAATTACGTAGTAAAATCAACTTTTCTTCTATCAAGTTAGCAAGTTTATGATAATCTACGACAAGATAGCGCACTGCCCTAAATAAAGTAACTTGTTCATATTAGTATAGATAACAATTTTTGAGGTAGCTGAAATACTTTTTATGACTAATTACTTTTCCCTTATCGGTTTTCCGCTTTTAGCCCCTTAATTATCTCTGACTAGAGGTAAGTATACGTACTTAATAAAACTTTTACAATACACTTAGGGTACGACGAACACGGTTAACATTTCCTTACAAGTTTCCATTTGACAAGTTCTGTATAAGGTAATTACAAGGGATTGTGTCGACACGACACCGACGACTCAATCTCAGCCGCTGCGATCGACTGGTTTCCGAACGAAGATCGTGAGAAACGCGATATAAAGTCTAACGGATGCCTTCTAAGTTTAATTTGCAACAATGTCGACTTCCGAACGCAAATGAGGCAACTTACTCCGTCAGAAACCGTTGCTATAACATTGCCTGTCTTTGTTAGCTATATAAAAAATAATAATAAATAAACCTGTACGTATAATTTAAGGTAGCGTTAAAATTTACGAAGTGTTGCACTACTTTGTTGATAAGAATTATAGCTGCATATTTCACACAAGGCTAGCTTGAAATACGAGCACAGGCTTACAAGTTTTTGCACACATTCGCAATATTCTGCCACATTATGTGAGTACGCAAACTCGCAGGGTAATAACTTAATAGTCATAAAATCAAGTCCGGAAAATTAAAATCTACACAAAAACAGAAAACATCTGAAGTATTATCATTTAAAATAGGAGACAGCGAGTCTAAATTCCATCCCCTGTTTCTTGTTGTCGTGTAAAAGGTGCGAAGTTGGAACTACAAAGATAGATGGTTAATTGGCGTCGGCGCCTGGCTGTGTCCAGATACTAGGCCCTTCACATCTTGTTAGCATTGCTCGAATAATTAAATACTTGCGCGTGGATAGGGGGCTTAGGAAAACAACGATAATAAAATCGTTGTATTCCAAGCATTGTTTAAAATTAGAAATAGAAATATATTTAAATATGTTCTTATAAATAAAACGTTGTTTCTTGTTTGTTTATGGCAGGTAGTTGCACAGACACTTCAGTGTTCCGTTCTTGATCAAACTTCTTGCTTTATGTTTTAGTACTGTCTACAAGATTATTAGAACTCATTGGACGTTATACCTAATAGAGCCGATATACTACGAGTACTACACGATGTCTAGTAATCGTTTCACTTACTCTATTCTAAACAGGCCATGTGAACTGACTACCAGGTTTCAGGCAGGATTATGTTTTTGTTTAGCACAGGTCACATTTCCCTAATAATCAATCCATATCCATATTTTCCGATCGATTTGATTTAAATTTCAATTCAAAAATTTTATAAGACAGAGGAATAGACTATCCGACAGTTTGTGCAAATATTCATTATGGTAGTTACTGAAATAAAATACCTACTTATGTACATCATAAATAACTATTTATTTGTTTATTCTATAAATAATGAGGTTATTATGGTTAGGTAATATTAATTGATAATAGTATCCAGCTTTTGTTGTATTGTTTTAAACTATCAAAGTGAAAAACAAGTATACAACCCTATCGATGGTAAGCGGTTACCGTATTCTATGATCCCTTATATTAGGCAGCCTCTCCCCTCACCTCCTGCCGGAGGCTTTACGAAGGGGTCGTGCGGTCCATGGCCCTTTATGGGGCCCCAGTCTGGGGAGATAACCTAACGGCCCGTAATATTTCAGCGCTGCATGCGCCTCAGCGAGCAATGGCCGTCAGGTTAATTAGAGGCTACCGTACGATCTCGTTCGAGGCAGCGAGCCTCCTCGCCGGATCGATGCCCTGGGACCTGGAAGCAGCACTTCTGGCGTCGCTCTACCGTTGGCGCCAGGAGGCGCTGGCTCGGGGCAAAGGACCACCTCCTCGTGCTCTAGAGGTGGCACGGTCTGAGCTCCGCCAAGTCCTGGTGGAAGAATGGAGAAATCGACTAGTGCACCCCAGTGCCGGGCACGCCACAATCGTGGCGGTAAGACCCGTTTTTGAGGAGTGGCTGGAAAGACGGTATGGCGCCCTCACCTTCCGGCTGACACAGGTCATTACCTGTGTCAGCCATTACTGGCCACGGTTGCTTTGGCCAGTTCCTGTGTCGCATAAGCCGGCAAGAGACGCCCGGTTGTCACCACTGCAGCGACTGCCGCAACGTTGTTAAGGACTCGGCGCTGCACACTTTGGCGGACTGCCCTGCTCCGCCTGGGCATCGCAGCACCGTGAGTTGATCGCGGCAGTCGGTATGGTTGCCCTCTCGCTCCCGGCCGTGGTTCAGTCCATGGTCCGGAGTGAGAGATCGTGGAACGCCGTCGTCTCCTTCTGTGAGGAAGTAATTTCCGTCAAGGAGGCGGCGGAGTGGGAGAGGGCGCGCTCAAACCCTCTCCCCAACCGCAGAACCGGGCGCCGAAGGGCGCAAGACGACCTCTAGCCACCCTGAGGTTTGACCTGGGGGTGGCGGGCTTCGTGGGCGTGCCCGCCATCCGATCAGCACCAGGTCCGAGAGGCGGATTGCGTGTTCCCACGCGCGCCTCTGTGTCGTGTCCGTCTCCCTCTAGTGGTGGACAGTAGGGATTTTAAAAGTAGTAGTGACCAATTATTATTATTATTATTATTATTATTATTATTATACATTTAAACAGGCAGGCAGTTGAGACAACTGATGATGCCCGTATCTCGCACTTCTACTCGCTTTCACTTGTAGCCAAGTGTTTGTCCAGTCGGTTTTTAAACTTGTTAATGTTGTCAGCTGCGATGACATGCGCTGGAAGTATTGAATTGGTAGGTGTTATCGTGTAGTGGCCTGCCGTTTCATACGGCAGGCCGAAACATCGGCGGGGTCGCGACTGCATGTGAAAATGATTCGCGCGGCTCCGCCGATTGCGGTTCTGTCGAGGAACACCGTGGTAGGTTTAGTCGGTATTACCGGGAGGTCCATTCTTATCATCATTACCATCTCTCTTTTACCCCGGTGAGCCCGACATAGCCCTTCCGCCCGTCCCCGCGGGGGGCAATGCGTAAAAGCATTACACCACGTATAAAAAAAAAGGAGCAGCCCCCCTCGAAATTAATATAAACACTAGGACGCTTCTGCAAGGTTACATCGAAAATATATTCTTTATTTTTTCTTTATTTCTTTTTCGTTTAAAATATATTAATTATGTAATTAAATATATAAATAATATATCTTTAATATATATACACCGTGAAATTATAAGAGTAGATTGAAGAATATTCAATTACATCTTCTATGGTACATCATCATATTGGCAAATTACTACAAGCATTAATTACATTTCAAAGATTCAAGTTTTAATTATATCCACGTGTATATAATAGCATATTATATAAATTTACATAACCAACTATAAAAAGAAGTTATAAAAGGTATTTGATTAAGTTTTCCTGAAGCCCTTATTTAATCGCATATTACCTTGATTGCAATCTAAACATAATAAGCATCTTTCATGACAACAATAATTATTATAGTTTATTATAGGTAGGCTGACATAAAATTGGATTTTATTGACAGTGCCCGTTTGAGTACTTCCATGTGATTAGACGAGCAAATAATTATTGTAATTTATAGATTTTAATGTGCATGGTACACCTAAACACTTTCATTGGAACGATGGTATCTTTTTAATTTTAGCTGTTGGTATTTTTTATTATTTCATTAAGTACGTACATTATGATAATTATATATCTTCAGGAGTCATCCTTTTAAATCTCAGTTCGGGAACCGTATCACATTTCAGTCCCGTGTAAAATTTGGCCGGGACCTGTGTACGTTGCTGTGCGGCTACTAAGTATTTCCTGGGAGCAGCGATAGCTCAGTGGGGAGACCAACAGACTGCAATGCAGAGGGTCTCGGGTTCGAACCCACTTCGCGCACCTCTGACTTTCGGAAGTTATATGACTTTTCGAAATTATGTGCGTATTGATTGACAATTATCGCCTGTTCCGTGCCTCGGAGAGCACGTTAAGCCGTTATCGGGAGAGTGTCGACACAAAAGATCCCACTGATTCGAAGTATCGCCGGTCTGCACTGACTGGCCCCCACATAAGATACATACATACAAGTATTTCCTGACAGAAAAGCCTACAAAACTTTGTCCGATCCGGTTCGCAGCTGGAAAACTTCACAATCATCAGAGGCACACATGATCACGCCATAGCACTAACATGGAAACGTTTGTTCACAGCTACTTAAATAGCAAGATCATAAAATATAAATCTTTCTTATGATTAACGTGTCGAATTCTCAAGAAGTATACATTATAGGCATCACTAATCCCGTGGTTTACTGGCAATAAACGTTAAACGATCGCAATTAACACAGATTCATCTCACCACTTTACCCATATCTTAACGAAGTGTTTTAAACATGAATAAGTTAATATAATGAGCTTAAAGTATACCGCCTTGTGATTTACAATTATAGCTTTGAGGTTATGTTATGAATATGCGCATAGGTAATACCCGCAAGAGTTGTCATTGATTTTGATCGCAAATATAGTACAAAGTCGAAACGTAAACAAATTATATGAAATATATGCAGTTATCAGTATTTTAAATATAAAATAAAAATTCAATATGTTTTTTGCTGTAAAATGTAGATAATAATTAAAATGATAGACGAAAATATCCTACGATTATCTGGCACAAAATTATAATGTTCCCAAAAGCAAAACTTGTAATAGAACTTCGTTTGAATAATTCTATACTGCGAGAAGTATAGCCCGATTAAAATGATGAGCAGTTTCTAAGTTATAAGAACTCAAGCAAGAATATATGAAATAACGCAATTATACTATAACTATTATACTGTGTTGCAATTAATTAACAAAATCGATTAGAATATGCAAATAATGTTCTCCTTAAATAAAACTACCTATATTAAAATTGCAACCGTAAGCCGCGCCTCTGTAAGTTTACGTTGTCAATGTCTTTTGTCATAGCTGTCATTTCAAACACGTCAACACAACCAAAATTTAAACATGGGATTCGATATTCATAATTTTCCTTATGTAATTAAGAACTACAAAAACTATTTGGTTGGTTGGTTGTTTGTTTAAATTCGATTTAATTTTCTAGGTTTTAATTTTGTATATGAAAAGAACATTTAACGAAAATGTCACTGTTAGAATGACAGTCACTAGTGTAGTGTTTTTAATATACATTCTATTTTAAAATTACATGTACGGTATGCATAACTCTTAAAAATGTCTATCATAAAAAAACGTTTAATTGTACAAACTACTAAGTATATTTTCCAATACTTAACGTTTATTAAAGTGATGGACGATTAAACTGTCCGAACCTGTTAATATAACTAATCCAATAATTAGTTCTACGACCCTAATTCATACCTCGTTAGTGATTATGCTCTAAATATCCAACTAATAAGCTAATTGTCTGTCTATTCAAAAGCACGTATGCCTTCTATAATCGCATGTGACTCGGCCGGGCGCGGCGTCGCGTCGCCTAGCGGCCTAAAAACAATGTCTCCGTGAACATTCACGTATCTATTAACATATTAAACACAAAAAGATGTGGCGAGGAGAAATGTGGCATGTCGACACTTATCCTAGACGTTTCAAACTATTAATCGCGTAGCAGCACACATGATATGCACGTTTGTAAATTGGTGTGGGCTATCAGAATTGTGATTTTAAAGAATGAATTTTATTTTTAATCTTACTATGAAGTATCGGCGTAATCGTAAACATCTTTGTAGGCAGTTGACTGATGAGATGGCGTAGTAGTTTAAATGTTCGCCTCGCCAGTGAAACTGTGTAATCCACAAATAGTTGTTCCGACTTGTGTGTTCCACAAATAGTTGTTCCGACTTGTGTGTTCCGCAAATACTTGTTCCGAGTTGTGTGGTCCACAAATAGTTGTTCCGAGTTGTATGTTCCACAAGTATTTGTTCCAAGTTGTGTGTTCCACATTGTTCTGAGTTGTGTGTTCCACAAATAGTTGTTCCGAATCTTGGTGTTCGTTCTGTCTGTTGTTTAATAAATTATGATAAAATTTGTAAAGTCTGCCGCGACATAATAATAACTTCTTACTTTTTAAGTTGTTGAATACACATTACTACAACTATTTATGGCGATACTAAATAAGACATATTAATATTAAACGTTACCTCAATACTAGTATACACGGAACACAAACACAACCGGTATAAGTGACATAAAATACACTGATTGCAAATAAATTTGGAATAATAAACAAACCGTTAGGTGTTTATTAAGCACATCGTAAAGCAGGTAATGGCCATTGTGAATATTTATTCACTAATGATATTATTATAATACGTTACAGACTGTAAAATGGGAAACTATGTAATGCTATAGTGTGGCAAGTTTATGCAAATACTAGCTTCTGCGCACGGCTTTAATCGCGTAAAAGTAGGTTAGGTTGGTATGCATCTGGAGCATATTCGCACAAAAAAAGGTTATGTTAGTAACAGTACTTTTTAAATAAAATATAGTCGAAGTTATAACGGTAAAATAATATTTAAAATCAGTTGTGTAGTTTTTATGTTAAACCCTTACAAACAAACAAAAATCTAATTTTTCCTCTTTTTAATATTAGTATAAATAACAATGCACTTTTATTGTCATATTTTGGAATTTAATCCATTTGTTCATGCTTTTTTTATTTGGATTTTAAGTGAATAGTGCACAGTAAGGAATCCTTTAGACTTGATATTTTGCTAATATTGTTAAAGCTGGACATAAGAGTACCTCCATCAAGACAAAACCAGCGGTAAATAGGTTTCGAGGACCCTTAATAAGGCACTGTGTAGCCAGTATTGGAGCAGTAGTTTCTGTCCATTGCACTGCCAGCTTGCTTTTATAGTCTTGAGCTGCAGCGAACCGCCGACGGCGCGGCGGCCGGACGGCCAGACTCATTTGTCTTTCATTAATGTCTGGCATTCCAGCAATTGACAGTTTAAAGAATCGGCAACGTAGAGATCCTCTATGGTTGCATCCTTCTCTAAGCTACGACAACCGCTTACCATCAGAAGCGGCTTACGCTTGTTTCCTACCAAAAACGTCTACTGTTTAGGAGCAGATAGATAAGTTACAGAACCATGTTTTCGACCGCCAACCCTTACAATGACACAAGCTGTTTAGCCAGCTGCTAAAAGACTATCCTAACTTAATATTATAAATGCAGATGTAAGTTTGTTTGTTACGTTTTCACGCCTTAACTACTAGACAGATCATCATAAAATTTCGCATACACGTTGTCAGGGGAACAGATAAGGTCATAAGGTACCATCCAGAAAATAAAGTACCCGTACTAACTTAACCTATATACTAAGATAACCTACATTTATGCTGGCGAAGTTGCGGGCAAAACCTATTATACTATAAAATACAATTTACTATTCAAAGAACTAGTGTTGTATTTAATCTTAAGCTTTATGTCAGCCGTATGAAGACCATAAATAATGCGAAGAATGGCTATGGCATCGTTTCAAGTTACAATATAAAGATACTATTCGTAAGCTGTAAAGTATAATTGAAAAAGATACTAAATATTTTTTCTTTGGATAGAACATCGTTATAATAATAATATATTTATATGCTTAAAACACAGCGTAAAAAGATGTTAGGGTACAATTATAATGGTCATATATGTTTTGCTAACACCATAGCATGCAAAATTTAAAAGTTTCAAAGTTAGTTAGCATTTAATTTGTAAAAAATCATTTTTATTATAATAATTATTAACATTTAGCCATTTAAGTAATTTTATTTTAAACATTCTAGAATTTAAAATATCTGAAATTATTGGGTACCTTATTAAATATACGAACACACATTGCTAAGCAGCTCTTATTATATTTCGTAAGCCTCGGGATATCACTAAGTACGAGTCTATGTGGATCTCGTCTATTTCTCGGGTTTACATCATATGCAGTTTTAAATAAGTGTTTGTTTTTCCATACAAACATACATATCTCATAAATATATATAGAGACATGGTAGCAGTAACAAACCAAGATCTTTACATATCTGTCGACAGGATTGGTCAGGTCGGTAACACGAAGACATACATTAAATAAGCATAAATTATTATAAATGGGTAGTATTTAACTGTTCCTCAATTTTTTGTCTTTGTTCCACCAAAAATACTAATTGCACAGCAAAATATGCTTACTAAAATATTTTAAAGAGATCAAACTAAGTCGACGGAGCCCCGCTTGGCGGGGCTCCTAGATTTGGGTAGGTTTAAGAAGGAACCTAACATAACCTAACTCTTCTGAGACGGAATTCAGAGATTTGAGGCGTATAGGTGCTCGTTATGACATATTTTAGTAAGCATATTTTGCTGTGCAATTAGTATTTTTGATGGTCATTATATTTAATCCCTTTATAAATGTTTTGTTTGTATAGCTGCCTTGTTGACGTCGAGATCTACAGAAATACCATCAAGAACGCTTTTGCATAAACAAAACTGCACGTGTGGATGGATGGATGACGTAGTGGTTTAAGTGGTTGCCTCGCAACTGCCGCCGCGCCGAGTGTTGTGGGTTCGATCCCCACTCGTGACAATTTGTGTGATACACAAATGGTTGTTCCAAGTCTGGGTGTTCTCTGAGTCTGTTGTTTGAATATTTGTAAAGTCCCCCGCGACACAGGAGTTATTAACAGTGCGGAATAGCTCGTTAAAAAAAGTTGCGCTTTTGTATTAGTCATTCTTGAGTCCTAGGGTCGATTTCCAGGTTGGTTTAAAGTTATTAGGTTTTACCCTTTAGGATATTCTCAACAGTACTACGAATACTGGCAGCATGCCCAATAGACAGTAACGCTCTCAAAATCCGTCGCGTAGTAGAAGAAACATCCATAAACTTATCGCTTAATTTCAGGTAGGCAGGCGGGACGCGGCGGGCTTAGTTCTAGTTAACAGAAATCTCAAGTACTTATATAAATGATAGTTAAATAATTTGAAATTAAACAAACTTTATACGGATTTTATCGCGTTGTTTATTTTTTTATAAAACACTGTTATTAGGTACATCATTTTGAAACTTTAAACTACTATTGTTAAACACTTTTACTAGTTACTGTTTACATCAATTTAAACTATTTAAATTATACAACTATTTAGATTTAATTTTACACTTTCCCCGACGTTTCGGTTGCTTTTCACCAGCCATGGTCACGGGGTCTCACGGGGAGACTTAAGAGTTAAAAGTAAGTAATTGTTTTTCTTTCACGTTCAGTTTCTTTATGACTATATATTTATGTAGGTATATAAAAGTCACAAAAGCTAATGACCGATTGCAACGAAATGAAAATATTCAGCGTAAAAAGCATTGCAACGCAAGCCGGACATTAGTTAGCAGCTATAAAAACAGACTCGTAACCTTGCGTTTTAATGTTGTTATGATGAAGACTACAAAAACAAAGCAAATTAAGAGCTTGTGGTCGTAGCGAGCCGTTGACCGTCAGTGTGGTTAAGAAAAATGCAAATGTAATAAAATTACACAATAGAACTTATTTGACATGGTTGTTTTTTAATTCCGAGGCTTTGTTTATACACACGTTATATATTTGTCTGTATACACGATTATACTAATATTAGATAAATATAATTAACGTCACTATAACACGTCATAAAAGTAATTGTATCATAATTTTTTATTGCACGAATGACGTAGCAGCCGCCTCGCCAATGCTACTACGCCGAGAAAAGAAGGTTCGAGCCCCACATGGCATAAACAATTGTGTGATTCACAAATAGTTGTTTCGAGTAATTCATATTTTTGTAAAGACTCCCGCGATACAGGAATTACGCCGAGTGCGGGAAATGTGTAATAAAAAAAGTTAATCTATAGGTAAACCAACCTCTTCCATTCTGCTACAATACTGATTGTAGCATATATTCAATCTTATTAATAAAACATTAAAACAGTCATAGAAACCTTCAGTGGCGTACTTCTTCTCTCTTAGCCTTTATTATTCCCAAGTCACTTAGGGTCGGCATTTCTGGTCTAACCGGATTTGACTGGATATCAGTTTTTACACGGAGCGGCTGCCACCTGACCTCCGCAACCCGAAGGTTAACGATACCCTAAGGCTAGACCGGTGTCGGGATATTAGAGGGTACTGACTTTCCAAATAACGACTGCCATAGATGTTCATGGCAGCCGGGACCAACGGCTTAACGTGCTCTCCGAGGCACGGAGCAGGCGATAATTGTCAATCAATACGCACATTATTTCGAAAAGTCATATAACTTCCGAAAGTCAGAGGTGCGCGACGTGGGTTCGAACCCGAGACCCTCTGCATTGCAGTCTGTTGGTCTCCCCACTGAATAATCAAATCATCATAATCAAATAATCTATATATTAATACGTGAAGCAAAAACCTTATACCCCTTTTTACGAAAATTACTTGGACGGAGAAGAATGAAATTTGGCACAGTTAAAGTTTATATGGAGAAAGAGGGGCAAATCCTAATATTTTTATAAAATATGCATTAAATTAATGAAGAAACACTACACGCACACAACCATACGTTTGACACACGCAGTCGAATCGCGTTCATAGTATTTCGGCATTGTTCGTCTGACGTCGCCGCGTCGTACAATTCTTTGTAACTATGGTTACCGATACCTTATTTATATGTAATAAAGAAAAACAGAAAACAAAGTAGGAAGCTTAGGAATTTTGGTCGAATTTTGACCACAAGGCGACCGCTAGTTTGATTAAATGTAAAATAAAAGTAACAATCGAAAGATAAAGTACTTGTAAATTATAAGTAACTTTTACCTATTTAGAATCATGAAGAAAGACATCATATCACAGATTAAAAATTAAATGGAATTATGTATGTACGTATATAATAGATATTAATATCGCTGTAAAATTTGTTATGATTCCAAAAAAATATGTGCTTCGTTTTCCGAATTTAAAAATCGGAAGTGTATGCACGTATTTGTATAAATATGTATCTTCATCCTTCGAAAGAAACAGCAACGAGCATTTTAATTAAAGCTGAGTTGATTAAACAATTAATTGAAACATTTATTTTTCTTACTCCATCATATTAATGTCTCATTGGCTACATGATACACATCAGTTCTCCAATGTGCGTTTATCTGTAGGCATATTGCGATACCAGTTTAAAAAAATGGTCACTTAGTCATTCCTGTGTATGTGCAGTATGCATGAAAAAATTGCAGATAAAATAGTGATTAATTACTATAATATCCATTACAATATGCTATTTATTATACACTTTTTTATATTAACTCATGTATATTCTGCACTAAAAATAATATGTACCTATTTATAAATGTTATCAACCCTATGGTTATGTATGCAACCTTTAAGTGGAAAATGGAGTGCTGTAATTATGTAAATAATTAAATTATAAATTGCCCCGTAAAAATGCAGTAGCAGGTGTATATCGAATTAGATGTGATCATGTCACATCGTTCCAAATTAACTAGTGTAAAAGAGATATTTTAGTCATAAGTCAATTCTAATAAAGTCATTTCTCCAAATGTGGATCCTTTCTGACTTTATATCGCAGGGCACTTATCTAAACTAATATTATAAAGAGTAAAGATTAGATTTTTTGTTGGTTTGTAAGGGCTTAAAGAATAAACTGCTCAAACGATATTTTTAAATTCTTTCACCATTAGATAGGTGTATTATCAGCAAGTAACATATGGGCTATATTTCATTTAAAAAACCTTAGTAACCTACTTAGACGCGAGCGAAGTCGCAGGCAACACCTAGTATATTATAATATCAGCCCGGTATTAAATTATCCCACTGGGCACGGACCTCGTCTCACTGGCCCAGTGCGCTCAATCGCAGTATATCGTCTTCCCAAAATTTCTAGAGGGTGCAAAATGTCAATTTCTCCGAATTTCTCTTTCGTAAAATGTTTTTTTCGTAGAATGTCCCTTTCGCAAAATGTTCCTTGTTTCTAATTCCTATGTATCAGTAAAATAATTGTTAAGTACGAGTCAGATTCGCGTTCAGAGTCATATATTATTCAGATAGGTATTTTGTTATTTGAATATTCACATAATATATCCTATACCTACATATTGATTACTTTACAAATAGCATTAGTTAAAATAACTTTGAAGTTAAACTATTATTCTTCGGAAACACATTGCCTATGTATATAATAATACAGATAATATATAATCCTGGATATGGACTACCTGTGTCCCAAGTTTCATCAAAATCCGTTCAGCGGATTACGATTTTAAGACTGTCACATTTATTTTGTAGGATTAAATGATAACATGAATTATGAACTATATTAATAAACAATATCCAATCCATTGTCTAGTACCCATAGTACAAGCTCTGCTTAGTTTGGGCTAGACGGTGTTGTGTGTATGTGGTAGAATATTATTATTATTATTATTATTATATAATATGAGAGCGGCGGAGAATAGCGGCATATCTCCTCAGGTGCAGCCTGCAGCCTAACTATACAAAAGCAAATACGCTTAGAAGGTTCACTAAGGAGGCATAGTACTGCCAGAGGAGAGATTAGTAATTATTGTTCATGCGTTGGCAGCACACACAGCACACGAATGCCTTTATGCAAGGTTTGCAATGCAGGAACAATATGATGTCCCTTACTACTGAACGAGCCAGCTTAATTTGTCACAGAAAACACGATTTCATTGTTTCGTGTTTGTGACATTTTTAATTAATAACATAGAATAATTACATATAGTAGCATAAGTCGAAAACTATTGCGAGATTATGAATTGCATTATTATACACAATAATGGTAATTCCTTTTTTTAAGTAGGTAAAAGTTAAGGTATAGTTATTTTATTCAAAATCCATTACTATATAACAATATTTGTAAATTTTCATTTACAAAATACGGTCATAATTTTTTTTTATATTCAGCTAAGTACTTATTTCACTGACCGTACCTACTTAAGGAAAGTACTTTTTAATTCCTTGCTATACACTTATAAACTAAATTAATTAATTTAGTATGTTAAATCATAATATTCACAATAGTTAACTGGCGCCCAAAAAGATATCACATAATATTCGGGACCTGATAAAAAGCGCCAAATCTCTCTGTCTTTGAGTAGCGCTGCAGCCCAGTAAGGTACCTACATTTTAAGAAAAGGCAGAACAATATCATCATCTGTAAATTGTACTATACATTTCCTTCATTCTTATTGAGAAATAGATAATATTGGTGGGAGACAAACCTTATGGTTCTAGTTACGGTATCTAAATAACCACAGAGAACAGTATGTTATTATAGTCTGTAGACTTATTATGAGATGTATGAGTGTTGTGTTTATAGTAATTGTTACGTGCATAGTGTTGCGGTGGTGATTACGCCATTGTTGTTAATCGTTGTGGCGGGTTACATTGCACCGGTAGGTTCAACGTCACACCACAATGTTCAGGATAATACGAGATGAAATACGTTAATAAGTAGTTAATGCTACGCTGTACATATTTATTTTAGTATAAAGAAAGATAGATTTGTGATTGCCAATGATACGAGCGAAAGTAATAATGTTGGTACTAAAAACAGGGGGCCTTACCAAGCTACCAGCATCTCTTGAAGTATTGTTATTGCATGCGCGGGCAAAAGACAGCGAATTACACAGTATCTAAGTGTGTTATGGGATATCTATTTGCCATTCCTTTTTTGTTAAAAACTGAACTGAATATTGCATAGAAAAAATAGAATGAAGGCATTTATATGCAGGCGGTAAAGATTTTGGCTAAAAGTTGGCATAAGTACTGCTTAACATTATTATGTCCCGTGCAAGGATTAAAAATGATGACTCGGGTTAAGAAAGTGTGGCTTCAGTGACTTATATTTGTCACCTGACCACACTACTCTTCTTAACTAGTAGCTATTTAGTCTCACTGGAATTCTGGTGTCAAGTCTGTAGAAATTCAATGACAGCGAATGACTCAAGAGAGATGTACCAGGGTATGATCCCTAGTGGAAATCCATGGTCTCTACCTACCCGTACGGGTAACATCAAATTATGTAGCTAGGTATGTTTTGTACCTGGCCTCTGTTTACTTAAAGCCATACCCAAAGACAAGTTGTAATTGATGTATATATGTACATTGCAAATAATGGGCAATGTGCATGCTTAACAGTAATTAGAACGAAAGAAAATAATGTTTAGCAAAAACGAAAGAAATCTTCTTTTGTTTTTGCCATTTTACTTTTTCTGTACATGAAACTAAAATAAATGTTTTTTTTTTGCGTATAATTTCTAAATATATATCATACTAGCTATATCGACAGACGTAGTCCTGTACACACGAAAAAAAAAGCCAAATCAAAACCATCATCAAATCCACATAAACACACACAATTTTTTTATCAAAATCGTTCCAGCCGTTTAGGAGGAGTTCAGTGACATACACACGTACAGTAGAATTATATATATAAAGATTAGCCGGTTTAACCCACGATAATTAATACAGTTCCCTTGTCGCAGCGTAATGTTATTAGCCTATGTTACTTCAGGATAAAATAGTATTTGAGTTTATTATATTATACTAATCTTTTATGTTTCATAGCAACGATAGCCTAGTAAGAGACCGTTGGACTGCCACGCTTAGCTTATGGCGCGCATGTAGGATGTTGACTTTTCTAAGCTACGTGCGAATTAAATGGTTAATGATCGCTTAACGGTGGAGGGAAACATCGTAAGGAAACCTGCATATCTGAGAGTTCTCCATAATGTACTCGAAGATATATGATGTCTGCCAACCGGCATAGCCGCTCATAGCCAGTTGCACTCACTGATCGGTAAACGATTAGCAAGGATAAGCAACGTTGGGTGCGATCAATCTATAGATGGGTGACCGCTTAGTAGTATTTCATCTGAGCGTCTCCGTGCTTCAGAGGGCACGTAAAACGTCGGTCCCGGTTGTTGTCAAATTGACAGCAGTCGTTAAGCCATGTCAGAGGCCTACCTACGGGTGGCTTGAACAACTCTTGACAACAGGTGGGCCACTAACCACACGAAAAGAAGAAGAAGACCGGCAATGGCCCAGCGTGGTGGACTATGGCCTAACCCTTCTCACACTAAGATGAGGCCCGTACCCAGCAGTGGGGCAATTTATTACCGGGCTGATGTTATTATTATTTGTCTTTATAATATTAGTATAGATATAGATAATGGTTGTAGACCAATGTTCTGCATTACAATAGAATATGGTATGTTGCATGCTTGCGATGCGTGCCATAAGCAAAACAGGTTATTTTTATTCCTCTAAGGTACAAGCATATGGGATTGTAAGCTGTTATCGTATCCTATAGGTGCTTGCGACGTCTTACCAAACCTGCTGTAACAAACAATATATAGGATAAAACCCAGTGAATCATCCGTCTCTAGGTCTGATGCCAGTGCTGGGAAATGAAATCAACCAACTTTTTGCAGTCCACTGCAGGACATAGGCCTCTTCAACATTAGTCCGTCAGTATCCTGCCTCACACAGAAATCTTTTTCTAGTTGGTCGTTCCACCTAGCTAAGGGGCATTCTAGCCTTTTTTACATGGGGTATGGTGGGACGCATACCCTTCCGCGGGGGCGGGCGGAGGGGTGATGTCGGGCTTATCCGGGGAAAGATAGAAAGTCCCAAATACTACCGACTAAACCTACCACGGTGTTCCTTCACACGGTCTATGGCCGGGGCGCAGGGAAAGCTCGCGCATAGCCTGCGTTTACCAATTTGTGGTCTTGACTCTAAGACTCTCAAACGCAGAAATATAACAACAGCTTATTTGGTAATGTTTTACAAGTTGGTTGTGTTTTTCCAGTAAGACTGTCCCAAGTTTAACTAGGGTTCTGCTGTGTTACCTCGCCTATACTTACATAAGTTAGATAACAAATTATAACATAATGTAACAGAGTAATACATCTATAGATCGTCGAAGAGACGAGGTGGATATACATGGGAGTCATAGCAGCTACACTGAAAAAAATAAACTATGACCACAGCCAAGGGTCCTGTTTTCTGCAAAATGATAAACTGGTGGATGAGTTGATGAGTTTCTGTGTTGAGTCCAAGTTGGTAAAGCTTAGGCACAGGTATCATTCCTTACACGTAGGCTGTAAAAAGGAGCTCATAAAAGATCTTAGATTACTATTAGCGCGTTTACAGTAACATTTTACTGCAGTGCAGTTAAAGTTAGTATGGAAATAAACGTTCACCAAATTGAATAGAAAACATTCCACGATCGTCACAGCGGTTAGGAAAACGCACGGCTCTTGTCTGCATCGTCACATAGAGCGAGTTACAACAACATTCCAAACCTGAAAATTTCAAAATGGCATTCCGTCAAGCTTACGAAAGTGCAGGCGACAATGCATTGCGCACGCGGCGCGGTCGGTGCGTTGACCGCGAGCACGACCCGGGAGTCGAGGTCAAGCGGTCAGCGGTGTTAGGGCACGCCTACACCGCGCTGCCGATAGCCCCCGGCGAGCTACGCGGCCGCGGTACGGGAACTAAGCAATACCTAGCCTGACTTATTGTGGGAACGACGCGGAACGGGACTTTAACGCTTCGCCGATGTAAGGATTAAATATCAATAGTTGTAATATTATTGCCGTTACTGTAGTTATGAGCAATAAATTCTATCATTACTTACAAAAGAGGAATAGAACATTTTTTTCCTGTAAAATAGAGACATTTGATAGTTAAAATGAAACTACAAAATTAGTACTGGCTATTTTATTTACTAATCTTTAAACAGAGATTAATTTTGAAATAATTATAGTAAATTTGGCAACATAGTTATTTACCATAACTATAACGGTTTGAAATTGCACTATTATATTTTATAAGTCAAACAATATTTGCACACGTATTAATATTGCGGATTTTTTATGGTTGCTTTCTTGGCACACATAAAGCGGAGTAACCTCAAAACCCCTTATCAATGTATATCATACAATAATCGATATTATTTTACTATTTCGAAATTGAAAAAAGCGCAGATGATTCTATTACATGAGCTTTAATAATTAGTTCGTGATGCATTGGTACTTCTAAAATGTTAAACAACTGCATATTTTCACATATATTTGCTATTCATATAACCGTCAATAATATATGTATCTACTGAACACAACGGATACCGCGCTAGATATTCATAATACAATACTATCTATGGCCTATATCCTGACCTGGTTAACCTAAAGCCTCACGAGTATTGAACGAACCAGCAGCCGCAAAACAAACTAGCCACAAATGTTAATGATGTAATTATCAGAGGGCGGAGTTTCATGTTAATTATAAATAGTTTATTGCAAATTGCTTAGTCGCGAGAGATCGCGGCTGATCGCAATCGCAGTTGCTACTGTAAGGCTAGGACAAGTCTGTCTAGTCTTTAACAGCTTCACTAGAAGCTCGTCAGAATCGTCGTCAACGTAGTTTTCTTATGCATATTCAATACTTATTTTATTATTGTTTACGTGCCAGTATTGAATAACCGTAATTATTTTTGCATATACACGTTAGTGTTTACGACTTACATACATATAGAGTTATAAATTCGAATGTTGGAAAATAATCGAATAGGTAAAAGTTAATTTTGTAAATTTTCAGTATTTTAGGGTATATGGTACTTTATGATAAGAGCAACTATATGAGAAAGAGACGGACGATGGCTTTCTGAGGCATGGATATGGCTTTATTCCTCTTTACAAATTTTCTGCTATTGGGATTTTTCACGATCAAGGCCAGTAAGGTATAATACCGGAGCAGCGCGTGCAATAGCCTGCGCAAGTACTTAAACTTGTAATAAGCTTGTGAACGAAGGAAGCAAGCAAAGCAGGTAGTACTCGACACAAGCCCCTGGTTTATATAACCTGAGAAAAATTATAAACGCATTCTACCAAAAGAAATTTCAGCAGTAAATAACTATGTATGTATTACTTAAAACTTAAAATAGGTATGGGTATAGGTGATTCATTATATGACAATTTAATGAACAAGGACTTTCAACATGGCTAAAAATGTTTAAAAGATCGACTTTATGTTTAGGGTCATGGCTGCACATGATTTTCTAGACACCATGTGTAAGCCTTATTAAGTAGTTTAAACATGGCGCCATCTATCGCTAGTTAATTGCATATAAAACGATATCCGTCACGCAAATGCAGAAGACACGCATGCGCGGGCCGCCATTGCATTGGCACGAAACTTGACGTTTACGAGCTTTCGATTAAGATTTTATTGCTGTCATGTCAGATAATTTATGATAGCCAGTGTAATTATAAGCCGATTCTACAAAACTATGTTTGTTTTTGTTTGGAAATAAGTGATCGGTAGTCGTGTGTTGCAAACAAAACTATAATTACTCGATCATGAGATCGTATTGTTCTAAACTGGAAGAAAATTCTTGGTTACTTCATTAAATATGCCGGTAGAGGCGCTGTTAGATAATGTAGAGCACAGACTTTTTAATTTAATCTAAAATAAAAAGAGACCCTTGTCAAGTATGACAATGTTACCCTCATTAGATAGAGCTTTACGACTTATATGTACATTAAATACAAACATAGAATATAAATAGGATAGAATGTGCGAAAATGTTATAGACCTAGGATGTAAAGGGCGATATAGTTCAAGACGATGCGACGTTCAACTTAACCGAGAGCAATGAAAACTCGTAAGTACAAATCACCACCAGACATCATCACTGCTCGTGATGGATTAGTTTCGGCTTGCTCTCCTTTTAAGAAGTCATTCATATTTATGCCTGTCATACAGGAGGGCTGGATAAAGTACTACAGTTACAAATAATAATAATAATAATAATAATATTCTATCACATACACACAACACCATCTAGCCCAAACTAAGCAGAGCTTGTACTATGGGTACTAGACAATGGATAAACATACATATATACTTTTTTTTTGTAAATACATTCATATTATACATAGAAACACCCAGACCAAGACAAACATCCATGTTCATGCACACAAATGTTTGACTTACTAAATAATGTTTCTGAATGTTTGTTTTCAGCCTGAACAGAGAAAAATGTGTGAGGATAACATTTTTCTTACCACTACCTAAACAACAGTGCCACCTATACTAAAAGTGGCATCTTTAGGCCAAATCTAGTACCAATAATCTCAAGGCACAACATCAATACTTTATTTAATTACCCCGTTTAGCCTACGGCTTTGATCATAAATCCCTGTTTATAAGCCCTCGTAGTTAACAATAAGTTTCAACAGTAAATAAGTATTAGCGGTATAAATGCCGAGGACATGAATCATTGCGATGCGACGTTACCCTCGAGTCATAACTGCATCTTTCACAGAGTGATTTGTATATCTGTTGACTAGGCTGCACTTATCGATTATGGCCATCGGTAAGCGGACCTACAGGGCTAACAATATATTCATTGTGGAATGAATGAAGCGAGCTTTTCATATGCTAAGGTAACGGTAGGACGGGCAGAAGTCCCGACATAAAGTTGGTTGTGTTTGACGTTCAATGGTTTATTTATGCAACAACTAATACCGTTTAAAAAAACCTTTTTTTGAAAATGGCATCATAATTTTCATAATTATTTAAAACTTTTATGACAAAGGTAATAATTATAATTGGTTGTAATACGAGGAAAAAAATAAGTAAAGTGGGGATATCTCGCTACCTAATTATTTGCATATCTGTATTTAAATAGCAATTATGTCACAATTGGTATTGTGCGTCCTTTTTCTGCTTTTTGGTAATTACTCTTTCTACCAGATTTCTAAAAAAACTATTTTATAAATTTCTAAGTGAATATAAAACATGATTTGTATATTAGATGTTGGGTAAAGTAACATATTTTTTGTTTTTAAATAGTTTCCTACCCTATTCAGGAGAATTAAAGCAATATATTAAAAATAATAGTGTTAAACACGTAGACCTAAGCTAAAACGGTTACCGTTGTTGACGGCCGCTTAAAATAACAGAGACATCCCGCGCTGACCTTTTAAAAAAGGAATTTATTTCTACCTCCTGCCACAAATATTACAACTTTATTATTTTACTATTACTACGGCACAGATTATGCATCAAGCAACACGGATATCTGTTGCATCTAACCATATTTTTATAGTAAGTATACATAAAAGATATGCAATGCATGTTTGCTTTGCGGCAACGTAGCATTACACCTGCAATTCGAACTTCGAACACTGATTAGGCACAGGTTTGCCGTCATGTGGCTGAATGTGCGAATTACCTGTGCCTACGTCTTATTATCAGCTGTAGTATCTATCGATACGTAATAACGTAGTAATAATACGTTAACCGACAAGTTGTTATGCGCTACGGTATTCAATTAGATTGAACCAGTTATAGAAGGTAAAATATAAATTGTTAACAGGTTAGATAGCAAAAATTCATATATGCGGCAATGAAAGTTATCCGTTACTTTGATGATTATTAACAATCACCCTAATTCTGTCCTTAGATTTTAAGATATCTACATCCGAAATTAAATAACAATTATGGATACTCCGTTTAGTTATTACGACAGTCTTTAGCTTTTATTATTATTCTTTGCAACTTAGGTCGCGTTTTTTATTTTTCGCAAGGCTACAAAAAAATATTATGCGATAAGCTTCGAAATCAATTTAGATAAGACTTATTCTTAATAATCCTATTAGTTAAAAGCAGCAAAGTGAAGTTGAAAATGTCCAATAAATAATAGTATATATCATACAACATTTCCTGAATGCTTATGTGATTGCCGGGTTTCACTATAAGTAGTCATGGACTTCTAACACAATTTAGGTACAGTACTGGAGTCTCTTACATAAAACCTGCGTAAAAGTAACTACATTGTTATTAAATTTTGCCCAATGACTAACAGTTCTGGTTTATTGTCAGTTTTCAGAGCTCTCAGTCATCACCTAAATATTCTTTTCTTTGTAACCCTTATTAAACAATTCATATTTGAATAATAATTCCATTTATCTCGGATCGGCCACGCATACATGACCTCTAGTTTTGCAAACGATCATAGACTACAGTAAACGCTTATCAAGCAGCCTGCATGGTTGTTTACCTCCTTAGTAGTAGAGCAAAATCACAAACGCTTTAATAGTTTTTGAGTAAATGTTACGTATGCTACATGTAAAAATATGTGAGGAATCTTATAAGCACATCTTTCTTTTGACTTTCAAGTAGGTATACAACGTTTAAGACCAACATAATTAATTAAAATAGCAGCCTGCTATGCACATCGTTCAAAGTCACACGTCGCAGCCAGGTAACTTAACGTTAATAGAGCTGGATTTTAATTACAACTCCGACGTATTTATTTACATTTTATCGTACACTAGTTCGTCGACTCGCCTTTGAAGAATTCAGTCTGTAGACCCATTTATCATCCTAATTTATTCATTTAACCGTTACAATGTGGTAGCTTATTTGTGGCGTTCCCAGTTTTAAGAATATAACCGGCAGGCAATATCAATTTTCTAGGGTAAAAATCTTCCAATCCAATATTTAATGGTAAAGAAGAAAACGATTAACACATGCAAAATATTGTTTGTTGCTTTAGAAAAAAGATTGTAAATTAGAATAAATTATTTCATTAAGAAATTAAAAAAGTTAACGGAAGTTAACTCTCCCGCAACCTGGAGTACCGCCATACTTGCCAAAGACATAATTGTTTTTAGCATGAAAATTTATTATGTATTGGAATGTAATGTATTGTATTATATTATATATATCAATTACTAAGACATTTTAAGCACTCACACATAAGTACTTACGCTCCCGCCATATTTGTTAACGAGATTACATGTACTGTGACAAAATGGTGTCCGTAAGTTCCTAAGTCAATAGCAATAGCATTAGGTAAATTTCGATAAAAGTAATTTAACGCTAGTTTTCTCTTACATTTCGGTAAAATTGAAATAGTACCAGTCCAAAATGAACACACAGCTATCCATTTCCAGTGACATAATTAGGTCATCCTCCGTCCAACTTGGGCATCGCGGGTATTGTAACTTAACGCAGAAGAAATAGCAGGGCACAGCTAGTATGCATGTAAGGCTACGTGACTTTAAATATTTTATTTTAATGACAGTAACGACGTACGCAGTGACACAACACTTCGTGGTACGCTATTTCTTTCCACGAAGACAATTATTTAATTAACTTAATTCTACTTACGTTCCACGCGTGCACATATTCTAGGAACATCATCATTACACCATGACTTATGAGCATGGCGATACTCACGATTTAACCTTATTCTGACACAATCTACGAAATTAATATTGACTTTGTAAAATAAGGAAATAAAAAATACTATAACGTAAAATAAAACTACCAATAATAAAAATTAAACGAATTCGACAATATTCTAAAGAAACGACAGTCCAAATCATATTGGTATTAATTATACAGAGGCCAAGATTTACCGTATACTAGGCAATATCGATATTTCGTGGTCACAAGTTCCTTCTAAAGAATTGAAATAAATACGCTATGAGTACATCATTGATCTAACGATGGATTTTATATTCCCTAAGTAATCTAATTGACGTAAGTCTTAATAAATGCTATTAAAGGTAATAGCCATCATAAAGATCAAATAAGGGTTATTAAAACAAATAAAAAAATATTTTATTAACAGTTAGTGGGGCGGGCGCGATGGCACACAGATCACGTCTGAAAGTAGTCCATCGGTCGGATGCGCGGGCGCATCTCGGCTAGGTTGCCCTGCGACCGCGCCAAATAGAGCACTGGGCTAGCCGGTACTTGGCAAGCGCTGCATTACTGGACGAATGTCGAATCGATCGATTTATGCTTTAGCTACTCACCTACTTGCCCCATTTCAGTTGATAAATTAAGTACTTCTTATTACAATGATCTGCAGTTAAATGCCAAACTAATTCCGAGCAGCTAACACAAGAAAACACTACTAAGAAACTTACACTACACACGTGCTTATTTAATTATTGTTATGTGAATATTATATGCAAAAAGTCAATAAAGATTATGCCAATTTAATAAAGTTTACCGATAACAGAAATAAAAAGCGCGATGTTTAAAATGAAACTTCGAAAGCTATAACTTGACATTATAAAGGAAGATTGCTGGCTTATATCTCATAAGCTCTCAACCAAATTGAACCATTCTCATTAAAGAGGACGTATACTTCCAGTGTAGTATTTATTTGGTCAAGATCAGATGAGTTAGCTTTTGGAGATAAATAGTAGAACTCCTCGACGACTAGCAAATCACCTACACAAGCAGGTATCTACTAACTATCTATCGTTGATATGAACATTCATCATATTACGCCTGAATATTCACGAGGAGTTTGAAAGAAGTGTCCAATACTTAACATATTACGTTAATTATAATATTGTCTTACGTTTACGCGAATGTTATATTGAAACATAATTAACATAATATATTGAAATTAAACAAATTTATTCGGATTTTAAAAGTAAAAGTGTTTAACAATAGTAGTTTAAAGTAAGTATCAAACTTATGTAATAATAGTGTTTTATAAAAAACAAACAACGCGATAAAATCAGTATTTTGTTTAATTTTAATATATTATGTTAATTATGTTTCACGATGCTTACCAGCAAATATTAGTTAGGGGGAGGATTTTGCAAGAGTCGTGTTCCATCGTTGATAACAGATACAGACCGAATAGATTGATGGAGGACTCTAATACAATAATAAAAATATGCGGCGGCTAATATACATCTAGTAATCATCTAAATAATAAAAATAGAGAACAGGACTTTTTAATGGACAGCAGCAATTCAAAATACCCTTTTACAGATAAAAAAAACAAATCATGCTATACCTTGATAAACGTCATAATTATAAAATAGTAACATTGTAACGACAAATTAAACAATTTCTTAAATACTGATAATAAAAAAAAAACATTTTAGTCTTTTTACAGATTTTAATCAAATCTGACTAATCACGATGTCAAACAAGCAATCTTATGTTACCGTACCTACCCAACAGGGCCTATAATCGATAGCAAACTTAATTATAAGACCTTATATATTTATGGTATAGTGCAATAAAGCTTTGAATTAGAATTGACAACAAATAAATTAATATTAAGAAATAAAAAACAGTAACATTTTCCCTTAACTTATAGTACGTCAGTTTAAAACTATTGTTGTACGTTTACGTATTTACGGTATAATTAAAGCACTATTTTTGCCCACGTTAATGTCGGTTGTGTCAATAATTTCTATCCCTCGAGAATGGTACTTTTTCCTGTATGATTGGTACACTACGTCCTTTTCTGTACCCCTGACAATGTGTTTGCGAAATTTCATAATTATCGGTCACGTAGTTAAAACGTAAAAGGGTAACAAAAAAACAAATTAAGAAACAAAAAAATTTACATTAGCATTAATAATAAGGGTTAAAGTATGAAGTTGCCGTTGTATAATAATAGATACTTTGAATTGACATAAAACCTTCATGGTGTGAGATTTTTCGAGTGAAACTTTTTCACATGATACCTAACAGATTCTTCTTTTAAAAAATGTGCAACATTCTATTTTCAACTTTCAATTGTTTTTTTATTCAGCTTAGACGGGAAAGATGGACACTTCGAAAATACGAGTCATTTTTGAATACGAGTTCGGACGCGGAACTAATGCGGCAGAAACGGCTCGCAATATCAACGCTGCCTTTGGAGAAAAGACTGCTAATGAAGACACCGTGCGTATTTGGTTTAAACGCTTTCGTAATGAAAACTTCGACTTGAAGATCGAACCACGTGGAAGACTGCCTACACAGGTGAATAACGCTGAATTGAAGGAGATGGTGGAAGCCGATCCGAGTCAAACTATCCAGCAATTAGCGGCATGGTTTAGCGTTACCCTACCTACAATATTGGCTCATTTGCATCAAATCAATAAGATAAAAAATATGAAAAATGGGTGCCTCATGATTTGACTGATCTGCAGAAAGAAATGCGTGTTGAACTTGTGTTGCCATGTTGCATCAGTACAGAAATGAAGGAATATTGGATCAAATTGTGACATGTGATGAAAAGTGGATTCTTTACAATAACCGTAAGCGAAAAATGCAATGGTTGACCCCAGGTCAAATGCCGCAACAGTGTCCTAAAGCAAAGCTTACCAATAAAAAGGTAATGGTAACTGTTTGGTGATCTCTTTATGGTGTTATTCACTATAGCTTTTTCAGGTCTGGTCAAGCAATAACAGCAGATGTTTACTGTGCCGAACTTCGAACAATGATGGCGAAACTGGCAGTGAAAAACTCCCGACTCGTGAATCGATCCATCGATTGCTCCATGATAACGCAAGACCTCAAACTGCACGAGAAACCGTTGTAACTGTACAGGGCAGGAGCTGCAGTTAAAAACCATACGTCATCCTCCGTACTCGCCAGACCTTGCTCCAACGGATTATCATTTTTATCGCGATTTGGCCAATTGTCTACGTGATAAAAACATTTCTTCCCAGGAGGCAGTACAAAATGCTTTCACACAATTTGTCGAATCTAGATCTCCGGAGTTCTATCGTAAAGGCATAAATAAGTTTCTTCCGTTTAGATGGCAGCAATGTATAGATAATGAGGGTAAATATTTCGATTAAATAAATATAAATATAGTGTTACTTAGAAAAAAACGAATTTCAATTTTTCAGTACAAATCGGCAATTTCATACTTTAACCCCTAATATATTGAGTACTTATCTATACATATTATGTGACAACCGAATGCAGTACACTTTTGGTTTTTACCTTGTACTCCAATCCGTACCAAAAAAGCGTTTACGAGTATTAGACAAATAGAGTATATCATAGATAATTATGAGTAGCAAAGTCTCGCTGATTTCAGCATGAATGGGCCAGCTCGACCGGAGAAGTACTACCCTCCCACAGAATATCGACGTAAAATAGCAGTATTTCTACTGTTGTGTTTCATTTGGTGAGTGATAGTGCCAGAGTCCCAATCACCCTCTTTCTCCCTTCCCGCTCTTTCTCCTTCCCACTTCCTTTTTTTCCTAAAGGGTCGGCAACGCGCAAGTGAATGAAGTCCATAAGTTATGGTGACCACTTACAATCCGGTGGGCCGTAAGCTTGTTTGCCACATAAATTGCAGAAAAAAAATACAACTGCACTGCCAAGTCATTATAAAATCACTACACACGCTTTGTTTTAGATATTAAACCTATTAAACCTCTCATGTTCTGTTCAAAACAACTCTTTCTTTAATAACAACAAGTTCTGATAGCTCTTCACGTCCTCATTGAGTCCCATAGAATCGAGTGCCATTAGATAGTACTAGATATTGCCCGTGGTTTCGCTCGCGTAAATGTAGGTTAGGTTACATTAGTAACAAAACTTTTTTCTGGATGTAAGGTACCCTATGTCCTACTCTGTTCCCCTGACAACGTGCATACAAAATTTCATGATGATCAGTGTAGTTTATAATATTAGTATGGATTAGGAAATTAGGATTAATCTATAATAATTATAATTTATGTATATATTATGTTTATTATTTAATTATGTCATTAATAAATGAGTAACGATGAATCGATTGGGCGGTTAAAAAAACAATAATAGAGTAAAATGTCCTCATATTATGAAGATCGAGTAACGGGTTTTTAATTTGGAATGGACTCTTTAAGACAAAATATATGACTGACCTGTTCGTACTTTACATAAACCGCTAATTCATGCTTTAAACTTTTATGAGGTATTTTATAATGATAGAATTTTTACTTTATCTCCTGTTAAATATTTTAGGATTCTTCAAGTGTTTATTTAATACTTCATTCTACGACGCTAACCTCTTATAAAATAAGGTTTATAACGTTAACTTATATGGTATTTTCACGTACCGTAAGTCTACCTCACACATATTTTGTTGCGAACATCTGTTAAATTCCTGTTTTAATAGTATCTTCACCTCTAGCAATGCATAACGGTTTAAACACTAGAATCTTTGTCTTAAACATTTTTGCAAATATAATTTCTGCAGATAAAGCATTGAATATCCACTTACAAGTTATTAAGTATTCGAGAATTGTAAAGTCACAAAATGCTTTATAATATTCAGACAGACAAAATCTTAGGGCTGTACAAAAGCGAGTTTATTACTTGAAAGCTTTCCTAGTGTAAATAGTACCTAACTGCCGTTCCTATGCTAATTGCTTTTGAAATATCAGACAGCGGCGAGGCTGTATAGCTTCATGCCTTTGCTTTTATTTGAGTTCTCAAGTTCCATCTTTGAAGACGGTAAACAATTTGAAGGCAGCGCACGCTTTCGTCGCAAGAAGCCGTGGAATGTTTGTAGACAGACGTATACATGGAAATTGCTATTTCTTTTCATAAAACACTTAATGGTGTTTATATATTTCTGTCAAAGACCCTACAGAGCTTGTTTATACCTACTATTAAGTTTTATCTTCGAACTAAAGACAAATGTACTAGATTCTGTGACATAAATGAAATTGAGTCATGCGTCCTAAAGGTAGCCAGAACCTTTTTGAATCCTAATTTGGCCAGCTAATTTTTCAATGCCATGAAATTAGGTAGAAACTCTGCTATACTATACCTTTCCAATTACGTTGTGACTGAGGATTTCTTCGACAATAACCTAAGTAACACTTTGCTGGCACCGGGAATTGAAACCAGGCTCACGATTGGCACACTAACACGACAGAATGTATACCTAATGCAGATCATATTACCAAATTAAGACAAAGATATACGGAATTGCCGCACAAGTTTGTGAAGCGTGTAATACCTTTCGAGTGATATTCGAATACAGTTCTGTACACGCGTTGTACATAACTGCATGGTCAAGGACCTACTTTGCCTGGTCAAGGACGCAGGGTGTGAACTTATGTTTAGTATTGGCAATACTTCAATGTACTTAATTTGAATGCAATTGTAATTACACTAAAGTATACTGTATCTTATATAATCAAATACAATATAACATAATCGTATAATTAATTACGCACATCTTACAAATCACATCTTGTCAAAAAGAAGCAGGTGTATTATTACACCCACATTTCACCAATTACATATGATTGTAGGTCTCATAAAATAAGAAGCCTATTGCTAGCAATCAGGATCAGCTCCAATCCGTGTTGCTACTAAGAATTTCCTAATTGAATTACCCAATGGCACTTTGCCCGACCAGGGACTCCAACCCGAGAACAACGAAATCAGAACTTCTTATTTTACAAACGAAACTAACATTCAATTATATCTTGTTCCAGGTTATCGATTCTACTGCTGTCCCTCGCGGCTACCTTCGCGGCTCCATCGCCAGCGTCAGCCGCTAACTCCGACAATGACCTCGACAAGAAGGAACCCACCACACACGAGCTCCTAAGCTCGCTCGGCCTTAAGAAACTAAGGATACCCGCCGCTCATCATAGAAAACGACTAGCTGAACAAGGCAGGAGACACGCCACGGGAGATTCAAGAATGTACGTCATCAAACTACCGCCTAACACCAGTTACTACAGTCATGCAGACCCTGCCCCAGCTGCGGCGAGAACCTTACCTTTACAAATGACCAGCAACGGAAAACCAGCTCGCGTATACCACTGGAATATTCCGGTCCTTCAAAAGTTTGCCAAAAACCGTCCTCAAGCGAGATTCGACGATGACATCGTTGATGTTGAGAGTACACCGACCTGGCCGAAAGCAAACAATCACCCGAATTCGTTAGATGCCTTAGCTTACTACGTCCCCGCCAAGAAGACTTCTTTCAGAAAGTACTTCTCTGGTAACGGCAAGCCTAAGTCTTTCTACGTCATTGAGAAGAATAAGAAGTCTGCTGAATACCACAAACTGTTGCCTTAATTCTTCGATAATATTTTCGGTAGATGTATTTTTAAGTCACATGAGCAATTCAAACAAGTTTGAGCCTCGAGTTGATTACTGAACGAAAATGAGGGTTATTTTATTTATTTATTTTTGATACTTCTTAATACGAAAATCTTCAGTAAGTTCAATTGACTGGACGCCATTTTGCTTTTAATTTGATATATAATTAACTTTAATATCTCCGTAAGTTAATAATTGTCAAATTACATGTATTTTAAAAATATGTTGATGTCACTCGACATAGTTTATTGAGGTGATCAATTAACGAATGTGCATATAGTGACAGAATATTTAATAAGACACTGCATTGTATTATAATAATACGTGCTATGATTGGTGTCCGAATCTGATAATAATTACCTTTGTTATCCAATACTCGTAATCATACATCAATATAAATCTACATTCACAGTTTTGCAGTTGGTTATTAAAAAACAGATGGGGATTATTTATGTATTATTTTTTTGACAGATCTATCTTTAAATGAAACTTCGAGGCTATGTAGCATTCAACATATCCATTATAAAATATAATCTTACTAATCCGCATTGTATATAGGACCTGCTTTTGCATTTAGTACTAAGCATAAACGATAGGTGCTTACAGTGGCAATTCATTGGCCAACTTGTATGCCACACACTTACGTGTCGGTTAACATGTTCGCCAATAAATTGTCACTTTTAGATATGATAGTAAGACTGCGTCACGAATTTAAATTATTAATTAGATATACTTTACTGCATTTATGAGACAGCGAAATATATTATTGTATAGTATATTAGTGTATAATAACATTTTCAAAGTACGTACACACACCTAACCAGAGACAATTTGAAAACAGGTCTTCGAGTGCTATTTAAACTTTTTTGTATAATGACCGAGCGCAAGTATGTGAAAGGTTTTTATTAAAATGTAAATGACATAAGCGATGTTCGGTGCATGGTGCATGGAATTATTAAGTACTTACTTTAGCTACCTAAAGTACTTAATAATTTAATGATTCGAAGTTTTCGTCAAATAAATAGATAGTCATTGCCATAGCAAAATTGTTGGTTTATTGTGTGCGTACATTGGAGGTGTGCGTTAGCTATAAATATCCGTAAATTACATAAGTTATGTATGAGGTATGCATTTATTTATGACCTATATGATTGATGTCTATGACTGAATCCATACGGTAGAACATATTATTTTAACACAAAACTACTCTCGGCCGACGCTAAACCTTGCAGACTGCAGCTAAACTATATAACATTATACACGACGATTCAAATCAACTCTCATTAGGAAGCAGCTAATAAGATGAACATTTGTGCTAAAGCGAATTCATCGAAAATCGGTACAGTCTACTAATCTCGGGCCGCGTCACAATCTCTTATAGTTACAGAATATTTCATAATGTTATAATGTCCTGTGTTTACAACATTATTATTGCATATTGAACGAACATAAGTATGTTACAGAGACACAGATACAGACTTTACAGCTTTGTCTCGTCACATTACAGCTTTACAGCTTTGTTTCGTCTTCGCGTATAATTAATGAGAATATAAGAGAAGTTAAAGGTCTTATTTGGAAATAATAATAATAAAAGGCTCGCTTGGTGGTAATCCAAGAACAATATATAAATCATAGATACTTACAACATTATAAAAATACTAAGAACTCTTTGCACTGGTACTTCAACATTTAGTGTATTTAATTACCAATTAAAACAATGTATATAATTATCAATTAACATTGATAATCAAATACTATGTTTATTCAATGTCAATTTAAATCCTAGTGCGTCAATACAAAAATTCCACAAACCTATATATATATATATAGGCTATAGCAAAATGAATACTAATATGAAATATATTTCGAATATTCGATCGATTTATCAAGTTATCAATCGGTACATTTTCGAATACTTTAATTTTAGTGACTGTCGCATTACTATAAGTGTAAAAGAGTCCCTGTTATGTAAAGCAAATAGTAATTCTTAGTATATGCACTTAGATCTATTGTATTGAAGACTATATTATTATAATAAATCATGTAATAATTATGTAATTAGGTCAAGGCGAAGCCATTGCTTTAACTGTTAACTGTAAGTTGTTATATTAGATGTAAGCGTAATTATTTTGTACAACATACCTACTTAATGTAAACTAGAACAATAAATATTTTATTAAATTAATTGTTTGTTCACTTATTTTCCATAAAATTATTATAGTCAGGCCTGTTCATAAGCTATGTCACTACTGGACACGAGCCTCTTTTAGGAGTGAGAATTGTTAGTTAGGTCGTAATCCACCACATTGGGCCTGTACGTAACGTACTCCCCGCAACATATCCAAACATATATATATAGTGTGATAGTTATTATTCAGCTACAGCAATACTAAAAATGAGTTGATTATTAGCACTAGGTAAGAATGGGGGAAGCGTGACAAATAACACTTAAAGAATACGATTCTGGTTTCAACTCCCAGGTCGAATAAAGTCTTAAGAATTATTTTGTAAAAAAATTATGAATAACAATACTAAGTATAAGATCTTCTTCTTCTCTCTTAGCCTTTATTATTCCCAAGTCACTTGGGGTCGGCTTTTCTGGTCTAACCGGATTTGATTGGATATCAGTTTTTACACGGAGCGGCTGCCACCTGACCTCCGCAACCCAAAGGCTAACGATACCCTAAGACTAGACCAGTGTCAGGATATTAGAGGGTACTGACTTTCCCAATAACGACTGCCATAGATGTTTATGGCAGCCGGGACCAACGGCTTAACGTGCTCTCCGAGGCACGGAGCAGGCGATAATTGTCAATCAATACGCACATAATTTCGAAAAGTCATATAACTTCCGAAAGTCAGAGGTGCGCGACGTGGGTTCGAACCCGAGACCCTCTGCATTGCAGTCTATTGGTCTCCCCACTGAGCTATCGCTGCTTTTTACTTATACTAAGTATAAGATAATATAAGAAATATATCCGGTAGATGATCATTGATTTCGCCTCCTATTACATAATACCTAAAACATAGAAGACAAAGTATGAATGTAATAGTGTTTAAGTAGCCCTTCACGAAAGTCTATGTTACTTATATGTGTAACTTCCGCACAATCGAACAGAACACTCAAACTACGAATAACAACCGATATAATAGTAGATAGTGTGTCAAGATCGTAGCAAATGGAAATCCGTAGTCTCTGCCTACCCCTGAGGGAAACAGGCGTGAATCTATGTATGTATGTATGTATAATGTATGTATGTATCTTATGTGGACGCCAGTCAGTGCAGACCGGCGACACTTCGACCCAGTGGGATCTTTTGTGCCGACATTCTCCCAATAACGACTGCCATAGATGTTCATGGCAGCCGGGACCGACGGCTTAACGTGCTCTCCGAGGCACGGAGCAGGCGATAATTGTCAATCAATACGCACATAATTTCGAAAAGTTGTATGTATAATAGTAGATTTGTGGATACATTAGTATAGTTGTTCTGAATCTGAGTCTGAGTGATTTTGTGTCCGTTATTTGAATGTTTGCAATCTCCCTCGCGATACAGGATACATTTCTATCGACGGAGTTGTTTTAAAAAATAAAGCTGCCTATACAGTTTATTATTCGTGTTTGGCAAACAAACTATCCATTTTAAAATAACTCAGTTACTGCTTTGAGACGTTATCCATTCTCTAATAGTCTTATAAATAGAGAGAAGCTTTTCTGTCTTTAGCTATTTGTACATTACGTACTACGTTGTATTTACTAAATAAGCCTAGTAAGAAATATTTACTATTGGGTATACTACAATCAAATTGTACAGAAGTAAAAATACTTAATTTTAAATTCAATGTATGCTAGTACTTGAGAAATGTTGGTAGAGACAGAATGAAGAGCAGATGTTGTAATTACGTACTTTAAAATCGATCATAGCAAGGGAAGACCATCTCTGCCTACCCTCCAAGCAACAGGCGTGAGTCTATATAATATGTACTTTGGAACAAATTATGTTACGGACTCGTACTTCTGTGCACTTACTACGAGCTTTCGTAGCTCGAGAGCGTTAGTTCAGGAAATTTGCCGCTAGAGGCGCTGTTGAGAAGAATGTATGTGAAAACGGAAAATGTCGTTTGAAGCTACGACAACAGTTTTAAATGAGGGAGTAAGAATAAAATATACATTGCAGTCATCAGTTTTTAATTTTGAGGGAAATCCGTTTTGTTAATAATAATATCAAAGTTATATGTAACAAAAATGAATACGTAATCCACAGGTTTTACCGCCAAAATATAGTAATAAAAAAAACCCAGATGTTAATATTCGTCCTGCTTACTCGCGCGTTAGAGACACAGACATACATAATTATGTATAAAAAGATATTGTACGACTGCAAAAAGTTCGTATCCATAATAAATAAGTGAAGCGCCATCTACCCAGTTATATTTAAACTATCATCACTACCATGGACCAATGGATGCCAATTTGAAGTATGTTTGAAGTCCTCGATTGGGTAACAATTCTTAAATTAACCAACTAGATGGCGTAACATCCGCACTACGGAAACTGTTTTATCGACTTGTATGTCACCAGATGCGCGGCAGCCTGCGCGATTTATAAAAATCGTTCCAAATGGTATCCAACACAAATCCATAATCGTCGCCCATTGTAAAAATGTCAGCTGCATTCGCGAGCAGCTCCGATAGTAAAATGAAAAATGATAACAGTAACGAAAGGACAGTTGTCAGTGTTAAAAAGAAAAGTTTGGGTGATAAAAACAAAAAGAGCGATTCTAACGCAAACGGGAACAGCACAGTTATAAAAGTAAAAAGTGTTATTCCTAGACGAAGGTGAGCTATTAAATATTTATTTGCGTTTGTGATATATATATTTAAGTGCTATCATAACAGTAATGCAACCTATTTATCGGTTTATTAAATTATACTAAATTAAATTTAATATTTTACATATTATATCGTCATAATTAGGATCATGGAAACGTCAATGTGCTCCAGTTTCCAGATATAATTAACAAGCAGCGATCTAAAAATATCTGTAAATACAAATAGACCATTGCATTGTATAGTTTTAGAACGAATGCGTGTGTTATTTAATTTCCCGCCAATTCATTTTCAATTTTTCGGCGTTTTCTATGCAATGAAGGCGTGAATGTCGCATATGAGTTCAACGTTTGCCTTATCTGATAAATACGAAATTGTGATAAATAAACGTTACTGATAATGATAAAACTGATAAGGAAATACATAGAATTTGGTGAATAAATGTAGTCTTTTGCGATACAGAGAATTAGTGCAATATGAGTGTCTGGTGAAATCAGTAACTATTACACAAATTTATTTCCAGAAACATTTTTATCTGAATTAGGTATATTAGATTTTCTTTTAAATTTATATTTACTTGAGCATATTATCATAAGTCACTTTTTCGGTCAATGTTTATGCTCTTAAATAATTACTTGATAATAATTATAAGTATTTTATTAAATTATTGATTAAGGAAATAATCCTATAGTTAATTTTCATGACCTGTTTGCATTTTCGTTATATCAAATGAAATTTTAATTGGTAATTATTATTATAAAAAAAATCGTTTATGTGTAACACAGATTTACGCCTGTGTATATTAAATTGGATACACTATATTTATTATTCTTTACCAATTATTCCCAAGTTATATTTTAGGTTCCACGTACGTTCAACAATTGTAGAATTTTATTTCATATACCGATTTATTACAAACAAGTACAGAATTTTCTTAAAAGAAAATATTACTTCGCCCGTCTCGATCGAATTGAAACGAATCCGCTCCTCAGAATAGCCAGAACTAAACGTGAAAGGAATATTTATTGATTTATTAAAATTTTCGCTCAAATGTACAAGAAAATGTGTTATTTTAAAATTTGGATTTAGCAGAGGGTGAAACACTTGTTTCACCCCTTATTGGCGGGCCGGCGACGACGGTACCCTCCATTGAATACCAAATCGTTATCGTATCGTACCAATCGTTAAAAATCGATCACAATTTTAATTGTTATTAATTGTTGCCAGATCGTAGGATCCCAAGCCCAATACCCGTGTCTGCAATATTTTCTAAAGTATTTGTGCTACAAAATTCCTTGTAGGTACTATCTAGGAGACTAGATATCTACCCGGTAGACAAAAAAGACTACTTATAGGTACTGTTAGGCCCAAATTATAACCTACGATGTATACATCACAGTTAGGTATAAACCTATTTAAAAGACGACTTCTGTATCAATACTAATATTATAAAGCTGAAGAGTTTGTTTGTTTGTTTGGTTGAACGCGCTAATCTTAGGAACAACATATTCAAATTAAAAAATATTTTGTTGATAGCCCATTTATCGAGGTAGGCTATAGGCTACATAACACGCTACTATCAATAGGAGCGGAGCATCATTGAAAAATGTTGCAAATACGGGGAACATTCTCCTATGTGAAGCAGACGAATTAGCGCGGGTCAGCTAGTTAGAGATAGCTAGCTGACCCGCACGTTTGAAACAGCGGACATAATTTCGACTTTAAAAACAAGATACCTCTTTGTAGTTCATTCATATTTTTATCCCGTTTGGAGATCGAATTCACATTATTTGGTGTATGATAGAATTGTGTTTTTAGTAATAAAGACATTTTATCTATTAGTAAGTTTTTATTAGATTGGTAGATATCCGTATTATCATGAAACTGTAAAGACGGTGTGTTTATTAGATGTATTAAATAAAACGTGAGCGTTTCTGATCCGAAACTATGTAAGTTCTTTTTCTCGTCCATATCCGTTTGTGTGAGCTAAACGTATATGATGCGCTTTTCAATGTTTGGTAGCTGAGGTATCAATAATTTGGTAAAATAGTGCCACTGTTATGGTGCTGGTGATCAGCATAGGTACATGACGTTCGATATATAATCTAATAATCTACAGTACTGTTTCACGCCGTTGGTCATAGTTTAGAGACTCATATTAGGTTTTTATTGGTCATGCATAGCATCAAGATTGAAAGTTAGAATTTGGTTGTCCATACAAAAAATATTATAATTTCCTTATTGGAACTGTGAAAGATATGGTAACAGTGTTGATCTGATAATACACAATTTTAAACTCTGTTAATTATATTTACCACTCAATATAAATATTGTAACATTTTATACTTAAAAATATACATACCTCTAAGATGTGATATCGAAATGAAACTATAGGTAATAATAATTTAACTTCGTAATTATATATTAACTTTTCCTGAGAAATTTTGAGATATGTTTCAAATATAATTCCAATCTAGTCTCAGTGTTATGAATATCACAAATGGTATTCAAATGATCCCATAGAATTAATTAGTCTTGTAATTATTAATTACATGTATTTTCAATATTTGTCAAATGTAAACTGTAAAGTCTGTGTAATTTAAGTTTTATTAGACTAGATCGAAATTAATTATAATACATTGTTATTACGAGTATCTATACGAAATACAATTTTCATAATTACTGATAATAAATCCATGGCGTGCTTGTTTAAAAACAAAACTCATTTAATGTAAATAATGATATAATAATGAGTATCGTATATATTTCACCAAGTAAGCTTTCAATTGCTGCTATTGTTGTACTGTGTATATATTATTATTAATGTTTTGTTGTGATTTTCAGTATTCGGCATTTTCTGTATTGGATGAAGTTAAAAAATATTATTTATACTATTTTGACCTTCCTGCTGTGCCTGTTAGTCTCAGGAGCCACGGCCTATACGGCCTTAAAATATGATCTCATCTAACTGTGTTAAACGCTATTTAAAATTGTTTGTAAAATCCAAACTATGATTACTCAACTATAAATTAAATTGGCATCATTCACCTCCAACTTAATAGTTAGCTCGTCTCGTACATTATCGCCCGAATCTCAATATTGTGCATATTTCTACGACCGGTTAACAATACAATCGATTGAATCGCAACAGATTTGTTTACCGATCATCATTACACCGTTCTGTTCATAGACAACAACATTTAACAATATATGGAAGTATTTTTACTAGAGATGTAGCATCGATGTTTATCGATTAAATCTATCGCAACATTACATGGTAACAACATTCAAATTAACAAGGTTGCCAAAACTGCCTCATGGCACAAGCTTCACGCTTGCGTAAGTGATTGAACTATGCCGATACTTTAAACTGGGGCAGACCGGCTCGGGAAGTACCTTCGCCCTACAAACACCGCAGCCAGACAACCTTGTATTCGCCAGCGGTTAATAGGGTTTCTAAGCTTCTTGAAGAGGTGGTTGGCTGTTAGCAAGGAGGGCAGTGTGATCTACCCTTTGAATGATTCCTTTTTTTAATAGTTTATCGAGTGATATCCCCGGTGTTGCAAGTGCTTATAAACTATGTACATAACTTATCAGCCAGCGGGTTATATACGTTTTTTAATTTAAGTATATAACTCTTACTCCAGGAGTATAAATAATAATTATAAAACATTTAAACAACAGACACAAAAACCATTCAGAGTCGGAACAACCGTTTATGGGTAACACACAACACTTGATGTGAGGATCGAACCCACAACACTCTTTAACCACTACACCATCAGTGCATTCATACAGTTATACATATTTGTCACCATGGTAATATGCAAATAAATTGTAACTAACTAAATACTATCTATAATCTATAGTAACTCGAAATAAAATCGCATCAGGCGGGCTAAATAATAGGATTTTTAATTTTCAGCAATAAATAACTTAAATCGCTCGTTATAATGAGTACAGTTAGAAGAATAAATTATTAAAATACGCAATTAGATGTCCATACATGCCCGGTTTTCGCATTACTTATAATAAAATTAACTTTTAATTTAATAGTACCTAAGTCGAATAGAAATGCGTAGAGTAGTGGTATATTAATATGCCAACACATCGATCGGCATTGACCAATTTTATTACATTTTTGTTGTTTATATTTCATTATTTCCGCCTATATATATAAAAACCAGTCTACATAGGCCTGACATGCAGGCTGCTAAAGACAGGCTTTCCAAAGAAACTTCAGCATATTTGCCACCTATATAAGTATACTTTCATAAAATCTCTTCTTAGTAAGTCAAATCTCCATATAATAAAAATAGCTCCTGACCCAATTTCATGCTCATAGCTTACTTGATATCGGGGATGATGGATCAGTCAGGATCTGTTATTTTATAAATTTAGTCTGATCTGAATCATAAGATGAATGCTGCAATTGACTTAATTTGGTATAGTTACACGAGTGCTGTCGTGGGACTGAGGCGAGGTGTAGGTTTATGCATACGCTTAATGCTGATCGTAGGGTCACGGTTTCGATGCTCGTATTCAATTTTATTTAGATTTTATTTGGTGAACATATACATGCCTATATGAATTATTTATATTTTTTAGTTCTATCGTAATTTTATTTGGTTATATAGTGGATGTTCCGCAAGAATCCAGTCGCGCAAATTGTGCGAATCGACACTTTTAAACTTTTAAAAAGACAATAGTAGTAAAAATATTCGCACATAAGGGTGCTAGTTTTAAATAGATAAATTTCATAATGTGCGCATCACCACCTGCTTTTTCAGACGAAGTCGATTCGCACTTCAATTAATTGGAAGTAATCAGCACTTAACAAATATTATTTTTGTTAGTGTCGTTTTGCACAATTCTTGCGAACCGATAAGTGCGAACAACCACTATGCGTTTTAACCGTTTTATCGGCTAACAACAGAGTATTCTAAAAATCCCTTGACACATCAAAAGGCTAACATAAAACGTTTCTTATACTTGCTTATAAAAATATAATAATTAATTAATGACGTGTAATTAAGTGGTTACACAACAGGTAACCTTGTTAACCCTATGTTATCCGCGATATGCTTATTATTTCTATTATTTTAATAATTAAATGCATAACCATGACTACAACTGTTTTATACATATAAAAAAATATTAGTATAGTATATAGTTATAATTGTTTTTCTCACGCCTTTGTCCCTAATAGTACCTACCACGCATCTATACATAAAATCGTAATCATTGTCTTCGAATATCAGACTTACGGCCAGTCCTACAACTAACAAGGAAAAGTTATCCAAAAGATAAACCGCATGCTGTCTCACTCTGGTTAGGTTAAAGAAGAGAGATGGCGAGACTTTTATCTTATAGATAAATGCTATTTGGAGGTGGTGAGACAAGCTCTTAATATCATAGTTGGCAAAGTATAGGTATACACTTCGTCAAATACGATTTTACGTCTCACGTAATAGAGTATGAGCCTCTACCGTCTACCGGGCACAACTCCAGACTCCGACTCCGTCAGTAGAACTGAAAATTTCTTGTCAGAATATTCCAAAAAGTCTTCCCGATTTGGAAATCAATCGAACGCGAGACCTCGTGTCTAGCATAGTATGTAAATGAATTCCATAAAAACAGGTTATTAAAGCGAATTATAATCTGTTAAAATAAGGGCGTCGACATAGATAGCATATATTTTAAAGGTTACCTAATTGTAGATTAGATTGGATGCTGCCTTGGCCCACTAGTTTGGCAACGTTCATTTATGAATTAATTGAAGTCCACGGCAAACTGGTTTTATACACGATCCAGGTGTATCATAAATGATATTTGTGCTTCTAATAAATATCAATGATGATATGTGTAATAATAGACTGTACTTATAAAATAAATTTCGTTACGGTTTGAAATCGATACATACATACAAAGATACACGCCTGTTTCCAAGAGGGGTAGGCAGAGACTACGGATTTCCATTCGCTACGATCCTGGCACACTTCCCTGGCACACTTCCCTGGCTTCATTCACTTTCATCACATTCCTCATACACGCTCGCCGGTTTAAGGTGTTCTTAACCTAGCCTTTGTCCAGAACGTGTCCGATCTGATCAAGAAACGTTCGCCTAGGTCTGCCTCTTACGACTGATCCGTTCACACTACTCTTATAAACTTTCTTAGTCAGTCTTTTCTCGTCCACTCTTTCTACATGCCCAAACCAGATCGATATAATTATTATTATGTACCTACAGAATTACGGTTTGTAGTAGTGAGTACTATGGGCGCAACGTAACAAACGTAAAAATTTAAAGATGTGTTATTTATTAGATGTTATTTAAAGTTCCTCAGTGGCGTAGAGGTAGTGAATGTTATTGTTAAGCATGAGGTCTAAAGTTTGATAGCCGGGTCGGGCAAAACGTTATTGGTTATCTTTGTCCAAAAAATCTTAATAGCACCACAGAGTCTGAATCTGTGCCCGCCAGACAACAATAAATACGCCCGCTTTTATGAAGGACTAAAACTGAATCTGACAAAAAGTGTGTGTAATAATCTCGGCATAACTTTTCGAGAATATAAACATGAGACTTATGTACTTATATTAGGTATTTAATTAAATGTATAAAACGATTGTTATAGAACTATTATTTGTCTGTCTATACTAATATTATAAAAAGGAACGATTAGATTTTTCTTTGATTTTATCGTTTCGACTCTACTACTGAACCGATTTTAATTGTTTCACCGTTAGAAATCTAAATTATTACGAGCGAAGCCAAGCTAATTTAATAAAAGAAACTAGTTACAACTACTTAACATACACAGACATGCCCAGAAGAGACGAATTTATAAAAATATTAAGTTGCTAAAATTTTTGCTTCTTGTTATCTTGCTAAAACTTTAAAACATGAAAAATATAGAGTGCGGCAATCCTTTTGATGAAACATATAATTAGTTTATCATCATTTGCCATGAATAAAATCTGACGAATCCTTTCGTCACTGGTTTTTGCTGTTGCGTTAACAGCAAGAAGTATTCAACAGAAAGCATTAATTGAATACAATACTATCATCCCACGCGGACCTGTATACAAATATCAGTTACGTACGGCACAACTAAATACGGGCGTTATTTGATAATTGCCCCATTAATGAAAGTTGAGATCCTCTTTGTAAAATAGATTTATAAAATATTAGTTTTGAATAACGTAACATATTGATTAATGTAAGTACAATATGTAGAATGATGACCCCCCTGCACATTTACCATATTTCGTATTTATATATTTAAAAAAATTATGAAATCTCTTCGGGCTGACCTTTTTTTTTTTCTGGAAATTCTCTTCCAAATAATCGGTAGGTTCGAGACCACTGGTACTGAATATGGAATATGCAAGTTTTTACAAGTAACAGTCGCTGAGCTTCTCAAAATATTATCTGCCTACATTGATAGGTGAAGTCAAGCTAACATTTTAGTTCTTCACTATCGAAAGCAAATAAATTTTCATGGACCCCCGCTTACGAATTGTGGACCTCCATTTTTTTGTCACGCCACCGTAGACCCCCGTCGAGTCTCCCGTGGACCGTCCAGGTGGGGGTCCACCTGGACCACTTTGGGAACTAATGCATTAGGTAGTAGTTCAATTTGTTGTAGATAATGAATAATGATGAAGTTGTTTAGGTATGATTCCGGTACTAGACAGAATCAGAGGAACAATATGTTATACTCTATTCATTTTCCAGATTCTTATTATTTCTTCCTTTAACTCTGTGTATTTATGAATTATTCAGATATTGTTTTTTGGAAGTTGTGTGTGTTAGAGACAGCTATATCAATTAAGTACGCATTTTTATCTAATTTGTCTATTAATCTAATGTGCGGTCTATTATAATGTACAGTTTTGTCAGTTGAGCTAAGCTGGGGCCACTGGTTATATGTTAAATAGTTTCGGATGACCGGTGACATTTTCTACATTTAATTTTGTCGTTCTGGGTGTTAGGATGTTTCAGAATATACTTTTTGTAGTTTTTGGTCTTAATATTTTGGTCTTGGATGGCAAGCATAAAGCCTTCAGTCTCAGGGAAGAGAGAACCTAATTTTAACCATTTGTTTGAGGCTTCCAAGTCTCTCTGCGGCAGTTCTAGGTCATATAAATGCCTACCGTGCAATTCCTTGGAACGCCAGTTACCTATTTTTTCCTGTATGTGTTCTGTTTTCAACAGAGATAAAGGAAAAGGAATTCCTTTATTATGCAAATTTAGCGGAGTGAAGCTTTTGTCTACTTTAACTATGGATGAATGTATATTGCTAGTTGCACATTTGATATAGAAGAAGTCTCTGAGATTTTGAATCTGCCCTTCCTATAGGTAATAATTTAAGGTCAGTAGGGCCTCTTCCTCCATTTTCTGTTTACTGATATTCTTTCAATGGCTGATTTTGGGTGCAAATAATTGTGTTTAGTTAATGTAGTTCTGGTCTTAATTTATAAACGATTGATATTTGTGCGCGTCCACTTATTAACAACTCCAAAGGTATATGTACTGTAAAAGTATTAATGAGTTTGAAAAGGTTTTTGGAGTAAAGCTGTTTTTTGCAGATAAGGTTTAGTTGGTTGGTATATTTCTGAATAAATGTTCTTTAATCTGAGTGTGATTAGCATTAGACTGCTGAATATATATATAAAAGTAGTATATATAAAAGTTTGTTGGTTTCATGGATACAAATTTGTTGTATTATTATTATTATTAATAATAGTCATTTATGCTCATTATTTATTTACCTATTTAATTTTACAAATTTTTGTTACAACTTGATAGTTGTTTTTAATCAATCAATTTATCAATTACTATGTATTATTGTTTAATTAATGACATGAATTTACTCCCAAAAATATTACGCATATTCTAACAAAGAACGCGTCCAAGATAAGCGATGTTCCAAATTTTGTTCAATGAGTCAAGTCTTAGTAATAGATTTTAGTTAATCCGTATATACACTGACGGACTCATAAACTGCATCAATGTTCAAGACGCCTTTGAAATAAACATTTAACCAAGTATTCAAACCTTTTATACTAATTTATATTGAAACCTATAGTTTGGTTCGTTAACTTCATAACAGCGTAGTATCATATCCTTAAGTGTATGTTTGTATACTGGAAAGGACCATTAATTTATTTTTAACAAAAACGATAATTGTAATAAATATTGGTTTTAGTTGGTTAACTGATAAATTGGTTCTTATACTAACGGAATATTGTTCCATTCTTGTGAAATCGCTGTTTTTAGTGCTGCCACTGTTGTGGGCACAGGATTCAATTAACAAAATCTATAATCAAAATTCACAGGGCCAGCTTTTTTTAAACTGCCCCAAACATACTTTGTCGGCTTCCGTGGCGTAGTGGTTAGTGTAACCGACTGCCACGCCTGAGGTCGCCGGTTCGATTCCCGCACAAGTCAAACATTTGTGTGCATGAACACGGCTGTTTGTCTTGGTCTGGGTGCTTCTATGTATAATATGTATATATTTACAAAAAAAAAGTATATTTGTATGTTTATCCATTGTCTAGTACCCATAGTACAAGCTCTGCTTAGTTTGGGCTAGACGGTGTTGTGTGTATGTGGTAGAATATTATTATTATTATTATTATACTCAATGGGATTAAGATCCGGGCTGCGTACTGACCAATTCATGGTACGTATCCCAACCTCTTCGCAATATTGTCAAACGTGTGCAGCAGCGTGGGGTCGGGCATTATCTTGCATTAGAGTAAAATTCTCTCTTATATAGCGTTGTGCCGTCAAACCACCTCTTCTATCGTTTTGACGAACCATCTCGATGAACACAAGTTCCGTTCGCCCGATCATCGAAATGCCACCCCACACTATACACGAACCGCCTCCAAAAGGAACACGCTTCTCAATGCATCTTTGAGCATATCTCTCCCCACGTCAACGAAAGACTCTTCTGCGACCGTCTGCACCATTTAAACATGTCCTACACTCATCGGTGAACTACATGAAGGCCCATTGCTCTTCAGTCCAATTAAGACGTTCACGCGCAAATCTTAAACGAGCTTGTCTGTGAGCTGCAGACAGCTTTGGACCATTTGCTGGTCTAAAAAGGATGATTGCCGCTTCCTTAAGCCTTCTTCTTATTGTTCCTGCACTCACGTTTACTCCACGCACTTCATTCAGGTCTGTTTTGATGTTTACTGACGTGAGGAAAGGATTTCGTAGGGAAGTTGAAACAATAAATCGGTCGTCACGACGGGTGGTTGCTCAAGTTTTGCCGGTATCGGGTCTCCTTTTGTAAGAACCTGTCTCTACAAACCTTCGGTATACTCTAAAAACTATAGACAGATTTAAATTTAAATTTCTAGCAATCGTTCGTTGATCCAAGCCTTCCCGCACCAATGCCACAATTTGAGTTTCTTGTTCGGACGAAGTATCCATATTTATGGTTACGAAACTTTTGTTGAGTTTAAAAGACTAATAATCAATACTATTGGTAACAATAATTTAAATCGCAAATGAAAAAAAAACAACAAAAATAAAAACTTTATTCTAATAACACACGAATCTGAGACTATGCATAAATTTTATTTTCCCGGCTATAATTTCATCTTTTACTGCAGTTCTATTTTGAAATTTTGTTTTATTTAAAAAGTTTTTAAAAAGTTTCTATACTTATCAAAAATATTAATTCGAAAGTAATCCTGAACTTTGATGCAGTTTATAAGTCCGTCAGTGTAGATTAACTTTGAAATAACTACAGAGACATTGAGATGGCCACCATGTTAGAATCCCCGTGATTATATATTACTAAAATAATTAAATGAATGCATTCGAATAAAAATTTATAATTCGAATACGATCTAATAAAAAATAAATTGAAACTGACACCCAATCGTGGACGGTAATCTAGCCTTAAAAAAGCTGATGGCTTATTTATAGTATCAACGTAATAGGTATCATCGCCTGTTTCTTATCAATCGATTTGGGGAATACAAACGTTTATCTTTAGATTATATTTATGTGCAAAGTATCTATGACAGTGAGTCATCGTCATATTCTCAGAGTGAAGAATGACAAAACATTCAGAGTTTTAATAATAAAAACGTAGCTCAAAATATACGAATAACTATGGTTATCTATCCTTACCGTGATATGTCGAAACTATCACGGTCAGTATTGAGCATTTTCTACAGCCACGGTGGCAAACAGGTATATGTCTAATGGTAGGCGGTCACTGAAGCCCTCTATGGTAATTTTTTTTTATAAAATATTGCCTGAGTATGTTGCTTGGTGATAATATAACTTCCTAATGGTGAAAGAATTTCAAAATCAGTTCAATAGTTTTAAATTAAATCCTTACAAACAAACAAACTAAAATCTTTCCTTTTTATAATATTATTATAGATAAGTACAGCGGCGTCATCGTGGTTGATTTTTATGCATTTCGTGTCGTTATTCATTTACAAAATAAAGTACATTTTGTTTTGCCAACTAAATTTCATGCAGCATCCTTAAATCTAATATTTACTACACCTAGCTGAATTTTAGCCCAGCATACTTATAAATACAATTAAAGTCTGTTTATTTGAGCGTCCGTGTGTTTGTATCGTATGCATTCCTATACCATTTATCTGTTCGTGATGAAACTTTTGTAAGTTGGTAGGCCCAAGCTCGCGAAGGTAGCTGCCAACAAAAACAGCCAACTATTTAAAAAGTTATTGCTACGCATGTCGGGCGTTTTCATTTCATAAACATTTATTACAAATCTATATTAATATTATACAGAGGAAAGATTTGATTCTTTGTTTGTTTGTACGGGTATAACACAAAAAAGAATCAACCGATTTAAAAAATTATTTCGCCTATAGAAGGCTATATTAACCCCGAGCTATATTTTATTTAAAAGTACATAACCTAACGTTTCGCGCTTACGCGAGCGAAGCCGCAAGCAAAAGCTAGTTTTATATATTGAAATTAAACTGCTATATACGGATTTTAACGCGTTGTTTATTTGACACTTTATTACAAAATTTTGAAAATTGTCACACTACTTCTACTATTAAACTTTACTAATTTTTAAGCTAATTAAATTATTATTAAACTCATGGCTGCTGAAAAGCAACCGAAACGTCGGGGAAAGTGTAAAAATAAATTAAATCTAAATAGTTTAATAATAATTTAATTAGCTTAAAAATTAGTAAAGTTTAATAGTAGTAGTAGTGTAACAATTTTCAAAATTTTGTAATAAAGTGTCAAATAAACAACGCGTTAAAATCCGTATATAGCAGTTTAATTTCAATGAATAATATTCGCGTAAATAGAAGACAATAGTTTTATATAATTAGTGTCATTACAAGACATTGCATATACCTGTTGTAAAATAATTTTAACCTATGAAGATTAATTCACCATTTTGTTTGCACGATGCTAATATAGGTACTCGAAAACTGTAATTCTTTATTGTCTTTATTTGTATAGTTATCAAATAAAATAATTATTGGTCGCTTAAATTGCTTACTTAGAGTCACATTATTCACTAAATCAAAACATTGATTAGTATTAATTTAATTTTAATTGAAACCGTTTATAGCAACCCATAACATTAATTAGAGGTACCTACGTATCATTAAATAAAAATAGTAAATTCATTACGGAACAACTGTAAGTTAGTTAGGTATAAACAAGAACCTTGGTATAATACTATAGTTTGACGTAGATCTATTTTATTACGTATGTTGTTGCTAATCCAATATATATTTATCCAAAAAAAAAGTAACTTAGATATTTAGTGGTCACATCAATACTAACGCTGTGCGTAGTATAAATTGTATTCAAAAGTATCCATTTCCACAACAATTTTCCAACTAGCCACACACAGCCAGTATCATAATAAAATAAAGCGAAAATAAAAATTTTGCATTTTATAAAAGTCTTTTCGTGGATTAAATATAAATAATTCACGAGAAGAATTGGGATTGTTCATAACATTTTTTGTAATGATGCAATTGATTTATTTATTTCTTTTTTTGCTTATGATCTGTTGTCTCTTATTAAAAAATTAGTAAGTAATAATAATATATTAAACTGTAGTGTACCATGTACAAATAGTTGTTTCGAGTCTGGGTGTGCTATGTGTCCATTATTTTAATGTTTAGAAAAATTATCGGGTTGAAGAGGAGTCCTAGCTAGGTCGGGATCGGCAGCTATCTACAAAAAAATAAAATTATTATGGCTTATTGGTCATCTGGCACGAATTGTGCGAAACGAAACTTCTAAAAATATTTTTTAAGTGTCGATTCACCCACTCCTTTTTCTTTTCGCACTCAAATTATATGGATGTGTGCGAATCGGCACTTAAAAGAATATTATTAAAAATAATAATATAAATGAACCTTAATAATCGTGAGTAGATAGATATATCAAAGTATTGTGTAAACGTGTAGGTAAGTGTATTATGAAAACGAGATTTTTAATTAATTTAAAAAATACGGTATAAATAATAATACACGTACGTTTTACGCACAAAATACGTAAATAATGTAAGAAAAATATACATACAATGTTGACTTGCGTATATACAAAAATTAGGCTAGTATATCAGTTTAAAACTGCATTAATATTCAAACAAAGCATCAAAATACATAATGCAACAAATATTTTAATACCTGTCCTTAAATGCAGCTTAGACGTGTATGTAGCTCATACATCTGAGTTGGCTCAAAATCAGTTAATTTGTGATACCATCGCGAATATGATAAGATAGACTAGTGACCGATATATATAACATTTTTATCTTTACGTATTATATCATGCTCTGTACGACTCATAGCTGTTATTAAGAAGTAATTAGAATAGAAGGGAAAACTGCAATAGGAAATGCTTACTAATCTTCACATATAAGAGCTTATATAGAATAACAGCCTTAAAAAGCCTTACCACCATTTCATAAATTATATTGTTGCCCCTTATTTTACTACAAATTATCAATTAGAAAGGACCTCGTCGAATTATAATTAGTTAAAATAATATCAGCGGTGTATATAAACGGCCTACTGCTGGGCACGGGACTCTTCTCAATGTGAGAAGGGTTAGGCCATATGGCCAAGGGCGGTTTAGCAGATTTTACATATATTCGAGAAAATAATGGAGAATTTTCAGACCCGCAGAATATCTGACGATGCTTTCCTTCACCGTTAAAGTGAACAATAGTGAACTTTTTCAAATGCACATACATACATAAGTTTGAAAAGTTAGAGGTAAAAGCCTTGATATTGAACTCGAAACCTCAAGGAGGCAGTCCAACGGTTTCCCACTAGGCTATTGCTGCTTCCTAGACTTAAGAGCCTTTACGACTTGTTCCGAGAGGCAACATCGCAAATAAGTGTCAAATTTTTAAGATTTTAAATGTAATTTATTTATTTCGGCTTATGTTTTGAAAAATGTTTTAATACACTCTATAGAGAAAGGTAAAAAGTGTATTATATAAAATGGAATATAATTATATTTGTAGTCCTTTTACGTAAATATTAAGTCGAAAATTTTCGTCGTAAAAGGACTACATTACTACTACTTCGAATAAGTTAAAGAGACGCCATGGCGCCCTTACCTTCCGGCTGACACAGGTAATGACTGGCCACGGTTGCTTTGGCCAGTTCCTGTGTCGCATAGGCCAGCAAAAGGTGCCCGGTTGTCGCCACTGCAGCGACTGCCGCGACGTTGTTGAGGACACGGCGCTGCACTCTTTGGCGGATTGCCCCGCCTGGGAATTGCAGCACCGTGAGTTGATCACGGCTGGTGGTATCGTTGTGCCTTCGCTCCCGGTTGTGGTTCAATTTATGGTCCGGAGTGAGAGGTCGTGGAACGCCGTCGTCTCCTTCTGTGAGGAAGTTATTTGCGATAAGGCGGCGGAGCGGGAGAAAGAGCGCTTAAACCCTCTCCCCAACCGCAGAACCGGGCGCCGGAGGGCGCGAGATGACCTCCAGCAACCCTGATGTTTGACCTGGGGGTGGTGTGCTTCATGGGCCTGCCCACTACCTGATCAGCACCAGGCTTGAGAGGCGGCGTGCGTATTCCCACGCGCGCCTCTGTGTCGTGTGTCTGTCCTGCCCTTAAGGGGGCACAGTAGGGCTGCCCAAAGAGTAGTCTTGTGTAGTGGCCTGCCGTTTCATTCGGCGGAGCGAAACCTCGGCGGCGTCGCGACTGCATGTGAAAGTAATTTGCGCAGCCCCGGTGATTGCGGTTTTGTCGAGGAACACCGTGGTAGGTTTAGTCAATATTAACGGGAGGTCCATTATCATCATTACCATCTTTCTTTTACTCCGGTGAGTCCGAGAAAACCGCCCGCCCTCGCGTAGGAGTATGCGTCAAAGCATTCAAGAAATAAAATGAAAGAAAAGAAGAAGAAAAAAAGGGCTAAATATTTGGTTAGATGTAATATTAGATTTACCGTTAAATCTAATATTTTATCTAGCCAAATATTTTGCTGCATGAAATTTAGTTTACAGAACAAAATACTTCATTTTGTACATAAGTGAACAACAAAACGAAGACCATAAAAAATCAATGAGGTCAACGCCGCTTTATTTATTAATGGATAACTTTTTGTGTTATTCAGTTCTGACTCGTATAGTTCTAACACGAGTATAATATGTTATTCGTATAATTTAAGCTTACTAACTTCTCTACTACTAAATTATCAATATAAGCTAACCATAACTACAGTCATTGCCTACCATTAGATACACGTCTGTTGGCCACCTTGATAGTATAAAATACTCAATACTGACCCTGATAGTTTAGACACTAATAGTTATTTGTATACTTTGAGCTATGTTTTTATTATTAAAACATCGAATGTTTTGTTATTCTACATACTGTGGAAATGCCGATGACTCACTATCATAGATACTTTGTACATAAATATAATCTAAAATAAACGTTTGTATTTCCCATATCGATTGATAAGAAACAGGCGATGATACCTACTACGTATGTACTGTTTTATTTTTGCCAATTAATGTTGATATTATAAATAAGCCATCGGCTTTTTTAAAGCTATGGATTACCGTCCACGATTGGGTGACTGGTTCAAATTTTTATTTGATTAGTTCGTATTCGAATTATTAATCGTTATTCGAATGCATTCATTTAATTATTTTAGTAATACATAGTAATTGATCAATTGACTGATTGAAAATAACTATCAAGTTTTTAAAATTATTATAAACAATAAGAATAAATGACTATTATTATTTTCTTTATTATTTAATTTTACAACAATAGTTACAATAATTATTTTCTATTAGGTATTAATGTTATGCTATTGCACGGGTGTTAAAAGTAAATATATAAGATTTGCATTGTCACACAAATATTGATCTTTATATATATATATATATGTATAAATCTTCTGGGCGTGTGTTTGTAATTAAACTCCTAAACGGCTGGACCGATTTTCATGAAATTGTTTGTGTGTGTTCACGTGGATTCGATAATGGTATAGATTTGTTTTTTTTTCGTATGTATACGACAACGTCTGTTGGGTCCGCTAGTTAAAGTATAAATATACTATCTACCAACGTAAATTCGTTAGACATACGGGACAAAAAATATAATGATGCACAAATTATTATGGGTCTTTGACGTCCATTAATTTAAAACAGGCTGCTTATCTCTAGGTTCACACTTAGCATAATATATGTACCTAATTAAATATATGTATAATTAAATACTTTTTATTACTAGTTTATTTTATCGACATGGACATCGTTAATTTTAATATTCCTTTGTATATATCTTACTCTTTGGAACTTTTAGATGTTTGCATATACATATATATTGTATCGGTCATTATGTTTATTACGTATTGGTTTTTAATATAACTACGATATTCAAGGCAATCTTAGCAACAAACGTACTCGAGTACCTACGACAATAAATAAAGGTAGTTGTATTCATATTTACACGGGACAGATAATTACGTTAGACACTGCAGAGTATGTAAATGGCATTTAAAAGTACATGGTTGTTCTGTAATATACCTTAAGAATACATAGCTTGGCGTAAGTTTACTAACTTGATGAACAATATATTAGAACATCATTCTACATATTGCGTCGCTGGCCCCGCTGCAATTCGGTATTTGATATGTGTTTAATGTAACTAAAGGTCGCCCAGTGGTCAAAATTCGACCATAATTAAATTTTTATTAAAATTTTATGTTTGATAGTTATTAACATTTTATTGTTTAAAACTATTTACCTATATTTTTGAAACAAATAGTTGTAATTGACGATATTCTAAGCTTGCTACTTTGTTTTAGTTTCTCTTTATTACATATAAATACGTAAATATATTATAATATAAATAGTATATCATTCCAATCCGCCCAAAGTTTGCCTGTAAGATATTGCTGATATATGTCATTATATATTGATATATGTAACCATAGTTACGCGCTTCGACTGCGTGTGTCAAATGCATGGTTGTGTGCGTGTAGTGTTTTTTCATTAATTTAATGTATTTCTAACGCATATTTTATATAAATATTAGCCCCCCCCCCCATCTTCTCCATATAAACTTTCACTGTGACTCATACTCCTCCGTCCGCGCAATTTTCGTAAAAAGAGGTACCTACAATATTTTTGCTTCACGTATTAATTATTATTAATTGTTCCGAGAGGCAACATCGCAAATAAGTGTCAAATTTTGAAGGTTTTTAAATGTAACTTATTTATTGGAGCTTATTTTAAAAAATGTTTTAACCGGCTTCAAAAAAGGAGGAGGTTCTCAATTCGATTTTGTTTTTTTGTGTTTTTTGGACTTATTTCTATGTGAACCGATTTTGATGATTCTTTTTTTATTTGAAAGCTGGTCCTTTCCATTTGGTCCCATTCATCTGATCATTCGTTTTTGAGTTATCCTTAATAATACGTATTTGGTTGACTTCGGTTACATTGATGATGTTCTCATTTTTTGCAACAACAAAATAAACAACTGTGTAGGATGGTTTGGAAGCCCCTCGTAGTATTTCGAGGCAGCCCTATTCTTATTTGGCGATGTTCTGAGAAAGATCTTCTCCGTTTTATACAACGGAATTCTTTAATAAATGATATCAAATCTGCCGTGATTGCTACAATCACATACATAATTATGATTATAATAATATGTATTGTTTACACAATTCCAAATTGGTTTTTGATAGCATTTAATAGTATAGGGTTATGTGCAACTGTTAAACTCAACAAGGTATACACAAAAAAGCTAATGACAAAATTATTTCTATAATACAACTTTTAATATGATGCTGAAGCCATAAGGCACCGGAACTTCGTAATAAAACATGTCATCCCAACCGTATTTGGAATTATCATGAGATGCACTATGGCCAAAAATTATTTAAACGGTATATCCCGATTTTTCCTGTCCAAAACATTTTTAATGAAAGCCGGCATTTTCGAAAGCCTATTTTCGCGCTCTTCACAAGTCTCTTTTGAAATGGCCATGGAGGTTTCCTAGAGATTATCATAGAGATTTCGTATTTTGTGATAAGCGTTTCTCCCTTTCCTCGTTTGTCTCATTTAAACGGCGCTGTCATAATATGAGCAGCGCGTTTAGTAGGTCTACCCCATTGATATATAATATCAATGGTCTACCCATATTATTATTATTAGTACGTGGGGGCTCGTAGAATTTTCTACTTATTGCGTGCATGGCGCATTTCAGCTATTACCATTGTTATCACTTATTTCTGAACTATCATTATGTTTAATATACAAGGTGGCGCAAATGTTATCACAGTAAATGATATACTGCCTTAAGCTGGTTGATATAAGACGGTTAACATAAACGAAAAACCAATTTTCGCAGAAATTAAGAGATGATTTTCCCACTAACTCACCTAACAACATATATAAAATAAAATTAGACACAAATTGGAACACCTCCGAGCGCTGTTCCCAGCTCGCTTACGGTCATAGGTTCCGAGAAATCGTCTTTGTCAATTCGCTAGGACCTAAAATACCCGGCTCCGATAATACAATAATACAATACGATGGTCTTTTTAATATCGCTGCTTAAGGTCTTTGACACCTGAGTATTTTATCTCTGCATTACATGAAGTTCTATAATTTCTAAATTATGAAAACAAAAAATGTCCTGAGGCTAAACTACTGATTACATTTGGTTCATAATTTGTAAATCGTCAAAGAATACCATGTGGTATATGTGGTATCAATTGATGTGATAGCATTTGTCCCACTTTGTATATCAGTAGATAACCTAAGTAATGATTTGAAATAATGCTATAAGATACGTATCAAGGTAAAGACATCAATCCACTTGACTGAGCATTATGAAACAATCATTTAACTAAAACGCAGCGATTTTGTTAATACGTTGTTGACCATATATGTTGTCATTCCGAGCCATTCGTAAGACTCTCTGAGAGTACCGTCAAGGCAGCTATGAATGCACATGGCAATGATAAATACAGGCTGGAGTGGATGGCCCTTAGGGGTCTGGAACACTCCAAGAAATTCATTGCAAACAGAGCCACGGGCTTCACCCGGAAGTTCTGCGGGTACAACAAGGGCAAAATACGCCTGCTCACAGGAGCGTTCACTGGTCACTTTGGCACCAACGACTTCCTGTGCAGATTGAGTTTGGCAAACAATTTGATCTGCAGAGCCTGTGGTGAACGGGACGAGTCCATATCACACCTACTGTGTGAATGTGACGCGTTGGCTGGACTAAGGATGGGTCTGATGGGATTGGCATATCCGAACCCTGAAGTCTTCAGGCTTCTCCCTCTGAAGTGTACGCTGCGATTGATGCAGTACATTCATAGGGAGATAGCTAAGGGATAGATCTCGGGGCCGACACAAAAGATCCCACTGGCTCGAAGTGTCGCCGGTCTACACTGACTGGCCCCCGTAACAAGATAAGATATATGTTGTTATTGATACGATTATACATACATAGATTTACACCTATATACCTATCTTTACAGGGGTAGCTAGAGATGTTGTACACATTACATTACAAGACAGCCTTGTTTTTATGATATCAGCTCTGTATTAAACTGTCCCACTTTTGGGCACGGGCCTCTTCTCAGTATGAGAAGGGTTAGGCGATAGTCCACCACGCTGGACCAGTGCGGGTTGGCAGACTTCACATATCTTTGAGAACATTATGGAGAACTCTCGGACATGCAGGTTTCCCGACGATGTTTTCCTTCACGGTTTAAGCGAGCAATAAACTATTTAATACGCATATAACTTCGAAAAGTTAGAGGTTCGCGCCTTGGAATTGAAGTGGTGATACTGTGAATTTATAAATAGGAAAATCCAATTACATTTTGTCTTAAACGGAAGTCGTACCCGAGACCTTATGCACAGCAACCGTATTCTCTACCGCAGCATCTTTGAGACGGGCAGCTTAAGCTGTTTACGTATATGTGCCCCAGTGACGATGAAAGCAGTATTTTAAATACTTAACGATTAATCAGTAGTATTATGACTTACTAGATGTGCACGCGGTTTCACCCGCGTTTATGATTACTGCGCCGCCCCCGTAGGTCGTAGCGTGCTGTTATATAGCCTATAACCTTCCTCGATAAATAAGCTATCCAACAATAAAATAATTATTCAATTCGAACCAGTAGTTTCTGAGATTAGCACGTTCAACCAAACAAACAAACTCTTCAGATTTATAATATTAGTATAGACTAGATGGCCCACGCAAATTCGTCTGCTTCACATAAAAGAATTATCCCCGTTTTTGCAATATTTTTCCTTGATGCTCTGTTCCTATTAGTCGTAGCGTGATGTTATATAGCCTATAGCCTTCCTCGATAAATGGGCTTTCCAACACTAAAAGAATTTTCAATTCAAACCAGTAGTTCCTGAGATTAGCGCGTTCAACTAAACAAACAAACAAACTCTTTATAATATTAGTATAGATAAGCGATATAAAATATATTACCTACTGTTTTTGACACTATGTCTGGCAACCCTGACCTAGTGTGATGCTATAGTTTAACTAAAGGGACAGTGTTATCATGCATGCAAAAATTACACAGCGTAGATAATTAATAAAACTAATATGTGTGGACTTTCCACTTATATAAATATTAATACTTACTTACACTTTACACTTATGTAACACACTTACACTTATGTAAATAGTAATTATGTATATATACTAATATAATTAATATTGTATGGTATATAAACAGTGTGAGTCAACTTAAATACTGCACTTAGTGCGCAATGGTTCAGCTGGTTACCTCGCTACTGCGCCCCCGTGTTGTAGGTTCGATATCCGCAAGAGACAAGAATTTGTGTAGATAACAGTTCACCCACAAAGTCATTAACATGGATCACACTATCTGCGGTTCTAATAAACAGAATCAGATAAAATGTGACTTTGTTTTTAAGTTGAACCCAAGTTGTCAAATTAACATGTCAATTCTTGAAATGTCAGAGATGATTGAAAACCTATTGTGAATAACCACTGGTGTGCCGCTGCTACTGGTGTGCCGCTGCCTCTCAATAGGTTAAATAAACCATTTGAAAGTAAGATAGATTGCATAAACAAACAGACTTCTAAAATCCATTATTTTTGGACTGAGCCAAAAATAAAGGATTTTAGAAGTCTAAGTCCAATTTATTAATTGTACTTAGACTTAGACCCAGTCGTTATGGTTTTATAGTAGACTAGCGGCCAGCTCCGAATTCGTCTGGATTGAACATAATACATAGTCTAGGTTCATATAGAATGATGTAACTTTGAAACAGTGAAATATTTTTCAAATATGGGTCGTATTTCTAGCGATTACCCTCCATATACACACAAACTCACAAATTCGCATTCGATCTTTATAATTTTGTAAAGATTTACATCAAAATCAATAGTTTGATTAGGAAAAGCTTACCAGACACTTCATGTTACATGCACCATGATCAAAACCCACAAGTTGAATCATACATACGTAAATAAATCTATAAGGTAGCTACCGTTATATTATATTCACCTTATATGATGTACCTATTCATATTACATTGAAGTTTTCGTTTGCTAAATTTGTTTTCTTTTTCAGACAAGACCTACTGAAATGGTACGGATGGGGCTACAAGGATTCTATGTTTAAACTCTCGGGAAATTCGGCCACCTTCACCGGGAACAGGTGAGTCCATTCACAACTATTAATAAAAATATTCAGCTTTATGTTAAAGTCGATTGATATTTAATCCTTCTACAACCGGAAATACGAGATACAATAGAAAAAGCATTGTGTAGAGCGTTCTCTAAGTGTTAACCAGCCATACTGTACCTATTATTGTAACATATCAATGTACTTACCTTTTTGAGAGAAATAAACATATGAATGAAAAACGGCGTCTACCCTGAATACTCTTATAGCATCAATGCAATGGGCAGACGGTGACTCGCTAACTCACTAGATGGACCCCTTGAATAGCTATCATAGGCATACAAGCCAGCAGCAGAGAGCAACACCGGTGCGAGCGGCTAGGGGTGTCGAGCGTTGCGGCGCCGGTTTCATCATCACGGGCCTCGTGACAACGGAGACCCGGAGCGGGTTTCCCCGTAGTTGCGCCCTTGAAAATGACACTTCCACCCCCAAGCATATAGCTCTAGCGGCCTCCCTCTGACCGGCCGACCATGGCAAGCCAGAGTTGAGAGTCCTACGAGCGCTCTTGAAGTTCCACCCCAGCCAACCAGTAACGGCAAGCTGGGGACGAGGTCCTAATTGACTCTCTAAAACATTTAGGACCGCAGTGTCGCCACTCACATTCAGCTCGCCAAAAGCTTCCCTGCGGTTTGTGCGCTTTTATTTAACCTGGTGATAATTTTTTTGTTTATATCACAAGGCGAAGGTGGTAGTTTAAAAGCTAGTGTACTCTGCCCTCCGATATCGCGTTAGTCTCATGATGAGATAAGGACTGTCCCAGAGCGGTTTATTTTATTTTTTATTATTTAATACCAGATTGTAGGTAGGTTAGGTTAGGTTTACAGCAATACTTTTTTCTGGATGATAGGTTCTTTATGTCCTATTCTGTACCCCCTACAACGTGTATGCAAAACTAAATGTTCGATCGAGTAGTTAGAGGTGAAAGCATAACAAACAAACAAATTCACATTCGCACCTGTAGCACCAGTCGTGAACTCATCAACATTTATTATAAATCTCGTGTCACGGTGTTTGTGGTCGCACTCCTCTGAATCGGCTCGATTGATTTTTATGAATTTTTATGTATATTTGGTAGGTATGGGAGTAGGTCGTAAAGTATATTTCATACCGCTAGGTGATTAGGGTGTCTCTATCGAATGAATTTATATAGCAGAACAACGGTCAGCTAGTATTATGTACAAGTGAATTTGAAGCATAAAGATGAAACAAGGAGCTCTTTACTTAATTTATTAATAAACATAAAAATAATCGCGCTTTCCTTATTTTTAAATCATAGACAAGCCACTTCTACCACGGGTATCCAACACACACCGTAGTAAACTCACTAACCTATAAGCATATTTTTACGTTCATGAGTGTTACTTTGTGACCTAAATGGATAAATGATTTCTGACTTTGACACATACAGATTAAGGTTTCAGTATATCAATATATTCGGGACATTAGGCAACAATTTTTTTTATTATACTTTGCCTTTTTAATTTATGACGCACACCTGACGCACACCGAATCTCTATTGTATAAAATGCTATTTACAAATTTGACATTAAATTAATTACTTAATATTCATTAAATACTAAATTCTAACCGATTAACTATGTTCTTTTATTAATGGCATGTATACGTACTCATCATTCGATAACAAAGGTTTTATATCAGAAGATTACAATAACTGGCACTTTAGTCATATGGCTTTTTGATTTAAGAACCTTGGTGAAACTATTAAAATCTGGTCATGGCTTTCGGAGCCTATCTACCTCATTCATAATCATATCAACTTCTTCAAGGCGAGGTCAAAGTCTTACGCAAATTCACTTTCGCGCGTAGATCTATATGGTGATTCTATTATATAAACATAACAATCTATAGATATATGATAATAAAACTATAAATAGATTTTAGCCTATTTATCTGTGCGTCTGTCCACGCTTATCTCCAATAAGGCTAATCCAATTTGGTAGTCTTCTGAAAAGTATTTTAATAAGATTGATTTAACAACTTAATGTTCGTTTTATTTAAATCGTTTGACAAATAAAGAAATCAAGCCAATTTTAAAATGTGTAGACATATAATATTCCATCCAATGCATGCTTGTCATAAATATACCACTATTTCTTTTTTTAACTATACATATTAAAATAAACTCGTGAAGTCTGACTTAGCAGATTAATAGACAAGCAAATTTATAAACTTCATTTTTTTTTTATATTTCCTTATTATACTATTCTGATTTATGATATATTATATAGGTACTCTATCTTCTATTTGTTTCCCTTTCTCCCTTTGCTCGCGCGGTATGTAAAACATACCCTTTACTACTCAGGGCTGGGGTAGATTTCTATTGTGCGCTGCCTCCTTGACTTGACAATGTAAAGTATGTAGGTATCGTGCCGTGCATTACTGTTTTCGAATATCATTCAAATGCATCATTATTATCATTATCTATCTCTTAGCTCCATCATGAGATCACAATACTTCTATATTGTTATCAAAGCGATTTAAAGATTAAAATACTTTTGTATGTACGATCGAAAGTAAACAAAAATTAATTACCTACATTTATTTACACATACAGCCTTGGCCAAAAGTATTAGGCACCCTATAAATTACTGCATATTTCAGGCTTAGAGAGAAATAAAACTAATTATAATGATTAAAGTACTTTATTTCCATTAGAATATTGTAAAAACATCAATATTTTGTTGGGCCACCCTTTGATTTTATGACAGCAGCAACTCTGTCGGGCATACTACGTACAAGTTTCGCACATTCCTCTGGAGAAATTGCATCCCATTCTTGCACTAACGCGTTTTTTAAAGCAGTTTTTGATGTTATCGAGTGCTCTTTTATTTTTCTCTTTAAAATACTCCACAAATGTTCAATAGGATTTAGATCCGGGGACTGGGCAGGCCAATCTAACAGATCAATACAATTTTCAGTAAACCAGCGCATCGTAGTAGCTGACTTGTGACACGGAGCATTGTCTTGTTGGAATTTCACACCATTTAAGTTAATGTCACCAAAAATACACGAAAGCGAAGGTACGAGAGCAGTTTCCAGTACATTAATGTATTTTTCACTGTTCATGCGACCTTCGCAAACAAACATTTTGCCGACTCCATCCGCAGCCATGCAACCCCAAATCATTACACTGCCTCCGCCGTGTTTTATGGTTGGTACTACGCAATCTGGGTGATATTCTTCGCCTTTGCGTCGCCTCACAAACGTCACACCTGGTGTTCCAAATACCTGTAGATTCCAAAAAAAAGCACACATTACAAACTTTTATAACATTTGAGTTTGAAGACAAACACAACAATGATCGTTGTAATTGTGGTATAGACTTCACTAAAAAAACTTACCTCAAAGTTTGATTCGTCAGACCACAGCACATTAGACCAATCCTCTTCTGTGAAATGTTGGTGTCTCAGAGCCCAATCAAGTCGTTTTCTTTTATTGTCTGCGGATAGCCACGGCTTCTTCCTAGCTTTGCAACCTTTTAAGCCGGCTTCTACTAGCCTTCGTCTTGCAGTTCGTGCGCTTATGGGATGTCCAGTCTCTTCAGTTAAAGCCACAGCAAGCTCCGAAGAAGTTTTTTTTCTATCTTACACAGACTCTCGGATAAGTTTTCTGTCCTGACGGCTAGTAGTCACGCGTTTTCTGCCTGTTCTTGGTTTATTTGCATGAGAGCCAGTCTCAACAAAACGTTTGATAGCAGATTGAACGGCGCATCGCGAACATTTCACCAACTTCGCGATTTCTTTTTGAGTCTTGCCTTGCTCATGTAAAAGTTGAATTTTTACACGATTTTCAATACTAATTTCGTTTCGTTTTGGCATTTTCAAATGAATTTCTTCTCAATTAATTCACAAAACCACAAATGCACTGTCTTTACACTAAGACTTCCAAATGGTAACTGACGAAACATTAAAAATAAATTTTGGAAAAAATAAAATTTTATTATTGACGCACCAGATGTTTTACGACTGCTTAAAAAATGCCGCCGATTGTCTTAAATAGTGTTTTATGACACCGGTATCGCAGTTCTATAGAATATTGTTTAATTGTTCAAATAGCACAGGTGTGTGATAACTATATTGGGGTGCCTAATACTTTTGGCCAAGGCTGTACTTGTCGAGCTAATAAAAGCTAGATTATGTATATTTGTCAAGCTAGTAAAGAGGTGTTGAAAATTATCGTTTATTTCATTTACAAAGCCAGTAAATACAGTAAGTACGTGCAGGTTTTACAGATACATATATTCTCATAGACCCAACCTCTGCTTGAACCTCACAACTAACATGCATACATGCGAATTCAGCACATTCAACCAACTTTGACGTTCATAAGTGGTAACTTAAATTAGTAAATGCTTTTTATTGATTTTGAAAAGTACGTGACGAAAATATCGGTCAGTCGATTTGCTATATGAAACGTGTATGCCTTAGAGTACTGGTATCTGATGTTTTATTCTAAACATATACTTACTGCTGTATTCTAGTGTTTTATACAATGACTGAAAACTGATCAAAATCTAATAGAAAACTACATTATGCAAATCTGTAGCATAAAAATACTTGTGTAAGTATTTTTAGTTTTTGTTTGGTCTTATGATACAGGGATGCCATTAGATCGATATTCACCATCAGGCACATTGCTTAGTTTATGAACTACACATTTGATGATTTCATAAAATTTTCGTTATCATATATATATATATATAAGATAGCCCTAGCCTACAGTACTAAATATATTATGATTCCATCTCTAACATTCAATGTATATATTTTGCTTTTAAAGACTATTCTCGCACTAGCTATAATTCCTGTGTCGCGAGAGACTTTGCAAACGACTTTGTAAAACGTCCTCTGCCAAATCTGGATTCGCACCACTGTTCTTGAATCACTCAATTTTTGTACCGTCTGGGGTTTAAACGCACAACACTCGGCGCAGTGACAGTAGCGAGGCGACCACTTAAACCACTACGCCATCCGTTCAGTCAAACATATGTTTAATAGTCAGATACAAGTCTATCAAGTACATGTTAACGTAACAATGTTTAAATTCGACCACACCTAACTATTAAACTTTGTACATTGTCGTCATTGCGATTAAGCTTTCAACTTCGTGTAACTTTAAGCAATGATTTAGCGTTCTGCAAACACAATTATTAGCGCTAAAAGAGTACCACACTAGGATGTACTTTTTGTACCATTAAGATAGCAAATATACTTGACACTTAAACGGCTGACATAGGCTATGGACGCTTGCAAGAATCTGCACGTAGACCGATTCTCAAGTTAAATCGTTGTGTTGTTAGAGCACGGTCAAAAGAATAGTTACTTGTTTCCTTGCTGAGGGCACAGTGCCTCCTCAAGAAGGAAACGCACCGCAGAAACAAAACACCTTATTTTGCTGCAATCTTCTGTAGAGTGGGATCCCTTGTACTTGTATTTTATGTTGAGGTATAAGTGGGTACTGCAGTCCGTTAAGCTACAGTTACTACAAAGTAAGTAACTGCGGCGACAGGACCGCTATTATCATATTTATTCCTTATTTTTATTTTTATTCTGTATTTACTGTTCTTATATCTATGTCCAGACTCAACGTAATAGTGAATGCTATAAGTTTCAGTATAATAATATTAACCTTTTGAACGCTATACTTTAACGTTCGAAGGGTTAATATAATAATATTAACCGTGGAACGCTAAGACAGTCACCAGTGACTGCATACAAGTTGAGTCTGCTACACAACGGTCTATATAGTATGACCGACGCGGGATAAAAGATCGTGTTATAAATAACCTTCTTAAAAATACCGTGTACGCCTTAGTACTAGTATAGTATTATATTATCTGTGGCCGTAGTAATGAGATATTTGTAATGTCATAAATGAATTATCAGTCAGTGTTAGTTGACATGGACTTATTAAAGTATGTGACTGAACCGGCTTTACGGCTCTACTTTGGCAACTGCGGTTAACGTTGCGTATAACGTCAATTCTCTTTGCCTAAAGGGCTTACAAGCTAACAAACATATATTGACCCATTGTAACACTTAATATTATCAAGGTTATTTATGTTTATACATAGAAAAATCAAAAAAAGTCCGCGTTCACTTGGAAAAGTTGAGATGTGTCAAAATATAATTTTAATGAATTCATTATTTATTGCTTTAACATTAAAAAACACACAATTTTAATATGAAAATCTATATATATATATATATATATATATATATATATATATATATATATATATATATATATATTCGTTGTGTGTTTCTTTAAAAAATAGTATTTCAATCTCTGTGAAATTTGTAATTTAAAGAAATGCAAAGATTTGAATAACGTCGATAATTTTATTCATTTATATAATATGCTTTTATTTACAAATTTAGTACAAAATTACTCCTTCCCTGACTTGAACGCATGCGGAAATCCCATGCCCAGGAGGCATGCTGTAGATCAAGTTGTCCAATAGTTCTTGTAGTAACCTGTCCCATTATTGAATGGCGGCTTCCTTGATCTCTGACAGAGTTCTTGGAGGTGGCTGACGACTCCAAACAGCTTGCTTGAGAGCGTCCTGCGTGCGTACTCGATTGGGTTTATGACCGGCAAGCCGGCAGGCCAGTCTAACCGCGTGATTTCGTACTCCCGGAGAGCAGCGCTCACTCGTTGAGCTTGATGTGCCAGCGCATTATCGTCGACCAACACGAATTACTTACCATAATTAATACTGAATGGTCTGATGATGCCACAATAACAGCTGTCTTGCACAAATTAGCTGTCATAGAGCCTTGGTACGGGATCAAAGGCGTTCGAGCTCCAATCATTATTCCGCCCCAAAAAGATACCGATTTGCCGCCTTGCTGAACGTTGCTGTGTTCTAGTGGCAGTTCTTTGCCTTTCAGAATTCCCAGGCCGTCTCCAAACTCGGACACGTCGGTTATCAGGTTGTGTACTAAACCGTGTTTCGACAAAGAACAGACAATAACGCCAGACTCTGGCTGCGATTTGCCTTGTAGAATATCCTTCTTTACGCAATAACACTAATCTTGCTGGCAAGACTTCAGACAATCCACCTGGCATTTTTCAAATAAACAATTTCAGATAAATTGATTAAAACAGTTTTCAGGCAGCAACAAAAATGAGGGTAATTTATCGACCTCGTTTCTATATAAAAAACAAAAGAAGATTTTATGTTTTTTACATTTAAATAATGTATTCCTAAATAAAGAACATGAACGTAATAATTCATTCCTAAATTTTGTAAGCAATTAAAACAGATTATTTTTCTGTGAACGTAAACTTTTTTGAACACACAGGTGTCTAATATGTAGATCTAATTTGTGACGCTTTATCTGTTAATTAAATTTTAGCATTCTATTTTGTCTATTTTGTCTATCTACAGATATTGTTAATGAATTTCTGTTTATAGTTCGTTTGCTTTTATGACAAAGACAATCATAATAATCCTACGCTAACCTCACCATTTTATGATCTCTAGAAAGTTACAATTTTTATTCGCTTTGGAATATAGGTAGATTCTATTTATTAATATTATAAATACACAAAAGAAAAATCTTATAAAAAACATTTAAAATATGCATATCGACTCCATAGCTTTAAATATTTTAGGAAGCATGAATACACTTAGTAGGTATTCAGATATTTCACACTTCTAACTTCAACTGGTCAATTACATAACAAAATAAATCATATTTTTGTTATGTACTCGTCAAATGACAGCGTTTGAACTGCACACATCGATTAATGATTTATGCACATGTTTAATATACGTCATCTAGCATATGATTATTTTTTATATGTAAAAACACTTATTTTGATATATCTTATCTGGTTCATGTTATTGTTACGTTATCGTTCCTTATCCAAAATGCATCTTTTTATATCTACGTTTCATCCTCTTGTAATGTGACCTACATTAGTGGAAAAATTGGTAAATATGTAGTGAATTTAAGACCACAACTTGTCAGGGCATATTTTTTACATTTAGGTCGACTTATAAATACTTTATTTACGGATTGGTAGACACTATTCGAAATTTAGATGATAATATTTGTGTATTCAATAAGGAGTTTTGCCTGATCTACCTATAATCAAAAAACGAAAATATCAATTTCATCAGCTTTCTACATTTTATTTAAAAGCGCCAAATATAACTACCTCCGTGTTTACATTTGAGTTTTATTTTCAAAAAATGGTTTCGAATATAAAGAAGCGTTTTACAGATCGATCTTGCAATGAGTATACTTATGCAAAGACTCTTATGTCTTTGGTTATGTGTAAAACCTAAATAAGATAAGAGAGTAAATTAAAAAATTAAAGTAAAATAGAGTAACGTTTGAAACCAGACACATTTTAAATGTAAAACTTGCATTACAATATGAATTTAAATACAAATTAGAAAAATCATTAACTTCTTAAAAAACAGGCATATGTGTAAGTCTAAAAATCAATTATGCGGATATTTACGATATTCAATAATACCATTAGCTATTGTTTGTTGTATCTGGATATGAAACACAAAGAAAGTAGCGCCAACAAGCTGTGACTAGCCCAGTCTAAAATGCGGCTGGATCGTGGGCGGCCGGTAAATTGGCACTTCCTTTTAATTTGCCAGCGAACACGTGTTGTCCACACGACAGATGTGTCCCGACACTACGAATAGGTATTTAAAAATATAGTTACGTCAGGATGGTAGCCAGTGATCTCATAGTGATTGGATTACTGGAGTCCAGCATAATAGACTGGACTCTAGTAAATGTAATTTTTTGCTGTGTTTAGATGTTTTTATTTATTAGTACTTACTGTATTCAGTAATACACTATCAAAAATACTAACTATCTGTTGTCATGCTATTGTCTTACGTTTACGCAAATTTACTGAATTCGAATTTACGCAAACGTAAGACCCTATTAAAAAGCTCATTACAGTAATATAACTAAGTTTTACGGTATTTATCACGACTAATTTAAATTATATTATAACTTTCGAACTATTTATATTTACACTTTCGTCGCGTCGTTTCGACTAGTTTTCAGCAACCATATTTTCTAGGAGACTAAGGTGCTCACCTTAGTCTCAAGAGAAGAAGAGAATGAGAAACAGATCTGTTTCTCATTCTAGAACTCTGTGTCACTATAATCACGTATGTATATGCGAAACTTATAACAGATTCGAAATTTAGTCACACATAGGTACTTAAAGTGTTGACATAATCTTTTTGCTCTATTGACAAAAAGAAAGTCTAGACTAAGAGGCAACAATTAGTAATGTGTAAAGAAAAAGGCATATGATTTGATAAGTCCGTAAAGCTATCAGCTACCTCAGGTTATTAGAATGTTCTTCACTTGATTCCTTTTCAAAACTCGTATGCTGAGCGTCACTTGAGTTTAATCAAATACACGAAGAATTACAGAAGTATGTTAGTGAACTTTGGAAGCTTGATGAACTATGGCTACTTAGAGAGGTTATGTACTTAGGCACACTTCGCCCTCTGCTGTTACAAACATTAACGCAGACTCGACAATATGCTAATTAATTCATGGACACGTCAAATAATATTGGGAGCCACATACGAATGTAGTTGTGCATGCATTTTCATGTTGATAAAGTCTAAAGACATAGAGATTTTGCCGTTGCAAAAGCTACAATTAATAAATACAATCAATTGCCAGTTGAACATACGCAATTAACGCCCTGAATATATTCATAATTCTGGCGTTACCTCGCTGTGAATGCGCAACTATGTTTACATGTTTCTATTCTCTACTATGTAGTGTCCCATTTAAATTTGTTTACAAATGCCCTTTTATATTTAGCGTATTGTAATCTATGAATACATCTTTATAAACAAATGTATTATGTATTTGAACACAAGACTTAACATATGATGATTACATAGGAATAAAATGTACGTTGAACAATTAAAGCCAAGTCGTATTCGATGTAAATAACACGTTAGTTGAAACGATAGAGCAATGATTGCAATGTAAGATGACAATAATGGCGGTACTGTCAATATTTATGCAAAGGTAAACATGTCGCTTCGATGAATGCCTCAGACTTGCGACTATTGTGAAAAGCAAATAAATATCGCGAGCTCTTTGTACTAGGATTATGTAAGGTGGTAAATTAAATAATAAGGTTTTGTGAGGCCACAATAGGTACCTTCATAAAACCTTTATTAGATTACGCCTGGTGTATCGCATTAACCCTTACTTCCTCACTTAATAATAAAAAAGCGACAGTGTGCTTTAAAAAATGAAGAAGGAAGGAAGCCATAACGCTCCCTCAGACACAAAGGATTTAGTTACGAGCCCGTTCGCCCGTCAAGGTTCGCTCCCTGGTAGGTATTCTTCTTAAAATCCACCCAAAAATGGGAGGCCTCGCGGGCTCCGTCTTTCTATGAAAGGGGCGAAAGTCAAGGGGCGTACGGGCTCGTAGCCAAGGGTTTAAATATCTAGTTGTTGTTAATAAACATAATCAAATGTAGATAAATAGCTATAACACGCATTATTTACTACAACTAGTAGTAATATCTATCAACCACGTTACGCTTGCGTCATCGCACCCTTACAGCAAACATTGCGTGATCCCACCGACCAAACAGTGACACCATACACTAATGGACCTCGAATATCGGCGTGTCAATATTATCTCAAGTTATAAAAGCGCCACCAAATACACACACACGCAATAGGTAATTGTTACCTATTCAAAATATCAATTTGCGTATTATTTCATGCAAACAAGTTCGCCAAGTCAATCATAATAATTATGTTAAACATATTAAACGATTTTTTACGAGGTTGTGTACCTATCATGATATTTCACATAATGTTGTCATAAAATTTTCATTGACGTACGAAGTCGTCTTATTGCAAAATTAACAAGCACGCCTTCAGCTTCTTTCAGCTCATGTATTTACATAACATTGTCGTCATTTACGGGAATGTTATACATTGAATTAAACTACTTTTACGGGTTACGTATTTGTTTTGAGTAGCTTTAAACTAAGAACATTGCGTTCTTAGTTTAATAGTATTAATTAATTGTAAATATCATAAAACATTGTAGTATTTAAAAATCATTATAGATATAGTCTGCACTAGTTCAGAAACTATACTATCTACTACCAGAACCTAAACTATGAATATACTATTCTATTTGGTTGTCGCAAAACAATCCTTAAGGTTAGTGTGGCAGCCGCTGCTAATTACAAAATATTAAAAGCAACTATAAATAATTATATAAAATAAATATTAAATATAAACTTTAACTTATTTAAAATTATAATAGCGGGTAGGTATAAAACATGTAACAGCATTTGGCTATTTTTGGACTTTATGTAAATGTTGTATATTTCATTATCTGTAATGGCTTACCCCCTGTATTCAGATCCGCCGCAAGTGCCCAGTAAAAAATATGACAGAGTACCTATTATATAAAGACAGACGATAGAAGTCTAATGGACATTTTTACAACATAATTCTGGGATTGACATTCTCCGAACATATTAATATTATAAATAACAAAGAAAGGCTGCCTGTTTATAACGTTTTCACGGCTAAACCGTAACGATAAAATAGCTGTAATGGTTTTAGACGGATTGTGGCGATAATTATAATAACAGGAAAGAAAATATGTTAGTTAAAAAAAATTGGTTAATCGCAAAATAACACCTATTAAATTAAATAATCTATATATTAATACGTAAAGCAAAAACTTTGTGCCCCTTTTTACAAAAATTGCACGGACGGAGGAGTGTGAAATTTGGCACAGTTAAAATTTATATGGAGAAGGAGGGGCGAATTCTAATATTTTTATAAAATATGCATTATAAATACATTAAAATAATGAAAAAACACTACACGCACACAACCATGCATTTGACACAAGCATTCGAATCGCGTTCGTAGTATTTCGACATTGTTCGTCGTTGTCGTCCAAATCTTCTTAACTATGGTTACATATTATGTATGCGGAGTAGCTGACTAAATGAAATGTGGTTTTATGGGTATAGTTATAGACAATAAAACCATAATAACGATCAAACTTAAATTTTAAATCTATTGTGGTTGAATTTCAACCACTTGGCGATTGCTAGTATAAAATAAATGTGTTAAGTTCTAAATTATGATAAGAAATAGGATATAAACATACTCGCTGCCGTATCCCATAATCGCCTGTAAGATCAGAGGTGTCATGGTATTCCATACTATGGCACATTTCCATTCCTAAAGAATAGAAATAAAAAATGTGATGAAAGAAAAATGGGAATGGGAGAAATAAGATTTTGAGGCAACAGAACTTTAATAGTGATAGCACTATAAGAATTCAAGAGGCTGAAAAACGTACCTCTAATAACGTTTTTAGTAATAAAGTGGTACCTCTCGGAAGAGCCAGCTCATTCGTGTATTTATTGCGATTAACTTCTCTGTAGCTGTTTCACCCTTCTCGAAGCCCTGTAAATTCCCTTTGCGTCTGTTTTTGTCATTGCAACGCTACAACGACAACGTGCATGTCATACACCTGACATTACAAGCTTCCCCACAATCAGACGCACACGGTACATTAGTACCTTGTTAATATAAACATAGTCAAGTACTGGAACTTGGTTGTGAAAGAAGACCTTTGTCGAGCCAGCATGAAATTAATGCGTATTCAAATATTCTTGTGTTTGCTTGTTTGTCATTCACAATCAATGACTACAACACACATACAATGCTGTTTACTTTTACCGCAGAACAATATTTGTTTTGTTTAGACCGATCTTAGATATTTTGTAGCGATGTGTCCCGTGGTTTTGTGGTTCAATTTTTATTATGTAAGACAATGCACATTGGGTACTTTACCTGTCATCATAGTCATAATCTGTAGATTGGATTGAAGCATAGATACTATAAAGATAATGTAATGGTCTACTAGTAATAGACTTCAGTACGTATTAAGTATTTGTGAATACTGGAACGTACATAGGGGAAATACAATGTATATAATGCGTCAGGTTTATATCTGTATAAAATATAAATGCAGGTCGCTCAGTGACTAAACACGAAATGTTTAAATCTACTCGGGCAAAAATTCTGAAATTTGATACACATGTTGATTTTTAGTTATTTACACCATTTCACCGGTAAAGGGGTTGAATTTCGGTAAATCCCGAATCGTTTATTTGGTTATTGGTTTCTAAGAGAGTACCTACTCCTGAAAACGGTGAGAACCACGACGGCGACGGCTAGAATCAAAGATTTATTATTCTCTGTAGAATTTCTTAGTCGTTTAAATATCGAATTTATTAGACTCTACTTATACACAACGACTTTTAAGGGAGCGATACTATCGCTAACCACGAACCGTGTTCTTTATATCCGTTGTTTGAATGTTAGTTAAGTCCGCGACAACACAGGCGGAGTAGTGTGGGAGTTGTCTTTTTAATACCAGAAGACCAGTAGGCTGCAGGCTTAAACGCAAAGGCAATCTCATGCCATGATGCCAACGAGGTATTTCGTGTACCTAATGCCAGCCTTGTTTAGGGTTATGCCTTTTGCGTTCTTGTGTTATGTGCTTAATTCCAGTCATTATTATTATTGTTCTGACTCTCGATAAATGCTGCACAAAGTATGCGGCAATTCTTATTTTTAACCAGGAAAAACGACATCAATGTAAATAGACAATTAAAAACTATTACATTTTTGTTTGTCTGATTAGACTGTAGTGCATGAAGCACATCATTAAAAAATATATCTACATCATTATTATAGGCAGTTATTTAAATAAATGTGTGATGTGCTTTTATTAACTTTACTTAACGGTCAAGGACATATATAAGTTAAATACATCATTTTGAAACTATGATGATATGTATAAAGACCTAAGCACTGCCGCACCTGGAATGTTTTCTGCGAGGAACTTTAGAAATATTCAAACAACGCTGCTGTTATTGATAATTTCTTGACAGAAAAACTTAATAATACTTTGCCCGAGCCGGGAATCGAACAATGGACCTCAAGCACAGCAATCGCATTCACTACCGCTGCGCCACCGTGGCAGTCTTTGAATGTATGTATTTTATGCCACACTATCTGTGAACCACGGGAAAGTAGCCTGTGACCATAACTAACATATATCGTCAAACAACCTTCAGAACATTTTTTAAGTAATGTATCGAATATAACCGATAGGTTTGAGCTTAATCGATCCAGTAATATTCGAGTGATCGAGTATATTATTGACATAAAGCAGACTAACTGTGATTTCTATATACGTGTTAATCAAAATACGCAAACCTATAGACAAACCAACAGCTTTTTAGTGTGCAAAAATGAATGAATTAAAGAAAACATTTCCTTTTTCTCAACGTTGCTTTTCAGCAGCCATGGTCACGGACAATCACGACCCCGCCGAGGTTTCGGCCCGCCCGTATGAATATTTATTATAAAATATTTCATTGATTATTGTTGTGAACCATATCCATGTTGTCTTGTAAAAATTACTTGAATTTATATTAAAGTCAAGTATTTTAATGGTAATAACAGACTAAAGATTTAAATAATAGCTGAGACCTGTGGATGCTGGATCTGTCATCGGACACACAATGCCAACATGACACCTGAATCCTAACTAATGTTATAAATGCTAACGTTAAAATTTTGCATAAACATTGACAGGGGTACAGAATAGGGCAAAAGTACGCTTTCATACAGAATAAGTGTTTTTCTATCATGTAAATGTAATGTGTAGTAGAGCCTCGCTGATTTCAGCATGAATGGGTCGGCTCGACCGGTGAAGGACTACCCTCTCACAGAATATCGACGTGAAATAGCAGTATTCCTACTGTTGCGTTTCGTTTGGTGAGTGAAAGTGCCGGAGGCCCATTCACCCTCTTTCCCCCTTCCCGCTCCTTCTCCTTCCCACTTCCTTTTTTTTTCTAAACGGTCGGCAACGCGCAAGTCATGCCTCTGGTGTTGCAGGCGTCCATAGGCTACGGTGACCACTTACCATCAGGTGGGCCGTATGAGTGTTAGCAACCTCAGTTGTATAAAAAAAAGGAAAGTGTGAGCTCACTTTGCTTAGTATGGAAACCTTTTCAGGGGTCTAAGTACGATGAGGTCAATGATTAACATCTAACAAATTATACTTTATGTAGTTGAAAATATGTAATTAGAATTGACCGATGGCAACTTAAACTGTTATGAAACAATTAATGCGTAGGCTCTCATTTAATTTTGTATAATTATGATTATGACTCCACGGCTTGACCAATAAATTAGCCTTTGGACCACTGCGCATTATTCACAATATCTCGTACAAGATTAACGTGTGTAACGCTCGTGGCCAGTTGCACTAACTGGTCGGTAAACGATTAGCGATGTTAAGCAACGTTGGGTGCGGTCAGTCTATAGATGGGTGACCGCTTAGTGGTATTTCATCTGAGCGTCTCCGTGCTTCGGAGGACACGTAAAAAGTCGGTCCCGGTTGTTGTCAAATTGACAGCAGTCGTTAAGCCATGTCAGAGGCCCACGGGCGGCTTGAACAACTCTTGACAACAGGTTGGCCACTATCCACACGAAAAGAAAGAAGAACATGTGTAACATGTTTATACTTAGAAGTAGGTACTTATGACTGCACGGATGGCGCAGTGGTTCAAGTGGTCGCCTCGCTACTGCCACTGCACCGAGTGTTGTGGTTTCGAATCCCACTCGGGCAAAAACTTTGTGTGATCCATGAATATTTGTTCCGAGTCTGGGTGTTCTTTGTGTCCGTTGTTTGAATGTTTGTTAAGTCCCCCGCGACTCAGGATTTATTGCTAGTGCGGAAGTTGTCTTTTACAATAGAACAAAAGAAATGCCTCGTTGTTCCTGTGCCATTGTGAAGGAGTTAAATTCATGAGTCGGGCATAATGTTATTTGGTTTAGGTACTTAGCATGTTATTCTCAGTAGCATTAAAAATGTGCTTGGAAGGCAACAATGGAGTCGCTCTAAGGACAGTACATGTACTGTGCTCTAAGGGAACTATCAAATATACCTGGTGAAATATGAATGTATTAAACATCTATCTATTTTAACACGCTTTTATTAGCTTGGTATGTACCTATGTATCTATGTACTTAACGGTATTTTTGAACGTGATTTTTACCCCTTTCAAACCGACGCGGATTGATTTAAAACTTTGCACATTTATCGAGGACCGATCACAATACAAAAATTAATAAAAATAAAACAAAATATCTTAGAAAGCACCCCACGCTTTCTAAGATACCCCAAACTATTATTTATTTGGGGATACTTACTGTACGGCGAAATGCGCAGTAGGCTGTGGCGCGGGCGGGCGCCTCGGTCGTAAGGAAAATAAATAAATTTAGGTATATACCTACCTATATTAAAAGTACAAAACTGTGATCTCACTCCATCCTAATACTTGTCTCTTTCCGCCACTGGATATTGACAAGGCGTGAGTCTATATGGGTATAACCAATTTTCACTCTTGACACCTGGCTCATCGATTATTGCGCCAAAACTTATAACAGCACCACCTGGTAAGTTTTACATTCAAACATAATATTAATAGTTTTTCTATTTAGAAAATTAATTATCCTGAATTAAAGTATTTACATTTTTAATTCAAGTCAGTCTTCTTGCGAAGATACGTAAATTATTTTATCATGTACATGTAAACAAGCATCTATTTTATATGATTACTTAGAATTTGCAAAATGTCGGTTATCCTCTGCTTGGCCGATTTTATTAACTATTGTAATCAATAATTCAATCTAAATAAGTTTATTTTGCAAAATTATAATAACAAGTTTATTTCAATAAAACGTAAGTAACCGGCAAGACACTTCAATCCTCCTTGGTAAACAAGAGACCATGACAGGAACGAAGGGCACAAGGTTTATCGCGAGTTCTTACGTCTGTTTAAATCACAGATACGATGTACTTCTGGACGTAAGTAATAAAAAGCGAGCCTATTTCGCTCTACATCAAACATTTTTAGGCTCCATGCTGCTAGAACTGCAGAGCTGCAGAACAGCCCAATAATATTTAAGAGATTGATTACAGTAAGCGTATATCGAATTTTGTATCAGAAGGCAATAACTTGTTATTAAGAACTATGTTATTCAATAAAGCATTGGCTTTGTAATCGCACTACCGACACAGTCACTTAAGGGGTTCGAATACTACAAATTTGTATTACGAAATGCTAGTAATCTTTTAACCTGTCAATTGTTGACATGCCAGACCGTATAAAAATCCTAATGTGTGTGGCCGACGCACAGTGGAACGTGGTCCTACAAAGATTCTTTAATAATAATAACCAGTGTTGCCCTCCGCTGCTGATTTGTATGCCTATGGTGGCTATTCAGGGGGCCCATCTAGTGAGTTGGTAAGTCACCGTCTGCCCATTGCATTGATGCTATTAGAGTATTCAGGGCAGACGCCGTTTTCCATCCATAGTTACCAATATACTGGTCCACCAAACATCCATACCCATACCCCATATATTAGAATCCATACGTAGAAATAGTCATACGCCTGCTGCGGCTAGTGCCGCGATAGGTGTTCCATCCCACCTTTGATTAAACTCTCGAAGGGCCTCTTCACGTTGTACCCATGTTTCCGTGTAAGCCTCCCAGAGGGCCAGGTATTTTCTAATATAATATGTTAGAAAATACATGTGATAAGAGAAACATAATAATAATAATAATATTCTATCACATACAGACAACACCATCTAGCCCAAACTAAGCAGAGCTTGTATTATGGGTACTAGACAATTGATAAACATAAATATATATATTTTTTGTAAATATGTACTTTCTTATTATACCTAGAAACAGCCAGACCAAGATAAACATCCATGTTCGTGTACACAAATGTTTGACTTTGGCGGGAATCGAACCCGCGACCTCAGGCGTGGCAGTCGGTTACACTAACCACTACGCCAAGGGGGCCGAATAATTTTAAATAACTCAAGATTTCACTTAAACACACACACAAATATTTAAAATATAATTTATAAGTAATGAAGTCTAGTCTAGTTCTAACTTTTTCCTGGATTTAAGGTACCCTATGTTCTTTTCTCTTTCTGTTATGCGTAACAAACAAACAAACTCACATTCGCATTTATAATAATACAGTTAGGATTTGATAAAAATATAATTGTTCTCTCAATTTCTACCTACCCTCCTAACGCTCCTATGATCTGTCCTTTCTTCAGTATAATGCAAATACACGTATGTAAGTGAATATTGCGTATTCACTATCAATAGTACATTGTTAGTAACTACAGATGGCTTATGTGCGCTCGTGACGTGTGTAAATAAAGAGGTCAACTGTGTGAGGCCTAACTACAAAATCTTTTACGCACGACTTTGCATTATTACCTTAGACAATAATATAATAAACTTAGTAAACTTTAAGGTGTTACCATGGATGAAATTATAGCAACAAAAAAGGGCTACATCATCTTTAAAATCATGCGGATTTTTAGGTCAATTTTGTATATTGTTTTCGGCTAGGAATCAATTTGACAGAATAGCTAAATGTAACCTGTTAATAAGCAAAAATTACTTAAACATAAGTTTTGCTTTATCTAGTAATCGGATAATCGATCTAAAATGTAATATTTGTAAAGAACTGTGAATCTGTCAATTAATGGTTGTCAGTGTTACCACATGATTAATTTTAAATTATAATTTTAACACTGCGTCTCTTCTTAAGAGCTCTGGAAATCCTTTTCACCGCAGGAATACAATCCAAAACTTCCTCTGAAAAGACTCCGTCATGCAGGCTAATCTAGATTTGATAAAAGTCAGGACAATGCGCTTAGTTCTACTTTAAGTGAATTCAAATTCTACACGGTTATATCAGTTGTAAATTTTAAGACGATACTGTTTAGAGCAGTTGTATATAAATAGCGGTTACTTGAGGCACATTATATTATTTCACTAAGAAGAAATAATATAATTTGCCTCAGAAACCATGTATTTTTCTGAGACAAAAAGGCCACAGGCTATGAATCTACACAAAAATGATGTCGATCCGTGGCTCCGTTACTTTATGAGATAAAGACAAAGTTAAAGCCAGATTAAGTAAAACACAATTACCAGATAAACGGCCAGTCCCACAACTAACAAGTAAAAGTTATCCGAAAGATAAATCGCATCTTCTTTAACGTAACAAGAGTGAGACAGCACTCTTCTTAGGTTATAGAAGAGAGATGACGAGACTTTCATATTATAGATAAATGCTATTTGGAGGTGGTGGGACAAGCACTAAATTTTCAAGCTCTAATATTATGTTCACGACACGGATACCATGAGTAAGCCGTTTTTTGAATATTTTTGAATAATATAAACTGTAAGTACCACTGCTGGGCACGGGTCTTTTCTCAGGCAGACAGACTGACAGGCAGACTTCACATATCTTCGAAAACATTATGTAGAACTCTCAGTCATGCAGGTTTCAACACGAGGTTTTCCTTCAACGTTAAAGAGTTTTTATACGCACTAAGTTAGAAATGACAGAGATGCGTGCCTTTAGATCGAATTAATTATATAATGATATAATATGAATTAATTTAAATCGATTAAGTGTAGTAGAGTCTCGCTGATTTCAGCATGAATGGGCCGGCTCGACCGGGGAAGGACTACCCTCTCAGAGAATATCGACGTAAAATAGCAGTATTCCTACTGCTGTGTTTCGTTTGGTGAGTGAGAGTGCCGGAGGCCCAATCACTCTCTTTTCCCCTTCCCGCTCCTTCTCCTTCCCACTTCCTTGTATTCCTAAAGGGTCGGCAACGCGCAAGTGATGCATCTAGTGTTATAGGCGTCTATAGGCTACGGTGACTGACGAGTCGAGTATGGTCTGCCACCATAGCAGTACAAAAAAAACATACTCAAGTTTTCTGTTTGGCAGTCTAAGCTATCGATGCTATAACCACACGTATGACATTCATGTAAAATTTTGCTTGTTACAGATACTCCATTGGCGGACATGCACTCCCTTTTCTAGGAAAATGGGCGATAGACAATTTGGGAATAGATCCTACAAAGGACCCGAAGATACCGGCGATGCCTACAAACTTTCCTAACAGTCGGCTGCCGAACACGGTCCGGTTAGAACTGGCAAAAATTGCGTTAGTCAGCGTAGATGGCATGGACAGACTGATCAGAGCCCACGGCCAGACCTTGAAGGACATGTCTCAGTTGAGGAGCAACAGTTTCCCGAGAATCCCGGACGCTGTGATCTGGCCGGAAAGTCATGAGCAGGTGGGGTGAAATCGAAAAATATTACAGTGACGTACGTAAGCAAGAGCGGTGGCACATTTTACCAGATCGATGCTGCCAAATCTATCGGCGTTATATTCCCATACGTTTAAATAGTCTTATAATACTCATAGTTCTTCAGATGTCAAGTAGCGATAAAAATTCTAGAAATGGAAATCAAAAACATATTACGTTGTAATTGACGTAATATCTTTTTGTTTTATATCTTTGTCCAGACATGAATAATAGAGACCCCGATAGTAAAGTTCAATATTTGAATTTCTAATGAACTGTACTGCAGATTGTTTATTCATTTGGGGTCAAAATAATTGACCAATTGTCGAATAAAGTTTTGGTTGCTTCTGCCTGCGACTTCGCCCTTCTTATTGCCTTGGAACTGCACATCCTATGTTAATCCAGCATACATTATATCTTTATGCCTTCTATGCAAAGGTTTATGCTTGATAAAGTTACAAACCTCCAAACATGTTCACAAGCTTTCACGTTTAAACTTTATAATTTTAGTAGAATAGTAGTGTACAATGTACATAGAAACCTTAATAGCGTTATATATTAAAGACCATTTTTTCCACCGACTATTAGAGGTAGCTTACAGATGTCAAAGCACAACGACCCTTAATAATAGACATAAAATAAATATTACATTACATAATTATATACATTTGCAAGTAATATGAAATATAATAAATAATATATAGGTTATTTCTCGATGACTCTAGGACAGGCTAGGAAACAATAATATAATCTTATAAGAGTCCCATTTTAACCACGAGAAACACACGTAAAATATGCTTACTATAATTTGCATAGAATTAATGTAGGATTTTGTTGTTCCATGTTAGAGTCGTAGGCTCGAGTACTCAATATACCTCGTATCACTGAATTCTACTATACCTACTCCTTATCTAAACTATCTAAACTAATATTATAAAGAGGAAACATTTGTGTTTTTGTATGTATGTATGTAATGTTTTCACACAAAAACTACTGGACCGATTTCAAAAATTATTTTACCATTAGAAAGCTGCATCTTCACTGAGTGACATAGACTATATTACATTTTCTTAAAAAATAGGGATCCTTAATAAAAATGCTATAATATAACCCAAGGTGTGAAAAAATTTGTCATAAAAAATCTATCATCGCGTGCTGAAACTATTGATGATGGAATAAAAAAATGTTCTACAGTATTATAGAACGTATGAATATCTACAAAAAAGTCCGCGATACCATATGTATTTTTTGAATATATAGCTAACTACACCTATATAAGTGTAGTTAGACTTATTAATTTCTTTAGTTGTAGTTTTATATATTAAAATTAGATAACAAATTAAAAGTAGGTATTGGGTAATAAATTAAAGTCCACGCGGACGAAGTCGCGGGCAACAGCTAGTACATTATATATCTAGGACACAGTAAAACATTATATTCTTTAAAGGCACAGGTATCGTTACTAAATAGCTTATTAGTAATCTACGTCAATATGATAAACTGAATTAGCATATAATTTAGCAAATATAATGCCATCATTATCTTTACCGTCCGATGGACTGCTTCTGCAGCCCGATACATTATAGTCTTTAACAAAGATTTGCTTTTATACAATCAAAGTTAAGCACAAGACTAATAGCAAATGGATTTTGAACCTTAATTGATTAGGTACCGCCCAAGGACTCTTAGGTTTTGGAATGACCTCAGTGCTGTACAGTGGATTGTACATGAATGGCGTACTAAAAGATTTTGCAGAGTCGGCAATGCGTCCGCAGTGTTGCTTAATATTTAAAGAATCTTTTTATTAGTTAGCGTCTAAATGATTTCAAAAATACTTATTAGCCTTGCTAGTGAGAGATTTTGACAATGAAAAAGAATAGCCGTTCTTGTCTTATCCAGGTTTGTTCCTTTACATTAGACAGCGATTTGTTCTGTTTCCTTTACTTCTGCAGTGCTAAGGAAGCACCGACACGTTCATGCACACGGTGGTTACCACTTACCATCAGGTTGACCGCTGGTTTGTCTACCATTAAGGGCTATGAGAATTATCTCAGTTACGACAGCATATGAAACAAGGTTATAGGCACGTAAGTTTAGTCCTTGGTTATCTCATCTAACGAGGCGCTAACTAAAAGTATTTAGACAGTCTCACAGTAATGATTAGTATCATTTTGTTAATATATTACACGATTACAAAACTTAGTCTGGCCTGTGTATATATATATAATATCAATGTCGTCAAAACTTGGCCTTGTGCGAAGTAAATATTTATAAATGATATTCTAATATATTAGGAGTATATCGTATGTGTATCGCAACGAAACAATTCGAACGAACGAAACGAATATTCAAATTTGACATGAATAGAACATGAATAGAAAAATAGACAACAGTGAATAGAAAAATACTTTCACAGTTTGATAGACAGAAGTCTATATTCATTGTTTAAAAGGACTAGCAGACTTAAAATGAAAACAGAGACTTGTGACAATGTGTGGGATTTACCATAAAACGGTAAATGTTAGGATAAAATTGAAGGTCTATGTATCTGTCTATTAATAATATAATTCACATCAAATATACCAATTTTCTATATCTGACATTAAGCGTACCGTTATGCATACATAATAAGTACGGATATAGGTAAAGGATACCATAATTTTTATACATTAAAGATGATAAATTGCTTCTGAGGCCCAGCAGGAGTGAATAAGGTGCATGAGGTATGTTAAATTTTCGTGTCAGGCAAAGTATTATGTATTTGGTTTACTGTCAATTAATACTCTAGCAGCACGGCGTCTGGCATTGACACAGTAAGGATTAAATCTGTCCTAAAATGACAGTTACGCCTTTATCTGTTTGGGAATAAAGGCCTAAGCTTATTAGACACCGTTATATACAATTTCTTCCTTTCATTCTTTATTTGGAAAACGAACAGTGTGTACAAGTCTTATTTTGTTATATAAAGTTACGTCGATAAACCATTTACTAGTTTAACATTTAAAGGCTACAAAAAGTACTTAATTAACTACAAATGTAATTAATTAATTCAATGAACATTGTTGAAAATAGATTTATAAAAATGCTTTTTGTAAACTGTATCAAAATATACCTATACATACATAATCATGTATGGGGAAGTGGCAAACTACATCATAATTATTATAAGCGCCTGCAATACCAGAAGTATCACTCGTGTTAAAGATGAAATGAAAGGAAAGGAATATAAGAGGTAGATATGTGAAACTTTGGTACGTAATTTACTTACATTCGAAACACACTTAAACAGTGTCTATAAATAAGTAGGAAGTATTTGTAACGTTACTAAATAATTAGTTTCGGCGAAACATACCTCTCATCAACTTAGCCGATCCTCGATGTTTCTTAACAAGTTAAGACAATTCTCGTCCCAGCGATCAAACCCTAGGTCGCCGGAGAAATTACAGACATGCAAGAAGTATACACAAAGTGCACTTGGATGTAGTTTGTGTCCTCCTATTGCTTTTAGTTTGAACTAAATGATTGATCTGATTTTGGACCCAAAACTATCACTTGTGAGGCAAACAAATAAATGACAAGACTCTGCTGTCACAGCGAGGTGACCGGTCACCTGCTTCGCCATCCGTACACTCATTAAATCTTCTAGGTTCTAAAGGTAACTAATTTCAATTAATAAACTTCCATTGACCAATATTCCAGGTGGAACAAATAGTGTCATGCGCATCCCGTCATCACTTCGTGATTATTCCGTTCGGCGGCGGCACGTCAGTGTCTGGCTCTGTCACCTGCCCTGCTAAAGAGAGCAGGCCGATCGTGGTGCTGGATACCAGCGATATGAACTCCATATTGTGGCTGGATAAGGAACAACTGCTTGCTAGAGTACAGGTAATGCCGGTAGTTACACATAAACGTTTCAATCAGAATAGTACTTCATGTTTTAGGCGAGATTAACCTAATTATAAGAACCTTTCAGGCAAGATACAATTTCATAGGTTTTGCGTAAGATTCAATTGCACGAATAGCGCAATTAAACCTTACGTCTAAGACTTTTTTTGTTATCAGCACGTATAATATATAATAGCAATATTATTTGGAAAATAATCTCTGTTTTACAATTATCTTAACAATTACATTTAAAGTGCACTTATAGATATTTACCCAAACTATGTTCTACCTGTGTTTCGGGCTTAAAGGAACTTACTGTACTAAGTATGGATGAGATTTAGTAACTTTATAATTATTGTATCAAGTAATTTTTATAGAACAAACATACACACATAGACACTGATAATTTATTTTAACTGGAAATTGAGGTATTTAACCAGGCGCTAATACTACTACACTAATATAATTCTGACTATGTCCTTGTCGGTTTGCAGGCGGGCATCGTGGGTCAGGACCTGGAGCGCGAGATGCGCGCGCGCGGGTACACGGTGGGGCACGAGCCCGACTCCTACGAGTTCTCCACGCTCGGTGGGTGGGTGGCCACGCGCGCTAGCGGCATGAAGAAGAACACCTACGGGAACATCGAGGATCTCATCGTGCAGACTAAGGTGCCTTCATATGTATATCAGATTTGTTTATAAATTGTTCCAGTGCTGGTCACGGGCCTCTTCTCAGTATGAGAAGACTCAGACCATAATCCAGAACGGTAACCTACGTATTGGTTGACTTCACACATCCTTGAGGAAGAAATGTAGATCTCTCTGATATGCAGGTTTTCTCGCGGCATTTGCCTTCGTTAAAGCAAGCGATTAACAATTTAATACCTGTGAAAACTTGCGGTTTTTGTTTGACGAGTCAAACAAAATCGCAGTGCTCTGCGTTTTTGATTACGATGCATAAAAGACGTACTGGCCTTTAACTGAAATTTTAAACTTCCTAGTTTCATAACCTTGCCTTTAGTTTCACGCCTGTATATCCAAGAAGAAGTTGACAGATAGCAGGCGTAGGTATATTAATAACCGACATATTTCACCAGCCTACATGTAATAGGGAACGAGCTTATTGCCGTCCTCGGACGTTTCCAGTAGCTACACTGTTACGGAGAATTGTCTAGCCGTGGTGGAGTTATCCTCAATCACACCAACACGGAGAATTTAAACTGAAGGCTTACTATTTACGAGCGACTCAATAAATATAAGGCTTGGGACCAGCAAAGCAGCCTATTACCAATATGAAGCCTATTTAATAAATGTTGTTTGCAGGTGGTGACCCCTCGCGGCGTGATCGAGAAGAGTTGTCGCGTGCCTCGCATCTCGTGCGGGCCAGAGTGGGAGCACGTCATCATGGGCTCCGAGGGGTGCTTCGGCGTCGTCACCGAGGTACCCACCACTAGCAGCTCACTAGTGTCTTACACTCTATGTGCACTTCAGAACATTTATACTTAAAACGAAAATACCACGATGCATAGTTCCTTACAAATTTAGAAAGTGTCGTCGTTAATTAATCTAGACTTTAAAACTAAACAATAACAAATACTAATTGATTTAATCTGACAATTGTTAGAAAACCAGACATAATAAAATCTATTATTCTGGGCGCCGGTGTGCCGCTGCGGCTCAATAGTTTAACACAATCTCGTTTTTAAATAAGTACACGATTTAGTTGTAGGTAGTCCAAACGGAATTAATAAATGAATTATTTGGAATGGCCGCTTAATTTAAATTTCGATTTTCGATACCAACACTGAACACTACGTCAACTGAAATATTGGTACCTAGTTTTTAGGCTTTATTAGTAAATAAGCAAAACAATTTAAAAAAATAAACCTTTTCTTTTATGCAAGACGCCAATGTAATTTTCATTCAGTCTTAATTAAATTATTGTTAAGACAAATGTCAGAGTATCACATATTCTGTGCAAATTTCAACCTATAACAGTTCAACTGATAGAAACATTTCAAAATTCTTATCTTTCGCATTTCGAATAAGCTCAGGAATAGGGCTAGCACCTTTTTGGACACGATACACCACAATGATATTTTTTTATTTCCTTAGTTATCAATTCTTTGCCTAAAACATTACCTTACTTTCCAGGTGGTGATAAAAATCCGTCCACTACCACCCGTGGTACGCTACGGGTCGCTGGTGTTCCCCGACTGGGAGTCAGGCTTCTGGTTCGAACGGGAAGTCGCCAGGCAGCGCTTACAGCCATCCAGCATACGACTCATGGACAACGAACAGGTAAACACACAGGTTTTATATACTTGCTAACAAACATACTCGCCTATGCTGCCGTCATAAGGAAAAAAGACGTACCCATCTAACATTTTTTATTTTATTAAGATTTTACCTATTTGGAATTAGTGAAAAAGACGCATCTGGCAGGTACGTCTTTTTTCCTTATGATGGCAGTATGGTAAACCATTACTGTAGTCTAAGACCTCTTGCAATTCCAGAAATATCACCTGGTACCCCTGGACAAAATCCTCCGTCTCGTCCATGGCAGGGAGGATATAAACCATCCTTTTTTAGAATGTTTTTGATCTGGACAGAGAACCTTGGCTCTCAAAACTAACATATCAGTATAATAATAACATCAGTCCTATATATAAACTGGCCCACAGCTGGGCACGGGCGTCTTCCCAATGTCAGAAGGATTATAAGCCATATCACCACGCGGGCCCCGTGCGGGTTGGCAGATTACACATATCTTCGAGAACATTATGTAGAACTCACAGACGTGTAGGTTACCTCACTATGTTTTCCTTCACCGTGCAGTGCACCTCAGCTTGGCAGTCCAACGATTTCCCACTAGGCTATCGGTGAAATAATATCAATATTATCTTTAATTTCCAATCATATTATATTTTACAAAGAAACATGTTAATCTCCTTTCTCTTACGTAACATTTTCCGCCTTTTCAACGTCACAAAATTATATATACAGCAGACCATTACCAAATAATAATATTTAAACCAATTTCTCTCCTAACAGTTCCGCTTCGGCCAAGCCCTCAAGACCGAAAACACATGGGGCGGCGTTCTCTTAGACGGTCTGAAGCGCCTCTACATCACGAAGATCAAAGGATTCGATCCTGCCAAGCTGTGCGTGGTGACGCTTCTGATAGAGGGCACCACTGAGCAGGTGACTGACAGAGAGAAGAAACTGAACGCCATCGCCGCGCAGTTTGGTGGAATCCCTGCTGGAGCCACCAATGGAGAGAATGGATACACGCTTACTTTTGTTATTGCCTATCTTAGGGTGAGTGTCTCCATCAGTACGTCTACTTATAATACATGCTTATGTATCCTTGATGGGGTAAGCAGAGGCATATTACGAGGCTACATTTCATTAGCTGTTTTAGTTCCCACGTAATAGTGACAAAATATCTACTGGGTCATTTGATTTGTTCTATGTATTTCTCATAAGATTATTTTACATTTTGCCCTATCTGGCAATCCCGGGCCTCATTGTCGGCAAACTTATGCCATATTTACAATATTACTTAAATATTTAGATCTTTTATTGTAGGTACATACAAACAAGCTTACAGCTGGTCTTGTTGTACCTACGCGTACTGTATGCAATATTCATGTAATATTATAATGATTATGCTATGATATAAGTTTATTAAATCGTTGTTTGTCAGGACGTGGCGATGGAGTACGACGTGGTGGCGGAGTCGTTCGAGACATCAGTGCCGTGGGACCGCACGCTGGCCCTCTGCGCCAACGTCAAGAAGCGGCTACACGACGAGTGTGCCAAGCGTGGCATCGACAAGTACCTCGTATCGCATCGACTCACACAAACGTTAGTATAATAAATAACTAACACCGTTCTAAATAAATAAAAAGAAATAAAAAAATATTAAGTTATTTATCTAGTTGCCCCGTCAGGCCAATAATTATAGCCCAGACGCACAACAGTGGTATCAATCGATCACACCGCTACCTACCTACCTACCTACGTGTTTTCACCTTCTTACTCTATTTCACACAAATAATATCTAATCAAATAATATAAGTAACAGTAGTTGTATTGCCCAACTTTCATTAAATGTTAATTATATGCGATATCCAACAATGTCGAACGCTGCTTTGTGTGGAAGGTCATAGTATAGAGAGGTCAAACTATATTTGAGATTACTCAACTCAATTTCGTTGATGCAATCATGTAATAATACACTGAGATACATGCTATAATTTTATATGAATTCTAAGCAATCAAATACTTTTAACGAGATATGTCAATATCGGCCGCATTACTTACTTTTTATACCTATTACAGATACAAGGTAAAATTAATGGGATTTTCTGTCAGACATAAGTATTAGCGCTGGTAGGCTATAATTGACATCAATTGATTATGTTAGTAATTGAGCCATAAAATATAATTACAGATATGACGCCGGCTGCTGCATTTACTTCTATTTTGGACACAACACCGCGAAATGTCCTGACCCGGTGACAACATATGAGGAGATTGAAGAGGCTGCACGAGACGAAATCATTGCTTGTGGCGGTAAGATATTAAAATATTTTACTGTTATGTTGGCACTCTTGCTCAATTTAATAATTTGAATAATGAATAGTCAATTGAGTGATAGAAACACATCGCGTAGTAAACGATAAAGTAAAACTGTGGTGTGTTAATTATTATTTTATGCTTGTTAATATTTTCACTGAATTTATGTAACATCAATATAATGTTACACATATAAGGTTCTTGGCTCATGTCTGTGGCCTATAGTGTAATGAAATCTATTTCCCAGTTTTATCCGTTGTGCGAACAAAATTGTTTTGTAATTAAAACGAATTTTCTTATCATATATTAAAATATATTGAACATAAAATATAAACTTTAATATTACCATTATTGCAGGTTCAATATCACATCACCACGGCGTCGGAAAACTTCGTAAAAAATGGTATACAGACACAGTGAGCGAGCCTGGTAGACTACTACTACTTGCCGCAAAGAAAACTCTAGACCCCAACAATATATTCGCGTTAGCAAACATGGCGTTCGAAGAACAGACCAACGAAAATGTGACAGCAAAAAGTAAATTATAAACATAATGTTAAATATATTAATAAAGTTACATTTTGTAATATTAACAACCAATACAAATTACCTAGGGCATTATTGATTGATGGATGAAAGACGGGTTTTTTAGCAAAACTATCTTACAGTAACAAATTTCTTTAAAAACTGTAAACTTGAGAATGAGCCTTATCTGAGTTTTGATTCATGTTTTCGATTTCTACTAATGATATGGCTTAAGATTTTAACTTCCTTTAGAACACGCTGAGTCCTGCTTTTCTATTTTGTCCTATGACTGAATGATGCTTGGTAATTAATAATTAAATGCAGATTTGCGCTAGAAATTGCGACTTCTAAAATGTACGCGAGTCTTCACGCGCTTAAAATATTAGAGACCCCATTGTATATGAACCAAATTACTTTTTACTGGATTAATCTTAATACATAAATTTACTCACAGGAGTTTTTCGGATTTGGCCGGCTAACACATGAATCTTAACTTTTTTACATCACGATCATATCATGATTTCACTCATAATCTTACATCTATCTTGGGTCTTCAATATTTTTTATTTAATAATGTTATAATGGTCAGGTAAACACAGTGATGGCAACTTATATTTTTTGTTAAGGTATCACAATAAATAGTAAACAAAAATAATTTAAACTAAACTGGGCCGTACTACATCTCCTTAAAAAGAATACTGGCTACGCCAATAAACATACTAAATATAGATAACGTGTATCCCAGACGTTTATACCGATATTGTAACTAAGGTACCGCGCTCATTGCCAGTAGGAAACAAATGTGTTCAAATTATTTAGATTTCAAAACTGGCAACAGCTTAAATATATTTGTTTAAAAACGGATAGGTAGTTCATAAGAGGTAATAAGGAAAACTTAGGATAAGTGGCACGCTAGAATGTGAGGTTTAGCCGAATGTCATTATACAACCAAGTAATTAAATTGATTACACATTTGTATAAAAATATTAATTCATATAATAAAACTCTTCAGGCTATAAAACCTCGTTATGCTTAGGCTAGATTTTTAAACAATTTTGCTACGGATATCTGGTCAGACAATATACCTGGATGTCCCAGAACATGTTAATCAAATTGTAACGGGAGATTCCTTAAATAAAGACCTTTCAAATGGGTAAAATAAACAATTAAAAATTATGTTGTGTTGTTGGTCAAACGTACCAGATTTTCTATGGTGCAAAAAAAATACACCGAAATAATGCAACGATTCCAAAACTACGTAAGTTTAAAAAAAAATGTTTTGTAGTTTGACGAATCAATCCTTCACAAATAATAATACTGAAAAAAAAATTGTTCATAAACGAACCACCTGTAGTTAAAAGTCTGGAAAAGGCGTACTTTTTTTAAAAACTTTCATTTTATATTAATGTCATATTTCTTAGCATATTTGAAAGGTCCTTACCTAAGGAATCTCCCGTTACAATTTGATTAACATCTTCTGGGACAACCTGTATATGTATTAAGTGCTATTTAAGTCTAATTTTTATGGAGTAAGCTGTTGTGCTCTTTAAACAGTGCCTTTTGTGAGCCACGTTTGATAAAACAAGCTGTTGATTCATTAAGGGACAAATATTACTTGAAATATATTATTAAACTTACTGCCTTGTTGATATCCTAACATGAATATGTGTTTATGTTTTTGAGCGAGAGTGAGACCTCGGGGTCGAATGTGATCAGGATGGGGATGGGACTAATGAGGCGGAGTGTTGTTGGATTTTTCTTTCAGAAAATTCACAGTAGTAGCACATATTTTGGAAATGTACCCGTTACATCTATCGCCGTCGCGTATAGCTTGTTCTCTGTTACGTGAAACAAAGCTGGAAAAATGTGCGTATAATACACATCTGCCTATGCCTTCGGAGTAACGTAGAAATAAGTCCGTTCCAATAAGGTCACCATCTTGCAAACCCTCTTGATATATCCAGGAACATCAATAAAACGATGGAGTCAATTGATTTGTTTTACAAATTAGGTCCTCTAACAAATGCTTGTGCAATACTTACCTTAGTTTACTGATGTGTTAAGTTACTTACGTGTTATTTATGTAGCGAGCTATTTTAAGATAAAATTTTATTAATACAGAGTATGTATAAAAGCCAAAGAATTTGCAAGAGCACCTAAAATAAAAATATGCAAAGGTATAACTAATTAAATAAGAAGTGTGCTACAGTACTCCCAGGTGTGAGTGTGTACTCATGTCTATATTTTACTACTTCTCTCTTACCAATCAGCTCTACGATCAAAGAACTGACTCACAAAAATACGAATAAACTATGATCAAATCTACTTTTATAAATATCATAGCAATAAGTTGTGTTTGATCCTAAATATAATATTACGTGAATATTTTAGGCCTTCATCGTCGTATAAATAAAATACAAAACAACATAAACGTGAGTCAATTATATTTTATTTCATGACAAAATAGTATAATAATTGCGTAATAAAACGTGATTTGCCTACATGATGAAGCGTTATTTATACCTAACATTAATTACTTAATATCGACTATTTGACCGTGTCACTGTGTCGTATCATCAAACAATATAAATACTATTATTATAGTTAAATATTATATAAGGAAATACATATAATAATCTTAAACACCAAATTACAGCCCTGTGTCGACCAATGATTGCTCAATATTAGTTTTAATTAATATGCCTATTATTTGTGAAACTAGGTGAAATGAATAAAATTATGTCTATTTATTTAATAGTTGACTTACATTCCCTTGAGTTTTCACTTTATTTGTTGTGATTAATAGGCTATAAGTGGTTGTTGTCATAAATTAAGAACGTGTTTGTCATGTACATATGTATGTAAGTGAGGGGTAATTGAAAATGCTAATAAAGTTTGTTTTACCAAGAGATATAATTTATTTATTTCTTAACCTTTTATACTATAGCACAGTATTAATCAATTATCCCATAAATCAATGCACTCATTATCGTTGTAGTTCCTTAGACCTTTCGTTCTTACTCCTTATTCCATGTTTTATACTTCTAAAGTAAGCCGGCTGGCTTTAAAAAGTTACCACAACTGTTATACAACATTTATGCATACCTAAGGATAATATGAAAGAGATTTTTTTATACGTAAATATTATTATGTTGTGCTAATAGCCTAAAAGATGTTTTAGTACCAACGTCGCTAAATTGATTATCATTACGTAAATACAGTGTTTTATGTACTTGCCGTACATTATTCCATAAGATAGAAAAATGATGTACCAAGCATATACCTATGTAGGTATATGCTGGTAGGTATGTACCTACCTACATAAATGAGAAAATAAAACAAATTATATTGTATGAATAATATATGCAACATACATAAAAACATTGGCGTACATTATTTTATCGTTATACCTAAGGATTTTAAACAGTATTACTCAAACGTATAATTTTGGTTAATCGGGCGGGGCGTCCCGATCTCGAATTCTACCTTATTTATAAGCTTCCGGTAAATTAAATTTCTATAAACCATACTTCCTGTTTGCAATCGAATTTTCTTTTTATTTCAAGTTTGACAAATTGTCATAATTTGTTGTTGTGTGCTCTTGTAGTATTTCGCGGGTAGTTGAACTAAAGTATTTCTCATTACATTTCGTATCGGGCTGTGAATAGCGTGGAGAAAACTTAATAAAAATGATAGATCTGTTTATGCCCTTTCGGGCATTTCTAAAGTTTGAAAATGTTTGCACGGATAACAATGTGTTTCGTATGCACTATAAGATGACGGTGATAATGCTTCTCGTATTCACGTTGCTGGTGACTTCTAAGCAGTTTTTCGGCGAGCCTATCCACTGTATGAGCGACAGCGAAAAGGACAGTGACAAGGATGCAGTAAACAGTTACTGCTGGATCTACGGAACTTACACTCTGAAGAGTAGGTTTGTTGGTAAGTGTTCTGATGTATATTTATATGTAGTTATATAAGCATTTATGACCTGTCGTTTGCCAGCGGCTCGTATACGAACCGCTACATTGTGTACCTACCTCTATTTACCAGCGGCTCTGATACGAGCCACAGAGTGCCACGCCACTTTATTAACGCTTAAAACTGATTGTTTTCCGGCTACGAATGGATTTTTTGCGTAAGGGACATATTGTAAAGAATTATGCAAATATAAACATACGATAGGACAACAAACAATATACTTACGATTTTTGGTAGTGGCACGTGGCCATGTGGCATTAATGTGTAGACTCTTGTATACCGTAAAATGTTGACTCTTTAGTCTGTTGCTCAGGTTCCAGCTGTGAGGATTTGGGTTTGGCTGGCGTATACCAATCCTGAGTGGACCATTCAATAATAGAACTAGGTACCGTAAATATTGGCATATCATTTTAGTTGTCAATCGTTTTGGAAAAGTCATATTCCATTCTGACAATATTCCAAGGCTAGGTTGTTGTAAACAACTAATGTTAGGATACTGGTTAACTTGTTGCTGCTTTGGTTCAACACATTATTTTACAGGTATTGAAGGCAAGCACATGGCCTACCCAGGTGTAGGACCAAACAAAATGGACAATGATGAACAGATCAAACACACTTACTACCAGTGGGTGTGCTTTGTGCTGCTAGGGCAGTCAGTCATGTTCTACACACCAAGGTATCTGTGGAAGATCTGGGAGGGTGGTCGGCTGAAAGCATTAGCTGCTGATTTAAGTAAGGGTGCCAAGTTTCTATATTTTTGCTTACTTGTCTATGTTGCCAATGTGTGATATTGTATGTTATTTTACACAAAAGAGCAAATCTAAACCAAAAGAGAGCTTTTCTGAAAAAATAGCCAAATTGTTAAATAAGACAGCTTTTGATATTTAAAATTTGTGTTATATTATATGAAGTGCAGTATAATGGCGATATCTCGCTATCTACCTTGCATGGCTGCAATAGCAATTGTATCACAACATGTAACATATAATAATTATATTAATTAAAAATATCCATAATATTGTCTTCTGTTTACGCGAATATTATTCATTGAAATTAAACTACTATATACAGATTTTATCACCTTGTTTATTTGACACTTTATAACATGATTTTGAAAACTGTTACACTTTTACAATTAAATTATTATTAAAAAATCTATTTATATTTAAGTTTACCATGGCTGCTGAAATGCAACCGAAACGTCGGGAAAAGTGTAAACTTCAATATAAATAGTTTTAATAATAATTTAATTAGCTTAAAAATTAATCAAATTTAATAATAGTAGTAGTGTAACAGTTTTCCAAATTATGTAATAAAGTGTCAAATAAACAATGCAGTAAAATCCGTATATAGTAGGTTAATTTCAATAAAAATATCCACTGTTCTGATTTTCTAATATTTGTTTTCTACATTTAGGTAGTCCTATTGTAACAAAGGACTGGTCAGAGTATAGGCGAGGAGAGCTGGTGTCTTACCTGAGCTACACTAACATTCATACACACAACATGTATGCCCTGAGATATGCCTTCTGTGAGATGCTTAACCTTGTCAATGTGGTAAGTTGACTGTTCTTAATTCACATATCTGACAAACTAGATAAATGTTATATACTTTTATTTTTGTATTGGATAGCTGTTTATCCTATTTAGTTGAAACGGCACACCGGCGATCAGTTATGTCTAGCATCCCAAGTATGCATAGGTTGAAAACCTGAGCGCCTGTATTTTTCTTAATATAATTTTAACTTATTATAAAAGCAATCAATTCAAGCAGGGCTTGATGATTGCTTCAGACGATGCAAATAAAAGTGGCTGCATTCTGGGCCGCAGCTATATAATATTCTGTTATGATTGCCACTGAAACGCTAAGAAGAATTCAAGCTGCACATATTATTGTGATAAATATGTTTTAGTAATCACTTCGCCAATGGTGGGGATTTGATCTCCATATTGGATCGAAAGAAGATCGACTACACAGATGGCGTAGTGATTTTAGTGGTCGCCTCGCTGCTGCCTCTGCGTCGAGTGTTGGAGGTTCGAATTCCTCCGGGACAAAAATTTGTGTGATCCACGAATGTTTGTTCCGAGTCTGAGTGTTATTTGTGTTCATTGTTTAAATCTTCGTAAAGTCCCCTGCGATACAGGAATAATTCCTAGTGCGTAAGTAATATATCCCAGAAAGTAATTTTAGTATGTTTCAATGATTAAAATATTACTGAGATTTATCAGGAATTTACTCTAAAATTTTATCTATAAACAACCAAAAAATATAAGATTTACTGGTTTGGCATTCTAAAAGTCAACCTCTCACCATTGTTTAAAAGTTTTCCATGGATATGTTCTTCTTCAGGTTGGTCAAATATTTCTTCTCGACATATTTCTTGGTGGCGCATTTCGTAACTATGGTGCGGCAGTTGCATCATTCACGCACATTCCGCGAGTACCGGCCGATATGATCAACTTTGCAGCAGTGAACCCCATGGACCAATTCTTCCCAAAGCTCACCAAGTGCTGGCTAAGAAGCTATGGACCATCAGGTTCTCTGCAAATCAAAGACCGTCTCTGTGTCCTACCCTTAAACATCGTTAATGAGAAAATATTCGTTATTCTTTGGTTTTGGCTGATCATTTTAGCGTTTGTGTCTACTCTAGCTGTCTTTTTCCGTATACTGGTTCTGTCACTACGCCCTTTACGTTTACTTATGATAGCTGGTCAACTCAGATACGTAAAAAGAAGTCTTATAGCCCGTATTGTGAAACGTTTTGGATACGGTGATTGGTTCATTCTTTACTTGCTGGGCAAGAACATGAATCCAATAATTTATAAAGATTTGATAGTTGAATTATCTAAAGAGTTAGACCAGAGAACCATTATGGTTTAATGCTCTTTTTTATATTTTAATCAGATATATTTAGTAGACTAGTAATTCAACTTTAAAGTACACACACATAGTATTAGCCCTCAGCATCTCCCAACTCCCAAGTGTGCAGTGAACTTTACTTATAAGTTTCAACATCAATGTATCAGAGTAATAGTCAATATCATAATGATTGATATTCATATGAGTGGACACTGACATACTCAATGTGTAAACAGATTAAATATATATTGATAATTAACAATACATGATCATAATTTGTGAAAAGTCATATAATATGATATCCAATTAATATTATTGAAGAAACTAGTCTATTAAAATATCTGATATTTACATGTAAAGTGATTGTGAATAAAAATGTTCCTAAATCCAGTGCACTTAAACAATAGCTAAGTATTGTTTAAGCATAATATTAATTAATACTAAAGACTGATTATTTGGTACAATAAGAAATATACTTTATTTAGATGTTATTGTTGAACTAGCATTGTTGTCCAAGCCCTGTGCCAGAATTAAACTTAGTACTAAATATTATATTACCTACTTCATAATTAAAATAATAACCAATTCTTTCTGGTTGAAAGAAGTCTTTACTTTATTATACTTATTTGTTTGAACTCATATTTGAATTTTGTTATAATTACAAAATTTAATTTGCTTTATGTGACTACATCATATAATATTTGTTTATAATTCTTGTTTTATTAATACAAGTAATATGCTTACAAAATTAAAGAATGTTGTTTATTTTGTTGGATTTTGTTTGTATCAAATTAAAGATCTGTAGCTTTCATAGTGATCTCCATACAGTATGTATAAGATGATTAATAAAATATAATTAAAATGTTATCTACTTTTATTTTTGACTGCATGCATTGATGGCAATAATATAAGTATTTTTTCGCCACTAATACTGCGCCGAGTATAATGGGTTCGGGTTGCAGTTTACAAATTAGTCACCATAAACTGTTTTTATTACAAAACAATTCTATCAAAACCTGAAGTTGTCTTTCATCATTAAAACAAGTAATATAAATGTAACCAAGATGTGCAGCAGTGGATTTGGCAAACATTCATACAATAAACACAAAGATCAGCCACAGTCAACAATCTGTATATCAATATAATCTGCCTGTAGGTAGATCACACATTTTAGTCCCATGTGGGGATAGAAATCCAAACACTTAGCGGTTTAGCGTAGGGGTTAGTGTAAACGACTGCCACGTCTGAGGTCGCGATTTCGATTCCCGCACAAGTCAAACATTTGTGTTCATGAACATGGATGTTTGTCTTGGTCTGGGTCTTAATATGTATACCTAATATAATAAGGCAAATGATCAAACCACTACAGTATAGTAATTTGACTGCACAGATGATGTAGTGACTACACCATCTGTGCAGTCAAAATTATCAATTACTGTGATATAGTGGCAATGGTAAGTTGCTAAATTAAACTGCCAGTTTATGCACCGATAAGGATTTGAATTAAGATATATATACAGGGTCTGTCGATAATAATGGATAACCCGTTAGCTGGAAGTTAACCAGTTATCAGGCAGTAAGAAAATAATATTTTTATGTCTCTGTTTCTGAGGCAGAAAAAAATTGATTCACCCTCACTTTTGGCATATTTTTGTTTGTCCATGTACCATAACAAACTACACTCACAGTATCCCTATTACGTATGCTAGCCGTTGTGTCCTCTGTGAATTACCTTGCTATGAACACTTGTGACCACGGCTGGTGTAACCTGGTTGAAACATCAAGCATTAAAAAGGTAAACATTATGCATGATCGCATTAATACCCATTACAAAATTTTCGCATTGCATGATATATATATATATATATATATATATATATATATATATATATATATATATATATATATATATATATATATATCATGCAATGCGAAAATTTTAAATTTATTATTGAATTAAGATATTTTATATAAATGACAACATGAAGTTTAGAACTGTATTCATTTGAAGGTAGGCAGGCCATTTTATGAGATTTAACAAAACTGATAAATTATATGTGATGTCAGACAAATGTTAAACAAATCTAACTACTACAGAAATTAAACACAGTCTAGAGTATAAAATATTGAAAGACATCTTTAAAGATACAATGTCAGTTTAATATAACATGTTACAGTTACATAGGTAAAGGATATTAAATTACCTAAGTACCTACTTCCACAACTATTGGGAAGTATATGTAAGTGCCAAAAAACATTATTAGTTCATTCATTTAGAGCTAAACCAACATTCAGACAGAAATCTTATACAAATACGAATATAACTAAGTCACTATGTATTGTTACATCTATCCAGAGCAACCTCGGCACCCACAATGCACACACTCAACTATTCGGCCCTCTTCTAACTTGCTCTTAGGTACTCTGCATATACAATTGGTGGCAAAATTTGTATCTCTAGTCTGAATACAGCGTAAACAACATAAGTTTTCATATCCAGTTTTCTTCCACTTCGCAATAAGATTGGCGTCAGCGATTTTCTCGTCCAAACAGTATTGATAAAGTTCTCTGCTAATGGCCTTACGTCTGTAGAATAAGTCGTAGATATACCGAGATTTTTGATGATGAATTTTGAATATAGGCCATAAAGATTCTTGCTTACGTTTTCCTTCATGTGGCTCGGTTTCAGCTGTAAAATTAAAGAAAGTTACAAATTAGAAACATTGTGACAAACACGCTTTAAAAAATCACAAAGATATACATTTTTTGTTTTCCAGTAAGTATTGCTCTGGTGATGAGAGGTTAGTGTGTAAGTACCTTCGCGCATTTTCTGTTCTAATTCTTCCAATGTAGGCTCAATGAGCTCCCATCCTTCTGGTGGTGGTTTACGACTGCGACGGACTTTCGGCATTTTATCCAAATATTTAGAGAATAGAAACAAAATGGCAACAATAATGGTTTGATTGTTGATCGAGTTGTCTTGTCACTTTTACTCCCTTGTCAAAATGACAGAGTCGGTAGGTAACTGACATGACGTGCCAACGACCTATTAGTGATGTAGCACAAGATCTACTATATATTACAACTACATAGTACATTATTTATTTCTATGCATAATAAATATGTTATTGGTAATTTTAGGAGATAATTTTGTGCACACTAACGGCTATTAACAAGCAAATATTTCCTTTCCGGATATTTTTCAAAACCACAGTCATATAGAGAGTACCTAGTTTAAGTCTGTGGTCAAAACCGACACCGGTTTCGCCCTTGTGCACTTGTAATCAATTTCACCGTCATATTTTAATGTATGATTCGATTAGATTATTGGTAAGTTTAGAACCAACAACCAAAAATAGGTTAAATGATTAAATTATATTTATCAATAAAAAAAAAAGGAAATTAAGTAAGTGCTACGTTTAGAGCTTCATAGCATTTAGGTTGATCTATTTTTTTTTATTTAAGATCGTGTAATGATTGTTTGTAGTACTTAGTTTGGTTTCAAAGGAATGCAATGCCTAGCGCACTACCTGGCGTTATTTGTGTAAGTAATTTATGTGGTAGTGCGCTCATCAACACTTCTCAAGACTCGTGCAGTCATCCAAAGACTACAATATAATATCGGGCAGTCATCTAACAATTAGGCCTCATTTACGGAGACGCGGGGCGTCGCGCGTCGCGTGTAGCGTGGCGTTTCGCGGCGCGTCGGATGTTTTCTCTGCTTACGGAGCGGCAGCGCGTGAAGCGGCACTTATCATCGAACGCGTAAATACAAACAGGGCAATATACAATGTTGTTTATAGAGATGCGAGGTGGGCAGAGTGGCGGCGCCGCCGCTGCACCCGTGGCGAATCCTCAAGCGTGTAGCGAAGCACGCAGCAGCTATCGCTGTGTCGTACGCAGCGCGCATTGCTGCGGCACCTTTCTTATATTAAATAATTCACTTTTAACATCATAAAAATAATAATAATATTTATTTATTTATTTATTTATATAATCATCGCTTACAACTATTTTTACAGGCAAACCCAATGCAATAGTGAAGCAAACCTAATATGTAAGAACAACTTATTTTCTAAAACTTATTATATATAATGTTATCCTTGTGAATTCACTCAGTGTACAAGCAAAAATGTCCATCTCCTCTGCTACGAGGTTAAGAGTGCGAAGCGCTCGCGTCAGGGGCGCCTCATTCAACAGATTAGTGCGGCCACGAGGTACAGCCAGCAGCTGAGGCCGACGTCGCCGCGCCGCCACACATATCTGTCCGGCACACTCAAATACACTAACTCTAATATGTTGGCGTTATGTATCTTGCCTCTAATTAATTTAAATAAATATGAGACAAGCGCGAACTCACGCCTAACTCTCAGCTCGATGTATCCAACCATGCCTTATATAAACAAGGTTGGATACATAAGCGGGTAAAAAGGATATACTCCATAGAGCCTGAAATATAAAAATCTAACAAATTTATTTTGTATTCGCTCCAACATGAGACTATATTTAGTCTCATGTGGCTCATAAACTACACTAATCACTCAAAACTTTAAAACTGCCACCTTAGACCTATTGCCTGCTACAAAAAGCAGTTATACTCAACACCTGTAGAATAGTAAGAAAATGTCTACAATGTGAATCAGAAAACTCACATCCAGTAACACACACAGCCACTCTGTTTACAGCTCAATCACAAACTATTGCTGATGTACACTTGGCTTAGGCCCGTGGCATCAGTTCTCTTGCCGGTTAGCCGAGAACATACAAGAAAATCAGAATAATAATAATAATAATTCTTTATTTGTTAAAAACATGTGTGTTGTTACATACAGAAGCATGCACGTTGTAGTTATATTTAATAAATAATATGTCCAGTCATGTTTAGTCTCATGCTTTGGCGTACAAATATTTGATATTTAATAAAAAGTAAAGTATTATTTCAATTATACAACTTATGTACATGTCAATGAATATAAATTAAGGGAAGTAAAAGTAAATTACCGTATTTCAATTATATCACATACATGTCAATGAAAATAAATTAAGTAATGCCAAAGGTATTTAGAAATTGATAATTGTAATTGTAGTTAAATAGTGAGTAAAGATAAATTATTTGGCAAAGAATATAAATAGATAATGGGCAAAATGATTTAAATATATGTAACATCAATAAATTCATGTCTTACTGAAGCAATTTTTTATAATTAAGAAATTTATCCATTAGATATTCTGTAACAGTATAATGGGCTTTACTCGTAAGAAAATCCTTCAGTTGATTTTTAAATGCATTGTTATTTAATGTTTTCCAATGCTGGGGTAACTTATTAAATATCGGGCACGCCACGATTGTGGCGGTAAGTCCCGTGTTTGAGGAGTGGCTGGAGAGGCGGCATGGCGTCCTCACCTTCCGGCTGACACAGGTAATGACTGGCCATGGTTGTTTTGGCCAGTTCCTGTGTCGCATAGGCTGGCAACAGACGCCTGGTTGTCACCTCTGCGGCGACTCCCGCGACGTTGTTGTGGGCACGGCGCTGCACACTTTGGCGGATTGCCCCGCCTGGGCATCGCAGCGCCGTGAGTTGATCGCGGCAGTCGGATTGGTTGCCCTCGCGCTCCCGGCCGTAGTTCAGTCTATGGTCTGAAGTGAGAGGTCGTGGAATGCCGTTGCCTCCTTCTGTGAGGAAGTTATTTCCATCAAGGAGGCGGCGGAGCGGGAGAGGGATCGCTTAAACCCTCTCCCCAACAGCAGAGCCGGGCGCCGGAGGGCGCGAGACGACCTCCAGCCACCCTGAGGTTTGACCTGGGGGTGGTGGGCTTTGGAGGCTTGCCCACCACCCGATCAGCACCAGGTCTGAGAGGCGGCGTGCGTGTTCCCACGCGCGCCTCTGTATCGTGTGTCGGTCCGTCCCTCAGGGGGGCAGTAGGGATAAAATTAGTGGTGCCCAAAGGGCAGGTCTATTTGTGTAGTGGCCTGCCGTTTCATACAGCGGGCCGAAACCTCAGCGGGGTCGCGATAGCATATGAAAGCGATTCGCGCGGCCCCCCCGATAGCGGTTATGTCGAGGAACACCGTGGTAGGTTTGGTCGGTATAACCGGGATGTCGCTCACCATCTTTCCACAGTGAGTCCGACATAATCTCTCCATCGCCCCGCGCAGAGGTATGCGTCAGAGCATTCCCGCAAGTTAAAAAAAAAAAATCTTATTAAATATGATTGATGCCATGCAAAATCTACTTTTGCGCATGCGTGCAGTTGTAGCTCTATGTAGGTAGCCGAAGTCTACTATTATAGCGCCGGTTACGCGAGACTGTATCTTCTAGGCGTGGAAAAAGAGTGGAGTTTAATTTGACAAACATTAGGTACAGTTTCCAAAATGTACAAAGATGGTAAGTTTAAGATTTAAAATTTTTGGAAATAACATTTGCAGCTGTCTGTAGTCTTTAGCCTAAATATAGATCTTAGACATCTCTTTTGGGCTTTAAATGCTATGCCACTATCAGTAGAATTCCCCCAAAAAATGATACCGTACCGCATGTTTGATGCAACTATGTAGTCCATGATAAGCCGTAATCAGAGTTCCTGTATATATTGTTAATTCTGGTAATCACAGTTCATTGCTTTCTGTTAGACAACTACGATTTTATCAGACTCAGTACATTACCCCTGAAGCCATATCTATTATTTTTTCAGTTAGTATGTTATGTTGAACGTAATCAAACGCTTGCGTCATATCACAAAACACAGCACATACAGGCACTGTCTTATCCACATTTGTCATTAGGTACTGTATGGAGAAAATTGTAGATTGCCATATTAATATACGTGTTTTCACGAAAACCAAATTGTAATTTTGAGAATATTTCATTATTGTCTAAATCTTTGTATAATGCTTTGTGGACTAATTTATCTAAGATTTTGGAAAAGATTTTTCTAAAAAAATTCTTCTAAAAAATGTCGCTTATATCGCACTCCATTGCGACGGTGACTTACGTCTGCTTTGTGCGAATTCCAAATAAGACTGGCAGAAGGTTCCGCCGCGCGTCGCGAGAATTGCCGTTGCGTGCGCCGCCGCACCATCTGCCACTAAAAACGCTCCATTTCAAGCAAACACATGTAAAATCGCTTCTCCATAAACGCACTCATACAACGCTATATGTTTGAATTCACGCAATGTACGTAACGCGACGTAAATGAGGCCTTAGGCAGATAGGTTGCCTGAGGACCACTGATACCTGAGTAGTTTAGGCAAGAGTTATTTACGAATATCTTTTTAATTTATTATTTATAAAGGCAAATCCCGACTCCCGCACTAGAAATAAATCCTGCGTCGCGGGCTAATTTACAAACATTCAAACAACGGACAAAAAGAAATCTTAATAATAAATATTAATAATAATAATTGTGTGCTTGGCACAGTGGCATTGACAAAGCGACCACTTAAACCACTACGCCATCCGTGCAGTTCATAAAAGCCTAATTTGCTCTAAAAGAGCCATTATGGGAACCTGCTAACTATAGTTCTTCGTCGAGGAAGCGCCACACGAAAGAAATAGGAAAATAATGTATAGTTTTCCTTTTGTTGATCCTTTAGGAGTCTTACTTTTGTGGATTCTGTTTGCGTGACTTATGATGACGATGATTGACAACTAGATATTACGAATTAAGCTACTAAACAAAGTCATTATTCCCTTAGATACAAAAGCTAAGAGTTGCCAGCGAAGTGTGCGTCACGTTTATGAAAAATGCGTTCAGATTACATACATACATACATAGATTCACGCCTGTTTCTCAGAGGGGTAGGCAGAGACTACGGATTTCCATTTGCTACGATCCTGACACACTTCTCTGGCTTCATTCACTTTCATCACATTCCTCATACACGCCCGTCGGTTCAAGGTGCTCTTAACCTGGCCTTTGTCCAGAACGCCTCCGATCTGATCAAGAAACGTTCGCCTAGGTCTTCCTCTTGCGACTGTTCCATTCACACTAGCCTTATAAACTTTCTTAGTCAGTCTTTCCTCGTCCATTCTTTCTACATGCCCAAACCAGCTTAACATACCCTTTTCTATTCTTGTCACTATATCAACTTTCATGCCGCATCTCTCTCTAATCACACTATTCCTTATTCTATCTTTCAGAGTCACACCACATATATTTCTCAGCGCTCTCATTTCTACAGCATTTATTCTGCTCTCATGCTTCTTTTGCCATACCCAACTTTCACTTCCATACATAAGTGTGGGCACTAATAGTCCTCTATGAACAGCCAAACGTGCCTTTTCGGAAACATTTCGACTGTTCATAAAAGCGCGTAGAGCTCCATTCACTTTGTTTCCCGCAATCGTTCTCCTTTCAATATCTCCCTCATGTTTACCATCCCTTGTAAACAAAGTACCCAAATATACAAACTCTTTCACTTGCTCCACTTTTTCTCCATCAATCATAATATTACACATCGTCACGCACTCTTCCTTTTCAAATACCATTACTTTCGTCTTGCTTACATTTATTTTCATTCCTTTACTCTCAAAAGCAAGTATTACTTGGTCATCGGCATAAAGAAGACATTTGACAAGTAACTCATTCATTCTTAATCCCCATTCACAATCTTTTAAATCTTTTAAACAATTGTCCATGTATAGGTTAAACAGCCAAGGCGACGCTACACATCCTTGTCTAACACCTTTTTCGATGCTAAACCATTCTGTGTAGGTCCCATTTATCCTAACACAAGTTCAGATTATGTCCCCTTAACGATATTATTACACTTATTTGATGTTTTATGTCAATTACAGAACGATAAAATGGCCTACGAAACATAATACCTATGTACCTACAAGGGAAAGCTTTAATTTCAAAATTTGGATTTGCTTTGAAGTGTTTTTCCAAAGTTGCCATATTTTGTTTTTTATTCCGACTGTGAAATGGTGCAGTTGAGTAACGGCTGGTTTTATTACATAAAAACGTGTCGTTGTAGCTACGGAAAGTTACATTTTGACATCTTTTTCATAGAATATGTGTCAAAAATTTACTGTCCGTAGGTAAAACGATTCTTTTTTGAGATATTTAAACTGGCCATAACTGGTAAACTCATCACAGCCGATGCCCCACAATGTAATAGGATTTCTGTCAAGAAATTCTCAATAGCAGTTAATAAACTCACGCACACGCCCGCCGCTGCTGCGTAAGTTAGTCTTGCGTATGATGTCTCTCAGGTCGTGTCAGTTAACCGTCCCATCGGACTATGAGAGGTAGTGGATAGAGAATATTTAGGTGCAATTGGACTGGAACGGAAGTTACTGCGTTTCGCCCCGATAGTACGAGTTCCAGTTGTTTACACACCCACCACCTCCTGTTCGTTATCTTTAATTCCTTTTCGCAAAGTTCGGCAATGCGCAAGTAATACCGCCGGTATTGCAGCCGTAAGCTTATTTGTGCGTTGTGTGAATTAAAATGCATTATGTTCAATTAATACTAAGATTTCTAGTAATTACAGAAAAACATTGAGGCACGAAACTTTCCTGACCATAACATGTGTCTCAAGGTCCGACAGGTAAATATAATGGCCATGATATAGTCGCAAAAGTCACTTCACTAGATCATTTCTTTTTGAGAAAAGTGTGTACCTGCTAAAGATAAAAGTTCTGAGGCGACTATCTATTATTGCGCCTAATATAATATAGTAAGCTACACACAGATTATCGCCGTAAAGTACACGTACTGCTGCGATTCGTTAGTTTAGTGAAAGCGTCGGCAATCCAGTCATCCTCTTTGTCCCTTCTATGTCCCCTTTACGCAGGCTTAGTAACTGCTTAATATCAGATAGGAGATTGCATACAATCTTGCTTGCCACTTATATGGCTTACGGTTGAAAGCTGGCCGTAGATTGATTGTGTTCTGTGATGCAAGAAAACAAAGTCATATCGACTTATGATTAGCAGGTTTGGTCGGTACCCAACGCGTCACAAGTTAACGTTTATCATTAGGTATATAATAACTATAAGGTTTTTTGTATCTAGCCAGTGGTAAGACATTGGCCTGTGTCCTGAATAACATCCTCAAAAAAAGAAAAAAAAAATTGCTGATTATAAAATTTGCTATTACAATTTAATAAGGCGCTTTAGAAATCATGAAAGAATTAAAAACTATTTTATGCTGAGAGGTCGGAGAAACTTTTAGAAAATTACCATTACGATTATGTAGTGCAATATGTACCTAGTAATATGTGGAGAAATTAATGTAGCTAGTACTTCATCAAGATTCACGTAATTGATGACTTATTTATGTTAATTAGCCAACATTTGAGGGAGTACTTTCTCTGTAAGCATCATACTAAATTGACAATAATGTAGGTAATTAATACTTAGTAAAGTACAGCGTACGCACAGCTTTGTAGAATGTTTAATAACTTCTTGTAGGTAGTCAGTACTAACAAATTATGTAATGTACAATTATCTTATGTTATTGTTCTACTCGATAAATATACGGTTTGTATGCTTTCACTTTTAAAAGCAAACATTCACAATTTCTAAATCTTAAAGCCAGATGTTTATAATTTTACGTCTATCGTTAATTGTTTGCAAAAATATGTGTGCTATTCCGCTCTACTTGCGCTGTTCACGATAAAAGTGCGTAGTATAAATACATCAATCTATTATGCACATGTTTTATGGTTACTTATTGTAAAATAGGTAATTATAACGAATTATTAATTCATTTAATTTTCTATGATCGCAATTATTATTTTATTATTATTATTGAGCTTACCTGTGTATGAATAACGGGGCTACCTACCCGTACAAGTTGGTTGAAATGCCGCGTATCGTTGTCTCTACCGCACGAACGGAATACTTACTAGTGAGAATGAGAGAAGTATAACCTCGATTAGCACTCATGGAATGCGGTGTTGCGTTCGCGCAGCGCAAGCAAACTCCGGACTAGTCATTTCATTCGTCCCCGAGAGCGTTGTGGTGGCCGCGGGCAGGTATCACTTAAAAACTTAACAGTGTAATCAAAATATGTGTGAAAATCGTCGTTATTTGTGTTTCCCTGTTATCTATGAGTGAATAATATTGTGACAGTTGTGTACAACATTTTGTGTTATGAAGTTTAGTGAAAGTTGACGGAGGTTTTCAAGGAACTCGGGTGTCTCGTCGCTTATTTACCTGTAAGTCAACTTCTAAAGGTATACGTGTCTGGGTGACGTTGGATTTCGCGCTATAGCCTTCTCTACTACGTATTTCTTTCAAACTATACAATGTTTACATTTTAATAAGTAGGTAATTGCTTAATGCTTATATCTACATATTTTGAGAATGTGGACATCGGATTATCCACCATTAAGAATTTGCAAGCTTGGTTTGCTAGTTTTGATTTTAATAGTGATATTTTTGGAAACTGCTTATGACTTATTAGCATAAAAATATTGAGTAGGTATCCATTTGTTTTATTTCCAGCGGACACGTCCCGGTTTCTAGGACGTCCGTAAAATTCATCGGAAACAATTGTTACATGCAATTACACGGTTTTAATCGATTACTTAGTGATTATTGAATCAGAAAGCCTTAGGCAGCTTAGAAATAATTTGTAATTATACACATGGCATGCCGGTAGAAACTACCATGTCGGTAGCCTTGAAATTAGATCATTATTACATGAATATTAATTTTCGAAAGCTTTGATTGTGAATTAGGTATATTGCTGTCAATTTCTAAGCTTCCAGTCCAATTCACAACTCGATGCATAATCAATTATCGGCCCGCATTCACAGACGATTTTGCAACATTTTGTACAAACAAACCTGCAGATACTGGTAGGTTTGATTTATGTGCCTACATTTACTTGCCAATTAGGTGAGTAGGTACCGATTTTGCAGCTCACTAAACATAAAAACTAAAATTCTACTTCTAGTACAACCTTTAACCTGCGTTTATCTTACATAGCCTGGCATGAATCATCTTGTACATTAATTATTTTCAATAGTTATCTCTATAAACATGCACCTATATCTAATGCATATTGAGTAATTAACAATTAGGCACTGTTAAGGTATATTACTAATAGGTAATTGCTGCATCGGTTAGGAGTTGCTATAAACAAGAGTGTTATCAGCTATACATTAAGCTATGCTATTACTTTGATTATATTGGTAAATCGCATGTTCCAAGGCAGAACATCAATTAAAGTTAATAAGTAGATGTGCACGTAATATACTGGCTTATTTGAATTTTTTTAAGGGTCCAGCTAACTATATGACCCTGCAAAAATAAACTAATTAAGCAACTGCTTCTGTGCAATACAATCTATGTTTCCGTATACCAATTCATTAAAAAGGTGTGTGCTTTGTTTGTTCGGTAGTCGGCATAGGGAATAGGTAGCACGTGGGACCTATGCCATGCTGGCGAAATGCATCCCTGCCTATTTATTCAGGTCTATAGACTTAGAGGTACGAGTCAATGTTATTTACGTAGATACTTGTTTGGATCGGAAGATGCAAGAAGTTCCATAAATTGTTTACATTAAAAATCAAAACGTCGGCGAACCGGTTCCAGTTTGTCTTTGATAAAACCCTGTTTTGATGTAAGCAATAAGTACATACGAATAGCACATGCATAAATTTACTAACCTATACCCTCAAGTTCGTTTACGTTCTTTCAGCTAGTACCGTCAGGAAGTACACACCTAATTTCGAAATTATTTATAATGATAAAAACCCAGAGGAACTGCACCCATTTTATCTCATTACGTTATCGCGCTTAAAGCTTGCTTGCACCGCTGTTATCTTTATGGAACTAAGAACAACTAGGTATGTTATGCTGGCACTTTATCATTAAACATGGTGAACCGGTAAAAACGAAACATTAATGAACCGTGTATTAAAAGAACACGGCTGAGATTTTACAAACACAGATAATAAGTTATTATTTAAGATAGAGAGAGCTGTGACTGAATCATAGCCTGTTCAAGCAATACAGCCATAGACAAAATGACGTCAGGTCACGTTTTTCAATTCATTCACGTTTACCTGGTGGACAGTCGTGCGGTTGCAAAATCATAAAAAGACCGTTCGTAACCTCTCTTCACGTTGCCAAGTATAAAGTTCACGGTTTATTTATTAAGCTCAGCCTACTTATATTGACTTTTAGCAATAGGTGCAATCACGCGCAATCTTTTTTCTAATACGTAATTGAATTACCTAGTACTCTAATTCATAAAGTAGACTGCCTAAAATTATTGTTCAGTTTAGAAATGTTGTTCATGTATAATGTTAAGATCGCGACACGTTTCTTGCGTCTATTGATGTTACCATCTATTCAATGCTAAATATACTTACACGACTTAGGTACCTACACGTTGAGAAGCGCCTGCGGTGTTACATGATTTGAAGGTTTCATTTTAAATACAGACCCACACTGATGAGTAATTACACTGCTCATATTGTATGCACGCCATACACAGCACATCAAAGTATAACCATGACAGCACAAACCTAAACTTTCAACTCGAAACGACGCATTGTTAAATCATTTGGCACGTTGTTGGCACTATTATTTTACGAGAAATTTCATCACTATTACTTTTCCACTTTCTGTTGTTAGCTATCGATTATTTTCATTGTTTCTAAACTTCGAATTGCTTGTGTCGAAAACAGCTTAATCCAACAATTAGACGATGCTTTTGACTGAGTAGTCCGAGTACTGGACGTAGTTTATAAAGAACATTGTTTTCACATTCCTGGCGCAGGTGTTATCAAGTGAAGTCGCTAAAACATAATTGTTAAGTAATTCGGATGTGTTCTGCGGAGCTGAACAATTTGATAGAGAAAGCGCTCGGCCTGATGATAGACGTTAGACGATTCTAACGGATTTCTCCGATACGTTCAGTTGATCTGATGTGTTAACATCTCCTGAATTGGACGCACGCACGCTAACGCTATTAAATTTAAGATATTTTTAAGATTAAGAGACAAGTCCCGCTATAAATACTGGATATTAGATACGCTGTGCTTGGAAATATTTATAAATAACAAAATGTTCAATGAAGTACGTGGTAGGTATGAATTTATATTTATTCTGATAAATGATGCTCGTAAATCATTTTCAGAATCCACGAATCTTTCTGCTATGCAATAAATTTATTTGTTTGCTTTGTAAGACAGTTCTTCTTGTACAGCATCACAGCAGTCCACGCGTGACAATTCACATACCTAGTAAGAACTTGAAATATTGGAACAAAAACTACCAATTAGCTGCAAACAAGAATACATGAAAACATAGATGTGCTAACATTCTCTATTTTGTTTGACATAATTCATTAACACGAAACTTATTTAAAATTCAACTAAGAAAATAAAAGACAGGTAATTAGTTTGGCCGTTCGGTTAACAAATGATATCATGAATGAGAAACAAGTTAGCGAATAAAATAAATGGAACTGTGACCTCACAAAAACTTCTGTGAACTTTTTGCTTGCGGCTGAACGAGCTCTAGAGGTAAATTACTTGTGATGTCATCCTCGAATTTATTGCCACCTTGTGTTGTATTCAAGCAGGATGCGATAAACCATTGACAATTAAGTGATATTAAAAACTACTTAGCTCAATACTCTTGAGATTGCTTTATTGTTTACGACAATGACCTAACGACCCTTGACCTAAAACTTATATATACTTAAACATAATCCTTATAATGAATATTAAAGAATATTATGCAAGAATGGTTTACGCATATTATCTCCTGATGAGTACATAATACCTACTACTCGCTTGGACCAATAATGCGAGATGTCGTGTGTATACCAGGTCACTCGTTATAATTTCGCGAAGTAGGTACCTAGGTACATAGTAAGTTATTCGCAACTGTGGAATGCTAAATTTAGATTTTTATAACCACAGCTTTTGCTTAAATCCAAACTACAATTTTAGAAAGGTATTAGAGAAAAATAATTTATATTATAAACTTGAAACGATATATGTTTGTAATTATTCATTCATTGTGTGTTTAAAATTAATGCTAGTTTAACAAGTTTCGCAATTTAACATATTTGTATGTATTTAGAGTTAAAGATGCTCACTATTTCATAAATACTAGCCGCAGTTAGACATGCACGAATGTTGTACAATATTTAAATGTGCTAAAATTCTTCATGGTATGACATCGACACAGTTACTTTAATCGTAGAATTTCAGCAATGGATCAGAGGCTGACATGTTCCTTTCTATTTTTAGAAAATCATCTTCTTTGTTTTACTTAATTTTATTTTACTTAGTTTAAGTAAATACATTATAAAGAAATTCACTCAAATAACACGAATGTTTTATAAAAAGTAAAAGTGCTTCTTCATAGTCATCGTACTCATAGCTACTCTCGCCTAATCTGTCATCTGAAAAGCCTCGTGGTGAAACTAGGACGTGTCCGGAAAACTCATGCACTATGTCTATGGCGCATTAGAGTTGCGACACCGCATACGAACGGACTCGCATTAGGGACATGGGGCAAAGGAATGCAGACATTCTGCCTGCACGCACCGTGCGTCTTGTTTGCCTAATTTAGCTAAGTATAAAGTATGATTTACTTCGCAACTATGCACCACTCCTTTTTACGGTACGATATAATTCTGAGTAGGTATAAAATAATGACAAATTGGGCGGTTATGTTTAGAATTGAACCAAGGGTGACTTATGCAAGTTTATACATAAATTAAAGTTGTAAATTACAATAATGTCGGTTCACTTGGACATAAATATTAACTACTTACTTGGTTTTGTATTGATATCGAAATTGACAGTAGATATTACAGCCACCAATTAGTTATAATTCCATAAGCTCAAAACGCATAACTTTCGCTTTAAACGTTAAAACTAACAACCTTCAATAATTTTAGAATTACTTATTGATTTTATACGAGACGAACGCGCGTTCCGCTTGCAGTTTTTATTTTCATATGCATCGTTGTTTTACATCGCAATAGGAAATATAGCTACGTTGATTATAATTTGCATATCTATGTCCCGGAAACAAATTCAAACCAGATTTTTAATTCTATAAATAATATTAATTTCGCTATTATTAAAATAACGATTAGGTATACATACTATTTTAAAAGCCATTGGTCTTTAACGTCGTAGTAGCGACTATAGGATGGTAAAGAGAACCTTCATTTATAAACAATAAGCACTACATAGTTTTCATAGTATGTAGGTGCTATACAAAACCGGGACCGGCTTCACACATCGGAAGTACGTGGGCCGCCTGCACGCCAAACATGGCGTGTACACTCTGTCGCAAGAAATATAGATACGATGTTACGTATACCATGTTGTCTGACGCAGTAGCTAGAGCAATACTTAATGTAAAGGAAAAATAAAATATTACAAATAATTTAGTTTGTTGACAGTTTATAGTCAAATGGCTCATTTTTCTCAAGCATTCGCAAATGTAACTTCCTGTAGGTAACATCTATTTTGAATTAAAAGAATCTTATGCTAAGAAAAATTGCTTCATCTAAAAGTTGACCGATACAGTGTTGATTAAGTTTAATATATACTTTTCACAGCTGAGTACCTCCCTTTTCGATAATATGTTAGGCAAATTAGTTAAGTTGAATACACGAGTAAAGTTTTTGTAGTTGTGCTTACCACAGATATTAAACCTTTAAAAGTATCAGACTTGTTAGGTTTGGTTAAGGCTTTGCCAAAATATCATTTTATAATACTGTATTTAACTTAATTCGTATAAGTTAACATATCCTATGTTGGTAATTAAAATTAACTACCAATCATAAAGAGTGAGTCAGAAAACATAACTATATTAAATCTTACATTCATAATCTAAACTAATTTAAGTATCCTATACTAATATTATAAAGCTAAAGAGTTTGTATTTTTGTTTGTTTGGTTGAACGCGTTAATCTCAGAAACTACTGGTCCGAATTGAAAAATATTTTATTGTTGGTTAGCTTATTTATCGAGGAAGGTTATAGGCTACATAACATCATGTAGCGTAATCATAAACGCGGATGAAACCGCGTGCATATCTAGTCATTTTATTATGTGTTAGTCTGTATATGTAATTTTATTTATAAGTAGTAGAGCCTCGCTGATTTTAGCATGAATGGGCCGGCTCGACCGGGGAAGGACTACCCTCTCACAGAATATCGACGTGAAATAGCAGTGTTCCTACTGTTGTGTTTCGTTCGGCGAGTGAGAGTGCCGGAGGCCCGATCACCCTCTTTCCTCCTTTCCGCTCCTTCTCCTTCCCACTTCCTTTCTTAAAGGGTCGGCAACGCGTAAGTGATTCCTCTGGTGTTGCAGGCATCCATAGGCTACTGTGACCACTAATCATCAGGTGGTCCAAATGCTTATTTGTAAATTTAGACGTAAATTAAAAAAATATATATATGAGCCTCATCCAAACCACGATCGACACGCACAAATATTTTTATATTAATTTATTAGATTCAGATAACATATTAATGCTTTAATATTATAAATATTTTACTTTATAGATGCTACAACGACAATCGAATTGATTCGATCATTTCCGAAAACCATCTGATCGCACGATTCGTTAAATCAAATGCCGAAAGAAATACTCACGAAAGTTCGAAGAAGCCTTGTCTTACCGAACTGACTGTACCTACTAAGAAGTCGCCGCAGGCAGACAATAGCCACGTCCTCTAGGCGATATCAATACGACGAGGTCTTGTGCGGCTGACTTATCTATAATACCTACATAACCTATTGACTACATCGGTATTAACATAGAGCCAGTAGTTTATAGGTATACAGATGTAATACTTCATCTATACCTACTGAGTGGTTTCTATGTAGCTTTACTGGAAAATAACCTAGATGCTGAAGACACACGTTTTTAATAAGGATAACGTTCCTCAAAATTATGATTGATGTTTTAAATGTAGTTAACTAGCTAAAACCGGCCACGCCTCGCTGTAGCTAAGTCTTGTAGGTATATTTATCTATTACTACCTGACCTGCGCAACTTTATCTACTTCACATAGGAAAATTTGCCCCGTTTTCGCAATATTTTTCATTGATGCTCCGCTCCTATTGATCGTAGTGTGATATTATATAGCCTATAGCCTTCCCCGATAAAATGGGCTATCCAAAACTAAAAGAATTTTCAATTCGAACCAGTAGTTCCTCAGATTAGCGCGTTCAACCAAACAAAGAAACAAAATAGGTGACAAACAAACAAACTCTTCAGCTTTATAATATTAGTATAGATTAGGAAAGTAAATACAAATATTTTATTGCTCGTTCCCGTGAGAACTTCGGGATATATAACCATTCTAATATAGAAATGCAATGATGTTTAATAAGTAACTAATAACATATGAAGTCAAGATCCATAGACTATATTTCCAGTTTTGCGCATATTAACATACAGAAGCAGATCTTTTTTTAAATCTGCGCAGAAATAATAATCTATATTGGTTTTTCGCCTAGGCTTGTAGACGTAAAAGGCTTGTAGACTTTTGGCTCAGAAATTGAAGTTGTTGACCAAGATTAACAAGACAGTAAGTAAAATTTTGAAAATTGTTACTCTACTACTACTATTAAACTTTACTAATTTTTAAGCTAATTAAATTATTATTAAAACTATTTAGATTTAATTTATTTTTACACTTACCCCGACGTTTCGGTTGCTTTTTAGCAGCCATGGTCACGGGGAGAAAGTTTAATAGTAGTAGTAGTGTAACAATTTTCAAAATTTTGTAATAATGTGTCAAATAAACAACGCGATAAAATCCGTATATAGCAGTTTAATTTCAATGAATAATATTCGCGTAAATAGAAGACAATATCATTTATTTGACATTAAATTTGTCTTCATTTATGGCCCGTGGGTGTTGCCCATTTTAACCTCTAATTTATGAGATATTTTGCTGATGTGCCAGATACCATTATTATACAAACTAGCACACAAACTTTTTAACGATATTATTTTAATGAAATACTAATTTGTGATTTTCATTTTTAAAATACATGTTTCAAAGATATTACTTTTTTAAAACCACGGTTCTAGTCTGGCGATTAAATGTTACAACCAAGTCAAGAGACTTAAAATTAAATTATCAGAAGTATATGTAAATAAATGACTATGTTGTCGAGGAAAGTACTCATAATTTTTAGGGTCAGTATAGGACGATACGGCTACTAAGCGACAACATTGTCAACTAAAAATTATTTGTGTGTTTTGTTTTATGCTTAACTAGTCAAAAGTTTTCAAAATTAAACTATATCTACTATATTATATTCTCAAACCAACAAATTGGTTCTACATTCAAAAACAATTCACACATATTTCGAACGCAAATTTGAATTCTGCGTCCATTACCAATTCGCAAATTTCTATTGTTTGTAGGCACAAATTCTTGTTCTAATTTCGCTGATCGCATGCCAACGCGTGTTGGCGTGCTGTCGAAATGTCAAACGAAAGAAAGAACTAGTGACCGTGTGTGGCTGAACGCAGTGGCTTTCTCGTACGCAGCTTCCATTCTCAATTTCGCCCCCGTTTACTTATTTTCTATCTACTTCCTTATCCGAGTTCCGGAACTCTGATGACAATTTTAAAGACTTAGCTTAGTGTTGCAATATAATGCATATAAAACCAATTATATCTGCACTTAAAGTTTAAATTAAGACAGCTCAGTTACAAGTCTATTGTAACCAGTTGCAATTTATATTTGGGTTTGCAATCGAAAACTATTTAGTAGGAATGTAATGAATAAATTTCCTTTGTGATTTATGTTTAACAGGATTTAGTATCTAAAAAGCCGAATTAGAGGCCTTGGAATTCCGAAATTGAATTGCGAGACAAACTAATCTTAGAAAATAATTGTGGTGGAATTATTTTGCAATCTATTTTAACACGCAGTAATAAAATTATCTGAACCCTATAAGCAATGTTGTGTTGTAGAATAAGCTTAGAAGCACAACTCTTGCTTTCCAATTTCAATAATACCTAATGGAATTATTTTTTAAATTTCACATCACAACATTGACTTGAACGTTTTCTTGTCTCTAGCTATCATAAACAATATTATACTTTCTAAGTACATCGGACCGCGCCAGGGCCTACATCACAATTCACACGTAACACTTGTGGTGGCCAGTGATTCGAAACGACTCAGCTCTAGGTCCCAGTTGACCGGCCTGCCGCGGTCAAGGTGACCATGCACTGTGACCATTCGCTCGCCGACTTGAAAGGACGTTGAACGTAACTCCTTTTGTTTTAGTATGAATTTTGAGGTGTATTCGTGTTGCATTCCACGGGTCGGGGGAATAATGTGGAATTGGATGAACGGAATGAAATTAAAAACATAAATAAAATAATGATTTATCAAAATCCGGTCAAGTGCGTCTTGAACATCGATAAAGTACCGTAAAATTGATATTAAATTATTTATATCCTATCCGTTGAAACTTAAACCTTATTTTCGGAATTATAAAAGCTACTTCAATTTGCCGAACCTGTGATCACATTGTTATAATTTCGATTTAAAACGTTTACTCAAAAACATCATTACTTATGTAGGTGCCTACACTGCCTACTTACTTTATCTTGGAGTGATTGCACTGAATAGCTTCGAAAGTTAGAAATGGCAAATATACCTAGTCGATTTAATATTATATGAAGTGATCGCTAAGGTTTTGACATAAGTTGTTCTTAACGATGTTGTTTATGATTGTAGAATACTATTTTATGCTTCTTTATTGTTATATGGACGAAGTTTATTCGGCTTTATGCAATTATTCAATCAAAAGTCCAGTTGCGGCGTAAAGACGAACGCAACGAATACCTATCCCGATAACTATATCTACTTATAACATTATTAACGTGCAAGTAAAGTTTCAATATAAAAAGGTAGGTAACTACTTAAAGCAATTGAATTACTACGAGAAGTATAAGAATAAGGCTTGGTTTATCTTACTGAATAATGCATGAACTTTTGCCCACTGCTTACGAGAACCATAATGTTCTCAGTGGTTGATTTTTACTTTTTCTTTAACCTTATTTGAAAATGAAACTCGTTCTAGAATTACCCTCTCTGGTAATACAGTGCTCTTGTTAAAATTCACTTATAATTTATACAAAGGTGCACATTTTATAAGCTACTGGATAATAGTAGATATTTATTTCTCTTAAGCATAATGCGGTGATGCCTCTATTAACCCAAGGAGTAAAAAATATATTTTATATTAATTATATATTTACTTTTATTTTTATAAATGCATAGTTGCTGAAAGGAAAAACGCTGTATATTTTTATTTTATTTTTGTTTGTAAGCTCGTGCACCGATTGAAATTATATTAGTATGACGCCAACCTAAATCATATAATCACAAATGAAGTGACTAGTAACTACTACAGTCTTAATAATTGTAACCTATATATTTGTCAAATATATAGGTTTATAGTATGTAACGGGTATTAACGCGATTATGCATAATGTTTTACCTGTTTTATGCTTGACGTTTCGACCAGGTTACACCGACCGTGGTCACAAGCTGACTGGTGCAGCGATGTCATGTCTCCTTTTGTCGGGCAGAAGAATCTTGATTCACCCTCACTTGTGGCATATTTTTGTTTGTCCATGTACCGTCACAAACTACACTCACGGTATCCCTATTACGTATGCTAGCCGTCGTGTCCGTATTCTGTGAATTACCTGACTGTGCAAAACAGCGAAGTTGCGTATTATTAATCACGGGATTCCACGTCGCGGATAATTTGAAACCATCTTCCCTATTGAAATTTCTATGTTTTTTGATTCCAATAGCTTCTGGCACTACTCTTGGATAAAAGTGGCGATCGGTGGAGAGGATCACTCCACCGATCGCCACGTTTAGTGACCACGGCCGATGAAACCTGGTCGAAACGCATAAAAAAGGTAAACATTATGCATGATCGCTTTAATACCCGTTACATATTATATATATATATATTATATATATATATATATATATATCATGCAACGCGAAAGTTTGAAAGTTATTATATAGGCTGTCATTTATCCATATTAGCAAATTGTAATTTAAAGCTTTCCTGCGTGACAGGCTTTGCCTAGTGCAGGACGCTTTACAAAATCTGACATAACAGGTACTTTTACAACAATGTTTAATTTTTGATAAGCTGTCACTTATTATAAAAACTTGTATGTTATGTACTTATTGGCAATAAAATTTATTATTATTATTTCTATAAAGTTAACGAACTTTACTATCCTACGTATTACTGCTGGACTAAACTAGCTAATGACAAATGGCGTGACTAACTGGCTGGCAAAAAATATGTCTCAAACAGTTTGAAAGAGTCAAAGCTGGACCGACGATGTGACCGTTACCCAACACGTCACACCTCACTGTTTCTAAACATTACGCGTCGTAATCTGTCATTATTTTGCCTACGTATGTACAGTTGGTAACGAAATGTAGTCCAATTAAACTAAATCATCATATAATTTGTGAAGAAATGTGTGTTTGCAGCCATTCTATAGACCAAGAAACTGCATGATAAGGATTTAAAATTATGATTATAATTCTGATATGCAGCCTTTTTGTCACAGTAGCAAATGCTACCAATGATATTTGGCATTTAAAATAGTATTATAATATATAATAACATTTATACAAGTAAGATATAAGGGTACGCAGCAAAGTTCTGCTAGTCCTAGATTTTTAAAAGACTTTCCGCAGACTTTTACCAAATTTTTTTTATCTGTAGTGCATTTAAATTATGCATTACATTTAGTGCATTTAGCAATAGCGAGATTACCACTTAAACCATTTCGCCGCCCGTGAAACCAACTTCCTGTGACTATTATATCGTCACCTTCCAAGAAACCTTGTATTCTGCGATCGCAACACGTAATCGAGATTCCATAAACAATTTCGAACGTTCGTGCGAGAGCGTAGAACTGTCAAACGCCAGTAACCGTTCATCTCCCGCGAAAAATAACCAGTCCGTTCTTTCTTTTTTTTATAACACGCAGGTCATCAAGAGCAAATATAGCGTATAAAATAACATCGGAATTTTGATGCTAAAGTTTATTCGTTATGTTAATGTTGTCGACGGTACCTGTGAAACTGGTAGCAAATTATGTCAGCGGTACTGTTACGTAGTTAAGGCGGTCTGGTGAAAAACCTTGCGGTTAGGTTGACGACAAATTTATGGTTTATTACTCATCGATGTGTGCCACGCCAATCATGTCAAGTGGCTATCATTACAATATATAATGTAGGTCTATGTGCTAAGACGCTTTATCGAGAGCACTTGCGATCATTATCTACTTAGATTGATTGACGTTTTATTTCGCATAAATTATGCAAGTAAGCTTATTATAAGGCGAGTTTGAATTGTAATCAATGTGTCCATTAACTGATTTAAGAGGTCACCTTGTAGCGGTGAGCTGACCGTTCAATTCACTGTAAGCTTTTAATCCCAAGCGAGGGGCTCAAATTCTGTCATCTACAGATAAATCATCTGAATATAAATGACTAGGTCTTCTTCTCTCTTAGCCTTTATTATTCCCAAGTCACTTGGGGTCGGCTTTTCTGGTCTAACCGGATTTGACTGGATATCAGTTTTTACACGGAGCGGCTGCCACCTGACCTCCGCAACCCGAAGGCTAACGATACCCTAAGGTTAGACCAGTGTCAGGATATTAGAGGGTACTGACTTTCCCAATAACGACTGCCATAGATGTTCATGGCAGCCGGGACCGACGGCTTAACGTGCTCTCCGAGGCACGGAGCAGGCGATAATTGTCAATCAATACGCACATAATTTCGAAAAGTCATGTAACTTTCCGAAAGTCAGAGGTGCGCGACGTGGGTTCGAACCCGAGACCCTCTGCATTGCAGTCTGTTGGTCTAGGTAGGTAACTAGGTATTTATTATAATTTACCGTTAATATGCAAACCCTTTCTTGACACGTGGATGAATCTAAACGTAGAAAGTTATTGAATAAATCAAATTCTCTTGCAAAATTAAGTTTCACTAAAATATTTCTACGTAATCAATTAACTTGACATTAAGCTGTGTAAACTGAAATTTGTTTTCAAATAACACTAGACTAGCAATTAAAATGTTTGTTAATAACGAACGTAAAAATGTCAGTGGTGTCGACGTACAGATGAAAAAGTTGAATGAAGCGCGTTACTCCGAAACAGTCGAAAGTGGCAGGTGCGAGTGTGCCACGCCTCACATGCCGCGGAGCGTAGACCGTGGACTGGCAATATTTGCGCGCGCGCATCTCTCTCGGCCGCCGCGCCCAATTACTCATACTATCAAAACAAGACTTTTTTTGGATTGGAAAATTTCTGTTTTTAATGAAATAGTCTTTAGAAGACTTGACTGGTTTTCATCGGTTAGTGAAGATTTTGTCGTCCGATCCATATCTTTCCTTATGATAATTTTGAATGGCCAGGTGTTTTTACGGATTTTATAAGGGAATTTAAATGAAATAAGGGAATAGAGGATTTTATCATGTAATTAATTTACTTGTCGGACGACTTTTTAGAGCAAGAACAAGATATATAATTTGATCCACCTATTCGCCCGTATATACACTTCAAGTGTATATACGTAAGTTTCACAATGCCTTTTTGCAACGTGCATTGCAGTACGGAATGACTGCATGACATAAGCCCGTAAGAATCTGAACCATCGATTACAAATCGCAAGCCACACATCACAGACCGAAGAATTCATTTAATATCATTGCCGTATCCTTCAAACGCAGTGTCTTTGTAGCAATTGCTCGTAATGCCCCGCCATCTTATTGAACGATTACGAGTTGTATGTCTATCTACGCCACACGTAATGCAGTCGTTATAATATAATAGGGAAATGGTTACGCAGTTAGCGACCGACCGTTAGAAAGTCTCGTGAACATCTGGTGTAAATTTTCTAATTCTGCCAACTAGCTTTTGTTACCTTTATGATGTTGGTACCTTTAGGTTTGGACGTGTCAATTTCGTTGTCTATATCGTTTTTGATGTTATCTGGTATTCTTGTAAACGTTTTTGGAGCACATTCTAAAATAGGGCTCAACCCGATTTTTGTTTTAGAAAAATGCGATATGTTATAAATCGTTAAAACGGCCCTTAAGAAAATTTTGATAGGTGTGAGTCGTACTAATACAAATACTTTTTCCATTTCTCTTTATTGTTTGCACTGTATTTTAGAAGTGAAAACTGAGTTCGCCGTCAAAATTCATAACTGCTGAGGCAGTTACCAAATCGTACCTTAAAATATGAATACATACCAAAGGTTTCTTATAGCCAAATTTTATTGATTTCGTTTAGGTAGAATTTAACACGGTTGTCCTTTTATTTCGCTATCGCACGACATCAACAGATTTCATAAATTGCTTTGCCTCTTAATGAATACTTATACCATAAAACAAGTAATTAGGTCCCATACACGACCGACCTTTTCACAGATTTCACCATACGAAAACATTTCGCCAGGCACATGTATCAAGAAAAAAGCGAGTGTAAAGGTCAGTTACTCAATAAAAGTACTTGTTCGGTTGTGAGTGAAGCAATCTGTCATGTAACGGTACTGGAGGGCGCGCCAACTAGGTACGTCAATAAGTCGACAACTTTCCTCGGTATTCGACGACACGTCTCATTCGCTTCACGGAAGCGCAAGAAAGTATACGGACGTGTTGTTGCAGAGTTGCAGTCTGTATGAGAATGTCAATTGTCTCTGGTAGATTATGTGTTATCTGCGTGTACTACCACAGCTTATAAACACCGACTGTCATAACGAAAAGTTATTTAAAAGACTATTTTAGTTTTCCATTTTCCCGCGGATTTGTATTGCGTGACCCAGATCACCAAATATATCATACTATTCTGTAAAAGTTTTCATCTTGTTGTTGAGTCACTTAAACAACTGACATTGACCATAGTAATCTTTGGTTACTCGAGAAAAGTTCTAGTTTTCATTAGGGATGCAAAGTTACGGACATCTTACAGAATAGTGTAGTTCTTCGAGAAATCGGAATATGACCTTCAGGCGAAATTAGTATAATAATGATAACCTAAGTCGAAAAAATCATTACACTGTCTTGAACTCATTGTAGTAACTTTTATATTTGCTCTTTAACTATGAAATTGCCGATTTGTATGAAGGAAGATCGTTAACGTTGTGTTTTTCATACAAACAATTTTATTCCGTTTTATTGTAATCGCAAATCCTAATACAATGATTTTTACATATATTATAAAACACGGCAACTAAATAAATTGAAGCAACTAATCTAGGATAAACTAAACGACCATTAAATACAAATTGTTAAAAAATAATTGATGTAGATTATTAACATTACATGTTATTTGTAACACCTACATAATAATATAGTCAAAGTTCAAAATAAAAAAATATTTACAAAATAACTATTGTATTTGCCATAGATCTCACAAAATTAGAGGTTGTAGACAAAACGGCAATTTTATAGGTAAATATTTATACTATAACTTAATGACGCACTATTGGGCATTCCATTATATTAAAGTTAATTTAAGTATTTCTTATAATTATAAAGCCATAGCTACTAGACAAGGAGCGAGTAACGAAACATTGATTGCTTTGAAGTAATTAGGAGAAGTTTTTTCCCAACAGCGGACATAATATAGGTGATGATACAACTAATTTCTATTCATAATAGCATCATTAGCAGTATATCAAAATAAATTTATTTATTTATTTTAATGGCTAACCAACAACTGTTCACACAAATACAATTTAAAAAAAAAAACCTTAAGATTAGCAGACTGAGCGAGTGTGACAATCTTTTATAGGTAAGCACAGCATGCACAACTTAACAATAAATGTTCAGCAAACATAAATAACAACAATAGGAACAAACTTTAAATACAAAGCAAAATAAAAAACAATTAATACTAATATTGAGTAAACTAAGCACATTATTAAACACATTATATTCCTTAAAATTAAATGTACATAGACCAAAAAAAATGTGATTACATGACTATAAATAATTTTTAAACATTATCAGATACTATTCTGCGGGACCTACCAAGCGAGTCGAGAGTGCACATCAACAAGATCACTGTAACTATTTAGCAGTCTACACAGGCGGGGGAACTACTGAACTAGCACCGAACACTGTTCTACGTAGAGGAGGTTGCAGAGGAGTAAAAGGGGCACGTGGATATCTAGCAGGAACACGAAAAGAGAATCTGTAAAGTAGTTGAGGACAGTCTATTTTGCCACGGAGTACTTTATATAGAAAAATAGAGTTGGAGATACTTCTACGTTTTTCCAAGGACACCATCTCAAAGTGTGAAAGTCTAGCTTCATAGGAACGTTTCTTTTTAGCTATGCCTAAAAAAAATTGATTCAATTCAATTTTAATAAGCATCTATTTTTATACTACCAATATTTTCTATCTACATATTATATATTTCGTTTATTAAGTAGCTCTAGCGAATCAAACGTGACATGATTGGCTTATTGGATGCTGATTCATCTAATCCGGTATAACCACTCGAATATCTATATCAAATACAGTTACATGTCATTATATTATTGATTGCCATAAAGCGATACATTTATGTAAGGAGTATATAGTATCATTGAAGAACAATGTGTAATAAAGAATAGCATACTATAGTTTTATAGGTCTACGTAATCTTTTTCAATACATAATCTGCTGTAGGTATGTATTTACAAGTGGTTTGTGTGCGACTTCGTTCAGAAATTGTATGTAATTATCGATTGGTAAAAGGTGTGGAATTAATAAGTAGTTTTAGTAGTATAAGGTCGGGGAAAATGTTTCTTCGCATTTTGTATGAAAACTTAAGTCATTATTTTTCTAAGTTTATTTACATTTAATTACAATATATATGAGCCATTTTGTTCGATGACTGTCTGTCATCTTGTAGGTAGTGACATGATCCCGTTGCTGTAGAAATTATGGGGCTTCTGATCAAAAAAACGCGACAAGTGGTTTTCGCAGTCCTCTCTTGATGTTAACCTGATACTGTCTAAAGAATTCTGAAGAGACCGAGGCAGGTGGAAATCTGAATGTGCAAGGTCAGGGCTATATGGCGGATGCATTAACACCTCCCAGCCAACCTCTCTTTATTTTTGATGAGTGACTAAACATGTGTGTGTGCGTTATCGTGATGAAAGACCACACCCTTTCTATTGATTAATTCCGTCCGCTTTCTCTCAATTTTTGGTTTAATCTCATCAGTTGTTGGCAGTAGAGATCCGAATCGATGGTTCTGCCCGGCGGTAAAAGCTCATAATGAACAATACCCTTCCAATCCGCCATACACACAGCATCACCTTATTGCGAGTTAGCCCGGGTTTTGCCAGTCTGTAAAGCCTGACCGACCTTTGACCACGACCTTTTTCGCATGTTCTTATCGTACGTGTTCCACTTTTCATCACTAGTTATCAATCTCTTCAAAAACGGTTCGGTTTTATTACGTCTCAATAAAGAATCGCAAATGAGTACACGGTTCATCAGGTTTCTTTCAGTGAGCTCGTGTGCCACCCAAATATCGAGCTTTTTTATATACACAGCTTTTTTCAAATAGGTCAAAACTGTTTTGTGGTCAATTTCCAGATCTTCAGCTATGTCTTAACTACAGATATGCCGACTTTGCTCCACTTTTTAAAAAAATGGCATCCATTTAATCCGTATACAGTGCGACCAAAGTGAGGTGCATCTTTGACATCAAAATTCCCGGATTGAAAACGTTTAAACCAACTTTGTGCTACTCTTACTGACACCGCATTAGGTCCATAAACGTTACAAATTTTTTTCGCAGCTTGCTTTGCATTTTTCCTTTTTTGTAATAAAATGTTAAAATATATAGAATCTCTTCATTAGATTCACTCATTTTGACAGAAAGAAAAACAAATGAAAACCGGTGGGAAACAATATTTTACTAAATTGTTTCTTTTTTTGAAACGTAACCTTTTTAATGGTATCAAAACCAGCCAGATACAACTAGTATAACCAAAGAGATTTTATAAAAAATTCAAACAGACTATATGCGAAAAGACTTTTTACCCGACCTATTATTTCTTAATGCCATGGTAAATGGTCTTATAGAAAAATAGCTGTATAAGCTTTCAGCTGCGACTTGGTTCACGTGGACGAATGTTCGCACGCGACGTTATTAAATAGAATCAAATTATGCACCATAACTTCAGTTTGACATAGTTTTAAAGATCAACTTCAAGCTAGGAAATCGCATTAAATGATTTAACATGATGCCGAAACAAACGGACCGACAGAAACAATTTTAGATTTTTCGGTTACAGACCTATAATAATAGATAGTAATTGGCTTTTAAAAATAGTTGCAATATACAGACAGTCTATACACAGTATGAAACTAGTGTAAAGGAAACATGCACTGAAAAGTTCGTTCGGTAAGTGAGAGTGTTGGAGTCCCAATTACCCTCTTTCCCCCTTCCCGATCCTTCTCCTTCCCTCTTCCTCCTTTCCTAAAGAGTCGGCAACGCGCAAGTGATGCCTTTGCTGTTGCAGACGTCCATAAGCTACGGTGATCACTTACCATCAGGTGGGCCGTATGCTTGTATGCCGCCAGTTATATAAAAAAAGCGTTTTGTTTTTCAAATATTGCATACTAGATTTTATCCGCGGCTTCGCATTTGTAAATGTAGATTAGGTTAATAACAGTACCTACTATTTTCGGGATGAAAGGTTTATCTTTTTGTGTTCCCCTGACAACGTGTACGCAAAACTTCATGATCGGTCGAGTAGTTAAGGCGTGAAAGTATTACAAACAAACAAACTCACATTCACATTTCTAATATTAGTTATGATAAAAGACATTTCATGTTCTCATCTATTGCTAGTTGCCAACTCTTTATGTTATTACCATAATTTGACAGGTAGGTTATTGTTATATCCTAAAACAAGTGATTGTTGTGAAAAAGATAATCTTTAGATTTGCGTTTTTTCATTTCGATAATTCGTTCTCACACTTGAGATCGACCCTGTCCCATTTTTTGTATTTTTGACTTATTGCGCATTAGTTTGTGTTATAATAGTAACAAATTGTGCTAAAATATTGTGCAACTTGTTATTCTCACACATTTGTCTGTTTGTGCTTCTTCTTGTTTCAAAATATTTGGCCATTTACCTGTGTTGATGGTATACTGAATGTATCTTTTAGCAAACACTAAGCCAAATTTCCGTTGACTACGATCAAACATTGCAAAACATTGTGCTGTTGTGCTGATAATTACAATTCGTTTCCGTGTTTTACTCTTAAGACAATGATAATATGTATTTCTCTCTCTAAACCTTATTAGCTAATTCTGTTACGTAAGTCAATTTTCATAGAAACTAATAGCAGAGCGCTTTAAGAGTGTATTTATAAAGTGTATAGGAGTATAGGGATTTAACATCTATTTAATGGTTTATACGTAAACCTATTATATTCATCATTATTATCCTTGTTGGTTATTGTAAGAATAATTAAAGTAATAAGATTATTTATACACGTAGTTGACTTAGGCAGTATTTTATTAAAGACAATCTTCTCTCTTAGCCTTTATTATTCCCAAGACACTTGGGGTCGGCTTTTCTGGACTAACTGGATTTGACTGGATATCAGTTTTTACACGGAGCGGCTGCCACCTGACCTTCGCAACCAGAAGGCTAACGATACCCTAAGGCTGGATCAGTGTCAGAATATTAGAGGGTACTGACTTTCCCAATAACGACTGCCATAGATGTTCATGGCAGCCGGGACCAACGGCTTATCGTGCTCTCCGAGGCACGGAGCAGGCGATAATTGTCAATCAATACGCACATAATTTCGAAAAGTCATATAACTTCCGAAAGTCAGAGGTGCGCGACGTGGGTTCGAGCTCGAGACCCTCTGCATTGCAGTCTGTTGGTCTCCCCACTGAGCTATCGCTGCTATTTATTAAATTAATTTATATTTTATTAAAGACAATAAACTATTAAAATAATGGATACTTAAAACTGTTAAGCAATCATCCAGTCGTAGGTGATGCTTTTTAAGTTTGGACTTAACTGGAGTAAGTTCGAAATGGGCCTCACGGTTTCCTCAGACTAGTTTACTATGTCGGTATGTATGTGGATTCACATCAATTGTTTAATGATTGGCACTTGTAATCCATCTAATGTAATAAAATCCACAAGCGGCTGCCACCGCTTTCTTAACATTAGTAAGTACAAATAAACTTAGCGCTTTATGATTGTTTCAATTTACACTATTTATAGCTGTATGATGAACCAATCAGTGCGTAACTCATCAACAATTCAATCGAGCACAATTGCGACGTATTGTACTTCATTATGTATCCACCTACCGTCGATATATACATCTTACTCTTCCATTTTCTTGCTGAGTACTTACAGTGATGCTGACATATCATGCAAACATTTCTCAGGCCCCATTTAACAGTAATTAACACAATGTTCTTCAATTATTTCGCCAACGAACAAAGACATGATGTATTGCACGGCGTACGTCAAATATGAATCGATACAAGAAGCGCATCCCTACAATTTCAATGGATTGTTTTCCACCACTATTTTGCGTTCGTTCAACAACAACTGTATGTGATTTCAAGGCAGTGTTGCGAATTACTCATTGTGTTGACTTCTAAACTTGATCGTCCACTTTAACTTGACCTTCTCAGCTCATTGTCACGCTTCGGCTCGTGCGTTTCAATGCAAGTATTCAATTACTTGTTGTGGTTCCAAGTAAGTTGGTTGTTTTACAGCTGTTACAAGAACTTTATTATTCCTGCATTTAAGTTTATTTTTGTTGTTTACAGTTTTTGCTTCAGAGTTTGTTGCTCGTACGACATCTGACTCTTAATGCGCCATTGTGTGGTGGTTGAGGTTAAAATAATCGTATGTGCTCAGCCCACAGGCTATTGTTTTCTCGTGTATACATTTATTTACACCCACGCGGCGCGCATGCGCGAAATTACACAATTAATTTGTTACCCGACCCTTTCACAAACCTTCATTATTAACTAGTTAATTAATGTCTTGGACCAAGTTACGTAAAGAATTTCAAATGGCGAATGTCAATGCATCAAGAATTTCGTTAGGTTACGGTGCCGTTTGTTTTCAACTCGAATTGTTCGATGTAGTAAACTATAATTATCGAACCATTAAAGTTGTTTTTATTTGTGGCTGTGAGTTTCTTGCAGGTATATATATCTTATAGACTCAACCCTTTGCCTTGTAACCTTTAGGGTTTACTTTAGGAGAAATGTAGATATAATTAGGAAGTACAATGAGAGAAGGTATAACAAATACACTTTTAATGAATTAAGATACAATTAAAAGAGACAATCTTTACTTATAGAACTATAGTCAGGGCGTGGTTCGCTAAAGACTTGCTTCGTGGTCCTTGTATAATCAGGACACTTAGCTGGGAGTGTGAAGCCGGGCCGCAAGGAGCTGCGACTGACGCCGTCCGTCCTTATATAGTGTCGCACCACCGGTCGCGAGAGGTGGCTAGTGACGTGCGCCCGCGTTCGCCGGGCGTCTAGGCGATTATCGTCACAGCCTAATCCTATATAACTTACATAAATATAAATTTAGTAACTTTAGTAGATTCATTAACCGATAACCTTCGTAATATAGCGTCATTCCTACAGCGTTTATACTTTTAATGTGTTTTTTTTTATAAACGATATAGGTATTAATTCACACGATAGTGTACTGCGTTTAAATCGAACAATATTTTGACTACAGTGTAAAGTATTTATATTTTTATCAGAGGACGACATCACATCATCGGGTAGTTTAAACTAGTGTTCAGTAATAGAAGAAACATAAAAGCAGACTAATGTTTACATAACAAACCTAACTCTTAAAAAAAAGTCGTACTTTATTTGAAAAAGCCGTTACCGAAAACTAGTTGTCAGTTTAACGTAAACCTAGTAAAAAGGTGAGTGAAAGCAACGCTATCAATGTAATAATTATAAGCTTTTACTCATCTAATCGATATGTATCGATACGTGATAAGCCTATTTAAAGACATCATCAGGACCACTTGGTATCAATAGAGCCTTACCTACGAGTTACGACTACCCAATCTGGAAATCCGGTCTGCAGCTGTACCTAATCAGGCTAAGGAAAAACACTAACATTAAAAATTTATCAGCTGATCTAAGTATTACTAATAATTACTAGTAATTACTCTACTTATTAGTATCACGTACATTTCACAAGAAGTGATTTCGCAATAATTTGATGCCGTCATAGTACCGGTGACCGGTTAGATCACATTAAGTTTAACCGGAGTAACTTGAAAGTTATGAAATTGCCACCGAACGATTTGGTTGGAATTATTATTGTCCTTGTTTGGTTTACTTTCATTGTTGGTTCAAATCTAATCGAGTCAAATCAGTCAGTCGTGGCCCGCTGCTGAGCAGGGCCCAGCGAAGTTACGCGAGCATTATCACGCGAACTAAACCTTAGACGTTTTGAAACAATTTCAACAGTTTTACAACGTGTCACATATTATATTGTACGGATTTAGGTTCCCAGAGCAATTCAGTAACGAAACTTATACAAACAACTAACTGCTTTTGTAATTTTATGAAGAATAGCTAATTAATTATGGCTAAATAGAGCATTTAGCTTTTTGCGGCTGACGTCTGATAGATTTCTTTCAAGGGTAAATTGAACGAATAGCATGCAATTTTGTACAAAAGTGTTGCTAAGAATTTCCAGACTGAAAGATGCAACAAACAGTAGATCGCTCGACCTTATCTAACTCTAAATTATAAATTAAATTTTAAACCTTTCTGATTAATGCTGCCTTTTTATCATGGTTCCTATCATCTAATAACTTATAATGTCATCAAACCTATTAATTTCTATGTAATTTTTCACAAAACAGTACAAATACTTTCTGATTTCTCAATAGCTTATATTTATGTACTTATAATTAGTAAGTATAGGTACCTCATAATATATCCTAGCCAGATATTCAATACATCCATTATAAAATAAATATAACATAGCTTCGGTATTAAGAATAAATAATAATCTTTAACCCCATGCAAATACTAAACTTGTATCATTAATTTACCGCAAGCTTTTTATACCACTAAGGTGACATACTAGCATACGACCCGTATGAAGGTGAGCGGTCATCGCCTAAGATCTAGTGCTATATAAATTGATAGTTTTGTAAGGCTGCTAATGAACTCACTATATTAAGATGCGTCACGATAAAAATATGAGTACTTTATCGATGACTGGCTCCGAAGTAAAATAATGACGTAATATCATAAGTTTTGCAAGGTTTTCATTACAATATATCCTTATATGTAAGGTATTTACCCCAGATTGCAGGTATTCCATTAGCAGATACGATTGCCAACGATTACGAAGGCACAATACGCTAGTAAATAGTAATCAGCTCCATGAAGCTTTGTAGGAAGCCGGCCTATAATGAGTACCCGCTGTGTCTACATTACACAGGTGTACTTCGAAGTAAAAGCCCTGTACGCAGGCAGCCATGACAGTTTCTTGTCCCGTGACAACTAACGCAACATTTTCACGCCTCAAGCACAGCTATTGTCGACATATTAAATTATTCAATTACAAAACTAACAAATTGGTTTATTTTGGAAATGGTTCGCTCGTCAAGGTTAAGTATTTTTGCATTTTATTGGTGCAATTCACGACTTTTATTTCATTTAATTGCATCAGTTACGTGAATCTGGGGCTGTGATATAATTGTAATAATTACGTTGCACGCATACTGAAGTTTGCTATCGAGTTTTTGACAGTTGTAGAGCTGTAGGTTGTCAGACCTGATATCTCGACAGGTGTTTACGTTGAAAAGTTGTAAAATTGTTTGTAATCCGAGTCCATCAATATTTGTATCTATAACGTAGTTATCTATTATCGATTCGATTATACATACCTATACCAATTAGAAAATTGTACTATTATACATACGTAGATAGTTTGATCTAGTATTTGATATAAGACGAAGCCTCAAATTAATAGACTTTTGATAACTCAATCAATTATCACTGAATCGCTGTATCTATATGCAGCTATAATATAGTATAATATATATATTAGTTAACTAAATAGTAGTAAAAACTTACGTACCTACACGACAAAAGATACAAATAAAAAAATATTGTATATTTCAATGTCTATCTGTAAATAAGAACTGCACAAATAAAAATAGCACTCACGTCAAAGAGAGCTTGTTTATAACTAAGAAATGCTTATCGGTAATAAATGTCTAGCTATTTATTATTTCAGTGTCAAAGTATTCATCATGTATAAGATGAATTGGCACAATTTTTTTTATATTTGCATGCTGTCACTGTAGACAGCCCGATATATAACGGCAATACATGTTTGAAAGCAACATTTTGTAGGTACATTTTTGTAACATGTTTTAAAACAAAAAAGAAGCGAATTAATTAATTGTGCTATTTAATATTCAGTTATTATACATATAATTAATTATCCATCATAGATCCAATAAATCTCTAATCAAATCATATTTCTATTATAGTTGAGGACGCAGGTTACTAATTTTTATGATATTATTATTATTTATTAAATTTAATATAAGTGGTTTTCATTTTATTTTATTTCTTAATAAAGAGGTTGACATTTCTAAAACAGGTGTCTATCCTTGGTAGGAATGGCACGCTACTGGCCCAGATGTTCGAGTAGAGACCAAAGACTTTTAGTATTATTTAAAATGAGCAATATCTTCTTCAATCTGAAATAATTTATGGCCGGATATGTATTTTAAAATCTTTTAATTTAATGTGTCCTATTATATGGTTAAAAAATATTATAAATTAATAATCAATATTTCTTTTTTTATGTTGAAATTCTTTCGCATGGCGACAGATTAAATTAATTTTTATTGTTGGTGCAGATGTATTCTTCATAACAAATTTTCAAAAAGAACGCGGTCTGCTGGTTTTGTGTGTTTGCCGTAACCTATGGCAAAGCTCGCTGTTGCCTGCTTGCTGCACTTGCAACAAGAAGGTAATGACACGTGCGTTGATAACCCAGATCAAAAGGACTCGTACTGCCAGCATAAAGCGCAAATACGACACTGGTACACTGTCTCCTCGAGGAGCCTGGTAACACTACTTACCGCAGAAACACTATACAAGGTTGTTTGTCTGCAAGCTTCTGTAGGTCGGACGTACTCGTACTTCAGTTGGACTGCCCTAATTTAAGCTGTTTGGTTTGTGTAGAGATACTGCGCGTCCTACTTAAAGTTATTCGTGAAGTAGATAAATAATATGCCATTTAAAATCAAATTATCGCATTATCGTGGCACATATAATACAGAGGCATTTTCTATTAATTGTCACTTCCTGTTTCCCCCTCTCGGTGCGTACGAACCATTGTTCCACTGACACGGTTGCACCCGCGCACCTCTGTCTCTGGCCCCGATCCCACGAACCATCGCTTATGCAACCAAATAAAATCAGATATGCCACGTTTAACAATGAATAATCTTTGCACTTCTTTAATTATTTCTTACAGAAATTATAAGGTATTCAAATTATGCAACGGTTAATCTACACGGAGTGGGCGGCGTTGGCCAAATGAATACCATAAATAGTTTTCGTCAGACTATTATTTTCAATTATCATATGAATAAAACCTGTTTCGATAATCACGTAAATATTAAAATTAACTGTATTTTAGTGTTATAAAATTAAATTGGAATTTTATCCTGCTTAAAATCATCTTATGTCAAGATGTTAAAATTAATTTTAGATTTAAAGCATTTATAATATTTATATACCCTAGGTCAGCGCTGCAGACTTACGGGACTATGATTGTATTGGACCGAACAGGCAATCGGCTCACCTGATGGCAAGTAGTTACTGTTGCTTATAAATGCTTGCAACACCAAGGTTATCGCTTGTATGTTTTTAACACACCAAATAAATAAGTCTTTTTGCTGCTTGAGCTATCGATAGAAACCATTAGTCTTCTTACCGATAGCACATCTTTCTTAAGGAGAAGGCCCTTTCTCCGCAGAAACACAACCAATATAAGTTTATTATTTATAGAAAGCAAGTGCTTCTTAGACAGACTGTTCCATTTTCGAAAGGAAATTCTTCTTTTACCTCCTTGTCATAAGTCCTTGTTAGAAAAACATTTGCTCTTGTCATCGGTTATAAAATACAGGAAATATCTGTTTGTCGCTGATTCTAATTAAGACAAATATTATGTAACGAGGAAAACGCAGATTCTAGAAATTTTAACTGCCTGTTTAGTATTCCGATTCTGGTAGCAGATAATTATGCGATATAAATTAGCTTAAACGCGACTAAGCATGTAAGATTAGACATTTGGTACATGCGAGTATGAAATTTAATCTGTGAAAGCTACTAGTTATACTCATGTTTAGATTTATATATTATAAATTGTTCGAAGGCGTTAAGTTTCACGGATCATGGTAGACTTTAAAGGATACAGTGGGATTAGAGCTAATATCTAGAGTAACTCGACCACGGAATTATTACTACCTTGCAGAAGACTGTGTAAAGTGTGTGTTCCTGTAGCGAGTAGATCTTCAATAGGTGTTTAGGATCTCGCTACGCTGTGAACAGAGCGAGTCCGGGAAACGCAGTAGACACAATAGAAAACCAATTGTTCGCGGACACCTGGTGACCGCGGCGGCGATCGTCTTTATCAATGGTCTTTATCATACTCTGGCAACACTGCGACTCCATATATTATATTGTTGATCTAATATTACGTGACTCGTAATATCTTATATAGTATTAGAAATGCCCATATGTAACGGCTTATTATCAGGAAGGCCGTACGCTTGCTTATCATCTACCTCGTAAAAAAGAAATACTGGCATGTGGCTCAGCAACGCTACTTGGCTGAGGACCCGCCGTATTTGAATTACAAACAAAACGTGACCGTGCCGACCTACCCATTACGTATGAGTCTGTGCTTAATTAAACATGATTTAATTCTAATACATTCCAGTATTGTACCAAGTCCAAGTCATCTGATCCATTAGAAAATTCTTCGCGAGTTTGAAGGTGAAGGCCGACTGATTGCGTCATCGAATAGCTGCGGAAATGATGACAATCTACAATAAAAGTAATGTTTGTATCGTAAATATTGTTCGTGAGGCGACAGTTCCGGCTGTTTTGAAAATAAATCTATAAAAATAACTCATTTAGCTTTAGAAATGGATGTCGTGTGCGAAATAATATTAATTTAATCTTTTTAGTAAGCGCGATCATATTTAATCTTACAGAATTCAACATTCTGATTAGGTCTATTATGCAAAGGTAATAGAGCTTAAGAGATCTACGAGAGTGATGTGGACTTAAAATCCATAGACAAAAATAAACCAGTGAGTAGAAAATATTGTTCAAGAAAACGTGTAAAATACAATCATAAAAGTAATTCAAGCTCATTAATACGTCGTCTTCATTATTCACATTACGGATCACACACTGCATGCTGTTCACAGATAAAATATTTAGAAAACATTTTCTAAAAATGTGTATGTTCATTGACAACAAACTATAAACAATTAATAAATAACAATTGAATAGATGATATAATCAGAGAATTAAATAGATTTCACAATTAATGTTCAGTTGAAATCGTTGTAAGTACTAAGATTTCATCATAGAGCCTGCTCGTCTCTTGTTCAACTCTGACATATCACGACTGTAATTTGACATTTGTAAGTGTCGTACGCGCGATTTCTTACAAAGTTCAACTTTATGTAAACCTCCATGTGCGGAAAAGATGTTAAACGTCAATGAATGCCTTGTTAGTGATGTAACGAAATGCAATAATCGTTGTAATTACTTACTTCAATTTATAATTACTTCAATATAACAGCCACTAATTACGGCGTAGTTGAGTAACTTGTAATCAGACTACAAATTCATTATTATTTTTTCGCGCAACTACACTGTTTCTTTTCAGTAAGTACCTATAGTTTAAAATAAGGAGTGCCCAGAAATTGTGTAAAGCGGCCGTCCAGTACTCGAATAATCCTCATGTATGTTCGCCGATATTTTGTAATTAGGTAGTATTATATTTTGGAGCACGATATAAGCACGTTAAAAATAAATTCATGAATATTACAATTGCGACAGTAACTCTATTTGCTATGTTTTAACAGGGAAGTCGCTTACCTGATTTTGATGTGATTTGACATAAAAGAGATAGATTGAACCCCGTGGAGCGATAGGCATTGAAGACTTCATATGGCGTGGGTCAAGTAAAATAAATTGAATTTAATAGTGCAGTATCTTCACCACAATATAACAACAAATTATTTTGACTACAGGTAATTTTATAACCATCTTAACCCTTAATTTGGCAACGAAAAAAAAGTTTAAAGTACAGTACTATATTTTTGTTTATATTTATTTAGTAGTGAAATAAAATAAGCGAAAAAAAAATATTATATGCTTATTTTTGCGAAAAAACAATGTCCGTCACACCGGCCATTGCCAAATATGTAAAAACTGACTTATCGGTTTGACGGACATTATCAAATTAGGGCAAAATAATAAATCCAATTATTTTAACATTTAATTCAGAATAAAATCACCTATAATTGAAAAAACTACATGAAAGATAATCTTATTTGGTATGGAAATCTAAAAAACGCTTTCTTGCATTTTTGTAGTCACAAAGCAAAGTCGCGGCAGATATTGTTTGCAGCACACTACAGTTTCTTTTAGCAGTACCTGCTACACCCTCCCTGGTCTGCGGGAAATTACCTACATTGTCATAACGTACTGTACTGGAAGGGCGTGCCACATGGGGCTTGTTGACTTTTGGGGCTCTGTTTTTACTGCGTTTGGCACAACGGTTTTCAATAGCTTTCTTCATTATCTTCAAATGTCGCTCTGTGGCGAAACAATGCCAATTTCCATTTGTAAGCCAGCTGATACTTTATATTCTTTGGATTTTTGGCAACTTTGCAGCTGGTGCTAGCCTGTTTTGACCTTACAATCCGTTTCCGAGACCTAAGAGGATTTCCTGGTATGATAGGTGTAGATCGTAGTCCAAGTAAAGGGATTGCAGATAATGACTGTAAGTTTTCATAATTCGATTCTTGAAGGTCTTGTAGTATAGGAGTAAGAGGCATTGAATCAGGTAAATCAAATGTTGCATTAATTGCAGATTGTTCGTCTTCAGAACTACTAATATTCTAATTTCCAAGTGAATATGGAATAGATGGAACAGGATAGGAATAGTTGCTGTTAGTTGAAGCACATTCATCATACATTTCAGGTTCAGAGTCTGATTTTCCACTTGCATCTGAAGGAGCATGTTCTTTAGAGACTAAGCCTAATATTCTTGACGCACGTGCGTGCTGTTGACTAGCGAAAAACAAAAACAAAATAAAAAATAACCCGTAACCGCAAATTAAACGAAATTTGGTGATGTACGTCCCAGCGGACAAAGTCATTTAGGACGACATTTGTTGGTTCTTGACAATGTACGCTGGGACGGACAAAGAGGTTAAGAAGCAAAAAATACAACAGAACACACATGAAACGTTAGGCATTTAAGAGTAAACATAATCACACATATATATTCTAATACCCAATGCAAAATACTTTTACTATTGTGACACAAACCATTAAAATATCAATATTTTTACTTTGCTAAAAACAGATGACTGCCTCCTCGCCGAGGTTTTGTTTTCGAGTGACAGATACAGTGTTGCCACTCTATAACATTATTTTGCACAAACTTGTTTATGGATCAACAAATAATTTCCAGTAGAAAAATTTGAAAACCTTTTTCTAAACTCACAAGATTTTTTTATAAGTTATGTCCGTCCCAGCGGTCAATATCAAATTAAGGGTCGACGAGTTATACTATACTTTTATTTTATTTAGGTAGTTATCTTGGCCAAACATCAATTTTATCGCCTTTATATCTCAACGTCTCCACAATCATCCTATATTAAGTATGTAGTTATTTATGAACTGAAGATTTGATAGCCAAACCGATATAAATATTTATTGTTGTTTTAACAGCTCTAAAGAAAAAGAGGTTAGATGGTCGAAACTATAGCCCCGAGCAACGTATCGCTATTCAAACGCTACAAGATCACCGTAACGGGACCATCGCTTGAGGCTAAAACTTGTTTATGACAAATATTTCGACGCCCTTCACAGTAAATAATATTTAAAAAAACGTACAAAATTTGTCTTTGGTACGATCATTTCTACGCACAGGCGTATAATATTATACGTCTGATTTCTACAAAAGTGATGTGGATGAAAGCAAGTTTTGAAAATGATAGAAACTTTTTATAATATAAACATAAATAATGATTGATGGTAATGAACTATTAAAAACGTATCTACTTGTAGACGACGAAATGTGATCTAAAATATCTAACATATTATTTTTGGATTAAGTTTAGATTAAGTATCTACTTATAACTAAGTGCTAGTTTTGGTGACCAACATAACTTACAATTGTAAAGAAATAAATTCTCACGTAAATAGGGCTAGGCAGAGGTGTGCACACAGTTCGCTAACTATGCTTGAAGTCCCACTTTAAAGTCTGACTTGAAAGTACTTCTCCAATACAGTTTATTATATTTAATCTAGCTCAAAACATACCAGTAAGTATGTGTTCGGCATGCTTTAGCGAGTTCTTCCAAGACATGCAAGTGAATCTAAAGAAACATCAATTAGGTTTACACTTATTTTATCATTAAAAAGATAAATCAGATCTTATTCTGAAACTCTCATCAAGACTTACGAAATCTCATAGGAGACCCTAAGATAGTTGTGTCCTTTTATAGGTATTTATTAATTAATAAAAGTTTCTGCTAAAAGCATTGTTGAAATATGTAATTGAGATCTTTTATATAACTATATTTTAGCTCAATAGAAATTGTAAGTAAAGATGTCGATCCAGACAACAGCGTTTCTTGTTTTTGAGACCTATGACCTCGTATTAGGGGCACGGATTAAAAATAAGTTTACGTATTTTCTTACTGGCAAACTTTTTACTACAGATTTTAATGGATAGATCGGTCTTCTTTTAAGCCGTGGTTTTATACCAAAATGTTAGAATAAAAATATAACGTCTAAAGTATAAACGATTTATTTTATTACAATAGTATGCAAGTTTTTCATCGCTTTTTATAATTTCAATGATTCATTTTTTCCTTACTGATCGTGACAATGATTTTATTCGCTTATAAAATTTATTTTACTGTGAATATTGTTGGCAAAATGTGTTCTACTTACGATTGTCTTTTTGATTAAACTGCCTCCGTGGCGCAGCGGTAGTGAATGCGACTGCTGTGCATGAGGTCTCGGGTTCGAATCCCGGGTCGGGCAAAGAAAAAGTTATTGGGTTTTTCTGTAAAGAAATCTCAATAGCAGCCCGGAGTTAGGAAGTTGGCGGTGTTAGACACCCCCGTGCCTCGGCAAGCACGTAAAGCCGTTGGTCCTGCGCCTGATCTCTCTCCGGTCGTGTCGGATTGCCGTCCCATCGGATCATGAGAGTTAGGGAACAGAGAGTGCACTTGTGTTTGCGCACACTTGTGCACTATAATATCTCCTGCGCAGATGGCCAGTCTCTGTTAAGACTGGCCGCCGTGGCCGAAATTCGGTCTGGAGGACATTATTATTATATTATACTTACGATTGATATTTGCCGATTTCGCATAAATTTATTAAATTTTCCTGTATGATAGGTAATGTTTATAGCAGCATGAAATAATGAAATTAGTTCAGTAGAGGGCAATAGCCTCGTACCTTATTTCGTAGGATTGTGAGCACAGCCAAAATAACATAGATAATAGATATGGCACACCACACCTCTGCTTACTTTATTGGGCATATGCAAGCGAAATCTAGATGCATATGGTGTGGGTGGACCACCATCTTTGGTTACGATGGTTTACTTATAATTTTACTGGGCTTCTCTTATTGAGATCCACCTTGAGCTTTTATCGATCTGTGCAAGATTTTAATATCCAAAATACGCCTTTACGTGAATTGCGGTATTGCTTAGTCACTTTTTAACTCAAATGTATCGTTGCCTGAAGCGCATGTTCTTGAATAAGTGAGATAGCGAGCATGCTCTCTAAAACAATCTAGTTTTATACGTAGAGTTTATTAACTCAATGATGTATTCATTGAAATTAAACTACTATATACGGATTTTATCGCGATGTTTATTTGACACTTTTTTACATAATTTAGAAACTATTACTATTAAACTTTTAAGCTAATTAAATTATTAAAACTATTTATATTTAAGTTTACACTTTCCCCGACCAGCCATTGGTCAAGTGCCAACTACCTTTACAAGATACAAGATGCAGGGGTCTATAAAATAGATTGTGACTGCGGACTCTCATACATTGGTCAAACCAAGAGAAGCAAAGGAAGATAAGAGATAAAAGAACATAACACACAACAATAGTAGTTTAATTTCAATGAATTACATTCGCGTAAGCAGAAGACAATATCAATGATGTATAAATATACATTTTGTAGTTCATAAATGTTGAGGAATATAGAGAGCCATAAAATCATGAAATCATATAGCGCTACCGTCACTGGCACTTACTTACGTTTCACAATATATGCCCGCAATTACTCGCGCAGGCAGCCAGTCTAACAGCCAGCCCTTTACGAGCACAGATTATACTTTATTATTGTCCACGCACAATCAGATAGTAGCACTAGCTTTCTACTTCCCGTTATGACTTACTGATGATGCTTACTGGTACTTTGTTACCTAACTACTGTCTTGACACGTTTTCCTTTAACTTTGTATTGCCTAAAGAAAAGCTATATGATTTCTTATGGTTATAGAAAATTATTGCAGTAGGGATACAGGTGATTACCTCAATATAAGACACCAATTTTCTAGGAAAGTCTCATTTGACAAAAGACTTGAGCCTCAAAATATTGTTATAATACTGAAATGTTTGGTTGATTTGTATTTGAACGCGCTTATTTCTGGAACTACTAGTTGGCTTTGTAAATCTTTTTGCATTTGACAGCCCAATTCTCGAGCCACGTTATAGCACTATATAACATATCGCCATGACCGTAGGCAAAAATAATTTAAACATGAGATAAAATAAAATAATGAGAGAAGTAGGTAGAGGGCAGAACTTCGTCGGGCCGGTTCATTAGTAACGTTACCAAACTATAAATTCGCAAAAGCAGGCTTGTCACTTAATTACCTTTTCTTTGGGATATCTACTTACCTTCTTCTTCATCTGTCGTGTCGCTAGGTTATCTTTTAATTACTCTGTATTATTGTTTTTGTCGAATATCTTGCCCCCTATTTACATCGAAATCTAGTACGTAACTATTTATTCATATAGGTCACATAGTAACAATTATGAACGTCAATCTATATAGGTTAGTGAGTTAGTTACTGAAGCTACATTTAGGTTAATTGCTAGGTTCAGGCAAAGGGTTGAGCCTAGCAAAAGAAACTCATGGCCACTCTTTATTAGCCTATATTGTATTTGTCCAATATGCTGCTATATTTACCGATTTCTTAAGCGTTCATGAGTTTCTCCAGTGTAAGTTTAGTGCTTACTTACCTTCTTAACACAAATATATAAATCGTAGATGCACCTTACTACGATTAAATACAGTCCCCTTGCCAAATGATAAGTTCTCAGCCAATCTTGTTGAACTTCTCTTGTAAAATTATAGTTATATCATCTCATTTGGCACACAATGCTAACATGACATCTGAATTATAGATACCTACATATACATACACTTATACATATTGGACATTGTACACTGTCGTTCTCTATTATATAAATGTAATGTGAGCTCGCTCATCTTAGTGTGGACACTTTTTCGTGTAATCTAAGTTCGGTGAAGTTTGATTTAAATCTTTGATTTTACCATACTGTCATTTTTGTGTTGTTCTGAACTTTCCAAAGTGGAAGTAACCTGAGTTGGATAGATTTTTAAATCTTTGCACATTTCAATGAACGTGATATGAATCATGCATACCCTTTGTTTAACCTCTGGTATGCCGGAACGTGGATCTGCGCGAGACACAATGCTTTTTCTATTATGTCTGGTATTCTGGCATACAACAGGTTAATAAAGTATGTGTTTGTTTACCTACCTATTAAGGAGCTTTCGATCGGACCACCTTTGATGCCATTAGTGTGGCATCGGTAAATCACGGCATAGAGCCAACCATTTGCAAGTGGATCGATTGTATGCTCAGGGCAAGAATCATTAGGTCTGAGTTGTTAGGAGATGAAATGTATGCAACGACCACCAAAGACTGCCTTCAGGGTGGAGTACTCTAACCACTCTTATGGTGCTTGGTGTTCAATTCATTCTTAGAACAACTCAACAAAGGTCCGTACTTAACGGTCGGATATGCGGATGACTTGGTTATACTCGTCAACGGAAAATTCCCGAGCACGGTATGCAGAAGGCCCTGATTATGGTGCAGTAGTAACCATTTATCGATCAAAACCAGGTAACCAGGGAAAACTACTGTCGTGCCGTTTACTAGGAATTATAATAAAAGGCAGAGCAATGGCGAGGCTGATTAATTAGCCAGAAAGGGCTTAGAGCAACCGTTTGTGGGCCCTGAGCCATTCGTAGTACTCTCTGAGAGCACCGTCAAAGCAGATTTGAATGCACATGGCAATGGTAAACACAGGCTAGAGTGGATGGCCCTCAGGGGTCTGGAACACTCCAAGAAATTCATTGCAAACAGAGCCATGGGCTTCACCCGGTAGCTCTGCGGGTACAACAAGGGCTCAATACGCCTGCTCACGGGAGCGTTCACTGGCCATTTTGGCAACAACGACTTCCTGTGCAGATTGGGATTGGCAAACAATCTGATCTGCAGAGCCTATAGTGAACAGGGCGAATCTATATCGCACCTACTGTGTGAATATGACGCGTTGGCTGGATTGAGAATGGGTCCGATGGGATTGGTATATCCAATATTTTTTTTATGCCACTAATTTGGCAAACCAGCATACGGCCCACCTGATGGTAAATGGTCACCGTAGCCTATAGACGCCTGCAACACCAGAGGCATCACTTGCGCGTTGCCGACATTTTAGGAATAAAAGGAAGTGGGAAGCAGAAGGAGCGGGAAGGGGGAAAGAGGGTGATTGGGCCTCCGGCGCTCTAACTCACCGAACGAAACATAACAGTAGGAATACTGCTATTTTACGTCGATATTCTGTGAGAGGGTAGTCCTTCCCCGGTCGAGCCGGCCCATTCATGCTAAAATCAGCGGCTTCAGGCTTCTCCCTCTGAAGTGTACGCTGCGGCTGATGCAGTAAATTCATAAGAAGATAGCTAAAGGATAGATCTTGGGGCCGACACAAAAGATCCGACTGGGTCAAAGTGTCGCCGGTCTGCTCTGACTGGCCCCCGTATATAAGATAAGATTACCTACATATACATACATACATACCTAGATTCACGCCTGTTTCCCAGAGGGGTAGGCAGAGACTACGGATTTCCATTTGCTACGATCCTGACACACTTCTCTGGCTTCATTCACTTTCATCACATTCCTCATACACGCCCGTCGGTTCAAGGTGCTCTTAACCTGGCCTTTGTCCAGAACGCCTCCGATCTGATCAAGAAACGTTCGCCTAGGTCTTCCTCTTGCGACTGTTCCATTCACACTAGCCTTATAAACTTTCTTAGTCAGTCTGTCCTCGTCCATTCTTTCTACATGCCCAAATCAGCTTAACATACCCTTTTCTATTCTTGTCACTATATCCACTTGTTGTTGTTAGTTGATACCTACATATAGTCTTGTTTAGTCGGTCAAAGAATAATAACTAAACATTTACTTGAATATCATTAAGATATATTGCTGTTGTTAGTATATAAATAGCGTATAACGATGTAGGTGTGGTTATATTGTTTGTCATGTATTTGACCCCATGTACCTATCACCTGAAACACAAAACACATCAAAATTCAGGATAAAACATAGAAAGGCAACATTTTTATATTGTCATTTGTCATTAGATACAACTCCCGTACTAGGGATCCCTCGATTACAAGGGACTACAAATATTGAAACAACGGACACTAAGAATACCCAAACCTGGTACAATTATTTATACATCACCCATTTTATTTTCTGTATCGTACCCTCAACAGTTGTTGCAATGGTGTCTACTTGAACCTATGCGCAGTCCGTGCAATCATAATATGAATTTATAAAATAGATTGTCATTTTATAGAAGGATAGAAATCCTGTCATTAAAAGAAAAATTACCTGAGGTTTGTTGATAATTTTGTCAGATTAAAGTATACTAAAATTCAAAACATGAACCGTATCAACCAATTGTGTAGCTGTCTGGAAAAATTGTATAGAAATTATACAACATATTGTTTGTTTGGAATGACTAATAATTATTGTCAGTGACATGTTACCGCCATTGAAAATACCGTTCTATTAAAAAGAGTCATGTGCAAAAAATCTATAATATAATTGAATATATATAATAGCATAACTAAGAAACATTTTGTATTAAGAACGGATACTTATATTATTTTGGTGTGTCTAGTGTGAGTACGCTAAGACACACCAAGCCAAAATTCGTTTGTTATACATATAAATTGTAAGCAGAATGACTTTCTCAAATATCCTCATATTTGAATTGTATTGAGTCCACAATTAATTATTTGCTGACACTCAGATCAAATTATGGAAGCACTAAACGTGCAGGTAGAAAGCCTCACTCTTGAGGTCGGCGCGAACTCAGAATACACAACGGGCAGACAACCGTCCAATTTAAAACGGCGTACACTTCACACGCGCCCTATACGATATCACACCTTTCACATTTCACTGGGTTATAGTACAGATATGCTGCACGCATTGGTATGCATCAGGTGGGTTCGGTTCGTCTTTGGCAGACGGAAGTGACTCTCGGACCATTGTTTCCCGGATCCAATGAACTTTTTTTGGGTCGTTATGGGTGCGTTGGATTATTTTATGCTGACAAGAATAACATTAGAAATGGTAGTTATGCTAATGTGTTGGATCAGCTGTTTCGAACGTCTGGTCCGAAGTAAAAAGGGAAAATATTTCTAAGTGGAATTTTTCGTGTGTTGAAAACTAAGATGATGTGTTTACTTTGAGTGGTTCGTGCAATAAAGAGAGAAAGTCCGATGTAGAATGGATATGCATGCGTTTGTATTAGATATGTACATACGTGATAACAGAATCGTAACCTCATTCTACTTCAAACGTGAATTAAATATAAAGAACTATCGATTTATCGTAAATAATCGAATGTGCTAGCCTAATACACCTTCATATTTAAAATACTATTATTACAGATATAAGTCTTATCGATTATATGTATAAAATTACTTGACACCGAGTGAATTTAAAGATGTTGTCTCGAACAGTTAAATGTGGTCATATAATGAGTTCGTAAACATCAAAAACATTGTTTAAAGCAGGATTTTTATTGAATCTTTATTTCGTGGACAATCAAAGGTATAAATCCGACAACATTTTTTAAAATTAATATTCCTTAACGATACAACTTTATAATTATGTTTATTAATGCCTAGCCTTGATATGACGAATGAATGAAGAAATAAGTTACGGACTGTTAGTACCTTGTAATATACCAATTGTAAAGATCGTTTTGTCTTTTATTGCTTTCAACGTAGTTACTACAAGAGTGTAAGAACACTAATATGAATATTTAGAAAAACTAAAATTAAGAGCTACTTTAAACTCGAACATGCATGGCCAATGAGATGTTAATAAACCAATGTCAGGCTAGTAGATATCCGTAGTCGACAGCGCCTAGCAATATTTATAAAAAAGTGTGTTTATTGTTTGACTTGCCCTTCTATTGCAAAGTAACGGAGCAAGAGAGTGACGTAATTTTCCATTGGGGTAATTACGACGTAGTATTTCGTAAAGTTATTCTTATCTTGGAAAAATTATGATTATTGTGAAAATTATTTTCGGTTAGGTAGAATTATTTTAATGAAGCAATACTTATTTTGCTCAATTGACAGAAAATGTATATCAAACAGCGGGTACCAAACCTTATATTTTACGACTTTACTATTAGACTACAAATATGCGACTGTAACTACACAACGATTCTCAGGCAGGGCAATATGCGGCTGCTCTTCTAAAAGTCGGAGAAGATGGTATGCTAACAGACACTAAAAGCATGATTACACTAAGACGTGAATTCTGTCAAATTGTCGATAACACAGGTGATTTAAAGAATTCACAGCATAATCATAAAAGAAAGAAAATATTATTTATTGCCACAAAGAACTACTTATAACTACATAATTTTCTTATAAAATAACGACAAAATAATAAAAAAGACAATTAAATAAATTGTTCGTTAGTAAAAAGTACATATTATGCTATTGTGGTAAAAAATAGCCTCCATTCAGCATTGATGTTGCGATAAAATTGACGTGATATAATAAGTATGGGCATTGGAGAATGGTTGTGTGTCAGGTCAATTTCAATTTTGGCGCTGACAAACGATACCGTTGGCCAGATAAACGAACAAATTATGTCAGATGTCGTCGTGTACCTGTCAGTAGACAATGTTATGGACACTGAACAAGTAACATCGTACCCTATAGAGTATCTCAACTGTTTAAGAATTATCAGGATTACCTTGCCATAGGTTAAGGCTGAAAATTGGTGTTCCAGTCCTGTCAATGAGTAATCTTGACGCACCAAGGTTATGTAATGGTACACGCCAAGAAATTGCTCATTTAGAACGCAATATTATAAAAGCTAAAATCATGACTAGAATAGAAAAAGGAGAAAGTTTTTTAATTCCCCGTATTCCGATAATGCCGACCAATTTGCCATTTTAGTTTAAGAGTGCAGATTCCCCTAAAAGCAGCATTTACGAAAATAATAAACAAAACTGTTTTCCATGGGCAACTCTATGTGGCGTGCTCGCGAGTATGAAACACGCAAAATTGTTATGTTTTAGCAAAACTAAAAACATAGTATGGAAAAACAAAAAACGTAGTTTATGCAAATGTATTAAAATAAGCTATTTGCAATAAACTATAGCATTTATAATATGTGTATTGTTTGCAAAATAAGTATCCTAAAAATTCAAAATGCTGCCCAAAGTAACTGTTCCACGCGGACGAAGTCGCAGGCAAAACCTAGTCCTAACTTAATATTATAAATGCGAATGTGAGTTTGTTACGCTTTCACAGCTTAAAGACTCGACCGATCATTATAAAATTTCAAATACACATTGTCAAAGGTACACAAAAGGACAGAGTACTTTCATCTACGAAAAAGTAGTGCTCTCGAGCAAAACCGAAGGCAAAAGCTAGTAAAAACATAACTTGTGGTGTAAGAGTAACGATCGTTTATAAACTAACCGCAGTTATGCAACATGAAACTTCATTCAATTTCTTCCTTGGCTTTGTGATATGATGAGTGGGAATTTTCCCTTTTAACTTCAATGAGTCGCACACAACACACATGTTAGGAAAGGCTGGCTGATTTCTAGACAGGTACTTATTAACGAGTGCTTTAACGATACACTGACGTACCTATGGAAAGTGAAAACCATTTCCGTCATGATGTACTGGACTTGCTGTGCCACTCGGCGATTTCTATTTTTTTTATTAGCTGTTCTACGTTATTGACAAGTCGAGAGACGCGTAAATCAATTTCGTTCGTTATACATCAACGGCGAATTGGCGAATGAATTAATGAATAAGTAAATAAAATTACGATTAGATTTTTTACGTTAGGAAAGCGGTTTTATGAAGTTTATAGAAATCTAATTAAATTAAAGAGGGAAATACCACACCTTGTAATGTTGCAAAAGTTAGTACCTATCAAACTTTGCAGTTAACACTACAAGGTACCTACCATTGAGTTAATATTGACTAAATACCAGATAATTAATTTTTAAAGAAAAACAAAAACCGACTTTTTTTCTGTACCTATAAGAATCAAGTTAAACTAAAAAGTAAAAAATAGTTTGGAAGTTGGTTTTCGTCTATTTTTTAAAAACAGATTCAGGATTAAGGTTACAAAGTAACAACTATGTATATAAAGTCACATTCAAAATTACAATTGGTTTTCACCGTTAATCCAACCCAATTATTTATTAGCGAATAAACCCTACGATGAATTCAGTGCGTTACAAAACAAAATTATGCCATGCAAAACATGTTTAGTCTCTATGCAAGGTAGGTTAGTAGGTATCCTCTAAATTATGCTGCTTCTATCAGATAATCTTTAACACGGTTCTCCTCCACAGTCTAAAGAGAAACATATAAACAACTCATCAATATTTACAAAACGAGGCATTCGATTATCAGGAAAGTTAATAGCCTTTACATTGAGAGAAAGATAACAAAAACAAGACACGTTGCCGTCGTAAAGCTTACGCTCATATATATGAATGAAAAGCCATATTATGAACAGTCAATAACAGGCACGGTCGTGTTAAACCAGAGGTTCCCAGACTTTTTTCTCATAAACCACTTTCAAAATTTAGCTGGTGGACCCCCTGCAGCCACCTTTCTACCATATCCCGAGGCTAAAATTAAAAAAATTGCTCAAATCTCTACGGGTTGATCATTTTTTTTTTGTAGTAATCGGATTCCTTATCTGGTGGTATTCCTCAAAATATCCGTTGATCGACGTTTATAGGTGAAGTCAAGCCAACATTTTAGTTCTTCACTATCGAAAGCAAATAAATTTTCGTGGACCCCCGCTTACGAATTGTGAACCCCAATTATTTTGTCACGCCAACGTAGACCCCTAGGGTTCCACCTGGACCACTTTGGGAACTAATGTGTTAAACGATCATGAATGTTTACAACACTACGTTGTGTTCGCAAAAACATCGAACGATTCGATTTAACCGCGATCGATTATAAATCTTTTAAACGATCGATTCAATTACACGTTATAAGATTTACAATGACATAAGAGAGCTATGTTTTCTCTTTATTATCTATAAAACTGCGTCATCTTGTCAATGCAGTTTATGAAGATTTATAATGACGAGAAAGAAATAAAAAAATGAATTAGTCAATCAGGTTCTTTTTTATTTTGCGGGACTTTGATTTCAATGAGGAAAGTGTTACTTTAAAGTTTGTAAATACGTAATCTACTAAATAGGTTAATTGGACATGAAATTGCTCAGTTGCACGACCTATATAACTAATGCCACGTGAACTGTCAAAGTAACGGTTAAGGTATACTCTGTCCCAATAGAATTAATATTTTATGTAAACAATCGTTTCATGCCTAATTAAATAAAAAGTCATTTAGAAAATTCAAACTCTCTTTAAAAAGTAATTAATGAATACAATAAGCCGCATGAAAGTCCTTCTTTTGATAAATATCCATACATTTATTTTACAAAAATTATTTTATGTTAAAAGTCACTAAAAGTTGTTTACCTTTTTCTTAAATCTTATTGGGATAGACTATAGTTTGCGGGTGGCAATTAATTATTATTGTTAAAATAACGTCCCAAATACTGTTATTGGCGACGACATGTTACTATTACCTGCAAATGCTCGATATTGACCCATTAGGTATTACCCTAATCAAACTAAAGTGATATATATATAATTTAAGATTATAATTATAATGAATGTGTTTTATATTAATTAATTGATAAATATGTTTTTAGTCCACGACATCCTGCTGAAATGTTTTAATCCGAAATATCGTTATGTTAATGATGGTAATTTAATCCAACAGACAGATTATTGAATGCTATGATCATAGTTAATTTAAGTTCTACAGTTAAATTTAACAGTAAGAATAACGTTTCTTCTGCAGTCTAGCCGCATAGAAGAGTTAATGTAAAAATGTTAATATTCACATAAGCAGACAGTGTATAGAAACTATGTTAAAAAAATTAACAATAATTATTTATTCAACATAAGCATAAAGTTTATTACACAATCTGTAACGGAAGTCGATCAGATCGATACGTTTCACGTTTTCTCCAAGATTATTTATAGATCAAAAGTTGTAGAAGTAAAACTCTTTCACTTCACAGATGCACTCGTGCCTTTAGTCCATGCTCTAAGCAAAACAGCTAGCTGGATAAAAATTACGTTATTACATTAAATAGATACACAACGATATTTAAAAATAAAACATGTGACGTTTTTCTTACATGGATCTTTACTCGGAGTTCGTTGAATTATATTGCATTCTGCTGCCACTGAAACAGCGTATGGAAGACTGTCTGCCATAAACATGTAGTTCCAGGCCAGTGCTAAAGACTTGCCAGCTAAGTACTTGACGATCACAAGTTGCAGCACATCTCCTATTCTCCATCTTGAAAATTCCGCCCCGACTCCTGGTTTAGCGGCATATCTGGACTCTGACACATCATATCCAACTTCATGTGGATAGTTCACTGGTTGTGAATATATCTGAAGTATGCGACGCGACGTCCCTAACACAAATACCACAAAATTTATTACTTTTTCAATATATTCATTTGGACTGCAGTGATTTCCTTTACCGATAAATGTTATCTTCATAATCAAACGTGATTTCTATTCATTATTATAAGATTACATATTCGAAAATCATAACAACACTTGCAATGTGTTATTTGTTAATCATATTGCATACTGTTTATCGATATTACACACAATTCTGGAGTAATAAGTCTGTATAAAATGTGGTGGTTTTGTGTGAATTGACAAGTTCAAAAGCATCGTCCAGCGATGGCGGCGACTACGACGATGATTCTGCTATTGTTAGTGACTATAGCACAGGTAAATATAATAATTGTTTCAATGTTATAATTATTTGTTTTATAAACCTCAGCGTATCTCCTTGTTAAAAATTACAGTGGTAAAAAAATAGCGAATGGAATAGTTACCAGTCTCGTATTAAAATTTTCTAATCATCAAATACTGTTAATATATGAGACATGATCTAGTATTCTTTGAGAAACCGTTAATTGTGTTTATACGTTTATATGTTTTATATATGAACTATAGATACCTTTAACTCTATGAATAAATCGTTTTTAGGTTAAATTTAAATATTAATTTAATTTAATTTGTTATGCTCTTTCAGCTTGGAGTAAATGCCCAGTATTACATATACGACCCGTATGGCTCATCATCAGCATTGTTTTCAACGGCACCAAGTCCTTACGTATCGTCTGCTGCAGGGTGTGCGTGCTGCTCGCCACCGCTGAATATCCCAGCGCCGCCCGCATGCCCGGTCTACGTCACTCTACCACCTCCCCCACCGCTATGCGTCACACCACCTCCATTACCTCCCCTTATGTTTGAATTGCCTCCTCTTCCACCTATCACCGTCAATCCTCCTCCTTCTCCGCCTCTAATGATTAACCCACCACCGCTGCCACCTATGACAGTAACGCCACCAGCGATTCCTCCGATCTGCGTAACTCCTCCGCCTTTACCTCCCATGTGTATAACGCCGCCTGCTCCTCCTGCGATGTACGTCAACCCTCCTAATCCTCCTCCACTGATTCTGGACTTGCCGATGCCGCCTCCGATCGTGATTGAGCTGCCTGCTCCACCCCCGATTATTGTGCAGCCTCCTTCGCTAGGTCAAGTGATGATTCAGCTACCGCCGCTGCCGCCTATGCCTGTGCAACCGCCGCCGCTACCTCCTATGATGGTGCAGCCGCCTCCACCGCCTCCATTGGTGATTGAGCTGCCACCGCCGATGCCAATAAACGTGCAACCTCCTTGCCCGCCTCCGCTTTGCGTGCATCCTCCTCCGCCAGCGCCTATCAGTGTCCAACCACCTCCATTACCACCCGTGATGGTCCAACCACCACAACCACCCCCAATGTGCATTCAACCACCTCCCCTAGAACCTTTCTGTATTCAGCCCCCACCGCCAGGACCCATCTGTTTCCAGACCTCTGCATGCGGCTGCGGATGTCCCTCACCAATCTACTTGTGATAGTTCGAATCGTAATTATTTGTTAATTAGTTGTCAGAATTGTTATATTGCCTATTGTATAAAATATATAACTCTATGTAATGTTAATATATCCTATTTAAGAAGACAAAATGTACTCCATAAGTTATAATAAATGTGCGCTTATTTAAATAACTATTTTTATAATAATCATAATATTCTACCACATACACACAACACGCTTGTACTATGGGTACTAGACAATGGATAAACATACATATATACGTTTTTTTTGGCAATACATACATATTATACATAGAAACACCCAGACCAAGACAAACATGCATGTTCATGCACACAAATGTTTGACTTGTGCGGCAATCGAACCCGCGACCTCAGGCGTGGCAGTCGGTTACACTAACCATTACGCCATCGAGGCTATTATATATCCTGACTACCCATCTGTAGGGCAGTAAGCTCGCTCTCTATAAAGTGGGACCTTACTGAAAACCTACAGTTAAAATCACAGCAAACTGTGGGTATAATACACGTTTGCGTATTACTGCCCTAATATAGATGTGAGACTATAAGAGAGTGCGTAATGTGTGTGTGAATAAATATACTGTGAATGTATGTATATTTATACTAATGACAGCAGACAAGCATACGGTTCGCCTAATAGGAGGCGAAAACCGTAGCCTGTCGAAGCTTGCGATACAAAAGATATCACTCGCACGTTGGTTACACTGCAAAGTGGTTTATTTGCAATCTGCTATAGTATGATTAGTGCCTACTTATTCAATAGAGTAGTTTACTAAAAAAAATTTATTATTTTAGTCAAATAGTTACATTACCCAAACTAAAATAGAAACACATTTTGCAATCTACTCAAATATATATGTATAAGCTTTTCAAATGTAGTAGCAGGGGAAATTGTCAAATGTCAGAAAAAGGATGCTACAAACTGTCACGTAAGTGTTATTTAAATGCTGCTGTCGAAGAGAGATAGCCCCACTACAGACCCAGTTTTTCTTCTTATATACTAATTTTAAACATTAGTTTCTCCCTTATACTCGTATTCAACCAATTTTGGTAATGTTTGCAAAAAAGATTTTAGTGATATCTATTTAATTTTGTGTATAAATAATGTACTGCCTTGCTCCAGCATTGAGTAGGTAACAAGCCGCTGCTGTGCGTATATCATAACTTTTCTTTATTATGTACTAGAACGGTAGAGAAACCATACAACAATACGCCACATAAACAATATATCTAATAATGTATAAGAGTATGAATAAAATGAAAAGTATATCATAATGCATCTGTGAGTTTGCAGTTCTCTATTGTTCGCTGATATTTACGTCGAGCCATAAATATTTACAAACAGTTAACCATGGAGTAGGTATACGCAAACAAAAATTATTTCAAAACAAAATGATTTTGAATCATGGCTATTCAAAGATGTCATATATCTGTACATTTTGTTACTGTCTTAAAACTGATAAAAAGGTTTTACCAGTATAAAAGAATATCATAAAAAAAAATATTATTCATTCTTTCTTTAGTCATTTTACTATAAATATTCACAATAGATATTCCTTTTAAATAGCAGGGATAGCTCAGTCGGGAGACCAACAGACTGCAATGTAGAGGGTCTCGAGTTCGAATCCACGTCGCGCACCTCTGATGATTGATCTGATCGGAAGTTAAATGACTTTTCGAAATTATGTGCGTATTGATTGACAATTATCAGCTGCTCCGTGCCCCAGAGAGCATGTTAAGCCGTCGGTCCCAGCTGCCATGAACATCTAGGGCAGTCGTTATTAGGAAGTCAGTGCCCTATAATATCCTGACACTGGTCTAGCTTTAGGGTATCGTTAGCCTTCGGGTTGCGGAGGTCAAGTGGCAGCCGCTCCGTGTAAAAACTGGTATCCAGTCAAATCCGGTTAGACCAGAAAAGCCGACCCCAAAGTGACTTGGGAATAATAAAGGCTAGGGAAAAGAAAGATATTCCTTTTAAATTTATATATTTTCCTTGTTATAGAGGATATTATCTGTAAGCACACAAGTAAAATAACTTTTACGCAAAACATTTTATTTGCGAAATGAACTGTCATTGAATACAATATTTAAGCGATACGATATAAAATAATGTACCTACCTATCTGGAATTGTCTATAGTTTTATAGGCTCACTTCTGAATCACTATTATCTCAATCAGATTTATACCTAGGAAGATTTTATACATAGATTCGCTGCCTACCCCTCTGGGAAACAGGCGTGAATCTATGTATGTATGTAGATTTATACCTACTGAAACACAGTTAATCTACATAAAGGTTAGTTACTGTTTCCGTCATTCACTTATATTTATTGACATGATCAGCCAGGATCATCAGAAGTGGTTTAAGCTTTATACGAAACCCCTATACAATTAAGTCACAGATAGAATGTTTTAACTAATCAACCTTTTTTTCTTGAGCATCTATGCGTCATTACATCCATCTATGTCTATCTAAGTAACCCCCGAGTACTACTAACTAAACCTACCTCGGTATACCAACTCGCTGCCTTAAATAGTGGGTACGTCGCTGGATCTGAAACTCCATCAGCGACCCACCCAGCAGTGTCCAACGCAAATAAGATCCTAAAGTAACCCGACTCAATGGATCAGCCCTACTGATCAGAGGTCTTAATGATATCTAAATACTTAAGATAATTTGTGTTTGTTACAGCATGGCGGGCTCCGGGGGCCTGTCGGAATGGAATGAGGGCGCGTGCGTGTGGTTCCAGCCGGCGGGTGCGCCTGCGCCGCTGCCCGGCGAGCTGGTGGAGGTGCACCGTGCCGCCAGGGTGCTGCTCGTGTCAGCACTCGTCAATGGGCAGGTGAGCACTGGCGACACTCGTGTATTAAAGATAAAATTATAAAAATAATATCAGCCCTGTATTAAACTGTCCCATGGCTGGTCACGGGCCTCTTCTCAGTGTGAGAATGAGAAGGGTTAGGCCATAGTCCACATCGCTTGCCCAGTGCGGGTTGGCAGACTTCACATATCTTCGAGAACATTAGGGTGACGACTCAGGCATGCAGGTTTCCTCACGATGTTTGCCTTCACCGGTAAAGCGAGCTATAATTAACAATTCAATACACATATAATTTCGAAAAGTCAGATGTGTGCTGTAAGATAGAACTCGAGACCTCTGTGTCAGTCCAATGGTATCCCAATAGGCTTTCGCTGCTTGATAAAGATAATAATAATAAAATAATTCATTCTTTCTTCACATTAGTTCGTTATAATAAATCATATACAGCTAACAGTGCAAATAGTTCATTTTAAACTAACTTGTGAGAGACTGGTGCCTACAGAAGTTTAAAAAAAATACCTGTATCACAGGTCATCAGGCGAAAAAGATAAAGATACTAAGGTTACAGTATGAGCCTCTATGGTGTTAGCGGGAACGTTTACTGGCTCAGTGTTATTGGATTATTTTGAGATAGGTACCTGCAGATATAAAAATAAATAATATATTTTGTGTATCGAACAAAAATTTAACATAATAAGGACTTAAAAGAAGGCACAAACATTGACTAGGTATATACTGAAATTGATACCCAAACTAGGCAAATAGCCTGTATAATGTTGAGAAGCAGTGTGCAGTCGTGCAAACTATTTGTACGCTATGTCGCTGTTTCTCGTAGTAGGTAATTTTGTTTTCTTTTGCATATATCCCGATAAACTTAACCCTTATTATAGCGATCCAAAACCACAATATGGGTTGGATGCCTCTAATAATGCATCCAGTGGAAACTGTATAATACATTTATTATTAATAGGGGTTAAAGTATGAAGTTGCCGTTGTATAGTAATAGATATTTTGAATTGACATAAAACCTTCATGGCTGTGAGATTTTCGAGTGAAACTTTTTTCACATGATACCTATAAGATTTTACTTAAAAAAATGTGCAGCATTCAATTTTCGACATTCAATTGTTTTTTTTATTCATCTTAGACGGGAAAGATGGATACATCGAGAATCCGAGTCATTTATGAACACGAGTTCCGACGCGGAACTAACGCGCCAGAAACGGCTCGCAATATAGACAACGCTGCATTTGAAGAGGAGACTGCTAATGAACGCACCGTGCGTTTTTGGTTTAAACGCTTTCGTAATGAAAACTGCGACTTGAAGAACGAACCACGTAGAAGACTGCCCACATAGGTGAATAACGCTGAACTGAAGGAGATGGTGGAAGCCGATCCGAGTCAAACTACCCAGGAATGCGGCATGGTTTAACGTTACCCTACCTACAATATTGGCTCATTTGCATCAAATCAATAAGATAAAAAAAATATGAAAAATGGGTGCCTCATGATTTGACTGATTTGCAGAAACAAATGCGTGTTGAAACTTGTGTTGCCTTGTTGAATCGGTACAGAAATGAAGGAATATTGAATCGAATTGTGACATGTGATGAAAAGTGGATTCTTTAAGATAACCGTAAGCGAAAAATGCAATGGCTGACCCCAGGTCAAACGCCGCAACAATACCCTTAAAGCAAAGCTTACCAATTAAAGGATAATGGTAACTGTTTGGTGGTCTCTTCATGGTGTTATTCACTATAGCTTTCTCAGGTCTGATCAAACCATAACAGCAGATGTTTACTGTGCCGAACTTCGAACAATGATGGCGAAACTGGTAGTGAAACAGTCTCGACTCGTAAATCGATCTTCTCCATTATTGCTCCATGATAACGCAAGACCTCACACTGCACGAGAAACCGTTGAAACTACAGGAGCTGCATTTAGAAATCATACGTCATCCTCCATACTCACCAGACCTTGCTCCAACGGACTACCATTTTTTTTTGTGATTTGGACAATTGTCTACGTGATAAAAAGAAATCTTCCCAGGAGGCATTAGGTACAACATACACACAGTTTGTCAAATCTAGGTCCCGGAGTTCCATCGTAAAGGCATAAATGAACTTCCGTTTAAATGGCAGCAATGTATAGATAATGAGGGTAAATATATCGATAAAAAATTGTAAATATAAAAAAAAAATGTTTCCATTTTTCAGTACTAATCGGCAATTTCATACTTTAACCCCTAAAACTATACGTTTGGTAGGACACGATGTTTCATAAAAAGATATACAATCTCGTATTGAGGAATCTGGTTCGAATTATTTAGTGACTGGCAAAATTTTCTACGTTAATTGTTTATCCTTTTCTGTATGACACTGCCAGTGACCAAGGAACTAACTAATCTACAGTATAAGGAAAGAAAATAGATTATTTGTATCGATAAAACAGTATGCGATGTTCTCGATGCTATAATTTCCGATAAAACACGGACGAGACAGTGCCGGCTATTATCAAGAACATGAGACAATTCAGAGTACTCTCTTATGTCACAGTATAACTTGACCATCAGACACGTATGATGTCGATATTATTCATTATATCGATGTCGATGTCGCTATCTATAATATTAGTTTTAAAATGTATTCCTGTATCAACTTTACAAACATTCAAACAACAGGAAATAAAGAACTTTCAGAAGCGGAACAACAATGTTATTTATGAACAACACAAATTTAGTCCCTTGTAGAATTCGAACCCACAACACTCGGCGTGGAGACATGGCCAGGCGACCGGCGATCACTTAAACCACTAACCAATCCATGAAGTCTAGTCAATGAATACAATAGAGAGCTGACTTGCAACTATTATTTATTATTTACTTAATTGTTCATCGCGATTTATGTTTTCAAGTAATCTTCCCCGAGCTAGCTCTACCAAACTTAGGTACTTAGAACTGTCTCAAAGATTTAACTATGAAAAGTTGACAAACAGACAAAGCTACTCTCGTATTTATAATATTACTATTATTATGATTCAATTAAAATCAAAATTAATAGATTTCACTCACTTCTATTGTCTATTGAATAGTTATTACAATTGCCATCGCCGTCGTTAACTTTTCTTCAGTCAGCGCTCATATAAAATAACTTATGTAACTTTTGAGACAATAATGTAATGCCAATGCCAGTAGCATCGTAACACTAACGATAAATAGCTTTTATTCGTTAATTGGACATGATTTGAGCACTTGTGACAAAAACGATATTTTTTTAATACTGCTTAAGAGACAAATAGTACGGCCCGCCTAATATCAGTTGCTATAGACCACGGAAGAGATTTATCTCTTTCGTGCTGAAGATAAACAATTGCATCATCAAGGATATAACACCCTCTAGTTGCCAAGCCCGCAAATGGTAGTTGACATACTGACAACTTAAATGGCTAAAAGGACACAGGTGCCGGCACGGGCCCGCACAAGGAACTCTGAACATTCAAATGCTAAATTGTGATATTTGGTTGTGATCTTAGAATATATAAACTAAGTTTCATATCCTAGGTTTCAATGCCCACCCACGGATTGTCTGCTGCCCATCCCAGAATGTTAGGTTCCAACTCAATTCTAGGGTTTTCTAATTGTATGTAAGTTCTCGCTGTTTACGGACCAGAACCCTACTAGAAAATAACTCTAGATTAGGCAATGAAGCTCTAGATTAGGCAAGTGACGAGTGAAGGATACCGACATTATGGGAATGTTTAAATGAGTTTTGAACTTACACTATATCACCTGAGTAGTTGTAGACTGCAATCACCTGCTACCTACTGTACCTACTGCAGTAGACAACTGAAAAAACATTTATGAGGGAAGTTAGATTGTTGTACTAAACCATCATACATTACAATCACGCATAGACAAACAGTGTCGACTACAGGAAAGACGCTGCCAACAGCACATGGCGGAAATGAGTAGAACAAGTAAACACACATAATAATTATATTTATATACGAAACTAGAAATTATAGACGTGAAATTTACTCTACATTCAGTATTGCATCATGTTTCTTAAACTCACGAAAGTGATATGCCAACTAAGGCGTTTCCGGCCTTTAATTATTCTCGAGTCTGCAACACAGTATTAGCAATCATAATAGGATCGTTATATTTAATACACATGTGTTTTTCGAAGTTATGTGTTTTAAATTACTATTTATTGCTCGCTTTTACCGCGTAGAAAAACATCATGCGATACCCCATAGAATATTTACGCTATGGAGTCTAATGTTACTGCATAATGTGAAGTTAGCGAATCTGCACCGGAGAACTGGGGCGTAACTTATCTCATATTGCAGGGCTATGGCCTGCAGTGGAACAGTTTATAAACGTTTTGATTTTGTATAGGTAATACGTTTATTGTTCGTGTTTATTAGATCTTTATTGTGATATTTACCTATAGAATAAAGTTTTGTAGTGTCAGATTAAATAATATGTTATTTGCTGTATAATGTCAAGTTTATTTTTCTACTTAATATAAGTATTCGGGTTGTTGTGTACTTAATGCACTCATCATGCACTCAACGCACTAAGTGCAGCCGGACTGCCCGAGCTAAGAGGTCACGGCGAGACGGCCTTCATGTATTTTTAATGCACTATATTAACTGAAACGACGGAAACTTCAAACACGCCATTATTCTATAACACAAAAGCGATTATGTACAAAGACAGGTAGGGGAACAACATTGTTACACTGTGATTGGCGAGAAAAGGCATTCGGCTGATCGCAAGGCCGTCGATGGAATGTCGATAGAGAGTTGGATCAACTCAACTTCTTGATAATTTATGACCGTCTAGTACTTTGATTTATAATTAAAATTGTATCTGTTTTCTTAATTTGTTTTCGTCTAGCAACGTAATAAAATTGAGTTATGTGTGAAACTCGTTTAAAACTTTACATCTAATTGAATATTAAAATGACTTCACAAACTGTCTAGACTGGACTTTGTCGGTTACATGTCCGATTTTATAATTTAATTCTTTCACTTAATGTTATATTCATAGATGTATAATCTTAAGTTATTGATTATCTCAACTTAGTAGATGTCGTCGAGGCAATAACATACGATAGCCAAGTGCCTGCTGTTAATAAATGGATTACAGCTACTTATATTAATATCTAATTAAACTGCCTGATTACTTATTTCATTATTACTTTATTGATATACTAAACGTTTATTATGGTGAATGTTTATTAAGGATTCATTAATTAATACCTATGTAATGGAGAGAAATTATTTACTGCAGCAGTATAACTGCTGCTTTTGACATTTAAATTATTGAGAATATAGATTCAAGAACTAAGACGACGGTAAGTATTAACTACCATCCCTATAAGTAGCACGCTACAGAGAGGACGATATACCTACATAATTCTATGTTAATGATAAATGAATAGACACATTATCAATTTTGAAAATATTTTATGAAATATTTACAGATTTTACCTACCTATGTCAATTATTACCTATTCGCTGACTGTTCTTTGTAGTAGCGATAGCTCAGTGGAGAGACCAACAGACTGCAATGCAGAGGGTCTCGGATTCGAATCCACGTCGCGCACCTCTGACTTTCGGAAGTTATATGACTTTTCGAAATTATGTGCGTATTGATTGACAATTATCGCCTGCTCCGTGCCTCGGAGAGCACGTTAAGCCGTCGGTCCCGGCTGCCATGAACATCTATGGCAGTCGTTATTGGGAAAGTCAGTACCCTCTAATATCCTGACACTGGTCTAGCCTAAGGGTATCGTTAGCCTTCGCGTTGCGGAGGTCAGGTGGCAGCCGCTCCGTGTAAAAACTGATATCCAGTCAAATCCGGTTAGACTAAAAAAGCCGACCCCAAGTGACTTGGGAATAATAAAGGCTAAGGAAAAAGATTCGCTGCCTGTTCGTTAACCAATTCGCTGGTCGATTTTTATTACACGCCCGATTTTTCAATCGTAAGGCATTAAAACTAAAGCGAAAATATTTCTGTGAGAATCTAGTCAAAATGCTAAATTAGAAAAACACTTAAGGTTTATCTCCTAACAGAAAATGGAGTTTCAATGACATGATAATATCGTTAGTGATTATTTTTTAATGTGTGACGTGCTGTATGCATGTAAAATTAAATAATTATTATCTATACAATAGAAAGCATAGATAATAATTATTACATTTCTTAGAAACTCGAATCGATTCTTTAACACGCCATAGTAATATAAATACTTCGTTTGCTAATATAGGCCGTAAGACGTAAGACATTAAACGCAGTTCTTGGTCTCAATGTTAATTACCATGGCCAATGTACTATGTATACGTTCATTGGACCTCGTCAGCGATTATCCACGGTTCATTTTCTAAACACTTAACAATTAACCACTTCCCGGGTTCTGGTAACTGGAGGAACTGAAAGTATTAATTTATTATTCACGAAAGGTAATGATTGTTAGATAATCATAATGTAAATTGTTCAGACCATTTGTTGTCTACCTTGTTGGTCACGTAGCTTAGATTGCTTACGATTGGGGCGATTCCGGCAACCTTAACCGTTATAGCACAATTTTATTTCGCTACTAATTTGAACGGGGCAAGTATTTTCCAGTTCAATCATCGTAGTTTGATAGAGCCAGGCGTTTTATTGTGTTTTTTGTTGACTGACCTAATTCTCTTCTTTACACACTTATGTATACTACTACTACTTCTATTTCTCGAAGGGGTAAGCAGAGTTCTGTATAAAAATGCAACGCGCGAGTGATTCTCTCGGAGACCAAGATAGTGCTCGTGAAAGCATCTTTATGCCCTGGTAACTAATTATCATTAGACTTGTATGCCACATTGGTTGTATAAAGTAAAGTATATTTACAATTTTAATTTTAATTTATTTAATTCACAAAGATTCACTCTTCAGTATAAATCAATAGACAAAACTTTCCATTTAAATATAACTGAGATAGTATCTCTCTCATTACGAGTGCACGCGGCGCGGCTACAACTGCATCGTTTTTAAATTAGTTACGCTTATCTTGATGAAAAGAGACGATACACTTTATAATTGAAAAGCTTATTACGACTTCCCGTTGGTACAATTACCAGTATTTACATAGACTGAAATGCCGATTACATCGCAGGCGGCAGTCGTCAGTAACTACTCTGTGCTGCATTTCACGAAGTTTACTATACTTGTAGATTAAATTCTATACATATAATAAAATTGTAACTGATTGATGTATGCTGCTACTGTACATAGAAAATATTTAAGAAAATTAATGTGTTAAGAGCTAAAGCAGACTATTTTTTTTTAAGTTTTCTTTCTGTTTCTATGATTGTATTTAAATCACGTAAAACCAATAATAAAAAAATAATTTTGATGTCCATACGATACAGTTTCGCCGAGCTATTAATATTATTTCTGGATCAACGTATAAAACATTGCATAGTTATGTATATAATAATGCTTTGCGTCCAGTAAAGGACGGTGTTCTTAAGTTCATTGTCTCAATATCTATGAACTCTGTACAATCACATTACACACGAACTATTTAATGATAGTCTCTACTTTTTACAGGCATTCCAAAGACACCTAGCACTTGTGTTTATGAGCAGACTTTGTACGAAAAAGTAATAAACTGTAGGAGCGCCACGAAACTTGTTGTACGTTTTGCAATAAAATTTAAATATGCTATTGGTTGATAGCTTATTCCCTCTTTTTAAATAACACAAACATCATTTGCATGTCAATAAAGCAAAAAAATATAATAATATGTCACCCATCGAAAATATAGGATAGATTACCCAAAGACAATAAAATATTCATGACAGTTTTACGAATAAAGTTAAGTAGTAGGTAAGGTTTACCATAATTAGGTTTTGAAAGACACTAGATTACTTTGAAACTCGCTGCCGTAATAGAAATCTTAACTTTGTATTAGTTAATGCTAGACTTGTCCATGCCGTTATCCTAAGAGTACCATAACAGTTCTCGGCGAGCCTTGAGGTATGTGGTACAATCAGTTAGCCGCGGCTAGCCAACCACTACGCTACGCAGTTTGCGGAATACGTTTAATTTTACAGATCGTTTTGCGGTTCTTTCGCTTACAATTCAGTTACAATGAGAACACTGACATGCAACCAAGTTCTTTAATAATGTAGCTGTTAATATGAATGTGGCCATCACAAGTGACAAAACGTAAAATTAATTTAAGATGAACGCCGCGATAAAGTCACGGTTGAATCGCGTTCAATGTCGAATTTTTGTATTATATTAAGTGCCGTGAACTACAAGAGATCGTATTAAGATAAGGGCAACACGTGTTGATAGATTTAAATTCTAGATAAGTGAAAAATTTTGTAATCGTGAAAATTCTTGTTGGTCGATGCGTGTCCGCTTTGCGCCGACACCGCACAGTTCCCCAGAGTCACTGAAATCTATCTTGTCTTATGGCTCTTGTGACTCTTCATGTAAATACCGTTTAGTGTCTAGACGACAGACCAGCTGTAAGCCAAAGATACTAAAGTCTATAATGAAGAAAATGCCCAGTTTACCAAGGTCGTTGAGCGTGAAATTAACAAATTCCAAGCGAAATACCAAGAAATGGAGACCATTGTCCGTACCGGCGCTAAAGGACATTTGCCTGGACGTTCTAATAAACAATGTAAATAGCAACTCGTATTTTTTATACCAGTTTGACTTGTTTACGAATGAAGTTATTAGGTACCGAATGAAGTAGTTGATAGAATACACCATTTATTTACATTTAGTCACGGTAACTTAACTTCAATAAGTTTGAACGTTATTTTACACTGACACTGCATGAAATTGATTTTGTGTTACGATTGATGCATCCGATTGAGTCGTGGAAAATTCTTTAAAGAAAACCATAGCTCGGTATAATCTATCATTATCATATGTGTCAATAGGTATGTTGTCAATCATCGCAGTTTTCGTCATGCATATCAATGGGTTTAATAGCTAACCACTAGTTATGTATCCGGCTATTTTTAAATTCTAATGTAAGACTTCGATAGATAAATACGGGTCAGTTAACAGTATCGTGTTAATCAGGCGACTTGATCAATAATTAATGCTTACTCGAGCGCGACGACTACGTAATATAAAATGCCACTATGCAAATTTCAACGTATCTCTCACCACGATATACCAACGACAGCAACGTAATCAAACCTATTCATACTACATTACTTGTTTATTAAAGTATGGGTAAATAATAAGCGAAGAGTGCAAGCGTTGTATTGTATAAAATTTGAATGATCTCGATAGCGAAACGATCTCAGTAGAGCAGGTCGCGAAAGATGGCCTGATACAATTGTGAACAGTCATTAGATTATGTCACAGTCACGGCTTATGCTCTGCACTTTATAATTTTACGTGCTACTGACGTTTTGTTATTTATTTTTTGATTTGATGCAGCAGGAATTAGAATGCTGGTAATTACAGCAATTGTGTAAGTGAATGTTTGGGTTACGCCATTGTCTTAAAATGGTGATGATATGCATTTCAATGATAACAATCGGAATATACACACATCAAAAGTGTCTAAGGATCAAGTATATTTTTAAGTATAAAAAACTATCAAATTAGACTTCTTCCAGACTAGCTTTTTACTTTAATTCCTATGTTTAAGTTATTAAATTATCACTATATTGGGAAAAAATTAAGAAAACTTGAAATTTTTGCAGATTTTATAAATTAACTCTAGTTAATGTCTTCAAGTAAATGATAAAAATAGGCAAAAATGAGAATCTTTTATAATGTTTATTTTAATGATTAAGAAATTAATAGTCTGTGTTTCCACCATTGACACGAATATTCCACCTCCACATAAATGAACTTCCTAACAAAATTTCAAACGTTCTTGACGCCCAGAAGTCCTCCAAATCCGAGTACGTCTTGTATCTGGTCTCATACCGAAACGAGATTCATCGGAAAAGCAAACATAACGCCAGTCTTCTTCCTCCCAATTTCTGTGTTCGCAAGCCCATTGCAAACGGGACTTACGATTGCAGGGTGCTATAGGTGGAACCCTCAGCGGCCTTCGGGAACGCAGATCCACTTCACGTAAACGATTTCGGATGGTTTGGTCGCTTATCAGCAAGCCTGAAGAGTTGTGGAGCCTCGTACCTTATATCATGGCGATCATGTTACGATTCCGTCCAGCAGTATTTTGGATGTACCGGTCCTGTCTGCGAGTGGTGATGCGAGATCGTACTCCATGTCGCACGCTGCCCGTGATACGATAACGTGTCCAGAGACGACTTATAACTATCTGTGTAGTGCCAAGAGCGACAGCCACAGTACGTTGCCTGGAACCAGCTTGCAACATTCCGTCGGCTCTCATCATCTCTCCTCGTGTAAAATGATGTCTTCGCTCCATATTGATGTAGTTCTTTACAGTTTCAATGCAGAAATTGTAATGGTTTAATAAAAACGCTATTACACACTTTTATAGAAATCCTGATTGACAGTTGATTTTCTATTTCTAATCGAATTAGTTTTTTTTTCAATTAAGTAGTTAGAATCACTAAAAAGAACCAATTACAATAAAAAAAGTTGAATAATAATACTCAATTGCGGTGAGCCTCTAAAACGTATTTGATCACTAGACTCTTTTGATGTGTGTATTTGATTGCTGCCACACATGATCTTATTACATTACGGTCATACAAGTCTCTTGTTGGTAGGCTGAATAAATTTGGCGAGAGAATTTTAAATATTTTGGCGAGATGTGAGTGTAATACTAATATTTCGCTAGACCGTTTCCAGACTCCGTGCTGCTACGGAGAATTTCTTTAGATAAAACCGTTACATAAAATGCTTGATCGGCCGCAAATTTATGCCTAGGCACGTATGAGACAGTCCATTTTCTCTTTTTATATAATAATTAAATGATCATTGTCTTTTTTCCCAGCCTCAAACTTTTGCCCTCCAAATGGGCAATGGCGAAGACGAAGGGGATCCAGTATGGCCGAGAGAAGAACTGGGTCCCACCGGCGTGGATGACATGACCAGATTGCACGACCTACACGAGGCGGCATTACTCTGGAACTTGAAGCTTAGATACGAACAAGGACTAATATATACGTATGCCGGGTCTATATTGGTGGCTGTGAACCCTTATAGACCTGTTGACGCATTGTATGGACTTCAGACTGCGAGGAGGTAAGCCTAGCTAATTGAAAATACCTTGCCATTAAAAGTGCTCGTGTGAAACCTGAAATTAAGAATTTCGCTTTGGGAAACATTTTGTCAACCTTCGAAATTATATTTTTCCAGGTACCACGCTGCAGAGGCTCTAGGCGATCTCCCACCACATCTGTTTGCCATAGCGGCCGCTGCCCGCGCGGCTCTCCCGCAGCCTCAGGCCATTCTCATCTCTGGCGAATCAGGCGCAGGCAAAACCGAATCTACCAAGTTAGCAGTCCAATTCCTGGCTGCAGTTGCACCCGCACCCCCAGGAAGGGCACCTGTCTCTGAACAAATATTAGAAGCAGCTCCTCTATTAGAAGCTTTCGGAAATGCGAGGACACCAAAAAACCACAACTCTAGTCGTTTTGGAAAACTCTTAGAATTGTACTTCAAAGATGGCTCTTTAGCAGGAGCAAGAGTTGCACATTACCTTTTAGAAAAATCGAGAATAGTCACGCAGTCTCCTGGAGAGAGAAATTACCATGTCTTTTATGAACTCTTAGCTGGATTAGACGAGGAGCAAAGACGATCTAGAGGTCTATTGACCGCTGAACACTATTTCTACTTAAATCAAGGAGGCGACTCAGGCGGTGCTGGCGCTGGAGCTGACTGGTCCGCGTTATGTGGCGCTATGCAGGTCCTTGGCATCGGTGATGCCGAGCGAGAAGATATAATAAGGGTTTTAGCAGCTGTTTTACACTTGGGCAATGTATATTTCCATAGAAGACAGTTGCGACACGGACAGGAAGGTGTGCAGTTGGGAGGGGGTGCAGAAGTACGCTGGGCTGCGCATTTGCTAAAAGTACCGGCTGAGGCACTAGCTAGGGCTCTAACCACGCGCGTCACAGCGGCGAGAGCAGAACGCATGAGGTCACCACTACCGATAGATCAAGCTCTGGACGCGAGGGACGCTTTCGCGAAAGCACTATACTCATCTTTATTCAACTGGCTAGTTTTACGAATCAACTCGATAGTCCACCGGGCTGGCTTACACGACGCTCACAGAATATCTCTCCTAGACATCTTTGGTTTTGAAGACTTGGAAGAGAATTCATTTGAGCAGCTTTGCATAAACTATGCCAACGAAACGCTGCAGCATTATTTCAATAAACATATATTTAAACTGGAGCAACAGGAGTATCAAAAGGAGCGATTAGAATGGTCCAATTTGACTTGGAATGACAACTCCCCAGGTAGTAATTGGCTCTTTGAATATGTTCCTTATTGTTCGTCGAATAAGGTTTAAAGTTATTTTTCTTTTGCAGTAATACAGTTGTTGAGCAAAAAGCCTGTAGGAATTCTGCATCTTTTGGACGACGAAAGCAACTTCCCACGGGCTTCTGATGCCTCGTTCTTAGAGAAGTGCCATTATAATCACGCTTTGAACGAACTTTATTCAAGACCGAGATTAGGAGCTAACGAATTCGGGGTAAGCCACGATACATGAAACATTTTTTATTTCTATATTTCCCGCTACCAAATTACGTATAATCCCTTTGACCTGGGATGCTTTACATCATCATCATAACATTGTAACGACCGTCACAAAGAATACCTAGATTCGAAACAATTATTTTCACCCTGTGTGGGGAACCGATTTTGAATCCACAACACTCGGTTAAGTGATCATTGACAACTATTGCGCCATCAACTGTAAAGTACATAATATCACATACATATTCTTTGAATGATTCATTGAATTATTAAAAACTATATAATATTTATGTTCGTGATAGTTCAAGGTGATTTGTATCTATAGATGACTAATGTTTCATCACAATACATTCTCTTAAATGGTCATTGACAGCAGATGTTTAACTGTGAATTATTTTAATTCATTTATCTCCCATTGTTATGTTTTTGTCGTCTCGTCTAGGTGTTAGGCGTAACATCATTTGCGTCTCGTTCCAATCCTTGAACAATCAGCGTATTCGAATATAATATACAATGTAATTTTTAAATTGGTACGATGCTTTTTGTTTTTGGTAGGTCATGCTATTTTGGTTTACATGTTAAAATATAAATAAAATGTTGACAATTTGTTTACTGATTTAGGTTTAGCAAAAATCTGTCCTTTTGTGTAAGTTAATCTCTGCAATGTCACAACCAATTAGAATGTACATACATGCATACATAGATTCCCACCTGTTACCCAGAGGGGTAGGCAGAGACTACGGATTTCCATTTGCTACGTTCCTGACACACTTCTCTGGCTTCATTCACTTTCATCACATTCCTCATACGCTTGTCGGTTTAATTAGAATGTGGTTTACAGAAATGTATTGAGATAAGTTAAGGCTAGAATATTATATGCCTATCCTTATCTCAATACATAATCGTCTAATTCGTTCAAATCAGGTTACAAATTAATCTGTCAGCTTAACTATATCAACACAATGTTAATAGTGTTGTGTCCTGACGCCGCCGTTGCGTCGTCCGTACGCCAACAAAACGAATAATAAAAGCTATATAAATTTATATAAAACTATATAAGTTGTGATATGTAGATCATACTTCTGTACATCGATATTAAACTGCGTCAATACGTAGACCATATCTCTTAAACTACATAAAACAATACTTTAATTCCAGATCAAACACTACGCTGGCCAAGTATGGTACAACGTGGAAGGTTTCCTAGACAAGAACCGCGACGCGCTCCGAGCTGACGTTCTAGAGCTACTCTGCAGCAGCGAGGTGCCCCTCGTGGCTGAGATGTCCACGCAGCTGCGCGCGCAGCATGACGCCAACAAGACGCTGCCTAGAGGCGCCAATGGACGATTCGTCACTATGAAGCCGAGAACTCCTACTGTGGCAGCTAGGTATGGAATAAAATAAAGTATTTATTTACGACGACACCAAGAGCTTTTTAGTCTTTAATTTGATTGTTGCTGTTTTACTAAATAGTTTTGCATATATTTCTTGTTTTTGTGTATGAAATTTGTTGATAATATCGCTGTATTTAATTATTTTAATTGGATTAATTCTAATAGTAAATAGCAGCGATAGCTCAGTGGGGAGACCAACAGACTGCAATGCAGAGGGTCTCGGGTACGAACCCACGTCGTGCACCTCTGACTTTCGGAAGTTATATGACTTTTCGAAATTATGTGCGTATTGATTGACAATTATCGCCTGCTCCGTGCCTCGGAGAGCACGTTAAGCCGTCGGTCTCGGCTGCCATGAACATATCGCACCCTTAATAAAACAGAGACTTATCTCAGTATTTTGGATTAAACAAATTTGAACTCTATTGCAAAGATTTAACACAAATATAATATTAGAATTTAACATATACAATTAGAGTTCAAATTGCCTTACTTTCAAATTTCGAGTTAAGTCGCTGTTTTATTAAGAGTGCGATATATGGCAGTCGTTATTGGGAAAGTCAGTACCCTCTAATATCCTGACACTGGTCTAGCCTAAGGGTATCGTTAGCCTTCGCGTTGCGGAGGTCAGGTGGCAGCCGCTCCGTGTAAAAACTGATATCCAGTCAAATCCGGTTAGACTAAAAAAGCCGACCCCAAGTGACTTGGGAATAATAAAGGCTAAGGGAGAAGGATTAATTCTAATAGTTGCACATTTATTTGTCTGATTTGTTTGTATTATTATTTAAATATTGTCATTTATTCATATTGGCAAATTGTAATTTAAAGCTTTTCTGCGTGACAGGCTTTGCCTAGTGCAGGACGCTTTGCAAAATCTGACATAACAGGTTCTTTTACAACAATATTAAATTTTTGATAAGCTGTCACTTATTATAAGAACTTGTATATTATGTACTAATTGCCAATAAAAAAATATTATAATTATTATTAAAATTTATTATTATTATTATTTAACATAAGGTAAACATAAGGGGCTTACCCTGATCTACCTTTGGGAATATAGATTCTTGCGAATACATAGCTTGTGAAATGTGTACACCTACATTTTGGCAGCTATATTTCTAGGTCCCCAATGGGTGAAATGGTGAGTCTATTGCCGTCGACATTGCCACTGAATGCGTGTTATACTGAGAATTTGTCAACAGAGAATACCCAATAATACTTATATCTTATCTTAACATTATCTTTTAAAAAAGACAACTCCGGCAGTAGGAATCCATCCTGTATCGCAAGGATCTGTACAAACATTCAATCAACGACAAAGAGTACATCATACAAATGATTGTGTGTGTGATCGAACCCACAATACTCGGCGCTGTGGCAATGGCGAGGCGACCACTTAAACCACTACTCCGCCCTGTCTTTGTCCGAGGCATGAAACGAATTCGAATCCTCACGACCGAATACAGACACAAAGCTATGCTATGACTTCAACGAGAAACAAATTTAATGTACAAAGGGGTCCCAAAAATCAGTGTCAAGCGGCAGTCAAAAGCAACACTAATATTTTATATCTACTGCTATTTATCTACTTTTCCATTTACCCACTAATTTATTTAATTTCGTTTCTCTTTCCACCAGGTTCTCGGACAGTCTTCACCAGCTCCTGGAGTCCATGTCTCGCTGCAACCCATGGTTCGTGCGTTGCATAAAGCCGAACACAGACAAATCACCGATGAAGTTCGACATGCCCTGCGTGCTATCACAGCTACGCTACACCGGCATGCTGGACACTATCAAAATCAGACAGACTGGATACCCTATCAGGATACCCTTCCAGAATTTCGTTGAGAGATACAGGTGAGATACTGTGCTTTAATAAACTGACCCCGGTTTCGGCAAGACAGTAATAACCAAAATTGATTTAGTGATACATTGATAAAATTAGTAATAGACAAACCAATCATTTGAAATGAATTTAAACCACTTTAAACGAATTTGATCGCCTTGTTTATTTTTATAAAACACTATTATACATGATTTTTAATCTTAAACTGGTATAATTGGTAACCACTTTTTACCAGTTATTGTTTACTTCTATTTAAGCTATTATAAATTATAAAAACTATTTAGATATAATTTTATACTTTCGCCTACGTTTCGGTTGCTTTTTAGCCAGCCATGTTCACGGGGAGACAAATAAACAACGCGATAAAAGCTGTGAAAGTGGTTTTATTTCAATATATAACATTCGCGTAAACGTAAGACAAGACACTTGAAATTAGTTTGATTATGACACGTCTCGTTGATTAGCATTTTAGAAAAGAAGTGTGAGTCTGACAGCCTATGTACGGCAGTAGCAAAAAGTCTTTATAATATAGTGTATGCATCTCTACATCATTCTTTCTCGTAGTCTCAATCTAAATTTAAATGTAAATAATAGTAATATTAAAATAAATAATAATAATATTAAAATAAAGGTATGATAACGCTCGATGCCTCTAAAGGTTGACTGCACGAATGGCGTAGTGGTTAAGTGGTCGCGTCGTCCCTGCCACTGCGCCGAGTGTTGTGGGTTCGATCCCCACACGGAACAAAAAATTTTGTGATCCACAAATTGGAGTGCCGACTCTGGGTGATATTTTGCCCGTTAGTTGAAAGTTTGTAAAATCCCCCGCGACACAGGAATTACTCCAGTGCTGGCGTTGTCGTCTTAATGCAAGGAAATTAAAAAGTCTCTAAAGAAAATGCATACATACATAGATTCAAGCCTGTTTCCCAGAGGGGTAGGCAGAGACTACGGCTTTCCATTTGCTACGATCCTGACACACTTCTCTGGCTTCCTTCACTTTCATCAGATTCCTCATACATGCTCGCCGGATTAAGGTGCTCTTAACCTGGCCTTTGCCTAAAACGTCTCTAATCTGATCAAGAAACGTTCGCCTAGGTCTTTCTCTTGCGACTGTTCCATTCACATTAGCCTTATAAACTTTCTTAGTCAGTCATTTCTCATCCATTCTTTCTACATGCCCAAACCAGCTTAACATACCCTTTTCTATTCTTGTCACTATATCCACTTTCATGCCGCATCTCTCTCTAATCACACAATTTCTTATATATAAGTACAAAATATATATACTGAATCATCCTTATTAAATGATGTCTTTGTAAACTTTGCAACCCCTTTAATAATAATTAAGGCATTTTGAGCTTTGTTAATCAAGAATGTAAATAGTAGATAATATTATTATGTATGAGGTATTAGTTTACTATGTAGCAAGACTGGAATTCACGACCTCGACAAACAGAGCTATTAACTTTTTATAAATCGATTACTTGTAATTTGGGCTTGCACTACCGACGTGAATCCACTCATAACACAAACACTCTTGCTAGTAGTAATAAACGTAATAAAAAACAAGTTCCTATGCCTCAATAACTTTATGTGCGTTTATTTCCTTTACTTATAATTTGATTTCACTAGCAATCTGCTAGATTAAAACCTGTGATAACTTCTCAAATATTCATTTAAATTTAATTATGTACAGGGCAATATTAAAATTTATCAAATATTTAACGTCAATCGTCGAATACATATCACGCACGTCAAAGGTATTGAGTTAACTCAATGTCTTTGAAGGAAATAAGGGTAGTTGTATGTTTACAAATGTATTACATTAAAAATGGTTGTGTGTCTAAATTCAAATAAAGGTTTAAATTCCAAATGGTTTTTACATTTCTGCGTCGTCAGAAACAGACATCGCACGATATTTCCCTATGTAAATATGTCTTATGATATGTGCACTGCAATAATCAAATTAGGACGCGCGCTCATGAATTAATGCACGACTTTATGTATCACGTAGTCACGACTTGTATTACCAACCAATACAGACTTAATGTATGCTGACCATGCTTAAAATATTCAAAGTTACCTCATCCATAATTTTAATAAACATCATAGACTCAAGCTTGTTTCCTAGAAGGTGTAGGCAAAAATGTATTATACCTTCGTATTACCAGTTAAGTTTTTAAGTCCTACGTCATAAGGACGAGTCTATGGTCGGTTTAATTTGCAGTCTCCGTACTGCTACTAAATATCCTTAAATAAAGAACCAATAACACTTTTCTTGATCAAAGAATCTGCACCGCTATGATAAGAAAATTTTAATTTTTGTTACCGGTTACATAATTATTATAAAACAAAGTCCCCAGCCGCTTCTGTCTGTCTGTCTGTCTGTCTGTTTGCAATAAACTCAAAAACTACTGAACGGATTTTCATGCGTTTTAGTTTTAGAATGATTCACGAGTAAGGTTTAGGTGTATAATTTGTAAAGGTTTTGTACTACCCTTGCAAAGCCTCTGCAAAGGTTGGTAGTATAAAATAAATAAATATATAAACTAGAAAACCTTATTTTAGTCGTTTTTAAATATATTTTGTTGTTTACAGGTACCTTTTGACTACAACGCCGTCTCGCTCTACACCGTACAGAGAAATCTGTAACTCCATACTTGCTGAGATGCCTCCTACTGGCGCCGGTATGTATTATTATATAATTTCCATCACATTATAAAGCGTTGATACTATAAAGAAACAATTTTCGAGTTGGAGCGTCAAGCTTGCAACTATGGAGACTTCGGCTTCGGAGTAAATAGGCTGAAGTTATTAATTTAAGAATAAGTAAATAATTTACGTTTATAATGATTTACTTATTCTTTAATTACTAACATACTACTTAGACAATTAATTTTGATATAACAAGTAAAATTAAAGATTACCAACTCACATATAATTAATCACTGACACACGCTCAAATGTGATCTCTTGTTTAGTGATAAAAATTAAGAATATAAAATAAAAGTGTTTATTACACAGAGTAAAAACACATCAAATTTATAACAATTAAGACTTCTGCCAAATCAAAACAGTTTGTTGGCATACGTAGCGAATTATTAATTTATAAATTTTCACAATATTACACTTTCTCACATAAAAACACTGTTCTAAGCCAAGCACATTTGAGAATGGTAATAAAAAAAGTACTACACACATTTAATTTCTTCTTTTGCATAAATTAACATTGTAATATTAAATTTAAGATATAGTTTAATAATTAGCAATTTTTTTAGATATCTCTGTACAAAAGAAATAAATGACAATTACACCAAGTATCAACTGCCTAACATGTTTTGAAGGTTCATGTTTAGATATGTACCTTGCCTGTAAAACTATTCATGTATAAGGTAAATAATAACAGCTATTGTCAAAAATATACGAAAGAATATTAAGTACAATTTATTAATTATCTTAGGAATTCGCACCGGTATATTACTAATAGTTAATTACCAAACTAATTACCCTATCTACATTTTCATCGACCGCGGTCACTTCATGTATCATTAGCTGTTTATCAAAGATCTGTGGTCAAAGTAAAAAGTACGAAAGATGTTCATTTGATTGTGTGATGTTATTGTGCGCTAGTCACGGACAAAATGGGGCAAATATGGAAGAGATTGAAAAAACGCGGATTTACTGTAAAGGCTATGGTTTTGTGTGAGTTTTAGTTTTATTTTTCGACAGTAGAAATATAGTTAATAATTTAAATTATATTACGTTGAGAACGTTGTTTGTTATTCAGCATAAATTCTATTTTCAAATTTTTTGAACGTAACGGGCAATGTATTTGAATTGTTATGAAGTTGACCGTTATGAACTTGACCGATTACTGTAATAAGGCATTGATGTCGTTACCTCAATGCCACAAGGAGATTTTCTGTAGTGTGTCAAGCTGTTCGTGGTTAACTGATATTTGATACTGTTGTTTTATTTGTATGTCATAAATTTGCCACCATAAGTTTGCTTTCATTAGATCACGTGAGGACACAGGTTCCATGCCTTTCGACAAAGCGTTAAAGAGATTCGCTATCAAGAAACTAAATTCAATAGTTGCAAATGCTTTTAACTATTTTTGCTACTTGTATAATTTTAAAGTTACCGTAATGTCAGTGCTATCTCACTAACTCATTATGCATGTTGTGACACCTGAAATGTTGTGCATTTATACCCTTTTCATAAAATATTTTTATATGTGCATGTATTAATGTAACAACTACTGGTTGTCCTAATAAATAAAATAAATAAAATTAAAATAAAATAGTAGCACAGAACCTGCACTATGGTAGATGGGAAATAGCTCGCTCTCATAAGTGAGATTTAAAATATAGGTTGTGAACTCTTCAGGAATATACAGGCGTGAATCTACGTATGTATTATGTTATTACAGTTGGCGCGGACTACCAGTTGGGTGCAGCGCGAGTGTTTATACGAGAGGCACTCCATAGAGCCTTGGAGAGAGCCCGCGCAGACAAACTCCGTGCGGCGGCCACTACGCTACAGGCACACTTCCGCGGCTATCTCGCTAGGTACCGTAAAATTATTAACTACAAGTAAAACTACTATGTACATATACAATAATTTAATTTATTCGATAAACGATCGTCTAGTTGGTCAGAGACGCTAAAGACTTGACACGCTGCGGTTACCCGCTTCGCGGAATGTAGTTTGGTTGCCGTTTAACATACGGTGTAAGGAAAAACCGTTGTGACTAGCGGTCAGATCAAACCTTTTGTTTTTGTTAGTTCCAAACGCTTGTCCCTTTTGGAATGAATGCTCTACAGTTTATCAGTGTCTTAAAGAAATGCTCTGCTGTCACTAGTAGACTAAATTTGACTCCAGCGCTGGGAGAGATGTAGCGAATGTAAAGATCTTGGGTTTGATCCAAAAGGCACGCACCTCCTCTCTGTAAATTATTCCTCGCTGTAACGGTGAACGAATACGTCGTGAGGAAAACTGCATATCTGAGACTTGTCTATAATGTTCTCGTAGAAATGTGAAGTCTGCCAACCCATCATAATCTAGACGAGTTCTTAAATGATAAACTTGGTTGACTGAATTGGTGTTATAATTTGAATTGACATCTTGAATATTATTGTTAATTATTATCTATTATTTTTATAATGATTTTCTTTTGTAATTCGTTTTTAATTTTAGGTATAACAAATTAATTATTTTTATATTACTAATTTATATGTGAATATTGGCAAAGCATAGCGCACTGAATATTTTATATCCATGTTTTTATATGTAAATACCTATGTTTGACAAATGAATGATTCTGATTCCGCATTGGGCCTACGCGCCAACTTCTCACGCTGAGAAGAGTGTCGTGTCCAGCGGTGGGACAGTTTAATAGAAGACTGATGTTATATGTGATGTATGTTTGCTGTGTAGGAAGCGTTACTCTCAGCTACGCGAGTCGTCAGTGCGCGTGCAGTCGTGGTGGCGCGGCGCGGCGGCGCGGCGGCGCTACGTGGTGCTGCGGCGCGGCGTCGTGCGTGCGCAGGCGCTCGTGCGCGGGCGCCGCGCTAGGAAGCGCCTCGCCCACCTCAAGGAACAGCACAGGAGACGCGCGGAGGCTCAGCAAATCGCCGCTAAGTAAGTACCATTTATTTTCGTGACGTCTGATGACGTATACCCAACAAGCTATTTTCTAATTGCTGAATTAAAAAAAGCTTGTTGCGTGATAGTTGTCGTGCCGTCTTAGATACCTATGTATCCAAGACAGGACGACAACTATCAAACGGTTTTACAAAAGGTGGGCCGCTTAAGGCCGGTTTTCCAATCATCCGATAAGCCAGCTAGCTATAGAATTTATTTGAGGTTTAAAAATGATTGTATTGAAAATCTTTCAATTGATTTCTAAGCTATCTGATGAGATAAGAAAATTTACGTATTTACGGTTATTTTACAGGGCAGGTCCGAATCCTAACCACTGATGGCTTTCAATCAATCCTAAATCATTATTATGAATCAAATTAGTAATTACCTTGAAAAAATAATTTGGTTTTATCTTGGGCTTGGCATCAGACATTTATTTTGACGTGGCCACGGCTCCTTTAAATACGCTTATAAATATCAAATGGAATAAACGGCTCTTGGTTATGTAATATTAACCGAAACTACATATAACCTAAATAAAGTACAATTCTAACGCTTATTGTTCACAGACGTCGTGCGGCTGAACAAAAGGCTGCACAGAAAGCTAAGGCGGAGAGCTTACAAGTGTTGGAGGTGCCAGCAGAACTCGCCTTCATACTGTCCAAACTTGATGAGTGGCAGCCGCCGCACACCGAGAGGAATCTAGCTAAGGTATGATCATGGATTATCTTTTTTATAATTTTCAACTATGCTACCTTTTCGAATTTTATATTTACCCCTGAATATTAGCGATATTGACAGTGATAGCTCTCGTCAAGGGAATTAAAGATGCACATTTTTTTAATTATATTATGATCCGATCGTTGCACGATCCTAAAATTCCATTATTGATCTATGTGATGTCGCTGATTATTATTCGAATCATAATCTAATATTTGAAATATTGTATCACGATTTTCAATCTTTTTATGTGTGCTCCCAAGGCATATGATGAATATAATAATATACAAGGTGTCCGGTAATTAATAGATAACCTTGAAATGTCTTATAGTAGAACTGATGGCTGTTCAGAAAAAAGGGAAATGAAAAATTTTAAAGGTGCAATTACTAGTAATTCTTTTGACTGTCTATCTATTAGCATAATTAGTGTTGAATAATAAAACAACATAAAAACCGATGGAATTCATTCATTTATGGTCGTAGTGTACACGAAAGTTAAATATGGTAATTAAATAGAATCATATCTCAGGTAGTAGTTAGGATAGTTTTTTTTTATATTATTCCCTGAACGGCCTTCAGTTCTACTGTAAGACATTTCAAGGTTATCTATTAATTACCTGAAACCCTGTATATATGTAGATAAAAGTATTGCTAATACCTAAGCGATCGACGATTAATGCATTCGAATAAAAATTTCTATTTGTAATCGCGTGAACAATCAAATGAGTTATGAATGAAATTATTACATACTAGATTAGGTTATGTTAGTAAATTTTTTTTATAGTATAGCGTATTTTACTCGTTGATATTATAACTTTCTAATGAAAGAATGTTTAAAATCGGTTGAGTAGTTTTTGAGTTAAACACTTACAAACAAACAATCAAAAATCAAGTCTTTCCTCTTTATAATATAAAGAGAATAGACTCGACTATTTAATATTCTGTTGTGTAGGTGTCGGGCGACGTATACGCAGAGGAGGAACGCGTGCAGATGCCTCGAGACCTGCATCAGTTCGCCTTCTCCAAGTTCAGCTCCGTGTACTTCGCGGACGGTGGACACCTCAGCCCTAAGAAACACCCGATCACACGCCCGTTTTTAGCTAAAGCTGCAGTCAGGTACGTTTATATAACTTGATGTTGAATGGCGTAGTGTTTATGTGGTCGCCTCGCCGCTGCCGCTGCGCCGAGTGTTGTGGGTTCAACGACCCACCCCATACGAGACAAAAATCTTTGTGTTTTTTGTGTCCGTGGTTTGAATGTTTTTAAAGTCCACTGCGACGCTGGAATTATTCTTAGTCTGGCAGTTGTCATTATTACAAAAAAATTTAAAAAAAACTTCAAAACATCGCTTTAATTTGTAAAGTCTTCGATACAAGACGACAAACATTTGCGACATTATGAATTGCATAATCATACGCAATAGTAGTAATTCCTCTTATTTTACTGTATTATATACTGTATACAATACTAATACAATTCATCACTAAAGAATTATAATAAGGAAATTTTATAATATTGTCTTCTATTTACGCGAATATTATTCATTGAAATTAAACTGCTATATACGGATTTTATCGCGTTGTTTATTTGACACTTTATTACAAAATTTTGAAAATTGTTACACTACTACTACTATTAAACTTTACTAATTTTTAAGCTAATTAAATTATTATTAAACTATTTAGATTTAATTTAATTTTACACTTTCCCCGACGTTTCGGTTGCTTTTCAGCAGCCATGGTCACGGGGAGACTAAGATGGCAGTTGCAACTGAACTTAAAAATTAGTAAAGTTTAATAGTAGTAGTAGTGTAACAATTTTCAAAATTTTGTAATAAAGTGTCAAATAAACAACGCGATAAAATCCGTATATAGCAGTTTAATTTCAAGGAAATTTTAATTCATAATATGCAGTTACAGTTTCTTTTATAGTTAGAATATAGAATATATTTTATTTGTAAACAATCTGTAACCTACCTAGGTTACAGAAATTTGTTAGTAGCACTATACTTTGCGTACAAATGTCTTATATGTAGATATTAAGCAGTGATTTTGAAGTAGATACTTATGTCGCGGACTGTATATAAAATGTGTTATTTGAAAGCGTAACTTATTTGAATGTTTTCCCTTTTAAACAGTTTTCATACTTATATTGGTTTGTCGTTCAGAGATTTAACTTGTATGTTTCTCTTTTTAACTTGTTATCACACTAATATTTTGGTTTGTCATTCAGAGATCAAGATTTCAACGATGCTGTGGCGACATTCAAACTGATATTGAGGTGGTGCGACGAAACTGCTGCTGGGAATGAAGCCAGACAAAAGGTAATTATTTAAACTTATTCATCGATATATTTAACTTTAAATTTTATTTAATTAAAGTATTTTCTTATTGCTTTCTTTGCTTATATTTAGGATAAAGCGAGGTAAGTTTATATACAATACCTAAACGCTATTATTGAGTCAGTACATATGTTTGTAATACTTTTTAAGGTACAGTTCAAATAACTATAAGGTGTTGTTAACAAGATACTTATGTTGCTTACCTAATACATTTGCCGTTTGTTAAATTTTAAAACAAACAACAAAATTGTTTGCTAAACAAACAACTAATTTGTAAAAGTATTTTATAAATTTAAATTATTATTAAATTATCTACTAATTAACTATAGCTTCTTCTCTCTTAGCCTTTATTATTCCCAAGTCACTTGGGGTCGGCTTTTCTGGTCTAATCGGATTTGACTGACCACCGCAACCCGAAGGCTAACGATACCCTAAGACTAGACCAGTGTCAGGATATTAGAGGGTACTGACTTTCCCAATAACCACTGCCATAGATGTTTATGGCAGCCGGGACCAACGGCTTAACGTGCTCTCCGAGGCACGGAGCAGGCGATAATTGTCAATCAATACGCACATAATTTCGAAAAGTCATATAACTTCCGAAAGTCAGAGGTGCGCGACGTGGGTTCGAACCCGAGACTCTCTGCATTGCAGTCTATTGGTCTCCCCACTGAGCTATCGCTGCTCCTACAAAGGAAAAAAGCATTTGCTATAATTTAGTAAGATAGAGGCTGTGAGGTTTTAGAATGAAACACTTTCACTTTTGTTATACTGTCTGGAGCTAGAGGTTAACACGTCCGTATCTCTCGGCGGTTAGTCGATGACTGACTACCCGCCGTCGTGCGTCACCGTAGCACACCGGTCTATGCAACCTATAGCTGCATACTTTTTATTTGTATACATCACAGAGGCAATCGAAATCTTGCATGTGTGTTCCTATAAACCGGTCGTATACCGCCGGCTCGCATACCAGCCGGCAGATTTGTACCCGTCGTAGGCCGGTGGCTCGCATGCGAGCCACCAAATTGGTTTTACGTTAGCTTAAGCTAAAGCGAAGGCGGCGCGCGGCGTTTTGGCGCCAATTTGGTGGCTCGCATGCGAGGCACCGGCCTACGACGGGTACAAATCTGCCGGCTGGTATGCGAGCCGGCGGTATACGACCGGTTAATAGACAGTACTCACTTGTGTATAAATTGGTTCAGCAGATAAAGAAACCTTACAGTGTATCTAACTATCTATACTTCAAGTTTTGTTTGCTAATGAACACTATTATTACAAAAACAAAAGGAAAAATGTTTGATCATACTGTCTTACGTTTACACGAATGTTATACATACATTGAAATTAAACTGATTTTTACAGTGTTAATAAGTTTATTTTCAAAATGATCGATATTAATTGAATTGTGTACTCTGTGCTAGGTGTTAGCAGACTACATAGTATCTCGTGGCTTGTCATCTCGCGGTCTTCGTGACGAGATTCTGGTGCAAGTGTGCAATCAGGCGAGCGGGGATAACTCTGCGGACCGCGTGTGGCAACTCATGGCACACTGTCTTGCAGTTTTCCAGCCTGGACCGCCGCTACATAAGTAAGTGGTGTATAAAAGAGTTACAAGATTTTTTAACTATCAAGAGAAAAAAGGATATCTAATAATATTGTAAGGTTATGTCAAATGTTACAATATTTGGTAAACGGCAACAGGTTAATGTACATTAAAAGTTTAATGTAAATTAAAAGTATAACTTTATGTAACTTTGACGATCGTTAAGTGTTACTCTGTCCTTATGATCAGCTCAGTCGAAAGACGTATTCTGTTGGACATAGGCCTTTCCAAAGAATTTCGCACCGAACCGAATCGAATTCGATCCGCCCGCACTCAACTGCTTTCTGCGATCCTTGCCAGGTTTTCAGTCCATCTTGTAGAAAGCGCCGCACATAGGTTTTCCACATAGACTGATTTTAAACCGTCCGCATTCAACTGATTTCTGCGAGCCCTATTAGGTAGTCGGTTCACCTCGTGGACGACCTGGCCCTGCTGCTATTCTGTAATGCTATTCTGTGAGTTAGTATTAACGTTCGAGTGAGATGCTGTCCACGGCTGTGGTCGATGCATAGCTAGTCGCGGGCCGGCTATGGTCATGGCCGCGTGCGGCGTAGTGTAGGTGCGCGTGCGCAGGTACCTGGCGCGCTTCGTGGCGGAGCGCGCGCCGGCGGCGTGGCGCGCGCAGCTGGCGCGGCTGGTGTGCGGCGCGGCGGCGGGCGGCGCGGCGGCGGGCGGCGCGGCGGCGGGCGGCGCGGCGGCGGGCGGCGCGGCGGCGGGCAGCGCGCGGCCCGCCGCCGCCGCGCGCCGCTGCCCGCCCACGCTGCTCGAGTGGCGCGCTGCCAAAGCGGACGCCAAGCCTGCCTTGCCGCTGCGATTGTATGACGGTAAGATAATCTTGATAAATTATATCTTTACATATTTCTTCGGTATACATATGCATGCAAAAATAACACATGCGCACGCGTGCACAGACATTTATAGCCTAACAAACACACACACACACACACACTTTTCTTTTTATTTGCATAATATGTTTAATACTTACTGTTTTTAATTTATGACATATATTGCCACCAATACATTGGCACCTGAGCCAATATAATTTTGGTAACAATTTATTTAAATGACTTCGTTACTTCTTACTCCTAAAGATAACATAAAAGAAATATTTTTAATTGATATAAACAGTTATACAAAACTCTAAGTGCTAACATAGAAACAATTAAATTAAGCATAATACTACAACCGATATAAATATTTATTCGATATATTTTCGACTGCATGTGCAGATTCAGTGCAACACGTATCAGTGGATTCTTGGACGTCGTGCGAGCGCGCCGCCGCTGCCGCGTTGGCGGCCGCTGGTGTGGCGCACAACGCCACTGGATGGTCACTCACCATGGAACATAATGGACAACTCACAGGTAAAGTATCCTATAAAATTATTGGGAAGAGAAGAACTCGCCACACACCCTCGAATTACGCACCCAAACTACAAAAAAGATTGTCAATAATACCAAACTCCTCTGGATAGAGGCAGCCGCGTTTCAGGATTCGGGCGGACTCCAAATATTAGTATTCCGCTTTGAACACAAAATACCTTATGTTTCCATTCATTTGTATTTTTTCGAAGACAGTTGCAACATAAGCCATGATTGAATGAATCATAGAATAAAAAAACTAGAAATAAATTTTACTATAAACTTTACAACAATGTTATATGTTTAACTATTTATATTGCTATTCACATATTATTCAATTTGTTTATAATTTCTACATAATGGAACAGCCATTATGTAGAAATCATAAACAAATTAAATTACACATACATTATGTTAAGCGTTCTGGATATGTAGATTCATTTCTAATCATATTTCACCTATTTATTTTGTTGACACTCTTTTAGAAATCTTAATCAAATTAAATCTATACTAATATTATAAAGCTGAAGACTTTTTTTGTTTGTTTGGTTGAACGCGCTAATCTCAGAAACTGCTGGTTCGAATAGGCTATATAATAACACGCTACGATTAAAAGGAGCGTAGCAGCAATAAAAAATGTGACAAAAACGAGAAAAAATCTCTTATATGAAGCAGATGAAATTGCGCGGGTCAGCTAGTTATACATACTTATCTTAAGCGTTCTTGAGGTATCAGTTCGTTTTTAATGAAGTAAAGTAAGGTAATATTTGAAGTTTGAAAGTTGTATTCGTTGTCAGAATGGGCGGGTTGCGAGTACGTGTTGGACGCGGTGGGCGAGATCGAGACGTGGGCGGCGCTGCCGTCGAGCCGCGCGGAGCCGCTGCGCGCCGCCGCCGCGCGCCACACGCCGCCCGCGCCGCCGCCGCGCGCCTCCTCCGTCGACACGGACAAGTCCTCCAGGCCGCAGGTAATGTGTGTTTGTTATTATACTAGCGACCGGCGGGTACATACAAGACCTTACCAAATTATACACCTAAACCTTCCTCATCAATCACTCTGTCTATTGGTGAAAACCGCATGAAAATTCATTACTTATGTAATTTTCGAGTTTATCGCAAACAGACAGACGCGGCAGGGGAATTTGTTTTATAATATGTAGTGATATTTTAAGGTTATGTATTTATGGAGATACAAATAAAACATTTTTCTTCCTTTCTCTGTTTTCTTCCACAACTCACGTGTGAAAGCTGCTTACCAGCGACTAAAACGTTTGCTGTCGACGCAGATGCCTACCAGGCTACGGCCCGTAGCCAACGGGTAACACAGCACTGTCCTCTAAGGCAAAATAGCGCCGATCGATAAGCTGCTATGGGCTTATGTGGATGTGCGACTATTAAGTATAAAAACAGTTACACATGCCAAATTACTTACTTACTTCGCTGGCTCATCGACCCAAAGTAGATTTTGGCCTCCGACATTAAAGTACACCATTCCTTCCTATTTTGTGCCAATTCAAACTAATCGGGCACATTCATCTCTGTCAGGTCTTTAGCTATTTTTGCTTTCCATACCAAATTACTATACTGAATAAAGTTTGTGTCAGCTTTGTATAATTGTACAATATCTTGCTGTTCTATATGATATTTATTTCAAAATTAGAAATCTAAAGGATCTTTTTTAGTACAGAACTATAATATCCATTGTACATTGTATAAAATACTATTTTGCTATGTAATAATGGGTATTTTTCCTTAGATTCCACCGCCTGAACCACCAAAATCACGTTCACCGAGCATTCCACGAATGCTGCAAGACTCAATCATCGACGAGGACAGCTCCGAATACAACTGGAATAGTACTAGAATGGAGCAACGCGAAGAAACTCACACAAGCTCTAAACACAGCGGCGAATATTCTAGAAAGATTTCGCACGACATACTTTCCAGAGAATCTGCATTAAATGAGAGATACTTCGAACAAACTTCAGACAAAGTCCGTTCAAGATCATTAGATAACCTTCTAGGCGATAACCCTGTACCACAACAGACAAAATTAGCTGATCTAGGATTATCTCAATCACGTTTGAATGATCGCTATCACTCAGTGGAAAGGTTACACGGGGCACCCAGTGTGTCTAGTAGTAAGGGAGCAATGGAAATGGAGTATGGGACAGGATCGAGAGCAGTGCCGTCGAGGTACATAAAGTCGCAGTATGCTGGTAAGCGGGCGCCTGCCGGCTCGCAGTCAAGTCGCGCTTATATTGAGAAGAGTTCCGAATTCGGTGGCGTCAGGTGAGATTTCATTTAATTAACAATAGTACAATAGTTCAGTAAAATATATTTTGCTGATCATAAAAGCTTCATAGATTTTTGCCTGGCGATCCTGGTCTTCAGTAGCTATCTAATCAGTTCTTGCACGTAAAGTTATCTGAACTCCCCGCCTACAAAGAATTAAGTAGTGACTTTGGCGCTCTTCAATTGCTTATGACGATAATAATTTCCCTCAAATAAAAACGCGCCATAATTCCTTCTAAAATCTTTAAAGCTGTAAAAGAAGTTCACAATTGCTGAAAAATGATTACCTAAATAATTAGGTAAATAGTTTTAACACTGCTAATGACATTTTATATCAAACTTATTATTTTTCAGGTCTTCAGCTATGTCAGACACCTCCGAAGCACCCAGCCTCGCGTCCCACGTGCGTCGGGTCCGCGTTCCGAGCCAGGCGTCCGACGTAGACCAGTTCTTAGATGACCTTTTCTCTCCAGTCCTAGACCCCAATATTGACGAGCTCTCCGATGCCCGCTCCCTTGCTGCTAGCATCAAGGGAGGAAAGAACTATAACGATTTCATCGACAGCGTCCTCAACTGCGAATACAACGAACAGATCGATGCATTAAACAATGCAAACGATATGGCTCACCTCATTAAAGGTGGCGGCAAAGAAGACAAGGAAAAAGGAAGAACGAGCCGTAAGGAGTCCAGTGTGGACTCTGTCGATGATTACATTACTAATTTATTTGACCCTATTTTTGTGAATGACAGTTTAAAACGTTTGACTGATGGTGAAGGTTTGTCTGGTGCCATTAAAGGTGGCGGGGCGACTCCGAGGGCTGCGTCTGCTAATACATCAGCGTTAAGCTTCGGAGCGTTACCTTTACCGCCGACTATGCCGGCGACACCAGAAGCGTTGGCTGCAGCGCTCGGACTTCACTTACCACCACCAGGTACTGTCGATATCAACGCCTATCATCAGAATTTACAGAGGGCGTTCTTACAGAGTGCTATGGCACAGAATCTTCAAATACAGCAGCAATTGTTAGCCCAAAACCAGGCCTTACAAACTTTGTTAGCTGGTCAGGTGGTTGAACCGTCTGAATCAGAACCCACATCCCCAGTTCGAGCTTCGACAGTAGTTCATGCTCAAGTACACGCTCAGGTACATTCGCCGCCGAGAAATTCTGTTAAAATGCGTCGTGAGTCTAATGAAAGTATGTCTGCAGGTGCACCCCCGCCTCCTCCACCACCCATGCCTCCTCCGCTGCACTCTACCGACCCTTCAGTAATAACAGGCTTCATAGATCCCTACGGACGCGCTAAAACAGTACGTATTGGAAAATGGAGATGGCCACCTCCAAAGGACGCCGTTGGTCAAGACCCGACTCAAGATTTTACCAAATTTAAACTACGTCAAATTCAGAGAAGACACACCCCTCAAGCGCAATCGAACGGTATTGAACACGAACCACCGCGTGGCCGATCGAAGTCTGAAACATCTCCTGGTATTGAATGGGAGGAGTTCGAAGTGGACAGACCTGTAGTGTCACCGAGTAGAGAACCGCCAAATCAACGAACTGCTAGACGTAGCTTTGAAATTGGTGCACAACGGCCTTCGCCCGGCAGTGTGGGCAAACTAAAGTTGAGCTCTGAAATGAGACAAAGACTAGAGAGAGTCACTGCTAACCATTCAGTTCGCAGCTCATCGTCAGCGGCAGAAACGCCGCGCACTATCAACAAGTTGGAAGACACTCGAAAGCTGATGCTGGAACGTCAGTTAGGAGGTGGAGGTAGGTGGGACGCTCCACCACCACCGCTACCGCCTGCACCGCCAGGTCCTGCTCCTCCTCCACCGAAATCACCTCCCACACCACCAGACGGCCCTGCACCTCCTCCCCCAGCACCCGACCAGTCATCTACCTTCGCGCAACTCCGTCGCGACAGGGACACATTCGGCGTCCACCAAAACCGAGAAGCCGATGACCGCCACGCGTTCTTAGCAAACTGGAATTCAAGGCGCAGAGAAGACTCTGAACCACCTCCAGATGACCTCGCCACACGTTTCCTGACCTCCGACCGTCGCGAAAGACGCGTTAGAGATGATTGGGGCGATGAATCAGAAATAAATGATCGCACTTACAGCGAAGACAGAATGCAACAAAGCCGCGATGAGTGGGACTCGGAGTCCGGCCATGACACGACTGACCGTCGCGACAGAGACAACTACTCTGGCCGCGAAGCGTCAGAAATTTACGAAGTGCACACGACAAGAGCCGAACGTAGAAAAGAAGAGAACGGAATGGAAGATTCCTTTGAACGCAAACGTTCTCCGTTCTATGACGATTTTGAGAGATTTGACGGTAGAAAGAACTCCCGGGACATGTTAGTTGGTCGCGCAAGGGACAGTCCGAGATCAGACATTTTGTTCCCACAAGAGAATACAGACACAGGAAAGAGAACGACTGAGAGAGCAACATTCAAGACTCATATGGTGCAGAAAGAGAGGGACAGACAAAAGGAGGCGGAGAGACGTCACTCTGTTTCAACGCACGTCACTGACAGAACAGAACATATTGAACGTAAGTATTTATATAATCCTATACTAATATCCAGCGTGTAACAGAAAGCATGGTCATATTCAAAAGTCATAAAGTGAACATTGTCACTACTATCGCGACCATAAAAATTTAATTTATTAAATAATAATTTTGTATGTCTGTTTCTCAGATATTTTGTCTTTACATACTAATTAGGTCATAGAACAGTAAATTGATATTTTGAATTATATTTAACTTTATTTTAGTTTTATGCTCTATTATTTATGAATCTTCAAATCAGTTGTTATTCTAAACAGATTTACATGGTATCTTTAAAAGGCCAGTTCATATGTTTTCCATTTAGTTTTCAATGAGCATTAACTCTATTTAGATGTGCTAAGTGCTCCACTATATGACATTTTTATATGACCACGTTATGTTACTTTATTCAATGAGATGTATACATAATATTTTTATATTTGTGTTCTTAATATTTGTATAATAAAGTATTTATTTGTATGGTTTAGGAGACGTGCCAGCGCCAGCAGCTTTATTGCCGTCAGATCGCTCGTTTCTCACGTATAGCCGAGTGCCGTGGAAACTGCGTGTGCGCAAGGAGGTGTTCACGCCTTTAGAAACCTATAATGACCCAGCGATATTAGACCTGCTTTATGCACAAGTAAGTTTTAGATTTTATTTATTTGATGTTTATTTAAGTCATATTATAAATTGATCTTAATTTAGGATTCTTTGAATTTTAGCTAACGAAACACTTTACAATATATACTAAGAATAGGGTTGTGCCGAGTAGTTTGTGTAAGCGCTCGCAAGTTACGTTCTTTAGTTTTTTTACAGCGTGTCTAACATCTGATAAAAATATTTTTAAGTTAAACAAGATGTTACAAAATATTAGGACATTTAATCCCTATATTATAAATAAGCTCATAACAGTCGTATTATGTGCTGTCTTACGCACAACTGCTATCTATCTGCAAGCGTGATATGTTTTCAGAACAATCGATGTATTTTTTATTGAGGTAAAATTCACTTAATGAGGAAGCATGTTTTGTCTGTAGATCATGCACGACATAAACTCAACGACGCCGTCGCTGCGCTTGAGCGCGAGCGAGCGCCGCGCGGGGCAGGCGTGGGCGCGCGCGGCGGGCGGCGCGGCGGCGCGCGCGCACAGCAAGCGCCAGGCCGTGGACATGGCGCGCTCCTGGCCCTTCTACTTCGCGCGCCTCTTCGCCGCTAGAGTGCCGCCCGGGGAGAACGCCGTGCTCGCTGTCTCGCATAATGCGGTTACCATCGGAGTTAAAGGTAACACTGCCTTCATTCACTAGATGGCCCCAGTTTCACCCACGTTTACGATTACTGTTCCGCTCCCAAGGGTCGTAGTGAGATGTTATATAACCTTCCTTAAAATTGTGCTATTAAATGGAACAAGACTAATAGTTCCACTAGTTCCACAGATTAGCGCATAGAAATAAATTAAAACTCTTCTTTTTCAACTCTTCGGCTTTACTATATTGTTATAGACGATAACTTCTAGTTTCTAAACGTGTCTGCTAATCTGTAATTTTTTGACTTCATCTTCGATGATACTGAACGCTCAATTATATTTATTCTGAACTAATACAGGATGGCATGCTCCTATGTTAATTAACTATTGAATTAACGTAAGTTACTTTATCTTTAAGTTAGCCTAATGCTTTATTTGGTTTGCTGTTATAAATGTTATCTAATCTACTGGACTGATTTTCAGGATATATACTTATAGAAATTATGACACACCTCTCATGGTTTTCTAATGCTCTTTAGACTAATGACTTAATACCATATAAGATAACACTACGTAGAAACCGCTACTCCATTTTCTGGCTGATGGATTTATTTTTCCATAATGAAATTGCATTTCACTTAGATGAGAACATTTTTACACTTCTGCAAACTTCGTCATACACAAACATTAAATATAAAAAAACTATATAATATCAGCCCTGTACTAAACTGTCCCACAGCTGGGCACGGACCTCCTCTCAGCGTGAAAAAGGTTAGGCTATAGTCCACCACGCTGGCCCAGTGCGGGTTGGCAGACTTCACATATCTACGAGAACATTATGGAGAACTCTCAGTTATGCAGGTTTCCTCATGATGTTTTTCTTCAGCGTTAAAGCAAGTGATAATTAACTATTTAATACGCATATAACTAAAGTCGGAGATGCCTTGGGATCGAACTCGAGACCTCTGCATGGCAGTCCAACTATCTCGCACTAGGCTATTGCTAAACAAACGATATACCATACTAAAATTATTTTTTTATGTGGGTACAACAAATCACAACTAATAAAATTTAACGATAAAAAATTAATATACCCGCATGAGAACAAAAACAGCCATCCGTATCAGAAAACGAATTCAAATTTTGGAATTTCTTAACTGGCGTCTCTTGTACACAGGACCAGCTGGCTTGACTATTCGTCGCTCGTTATCTCTTAGCGGTCTTCGTGCGTCATCATCAGCACCACACTCCCTTCAGCTGTCGAGCTCACGAGAGCCCCCGGTGACGTTGCACGTACCGCTGGCTCACCACGCACATTCCCTCATCGCTGAATACGCTCTGCAGTATACCCAGGTACGTGCACTATCACAATATAGGAAGCATTTGTTTGTTTACTTCTTAAACTACTGTTTTAGAATGTCAGCAAAAGTATTTTTCGGTTTGCTAATGGACGAAAATTTTACTATTTTGTTCTAACTTTAGATATACTTTGTGACCGTTAATTCAATGTTTTGTAAAATGACCCGCGATGCAGGTCTCGATCTCGAATGTGAGAGTGACATGTTTATAAACTGAATCTGACAAGAAACACGTTTTCTTAAGATGTTTTAGTTATAATTTTGTGGTACCTATTTACAGCTCCTATAATTAATTATTTGCAAATATTATTATGCAACCATAATTTTCACCTTATTTCCATGTATAGACATGATTAGGTTACGGAAACAGTGATCAATCGGGCAAAGCGCAATCTTCATGCGACATACGTGTTATAAAAAATACTGTAAGCTATCTACAATTTCATTTGTTGACACCAATGGTATAATACAATACATTAATCAAATAACCACATCTGAAGGTATGATATTTTATAAAGATTAAAGCGCTGGTATTTGAAAAGGAAGAGTGCGTGACGATGTGTAATATTATGATTGATAAAGAAAAAGTGGAGCAAGTGAAAGAGTTTGTATATTTGGGTACTTCGTTTACAAGGGATGGTAAACATGAGGGAGATATTGAAAGGAGAACGATTGCGGGAAACAAAGTGAATGGAGCTCTACGCGCTTTTTTGAACAGTCGAAATGTATCCGAAAAGGCTAGTTTGGCTATTCATAGAGGACTATTAGTGCCCACACTTATGTGTGGAAATGAAAGTTGGGTATGGGAAAAGAAGCATGAGAGCAGAATAAATGCTGTAGAAATGAGAGCGCTGAGAAATATATGTGGTGTGACTCTGAAAGATAGAATAAGGAATAGTGCGATTAGAGAGAGATGCGGCATGAAAGTGGATATAGTGACAAGAATAGAAAAGGGTATGTTAAGCTAGTTTGGACATGTAGAAAGAATGGACGAGGAAAGACTGACTAAGAAAGTTTATAAGTATAGTGTGAATGGAACAGTCGCAAGAGGAAGACCTAGGCGAACGTTTCTCGATCAGATCGGAGGCGTTCTTGACAAAGGCCAGGTTAAGAGCACCTTGAACCGACGGGCGTGTATGAGGAATGTGATGAAAGTGAATGAAGCCAGAGAAGTGTGTCGGGATTGTATCAAATGAAAATCCGTAGTCTCTGCCTACCCCTCTGGAAAACAGGCGTAAATCTATGTATGTATGTATGTAAAGCGCTTCCTAATATAAATACCTACTAAAGCAAGCATTAAAATCAAACCTTTGTGGTTCAATTACAGAAATAGCCGATATACATATTTTACATTCAACGACAAAAACCGCTGTCGGTATTTAGAACTTCCGATGTTTAACATGCGAAACAAATGCCAATGCTGACATTTTTATTGTATCACCGACGTAGGCCGCGACACTATATATTTTGTCAGCTGTGGATTCGAAGATGATCAAAATATTATTCATGATGGTAATTAATGCATAATGATAAATATATGCATGCATTTGATACATTACGTAATGTTCTATAAAAAGAAAAGTATTTTTGACGTCCGACGTCCAATTTTATAAATGGTTTTACTAATAACGTGATCATCGTCAACTTATAACTTTCATCATAATTATTATAAATAAATTATAAGTTTTTTATATATTCTTACAGTAAACCTGTACGTTATTGCATAAACTTTGGCAACAAATATTTGACTGATTTGCATACCTATTTTTTTTATAATCAGGGAGTCAATGAAAATACTACATACTGGTAGTAATTTTTGACAATGTTTAACGCAAGAAATGTTATTAATTACTTAGTCATCTTAGTAGGTATTTGTTGATCTAGAAAAGGCTTTTGATAAAGTTAATTGGAAGAAATTGATGAAAGTCTTCAAGCATGCTGGGTTAGTTTACAGGGATAGGAAGATAATTTTTGAACTTGACAAGGATCAGGAGGCTGTGATAGCAATAAGAGAAGAAAGAGAAAGAGCAAAGATCAGACAAGGCGTTAGGCAGGGATGTCCACTGTCCCCAATGATTTTTAACATTTTCATAGAGTGCGCAATAAAGGAAATTATAAAAGAAGAACAAGGGGTAGTAAAGATGAATGGGCAAAATATACATTTTATAAGATACGCAGATGACATAGCTGGTTTCGCAGAAAGTAGAGAACAGCTAGAAATTTTACTAAACCGAATGCATGAGGGTTTTCTACAAATTGGATTAAAAATAAATAGTTCTAAAACCAAAACAATGATCATATCTAAATTTCCGTCTATCAATATTGAACCCATAAAACTAAATAACTTTCAAATAGACAAAGTTAATAAGTTCAGATACCTGGGAACATTAATAACCAGTGACTCCAGATGCACTCCAGCTTTAGTGGTAAGAATAGGAATGACGAAGAGAGCATTTAACTCCAAAAAACAGGCTACTTACGACCAAAAATATTTCAAGTAAGACCAAGAAACAATTCGAAAGAACAATTAAAACTTATATCTGGAGTATAGCCCTGTATGGCTCAGAGACATGGGCATTGACAGAAAGGCACAGAAAGAGATTAGAAACGTTTGAAATGTGGTGTTGGCGTAGCATGGAAAGAATAAGTTGGACTGAAAATCAAAAAAACAAATGAGGTAGTTCTAAATATGGTAAAGGAAAAGATACATATTCTAAAAACAATAGAGAACAGAAGAGGGAAAATGTTGGGCCACTTGATACGTCATGACACTTTTATTAGAAACATCTTGGAAGGGTGAATAGAAGACAGAAGGGGAAGAGGAAGGCCAAGGAGGATATTCATAGATCAAGTGAAAGAAAAGGTAAAAGTTACGTCGTATCAAGAAATCAAAGCGCTGGCTGAAAATAGGACATTATGGAAGAGACTCTACCGACAAGAGCTTGGCTCTTAAATTGAAGAAGAAATTAAAACACTTAACCAAGCATATACCTCCTACCGTGTCTATCAAAATCTTTAAAGAAGCCGAAGTTCGGACGTGCGCGCCGGCGTCCAAACATCAGGTGCTCTTTACGTTGTGTCTACATATCTTTATATTGATCTACTGAGCCGCGTATGCGAAATTCGAAGTGAAAAATAAGGACACGGGTCGCTGATCTCTTTGCAGTATCTGCTGACAGAAACTTTTTAAGTAGCTCCTTCTCTACGTATTCCACAACTCAAGGTTTGACTGTTCGCCGCGATATTCAATACTGTTTTTTGTCCGCAGCTACGGTCGGTTCCCCTAGCAACGTTAATGCGAAATTTCATGATGATCAACGGAGTAGTTAAGTTGGAAAGCGTAACAAAAAAACAAAAAACTCACATTCACATTTATAATATTAGTTAGGGTGGTAATAGTACTTTTTCGGTATCTGCAGGCACGATGTGATTGCGGATAAGGAAATCTGTAACATCCCCCTTGTGTATACATATGTATGTACGTATTAATGCTCAAGTGAAGTGTCCGTAATCCATAACATTATGTAATACTATTTATTTCCTTTAGTACATGACTGTACGTTTATGAGAGTCAACGTGCCTTACTTAGCAAATATACAAGACGTTTACTTCCGAATTACTTAACATCTGACGTTACGTAAGAAACATGATGAGATGCAATCTCATACATAGTTATTTATAGGAATTCCTCAAGAATATGTTAACAAGTCATTGTGGTACTACGGATTAGGCATAACCATAGATTAAAATTAGCGATATAAAAAAAACGTAAATTGAAATCGATGATGTCTTACACCCACATTCTGTATAAAAGACATCGAAATAATTAATTTTTTAATATACATGTAAACCGAATTTATTGGAATCCTAAAAAGTAGTTTAATTTTAATTTCGAAAAGCATTACTTGACCTACATAAACAAATATTAAACATTTTTAACAGAAATATAAACAAACATTACTATTTCACAATATGTATTAAGTTATACATACCTACTCACGTAGCCATAAAGCTGTAATTCATACTTGAGCACCAATACTTATTGCACTTTGTTAAGCAAATAGCACAGCTATAGGTAACCTATATTTCTACCAAACGAGTCTACATCAACTTATACAATTAAAAGCACCAATCGAAATGTCATAAATTTACCCGTTAACGACAATATAAAAAGACCAAACATTATTTTGGAATTTACGTAACTTGTTCGACACGTTGTTTATTTTATTGCATATAAAAAAATAAAGCTGACATCGATTTCGCGTCGATATTAAAATCTCCGTAAACGCATGTAGAACAATGTGCATGGGACAGTTTAAAGAAGTAGACCAAACCGAACGCTTTCTGATTAAATATATTCTGTAAAAAGGTCAAGCGCATATGAAAGATAGGGTGAGTAAATAAAGATATAGCAAGTGAGGCATGCCACGATCTTAGTATGTGGTAATCCATAGTACCTGTCTACCCCATGAAATAGGCATAAGTCTATAAATCTATATACGTGCTTTTTTAAAGGTGTAAATTAAATTCAAAGTAAGTATTGGTAAATATGTACCGGTTAAGAATACCTATATCTTCTTTTTTTGTAATATGGTAGAAAAAGGATACAGATGGTTCACATCCTTTATATCTAGTTTAACATAACAGAGAAAGGTATGGCAGTTTAAGTTACTTTAGAGGGCAGTTAGTTTTTATCTTTGTACGTTTGCTGACAGACAAATCAGCGGCCCACCTGATTGTAGACAATAATCACCACTAATGGCCAGGCTGTGCTCGCAAGGCATTGCGGTACCATTGCGGAGGAAACAAAGCCAGGCCACTACCTATCGTAAAGCAAGGAGATTCGGAATGGTTAAGTACTCAAATCTGCTTAGCGATTGAACAGAATGGGGGTACCAATCCGCTAGAAGCTAGCCATACCATATATAAGTAGGGAGTCTAACTATTACTAGTTTAGAAAAGAGAGGAATATGAGTAGGAGATAATAATTGTACCGCTTATGTGATATAAACGCGGCATCAATGGTTCGAGACTCGCATAACTCAATTATGTTCTATTTACAATTGTAATTTAAAATGGAACACAGATCAACTCCAGAACACGTCTCTCACCATCTCCAAGATTATTGAAATCCTTGGCCTCGACATGTCAAGTGATGTACAGTACCGCAATCATTTAGAGAGCATGGTCAAGCTTCCAAAAAGCTTGGTGTGCTCAATAGAGCTAAGCGGTACTTCACTGCGGGACAAAGACTGCTTCTATATAAATCGCAAGTCTGGCCTCACATGAAGTACTGCAGTCACCTTGGGCAGGAGCACCAAAATACCGGCTTCATCCTTTTGACGCGGTACAGAGACGAGCCTTGAGAATTGTCGATGAGCCTCTACTCTACTCACAGACGGTATCGAGCCACTAAGTTTCGGAAGGGGCTTTGCCTCCCTTTGTGTGTTCTACTGCTTGTACAATGGGTTGTGTTCTGAGGAGTTGTTTGAGATTATGCCCTCAGCTACTTTTTATCATAGCACCGCTCGCCATCGATAGAGATTTCATTCTCACACCTTACAACATAATTGGTGCCGCACTAAGCGGTTCCAAAGGAATTTTCTTCCGCAGATGCTCGGGTTGTGGAATGAACTCTTTGCCGAGGTTTTCCCACAAGACTATAGAATGGGGTTCTTCAAAAAGGGCGTTAAAAGGTTTTTACAAGGTCGGCAACGCGCAAGTGATGTCTCAGATGTTGCAGGCGTCCATAGGCTATGGTGACCACTTACCATCAGGTGGGCCGTATAACTGATTGCCACTTTAGAAGTATAAAAAAAACAAGGTTTGGTTACGAAGTTCTTACCTTGGATCCTTGGATACTACTTAACTTTAACTTATTACTATATATACGAAAAACATTGTAGACAGATTTGGCTAGTAATCTGGAACAGTATCAAATTGTTTACATAGTTAGCAGTCACGGCACGAATGCAACGCTCATTATGCATCTAACAGTACCAATTACTTACTCATTAAGAAAGCTCATTGAATTGCTAATGACGAGCCATAGTTCTAGACCTATATAATAAACAACTTTGTATTATAACCTTCAGTGAGTTTAATGTGGATAAGGTAATATTTCAAAGTAAGTATAAATAAGAATTGTTTATAATCATTGGTTGATGATGATGACTTATATTATGTTCTTTACGTTACGTTCTTAGTAGTATATATGCGTATAACATCTTGATTACAATTATTCTGTACTGTTTATGCCAAGATGTAGAACCGTTACCTTTTCTACTGCTTTCGATCACAAGTAATACGTCATCTATATTGCCATCTACTGGGAATAAATAGGTGTTGACGAAGCCTGCTGGTAGTAAGAATTTCGTTTAGGCATTGATCAGCAATGTATTCGGCCTGAGCATTAATTGATAGTAAGGCCGATCACGGTTACGGCTGCTGAACCAAATAGACAGCTAAATGTTATACATCAATGTAAAGAAAAACGTTTAGTTATACAAGTAACGCTTGCACCGTTTGTTTAATGGCGGATAACGGATTATGAGTGCATTCAACATTACGAATTGCAGACGCGTTCTTATTCAATATTCATACTTGCATACCTCATCCTACTTGCGGATTAGAATACAAATGCAAAATTATAATTACAATTTCTACTAATTTACAGAATATTAAAATTGTTTAATTAGTCTGTTAACACTGTATACAGATTTGCATTTTTATTAATTTTGATATGTATTTCTTTTCTAATTTATTAAAAGACTTTTATATAATGTATTCTTACATGTCATCGCAAATATAACTATGTAAGTATAATAATGCAATGCAGACATTATTGATGACTCAATACCGCGAACTATTGACAACGGCATTACATAATAACTATTTAATATGACATAGGTATTTACTACTAGGTACTCTGACTTTGAGTTTTTTAACAGCTAAAGGAAATTGTGAATTAAATACCTAATAATGTGATTTGCAGTATTTTTCGATAATACCAACCGACAACAATACAACGTGCTTTTAAACTATTCTAAGTTAATACCAACTTAACAAATACAAACGCATGCTTGACTGACAGCTAAACTTAAACAAGCAAAGGTAACAAACCATACAGCCTAATTATAATCCATGCAAGTATGTGCTTACGTTCAAGTAAGCAACACCGGCTCCCGTTAAATGGGTCCGTTACGCTGACCGCGCAGATGTCCGTCCGCGGGTTCCGCTACACACGTTTTGATAAACGACGTGGATATACCGCCTACGCGGGAACGTAATAGAATTTAGGGATGGACACTCACTAGACACTTATCTATATTAGAAAATTCGATGAAGAAATCAATTTTATGTTGGAAAGGTTAATTGCGAATACTAATAATAAAAAAAAGCTTTACTTCATTGACTAAGCTTAATCTAGTTACAATATCGTATAATAGAGAGCAGTTTAATGAATGGCCGTTTATATTAAAATAATAATAAACGATAAAATACAATTTCTTTTTAACTTATCTTATAGTTTGAACTTTTTTTCCAATTACGTTACCCAAAATATCTTGATTAAAACTAATACCAAAATTGATTTATGTTATATCATTAAAATTGTTCAATAAAATCATTTGTAAGCATTGTGCGCAACGTAATATTTTCTATCGAAATAATATAAATATTTGATGGTCAAAGTTGTCGTCAAATTTGCATGATAACACAGAACTAGCAAGTGGTAAAGGACAAGGAAGAATGTACCGTTTGTGGTTATACAGCAAATGAAATGTACGGATTTGTTAGACAGATACATAATTTATTAGCGCATCTCTTTAACGTTAAACTCTTGAAATATGATACCTTGAAAGAATCGTGACTTTATTATTTATGCAAGAGTACAAAATATTATTTACCTTACATAACATTAGCATAATAATTTAATAAAATACGTGGTCCAGCTGTTACCTATATTATTATCGTATAAGCTGCGCTATTGCCATTGTTTATAAAAGAATAGGCACTGTTCCGAACAGTGTGCCTCGAGTATAAATTATTATTAAAATTAATACTACTGTGTTAATTAGTCACGAAATTATTAAAATAATAATAAACCTTGTCGTGCTAAAATTTTATAAATGCTATATCAATTTCTGTCGTTTGATGTTATTTACTGAATAATTAAAATTTTTGATATCTCGAAATGAAGTTATTTTACATAAAGCTACTACCTAATCGTTTTTCCTATTTAAGTTGCTAATATTCAGCTAATGCGGGTCATGGCCACTTTACCTATTACGGTTATTAGTATATTTTACCCCGTTTTATGTTATTTAGTTTGATATAATATTGCTTTCGTGTATATGGTATACATATTATGTTATAATTATATTAAATACGTTCCTTCAATTATTAGGTACTTTAAAGAAACACTTTTTTTGTTATTAATGTTTTATCTAATTACATTTAAAATATTAGGTATTTTTACTAAAATTAAACTGCTATATACGGATTTTATCGCGTTGTTTATTTGACACTTTATTACAAAATTTTGAAAATTGTTACACTACTTCTACTATTAAACTTTACTAATTTTTAAGCTAATTAAATTATTATTAAACTATTTAGGTTTAATTTATTTTTATACTAAGTAACTAACTATTTTTTTGATAAAATCCGTATATAGCAGTTTAATTTCAATGAATAATATTCGCGTAAAAAGAAGACAGTATTAGGTATTTTTACTTTATACTTATTTCGGAGAGTACGTTAAGCCGTCGGTCCCGGCTGCCATGAACATCTATGGCAGTCGTTATTGGGAAAGTCAGTACCCTCTAATATCCTGACACTGGTCTCGCCTTAGGGTATCGTTAGCCTTCGGGTTGCGGAGGTCAGGTGGCAGCCGCTCCGTGTAAAAACTGATATACAGTCAAATCCGGTTAGACTAGAAAAGCCGACCGCAAGTGACTTGGGAATAATAAAGGCTAAGGGAGAAGAATATGTTATTAACAGAAACAAAATTAAATGCTGCAATAGAATCAATATTAGTATTTTAATTAAGTCTGTGATAAAACAAAACAATTGATAACTTTGTACTTACAAGTCGTAGCGAAAAAGCTAACTAATGTATCATAAATATTTACTTTCACATGTAAACAAAACTTACCACACTCAAAGCCCGCAACAAAATAACCACTAATATTAAAATTCGAATGTAATGATTGCCACAGATTAAAAAAAGCCACATATGCATAGACACATAGATTATGCAGACCACATACATCCGTAGTTTCCTTACTCATCGTGAAAGGCGTAGTGAGCGGCGCCTGTGCCTCCACTGTGCGTGAAAAGCGAATGTAAATTGGCAGATTTCCACTAGATGATCACTGCATTTGTTATGTCCATTACGTATGTGCAAATGATCGTTTCATCATACTCATCATCGTCAATCTTTGTAACTAGAAATGGCCAGCGTTACGAAAAATATCATCAATACTCTAGATCTATACGTCTAAAACTAAAGGAGTGCTTAAATAGCGCATCCTTTAAATTCCAATAACATATGATATCACACATTATTTAATAGCAAATCTATATTTCACAATTTTATTACAAAAGAATTGATTAACTTATTAGTTATTCAAAAACAAATAAATTTTTACACATATGGTTAAATAATATCCATTTTCATTGAGTTAAAATTGCAAATAAACGATTAACGATGCTGTTATTTACGTTTGAACGTCCTTAGCTTGAAATATTCGAAATTATATCGTCACGTTCTGTGATTCTTTTGCATACATTTTATTCATTCAAGTAGACAAGGTCAATCAATGGCAGCGTTATTTAGTACAATATGCAATATAACAATAGTGATAAAAAAGCGGCGTCCACCATAAGTCACCATCGACCTCAACCCGAGATGACAGCGACAGTACATGGGTGCGTGCGCGCGCGCAGTCCGTCCGTAGCCGCGCACACGCGCGCACCATGCAGCGGCCGCGCCTCTCGCACGCGATGCGCGACAACTGGCGCCACCTGCAGCGCCTCTACGGCCTAGACCTCGACTGCGAGGACTGCTCACCCCCGCGACGAGCGCCCTCCCTCGACTCCCTCATTAACTCATCGGAAGGCGCCGCTTCAAGTGCCGATGCGTCTGCGCCTGAGGATTCGGATTCAGGAGCCGATACACGCGCTGACCCAGACCCACCACGTCGAAAGGCGCACTCCAATCCAGATCGGATAACAAAGAAATGTCCACAAAGTTTCTCATCATCGTCCAGCGGCCACATGGAGACGATACATGAAGAGACTATGGAACCAAAAGTGTCTGTGAAGGAGATTCTCGCCCGGTTCGAGAATCTTACTGAAAAAACTGATACGCAGGTAATCAGTGTTTGTGTGTACCTAGTGCTTTGGATGATAACGGGGTGAACAGGTTTGAGAGTATTACTTATTATAAAGCTACGTGCTCCACTTAGAGCTAAAATACAGACTGCAAACGTTGCCATCGATTTCCTTAATCAGCTGTTTGAAAACAAACATTTCACAACTTGTCGTTACAGAATTAGTTTAGTCAACGTTTGTCTATCTGATATTGTACGTAATTGAAGTTTCAAAACGAGTCTTTTACAGTACTCAAAGATTGTGTTGAAAAGACGATTAGAGATCCATTATTTATTTTTTTCGTTTGTGGCATCGTGGTCTAACACTTTCCAATCAGCGTCGATGATCTCGCTCAGTTATCGATCTATTCATGAGGTTCAATAGAAGTCGCGATACTTCTCCTCAAGATAATTACATACTTTTTGTCAGTCTCTGATACATACATCTCGTGACAATGCTAATGTTTGATCAGGTGTCATCAACTGCGTATTTACGTAATTAATTAGCATTCACTTTTCAATTGTAAATATAATTTATGTTACTTTTATCGCACCAATCTAACCACATATAAATGTTAGTGTTACACTTCAATTTATTAATAATTAATTATTTTTATCTAATATGTGGCAAAGGGTCATAAATCATGTATTTCGACTTTTAATCCCTCAACATTATTTTGACATTAATGTATTATCGTAGTAAATATAATAAATTCTACTTGTAATCGTATTAATTATTATAGCCTGTGTAATCAATTATTTCGTATTTAATAATGAGAGCAAAAACGCCTTCGGAGTTCGGTAACCAATTCAATTAAAAACTTACCATGTACACAATTTGACATAATATTATACAATCAAATCCACATCCTAATTCTCGAACTGTCGATATTTCATAATAGATTTTCTATTTACTTTGGTCGACAGCATGTTTAAATACTTATAAATGGTTTTCAAATTGTTGCAAATCATGGTGACCTTTTATGAATATCATTTGGTGTTCATAACGACAGTGTATGTTGCGTAAGGAGGTTGAATTATCTAACAATTATATTATTAGGCGATTAGTTCAGTCGACAGGTATCTTGGACATGACCCTTCACAAGTATTCAAGGCAAGTTGGTATGCCTAGTCTCGACTGCACAAATATGTAGTTGACATCTAAACATTTGGTAGTTTAGCTTTGTTAGTAACACGAATTTGAGCTCGGCCGTGTAGTTTTTGTTTTAATAGAGTATGTTTTTGAAGTAAAACTTCTTTAGGCGCGTTGAGCACTCATTGGGTGAACAAAAATCACGGAACTCGCGCCATTGTCACCGAACGCATTCAAAATTCAAAAATAATAATCTAATAGCTCGACGATACAATTCACAAGTTACTTAGTTTTCACTTATATCGGCAGTCCCCAAAGACTGCCCCGCATGTTTTTTATGTTTAGCCTGGTCAGAAACTAAAAGAATACCATAGATATAGAGACTCACATTTGCATATCCCTGAATGCGTAGGCAAAGATGTATAAAACCTATATTTCGATAGCTTAGTCCTACTGAATAAAGTGCCCGTTTACGTCAACCGAATACATTTCCAGACTACTTACAGCTACTGAAGTTTTTCTAATGACCCTGGAATCATAGCCGGGTTCGGCCATAAATGTAAAGGCAATCTTTTGCTGCGAGATAATCGAAGCAGTTCATAAGACTGCTTCGATTTCTAATGATAGACGAACACGTGCTGTTTCCTGTAATTAAATAGCTATTTCATTAGACCAGGCTAAATTAAGACTGAATTTAGTAAATATATTTAATCTCAAAATTAGGTATTAGTCTTAATCGCGCGTAATTTTAAGGTATTAATTAGGTACCTAATTATTTGCCGCCGTTTTACTTTTTTCTTATATTATAGTATTAAGTATGCATACTTTTATTGTATGTTACAATTAATATCATTCCGAACAACATGTATTTAGACATATATTCAAAATAATTTGTAGGTATATTTAGGATTGTCTATATAAAGGGTATGCAGACAATCCTAAATATACCTACAAATTATCCATACCTAAACATAATAATGAAGCATGAAGCTCATTCGGTCAATTATTACGCATCTGTGCAAAACATTTTCTAATCTGTGGATTCTATAGCGTTTTGTTGTCCAGTTCACGGTTCCGAGTCAGTGAGCTGGATCCAACACAACATGCGTCCAATAAATAAAAACATACACGTTCAACATGTTTAAATATAAAAAGACAATAAAACCAGACAACCAACCAAAGAGTTTATTAATTTTATATTTGATTAGCGCATCAGTTTTATTACGCCATATTCTTCCAGGTTTTCTTTTCTTTCCACTATTATGTTCGATACAATTCCTTTTATAAATTTAAGTAGGCCTACCAGAGCAGTTATTACACGGCTGTATATAATAAAAAAAATGTTGAATTGATATCTAGTCGCTTAAAAATGTACAACTTTTACTCTTACTATATTGTTGATTGTCCGTGATAAATGTAATTTTGATCAGTCTTTGTCCTCAACGCGCGCATGCATAACATCGCGGCACTGATTTCAAATTAATTAACATGGACTTTCTCAATGAAAACGTTAACTTCTATGCTGTTTTTATGAATTTTATTATTGAATTTAGTAAAAGATATCTGTCGTCTTGAAAGTTTGGATCATGTCAATTTAGGACATCTATAAAGTCTTAACGGCTTCATCTAGCCATTGAACTTATAATCTGCACGTGAAGAGACCGCATTACACCTGAGGCTTTATAAACGTCAGTGTTAATGAGTTTTCACGAAACATCAATCTGTGGAACACACATTTTTTGTGAGAGGGAAACACATTTCTTGTTAACAGTTGTCAATTAAGCAATCATCTTCTCAGCAATTAGTTTTCTATCGATCACCATTCAAGAAAGGAATCTTTCTGGTCAATTACAATCGGCTTAATTTCACCAGCCGTCAGTCTTCACATTGCTAGTTAAATATATGCCATTTACTAAAGAAACAATGTAAATTACTAGTCTGCCAATATATAAAAGGTGTATTAAAAGTGAAAGACGTCACAGTGGGCGCCTGCGCAGGGAAAGTTGATCATATGCGTGCGTTTGCGACTGTCAATACATGTACCTACGATTGTATTTTATTGATGTGTGTGCATCTGTTTGTTGTTTTTGTCCTTTGGAAACGGCGTTGTTTGTTGAAAGGCTCTTTTTCTGTTAAATGTTAACGCTTTATTGTTACACCTGAGGTGTTGATTTATATCTCTTGTTTATAACTGGCATAAATTTCGTAGTTCTTTCAGTGGTCATTTTACCGCTGTCAATGCGTTTATCTTTGTAAATTCCAATCCCGTACGGAGTATAAATAGCTATACAAATAAGTTTATATCAATCAAAATCCTGTAGAAACAGTGCAGGGCGTGCAAAATCTTATTGGGATTTTCTGTCAAAAATTCTCAGCACGGAGTCTGAAACTGTGTCTGGCTGTCTGTGATGGCAATACGCTCGCCCCTTATTACGTAGGACTTTATAACCAAAGCTGAAAGAAGCTGAAGCACGAAATGTTTGGTGTATTATATCTCTGTCTACTCCTTCAGAGATGTAAGCGTAAAATTATGTATATAACACAATTTTAAACCTAATCCAGACAGAATTCAGACATAATGCGAAGCGGATTTTGTTATAACGCGGGTCATACGATTGCACCATTAATAAAAACAGCTTATCCGCATAATATATGCTTAATCATGATGTGATCGGCACAATGCGCGCACCAATAGCATATTGTATTGTATTGTCCGAGTATTATTGTTGATGAGGCCCGCTGTGACAATCGCCGCGGCAATCGGACCGTAGTGCCGCTTCCGACACGGTTTTAGCAACGTATTAGCGACGCCGTGTGAAATTGTTTAGCTGGCTATGCGACATATAGGCATAGAAAATAACGTGGCAAGGGTTAGGTTTGAAGGACAAGCCATCTATCCATTATCTAACCTGTTATGCGTTAATGCCACTTGCATGTCGTGGATGAGGTCAACAGAGCACATGGGGATGCTAGTCTTAAATTGAATTTTATATTCTGGATCGAGCATTGAATAAGGTAAGTTTCTAAGCTTACGAAAATCGTCACTGGGAGATTTTATTATTTTCTTTCTTCTTTTATACTATTTCTTCAGCGCTAGGGATTAAGGCCTGTCGCTATAAGTTTCATAAACATTTAAAAAACAGAGTTAGGATACCCAAACACAACAAATTTATTAGTGAAATACATGTCTTTGTCCCGAATGTAAATCGACAACACTCAGCTCACTGATAAGGCATCTATTATAATCATTGCCAAATGCTTGTAATCAATATAATCATATGATTATATTGCTGACAAAGAAGCCTAGTAAGATAGCATGTACACAGTGTATGTATTCGATAGATGGGCAGATAGAGGCGTCCTCTATAATCTGGCGCTTAAACATAGCTGGCGTAATATTTGATACAACTCTATCCTAAACGCTTAGTTGATATACAAGTATCATATTAACTTCCCAAATATTCTTTCGTCGTAAATCACGTAAACATGTACGGGTTGTTTACAAATACTCTTCATTGAGTTTGTCTGTTAGTTAAAACGTACGTTTAGAGAGTGCATTGACAATGCAATATGATGCATACACCACGAGTAAATGTTTGTGTTATGATGTAAACATTGATGGTAGTAAGAAACGTTACTGCCGCATTAGTCAACGTGAAGATGACATAAATGACAGGTGTAACCAGTTTAAGTAATAAAATTAAATAATTTCAGAACAACAGAAAAGGTTTTTCTTATCGATTGCATCATGGATTAGTTTGTGCTTTGTGTTCACGGCGGTGCCGAATTTGCTTTCTGGTTAGGATAAATTGTTACTGGAATTTTCGGGAATGACTCTTATAGCTAATTATGTTGCCTTTGTAAAATTTAATGTTCTTCCGTATGTACCTACTGCGATACTGTTTAATTAATTTTATACTCAAACGTATCGTTGCAAGAAGCGAATGGCTCAGACTATGTGAGTTATAGAGTATGCTCTCTAATGCGTACTTCAAACAATATATGTAGTTGAGTTGTCTTCTCTAGTACATATTGATTCAATGGCTATTATATACACACATTGTACGTTCCGCCATGCGCGTATTTCTATCGCGAGGAATATTTTTTCCTATAACTCATTATTTTAAACTGTTGGAAATCGGACTGTATTACATGCTATACTACGTGTTCTATTAAAATATTTGTATTACAGTGACACGAATACTCGTCACACATATCGAGAAGTAAATCGATTCATCGGTATCGTTCCTAATCGACATAACGGCGTGATCTGCATTAGTCGACTATACATATGTAAGAAACGCGATGTTTTCTTTGCTTTATGATTACACTCCAGTTGTGTGTAATTAACTTTTTACTTGTATTAAAAGTAAATTATTATTAGTGTAAAAACAAAAAAGTGGCTTCTGCTAATTCGCAAGCCTACTTAGTTTTTTACATTTGCAACACTGCATTAATTGTCAGATTAGCCATAAGGTAGTCCATTTATTATAAAAATATTATTTATTTCTGTTTCAATCGACGCGATACTAACATAAAATCATTAACAACGGCTGCCTAAAGTTGGTTCAGTTACGTAACCATCAGCGTATGCGCGACTATTAATTTTATTTATTTTATTTTATTTTATTTATTTAGGTTCGTCATTAATCGCGAAATACCGAATTCATTAATTTTGAACAAAGTCTTATTAGCTTCTGTCCGATTATTCTCAGTGGTAACAGTCTTGCCAGTAGGTAGACAATACTTGAATATGCTAATGAATATTCAACATCACGACTGCAAACGAAATTAGAGCTTAGTTTGCTTTCTGACATTCATTGTTTACTTTATCTAACAGAACACATTAATTTCTAAAGTACAGTAATACAAATAGGTACTAAAAAGACAGTGAAACGGGATATGGCTAAATCTAGAAGTCAATGAAGCTAAAAATAATTGCCATACAGCCTTGTGTAGAACTCCTGCGATAGTAGGTCTTCAGAATCCTTAAGGAGTCACATCAGTGGGGAACTTAAAAGCTAATTACCATGCATTTGCAACACAACAAATCCTTTCCAACCATATCCACTATCCGTCATAACGCTTGATAAGCGGTTGATTTGAGATGACATATTCTATAAAAAGTACGGAAAATTTAACTGTCCATAGCTAATACGACTCGTTTGTTGATATAGAAATCAGACCATAAACTATTAACAACCTTTATTTTGTTTTTACGTGTTGGAATGCTGTGACTTCTATCCCTCCTTTGGGGGGCGGATTGGTTATGTCGGGCTCACCCGGGGAAAGGTAGAAAGTCCCGGGTCATACCGACTAAATCTACCACGGTGTTCCTTCACACGGTCTAAGGCCGGGCGTAGTGATCGCTCGCGCATTCATCCTGCAGCCAAACTATTAACAACCTACCATCAGGTAGGCAACGCTTATCTGTTGCCATAGATGTATAAAAAATAATTATATGTATTATGTGTTCTAAGCTCGTTCGGCGGTAAACCATGAATTAACAAATAATGACTAAGTCTCCAGTGATTTAAATTCAATCAGCAGTAATATCTAATCTTAAAGTAAGATCAGAGTAGGTGCAGGAAACCCACTGATTATGTGCACTATTCAATACGCTCAAACATCCGCTTCAAATGCGTTTTCCTATACAATTATCGTTTTAAATCTTCTAACTGTATTCTTCGCAATTACAGGATAATGCAGCGATTGTTTGTGCAGTTTAGTGTCAATCATTTTGTTATTTGCGCATTGCGTAACCTTTGTAATGAGAAACGGTAAATGATACGATCATGGATTTGTTAAAGCGATCTCATCAGTTGATATCGATCAATATTCGACTCAATCAATCAAGAGTACATACAAAAATACGTTAATTACGTTTTATATTGCTTAGACATACATTATTATGATATATTTACATAAATATAAACTGTGATTATGACAGTTACTACCTGCAGTTGCGACTGCGTGAATCCTAACGCATATCTGGTATAAAAAGTGTTCTAAATGTTTCTCTAAGAGATGGTGCCAAGTTTCATCTAAACCTGTATAACAGTTTCAGCGTGATAGAATAAGAAACATACAAACATCTTTACAAACTATTACATTAATAATATCTGTTTGATAAACAATTTTATTTATTTAAACATGAGGACAAAAAAAAAAAAAATGTGCCAAAACAGGCGGTCACAATTAAGTGAATAAAATCAACACTTTTTGTTTAATACAAATACAAAATGTTAAGTCAAATGTTATTATAATCAGATCAGACTATAAGAATATTTGTTGAAAGAAATTGAAATAGTAGTAGTAAATACCATGCTATGCGTCGCTACGTAGTGATTACTAGACATAAGTTAGTATAGTCACTAATCTGACTAATGAAGCTTAAGAAATAGTCGACAAGCAAGCGAACCAGCTAGTAAGCTAAACAGTCTGGGGCCCGTTTCCTGACCGGCCTCGATGACGTAGTGGTTAGTGTAACCGACTGCCACGCCTGAGGTCGCGGGTTCGATTCCCGTACAAGTCAAACATTTGCATGCGTGGACATGGATGTTCGTCTTAGTCTGGGTGTTTCTATGTATAATATGCACGTATTTACAAAAAAAAAGTATATATGTATATTTATCTATTGTCTAGTACCCATAGTACCTCTGCTTAGTTTGGGCTAGATGGTGGTGTGTGTATGTGATAGAATATTATTATATTATTTAAGAAGCGAGTCGTTTTAGCTACGGACAGTTAAATATCGGTATATTTTAAAAAGAATATGTGTCAGAAATTAACAGACTATAGGTAAAATGACACCTTTATTAAATACAGAAACCGGGCTTAAAGGAATCCGTTGTAATTAGAACCGTTTCACCCATTCAAACATTGACAGAACAAATAAATCTCATTCACAAAATGTGTTGTGTTATAATTGTTTGCAACCTCTACGCAAATACAATAAAATCGTTCTCCCACGATTAAAGTCGTTTTAGATAGCATCGCCGTCATAACTGCCTTGTAAACAAAGAAACTAAACTTAACCCCTCGTGAAACTACAGCTATCCTTTCCGCCTAAATTTTGATGGTTCATCCCAACAATATATACCATATTTTTTAAGTAATAAGAACTATATTTGTATGGCATATAATAAGAATGCGTAATAGCGACACCTGTTATATAACAGCATGAAGGGAGACATCGCCACCGGTCCATACTTCCTGTCCGTTAACCGCAGACCCTTCTTTTACTAGTGGGTAGCTGTTACGGTAAGAAATTCGATAGGATCATGATCATCACCTGTCTACTGCCTTAAATTATTTATTACATAATATTGTCTTGTTTACGCGAATGTTATACATTGAAATTAAACTACTTATACGGATTTCTTCGCGTTGTTGGCAATTAAAACGTAACAAAATCTGTATAGAGTAGTTTTATTTCAAAGTTATTTATGAAACTTATGTCAATGTACTCTTGATACTAACTAAAATGGAGAGACACAGTGCGCGCAAGCCATTTTCTTGTGACAGAGTTCAGGGTGTCTAGTGAGAGTTGTTTTTACGTTAACGCGATCGAAACGGTTACCGCGATTGGCTCTCTGATTGGTTAAGACTGTCACAATTAAGTGAATAAAATCAACACTTTTTGTTTAATACAAATATAAAATATACATTTACCATAACAATGAATGTGTTTACAATTACTCCGTGTAAAAAACTCAAAATAAGTAATATATTCGCCTACAAAATTACGTAAATTTGCGTGATTTTTAGATTATAGCAGTAGAAATCTATCCTTTTTTACAGCTTAAACGAAACATAAATAGTTATATTACAATTTGTCCGTACCAAATATTTAAGTTACTGGTTGACAATAAAGATACTTATTTATCAAAAAAGCACTTCAAATCCTCCATACAATTTTACTATGGCGGCCGCGCGCCGATTTGAATATGTGCCGTACGAGCTCTGTCATTATCTGTCTTACGCTCAGCGCAGTTTTAAGAGCTTGGAGCGAACCAATGGGTGCGCCGAACGTCATAAACGTGTCGATCGCGTTAACGTAAAACAAACTCGCACTAGGCACTCTGAATTACGTTCCGAACTAGTCAATGGTTAGTTTCTATATCTATAATAATATTATACTACATCAATTGGATAATCGCATATAAATGTAATAAAAATTTCATAAGATAGTGGTGGAAAACAGAAGAACTTAAGAGGACACAAGAGAAAACCTCAATGTCAGAGCTCCATAAATTTATATAGCAGATATAGAACAACCATAATTAATTTCAATGAATGTACGCACACTTGAAAAATACAAGTAATTAGAACATGTCGTGACGCTTCTCAAATTACTTGCAGCACGCGAAACGAAAACAAAATTCTATTTATGTACATTTTTTTTAAATACTTTTGAGCTGATTTTGTCATAGTTTATAAACACACACATGGTCATACCCTGATAGAGTACCCAGAAGTGTATTTCACCTCCATTTAACCAGCTGTGTTAGATACCATGTAATAGGTCAGGCCAGGCTATTGACATGGTCCCAGAGGGCTACTGGGAATTTCTTGGCAGAAATAGCATTCAATTAAGCTGCATCGAAGAGCAGTGTATTTGAAGTATATTTCTAATTAATTCATTATTGTCTATGCATATCTATGATATTTCTACAGTGACAGTGACCACTTACTAAAAATTTCCGAAATACTACAGTATAAACGTTGAAAACGGACCACGATAAAATCCATAAACAGTACTTAAATTTCGTCATAACATTTGCTTAAACGTAAAACAGTACTATTTACTCTCCTAATCAAATTCATACTAGTGATGCACTACTTTCTGCTAAAGAAATAGTTCAACGTGTACTGCAGTATTCCTCACGCCTCTAAATGAACGTAATCAGATCATTATCTAAGATTGCAATTGAATTAACATTTTATGCGTTATGTTTCCTTACCTGTACTCGGATAAACATCTAATTATATTATTAATACACGCAGCGTACTAGTTCGTTATGGTCACTACATTTCTGGAGAAGCGTGACGTTTCACTTTAAAAAAAAACATTTATTACGAGTAACTTTCGGCAGGTGGAGTGTATATGAGCGTATGCCAGGTACCAGTAATTGACAATATCAGCACAGCTAATTGTTGTAGCTTTGAGAGCGTGACCACTCTCTCGTTTTCCGTGTGCACATCGTAAAAACATAGTGTTTTGGAGTAATATGGCTGTAGGGCGGTGCATGTAACCAAATTACGATACCTACTAACTAGCGATCAAATCCCTACAATTTTACATACATGGTTAGAAGCTAGCTTTTCTGACAAACGAAAAAGTCGGATATAAATCCCTTCAAACTAAACTAAATAAAACTGTGATTTTTAGAAGAATACCTCTTAACATATCAACAGAATACAAAAATTTACTCCCAAAGTCATTATGCTTGAAGGAGTCTAGACTCTCACGATTATCTATATATGAGTTAATTTCAAGTCTGAATGGAGTTTGTACTTATCCACGTGACTGTGAAGCATAGACAAAATATTTGGATTGAGCTCTAGCATAATCATTTGGATTATGATTATCCTCAGGTTGTGTCAATACTCTTCGGAGCGCGGGTGTAAGGCATTTTTCATAAATGATAAATATTTAGATAATATTTGTTCTACTTATTCCTCCTTTAGGTAATTGCTGCGAGAATCAATGTATTTTAGGAATAAAGTCCTTTCTTTTAACGCTTTATAGAGTTCTAATATGCTTCAGATTATCCCATAGAAAATTATATAACGTGAACTATTTGCTGCATCTTTCTTAAATATACTCTATGATTGTACCAAACCACGCAGGTTTATATATTATATCTACGCTTGCTTGACTTAGATGCATGTTAATAAACGCAAATAGTAATGTGTAATGTTTAATTAAGAATGTTTTTGTATGTATTAATGTTTTTAAATGCATAATAATCATGAACTTGAAATAAGACCGCGTTAAAGTCAGTCTATTATCATTTGAATCACTAATATGTGGCATTATAACCTAGACTCGTCATTCTAGAACATTTTCCAAGGCTTTTGTGTTGTACTCTAATTAAAACCGTCTTGGGTACGGAACATGATTATATAATATTTACGTGGATGAACTGAGGAAGTTGTATATTATACAAATTATACTGAAATGTCACCGATGTTATCCATCATGCGACATAGCCAGTTACTAAGCTCAAAGTTCAAGGTGACTTCTTACACGAGATAATAGATTAGATATATAATTAAATTATGTAATAATATGATGGAAAAACGCTCTATTGATATTAGTAAATCTAAGCTTCGAGAATTAATTTAAAACAGTCCAGACTTGTTGATAATAACTTTTACATATTAATTTGCAGTGTCTAGAAGTTAAGAAATGAATGGCATTTATTGATAATAATATTTGTGCCGACAAGATCAACAGCATATTTTTTGAGTTTCAAAAGCTACTAGCCCGAATGGAATCAATGTTTATGCGTTTGTTAAGGAGTTTGTAGGCTTCAGGCTAGAACTTGAAGGAGTGGCGCAGTAGCCATACAAGTAATAAAATGTGGACTTCGAAATTCTGCTTGTAGTACATGTACCTGTACTAACATATTCACTGCTCATGCTTATGAATACTTACGAGTCAGTAAATTCATCAGAAAACATTATTATTATTTCATATGCGGTTATAATGTCTCATAAATCTAGATCTAGACCTTTCTGTCTACAACATTGTAATGTGATTTTTTAACAGATGATAAATATGGTTCACCCTTGTTTGATCGAACAACGTTAGATATAATATTACTAAATCGAATTTTAGTTGCAATAAAGTCATTTCGAAGAATTTTCATTTGACCGAATAAGTCATTGGTAAATTTTTATTTAGCGTAATTATTTATTTGAACTAATTTCATGTGAACTAATTTAAAAAAAAAACCGCGAAGGCTAAGGCGGGAGCTCAGCTCCGCTTCGCTCCCGCCTTCGCCTTCTAACCTAACCTATCCGAGTCGAGGTACTCTGAGTCGGGGTAATGAACATTATACCTTTTGATCATTAGCGCAAATGTTGTTATAGCAAATAAATATTCGATGAACTGAAAATTCTATCAAACGATATTATACAAAGTGATGATTTTCTTAAACGTTGTTCGATTTAGTATTATTATATCTAACGTTGTTCGATCAAACAAGGGTGAACCGATAAATATAGCATACTTACTATACAAGTTATTTATTACACGCACAACACTATGTGTGAAAATAATATAGTTAATACCCGTTGTATATTATGTATATACTATATTATTTATTCATGTTTTTTATAATTAGTCTGTTAGGTTCCCAACGTGAACACGAGTGTTATTAAGAAACGAGATCCTGCTGCTCATGGATTTTTCTAACACTCAATAAGCTATACTGCAGGGATAAGAATTAATAATTTCAATTTCAATAACATACAGAAATAGGACATAATGAGAATTGAATCTTACAAAAATTAATAATGTGAACATATTTAAATATTTCCACATTAACTTTTGGATGATTATTATTTGGATGTTTCTTACTCAACTGCGGCTGAACTGTTCAACGGATTTGGATAAAACATGGCGCCCAAGTAGACCATGTCCTGGATTCACAGAATAGTTTTGTCCAGAATGCGCTCCTGAGGTATTACGCATTGCAGAAATTAGAACGGATGGCGTGCTAGTTTAAGTGGTCGCCTCGCCACTGGCACTGCGCCGAGTGAGGGTTCGAATCCAAACGGGACAAAAATGTATGATCAACAAATAGTTATTCCGAGTTTGGTTGCTGTTTGTGTCCGTTATTTGAATGTTTGTAAAATCTTCTGTGACACAGGAACTACTCCTAGTGCGGGAGCTGTCTTTATAAAACAGAAAAAAGTAAAGAAGAATGGTCTATTGTTAATTAATATACTTATAATAAACTATTAAAAGACATTAATGTTATTAAAATCAGCTTTATTATAGAGAGAATAGATATTTTATTTATTCACAATAATGATGTAATAAATTGTTTATTGCGACCTTTCTCGTGCCTATGCCTCGCGTAAATCAACTGGTTTACCTTGACTGCACAACTCCTCAGTGGAATACCATTTTGTTCACGTCACAGTTAATGCATACAAACTACAGATGCATCAAATCTTATATTAACACTAGTAGTTTTCCCGCGGTTTCACCCGCGTAAGTCCCGTTCCAGTGTGAATATCGGTTTTAACCCCTTTTACCCCCTTCGGGGTGGAATTTCCAAAAATCCTCTTTTACCCTCTTTTACCCTCTCCAAGGAACATATTGCACTCTTAATAAAACAGAGACTTATCTTAGTATTTAGGAGTAAACAAATTTGAACTCTATTGCAATGATTTAACACAAACATAATATTAGAATTTAGCTTATACAATTAGAGTCCAAATTGCCTTACTTTCAAATTTCGAGTTAAGTCGCTGTTTTATTAACCGGTCGTATACCGCCGGCTCGCATACCAGCCGGCAGATTTGTACCCGTCGTAGGCCGGTGGCTCGCATGCGAGCCACCAAATTGGTTTTACGTTAGCTTAAGCTAAAGCGAAGGCGGCGCGCGGCGTTTTGGCGCCAATTTGGTGGCTCGCATGCGAGCCACCGGCCTACGACGGGTACAAATCTGCCGGCTGGTATGCGAGCCGGCGGTATACGACCGGTTAAGAGTGCGAATTATGTACATGCCAAATTTCAAAAGTAGTTTCGGCTGTGCGTTGCCTGTCAGTCACTCAGTAACGGAAGAGTTTTATATATATAGATTTAACTATTAGTTGAAGATCTCACTTTGGAACTTAATTTTGAATCCTCAGTAAATATATATTCGGTGTATTTTTTATCTCAAACTCAAATGTCACTTTAAAAGAGATTATAGTAATAATGTAGTTGTCACAGCACACCCAGAAGTGAGTTAGTGAGCAGCGATAGCTAAGTGGGGAGACCAACAGACTGCAATGCAGAGGGTCTCGGGTTCGAACCCACGTCGCGCACCTCTGACTATTGGAAGTTATATGACTTTTCGAAATTATGTGCGTATTGATTGACAATTATCGCCTGCTCCGTGCCTCGGAGAGCACGTTAAGCCGTCGGTCCCGGCTGCCATTAACATCTATGGCAGTCGTTATTGGGAGAGTGTCGACACCAAAGATCCCACTGGGTCGAAGTGTCGCCGGTCACTGGGTGGAAGTGTCGCCGGTCTGCACTGACTGGCCTCCACATAAGATACATACATACATAGTGAGATGTCATAGAATAGCTCTGCTAATATTTTTGTTCTTTTAAGTTTATAGACCAATAGTTAGATTTACAATACTCAAGTAAAATATTTTCTAAATGTAAATAATGTTGTCTTTTTCTTGTTAGTTCAAAGACGAATGATGGCGTACATATTAACTTTTTAAAATATGGTATTTGGAGATGAGCCCTGAGCTTAAGAGAAATTAACATTTTTACGTTACAATATACGATGCTCACGACAAAATACTTTTCTGTGACGGTGTCCGCAAATGTGCCCATTATATGGCAATTGGCTAACCCCTTATAACATAGGCAATAAAACTTAGTTAAAGCAATATCGATGTACTAAATCTATGCCATAGGCTCATGGTTTAATATATTAATATGTCTATGTTAAGCATTAGTCTATGGATAAATGAACTTCAATACATAAGTATATTGATAGGAATTCGTTTGGGTACACAATTATGGATATTGCCATTTGCAAACCACTTCTCGTGCCTACACGTAGGCTGTAGAAATGTGTTACTACGTCTTCTGAGAATCTTTCTCACACTGCATTCCTCTACGTGATATCAAATGCATGCAACTGGAACGATCCGGGCGCCATCGGCAACGAATTATTTAAATGAATTGTCGTTTTTAAGAGTGCGCCGAGCGAAATGTACCAAAACAGGCAGTCGTAGTTAAATGAATAAAATGAACACTTTTTGTTTAATACATATATAAAATACACATTTACCATAACAATAAATGTGTTTACAATTACTCCGTGTAAAAAACTTAAAATAATTAATAGTTTCGCCTACAAAATTACGTAAATTTGCACGAGAAATGCAAAAACGTAAGCTCGTGTTACGTGATTTTAGATTATAACAGTAGAAATCTATCCTATTATGCAGCTTAAACGAAACATAAATAGTTATATTACAATTTGTCCGTCCCAAATATTTAAGTTACTGGTTGACAATAAAGATACATATTTATCAAAAAACTACTTCAAATCATCCATACAATTTTACTATGGTGGCCGCGCACCAATTTCAATATGCGCCGTACGAGCTCTGTCATTATCTGTCTTACGCTCGGCGTAGTCTTAAAACTGAAACGTTTAAACATAAAGCTTGTGCCCGATATAAAACAGCCATATAACAATATGCTCGCATCCTAATACGTCAGATTTAAAAGTATAGCTGAATAAATGTGGGTGTTATACTGCTCTACCTGTCCTTTGGGATATAAACGTAAGACTGACTTATATTCTACGACTTTTGTCACGAAGATAATTTATTCAAATTCGGGAATTATTGGACTTTGAGGTAGAAACTCAATCATCAATACAAAATTTCAGATAATCGATTTGATTACAAACATTTACAGCAGCATGTAAAAAAATATAGCTAACTAATGCTTAAATTTAAATTAAAGCAAGGTTGAAAAGGGATCTCACTACTATCCCTTGAAGTACGTGTTGTTACGCATGTGTGAAAACGAGATAACAAAGTTTACAGCATTCCTCGTTTTCGCACGAACATTAGGTAATAATAGTTTAAGAGATATTAAAATGGCCGCAGATTTCTTGGAGAATAAAATATTTAATCTCCCGATTTCAAAACTGTAACTCACTGATACTTTTCCATAGACAATTGGATTAAGCTCTTTTGTTCATATATTGTCCCTTGGTTTAATCATGTGTTGAAAATCGACTTTATAAAAGGTCGATTGTGATATATAGCACAACTGTATTACAGCTGACTTGTATAAAAAAACGTTTGTAAATGATCTTTTATAAATACAACAGTGAATGGAAAAATTGCTATTAATAATGATTTTATCAAATATACTAACAATTTATTTGCAAACGTTCTTTCCTATCTGTTATTTCAATGTTTCAATAAATAAATGTTTGTAAAAGCCCTCCTATGTTTAAAGACAATTGCCGCATCAGAAATCTGCATCATTGTTCTAATCTATGAATGTACATTTATTTTTATTAACTATGTATAAAATACATAAGTATGTTTATTATTTACATAAATACTAGAATTAAGTAATGATACCGACGTATTGTAAATTGATTTGTTTATTCTTATATTATTCAAAGGAAACCAACCGCATTTTTTATCAATGTTTACATTACTATGTACACTATAATCAATATAACTAGTACAAAGGACGTTCTATATTGGAACAACTGCCTTTTTGTCCTATTCGGAAATCGAATTCGAACATTCGGCGCACTGTAGTGACCACTTAAACCGCCGCGCCATCCACACGCTCTCTGTGCACTCTAAAAGTAATTTCACGGTTTGTGTGTGATTGTAGATAAAAGTAGTGAAAGTACCTCTTTCGTACAATAATATACTCATTATAAAATCATATTAAACTGCTAAACACGAGTTTAAAGTATAATAAAAATAAACACACTGACTCAGAGAATGCTTGCCTAGTACATAATAAATCGATCCCACGAATCTCATCGGCAGCGCGAGATGACCATAGCCAACTTCGTTCAGTTGCTGTCGCCATTAAAAAAGCTAATTTCTATAAAAAAATATAATGTATTAGCGAGTCTAATGTATTATAATGACGCAAGAAAACGTACAACAGCACCATCTAATGACACTTCTTATAGCAAATCAATATTAATAGAATTTGCAGGAAAACTAATCAATTTTCCAAGATGAAAAGTATTCAATGCTGTTATTCTACTCATGGCAGTTACACGTGCAAAATTTCATTCAAATGCATACATTGTTCGGGCTTTACTGAATAACAAACATCTGAACTTTACATCTATACTAATATTATAAAGCTGATGAGTTTGTTTGTTTGTTTGGTTGAACGCGATAATCTCAGGAACTACTGGTTCGAATTGAAAAATTATTTTAGTGTTGGATAGCCTATTTATCGAGGAAGGCTATGGGCTATATATATATAACATCACGCTAAGACCCACGTGGGCGGCGCAGTAACAATAAACGCGGGTAAAATCGCGGGCATAGCTAGTTTAAAATATTTATATTAATAGTAAGATTGACATTATGAGTTATTCCTAAATTCCAAAATAAATACTTAAGTAAAGCTGCATCACTTATTATTGCCATTTGCTGCGACTAAAAACTCCTTCATAAAAATCCAGAATAATTGTGATCAACATATGAATCCAACCAAGCATCTTATTTTAGGCAGCGTGTGCATGTTTTCGGTCGGTCTTCTTCACGGTTGGTCGGTCTTCTAAACAATGTGTCAACTAAACCTTACAATACAGCAAGAAGTCACAATTTACCATCTAAACACTTCATTCACAATTATTCACGCACAATCTCTTAACGCCTCAAGGCAGTTCGCATTTCTGTCGTCGCCCATCCGACCAATAAATGACACAATATTTTTGCCAAACAATGCAATGGCGGTGTTAATATTGATGAATCATGATTAGCAGTTGTTTAGATTGCTTTATGTTGTTGCAAAAATGATTACTTGCTAATTAGTATTAGCCAATTAGAAGAACACACCGTGAATGTCAGGGCATCGTCTTCGATTATTGCTTAATAAAATGTACGCTTGAATGAAAGGTGTTATGACTTAACAGATTCCAGCTGTTCTTCCTACGAATTGCTCGTCCAGCGTTTTAATCTTTTAACGATAGTCTCTATTACGTTTGACTACATACGCTTTTTCGAGCGCTATACGCTTGTCTATCTTTAACGAGCGGCCTAGCGTGCATCCCTGATAATGGAGAAACTTATTAGGGTCGGTTGGTTTAAATTGTTGGTCAAATAGTATGCGATCTACATTTCACTGCTAAAATATTAAGGTCTTGGGTACAATTAACCATTTATGAAGTGTCAATATCCGTTGGTCTGCTGTACGAAATATACATACAGACGTAAAAAAACCGATGGGATGGCGTCTAGTTAAAGTCAGTAAGCTTCATAGCCGCGCATGTCTGCTAAACCTTCACAAATGTTCTTGCGTTTCAAGAGGTACAGTGGGATTTTCCACTTTAAAATCGGCTTTTGCTTAAACGTCTATAACCCGACTGGTGTAATATCCCATCACTCAAAGATCACTTAAAATCAACCTCTTGTTATGTTCCTACTGTTAATAGGATTTTCTGGCTCCTTACGGAGGTGATATGCTGCGAGCACTTAAGGAATATCAATTTGTTGACGAGAGGACATTTTTTTTAACTAGCAGGTGATGTGCTATTAATAAGCCTTTTATTCCAAGCGTCCATAAGCTTCGCTTACAGCTTTGTTTGCCAGCCTAGATATATAAAAAAATCGTAATGCAATGTTTTGCATGAAATAGTTAGTGAAGACGGCAATTTAAAAAGTATACGGTTAAAAATCGTTACCGATTATTGACCAACTAAATGTACTGTTGTGGGTTCGTGAACGTTAAGTGATGATGATGTTTGTGGCTCACCATCCTTGACATATTGTCATCACAACATAACCGCTTCGAAATGTTCTTATGGTATTACCATAGACATGGAGCAAGAGATGTCATGTTAACCATTATTCTATTAAGATGTGGAAAAGAGGACCATAGACCCATAAAATATTGTAATATAAAGCAGTAATTACTGCCTCGGGGTCATAGCGACAGTAAATGCGAATGCTCTGTATGAGATCTCGGGATTGTTTACCGGGTCCGGCATCGCGTTATTGAGGTTTTCTGTTAAATATTTGTCAGTAGCAGCGGAGACTATAACTGTGCCCAGCAAACGGTACCTAATATATTATCATGGAGGGCTTAAAACATAATTATTGGTGAAAGTTATATTTCCGGAGATGGAAACTTCAGACTAGGTAGAAAGGAAAAATAAATATAAATAATAATACAAGCAATGCATTATAACTAAATGCTCTTTCAATTTGTCGGATTTTATTTTTGTCAAATATCGCAGGCCATACCAACTTACCAAAGTTTCATCGCGAAAGGCCGTATGGTATAGAAGCACGTAAATTTGCAATATACAGATGAGATAGAGTTGCATTTATATTCATGAAACTTGATATTACGTGATAGAAAATCCTGAGAATACTAATACAGAGGCATGTAACGGAAAGTTAGTATATTTATAAAACGCATATAAATTGAATTTGTTTACATTATCATATTAATTACTAATCATAAATATAAAGTAGTTTCACTTAGTAATTTATTTTCAGATTAATAGTAGTACTAACACTTTAAAAATAATTGAGTATAAAATAGTTGAGTGCTGTGAAGAAAGCAGGTGTGATTTAGTGCTGTAAAAATAATATTGTTGATTATCATAGAGTTGGTAAATGTGTGTTGATAACTTTTTGATACGATTGATAGATCAGTTTGATGAAAGTCTTGTTAATCAATTTGATGCCAACAAGACAGCTTTAATAGTAAATTTCGGGAATTGGATCTCGGATATACCAAAATGTTAACAAAATTATTAAGATCTTCTAAACGTGCCGTTTACTTAGTGTTCTCTGGATTTAAATACAATTGAGATAAATATCCCTGAACTGTCTTCTCTTATTACAATACTCTATAATTTCGTATATTTTTGCTATTGAATTTTGACGTGTACGAGCTATTTTTAAACGATGTCATGGAAAATATCTTTAAAGAATAAAATAAAATAAAAGAGAGGTGTTGAGATTTTAGCTAGTGGAAATCTCTAGCCTTATTTATCCGAAAAATAATCATAAATGCAACAATGTACAGCAAGTTACATGTTAATTCACATTAAAATGTAACCAGAAACTGCGATCTCTTCCTTTAAACATAAATTACTCTAACGTTACAGTTGGACCTCAAACGCTTAATCACTGTTCAGCACATTAATAACCATGGAAAGTGGCACTGGTATCACCTGCTCGTTCATATGGGAAAAGTGAAGGTGCCTAACATTGACAAACTGGTTGGGCCGATAGAAAAACTTGCGCGCATACGTAGTTCCGCGTTAGAACGTCGATTACGTTCGTCAAGCTTTTAACATCGGGCTTTTGAGATACTGTTGGTATACTAGTTTGAGTATATTATTCTGCTAGTTGTCGGGTTAAAGTTACCTGAATAGACACGAGGACGCAGGCAGAGATGTATTATTGCATCTACACTTCGCGAGCTACATTTGTTGGCCCAATATAAGGCGAGTCATCTGTCAGCACAGTGAATGCAAAGACCGAGAATCCACTTTCTGAGAGCATAGTTTAATAACTCTAGAGAAGACCTAACACAGTAATACAATACAAACTTTTTGTCTGCACGTATGGCGTAGTGGTTCAAGCGGTCGCCTCCCCACTGCCACCTCGCCGGGTTCGACCCCAAACGAAACAAAACTTTGTGTGATCCACAAATATTTGCTCCAAGTCTGAATGTTCTTTGTGTCCGTTGTTTGAATGTCTGAAAGTCTCTCGCGATACAGGAATTATTCCTGGTGCGGTAGTTAAAAAGTAGTAAAATCTTATTTCGTTGCCATTATCTATCTGTAGGGTAGGTGGAAAATGTACGAATATAGCAATGGTTACATAAATACTTTATCTCTTTTTACTGTGTAGTTAATTCACTCCTAATCATTCGCTAGACAAGGTTGAGGTGTCAGTGTATAGGATATATACTTTTCGCATACGTAATACAAACAGTCACTTAATTTACCTAACTTAAATCGAAAGCATATCGCGTCGTGGGGATGTGAGATGTACAGGATGTCCCAGAATATGTGAATTGAATTGTTACGGGAGATTCCTTAGATAACTTTTCAAAAGTAATAAATAAAAAAATTATGACCTTTAAGTAAAAATAAAAAATAAACAAACAAGATTCTCTTTGGTGCAAAAAAAATACACCGAAATAAAGATGTTATTTCAAAAAAAAGTCAGTTTTAAAAAATAATTGACTGTAGTTTGACGAATCAATCCTTCACAAATATAATAGTGAAAAAAATTTAAATTAGCCATAAAGAAACACCTGTAGTTGAAAATCAGAAAAAGTTGTACACAAAGGTCAAAGCACATTTGAAAGGTCCCTACCTAAGGAATCTCCCGTTAAATTTGATTCACATATTCTGGGACACCTGTAAAAGTATATGTGTCGCTATATCAATGCTTTAATTTAATCAACGCTTTTATTTGTATCGTTTTTATTTATATAGCTTCTCGTAATACGTGGCACGAGTATATAATACTTTTGATTTATATTAATGCAAAAATCTATGAATCCGTAATTATGTCATCTAACTGAATAATAACCCAACAATTTCCAAAAGCGATTGTTAACAGTACAATGTGATATATTTCAGCGGCTTCTCATCGCGGTTGGTTAGTTACAAGTGTGTCACAAATGTGCTAATGGCGCGATAACTGTGTGCTGTAGGTCACAACACTCTAATATGGCACAGGGTCGGACATGTTAACAGTACTCACAAATTAAAGACTACGCTCGAAATATAGGGGTGTTATAAAAGGCTGCACAAAGTAGAACCAATTAGCCAATTTCAACTACAACATAATATATAGCCAATTACATACTTACATAATATGCATAACAAATGCTCTTGTTAGTCTTGAAGAAATGTTTCTGACACGCATATTGATTGTTTACTTTTCTATGTACATTTCAAATGCAGCGAGTGATATGAAACTAAAATATGACCATTTTATTACACGCTGTTTAAATATTTTTAAATAATCAATTTTTGTAATGCCCGCGTTTCTTTAATTTCTTGAGATCTTATTAGGTACTTACATTTCATTCACATCTACTTACGTTCAGTAATTGTACAGTATGTAGTTATAATAAGATTCTATTAATAAACAAACGGTTTTATTTATATACGCAATTTATATTGGTTGCACAATGAAAGTTAGTATGTATTATAGACACATCTGCTCTACGCTCAAAGATATCGTATACCTTCGATTCAGAAGAGTCGTTGAGTGTCTTTCCAGAAATTTTTTCAAAGCAGTTATAATGAAACACAATATGAAAAGCATGCTGAGGATCAAATAATGCATCTAGAGCTAAGGAGAATCCGAAAATCCTCATAGCACTACGCACATTACATAGAATTAGACGCAACCGTAGTTTTAACTTTCTGCTACACTTTGTATAACATCAATCACTTAAAACCATACAATGGAACATACACAACGCTGCAATTTCCAGGGAAATGCATCCATTAATCGATCGAAGGGAAATCTTACACTTTCTCGTCGTATACCGAGTGTGCGACTCGCCCATAATTACTTATGTATACATGGCTGTGTGTGCGTACAATCAATTTGCGATCGCTCCATTGAACGGTCATTGGTACTGAACTTAATCGATATTATCTAAAAAGTTGTTTGTTAACGTCGGTACTCTCGATAGGATTAAATACGCCAGGTTAATGCTGGGACCGCTGCCTTCTTATGGGTTAGATGTGGAATTGCGAATTTCAGTTCGGTAGGTCTCAAATGAGTAAGACATGATACACTCGGGCTTCTAAACTAATCAAAACATAAATATGTTATCAAATGATTACGGATACAACAATCATATTTGATACTTTACTGCGTGAATGTCGTAGTGGTTTAAGAAGTCATCTTGGGATTAGCATTTGTGTTGATTATTGCGGATGCGATCTCAACGCTTCCCAGAAAATGTGTATAATCCACAAACAGTTGGTCCGTGTTTCGGTATTCTTTGGATCTAATGCTTCAATGTTCGTAAAGTACTAGAACAGAAGCAGACGTCTTAGCAAAAAAAAGGTAAAATGATTTTGCCAACACGTGTTCCATTAAGTATTGATATGTCTCTATTCTTCAAATACATAAAATATGTAAACTGTTTTAACAAAATAGAACAACTTTTATCAATGAAACAAAGTTGATTAACGATGAATTATTAGCTCTTACTTACGGCGGCTTACTTTCACCATTTTAGGCTATTGTAACTAATTTGTTGCATTCGTTTTGGGTTCGAATCTGTGGTCAGGTACATTAAGAGATTTCTGCCACGTGCTTAGGCCCACGTCGGATTAAGTTTCTTGACCTCACGACTGCCACTAGACGCAAGCTCTATATATAAATCTGTTAGTTGGCATCAGACTCGCTTTATTTATAATATGTTTATATACATGATATACATCCTTTGAGAAGAGTCAGAGGAAGATGACAATTTGCCATTATGCTCTCTGTTTTGATACTTAACGTTGACATGTACATTATATCGCGAGTAAGACTATTTGTTTAATATTATGTTAAGTATCGATCAAATCTTTATCTAAATTTTACGGCTACTAAAGATTTACAGTCGTTGCGAGGAACCTAACAGATGTATTTATAGTTTTCTATAGGTACATAATAGCATGTATGAGCAGCGATAGCTCAGTGGGGAGACCAACAGACTGCAATGCAGAGGGTCTCCGGTTCGAAACCACGTCGCGCACCTCTGACTTTCGGAAGTTATATGACTTTTCGAAATTATGTGCGTATTGATTGACAATTATCGCCTGCTTCGTGCCTCGGAGAGCACGTTAAGCCGTCGGTCCCGGCTGCCATGAACATCTAAGGCAGTCGTTATTGGGAGAGTGTCGGCACAAAAGATCCCACTAGGTCGAAGTGTCGCCGGTCTGCACTGACTGGCCTCCACATAAGATACATACATACATAGGTACATAATAAAATTTAAATATAATACCTATACAAATTACCTCAAATTACTATTGCTAGTAAGAAAGGCGACAGATAGATCAGTTATTAGGAACCGCCGTTAATCTATCAATTTAGTTATAAACTAAAACATAAATTGAATACGCTGCTACAAGTAGGCCTCAGTATACTAAGTTTCAATTCATAAATTCAAACGGAACTTACGTATCTAATAAGTAACTGCACAAAAAGCTGCGCCCGCATCGTTTCCCGGAGACTCAGCCGTAATTCTCGGAGCGAAGTAGAGAGGTCGCTAGTGACACATCCGCGCTATTGAACTGAATACTACACGTCTAGTGGACAGTCTAGTTTGTTGAATATCTTGATGTATCACTTTATGCTGTCACTTATATCAGAGAGCAAAACTGTTTCTTGCTTCGATATAATAACAAGATACGTCAAAGACGTTTAATTTGACGCGTTGGTTTTACTACACACTGTTAAAATAACTTTGTAACATATGTTTACTTTTTAAGTGAATAAATAAATACACACTATACTAATATTGCACGAATGGCGTATTGCTTTAGGTGGTTGCATCATCACTGCCACTGCACCGAATGTTTCAATCCTTACACGGGCTAAAAATGTATGTGATCCAGACATGGTTGTTCTGAGTCTGGGTGTTCTTTGTTTCCGTTGTTTGGATGTTTGTAATGTCCTTTGCGGTGCGGGAATTATTCAAGGAGTGAGAGTTATCTTTTAAAGAAAGTCGTTTTAGTATTTGGTAACCAACCGTTTACAATTTTTGTTTTTTCCGTGTGAGAGCCACGCTTCGACACGAATGGGCCGGCTCGACCGGAGTGATACCACGGCCTCACAGAAAATCGGCATCAAATAGCGCTTGCGTTGTGTTTCGTCGAGTGAGTGAGGGTACCGGAGGCCCAACCCCGCCTCGAAATCGCGTTGGAATTGGCCACGTCTAATAGTGCTATAGATTGATGATAATTCGCAATAACGTGCACCCACTGTTCACACATCTAACAACATTTTAAGATTGTGTTACAACACTGAATAAAACTGAGTTCACGAATATAAGAATAAAATATATTCTCATATAAATAATTAGATATTTAATCCATTACACTCAAGTTGAATTCGTGCGAAACATTTATTCTAGACAAACATAATTGAGCTATAAAATTAACATTTGATATCCACAAAACTTACATTCTATTTACTTTTGTTTAATTGTTAGTCGGATGCTACAAAGAGACGACAATAAGTATGTAATTATAATAATTACCATTGTAAAAAGATTTAGGTAATTATTAAAATAAGTTTTATATGGTCACATTACGGTAGTTACTTAAATAAAGTAATTATGAAATTAAATGTTATACTAATGACTTCATTATTTCAGGATGGCATTTTATAATTTTATTCATTATATTTATGTAGCTCTATGTTGCATAATAATATATTATCATCTGTATTAATATCTGTCTATTCAGAGACTACATGTAAATAAGTGAACTCCGTTGAAATGTTAACGGTATAGTTTGTTTTCAACGCTGCCATCTATCATAAATTCACGGTACTAGCAACAACAGTTACTTCGTAATACTTTGTATAGATGTCGCTGCTACACAAACTAGAAATGGAAATCGGTGACCCTGTAAAATGGCTCGTTTTTAAATAAGTTTTCATTTTCGCTTAAACTATCTATTAAATAGGTACCGATGTCGTTAATTAGTCATCATATTTCCATAAATAAATATTTATATAAAAGGTTTTACGATTTTGCGGGTTGATGCGTTAACCAGTTACGTGAGCTGATGTTTTGTGTTGGTTATTCAAATTCAAATGTAGTACTGAATTCATATGGTTTACAATGTACTTTGTTAAAGGATGTCATATAACCTGCATAACTTGAATTGTTAGCTTTTAATTAGTATGTATTCAGTTGACTATAGAAATGCATAGTAGTACGGTGTCCATTGTGCTCGAATAAATAGGTACTATCTGTATTCTTTTTATTAGTAGCAACACATGAAAACGATAAGCATTTTTTTTTCATACACGCCCGTAGTCGTGAAACAGTACTATGTGTGACATAATTTTTATGATATCCTTGAGCCTATATCGAATGGCTTTACGAGGACTGACCATTACACCAGCTTATCAAATATTATCCACTAGCTTCTACCCACGGCTCCGCTCGCGGTATATACATATGTTACACATATAAACCTTCCTCTTGAAACACTCTATCCATTGGTGATAACCGCATTAAAATCCGTCGCGTAGTTTTAAAGATATAAGCATACATAAGGACATACAGACGGGAAGCGACTTTGTTTTATACTATGTAGTGATTGTCAGGCTTACCACATAAAAAGATAAAATTAAATGAAGAAATTATTTAAAAAAAATATTTTGTTTTCGAATACTAACAAGTTAGTTACTTACTTACTGGTCTATTAATTTATACCAAGAGCGGCTATCATTCCACTAGTTTACAAGCTATTTGTACACTAGTTTACAAATTATTGCCGATTAATTATTACTCAAAAATCATCGATTAATCCATGATTATCATAATTATTGAGAGCAAACTCAACAGGCATGAAGATTAATCAGGCTGAACGAAGAAGCCATCGCTGTCTCTTAATCCGTAAAATTTAAAAAGACTAAAAGAATTTGAGTTACGAAAGAAATTAGCGATTAATCGGAGCGAACACACATAGATTGCATCAATATTTATAAAGATGGTGGCGGCGCGGATCGGGCGCCGCTGCGCGCGCATACCGCCGCTGCACCTCGCGAATGCAGTGCGGAAATTGCACTATCGAAAAAAAAACAATAGAAATTCTATAGTCTGCTTTTTAGTGGCGTGAAAGTGGCAACACTAATTCGTGTAGTTCAAGTTTCGAAATAAAACGCCTATGGTTTGTGATATTAATATTACGAAAAATCGAATTTGTGTTTTATGAGTGCTGGTGACCGAAAAATTGATGAAAATGGAAAATTTTTACGATGTTATCAGAACGCTGAGCAGAAAAACTTTGAAACGAAAACCAAAGGTATATAAACTATTGCTAACTGAAATAATTTGAATTATTCTATACTGAATCTATATTTATAAAGTAAATACTTAGTCTTTAATAGCTGTAATCTTCATCTTTACTTCATTGCTGTTTTTTGCTCTATATTTCTGATTTAATATCTTCGTTAATTAAATCTTAACTAATTCGAATGCTGACGCAACTGAAATGTTCTATATTTTGTTCTTATAAAAAGCGTTACAAATAATATAATTAGTAAGGTGTAATATAATATTCTCTTGGTCAAAGCTGAGACCACGGTTCAACTAATCGACATTTTTTGTACTTCAGGACTGCCACATAGACGTATATTTAATAATATTATATTTAACAAAAATAGTGTACTGACATAACCTTAAAGATAACAATTTCATAATAATTAAACATAAAAAAGCTACATGAATAAAGCAAAATACCAGCTTCAATAAAGCACAAGAGGATCTCGGATAATAAGGCTTAGTAGTCTGTCTTTGTAATTACTAAATAATTATTACCAAAAATCCGATCATTTTACCTAAAATATTTTATCACTAACGAACAACTACGCACCACAAGTTAATTAAAAATAGCCAAAGTAACACGCGGTAATGAAAAACTTATGTTACAATTTGAAACGTACTATACAAAATAGTACATACAACGGGTTGTCCGCAATAAAGGTGATTTATTTCGCGGTGTTTCGTGCGCACGCGCCGACTGGACGGACATTCACGCTTTCCTGATCGCCAACGATGTGCCGACACCGTACTCCGTACCGTATCACAGCTATCTCAACATTCTTTACTTACAATAATCCTCTTAAATGTAACTAAGTAAGTGCGTTCATTAAAACCAGTTTTCGTGTTCGCGAAAGCCAATGAAGTATAGATATGAGCGTTATTAAGCCAAAAATGCATACTGCAATGTTCTAATTAATTATTAGACAGGACTGACAAATTGATCTATGTGTGGGCGTAAATTTTTTGGTATAGTTGCATCAGTTATCGTTAGCACGATTTATGTTTTCCTGTTTGTTATGTTATGTTATGTTTATAGGTTTTAGATACTATTCAGTAGCGACATAAAGCCTAAACGGCTTGTATTAAGGCGGCTTATAATATATAATTATATGCGGTCCATTGTATATTTCTGTTTGTAATTTTTTGTCGTATAATTCACAGTTAAATAAAGGTTTAGATAATCCTAACTAATATTATAAAAGCGAACATCAGATCGTTTGTTTGTTAGAACCTCACGCTTTAACTACTCGACCGATCTTCATGAAATATTGCATACGCGTTGTCAAGAGTACAGAAAAGGATAAAGGTGGTAACTTTGTCCTTTTCTGCACCCCTGACACTTCACCTAGTAAAAAAGTGTATTATAGACAAATTTTTCATTAACGGCGGGCAAAATCTAGTACGTTTATTAAATAATTACATCAGTGTTAGATCTGCAGGCAAAACGAATCCACAAAACTAATGTTCATGTATGTCGGCATTCTTGTAGTTTTCTTTAGAAATTCGCCAACAAAGAACGATTAGTCGTAATTTCATGTATAATTGTTTACGATTTACGATTCATTGTTTTCTGGCTCCCTGAGAGATCAAACAAGTGCGAAATAACAATCTATAGCGTCGCCATAGTCGCATGTCACCTACATAAATACTCATTATAATATTAACCGCCCATTTATACTTTAGGAAAATCGTTCTTAGGGTTTACTGTTTGGTCATTTATAGTATAGGCGCGGATTACGAAAACGTGTGCGGTAGGCGTTTATAGAATTGTTACGTTATCAGTTACGTTGGCCATAAATATAACCGGTAAACTGTCAGTGTATCACTTGTCTACCTTTTGGGCCTTCGGGGATGTACAAGCCAGCTTCTTATATTTTATTATCATTCATTAACGCGGGGACACCGGCGGCCATACGTAATAGGTTTTCAATCATGTCTGACATTCTAACAATTGGCAGGTTAACAAGGTTTTTGACCGCGGATTCGCCTCCGTGAATCTCACTGTATTACAACTGGTAAAAGTAGAGTATGTGTTATTTCTAAGACATGGTTTTTTTCTAGAGTAATGTTATATTTTTACAACTTCTTCCGAATTAGTTTTCATGCCCTGTGTCACGGGGTTTTTAAACATACAATTAACAGACACAAAGTACACCCAAGCTCAAAACAATCATGAATGGATCACACAAGTAATAATCTTGTGTGATTCAAACCCATAACAATCAGAGTATCGCGACTACGCGATCAATATATACATGTTACCAATCTTTGTATTGCTTCTGAGAATTTTATAACAGAAAAGTCCAATGACACCTTATCCAAGACCCGAACCCGAGGTCTAACGTCCAAACGACTAACTACACAGTCTTAAGATACAAATGTGTATTAATCGTCATTAATTGTTTCAGGTTCAACCAAAGCCAACAACTAATGGAGTTACAAAGGAGCGCGTCTCGGAGCGAGAGAACAGAGAGACCAGAGAGACCAGAGAGTCCAGAGAAACAAGAGACTCCAGAGAAACGAGAGACTCGAGAGAAACAAGAGACTCTAGAGAAACACGAGATTCTAGGGAAACAAGAGATTCCAGAGAAATACGAGAGATGAGAGAGTCCAGAGAGTCTAGAGAGTCGAGAGAAGAAACGGAACATGTGGAGAGAAGAGCACAAACGTCGTCACCTATACCGCGGGAAAGGGAGAGAGAACGAGACAGAGAAAGAGAAAGAGACAGGGACCGGGACCGGGACAGAGAAAGGGAGAGGGAGATGAGAGATGAAAGAAGAGATCAGTCGACACCACAACACGATGGCAGACATCCACTGCTGCAGTTTGCGGTCGACCACTTCAGACAGAGCCCAGAGTAAGTACTATACAAATACTATTTTAACTTTTGACGCAGTACCATTAAAATCTTAGTTGGTAAAGCGATAAGCGGTACGGATTGTCGTGATGACAACTTTGATTTCTGCTTCACTGAATTCTCTTCGTTTATAATTTACATAGTACAAAAAATACTCAATTTAATTTTGAAATCAATATGTTTTTGACTTTGTTTACGCAACGTCAAAAAAATATTGATAACTAATTATTTAATTATTAATTAATAAACTTTGGTTACGCAAAGCGACTTGATCAGTTTTACTTTATAACGAGTATTAATTATTTTACTATAAAATGTGTAACATTATCACTTAAAATAAGTGCAGGGCTATTAACACATTGAATACCATGCAGCACAATAGGAAATATATTGTTGGCGGTCATTTATGACCAGCATGACGTTCAATATATTTATAGATTGTGCTTAAAAAACAATATCATATGTACTAATTTAAATAAATAATAATGATATAGACGCAAATACAAATAATGAAAGAATAACACTAAATAGAATCAAAACGGTAAATTTACATTAAGCCGAATATTCTTCTTTATACTTAAAAGCTTTGCTCTTGTCGGTGCAGTACACGCCATCTTTCTTGACTTTCGGCTAAGACCTTAGCCAAACATTAAACAAATAAAATTTGCAAAAATATGAATAATATGTCTAGTCTTAGAATACCAGACATTATTATAATTCTATTGATACTGATACAATAGTTTAAGTATGAACTATTTAGGAGTACGAAAAAACTCTTATACAACAAATTTGTCCATCCATCCGTCCGTTTGTTCATCTGTCCGTCTGTTATACAAGTTTCAACTCAAGAACCTTAAGAGCTAGAGACTCGCGGTCAACGCCATTCGACTCAGCATAGTCGATATACTCCCGAAATTACTATGACCTTTGACCTCTGACCTCAAGATCACGTGGTATCATATCATATTACTGGAATCATTTTTTGAATTCTAAGATTTAGCGCAATTCATTGCCGATTCTCACTTGTTTTATTTATGTACATCTTAAGAACAATGCTGTATACGAAAAAATAATTACAATAAGTACATTAAGTCCTGCTTCGCTAGTATAAATAAAATATTAACTAAAGGATATAGTCTTCCTGATTCGACTGAACTGACTATTAAAATTCCATTGTTAAACTGTATTGGAATTGTAAAGCACGGAACGCTGCAGTGTGGCAATCAATCGATTTCTTCGTTACGTTGGCTTTAATGAATAATAGAGAGTTTTATTACTAAAGCCTAGAACACAACACTGTTGTTTCAGAATGGATCTCACATAATAGCATTATCGGAATCCTCAAGTTGCAGAACACGCGCGCTCTCATAAGTTTATTTTGTTCCACCATAATGGTGGTAGACATGTCCATCTAAAATCGATTCATCGAAAAATCGATGCTGTTTACTATTAATGCACGTGACCTTGCGCTCTACAATAAACGCGCCAAAACGGACCAGCTCTTACGTATAGATCGATTACAGATCAAGACAGGATGCATTTCGGTGAATAACCTAATTGATCTGACTATTTGTATGTGTGTCTGTAGTGGTACGTAGTATTGAGAAGGGCATCTATTTCTATTTGAATCAACTATTGGAAGAATCAAATCCTTTAATGTGAGTTTCCGATATACCAAAAATTAAACGTGTTGGTAAAAGTAGGTAGAAAGTCTATAATACAGTTAATATCATAAAGAATCAGGAACAGTAGTCTTAAAAGCGACAAGGCATAGGACTTAAATCTGGTAATTCGCTTAAACTTAGTGCAACTTGGCTGCGGCTAGAGTACTTTAACACTACAGACATCGCAGCCAGCCTTTGTTGATTTCGTGGGGTGTCTAGGGTATCAGGCTTCTAAAAGAGGCGCTATACTGTCACCAGGTTGTCAACGTAGTCCTTGCCCCTTGCACTAGAAGAACAGAGATTCGTATTTGGAAGGATCTTACCTTAGTAGAAAAACCATAGACTACGTGTGTATGTGTTTAGAGCCTAAACGATTGTTATGTAACAACACATTCGAGTATTTACTCAATACAATGTATATACAGACAACTATAAAATACAACATTTGACGGATGCGTGATCGTTCAGTGCATTACATTTATGTTTAAGACACGCGATCTTTTGTTTACAAAGTATTTGTAATGACAAGTGACAAATTATTGTTGTTGTAATTCGATAAAAAAATGCGTTGTTTAGGTAATACCTACATAAACAACTTTTTTTATTCACTATACATAAACAACGTTATGGTTAATGATTGCAAAAAACAGAGTTTTACATGAGTGGATTAATGTAAAACATCGACCGAAATAATCCAATAATTAATATTTATTTAGTACTAGTTTAACGCAATCACATTTTGCTGTGGCACAGTTTGATATTAATATTATTGATATTAGACGAGCAAAAGATTTAAAGCCCGTTCCTGTAAGAAATTCGGAGTAGAAAGTATATAAAATCAATTTTATATAGAAATGCAATTTAGCGGCCACCATACGGAACCTAATGTTACATGTATAAAGATTACATTGTCTGCTTCGTTGCTTGCATGAGTTTACTCTCATCCTTGTAGCCGAACATCCAATCTCGGGTTTGATATCCAATTCAAAACTATTAAGTTTACCTGTTAAAACATTTTCGGTAACAGTCAGAGGCGAAAATGTGCTAACGCCAATCGGCACGCCTCCTATTACGTGGAATTTAAAACATAACTAGCCAAATGCAAACATAATACTCCTTTACCTAACCTAGGTAGTTACTATAATCAGCAAACAGCAAACAATGTAGTAAATAAACATTGTCTATTAATATAAACAAAATGGATGATAAAATCTGGATAACAACATATTGTAAATTATTCCTTGTTTGTCGACATCGTGACTATGCGTGGTTGTGGAGTGGCATAAACAAGCATGTCCGTAGCCTCATAGCATACACGATATGACAAATGATGTCACAGACTCATAAATAGCCGTATATACAAACTAAAATCTAAACTGTTTATTACTGGAACTACGGTACCTGTAAACATTCACAGCCTTTCGGCGTAGACGGTGATGCCACACCTAGTTATTTGTATAAGTTTGGCCAATTACCAACTATCATTTGGATTATTGAGTATAGAACAATAATATTATACACTAGATATGTCACTTTCATATGTATTTTTTTTCTTTTTATTGTAGTTCACAAAACTGATGTACAATCTCACATGCAGTAATTTATAGTAATAATTTACAAGATCTGATTGACATCTATTACTACATGTGAATCCAGCATGCGCTTAAAGTAAGACGACTTACAGATTAAATTTAAATTTTGACTAGTGATAAACATTATTTCTTCATAAAAACTACTTTTAGTTTAGACCTTATTTAGGCTATGGAACCAGCAAAAACATCTATATCACCCTGAACAGAGTTGGCCATAGAAATCATACGAGAGAGGTAACAAATAACCCAAATTGGCCGGCTATGCCGTGTAAAAGAAGTTTTACGGTTTACTAAGCGGCTATTATTACGCGGAATACAATCAATAAAACTGTTAATTAATTTATACAGAAAAACGACATCTAAGGATGTCCTACGCGAACTTAACGACTTCATTTTGTAGTGAGACAGTCTAGAGTCATAGGAAGTCAAACTATAAACGTCAAAAATCGGATCCAGATTATTTTGTGATAAATATCAGATTTATGAAAACTGCACGTGTGTTGGCAGTTTGAAATAATAAGTAGCGCTGTAAATAAATAAGAAACAACTATCATTCGAGCAATAATCGCAGTTCACCAAAGGATTTTGTCGCCAGGGATTTTGATGAACTAACTTATTTAGTTGTGAGAAAAATATAAAACGACAACGTTGGTTTTTAATTTTACGTGCTCTAGTAACATATCTAGTTCGTGTCTTTAAATAATATCATCAGTATATATTTATATATTTTTCATAATGATAATATTCGTATGGTAACGGTAAATATGATAAAATATAGTTTGAGACCATACAATAGATCTTTGTTCATGACGGCCTAAGCTTTCTTCTATTATTGTGCGTTTTATTCTTCTTTAATTGTTTATTTGCGTATTTCCACAAAGGTTTATAACGGTATGTATAATAATAATTAGATACTTAACCTATTCACAAATAACCATTATATATAAATATTTGTCGGCACCGTGGCTTCGCTTGCGAATATATAGGATCCCATATGTTGCCAGAATACCAACAAACGTGATATTTATTTTTCTTAAATTTCCATTTATTTGCCTAAGGAAACACCAGAGCTTTAATTGTAGTTTATATGTCTTTTTATTCTATGGATGTTTGCTTTATATCTACTTCTTGTTCCAACAACTACTTACACTAATACACTTTTCTTTACATAGTTTATAAGTACCTACATAATAGTAAAGTAGCCTTTTACAGGCAAGTACAGCACATGTAAGAAAACATTATACTCGTATATGGTTACACTTTACAGTTGAACCTTAAATAATAAGTGTGTTGTCTACATACTTCGCCGCTCTGATAATTATGAACTTTAATTACTTGCGCCAAACTTGCATGGAAATAAACTGCAAATCAAACAAAACGAATATTACATTTATAATTACCATCTATGTATAAGTGAAGCATATACATCGTTAGCCTAAGCACAGAACCTTCATTGCTTTATAGATCTTGGGTTTTGCCACCATCTCTAAAAGCATTATTATTGCATACGCGAGAATGAGATAGCAGATTAAAGAGTTTATAGTTTGCTCATTCTCGCGCGTGCAGTGATAATGTTCTGTATAAGAGGGCTGTAAGGCCTCTAGAGCCCAAGTCTGCTATTACAATAGTGTCAGAATGGTCTATCATCGATTTCATAATTGTTGATTTTGACAAGTTTTGTAATCTACTAATATAATGGCGTCATTATGACTTTCCGATGGTCAACCACTGACACTCCATTGAAAAAATGGCATAGAATGGTAATCTCGTACATAATGACAAATGATAAAATTTTGACAGTTCCTTTGATCAAATTGCTTTTAACACTATTTAATAATATGTAAAAATATATATAAACGAAATCTGCCATGAATAAATGTTCGAATTTAGTATTAGTTTTTCAAAAATCACTTCTACTAACGGGTTTTATAATCATGGCAATACGACATGTCATTCTACCACAATCCTATTACGAGACCATTGACCGAACTATGATCGACCATTATGAATTTAGCAGATTACGAACTTTTAGCAAAATGACAATGAAATTGCAGTTACGTCGTGTCGGAACTTGGGCCCCTGGTCATCGGCAAGCGATCGCCTCTGTAAGTGTTGTGTGTCCGAATCTCACTCGGAATAATTATTTGTGTGATCTAAATGTAAATTATAAAACTAAATCTGAATTTAACTTTAATTTAATTTTTCGTTAATTAAAATTTACTTTGTGTCCGTTAATTGTCTCCGTGGCACAGGATATTAAGTGTAGGACGGAAGTTTTTTTTAAAAACATCTCAATTTATTTACAGACAGCACGCAACTCTTTTTATCGAATATTATGCTATTAACTTTATCGCATTTATGTTCTTTTATACGCCATACAAAAGATATCAACGCGCGCTGTTTATTTTATAAAGCTATGATGAATGACCATTATTTTATTGTTTGTTTTACAATATGCTGTAATACAAACAATAACAGAATGTTATAGTATAGCATAGCATCACGCCTAAATATCTCCTAAGACGTAGATAGAAGAGTAGCACATTTCTTTTTATTAAAAGACAACTCCCGCACTTGAAATAATTCCTGAGTTGCGGGCAACTTTACAAATATTCAAACAACGGGCACAAAGAACATACAGACTCGGTACAACCATTTATGGATCACACAGATGTTCGTCCCGTGTGGGATTCGAACCCACAACAGTCGGCGCAGTGGCAGCGGCGAGGCGACCACTTAAACCTCATTACTTATTAAATCTTACGATATGGTGGGCGGACCTACTGTCTACCAGACACAGAACAGTGCACCTTTTTCCAATATACTTAATTATTTATATAAAAACGAACGTTACGAAATTATAGGAAGCTATATTCATGTGGTTATGCGGATTAATTAAACGTGAAGAAATAATTATCGCATGTTGTTCTTTAACTGTTGCTGTTAATGATATTGTACATAAGCCGAGTGCCAGGTATTCCACGGCCGACGCCGGTTAACTGATAGCGAAGCTTATGGTCAAGTAAAGTGTATCTCAAACGTGCCGCAAAGGTAATATGGCGGACGCTTGTTATATGCTACGAGCTTTGCTTCGGGTCTGGTATTTTGCCGGGTACCTGACAGCCAAAATCACAGACAGTAGCGTTATCCTAACTTAATATTATAAATGCTAACTAGTAGTTTTCCCGCGGTTTCACCCGCGTAAGTCCCGTTCCCGTGTAAATATCGGGTTTCACCCCCTTTCACCCCCTTCAAGGTGGAATTTCCAAAAATCCTCTCTTAGTGCTCCCCTACACTCTCCAAGGAACATACATGCCAAATTTCAGCTTCATGAGTTGAGTAGTTTCGGCTGTGCGTTGTCTGTCAGTCACTCAGTAACGGAAGAGTTTTATGTATATAGATATAAGTTTTTTTTGCTTGCTACGCTTTCATGTCCGACCTACCATTATGTAATTTCTCATACATATTGCCAGGGGTATAGAAAAGGACATAGGGTAACTTTCATCCAGTAAAAAGTACTATTTCCGAGCAAGCGAAGCCGCGGGCAAAATCAAGTCTTTATATAAGTCTAAAGGCCTGGCTTGCTTTACTAAAGTAACAGACTAGGTATATTAAATCTAGCTCTAGCAAATGATTCCTGTGCTTTGGTGATATAGGTTTCACTTAATTTAATGTTAAAAATGTTATATCGAGCTATCCTGACTAAAGCTATGTTACGGCTTACCATTATCAAATACCTCATACTATTACCAAATATAAACAAATGGCCGACTTTGTAGGACAAGCGAAAACAAATGCTTTCACACATACTGCAATTTTGGATGAAGTCGGTCGGTGTTAATTTATGTATTTTATGAATTACTGCATCCATTGACATGATACGAAATTGCTAAATGTGCACCTATATGTGAGTTTGTGTCCGTTTTGTCGCAATGTATAACTAATTAGTTAGTTAGTCGACTCGATGGCGTAGTGGTTAGTGTAACCGACTGCCACGCCTGAGGTCGCGGGTTCGATTCCCGCACAAGTCAAACATTTGTGTGCATGAACATGGATGTTTGTCTTGGTCTGGGTGTTTCTATGTATAATATGTATGTATTTACAAAAAAAAAAAAAGTATATATGTATGTTTATCCATTGTCTAGTACCCATAGTACAAGCTCTGCTTAGTTTGGGCTAGATGGTGTTGTGTGTATGTGATAGAATAGAATAGAATATTATTATTAGAATATTTATTAGTAGGTTTGTACCTGTATATACATAGAATACCCGCGTGTTTTGTGCCTAAGTAAGCTGGATGCTCAGTTAAATTACAAAGAGAGCAATAATACGGTAGCTTTTGTAGCTTTTGTCTTTTTTGTTATTTATTTACATACGGCCTCGGGTTTACCTATTAGGAAAATCTCAACTACCCTTTTATAACGTAGAACTTAAAATACCTAAATGTGGATATAACGCACCTCTGCGTACCCCGTCCGTTCCATGAGGCTGTTGTATGGACCTAAGGTTTTATTCGTTCGCTATTCGGTGTCGAAACCGGCCCGCTGAACCGTCGCACCATGTTTTTACAATACCGACGCCGGCTGCCCGGCGTTCAAGTGTAAAGGGGCTCTTGTGGTTCCACATTTGTGTATAAGTTTGCAACACAACACAATGCTTTCTAAAAACGCGTGGGGAAACACTTAACATTGAATGAAAGAAGGATTCCTACTCGTTCCCGGTGTTGACGACGTTTTTATTCACGTTACATGATTTGAGTTTATAGGGCTGTCCGGATGATTTATGGACGTTTAAGAATAGCTTTACGTCACACGGCAGTTAATAATAATCGATTTAGTTAACTGTACGACGTAGTTGTTTAAGTGATCGCCTCCTTACTATGCCGAGTGTCTTCGAATCCCACACGGCATAATTATTTTATTGCATGGGAGATTCGAACTTATAACATTTAAAAAAAAGTAGGGTCACTTGGTGATCTGAAATACAAGTTTATGTCTAGTTTGGACGACAGACTTCACGATATTATGCAGACAGTATTAAAACGTATTGATGTAATATTGTGGTAAAATAATTAAAATTTATTATTTGGGCGATCCACAAAAAATATTCTGAATCTGGGTGTACTTTTTGTGCGTTTTACGTTACATTTACGTTAGCCCGAATTCTACTGCGAAAGATGTTCATAATAAAGATTTATTTGCGTTTAGCTTAGTAGTTTAGGAAGTCATTTCGAAATTGCCATACCCTTAAATTTAAGTCACTGAACTCTTCAAATATAAATGATTTTGCCTAGCTAATACTTTATTATATACTATACTTACTTAAGTAGAACCAATCATCAAAATTGTCCTCTTCCTTGACCGTTACAATGAAATATCGTAGGGGAATATGACTGTAATCAGTTGACGAGTCAGGCAAGTCTGCTGCTAGCTGCCCAGTTGATTACAGGCACCAGTTGTAAAGTGTTTCGTAGTAAACGGGTAAATATAAATATGCTTATCCGTCGCTTCTGTTGGATATGCAATCTTCCTGTCAATTGCCATGTTGTTTGCCCATACTAATATTAGTAGTAGAATATAACTCTGTTTGTTACGCTTTTGTGGTTTAAAAACAGAATCGATTTTAATAAAATTCGGCTAGAAGATAGATCGTATTTTAGGAAAAGACGTAGGCTACAATTTGTTCTCGTGAGATTCAAGCGTTCGAAACTGCGGGCAGTAAAATATATCTTTATAAAGACGAATTTCACAATTTTCTTTATGTTTACCGACATCTTACCTAAAATGCCGTTTTCTCTGGGAAAAGTTTAAAGCAATTAAAACGTCACTCGTGTTACCATACCAAATAACCTTTCTTAATTGAATTAATTATGAAGAATGACATTTTATATACAAATTTGAAGCTAGAAACTATTTGTGTGTGGGTTAATGTCACCTTCGGTTAATGTGGGAATATGCAGTACAGACTTAATTTTAATAAAACACTCATGAACCTACTATGTTTACATGAAAACGCATTTAGTCTAATTTATTTTGTTGTTGTTTATAAAATATAATCATTGCACGATGTTATATCAACTAAAGAGCGCCTTTTAAAATAACTGTAATTTAAAAAAACAAACGTACATAGATGTAATTTAGTTTTTGATTATAGACATTTTGATTGCCGGTTAATAATATCTGCAATAATAGTACCTACGTTCTATTTTCCACGGGACAATGGACGATGTTTCGCTAACTTATTTAGTTATATCATAATATATAGCATTAGATACCTACCCAAACAATAAATATCTTAATTCACACTTCCTTGTGAAAATACTTCCAAATATTTCATCACATTACAGACCACAATAACAAAGAATCCTTTAGAGTTACGTGTTTACATAAGTACGTATATTTGCTTCTCAACTTTGTACTAATAATTCGATGTATACGTTGCCCCTCCGATCTAGAAAACAACAAAAGGTTTCTCGTAAGAATTTTTCGTTATTAAGCAACACCTTTGTCAGATGCAATTTTAAGAATAACAATGCGCCATAAAAACTGCTTTGTAAAAAGTGGAGCAGCCCTAGTTAGTTGATGAGCATCGTTCGCGCGGAACGCACCGAGGACCGAGAGGTTGCGGGACATCGTCACAGAGCAAGTGAGACTCCGGTCATGCCGTGTGCACTCGCAGCACGGATCAAACATCGAGTGCAAGTATCCGAATTATTTAAAACTTCCTGTTCAATACTGTCAAACTTACCCACATTCCTAAGCGTGTCTATTCACGACGTGGTTTGTTCATTCGTGAGTCAATTTCGTTGTTTGATTAATCAACGGTTTATACATTGTTTTGTGTAATAGTGATATTTCAATAATTACAGTTATTAAGTGTGTTTGTGTATCCGTTCGTCAATAAACTTCCGCTCGAACAAAATGTTTACGAGCCGCGGCTGTGGATTTATTTATTTGTGTAACACATAGCTGGTTTGTTATAATTATGACATTAATAAGTGTTTCGCAACTTTACGACATATATGTATGTATATATTATTTTATAACTAGAAGCACTCTAGTTTTTTTATATTTATGTTGGTTAGCACAATCAACATAAATATAAAAAAAACATTAGATGTAATGCATTGACATACTGTACGTTTATAAATAACTAACGAGGTGTGACCAACTTAAAGGAGGAAGAAAAAACGCGTAATATAGTAATAATCTGTCGAATACGTAAACACGAGGAACGTTTTGAAAGCCGAAATGAATCGTTAAATTATTCAAAAAGTACTTCCTCGCCGCGAACGCTTTCGCCGATAGCTTGTGAGTTTAGTCAGCGATCAGCAGCCGCACGATGTCGATCGAATCGGTCGGGGACTGCAGCCCGGGCACCGACATGTCTGAGGACAGCCTGTCCTCCGGGGACGAGGACCTCACCTCGAGGACATTCGGAGACGACGAGAGCGTTAATCAGTTCCTGTGAGACCATTTTTTTTTGTGATGTGCTTTAGTGAACAAATTTGTGGAATACGTCAGCTGTCATCGTCGGCAATGACATCTAGTGCGAAATGCAATATTATGTGATAATTGTTAAAAATCGTTACTTACCAAAACAGTCGACTTCTGATGTTGGATTTCGGTAGAAATTATGAGACTGTTATAATTTCTCTTTTCTAAATAAAAACTGTCACTATCGTTTTAAATATGTTAATTTCTTATAATGAAAGCATGGCATTCATTCACTTTTTATTGATATTCGGAACAAGTCAATGAAACAAACTTTAGCTTAGCAAAAATATTTTAATTATAAGCATATTTAAATAACAATGTTAAGTGTAAATACTGTTGAATAATTTTAATTCATATAGTACATATGTATATATGAACTGCATTTAGTGCTAACTATGCTTAATTGATTAACGATCGTTCAGTAATCAAAAGCGAAGCGTACGGTTATTTACGTAATAGTGAAGTAGTAAACCTATATTAATATGGATGAGGACTATAAATCAATCAATTGCAATAAATCTGTCAAAATGCATTAAAACTAGTATATCATAAACTAAACATTCTAAACGAGGCGTGACGCGGGCGCCGCACTAGTCATCTCGTTATGCCTTTACAAGCAATGATGATGAGTCATTCAGGTTAAATTGTCGACACCTATTTCTTATTTTATTTATTTTTATTTTTCATAGTCATACTTGCTACTACTCTACAGTTACCGGTTTGTAATAAAAAGGAAAATCGACTTCCAAATTGAAATTTATGATCTTGTAGGTAGGTATACGTAAGAGGAAAGCAATGAAAATTTTAATTTTAACTGGTCTGCTTTATTCTGTCAAATGCTAGAAAGCCAGTCATAATGGGAAAACAATTGTATGAGGCTGGCGACCAGTGACATACAATGATACATACGTACTGAACCCATTACAGCGAATTATAATAACAAATCAATAATATAAGTATAGGAACGATTCTCTAATTTTTATTCTCATCTTTGTGTTACGTAAGACTCATTGTTCTTATAAATAAATACTTATTCCTCAAACGTATAAAGTTACTGATTGTCTAGGATTCGCCGAGTCTTTATAATTAGTTCTGTTTTTATTATTTTACGAACATTGTCAATCGTTCACACAATACTCTTTCTGCAACAGAAAGACCCAAGAATTTAAACCTGATAAATGTGACAGAAAACATACGCATATACGGCGACACACCTATGGTCACAACAAAAGTGTTACAACTTTCAGATTTGATCATTTGTACATCTTAACATTATTCGCACACATTACAGAGTCACAAATAACAGAATGTTTAATCCGATTTCCGGTTACAAGTTGAACTGAGACGTGTGAACTTTCAACTGAAAGATTAAAACCATTATACGTTCTTACGTGTTTATAGATGTAATTATTTGTTAATACTGTGTAGCGCTTTTGTTATTGCGTTTCTGTTACAAGCTTTAAGAATAGATGGGAAATAATATCATCTCGTTTCCTTATCTTGCGACGGTAATGTAGCAATTTCAGATTGATGTAGTCGACGGTGCAATATGTTATTATTAGTTAATGTTATAGACAATAATAATAAAATAGTAATGAAATACTTTATTTCGTTATCAACAGGTTAAAACACAAACGTTGTAGAGGCCTTCTTTTAAGTATATGAATACTTTTGCTAAAAGTTTTCCCCACTCTTCCATATCTTCAAAAATTTTGACATAGCCTATCACTAAAGTTAAAATAACAATCTTAATGTTTTAATAACAATATGAAAAATTGTATTTAAAAAGGGAAATCATAAAGAAAAGGAGAATATTAAAAAGAGATAATATAAAAGTATGTTTGTGTGTGTATGGTATGGTATGCGAGTGTGTGTGTTTGTGCGCGTGTGTTTGTGCGCGTGTGTATGGCTATGTGTGTATGTGGGTCTGTGTGTGAATTTAGTCTTTTTAGATACAACAGTTATAAAATATGTGGTAATATATATGCGTCTCTTCTAAAAAGTATATCTTCAATGTACTTACCTTTTTGAGTTGAGAGACATAAACAATATTATTATTATTTGATTTTCTTAATTTTCTCGGCTAGCTGGTAAGATCTTGATGGCACGGGCCTAAGCCAAGTGTACATCAGGCTAGTTTAAGTATGAGCTTGTAAGTGTTCGCGATGTGGCTGTGTGTGTGGTAATGATTGTGTGTTATCCGGTTCGCATTGTAAGAATTTTCATACTAATCTGCACGTATTTAATATTGCTGCCTTTTGTAGAAGATAGTAGGTATTTGGTGGTGAGTTTCAAGTTTTAAGGGATTGGTGTAGCTACTTTGGTACGACTCCTGTTGTAGAAAGAATTATAGGGATAACTATTATTTTCTGTTAATGCCATAATCGAGTTATTTCAACTTTTAGTTCCATATATTTACTAAGTTTTCCTGCTATTGTAATCTGTAAGTTGTGTGTGTTTGGTACGGCGATGTCAATAAGGTATCCTGTCTTGGTTGATTTATTAATTAAAGTAATGTCTGGTCTATCGTAATGGATGGTTCGATCTGTAAGGATAGCCCGATCAAAATACAATGCAGCTTTGGAATTCTCTAATATAGTTTCAGGGTTATATTTATAGTATGCTGTTAACGATTCTATAAAGTTGTATTGATGTGCAAGTTTCTGGTGTATGATATTGGCTACTTGTTCGTGTCTGTGTTTGTAGTCACTCTGAGCAATTGATTTGCAAGCGCCTGTTATGTGTTGTATAGTCTCTGAGGTGCTATTGCATTTTCGACAAGTGTCAGTGGGCAGATTCTTTATTATATGTTTTCTATAACTTTTTGTTTCTTTTAATTGGTCTTGTATAGCAATCATGAACATGTCTTGTATAGCAGTGATGACATCCGGGCTGCCGTCCGTTAACTAAAATGCCGTTAACCCACAAGCGCGCGATTATGAGTTTTTAATGAAAAGTAATATAGTTTTGAATTCTATATTAGAATATAGATATAGATAGATAATTATATAGATAAATAGTTTTAAATTCTAGTAAAATTATAGATAGACAACTCAAAACTATTTTACTATCCATTAAAAAGTCATATTCGCGCGCTTGTGGGTTAACGGCATTTTAGTTAAAGGACGACAGCGGGCGTCTCCTGCCGGCCTATGCGACACATAATAAGCTGCATACGTCAACACGCTTTAAATTTTATTAACTTTAAAATTAATTTACTTACATTGCGAATGTATCACGACCACATTAAACATAAGCTACTTATTTATTTTGAAATCCTAGACTAAACGTAATCAAAGATATCCTGACAAATTAAAGTTTTATATTTCCTCAAATACGCTTTCAATATTGCGTAAGTGTGTATGTTTATATGTAAACGTGTTTATTGCAGAAACAAGTCTAGTGGTAGACTTTGCTTTTAATCAATAAAAATGACATGGAAAGTAGTATCCGTTAATAGAACGGTGCGAATCTAAAATTATTTATTATTTATGATTTTTTATTCGATTTCTATGCAAATTATTTGCAATCAGTTTTTATAATGGACAATTTTAATAGACCATTCGTTCGGATATGTAAACCAGTTCATCTAGAGTACGATTTAATGAAAATAACATTGCGTTAATTAGTTAATACGGTTGTGACTATATTTGACACATCGAATTAAAAAGTAAGATGCTTTAATTTTATAATATGTATTTTTATTAGAAAGTTATTTTGTAGATTCAAATTATTACATATTTACGTAATTATCAAACCTAATATTTTTTTAAATATTCTTTGTTTTGAATACGATGCACATTTAAAGTTACATAACACGTTTAGCTGATTGTTCCAGATCAGTTTGTCTTGTGTAATCATTATTAAGCAAAATCGCAGAACAAGTTGCCACTACGTGTTGCCCTTGTCCAAATACCGTAGCAAAGCCTAAACATGACCACGAAATGTAAAATCGAAACGTTGTCTTTTTGCTTGAAAACTGCTTACTATTTTATTTTATACTAGTAGTTTTCCCGCGGTTTCACCCGCGTAAGTCCCGTTCCCGGGTGAATATCGGGTTTCACCCCTTTCATCCCCTTCAGAGTGGAATTTCCAAAAATCCTCTCTTAGTGCTCCCCAACACTCTCCAAGGAACATACATGCCAAATTTCAGCTTCTTGCGTTCAGTAGTTTCGGCTGTGCATTGTCTGTCAGTTACTCAGTAACGGAAGAGTTTTATATATACATATAGATTTGTAGCAGCGCGTATCTCGTGAGTAGCCAATACTCTACCCGAGCTTTCTACCTATTTCTGTAACAAATTTAATCGAAATCTTTCTAGAGGTTTTACCATGATCATTAATTAATAATTATATTATTGCCTAGCATAATCATTCTTTTTTGTTTACGGATTAGATCAATTATTATGATGTTATTAATATGTAAAATATGACAAAATTGTATTGGTGAATAAAAACTGAGAGAGTATTTCTAGTTACGATGATAATAGTCCCTTGCTTTCGAGAACATAGCATCAAAAAATGTAATGTACTTTTCGTTCATAAAGGGCCTACTATGTTTGGTAAAATTACTTTTAAGTCCAACATACATATATACATGAAATATGCCCCAAAACCTACAGGCATTTCACTTCTTGGGGCTATTGATATAAACAGCATTTTATTTCATTTTAATGAAGTAGGTAATCTGAGCTTATAAGAATTAATAAAATTTAATTTGCTTGTTAAGCGCGAGATAATATCTTGTTAAAGCAGATTAAATACTTGTGTCGGCGTTTTTTGTGGCGTATTTATTTAAAGATTATATTCTCATGCTTTAAGAATAACAAGCAAGGCAAACGGTACCTACACTTTGATCTAATCCCATCACACGTTCTACAAACTTATCCTAAAATTAATAATAATAATATTCTAATATTCTATCACATACACACAACACCATCTAGCCCAAACTAAGCAGAGCTTGTACAATGGGTATTGGGTACCTACTAGACAATGGATAAACATACATATAAGTATTCTTTATTTTTGTAAATACATTCCTATTATACATAGAAACACCCAGACCAAGACTAACATCCATGCTCATGCACACAAATGTGAGACTTGTGCGGGAATCGAACCCGCGATCTCAGGCGTGGCAGTCGGTTACACTAACCACTACGCCATCGAGTTGCTGCTGGTGTCAAACAAGCATACAACCGCCATCTTGGTTTCATATAAAAGAGTAGAATTTTTCTGGAAGATTCGGCTCTGTCCTACCGTAAATAAGAATCTTTCGCAAACAATATAATATTGCACGCAAGTTAATGACAAAATAAGACATTTGTCATTTTATTATGAACTTTATGTTCCTTTTTCAAGCAAATAAATGATATTATCTTAGCTTTTTATCTTTGCCAAATATCGGTGCAATAGCTCTTCCTCTTGCGATATAATTAAATACTTAAGTTTGTAAAGGCAAAAGTAGCAGAAAACCTGTATTAGACGTAGTTTCAAGTCAATACCGAAATCGTTGTCAATAATGGAGTTTGAACTCGCGACCCCTCGATAACAAGTCACATACACTGTAATTAAATCAGAGAAACTTAAATTTATTTTACATGGCTGCACCTAAGAACACAATAACTCTTATTAAATTAAAATGTATAATTATCATGTATGCACGTAATCAATACTACAATGATTTTAATTGTAATCTTACCGCCTCTTCCAGGTGCCGCAAGTAGACTATAAATATGTATGTGTGATCGTTAGACCGTTGTCTATGTTTTATGCTGTTTCTGTCTATACCTATGTAATGACCCGTTACTCCTCATTTCTACACATAGTTCTCTTCTTTTTAATAATAGACAATCAGGTTATTATTTATATTACAAGCACTTTTCGAATACGTGCCAATTTTTGACACAGTAACTTGCATAACCATAAACTTTTTTAAATATCCTATCAACACGCAATAAATTTATTAAACCAAGCAACATAGAATATGAACGCCTCGTTAAAGTATATTGCAGCGATAAACATCCACAATACACACAGTTGTAAGTATATTTCCTGTAATTACCAGTGAGAGCAGGTAGTAGGGCCCGCTAGGCACGGTGGTCGGCGCGCGGAGCGGCGTCCATTCGCGCCTTTACAAGTGCGCACTGTATAATATGTGACTATTGTCTATGGGTACTGGGTAGACGAGGCGCGCACTCATTTGCATCGAATGCAAACTGCCACTTCCTGCCAGCAGGAAATGCGTTAATAGCACCTCGTTGTGCAGCAGTAAATAGGAAAACGTTGTTTTACAAATACTCGCTGTAATCATTCATTTATTACTTAATAATAGATAATAATATGGCATTGTATAATATCAGGACGATAATTGAGTTTAATCGAAATCACGGATCGTCTTTACTTCATCCGTCATCATTTCTGTTTTCTTTTATGAATGCATGCTAATTGTATCTTATGTTCACTCCATATTTTATTTTTTAAAATATATAACTTGTCACGTTATTTACAGATGTTAATTAAGTACCTATATTACAATATCTTTTTATGAGTGACACATGAATGAACACTTTATTTCTGTTTAAAAATATGCAATGTACACATTTCCCGTAAAGCTGTCTTCATAACTTTGTGTTAAGACAACAACTTATAATAAAATTAATAAAATAGTTTTGGAAATACTACAATTTTCCAAGCTAACACCGATTTAAATATTTTAATAAAACACTACAATATAACACGTATGTATACATTATGTAATCATTTATTCTATGATACCATATGATACAGTAGGTATATTAGAATATCTACATTCCGGATATAAATGATAAATAAAAAAAAATCGCTGTCTATGAGATAAATCATTAAACCTGCAAAAGGAATATGTTTTAAATATTTTGAAACAAATATGGTAAAGCGAAAGTGGTTTCCATATTTATTTTATAAAAATTCTAGCTTCGGAATCTAGGTAACAAACGGCGATGGATCATAAATATTCTTAGGCTTTCATAACGTTTTATTATTTCGAAAGGCAATGCCTAGTTAACCACATAATAATTATATTATAATAGTTGCATATCAATTATTGCTGATAATACGGCGCTTACATCAAATATGTAAGTAATAACAATACGGAAACGAAAGATTAATTTAATACGTTTTGTTAATAATAATTTCGAATCTTCGAGTTTGACGACTGTATTTTATTTCTGTATATTGTATGTAATTTAAAAAAACGTCTCTCTGCATAATAATCTTTTTATTGCTAGGACTTACAATAATTAAATTAATAGACACAAGATACCTCAGACGCGCCATGTCTCTATTTATTATATATTATATAATAAATAAATACATTTTTCACAGTAGGAATAATATATATATTATATTATTCTTACTGTGAAAAATAGTTTTAGGAACCAACACACTTATAAATTGAAATTTCCTATCAAAGTTTCTATAAGTTTAACTACTTTTCGTAAATGTTTCGTAACATGACGGAAAAAGAAACTAATATGTTCTTGCCGTAACAAAGCAATTATAATCAATCATAAAACGATTATTTGTCTATTCCCTTGTAATTTGAACGTTGGTACTCGTGTGACTCAACTCTCTTATTACCTACACATGTGTCTATACAAAATGATTCGAAAGTGATTCGGCAGAAAAATCTAAATAGTTAACGCATATACATATTTTATTTCGGTTTATTTAATCAGAGAGAAGGTTTGTAGGTCATAAATTCGAATATATAATTAAATAGTTTCGCATATTATATACCTACTCATAAACTTTATGATCAGATCTTATACATGTTACATATGGCAGTCTATGGCGTATACTTAGTTATTGCTCGTAATCTAGTAGGCATAAACTACAGTGCCTCGATATAATTTAAGTAGGTCACAACTGAATTTGTTATAACGTGGCTTAGATTTTAAGTTGAACTCCAGACTAGGTACTTAGTTGTTTTAAAAGCCATTAACATTTTCCAAAGCCATCGTTTTGCGTTCAAAACCCTCTACACAGTTGAGGCCATAAAAAATATATCTAATAGATCCATTAAATATTCATAAACATGACAAATTGTCACTTATTAGACATTCGGTAGTGAAATAAACGATAACGTATAGGTATTTTGAATTAATTAAGTAGAAAGTCATCATAATTATATCAAGCGCTGTAATTTTGCGAAATTTAACTTTAATTTGCTTGTTGTTCTTGCTTTATCCTAAACTCAAGACAACTCTCTTGAAGTCGAGGTTTTAGGATTTTACAAGTACCAACAAAATAAAAAAGATATTTTAAACTTACTTACTTCTAATTTAAATAGTAGAGAGTGGGTACCAGCATTATAAAGCTATGGTAAAGACGTCTCGCGTAAAGACATAAGTAATATAACTAATATTTGATTTTATTTATTGGCATACGGCGTTTTTATCGATTTAACTCCAGAGCATTTCGGTTTTTCTTTGGAAATCGTGTAGCTAATAAACTCTTCTTAACCTATGTTTTTAATGAATAACCGCAGTAATCTTCCGAGTAATCATATTAATTGTAAACTTTTGTGGTACAGACTAGAGATCCTAAAGGCGGACTCATCCCTGAAGAGCAAGGCGAAGCGCAACGAATGGACGTGGAAGGCGCAGACGGACGTAGTGAAGTGGCAGGCGACGGCGCTGCGCGCGCCGCTGCTGCGGCTGCCGGCCGCGCTGGCGCCGCCCGCGCTCGAGTGCTTCACCTGCGTGCGCGCGTACTGCGGCGACCTGCAGCCCGCCGAGCGCGCCACGCACCAGGACCTCACCGAGGTTAAGTGCGTCTACACCGTGCTCATGGTTAGTAAAACCTACAAGTGCTTCTAACTTGATTTAATGTCTACTTTTGACCTGACTTAACTTTGACTTGCTACATGGAGAGGTTATGTCGGACTCACCCTGGGAAGCATATCCCGGTAATACCGACTAAACCTACCACGGTCTTCCTCGACATAACCAGAGTCGGCGGGGCCGCGCAAATCACTTTCACTTGCAAACGCGACCCCGCCGAGGTTTCGGCCCACCGTATGAAACAGCAGGCCACTACAAACTTTGACTTGCTACATATCTTTTTAACTTGTTCCAAAGCATACTTTGGACTTCACTCTGATTGACTGAACCCTAAGTTGACCTGTCTTTGCAAAATCGTACCACACATAATATGTGATACGTATGGCAGTGATTCTACATTAGTTTGATATGGTTAGGAATACCTATAGTTATATGGAAAATGTTTATTTTTGCTATAATTGTTTTTGAAAGCGTAATCAACATATTAGTATAAATCTAATCCAATCCAAATGTTTGTGTAGCGACACATCGTCGACTAAACCTAATAGGTGTTAAATTATATCTGATATTCCAAGAATTGATAGATTAAATTGCAACAAAGTTATTTCATTCAAGCAATTGCTACAGTAAAAATACCAGTCATTCTCATTGTAACTATTGCTAGCTAACATTTACATAAATTTTGCATTCTATTATAAAACTCAATGTACAGCACCACAAACATATAGCCTAAATAAAAAGTGTTTAAAGAGAAATCTAAAGTAGTCCCTATATCCTTGCAGCACTGCCACTCGGTGCCAGAACTTCGCGACGAGGTGTACTGCCAACTGATGAAGCAGACCACGTCGAACCGCTCTCCCGCGTCAGACTCGTGCCAGCGCGCCTGGCGACTCATGTCCATCCTCGCCGCATACTTCACTTGCTCCGACACGCTCAGGTAACATACATATCATGTATATACGATTGTATTGCCCCGAAGAGGTAGATGAAGGTATATATGAAATACTTTTAGCCAGTTTAATTTAGGTCTCATCTAATAAGATGCGATATATCGTCTACTTAGTACCGTACCAAATTCTGTGCTGCTTGCTACTAAGAATTTGCTAACAGGAAAACCAAATAACATTCCCGCCTTGTAATTAATATAACCTGGCACAAGTTCAAATATATGCAACGGGACCAAGATTTTATTTCAAAAAGCTTTAGTTTTTAAAGTACGAAAGTTATGGATTCCTGTAGGATCGCTCTTGCACTCAAATTACCTTTAATTAATTTAATATCAATTCCTTTCATATCAATCAACAAGCTTTTTAATACACACATAACTAAGTCGAGCAGCTAAGTGGATAGACACTACGTATACCTACTAATATCGGAAAAAAATTACACGACGTGTAATTTTTTAATTTAGTTTAATGGCTTTAGTAGAGCTAAATAAGCAGCTATGACATACAGACGAAATAGGTCGGCACCTAAGAGATCCTTTTTCTTGCAATATTGGTACGGAACTTTAAAAAGAATATATGTAAAACATTAACTGTGTCATCTTCTGTATAATATATGCGCATAAAATATTTATTTATTCTAAAGTACCTAATTACATAATGTAACATTATGCCTACGCGATATTAGACTAAAAAGGAAACGCATTTTTAAGTGTTTAAAAATCTTTATTTATGGGGTCTTTATGCAACAAAGAATATATTTGGGATCTATTTCATAATATACTTGATAATATAATAATCATCATAAAATCAACATTGTACCTTATAAACTGTCTCACTTAGCAGTGGTCGCTTCTTAATATGAGAAAGGTTAAGCCATAACTCACCATGGTGGAAGTTACCTAGTTAGAATTGGCAGTCTTAAAGCGAGCAATAATTAACTATTGCATACGCATATATCTTTGAAAAGTGTCAGTGCCTTCGGATCGAATTCGAAACCTCTGCGTGACATTCCACCGGTCTCCCACAAGGCTATTGCTGCAAATTTGTAAGTAATATAGACTATGCCTTAACCCTTCTCACAGTGTGAAGAAGCTCGTGCCTTGCAGTGGTAAAGTGTATATACTGGGCTGACATTAGATAGGTATTATTTTATTATATGATAATTAATATTTAACAACATATTTATCATGACTACGTGTGTATTGCAGGCCGTTCCTAGTAGAATACCTGTCTGCGGCGGCAGCTGACCGGCGCCGTCCGTGTCAGGGCACGGCCGCCGTGTGTCTCGCCAACCTGAGAAAAACACTGCGCTGTGGCGGCAGGAAAAACGTACCCAGTGTTGAGGAGGTAAGCAATTACTTAACGCAACTATTTATTAAAAGTAAAGGTATGGTATTGCACAATAACTGCTTAAACTGTAGGAGTCCATTCTACAGTATATCGCATATTTAATTGTGATATTTAAGCCTATAAAACATGAATGCCGAAATTTCGGTGTAAAATAAATTTCTGGTGGTCTGGCGTCCAACCCTAGAATGTAAGTTTAGATGGAGAAATATATACATACTTCAAGAATAAGACATATTTATTTGCGATCTTTAAGTCTTCCATGAAACGTAAATGTCGAATTTTCTATGTTATTCGTATTACATTCATGTTCCAACGCAGAAATGTCTAGTGATCTGGTGCCAACCTCAGGGTGTAAGGTTTTAAATTAAAATTCTAGGATCGTTGCTGTTCATGAGCTGAACTCCCCCTGCTACATATCAATAAGTTATAAGTTATTTATTTCTTAACAATACAGATTGTGTTGAAAATATTTGTTACAATCAATTAATAATACCATTAATAATTATAAACTACACAAAATTCAAATTACATCAAATTCGCGATATACCACAATAAGACCATAATTTCAATAATTAATTATTTCAATTTCAATAACAATTAGCAATATAAATTTTAATTTAATGGATGTCAACAGGTATTATGTCTACTGTAAACAAAACAAACAAACACACAAACAACATAATAATAACAAACAAACAGTAGACATAATAATACGTTATTATGTCTACTGTTTGTCATTAATAAACTCGTCAACACTATAATAGTCTTTCCCCAATAAATATGTTTTAAGTTTATTTTTGAATAAGTTTGCACTATAAATACTTTTAAACTGTGGGCAGCTTATTATATAATGAAATTGATTGTACTCTTGAACTATGTTAAATGCAACAACAACCAAAACTTAATGTAATGACATTAAGTTTTGGTTGTATTGTTGAGGGTAGATCTTTTCTACAAGTGCTGTCTCATACCTTTCTTTCTTCGTCAGTTTCAATTTTATTGAGATTTTTAACAAACTTAGACAATAGAAATAAAATATAAAGACACGTCTTCTCCCTAGCCTTTATTATTCCCAAGTCACTTGGGGTCGGCTTTTCTATATCAGTTTTTACACGGAGTGGCTGCCACCTGACCTCCGCAACCCGAAGGCTAACGATACCCTAAGGCTAGACCAGTGTCAGGATATTAGAGGGTACTGACTTTCCCAATAACGACTGCCATAGATGTTCATGGCAGCTGGGACCGACGGCTTAACGTGCTCTCCGAGGCACGGAGCAGGCGATAATTGTCAATCAATACGCACATAATTTCGAAAAGTCATATAACTTCCGAAAGTGAGAGGTGCGCGACGTGGGTTCGAACCGGAGACCCTCTGCATTGCAGTCTGTTGGTCTCCCCACTGAGCTATCGCTCGTACTACGACACGTAACTGTTAAAATTTTAATTTGTATGAAATGTTCTCTGCATGAATCCGTTTGCTTAAGACGTAGCATTGTTCTAACAGCCCTTTTTTGCATGATATGCTTATAGTATATTTATAACTATTCCCCCAAAATATAATACTATATCTAAGCTTACATTCAACCAAAGCAAAGTATACCATCCTAAGTTGAGCCACCGTAAGTTCTTCCCTCAGACTTCTGATTGCAAAGCACGCAGATCTAATAGACTTAGTTATGACTAGTGTCTCTTGCTTCCAGTTTAACAAAGCATCTATGTTGACACCCAAAAACTTAACATTATCTACCACCTCAACTTTGTTACTGGAAGATACTACTTCAAGACTGGCATCATTTCTTATTGTAGACTTAAAAATAAACATTTTGTTTTATTTATGTTTAATTTAAAATTGTTTATACCTAACCATTCTTGAAAACTTTTAATGCTGTATTAACCTTAGCTTCTAAATCAACCATATTATCTGCAGATATTATTGCTCGTAGCCAGTTGCACTCACTGATTGGTAAACGATTAGCGACGTTAAACAACGTTGGGTGCGGTACGTCTATAGATAGGACGGGCACGCCACGATTGTGGCGGTAAGTCCCGTGTTTGAGGAGTGGCTGGAGAGGCGGCATGGCGCCCTCACCTTCCGGCTGACACAGGTAATGACTGGCCACGGTTGTTTTGGCCAGTTCCTGTGTCGTATACGCCGGCAAGAGACGCCCGGTTGTCACCACTGCGGCGACTGCCGCGACGTAGTTGAGGACACGGCGCTGCACACTTTGGCGGTTTGCCCCGCCTGGGCATCGCAGCGCCGTGAGTTGATCGCGGCAGTCGGATCGGTTGCCCTCTCGCTCCCGGCCGTAGTTCAGTCTATGGTCCGGAGTGAGAGGTCGTGGAACGCCGTCGCCTCCTTTTGCGAGCAAGTCATTTCCATCAAGGAGGCGGCGGAGCGGGAGAGGGAGCGTTTAAACCCTCTCCCCAACCGCAGAGCCGGGCGCCAGAGGGCGCGCGACGACCTCCAGCCACCCTGAGGTTTGATCTGGGGGTGGCGGGCTTTGTGGGCCTGCCCGCCATCCGTTCAGCACCAGGCCCGAGAGGCGGCGTGCGTGTTCCCACGCGCGCCTCTATGTCGAGTCCGTCTCCCCTCTAGGGGGGACAGTAGGGATAATTGTGAGAAGTGACTTTGGGTAGGTCTTTAGCGTAGTGGCCTGCCCTTTCATACGGCGGGCCGAAACCTCGGCGGGGTCGCGACCGCATGCGAAAGTGATTCGCGCGGCCCCGTCGATAGTGGTTTTGTCTTACCCTTTATTTTACCCCGGCGAGTCCGACATAACCCCTCCGCCCGCCCCCACGTAAAAAACACAAAAAAAAAAATAGATAAGTGACCGCTTAGTGGTATTTCATCTGAACGTCTCCGTGCTTCGGAGGGCACGTGAAAAGTCGGTCTCGGTTGTTGTCAAATTGACAGCAGTCTTTAAGTCATGTCAGAGGCCTACGGGCGGCTTGAACAACTCTTGACAACAGGTTGGCCACTAACCACATGAAAAGAAAAGAAGATCTATTTTAGTCAACTATTGGAAGAATCAAATCCTTTAATGTGAGTTTCCGAAAAGAGAAAGAAGAATTGCGTTTGTATCATCGGCGAAAATAATAAATTGTGTGTCTGATATACGGCTTTATACATACCCAATCAAGTCGTTAAGAAACAAGATGAAGAAAATTGGGTCCAAAACAGATCCCTGAGGAACACCACCAGATACTATGGTTATGTTGGATTTACAAATCTTTACTTCGCCGTTCACTACTGATCTGACTTCTATATACTGTCGCCTGTTATGCAAATATGATCTAAATAACTTTAAGACGTTTTTCTAACACCATAGTGTTCCAATTTGTCTAAAAGTATGTGGTTATCAACGGTGTTAAACGCAGAGCTAAGATCCAGGAAACTACCTGCTACTTTATGCTTATCGCTTAAATTACAGATGACTTCATCAATTAAAGCTTCTATGGCATCGTTAGTACCTACCGATTTTTGGTATCCGTATTGCTCGTTATATAATAGACTTTGAGATCTTAAGTGCCTCATAAGTCTATCCTTCAAATTTTTTTATAATTACTTTGACAAAACTGGTAACAAGGAAATCGGTCTATAATTCGAAGGGTCTTTTAAAGAATTGGGAGAACTCGCAATTTTAAACTAATCTGGATAAAGACCTACTTCAATGCACTCGTTAAAGAGTGATAACGGGACTGCTAACAAATGAATATTATTTTTAATGACAGTTAAGGGTATCTCGTCAAAGTCAACAGATGATTTACTGACCATTCTGTTCACCATTTTATATATCTCGGAGGCCGTCACTTGATCGGAACTCATATTTATATCAACTCTGACAATACTTTCATTTAAATACATCAAAGCAAATTTTTTGTTACATGAAATAATATAAATACGCGAATAATAATAATGCAGCTATGGTAGCTGTCAAGGGTATCTAGTGAGTCGACCCAGAGGGTATTTGTCTTATATAATGAGGGAAACATAATAATAATATCGTTTATTTGTAACAAAAATAATAAAGCTTGGTGGTTATCTACACTACGTTGTTAACGATAGTAACAGGACGTTGCTTGTGTGTGCAGGTGACGGCGGTGTCAGCGGGCCGGTCGGCGCGGCGCCAGCTGTACCGCCTGCCGGGCGGCGCCGAGCGCGTCGTCAACACGCGCTGCGCCACCGTCGTGCAGGACATCGTCAACGAACTCTGTGAACTGGTACGTACACTTCGTGAACAGCATTTAAATGTCTGGTTATTGAAGTTGACTCGATTCTTTAAAGAAAAATTTATGCTGACTTTATTACTAAATATATTTTTTTATTCGCTCTAAAATAGAGATACAGTCCTTCTAAAATCTAGGAGTAGAAATAAGTGATAAATTATCTGAAAATTATGCATGGTACTTTGACAGACCTGTTCAGTAAACGCAAGCATACAATTGATATAATTAGATATACAGTATCTTTACTATTTGTTTATACTGAGATATAAAATATAAATTGCTTTCTTATTACGTAAAACCTTTTTATATTTAGGTTTAGTTATATATATATATATATATATACATAACCATAATCTATATATATATATATAGATTATGGTTATGTATAGGTATAAGATAACAGTTATCGCAAAAGAGCTGTTTTAATAATAATAATTAAATTAAATTAATTCTTACTTCAAACCACTTTATTTGAATAGATTTATGAATAAATGTAATTTATTTACTAACACTTAACAATTGTATTGACTGAGCCTCAAACAACTCACCTACAACAAATCCTGTCATTCTCATTTAACTAAATTACGTTCAGATCGGCGTAACCAGCGAAGCGGAGCGCGCGGAGTTCTCCCTGTACTGTATCGTGGCGGGCGACGCGCTGACGATGCCGCTGGCGGCCGACGAGTACGTGCTGGACGTGACCACGGAGCTGCAGCGCGCGCACCACCCCTTCTACCTCATCTTCTGCCGCTCCGTGTGGCACCACCCGCTGCGGAACGACGCGCCGCCGCTATACACAGAGGTCTTGTTCAACCAGGTACGTACATTTACATTTTGCCGCATTAATCTAGATTTTAAAAGTAAATTTCTATTCTTTGAGTACAGCACTCTTTTTGGATTCATGGTAATCGGCTGGGTAATTAAGGATTGAAAATGTAAGATATATACAAATTTACGTTCATTTATAAATGAGTTAGAATATAGTGAATTAGAGATGCGACTTGATTCCAATTTTACTCGAATGAGATTTGACTTACTATGGTAAAAAACATATGCTAGTCAAAAAAATATCGACTCAAATCCACTCGGCCTCCTTCAAACAATCGCTAGAGAGACCAAATTAAAAAAAATAGGTTTATACGTGCGTTATGTATTTTGATATGACAGAAGATGACTCGAATTTACCGAGTTTTTGAGTCATATGAGAATTACTCGAGTGACTCACTACTCGATTGATTCGGCACTCGAGTGAGGCCGTAAAATCGCTCGATTATTTCGAGTGGTAAATTTGTACTCGAGTCGCATCACTATAGCGAGTGGCACGTGGCAGGTGGCGCCCGACTACCTGGAGGGGCTGCTGCTGGTGCTGCCGGGCGGCGGCGCGCCGGGCGCGGGCGCGCTGCGCGACGCGGCGCGCGTGGCGGCGCTGCTGCACCGCGCGGCGGGGCTGGCGGAGGCGGCGGCGGCGCGCGACCTCAAGTTCCTGCTGCCCAAGCCGCTGCTGGCGCTGCGCGAGCCGCGCCCCGCCAAGTGGGCCGCGTGGCTGGCGCAGGAGTGGCAGCACGTGCGCTCGCTCTCGCCCGCCGCCGCCAAGGCTAACGTGCTGCAGGTGCGATCCCGTCTCTTATTTATTTACTTTAACTTACTATTCAATACGCACATAACTTTGAAAAGTCAGACACGCGGGCCTTGGAATCTTACTGGAGACCTGTGCGTGGCAATCTAACGGTCTCCCACTAGAATATCGCTACTTTTGTGAACTATATGATAAAGTAGAAAAATTGCACATACCGTTATCCCTGATTCGGTTTTATCTGGTTTTTTGGGCATTATGTCTGTTTTAGCGCAACACATATCAATGAATGAAGCACAGGGCCCTAATGGGCATGGTCTCGTAATCGAGATGAAGAGAATCTCCAACAAAGACTGCACACATCTTATTCACAAAAATAAATACAAATCAATATATTTTTGATCTGTGTACAATTACAGGAGACCACATCATGCATTACATACAGCGTCTAAACATGAAAATAAATTACAAAGTAAGCTTAATTTAAAAAATAATTAGACAAACATACAAGTGTGTGCATAAAAATAAAATTAAACATCAAATTTTAAGGTTTAAAAAGAAATCAAATCTAAATAGATACTGAAATGAGAAACAATATTTAAAAAAGAGAACATTTTATTTTTATTTATATCTCACAAACTGAAAGCATACGTAAACAATAACCTTAATAAATAGCTATAAATTAAAATCATTACATTGTATGCTCTCTAAAATAGGGAGCACAGCATTCACATAGACTCTGCATGCTTAATACACATTTAAAAAAATATAGGTAGAATAAAATAACAAAAATAAACAATATACAAATATCAGAAAATGTTTAGCTTTTAGGAAGTTTCATCAAAAATAATAATTATTATAAATTTAAAGTTTAAGTACAGTGTCAGTTTAGTCGCTTTATGTATTGCCCTCCTTGCTGAGGCTAACAAATTTGTGAAGACATCGAAATTATTATCACAGAGGAGGCTCCACTGACTAGAGCAAGGTTCTTAAAATAAGATGCTAATATGCAGTTTGTGTGTGCAGGTGTTGTCGCGCTGGCCGCTATTCGGCTCGTCGTTCTTCGCGGTGCGGCGCGTGGCGGGCGGCGCCGGCGCCGACTGGCGCGAGCACGTGCTGGCGCTCAACCGCCGCGGCGTGCACCTGCTGCACCCCGCCACGCACGAGACCGACACGCACTGGCCCTACGCCGAGCTCATCTCCACCAGGAAGGTACGCACACGCTGCATACTGCTACTTGCATTAGTATGTCACCTGGAGGTTGAACATAAAACAACGGCCAATAGGCTATTACAGCCTGCTATTGTTTAACCTCAAGACGTCACCACCCAGGACCAGCTCTAAAATTGTGATATCAAGTTGATCTATTTACTTATGTGTGTTTAGGTATGCAGTGGCTAGGTTATCACTGGCCATCCAGTGATAACCCAGCCACTGCTACTGATTTTAAATATTATTGCTGTGCATTAAGGTGTGTATCAATATCACTCATTACAAGGGAAGCTTTATGTACTATAACTCCATCTTACTTTATTTATCTAATCTCATCCAACCATCACATCATCAACTTCCTATTGTCCAAACGTTTAATTGCCTGACGGGCCCAAATATCTAATCGTCCAAAATGTCGATAATATTTCAAACATTCTATTCTTCAATTTTCTAACCGTCTAAACTGGCGCAACTGCGTAAATGTGCTAACGTTATTATTTCATGGATTTGCCTTACCCTACTGCTGGTGTTTGGTCAAATCATCTAATAATATTCGTAAACTCCAATTACATCATCACCCTAATGTTACCAGCTGTACTTACCTTTAGACGACTAATCCATGATACGCTCTCTTACCAGGTCCGTTCAGAAGACGGCACGCTGTTCCTGGACGTGAAGTGCGGCTCGCTGCTGCAGCAGCGCGTGACGCGGCTGCAGGCCGAGCAGGCGCACGAGGTGGCGCGCCTCGTGCGACAGTACATCGCGCTGCAGCGGGACCAGAGGCACTCGCCAGGTAAGGCTCGTACACCTTCCATATAAAGTGCGGCTCGCTGCTGCAGCAGCGCGTGACGCGGCTGCAGGCCGAGCAGGCGCACGAGGTGGCGCGCCTCGTGCGACAGTACATCGCGCTGCAGCGGGACCAGAGGCACTCGCCAGGTAAGGCTCGTACACCTTCCATATAAAGTGCGGCTCGCTGCTGCAGCAGCGCGTGACGCGGCTGCAGGCCGAGCAGGCGCACGAGGTGGCGCGCCTCGTGCGACAGTACATCGCGCTGCAGCGGGACCAGAGGCACTCGCCAGGTAAGGCTCGTACACCTTCCATATAAAGTGCGGCTCGCTGCTGCAGCAGCGCGTGACGCGGCTGCAGGCCGAGCAGGCGCACGAGGTGGCGCGCCTCGTGCGACAGTACATCGCGCTGCAGCGGGACCAGAGGCACTCGCCAGGTAAGGCTCGTACACCTTCCATATAAAGTGCGGCTCGCTGCTGCAGCAGCGCGTGACGCGGCTGCAGGCCGAGCAGGCGCACGAGGTGGCGCGCCTCGTGCGACAGTACATCGCGCTGCAGCGGGACCAGAGGCACTCGCCAGGTAAGGCTCGTACACCTTCCATATAAAGTGCGGCTCGCTGCTGCAGCAGCGCGTGACGCGGCTGCAGGCCGAGCAGGCGCACGAGGTGGCGCGCCTCGTGCGACAGTACATCGCGCTGCAGCGGGACCAGAGGCACTCGCCAGGTAAGGCTCGTACACCTTCCATATAAAGTGCGGCTCGCTGCTGCAGCAGCGCGTGACGCGGCTGCAGGCCGAGCAGGCGCACGAGGTGGCGCGCCTCGTGCGACAGTACATCGCGCTGCAGCGGGACCAGAGGCACTCGCCAGGTAAGGCTCGTACACCTTCCATATAAAGTGCGGCTCGCTGCTGCAGCAGCGCGTGACGCGGCTGCAGGCCGAGCAGGCGCACGAGGTGGCGCGCCTCGTGCGACAGTACATCGCGCTGCAGCGGGACCAGAGGCACTCGCCAGGTAAGGCTCGTACACCTTCCATATAAAGTGCGGCTCGCTGCTGCAGCAGCGCGTGACGCGGCTGCAGGCCGAGCAGGCGCACGAGGTGGCGCGCCTCGTGCGACAGTACATCGCGCTGCAGCGGGACCAGAGGCACTCGCCAGGTAAGGCTCGTACACCTTCCATATAAAGTGCGGCTCGCTGCTGCAGCGCGTGACGCGGCTGCAGGCCGAGCAGGCGCACGAGGTGGCGCGCCTCGTGCGACAGTACATCGCGCTGCAGCGGGACCAGAGGCACTCGCCAGGTAAGGCTCGTACACCTTCCATATAAAGTGCGGCTCGCTGCTGCAGCGCGTGACGCGGCTGCAGGCCGAGCAGGCGCACGAGGTGGCGCGCCTCGTGCGACAGTACATCGCGCTGCAGCGGGACCAGAGGCACTCGCCAGGTAAGGCTCGTACACCTTCCATATAAAGTGCGGCTCGCTGCTGCAGCAGCGCGTGACGCGGCTGCACCTTCAATGTTGTTAATAATATTCATTAGAAGTAACCATTTTAGAATCTAGATTACCACAGTTAGAAATGATGCCCGTTTGGTAAAAAGCGATTTGCCATTAGCCATTCTAACGTACTCATATATGTATGTTTTGTTTTGTTTCAGCTTTCAACAATTGAAAAGCGAATGGGATAAGTTACACAGACTGGAATGAGTGTGCAGTGTATTATATGAAACAAGGTGTAATAATCGTTGCATGTATACGTCCGTACGTCACGTATTTACATAAACGCTATCGTATCCGTCCACTTTGATCTGAGTCCAGTAACACGAAATATCTGCTCTTCGGCAATTTTCGTGTAATGTCGGTAATCTTTGGCGAGTTACGGTTATGCGAACATTATTTGCACTAAAGAAATTTCGAAACTCAAGGCAACTCATGTGTCGCAATAGGCGAGTAGCCGAAGCGCACTAGTTCGTAGTACTGTATATTTGTCTAATTTTAAGGTTAGGAACATTTGATTGAAATGATAATAGGATTTTAGGGCACAAATTGTTTCGCGCTCACGCGCTGTAGTCGATATGTACTTCTATTTTCATTTTAGTCAGCGTTTAATATTTATGTAAGAGCAGTTATGTTAAGGCAACTAGTAATCTCTTTATACATTCCATTACTTTTTAATCACCAAAAAGTATGAAAATATATTTTATATGAATTATAATAATTTTATGCATACCTTTTATACAATGCAATTACTTCAACTAAGTACACATAGCGGCTGATGAAACGCGGGTCATTTGTTTCCCACCAAAAATAATCAAAATGAATACTTCCATTTTCAAGTCCCACGATAATACGTCGCGCATTAAAACAGTAAAAATAACAGTTACTGGGAAATAATATGCATCGATACAAAATATTTCATTATTTTATAATGATACAAATTATTTTCCAATAATAATTATTAAGGCATCTTCAAATTACTAGTAACCACGAAAAGTAGGACTCTTCGGGTTGATTTAACTTCAATATGTCACGATAACCCATTTATTTTATTTAATAGTCAATTATAATTATTTTAAATATCGCAAACGTATAAATATATAATAGTCCTACAAAATATCAGATTTTGTACGACATTGCTCAAAGTTGACAACTTTATAGATAGACCTGTAATTTTAATTAATGTACTATTTATAAGGCAAGGGTAATGCATTATGCCTAGCTATGATATAAAAATCGGTCTGTATTGCTGCTTCAAAAAATAATGGTTACTATATTATATTTAGAAAAGTTGTCAAGATATTATAAATTATTGTATTATGTATATCAAAACGTAGTACATATTTAATTATAAATTAGTATGTAGATAAGTATATTATTTTGTTAGCAATGGAATTCGTATTATGTTATCTATAGTATCGTTATTTCCATAGACAAAATTTATATCTATTATCTACTTACGATATTTTTTATTAATTCATTCCTACGTGCCTTATATTTTCCTCAAATTCTAACAAGGGTGCTATTTTACCTTAAAGTTATCTGTACTAATATATAATTGAATAAATATTTTAATGCGAAGTCTTTATAGTGTGAAATTATCCAAAGACCGAGAGGTCGGAGTCATGTTTAATGTATTTACTGGTATATTTCGTTATAATGTAAAATATTTAATGAATTCGATGTATGAGAATATATTGTAGATAATAAATAAAGGTTATATTTTCAGAATGTTTCGTTTCATTTGCCTTGGAGCTTTGTGTTTTGTGGTATCTATCTAAAAATGTTTCTGTTAGCAAAAAGACCTGATTTTACTTTGGAGCTACCACACGATTCATCACGACATGCCCTGCTATTATTTTGTTTAGCCAGAAATTAGCACTACTGTTTACTTAATATAGTGTTCATTTTTGGCTAAGGTTCCTAAAGTCCAATTTAGAGCAATCAATATACCTACGGAAATACCTACTGCAGTAAGAGCGTCTATGCCTTGTGGTCTGTAACAACGTCGCAAATAAGTGTTATATTTTAAGGTTTATAAATGTTATAATGTTATGTTTATAAATTTATTTGGACTTTGTTTTCAAAATGTTTTTAATACATTCTATACACTAAAGTGTAAATGTATTATATATAAGTCCTTTTATTATTTAGTCTATTTTATTATCGACTCGACATTTACAAAGTAAAATATGAATTTGAATAATAGATACATTTAGAAAATAAAGTCCAAATAAATAAATTATATTTTAATCTCCAATTATAAAATATTTTCGTGACGTTGCCATTCAGAAAAGGGCACAAGTCATAAACGCTCTTAAATGGAGATTCTCTGTTGTTAAGATAGTCTCCACGAAAGAGGTTCTAATTTATATACCAGGTGTAGAATTAACTTGAACGCCTGATAACTATAAAGTGCCCAAATAATTAACACAAATGTGTTGCAAACGAACGCATCTTTGTTAAACACACCGAATTATGGGGCACATTATTGAAATTACATATAATTAGTTAAATAATATGTTCTTGTTTTGAAAAAGACAACTCCCTAGCTGTAAGTCGTGTGTCGCGGAAGACTTTACAAACATTCGAATATCGGAACACCCAGACACGGATCAACTACCTATTTGTGGATCACATACATTTTGACCCGTGTGGGGACCGTACGTACAAGACTGGGCGTAAACGCGATGGCGAGGAGACAATTTAGTTGAATAATAAAATTAAATCTAAGATTTAACTAGCCATGTGCGATTATCAAATGTACATTTGTTTTATAGTCATATTTAAGTAATTTGAATTGTTAATATTATTCCTGTTTCAATGTTTCATATAACGAATATTACGTAGAGATAAAACATTAATTAACTACAGTCATATAGTGTCTAAAAGTAAACAAGTAGGTATAGTAAAAGTAGATATATATAGCCTTGAGCTTCTGGGTATGTCATTGACTCCAACCCTTAACTTTGGCTCCTATATTAAGACAAAAGTCCAACTAGCCGCCAAAAAGCCGGCCATCCTCAATAAGGTGAGGCAGTATTTCATGCCAGAATATTTGCTTATTTTGTACCAAGCACAGGTTCGATTCTGCATGGAGTACTGTTCTCACCTTTGGGATGGCTCTGCAAAATATTAGCTGGAGGCTTTGGAGTCAATTGAGCGGAAGGCCAGGAGACTTATCGGCGATGACCAACTGGTCAACACAGGACTCCAAAGCTTGGAGCATCGTCATAAGGTTGCCAGTCTCTCGGTTTTCTATCAGATACATTTCGGAGAGTGTGCAGAGGAACTACATAATTTGATTGCTCCTTCCCCATTCTACCATCGGACGACCAGACAATCAGACCAGCGGCACAGGTACATGGTGGATATACCACATTTACGCACAAAGCGCTTTGCTTCCATTTTTATAATGCGTACCGCTAAGGAGTGGCATTCGCTACCTAAACCTGTGTTTCCCGATGAATACAATCTGGGTGTCTTCAAGTCGCGAGTGAATAGGTATCTTCTACTACGTCTACATCTTCACTTAAGATCAGATGACATCTCGGTCAAACGCAAGCCCATCACAAATAACAAAAAAAAAAGATTCGCATGATTTCAATATTCGAATACCGAATAAAATATCATCATGATAATATGAATATCGAATAAGATGTCTATCTTAACGGATATCTTAACATATTAACATCGACGTAGGTATATACAGAGAGCAATTTTTATTTAATAAATTTCAACGATGATCGTGCCTTGCGGTTCACTATTAGAAGATTCGAGAATGACAGTATCCTCAAATCTTCTTACTAATTCCGTACATCGGTTGTGGTATTGCGAATATATCACACGCCGCCGATTATTCTGCCTTATTGGCTTAGCAGCTACTATATCCGAGGTTCGATTTCTCGGTTGGACAGACAAAACGTTATTTCATATAGTCAGTTTCATATATCTAGTCGTAGGTTTTGCGACTTCTGTCTCGCCCGTTGTATCCAATAACGGTCTCTTTTGACAATGACAGTAAGGGAACAGAAAAATCATTTGTGTTTGCGCACACATTTGCACAATAATATGTCTATAAGTAAGATTGTATCGCAGTGACCGAAATTAACTGAATTTCGGTCGAGGACATCATTATTTTGCATAATTAATGATAACAAATTTAGTTTAATCTTTCGAATAAAAAGAGACGTAAGACGTAGATTGTTATAAATACAGACTCTAAATAGCGCGAAACTTGACTTCATTAGTTAACAAACACGGATCTACCTCCGCACTTAATAGAGATCTTATCTATAATCACACGAAGCTCGCTTGCCGTTTCCCAGGCATCAAGTAAGCAAAACTAGCTATAGGTACATACATATATGTATTACATATATAGATAGGTATATTGAGTCTTGCACAAAATGAGAAGTGAAATATTATTATAAATAAAATTTGATTTCTGACACAGGCTTTATTCCAAATGCAGAAATTATATTACACAAAATTGACTTCAACCTACCATGGTGCAAAATGACTGTTCCCCAGTGTTATAATTATAATTGCAACAGATAAATATGCAAATACATTGTCCAGTTTAGTGAGTGTAACTTTGACGTTAACAAGTGTTACTTTGTGACCTAAATGAGTAAAGATATTTTTTTTTATTTTTGTATACTTAACATTCATAAGTTACAGATTACTACGCTTACCTTTTTGGATTACAACAACGCCATTTGAACATCGGTTTAAGTTGACCATAGACTACAGACGCTTCATTAGGTATATTTGTCAGCCTCGATGGCATAGTGGCTAGTGTAACCGCCTGCCACGCCTTCGGGCTTCGGGTTCGATTCCCCGCACAAGTCAAACATTTGTGCCCATGAACATGGATGTTAGTCTTGGTCTGGATGTTTCTATGTATAATATGTATGTATATACAAAAAAAAGTATATATGTATGTTTATCCATTGTCTAGTACCCATAGTACAAGCTCTGTTTAGTTTGGGCTAGATGGTGTTGTGTGTATGTGGTAGAATATTATTATTTATATTATTATTTTGTAATAATATAAATAATATTATTTAATTATATTAATTCGTGATACACATAAATAACAAACTAAAACAATTACGATCAAACCAAAATGAAACGTGTAGACGTACAAAACAGAGAAGATACAGTTAGCGACATAATTAGTTGAACATTAAGCATATTGTAACAGTATTTTATTAATGAAAATTTACTTATTATTGTTATATAGAAATGAGTTGTTATTAAAATAACAATCAATTAACTGTACTTTCTTTCTTTTATTAAAAAATAGCACTCATAATATTGCCTGTGTCGCGGGGCTCTTTACAAGCTTTCAAACAACGGACATTAAGGACACCCAGACTCGGAACAACTATTTTTTTACATAATATATGTCATGCATGAAACAAGTTACAATTTTTAAAGCATAAAATTATATAAAGTTTATTGCGAGCTTAGATCTAAATTGCAACTCAACAAATAATCTATTTGTGGATCACACATAAATTTTTTGTCCCATGTAGGGATCGAACCTAAAATACAAGGCACGACTCCAGTGATGAGGCGACCACTTAAATCACTACGCCATCCGTGCAGTAAAAGACAAGGAATTATCATTATTGTCTATACTAATATTATAAAGAGGAAAGATTAGATTTTTTGTTTATTGTTTGTAAGGGTTTAAATGGAAAACTACTTAACCGATTTAAAAAATATTTCAGCATTAGAAAGGTATATTGTCACTGAGTAACATAGGCTACATATTATTTAAATACGCGAGCGAAGCCGCGTGCAAAAGCTAGTGTATGATAAAGCAATGCAACGTTTCACTAATGTTTATCGACTTACATATTATATCGCTAACTGCACCAAACAAAGGGCCATCTTTCTCATAAATAACCATATATGTTGCGCAAGTGCTTCGCGAGAATTTACCGTCACGATATTTCGGTACCTTAAAGCTAATAAGACCAAGGGACAAAGGCCAGATGATTGTTCTACTTACACAACGAAGTGTTTTAATCAATCACAGAAGAGCTCATTACGTTGTCAAAGGTCGCAACGAGTTTTCATTTAAACGTTCGACCTCAAACTGATCAAAGGTTGCATTCATTGTAAGTCGTAACTCTGTTGTTATTGAAACACTATTACCTCACCGTTAGGGACGCCAGTAACATGATATTTAAAATATTATCGGGGTCCTTACATTAACTAATATCGCCGAAGGAATAGGCAGATTTGTATATAGATAATCCTAACTAATATAGTAATTGCGAATGTGAGTTTGTTTGTTACCCTTTGACGTTAACTACTCGACCGATGTTGATGAAATTTTGCATACACGTTGTGTGGGGTTACCTACAGAAAATGACAGGTTTTTGTTGGCATTTCATCAAGAAAAAGTAAGAGATAGCTGGTTTTAGTGTCTATTCCTGAGTGCTCGCCTAATTTAAAATCAATATTCTTAAAAAAGATATTTCATTGTTTTACGCCTGTATTTCCGAAGGAGTAGGGTAGGTCCCACGTAGGTAATAACGGATGAAACCCGTGAATCGAATCTGAGATTTCCTGCACAGCAGTCGCATGACCAACCTCAGCACGTCAGAGACAATATACACTGAATATTCAGAATATTGAAAGGCTTAAATAAGGCAGCGTGGAATGGATCTATGTAGCTGTGTTGTCTCAGTGTTATTTACGTAAACTGTTTAGAGTAAGCAGTTCTTACATCACAGAATTTATTTTAAATACCGCTAATATATAGATGTGGTGAAATGTAATACAAAATGTCATTTCCGCATTCACTAACGTAAACGTAAACAAATACTTTGTTCTAAAATGTTACGTAACATTTCACTAGATGTCCAATTTTCACGCTTATATATATATATATATTTATGTTACTACATAAATATATCAAATTAAGATACTATACTACTGATTTTTATAAGTAGTGAATGATATAACATAGAAATAATTTTGCAATACTTAGATAAACTGTTTAAGTACATTACAGTATAGCTAGTTGCACTCACTAATCGGTAAACGATTAGCGAGGTTAAGTAACGTTGGGTGCGGTCGGTCTATAGATGGGTGACCGCTTAGTGGTATTTCATCTGAGCGTCTCCGTGCTTCGGAGGGCACGTAAAATGTCGGTCCCGGTTGTTGTCAAATTTACAGCAGTCGTTAAGCCATGTCAGAAGTTTACGGGCGGCTTAAACAAATTTTGACAACAGGTTGGCCACTAACCACACAAAAAAACGAAAAAAAAAAATTACATATCATAATTTATTCTATTTGATTTAAGGTTATTATATTATTATTTACCTCAGTTGTGCATAAAATAGTATAATTAAAGGCACTGACATGCATTTCAATAGCCGTTAGCTGCGCGAAACCTCTATTACCGCCCTTAGGTGCCACAGTAGGATGGCGCAATAGCTTAGGTAGTCACCCCCGCACTAAACTACGTTCAACTATGCGAGTTCAATGATATAAGACAAGAAATTGAATTTTTACCAGTTATTTATATCGTGGGGGTTCTCTAAAAATGCCTAATGCCTAAAGCTTAGAAGCAAGGGTCAAAGCAGCTCTCCCACTCATAGTCGACGACTTGGCGTAACGATCTGTTTAGACCTATAGTGCCTTCCTTCCTAGTTCACAACAATTTACACGTAAACATTTGTTTAGTAATATTGTATGTATTCGGGGTCACATGTTAATCACAGGCCTTGGTGTCCACTGCGTACACAAAGGACACTTTTTACCCGCGACGCGTGGGAATCGGCGCGAGCGCAACCTTCGCTCATCGTCAGCTGCGCATGCGCTGGTTTGATATGAGGAAAGCTTTCGTAACACAACATTATTCTTAAGCTACACTTCGAAGCCTACGTATTTTTTTACATGTTTTTAGTTTGCTTTTTCTAGGTGGCTGTATTTGGTAACAATTATGATTATCTAAAGGTATTTGATAATAATAAAAATAATATAATACTCTATCACATACACACAACACCATCTAGCCCAAACTAAGCCGAGCTTGTACTACGGGTACTAGACAATGGACAAACATACATACGTAAATACTTATTTTTTGTAAATACTTACGTATTATCTATAGGTACATAGAAACACCCAGACCAAAACAAACATCCATGTTCATGCACACAAATGTTTGACTTGTGCGGGAATTGAACCTGCGACCTCAGGCGTGACAATCGGTTACACTAACCACAACGATTCGGGAATATTATTAAGCTTTTCTGTTAGGCAATACTGTGGTATTAGTAAGTAAGGAGTTTTTTTTTTTAGCAGCTGTGGCACTGTGGGGAGGCCAACAGACTGCAATGCAGAGGGTCTCGGGTTCGAACCCACGTCGCGCACCTATGACTTTCGGAAGTTATATGACTTTTAGACATTATGTGCGTATTTATTGACAATTATCGCCTGCTCCGTGCCTCGGAGAGCACGTTAAGACGTCCGCGTCGGTCCCGGCTGCCATGAACATTTGTAGCAGTCGTTACTGGGAGAATGTCGACACAAATGATCCCACTGGGTCGAAGTGTCGCCGGTCTGCACTGACTGGCCCCCACTTAAGATAAGATAAGTACGGAGTTTGAAATTGTATCAGGTAGACAGAAGACGGCTCGTACCCAACTATGTACCTAAATGGCGAGACGTAGGTACACACACCTCTGCGTCTGTGTATAGAACAGTTGTAAAATTATTATTGGTTAAGTAGTTAGGTCAAACAGATGACCATTATATTCAACTCCTTTTTTTTAAATTTACTATTACATATATCTACCTATGTCATAATTAGTTTCAGGTAATGTTAAGTATCTCGTTGCCCCGATTTTATGAGCATCAACACAGGCGCATTTTACGGAACAAGGATCGATTTCGAAACCAAGGAATAAGTAAGCAAATACTAATTAATAGCCCGAAGTCTAATAGAAGAATTTATGCACTTCGACTCTAGGTACCGCATGCCCTTCGCTGAGTCGCATATTTACAACTAGGTACTTCTCATAAAAAGTCTTCTTTGCGCTTCGCTACACTATTTCACTTACGTAGAACATGGTTACCCACTGATGTTATGTCAGAGGAGGTGACGATTGCGCTTGAAGTGTTAACAACACGCAAGTATTATAGGCGTATACAACATACAACAGCACACAACAACCGCTTACCATCTTTTTGCAAACTTTTTTTTTTATTGCTATATAAAGCACTCAACACTGATATTATAAAGAGTAACGACTTGTATTTTTGTTTGTAATGAATAAACTCGAAAACTACTGGATCATTTTAAACCTATTGAGAACCTATAATAGATTATTAATTATGTCTGGCTTTCCAAGACTTAACAGGTTCATAATTCTTTCGCCAACTTAAAGGTACCTACTTTATCCAAAAGTAATATACATATGCATATAATATAGCATCACGCTACGACCCAAAGAAGCGGAGCAGTATTCCTAAACATGGATGAAACCGCGGGATACAACTAGTACAACATAAAGTAACGCTAGTACCACTCGACCAAGAAGCAAACTTAGCATTCAAATTCAAACATAGGAAGAACTAGATAGCAATACAAAGTTGTTAGTAGGTGTTGCAGTCTTACAATCGTCGCATACTAATCAACGCGTTCGGCGCCTTCAGTACTACATACAGTACTAACAAATTGCATTATTCAAGCGTAAGTCATAGTTAGTGCCGACGGATGAAACTAGGTTACCGATAATGTTATAAGTCTAAAGATAAGCGGGTGCTTAAACCTAATGGATATTGTAATGGGACGTGTTTACGGTAACCATTTTCCTTTGCTAGAAATAAAAAATTGCTCTTGATTTTACTCTTACTTACATAAATACATACGTAAACTTAAATACGCCTGCTTTAAAGAGAGGTAGGCAGAAACCATGCAACCAAAAATATATTGGCAAAAGAAAAACTTACATTATTTTAGGATATTACAGCCAAGTTTTCACTCACAATCACTTTTACTAACTCTTAGATGTATTTAACAGCAAATCTGAACATATCGTAAGTGCCACAAATGAACACTAGCACCTAAACTGGGCCGAGCCTGTATTTTAGATGCTAGTTTCTTCCAAATGACAAAAACTCATGGAACTAATTGCTTGTTGCATACAGGATTCAAAGATCTGTATTACTTATAAGTCAATTTGATAATGTAATTTAGTAGTCACAAAGTGTAAGTGTATGCGCCATCATGCCATCCTACCGTCTATTTTAGATTTATATTAAAACATATACCTTAGCCCATATTATTTCATCTCTATAATAATGTTAAGTTATTATTGTTATTATATTTAGTTTTTTTATAGTAGTATATGGCAGTCAGTAGTATATGGCATAATGGCTGCAACACCTTGTTAATCTGAGTTGTAAAACACTGAAATAATATTTAATTGGCAATTTAAAATAGGGGCCGTGAGTTTCTTGCAGGTTTCTTCTTATAGGCTCAACCCTTTGCCTGAACCTAGCAACGAACCTAAATGTAGCTTCAGTAACTTAGTAAACTCACTAACCTATATATTTTGACGTTCATAGGTGTTACTTTGTGACCTAAACGAATACCTAAATGATTTTTGACTTGACTTTTGACAACACAGATTACACTATTCAATTTTATAACGACTATTCTATAATGTCAGTCAGGTACATATGTACATAAAAATAATATTGTATTACTAACTAGTCTAACATGATTATTGGTTACAAAGTACCCTCAAGTGAATTTTAGCGCTAAGTAAACGGATGGTTCGACTATAATGTGTAGAACTTAGCACAATTGATGATTTTAAGCGACAGCCGCAGACTTATTTTAATCTATAATTATGTCAATGTGTAGGTATGGTAAATTTTAGTATAATATTTTATACCTCATTTTGTCACAAATTTTAAATAACAATGAATTGAAAGTTTAATCATTAAAATTTGTTGATATTATGTATTAAATTAAAATATACACAAAATAATATTATTTAACTTAGTGTAAAATAAAGCTTATTTAAATTAAGGTAAAATGTGATTAAAATTATTTGTAAAATATTTATTTTGCGAAGACATGCATTTCAATTTGATCGTACGATTCTGATTTCAACTACACCATTAATTTGTTATTGTCGTGTTGAGGTTTCCTTTACTAATTAGTACGAACCGAGAAGCACATAATACATGCACATGTACGAGCTTACAACAAAGTGGCCAAGTTGACGATCTCTTATTTAAGTCGGACATATCATATTATGTAGTTACTCTGATTCAGCTGTAATGGATATTAAAAGGATGGGTCAGAGAATATAAATAAGTCCGTTACTGACAGCACAGAACAAATTTTATAACTCCGATCTTTAGTACCTATGGTAGAGATTCTTATTATACGCAGCCAGGTGTTCCTGTTCGAGTCAGGAAACCGTACCTGCTAAAATAATGTAATCTGATGTAAACGTTTGTTCTGATGGAATGTCGTTCTAATAATGTAGACAATTATCACCAACTCAGTATTTAACTACATAACTATCTATTTAACAAAATATAATCTTTATACAAGTCCTATTCCGAGGCCAAAGCTCGTGAGAAATAACTATTGTGGAGGCAATAAAGTGATCCATAATAATATTTAATTTGCATTCTATGAGCGTAACAATAAATTACGTGAATCATTCACGTTTACCAGTGACATAAACAAAAACAAATCATTAAAGAACGTAATTACTTGGTTCAACTAAATGTAATATCCTGTCTTTGACTCGGGCGGGGATTTCAACAATATTTTCGCATGATGTCGTTCACATCGCCACAAAAATTAATAACAATAAGAAATAACGAAATACCGGAAAAACAATAAAAGTGTATTCTTATAAAATAATTATATTACATAATCATGTCAAAAATTTGAGCCTTTGTAAAATTAATGAACTTGCGTGTAATTTAATCATCCGTACATGGCATTGCTTTGTTTTTAAAGTAAGCGCTTTATTTTACCTGTATTTTTAATGAGGTGTTGATTAAACAGTGTAATTTTCTGCCTACTCTAGACAAGTGAATTTTTATAATTTTTTTTATCTGTAACTGCGTATTTGTAACTTAACTCACACATACACGAGGATCATAGGCAATTATTGATATTTTCAATTTCCTGTTCAAGAAAATACGATGTTAGTATTGCAAGTTTACTTTTTTACCTGTCTCACGTGAATTTGGCACTAAAGTTACATTCTAGAACAAAAAATTAATTAATACGTATATGACTTTTAATTGATGTAACTGGACAAAACTTCTTTGTTAATGACAGACGTGACTTCCGGGATTCGATATCCAGGTTATTCAGTGTTGTTGGTATTTTTTATCAGAATATTGTAGATGGTCAGATCTGGCGTGCACACCCCAAAACTGTCTGGTTTACCCCAGGATGGGTAGTTAGGTTTTAACTTAAAATGTGATCAGTTTTGTGGTTGTATGAAAGCAATCGTCATTTAGAGGCTGGGTGTCTCTTTGGGAATGAGCCCTAAATACGTCAAAACGTACATTTCAAAGTCTATCGTAGGATGTACAAAGCTAGTGAAATGTGGATGTAACATAACTCTGCATACCCTCAAACGTATCTACCTACTTATAATAATACCAGGTATACATATAATTATAAAAATCTATTTATCCTAAAAATATAATTTACATAACACGAATTTTGTACTCCGCCAACATTTTCTTCTAAATGGCGTATTAATAGGTACACAAAGGAATACAGTGAGTTGGTAACTTAGTAGGTACATATTGCCAGTATTATAATTAACTTAACAATATGGCTGACTGCTGCCTAACGACCATTTGTTGACTATTGTACAGCGCCACAATACTACAATGCCAACACATGTCCTCCTGTAATTAGACTAACAAATTAGGTATAAAGAATAAACTTTTAAAAATAGATGTATAATATTATATAAGTAATCCATGCATACCTACCTATGTATGTAAATGTTTTTAATTTATGGTTATGTATGAGACGCAGGTTTTGAATTACACATAGGCAGTCATGTGTATCTGCAGTGTTATCAAGTATTGCAATGATACATCATTGCAATACTTGCTCTACAGAGCTCTGCTGTGTTTCCTTTAACATTATTTCACCGTTTACGCTATGTGGCGATTTATCCCGCAACTCTGTGTACTGACAGAAGCGATCAATATGTAATCCATATTTTCTATTTTTATACATCTAAAGTGGCAGAGCAGCATACGGCCCACCTGGTGGTACCTAAGTGGTTACCGTAACATATGGACAACTGCAACACCAGAGGCTTCACTTGCGCGTTGCCGACCATGTAAAAAGCTTTCGTCACGTTTTTTGAAATCCCTATACCGTAGTCTTGAAACCGCGGCAGGGAATTCATTCCACAACCTGAGCGCCTGCGGGAGAAAATTCCATTGGAACCGCTTGGTGCGGCACCAATTAGGGTGTAAGGTGTGAGAATGAAATCCCTGCCGATGGTGAGCGGTGCGATGATAAAAAGTAGCTTAAGGCATCATCTCAAACAACTCCTCATAACACAATCCATAATACAAGCGGTAGAACACACAATGGGAGGCAAAGTCTCTTCTGAGACTTTGTGGCTCAATGCCGCCTGTGAGTTTGGACTCATAGACAAATCTTAAGGCTCGTCTCTGTGCCGCGTCAAAAGGATCAAACTGGTATTTTGGTGCTCCTGCCAAGAGATGACTACAATACTCCATGTGAGGCCGGTTTTGCGACTTATATAGAAGCAGTCTTTGCCCCGCAGTGAAGTACCGCTTAGCTCTATTGAGCAAACCAAGCTATTTACACGCCAGCTTGATCTTACTATTTTATGTGGTTTTTGTTCAGTTTGTCTTGATAAAAACAGAAATTATACCCAAAACAAAAGTACGGTATTAGGTTGTTAACCAATTGAGTCGCAGCGGTACTCCTATGGCCAGACACAATAGATTTGTTTAGTTTAGTTTAATTATGTCTGGTATTCTAAGACTTGACAGATTAATTCAATGCCTTTTTTTACTTATATACCTACTGCATTTTGTGTACTTAACTACTTCGAAAGGCAAATAATAAATTAAAGCAGCTAGTATTTCTTACAAAATTGAAACACAACCGCTTAACAATAAACAAACCTTGGATCGCAGTTAGGTTTAACACAACCACGACCACAACTACTTCCGAATCGCGCGTAACAGCTGATCTTGACATTCGCTAACTGGTCTAATTCGTTGCAACACCCGCGCGCCACAGATGTAGCTATTCAACCGTAGTGTTGCCGCGTAAGGTCCCTCCTATTAACACGACCGTCTAAGACACCGATTCGTTTAGCGTACCAACTGATGCGTTGCGAAATTAGACGGATGAATGAAGTCGTCAAAAGAACACATGGAATGCTCCAAGGTTTTAGCCAGAAATAGTAGGTTTTTAATTAAACTGAAATAAAGTGTGAATGAAACGATTTGTAACGTGTGTCATTTTTAAATATAGAGACTACTAAAACTGAAGTGTGTTAATATAAGTAGATAATCAGAATTTTAAGAACGTAGGTATATTATGTTCATGTTATTTATTTTATATTATTTTAAAACTTTATGCACAAAATAGTACAATGGCGGACTTAATGCCAAGGGCATTATCTACCAGTCGACCTTAGGGTGATGCAGAGATAAAAAGAAGTAGTCGTGAAGAAGTATGTCATGTTAATCTAAACCGGCGGGATAGCCCATTGGTAAAAGTTAATAGCAAAGCCGATGACTTACCCCGGACTTGCAATTAACTAATAGCTCGTGAGTTTGTTCGTGAACTTAGGATTAGGTACTCCTAACAGCAAGCATTTAGCTTAGCAGGAGATATTGTCAAGATAGTACCCAAAGGAGATCACTCAGATTGGGCTAATTAGAAAAGTGGCGGGCAAAAAAAAATTATTTATTTTAATAGAACATAATATAATAAGCATTTTTTATTATTACACCAAAGTTGCAAGTCACGGCTCTAAGATATTATTTGACTTTAAAATATCTATAAACCTTCATTATGTATTTTAGAACATCACTACTTAAGTACGTTGCCATGATTTTAATTTTCAGAATAATGCGCGAATTATCGTAGCACTGTATGTTACGTGACAGCTGTTCTTAGTTTGAACTTGATGGAACCTATGATGTCGTAAAATCAATGGCGGGGGGATGATATGAGATTTTTTTTTTCCTTAAAGCACTGTATAATATACATACAATCCGACAATTTTGTAAATACGTGACATATTTGTGACTTGCGTCAGCGTCACATACTGTCTCGCTCGCACGCACCGTGCAAGATGCAAAGAGAACTCGCTGCCAGAACGCGAATAGACTTATAATACCTAATAATGTCATTATTCTTCTCATTGGACGTTATAATCTACTGATACCAGAAAATGCTAGCTTGTGTCAAGAGCATTTAGAGCAAAACCTGTGGCATACACTTCCTCTACAAGATAAACTCGTAGAACATTTTACGGCTTCTGAAATAATGAGTGCTTTGACAACTATGCGAGACAATATAACAACAGATGCGCTGAACTTAGAGCAATACGAGCTCATAAATGCAAACAAATTCCATACTTGGACGGGACTTACTCATGAACAGTTTTCCAATTTACTTGCCTTTCTTTAATACCTCTAGAGAACTTCGAACTGGAGATTCTAATGCAAGGCTTGCTTTGATTTTTAGAACAAGCTAATCCCGTTTTCAACGTTCGTGAAGCGCTAGTGCGTGATTTTGTTGCCATATATGTCGGTTTTGATAACTTAAATCGACAAGAAGTGGCTGAAAAAAACTTACTAGAATCGGAAAAAATATTTTGCAATCCAGGAAGCCCTATAGAAGGAAAAAACGCTATTGTGATAATAGATGGCACATTATATACAATCAGAAAAGCTCGAACTACTTTTTTCAAAGACTCACGTACAGACATCATAAATACAGACATCTGACGAAGCCTTTCTTAATTGTTTGCTGTGACGGCCACATTATAGAGGTATCTGGACCACATGCCGCGACGACTTCTGACGCTAATATAATGAATGGAATTATTGATAATGAAGAAAGTGTGTTTCACTGGGTTTTTAGACCAGGAGATGTCTTTATACTGGATCGTGGATTCATAGACGCAGTACTTCCTTGAGATTCTAAAATCTCATGGATATACGGTACATATGCCTGAAACAAGAAATGCTAATAAGACGCAACTAAATACTGAACAGGCAAACAAATCCCGCCTTATAATATTATGTCGTTGGGTGATCGAAGTCATAAATGGACGATTTAAAAGGGACTTTCAAACTTTTGACAAACTATTAAGAATAGTTCATTGCAATCGAGCCTTGCTCCACATGTTTTTTTTTTATTTATTTAGGATAGCTGCAGCGTTATTAAATACTTATCATCAAGTGATTGTGGACAATGTCCGGGCCGTAAGATTTACAGAAATCATTGAAGAATGAATTAATATTCCAAACATATTGGGGGATCTAGTAACGAAATTAAGAAGCAAAATAAGACTCGCACATTTTCAGTCAATAAATGCGCATATACCTGTCCCATTTCCCGTGTTAACAGAAGACCTTATTCTATTCGCCCTTGTTAAATACCAAATAAAACAGGCACCCAGCTTAATAGCTAGCATACTAGTTGCCTGTGTGTGCTCTGCGTAATCGCAGAGCACTCACAGGCAACTAGTATGCTTACAATTGAACTTGCTTGAAGGAAACGATCTTTTACTGAGAGGTCGAATCCAATCACGTCATGTCCATTCAAAAAATATATTTAACTACCTACCTACTACCTATATTTTTCTCCCAGTCTTGCTGTTTTTTGCTCTCTGCCTCTTGCACGTTGAATGCAAGCGAGACAGCATGTGACGTTGGCGCAGGTACTTACCTGCTATGGGTCGCGACCGCATGCGCAAGTGTTTCGCGCGGCCCCGTCGATAGTGGTTTTGTCGAGGAACACCGTGGTAGGTTTAGTCGGTATTCCGGGAGGTACTTTTTTTTTAATTCTTAACATCTTTCTTTTCCCCGGCGAGTCCGACATAACCCCTCCGCCCACCCCCGCGGAGGGGTATGCGTCATGCATTCCCCCAAGTAAAAAAAAAGAAAACTATGATACTTTACATTCCGTCTCGCTCGCACATTATTCTAAGAATCTAAATTGTGGCAATTTAGTGAATTTCTGTAAAATATAATTATGTTTTATAGATATTTTAAAGTTAAATAGTATTATTCAAGTTGTAAGTCACGACTCTAAGGTATCTCTTTGCAAGAGTCGTGACTTACAACTTTGGTGTAATACCTAATAAAAAAATGTTTATTGTGTTATGTTCTATTAAAAAATTAAATTTATTTTTGTTAGCCGTCATTTTTGAAATTAGCCCAAAAATATATGGAAGCTGGGTGATCTCCTTTGTTAACCAAATATTGTCCTACGTTTACGCAAGTTTTATACATTGTAATTATTAAGGATAGTACTACTTTATATGGATTTTATCGCAGTTTATTTGAAAACAAAGTAAGAAAATTTTCCATCTATTTAAATTATTAATCTATTTAAATTGACGTTTCGGTTACTTTTGAACAGCCATGGCCACGAAGAGACTAAGATGGTAGTCGCTTAATTGTCTGACAAAACCAAAGATAATTCTTTCGTTATCTAATTAATATTATTAATAGTACCAGTAAACTTGCAACGCTGTTACTGGAAGTTTTCTGGTGATGAATCAAGTGAATATGGTAAGACATTTTAATAATTATGAATGTAATGTGACAGAGTGTTGAGTCTATTCAGACCAGATTATCCCCTGAACCTCGCGATACGCTCTCCTCTCACATCTGCGTACATATCTATGAATGCATCTATGTAGTTTGAATTGATATTCAAACTACATAGATGAATGAATGAACCAAGAAAACTTCACTTGGAGATAAATCTTTCAGATACAATTTGTGTGAACTTTAAGTACTGTTTTTTATAAAACTTAAATTGTTAAATAACTTTTGTTGTTCATAGCTTCCCGTACTAATTAAGACACATCTTTATTTCACACATAAATTTCTTATTTACAGTCAGTTGCCGGCTATACTAATATTATATTCCTCAAGGATTGTATAAAAATAATAAGAATAATTATTCATGTCCGTTGGGCTGGTTGAAAAGTGTATAGCTATATAGTAGCGACAACTTTCAAAGACCATCATCAATAATTAATTTCTGTACCGGGAGTAGCCGTGAATTTTCTTGTGATAATAGGCATTTGACTTAGTCATGAGATCCATCAATCTGTAAATTTAGAACTTTACAAGATGTTTAATTATTATTTATGTATTTAAAAATATGCCGTCTGTTCCACAACCGATGCTTATCAGAACCATAAATGTAGAAGTTGACCAAATGTAGACACACTATATACAGCCTGTACTTCGTACTTCAACAGGCAAAAAACAACATTCTCAACAGTTCATGCGCCTAAAATAGTTAAAACGGAAACATCTCCAGATCTGTCACAAGTATGATCGATGTACTCATTAGCGCATTAAGATTCGTGGAATACAGACATTAAAACAAGCATTAAACTGCTCAGCTATGAGCTGCTGTCGGTTTAATTTAAGAAGTTGTTAGACTTCTCTAAAAACGCAATCTGAAATGATGCCTTCTATGACAGTTATTAATATGATGTTTTTATGTACTTTTCATAGAAACGAATGACTCATACATGCCTATCTTGTCCTCAGGAGTCAGGTTACCGTAATTAGTACACACCGATATAAACGGCAGCGGCACGTATGTAAAACACGTAAATGCATCGAAACTATGTATTGTATGTGTCACTAGATCATTATTTTTAAATTAACTCTAATCTTCCACTTAAGTAGTTGGAGCAACGAACTTCCTACAAGTCAATAGGTGCCATAAAATTATATATTTACCTTGGTATGTCGTCAATTCCTTTGTTTTCAAACAACTTAGCAATTTTGATGTGAGAAAATGTTAAGCTATAATTGAATTTGGGAGATTAATTAAAATACATGGGAGTTAAATTTAATGACGAAATATATGCAAAAACTTTATTAGTATTCTTAGTTACTATATTAATTTAATAAATGTCTTACATACACTCGCACTAAAGGTGGTTTAAAGAGTTTGTTGGTCATTGTTCGTCGTGGCATTATTCACAGGACATGACAATGAGTTTGTGCCGTCCGGCACCATCACTTAGTCACAAATCGTCGTTTATTGTGATTCACTACTTCGTAGGGCTATGTCTTGGCGTGCGTAGGTCCCTTTGACTCTTGTCAGGCCACCTGCCCGCCGTGTACTGCACGTAGCCAGGGTCAGTGGGCGTACCGGAAGCTCTACCTTCCGTATCAGTAGTTTCTTTTTCCTCGATCGGCTCCATGGGGAACAAGGCCGGTGTGTCCGCCCTCTTCGACCTTGTCGACCCTCGCAAGTAGTCTTCGAGCTGTTGCAAAGTCGGTGACGGCACTGTCTTGGCCTTAGTCGGCGGCGTCGGGGATTTCGATCTCTTTTGTTCGTAGCTCGGTGACATTTCGTCGTACAAGCCCTTCAGTCGAGCAGTCTTCACTTTCGCAAACACTGGCGTTTGTGGTTCAGGCAAGTAATCTTCTCTTACAGATAATTTGCCAGCGAAGTTGTCTAGATAGTCCCTTAAATATTTCTCGTTGAACTTCGCGAGTTCCTGTTCGTAATGGAATTTATCAGGTATGGACAAAGGATCAGAGAGACGCACATAGTTGCCTGTTTCCATTCCATTACGTAAAGATCCAAATTTGGACTTGTGCAATTCGTCTTTCTCAAGTGTGTCGTCAAATTTCGGATAACCAGCCTTGGACTGTTCAAAGATCGTCATTTCTTCGTTTATGGTGTCTTTGTCTGGTAGATTCTTCTCTATGTCTAAATCTTTGGGTCTTTCAGCGGGGAGATGTCCATTAGCAGCATTAACTCCATTCGCATTCGCCTTCTCACTATACAGATGTCCATTCAACTTAGGTGAAGCGATTATGGACACTTTCTTTTCAGGTATTGGAGAGGAGAATGGGTCTGTTTGAACGTGATTCGTGGCAGTGTATATCCTGGGACCCATGAGATCTATGAGAAATAGGGCAGCCACGAATAGGGAGAAGCTGCCGAGGACTGACGCGTTGACGACCAGGTTTCTGGGCACGGAGTCCAGCGACGCCAGTTCCAAACCACCTAGGGGAGATGTAACAATTATAAAACAGTTAAAGAAATTTAAAATAATATACCTACGTAACTTACACGTCCTTTGCTACATATCGATAACGTAACTTTGCTACATATCTATTAGAATAAAAACTTATTTTTTACACTTTTATCAGTCTGTTTCGACGATCATTCAAGAAAGAGACAAAATGAAAGTACACTTTGAGAAAAGTGTGTTATTTGTTTAAGGGAAAATACAAAAATTAATTAACTACTTTATTATTTTGCCTTATCATTAGAGTTAACAAATCCCAAAAAAATAGTGAGTTCCTCTTATCTATCAAGCTCTATTTAAATATTGTCCAAAGTGGCATGTAAGATTAGATGGTGTGTGTTTTGCTACTGCATACGAATACAAAAAGCATTAACACACAAAAATGTATGTACAAAAAACCCAAGACACACAGCTACTTAAAAACGTGCTATGAAAATTGGTACATAGAATCAAATTAAGCGCAAAGTCGTATACGAACTTTGAACGAACAAAGTAATTTGTTCGTTGATTATCACCGGCACAGATAATTTAATACTTTACTAGTACCGGTATGATGTGTGTATTTAGGATCGGATTTGTATTAAATGAATTAAAATTTGTTCTTATTTTGTCTTCCTGTTTTGTTTAGACCTTCCAATAACAACATACTTAACATTTATAATGAACTATGCATTTCGGGATTCTTATGAATCAATGATTAAGCTATTGTCCACTGATATGTGAAAGGTTAAAAATATATTATTAATAAGTAAATTATTTTCTAGAGAATGTTTAAACAGTATTGAACTTACTAACCTTTTATCCAATCCACCATTTGAATAACCACAAATAGGTAGCAAAAACCTAAATTATTTGGTTAGTATGTTATATAAAACACATAAACTAATATTAGTATATTTTAATTGTTACTATAATGTATAGGTATAGGAGTCTTACCCAGTATCAAGAAGAACAGCATACCGATTCCTAGGAAGTACCCCTCCAATATTCGTCGACCCTTCGGTATCTCTTGAAAGACTCGCGCGATTATCAGTCCAAAGGTAATTATGGTGTAACCTGCAAACAAACATCTATATATTAATACGTGAAGCAAAAACTTTGTACCGCATTATTCGAAAATTTCGCGGACGTAGAAGTATGCAATTTGGCACGGTTTAAGTTTATATGGAGAAGGAATATTTTTATAAAAATGGATTAGAAAAACATAAAATTAATGAAACAACACTACACGCACACAAGCATGCATTTGACACACGCAGTCGAATCGCGTTCATAGTATTTCGACATGGTTCGGTTGATGTCGTACAATTCTTCGTAATTATGGTTACAAACCTTAAGTACCTATTACAATTTCGCGGTAGGTATATGTAATAAAGACCAAACTTAAAATTTAAATCAATTATGGTCGAATTTCGACCACTTTGCGACCGCTAGTATGTTTAAAACTATGAATAAACATAGCAAAAACTCATTCCGTGCTGTCACGTAATAAGCACCTTTATATAATTATTAGATATAGCTATGTATTGATCACAATATTTTCCTCAACAGTATGATATGTAGGTACGCGGAATTCCAACGTCTATAGTTATGGAAAACTTAATATGCTGCCTCTAAACATGTTTTCCTAGTAGTTACTGCACAGATTTTTTTGTTGCTGAACGGTAAAGCGCTATTACTTATTGATAAGTGGCATCTGAAAATCGGTATCCGGATCACAAAGGGTAAAAAGATTGACAGTCTACTTGACAGCTTTCGATCTAATCAAATTAACAATAAGTGCATTTGCGTTAAGCATTTGTCTTTAGCTTCTGGCTACCTTTTTAGTCACGCGGCAGTTTGAAAGCCGAGGTAAACCATAAGTATAAGGTCTTGAATCCAACACCTGGGCAGTAGTTTTGCCTTTTGTGAAATAGCGCAGAGTCTGCGAAGTGCTCCGTATATTGTGTGGGACTTCAAAACTTAGCTGTTGAAACATAGTTTCATAATACCTCTGCCATAGGACCGCACTGCTTTCATTCTTGCCAAAAGCTGCCCTGCCGTTTGTGCGATTTTTAATGAACCTGGTGATACGTTTTCTGTTTATATTACCATCCATCCATCCAAAACTTAAGTGCTTTGCACTTGTCGGTGTAGCAATCTCCACATTTCTCTTTCCAATGTGTTTTATAATTATCTCTTTTAGTTCCTTATAAGTTTCAACTTTCACAACTTCTTTCAGTTGATCGGTGTATCTTCTTCTTGGTCTTTCCCTCTTCCTTCTTGCTTCTATCTTCTCTTCCATTATATTTGTGATAAAATTATCATGTCGAATTAGGTGTCCTATCATATTATATTCTGTTCTCTATGTATTACAAAATTTCACGTTTTTCATTAACTCTTGTAATATTTCTGTGTTAGTAACTTTTTCTGTCCAGAGCACTTTCTCCATTCGACGCCAGTATCACATCTCAAAAGCTTCCAACCTTTTCCGGTCACTCTGTCTTAAGGTCCACGTTTCGCAAGCGTATAGGGCAATGCTCCAGATATAAGTATAATTAATTATTCCCGGATATCTTTACTAATTTTTGAAGTGAATAGGTGTTTCTTTTTGTGGAAGGTCTGTTTTGCAATCGCTATTCTAATTTTTTTGTCGGCTGATGGTCTGGTATCTTCTGTTATTACACTACCTAGATAGTATTGTATTTATACAATTTTTATTAGGACACGCAGGCATCGGAGCCTTGATAATCTGTGACAGCAAGGTGCGGGCGTCGCAGCTAGCTTAATAACATAAGTAATTATTCTATATAGGTGACCGGGTCATAAACACGCCAATATTACCTTACTATAATGATATGTGACGAGAACAGAGCAAATATTGTGTTTAGTGATTACTTAACTTGGCTAGAGTGACGTAATAAATTATGTTAGTGGGTAGGAACACGTTAGCATCGATTTCTAATTTAATAATGGGTCAGCTTGATAGACGTTTAGTATCACTTATGTTTACTGTCTGCATTATGGGACAGCGGTAGCGTATGCGATGTCTGAGTATGAAGTCTCGGGTTCGAATCCCGGGTCGGGCCAACAAAAAGTTACTGCTTTTTTCTGGCAAGTAATTCTATATCGCAATTATGACACTGCTAACATCCTATCCTCCTCATCTTACCCACGGCGGTGTTACACACCTCTGTGCCTCTGAAAGCACGTAAAGCTGTTAGTCCTGCGGACTCCTGCTCTTAATTTCATTCTGGTAGTATTGGATTGCCGCCCCATCAAATTATGAGTTAAAGAATAGACGATGCACTTGTATTTGTGCACACACTTTTCTACTATAATATTGCCTGTGTAGATGGTCAGTATCCATGGAGGACATTATATTTTTATTTTTATATATTTAATGCGAGAAGCTACCGACAAAAGTTGCCGTAGGCCTATATCGACTCCAAATAATAATTATCAAACTAAAACAGGTAGGTATTCACCCAGTTTACTATAACAATTTAATTTCGCGAATATGTCCGTTAACGTCCAGGGTCGTATTTAGGCATAAAATTAAATGTGTAATTAACACGCCAGCATGTCATGTCCACCCTCCCTGTGACAGATATACAAACACCATAAAGACACGACCTCGAACCAACACAAACGCATGCTAGATTGCGTAATGCGCCATGCCCTCCCATCATGTGTAAATATAACTACACTATACATATGTACCTATATGTTGTATACATATAGTGTACTGTACTTGACATACTGGTTTAGTATGAGTTATGTAATTAAATAGTAAAGCGATATTGGATTTTCTCTTAGGAAAACTGATAGATATAATGGGCTATGTAGTTATCACTATGGACCTAAATATTGACTGTAAAATTAGGCGTGATTCCCTTCTTCTGTGCATTCAACAAAACAAGAAGCAAATTAATTTTACTACTAGTAATCTCTCGGGAGTGACCTGTAAAAATGCATACCCATTTCGAAACTAAAATGGTATAAGCTGGTAATTGATGCCATCTAACGGAATCGATGCCATAACTGTTAAGTACTTTATTTATATCGTAATAGATGGCGGTGCATTACTATAAAATAAAAAGAAGAACATTTCTTAATAACTCAATTTTGATTTTACATTAAACAATTTAAAAATCTATTCACTATAGTTTATTTAAAACAAGGACACATTTTAGGGTAAAACAAGAAGCAAAGAAGTACAAATGTATTTATAAATTTATAGAGGGTAGTTTATTTTATAGATACTTTCGATGACTCGCTATTTTGTTTGTAGGTAAATATTATTCTGTCCCTATGTTCGAGTGCCTTTTCGGTTGAGATTATAATTTCTTATAAATTTCACCTATTTGCTAAAATGAGTACGCGTTGCAATATTTCTAAAACAACGCCATCTAGTTCATTCATATTCATTCTAATGCGATTGTTCACAGGATTTTGTACCTTAAGATATCCATGCACTATTACATTTTTGTACTCTATGTACAAAAGGTACTTTATATCCTTTTCTGTACCTCTGACAACGTGTATACGAAATTTTAATATAATCAATCAAGTAGTTAAGGTGTGAAAGCATAACAAACAAACTCGCATCCGAATTTATAATTTTAGTTAGGATTACTTGTGAATGTTAAGCCGACTCATGCACTAGGTTTATACCTGTGCCGCAAGGGTTTTATAAACATTGAAACATGCAAAGAGCACACAGAGTCAGCATAATTTTTGTGGACCACACACATCTACCTTGCGGCGATCGAACTATAGCGATTTAAGAAATGCTGAGATTGAACATCTTCAAATCGATTACTTAATTTAATAAGGATGGGGAGTTTCAAATAATAGTTGCCGTGTTTCGCGTTTCACTAAACATTTTGATATAATACCCATATTTATAGATATATGGTCCCCTGGTCTCAAATAACCCTAATTAAAATAATACGCCTGCGGTAATTATTTGAACTAAACTAGTTTAAAAGGTTTTTGAGTTTGCACGGATAATGAAAACAACAGAATAATTTTAAGAATTTATGGTTGTGCTTTTCTCCCAAAGAAAGGGCTAGCCAATATTAGAAGAGCACATGCATTTTGAACTTTATAGATACTTCGCACGCATTTGTAATTTTGTGAGCTATTGTCCTGTCATAGTGGTCATAACGTGCATAATATATGTATTTATGCTCAGTTAGCAACTGTTGCATTTATCATATTTAGTTATTAAAGAAAACAATTACTTATCCTAGTTAATGATGAACGAAATAAAATATTAAATACATCTCCCCCACTAAGAGAAAAGACTGTGTCGCAGGGGACTTTGCAAACTTTTAAACAATGGACATAAAAAAACAGCAGGACTCGTAGCAACTATTTGTGGATCTCACAAATTATAATTTCGCGTAGGGATTGAACCCACAACACTAGACGCAGTGACAGCGGCGAGAAGACCAATTTATCTTTATATATATAAATCTTCTGTGCGTGTGTTTGTAATTAAACTCCTCCTAAACGGCTGGACCGATTTTGATGAAATTTTTTGGGTGTGTTCAAGTGGATTCGAGAATGGTTTAGATCTGGTATTTTGTTTTCTTTTTTTTTAGTGTGTAGTTACTTGACAACGTCTGTCGGGACAGCTAGTTTTAATATAAATTAGATACATAACCTAAGTTATGTCGTTACAACATTTCATAAAGCATTATTATTGAAAGCGCAAAAATTAGACAGCTAATATATGTAGTTTTGCCTCATTCTCGCGCATGCCATAACAATGCTATCATAGATAGCGTTACTGTCCTAGAGAAGAATCCTTCAGTTCTCTCTAAACGCACGTGTCAACCTCAATTGACCCCTAATCGACTTTTACTGGGCTCGTTGCATATGGCATCAATTAGGGCTAGTTGTGCACATCAAATACAAACCTAATTAGGGGCACACGTAGCCAGAGTAAACTTTATTATATACATACAGACATCGAGAACAGAAATCAGCGTAGGAGTAGTAAGGCAGTTAAGGCTTTCGCCTGGTAAGTAAGAGTTCCATAGGCTGATAGGCTAATTCCCACCTCTCCCATTGCTTCTATTTCATCCCATTTTCCCCAGGGTCGGCAATACATCTCGTATGTCAGACGTTACGATTACCATCTGTACTAATTACCATCACGTTAGCCGTATCTTTGTTTGTCCTCGTTGTTATTATGATATGATTATGATAAAATAAATACAGGGAAGACTACGATTTAAAAGCTATTCATTTAATTCCTATCCGAGCTTTCAAGCGTTCTTTGATGGTCGGAAGTAAGAGACTTTGAAAGTGGTTAATTTACCAAGCCACAGACAGATATTTTAGAAGTAGATCATAAAAAAGTACCTATACCTACCAGGCCGACTGTCATGCACGAAGAATGAAATATGACCACAGGAATAATGATATAAGGTTACTGAATAAAGCAAGTGTCAAAATCGTAGCGAATCGTTAACTTCAAAGTCTTCTACATATCCCTATGTAATATTGTCTTCTGTTTACGCGAATGTTATTCATTGAAATTAAACTACTATATACGGTATTTATCGCGTTGTTTATTTTACACTTTATTACAAAATTTTGAAACCTGTTACACTACTACTACTATTAAACTTTACTAATTTTTAAGCTAATTGAATTATTATTGAAACTATTTTATTTTTACACTTTCCCCGACGTTTCGGTTGCTTTTCAGCAGCCATATCCCTATGGTTAACAAGTACCCATGCATATTGAAAAGCTTTATAGCTTGTCGTTTTACAGTTATTTGTTGTTATTTATAAGTTGCCGTTAACAAAGATGCCAATAGAGTTACATAACTAAATTAAACAGCTGTTCATCTTATATGTTGAAGTAAAACTTTCTTTTTGTATTATGCTCCCGCTGCAAAAGAAATCCAATAGAAATTCCCAAAGAATATATGTTATACATATTGCAATATATGTGTTTTACTACAAACCTCCATAAATGGCGTCAGCGAAGGCTCCTCCGACGGAGTCCCAGGTGACGGAGGTGAGCAGCGACCACTCCCGCGACAGCTTCTGCAGCAGCAGCGCCAGCCGCGCCTCGTCATCCTGCGACACGCGCTTGGCCACCAGGCACGCCACGCACATCAACTGTGACCAGAACAAAAATGGTTAGCTCTCGATATTCTTAACAAGATGTAAATATAATGCGCAATATTAAAGATAAAAATTGTAAAAGCTCTGAAAGTATTGTGTAAACTGAAGTTCGACTGCATGGATGCCGTAGTGGTTTAAATAGGTACTTAAATGCTGCTAATGCACTTATGCCCGTTTTCACCGACAGATAAGTATCCCTAAGCATCTTTTAGGGAACCCCTAACAAAAAATTTTCGCCAACGTTTAGGTGTCACTTAAGTCTTTAAAGCAACTCTTATATTTAAGGACCGGATTGTTGGCTCCTTAAACTACTCTTATGCTTAGGTAACAGAATATTGTTTATTCATACGCGACATACGAGTGTTTCCTATCATGGAAAATGATTTAGGGAACTTTATAGAGAGTCTAGAAGCTACTGAGACTCTAGAGAACATTCAGCAAATAGTAAAAAGACCACGCATTGACCGTGAAAGAGTCAACCACTTCGATAAATACGACGATGTCGACTTTTTCATTAGATATAGGTAATCTAAACAGAGTGTTCTATATTTATTAGAAAAATTGAGCATCTTTTAGAATTCAAAGATAACAAAAGATGTAAGCTTTAATTAACACGAATCGGAGTTCCAAATAATCACACGACGACGTATGTTAAGATATAACATAAGGTTTCTCGTTGATTTGGCAAAAAAAGCAAAGGAACACGGGTCTTACAGCCTATACGCATGCACCGAAAATATTTTGATTTAAAAATTAAACTGAATAAAGTACAAAATATGTAAAAAAAATATTGTTTTCAATATATTAATAATACTACTGTTAATACCATTCATTTGAAAAGAAATATAGAAATTTTCATCTTATCGATAAAACATAGATGTCAGAAACGTGACTTTAGAAAAAGTTAACTATCACTTACTTAGGGAATTCCTTCGTAGGCGATACCTAGCTTGGTGAAATTGAATTTAGGTAAGTATTCGATTAAGGGATGTCCCTAGCTTAAAAGACACCTACTTAGGTGGAGCTTAGGGGCGTGTTGGTGAAAACGGGCATTAGTGATTTGAGTTTTATTCTAACATGTAACTTTAAAAAGAAAACGTTTGTAAATAAAACAGTTTGTGCCGAGCTCAGATAGAGCTGTCTTATCTGTCTTATCTGTAGTGCTAAGGCAGGATGTTAATTTACGGGAATTGTATGATTGTCCTATTTTGTTATTTATTATTATTATTATCATTGCAGTGGTGTATCAATGCCATTGTTGTGCACTGTGTGTACTGTCAAACACAGCACACACAGCTTCTTATTAAATGCATATGAAAATATATACGGTACATGTATAAAAAGTAATTTTTTTCTGTCCGGCTGTTTGTTCCGGCTAATCTCTGAAACAGTTAGACCGATTTTGACGGGAATTTCACTAGCAAATAGCTGATGTTATAAGGAATAACTTAGGCTACTCTTATTAAAGAAACATTCCATGCGGACGAAGTCGCAGGCAACAGCTAGTAATTTTTATAACATCAACGTTTATTTTTCGATTTGTGCATAACTCGCGTTCTGAGTATCCGACGTAAGATATTGCTGTGTTCTGCTTGATCTTGAGTTTGAGTTATAAATACTTAGCTCCAAAGTCAAATCTTCGTTATAAAATATAAGGAGGTAGCACACAATAATTTGGAGTCATACATTGAGGGTAACTAGCCGTACTGTTAACAGTTAAAACAGTATAAGATTTTCTTAAATTTGCTCAATAAAACCGTTTATTATACAACTAACTGACAGGAAACATCGCCTGCATCACATAAAAAAAAATTACCTACTTGTTTTTGCAACATTTTTCATTGATGCTCTGCTCCTATTGGTAATAGCGTGATGTTATAATAATATAGCCTATTGCCTTCCTCGATAAATGCGCTGTACAACACTTAAATATTTTTCAAGTCGAGCCAGTAGTTTCTGAGATTAGCGCGTTCAACCAAACAAACAAACAAACATACAAACAAACTCTACAGCTTTTTAATATTAGTATAGATAAACATGTAGTAGGTATAGATAAAACATATAGTTTTTAGTTATCATCGTATTCAGGGGTATTCAGAGCCCGGAGTATGAAGTAGGTATCGATCCTTCTATTTAAAGCCGATCGACTTTGACAAGTTTGATTCTCGTGTCGTATATCTTATATGGTCGTAAGTGTGTAGGTATATTATCTATTGTAAAATATTAACTAAAAAGGGGGTAAGTATAGAAAACATTTATAATTAACATTTCGAAATAGTATTTTATATTCATTCTGCGACTATAATATAGGTCTACGTTATTACTTGTATATCAAATTGGTAACTCTACATACAGACACCCACTTATTTACACTTAGTCGACGTATATGAAACGTCGACTAAGTGTATGTATGTATGTATGTACCTTATGTGGGGGCCAGTCAGTGCAGACCGGCGACACTTTGACCCAGTGGGATCTTTTGTGTCGACACTCTCCCAATAACGACTGCCATAGATGTTCATGGCAGCCGGGACCGACGGCTTGACGTGCTCTCCGAGGCACGGAGCAGGCGATAATTGTCAATCAATACGCACATAATTTCGAAAAGTCATATAACTTCCGAAAGTCAGAGGTGCGCGACGTGGGTTCGGACCCCGAGATCCTCTGCATTGCAGTCTGTTGGTCTCCCCACTGAGCTATAGCTGCTCAAAGTGTAAATAAAATATTGTAAACAAAATAAACCGTCGTATTGCTTTGCCTAGTTTCTACAGAATATATCTCGTCGGACACAGGAATTACCCCGCGTACCTATACTTATTGTAAATACCTATTGAATAAATACTGTATACTTAATTTTATGCTATGGCTGTCTGTTGCCTGTCACTTGCGTTTATTCAGTGCAGTGGTTTACTGTAATTATGTATGCAGTAGGCAACTGCAGACGTGAACACAGCTTAGCCATTTTTATGAGGAGATAACATATTATACAACTGCAAAAAAATACACATTTACATAAGTTGAATTTGTACAATACCAATTACTATATAAGTACAAGACTACATGTGTTTTATCTAATTATTTATCTTGGATAAATTATTTAAATGTACATATTCAAATATTTTAAATATCTAATAATACATAGTCTCACGTCTATAGATGCGTCAGTAAACACATCAAAAGGGGTTAACCCTTTATGGATAGCCACGAAAAGTTTAGCAGATATGTATTACACCCACACTTGATCAACTATGAGTTAAGGTCCCACATAAGGGGCCGAGCATATTGCCGTCAATCGGGCATTTCCAGACTACGTGCTGCTTACTTAAAATTTCTTGACAGAAAAACCTAATAACACTACCCGACCCGGAAATTGCATCAGTTCTCATTACAGCTATCGCAGCAGTCAATATAATTGATGATTTATTACCTATCATAAACATGAATTTATAATACAAGCAAGTAAGTACACCACTAATTACGACACAATCCATTATTAATTACTTAACTACAACTAATATTAATTAGATGACCTACATACTACCACTAGCAGTTAATGAAAAATCATACCCATTCACCGAGAGAACAACTAACAAATACTACTACGCTACCGAATAAAAACTCAAGACCTTGTCTGCGACACACGTAAAGCACATCCCAAAAGGAAATATCGCCATTGTGCCACCAACAATAGGCTACAGCGTCAGTCCTTCGACGACGTGATTGTCGCGCGACGCCGAGTGACGTCATTGTCCACCGTGGGAGCGACATTGGAGACGCAGCGCTGGCCGCCGCCTTCAGCAACACTTAATTATTATAACTATCATAAATAAGTATTGTACGGAATACGGAAAGAGTATTACTATGTAGAAATAGATGTAATTTGTTTATGTCGCGTGTCACGAATGCATGTCGATCTTATAACCGCTAATGTGTGCTCGTAAGTTTCATGGTTGATGTAAAAAGCATTCGTCATTGTCTATGCTGTTATAAAACTGTAGGTAGTGTGAGATAATTTTGAAAAATGAATTGGTATCAACTAAGAGGTCTGAGTCCAATATAATGACTTTCAGAATTTTGGCATTTTTGCTGAAATCACACGACGAACCACAAAATGGGTTTTGAGAATTGAGACTGTATTCACGGTTTGGTAGTTTGGTCTATTGTTAATATTAGCCATATTTCTTCTTATTCCATTCGGTAGGTAGAACCGAAGATATCACTATGCATAATTATGTGATCAACATAAATTAATCGTAGGCGAACTGCACTCTACGCGAATGAAGTCGGATGATATACTACCTATATTCTATATGTATGATAGAATATAGGTAAAGTATATTTACCTATATTCTATCTAGATATAAATATCATCAGACATCCATCACAATATAAGATGTTTCATATAATCTTATCTGATAATCTTCAATTGTCGACTTATCAAAGGCCGATAGAATTATACCATCGTTGTCTTAAATATTAGTAAACAGCTTCTGACAATTGGCAAACATCTTGAGGAAAAAGGAAATATATTTAAGTTAACGTAATGATTAATCAATCGTGAAGAGAGTGTAGGTACTTTGCTAGTTGAGTAGGTTGCAAATCCGTAGTTTTGCAATGGACTACTTCGGCAATTATTTAAATCTGCATATCAATATACACTAGATAACTTGCGAATGTTGCAATATATAATTGCAATGCTTTGATGTTTTATTAAAATAGGCAGGCATTAGGCAATGACGTCAAAGTTAGTTGATCTGACAACACATTCAAGTGAATATTATAAAAAAGAATAGTTTACGTTTACATTTATGCGCTCATACGTTTTAGTGCTGCAGGGTCTATCACTCATGGGTCAGGCATTGGATCAATTGGTGTGCCCGTTGATCCCACACACACACACACACAAAACAGATTACTAAATAAATCAAAACTGTGCGATCTAACACACGAATCGCCTGACATGTACAATTTTTATTCAAAGCCATGTCGTATTATTTTTATTTGTAATACAGTGGGACAGTCACTGGGAATTAAAAACTTCAAGTTGATAGCATTAGTAGTCTATTTAATTACATACTTGCAGGGATAAACTCGTCACACAGGGGTGGCCGATGCCACTATCTCTAATCGACATTTTAGTATATAGCGTCCTTATATTTCCAACAATTAGGCTATAACTACGGGGCTTACTACGGCTATAGGCCTCAAATTCCAAAGAAATCTATAAGGGGCCTGTTATAGACAGGTCTTACGGATTGATTGGGTTCTGACAAAGACGAGCATATTTTTTTGGTATATATCTAGCTGGCTAATAGGTAGTGTCTATTCACTATAAGCAAAGAACATATTACAAACCTAGCAAAACAAGTAGGTACGTAATCTTTTTAATAGGCACAATAATGCTAAACTAGTCGGTGACTAAGCTCACCAAGCTATTGTATTTCCATTCTGAAATAATACGTTCCCACCCCACAATTGAAAGAATTGTCTATAAATATAAAATCAAGTGTAATCTTAAAAAAGATTTTTCTTAATTCTCCATTTGAAGGTCTTCAACCTCAATTTAAAATGTTAAACTCTATTCAATTTATTGTGTTTACCGGTCAACATCAGTAGTATCTATATTTCTATTATACATCCATTCACGCTAATTTTGCGTCAATGTAGTTAAGAACATTTTTAATAAGCCTTCTCAGGTCTTGTATCCACGCTTTCTGTTTTTATTTTTGCCATCTAAGCGTAGTTTTAGTGTCACTTTGAAAGCCCTTGAGAGGAGTTTCTACAGCTCCCAGCGACCGTAATGTGCGATATGTAAATGCACTAAAGTAACAAAATAGTCATCGAGTTCTGCACGGGGCAAGACAACGTAAGTATGCCTATATTTTTTTACCACGCACATCCCTGGTATAGGTCAATATTTTAATACCGTATATTATCTAGATAATATACGGAAAACTGGCATTCTATGGCGGTCGTCTAAACGAGCTCTACTCTAATGCCGGTATTTTATAAGATTAAAGGTTCGCACTACAGAAGCTAATACCTTCTTAGCGTGCAGAACTAAACTCACCCAGGTCGAATTAACGAGGAATAAAATTGAGTAGCGGTTACTCAACTGTTGATGAGATGGCGAAGTTGCGATCACGACGTTGGGATTCGACACTATACTATCGTACTACTGTTTTAAAACCAATCCGGACACCTTCGCTATAAGGATTAAGAATTTTTTTTTTATAATACGTATAAATTCATTACATATTACTAAGTAGTAAGCCTTTAGCTTTACTACTTAGTAATAAACAAATCAATAACAGCCGTAAACATCAGTTCGATATGACTATGTAAACAATGCAGCACCTTATTTGACAAATTATCATCACAGCTCAATTGAACCAAAACATTACATGACTGATAATGGTAGTGTTATGATTTCGTGATTGCTTCGACAAACAATGAAAATCAGTGTACCAACTTGCGACACTGGACCAATTCAATGATTAATCTGTACTATTGCCCACAAATAGAAACAATATTAGATTTTAACTTATAGACTGCACGGGTGATGTTGTAGTTTACGTAGTAGCACCCCCATTGCTACCGCGCTGAGTGTTGTGAGCTCAAGCACCATATGGGACAAAAAAAATATGAGGCCTATAAATAGTTGCGTAGAGTCTGGGTGTTCCTTGTGTCCAATGTTTGAATGTTTATGAAGATCTCCGCGATACAGGTGTTGGGAAATAAAAAAAACACCTGACGGAGACCAACCACACGACAATAATCCTAATGCCTGTATTAGACTATGAACCTCAATTTCTTTTTACACATGTTATAATGAGTGATGTACTTGCTTTATACTGTTACACCATTAGTATACGACAGGTAGGTAATATTTATTTTGTCGGGAATCCGAACGAAGGGTCGATCAAGTCCAATATGTATAGGGAGAAACCAAAAAATCTAGCAACCCATACAATACCGAATTCATCTAATGAAATCAATTTCGTTACATTTACTGTAATCAGCAATTATATAATTATATAGGCATTTAAAAATAAGCCGTTAATGACAACAATTAAATGAAATAAGGTAGGATATAAATTAACTTCTATAAGATAAATTAGTACGTACTTATTCGAACTTGTAACGTCAGAGGTACATAATTACATCGTAATTACGACGCATTTAATTTATGACATTTTTACGACTGATCGGACTTTGTATAGAATACTGAACTGACTCATTGCCAAAACAAAAAGACTAGAGATAGGTAGCTAATTCAACATTTCCTGAACATGACCTTTCCTAATTTTCAGATCATCGAAATACACATTGAATTATTTACCATATAAGTAAATGTAGTTAAGAATACCTACTCGGTGATTATATGTATAGGTTACACAAGGTTCAAATCGTTTCGTCGTATTTTAAAGTCATTGTCGGAAAAGGACTTTCTTAATGTTATGAAATATTACTTTAGTACAGAAATAAAATTTTAAGTCAGAATTCAGAGTTGAAATGTTGATACAGACTTATCAGGTAGATTCTGATTTAAAAGAAAATGTATATACTCTCGAGGATGCTAATATCCGGCAATAATTATGATTTTAAAAGTCGTTGAATTATCCCAAGTAGAAAACAAGCCACATTACACAAATTGACATGTACTATGCTCTATTTAACATTGTGTATCTCAATGGCAAACAAGTTTTACGAGACCATCTAAAAAAAAGTATAAATAAAGCTAATTTAATTTCACGATGCTGTTTATCATCAATACTCTGCAACTCTAAGCTACGCTGACACCACTATCTTACACAGTTTGTAAAATGTGCAATAAAATATGATCAAATCCACATTGCTACGCGACGGATCAACTCAATATTATCTACCTATTGGCTGGATCCTCCGTTTTTATAAAATGGATTGTCGCGATCCTCTCGGTTATAAATTATAACTTGTTATACTAATGCGAATGGTTGTTCCATTTCACGGATTATCTATCTTATGTACCTACCGCAATACCGCAGCGTGGCCAAAGTTTGAACAGTGGAAAAGAAAATCGCGGGTAACAGTATGTTATAAAAGATTATTAATGTCTCCGCGTCAGGAAAACGACGGGGCTTTTTAAAAAAGTTGTTAATTTAATTGAGAACCGGGCTATGAAAACCCATCCTAAGAACAGCACTCAAAGTGATATCATACCGGATCTTTGTATAAATTCACAAACTATTAACGAAAACAAAAACTGGCAAACTCAGAATAATTACATCTGTTGGCCACATACTTATAATACCTAATTACACGGTTCAAAATACTGTAGTTAAGACGAAATTACCAATTAATTTACGGTTACCTTTTTATGCACTATTTTTTTAGTTAAGTCGGCTTAATGGCATTTATGTTTAAACCTTGTTAAAGCAAAATGTTCATTTAAATTGGAGCAGTTCGACTGTAGAAAAACAATCGAAAGATAGATTATTAATTTTGGCCGTTCGTGTTACAGCTGTCCAAAGACTGCGATAAGTCCTTACTAGCAGGTAGAGTGAGTAATGAAGGTGACAACAAACTCCAGCACGCCGGTCAAATATGATTGCAAATGCCAAAACTTAACAAGTTATGACTAAAGCTTTTTGGTTTAGTTAATTGCACTGGATTCTAAATACAAAGGTATACAAATCTGTTAAGTCAACCACACACTTTAGTACTATTTACATTCGTCCGATTTCAAAGTATTGTGACAAAACCGTGCCGACTGATATGGTTTAACAATTAGCAGGCGACAAAAGCCCAGCAAAGGTCAAACAACTCACTTTGGTCTGTTTAAGGCTCCTCTTAATTATGTATCTTTCATTAAGTATTTTCAAGTGTATCTGTCTTGAATGTTTAGTAAGAAATATTACCTGTAGATCAAATACTGTCGATAACAGTTCTTAGATTGGAGTTATTCGAATTATTACTTTCAATCGTTATCTTTTGTGCTGTGCTGCTTCTCATAATTTTCTATCTGGAAAACCAAATGCACAATACACGACCCGGTAATCTAACCTAGTACCCGACGGTCACATATAAACCTACGTTTATTTAATAGGTAACAAATTATTACGATGAACACCACTGTAATAAATTTGCGCTTTGTGTCCTGCTATTGTTGATGTGCTATGCTTATCAGGTATTCTGTGGTTAATTTATTAAGTTTAGTGGATCAAGTGTTGCCGATTTGATTCACCCTTATGGCAAACATTTATATATGGCCGTGCGTTCTTTGTATACATTATTTTATAAAATAGCTCTGCGATATTTAATATGCCTAGTACCAGATTTGGTAGATAATAAGAACCTATCAATAAAAAAGCTCAAAAGAAATGGTATTTTGTTACTGTGTATAAAAATATACTTTAAAAATGACAATGTGTTTGTGATTTGTTTATCACCGTATTAGCAGATACCTGTTAGTGATTACATCTTATGCAACTACGAAGAATTTTCTCTGACCCGAATATAGTTGTGATACCGGTAAACGTAATGTTGTTGATATGATAAGAAACAGTGAGTCAGATTCTGAAACGTTAAGATAGTTTTCTGTTAAGATTCTATTGGCAATCATGGATAAAGATTGAATAAGATAAATATCAATGTGACTCAATTACAATTCAATTGCGTATTTCCTAAATATTGAGTCTTTAACAATCAACCCACGTTTGTGGTTGGTAAAAACTAATGTTAAACATAAACTAAGTTAATATAGTTTAAGCGTACACTTAATCCCTATAGCAGGTTCGAATCCAAGCACACAACATTACTATTTAGAATTTATCTGCTAAAATAGACGTTATGAAACATTATTTAAAATTGATCTAATAACTCGAATTACGCACATTTATTTGGATTTAATTATACCAAATAAACAAATTTTGGAGGTTTTCAATCACTAAAGAATAAATTTGGTGTCTTAAACTGTTTTGTATAGAAAATCTGTAACGTTTATTCCTCAAATATACACATACATCTGTCGATTGAAAATCGTCTCCTAATAATTTTATTTTTAATTTTCAATCGTCAGATACAAGCCAACAGTCAAAATAAACATAAATGTATAGTTAGATACTTAATTTGCTAATCGAAAGTCCAATATAAAAAGCGAAGCTCAATAAATACCACGTTACCAAATCGAACAGTTTGCATAAGCGCGCGTGTGTTGCAACATATATGTTACTTACAAACTCGACTATCTTGAGGGCGACCCACTTGTCGCAGAGTGCCATGGCGCGGCCGGTAGCTGGACGATACACACTCCACGTACTACGTACAACACTGACGGTATCTGCGAGTTACGCGATGACATAACACATAGTTTACAAGCCGAGACATCCGCGCGACGCGGCCGCAGTGTTTTGTTTGAGGCAAACGACCATTTTCACGGTGCGTTAGAGTGACATTGAAGGAAAACCTGAGGCGCTTCGGTGTGGGCGAGCCGCGAGCCGCGAGCAACTCATTCAAGGCTCGACTGCAGCTTCACTCCATGTTGTCGTTAGCAAACGAGCCGACAGCTGTTCGTCGCAATCGCCGCAAACTGGTCGCTCGCTATTATTAATTAGGAATTTAATGACAAATATAAAAGTACGTGCATGTGTGTATAAGGTGTCAAAGCCGTGCAAGCAACACAAGTAAAGGTAGCAGGTGATTGTGCAACAAAATGAAACAGCGAGGACATTAAACCATTATACTTAAATTTATTAATCAATACTGGCATGCAATATTATTTAAAAATCTCATAAAACATCGAGAGATAAATTCATCTGGTCTCGTTACAAAATGTTCAGATTTTGTTAATCGCATGTAGATAATTTCATAATGCTGAGTTTATTTATTAATTGCTGAGAAAACAGTTCCAAATTGATTTACTTATAACCTGATTTTAAATAAGACATTCATACACAGAAATAGTAAAGTACAATAACATGAATATTTATTTCGTTGAAAAAACATCAAAAAATGCAGATTGCCAGTAGTGCAATAATTCTAACGCGGCCGCGCCTGGGCGGCCCGCAGTTGCCCTTAATTCATATTATTATTATCTATAACATTAAAACAATATTGTAGACTCATACTTAAAATATATCGATGCTGCCTTATAAAAGCTTCAAATTTAATACATAAATAATTATGCCATTCAATTGGATTCTTAATTAAAATACATTTAGGATTAAATTAAAATAATGTCTAAAATTAAAATTTACCTCTTATATGCCTTACAAGGAGTGCAAGAGAAAGTTAAGTTCACTAGTACACAATTGAATAACCTGTTTTTTTTATTTTATTTTAAAGGGCAACTAATGTACACGTTAACAAACATTATTTAAATCATCTTAACAATCAGTAACAAATGACCCTATGATTTACTAAAAAAGGCTACTGAAGCAACGCTTTCAGCGTATGTCGCGTCTTATCACGATTAAAAAATTATGTTGTATTATTTTATAATGGACTGAAATGGTGCATTACAAAACCATTATGTATAAAACTCATTGTCAATTCCATCAATGATGTATGTAGCTTTAAAGCATGATTAAATTAAAATCTTAATTGAACATGTTCAGTAACCATGCGCTATTTTTAAGAGGACTTGTATGCAGAACAAATAATAAAATCCAACCCATTTTTTTCTTTTAATTTTTACCCAAAGCACGTGCACTTTTAAAAGCATTAATATAATTCACACGATATTTGTAAAAACAATAAATATTGAATAATGGTATCAAATTGATTAGACTTCAGTCAATATGTTAAATTAGAAACCATTACTTAGACAGTTCACACGCGTGTTTAGAACTTTCCAAAATGCACTTTGTATAATAAGCATAAGATTTAGTTAGTATCGTGAACAAGTACCATCTCCCACACTCCACCAAAATCTCGCACCGATCGTACGTCAAGCGCGAAGCACACGTGTCAAACATTTCTTAATCATGCAATAAATTAATCAACAGCAACAAAAATTAAACAGTGACGGGACAGTTCTACAGGGATGTACATCGATCCTTTCATAAATGTATTGCCGAGATCACATATTGAGTGACATTATATACACCTTGATTAGCAAAGTGAATATTTACTCTAATTCACCACAGATCTTATAAAAATGTAAACTAACGACGTGCAAGTCATTGCTCTAGCAATAACAATAGGCATATTATTAATCGATATGCTGAAACGAAGGTTTTTATTTTGAGCTAGCAAGGAGATGCTAACAGCAGTCTAAAATTTAAATAGTGATGTAGCTGTAAAACTGTCCCGTTGACAAACAAAGAGGGCCCGGGGGCTCACTGCGCGTCCTTACCGGGAGTAATGAACTCCTGCAGCGGATGACGCGCGGTCCACGGGTTGAAGTCCCGCGGCTGCGGCGGCGGCGCCAGGCGCGGCGCCGCGCCGCCCAGCCCCGCGCCCGGCGGCGCCCACACGCCTGCCTCGCCCGCCTGCAAGCCCAGCCCTCCGCCGAACCCGAGCGACGTCATCGATGATACCAAGGAATCCATTCCATTGTTTATGCGACTAGACCACCTGTATGAACAAATAATACGTTCTATTTTATTAATTAACTCCATATATACTCAGTATTTTGCGGTATAATAAAATTATACTGACTCGGCAGCTGCAGCAGCGCTTCTTTGAGCCTCATGTATCATGCGCAGGCGGCGGGCCTGCGACCACGGCTCTAGGGTGTAGGATGGCGCAGCGGGCGGCGGCGATGTGGTCGCAGGCTCTTCAGGAGCGCGAGTAAGCTCCACTCCACGCTCCGGAGTCCAGCGTCCGACCTAAACAATTAAAATGTGCATTAAGGACGCACATCAGCTGTCATTTGTGGATACGATAACTACGTCATGTGTATTAAAGGGCTATACTCAAAACCAAATTCAGTTAATGATGATGAGATGAAAAAGACCGTATATATTTTAGTAATAACTGCTTGATTATCATGAATAATAATATAATGCTCACGATAGAAAAGATTTATTATTACACGCTACTATGTAATTTATTTACGTGACATACCTCTCGATATTGTTTGAGCAGTTGCGGTGACTGCGGCAGCGACCAGTCCACTGCGGGACGAGCGCCGCAGCCCCAAGCAGCAGCGGCGGCTGCCACCAGAGCCTTGCGTGCCATCGCCGCGCCGCGATGAGACTTGTACTCGACGATAGCAGCGCAGGACGCAATGGATCGCCGAATACGAACCTCTTGAACTTCGTCCGTCAAAGCGTAGAGCAGGCGGACGATCTCCGCAGACGGAGTAGTCGGCGGTATACGCGATATAAATATGCGGCAGTTGTTGATGGATGGACACACACCTACATAACAATTTAATACATTAAAAAGAATACTTACATAGTGTCACGCCTGTATCTGACGGACACGGCAGAGTTTTCCATAGTAAACCATAAAATTAATTTATTCATGTAAAATTAAACATACCTAGCTGCCACGAAGGTCTAATCATGTAATTATTAAACATTCGTATGGCGTTGCTCGCCTCAGCATCGGTGGTATACATAGCGAAAGCATATCTAAAAAATATTTATATATTATTAGTAAATAACAATGTACAAGTGTATAAATTGCATTGAAACTAGTTCTCACCCTCTATTCCAGCCAGAGAAGTTGATCATAAGTCGGAACTCGAACAGCTCGCCGGCTTGACGGAACAGTGGCACCAGAGTGTCTTCAAAACAGTCATGAGGGATTCGACCTATGAATACCTACGAGATGCCAATATTTTTTTATTTGTTATCTTTTTTAATAAATTAACATCGCGAGAAAAGCTGGGCAGTGAAAATCTAGTAAATCCATAAAAAATTTAAGGTGGATGCCCCGAATAACGACCCTGCCCCTAATACCGGCCCTTCTGCCTTTTTGCCTTTGATGATCAGATTTTTAAGGGTCTTACGTATCAATGCGTTTAGTTAAAAAAATCGTCAGTAGCAAATTAAATCGAAACATGAAATTTGTGTACATCAGCTATTTTTCTATTTTGTTGCTAAGTTTTGATGCCACAAAAGTTATATTTCGCATAATTTTGTCTTTACGCTTTTTAGTTGGCGTTAATTTGATTACATATTATGTATATACGAAACAACGTATTTCTCAGTCTATCTACATAACTTTTTTTCTGTCATTGGGAATTCATAGGGCTGCAACTAAATACACAAAATGTACTAAGTACATAATACCAGCCTCGTAGACCGGTATGTGATTTAACAGTGTACATATTTAGCTCCATTTGCGTTTTGCCGAAAGATTTTAGTCACACTTATACAGTTCTGCGGCGCTGAATACGCTGTGAAGACGGTAATAAGAATATTTTTGCATAATTTTATTTCGTAAACATAAAATAATTACTTTAAAAACACGTCTCTCTGAATCCTTTCGTGCATAATGATTACGTAATAATAAATCAAAGCTATGCAGGAACTATGCTGCCATGGTAATCGAGAGGGCAGTAAGTCAGAAAAGGCAGTTTTAGAAAACAGCGCGCTTAGATTTTATTACAATTTTAGCGTTTGTGATAAAACTATATGTATACCTACTCGATTTTAATGTTCTTTAATATGTCAAAAGAAAGGAAAAAAGTATGTTGTTTACAGCCGAGAAGCATTCCAAACCAGTAATTTAAAAAAATGGTCGTCTGACTTACTGCCCTCTCGATTACCACGGCAGTATGCAGGTCGCAAGGAGTCGTGCACCATCCGTGTACAGCGCTGTTTCGCCGTTCGGCGACAGAATAGCGCTGAACGCGGCAGAACAGCGCTGAACTCTATCTATAGCATTCGCATGATAAAAACACATTTGTCCTCATTTTATGCCTATTTGCCGCGTAAGCTGAATAGACGCGAAAAGCTGAACGATGCGTACGTGTCTCCATACTAAATCTTCGTTTTCTATGGACAAAAGCTGAAAAGTGCTGAATAAGTTTGAGTAGTCCCTAATTCAGAAATGCCACAAACTTGAAGTAAGGACCAAAATAATGAAAAATTGTGAAATGAAAAAAGCGCCTGGCAAATTGATAATAGCAATTAGTGAAGAGACAAGCAGGAATCTAAGTTTTGCTATTGCCAATTTGCCAGGCGCTTAATAATTTCTAACTATTATTTTCAAATTCCGCTTTATTGATTCCTTAGATATAATATTTGTTTGTAGTATTGTAAGGTAGTATACAGGTAGATTTATTTAGGACTGCCACGCAGAGGTCTCGAGTTCAAACCAAGGCGCGCATCTTTGACTTTTCGAAGTTATATTATTATGTGTATTTAATAGTTAATTATCGCTTGCTCTAACGGTGAAGGAAAACATCGTGAGGAAACCTGCATGTCTATTCTCCATAATGTTGTCGAAGATATGGGAAGTCTGCCAACACGCACTAGGCCAGCGCAGCGTGGTGGACTATGGCCTAACTCTTCTCACAGTGAGAAGAGGCAGGAGGCAGGCAGGACAGTTTAATACAGGGCTGATATTATTTATAATCATGAACTCAAGTCCCACAAACAGAGATATAACGCTTCAAACAACCTATCGAATGCGACTTTTAGTCGCAACTTGGGGATTACGCAAACGATGGTCTACGTCGGACTGCGGCGGAACAGACAATTTGACCGGCATTACAGAACATATGGAATCCTATGCAACAACGCATACGAACAAGAAATACAAAAATGCCGTTGGTGCCCGGCCGCAGATCGATTCTGGGTTCCGGCGCACGTCAGCCGTTGTGGCAGACCGCAGCCGCTCGCGCATGGTGACCGTACCGCGGGCAGCCCCGGAAGCGTGGACAGCCACAGGCTAACAACGGACACTGAGCCAGGCTCCGTCGTCTGCGGATCATAGAACGATCCGACTAGCCACATTCTTGTCGAACACGCCCAAGGTGTTCTACAGATACCTACTTATGCATTTTATTGACCATAATGGCTAAATGCGGCATACATAGCGACTGTTAAGTAGATCTGACGCCGATAGTGGATGTATAGATGCGCTAATATTATATCTGTAAAAAGGCGCGTCTGTGTGAACTGTGGAAAGGCACTTATACGACTTGAAACCCACACTCTGCACTTACGGAACTCATCTTTGAAGACCTATTTACAATAAGTAATAAATAATAATCCCAACATGTAATATAGATAATATAATACATGTTGGGATTATTTTAACACTGATTGTGCCGATCGCAACAGGCATGGCCAAAATACGAGTGTACAATTACAAATCAGAGCAGTCCTTGTTCAGGTTAGTCCGTACTATGCCAAGAGACATTGTAAGTATACCTATCTACCAATCTCTGTGATAGTATCAGTGTGTAACAAAAGGAATAAAATACCTATAGCATAGCACTTCGTCCTTTTGGCGCCTAAACCCACCGAATCATAAAACAGACAAAACGCAAACCTTACCTTAGTTTCTCCTAAGCTCCAGAACTTGGCAATAAACAATAATGAAATTAGATACCTACCTATCAAAAGGAATCTAATAAATAATAGATCTTACTTATTTATTCAACGTAGTCTTCCAGGTCAATGGTACATACGGTTTAGATAGTCAATCGGTAGGTATGCTTACCTCACAATTCCTTGAAGGTTCTGGTCCACTCCATGCATGAGGTGCCTTCCGATAAATCCTTTGCCCGTTAATTTGTGTAAGAGTATATGATGTATTATTTTCAGTAAGAGATAATAATCTTGATGATAATTCATACTGATTCACTTCACTAGATGAATAATGCTTAACAGGAGGCATTTCCGCCTATATAATAATATATTACTTCTTATAATAATATTTACGAAAATATTAAGACGCGTTCGCGCTCTCCGTGATTTCCCAATAAAAGAAACAACAAGAGATGCAAATTTCCTCTTCAGAAAAAAGAAAATGGCGCCTTGCGTTTTGGCCAACAAAATGGAAGCTTCAAAATGACCTTCAGTGTCAATTGTTTACGTAAATCAAATTATGGATTGAAATTGAGAATCATTTTGATACTAAGATAAAAGAATATCGCTCTTTATTATTGATAATTTCTTAGAATATTTTAGTTTTCTTATTACTATAAAATTATAATAAGTAATCTATAAACAGGATGAACAGGATATCTATTTCGCAAAATTCAAATAGCGAATAATATAAATTTGGGTTCCGGTCAACACAGTAGTATTTTTATTTTACATAAAAAGGAAATGTAAAATAAGAAAACGTGTTTAATTTAAATTAATTTAATGTATTGAATTTTAAGGTACTCTTATTATAAGTTCTTTTGGGCACAAAATACATTATTTCTATTTCCGTTTAATTTTAAATTCACCTCAACCGGAAGTGGTAGATAGCATTTATTGTCTTATTGGAACGAAAACACTTCGCAACTATTTAAAATAAAATAATAATGTATTACCTACTTTTCAACAAACTGATATCATAGCTATGTAAATGATATAGAAAACGTAATTTAATCAAATATATAAGTAAATAAATTTTTCTCTCTGGAAATACATTTTATAACGTACATAATTAAATTAAATACGGTAGGTAGGTTCCTAAAGTAAGTTATTTTATTTATAAAAATACATAACTTTAATCGTCAATTTTGCAAATATTCTAGTCTACCTGTATATAACGAGTGCGGCATAGAAACATAACATAATATGTAAAAGATAATTTGGTTTGTTTATTAATCCGTATTGGCGTCTTGTTATTTCACTCATATCATAACTTGACTTTAGCTCCATTCGTATTAAGTAAACCCGTCGAGTTTTAGGATGCATTCTCAGTATTTGTTGTTTTGTAAAGTACTCTAACTTTTCCTGACTCATAGCATGCATAACTTCTGGGGTAATAGCTGTCACTGCTTCCAATCTAATCGAACTTATATCACTGTTGGAGATACCTATAAGACGAAAGAACATTTATTTAATGTTTAGTCGAAATACTATTAACTTTTATTAGATTCAGTGGGTGCTAGGTTATTTAATGTATAAATATTTACGGAAGTGAAAACCTTAATTAAGGTAATTTAAGTAGGTGTATACCCTATTAGTCTCAAGGGTCCTTACAGGTCAAAATAAGACAGAAATGGCTCATATTGACAAGTTCTTTCAGCCTTCAGTGGTAACTCTCATTGAGGCTGAAGGCTGAAACAACTCAACTAAAGAAGTATGTACCTACATACACACGAAGATCCAAGTCTGTTCTCCAGATGGATAGACAGAGATTACGAAAGGTAGGTACCTAAATAGTACAGGGGAAGCTGTACCTATCTTTATCTTTTATAAGAGCATAGTCAAGTAGGTGTTATATTATGATGATGTGCTAAGAAATTTACTAGATTTGCAGGCACTGTACTGTCGTGCATATTAAATAATAAAAATATATTCTATGTGGTAAAAATGTACAGCATACTACAAATTAATACTATGATCATTTATTTGTGTCATACAATATGAAGCGCTAAATCACAGATGAATTGTTCGGCGGCTTCACTTTTGAGATAAGCTTCGAAACTGCAATTCGATGCTTTATTAGTTCATATTATTTATAATAAACACTCACAAGTTAATATTGCGCCAAGTCTGCTAATCTCATGAGACGACCATCTATACGGCTCTCCATACGCGTCTCTATGTTTGGCGATGTTATAAAGCGTCTGAAATAAGAATAAGAATAATAATACACATTCGATACCCAGCCCTGGGAGCAATAAGCTATTTTAAAATTCCGGTCTTACATCCAGTTAGAGAAAAAGAACTTTATTCATAATTATTTAATTTTATCTATACATATAAATATTAATACATGAGGCAAAAACATTGTACCCCTTTTTACGAAAATTGCGCGTACGGAGAAGTATGAAATTTGGCGCAGTGGAGGAGTGGCGAATCCTAATATTTATATAAAATATGCATTAGAAATACATTAAATTAATGAAAATACACTACACGCACACAACCATGCATTTGACACACGCAGTTGAATCGCGTTCGAAGTATTTCGGCATTGTTCGGCTGATGCAGTACTATTCTTCGTAACCATGGTTACATAATATATCAACATATAATTACATACGTAAGTCATATAACTTCAGGAAGTCAGGGGTGCGTGACGTGGGTTCGAACCCGAGATATATATGTATATGTATATACTATTTATATTATTATATATTTACATTTTTATATGTAATAAAGAAAAAAGAAAACAAAGTAGCAAGCTTAGGAATATCGTCCATTAAAGAGTATAGTTAAGTAAATAATAATTTGTTTAAAAAAGATTGGTAAATTAACCTGTATAGATCAAAATCTATAAAAAATATGAATATAAGGGTATAGTTATAGCCAATAAAACCTTAATAACGATCACTCTTAAAATTTAAATCAGTTATGGTCGAATTTCGACCACTCGGCGACCGCTCGTACCTATACTTAGAAGAAGGAAGAGCTTATTGCATTATATTGTTGCTTTAATAACTTAAATATCAACGACTATTTGCGTAAAAAGACATGTGTTATATATATATATATTTCTCCGTGAAAATGGAAGAGGCCAGAAAATATTAACTTTGTTTAATATGTACCACAGCTTATTCTCTACTATCTACTTGTAATAATAATAAATACTATTTACAGATTACTAACTCGCGTTTGGTTGGTGTTGCATTTTCCAGCCTTACTAAGCGTTATTTGAGTAAGATCTCTAAAAGTGGTCGGTGATATTTGTGCCAAGTCGGTAGACGGAAATCCACATATCAAGTAGCCCAATTCGTTAATGTACGTACTATTTTCGTACCATAAATCGCCGAAATAACGCCTATATGCAGCCGCTAGGACACCGTACTGAAACGTTAATATTTCTTAATTTTAAGTCAGTTCTATAATGTCATAAATTTAATATATTAATTAATAAAATAGTTTATCTTTTGTTTAATACTTAAAATGCAGAATAAAGAATTGAGTATTCGCTAACAAACATTTATAATTTTGAAATTGTAGATTTACCTACTAGTGTTAGGTCCCACACACATATTATCGCCTGTGGATTACCATCCATCATGTTCATGGTAGGTAGGACCATCTGTTTTTGTTTCCAAAAACGTGTGGTGGAGTGATTTTTCATGTAAACTTAGGTCTTTTGACTCATTAATTAGTGCTCACCCTACTCTAGCAGTAGGTAATACTTGAAATCCTGAAGGGTATGGGTATTTAAATATTATATTTATCAGAAGAAAAGATCCTACCTTGCGAGGCTGCAATTTATCGTAGTAATTGGCAAAATATTTAAGGACTGATGGATCGCCAAAATTAACATAATATAAGTCTTCTTCAGGGACTACGTTTAGTAGAGTTCCAAAAGCTAAGAACTCTCGACCTTGTAGAAAAGCTGCTGTTTTACCATCTGCAAAAGTTTTAAGTTATTCAACACAGAGAAATAAACAAAAACTAATAATTAATCGATAACTATGTATAGGCATAGTAAGTGGGTACCTACTATCCCGTTGCTAATATAAGTGAGCTTATACGCTGCATTCTATATTTGGTTCTTATAACAATTATACTTCAACCATCCAGAATATATTTGCACCAAAAATAATTTATTCGCATATGCTACATATAAAATAATATCAGCCCTGCATTCAACTGTCCGACAGCTGGGCACGGGCCTCTTCTCAGTGAGTTAGGGACTTTACAACATTTACATTAGCTTATCGGCCATAAATACCTCCATTACTTACTCTAAAAACTCAGACTTAGTCGTTTGTACCTTCTAGTTAAGAATATTTATTGCAATACTGATTAGTTGATTACTGAACAAATTTTCAAAGACAACTAGAGGCAAATTGAAAAATTAACATTTTTGAAAATTCAATTTTATTGAAAATCCTTGATTAACTGTACCTACCTGAGTGTTAAATACCAGGTATTGTGGTAGATATTGTATAGCTAGGTGGATAATCGTACTTCTAGATTAGTAGTATTATTAGTACATACCGGTTATTACATCCCATGCTAATATAGCTCTACTAATCGGTACTAAGTGATTTTTGGTGTATGTCAATATGTGCAACATTGATTCCGGATCAAGTCTCAAGAAAGAACTCGGTGGTCCAAAAAATATCATATTCATTGATTGCTCTATTCTTACTCTGTTATCAAATTCTTCATAAAACTCATCATATAATCCAATGTCGTCTGAGGAATGTAGAGAAATGGTTGTAATTATTAAAACTTTCAATTATTTATTTTGAAGTAAAATCTTAGTAACCGTTTCTTGATATTTTGTGTAATGCTTTAGTCGTTGATAACTTTACGCAGACTATGGATGATCGCAGAAAGCATCCTTTGTTTTATGAATGTTGAAAACAGATGCAATTTTACTACTATATCAAGCTTAAACATCGAGCTTAAGCTTACCAAGGTTTAGCCGCTCGACCTTAAAGTTGATTAGTCACCCTAAATTTTCTCACTTGATTTACGAGTCCTTTGTGTTGAAAGAACATCGCATTGCATTCTTGCACAAATACTTATCCAAAGAAAAGCACCTTTGAGATCGGGAATTGCGATCATAGCATTTCTGTCGTCTTCATACTGGGCACCCATTTCTTCTAATGACGAAGTAGCGCTCTCTATTACCTGGCATGCATATTGCTTTGTAAGGTCACTGAAATATTATTGTTCGCATTTTTAATAAATGGGACCCCCGTGACCATGGCTGCTGAAAAGCAACCGAAACGTCGGGGAAAGTGTAAACTTAAATATAAATAGTTTTAATAATTTAATTAGCTTAAAAATTAGTAAAGTTTAATAGTAGTAGTTTCTAAATTATGTAAAAAAGTGTCAAATAAACAACGCGATAAAATCCGTATATAGTAGTTTAATTTAAATTAATAACATTTGCGTAAACAGAAGACAATAAAATGGGACACAGCCTGTATCGTTATCGGTATTAACAAAAAGGGATTCTGCAAAATATAATACGAGGTTTTTTTTTAATAGAAAAGCCATGACTGTTTAAACTATTAGTGCATTATGTAGATTACAGGACTGTGACGACATAGAACTGGTTTGATAACGGTTAATATGACAAGAGGCTAATCCTAATAAAATAATATTATAAATGCGAATGTGAGTTTGTTTGTTTGTTATGCTTACAAGTGTTAACTGCACTACCTAACAATCAGCATGCATTTTCGCATACATGTTATCGGGGGTATATGAAGCCGCGAGCAAAATCTAGTTTACTATTAGGTAATTACAGGCGTAGGTATTGGTAGGAAATATTTTGCTACTAGATTGTGTCCGCGGCTTTGCTCGCATGAATCTAGTTAGGTATATGATTTACGTTGAGAAGTATAAATGTAGTAGTGTTCTTTAGCGTTCTGAAGCTTCACAAGCTGGCGAAACTTGAGTTCATGTGACATGATACCAAAGATATTTTTAAACATCAATCCAGCACAATAACCTTATATTTATCACTACGTCTTTAAAATACAACAGTCACCCTGTTCTGATTGTAGATGATCGATCGACGATCATTGGCCTATGAGTTCTATCCCAAGTTATTTACCTACCATATTGAAAGTGGCTCATAAATAGAGATAGTTCGCATACAATCCTAGCATTTAGAGTTGAAAGCTAACATCCTCGGGTTGGCATTGCCCACTTGGCTCTTCACTTATCTACGCCTTTGGATGGCATTATGCAGCACTACCAGTTATAAAGGTCGAGTGCAGCATATTGTCCTGTGTGTGAGTGAATTTGAGGACATTTTGTCTAGTATAGGTAACATAGCTTGAACAGGCTCGGTGGAGAGCTATAGAAGTTGATATTGGAATATATGGGCGCTGCTGGTAACGTTAAATTAGTCCCTATTTTGATTGTACTTTTTACATTTTCGAAACCCGGCGTACTTAATACATATGTACTTACCTACATTTAGCTCATAGCTCATATATACGACTAGATGTGCCCGCGGTTTCACCCGCTTTTATGATTACTGCGCCGCCCCCGTGGGTCGTAGCGTGATGTTATGTAGCCTATAACCTTACTCGGTAAGTAGGCTATCCAACACTAAAATCATTTTTCAAATCGAACCAGTAGTTCCTGAGATTAGCGCGTTCAACCAAACGAACAAACAAATTCTTCAGCTTTATAATATTAGTATAGATAAGTATTTGTACTTAGGACGTTAGCACTAACTATTGCCAACGCATTAGTTAGCAGTAATGTCAGAATAAATATAGATTACTCTAAGATAGATAAATAAGTAATACGTCATGCTGCGACAGTGCATACTTATTAACTGTAAATAATGGAGCAAATTGATTTTGGCTGTAATAAAACTCGGCCAAAATATCACCTATGCCATATCAGTACTAATAAAAGGATTGGAGGTTGCTTTTTAGACAAGAGTAAATAAAATTTTCACTGCGCTGGTTATAAAGGACTAAACAAAAATTACCTACCCTTAACATACTACTCTGTTGGACGATGACGACTAAATTACTGTAAACAATAATTAATAGTTGTACCTGTATATTAACACCAATAAATATAAGTGTAACGTCATTTTAATAGTGTCCAACTAATATTTTATTAAGTATGTAAATAATTCTAGCCCTTATTATAAAGCTTTGCAGCGCACAATACAATTCTATATTATTGCAATACAATTCTCATTTAATCACGGTGGCTTCGGAATGTTAAATAATAATCAACTCTACAACTAGTCTTCTTTAGTTTGTCACTGTGATAAAACCTAAAGGTTTTTACCTGGACGATTTTCGTCCAGAATGTGGCTTGACCGCGTGGACCTTGTTGCTGCTATCTCTGCTGTCGCTCTATGGACGCTGTCATGATAATAAGGCTAAGTACACACGTCAGATAAACGCTTAAAGAGAAAAGCAGTAACGGTTGCTTTTTTAAATAATTCAATAAAATAAATACCTAGTGAATATACAAGAACAGCAGCGAAAAACACTATTTTGTGTCTACACGAACCTTGGACCCTATAAAAATGTGAAACCGTCGAGTTGATACCTTATTGCTAAAATGTCAAACTCGTCAACTCAAGTGACAAGTGTCGCTGGAACGCGGCTATCCTAACCTTTTTCATTGTGGTGGCTGTTCATAAATTAATAAAAATCTTATAATCTAAGTATCTATCGCAGTTCAGTAAATGTTTAAATGCGAAATGTTCTTTATTTTATAATTAGTAGCAGTTTTTAATCACATAATTAATACTTATTCATTGGTTACGTGGTAGAGTTTTGTTGTCGTCAGTAGTTTAGATCATGGGTATTCTAGAGAAAATATCTGAAATCGAGAAGGAAATAGCAAGAACTCAGAAGAATAAAGGTAATTAATTGTAGGAACATTATTAATAATATCCAGTATTTGTAAAATGAACCTAAAATTAAACCCAAGAATTGTACAATCCTTGATTGTTGGTGCACGTCTGATGTTTTGACAAGTGCCGATTGCACAAATCATTTTCAGTCTTGTTTGCTAACTACACCAGCCTTGTTTGAATTACTACAGATCTCAAGACACATCTATTTTAAAAATAATAAATAGCTATACATACATGGATTAATAAATAATCTGATGTTGAGTGCTTTTTATAATTCATCTCAAAATTACAATGTTTTCTGGCCTTTAGTAGTTTACAATGTGTGGTGGATTTGTGACTACTTTGAGTATAATTTAAATTATTATAGTGAACATTAGGACTATGTTTATTCTGAAATACTCAAACATTTAATGTACAAATAAAAAAGAATAACCAACTTAGAACCAGATCTCAATGTAAAAAAGGGTAATACTTTAAGGAAATTAGAGAACTTATGCTCAGCAGTAATGTTATTCACAAATGCTGTGCCACCGAGGCAGTTGTTAGTTCAAAACTTTATAACTGACTATGATCAGATTCAAATTACAAAAATAAAAATAAAAATTGGAATTTTGTAAATTGTCACATTAAGTAGTTAATAGTTGATGATGTTATGCCAATATCTTAAAATAAAATATTAAATACAAGCTGAAGTAACAATGGCTTAACTAAATAGTAGTAGAATTATTAAATAAGGCCAAATTATTGGTTTGCTCTATGTATATGACTTTGAAGAAAGTATCAAATCTATTTTGTTATGTTATGTATGTTTGTAAAAGTATCTTCATCAGGTTAACTTTAGTATTTCTTTTCTGCATTTTTTATTTCTTTGTGTATATTATTATCTCCCTTTTATTTAAATGACTGTGTTAATTTTTGCATACCGTAAGGTAGAATGTATAAGGATTCCGAAAAACATGTACCTAATCATCATAATTTGTAAGCCTACATTCTATGCAATAAATATTTCTATTCTATTCTATTCTATTGTAGCACAAGCATGACTACAGAATGTTATGATGAGCTCATTGCAATATACCAGTGAAATAGAGATCACAACATGGGTTCTACTTAATTATCTAAAGATATCCATTGGGCTTGCGTTAATAGATACAGTGGCATGCAAGAATTTCAGGCAAGGCATGCAACTGCAAGTATAGATATTTTGATTTAAAAATATTGATGTACTATCTCCAACAGCTACTGAATACCACTTGGGATTACTGAAGGCCAAGCTAGCTAAATACCGGTCACAACTACTCGAGCCATCTAAGAAAGGTGGTGATAAGGGTGAAGGTTTTGATGTGCTCAAGTCTGGAGATGCTCGTGTAGCTCTTATTGGCTTCCCATCTGTGGGAAAAGTAAGTATTTAGCTGTATTATACTTTATATGTATCTTTTTGCATATATAGAAATGTTTATATTTTATTATAAGTTTAAAAAGGATTTAGGATTCAAGTTCATCTATGCAATTCTAGACATAGTCATGTTTTGTTACTCAGTGATAATCCTGTAGTTATTGAATTTATTAAGCTAATAAGTTGCCGCAGGACACCAGTGGCCTGACACAATAGGTTTTTATTCTGTCCATGACTTGACAGGTTAATTACAATGAAATATGCAAATTTTTCTCCATATAGTATGTATTAGTATAAATAACTAGCCTAACTTTTTCAATAGTAAACATTGAAACAATTAGGCTACAAAATTAATCTTGAATCAGTGGCAGTTCTAGCACTACCCGTGGTATAGACTAATATGTCTAAGGCAAGTCTATTTTAGAGCTTTACAATTAAACTAAATAGTGAAAAGCTGCAATACCTTTAGATCACTTGCTATCCCTGGCAGTAGTCTTATATTAATCAAAAGAGGAGCTCTATGAATAAACTTTTTAAAAATTCTCTTTACAAAAAGGCAATACTAAAATATAATGATATCAAAATCAAATTGTATTGTATTTATATTAATCCTAGTATAATACCTATAAGAAAACTTCACAAAACTTCTCATACTCCTGAACTAATACATAAATGGTAGAGATCATGCCTATTACCCAAAGAGGTAGGCAGACATTACCAGTAGTTGTGATCCTATCCATCCAGCATAAATCTTCAACAAATACCAGAATTTAAACCTTTCTTAATTTTCCAGTCTACACTTCTATCAACATTGACGCACACACACTCAGAGGCCGCCAGCTACGAGTTCACAACGCTGACATGTATCCCCGGTGTAATAGAGTACCGCGGCGCCAACATACAGCTGCTCGACTTGCCTGGTATCATTGAAGGCGCCGCGCAGGGCAAGGGTAGAGGACGTCAGGTACATCAATGTCTAATATACTAGTGATTGTAAACATGGGTGAATCTATGAGGGATCAGTTTCACCTACATTTAAAATGTCTGCTCCTCTCCCATGGCTTGTAGTGTGATGTAATATAGCCTATTTTAGTTCCCGATAAAGTAGCTTTGCAATGCTCAAAGAATTATCAAAATCGGTCAAGTAATCTCTGAGTTTATCACTACTAAGAAAATACAAATCTTTCGTCTTTATAATATTAGTATAGATTTGTATGTAATGTCAAGTTTGTTTCATAAATTGTATTTTTGTTTGTATTTGTCCATAGTAGTATATAAATGCACTACTTAATATAATAATAATAATGCTTTATTGTTCCAAATACAAATAGTTACAGTCATTTTTAGAACACTAACCTCCACACTAGGATTATCCGTGTCGTGGAGGGTAGTCTCTTTCATATTTACAGCAATAAACAAATAAGAAATGTAATGTAATAGAAAAGTACATTTTAAAATCTTACTTTAGAAACATAGTTCTGAAGTTGAGTACAGAGTGCATGTTTGGTATGTGTGTGTATATGAGTGTGAGTGTGTGTGTGCATATTAATTGTGCACATTATTATTTGAATGATATTCAAATGCAATGATGCATAATACTTACTTTTCGTGTTCAAAGATGCAGCACTCATACTCTAGTATAGTGTTGTCGGTGTATTCAATATATGTAAGTCGAATACAATCCGCAATTATGAGCCACCGACGGTCTGTCGAAATTTATTATAAGTCTCGAATGTTGCTCGCAACCGCACTTAAAAGGTCTTGTAATAAAGTCTAGTAGAAAGTATTACTGTTGCATCCCATGATGTCATGTCATCAAGCTATGCATGATTTCAGGTGATAGCAGTAGCGAGGACCGCCGACCTGGTGCTCATGATGTTGGACGCAACGAAGCCCTACGTGCACAGACAACTGCTTGAGAAGGAGTTAGAGAGTGTCGGCATTAGGCTCAATAAGAACAAACCTAATATTTATTTTAAGGTATGGTTGCATGTGAATGTTTTGCTATCAAACACAAGAGAATACTGCTAAAGTGACATGATAGGTTGATATGATTTTGTGATCTACCATGCAGGCTATAATATTCACAGCTGAAAACTGCCTTCTGCTTCTATTGTTTTAGTTTAAATGTGCTTTAAAGTTGTAAAATAATCAATGAAAGTTTGTTAAATTCCCTTCATCCCATACATTTTGAGATCTACAATAATTAGGGTTGACAACATGCTAGCGATACGGCTGGTATTGCAAGTAATCATAGACTATGATAAACGCTTACCTTGAAATGGACTGTGTGTTTGTTAATCACCTTTATAGTATAAAAAATTCTTATAGTAGGTTTTTACTAGTATTTATGACTATGTACTAACTATTTACTATTTATGGCTAACATAATGGCTGTTATCTAAAGGTTGGCAACAACTTTTTGTGGCTATATCTATTCTAAGATACGAAAGATGTTGTAGGAGCTACTGATAGCAATTTATAAATTGCAAATGAATATTTTTTTTTTAATATCATCTGGGCGCACGGCAGTGCCCCGCCAAGACGAGCCAAGCGATGCGCAAGGGCATTAACTACCATTTTTGAAGAGCTTCGTCGTTTTTTTATCCCTTATCCTATCCCGTTTCACTCGCGACGTCAGGTTATTTCAACCAGTTTGAACTTGTCGCTAGATACGATAGCACAAATCTTTATATTATATATAAATCTTCTGTGCGTGTGTTTGTAATTAAACTCCTCCTAAACGGTTGGACCAATTTTGATGAAATTTTGTGTTCAGGTGGATTCGAGAATAGTTTAGATTTGGATTTTCTTTTTTTCGTTTGTTCAGGACAACGTCTGTCGGGACAGCGAGTTACTATATAACGTATGAAATTCACCATACCGTTCTCTTTCTTTATTAATTTTGTGCAAACCAACTCTAATTTTCATGATGTCCCACTTAAGGTATGAATTTTCGATTAAAAATAAAAGATCGTCGTCTATCTTTTCAACCACTGACAACACGTCACATTCGCGCCAACGTCTGGCGGTCAATGTGAACTCGACTCGGCACGGCTACCGCGCCCGCGCGTTTCTACGAGAACAAGCACTTAGTCAAAATATGTGGCTAGGTCATTTCGCTATATTCATATGGGCGTAAGGTGAAACATGTATCCTCTGTTCATTACTTTTCTGTTATACAATAGTTCTTGTAGTAACGAAACGGCCAAGCCATATATTTTGTCTAAGGCGTAGAGTTTGTGAAGTTAGGCCTTGTAGAGTTAGAAGCTTGGCTCTACATGAGATCTGATAACTTTTTAACAGTGCGAGTCATATGGTCTCGTCTTGGCAACATTTTACATGAAAATGTTTTTGGTGGGATTATCAATTTACTGGAAATGAATTATGCGTTACGCGCGTTTACAAAATTACTTTACGTATTCGTAAGCTGACCTCTCTCTTTAAAGAATCTCATGCTCAATATGAGATCTAATATTACTATTATTCCAATTATGTTTAATAATGTTTCACAGGTAAAGAAGGGTGGCGGTCTGTCCTTCAACTCGACGTGTCAGCTCACCAAAGTTGACGAGAAAATGGTGCAGATGATTCTACACGAATACAAGATATTCAATGCTGAGGTATGTACTATTCACACATTCTATTGTTCAGTGTCAGTGGTAGTGAATGCGACTGCTGTGCATGAGGTCTTGGGTTCGAATCCCAGGTCGGGCCAACAAAAAGTTATTGGGTTTTTCAGTTAATAATTCTCAATAGCAGCCCGGAGTTAGGAAGTTGGCGGTGTAAGACACCCCCGTGCCTCGTAAAACACGTTGCACCGTTGATCCTGCACCTGTTCTCTCTCCGGTCGGATTACCGTCCCATCGGATCATGAGAGTTAGGAAATAGAAAGTGCACTTGTGTTTGACTAGAAATAAACGAACTAAAATAGTACTTATCATATAACAAATACATGTTATATTTACTCGTAATTTTTGCCCTTCCAGGTGCTATTCCGTGAAGACGCGACTGCAGACGACTTGATAGACGTGATCCTGGCGAACAGAGTGTACCTGCCGTGCCTGTACGTGTACAACAAGATCGATCAGATCTCCATTCAGGAGGTGGACAGGATAGCCAGGCAGCCGCACTCGGTCGTTGTTAGGTAAGGGATTATAATCTATACTAATACTATAAACCTGAAGAATTAGTTTGTTTGGTTGAACGCGCTAATCTCAAGAACTACTGTTTCGGATTAAAAACATATTTTATTGTTGGATAGCTTATTTATCGAAGAAGGTTATATAACATCACGCTACGGCCCACGGGGACGGTGCAGTAATCATAAACGCGGGTTAGACCGCGGGCACATCTTGTATTCATATACAAGGGTGTCACAAAATAAACTCTAGGCAGTTTAAGTGATTGTTTAAAATAATATCTATAAAATGCATAGTCTTACACTACCGCGCTCGTGAAATATGTTTAGGCGAATATTTTTTTATTGCTACGTGTTGTAATCTTTAGGGTTTACGCGAGACGAGACGAGACGATGCTTCCACTTGTGGATCTGTTGCATTTGCACAGAGCTGCACAAATCCATAAGTGGAAGCATCGTCTTTTACCAGTCTAGACGCAACAATAGTGACACAAATCGCTTATATTACTGAATTTACACTAAAATGCGATAATCCTCTGCCTGAAAACTACGCCCTGTACGCCGAGGTTGAAGGAAAACCGCTGACTGCTGCCCGCGTCGCAGAAAACAAATACCAGGTATCCTGGACTGAAGAGCCATCAAAGGCTCGTTCTGGCACTCACGAGGTTCACATCCTGGACGAAGAAGGTTGGGCTTCACTGCGCCGCGCTCGCCGCGCCGACCCCGCTGCCACTGTGGCCCCACGTTGGGCGCCATTGTAACCTTTAGGATTTACTTTAAGAGAACTGTAGATATAATTAGGAAGTACAATGAGAGAAGGTATAACAAATACACTTTTAATGAATTAAGATACAAATAAAAGAGACAATCTTTACTTATATAACTATAGTCAGGGCGTGGTTCGCTAAAGACTTGCTTCGTGGTCCTTGTATAATCAGGACACTTAGCTGGGAGTGTGAAGCCGGGCCGCAAGGACGCGACTGACACCGTCCGTTCCTTATATAGACTCGCACCACCGGTCGCGAGAGGTGGCTAGTGACGTGCGCCCGCGTTCGCCGGGCGTCTAGTCGATTATCGTCACAGTGTTTATCTTCGGATACCAATTAATCTCACGAAATTCCAATTTTAACACGCTATAATTTACCAGATTGTATAAGTCAAAGTCATACTTTAAACATAATATTATGTGGTTACCATTTAAGAACACAAAGAGAACACACGCCTATTATACTAAAAAAGTTTCGCTCCACTGCCGACACAAGGTTTCTTACAACGTAGCATCTTCTCACAGGCCTGGACAACACATTCACTGCAAGAAAACACTAATTTTTTGACAACTATTTGATAAAAATGGGCAATCTTCTTAATAATAATCTTAATTAGAGTCCAATCGGATATTTTGCTAAAGGTTAATGCCTTAAGCTGTAACAGTACTAATTTTCTTCTGCTGTGTCTGGTATACAGCAGTTAACAGATAAACTGTATTCAACTATATTCAGAGCAATAAAAAAATAAAAACTAATATTAAAATTGTGTTGTTTTAGTTGTAACATGAAGTTAAATTTAGACTATTTACTGGAGACCTTGTGGGAGTACCTGTCTCTCATCCGAGTCTACACCAAGAAGCCTGGACAGCCCCCGGATTTCGATGATGGTCTTATTTTGAGGAGGGTAAGATTCCTATGCATTGCACGTGATACGAGCTTTTTATAGGTTGTATCATGTCAGTCTTATAGAATAAGATATAAATTCTTAAGGATCGTTTCACGTTCAAATGTACTACACTGTCCTTCTGTGATATATGAGATGGGGAGACTAAGATGGTAGTTGTCTCAATATTCCAGTGTAGTTATTTCAAAGTACCCGAACAGTACACTCCCCGTGACCATGGCTGCTGAAAAGCAACCGAAACGTCGGTATATATCCATAAGTTTAGACTGATGTATTTTCGCCAGTTATAATTTTAGGCGGCACATCACTGTGACGCCTACAGAACAGTCCCTAACTCTCCGCTCCTAGCTCCCACAAATTCTTGACAGGAAAACCCAAAAACACTGCCCTACACGGGCATTGAAAACTAGACCTCACGCACGGCATTTTAAAGTATAAACTACCGCTGAGCCATTATCAGTCATCTTACTGAATGTATATGTATATTGTGAAAGTCATATAATTAACATGTATTTGTTTATTTCAGGGTGTGACAATCGAGCACGTATGCCACGCGATCCACCGCACCCTCGCCGCTCAACTGAAGTACGCGTTAGTGTGGGGCATCAGCACCAAGTACTCGCCGCAGAGAGTCGGGCTCAGCCACACCGTGCTAGACGAGGATGTCGTACAACTCATCAAGAAGTAGTCGGTGTAATCACTAGCTACGATAACTCCTCTGATTTAGTACCTTCTCACATGTGGCAACTACCAATAAACTAGTTAACAATACGTATGATAGATAAAAAATCGAAATTTCTATAAATTATACTCAATTAAATCGGTTATCTATTTAGATCACAAAGTTACACTTAACTGTCAAATCTGCGTTAATTGAAGTTTTATTGTTAAAATAACATTTATCTGTTGCCTTGCAAAGCGCCTAAGCAAAGTAAGCTTTGCCTTATTAGAACCCTATGAGTAGAACTAACAAAAACTGAAGTCATGGTTAGTCTTTAACTGTCATGTTTGCTATATTATAATACCATATAATGCCCAAACACTATTTACTAGATTGGCATGTATTATGGCAGGGCTTTATATGAACTATACTATTTATCACATCTTGTGCCAAAATAATTGGTATGTTACAGTTGGAAACTGGTTTAATTATTTGCCTCTTGTGAGAAGGGCTAAGATGCAAGCTACACATACAAGTTGTAGGGCTAAACGTGGCCCTCTTTAATGTATTTTCATATTTACATGCAAAAGCATATATCCTGCTATAATGCAGGCCACGCCTTCGCCCCGTCATAACCCACAACTTTGTGTGTGGCCTGCGCATAAAAGACCGATTGTACGACGATTGCTTGAAGTTTGAATTGTACTAAGTGAGGTGCTTCGTTGATGTGTTGGGCTTTGATTTGAATGGAATAAATGTTAAAGTTTTTAACCATACTGTTTACTCTTGTTTTTGTCCACACTTCATAACTTTAACAGTGTGTAGCCAATAAGTAAAAATACTCAGCTCACTCCTCTATTACAGAACTGTCGGCTACCTACAGACTTCAAAGGTGTCGAAGGTAACTTTACTTAAAAGTTTAATCATAAATACAAGTAACGTGGAACTTACATCGCTACTAATATCATGTTTATTCAATGAAAGTGTTTGCGCTTGCTTATAAAATGTTGATACAAGATAAGTATTCACAAATTCACACTGATAGAAAAAAATATAAACATGTATTATGCATATTAATCAAAGTGGAAATACGAAGGAAGGTAAGACAGAAATAATGGATAGTTTTTATAGAATATTGTTTTAGAGCGATGCCTCTCGCTTAGTACAATTTAAATGTATTTAAAGACTATCTAATATATATCATTATACGATTTTATATAGTTGAACTGTATTGTTATACGAGAGCGTAATGTGCTTGCGATGAGATGCAAATTTATTTCCATATCTTTGGTTTTATTTAGTCCTACGACGGCGTTGTGATGTGAAGGGCTGCCCTATAAAAACTGTAAACCGGGTTTTACTACTTAGTTTTAAACCCAGTCATTTACTGAACACTTCAGTCATTGGCACGTTTTGGAGATGGCAAGATGGAGTATCGAACTGCGCATGCCCCGAAATTACTATACTCGCGAGTTGGTTATATCAAGATGGTAGGCATTTTGTGTGTTTAAGACATGTAATGTAATTTTTAAATACCAGGGGTCTTATCACCATCGTTTAAATTTAAAGTATTGTCATTAAGGCCCCAGTGCGCTAGCATTATATGTTTAAAAATAATGGTTACGCTGCCTGATGGTTATACAAAGACGCGTTTAGACTGTTGTTTCGTTTTGTTTTCATGATGATAGTTGCATATCGCTTATTTATACTATATTAAAGGCAAAAATTACGGGTCCAAAAAAAATTCTGAAATTCACCGCTAATTTCTTTGGCCTAAAGATCTAAAAACTAAAATTTTCAATATTCAAAATGCTTTCTTTAGATTTCCGATACACCATTTTTCACTGAAATACAGCCTGTCAAAAATCACCAAAAAACTTCTGAAATTTTTTTGGACCTTTTAGTTTAGTGTATAAGAACTTAATTTTGGCGTTTCCAGAGATATTTGTTAAATTATTTGAACCATATCAATTCCCTAAATTAACAAATGTGTAAAAATAAATTGTTGATTAATGTATTTATTTATTCACGTAATGCAATTACGTCATTTACACTCAGTCTAATCAAGTAATCAAAGACAAATCAAGTGATCAACTTATCTCAAGTAATTGGGCATTGTTATTACAATCTGCCAATTCAATTCAGTTAGCATTCTACATATAAATTACTATCCTAGCGTTGAAATGCGTTTGACTGTTAACAAATTTTTGTGTTACGCAAAAACCGAGTGTTGGTATAGCTTTTGTTAAATTAGCTCAACACAATAACAAGTTTAATATACTTTTCCTCCTTTATTACTTTAATTTGAAATTTCCTTACATCGTAATTTATAAATTTTTATAAAGACTTGGGGTCTACTTTTGAAGTCGGGTGTATATTTAATTTGCAACTATTTCTTTTACATTGTTTCCAGTCTTAATACTTTTGAGCCCTGAGTTGAATAAGAATAGCTGAATCAGTAAATAGGTGGACATATATGTAACTGAAATGGACACCTAGATCGGCAGTGATGTAAGTACGAGTGTTGTAGAAGATCAGACTTTTGGTCTGGCATCGTTTATCATTAGCACCACAACCAGACACCACCTCCATCTGCAGGTACAAGCAAACGCCTTTGTCTACCAGCGCCTTAGCAGAAACAAGAGTTAATACCAACTGGCACTCAGGTGACTGTCATTGTAAGTCCAGTAATTCCAGAACTCTGACATTAAGTTTGATATTTTTTATTTCTATTATGTTTGGTTCGAGCAATACCTAATTGGTTGTAACTCTACTGCCACTAAATTATGCTACAAAGTTTACGACACAACACCAACTAAGTAATAGGTATTTTAACACAACAGTTTGTAAGCTATACATATTGAATGAAGCATTTACCTGCTATGTTTGTACAAGAAAAGAAGGTCATATTGTATATACTCATTATAACTTTTGCATTGAAATAAAACCTTTTTTAAATGCATGGTAGTATTTTATTTTATAAGAGTCCCCTTAAAATTGGTTACTTGTGCATTATACATTAAGAAAATAATAATGCAATTCATACTAACATAAGTTCTGTTTATAGTACACAAACAAAATTCTTTCATTTTTAGTTTGTTGTTCTTATCTATGAACATAAGTGTAGTGATATGATTAATAAAACAACTTATTTTCTCTTTTGTGTAAATAAATATAACCACATTTTGTTACAATCTTGCAATAATAAAACAAAACTAAGGTGGTCAATAAATATATACATAGTCATTTATTACATATACCTACACCTTGTTTGCACTAACACCACTTCAGCTCACACCAGAAATTATGCTAAACATACAAATATATAACGATTTATACTAGTTTTCAAGATTGTTCTTCTGTTAGTGCCATGTTTAGTACATCTGATTCTGCAGTGGCGACTGCCCACCGATGCTCCGTAATTTCTAAGGCTTCCCACTCTGCCTTGAATGCAGCCTTTGGGTCGGGCGGCATGGCCATCGCAGCCCCCGACATTTGTTCTTGCATCACTTTAGACTGATCAGCAGCTGTGGACAAATAGATTCAAGTTTATAACATTTACGCTTTAGTAAGCCAGTCGTTATTCATAATTATTATATTTATGTAATTCTTGAATATTGACTTCTAACACAAATGGTGTGTTTTATTTCATAGTCAAACTGCAAAGTATTGAATATAACAACCACTTAGAACAAGCTAACTAATAAAACTACATACAGTGGACCCCCGGTAGTCTAGCCCCTGTCTAATCCGGCGCCCCCTGTAATCCAACATACCTATCATACACATAAAATTTATTTCGGCAAATTTTTTATTTACTTGTATAATGCATGATTAAACAGGTTGTAACTTCTATGCGCTACCACTATTGCGCTCGACGTGTTATTAGTTAAATAGAATAATAATATATTCTATCACATACACACAACACTATCTAGCCTAAACTAAGCAGAGCTTGCATAAATATATACTTTTTCTTTTTGTAAATACATATATATTATACATAGAAACACCCAGACCAAGACAAACATCCATGTTCATTTATACACACAAATGTTTGACATGTGCGGGAATAGAACCCGCGACCTTGACGTGGCAGTTGGTTACACTGACCACTACGCCATCGAGGCCGACAAATCTTATCGTTTTAATTTGTAATTTGTCGTATTACTAGGTACTCTTTATCAAAACTCTATCACTCTGGAAAGCTTTTGTCGGATTACCGGAAGTCTACTGTAAATGTATATAACAACATGAACATTGACAAGTATACAATACTATATTATTTACGTTAATATCTATCTCAATATAACCCATCGTATATCATAACGCAAATCTACGCAAGATTGCGCTTTATATTGTGGCTCTGCAACAGATTAGTTTGGAGAGTTTCCATGTTACATTGTGACTTCATCACATCTTCTATCAAGACTATCCTTAAGAAAACGATTACTAAGAATTTCCTTATAGAACACCCACTACTTCCATAATTAAATATACTTATACTATTTACCATTGTTCTCTCCCAACACCAGAGCGTAAATAGTGCGCAGGCCGAAGACATTGAGGAAGTACCAAGATGCCGATGAAACCCACGACGCATCTAAATACGCTAGTTCGACGCCACGTTGTAACATGGGCTTGAAGCGGAGCGTTAGTGGGAATGGCACCTTAGCTGTAACAAATAAAATATTATGTATAAATCTATACTTAATATTCTAATGAGAATGTGATTTTTGAGTTTGTAGAGAATAATCACCGGTACCCCTACACATTCATCGAGCTCATCTAGAAATATCTTTTACTATTTGACAGGTACATTATTACAATTGAACAAAGGCAATATATTATGACTTTTGCAAATTGCGTGTGCACTGACTGAACCTACACTGACAAATAATCAAGGATAATAAAAATGTCTTTTTTATTCCACATTATTAATTACTATAGATACTGGTCAATGATAGCAGTATAATACAGCTTGCTACAGCTCTTCATGCAGATGCTGTGTTATCATAAGGAAAATACAACCAGCACTACAAAATAAGAATAATCTCTTTAAACCTCTTGAGTTGCAAAGGCATACTGGCAGCCAAACACAATAGGTTCTCAATTATATTTGTCATGCCAACAATAGACAGGTTAAGTGATATTTCTTTGCAACATTCATAGGATTATATTACCATAAGTAGGATAAACCTATATTCCATAATGCTGTAATAGATGAAATCTTACTAGTAAGGAAACCGCTGAACATCCAGTTGATCCAGCCTCCAATAACAATCATAGGAAGGACATTGGTGACATTGCCCTTCAGCATATCTGTCATCATACCAGGATCTGTCATTGGGTTCTGAAAATGTTTCATTCATTTAGGAACTTACAATAAAAGAATTTATGAAGGAAATATAAATTTTCTTGTCTGTAGATTCACATACTAGTGCATAATATATACAAATGTACAAATAAAAATTGTGACTCCAACAAAATTAAACTCATGACTGTATATGTATTTTATAAGCTACAGTAACAATAGTTGCATGACAACTTACAACACAATGCATTTTTCATAGTGTTCAGTTACTAGCTACTGGATTTATTATTAATAGGATTGCACTTTAGTCATTCAATCATCAATTGTATAATAACAGAGCATAAGATTTTGTCTGAAAATCTTTATGCATTGAAGATATATGGGTATATAAGATTTACAAAATACTGTATACCTTACAGTGAAAGACATTAGGCATTAATGTATACCTGTGAAGTGGCAGCTCTCTTTTGAACCTTAAAGTAACCTGTTTCTTCATTGTTAAACCAATGGCGACGCATCGCGAACGACTGTTTCGGCAGGTACTTGCCGTTCTCACGCAACAGCCTAGCGCGAATCATCACTTGACTACAACAAATAAAACATCACTTCATTAGGTATAACACTTTCAAATTACACAACGATCAAATCTATTACAATTTTCGCATTTATGGGTATCATTACATCTAAAATAGTACCTTAATAACTTGAGGCCATTGAATAAGATTAATCGTTAGAGGTTATAAATACATCAAAAAGATTTTAAATAAAATCGGATTGTTTGTAGTAGAGGCAACATATATACAATGTGATTATAATCTAAACTTACCTATCCTGAACTTGCAGAAGCTCAATTCTCTTCTGGGAGGACAAAATAATCGATACATAGTGCCTTACAATACCAACCAAGAAAGTGATGATAACGATAGGAAGAAACACCCATAATCTTATATTTGGATCTAATAATAATTCAGCCATTCTGATGGGCTGGCAAAAGAACCGGGGTTAATTTTATTACTTATAAAGATATACTCATTCGTAATAATTGATAGAAATTACACCTCAAATTATAACTGACACTGACACATTGGCTGACGCCTGACAGATTCCATGTAAAAAGTAAATAGTAAAAAAAATTAAATCAAGGCAGCTAGAACTAAACGTGATAAAACATTAATTATGTAAGGAAAATGTATGAAATATATTAAAACTTTGTATATTTTCACAAACGAATTGTTTTATGAAATTTATATAGTTTAGTCCAAAAAATATTATTTACTTGATTGCGCCAAATGCGCGTTGGTTAAATGTTTGCAGAACTATTTATGATAACAAAACGTTCATCAATTTAAAAAGTACCCAGAAGTTTTATACTCGGAGTATAGTGAAATTGAATGGTCAGATTATTTACTTGTTTGCTTACTTCCTATACAATTAATAATAAATGCTAAGTGCATTTTATATTACATTTTTCCTTGCTTCAGATCAGACTTTCTAAGTTACTTACTTTACTAAGTAAAATGCCTCGCGCCAAAGCAAAACAGGTGTGTGCCAGTGATGCCTCCAAAAAACTGTGCAACAATATTGAAATTAATCAGAATATAAATGAAATGGATAGTTTTGAAGACATCCCATTTAAAACCGAGCCTCCTGAATTACCAGAAGAACAGCCAAGTCCTAGTAAAATCGACTTAAGCCAATTTAAATTCGAAAAGAAGCCTCATATAAAAATTGAATTTGAGAAAGATTCACCTGTGAAAGAGGTATCTGTTTTCAAACGTAAACTCTTTGTCTAATTCTTATATGGTTACGTTATGGTCCTTGAAGACAAGCTATACTTTTTTCAAATTGCCTGCTGGTGAACCACCACATCTGTACCATACTGGAGTCCCATGTTTTTGTGTTGCATGATGTACCTACATAACTATACAATGGCGTCTACTTACCTTTTAGTACCAATGTAGTGTCAAATATATTTCAAAACCACCTATGAATAATTGTACTTAATTCCTATGCACTTACTTAAACATAATGCAGATTGAAAAAATTTTATGTTGCAGGAAGTTAAAGGATTATGGGAACCAGCAAATTGGAAGGAGTTCCTGGTGAACTTGAGGATAATGAGGTCTAACCATGATGCTCCAGTGGACACCATGGGCTGTCACATGAGTATGGATCAGTATGCCTCCCCTGAAGTGAGTTAATGCAAGTTTATAATAAAAACTAGGTCTCATTCATATTATTTAATTATTGCCGAATGCTACAAATGAACTGAAAAAGGGTTAATATTGATTATAAACCACATATACCTATTTACATGAATTATTAACTGTTGACTTTTATGTAAGAAAATGTTAAAAAATACCTCTTCAAAGTTCTTCTGCCAATCTTGCTCTGAGTGGTCTGTTTCTAAATTGTTTAGAAGCAATAGCAGTCCTCAATGAATACAATATATGGTTATATTGGCTGTGAAAGTTGGTTAGATATACTAACCCTCATCTTGTACAATTTTGTGAGGCTGTAACAAAGTGCCCTATATTTACTGCCTGTCTATCTGCCTACTGTGCCTGCTACTTTTCAATACCAATTATTTTGTCCGAAGTTTTATAAAAGCTCATCTTGTCTTTTTATGTTTCAGACTTACAGGTACCAATGCCTGATATCTTTGATGTTATCAAGCCAGACAAAAGATCAGGTTACATTTGCTGCTATGGGGAGGCTTAGAGAGAGAGGGCTAACAGTAGACAATGTTCTGAGCATGAGTGATGATGAACTGGGGAAGTTGATTTATCCTGTTGGGTTTTGGAAGGTAATAATAGAAACACTTGGAAAGTTAATTATATTTTCATCTTGACTCTTGGTTGGACTTGGTTCTTGACATTATGTACTTTTAATGTAAATGATATAAAAATTCATGAACCTAACTGCATCACACCTAATGTTGTGGGTTCAACATTTGGTGTGATGCAGTTAGATGGCAGCTGTGCAGTGTCATCTTTATGTCCATTAGATGTTTATAAGGTCTGATGAAGGTGGAATAATACAATTGTATGTGATACACTAAAACTTGACTTTAAAGCATTAAATTCAAAGTTATTTTTAAATATATTTCTTTTTAATGCAACTATTTAGCCAAATGAGCATACGGGCCACCTGATGGTAAGTAGTCACCGTAGTCTATGGACGCCTGCAATACCAGAGGCATCACTTGTGCGTTGCCGACCCTTTAGGGAAAAAAGCAAGTGGGAAGGAGGAAAGAGGGTGATTGGGCCTCTGGCACTCTCACTCACCAAACGAAACACGGCAGTAGGAACACTGCTATTTCACAACGATATTCTGTGGAAGGGTAGTATGGCCGGCTCGACCGGGGCAGTACTACTAGTACTGCCCTGGTCGAGCCGGCCCATTCATGCTAAAATCAGCGAGGGTCTACTACTACTATATAGCTCATTTATTTTATTCATATTATTATTTCTTACATTTTACTACTACTTACACATTTAAATAACACTAAATAAGCCAAAAGTGTCCACTAGAACTAACTCAATTTGTAACATACTTATTTTAACAAAATTTTGTGTCATACTTATTTCAGACTAAAGTACAGTACATAAAGAAAACAACACAGATTCTCAAGGAACAATATAAGGGAGATATACCAGACTCTGTGGATAAACTCTGCAAGTTACGAGGAGTAGGACCAAAGATGGCTCACATTTGCATGCTGGTAGCTTGGGATAAAGTCACAGGGATTGGTGAGTTTGGATGAATACAATATCATATTGGTCCAATGACTTGCCTATCCTCTTACATACAATATTTTGTAGTTAAATGTTAACTATATACAGCTCATAACTATTTTCTTGTTATAGGTGTTGATACACATGTCCATAGGATTAGCAACAGAATAGGATGGGTGAAAAAACCAACAAGTACCCCTGAAGACACGAGAAAGGCATTGGAAAATTGGCTACCCTTTAAACTCTGGAATGAGGTGAATCATCTGCTTGTTGGCTTTGGTCAGACCATTTGTTTGCCTATAGGTCCTATGTGTCATGAATGTTTGAATAGAGACATTTGCCCCTCTAGTGGGAAAGGAAGAAAATCTCCAAAGAAAAATGTAAAACAAGAAATGAAGGCAGAAAATATAGATGATGAAAATGATGATAAACAAGTCAAGAATAGAAAAGTTACTCCAAGGAAGGAATTGAATGAAGAAAATAAAAGTCAGAATCCTGAAGTAAAAGATGAAAAGTTAGCTGTTAAAGCTGGTAATAATTCAAAAATTTCACATCAGAAGAGAAAGCTCGCACCTAAGAAGGAATTAGGTGATGAGAAAGTCCAGGACATTAAAAGCCTAAATATTATGGATAGTAATGAACCTAAAAAATCACCACGTAAAAGAAAAGTTACCCCTAAAAAGGAAATAAAACCAGAAGTTGAACAGGAGGACGACATGGATGATTTTGAAGTAAAAAATGAAAATTTTAATATTCAAGTTAAAACAAGGAAAAAAGTAACACCAAACAAATCAAATAAAAGAGCAAATGATGAAAATACGAACATGAAAGTTGACACAGAAATTGTTGATCAGAAAAAGTCAACTAGAAGTACAAAAGGTTCTAAAAATAGGGATATTACTGAAAACAATGAAGAAGATCTTGATTTTATAGAACCAAACATCAGTTCTAAATCATCTAAAAGGAAAACTGAAAGCAAGCCACATCTTAATGTAAAAGGGGAGAAAGTTACAGAGAATAATGTTAAGAACAAAAAGTCTCCTGTACAAAAAAGATCTCCAAGGAATAAGGTTATGAAGCAAGTTGAAAATGACGAAGACAGTAATAGTGTAGAACAGAAAACAACAAGGTAGTGACAAATATCGGTTTTAATTTGTGTATAATTGAATTTGCACTAAAACAATAATTATTAATGCTGTATTACAAATTACGAGTCTTATTTATGAAACAATTATAAATTTGTTTCATTGTGATATGATTGTTGTGTTGTATCAATTGTTAACTAATAGAGATATGTTTCCTTAGAGATATTTTAAAAGCATTGCATTATCTGAAATGTGTATTATTGGAATTGGATAATTATGTAACTGAAAGAACATGTGATTGATTATGTGTAATCATTATATTTTCACCAGAATAAAGAAAATTAAAACTTAGTGTTTTCTTCTGCCTACTTTCTTTTTTGATTTGTCTTTTCTTGGATCAGCTTTTGCATTTTTCATGCGCCCCTTATTTTGCAATGACTTTTTTTTATTTTGAACTCTGTCCAATTTACTCTTCATTTGGAATACTTTACTTTTCTGTATTTTCTTAGTGGCCTGTTTTTTAAGCATCTGTTTTATTTCTTTCTTTGTTTTAATTTTCTTGTCATCTCCTTCAGGTTCAGATTCTTCTTGTTCTTCTGCACTTTCTTCATCCGATTTCATACCAGATATAGAATCAGGGACCAGTACCTTTTTATTTTTCTCTATTATCTTTTTAATTTTTTCTTTAGGCTTGTTTTCTCCTATAACTAGATCTTTCTTTTGTAATGTATCTGATGAAAGTTCAACAATTTTAACATTTACATCCTCATCTTCATATTCCTCTTGGAGAAGCTGTTCAATATCTGGTATTGGTCTGCTTGACACTACCAACTTTTTATAAGACTCTTTATTCTGCAACAAAGGCCATAAACATTTTTTAGACCTTCACAATTTATACAATATAGGCAAGTCATAATCATGTGTTTATATCACAGCATTCATATAAAGAACTTTTAAAATGTTAATGTAAATGATAAGATTGATTAGCTTAACTAGTTGTATATCAGAATGCAGATCTATTAAGACCCAATAGTATTTTACTATATTTGAGATTCCAGCAAATGAATGTTTAAACAATTGTATTGAACAATATAATTATTTTTAAGAAAATTTTATTTTCTTGGTTAACTTACAAGACAATAGCGAAAAAGATACAAGAAGGAAAGATGCTTACATTACATCCCTCTATACAATAGAATACCAAAATAATATCACAGTGTAATAACAAGTATTTTTATAATACATTGGATGCACTCTAAAATGACCTGCTTGTTGTAGACAAAAAGTGTCCAGATGATATTTGTAATTCAATAAATAAATAAGTCCCTTCCACTTGCACACCCTTTGCTACACTCTAATCTGCTGCTGCTGCTAAATGACCAGACGTTAACATGCGTTTTATTTACCTCCTGTTTTATGCGCTTTTTCTCTTCTTTTAACATTTGTTTTAACTCATCTTGTGCTTTTTTCTTCCGTTCTAATTTCCTTTTGCGGAAACCACACAAAAAATCTCTGAAATAAAAAAATAACATTAATATCTTTATTAATCAATTATTTATATAATTTCATTACTAGGATTGGGAAACTGATACTACTTTCTCTTGGTCTCGTCAAACACCAAATTGACTTTTTTCTTTCTGTCATTATTTTTGCTTTTCTTTTTAGCCATTTTATTTGATATGAAAGAAATACACACGCTCCGTAACCTCAAACTATTGTTTGACAAGTTGTCAATTCTGTCATTGACAGCCGCTAGCCCGCTACTGCTTTTGCGTGCGTTTAATTTACAACGGAAGTTAGTATGAATAGTTATATAATTTATTTATTTGTTCACCAAGTAAAAAAAGAGATTTATAAGAAATACACAATACAGTTATGAAAATAACATTATCAGGTCGTTTTATCTAGGTAACATAGATTTTCTATGTTTTAGACCCGGAATAATTATTAATTGCAAGAATATTGGGCCATTGATATTTATTGATGTCACCTGTGCTTTACATATGCAAGTCATTAGTATAAAGCAAAAGAAAATATTTTTCGGAATATAACTCAAACGATACTCTGTTATATATACATATTTTTTGGCAGATTATCAATAATTTTTCAAATCCACGCGTGCCATTGGTGGAACTGCGCGATTAATGTTTTTTATCAGCTCCTTTTCGACCAATCAGCGCACAAGTCCACAATAAAGACGGACTCATCAGCAGCATGGCTGTCAGTATAAATTTGAAGCTTGAACGATGCGCTTCCTCTCGTCACGTTGGTTTTTTTTGTTTGTGCAATTTGACGAAAATGATATCGTGTGTGATTTTGTGTGGCATAAAATATGGAAACCTTTGGGTGCAGTGACCTGATATCTGCCTTGTTACGCAGGGTGAGTGTCAAATGTGTTAAATAAGTGTGTTTTTATGAAAGAAATTAAATGTTAGTAGGTTTCTATAGCGAGCTCAGCAAAAATTGTGGCATAGAAAAATCAATCGAGAACTCGCTACGTATGAAGTTTTCGTCACGATTTAATTAGGGTAATTCAAGGTCACTTTCGGAGGTCTTTAATGTGAGCGCGAGTGCAATAATTGGAGTAATCAATATGATTGTGTTACCACGGCCATATGTTAACATGCGTGAAAGGATAGAGTTTCATACGTACCGTTACCGTTCTCATCGTCAATGTTTTGATCAACACGATTGTTCGTTCGGCTGATTACACTCGAACGTGGAATTTGTATGCCAGTGATAGGGAAAGTTGGTAGGTATTCATATAATGACATTTACGAAGAGGGTATCGGTGACAGAGGTGTATTATCATATTGGAATTGTCTGCACGCGTGCATATCTAGCATTTCATACAAAATAGTATTGATTTTTATACACCCACGCCTCTCCCTCCCACTCGGGAATGGAATAGCATTAGGACAAATGAGTCAATAGACTTACCACCAATAACCAATAGGTTAATTGTGTTTTCATGTCTGAAATATTATGATTACAAGTATTGTGCTAGGATGGGTTGTGTTATTGAGATCAATATTTTTATTAATCTTTAAAGAATGGAGTTCCCAGCTTATCTTTAGGTTTTCTTATGTGTTTTACACTTTACTTGATTGTATCAAGATGTGTCTGTCTACCTTGATGGCTTTGGTAAATATGTCTTTGTTTGGCTACTAAGAATAATACATTTCACCTAGGCAGTTTTCAACCATTGTTTTTTATGGTGTTGTTGTATGTTTACTTTAGATATTATATATTAGAATTACACTTGTAGTTGACAACATTATAGTACATAGATAGATTGATACATACTTGTTAATCAAGAGATGTAAGCAGAGCCTATACATTTCCTCTTGCTATGAATGTACTTGTTTATAAGTAGTACTAGAAATCCACTAAAACTCAAAATTACTTAATTGTTAAACTATTCAAAACAATAATTAATTGATGTCAGCCAAACCCATGTTTACAAAACGAGTGTTTTACTTGTAGAGATAGAAAACAACCTTTCTTTAATATTTTATGATAATTGTGTTGAGTGTATGGTTTTATGACTAAAAAGCAAAAGTACAAACTATGAAAACACTTAATTTATATTTTGTTGTAACTAATATTCATATTAATTAGATAAACTATGATGTGTAATCAATTAAAATAGAGTGGCAACTGAAATTTTTTACATAGTTTATTTACTTATTAAGATTATTATTAGCTTGTATTTATAATATATATTTTCAATCAATTTAAATACAGATAATAATCCATTGTAACTCTGAAATAGTTCTTATGTCAAAATAAATATTTTTGAAACAGATTGCAGACACATAGTAGTTGTGACCTGTAGCTTTGCTTGCATGGAATGTTGATAAATATAGTTAAATGTTTTATTATTTATTATGTTCAAATAGTTTGGTCTGTTTAACTTATACTTGTCTAGTAGCGCATTTATATGTGAGGCATCAAAACAACTTTCACGTTTTTACATAATTATTAACACAGTCATAATAATTTAACAAATAATAATAATCTGCATCACAATCTAGTGTATTGTATCATATAAATTACTACTTTTATCTTGTAAACATGCTTGCCAGTCATTGGCATATTTATGATCATGATAAGTTGAGTATTATGACATTCAATAAAAATTAAGACCCTTGAGTATTTTTGTTTATTAACTTAAAATATTGTTATCTGTTAGCTTTATTTCTAGATATTTCTTAAGAATAGGTATGAAACGATGATATGATGATCTTGAAATCTTAGTTTTAATTAACCTGACAAGTCTTGGAATGCCAGACATTATGAAAAACCTTTTGTCTGGCCACCACTCAATAGGTACTACTAGCTAGCAGGTACTTCCGGCTGTTACTCAATAAGTTAAACAAACATCAAAATTTAACATCACTGAAAGCTTGAAAGACTTAACTCTCATATACTTATCATTAGATACTTTTATTCCCTTAATGAAATATAATATAAAGGTCATATTGTTCTGTCTATCAGATTCAGTTCCACTGCAGAGGACATTATCCCTTTGACTCTCAAGTATTTAAAGTTGCAGTTCCTCTTTGATAAGATTAATATGCCTAAGACATTTGCTTTTTTAAATTTAAAATCTTTATAGGCTTTGTGAACAAGGAGTTCCTTGTTCACAAATCTACTACTACTACTATTTTAATATGATATGCAGTTGCATATCATAATAATATCATATTAAAATAGTTCACATTGGCAATATAATAAATGCGTTTCGCAAATAAATATAAGGTGCTTTATCAATTTAGTCATACTGGTTACATCAGTATTACAAATATGAATAAACATTGTAAAACTCAGTAATTAAGATTGCAGATTATCATTATCACAAAGTCATAGGTAAACATTTTGACAATACTTATAAGAAATTTTGGTGGATTATACTTGTTGACTTTAGTCTTATCTTTGCTGTTACTTATTGGGTGTGTCTCCATGGCCACCAGATTATTGATATGTATTGCACCTCTATGGTATGAATAATCGTCATTTCATACACATAATTTTTTCTGTAGCACTTTCTTTGTTTGACAATTCGTCCGACCTGGGAAACGAAACAGAAACTTCATGTGCAGCAGATGCTTTCGTTCTCGTTGTGCCAGTGATGTATCCGAATGCTTTAAAATTAAGTCATCAACAGTAACTTGTTGTGATATCAACAATTAAGTAAAATAGGAGGCCTGTTTTAAATAATATTACGTATATTGTTGTCTAAATATCGACAGGTCTATGATAAGCGAGATTACGATTAATCATAGTTTAGTTGATTAAAAAGTCATGGCATTTAGCATTTCTCAAAATATTGTGACTAGTGTATCGCCCGCACGAATTTATTTCTTAATAATATTACCTTACAATTATTGATGTGAATATAATATATTGTATAGTTTGGTAATAAAACACAATAATAGACATTTGAACGAGCACTGATGTAACATCATACTTCGCCACAGGAAGCACGTGTTTGTTACGCAAATAATAAGAATTAATACTGTTTGAGGATATTGTTAGTCGTCGCGACACTTTCATAGTAGGTAACTACACGACAATGGAATTCGTGTTAGTCTATAACACGAATTTCATTGCCATGTAGTTACTCTCTTGAAAATATGATTTGTTTCTTACTGTCATTATTTCTAACAGAGGTACCTACTCGAATCCGCCCTAATCTAGTTCTAAGCGTCTATGATACGCTCTTTGACTAAGTGACAAGTTTGACCATCGATATTGTCTATCCATAATTATATTTTGCAAAAGCACCACTAGCGTAAACGTTAATGAACTAAGCTAAATATTTTTTAAAGACTTCTCTACTTTTAAGTTATTTCGATTTTTGTGTTATGCAGGTCTTTACAAACTTACAATAAACGCATATAAAGAGCACCCAAATTCAGATTAGTTATTTGAGGATTACACAAACAATTGCCTCGTGTAGGATTTATACTCATAAAACTATAAAAACAATCAAGATCTACGAAATCCTATGAACAGCAAGTAACCATCTATGCTGTCACTCTAAATTCTGTGCTCTGTAACAAAATTAACAATCATATTATGCTATGTGAACATACTTATATCTTATTCTTATAAAGCCGAAGAGCTTTTAAATAGGTTCTTGGTTTGAACGCCCTAGTCTTACGATCTGCCCGTCCAGCTTGAACATTCTTTTGACATTAGTTAGTCCAAATACCAATTGTTCGGGTGGTTATAGTTGTAACTATAAACATCATTTAATGCGGTTGTAAATCAGGCCACAGCTAGTCAAGATATAAAAGTCAGTTTTCTAGAATGAACTCCGTTCTACAAGTATCTATTAAAAAGCTTTAGGTAGGTATATTGAACGACCTCTGTGACTGGGCGTAGCCGGGCGAAAGGGGACGTGTCTGACGCTGGGGACATTCAGCTCAAGGGCGATTTAAGGGAGCGTCGACTCGCACCGCCTGTCGTAATCATATCTAGTTTTAAATCTATCCGCAACAGCTTGCACTAATGTAACAAACCAGAAATGCATTTAGAGGTATTTCATTCCTCAATACGCTTAAAAAATTGTTGCACGATTCGTATGATAGATGAATAACTTGACTGACGATGCCACGCGTTCTTATATTAGTTATAAAACTCATATCTTACTGCTAATTGGGCATGTTAATAAGGGTTAAAATTTTTGATTGTAGATCTGAATTTGTAGCTATAATTTGTATATTCATGTATCAGACAGAGGAAATATGTGGATGAAAAATAAAGACCGTTACGTCTAAATAGGTCACTACAAGCTGAAAATTATGAATAACGTGATTATTAGGAAAGTCTAGTACGTACCTACAGGTTCTAATTCACAATGGTAAAAGCTTTAAAAAGTGACAGCTTGTGATTATTTTTGTGATTTAGTCGGTATATGGTGGTAATAGTACAATATTTCGTTTTTCTGAATACTGATGTAAGGACTTGTGACTTTACTGAACAGACATACTTGTTGCCGATCATAAGTAGAAGAAACTTAGACAGACATGAATTTGGCGGCATTTGGATATAGTAGACCAGTCTAGCCATTCAATGACATACAGACATATAACGATATTAACTTGTTTAAAAACTGTATTACTGCTAAGTTCTAAGTTTGAGAATGCCTCGTCTTAATCATCTTTATACGATAGACTTCACATATATTCAAGAAAATTATGGATAATGTTTTCCTTACCTGTTAAGGTCAAATATTAATCATTTATAATACGCATATAACTTCGAAAAGTCAGAGGTGTGTATCGTGTGATCAAACAAGACCTCTGTGCGGTAGCCCAATAGGTCATTACTACTTACTGCAGGAACTGGAGTGTATAACACACCGCTTGTTGTTATGGCAGATTTACAAAGCTAAACGTGATTGTTTATTAGGTAGCGGGGTATTTGTTCTAACCAGCTTTACGATCACGGTATTCTTATTTACCGATTTTTAAAGATTCTTACGGTGATGAGAGCTCGAGAACTGATCCGTGATTTAGTATTGTATGACATGATAAAGATAGCAGCATACCTATTCCAAAAAGGTTTTATATATGGGTTGTTAGTCTATTCACGTAAATAGTGTGAATGCATTTGCAATTGCCGAACGTGGAACCACTGTGACGGCAAGGTTTTATGTTTCCTTGAGTAAATGTTTAGTAGCAGCCTGCAGTCTGGAACTGTGCCTATTAAGAAGAAAACAAAGCTGGCGTTTCTTTTTTAAGTCTTCCCATCGGTTTAGACTTGGAATCGTAACGGTTACTTTCGCATTTATATAATGTATCAGATTGCAAGTTAAAGAGTCACTGCATTACTAATGAGATACTATTCGCCTAAACTCTAAATTATTTTGATTTTTAATTAATCGAATTAATATCTAAGATCGGTAATAAATATTCTAAACCGCAGTTTTCCATTGCATATTCCACTTCAAAATGCTATCACAATCAATTTTACAATATATTATTTACGTGTTAATGCAGACTATAAACTGGTTATTTTAATTCTAGTCACGAACAAATCGACTTGAAAATGATATCTTGCGGGCGTGGCGCATACCAGACTAACATTTAACTGTACGGTACAGTGGATTATGCAACTGTCCCCAACTTGTTGCAGGTTCTATCCCACAGATAGTTGGTTAAATATATTTTCTTGTGTCTGCTGTTAATACTATGATGTAACTATGACAATGGGAGGCTACGTTCAATTCACGTTAATTCGTAAACCCGTCGTGCATAAATTGTAGCCATATTTTTTACATGGTGGCATTAAAACATATCACTTTATCGTAATTATGAATTCAAATTTGTCAAAACTGGTATTACCTACCTGCAATGTCATAGACACATATTTGTGAAACTTGTGGCTATACATTGTGCAGCAATTACATATAATAAACTTACATATTATACATACGAATAATATGTATAAGTAAAAGTTAGTAAGATTGTGTGGTACAAACCTCTACATTCCTACTAACTTTCAAAAATTGCATAGTAAATCGTTTAAAATAAAAAGACGTGACCCATGGTCATGAAATCTTTTGTCAATTTCAATTAGTATGACGTATTGTCGACCTATGACCCAGTGTCGATTAAGTAGGACGGCCTATGAAAATAAGCTCATAAATTTTACTTCTCTGTTGTTAATTCGTAAGCAATTACACGACAGGTCAATAGGGACCTGTGACTGGGTCAAGGCGTCTATTTCCGAGCCGTTCGGACCAGGGACTTTCATGGCACATGGCCGCCGCGACAGATAATGATAGCTATGAGAATAATAGCCTGTTATCAGGCCTGCTTTTGTACAAAAGACATTCGCCACTTTGTTGCAGTATTAACTTAACAAGCAACTAGCATTTTCGTGATAACTTTTTAAAACAATGCATGTTGACAGTAATTCGGCTGTATGGTGACATTGAATTCTTTATCGTCAGGAGTACTTAATAAGAAATCCCAGCATTCTTCGATCGTGTCTGCGCAATTTCGTATGAAATGTAATTGTTCGAAAGCCACTTGACCACAGGGATACCAACGCTTAGATATTTACATCTACACTTGGAAAGTGTCTATCCTTTATGTATTACCTTGTTCATATTATGTATTTTTTATAACAAGTAGAATTACGTTGCTCTTATTGCACAAGGATATATGTATGTAATTACATTTAGTACTACGATAAAAATAAATGATCTTTAAAATTATGGTAGACGGTAGACCGTATCATAGGTCCGTTCTAAAAATAGATGAGGATACCCTTCAACTCAGAGTAACAAGATCCCTTCGGAGATACTGAAGTGTGATACATAATGCACATTATTTTATAACGAGGCATGAAGTCTGTATGCGAAGTCGCATTGAGGTTGACTTTTGTATTTCTGACACCACAAAATATATAACTTTCCAAATTCAATATACAAATTAATATAATATTTAGGTACTTTACAAATGTTAATAAACAGATACATTTCAGAAACAAGAATTCAAAAATACCCTAGAAACCTACGCATCTAAACGTTAACACTACTTCAGCACACCAATGAAGAATGAACTGATTGTTTGTATTTGGTATTCACACACAAGCGGGCTTCAGTCAACAATCGATGTAACCAATGGACGTAACGCAACAATCACGCGCGTACATTGTCCAAGATGATGTCGGCAGAGTTTTGAGCACACGTATAGTGGTATAAGTCAATGAGTTGATTTTGAATCTAATGTTCGTAAAATCCACGGCAAAATCCACTGTCACAGAGAAATTATCCCTAGTGTAGGAGACTTTATGTTGCTTTTGAAATGGTTCCATGCCCGATGAATGAATATTTTATTGCCATAGAAATTAAAACTGTATAAGATTGTTAGTTAATAACATCAATTTTGTGCATACATAAATGGTACAAAACTAAATAAAAGACAATATCGTTTATGAAATCATGAAATATTTGCATGCAGTTTTCCACCTAATAGAATCCCGACTCGAGCTACTGCAGACGTGTTAAAGCTTTTATTTCACCTTTTTTAATGCGACGAATGTATATGAACAATATGTTCATGAATCATGTATGCTTGTTGGATTAGAAGTAGGTAGGTACTATTAAACCACGCTTGTCTACAGACCTCTGTTTTAGTCAAAGTACCTTGGCGGTGACAAATCCATTCCTCGTGCTGCCACTGAGAAATTGTTTAATAAAACTTAACATTGCCAAAAGCGCTTAGGGCCATCAAGCAAAGTGTTTATAAAATTATTATTATAAAAACAAAAAGCTTACTTTATCAAATAATGAAATAACTAACTACATATGTATATTCAAATTAGTTAAACTAAATACTTAATGGTGCTGCAGGCGGGGACAATACTTTGTTACCTACGGGCAAAGAAAGATCTACCAAAACTACGTTTGTAACTGAATGCGGCACCATAAAGTATTTAATTTAACTAATTTGAATATACATACATATGTAGTTAGTTATTTCATTATTTGATAAGGTAAACTTAGAAAACAATGCATTAGTCAGTCGAGTTTTATATAGATATTGTGATACTTGTTTTTTTCGTTTCAGTTCATTACTTTTAAGCAGTCGGGTTTTTTTCTTATAATAGTAATTTTATTTCAGACTTTATGGTTTTATTAACCAACAAGTTCTTCAAATATCAATTTGGTACAGTCAATGTCATTCCTGACTTGAATACATTCTTGCTAGAAAATGATACTTAGTGCGTCCCGATATATAATTCGTACATTTTTGACAGTTTGTGTTAAAATAGTAATATAAACGTGATATGATATGTACATATATTTTTGAAATGTTCTTTTTACGATCTTTCATTTGATACCCATATTGCTAAGGTAAGAAAAGAAAACAAACCCCCCATTTATTTCATCAGCGGGCGAGAGTTTGAAAATTTATATAGCTTATGACGCTACCACAATTCTGATGAATTTAACGACACCACATATGTCAAAAACCGTCCAGCCGTTTCGGCTGTAGGGTGCGGGCGTGCCATAGAAATAGACACACATATGTACATAAATACACTCAAAAAACATTACCCTCCTTCTGACGCAGTCGGGTAAAAAGTCACATGAGCTGTCGCTTTAGCTTACGATCTGGGGACCAAGTCTGCTATTACAATAGTGTCAGAATGGTCTATCATTGATTTCATAATTGTTGATTTTGACAAGTTTGGTAATCTACTAATATAATGACGTCATTATGACTTTGCGATGGTCGACCACTGACACTCCATTGGAAAAATGGCATAGAATGTTTATCTCGTACATAAGGTCAAATGATAAAATTTTGACAGTTCCTTTGATCATTTTGCTTTTAACACTAATAAATAATATGTAAAAATATATATAAACGAAATCTGGCATTTATAAATGTTCGAATTATGTAGTAGTTTTTTTAAAAATCACTACTTCTCACGGGTTTTATAATAATGGCAATACAACATGTAATTCTATCACAATCCTATTACGAGACCATTGACCGACCAATGATCGACCATTATGAATTTAGCAGTTTACGAACTTTTACCAAAAAGACAATGGAATTGCAGTTACGTCGTGTCGGAATGACGAATTTATAAAAATAGCAGACTTGGGCCCCTGGACTAATGTGACCGAGTCACTGAAAAATATACTTACTTATTTACATATCCATCACGTTTACTGTTTATCGCCAAATAACTCGTAATTACCTACAAAAGTTGTAAAATTTTATGTTTATTGATATTTAATGTACACTTTATGAAGGTTGTCCACGACATTATTGTGCCTATATACGAATACATAATTCGTTGCTTGGTTGCAACTTGCTAGTTTATTTAGTTTGAGCTTATTTTCTTAGAATGTATAGTCAAAATCGGTTCACTGGTTTCATACACACAGCGACACATCAACCTAGACTGTTTGGACTTTGAACTATTAGAAGTTGAACGCTGCGAAGCGTGCGAGAGAGTGCGTTATATTTTTGTTACGTTAAGGATAGATCCTTACCATTACATCGACACCACTATGCTTGCCACTGTCCCTTGCCGACAATTCTCTATTTTGTATGTAGCGTAGTTATGCGTATATTGGGTGTCTAACTTAATGTGTAACCGTGTGTACAAATGTAACAAGAAACTATATACCTTTACTGAGTCTTTGTCTGCTTGGCAAACCATACTTCTGCACATAATAATAATAAAATTATAAACATAACTTTATTTATTCTATGCGTATGTTTACAAATATCTTAACAATGACTGAAACGATTTGGTTGTGCTTATCAACTAGGTCTTAATATTTCATCCTTAGCACATAGTATTCCGTGGACAAAAAAATTGCCTCATTTAAAATGTTATTAGAATACGCAAATAGATACATATTCGCGCGTATGATATCTAATTATTGCGAAAGTACTTTCGGAGTTTTTATAGAGGATTAAAAGATCTTACAGATATTGTTGACAACGCGTCCTCATGTTAAAAGTATGATGTCTGCTGTCAAGTGCCCTTTAATAAACTTATGCTGTATAGAAGGCTCTGAAGTCTGAAATACATAAACATTGCAGGAACGTAAAATAAGATTTCTTTGGTTACGATCTACGATAAGCTCTCTTAGCTGGCTGTGTCCTCATTCGTTACCGCTTGATAAAAATGTGTTATAATAATAGGTACCTACTATTGAATTTATTATGCCTTCTGAGAAATTACTAATATAACAAGGTATGTTGCAATAAAAATTGATTTATTGTGCTATAACAGTCAACAGGTCCACGGTGTTTTGATACCTAACAGGAAAACTTGTAACTAATTGCGTAGATACCACACGTTCTGGCTTTTACTATCTCAAACTATAATACATAGACTTACCTGTATGGCGTCGATGGTATATTCCACCCACATTTTACCAACTATATTTTTAGGCTCCACGTAATAGGGGCCGGAAATGTGTGAGTGCTATAGCCGTTTACTGTGCACCTTTTCTGACCCCCGCGACGTGCTGGTACTATGATTTTCTGATAGCAAAACTTAATAACACTGTTCGACCTGGGAATCGTGTCCTGAACCTCCTGATGGCATACTAACATATGCGAACGAACCAGGTAGTCCCTATAATGGTTTGTCAAAGTTGAATGAGTTTCTGTTAAGGCCGCGTCAAGGATGTAATGGAGGGCAGAGGTATATTGTTCCTCTAGCATAGAAGGAGGTTTACTTTTGACAAGGCTCTGCAGATATTATGTGGGTCGTGGCCCTACAGTCGATATAAGACATTTTATTAATATCCAAATAACAATTAAAATACTTATATAACTACTAGAAACCGTCCATTTTTCTGAGATAAAATGTAGTTCCTGTGTAACAATTACGGCGGTGATAAACCATTGTACACATTTTTGCATATATAATAAGGATAATGATTGTAGCAATATCTGACATAGTAAAATTACAAACCAAGTGCAATTTCAAATGAAATATTTTAAAGATAATAGTCGTTATATTGTATATGGTCTAGTCGCCCAAAACGCGGTCCGTATTTCTGTCCGCTTATTAAGTAATACAACAATACAACAATTGTAACATAATGCGACATTTTAAATTAAGTCTCTTTCATTGTCAATATGCTGTTGCTATCCAAATACAAACGAAGCGCGGACATGAAAAAATTGCGATAAGTGCACCCTCAAAATAATTTTCGCCTTTTTTTTGGGGGAATGCATTTACTCATCTCTCTCGGGGTAAAAAGGGTATGTTGGGCTCACCCGGGAAAAGATGGAAAGTCCCGGGTCCTAACGACTAACCCTACCACGGTGTATATTCACTGCCTTGAATGGTGGGCGAGTCGCTGGAACTGAAACTACATCAGCGATCACTCTTAGATTGTATATCTCAACTATTGCAATAAAATCTGAACCCCGCTAAAGTTTTTAAACTAGCTTGTGTTCAGTGAAAATTTAGAGTGAACATGCTTTACTAACAGAAGTGAATAATGCATCATTAATTAGAGCATACTGTCCGTGCTTTAAGTACGCTACTAAGTAGCTGAACGATGGATGTCAACTATCGATGTCCATTAACCTGTCGCCAGTAACATGAGCTTGAATGGTTTACATGAACAATCAAGGTGGCTTAGCTTATTATTATGATGCGAGATCGGTATAATATTACTAGGCACGCAGAAAATACCATGGGTGGAATAGTTTTTTCTACGATATAATGTAAAGTAAGTGAACTCCAATGCGGTCGCCATTGCGCGCAACGTTATCGGCCCACTTTGTACTCTGTTTTACAGATATCCTTAGATAATCTTATCATCTGTCGTCTGCATAGTGCGATACATCAATCAGTTGTTAAATTACACAAGGCTCCTTTTGATCTAAAAAAATAGTTCTCGGTGCGTGGATAACCTACGCATGTAGAGATAATAAATTGATCTACTTAAGACTATTTGAAGTGAATGTTTGAAATGTTGCTCCATATGTTATCACTGCTGATAGGAAAATGCATTCAATTACATATATATATAATATATATATATATATATATATATATATATATATATGTGTGTGTGTGTGTGTGTTTTGCATGGCGAATATGCGTGGAAAAACATTCGGGTGCCTTAATTTATGATATAATCATTAAAATCTTTGTGGGCGAGATAGAGACTTTGTAAAAGATGCTAAATCGTTAACAAAAACACCAGCACTTTTGCCTTCTGAGCTCCCAATGCGGCGACTTCTCGCCGCTGTCATTTCACCAAGTGATGCCATTTCTATCTCCAGTCTTCATCACAACATCTTTACTCTCTAAACTATTAGAGTTTAAGAGTAAAGATTTTCTGGTAGAATTTACTTCCAAGCGTCAAAGCAAATACCTTAGATCGAGTTACCTAATTCCTTTATGTACCTCATGTTGTTATATATATATTTAATATAAGAAACTTATATCAGCAGTTTCAGCTACGTTGATAAATCTTTGAAACTCAACTAGGATAAACAATGTCAGTTTTAGACATAGATAACGCTATGACCGCAAAATCTCTGATGACATTTTTGGAACTATCTTCAGAAATCTTGTAACATAAACAGTTTATCTCTTGTATAGTAAACCAGTTACCATAGTATGTCATCATACTATTGATTTCATCAATATCTGTGACCTAATAAAATTATAATAGTATACAAGAATAGATATAGAGCAATCTTCTTGTTTGCCTCATTCAGAGAGGGTAAGATTTCGCTTAAATCTATTTATGTGGATCATAAGGTACGGATTCTTCTTTTTCTGGTAGCAAATCCTTAGTAGAGCAGGGCAGATATGGCGGGTTTTTTTGATTTTATTATTCGCCTTCCTCAGCAAGATGAATATTCAAGAAACTTTGTTCCAGCGTAATGAGGTCGGCATTTATCCTTATCTAATACAGTTGAATAGTTAAGTAAACACATTGCCACATAAACAATGTATTATAATTATTTGTTATACGGTAGGGAATCGATATCCTCATAAAATATTCAACTGGTTTAACATTAGAATACCGTTATCTTAGGGTTGCGAAGGTCAGATGGCAGTACTGTAATTTGTTAGTTTGAAAACTACTTTAATAACTCCCTTGTTAATAAGTGCCATGGCACTCAAGGGCGTTATTAAAGTCGATTTTAAATTTTATTATTAATTAATAATAATTATTATTTTAAGTTTTCTTCTATACTCCATGGAGCATAAAATAAAATGTATTATTTGCGGCTCACCAGTCCTAACGGTATTAAACGTGTTAATAGTCATGGTACATACTTAGCTGGTGCCATTCATGTCATTCTACAGCAGCGTCGGTTATTTTCTTTCGAAATTACATATAAAGTTACAATTCCATATAGCATTGGTACTATATCACAAATTAGGTAGGTCAATATAACACGCAAAGCCAAATGCGAGGCACTCGCATATAGACAGCCGCAGGTGATTTCAGATCCACTACTCGGCGACTCAGCTGGACTTGATCAGGCCTTTTGAAGCATTGTTATTACATGCGTAAGATCGAGACAACGTGTTGTAGAGTGTATAGATATGTCTCGTTCTCGCGCATGTGATAAAAGTGATATTTCAACCATGGTGTTGAGACAGCCATCTATCTCTATATAATCTATGCCAGGAATACCATTTATAGAAAAGCAAGTCATGATATTTACACTGAGTATTTGATGTTTTCTAGAACTTGTAAAGCGAATGTAGTGGCAGTTGATGCAAAGATGACGTAAAGTGAAAGAAGTTTGTCATACAGAAACTGGCTATTAAGATAGGATCAGTTAGCTGCTTGTTAGTAGTAAGATGAGAGGTCGCATTCGCAGCGCATGAGATTATGCCTAATGTACGCGACGAACCATGTTTTTATGTATTTTAAGAAGAATTCCATCCAATGGTCGTTTTATTATAATTCGCCGTAATTTGATGTGATTCAGTTTCCTTCTAAATGACTCAATATCATTCTCTGATCCTTATCCCTTGAGTTTATGCGCCGTGTATTTTGTCGTCTTTGATTTTAATAGAGACTTACGTCTGTTACTCATTGGGTAAGCTATAGATTATGGATCTTTATATGCCACGATTCAGGACCAATTTTTTTGTCCCATTCTGTCGGTTTATTCTCTCATTTTCTGGGCTGCCTTAGACCTCCCTCTTTTCAACTGCCATTCACGTTGCCATTATACGCTTACATTTATTTTTATTACTCGTTATCTCAGGATTTACACCTTTCTTATCCAGAATTTATCCAACTATGTCTCCCTCTCGTAGTTGTCTAACTGCACGAATGGCTTATAAGTTTATAAGAAGAGCCCTCACCATTGGCGTCACTCCAGGAGTCGATTAGTCGATAGTTGTACAAAGCCTAGGTGTTCTTAGTGCCTATCGTGTCAATATTTGTAAAGTCTACCGCGATACAAGGGGATATCCTAGTGCAAGAAACATCTTTAAAATACGAATTAAAGGTGTTATTTGACCATTGAACCTACAACGTAATATATAAGATAAATATTTAATAAGTTCGTAACAGGCACATGATTAATAGCCAATTGCCTACTAAAGGTCCTGAAATGTTTTGTTTTCTAAATTAATCTTATATCTTATATGTGTATTCAAATTGTAACACTTAATTAAACATGAAGTTGCCGGCAGTATTTTAATTACAAAAGTATTATGTATTTAAAAGTAACCAAATTAGTAAAGTTATTATTTGCTACAATTTCACATCTAACCAAAGCTATAAATTAAACTGAACATGCCTACATATCACTTTCTAAAATACTTAATAAAAATTTGCTTGACTTGTTCGGAATATTTGAAATGATAATTATTACATATTGTTGTATAATTATGTACTTAACGTATTTCTACAATTAACCTATTGACAGGTTAATAAATGTAGTTATTGATTATTCATTCATATTTATATGCATATACCCTGTTGTTAATATTTTTTTATTGAATCCCAACTTAATATAGTACATACGAATGTGAAGATTCATCTAGAAAAATAATACGGTTTCCGAGCGTAACCGCGGACAATATCTTTAGTAAAAATATTAGGATTTCTACATAAGGTGTGCCTGTAATCATTCAAATCTCTCTATTCATAGTAATTTTACAATACTTAAACTTATTTTTAATGAGATGAGATCGACAACAGAATATCGCAGCCAAACATCCTTATGTTGTGTAAGTTTTGTTCCTGCGACGAGTAGTGTCGTGCCTTAAAAAGTTGTTGTCTTGACAGCAGATGAGACCGATCTATACTTTTGATCTGGCAACACAGCTACACGATCGGAATCGCGCGAGTGTTACCATGGGTGTTAATCCTGCATAGATTAAGATTATAGGTTGTTTTTAGGCGACCCGTATGTCTATTTGCCACATTAGTAGTATAAAACAATATACTTAGTAAAAATATAAATTAATACGCTCTCGCAAACTTAAATAAGATCTGTCCGGAATTAATTAATGATAGCACGGATTTGGCAACATGCCCGAAATAGCATAATATACAGAATGTTAGTGTAATACATCTCTGCCTACCCTCTACCCTTCCAGAATTAACCATGACACTACTTATTTATATGTTGTTGCATTTCTCTTTATCATTTTAATTGAAGAGAGAGGTTGCTAGTCTGCGTTCCCAGGTGACCTGTTTTTATTGTACATAGAATGCTGTATCGATTGGGGCAGTCCGCGCGGCTCGTGGCTCTCGCAAATAGGTCATCTATCAAGTCAGCTCGGCTCAATAAAGTCTGGCTTATTCAATAGAGTAAACATCTGACCACTCGGATGTGAACAATGTATCAAAGTGTTCTTGTGCTCAAATACGTGTTTGCTTTTGTTTCAGGAGTGGAATTTTAAATTGGGTTGATCGAGACTCGTCGGGATGACGTCGCGGTAAGTGTCACTTATTACTTGATATGAATAATGGATGCTACGCGTCCTTTATAATCTGTTTTGTTTTTTGTTTTTGTTGATGTCGTAATGTGTCTGTATGTGATGAAATGATTGCAATATTTTGTAGGTATTGCAATTATATTCGAAACCTATTTCAGATACTGAATCATCTTTTAAAATTTTTAAGCATAATTGTATAAAACTGTAATTTTTTTTTAAGCAATAGGCTTTTTACCGCTGCTTTGGTTTCACGGCATAAGTATGCGTTTGTTTGCGGACGATTGGGTTCGGTTCGCTAGTCGAATATACTAGTGCCATTCGGATTTTTGTTAGTATTTGTCACCTATTATATAGGTGTGCGTATTGGAGGTGTAAATATTATACTTCTGACTATCTTTTCGGGGATTTAGGTACAGCTGTCTCTGTTTTTTTGTAGAAATAGGTTCTCATTTTGAATTGTGCTATACTTGACAGTCGCACGTGATTCTGTTCCGTCAATGTTTAAAAGCTTTAAAAAGAGTGGCCGTTATTTTCTGGTCCGGATTCTCGCTATACAATGTAACAGTAAATATATTTTGTATAACGAGAATATATCGCAATAAATTATTTGAATTTGAGAATGCTGGCTGCTATGAGTAAGATTGGTATTTGATATTTAAATGTAAAAAGGCTTTTAAACAATCACGAGATTTGCAAAATAGGATTATGTCAACATCCAAAACATCTACTAACCGGGTGAAAGGTAGTAACAGTATTAATACTTTTACGCCGGTTTTCTATGACAGGATGATGCATAGTAGGTAGTATTGTAATTTTAACTTGAACTGCTGATGCGAGTGCCGTGGCTACCCATTGGGCAGGACATATTTAAATAATTGTATCATCGACTCGAGAAGAAGAAAGAAAACTTGAACTCCTTACCTTCTTTCGTTCTCGCCTTGCCTTTTTCATATACACATGTTTTATTATGCAACGGTAATTTGTCTAATTAATACTAATAATAATATCTAACGTTGTAACGCCGAAAGTCTGGTCGTTTTCAACATTCTGTTATTTTATTTGTTCTAGTTGACGATGTAAGCGAATATATTCAAAATAAATTTATAAAGAGAATGTTGATTTATGATACATAACAATTTTAGCAATGTTTATAAACTGTCTCACTGCTAGGCAAGGGCCTGTTCTCAGTATAAGGAAGGCTTTTACCAATATGGTTTATGACTAATTGCAGACTGCCACATTGGCTTTGTGGCATATATTACAAGCCGATCGTAGGCCTGAATCTTGGATCGGAATGTGTTTGACAGGCGATTTTATGGAGTTCGGTAAAGAGAACTTCATAATATATAACAAAAAAAAAGTTAACAGTTCACTTAAATATTGAGCAAAAAGTAAGTTCTTAGAAGGAGACTGTTAGTATACCCAGTAGAAGAGCAAAGCACGCATTTTATGACGCGTGTATAAAACATAGATGTGTATCCTAACTTCCTAACTAATATTATACATGAGAACGTAAGTTTGTTTGTTACGCTTTTTCGCCTTAACTACTCGACGGATGTCATGAAATTTTACATACACGTTGTCAGGGGAACTGAAAAGGACATAGGGTAGCTATCATCAAGAAAAAAGTACTGTTACTAAACTAACCTAACCTACATTTACGCGGGCGAAGCCGCGGGCAAAATCTAGTGTAATATAACTTCGCCTAGCACTTCGATATGCAGGAGTAATCTATACTAATATAAAGCTGAAGAGTTTGTTTGGTTGAACGCGCGAATCTCAAGAACTACTAGTACAGGTTCGAATTGAAAAATTATTTTAGTGTTGGATAGCCTATTTATCGAGGAAGGCTACAGGCTATATAACATCACGCTACGACCCACGGGCGCGGCGCAGTAACCATAAACGCGAGTAAAACCGCGGGCACATCTAGTGTATAATATATGTCTTGCATTTAGATGTTCAACACGATTTAACGCAACAACTCGGAGTATTATACGATGACTCTGTGACTTTATTGTGCGACCTTTATTAATACAAGTCGGCTTTGTCCTCTTGTCTGTCACCCATTACCATTTCAGTTATGTTTCGCTCGACTTTCAATATGACCTGTATTAATGACATCTGCATGAATAAGTACTGTTTTGTTCGATCTGTGACGTATGTAAGCACACCCATTTAAATGTTACTTCGGCCAAGCTTACTAGAATCCTCCTGCAATTTTTGTTTTCGGCACGTCCTCGGTAATGTCTATCAGTCTTGCACTTTTAGAGATGCAAGGCCAAAACAGAAAAATGGCATACTGTTTTATTCCTGCAATGAGCAAAGTATGCAGAGCTTCAGGAGAGATTTTACTATCTTTTAACATCGGGCTAGGAGCGTGTATCAATACTTTTGCACAATGCTTATTGCGTCAAGCCTCAACCTAAGTAATTCAAGATATGGAATTAAATAGATATCGGAAATGTCTAAAATATAAAACATAAAATATTTTATGTTAGTACATTTATTAGTAAATAAAGATGTAACAACAGTTGTAGTTTAATATACTAATTATAAGTAAGTAGTGGTGAAACTTTGACAATAATAGATCATTCTTTATTGGCTGGCTGTATGTGTGTATACCCCAGGCATTACAAATGCCCATACCGCTTACCATCAGGTTGATCACTGGCTCGTGCCACCAAAGGGAATAGGGATGTAAGTTGATATAAACTTGTATTATGTATATGATTCAATATGTGACATAACGTATTTGAGGCTAAAAATACACTTAGGTAATACTTATAGCAAGTAGCATTAATCTGACTACAATTGCATCGCTGTCTGAAACATGACTCATGTCGCTGTGTTTGATATCAGCGTCAACAAGCATAACGTGTGTTTTAAGTCTCCGCAGTGTACACAGTAACACTACATGTTTCACACATTGCATAACTCCAATACCCGTTATTGTATGCAACCGGACCATTTCTTACGCAACTCACAGTTTTACGATATTATTTTCAGCGAATAAACTCTTGTATAAATTGAAGACGGTTATAAATTGTTTCCAATTTGCCCGGCTGATTAGATTACGGCTATAATTGAGCTGCGCTGTCCGTTTAGTTTTTTCTTGGTTTTTTATTTACTTTTTCATCTTGATTGACGTTGATTTTTATTGAGTTTGTTGTGAGAAGGCCAATTTTATTATTGTGCGATGATTCAATTTCATAAGTTAAATCCATGTTTATTTCTCTATGACTTTTGCCTACTGGCCTAACACCCCTGTTTTTTGGTATATATTTGAATATCCTCAGCTAAGGCAGCAACCACATTGTTTATTATTAGTGACCATACATAGGTGAAATCCCGGCGTTATCACTCAAATCGGGTGTTTAATCTCATCTATAATACTATGACACAAACTTTGTTTTCTTTTTTCTGTTTTCTAAATAAGGTATACGTTATTTATTGTAATAAAGAAAACTTGTAACTATGGTTACCTATAGGTAACTATAGTTAGGTACAAAGAATTGTACGAAGTCAGACGAACAATGCCGAAATACTACGAACGCGATTCGACTGCGTGTGTCAAATGCATGGATGTGTGCGTGTAGTGTTTTTTCATTAATTTAATGTATTTCTAATGCATGTTTTATAAAAATACTAGCTAACCCGCGAAACTTTGTCTGCTTCACATAAGAGAATTTTCCCCGATTTTGCAACATTTTTCATTGCTGCTCCGCTCCTATTGGTCGTAGCGTAATGTTATATAGCCTATAGCCTTCCTCGATAAATGGCCTATCCAACACTAAAAATATTTTTCAATTCGGTCCAGTAGTTTCTGAGATTAGCGCGTTCAAGCAAACAAACAAACAAACAAACTCTTCAGCTTTATAATATTAGTATAGATTAGGATTCGCACCTTCTTCTCCATATAAACTTTAACTGTGCCAAAGTCATACTCCTCCATCCGCGCAATTTTCGAAAAAAGGGTTACAAAATTTTGCTTCACGTATTAATTAATATATAGATAACATATAATTTTTTTCTAGTTATGTCGGTGGAATTGAGCTCCAAAACGCTACGTGGATCTCCGAGAAGTTTTCAGCTCCTGCTGAAATACACTTAATTCCATACATTTTTTAAGTTACTATCTATCTTGTTTAACCTTTTTTTTGTTGCCTATCTTAGATAGGTAACTATTGTGGTGTATATTCCAAAATGAATATAAACCTTTGACTTTAAAAATAATTTAGACTTGTAAATAGTGTTCTTATCTAATTGTATACATACGTTAACCTGACTATAAAGTGCATGTATATTGTAATCTAAAAGGTCAACATCGAAGAAGGCTATATTTTCCTGATGTCATTTTTAAATAGCACTTTTGTATTTGGACAAGTGGTTATACATAATTATAGTGCATCAATATATAATTTATTGTTGTTTGCTCTTATATTATTGGGACAGATGTATACATAAAGGACGTCTCTTTTACGAATAATACTTATTCTTGGACTTAATACACGTATGTGTTTGTATTCTCTAGTGATACAATTTTCAGTTTTGTTGACCGTGAGGCTGTAGGTCATTTGCATAAACAAATTTATGTCATGTTTTGATTAAAAATTCTATTATAATCGCAAATTCATTGTTGGTCGAAGATTTATTTTTTAAATAAGTACTATCTTTTGCCCGCGGCTGAGCTCGAGTACAATACATTTTTCCTGTACTTTTCAGTAGGTACTCCCGACAGCGTGTATGGGAAATTTCATGTTGATCGGTCGAGTAGTTTAGGCGTGAAAGCGTAACAAACAAACATACAAACAAAGAAACTCACATTCGCATTTATAATATTAGGATTTGCTTAAAATATTTTGTGAGTCAATGAAATAACTGTATATTACACTGTGTCTCTAACACGGATTTTCCGCTGCGCCTATTCGCATTTGGTATGTCCATATGTATATCTTGGTATTCACTATGCTGTACCCGCTGCGCTATCGAGACAGTTATTCAATCTAGTCAAATTGCCGAGACGCCATTGTTGCTAAGCTTTCCAACATGGGTCTCTGTAAAATAAACATAGCATAGACATATATAGCAATAAAGTAAGTAAAACCGGTATTTTATATATAGCAGTAAAAGCGACGCAGCTCAGGTAAATATTAAAATAAATCAAATGAGCCTTAAAAGTCGAGCGTCGAAGACATTTAGAAATGGGATCAATCAGTAATGAATAATAGACAAATATTATTAAATTGTAGGTGGGCTATATAAATTTATGGCTTGGCGGATAGTTGATACTATATTGGCAATTTCCAAATAGGACAAAATTTATGACCGATGTTTAGCATAATACTGTATTTTTATATACATATAAAAAGGCCTGCCTCGGTGGCGTAGCGGTGGTGTGTGCGACTGCTGTGCCTGAAGTCTCTGGTTCGATGCACGGAATATGCCGTATTATTGGGTTTTTCTAGAGAATTTTCAGTAGCCTTTAGTAACGTTTAGTATTAGTGCGTAGTCTGAAACTCTGCCTGTTAGTTGGCGATAGGCTTGCTGCCTCAACATGGGACCTCAGCCATAGCTGGCGAAATGTGGTTGTAATAACCACTGCTTACCCCTTCGGTGATAGGGGCGGGCGATTATGTATGTATATATCGCACTCTTAATAGAGACTTCTTACAGAGACTTATCTCAGTATTTTGGATTAAACAAATTTGAACTCTATTGAAAAGATTTAACACAAATATAATATTAGAATTTAACGTATACAATTAGAGTTCAAATTGCCTTACTTTCAAATTTCGAGTTAGGTCTCTGTTTTATTAAGAGTGCGATATGTACATACATATACCTAAGAAAGATTTTCCAAGATTTGTACACCTAATTACCTATATCTACTGTTGGTGTGTATATTCAATAAAATGAAAATCCTAATCCCAACTTAATATTATAAATGCGAATGTGAGTTTGTTTGTTTGTTTGTTACGCTTTCACGTCTTAACTACTTAATCGATCATCATGAAATTTCGCATACACGTTGTTAGGGATACAGAATAGGACATAGGGTATCTTTCATCCAAACAAAAGTACTGTTGTAAACATAACCTAACTTAATCAACATTTCTGCGAGCAAAGCCGCGTGCATAATCTAGTAAGTAGTATATAAAAATCAAACGTATACATATATTATGTAGTATGTCTATAACCGCTAAGCTAAAATAAAGAATAATTTTAATAGAGAAGATGGTTGGAATGTACCACCAGCTTGGGATCCAGTAATAAAAATAGTCAAACCCAAGAAGAAGCAAACCACAGCTAGACTTCATGATACTTTGAGCTCATTCTGCGTAAATAGAAACACCAATGATTAAATTATGTTCGGGTACATTGAAATAACTACACTGGAACATTGAGACAACTGCCATCTTAGTCTCCCCGTGACCATGGCTGCTGAAAAGCAACCGAAACGTCGGGGAAAGTGTAAAATAAAATTAAATCTAAATAGTTTAATAATAATTTAATTAGCTTAAAAAATTGTAAAGATTAATAGTAGTAGTAGTGTAAAAATTTTCAAAATTTTGTAATAAAGTGTCAAATAAACAACGCGATAAAATCCGTATATAGCAGTTTAATTTCAATGAATAATATTCGCGTAAATAGAAGACAATATTATAAAATAAAGAAGTTAGGTACGGCCTCGATGGCGTAGTGGTTAGTGTAACCGACTGCCACGCCTGAGGACGCGGGTTCGATTCCCACACAAGTCAAACATTTGTGTGCATGGACATGGATGTATGACTTGGTCTGGGTGTTTCTATGTATCATATGTATGTTTATCAATTGTCTAGTACTCATAATACAAGCTCTGCTTAGTTTGGGCTAGATGGTGTTGTGTGTATGTGTAGAATATTATTATTATTTTCTTTTAATTTGTATTGATGAACTTATTGCAACCAGAAAAATTATTAAAATGATTATGCTTGTAAACATGGAGGTGGGTTTTCATAGATATGTACTCATTCGAGTTTCATTAGAATTGTGACAATAGAAATTAAAATGGTATAGTCATTTAGAAATTGTTTGTCCTGTTGACTTCGCAGTGGTCTCTGGGATAGTTAGCTATTGGTGACCTTTTTATGTAATTGCCTGTAATATTCTCAATCTGAGAAAGTTATTCTCGTATAGATCATAGTTTGAAATCAGATTACAGACAAGCAACATCTTGTTCAATTAATTATTTGTCGACGTAACATTGTTCTTAACATTCCCTCCTTCGTTTAAGCTAACTAAACAAAATATATTACTACAAGTGCCTTTTATACTATTAAACAACGGGATTAAATATAATGACCACCAAAAATACTAATTGCACAGCAATTATATGCTTACTAAAATATATCATAACGAGCACCTATACGCCTCAAATCCCTGCATTCCGTCTCGGAAGGGTTAGGTTATGTTAGGTTCCTTCTTAAACCTATCTAAAAATAGGAGCCCCGCGGAGCGGGGCTCCGTCGACTTATTTTGATCTCTTTAAAATATTTTAGTAAGCATATTTTGCTGTGCAATTAGTATTTTTGGTGGAACAAAGGCAAAAAATTGAGGAACAGTTAAATTCTACCCTTAAACTACTGTTACAAGGCTGTGTCTATACATAGAAAGTATTTTTTGTTATTAATACTTGGATATATACATTTAAATCGACTATTAAGACTGCGTCGAGCGTAAGACAGATAATGACAGAGCTCGTGCGGGCGCATATTCGAATCGGCGCGCGGCCGCCATAGTCAAATTGTGTGGAGAATTTGAAGTGCTTTTTTGATAAATATGTATCTTTATTGTCCACCAATAACTCAAATATTTGTGACGGACAAATTGTAATATAACTATTTATGTTTCGTTTAAGCTGTAAAATATGATAGATTTCTACTGTTATAATCTAAAAATCACGTAACACGAGCTTACGTTTTTGCAAATTTACGTAATTTTGTGGCGAATATATTAATTATTTTAAGTTTTTTACACAAAGTAATTGTAAACACATTCATTGTTATGGTAAATGCATATTTTATATTTGTGTTAAACAAAAAGTGTTGATTTTATTCACTTAACTGTGACCGCCTGTTTTGGCACATTTCGCTCGGCGCAGTCTTAAGAGCAACCTCAACTTGCTCCAGTAAAACAAAAATCAACTTGACCGATATTGAAGTATTCACATTTTGGTAGCTTGAGGTTTAACCAAAAAAAATGTAAAGCATATATGTACATATATGGGTTCAACTTATACCTAAGCCACGTTCACGGATGTTGCGAATATTCGCATCCGCATTGCGGAGCTTCCGCATCGATTTAGACATCTGCATCCGCATCCTCAATAATCAACGCGGATGTTAATGTGGATCCAGATATAGCGTAGGTTACGATAAGAAAGAAATCAGTTGTTCGGTAGTACGTGTTTAATTTATGAACTTTTGCAAAACAGGCTTGAACCTGCGAAGGCGGTGATATTAAATAGGTACTTTTTTATTAAATAAGATGAACAATTTTCATCAACATCCGCTTCCGCATCGATTTGGACATCCGCATCCGTATACGCATCCGCGGATGTGAGTCTTTAAAAATCCGTATCCGCATCCGCATCAGCAGCTATTCTAATATAACAAGACATAATTATAATGCATAATATGGTCCACGTATATAACAACGAGGATAAACTGATCCACGTTGACGGTCACGTTGACAAGTCAAAGGGCAAAATCTAGTTGGCAATATGAGAATAACGTCATGGAATCAAATTGATGTAAAAACGCTACTTGGAAAATTTATTCTCGAAACTCTTGAATAAACATGTTATTTAATTACAACTTCTATAAATAATTGTTCTATGAATAGGTTACTTGATCAGCAAAAAACACAATTTTTATTCGATAATGTCTAGCTTAAGCCGCATGCTCGGGTCACTTTGTACCTGATTGTGTCATGCAAGCATAAGACTGTTTTTATGTACCTACCTAATATTTATTTTGGTACAATATATGAGCAAGAAGTTACGGTTGCGAGCCCGTTCACCCCTAAAGGTTTGCCCCCTAGTAGGTATATGTCGCCTTTCGCCCCTCCACATAATTATATATCTATATTCGCTCCTTATTATAAGATCAAAAAAAGTAAGGGTTCGGTAATGTTAGGTTCCTTCTTAAACCCACTCAAAAATATAGCCATCGACTTAGTTTGATTTCTTCAAAATATTTTAGTTAACATATTTTGCTGTGCAATTAATAATTTTGGTGGAACAAAGGCAAAAAATTGAGGAACAGTTAATGTCCTTTTTTTACTATTAAACAGTAAAGATATGACTAAGGGGCGAAAGGGTTCGCAAAAAAATAATATATCTTATTTTATCTTGGTTCTCCCCTTGATAAGGGGCGTACGGGCTCAAACCCGAAGTTACAGATATCGCCACCTACTGTTCCAGCAAACGTAACTAAGTATATTGTTAAATAGCGCGTTGCGTTTTTATCTCGCTACTAACTACTGCATACTATATTTTACAAGTTGTCGAATCACAGAGGGCATCGAAGCTATGCACTCTCAAAAAGTAACCTCATGACTATACGAACCTCTATAAGGTTTTATTTATATCGATATATTTATTTCTTAAAAAAATAATGCCCACGAGCACGATGCAGGCATTATTTTTATTAATTATCTTTTTTTACAACCTTTTAACGGACACAAATTAAACGGACTCGTCGATTTGTCGTGACGGCAGTAGCAAGGAGACCAATTAAACTCTACGCTAAGCGTGCAGTCCTGATTAGGTATTTAATTAATGGTTGTTGTACCACCAGGTTGGACCGTCTGTTCGTGTTGTTGGAGGCGGGCGCGGGCCCAGCGACCCGACGCGCCGCCGCCAGACAGCTCGGCGAGGTGCAGAAAGCCCACCCTGAAGAGTTGCACCGGCTGCTCGGCAGGCTCATGACACACCTACGCTCGCCCGCTTGGGAGACCAGAGTAGCTGCTGCACAGGTAAAGTATACTATAGAAGAATATATCTACCAAATATCTGTGTTCCCATTGAATTCAATGTGTTAGGCGTTAAGAACAATATAAACTGTATTGTCCGCGGTTATTTATAACAGCATAAAAGACCGCCGCGAGCAATACATTTTCTATTGTGTTTGCCATATGGCATTCAATATGTGAAAGACCACTAAAACGTACCGCTTAATCACAAGATAAGATTTGACTATGATCTCTTTGTAGGGTGACGATGCTTACACATTGCGCTAGTTTAAGCGCAATCCCAGGCTTATGTGCCGCCGTGGCCTGTTATCTTTATCTAAAAACTACTAATTATAAGGATTCCACGACACATTACAAAACGATATTAAACCTGTTTCTACAAAACGTACAAAAATAGCATACGGAATACATAATTAACTTTGTTATTGTTTACACCATTTCTTATCGAACATACGCCTAAAATTATTTACATAAAACAGCTATTTAAAACCACCTTTGGTGTTGAATTAATATCTAGTTATATAAAGTGGAGGCTAAAAGCATATTTATAGCCGTTTTAACGTACATTAGATAAAGGCAAAAGCTATAAATACACGCTATCTTTGTCCTTGCGGCCACATTTTGATAAACAAGCACACTATTACAAAGAAGGCGAATCCTGTCTTAGGGATTAATTCTGTATCATTTTATGATCAACGGACGCCGATACTCATAGGTGGAATCACAATATGTGGAACATACAAACTTTAATACCTTGTAAGGATCCACGGTACTGAGTGCAAAATAGTAGCGAGTACAAACTGAATACATACGTGAAACTGACCCAGTGCAACTCCTTAGATCGATTGATAACTCGCGACCGTCATGCCTGTCATTATAAAACAATGTTGATACTATAAATGTTAACGAGCGTTGATTTTAATTTTATCTAGAGCAATATATGTATGTCATAATAAAATTAACCACATTGACATTGACTCATACTTGTATATACCTACTCAATGGGATATTATACTAACATTTCACCACATAATACACTTGCTCGCCGCATGATATCATGGGGCGGAGCAAGTGTAGTCTACTGGGCACATTTCCAAATATGGTGCTTGTAGGTAGCTACTTAGAATTTTTTAACGAAACTAAATAATTTCTAAATCTTCTTTTCGATGGCACAATATAAACAATTTTGACAGATAATGTTTAAATTGAGAGCTATAGCTGAGTCCTAATAATAAGATAGTTTATACTTTAGCTCAACAACCAGTTCAATTAAATATGACACTGACATGACTGGAAGCAAGGCATTCCCCTTCCTACTGCATAGGTCACCCGCGTTGTTAGGTAAGCAGTAATCAGACAAAGCTCAATACATTGTAAAAGTCACGTCACGGTAATGTTATCTAACAGTATTCTATCTTCATACAAACAGTCGGCACGCGAGTTATACACCTACGCGCGTCGAGGTCGTTAGGCACTTGGTTCGCAACCAGTCGCGAATGCGCCGCAGCGATGAACAGACAATTTGTTATGATTGAAATAAGTACAAGTACTTACATAATAATTATGGCATATACAATTGTAAACAAAAGTATTTTAATTAAAGTTTTTATCCGAATGCGGCGTTTTTTATACTATTTTTAACAATAAAGCTTTTCGTACGTCTCAGTCGAGGCGCAAATATTTTTCAGCCTCAATTATATAAGGATGTTTTTTTTTTTTGAAATTAAACTGCTGTATACGGATTTTATCGCGTTGTTTATTTGACACTTTATTACAAAATTTTTGAAAATTGTTACACTATTACTACTATTAAACTTTACTAATTTTTAAGCTAATTAAATTATTATTAAACTATTTAGATTTAATTTATTTTTACACTTTCCCCGACGTTTCGGTTGCTTTTCAGCAGCCATGGTCACGGGGAGACTAAGATGTTTTTTTTACTAAATCTACTAATGAAAAAACATAACATGATTTTTATTGAACATTTCTTATTTCATTCAAAAAAAATTACATTTAAAAAATATTTTATTTACTATCACTAAACTAGAAAGAAGCTCAAGTAGGTAGATGAAATTATAATACTGTAGGTGGGCAGCCCTCTCGCGTATTCGCGGACGGCTCGGCTGTAGGTAATTATTTCAAGGATAGAGCCGAGTTACAATACTGTTAGATAACATTACCGTTGTCACGTAGCGTCTGACAAGATTACGGCTGTGTTTACCGGATTTATTAAAATCCTCAAGCCTTACATTCAAACTGCATAATTCACTATTACGCCCTCTTTTTATTCACGTTTGGTCTCGATGCGCGGGGGCATTGCTTACAGATGATTGCTGTCATGTTTGTGTTCGACAAGCCAACGTTATTGTTGTCTCATAATTGGTTACATTGTTTCGAATGATTGAGAAATTAATCAACTAGCCGAGTTTGTGTCCGTGTGCGACGATGCATGAACTGTGTCGATAAAGTTACCAACTAATTTGTGTTGTGTATGCAAGCAACCTGTGTTTATGCCAGCATACAATTTTCTTAGATGTTTTGACGTCTAGAAAACGGTTCGAAATAGCGCATATAATTTGAAACTACCCAATACAAATTGGCACACCCTTTCTGTACAAGCTTTTGTTAACCTTGCTTTGTTAGTTTGTATTAAACTGAATTTCAAACCAGTTTCTTTGTACATGCCTTTGAGTCCGGCGACGGCATGTTTTAATAGGTATGACCTAAATCTGCAGTTAGTGGAAGAACTCGCCGGTAAATAGATCGGACACGAAACGTGTTTAACTTAGCGCAACCAGCATCTTCTTATAGTTTTTTTCTTACAAGCTGTTACTTTAGTACCGTAGTTCTAAAGAAAATAATATTTAACAAGCAACCTGCATTTCTGGGATAAAAAGCAGCCTTTGTCACTCTATGCTCTATAAATTATCTTTACGTAAAAATGATGTCGATCTGTTTGTTGCTCGTTTGCTACGCAAAAGATGGACAAACGACAGACACTTATGCATTTATAATAACTGCTTCTGTCCGCGTTTATCCTATATGAAAACCACAGTAACTGGGATAAAAAGTACGTGAATCCAGGACACCGCCTCTGTTCATCCCGGCTGGATTTTACTAGCTTTAACAAATAATAAAACATTTCCACTGCTCTGGTTTATTCTTGCAAATATGTTATCCACAAAATGTATGTTATCCGCAAAGCTTTGAGTACACAGAGATAGTTCAAATAAAGGCAAGTTTGTTTTAGTCGTGCATATACATATGTATTATCAACGGTGCCATGAACCGCTGTGTACAACATTGTAAACACGAGATAAAGCCGCACTGGCCATTACAGTGCTCTGAACTGTATTCAACTAATAACCATTTAAATTTTACTCATACGAAGTACATAGTCATACGAAGGTGTTTTAAGTTTTAAATAAGAGTTGATAAGAGGACTTGTTGCGATTGTTAATCCCTAATTATTGCAATTGACAAAGTTAAAAAGAAGAATATTTTCTTTTATTATTTTCAAAGACAACTTTGCGCATCCCACATAAGAAATGTGGGATGCGCAAAAAGTTTCTGGCGAAAGCGACTGGGTCGCCAGGCGACCCTTGAAACCACTGCACCACCTGTGCAGTCTTACAATATTTAGTTTTATCTCCTTCACTCGTATTGGCAATCCTTCTTTATGTATATTTACTTCTGTAAGATAACCTGTCGATATCCAATTTATAGCTGAATACCCGAATCGAAAACAAATAATACGGCCTGATTCACGGCCTACTTTTGCAGGTCCTAAGTAATGGAGCCTATTGCTGTTTATTGAGCACATTCTAAAGCTTCGGCCTGCTACGGAATTAAAATTTTCCGAGAACAAAGCTGTTCACAGCTTACCCGAGCCGAGATTCCAGCTCGGAATTTGACGATTACACCCCAAACGCACGTAAATGTCACGGCACCATATAAGCGGCAAATATTATTTTAAACTTCTGGCCAGTGCACTGTGTCCAGGGTCTAGAACGCTATTTTTATTGTGTGTGAATACCGGCTTATGAAAAATTTAATATATAGTCACTTTACGCTTTTTGGCCTTTTTTTTTTTTTTTTTTTTTTCACGTGGGGCAATGCATGACGCATACCCCTCCGCGGGGGCGGGCGGAGGGGTTATGTCGGACTCGCCGCGGTAAAAGATAGATGTTAAGAAGAAAATGTACCTCCCGGAATACCGACTAAACCTACCACGGTGTTCTTCGACAAAACCACTATCGACGGGGCCGCGCGAATCACTTTCGCATGCGGTCGCGACCCCGCCGAGGTTTGGGCCCGCCGTATGAAACGGCAGGCCACTACACGACAGACCTACCCCAAAGGCACTTCTAAAACTCCCTACTGTCCCCTCACGCTTTTTGGCCTGCCAATGTTCAAAGACCACTTATGGTCCTTGATCTAATAGCCATATACATTATTCGTAAGCTGACTTTGACTATTACAAATATTCATAAGTGATACCTATATTACCTATATATTACAATGTATCTGTTGCCTATAGATTTAACAGTAAATAAGGAAAAATTTTGCTTTTGCTTGCGTTATATTAGCATACCCATGTACTTATGTCAATTTATCTATTGACTTTTATTTATTTATTCCCACACAAGTCGCAATTAACTACATTGCATAAGACGAATTCAATGAGATATTATTTCTTTATGGTATACAACTGTGGAAAATATAACATCTTATCGAATAACATATCAATACAAATTACTTGATTAGGCATACAGTCTCGTTTTTTATGATATTTTTATAGGATACATTCGAACCCACAATATTTGGCGCACTAGTAATGGCATATTTAGGTACTAAATAAACCACGCTGGCATCCGTGCAATCACATAATATTTTATCTAAGTTTAATATTTGTGACATTAAATGACTCAAATATGACCCCACGACATTGAAAATGATTAATTTACCAACGACTTGTCTGATTTTTGTATTTTTCTTGTAGTGTTGTGTTATAATATATAGAGATGACATAGAGACGGGTCTATATGTATTGTTTTGAACCACTAGGACTCATATTTGTTTACTCGACGACTCGATGGCGTAGTGGTTAGTGTAACCGACTGCCACGCCTGAGGTCGCGGGTTCGATTCCCGCACAAGTCAAACATTTGTGTGCATGAACATGGATGTTTGTCTTGGTCTGGGTGTTTCTATATATAATATGCAAGTATTTACAAAAAAAAAAGTATATATGTATGTTTATCCATTGTCTAGTACCCATACTACAAGCTCTGTTTAGTTTGGGCTAGATGGTGTTGTGTGTATGTGATAGAATATTACTATTACTACTATTACTATATAATAAAAATAGACTAAGTTTGTCGCTCAGAGCACCATATAAATATAATCACGAACAATTGCATAAAATAATCGCTCTACTACGACAGTCAAAGTATGGCCAATCGAAAATACATAGTAAAAGCGTAACTGTTACTCATGTAAAACTTATAATAATAATAATGTCCTCCAGACCGAATTTCGGCCACGGCGGCCAGTCTTAACAGAGACTGGCCATCTGCGCAGGAGATATTATAGTGCACAAGTGTGTGCGCAAACACAAGTGCACTCTCTGTTCCCTAACTCTCATGATCCGATGGGACGGCAATCCGACACGACCGGAGAGAGATCAGGCGCAGGACCAACGGCTTTACGTGCTTTCCGAGGCACGGGGGTGTCTAACACCGCCAACTTCCTAACTCCGGGCTGCTATTGAGATTTCTTTACAGGAAAACCCAATAGCTTTTTGTTGGCCCGACCCGGGATTCGAACCCGAGACCTCATGCACAGCAGTCGCATTCACTACCGCTGCGCCACGGAGGAAATTAATTATTAAATTAATTAGAACCATTTGGATGACTAATATCAGTTCTTCCATACTAGTATTACAAATGCGAAAGTTTGTTATGTTTTCATGGCTAAACCGATAGAATCCGAACCAGTTTTCTATAAATATGTAGGTACTCACCCAGGTTGTTTTATATATATATATATATATATATATGTGTGTATAATATTACGAAATGGATTTTTTTAAATATATTTATTTTAAAATGTATGTTTTTTATACCCGCTCATGCCTACAATTATATGGACGAGTTCCCATAACATGAAAAAATAAAATATTTATTTTTTCATGTTATGGAAACATGAAATAAATGAAATATATATTATTTTATATAATAATTATAAAGATTTTCGCGTTTAACATATAATATTATAAAGCAAAATACTAGGTTTCTAGTTAAATATATTACAGGTTATTTAAATACTGCCCGAGTGCTTCTACACAAAAGCATTATTTGCGTAATCTCCAGATAAATTATTTAAAGTACGTGAAAATTAATTTTTGATTATATTTGCGACCGAACATTAATTTCTCAAGATACAACGTGAAGTTAGCTTTGTAAATTAATTAAATAGTCAAACATATATTTTCCTTGTGGTGTCTTAATGAGTTTGGCGCGTCATCGAGTATGAATGATAGTTTAGGTTTGTATAGAGGTACGGGTATAGGTTTGTATGACGTTCACGCGAATCTTAAATACTTAAATAATCTATATAATATACGTACTATATACCTATATAATATCAGCCCTGTATTAAACTATCCCACTGCTGGGCACGGGCCTCTTCTCAGTGTGAGACGGGTTATGCCATAGTCCACTACCGCTGACTCAGTGCGTGTCAGCAGAATTCATATAATTATCTTCGAAAACATTATGGAGAACTCTTAAACATACAGGTTTCCTTACGATGTTTTCGTTCACACCCTTAAAGCGAGCGATAACTAACTAATTAATATGCACATAACTTCAAAAAGTCAGAGATGCGCGCCTAGGGATCAAACTCGAGAAATCTGCGTGGCACTCCAACGATGTCCCACAAGGCTATCACTGCTTTTTAAGCCTCATTTAGCGTCATTGTGAGCGTCAATTGAATAGTGTTTATATTTTGATACCCTTATTAATAAAGTGTGTTTGTTCGCGCTTATTTTACGGTGCAACAGTACGACATGGAAAGATAAGTAATACCTACACCTTTGCCCACCCCCTCAGGATATAAAGGTCTATATACATAATAAAGCGATAAAGGCTATCAAAGTAGTTTAGTTTAATGATTGTATTATATTATTGTTTACGAATGCAGTAACACCTCTCTTCGGAGAAAGCGAGAGTGAAATATGAATGAGTTACTTTAGTTTTAATTTAAATTATAACGGCATTATAACTAAAAATAAATTAGAAGAACATATACAAGTTCTAGCGTCATGATGGATCTATATATAAAAATTATCTTAGACTTAGCATAATACCAAATCACGCTTGTCTAAAGTGTTGGGCCGTTCAGGGAACGCATCATCATCTCTAAAAGCATTATTATTGCATGTTTGAGAATGAGACAGCGCGATGTAAAATATATAGTCTTATACGGTATACCATATACATATTTGTATACTACAAATTGCCTGGAAAACAGGTTAAATTCACAGTAGCGATACGGGCTGCGGCTGTAGCAAGAATTTAAATTCAGTTTGCCTCAGCTATCAGTTAGTTAAATCGGTTAAAATGTAGGTGAAACTACAACTTGATAGCGAATGATTATTTATTTAAGGGTAATATATATATATATATGTATCTATTGCTCGAAGTTACGACCGACTTGCATCGATCCTGGTCTCGGGTTGACTGGTGTGACCTAATGGTTGTCTAAGTACCTATATGTACAAACCGCGAAAGACTTAAAACTTTTATTGATTGCGAGTGGGCAGTATCAAACAATACCTGAGAACATAGTCCATTATTGGTAAGATCACGGCGATCTACATACATCTTTGTCTCTAAAAGCGAAGAAGTATAAGCTATTCGTTATATTGACGTGTCCCAGACGTTCTCTATGAACTTGAAAGTCCGTACTAAACTGCTATAACGTTTTAATGTTGAGAATAGAAAGGCTACATATATGTCCGTATCATATAATATTTCATAGCTACTTTCTAAGCGCGGAAGCTATGCTCAATAACAAATCATTACACTCTTCGCTGATCACTGATCAGTGAGCAAACGCGCTGATAATCTCTATTTACTTGGTAACTATATGACGGCCTTGTAATCTATGTATTCTTAAAAAATAGAACTAGTATTCGTAACGATATAATCGCCGAGAATTGATGACAGGACTCGTAATTTATATATGGTGTACTCAGTGAACGGAACTAATATATGGCAGTATTTTCACCACTAAAAAGCACCACGGAATCTACACAAAGTAGGCTGACGTATAATTATATCAATGCATTTGAGTTCTGGATACTGAAAGCAAGTTTATTTTACAGTTTAACTGTAAGATAGAACTGTTAATAGCTATCTTGCTCTTTAAACAGTAACGTCCATTTTTGAGTAGTAGAGTTGCGTACATATGTAGCTGTGTCAATAATAAACTGTGATTAGTATAAAAGTACTGCCTTCCATGTTTAATTTACGTTTACTGATTATACGTATATTATTATGATGCTATATTTCGTTTTTTTGATACGTTGCGATCCTGAATGATGTACTGAAGTGAACTTAATCCATACGCAAGCCTCAGCTCTAAACATACAAAAATAAAACAACAAAAAATTATACTCATCTACACATTGCTGCTTGGAGATGATATTATGTATATTCAATAATACGTATATGTATGTTAAAAACAGCCAGAATGTACTTATAAAGGTGCTATGCTTAATGTTCATGGCGCCTTTATTCAATAATAAATCCGTCTACGGCGATGTTACTGGGTTTAATAGGACAAGTAGTGACGTCACTGTCCCTTATTACGAGAAATCTGTAATATATGGGACAACATACATACATACATAGATTCACGCCTGTTTCCCAGAGGGGTAGGCAGAGACTACGGCTTCCCATTTGCTACGATCCTGACATACTTCTCTGGCTTCATTATATTGCATATGGGACAACATGCGTACATATTACACTACTGCCTACCCCTTTCGGTTTATGCCGACTGTATAAAGGTACGTGTGTAAAGGAGTGTGTATGTAGAAAATAAAAAACCTATTGCCTTCATCCACTCAGAATTTAATTTCTGATTTTAATGGACCTGTAACAGCTGTCTCAATGACACGTAATCCTTTATCCTACTTCTATGTACGTATATGTATTTGGCTATGAAACGTAATATTGTTTCACATAACGAGGCCAGCCTAATGATTATATAATATATAGCCATAATCGTCGTATTCCATCATATGCTCTATTATACGTGATTTGTTCAATTATATATTCATTTACTATAATTTGCTATGTTGAACGAAAGCTCCTATTGTGTATATTTTTAAAACAACTGCCAATACTTTAGACATTACTTTCGTGTGTATATCCTACACAAATTACACTCAGGCTTAAAATTACTATCTGCGGATAAAATAATAGTAATTATATTCTATCACATACACACAGCAACATCTAGCCCAAACTAAACAGAGCTTGTACTATGGGTACTAGACAATGGATAAACATTCATATATACTTTATTTGGTAAAGATATACATATACATAGAAACACCCGGACCACGACAAACATCCATGTCCACGCACACAAATGTTTGACTTGCGCTAGAATTGAACCCACGACTTTAGGCGTGGCAGTCGGTTCCACTAACCACTACGCCATCGATGAATTTTTTCGTCGTCAGAACGTAAATACTTTCTGTATATCACCATAGTGTGTAGTAAGCTGTTCAATAGGCAGACAGTGTAGCACACCAACATTTATTTTCACCCGTCTGAAAAGCCCAATGTCATGACTTGATCTAGGATTAGAACTAGATTATATTGGGCACTGCTGGGTGAGTAGCTGATGCAGTTTAAGTTCCAGCGACCCACCCATCATACAAAGCAGCACGTTGGTAGACCGTGGGGTTTTAGTCGGTAGGCCCGAAGTTTCGAGAGAGCCCGACATAACCCTTTCGCTTCCCCTTGTGGCGAGGGGGTATGCATAACGAGCATTAAACCAAGATAAAAAAATGGATTCCAACTAGAAACTTTATGATCGGCTGCAAAAATCAAGGGACCAGGTTCAGCACACCAATAATATAGTTTATTTACCGTGAAAATTAACTATCATCTCTAACACCACTGCTCCATTCAAACGTAACAACACTACGTCAAAAAAACCATTACGATTGATACATGCAAACCAGTATCACTATATTTATTACCTGTTTATGTTCACCCAATGATCGTTTTCACATTTAAATTAATGTTTTTCATACTATTGTTCGCGTATAGTATGTCTTTTCACATGTATTAGAACATGAAACGAGCACTTGGAGAAAGTGACGTATGACCTGACACTCGAGTTAGAGTGACTTGTGCTCTTATGATAGATTTTATGTACCCACATTAGCGTAGCTTGATAAAAACTCTCTTGTTTGTTTGACTTGGTTATGTATTGGGACTTCATCTAAAAATTAGCCTATTTACATAACTGGTGATTACGAAATCGGGATATGTTTTTATAAAAATGGTACAACTTCCGCGCTAGTAGGAATAATTTCTGTATTACGGGGGACTTTACAAACATTCAAACAACGGCAACAAATAACATTCAGACTCAGAACAACCATTTGTGGATCACACAATTTTTGTCCCGTGTGGGTTCGAACCCACAACACTCGGCGCAGTGGCTGTGCCGAGGCCACCACTTCAGCCACTACGTACGCCATCCGTGAACAAAAGGTACAGATACAGGCTAGCGTTATGTGACACGTGGTGTAGAAGAATCTATCCAACAAGTTAAGGCAAAAGCGGGAGTTGAGCTGTATCAAGAAGTAATAAAAAAATAATAATATTAATTTGGGTCATAATTAACATTTATGACATAAGTATAGTAATTATTTACAGAAGTTACATTCAGATTATTTGCTAGGCAAGCAAAGGGACCACCTACAAGAAATATGAATCATATCTGGAACACAAACATACGCATTATTTATGTTTACAACAAATGTAGATAAATTTCAACATTTTAGTTGACTCCACTTGACATAGTTCTCAATGCGCAGTTCCCTTATCTAGACTCTGAATAAACAGGACTAGGTATCGAAAGGTTCACCTTTCGATACCTAATCCTGTTTCAAGAAATGTCATTTGATATCCAAATGCACGGCAACTTTCAATCAAATCATTCATGATTTGATTGAAAGTTGCCGTGCATTTGGATATCAAATGACATTTCTTACGATGTAATATCTATTATAATGACATAGTTACGTTTGGCTTGTGGCGAAAGTGTTTATAAACACCTAGAACTTATTAAGTATGTAAGATGTTTGTTCCGTTTTATAAGTATGCGTTTATACAAGTGTTATTAGTTTTTAGTAGAAGCATGGAGTCTGGATATGCATCCGATATACGGTAATAGTTATCGTTAGGCACTTAGAATTAACGGAATCAAAGCAGGTACATGCTGACTTGGATCAATCATAAGTGAATCTCACAAATAATGTCCTGCATAGGATTCGAATCCTCAACATTCAGTACAACAGCAATGGCAAGCCTGACTCGCTGCGCTAACCGTTCTTTTATTTGTATTTAAGTTCCTTTATATAATTATTTTAGGAACTTCGCGATAAACTCAAATACTTCTGAACGGATTTTGCAGTTGCAGTTTTCACCAATAGACAGAGTGATCCATGAGGAAAGTTTAGGTGTATAATTTGTTAAGGTCTTGTACTACCGGTGCGAAGCCGCGGAGGGCGGGGTCGCTAGAGCTTATGTAAGTGTGGCTACCCCGTCGATAATGATAGAACCCACGACCTATTAATAACAAGTATAATACCTAATTACTGAGTTGAATTTAGGCTTCAGATACGGTGACGACAAAGATCGCCGTATGTTCATTGATACAATACATTTAATTCTGTCGCACCGATCTTCGTGTTCTTTAGTGCAGTCGGCCATTTTATTATGCATTCAACGTGAATTCAATTTATGTAATATTCAAGACAGAGAAATAGCCACGTTATACACAAGTGGAAAATGCACGCATGCAATAATAATGGCTATTAAGGTCTATTAAAACGTTCCGATGACGTCCGTAGTCACATTTTACTTAACATTTGAACTCCATCTCAAATAGTTGCAGTAGTTTAATTTTTTATACATATTAGAGTAAGGTCGCTACCGAGTATACGGCATGATTAGGCTTGCCACCTTTTTATTTTTCGAACGTACTTACTATCTGAGGTAAAAAAATAAAGTACGGGCCTTGAAAATAAAGTAGTATTTATTTAACCTGTTTTTTTTATCATATTTTTGTTGATGCTAGTAACATCTAATAAATATTTATTATCAATAAACGTCTTAACCGGACCTTTACAATATTATGTCTATACTAGCTGTCCCGAAAGACGTTGCCCTGTACACATTAAAAAAAAATGACAAATCTAAACCATCCTCGAATCCACAATGAACACATACAATTTTTTTCATCAAAATCGGTCCAGCCGTTTAGGAGGAGTTCAGTGACATACACACGTACAGCAGAATTATATATATAAAGATTAAGATAAACAATTGTTTTTATTCTATTTAGGGAATCTCTATAGCGTTGCTTTACGTAAACAATTAAATATAACCTGTAAAAGTCGACACTGGTAAAATAAAGTATTTTTACGTACTTTATTTTCCTAATATAAGTACGTATAACCGAAATAACGTACAATACTTTATTATAATGTACGATTGGCCAACCTAGGCGTGATGTTAATCAATCACCGTAGCCTATGGACACTTGGAACACTGGGAATATCATTGTCGCGGTGCCTACGCGGGTACTTAACTAGAAAGGGGTAGAGAGTACTGACATAGACAACAGGCATTGTCTTCACTTAGAACCCTTACAATCTTATCTTCAGTAGGGAACTGCCTCCTTCCATCGAGATTAAGCGACGCGTACTCCTTTGTGCGTGCGTGCCCGATTTTTTGCGTTGCATATAGCTCGCTAAGTCATCCTATATTCTAGTACCGGGAATCTGATAATGGTAGTTAAGTACTAACTGCGAACATGAATTGTTACGAAGGTATCCTAACCCGATTAGAGATAAAATTAACATGTCAGCTCTAGAAAAGCCAGAGGGACACGTGGCTTTTTTGGAAAATTTCAGTTCATTGATTAAGTCTCTCGGCGGCTAATTCTCACGCAGTAGACAATAAGCCTAATAGACTACTTATATCTAATTAAAAAGGCGGACTACCTTAGGATTACACGATTTCAAACAATATCCTCCATTGTCACAAAAATATCCATTGCATGAGCGTAAGTCCCCACATCTCTCCGTTTCTAATAATGTATGTAACTTAACATTCACAATAAATATGTCGCTTAATAGCAGTTGTCTTATACGTCGATATCTTTTATCTGTCAATCTATTTAAACATTAACTCAAGTTTATCTCAATCCATCACTGAATCATCCAAATTGGTTCAACCATTGTAGAGATAAGCGCGTACAGATGCAATAAAACACCACCTGTTTGTTATATTTATATATGTACTAGCTGTCTCGACAGACGAAGTCCTGAACACAAGAAAAATAAAAAAAACCTAGACCATTCTCGAATCCAATTGAACACACACAAAAAAATTATCAAAATCGGTCCAGCCCTTTAGGAGAAGTTCAATTACAAACACACGCACAGAAGATTTATATACATAATTATATAAAGATGTACACATCACCACTGGATGTACCGCTAACATGATTATTACAAATAAGTATTGTTTGCAGGCGGTGGAGGCGATCCTCGCAAATGTACCTGAATGGCATCCGACTCCGTTCACGGGCAAGAAAGGTCAGTAATTAAATATAATAATGCATTAGCTCATCCATTACTAATTGCGCAGTTAATGTTGTATCTTCACCACGTCATATGGTGTTGTTTGTGGCAAGTTAGTAGCCAACCCGCGTGCATATTAAGCAAACTGATAGTGGAAACTGTTTGCAGTCTGACTCTGAGCCTAAACGGCGAATCAGTAATCAAATAAGCCAGTAATAAATGTCATTAAATCTTATTAAACTTGTCCACTTAACCACATAAACTATTGTAACTACTTAAAATGCCCTGTGACTTCACCATATCGACTTCCAAACGAGGGTTTCACATAGCAAGGTAGGAAAATCAGCACTAAGCCGAAAGAATCTTCGATGTACTCATCCTAATATCTTACACTCTTATCATGACATGATTAATTATTGGTTATCTGCTCAAAGCTGTGCAGATAGCATACGTCTATCATAGCAGTACACTGAAAATGAGACAGATATATATACTGTGTAAATCACTGTCTCCTTTGCCCGGTATTTACAATACTGCTAGAGATGCTAAGATTTCTGAATAACGCATTGCTGCAATGTTATATGCCATTGCCGATTTTATTTCTTCCAAATTTACATTTGAGGAGCAGCAAGTTAGCTTATTAATATGATTTTCAAAATCCTAATTAGAGTATAATCATCACCTAATAAACGATTTAATGATAAAATTTCAAATTATAATTTTGCTGACGATTTACTGCTATTGGCTTGCACTATGGATAGTACTGGCATCATTAACAGCAGCGTATAATTTGCTATCACATGTTTGCCTAATACAAACGTGCCCTAAGCTAACAACTATCTAATACAAAAAGGTTACCGCTTTGGCTCAAGCATTGTTTATTCTGATTGTTCAAATAAGGCAAGATGACTAAATACACATTAGGCGTATTTTATCGCCGTATAAAAAGTAATGACACAGGCCTCACTAATATGGTAAGATGTTAACATTTAGAATCATTTGTGTGTGGGGCATAATAGATGTCTAAGCGTGTCATACACCGAGATTAAAACATGGTTTGATGAAACGTAAGTTTATCTCTTATTAAGCGTTCAAAGGTTTCGTAACTGCACGCCTCTGTATCAAAGGTGACCTACCTTACCTAACTGTATCACACCCACACTCGGTTAATTGTATTTAGGTTTCAAGTATTTATTGAATACTGAGGTTACGACAAAGGATCATGATATAACATACATAATATATTTGAGAGTAAAAGAATGAAAATAAATGTAAGCAAGACGAAAGTAATGGTATTTGAAAAGGAAGAGTGCGTGACGATGTGTAATATTATGATTGATGGAGTAAAAGTGGAGCAAGTGAAAGAGTTTGTATATTTGGGTACTTTGTTTACAAGGGATGGTAAACATGAGGGAGATATTGAAAGGAGAACGATTGCGGGAAACAAAGTGAATGGAGCTCTACGCGCTTTTATGAACAGTCGAAATATTTCCGAAAAGGCACGTTTGGCTGTTCATAGAGGACTATTAGTGCCCACACTTATGTATGGAAGTGAAAGTGGGGTATGGCAAAAGAAGCATGAGAGCAAAATAAATGCTGTAGAAATGAGAGCGCTGAGAAATATATGTGGTGTGACTCTGAAAGATAGAATAAGGAATAGTGTGATTAGAGAGAGATGCGGCATGAAAGTGGATATAGTGACAAGAATAGAAAAGGGTATGTTAAGCTGGTTTGGGCATGTAGAAAGAATGGACGAGGACAGACTGACTAAGAAAGTTTATAAGGCTAGTGTGAATGGAACAATCGCAAGAGGAAGACCTAGGCGAACGTTTCTTGATCAGATCGGAGGCGTTCTGGACAAAGGCCAGGTTAAGAGCACCTTGAACCGACGGGCGTGTATGAGGAATGTGATGAAAGTGAATGAAGGCAGAGAAGTGTGTCAGGATCGTAGCAAATGGAAATCCATAGTCTCTGCCTACCCCTCTGGGAAACAGGCGTGAATCTATGTATGTATGTATACATAATATATTTATACCAATCAATGAAGTCTTATCTGTTAAAGTATCATAAATAATATATTTACACCAATCAATGAAGTCTTATCTGTTAAAGTCTGCTGTTGGGTGGGTATGTGTATTTTAGTGTGTGTCGCGAAAATTGGGTTAGTCATGAGATTAGGAAAAGAACTCTTATTTTATACTTAAAGTGTTTTAACATGTCAATTGTTCACACTAAATCTATATTTACAATTAAATACAAATGTCATTTACTCATCATAAGACCTTAAGACCTATAGTATAGGTTGCACACATGTGAATTGTGATTGCATGTTGGCTTTTATATGGTCAGTTTTATAAGTACATACTTATTATACTAATCTACACCTTTAGCCATGTAAACAATTGCTTCCGAATTATATTCGAATGTTTTGACAACATTAAACATAAGAATTGCGTTGTGCTCGCTTTTATTCGAATATCAAAATGAAAATTAACCATTGCCTTACCCTTCTCACACTGATAGGAGACCGGTGCCCAGCAGTAGGACAATTTAAAAAAACCTAATTAATATTTATTATATAATAGTTAGATTCCAATGTGCTTTATGTCCCTTGTTTGAATGTTCACAAAGTCTTCTGCGAGAGACAGGGATTATGTCATTTGTGAGAGGTGGTGAAGTTTATTTAATAGGTACAGGTAACAGACAACAGATTAAGTGTTACATCAATTGAATATTAAATAATTTCCAAGTTGGCTTTCAAATGGAAATAAAATAGTGAAGATACTTTGTGTGATATTATTTTTATATATTGCCGTGTACCAACAAAGCGCAACTTGCAGTCGTTTGGATAATCCCACAATTTATTAGAGTTATTATGTAATTATGCATATATGTACGTAAGCATTGAACGGCAACTGCACACACCGCTGGAAAATTTCTATTGCTTAACACGTACTTAAATAATTTGAATAATTAATTTTATGTAAGTAATTAAGTTATTTTACGCCTTTCTTTATTATTATTATTTAAGTTATTTTACGTCTCCGTCTCGAGTGTAATTGTATATGTTTAATATAGGATGTTGTGAAGTAATTCCAGGCAAGGTAATGGAACTATGAATCCGCCGCATCCATGATCCGTTGAATGATATTTGCGTACAGTACAAACAAATAAATAGTTAGACATGCAGATAAACATTTAAAAGAAAATTGTCTTTGTTCGAAGTGATTCGAGCTGTTAATTATTATTATATTTTATATTATATATTATATAAAATACATTATTATATTTTATAATATAGTCCAACTAATTAATAAATATAAAGTTTGTGAATTTCAAAATTCATTGAGTAGGTACCTAACATATTTAATGGGTTTTGAAAGAAGGCAGACAGACCATGTTCTGGATTAACACATAGTATACTTTTGGCATACTCTTGGCAGGCGTCCCTGTAAAATTGACAGTGGGCAGAAACTATTATTAGATATAAATATTAAGTAACCTACTAGTACTTATTAATCTTACGAGCACACACATTTGCATGACTGCCGCCCACAATCACAATAGATCACTAGTTCATATTTGCACTGAATTTCGAGATTGGTACTAGTCTCGAAATCCACTCACACGACGTTTTCTATATCTTAATTTTGTCCTACGCCAGAGTAGAGCTACTAATAAGGTATGGTATCTTTATTGACGTCATATCGCACCCTTAATAAAACAGAGACTTATCTCAGTATTTTGGATTAAACAAATTTGAACGCTATTGCAAAGATTTAACACAAATATAATATTAGAATTTAACATATACAATTAGAGTTCAAATTGCCTTACTTTCAAATTTCGAGTTAAGTCGCTGTTTTATTAAGACTGCGAATTATGGTCAGGATGTGAATATATAAATATACAAACAGCAATTAAGTGGGAGTTATAGTTTATTATCATCATAATAATACACTCTATTAACTCAATTAATCCTAAAAATAACTTGGTTATTTCATACATTTAGTTTATGTGAAGAGAACTTATATCACATGTAGTTGAGAAGGACGAATTTATCACAGAAAGTGCAGATCGTTACCGAATGTCCGGTTTTTATCTATTTATCGTAAATATCGCACCAATAATTGATTATCGTATATAGATAAGGTACCTTAGTTGCTTAGTTCATTACGTATAATTTTACAACTACCAAAATTCCTTTTAAGAATATTGGATGAAGTTTTCAATAAATACTTACCTACTATAACTATATATCACTGCGATAATACATAGGAGACAACTACAATGACTACTGACCTTACTCAATATTTAATTTGGAAATTGACTTTGGATTTCAGGTTCAAATAATAAATGTAAGTATTACGATATCAAATATGGATATCATCATTTTTAAGTGATGTTATTTGTTACCTTGATAAAAAAGTTTTTGACTAAATAAAGGCCGTCTACGCTTTATAGTTTAAAAAAGAAATACATTTCTCGTACTGGAGCTAATACTGCTTCTTAAGCAATTTACATTTCAAAAGGGTTACCTTGCCTTTGGGTTGGGGTGAGGGTTGCCTTTTGTCCCGGGCGGGGCCCAACCGATATTCAGCGCAACTGGTATGGTAACATGACAAAAAGCTGTTACTACTATCGACCATTAAACTGTCTTATTCAACGTAATTGCTCAATGCTGGTAGCCTGCATGTTTTAGTTTCTTAATTCTTTTGACAAATGGCCCGAAGGCTCTCTATAAATAAGCCATTCACGTGCGGTCATCAATTACTAAATATTATTCACCGAGCGACTCAACTGACACAGATACTATACAAGTTATCGCTAAGTGCCATCTTTGTCGGTCATTTTGAACTTGTTAATATTAATACATCGACGTACGGACTGGTTTTCTGTTTACGCAACAATTACCTTAAGGTTTGTCTGTTTTCTTCACACATAACGTCACGCTATATCAACGAAGAGTTAGGCCTCTGCCAGAACTAAAAATAAATAGTTGTATTCAATACAGGTCGGGTAGAAAATGGGAAAGAGAGTAAATCTAAACAAGGCTCTCGACCTAAAACCATGGCAATTTGTACTAACCATATGCCAGTTATCCTTACTTCCTTACATTATTATTATTATATTATAAATTCGAAAGTAACTCTGTCTGTCTGTTACCTTTTCACGGCTAAACCAATCAACCGATTTTGATGAAATTTAGTACAGATATAGTTTAAAACTAACTAACTAAAGGAAGGACATAGGCTACTTTTAATTAATGTAGGTACCACGCGGGCGAAGCCGCGTGCCAAAGCTAGTTTTGAATAATGATTTTTACGTTCATTATACAGCTCATAATGTCACAACAGCAATGTCTCCCTCAGTACTCTTTTGTCTGCGTCCCTAAGACCTTCGCATATACCTACTCTTCTGTCTGCGTCCCTAAGACCTTGTCATATTCTATACAGCATTGGCTGCCTACATCCTTGAAAACCCGTTTTTATTAAAGATAAACATGTAAAGGGTAAAAATCAATTGTCATTGTAAACCACCAACCTTATTGTAAACCAGTTTTTACTGCATCTGTACGGTAATCTGTGGTAACGTCTTGGTTTGTGTAATATCTTTTGTAATTAGTAAGTTGGATGTATCATTATTGTACAATTGTTGGTTCGCGACTTAATTACAACTACATAATATCTGTATATAAGTTGTTTAATTTTAACTTGTAACATTCTCGTAAACGTTGTCTTACGTTTACGTTACAAGTACGTGTATATTATTTAAGAAGATGACATAACATGAGTGTATAAAGCAAGAAGTATTTCTTGGTGCCAATCATTTGCTTCATATTCGTAACAAAATTCTTACAAATGTTTTCTTAGTTATTGCCTGCTGCACGTACATTCACCGCTGGTCTTACTAGACAGTAAGCAAATGTTATGTATTAATTTTTTACTAAGTACATCGATCCACAATAGAAGTTTTAACAGGAAACTGAAAGGTCATGCCATGATAACACGATATCCGTCAACACCGCCTGGTTAATTTGATAAGTCACATTTACATTGCAAATGTTTGTTCTTGTCTGCAATGTATATTTAATTATTTATACACTAGATGTGCCCGCGGTTTCACCCACGTTTGTGATTACTGCGCCGCCCCCGTGGGTCGTAGCGTGATGTTATATAACCTATAGCCTTCCTCGATAAATGAGCTATCCAACACTAATAATTTTTCAATTCGGACCAGTAGTTCCTGAGATTAGCGCGTTCAAACAAACAAACAAACTCTTCAGCTTTTTAATATTAGTATAGATTCTACAAATTTGTTCACTGCGGTTTAGGAATTTACTAAGAAATGACCTAATGGACTGCACGGATAGCGTTTTGGGTTATGTAATTGTGGCGAGCGACCACTTAAACCACAAGTCGGATATATAGTGATGAAACCACCGAGTACTTTGGCTTCGAATCCCACAGGAAACAGTAGTTTGAATGCTCCTCAAATGGTTGTTCCGAGTATCCGTGCTTTGTGTCTGTTGTTAGAATGTTTTTAAAGTCCCTTGCGATGCAGGAATTATTCCTAGTAAAAACTACGACCCGTATGAATCTTAAAAAAAAGCATCGTGCTTGTGAGTCATATGCAAGAGAAATAATGATGACTCAATTATGTAGTACTTATAATTAGATACCATATACATATACCATACCGTGTCATACATAATACTGCATAAGGTAAGTGTTTATTGAGCGCTCCTTAACTCATATTCAACTCGGTAAATGCCAGTTTGTCTTTTATTCAAAGAAGACTTGCATGATCGTTTTCTTATGTAGTGTTAGGCGACAGTGAACACGCTTATCTAATAAAAGCCTATTTCCTTGAGTTCAGCTAACTCGCAAATGACCTTCCAGAGAACAGCTTAGTTAAAATATTGGTCCTAGTGACAAAGGAATTACTATAGAGCTATTAATAACGAGCAGTTTGCTAGTTTTTATTTATGATTCTTACTTTGAAGAACACCAGAAAAGTGGAACAAGTATGTGGTCATTTTATTCTTCGAAAGGGGAGAAAATATTGACGCTATATTAAACCATTTTCTTTCGATCTTTAGCACATAAGAGAATGGTTTAGAGAATAGTGAGAATAAATTTTAATATTAAACGCTTATTAATACTTTAATAGTGAAATAGCTTTAAATTAAAATTATACAAATGCTTAAGAATTATTATCGATATCTGTGCTTAAAATAATAGTGGATTATGACAAGAGCTAATGCTTTACCACCATATTTAAAAGCATTGAATGCGCGAGAGTGAGATCTCACAGAGTGTATAACTTTGTCTTGCGCACACACATGCAATACCAATGCTTTAAGGTATGGTGATAAGGATCCTGGTCCGTTCTAGAGTCCATGATACGTCAGGCCGATTACACACGGTATAAAAGTAGTACGCAAAAAAAAATTTTTTTATCACTGTGCGTCCTTTTCTTGGATCAGTTCAACTGGAAATATCTTCTCTGTTAAGCTTTTCACCATATTCCTAGATTTGCAAATAAGCATACAGTCCGCCTTGAGGCCCATTTACACCGGGCCCGTGTCTTAAAGCAACTGTCATGCTATCCCTGTCTTTTTCATAGTTAGGCAAAGATAGCACGACACTTGTTTTAAAAAACTAGCCTCGTGTAAATGAGCCTTTGTGGTAACCGGTGACTGTATCCTATAGCACAATTGTGCTTTGTCAATCCCGCTGTAACCTTATCGTACATTTTGTAAATTTTATTGTCTGAAAAACAACACGGTTGATGATTATTATTCAGTCTGGTCTGCGCCTGTTGTTTACTCGTAATGAATGGGTAATAATTTATACTATACAGCGTCTAGACGTGTGCAAACCTTGCTGATTAATTGCAATAACAATTAAATTATATTATGTAATTAACGAAAGGTCTTGAATGTTATTACCTGCACTCTTCGTATTTTATTTTTGAAGCTTATTTTATTTTTCATGTATTATGTAACTATTTTGCGTTGTTGGTGCTGGTTTCGTGGTATAAGATTTGCTTGTTTGCGATCAATCGTAAAGACGCGGGCTCTATTGCTGGGTCTGGCAAAATCTTATGGTTTTTTTTTAAGGAAATTTCACGCGTATTGGTTATTTGGCCGATATACGGTTTGCTGTACAGACATATTTACATAATTTTTTGAAACTGTCTTATAGAAAATACAATAACCCGGGTGTAGTAGTACAGCTTATTGAAATCTCGACCACTATAACATTGGCTCTAAAGCTGGCGATAAGTGGGTCCATATAATACCTCTGAGTGTCCGGTTATAAGCGTGACTAAGGCCTTGTACTACCACCTCCAGATGAAATTTATCTATAAGATAAAAAGTCTTGCCATCTCTCTTCTTTAACCTAACATGAGTGAGACAGCATGCGATTTATCTTTCAGATAACTTTTACTTGTTAGTGGTAGGGGTGTCCGTTAGTATTTTAAAAGATTATTTACATACAGTTTTCTACACTGCTAATTTATAACTTTAAAAGTAATTTAAATTATAAATTATTTCAACCTTTCGACTTACTTCGTATTTACACTTAATTTGCAAGCTTTTATATCTGTGTATACAGCCTTGGCCAAAAGTATTAGGCACCCCCAATATAGTTATCAGTTATCACACACCTATGCTATTTGAACAATTAAACAATATTCTATAGAACTGCGATACCGGTGTCATAAAACACTATTTAAGACAATCGGCGGCATTTTTTAAGCAGTCGTAAAACATCTGGTGCGTCAATAATAAAATTTTATTTTTTCCAAAATTTATTTTTAATGTTTCGTCAGTTACCATTTGGAAGTCTTAGTATAAAGACAGTGCATTTGTGGTTTTGTGAATTAATTGAGAAGAAATTCATTTGAAAATGCCAAAACGAAACGAAATTAGTATTGAAAATCGTGTAAAAATTCAACTTTTACATGAGCAAGGCAAGACTCAAAAAGAAATCGCGAAGTTGGTGAAATGTTCGCGATGCGCCGTTCAATCTGCTATCAAACGTTTTGTTGAGACTGGCTCTCATGCAAATAAACCAAGAACAGGCAGAAAACGCGTGACTACTAGCCGTCAGGACAGAAAACTTATCCGAGAGTCTGTGAAAGATAGAAAAAAAACTTCTTCGGAGCTTGCTGTGGCTTTAACTGAAGAGACTGGACATCCCATAAGCGCACGAACTGCAAGACGAAGGCTAGTAGAAGCCGGCTTAAAAGGTTGCAAAGCTAGGAAGAAGCCGTGGCTATCCGCAGACAATAAAAGAAAACGACTTGATTGGGCTCTGAGACACCAACATTTCACAGAAGAGGATTGGTCTAATGTGCTGTGGTCTGACGAATCAAACTTTGAGGTAAGTTTTTTTAGTGAAGTCTATACCACAATTACAACGATCATTGTTGTGTTTGTCTTCAAACTCAAATGTTATAAAAGTTTGTAATGTGTGCTTTTTTTTGGAATCTACAGGTATTTGGAACACCAGGTGTGACGTTTGTGAGGCGACGCAAAGGCGAAGAATATCACCCAGATTGCGTAGTACCAAACACGGCGGAGGCAGTGTAATGATTTGGGGTTGCATGGCTGCGGATGGAGTCGGCAAAATGTTTGTTTGCGAAGGTCGCATGAACAGTGAAAAATACATTAATGTACTGGAAACTGCTCTCGTACCTTCGCTTTCGTGTATTTTTGGTGACATTAACTTAAATGGTGTGAAATTCCAACAAGACAATGCTCCGTGTCACAAGTCAGCTACTACGATGCGCTGGTTTAATAGATTGGCCTGCCCAGTCCCCGGATCTAAATCCTATTGAACATTTGTGGAGTATTTTGAAGAGAAAAATAAAAGAGCACTCGATAACATCAAAAACTGCTTTAAAAAACGCGTTAGTGCAAGAATGGCATGCAATTTCTCCAGAGGAATGTGCGAAACTTGTACGTAGTATGCCCCACAGAGTTGCTGCTGTCATAAAATCAAAGGGTGGCCCAACAAAATATTGATGTTTTTACAATATTCTAATGGAAATAAAGTACTTTAATCATTATAATTAGTTTTATTTCTCTCTAAGCCTGAAATATGCAGTAATTTATAGGGTGCCTAATACTTTTGGCCAAGGCTGTATGTTTTAATTAGTCTGTCTTTATGCAAATATAATAACATATTTTCTCTCCTGAATTAAAATAACCTACATATTGAAAACAACATTTGCACATATCATTTGTTATTACCATTTTTGGCATTCATAATGCGCCACATTATATACATACATCATATATTTGTTTGATCTATATATGGTGGTTTAGGTAATTTCCTCATTCCTCGATTTGATTATGGTTTATACTTGTGTAGTTTTAACTTCATTCAAAGTGATACATCGTAGCCACAAATAAGGGTCTATACTATAAGTATATTCATATAACTTTTAACAAAGTGATATAATCCGCGTTTCTTTAAAAAAATTAAACGACTCATCATTTTATTCTCGTATGCCTACGTCTTACGTCTTTATCTAAATAACATTATATTAAAAAATACTTAAGATTAATCTACAGTTCTAGTCAAAATGTAAATTCAGCGAACCTCAGCTTCATGTCGGGATGGCCATTGACATACCTAGTAGGACAGAATCGTGGAGCAGAACAAACACTTAAGACTGCGCCGAGCGTAAGACAGATAATGACAGAGCTCGTGCGGCGCATATTCAAATCGGCACGCAGCCGCCATAGTAAAATTGTATGGAGGATTTGAAGTGCTTTTTTTGATAAATATGTGTCTTTATTGTCAACTAATAAATTAAATATTTGGGACGGACAAATTGTAATATAACTATTTATGTTTCGTTTAAGCTGTAAAATAGGATAGATTTCTACTCTTATAATCTAAAAATCACGTAACACGAGCTTACGTTATTGAATATTTCGTGCAAATTTACGTAATTTTGTAGGCGAAAATGTTAATTATTTTAAGTGTCTTATACGGAGTAATTATAAACACATACATTGTTATGGTAAATGTATATTTTATATTTGTATTAAACAAGAAGTGTTGATTTTATTCACTTAACTGTGACCTCGTGTTTTGGCACATTTCGATCGGCGCAGTCTTAATAGCATACTTTCTCGTTAAGTTTGCAGCGACAGGTGCACCATATTAAGGCCGTTATGTTATTATTTTATAATTATTACAATCGATAGTGATGTCTGTATGGCTTGTGGAGTGAAACAGATGTTTGCTCAGCAAATGGATAGAAGGCTGAACACTGTCTGGCTGAGGGAGTCAAGGCTTTAGCATATTATTGTGTATTGAATATTTAACTTAAAATTACGGCGTGTTAAACTGACGCACGACGAGACGCCGTTTCGAAGAGCAGAACGTGCATGATTAGCTATAGTAAATAAAGATATACATACGTGGAAGAAGATTTGCCAATTTCCAGCGTCACGTGTCCGGATAGACAACTTTTAAACAGTAACTCTATTATCTTGATGTTTATCTTTTTATAAAATTATTGAGAAGTGAGAAACCGCACCCTCGGATTGCCCAAAAATATAACAATACTGAAGTCCTCTGATAAGGGACAGTCGCGTTGCAGGATCCAGGCGTACTCCAATTTGCAGTATGCTGCTTCGAACACGCAATACTTACTACACAAATGGTCGTATGTCCAGATCCCACGACGCGGCTGTCTCTTATCAGAGGACTTCTGTATTGTCATCGCTGCGTTGGGTGACGCTATGCTTCCGGCGTATGGCGACATAAAGAGCTTCCGCTGATCCAATAGTTTCCCTACAGACAGCAAAGCATTTTTTTATAAGTGACTACCACCAGGAAATCGCTATAATATTATTTGATTGCGATCACCGTACATACTGCGTTTGAGCAAAGGATCCAATGCCCACTAGAACATTTTTCATATTTAAAATGCAAGAAAGCGGCGCGTTATGAAATACAACAAAACAAGGTCAAACGTCGGGGAAAGTGTAAAATTAAATTAAATCTAAATAGTTTTAATAATAATTTAATTAGCTTAAAAATTAGTAAAGTTTAATAGTAGTAGTAGTGTAACAATTTTCAAAATTATGTAATAAAGTGTCAAATAAACAACGCGATAAAATCCGTATATAGTAGTTTAATTTCAATGAATAATATTCGCGTAAACAGAAGACAATATTAAGGTCAATTATTTTAACACATTTTTCTCGTGTACTCATATAAAAATAAATGTATACAACAATTGATAATCATGGATCGAATTTTCATGGAGTACAGTTATGAAATTAATTCCTTATCGTATGTTGTTTAATTGAATAAGTATTTGTTGATTTTTACGGCTGAAGGGCGGTGTAACAGTTAGCGGGTTATGTCTAACGCGATAACAACACTGCCGTGTGAGTGTTAATTTTCTTTTAACGTCGATTTATTCAGGTCAACATGGTGGTAATCGATTGAACTGTATCGCCATGAAATATATATATGTACTACATATTATAACGCAAATTGAAAATATACAAATCATGTTATGTAGTCTATTGTATATGTATTATTATAATATATTTCTGTATACCGCCCTGTTCCATTAGTTCCTTTGGAATATAAATTAAACGAATTATGCGCACTTAGTTTACCTCGGTTCATATTGTTCAAAAGGTATCAGGAAACATAATATTGAAACGATAACATAAACATTGGAGAAACCGTTTTATAACATAACATTACGTCATGAGTATTGATATACAAAATCCCAAGATCGTGCAGCTATCCAAAACAGTTTTTAGAAAATGGGTGTATAAATTGAAATTATTACATACATTTTGATTTCTAATTTTGTGTAATTACAATTATTAAAATTCGAAATACATTATTATTTTGTTTCACAATTATAGATTACTGTTTCGTTTAGATATATTATGACGATTATGATGATTGCTAGCAGGTTATCTTGGAAATTCAAACTACTAGTTTAGGGTATATACATATACTACTAGTATACGAGAGCAGCGATAGCTCAGTGGGGAGACGAACAGACTGCAATGCAGAGGGTCTTGGGATCGAACCCACGTCGCGCACCTCTGACTTTCAGAAGTTATATGACTTTTCGAAATTATGTTTGTATTGATTGACAATTATCGCCTGCTCCGTGCCTCGGAGAGCACGTTAAGCCGTCGGTCCCGGCTGCCATGAACATTTATGGCAGTCGTTATTGGGAGAGTGTCGACACAAGATCCCACTGGGTCGGTGTCGCCGGTCTGCACTGACTGGCCCCCACATAAGATAGATACATACATACATAGGGTACATAGCTGATACTCCAATAAAATACAAATATTATTTACTCCCTTATTTTGCAACCAATTTTGATACTGTTTGCACATAAATATGTCTTGATTGCTTTTTCCTTTTATATTCATAATCAAATATAGGCAAGTACTCTATGTTTGTTAGCCTAAGACCAACGGATGTTAGATATCTATGGACAGAGATTTATAACGCAACTTTTCACACACATGTCAATCTCTACATGTCTGAATAATAGTTGGCGAATATAATGTTGTTCAGACCTAGTTTTAAAGTACTGAAATTTTCATACACTAATCCTCTTCCACCAAAGGGTATGGTTAAAATGAACCAGGTGGGAAACCTAAGTATTATGATTGTTTTTTTTTTACCGCTGCTGTTATCTTTATATAATGTTTCTGGTTGTTCAGAAGAGAAGACAGAGCTGGAGGACACAGGTCGTCTGCGATGCGAAACGTTCGATATCAAACGTGTGCTGCAGAACGGGGCGCACCTCATGGGCTCCGAGGGACACGAGTACGACCTCGATGAAGAGGCTCTCAACGCTGCAGGTAAACCTCATACTTATACTACTCACAGTGAGAAAAGAACCGTGCCCAGCAGTGTGACAGTTTAATATCAGGCTGATATTATTATATACCTTTCGTACACAAACGGTTAAACGGCTAAGATCGCATGAAACGGTGTCGTCAAAAATGCAAATTATTTTGTATTACACATATATACATAGTCTCATGTATACCTGAAGAGGTGAGCAGAGGCGTATTATATCCATATTTCGTCCGTTTGGTCGTGTTTTTTGATTTTATGAAATACGAGGCGGACCTTTTGTTGGCAAACGGGCACATTTCCAGACTCCGTGGGGCTACTGAAAATTTCTTAACTGAAAACCCAATAAAAGCTACTTTAGACGACCCCTTTTTTATTTTTTACGTAATGGAATGCATTGACGTATACTCCTCCGCTGGGGCGGGCGAAGGTGTTATGTCGGACTCTCCCGGGGAAAGATTGTCATACCGACTAAACCTACCACGGTGTTCCTCAACGTTACCAGAGTCGGCCAGGCCGCGCGAATCATTTCTCATTTGGATCTCGACCCCGACTTGGTAGACCCTGGACTTGAAACAGAGACCTCATGCAAAGCAGTGGCATTGACCGCTGTGCCACCGAGCAGTCTGAAAATTTAAATAGTTTAATTATTCCGTAAGAATAATGTATAATTTCAATGTACAACATTCGCGTAAAAGCAAGACATTACAGTTTATTTAATTGCAATTAATAACGTAATTAGCCGAAAGCTATAAAATACTCGAATACAGCGATTCCTAAAGTGCGTTCCAAGGAACCTAGGCATACCGGGAAATTATTTATTTTTGGCTGTTAAATAATACCACAGTTAAGTATAAATATTATTTTTAAATAGCGCAAAATATGTAAACATTGTGTTCTTATTTAAATTACAGTGCCTTTGTTTTGTAATCATTTGATATTGGGTTCCATAAAATAAAAGGTATTAGGTAAGTGTTCCGTTATCTTAAAAGTTTAGTAAGTCCAATTTATGGCACTAACCGTAGGGTTAAAGTACATTTAAAACTACATTCACAAGTTGACAAACATATCAGCTGATCTGCCACGCGCCAGTGATAGCTAATGCAACACAAGATTAGTTGAAATATCGTGATGTTACATAAAAGTATTACTTACCAGGGAAGGCATGAGATTATGAAGAGCGTTACATAAAACTTAGCAAACTAACGTAATGTATAAGCTTCGTATTGGGTTACTTGTGAATTGTATAATTATTTAACCGTATTGGTATATATTATCAGTGAAAATAATTTAAAATTTTAATTTGGTTAAATTTGTCTTGGAAATGATAACATAATTAAAAATCTTTTGTGGCTGGTCGCCAGTGTGCCGCGTGACTGAATAATTTAAACTGTGCTCTTCGTTTTTGGTTTATTATTATTATTAATATATTACTTTCACATATACATATGGTGGCTTCGATGCCGTAGTGGTTAGTGTAACCGACTGTCACGCCTTAGGTCGCGGGTTCGATTCCCGTCCAAATCAAACATTTGTGTGCATGGACATGGATGTTTGTCTTAGTCTGGGTGTTTCTATGTATAATATGTATGTATTTACAAAAAAGAAGTATATAATATGTATGTTTATCCATTGTTTAGTACCCATAGTACGAACTCTGTTTAATTTGGGCTAGATGGTGTTGTGTATATCTGATAGAATATTATTATTATTTTTATATAATATAAGCTAAACGTGGCTTTGTTTCCGTGGTTATGAAGATGTAACCCATACCAACTACAACAGTTGATAATGGATAAATCGTTAAAACCACGGCGTGTGAAATTGGCTGCCTTCATACTGGGAAAAAGCTTTTTTGCCAGTATGAAGAAAGCCAATTTCACTCTTCGGTCCATAAACTATCTCTATGCAAAATATCATGGCCCTCCGTTGCTCTTTTGCTGCGTGGTTGAACCGGTGACCTTGCCACTGCCGCTGACTTAAGTATTGTGGGTTTGATCACCATACGGAACAAACATTTGTGAAATCCACAAAATATATTAGTTTGTGTCTGTTGTTCTAATGTTTGTAAAGTTTACCGCATCACAGTAATAATTGCTACTGAAGGAGCTGTCTTTGAAAAAACTCGCTTCCGCATTTATAATATGAATACGGATTGCCTAGTATGTATAGAGGTTCATGCAATACTAGATATATCTTTCCTTAAAAATATAATATATCAGTTCAATATAGAATAATAATAATGCACATCAGGTTTAAATCGACACATTTGTAAGTAACTCATTGACATCTCAATGTCGAATGCCATCACGTAGACTGCACTCCCCATCATCAGGGTGTGATTCACTACGTATATGATCATTGCCGTCCGACGATCTATTATCCTTTTATTGAAATGCTAGCTGCTGCCCGAGTTCGTTGAATTTCAATTCGACTCCTGAGTACTAATAGGTATTACTCTTCTTCTTCTCCCTAGCCTTTATTATTCCCAAGTCACTTGAGGTCAGCTTTTCTAGTCTAACCGGATTTGACTGGAAATCAGTTTTTACACGGAGCGGCTGCCACCTGACTGCCGCAACCCGAAGGCTAACGATACCCTAAGGCTAGACCAGTGTCAGGATATTGTAGGGCACTGACTTCCCAATAACGACTGCCATAGATGTTCATGGCAGCCGGGACCAACGGCTTAACGTGCTCTCCGAGGCACGGAGCAGGCGATAATTGTCACATAATATCGAAAAGTCATTTAACTTTCGAAAGTCAGGGGTCGTGGGTTCGTCTTCGTCAGTTGGTCTTCCCACTGAGCTATATATGCTCTTCTAATACTAATAGGTACTACTTAATTCAATTTAATACCAATGTAATAGGTACTAATAGGTTTTCGAATAGAAAACTGTAGTAATTGTCTTTTATATTATTTTGTCGATATTTTGTACGAAAAAATATGTAGTCATAGTTCTTTGTGGCAATAAAGAATGATTTCTTTCTTTCTTTCTTAGTATCAGCACAAAGTCTGGAACCGTGCCCGGTAGACGGCTATATACTCATGTTTTACGTGGGACGTAAAATAATAGTTTGCGAAATGTGGGCGTGACACCTCTAACTACCTCTCCGGGTGCGTGATACTATGTATAGTATGTTCATTTGGCCTTAAACTTGGTTATTAGTTGTAAGTTGTAACATATTATATAAATATAATATTCTAACGCATACAAACAACACCATCTAGCTCAAACTAAACAGAACTTGTACCTATTATGGGTACTAGACAATGGATAAACATACATATATACTTTTTTGTAAATACACACAAACAAACAGACCAAGACAAACATCCATGTTCATGCACACTAATGTTTGACTTGTGCAGGAATCGAACTCGCGACCTCCGGCGAGGCAGTCGGTTACACTAACCACTACGCAATCGAGACTTGCAAATACTTTATATGTTTACTATCTACAGTTATTTATACATTGTCAATATGATCCAGAAATACTTTGCGACCATAAAATTTATCTATTTTTCTTTGTCGAAACAGATTCTAAAGAGCGTTTGGCGAAACAGCGTCAGCAGCTAAACGCGCGGCTGGGACTGGACGTCGCGGCAAACCTTGGCGTCGACCTCACATCCATGTATACCAACGAGGACTTGTGTCCTGTCAAACCTACCATTCAAAAGACTGAACCGGCCAGGGTAAGTTGTACCACAAGAAACAGTTATATGCTTAGCGAAGTGTGAAGAGTGAAATTATTTGTTGATGGTAAGAGAGCTGGCTTGCTTGTAGAAGTATTACCTTCACAAGGAACCGGTATATGAATAAAGGTACAACGTTCCGGACCGTAAGTAAGAGTTCTGGCGACTCGCACGCCTGCCTTACCAATGATTCATTTTATGACTATTTTTAATGATTTTCCCTATCGTCGGTAAGGTGTGTTATTTCAAGCGAGCATAGCTTACTGTAACCGCTTACAGCCAGGCAAGCTGAAACCCTGATAGCCTTTTTCGTTGTTTAAAAAGTGCTTTGACCTTTTGATTTCTGCACCTGATAATCGATTCTACCTTTACTTCTTTATATCTCTGAGAACTTAATAATAATAATAATCATAAACATAACAAGGACCTCTTTATGTTGGACTCATGTCTCCGTGTAAGCCTCCTAAAGGGAAGGGTATATCTTCTAATGTAATATGTTTGAAGAATACCTGTGCTAAGAGAAACAATGAACTTAATAAAATGTAGATATATCGTACATTTTCTTAAAATATGTAATATCAAATTACGCCTTACCTTGAAGCAATTCAAAATAGAGAACAGAGCAAAACGGAAGTAGGTTACCATTTACGGTAGTATAGTGTCTATATAGTTGCAGACTGAAACATAGTTACATGAACAAAACATATTGTTCTTTAAAACAGCTAAGTCAATAGTCGAAATACATTTAATTATATAAATATTCAACGGACATAATATCTGCAACGAAGAAAAATTCTATGACGCACTTTCCGAAAGATTTTGCAGACTTTAGTGTTTTTTTGATAATAAAGATTATAATAATTTCTTTTAGCCTGCAGGATAGATTTACTTTCATGTTTTTTCATTACAGCACTTTTTTTATTGTTAATGAAAAAAGATGTTAGAGATTTTATTGTTCTTTTGATAATAAAGAATATCATATATTTTTAGTCTGCATTGCAACACATTTTTTATAATTAAATAAGAAAGTAATTTTATAAAGAAAACTTAGGTTTATTTTTACTAATAATTGCCCAAAGAATAGGACGGAGATTGTTTGCAATCGAAAGGTTGTGAGTCCGAACTTCACCTATTGCACTTATGCATAATGGCGTGCACCCACTCGTAACACAAGCTTTTAGCTTAGGACGAAGTATTAACAAAATTATAGTATTTGTATAACAAATTAAGATTAATCTTCAAATAAAAACATACTTGGCCATAGAACACGATATATATCCTCATTTCGAAAATCGACAATTCGTCTCGGTTATATAAGTTTACTTTAGTGGTGAGTGTAGTAGAATGAGTCAATGTTAAAAAAAACATATTATTGGAGTTTACTGATCTGATTTATTATTAGTGACTTTGATGGATTGCAATTGTCTTATAAATGCTAAAAAAAATCGACGAGTTTTATCTCACTTTTAACAATAGCGCCAGATAACGTTTACTGACCAGTTAAAATGGTAGGTTGCAGTATACAACTGCAATTTCATTGTTTTAATCCAGGACACGGTTTCATTGGACTGTATCCAAATCCATTTAACATCCAAATATTTTCAAAGATTTTCACATTTATGAACTAAATAAAATTGTTATAAAAAAGATCTGTCCAGAAACTAACATATAAGAATCTAAACTATACTGGCTTTTCCAAGATATTGCCTCTGTGGCACAGCTATAGTAAAGCGACTGCTATGCACGAGGACAGTTATTGGCTACTATCAATAAATTCTTAGTAGCAGCCCTGGAACTGTGTCCGTGCCCGATAATCGGCAGAAGTCTCGGTCCCCTCAGACCTATAACCATACTTGGCGAAGCACAGGAGTAATAATTTAAAAATTATTTGCAATTTTAATTACAAATGACTAGTACTGTTGTTAACCTTTTCAGGTAAGCTAAAATGCCTGTGTTACTAGTGAGTGCGCGTCGGAAGTGCAATGGATGGTATTCAAACCCATGAACTCTCGACTAAGTCCAATGTCTTATCCATAAGCCTACTGCCGCTCCTAGATTTATTGAAACTGGATTTTATTTTATCTTTGGGGACACTCTAAATTGCTACGATGTCGAGTTACGTTCAGACAGTGTTAAGTAATAGTTTATTATTTTATTATCCAACAGAGACCGGTACAAGAAATAGTGATATCATCGAAACCTCTAAGCTCGCGGGAGATGAACTTAGCGAAACGTAAAGCGCGCTTGGCGTTCAGTAAACAAAAGTCGCGCGACTGCAGCGAGGACGGCCCGTCTGCGCCACCCACACCAACCACCCCTGTCGAGCCAGATAGGAAGAAGATCAAGTTGGAACAACCTGAGGAATTCGTATGTGAGTACTGCTTATAGAACTTCTGGATCGTAGTCTGTATAGTAATACTGTATTACTACTACAGATACAGTACTATCGTCGACAGCAGTGACAGCCTAGCGGGAGAACGTTTGGCTGCCACGCAATGGTCTCGAGTACGATTCTAAGACACGCCCTCTGACTCTTCGAAGTTATGTGCATATTAAATTTATTTATCGGTCGCTTGAACTGTGAAGGAAAACAATTGGAGGAAACTTGCTGCAACTTGCTTGCAGCGTGGTGAACTTACCTTACGGCCTAAACCTTCTCACACTGTGAAGAAGCCAGTGCCCAGCAGTGGGACAGATTATATACAGGGCTGATATTATTATATTTCCTTCATCCCACGGTGATAATATGTGGCCTTAACTATCATTTACCATGTTGATAATGAGAGTAGTTTTTAAATACGGAAACAGTGTGGACGATGTTTCATATGTCTGTCAGATGTGCTACAGTGTATGATGTAGGAGCTATGTTTCGCATATAAATAAGTTTAGGTGGGTACCTATCAAGAATTGCTGCCTTGCGGCGCAAGGTTAGAAGATATTTTGTGCATTAACTCTAATGGATAGGTAATTGATCGGTCGTGGGTTCGTAATCCATTGCTCCGCTGACGCGAACCCACTCCTAAAACAAGCATTCTAGCTTAGCTAGTAATTCCTAGTAAACTTAGAAAAATCTTTGGCCTAATTTGTGGTTAAGATTTACGATCAATTTACTATTCTTGGAAATGGATCATTAACATAATTTATATTTTATCGCAATATGAAAACATTCCTAAGAAATCTAGATCAAACGCTGTGAACCCGTGTTGAATTTATAGCCTTATTGTCAAGCAATCTGTGGCGATATCTCGTAAATCCTATCTGCACATTCTGATACATTCCAAACCGCTGCGTTCCGTTCAGAGCCGTGACGTTCTCGTTTGCGTCAGTCAGTAATTCAATGATAGTATCGAAGAAACATCGGTGCCACTAAAGGTATTAACTAATAATGTAATCGATACCTCGTAGAATTGAGATGCATCATATTTATGTTATAGGTATTATAGATCAGACAGTTAATTATAGCGCAATGAGGCTCTTAGCATCATCGCTTCATTTCGACAAGAGCGAAAATTGGTTAAATTATACATACGTACTAACTAAAGGGATATAGTAATTTATATACTATTCAATATTTATTGTTTACTATCTTGCCTCAGTTCTTTGATGTAATCTTAGCTAGATTTAAAACTTTCAGAAGCGTAGATTGACGCCTCATTTATAAATGAATGATTGTTCTCAGTCTGGGTGTTCTTTGTGTTCGTTGTGTGAATGTTTGGAAACTTTCCGCGAACAGGGCTTATTCCTAGAAGGGGAGTAAATTATTTTATAAAAGCGTAGAAAGATACGTAAATGTAGGTGACGTTAGGTTAAATTGGTAGCAGTATTTTTCTGGATGAATGGTACCCTATGTCCTTTTCTGTTTGCCTGACAACGTGTATACGTTACTTCTTGATAATCGGTCAAGTTGATAAGGCAATGGTACCCTATGTCCTTTTCTGTTTGCCTGACAACGTGTATACGTTACTTCTTGATAATCGGTCAAGTTGATAAGGCAATGGTACCCTATGTCCTTTTCTGTTTTCCTGACAACGTGTATACGTTACTTCTTGATAATCGGTCAAGTTGATAAGGCAATGGTACCCTATGTCCTTTTCTGTTTTCCTGACAACGTGTATACGTTACTTCTTGATAATCGGTCAAGTTGATAAGGCAATGGTACCCTATGTCCTTTTCTGTTTGCCTGACAACGTGTATACATTACTTCTTGATAATCGGTCAAGTTGATAAGGCAATGGTACCCTATGTCCTTTTCTGTTTTCCTGACAACGTGTATACGTTACTTCTTGATAATCGGTCAAGTTGATAAGGCAATGGTACCCTATGTCCTTTTCTGTTTGCCTGACAACGTGTATACGTTACTTCTTGATAATCGGTCAAGTTGATAAGGCAATGGTACCCTATGTCCTTTTCTGTTTTCCTGACAACGTGTATACGTTACTTCTTGATAATCGGTCAAGTTGATAAGGCAATGGTACCCTATGTCCTTTTCTGTTTGCCTGACAACGTGTATACGTTACTTCTTGATAATCGGTCAAGTTGATAAGGCAATGGTACCCTATGTCCTTTTCTGTTTTCCTGACAACGTGTATACGTTACTTCTTGATAATCGGTCAAGTTGATAAGGCAATGGTACCCTATGTCCTTTTCTGTTTTCCTGACAACGTGTATACGTTACTTCTTGATAATCGGTCAAGTTGATAAGGCGTGAAAGCGTAAAAAACTAACAAATAAACTTACATCCGCATTGATAATATTAGTTACGTTTAAACAGTATAAAAAACATTAATTAACTTAAACTAGCGGTCGCCGAGTGCTCGAAATTCGACCAAAGTTTGCCTGTAAGATATTGCTGATATATGTCATTATACACCGTGAATTTATAGTCGTTTTGGAACCGAAACGTGGTAACTTAGGATAATTAGTAGTATCAATAAAAAATAGTAAATTAATTGTACTGTGTATAGTAAAAAAGTTGGAATATGAATAATATTTTTCACTTATTCGAGTTTGATCGTAGTAACGCACGGACAATTCATTCACAAACGCATGCACACGTGTTCGCGCGGCTGCGAACCGTCGTCGGCGGCGGCCGGCGTTGCCACTCAGTCGCGTAGGTACTTATGAACGACGCACGATAACTACGTGTATCAGTTGATGCCTACATAGATCGACGCAAAAGAGCCGCGTGTATCCCGACCGAGTCCTATGCGCGATTTAAAAACTAGTGACTACACAAGTATTAATAGAATAAAGTAAATGTAATAACTACGAAAATGATAATAGGCATATCGCAGTTCAATAGAGCCAAAATCAGCTGATACGAGGCAATGCGTTATCTCCTTTTACTATGAAAAACCTGCATTGTGAAACATCACAATTAATACGTAAATGGATACTCCAATTTCTCCTTCATACTTTACACGGGCTTAGGACCGTCGGAAATACTTTATCTGAACATTACTCTTCGATAAATAGCTAACTTTATTTATTATGTAATAAAAATAATCACAGGGTGAAGGAACTCTGAGTATTTCAGGCGTATTTAAAAAATTGGAGCTATTTACAAAATAATCAACTTACGTATCTATGGACAGTTTATTTACAAATTATTTACACTTCCCTGTATCGAAGCAACTGCTCGAAATGAAGTCCGCCACGTTCAATACACAAACGAGCACGTTTGATACCATTGTCTTTAAGTTTTCTTAATGTGTCTCTATCACTTTTAACTTTATCAAATGCGTCCACTATCGCACTACGTAACTCGTCACGACTTTCATGTTCACGAGAATACACGAGTCTTTTTATTTCCGACCACAAGTAAAAATCTAGGGGCGTTAAGTCCGGGCTTCTCGGTGGCCAAGCCACGGGACCGCCGCGCCCAATCCACTTATCGCCAAACTCATTGTTGAGGTAGGCACGTACTGAACTTGCATAATGAGCGGGACAGCCGTCGTGCTGGTAGTACATATCGTGTATAATCGATAATGGTACTTCCTCCAATAGCTCGGATATTACTGTTCGTAACATTTCTAAATACGAGCTACCCGTTAGATGACCTTCAATAAAAACAGGCCCTATTAAACGGTCGTTTACAATACCGGCCCAAACATTCACACTGAACCTCACTTGGTGGTGGTCTTCCCGTAAGTGAGGGTTTATAAGAGTCCAGTAATGTTCATTGTGCACGTTGTACAATCCCACTCGAGTAAACAATGACTCATCTGTCCACAGTATGTTCGCGTTCGGATTATTCAACAACCACTCACATAGGGCGATCCTTGCTGATGCATCATTGTTATTTATTACGTGAGCACGACGAAAATGATAAGGGTGTAAACCATTGGTATTTAATGTTTTCCATATAAAGTATTGGCTAACATTAAATTCTTGAGCCGCCATTCTCGTGCTTCGCCGCGGATCCCGCTCGAAGTACTCCAGAATATCCTCTTCGATCTCCGGGGAGTCATTAAGGCGTCCTCGGCCATGCGCATGAGTCGGCGTACGGAATTCTCCATGGTCGAGAAGGCGCTGAGTTGCAGCCAAGATAGTGGGAGTGGATGGCACTTGAGGACTTTCAATTCCTCGTAGCTGCAGCGCATTCAAATGCTCCGGCTGGGAGTATAAGCGTCTGGCCTGTTCCAAATTGAAATTGGCAACAACATACAGCTGTACCATTGCCAAGTACTCAGCGTTAGAATATTCGTATTGACGACTCATTTTCGCGTGACAATGAATAATTACGTTACGACCATTACGCGCGCGAGTTGCTGCAGTACTGAAGGGCGGGAAGGGGTGCGTGCGGGGCGCGCTTGCACCAGAGTCGGACGGGAAAAACAGCTCGCGCTCGCTCTGCCGGCGCCTGGGGTAGTGTGCGGGATTGGCGAGCGACGCGGGCGCGGCAGTTTCTGTGTTTTTATTGGCGAATGTTTTTAAGTTGACAAACATGAATGATATCGATCGTAGTGACGCGTAGGTAAACGTAGTACGTGAAATTGAGTGGCGTTACTACGAGTTCTCATTTATTTCTCGTAAACAACATTAAAGTCACCGACTAAATATGGTGGGTCACAGAGCGATATTTCTACTGCAAGTGAAACCGCTCCCGAGCAAAAAGTAACTGTCCGCAAGCGCAAACAGCCAGAATCGAGCTGCAGCTGTTCCCAGGAGTTGCAAATTTTCCGCAAGGAAATCACATCTATTTTGGACAAATTCACTGAAACTCAGTTCCAAACAATGAATTCTTTGCGTGATAATATTATGGATATAAATACAAAATTGAACGACATAAAAGCTATGACGGACAATCTCAGTATTGAACAAAATAGTATTAAAAAACAGCTTTTAGATCTAAACAATAAGTCTAATATGTCAGAAACAAAAATCAAAGCGCTAGAATTAGATGTTGCCAAGATAAAAAAGGATGAGCCGAATATGTTGATCTCCGTCAGCAATGAAGTTATTATTCAGGAAATTAAAGAACGATCAATAAGAGAAAAGAATATTTTAATTGCAGGAGTGGCAGAGTGCCGTAATACTGATGCTGACAGTGCTTCGTCTTATGATATGAAAGAGATTATAGCAATAACTAATAGCTTAATCACGAACTGCCCAAAACCAACAAAGGTATTTCGACTAGGGAAACAAGAGCCAACGAAAACTCGGCACATCAAAGTTTGTTTCGAATCCCGGGAGTCAGTAAATGAACTTCTAAAAAATTAAAATAAATTACAGAAAGGTATAAAGATTTTTTCGGACCAAACACCTTCACAACGAAGCTATTTTAAAAACCTCAAAGAAGAACTGGATCAAAGAATGGCTCAAGGGGAAAAAGATATTAGAATCAAGTACGTGAAAGGGACACCCACAATCATAAAGCAATCAAAAAACTCCAACAATCATCCAACCCAAAATGTATAAACAAAAGCCCCAGTATCACAACATATCAAGCACTCAACACTTACCAAGACCTAACCACCTGTAAATCAACTTTAAATTTCTTTTATGCAAATGTGAGAAGTATATGCAAACCGGGTAAATATGATGAACTTAAAAGTATACTCCTATCCCTTGATAAAACTATACACGTGGTCCTGTTAACTGAAACATGGATACAGTCTGAAAAACAAGCAATTAAATTCAATCTACCTACTTACTCACACTACTACAACATAAGAACAGATCATATTGGTGGAGGAGTGTCCATGTATATACATAATAGCTTACAACATAATTTGATACAAGCATCGTACATAAGTGGAAATAATTACCTATGGGTTCATTTAGAAAAGTATTCACTTGATGTTGGACTGGTATATTACCCCGGGAACACGAACTTTAACAACTTTCTTGACCAATACCAATCACAATTGATTCAAAGGAAGAGAGCGATTATTTTTGGTGATACAAATATTAATCTATTGGCCGCAGAAAACAAAACCCAACGTTACAAAGCCACATTGCAGGAATCTGGATACAAAATTATAAACAAGATTGAAACAAAATACTGTACACGAGAAACGTCAAACTCTAAAACCATAATAGATCATGTGATATCAAATCTTAGGCAAGACAAATATAATGTGGCTATCATTGAATCCTCCTTATCAGATCACAAAAACATTTATCTGGAAATAAAAAATTACAATCCTCCAAAAAAACAAAAGGTACAATATGAAGCAATCAATTATGAAAAACTATTTAACAGAATCAAGGAAGCGGAATTTAAAAACGAAACATGTGACTTTATTAATTTTGAAAATTTTATAAACAGTAATATAACAGCGAGTAAAATGAAAAAACAAAAATTTGTAAATGTACCTCAGAAAGAATGGGTTAATAATGAAATAATAAACAATATCAATGAAAGGAATCAACTTTGGTGCAGTTTAAAAAGAGAACCTGAGAATAAACAACTTGTTTCAGAGTACAACTCGAAAAAAGCTGAAGTTATAGAGATCATTAAAAGTGCGAAGAAAAGATATTTTTATGGAGAGTTTATAAAATGTACAAATAATCCTAAAAAGATGTGGAATATAATTAACAAGCTTGCCAAAAACGCGATGGAAACCAGTTGTGTTCCCCCAAATCTAAAAACTGATAGTGGCATTATCATTAAAGACCCTACTGAAATTTGCAACATGTTTAATAGATATTTTGCCAACATAGGTTCTGAATTAGCTAGTAAAATTCCATTAAAATACCATAATAACACTGTCTTTACGTTGCCTAAACTAGGTCCTGCTAGCGTTCAGGCGGAACTAGCAGAATTTACTCCTTGTAGCATAAAAGAGGTATCCGATATCATTAACAATATTGATCCTAACACGAGTACTGGAATAGATGGCATCAGCACTAAAGCCTTAAAATGTGTAAAAGACTTAATAATTCGGAACTTAACCTGTTGCTTAAATAAATTACTACAACTAGGTATATTTCCTGACAGTCTCAAAGTAGCTAAAGTTACGCCAATATTTAAATCTGGGGTGAAATCTGATCCAGGAAATTACCGACCCGTATCGGTCCTACCCTTGCTTTCTAAAATTTTGGAAAAAATTATATACGCAAGACTAAATGACTACCTCACCGAAAATAACTTTTTGTACGACCATCAATATGGGTTTCGCTCAGGATCGAATACGTTAAGTGCAACCTTAGATCTAACAATAAAAATCAAAACAAATATCGATAATAAAAAGGTGGCGCTTGGTGTGTTTATCGATCTAAAGAAAGCATTCGATACCGTTAGCCATTCGTTACTATTAAAAAAACTTAATAGCATAGGGATAACTGGAACCGCTCACAAGATCTTAACCTCTTATCTTACAAATAGACACCAAATTATTAAAATAGGAAATTACGAGAGTGACCCTTTACCCTTGTATTGCGGCGTCCCACAAGGGTCAATTCTAGGCCCTCTGTTGTTCCTGATCTATGTTAATAATGTCTGTCAAGCAGGCCTGGCAGGAAATCTCACTCTCTACGCTGACGATACATGTCTGTTTTACTTTGGCCATAACCTCAGTGATACTATTCAGATAGCGCAACAAGACCTTAACCTATTGCATAATTGGTTCCAATACAATCTTTTAACTATTAACAAGTCAAAAACATCATATATGATATTTAGCGCCAAAAATAAAAGAATACAGAGCCACGCTGCTCTGACGATTGATAGCGAAGTACTGCGCGAATCCAATCAAGAGAAATATCTAGGACTCACACTTGATAAACACATGACATGGGGTGCACACTTATCACACATACAGAAAAAACTATCATCACTGGTTGGTTCTTTATACGATATAGCCCGGTGTATACCGCCCAAAGTACGGCCTCTAATTTATAACGCACTCGCTAAGCCTCACTTACTTTATCTAATTGAAATATGGGGCACTGCAGCTAAAACGAATCTTAATAAAATAAAAATTTTGCAAAACAATATAATAAAAATTCTATACCATTACGATTTCTTGACGCCATCTAAAACAATATATAAAGAAACCAAACTCTTAAACCTTAACCAATTATATACATTTTCCACATGCGTACTCATCTACAAAATAATGCACAACATGATACACACACACATCACACTCACCACGAAGGCCCAAAGTAAAACGAACAAGTATTCATCACGCCGCGCTAATAATCTTGTATTACCCAAAGCAAGAACTAACTATGGCCAAAATATCATAACATTTGCGGGAGCACAACTGTATAACAAAATTCCCGATGATATTAAGAAAGCAGACTCGTTAAGTGTCTTCAAAAGAAGGCTTCTTGAACTAATTAATGACGACCATTCCATTTTAGCTTAATTTTTATAGTATGTTTGTATTTGTTTTCTTTTAAAACATTCTAAGCGTTTAACTTGGACCACCGCACAAATTATTCATAGAAGTGGGTACCTATCACATAGTTACAATATTATCTTTTGTTCTGTGTTTTTGTTTTGATACCTACATATATGTATTATGTTAACGGACTAATTAGTGTAATGCATTTGTTTGTATTTTCTTATGTAAGCGACATGTAATTGTCTTTAACCCGGCGCCGATGACGTGAAAAAAATTCCCCGGCCGATGACATCGGGTAAATTTTACCCGAATTTTAATTTGAAAATTTTCAATAGTTTTATACATAGTTTATATTACATTTTAATTGATTATTGGTGAAACAGTATTTACGCATGTGATAAAATAAAAGATGGTACCAATTTATAATGAAAAATAACTTTTTTATTTATAACACGAAAACTATTATAAACACGAATAAAAATACGTCATGAAAATATTACACTATCACTATCTACTACGGTGGGTAAAACTTACCCGTTTTGAATTGAAACACTTGTATCTCACTACACGAGCGGCGTAATAATGATGTAAATAATAATCCAAATAGAGGGTAGTTGTATCTCCAGCTATACTGGCGGATAAGTAAGATGGACGTCAGGAAAAATAAATATACCCTCTTAAAATCACCTCGGGTAAATATTACCCAGCGTCAACGACGCCGGGTTAATAAGAAATAAAGAAATATTGAACCGAAATTAGTTTCTAAAAAAAAAACATTTTATTTTATTAAAATAATGAGTTTAATCGATTCTATTATTGATATAGAGTATAAGGTTTTCGGTTCCAAAACGACTACAAATTCACGGTGTATATTGATGTATGACTGCGTGTGTCAAATGCATGGTTGTGTGCGTATAGTGTTTTATTCTTTAATTTGATGTATGTCTAATGCATATTTTTTATAAATATTAGGATTCGCCCCTCCTTCTCCATATAAACTTTAACTGAACCAAATTTCATACTCCTCCGTTCGCGCAATTTTCGTAAAAAGGGGTACAAAGTTTTTGCTTCACGTTTAATACGGAGCGTAAGACATATAATGACAGAGCTCCTGCGGCGCATATTCAAATCGGCGCGCGGCCGCCATAGTAAAATTGTATGAAGGATTTGAAATGCTTTTCTGATAAATATGTATCTTTATTGTCAACCAATAACTTAAATATTTGGGACAGATAAATTGTAATATAACTATTTATGTTTCGTTTAAGCTGTAAAATAGGATAGATTTCTACTCTTATAATCTAAAAATCACGTAACACGAGCTTACTTTATATTTGCAAATTTACGTAATTTTCTAGGCGAAAATATTAAATATTTTAAGTTTTTTACACGAATTAATTGTAAACACATTCATTGTTATGGTAAATGTATATTTTATATTTGTATAAAAAAAAGTGTTGATTTTATTCACTTAACTGTGACCGCCTGTTTTGGCACATTTCGCTTGGCGCAGTCTTAATATATAAATTATTATAATAACATTGACTTATATTGGTATTAGTAACCTTGCATTCTTTGCCTCGCAAAACAACAGGCACACTCGTATAATTTAGTTCTATACATTCTCAAAAATGTTACATTTAGGCAATATCTTTATATATATAAAGCCTCTGTGCATGTGTTTGTAATTAAACTCCTCCTAAACGGCTGGACCGATTTTGATGAAATTTTTTGTGTGTTTTCAAGTGGATTCGAGAATGGTTCAAATTTGTTTCTTTTTTTAATTTTTTTCGTGTTTACAGGACAACTTCTTCCGGGACAGCTAGTATTCTTATATAATAAACAAACACAAAATTTGCCTGTATGTCTTTATTTGTTGTCTATGTATTATAGAATTCATTTATCGAGTTTTTGAAGCATCTCGATAAGTGCAAATGGGCCATTTAATCAAAACTGATATTGTCTATGACAGGAGATTCACCTCCATTCATCTTGTTGTCGTTTTTTACATTGCTTTAATTCAGTTCGCCGATATGGCTGATATCGTTTCTTTTGTACCAACGAGTTAAATTGCCCGTTTCGTGATTGCTGATAAAGATTAAATACATTTAGCGGCCACGAGTTACTTAAGGACCAGTTTTAAGGAGTGTAAGTGTAGCGATGACGAGTAGAAATGAATTGTACAATACCTACATGCAAGGAACTCCTTGCATGTAGGTATTGTACAATTCATTATCAATACATAACCTTATTATTAAACAAATTAGGTACTGCGTAATTCGGCGTACGAAGTTCTATTCAAGCCATACCAGATTATCAGATAGATGACATGATATTGTATAAAGTGTTTCGACTTGAAATCTCCCTTTACGGTCTTTCACCTGTCAAGATAAATTATTTTATTTTGGTGTGGGCACGACTATATAAATTTATAAAAAATATATTACTTGTATATTCCCGCACAAGTCAAATATTTAGTGGGCATGAACATGGATGTTTGTCTTGGTCTGGGTGTTTCTATGTATTATATGTACGTTTATCCATTGTCTAGTACCCATAGTACAAGCTCTGCTTAGTTTGGGCTAGATAGTGTTGTGTGTATGTGATAGAATATTATATTATTATTATATTATATATTATAAAGAAATATTTAACTTATTTTAAACTTTCGTGACTTGTTCACTTAATTATGCATGCCTTGTTTCAACTGGGTCAGATTATACGGTTTACAGGCCGGGTAAGTTTAAATGAAGTCATAGTAGAAATGGTAGTGACGACGGCCTTTAAATCAGAACCCTTATAAAACCTTAAGATTAACTTATTGATATGAAAACTGCTTCGCCGGTTTTCATATAAAAGTATCGTACGTACAAATGGAATAAATTTAGATACAGATTTATTTTTATAATATACGTGCAAACAAAGAATATGTAGTGGCCCAGCAGAACAACATAATTAGAGTATTATTTATAGGACCATCACGCGCTTTCTACAAAATCACACGAAGGTGTGTTGACTAGCGCGGGCGTGTCATCGCAATTAACTCAATATAAAACAATTTCTAGAACGTTCCACTTGTAAACAAGTAACGGGAGTGGCCAATTAAGTAATGGAAAATATCTGACGCTGCCTAACAATTAGCGGGACCGCGCCTTTCATCATAAATTGTTGCATGTTTGTATTGTTAGAACAAATGAAACTGCGTCCCTCTAGAATATTCAATATACTGCCCGTTATTTACCATTTTTATTGCGTGTACGTGCGTTTACGAATTATACAAAGACCTGAAGTTTGAATACTAGAAGTCTTTTTATTTACACTTTAACGTAATGGCCAGACTCAGCAACGGAAAGTAAGTAGCCCGTAGAAACATTTCGCTGTAGTCGTGCCACTCCATAATACTGTCTTCTGAAATATCTTTTAGCAGCGTTTGTGCATACGTGCAAGCTTTTGATGCTTTGTTATGTCAACAGGCTTTGGCGATTGGCGAAAATCTTTGAAGTATGAGAACCACTCGTCATAAAGTTGTACCTAAATTTGAACGTACAAGTATAAACATAGACAACCAAATATAAAACCACTGTATGGTTCCCTAAATTGGTAAGCAAACTTAGCCGTCTCGCAGTAAAAACGATAACGGGATATGCTTGCTTACGTTTGAAATGAGTTTAAACGTTGACGGGTTAAAGTAAGTGGAAGTAGGATAGTAAGACATGTGCTTAAAATATCTATAGCCCATCTCGGTACCTCAACTTAACATGTTGCTTTAGCAGAAGGACCACTACCCTTTTTGAAAATCTGAATACCATTTAGATACAAATAAACCTATAATTTTAAAGAGAAAGTTAGATTTAACTTGCGACTTAAAAAGCCAGAACGGTTCAACAAAATTGACAGAGAACAACGGGCATTTGTTGGTGTGCACGTTCCTTATTACATATAATTACTATTTTAATAAATCACGCGATGTATAAGACTTTAATAGCCCTTAAATTGATCGCATGAGACGCCGGCCTAGTTTCCACCACTATCACACCTACTCAGTTAACAACTACTTATTCTTCGCCCTCGTTTGCGTGACGTTAGTTACTCTAATTTTGTTAACGTTTGTACCTACTATAATAATACATCACTATTATAAACGATGACATAGCTATAAACAACACGAAAGTTGCATAGTCAAAATGTACCTTACGTGTATAAAGTTATTTTACGCCTTTTGTCGCGTTTAGTTTAGTTTATAACTTACACTTCCTTACGTACGTTGACTTAATCGACTAGTAGTAAGTACTTAGCAAAATTTCAACTCGAAGGAAGTGGCATTGATTATAATAATTATGTACAGATACCAGTGTCACTGTAAACACTATAGATAATATGAAATTAAAACCCAATTTTGTCTTTGTAATGAATCGATATATATTGATGGATAAAGGGAAAAACTAAACTTGAAACGTGCTCGGAGGTTAATAAAAACGATAAATTATAACTCTTTTTCTTTTCGAGGCTTGCGACCTCATTATTTTCTCCTTAGGTGGACTGAGACGAAACAATATTGGCTTAGCTCAAGTCAATCTATCAGTGGCCTTTTATTTGTGCCAACTAATACAGCAATTTTATTACATTTCTGATAAAGGAAAAACATGTTTAATCGTACGTGACCTGCTCTTGCATAATATATTCACTCATGCCTGTTCATCAACAAAGGTGTGAGTCGTTAAATGTATACAAAAAATAAAAATATCAGTTCTGTATGGAAACTGTCCTACCGGTGGGTACGGGCTTCTTTTCAGTGAGAGCAGACTTAGAGGATAGTCAGTGACAGTGCAAGTGTGCAGCATTCACATATATTCGAGGACATTATGTTGTACTCTCACACATACAAATTTCTTCACGATTAGCAGTTCCATGGGTGGCTATAGCTGTTGTTCTATGAACGTGTATTCGGCACGAAATCGTAAACATTGGAGGTTAGAAATAAATGAGGCTGATGTATTCTGATTTCCCTATCTAGTCGAGGCAGGGGCGCCAGTGCCTGACTGCTCCGGGTCTTGGGGCGAGTGCACCCGCTGGCCACTGGAGGCATGGGTGGGAGCCCTGCAGACGCAGTTGTTCAGCGCCACGTGGGAGGCGCGTCACGGCGCCGCCAGCGCGCTGCGAGAGTTGCTGCGTGCCAGGATTGTCAGCTCTGCGGGACATGACGCCACCATGACTGTGCAAGAGGTATTTATAAATAACTAGCTAATAACCACAATCAATTCAATGCCTCTTTAAAATTGTACAAAAACTCGAAACAAATTTTTGAAAACATGTCTGTAAATCCGTTTTTACTTCAATACTATCTTTTTTGGCAAGAGTACAGAATAGTGCATTTATCAGGGCTGTTTTATTTCCAATATCAATGAGATAGATCGTCCTGGCTATTGAAATTAATTAATTTGTTTATTAACTTGGACAGCCATTAGTTTTTACATTATGTTTATTCTAAGACAAGAAATACTAACACTTAATGTATAACTTTTAAGGTCATCATGCACCATTAAAGTATAGAAGACAGTAGCGCTTATTCAACTAAGACTTATTTAAAACAATAGTTAACTTAAAATATGAGAAATTTAGATAAAGATATATGCTACTATTTCAGTTGACATTAAAACCTGATGTTGAATTGACAGTAAAAATTAAGATTAAGATTAAGATTAAGTAAAATTAAATTAAGTTAAGAAAATAGCACTATTGACATGAACACTTGCCACCAAGCAGAGCATAATTAGCATTTAATATACCTTTGGTAGATGGAGCTAGCTCACCAAGAATGGCTGGAAGACATGGCGCTACGATTGTTATGTGTCCTGGCTTTGGACCGCTTCGGTGACTTCGTCTCAGATCAGGTAATATACCATTAACATTACTTATTGTACTTAAAATATCTATACTAATATTATAAAGCTGAAGAGTTTGTTTGTTTGAACGCGCTAATCTCAGGAACTACTGGTTCGAATTGAAAAATTATGTCAGTGTTAGATAGCCCATTTATTGAGCAAGGTTATAGGCTATATATCATGACGCTACGATCCTTGGGAGCGGCGCAGAAATCATTAACGCGGGTGAAACTGCGAGCACATCTAGTTCATCATATTTGTTTATTATAATTCAGGCCATAAAATAACACTCATAGGCATCAAATTCACGCTTACGTACTAAACTTTATCCCTCATTGTTACTTTTAAGCCTAGTAAAAATTGGCAAGACACTTACAGGCAATATTTTATATCGTGTAGTCACAATACAATACACAAAATTGTTTATTTTACAAGGGTTATAATTAGATTGATTTTCTTTACTACTTATACCATACTTTCTACGCTTTTCACATTTTATACTAAAGTACCTAAATTATGTAACAAATGTAATATTGTTGTAGGTGGTCGCTCCTGTCCGTGAGACGTGTGCGCAGACGCTAGGAGTTGCGCTCGCGCAGTTGGACGCGGCGCGAGTGCGGCAGGTTGCCGAGCTGTTGGCTTCGCTGGCTGTTCACCCGCAGTGGGAGGCACGCCATGGAGCGCTACTGGGATTTAAATACCTGCTCGCAGCTAGACAGGTTTGTTTGTTTGATATAATTATTAGTATTAGTTATTCACTAATCTAGTTGGTGTTGGCTTAGCGGCTAATCACGAAGTTCGATTTCTAGTTTAGGTGAGTTTTATCATGTTTTGTTTAAAAATCTTTAGATTACAAAGTTTAGATATGAGTTTAAACTACTGCTCAATAACGTTTTATGTACTTATCCTATTTTAAATATAGTAAAATGTAGGTATAATATATTGCTGTCTAAACTTTACAAGTTTACCGGTATGTATTTACGTAGGTATGTGTGAGTTTGTGTCATGTTACGGCAGTGATGACACCATGTAATCGGCGCTACCTACTGAAAGGCTCCTAATAGGATGTTTGAGTAGTATCTCGGCTGTCGCGGTGTTATATTTGAGACGAAATGTTTGGTTTCCGTTTTCCATGTGCTAATAGGAGGTGGCCTGCGAGAGCGGCGCGCTGGAGCACCTGATGCGCGGCCTGGGCGACGCGGCCGAGGACGTGTCGGCGGTGGCGGCGGGCGCGCTGGCGCCGGCGGCGGGCGCGCTGGCGCGGGCGCGCGGCGGCGCCGTGCGCGGCGTGGTGGCGCGCCTGTGGCGCCTGCTGCGGGACCAGGACGAGCTAGCCGCGCCCGCGAACTCCTACATGGCGCTGCTCGCCGCCTTGATGGCTTTGCCTGAACCGGCTAGTTTGTTGCAGTAAGTACTTATAATCAACTATGATAGTCGAAAATAATATGTTAGTTAACTTGACCGCCCATGCAGTAGTGTAAAATATCAGAACTATTTCTATTTTGTTATTAGTAATGAGTATTTTTTGAAGTCGAAAATTAACACTATCATAATTTTTAAAAATGTAAATATGTACCTATATTAAGGCAGATTGCTGTGATAAAGATACAAGGACTTTTATTTTATTTTTGCCTTTGAACAACATGGCAATGCCCAATACCAACCGGTGAAATTTAAAATGTTGATCATGTCAGCTTTCCTAGTCTTCGTAAATCAATATATCCACGTATGCGTACGAATCTGCATTACATATGTTATCACCCTATTTATAATTACATTATACGTATTTGTTACAGTCCGATCGACTTAGCGGACGTCCTTCCTCGCCTCTGGCCATACTTGGACCATTCAACCAGCTCAGTGCGCAAAGCCACTCTACAAACCTTACGCACGCTAACCAGACCTCTAGTCACGTACAACAGCAATAAGAACAACGGGCAAACGGACAATAACGGCAATACAGATGTTAATACCAACGTGGACGACGAGCAGTGCTTAGGCTGGACTCCCGAGCTGCTGCAGGAAGCCATGAGACATATCTATCAAAGGGTGCTGTTTGAACACGTGCATGAGATTCAGGAGATTGCTGTGCAGGTGAGCTATTGTTTTGGTTTTCTGATTTCATGGATGGACTGTAGAGTAGGGATGTGCGATTCGAAGACAATCGAATCATTCGAATACAATCGACTCATTCGAGTTTAATCGAATCTTTTGAATACAGTCGAATCGTTCGAGTTTATTCGAAACTTTGGAGTTTAATCGAATCATTCGTATACAATCGAATCATTTGAATAAAATTGAATCATTCGAATACAATCGAATCATACGTTCATTCTACTACACGTTGCATAACATTAGAATATGAATGAAATATACGAGTGTAATTGCACGTAGCGCGATTTTTAATCAGTACTGGGAAAACATCGATTGTTATTCGAATAACAACACATTCGATAGTTTTCGATATGTAAAACTACTATATTTTTTCTGTTATTTATGATGTTGTACAATTTACAGGTGTGGGAGAACTTCCTGAAGTACGCGTCGCTAGGAGTGATCCTGCTGGCCGCGTGCCCCATGCTCGCCACGTGGCTGTGCCTCGCCATGCAGCCCGCGCGCCTCTCCGTCGAGCCCGCGCTGCTGCTGCACCCGCCGCCTAAGGTATGTCCTACATCGTACTCTACATCGCACCGCAACATAGGACACAAGCGTCGCAGTACGCGTCGCTAGGAGTGATCCTGCTGGCCGCGTGCCCCATGCTCGCCACGTGGCTGTGCCTCGCCATGCAGCCCGCGCGCCTCTCCGTCGAGCCCGCGCTGCTGCTGCACCCGCCGCCTAAGGTATGTCCTACATCGTACTCTACATCGCACCGCAACATAGGACACAAGCGTCGCAGTACGCGTCGCTAGGAGTGATCCTGCTGGCCGCGTGCCCCATGCTCGCCACGTGGCTGTGCCTCGCCATGCAGCCCGCGCGCCTCTCCGTCGAGCCCGCGCTGCTGCTGCACCCGCCGCCTAAGGTATGTCCTACATCGTACTCTACATCGCACCGCAACATAGGACACAAGCGTCGGTCGCAGTACGCGTCGTTAGGAGTGATCCTGCTGGCCGCGTGCCCCATGCTCGCCACGTGGCTGTGCCTCGCCATGCTCATCACGTGCCCCATGTTCGCACGTGGCCCATGTTCGCCGCGTGCCCCACGTGGCACGATGGCGAGGCGACCTGGTAAAATTTGGGGCACCGTCAGTCGTCGACCCTTACTGACCTTTCTACGTGCTGGGAATCCCCGTTCTCCTGCTAGCGGCCCAAGTTATCTCGGCATTAGACGTGAGTCAAATTTGCACCGCCACCCAATCCGCCGACGATCGGTCAGCTTCGTCGACTCCTTCTACGAGATGACGTTATCCCAAAAGCATGCGTCTGCTACCCAATTCCTGTTGCTAATGTCGACCATGGCTCTGACGGTTGGTAGCGACAGGTCGACGATAATTATTACAGCGAGATCACACACAGATACAGCTGATAATATTTAAAGATTTTGTATTGTTGTTCCAGGAGCGTCGCACTCGCACGAACTCGCAGTCGCTGGACAACCTGAGCGTGCCGCCGGAGCTGCGGCCGAGCCAGAAGTGGTTCGTGGGCGGCTCCGAGTCGCAGCACAGCGCCGCGCGCGACCGGAACGTCACGCGCGCCAGGTGTCTCGCCGCCGATATATTAGGTGCCTATATCAATTGACTGATCCTAGAGTACAATTGGATGTTCTTCCTAATATATAGTCTAATAATAATTGCAATCGCATGGTCGTAGCTAATAATATAATACATCTATACTTCGCCATGTTTTGGTTGAATGATTGCATTAGGCCCACTTCCTATTTACAAACCACCTAACAGCACGGAGCCAGAAATTGTGTCGATACTCGACACAAATTCTGGCTGCGTGCTGATATCCTAATAGAAGAACAGAACGGTACTTTGTACGACACGGGCATAAAACCCAATGCCGTGAAACCCGTGATTGCCTGCAAACAGTGCATAAAATATCGCGGAACCAGGAAATTATCTTGAGTTTCACCCCTATCGACTTACATGTCATGCTTGTATGGGAAGGTACATTCAGCGACACAAGTCGATGAACATTAGTGAGATTTAGAATTGCATACTCAATAATAATCACTCCTCATCTTTAACTACAGCAAAATTTAAATTATAGTTATTTCAATTACAATTCATTTCTATAGAATAATAATAAGTAAATTTTCATTCATAAAATAGAGTTACAAATTAGTTCAATGTTCAGCTACTTTTGTCACTAACAACCTAACGTACAAAGATAATATTCACCAAGGCGCCATTTTTATTGTGCCAAATAAATACCTGTAATTCAAAATGAAGTTTATACGATGTTTGTTGTTTTCCAGGTTACCTGTCATGCTACCTGGTCCAGCCCGCACCTGGTATAGAGTACAAAGCCGAAGATGAGAGCCCTATAGACTGTTATGTTAAGGTACGTAACTATTATCCATTATTCTAAAACAAGCTTTTGCGTGCGCCTATTCGGGAACTGTAATTTTTACAGGAGGAAAGGTGCACTTTGTCCGTTTCTGTACCCCTGACAATGTATAATATACGTCAACGGCCAACGTATATATATCATCCGATCATCATAATAATTTCACATATTAATTATTATGACGATCGAATGATGGAAGTGTAACAAACAAACTTATATGAACAATTATAATATTTAGTTAGGATTACATCGCGATTAATAAATCCATTGAAAATACATAGCTAAAAGTATTTTAAATTTCATATAATAATTGTAGTTAGTAGGGAAGATAACTGGCTCAAGGGAGATAGTGTTCAAATTACCTCAATATTACCTTCCAGTCACAACATAATTATCAAAACTAAAATTATTTTACGTCTCCGCTCTGAGGACTACAAACCTACATATAGTTTACTTAAAACAAGATATATTTTATAGATTACTTAAATGGATTATGCAAATATCTTGTCGTACTCACATTTAAGGGGCTATTAACCAGGTTTGAGGCCATAACCATCTACTATCTAGGTAATTATGTAGGTACTTGGCCTTAGACTCAGTGCAAGAAAATCATAACAAATCGCTGTACTCTCAAACAAGTAATTGTAGATATTATTAGTACTATGAACTTAATGTTGATCGCTATTATGTTTGCAGGTGATGATAGTGTACCTTCGGTCGGGCAGTGCGCTACAGCGACTAGTCGCAAGCCTGGTGGTGTCGTCGTGGGCCCGACACACCGTCACACAAAACATGTATCCTAAGAGCATACACAGTCTTAACAATAAGACTAATGGTGACGCCGAACATAAGGTACATTTTATAAACGGACTAGTTTAAAAATATAATATACTTATATGTATGACTTTAAAAATTATATATGCTTATATCCATGATCAGTTGTCGCTCGCGGCTTTGCTTGCGTAGGTAGAGTAGCTTTAGATATTATTATATTATTATGTAATTCTTAAGATTACATAATATACATATACAAGAAAACAACATAAGTATAAATGAATCAGCCACTGCCGTAATAGATGAGCAAGAAAACTACCAATGCGTTAGAAAAGGTCGCGTCTTACAACATTTTTGTCGACAACTTTTGTCGTTATAACACAGACATTCATGATATCCCATCTTAACCAGGAACGCTTGAATCTCTACAAATCAATACTTCTGTATTAATATTATAAGGAGGAGAGATTTGATTATTGTTTGTTTGTAAAGATTAACTCAAAAACTACTCAATGAGTTAAAAGCTAGTCTAAGAATAAATTGTTAAACAATTAATATTCGGTGCAGGAGGAACATAAAGAAAACAATACAGAAAAGAAGACGGAAAACAGTACAGAAGAGAAGACAGAAAACAATACAGAAGAGAAGACAGAAAACAATACAGAAGAGAAGATAGAAAACAATACAGAAGAGAAGACAGTAAACAATAAAGAAATGAAAACGGAAAACAATACAGCAGGCACGGAAGAGTCGAGCCCGATATCGTTATTAGCGCCGCCATTGTTGTCAACTACTTTGCACACTGCGCTCAACCAAGCTCTCTACTACGACGAGGTCGCCTTGAACTGTAATAAGTGAGTTAATAAGTTTAAAATATTATTTCTCCGGGAATAGGTCCGCAGGGGCAGGCAGAGGGCACTTACATATCACCAGCAATGGTTTTAAAGCATAACTTCAGACTGTGCTGTTACCCAGAATTTCTTATAAGAGATCAAAATAACACTATCCAACCCGGGAATCGCATATGAGACCTCGTGAACAGTAGATATATATATATATATATATAAATATATAAAGCTGTATAAAAATTTAATATAATATTGATAATTAATATAATATTAATAATGGTGAATACCACATTTAAAATGTAGAAATATAAATGGAATTTTATTTCGTATACATCTTTTTGAGAGTGGCGGTATAAGTTACAAATGAAATACATATTAAAAGTAAAACCGAACTATATACTTGCGTGGAGACCACTGCCGCGCGGCACTATCGCATATTTGCGCATGAGTATACAAAACTAAAGGGTCAGTAGTGTTGCTACACAGATTGCTCAAGTATTAAAAAAGCAAGACGAAGAGATAGCCCATACAAAATCTTATCACATCATTAAAAAGTGATGCCCCAGGTTATGATGATATTAGCGCTAAGATCCTCAATTTGCATAGAGATGTTCTTGTGCCCTCTCTCACACATATATGCAATCTAGCTCTCAGTAATAGCCTTAATTATCCCTGTTCACAAAGGGGCGACCTAGAAACTGTGTCGACAACTATAGACTTAAATCGACACTCCGGTCGATGTCTAAAATCTTGAAAAAGTCTATTTAATTATTTAGAAACAAATAAGTTATTATCTCCTTGCCAGAGTATGGATTTCCATGGAAAATCCACAGCAGATGCAGTTCATGCTCTTCCCGATTATGTTTTCAGTAGTCTCGATGTGAACAAGAAATGCATTGCTATCTTTCTTGACTTGGCCAACGCGTTCGACACGGTCTCAATCCCAACACTAAAACTAAAAGATAAACAGTTAAAACAGTTTTGTGACATATTTGTGCAATAGAACTTAAAGTACAAAAATTTGTGACGTTGTCAGTGAGGACATTCCTGTTCAATATGGAGTCCTGCTGGGTGGCATACTGGGTCCTACCCTGTTCAGTACGTGCACGGCCAGATCATTTTCTGTTGCAAACAGAGGAGGATTCATTGTACTTATCAATAGCCATCGGGCTTGTGTATCGACACAAACATTTGACTAATACCAAGCGGATGAAGAGTTCCAAAAATTGCATTTGTCTCCATACCTACATTGAGTAATGCTATCACAGTAATACCGTTCTCTTTATCAGCCACTCCATTTTAATATCACAAAAATATTTAACACAGATTGCCGCGAAAATGAGAAAACATAACGAACATTTATATAAGAATGACAGATTCCGAATTCAAACGTAATAGTATGTTTTTTAATTGTAACATTATTTATGGTCAAACTAAGTAAAAATATACATACAATTAAATTATGGTCTCCTTCTGTGTTAGATGAAAAAAAAAAGAAGCATTTTGATGAACTTAGTCCCGTGAGCACACACGGGGTTACCATTCTCGCCCCAGACATTTATACTACTTTTTCAGACATAGTTTTAGTGAGCGTTGCAGCGATAGTTCAGTGGGGAGACCAACAGACTGCAATGCAGAGGGTCTCGGGTTCGAACCCACGTCGCGCACCTCGGACTTTCGTAAGTTATATGACTTTTCGAAATGATGTGCGTATTGATTGACAATTATCGCCTGCTCCGTGCCTCGGAGAGCACATAAGCCGTCGGTCCCGGCTGCCATGAACATCTATGGCAGTTGTTATTGGGAAGTCAGTGCCCTATAACATCCTGACACTGGCCTAGCTAGGGTATCGTTAGCCTTCGGGTTGCGGAGGTCAGGTGGCAGCCGCTCCGTGTAAAAACTGATATTCAGTCAAATCCGGTAAGACCAGAAAAGCCGACCCCAAGTGACTTGGGAATAATAAAGGCTAGGGAGAAATTTTAGTGAGCGTTGTATTATTTGTGATGTTTTAATTGCAGAATACTCCAAGAGGCTCGCGATCTGCACGCCATGATGAAGCACTACAAGCTGGCGGTGGACGGCGAGGAGTTCAGCAACATCCTGCGGCTGGAGCAAGTGGCGCACCTCACGCACGTGTCGCAGGCGCTGCTGGCCGCCATGAAGTCCAAGCGCGTGGCGCACACGCTCGAGGAGCGACGCAAGAGCCTGCAGGCCGCCGTCAACCTGTGCACCATCGAACAGGGCTCTTTGAATGTCTCGTAAGTATATTATATAAAGCAATTTATTCAGTTTTTCCTATAGCTGTTTGGCTCTAAACACAATAAGATTAGCGATATATTTTTAATTTCAATTTTGCAACTAGTAAGGGGCCGTCTATTAATTGCGTAAGGCATTTTTGCGAAATTTAGATTTAATTCGGTTCGACCACTAAACGCCTCAAGTAATTAATGGACGTCCTTAATTGTTATGGTAAGGCATAACGGTTTTTCATAATGGAGGTAGGCTATTTGAGTGGTCAGAAGATTGAATACATTGATTAAGACAAAAAAAGAGACTTCGACAGACACTGAGAGAGAAAAACTAAGGGCAAGGAAGGAAAGAAACAATGATGAATAATGCAATTAGAAAGTTTATTACACATAGAACTGTATATAATACTTAGGAGTACCACTAATCCAATTTCCGTAGTAATAAAAGCCTCTAGTAGCCATCAACAGTTTAAATTGGATAATTGCTTGCTTGACACAATATGTTCCTAAAATGATATTTTATTATAACTTCTAGTGTCCAAGCAGCTCTCGCGGGAGCATGCGCTAACCTCCACATCCTACCAGAGAAACTAAACCCCGTCGTCAGACCGCTAATGGACAGCATTAAGAAGGAGCCCTCGGAAGAGTTGCAGCTGAATTCAGCGGACACCCTTGCCGTGTTACTGTCACAGCTTGTGAACAGGGACCCGTGTCCCAACAACAAAGTTCTAGTTAACTTGAAAGCATTTCTTAGGTAAGATTTGCCCTTTTAGTTTTTATGATAACTGATCATTGATCAGTCCATATCAGTTCATTGGTAGACTGACGAAATATATGTTTTATGAACCAAATCTGTATTAAAATATTGGGATATATATATTTTTATTTTGTGATGATGGCTAGTTGTTAATTTTGTATGCATACTACACATATCGGCTTTGATGAAACTAAGAATCCGTTACAGCTATTAGTTTATTAATAGGAGTTGTGTATATGCGTTCGATCTGAAGTGAACATTTTATGATGCAAAACAAAGCAATGTTGGTTTGTATTGTATAAATGATGGGTGTCCAAGTAAACCAATAGCCTAATTAGTTACCTTATTACTATGAAGCATTAAGTTTTGTGGTTTGGTGTTTTAACCTCTAAACGAGATCATTTGATCTGAAGATAAAAATATCCAAACTCATTTCAAATGACGAGAAGCAGATGTTTTAAATTGTGTTTATATGTTCTATTGATAGATGCGACCCAGATTACACGCCTCGCATATCACTGGAAAGCACGGAGGAGAACGGTGACTCCGGCAGCGGTGACAGCGGACCTGAAGGCAAGAACGAGCAGACCACTCAGGCGCCCGCATGTATGTATGCAAAAATAATGCCTTGTAATGTTTAGACCATAGTATCAGAGCATGCCCTACATCGTATAAAGTAGTTATAGCCTCGTGCACAAAAAAACTAATGCGAAATAAAGATTTTTGACTTAAACTTTGAATTTAATAAAGATTAATACTGTAATCGTCTAAATTATTTTGCAATTACCACATTATAATTAAGTGACCCTTTCTTATAAGTTACAATGGGTTTAGTAAGCTATCCTTAAAATATAGACATATGCCATCGCGTACTTTTCTGTAGACCTATAAAAGAGAAACAATCCTTCCGAGACGATATCTGCTATCGTCGCCTCAGCAATTTTGAAGGTAGGAATCGCTCCATCTTATAGCTCCGTGTAGACAGCAAGGACCATCCCCGCGGCTATGCGTGCCTCTGTAGGTCCCATAGCGGTGATACCGAAACTGACCGACTCATTGAGCACATCCAGATGGCTTCAGACTTTGTGCAGCAGCGGATCCCGGCCGCGGAGATCGTTTTACTTGGCGATTTTAACGCCCACCACGCCGACTGGCTCAGTTCCAGTAAGAGGGATCATGCGGAGAGATTTATTCACGACTTTGCCCTGGCATATGGCCTAACACAACTGGTTACCACGCCCACGCGAATCCCAGATGTGGAGAGCCAAAATCCCTTCACTGTTGGACCTTTTGCTGACTTCTCATCCGGATGGATATCACGTATTTGTTGGCGACTTACTTGGTTCCTCGAGCAGCGATAGCTCAGTGGGGAGACCAACAGACTGCAATGCAGAGGATCTCGGGTTCGCACCCACGTCGCGCACCTCTGACTTTCGGTTAAGTTATATGACTTTTCGAAATTATGTGCGTATTGATTTACAATTATCGCCTGCTCCGTGCCTCGGAGAGCACGTTAAGCCGTCGGTCCCGGCTGCCATGAACATCTATGGCAGTCGTTATTGGGAGAGTGTCGACACAAAGGATCCCACTGGGTCGAAGTGTCGCCGGTCTGCACTGACTGGCCCCCACATAAGATACATACATACATACTTAGTTCCTCAGGTCACTGCCTTGTCCGGAGTACATTGCCTCTCACGTGCTCGCCGCAATCGCGTGCCACACACAGCCACCATGTGTGGCACTACAAGTAAGCAGATTGGGATGGGATTCGGTCCTTCTTTGCGTTCTACCCTTGGAGACATCGCCGGATGATTCCAATGCCATTGCTGATTCTGTTGCTGATATGGTGCTTCAGGGAATGGAGCTTTTCATTCCGTCCTCTGTAGTCCCCATTGATGGCAAATTTCCGCCTTGGTATGGTCCATCTTCAAAAAACGCATCCCGTCGGAAGCAGGAAGCTTACCAAGCCTGGGCTGATGCGGTGACGGCATGTGATGTAAATACCAGCGCATTAAACAAGGAATATAACTTTGCCTCCAGGTCCTTCAAAAGAGACATTGCAAGGGCGAAATCGAAGCATATCTGTAGAATTGGCGAAAGGCTTAAGCGTTTTCCTTCGGGAACTTGTTCATTCTGGTCTCTTGCCAAAGCTATCGAAGGAAATTTCTGCAAGCCATCCTTTTGCACCTCTTCACATGGGAAATGATTCGTTAGCCCACGACGCAAAAGAGAAAGCCGATCTTCTGGGCAAACTGTTTGCGTCCAACTGGACTTTGGATGACAGGGGCCAAGAACCGCCTACCATACCGCGGTATAAGGGTTGTATGCCGGATATCGGGTTCTACCAACGCTCAGTGCGCTTAGCACTGATAACCATAAGTCGAGTGGTCCTGATGGAATTGTGTTGAAGATGTGCGCTCCAGAGTTGGTGCTGGTCTTAACGTGACTATTGCGGCTCTCTTACTCTTCTGTCGTAGTCCCGAGATCATGGAAGACAGTATTAGTCCAACCGACCCAAAAAAAGGCGACCGCTCAAACCAGTCTAACTGCAGAACGATAGCCATAACCCCACTTTTCACGAAGATAATGGAATGCATCATCAACCGTCAGCTCTTACGATACCTAGAGGGTCATCAGCTACTTAGTGACCAGCAGCACGACTTCTGTAAGGGTTGGTCGGCTGGTGATCTTCTAATATACCTATATACCTTACACATCGTTGGGCTCAGGCGATCGAGACAAAGGGGGAAGCCTTGGCGGTTAGTTTGGATATAGCGAAGGCCTTCGATCGGGTTTGGCACAAAGCGCTTCTTTCGAAGCTCCCTTCCTATGGGCTTTCCGAGAGATTATTCGAATAGATTACTAGCTTTTTAGCAGACAGAAGAAGCATTAAAGTCGTAGTCGACGGTAAATGCTCTAACTCCATGTCTGTAAATGCTGGTGTCCCCCAAGGCTGCTTGTTATCGCCTACTCTGTTCCTCCTCTATATCAATGACATGTTGCAAATTAGCAGCATTCAATTATGGGGACGACAGCACGAGCGATGCTCTTTATACCGGCCGCGCTAACATCTCTCGGGAAAACGTCATTGAGAGTCTAAACAAACTTGTATCTGAAATTGAGACCTCTATGAAGAAAGTCTTGGATTGGGGCAGACTTAATTTGGTCTCATTTAACCCCACAAAGACACAAGTCTGCGTTTTCACCACAAAAAAGCTGCCGTTGCACTGTGATTCCGCCCTAAGCCATAAATTGAAAAATTTCATTGTCTTACTCCAGTAAGATCACCTCATTAAGTCATTAGCTAGTTCACATACTTCCAAAAACTATAAATACCAACGTAATTAGGTCAAGGTATCATTCACTTTTGTGCAGCGGAAGTGAGCGCATCGCGATACTAATTAACGCTACGTGTGAGTCATTAAAACTTAATCACGTTGTTTTTGAGTGTCACCATTTCAAATCAAGTGTTTACGTATTGTGAAGGTATGGATGTTCAAGAGCAAGGTATGTACTTTTATTATCAACCACTTTTTTTTTTTTTTATGCACATATTATTTTGTATCATTTTATTATTGAGGGTAGTTTTCTTTTTAAAAAATGTGATGTATATTTATATCTTTTGGACCTACAACTTTTCGCTGTACTTTGCTGCCCTTGAAGCATATCTTTTTAGAATAAGGAGAACATCCTAATAAAGGGCTATAAGTTTCATCTGCCTCTTCCTGCCTCTTCTTACGTTAGTGGGCTGTCAAAGTATGTATGCCCATAGAATAAAAATAAAGTAATTTTTTCAAGTTCAGTTTTTATTTTGTTTCAGGTACATTTTTCAAATGTTCTGTATCGAGGATGTCAATTTTTAACATTTGGTACTCTAAAGTGGGTAAACCAAATGAAAAATCACAGCATGTCCTGAACACTTTGACTGAAACATCATGCCTTTCTGATTACGTCGAAAACATTAACCTAGAACCTTTAAGCCTTAGAATTACGAATGTATGTAAACGAATTTCTCATTACTGGGCCAAGTCGAATCGTACTAAATCTAAATTCTTAGAAATGTGTTCAGATTGGCTGCATGAAATTGAAAATATTGATGTAGAGCGAACTAAGGTACGTGTATCTCTGAACTTTGACGAAGTTGAAGCATCAACATCTTCATCGTCTGGCCGTCCGAAAATGAACTTTGACGAGACCAGTAAACGTACAAAAAGGAGAAGATTAGCTAATTTGTCTAAGCAAGATCCTTCTCTTGTACATTCATTGCTTAGTGCTTCCGATGATAGTTTATTAACTTTTCCTGAAATCGATGCTAACGAAGTTTTATCGCTCATTGTCGAAGCTCACTTAACTCGACATCAATATTTATTAGTAAAGAAATTTATAAACAATAAGTTTTCAAAAAGCATTATGCCATCTTACCAAATTGTTGTGGAATCGAAAAAACACTGTTATCCTCCAGATATAACTGTTAGCGAATCATCTGCCGAAGTCGAACTTCAAAGTTTATTAGATCATACAGCCAATCGGATTCTCAAGTCTCAAAAGGTTGTTTTGGATAGGGTACCTAAAGAATCCCAGGATAAGATAGCTTTGATAGGGAAATGGGGTTTCGATGGCAGTACAGGGCATTCTGAATATAAACAGTGTTTTTCTGACGCCACTATTGAAGACGGTAGCTTGTTTCTTACTTCATATGTGCCACTTCAGCTTGTTTTGAAATTAGATACTGGAGAAAATACCGTAGTTTTGTGGAAAAATCCTCGTCCTTCGTCAACTAGATACTGTAGGCCTGTACGCTTTCGATATTTGAAAGAATCGACTGCAGTATCAGTTGAGGAAGAAGCATATTTTAAAGAGAAAATAAGTAACTTACAGCAAACTGTTTTCAAAAAAGAAGATCAGGAATACCGCGTTACTCATTGCTTGCAATTTACTATGGTAGATGGCAAAGTGTGTAATGCACTTAGCAGTGTTTCCTCGTCTAAATGCTATATTTGTAATGCCTTGCCCAGCGAAATGAACCAAATTGACAAATGTTTAAACAAGAAAGTCGATGAGAGTAAATATGAATTTGGTTTATCACCTCTTCACGCGTTAATACGCTTCTTTGAATATTTTGTTCATGTCGCATACAAGTTAGATGTTAAAAAATGGCAAGCTAGATCTGAAAATGACAAAGTTCTTGTTGCAGCAAAAAAAACATATATTCAGACTCAATTTAGAGAAAGATTAGGTCTTATAGTGGATAAGCCCAAAAGTGGCGGAAGCGGGACCTCAAACGATGGTAATACCGCCAGACGGTTTTTCTCGAACTCAGAAATTTCAGCTGAAATTACTGGGATCAAGAAAGATCTCCTAGATCGTTGCTGGATCATACTTCAATGTTTGAATTCGGGATATAACATTAATAAGACGAACTTCGAAGAGTTCGCATTAGAGACAGCTCGGCAATTAGTTGCCGAGTATCCGTGGTATAACATGCCTGCTTCCGTTCACAAAGTCCTAGTTCATGGTGCTAATGTTATTGATCACGCTTTATTGTCAATCGGAGAGCTGTCTGAAGAAGCAGCTGAAGCAACTAACAAACACATCAAATCATTTAGGAGAAATCACACGCGAAAAATGAGTCGCATTTTGACCAATACTGATTTAATTAATAGGCTTCTTCTTCATTCAGATCCCTTCATAACAGGTCTACGAAAGTTACCTGTCAAAAAAAAGAGTGTACTGTCAAAAGCTGTTTTAGATTTGTTATGTATTTAAAGGTAATTTTGCCAATATTTCGTATAGTTTGTAGGTTGTTTGTATTTAGAAAATAAACTTATTTATGTATTTTTGCTATTTTATTTTATTCTTTTGTGGTTATTGTTAATACAAATAACCATTATTTACAGTTTTACTATTAAAATTCGCAATATAAAATGTTTTAGATACATCGATCGTCTAAAATAAAATTACTGCGAGACATTTTTACACCTAAATGTTGTTAAGAATTTTTTAAACTTTTATAATATATTATAATTTTAATTATTTACGTTTACCTAAATATATTCCAACGTGTAAAATAATAAAATACTTTTTATAACGGATTTGTGTATTTATGACCGCCTTTGTATGAAACCTGAATCACTGTGCGTTGGTCGTATCTCCTCGTTTTGATGACATCCCCATAACTGCCTCAGCCGATATTGGAATTCTTGGTGTCGACATATCGAGCGAAGTCCAGTTCCGCGGCTATTTAGAGGGTAAGGTTAAATTAGCTTCGAAATAGCTTGGCGTGATCGAGACAGTATTTCACGCCGGCTCACCGCCTACTACTTTATAAGGCGCAGGTTCGACCTCATATGGAATACTGTTCTTATCTTTGGGCAGGGCACCTCAGTACCAGCTGGACTACCTCTGGACCATATTCAACGGAGAGCGACTCGAATCGTCGCCTGCCAGGATGTTTAAAATCGGCTAGACCTCTTGGCGCTGCGTAGAGATGTGACCTCGCTATGCATTTTCTATCGCTTTTACTATGGGGAGTGCTCCGAGGAATAGTTCGGACTGTCGCCTCTTTTCGCCATCGTTTTACGCGACAGCATTTTCATCGCCATCATTTAGATGGTTGGCAGTCCACAACTGTGCGTTTCTCCAGAAATTTTCTGCCTCGCACAACAAAACTGTGGAATGAGCTGTCGCCTGCGGTATTTACGGACTAATACGACCACACGTCAAGAAAAGAGCGTACTCCTTTTTAAAAGGCCGGCAACGCACTTGTGACTCCTCTGGTGTTCCGGGTGTCCATGGGTGGCGGTAATCGCTTACCATCTGGCCATCCGCCTGCTCGTTTGACCCCTAATACACAAAAGAAAAATACACACTATACATTGTTTTGTTATATCTCAAAGGCAGCGATTTCGATGAAATGTCTTTAAATTGTTAAAGATGTCGGTAAAATCAAGCCGACTTGATTTTACCGACGTCTTTAACAACATCAATATATTTTTGCCAATTTACACTAAACCTTAACGAATTATACACCATAGTCACAATTGCAAATCAAACCATATACTTTTAGCAAATCGCATGAAAATCCATTCAGTAGTTTTTTATCACGAATAGATAGACGCGCGGGGAACTTAGTTTTATAATATGTAGTGATGATACTAATGAGACATTATCTAATCTTTTTGTTTTTAGGACAAAATATAACATGGTTTAAAAATGGGTGCAATCGATTCTATTGCTGATTGGAAACAAATTATTTTCAGGATTCTGGTATGCTAAGAATTACGTTGTAGATAGAGATATTTTAAAGCATTGTTAGACGCACTGGTATTTGTAAGAGGTATTTTACTGGTGTGCTCCTTGCTCTCTACATATACTTATCCTGTGTTATTGTTTTGTCACCAGTGGACAAGTACAAAGGTATCCTGACGCTGTGGGAGCAGCAGCGCAGCGCCGAGCGCACGGCGCCGCGGCGCGGCCGCCCGCCCGCCGCCGCCGCACTCGCGCTTGACCAGCTGCTGCCGCACGAGGACGAGGTACGAGCGCGGACCCTATTACTAGTGGACAAGTATGGATATAACGCCCACGATGGATATACGAGGGTGCGTTTTTAAGTTCGCGGAATGGAATAGAAGGGGATGAAATAATATTACAAAATTATTTTTCCTTTTCAATATATTCACCTGAAACCCTAATACATTTCTCAGATCTATGAATTAACTTATGAATACCTTCATAAAAAAATGTTTTGTCTTTCTCTGAAAAATACGCCGAAACTGCATCCTTCACTTCTTCATCGGTTGAAAATTTCTTTCCTCGAAGCTCTTTTTTCAGATTTGGAAAGAGATAATAGTCGCTGGGAGCCAAGTCTGGGCTATAAGGTGGGTGATCAATGATATCGAAGCCCACCTTGTGCAAAGCAGCCAACGCAACTCGACTCTTGTGAACAGGAGCATTGTCGTGCAAGAGCAGGACACCTTTGGTCAATTTTCCTCTTCTTTTTTCTCTGATTGCCTCTTTTAACTGCTCTAAAATTGAAGCGTAGTGTTCTCCGGTTATGGAAACACCTTTTTCTTTGTAATCAACCGACAAAATACCTTCTGTGTCCCAAAAAACTGTCGCCATGAGCTTTCCCGCCGATTGCGACACCTTGAATTTCTTAGGCGGTGGTGTACCCTTTTTATGCCACTGCATGGAATCTTGTTTAGACTCAGGTTCATAGTGATGAACCCAAGTTTCATCCCCAGTAACAATTCGCTCCAAAAAACCATCCTTGTCTTCATTACACTGGCTCAAAAACGCACGCGAACACTCGACGCGCTTCTGTTTTTGAGGCGGTGTGAGCATTCTAGGCACCCATCTTGCACTGACTTTTGTCATGCCGAGATGATCATGGAGAACCTTGAAAATGGTCGTTTCAGATACTCCAACCATCTCTGCGATTTGTTTTTTCTTCAAACGTGCATCCTCCAATATTAATTTTTCGATTTTTTCGATAAGATCTGGAGTGGTGACCTCAACAGACCGCCCAGGCCGGGAATCGTCTTCAATTGATTCCCTGCCTTGCTTAAAGAGGTTGTGCCACTTGTATACCATGGTTTTTCCTGGACAAGAGTCCCCGTATACAGATGACATCTCTTCCAAAATGGTTTGAACATTTTTTCCTTGCTTGGTAAGGAACTTTATAACGGCGCGGAACTCGATTTTCTCCATACTTCACAATTTCTTCCAGATTGAGTTGCTTGAGGGACGATAGTTCAAAGACTAATGATCTCATTATGATAATACTCGGTATATATACTAATTATTAGTTGCTAAACACGTTAGTGACTAAACAAGCACCCCCACCACCTTCCATACCCTCCATTCCGCGAACTTAAAAACGCACCCTCGTAACACAAACTTCTCTCTCTCTTCCTAACTATGTATTCCACATGGTGGTGGGATCAGCTTTCCTTATTATTTTTCTCCACTTCGCTCATTCTTTGATATCATCGTCAGTAACATTGCTCTCCCTCTTGTCCTTTAGTACTACATCTTTCCACCTTGTCTTGGGTCTTCCTCTAGGTCTCCGACCGGGGAGGTCAAGCTGTAGTGCTAAATTTCCGACGATAAAACACCTATATTAAGTTAATAATATATTACAGAATGAATAGCTATTTTCTATTTTCATATGTACAAATTTATTGGTTGTAGGCACGAAAACTATTAAGGATTCAAAGACGAGGTGCAACACTAGCCCTGACAAGTCTGGCCACATATTTCGGCGACGAGTTGCCTGAGAAGTTACCGAAGCTGTGGGAGTTCATCACCGAACCACTCGAGAAAGTTATGACTGATGCCGGTATGTTCAATATATATTAATAGTCATGATAACATTGCGAAACGTCTACATTTGTTGTGTATGATCAAAATTATAACGCTTTAAAAAATTACTTCTGTGTACCTCAGCATGGTTTTCTTAATGGCAGATTGACGGTCAGTAATGTTATTCTCTTCACTGAGTTCTTAACTAATTCTATGGATAATGGTTAACAAGCCGAAGTAATCGACACAGATTACAGTAGGCCTTTTGATTTAATAGACCATGCGATGCTTAAAATTAGCTCGATAATGCGGTAGTATAAGAGGTGACTTATTGCGATGGTTTTGCTCTTACATTGAAAATAGTACTCAACAGTAACAGTTGTATTGGGTAACTATATGTCTGGATGGTAAGGTATTCTTAGCGGTGTGCCCCAAGTTTCAATACGGAGTCCACTTCTTTTTCTAATATTTATCGAAGACATTAGTCTAATGTTTTCATAACTCTGATATACTCAACTTTGCTGATGCTATGAAGATCTTGAAGGCTATTAATATTTAGATGACGACGTTAATGCGTTACAAGCACATCTTCAGCGCTAAGACGTATATTGTATTAAGAACAATCATGAATTTAACCCCAGCAAGTGTTCCTCAATAGGAAAAAGCATTCCATAGTTTTCAATTATCATCTTGAGACGTGTTGATGAAATGATCTTGACATTATTCATGAAAATGAAAGCTTCTTTTTGACAAGCATTACATCTATAGTTAATAAGAGGTCAAGGGTTTTGTGATTCGTACCGCAGTCTTCAAAGGACTTTCAACAAGTAAAGACTTAAAATTCTCTACACTACGTATGATCATTGACATTTCGAATTATTAACGCAACGTTTTTGCAAAGGTGTGTAGTAACAAGTATATGTATTGTTTGTGTGCGCAGAGCTGGAAGCCCAGTCAGCAACAGATGCAGAGGAGATGGTGTCGCGACTACAGGTGTTCGAGGCGGTGTGTGCTGCGCTATGCGACGGCGTACGGCCACGCGTGGGACCTGACGCGCCGCTCGCCGCCTCCGCACTGGCGCGCGCGCGCTACACGGCGCTGCGGCACATGGCGGCGCGCACGCTGGCCGCCATGTGCCGCGCGCGCTACCCCACCGTCATGCACATCGTGGTCAGAGAGGTGAGTGATACATCGGCGCCGCCGCACTGGCGCGCGCGCGCTACACGGCGCTGCGGCACATGGCGGCGCGCACGCTGGCCGCCATGTGCCGCGCGCGCTACCCCACCGTCATGCACATCGTGGTCAGAGAGGTGAGTGATACATCGGCGCCGCCGCACTGGCGCGCGCGCGCTACACGGCGCTGCGGCACATGGCGGCGCGCACGCTGGCCGCCATGTGCCGCGCGCGCTACCCCACCGTCATGCACATCGTGGTCAGAGAGGTGAGTGATACATCGGCGCCGCCGCACTGGCGCGCGCGCGCTACACGGCGCTGCGGCACATGGCGGCGCGCACGCTGGCCGCCATGTGCCGCGCGCGCTACCCCACCGTCATGCACATCGTGGTCAGAGAGGTGAGTGATACATCGGCGCCGCCGCACTGGCGCGCGCGCGCTACACGGCGCTGCGGCACATGGCGGCGCGCACGCTGGCCGCCATGTGCCGCGCGCGCTACCCCACCGTCATGCACATCGTGGTCAGAGAGGTGAGTGATACATCGGCGCCGCCGCACTGGCGCGCGCGCGCTACACGGCGCTGCGGCACATGGCGGCGCGCACGCTGGCCGCCATGTGCCGCGCGCGCTACCCCACCGTCATGCACATCGTGGTCAGAGAGGTGAGTGATACATCGGCGCCGCCGCACTGGCGCGCGCGCGCTACACGGCGCTGCGGCACATGGCGGCGCGCACGCTGGCCGCCATGTGCCGCGCGCGCTACCCCACCGTCATGCACATCGTGGTCAGAGAGGTGAGTGATACATCGGCGCCGCCGCACTGGCGCGCGCGCGCTACACGGCGCTGCGGCACATGGCGGCGCGCACGCTGGCCGCCATGTGCCGCGCGCGCTACCCCACCGTCATGCACATCGTGGTCAGAGAGGTGAGTGATACATCGGCGCCGCCGCACTGGCGCGCGCGCGCTACACGGCGCTGCGGCACATGGCGGCGCGCACGCTGGCCGCCATGTGCCGCGCGCGCTACCCCACCGTCATGCACATCGTGGTCAGAGAGGTGAGTGATACATCGGCGCCGCCGCACTGGCGCGCGCGCGCTACACGGCGCTGCGGCACATGGCGGCGCGCACGCTGGCCGCCATGTGCCGCGCGCGCTACCCCACCGTCATGCACATCGTGGTCAGAGAGGTGAGTGATACATCGGCGCCGCCGCACTGGCGCGCGCGCGCTACACGGCGCTGCGGCACATGGCGGCGCGCACGCTGGCCGCCATGTGCCGCGCGCGCTACCCCACCGTCATGCACATCGTGGTCAGAGAGGTGAGTGATACATCGGCGCCGCCGCACTGGCGCGCGCGCGCTACACGGCGCTGCGGCACATGGCGGCGCGCACGCTGGCCGCCATGTGCCGCGCGCGCTACCCCACCGTCATGCACATCGTGGTCAGAGAGGTGAGTGATACATCGGCGCCGCCGCACTGGCGCGCGCGCGCTACACGGCGCTGCGGCACATGGCGGCGCGCACGCTGGCCGCCATGTGCCGCGCGCGCTACCCCACCGTCATGCACATCGTGGTCAGAGAGGTGAGTGATACATCGGCGCCGCCGCACTGGCGCGCGCGCGCTACACGGCGCTGCGGCACATGGCGGCGCGCACGCTGGCCGCCATGTGCCGCGCGCGCTACCCCACCGTCATGCACATCGTGGTCAGAGAGGTGAGTGATACATCGGCGCCGCCGCACTGGCGCGCGCGCGCTACACGGCGCTGCGGCACATGGCGGCGCGCACGCTGGCCGCCATGTGCCGCGCGCGCTACCCCACCGTCATGCACATCGTGGTCAGAGAGGTGAGTGATACATCGGCGCCGCCGCACTGGCGCGCGCGCGCTACACGGCGCTGCGGCACATGGCGGCGCGCACGCTGGCCGCCATGTGCCGCGCGCGCTACCCCACCGTCATGCACATCGTGGTCAGAGAGGTGAGTGATACATCGGCGCCGCCGCACTGGCGCGCGCGCGCTACACGGCGCTGCGGCACATGGCGGCGCGCACGCTGGCCGCCATGTGCCGCGCGCGCTACCCCACCGTCATGCACATCGTGGTCAGAGAGGTGAGTGATACATCGGCGCCGCCGCACTGGCGCGCGCGCGCTACACGGCGCTGCGGCACATGGCGGCGCGCACGCTGGCCGCCATGTGCCGCGCGCGCTACCCCACCGTCATGCACATCGTGGTCAGAGAGGTGAGTGATACATCGGCGCCGCCGCACTGGCGCGCGCGCGCTACACGGCGCTGCGGCACATGGCGGCGCGCACGCTGGCCGCCATGTGCCGCGCGCGCTACCCCACCGTCATGCACATCGTGGTCAGAGAGGTGAGTGATACATCGGCGCCGCCGCACTGGCGCGCGCGCGCTACACGGCGCTGCGGCACATGGCGGCGCGCACGCTGGCCGCCATGTGCCGCGCGCGCTACCCCACCGTCATGCACATCGTGGTCAGAGAGGTGAGTGATACATCGGCGCCGCCGCACTGGCGCGCGCGCGCTACACGGCGCTGCGGCACATGGCGGCGCGCACGCTGGCCGCCATGTGCCGCGCGCGCTACCCCACCGTCATGCACATCGTGGTCAGAGAGGTGAGTGATACATCGGCGCCGCCGCACTGGCGCGCGCGCGCTACCCCACCGTCATGCACATCGTGGTCAGAGAGGTGAGTGATACATCGGCGCCGCCGCACTGGCGCGCGCGCGCTACACGGCGCTGCGGCACATGGCGGCGCGCACGCTGGCCGCCATGTGCCGCGCGCGCTACCCCACCGTCATGCACATCGTGGTCAGAGAGGTGAGTGATACATCGGCGCCGCCGCACTGGCGCGCGCGCGCTACACGGCGCTGCGGCACATGGCGGCGCGCACGCTGGCCGCCATGTGCCGCGCGCGCTACCCCACCGTCATGCACATCGTGGTCAGAGAGGTGAGTGATACATCGGCGCCGCCGCACTGGCGCGCGCGCGCTACACGGCGCTGCGGCACATGGCGGCGCGCACGCTGGCCGCCATGTGCCGCGCGCGCTACCCCACCGTCATGCACATCGTGGTCAGAGAGGTGAGTGATACATCGGCGCCGCCGCACTGGCGCGCGCGCGCTACACGGCGCTGCGGCACATGGCGGCGCGCACGCTGGCCGCCATGTGCCGCGCGCGCTACCCCACCGTCATGCACATCGTGGTCAGAGAGGTGAGTGATACATCGGCGCCGCCGCACTGGCGCGCGCGCGCTACACGGCGCTGCGGCACATGGCGGCGCGCACGCTGGCCGCCATGTGCCGCGCGCGCTACCCCACCGTCATGCACATCGTGGTCAGAGAGGTGAGTGATACATCGGCGCCGCCGCACTGGCGCGCGCGCGCTACACGGCGCTGCGGCACATGGCGGCGCGCACGCTGGCCGCCATGTGCCGCGCGCGCTACCCCACCGTCATGCACATCGTGGTCAGAGAGGTGAGTGATACATCGGCGCCGCCGCACTGGCGCGCGCGCGCTACACGGCGCTGCGGCACATGGCGGCGCGCACGCTGGCCGCCATGTGCCGCGCGCGCTACCCCACCGTCATGCACATCGTGGTCAGAGAGGTGAGTGATACATCGGCGCCGCCGCACTGGCGCGCGCGCGCTACACGGCGCTGCGGCACATGGCGGCGCGCACGCTGGCCGCCATGTGCCGCGCGCGCTACCCCACCGTCATGCACATCGTGGTCAGAGAGGTGAGTGATACATCGGCGCCGCCGCACTGGCGCGCGCGCGCTACACGGCGCTGCGGCACATGGCGGCGCGCACGCTGGCCGCCATGTGCCGCGCGCGCTACCCCACCGTCATGCACATCGTGGTCAGAGAGGTGAGCGATGCATGACACTGCTTGCAGTGTTGTCTTCGGACTGCCAACAAATTACGAGACGAGGTCAAATCAAATCAAAATTGTTGTGCTTCCCTTTTAACTACCTCCAACCTTCTTCTTCAACATCCTCTAATATACTCTGTTTCAAATGCGAAGTCCCATTTAAGAGATGATTGTCCAACAGCAATAGTGAAGGGACCATTTTGATCAGCACAACACAATATCGGCTACCAACTAACATTACCAACAAATTATAATCGAACGGTTTAGAATAGAAACAAAAAGGACAGAATCCACAAAACGAAAAATTAATAAAACTAGAAAGTACCAACCTATGGTGGAATGGTCCTTCCTTATTGGTGAGGCCTGAAATTCAATTGCCTCAGCCAATAACCTAAACTTGTATTATTATTAAAAGGTAGACTTATGCTATTAGAATTACAATCTTCTTTGAAAACATTAGCTAGGCTATCACAGAAATCCGCCAAATTCTTTAAAAAATAAAATTCAATATATTTGACCCTTACGACCTTATCTTGAAATACAATTCTTGATAAAGAATATATGTATATTGACGGTCGTGGAAAGGCATTTAAGGGACGTGCGGTCTTGTAATAATTAATACTAAATACAAATTTACAAAACTTAATATTACTATAATTTATTTTTAAGCTTTAATAATTTGTTTTCGTACGATCCATATTGACGCGTCACTATAACTAAAAGTATAAAATCACCATAACCGTGTCTAACCGTGGTATTGTGGTAAAATGTTACTCTATTCTGACGTTTAAATTATTGAAGACCGGCTTGAACAGAAATATTTTGTTGATTATGTTTGTGAAACAATTAGATAATGTTTTGTATAGATAAGTAGGTAATAATTGTTTATTTTTAGAATTAACATAATATGTGCAATGTTCGTGCTATGCAGAGTCTGAAGTGACTTCGTATTTGACACAAAGTATTGTTATTACCTATCACTAGACAGGTGACAATATAAAACAAAATTAAAATAAATATTAATAAAATCTTATTTATTTATTCGCAGTTAATCCCAGCACTGAGCGATGTTCGGAGCGATTCAGTACGGTGCGGCGCGGCGGAGGCGTTGACGCGGATCGTAGATGCGCTGCAACTACAGATCGTACCTTACATCGTGTTACTTGTTGTGCCATTGTTGGGTAAGTCCGGCCGTTTTATTGATTTTTTGTAAATAGTTAATAGTATTAAGATAAATAATAATAAGAGGGTTATTCTGATTGCAATTAGTCCTTAATCCTCAATTGTCCAGTGACCAGACTGGGTTATGCAACCCTAATTCTAGAGTATCCTCAGTGATACGTACTTTGTTATCCGTCCCTATCTTATTACTGATGGCAGAGCGCTGTAGTAATTTAGATTGCATATATATAACGCATAATCGTATCGAGTTGATATAATTATTCTAATCGGATGTAAACGCCGATTGAAGGGCAGAATAACTGATTCTTTTTAATCCGATTGCTTTGATATAGGGGCAATGGTTCGATGATTCTATGATATGATATGATATCTTTCGTTAATCGATCGACTATAGAATGGCTCTTGGGTAATGATTTCTTTATTTAAATAAGATGATTAAACTCACATGCCTGTTTATCCTCGAAAGGGTTATTATTGATTACACTCACATTTCATACGTACCTACGTTGTAAGTATAAGGTGTTTGTCAATTACAGTGCACTTTTTAACTCCTGTTGCATTAAGCCTGATGCTAGATCTTACGACTGGCTGCAAAAATAAGTGTCATAGGAAGTTCAGCCACGTGACGAATGACGCAGTTGCATCGAAATAAAATAATAATAGTGCTCTCCCGTCTTCCTCCCCTGCCCCCAGGGCGCATGAGCGACCACTGCGCGGCGGTGCGCGTGATGTCGACGCGCTGCTTCGCGTCGCTGATCCAGCTCATGCCGCTGGACGGCGGCGCCGCCGAGCCGCCCGGCCTGGCGCCCGACCTGCGCGCGCGCCGCCTGCGGGACAAGCGCTTCCTCGACCAGCTCTTCAACCCCAAGTCCATCGCCGACTACAAGATCCCCGTGCCCGTCTCCGCGGAGCTCAGGACTTACCAGCAGGTCAGCACTGCAGCACTGTAATAATATCATTCATTTCTCGTACTACTATTATTTATTAACTGCTTCTTTGCTAAGTGTCATCATTTTTTCCATTTAGCATAATAATCCGACTATTATGTACGCTAACTATAGGTTGATAGACATCCAGACTTGCAGCCACACACCTTCGAATATATATTTTAAAAACTTTCAGAAATACAAATTAATTGAGCTGTACATAATATTGTCTTACATTTAGTAGTAGTGTAACAGTTTCAAAATTGTGTAAAAAAAGTTAAATATACAACACGATAAAAAATTAATTAAGAAGCATTGTATTTTAAACAAGTAATTAAATATACATATCGGTGTCAGAAAACCTTCCTAGCAGTGAGCAAAGTGTTTGCATCAAGGTCAATATTATAATCTTGTAAAGTGTATCTACACAATACTAAACATAGCAACAAGAATTTATCACTATTAGTTGTCCCTAAAAACAATTACATACATAAATAAATAAGGAGTTTAAATTTACTTTGGCAGGCGGGTGTGAACTGGCTCCGTTTCCTATACGAGTACAAACTGCACGGCGTGTTGTGCGACGACATGGGTCTGGGCAAGACGCTGCAGTCCATCGTGGTGGTGGCCGGCTCGCACTGGGAGCGGACGAAACAGCATGCACCACAGCTGCCTTCACTTGTCGTGTGCCCACCAACGCTTACTGGTAATTATCACTCAACTAACAATCCAACGCAGCTAGTTTGTGAACAGAGGCAGACTCTGAGTTTTCGAAGTTATGTAAGTATTAAATAGTTGATTATTGCATCGAAGGAAACATGATGAGGAAACGCGGATGTCTGATAGTTCGCCATAATGTTTTCGAAGATATGTAAAGTCTACCAATAGGTCAGCGCGGTGGACTATGGCTTAACCCTTCTAGCTAGCTAGTATATATACGTGAGTTGCAACGTGCATACAGGTCTACGACAAATCTTTGCTAATATGCAATTTAGCAAGGTCCATGTTGTGCAGTGTCAATCAATACAATAAAATCTGTTCTGTATTTCGTGCTCTGTCATAGCACGTCTTCTTTCAAAACAATAAATATATCAGGCATATAAAACAAACGTTTACTCTATTCCAGGTCACTGGGTATTCGAAGTGAACAAATTCATACCATCCAAGTTCCTCAAACCATTACAATACGTAGGGATACCTTACGAGAGGGAACGATTACGCCACCATGTCAAACATTACAACTTTATTGTTGCGTCGTATGACATCGTGAGGAAAGACATCGATTTCTTCAGCAGTATTAAATGGAACTACTGCATACTGGACGAGGGACACGTCATCAAGAACGGGAAGACCAAGGTGTTCAAAGCGATCAAACAGCTGGTTGCTAACCACAGGTTGATACTCTCCGGGACGCCTATACAGGTAATTTAAGTTTATAACATTTTTGTATTACCTTTACAGCTTACATGTGATCTATAATAACACTACAGTTTGCCCGTGGCTTCGTTCGTATTAATCTAGATTTCGTTAATAAATTTCAATCCCTCGGGAAAAGTATTTTTTGTCTGGATGAAAGTTGTGTCTTTTCCTGTACTACGGTCAAGAGTATGCAAAATTTCACGATGATCGGTCGCGTAGTTAAGACGTGAAAGCATAAACAAATAACCTCACCATCGCATGTATAATATTTAATTAGGATCGACGTGTCTCGTTGAGAATTTGTTTGTTCTTACATATATTATCCAGTCGATCATATTTGTTCGTGTCATGTTTTGCAATGATATTCGGATATGAGTTATTATGCTTTTCTGTGAGAAATTGTTTATTAACAATGTCCAGCACGTAATATGTTTTCAATTTAAGACGTAACATCCGATTTGCCGCCTTCAGTTTATTTTGGTAACCTTATTTAGGTAGTCAAAGAAAGTCTGTTTTATAGTTCCCTACATTGACTTTTTATTTGTGAAGTAACCTACCTATACTAAATGACCCTTACTGGAAATAAGTTAGAGAACACTATTAGCTATTATAATGAATTTGGTTGCATAAATTATTCCTCTTTCTTCACAGAACAACGTGCTCGAGCTGTGGTCGTTATTCGACTTTCTGATGCCGGGTCTCCTAGGCACGGAGCGACAGTTCACCGCGCGGTACTCCAGACCTATCCTCGCTGCGAGAGATGCGAAGGCTACTCCGCATCAGCTGCAGGCTGGTGCGTTGGCTTGTGAGGCGCTACATCGACAGGTAACGAGAATTGAAACTTTTTTTACTATCGGCAAGAGTAGATTTTATGGATCACTATCAGGACTCACCCTATCTACCCTTTTCAGTGTGAGAAGGGTTAGACCATAGTTCACCACGCTGGCCCAGTGCGGGTTGGCAGACTTCACATACATATCTTCGAGAACATTATGGAGAACTCTCATATATGAAAGTTTCTTCATGATGTTTTCCTTCACCATTAAAACGAGCGATAATTGACTTTTTAATATGCACATAACTTTGAAAAGTCAGAGATATGCGCCTGGGGATCGACCTCGAGTCCTCTGCGTGGCAGTCCAACGGTTTCCCACTAGGATATCGCTGTTAATTTAATTTATGAATATTGAATATAATATGTGCGTTTGACTATGTCAGGTGTTGCCGTTCCTTCTCCGGCGAGTGAAGGAGGACGTACTGAAGGAGTTGCCGCCGAAGATAACGCAGGACTACTACTGCGAGCTGAGCGCGCTGCAGCGCCGGCTGTACGAGGACTTCTCTCGCGACCACATGCCGCACGACATCACCTCGCACCACACGCACGTCTTCCAGGTACCCGAACCAATACCATTCACCAGAGTACTAGAGGCTCTCATATATGCTATCCATTCTTATTATCATCCTTAATAACGTTTTTCTTAGTACCCCAGAGAAAAGGAATTCAAAACTTACGTTCATAGAGTGCGGGTCACCACTCAGTATTGGACGAGCCATAGGATTCTTTGACACCATTTTTAGGTATATAATAATAATCCTATATCAACGGGAAATATTTTTTTTTGTTAAATTACAACTTCCGCACTAGGAATAATTCCTGTATCGTGAGGGACTTTACAAACATTCAAACAACGGACACAAAGAACACCCAGATTCAAAATAAGTATTCGTGGATTACACCAATTTTTGTCACGAACCCACAACACTCGGTGGCGCGGCAAAAAAAACTTAATCCACTACCCAATAATGATTATTATATCTGACTTTTCGTTGTCCGTGTAGGCATTGCACTACCTGCAGAACGTGTGCAACCACCCCAAGCTGGTGCTGACGCCGGAGCACCCCGAGGCCGCCGCCACCGCGCGCCGCCTGCAGGCGCAGCACTCCACGCTCGACGCCATCGAGCACTCCGCCAAACTGCCCGCGCTCAAGTCAGTGTACACCTCATGTATTCAAATTTATCAAAACTAGATTTTGTCCGCGGCTTCACTCGCATAAATGTAGGTCTAACCTACTAAGTAATAGTACTTTTTTTTTAGATGAATTTGGATTTCTAGTTGAAAGGTATGCCATATTCTGTACCTCTGATAACGTGTGTACGAAGTTACATGATGATCGGCGAATAGGCCGATCAACAACTGAGTTACGTCGTGAAAGTATTACAAACAAATAAACCTAAATCCGCATTTATAATATTAGTTAGGATATAAAGGAACCACTGACTTCGTACTAAAGATGCGTCGCTTGTCATAGTGAATACAATCCACGCGTGTCAGTGATACACGCGACTGATTGTTGACTGCGCTCAACGCCGTATCCTTCGTACATAGAATTTTTCTGCTTAAAAATTTCATAGGACCTGTGTCCTTTAGAAGGCTATAGTTTTAGGTTCTACTTCATAGAGGTTTATACGGAAAATGTCTACTTCTAAGAGTTTATGCCCGTGCACCCCGGCCTATCGCAGCCGCGCACATGTGGTCGTGTGCGGTTGATGCGCGCGGCTGCTGCGACAATAGTCCGAGTATGCAAATGTCAGTGGCCGATGCCGAGCTCTGACACAGGCGCGCGCGGCCGCCGACTGGCTTAGGCCGTGCGTATCTCAACATGCTCAGTATTTTCGTGCATTTTACGAAGCAAGCATGTCTGAGAAAGCTTTGCAGCGAGAGAAGACGAACCTCTGAAGCGGTGCCATTCATTTTTATACTTTGACTATTGTTACATCAGCCACACGCGATCAAACGCGCGTGGCTGCGATTGGCTGCGATTCACGGAAATGAATCTATAGCCGAAAATATAGGCGTGAGGCTAAAAATATTTGTATTATTTTTCTTAGACAATTGCTGCTCGACTGTGGCATCGGCATCGCGGCGACAGACGCTGAGCCAGAAGCAGTGGTCTCTCAACACCGCGCGCTCGTGTTCTGTCAGCTGAAAAAGATGCTGGACATCGTGGAGCAGGACCTGCTGAAGCGCCACCTGCCGGCCGTCACGTACCTGCGGCTGGACGGCAGCGTGCCGCCGCACCAGAGACACGCCATCGTCACGAGGTTCAACAACGACGTGTCCATCGACCTACTGCTGCTTACTACTGCGGTAAGAACACGTCCTATTTAACAAATTTTTGATATTCCTTTATTGATCTAGAGGAATAACATTTTTTGAAACTAGTAGTATATGTCCACAAATTATATACAGGGTGGCCGGAAGATTGACGTCCAGATATAAAAATTACGTTCCTCGTATCGTGGACTATCCGAATCACCCCCATGTATGTTCTGCGATTTCTCATAGTTTTCTAGTTATGAGTTTTTGAGATTTCTCGACATGACCAACCTATAAAATTTCTTTAAAAAAAAGTAAGAGTTTTTCGAGATTTTATATTGTTACAAAATTGTCATAAGTCTTTCTTTTATGCATAAAATAATCAGACTCATGACTGTGATGGAAGTTATGAAAATGTTGATCTAAAGTAAAAAAATTGGGTTCGGTGAATTATGACTTCAGTTTTCAACTGTAAATTAACATCTAAATAGGTGACTTAATGGTTCCTAAATAAGCCATAAAAATGCGGCAGACTCTCAGTTTACATAATCATTAAAAAAAAAGTGGTACTAAAAGAGGCTACTTTGGCTATAATCGGCCTTCAAAGACAGCGAGGTGAAAAATACTTAAAATTAGTCATCTTTTTAAAAAATATTATTTGGTTAATTAGTTTGTTTTCTAATCAAAAATGATTGCATAAAATCTAAGATTAAAATATTAGAGTAAAAAACAAATTAACCACCAAATGGTTTATTCATTTAAGTTTAATGAATTTTACGCATTCCTTTCCCGAGAGTCATGGGAAGCTCTTTTGAAAAAATTGAAAAATCATAACTCTGTAACTATGAGAAATCGCGGAACATACATGGGAGTGATTCGGATAGTCCACGATACGAGGAACCTATTTTATTTATTTGGACGTCAATCTTCCGGCCATCCTGTATACACATCTTTAATAAAAACATTTCAGCAAGCATGCCGTGCATTTAATTTTTAAACATTTACTAAATATTGTTCTTTGATTGATATTATATTGGTATTTTATATTAGTACGTAGTATTTTGTATCATAGTCTGTTTCAAATACGAAGTCGCTTTTGACACTTCATAGCACGTAACTCTGCACATTTCAAACAAATTGCTAAAATAAATAATGATTACTTCATAAATTAATAATTACTACTAAAGACTATTTAAAAATAATTAGAATCTGTACAAAACATGATGTAATTGTTGCCCAAACATAATCAACTAATAATTTCTATTGATATTAGTCTTAAATAATTTAAACATCAAAATAAAATAACATTTTACTACAATAGTTAATTAAATGGTTACGCACTAGGTAATTTTTTTACTTTCAGTCATGGTGACGCGACAATATGAATCGGATAAAATCGAACTAATTCGAAGTAAAAACAATTGTCCGTGAAATACTTTTGTATGTATTTGGTAATAATTATTATTATTACGATGCAACGTACCTAAAATCCCTATCTGCAAATCCTCAATATATATTCTTTAGCAAAAAATGAATTTGAAGATGCGATATTGGACGTATGGTTTAAATATACCATGGTTTTTAAAGAGTAGTCGTCTTGAAAATCAAAATCCGTTATAACACATTTATTTTACCCTTATACTAAGTATGGAGTATGCGATGGAGCAGCGATAGCTCAGTGGGGAGACCACAGACAGAGAGAGAGAACAGACTGCAATGCAGAGGGTCTCGGGTTTGAACCCACGTCGCGCACCTCTGACTTTCGGAAGTTATGTGCGTATTTATTAACAATTATCGCCTGCTCCGTGCCTCGGAGAGCACGTTAAGCCGTCGGTCCCGGCTGCCATGAACATCTATGGCAGTCGTTAATGGGAAGTCAGTGCCCTATAATATCCTGACACTGGTCTAGCCTTAGCGTATCGTTAGCTTTCGGGTTGCGGAGGTCAGGTGGCAGCCGCTCCGTGTAAAAACTGATATCCAGTCAAATCCGGTTAGACTAAAAAACCAAGTAACTTGGGAATAATAAAGGCTAGGGAGAAGACTAAGTATGGAGTAAGTATGTGATACTAGGAATCAATCAAGGATAAGTCCAGATATTTTTTACAATTAAAATCTTCATATTTAACTGTGACTTTTCTATTCTTTCGATATGTCAAATTTAGATGGACTTCTTTTCTGTTTTTCTGTTTCTATCATTTTTGTTTCGATTTTAAACCCACGATTACAGTTTTTTTGAAAAGTTAATCGGTAATTGATTTGTGTGATGTGTCGATTGAAACGGACTCTTCACTATAGCTGTTCAACGATCATCTGTCAAATGGGGTTTCGTATTTAAAACGCACTATAGTAGTAGTAGCTACACAATACCCTACAATACTTAAATACAGAAAATACTCCCTATAGTTTGTCCATTCGTTTATTATCTTTTTGACAGCTCCCTTAGAACGTAACTGTGTTATTTGCGTAAAATTTAACTTTAAAACGATTGGAAAATAAAAATGAAGATCGCATATTATTATTTCATTATAATATTTTATATCAGTTTGTAGACATTATAATATTGTATGTGTATTATTGTTGCCAAAATAAATTAGTATTGGTTTACGTAATAAATACAGTTACGTTCTATCGCACATAGTGAAGAGATCGAATGCTTTTACAATATTGTAATTAATCGAAATTAAATCAGTCAAAAGGCTTTCGATTATGCTTACAAATAGTATTATTAGCAAGGAATTAATTGAATTTCCTTTCTTTAATAGTAGTCATCCTAATATAAAGCTGAAGAGTTTGTTTGTTTGTTTGGTTGAACGCGCTAATCTCAGGAACGACTGGTTTGAATTGAAAAAATATTTTTGTTTTAGATAGCCCATTTATCGAGGAAGGCTATAGGCTATATAACATCACGCTACGACCAATAGGAGCGGAGCATCAATGAACAATATTGCAAAAGCGAGGAAAATTCTTCTATGTAAAGCAGACGAAGTTGCGCGGGTCAGCTAGTATATTATATGACAGTGAATAGCGTAGGCGTCAAAGTCGTGTCAACGGCTGTAACTCGACGGGGCTGACGTATTTTTTAGAGTTGAGAGCTTGTTTTGTTGCATTTCACTGCCACCATACGCCTCTTTGTTTATTTTTGTGACTGTTGAAACACTGATGCCTAACGCGGCGGGGCAACACGGTTTCGAACTTTTTTATAACAACAATTATTTCGATACATAAAATCGATAAAAAAATATTCTAGCATAAAATTGATTATAAGTTTAAATCGAATCAGTAACGTGTTAGGGTGTCACTATTGTTACTACTTATCGAACTGTCAAAAAGATAATAAACGAATGGATAAACTATAAAAATGCATGCATGAAAATTACAACGAGAGACAATTTGAAACTTTTATTTTAACGGTTGTTATCCTTCTACTTTGTAGCAATTTATTCGTCAGTTTAGTTAATCATGACGTTAATAATAACCATTTCTTTTGCGTATCGTAGGTGGGCGGACTAGGTCTCAACTTGACGGGCGCAGACACAGTGATATTCGTGGAGCACGACTGGAACCCAATGAAGGACCTGCAGGCCATGGACCGCGCGCATCGTATCGGACAGAAGAAGGTCGTCAACGTGTACCGGCTCATCACGAGAGAAACACTCGAGGAGAAGATTATGGGGTACGTAGATTTATAGTAGGGGAGCTCAAGAGGGTAAATAGGGATTTACTCGAGCGTCGTGGGGACCTATTGGATTGTGAAGGTTAGATGCTAAAAAGAAAAAAGTTTATGTGAAGGATACCCTTTCACTGGTGGAGGGACCACGGGTACAGGTTTTCAAAAAGTAAAAAAAAAACAGTCACAGAAAAATACTCGAGCACTTCTGATATTAATAGCGTATGCGCACCACGTCTTTCTGATAGAGGAAATAAATTAATCTGCCGGTTCGTATGTTGGGGGTGGCAGAACGAAAATAGGAAAAATAATATCTTCGAGCGCGTCAGACATTGATAAGGCATGTTAAGTGAACCCTCCAGTAGCTCCTATTCAGAAGACTGACGATTTGGAAGCCACCAAAAGACACAGCCGATTTTTGAAAATGCAATAAAATCGTGACCTTGAAATACTCGGGCGCGTCAGATTATTATACAGACGTTTCATCTTGATGTCCTTATCGTAGACCCATAATCTGACAATTATGTGGAGGAATTTCCGTAATCTGAAGTCTGGATTTTTTCCCCGTTTTTTAAATGCTTCCGACGTAAATTTTATTATTTTTCAAATGTTTTCCGTCACGAAATACACAATTCGAACTATTGTCACTCATTGTTGTAACTTATACCAAACTTACTTACTTCGGCTTGTGCAAATCGGTAGATTATATTATTTCAATGAACTACTTTCCTTCAAAATAAAAAAAAAATTAACCGCTCTCGAGAATTGACAGGTGACTTTTCTTTGCAATTTTGTGACTCTCGCATTTCCTTATGTCACGCTCAAATTGTCAGATTATTGCAATGCACACTTTGCTGCATGTAACTAACTTACCTTATTCTGACGCGCTCAAGTTTTTCTAACGATCGATTTATTTTACTAATCTGATCGGCTGCCCTAGACATGACCCTATGTTCAGGGCTCAGGTATGGTGCGAATACTTCACAAGGTGCACGGTTGCCCCCTTTATGATATTCTGCCGCGCTCGAGTAAATCCCGAAATCCCCGCTTGGGCTTCCCTACTATTATGATTATAACGATATTAATTACAATAAATTGCTTGCAAACATTCAAATGATTGACGAGGATATGTATGTTAACTTACATTGCACTTTATTTACAGATTACAAAAGTTCAAGTTACTAACAGCTAACACGGTCATAAGCAGCGAGAACGCGGCCATGGAGACGATGGGCACGGATCAACTGCTCGACTTATTCAACTTGTCGAGCAACAACGCAATGCAACAACAGCAACAAGCTAGCACTTCTGGCGTGAAGTCTGTGCTCGAGACATTACCAGACCTCTGGGACGACAAACAGTACGAAGAGGAATACGACATGACCAACTTCATCAAAGGATTGAACAAAATGAGCACTTAACTATCAAATTATCAACTAAATTGCGTATGGTAACAGTGATTTTTATTGACACTTTTGTGACCTTTTAAACAACCATACCTATTCGGTGTGGCAAAATTTTAAGTGTGAAAATATGAGACGGATTTTCGAATTTCGAATTAAGTGGTATCAATCGGTGGCAATGGCCAGTGTTGTGCGTAGATGTTGATGTGTTTATTCAACTATGCTTTATAATGATAAACATTAGAATAGTGTACGATTTTGGAAAAGCCAAATTGTTTTTATAGTGTAGGTTTGTACAATGTACTGAGTTAATGATTACCTTCCTTCAAAGTTGAATCGAGTCTGTACGTTGTTTATTGCTACATACAGTTCGCTTTGAAGGGCGGTCGCTAAGTTTGAAGAGGCTGACCCATTCTAGTAGAGATATATCGTAGATATTGTAGACACAGACAGCTTTAGCAAGTTGCCTTAGTGAATATTATATGAATCTTGTATTTCTTATAGCCGTGTAGTGCTTAGACAGTAGTCTCGACATCATTTCATCACATTACTTAGATGTTAAAAATATTTTTAGTATAACATTTCGAATGCAGTGTTAACCAGAGGCTGTCCTCAGTAAAACCCACGGCTACAGGGCCGTGGGATATCACTGATCATAACGCTTATCTACGGCTGGCTGTTTTGTTTAAACATTTATAAAACTAGTAATGTTTTACTATATCAAAAAAGCTGTTTCAATTTAAAGCTCTGAATAAAAAGTTTTCATGTTAAAAATAAATAATAATATGGCTGGCAACAAGTATATCACAATGGTCACATAAGTTATTAATCATTCAAATGTCCCACTGTCATGAATAAAGCGTTACACAAGTACCAGTATGTGTTATAGACACAACTACACTTTTTGCTGTTTGAATGTAATGTGTCAATTACAAAAAAATGCTGCAGAGAACCCTACTATCTAATTATTTGTATAAGCGCACATAATTAAAATAACCTGAAATAGTCATTTACTAATACAATATTAAATAATAAAAAAGAAATACCTTAAGTGTAAATGATAAGCTTCTGAGCTAACTGGTTTTAACAAGCATTCAAATTTAAGATCACCAAAATCACCATCACCAGCTCAGTCGAATTCAGACTAAATACCTGAATTATCGCTTATTTTCTTGACATCGGGTATTTAATTATTTTATATTCTAGATATATACCAATACTATTCGTTTAATTGTAAGATTTGAATCACGCTAAGCGTTAGGTGAACAAAATACACACTTACATGAAAGTATTTGTCACATTAACTCATGTCCTTTGTAATTTGTCTAACAATGCTTTCACCTTGAATTGGTGATTACATTTTACCATTGCATCATCTAGTTACTTAGAAAAGAAAGAAAATAATATATAACTAATTATGTAATAGGTGACCAAGCCAAATTAATTTTAGATTTAAATTTATTCTTATTTACATCACTAACCTTTGCTAAATATTAAAAAAAGAAATATATTTATTGACTCATTACTTAGTTCAGCTCTTACGTAATCGTTTTTGTATGTGATTCTGTTAGCTTGGTTCAAATGTAAGGTTCCTTATGCAAGAATTTACCTCATTTTCTTGATTGTCTCTACGATTGAATAGTGTTATTTATTACTGTAGCATTATAAGGAACAGTCATGCTGCTTTAGTCATTTTTGTAGTTTTAGTAAAGCGCAGCGTCGCCGACATGTTTTATTTTAGTTCGTATTTTTGTTTTGTTGTTTTGTACCTGCTCAATAAAAAACAACAGTACTGCGTAACATGTTGTTACGTTTATAATGCATTTTCAGTGAAATATGTATAGCGATTGACGCGTTCGACATTTAGTTTGTTGATGACGCAACGAATAATTGCGGAAACGTGTTAATTCTGTGAAAAAGTTATTCTCAACAGCGACATTACTCTATGTCCGCGGAGCAAATAAATGTGTCGACATAAATTACTTGGTGTGATGTTTGGCAATATCACAAATTGATGTAATTAAATATATATATTTGTTTACTTGTCTGGATAAAAAATAAAGCATTTTTAATAAAAAATATTGTTGTTTTTTTTACCTTGCCTTCGTAGAACTAGCTATGCGATAAAACAAGATTTATGGCTGTTTACTTGCTGTATATGTAATATGTTGGTTAAACCGTTGAGGTGAGGGGGCGAGTCATAACGTCTATTACATAGGTAAATTTATTTAGTTATAACTTATAAGTTCTACTTTACGTTGATATGGCTGCAATAAAATAATATTTCTTTAAAATAATCCAATGTTCGCAATTGTCATATAATGTATTATGTGTTGTTGTTTACTGACTAGAATAAGCAGTTCATGAATTAAAGTACTTTTGCCTGCTTTTTGGTAACCGCCTAAAATGTGGATCAGTGGTGACCATTATTTTATTCGCCTGACGATAATGAAAGCGGGCACGATTGTCACGAAATCAACGCACACGACAGACAATCTGACCGTCAGTAACACACAGTGACATAGATTATACAAAATATATACTAGTACAGTAGAAGTTAAAAAAACAACACAAGATATGCCTGTACGAGTGTCTTACAATTACGGATGGACCTGTCAAGGCGCCCGATTTTAACCCACTAGGCAAAACATTTCCTGACTTCGTGTTCTCTTCTTAAAATTTGTATTCTTGCGATTCGTGAGGGCTGAGTGATAGATCATTATAAACAGGGGTGGATACTTGTTTAGGTGATGGCTACTTGACTTAGGCAGAAGGATTAACATCGCTATTATGAAACCTGTATTTGAATATGTAAAGTAGTCGCCGCATTTGCACTCATATATTATAGCTCGGCTAAATTCTGTACAATACAGATCACCTGAGTTCAAAGTTTATAATTTTACTAGGTCTCTAGGTCATCTATCGCCAAATCGAATTGCATTAAAATTGGTTTGGCCGTGACAAACATAACTGATCGGCCTTATCACTTATAATAATCATCCTATGTAATAGTAATGTATACAATAAAGGCTTCCTGTAAAGTAATATGTACCTTTTTTTATTCTTTATACGCTATGTATAGAATTGGCGAAATGCACCTCTTTTACTGCCCTGCCGGCTGTCGCAGGCGCCACTTTGCGACTTGGGAGAAATGCCATTATATTTTTATCCCGTTTAAATTATACGTACTGAATAAGGAATGGATTAGTAGTAACACGCGTGAGGATAACTGTTTTCTAACTAACTTAGTCTGAGCCAGCTGCTAAGTGGTGTCATGCGCTTACTGCATATTCATAACTCGTGTATCGAAAATGAAACAAAGATAAGACACTTAATGGTTGACATCGGCGATGAACATTTCATATACGGAGTTTTAATTGCGGTACCCTGAGAGTTCAACAGGATTCACCCACTTAAATTTAAGATTCCTTCGAAATGTAGAAATTGTGCGGCGGGCGTAACTAAGAAAATGACCTCCTACTTAAATGAGATCGCAGCCAAGTCGCAAAAACGATGCAAGATGCGTTGTGTTCTCAAGTATTAAGAAGATGTCTACTTAACTTAACAAACACAATACAACTTAACAAACACAATACATCTTGCGCTGTCTACGGGGAACCAGTAAGTATGATATTTGCTCCGCTGTTGAAAAACAAGTCGCTGCGATGCGACGACTAGTTAGCAAAGTGCGAGTGATGTCCTTGGTGTTGCAAGCGTCCATAAGCTACAATATTCGTTTATAATCAGGCGGGCCATATGTTTGTTCGATACCCTGTTAGTTTATAAACACTGAAGCTTCCGACAAAAACGAACGCTATATTTTAAGCTACATTAAAGTAAATTTTAATATTATGGTAGGTATACATAATTTTATATAGTTGTTGTTTAGTATTGGTAGCTAACGGCTATAAGTACACCATTTTTATTATATAGTTAAAGTCGGATGTTTGCGAATAACTATTTATAATAGGTAATTATCACAAGATGAAAACTAAACATTGTTTTCAATAAGTTTTGTATGGCAGTCTTTATCTTAATGTATGCGTAGAACGAAACGCAACTACCCACTAGTTCAAAAACATGCCGCGAGAGCGCGCCAAAGTGCATCAACACCATGGCGAAAGCGACGTCAAGCGTGTGAATAAATTTTTGTTTTCTACGTGAAAATGTTGTTTTTCGCTCGTTTGTAAGTTGAAAGACTCGAAATATACTAATTTGAAGTGTCTACATATCGTCTAGTGTAAATACTGTTCATCAAAAGTTGGAAGTTTTGTGTGTGAAGTTGTAACGAACTCTCGGATCACTTTGGAGTTCAGGTGTCAACGAGGTAAGAAACTGATGCTTATTCCTACATTATGACTTCTGAAATTATCATTTTCGACACGAATGTAAGTTTCTACACACCAGTCCCTTACAATTAGCCCAATATATCGTATTCGTTACAATATGAAGTACACACAGGTAGGTAATAGTTATAAATAATTCACTGTAAGGTTAGGATCTTGTCTTAGGTTGTATTCAAGACGTTTTTACAGGTTTTGTTATTGTAACTGGAATAGCACATGGATTTAATTATTTCGTAATTTAATGGCGCTTACAAAAAGTTTTGTTTACAAACTTGTGTTGTATCTACCTACTTACCTACTGACCTCATAATTTTTACATGTGTAAGAGGTTCCTTTTGGTTGAAAGGCATAACTCTATTTATATAAACAGACGTCGTTTTAATTATGATTACATTGTTATGGTATTATAACTTTTATGTTTGTTATTGTTTGGAAGTTAAAAATATGGATTTTTTAGTTATTTATTTACTTTTTTATTATGTAAAGGTTACTTAGTATTTGAAAAAGTTTAAATAATAAACATGATTCTTCCTAACTAACTATATATGCATTATATAAATAAGTACATAGTTCAATAAAATATAATTTCTACTTTTAGAAATATTACTATATCTGCATGAAATATATATTTTTTAATTATTTGTTAATTAGTAAGCAGATAATTAAGTTATAGTAACCATATTCATTAAATTTTAATTATTAATAGTATCAGATATATTATTAATAATTAAAATTTAATTAAGTTAAAATGTTTTGCGACATAAAATCTGTTTATTATGTCTAATATTTTATAGTGATAATGATGATGAAATTATTATTTTAGTTTAAGAGGCAGAAAAATATTGGTATTAGGTATTTATAATATTTTTAAAATATATAATTTTAAACTCATTCGGTTAATTAGTGCCCCATAAGTGCAGCAATGATTGTACTTATTATGTTAAAATTAATACCACAAATAGGTACATATGCATAGATATAGATTTTGAAGAAATATTGATGACTTCATGTTCAGCTCCAGTAACATTGGTACAATGATAATATTTATTTTTAGACATTTATACTGTCTTCCTCTGAGTAGTTAGTAAATGCACATATTTTTAACTACTACAATAATTAAATATGCTAATAGTATAAAAAATAGATAATTTCGAATCTCATCACATGAATGAATATCTAGTGGCAATGGTTCATTAGAGAATTGGGTCAGGTCATGTATCTGAGATAACAATTACAAATTGTTACATTTGTTTATATCATTGAGCCCAGTTAATTATGAATGACGAAGCTCACTGTGACTCAATTGTATTATAAATTAAGCCAAAAATATGCTTTTATTTAATAGGCACAAAACCAATAAAGGAGTTGTTTGATCACAGTAGGTACTTTATAACAATACATCATATTACCTATTACGTACCTTCTAAACGCGAGCGAAAACAAAATAAATCAGTAAATGTCATCAATATGTCTCCTTTTTTTAAAAAAGCAGGTTTGCAACAATCAATTCCCTTTGTGCGCGACATCAATAGGAGCGGTTACTGTGTACCTATCCTTTGATCTCGCCGCCCTCTGAAGATGCGACAGTGCGCTAATACCGCCGCCGCGTGGAACAAGGACGCAACCACCCGCTTTGATGCTATCCACCACGAAAATATCATATTATAATTTCGTAGATTTTTATCACTCCTAATTTTAACTTGACTTAATTTATCTACATAGTAATCATATAATCAGTTTTTTAATTACTTGCATCAGTGTAGATGGAAGGAGTAGATTTTCATTTCGTAATTAATTTTGGTGCCATGATTTTATTTGTTAATGTGTATTAACTTTATATCTTAAACAATAAAAGCTAATGCAATAACGATATTGTCTCATCTATCGCTGGATATTTACTGCAAGACCTTTAATTAATTACGCCTTTTAATACCTGACGTCTTTGTCTTTGCCGACTTAGCACTTTGCGTTCATTTTGCTCGACATCCACCTTGTAAAAGTCTTGTTAATAATAAAGGATTTCTTTGAAACAAACTAATCTAGAAACAGACCTAAAAGGAAATGTATCAAACAGTAGTACGCGGAAAATGAATTATTATGTAAAAAGAAATTCACTGAAATGAATAACTTTAAATACACATTTTATTTGACATAAGTCGACTACAGAGAGTGGCAGTTGCGACGTTTCAGTAATTGTTTGAATCGAGTGAGATCGCTAAAGGGGACGATTCATAGCTTTGTCGCAGAAGTGAGACTTACTGTCCTTTACTGACTTATCAACGAGGAGTAGTGGACTCAAAGTGAGTAGGAAGTATTTAAAGGTCTTTTTGGTTGTCTGAGCTCTCAACGAGGCATTTTCTAGGTTTTGTTCGGAATCATTATTTTGCTATCTCTTTTATTTAAACGTATCTTTGGTGGTCGGATATGAAAAGTAGAAACTGACAATCGCATAATATAATTGTAACATAGACTGTCTTAAGTTTACTTTGGAACTGTGCAAGTAAATTTTAGTAAGACATGCGGTATTTTTATTAGCTCTTATATTGAATAAGTTATCAAAAACTATATGCTGTGAAGTGCGAACATCGTTTCAATAAGGGGCACCCACATTGAAAAGGATCCATTAATTTGAAATTGGCCGTCGAAGAAGAAAACCTTCAATTCCAAATCTTTATAGACGAAAATAAGTTAGAACATCCGCGTCCAATTCAATGATTTCGTCCTATCCCGTAACATAAAAGTTAGTAAGAAGTCTGCATGCGGGCACCCAGCTTGATCCAATAAGTTTGCAAATTTTTTGATAGCCAAGATAAATATCGAAGTGAACCGTGATTTGGGATCGGATTCTCAAAAACTGAAGGAATGAGTTTTCTTGTATTTGTATATTTAAAGTTTTATCTAAAGTTGCAGCCTGCAGTCTTATCTATACTAATATTATAAAGCTGAAGAGTATGTTTGTTTGTTTGGTTGAACGCGCTAATCTCAGGCACTACTGGTTCGATTTGAAAAATATTTTAGTGTTGGATAGCCTATTTATGAACAGTCGGAATGTATCCGAAAAGGCACGTTTGGCTGTTCATAGAGGACTATTAGTACCCACACTTATGTATGGAAGTGAAAGTTGGGTATGGCAAAAGAAGCATGAGAGCAGAATAAATGCTGTAGAAATGAGAGCGCTGAGAAATATATGTGGTGTGACTCATAGAATAAGGAATAGTGTGATTAGAGAGAGATGCAGCATGAAAGTGGATATAGTGACAAGAATAGAAAAGGGTTATAAAGAAGTGTGTCAGGATCGTAACAAATGGAAATCCGTAGTCTCTGCCTACCCCTCTGGGAAACAGGCGTGAATCTATGTATCTATGTATTTATCGAGGAAGTCTATAGGCTATATAACATCACGCTACGACCCACGGGGGCGGCACAGTAACGATAAACGCGGGTGAAACCGCGGAAACATATAGTTTCATATATTTGAGACTGATAGACTCGTCGCTTATTACATGGTGCACGAAAATGACGTGAAATATTTGAGTTATAAACCCGTTTTACCTTTTGAGTATGTATAGTAGAGATACTAGACCAAATTACATAAAAATATGTATAATAATATTATCTCTATTAAATATTTTTTATATCGGGCCATGTTATTTTTAATGTGATCGAATAATTTTGTCTTGTTTATTTAAGTTAACCATATAACACATAACGGCAGTAAGCAATGACAAATCAACTACATTAATGCTTTCATATGTAAACGTAAATTAAACGTGAATGGCATCTGCTCTAGAGATGTCCCACATAGGTAATATTCATCTCGCTATGTGCACGTAATATCAAATCGAATAGCCGCGCTATCTAGTCCACTTTGTGCGTTGCCGTGACTGGCGCCCAACCAGGGACTGTACGCAAATTGGTGGAGAACAATTAATGGCCACCTGGCTCCGTTGCTAATCGACCGATAGAATTAAATGAACGGACTGCACTAATTGCCCGGTAAGACAAAGGGGCAAACACTCGCCTTTGAGCTGCCGATGTCTAGTGTCACTTGAGGCGTAGACCGTTGCGTCGACAGACAGCCCTGTGCTGTGCTTGTGTACTGTTGATATTGAACTGAGACGTCCATTGAACGCATCGTTTGTTGTGCACATGTAGCTATCTTAGGGTCCAATAATATGGACACTAGACTGGTTTCGCTGTAATCAGAAACACGAGTGTGCTCTAGTTGTCAAAAGCTAAGGGGATATCTGGTATGTTTGTTGTTTGACAAAGAATACAATTTAATGGTGAGATCAATTCAGTCCTATATAAATTGTTCACATGAAAGTGAGCTTATTTTGTTTTAGTTAAGATTTAGACTCAGCATTTTAGGCTGCACTATACCCGCGTAACAAAAGTTAGTATTAAGCTTTCTTTAGATCAGTATTACAATAACTAGGAATCAGGGTCGCAACTATTAGTTTGCAAGTCCGAAGAACTCGTCGACTCACAGTCAACGAAAAATTCGTAATGCTATTGTCGTTTCGGCTTTTATGTTGTCGATATAACAATATTGATTTAGAAAATGTAATTAATTAAAAAATAAATTCTATCAACATTTAACGAACATAAATGTATTATTTCTTATTAAAGAACTTGCGATGCACTTTCAAGACAACAATTTACTTTAGAAATACCGAAGGTAACCTTTAAAATCCGAGCAATGCACAGTAATGGCACGACAATTGCGTTCAGTGGTCGATAGCCCTCGCTTGGAGTGTTCTAAACAGTGCACGTCTTGGGTCTTGTGCAACAGAACACGCCAATTACACGGAATTAGGAGCTCGAGGACGTTTGTATCTGTGGCCCAATAAGGAGCTCTTGCGTGCTTACGAGCCTTTGTTGTCGATGGTTGCGAATTAAAAATAGCTGCTCTCATCTAATGCAATATTCGTGTGCTGACTTTTGTTGGAAATACTGTCGCAAGTAAGAAACACCGGCAGGACATATTTCTTTTTGCCCTGAGTTTCCCGTTAGTCATGGTTTAAAGAAGTGGGCAAATTATTAAACGAATTGTATAAAATTACTATATTACTGGGAAAACATGTTTTATATGTTTATAAAGTGCAGTTGATGGGAATGACATCCTCATTAAAATATATACAACGTATATGAATAAAAACGTTATTTTTTATATTATATACGATGTTCTTGATTTGAATTACGAGCGGTACTCTTAAACTATATTATCAAACAGTCAAATAATATGATGAGGCTAATAGCGAGTAACATATTTATCTTAGTAATATTTGTAGTGCGCGCTAAAAGTCTGTGAAGTTTAATTGTTTATAAGAAACTGTGGGAGTGAATTATTATCCACATAATAACACCGCTACAGAATGTATGGCACGTAATGACTCATATAGTTTGCAATTTACTATTTTACGACGTATTTCTTTAGTAAACATATGCAAACGGAATCTCATTGAAGCTAGTCTTAACTGTATTATATTTTACATTAACTGTATTACACAATATCATCTTAATAAAAAAACAATTAAAGGCAACTCTTCAATTGTTTTTTTATTAAGATAAAATTGTGTATTGTGTTACGCTTACGCAAATGTGATTTGAATTTAAAATACGTTTAACAAATTATATTTTTCTCGGTATATAGGTATTACTGATTTTAGTAATCACACAGATCATTGACGCTTAAAATAATACGAGAGTTCAGAAAAAGTATAAATAATGGCAATGAAAGCTATAATAAAATATATGTAACGTAGTTATAAAACAAGCGTTATTAAATTGAACTTATATAATATTGAGTTTCATGAAAATTGGCTGATACGTGGAATACACAATAATTATCAAAGAGCAAAGAGCACACAAAATAAATAATTCCTTAAATAAAGTTTTGTCATCGGTCCTCAGCCAAAACTTCGAAAAATGCCGGAGTTACGTTACATTAATATATTACATTTATTTTACATTGTGATAAAGGGTCACAACCCAACATTAACATGTTGGATTATGATTAACATGACGCTTAAATAAAATATTGTAATTTAACTGTTTTGTTTAAAAAATAATAGGTATAAGCGTTACGGCTAATCTCTGAGTTGCGGTTGCACCTAGATTTAACAGAGTTCAGCTCATCTCATTTAATTTCAGTAAGAACTTAGCTTCAGTTTTAGCTAGGTATTCCTAGATATAGCAGAACTCTGAATATTATTTGAAACATAAACAGAAATGAATATAATAGCTTGGTGTGTATGTACATACATATGTATAATTGTGTTGATACCTTTGATCGCATTTCATTGCGACCGTACAGAGTGTAAAATGCGCTAGCCGTGGTCACAAGCTGACTTCCATCATTCAACAAAATAAATAAACGCATGGTCGCGTTAATTCCCGTTTGGTATCACATAGGTACTGTAACTGAACCTATAACCCGTTTCATTTTATTCGTTTTTGTTTACTTTACTTATTTACCCTTGTATGTAGTTTTTTACTACTTTTAATAGGATTTACATTTATTTACCTTGATATTCGCCTCTGCTAGAAAATTAATTATAATATAATATAATATATATATTATAATTATAATTGTTTCTGTGATCGTATAATTAATTTATAAAATCTTACTTTCCGAATCTTTTACTGTATGTATCTAAGCAAAGCATTTTCTCCTGTGTGGTTGGTTCACGTACCCTAGATATGGCTGTCCTATAATTATACAGATTATTTTTTCGTCTCAGTGTGGTAACTTGTCTGGCACGCGCGTTATCTGAGGATGTGAGCGTAATTTAACTGTCCGTTACATGAAATTGCACTCTATTACTCACTCACATAGGATAATCAATATCTAAACCGGGCCAGAGAACGTTGAGCTACTCACTAGTGTCAGGAAGACAGATGACAGACGGTAACACAACGCCTCATTTACCGAATCAGCTTTGACAAATAACATTTCCCAATTAGTTGCAATGGACGATCAAAGTCAAAAGTTTAGTCCTTTGAACATTCCTTTGTTAATCTAATTGAATTAATGGATCGGGTTTTCAGATCAGAGGATTAAGTGGCGGTAGCAATCAACGAATTAAAACTTATGATAGCCCGCCGACGATACACTTGTATCTACTGTCTGTGTGAATATCGTACATTATTTTAATGGGATTAGTAGTTAGCATTATTCGCGGTTTAAATGACTTGATTGAAGCTCCATGTCGACTAGATATTCATAGCAGAAGAGACTAGCAGCTCTTTGTAAGTAATATTTAAAGCACATGGTAAAATTTACATTTACAATAATATTTAATTATTTGTCCGATTAGGGCATTATAGCCAGAATATCATGCTCGGTAGTTGCGCAAGCATCTACACTTATATCTTGACCAATGAGGTGAGTAAATAATGTATTAAACGTAATACCAACATTTTATTGGAATTCCGCTTTTCAAGAGTTTCTTTGAAGCCTTTGAATGGATTACCGCTAGGATTAAGCAATGTTCTCTGTATCTTTTCCGATTACGATACCTACAGTTTTCTTTGAGTTTGCTTAAAGTAGTTGATAAATCAACCAGTATTTATCCTATTGCGCTATATCTGTACCTAGAATTATTTATTTATACATATAACATTACAGCTGTATAGTTGTATAACAAGTCTTTTGATTCTCATCGTGCACAGTTTTAGAGATTATGCTGCTACTGAGAATTCTCTAATAGACAATCTAAGAGCACTTTTGTGTATCCCTTTATTCGAACCAGAAACTATACGATTACTGATTCATGTTACACAATAATGAGAACGCTAATGGGCTACATTTGACAGACAGCCTCAATAAGTAAGACAGTTATTTGTCTTTCTTTGTATTAATTACAGGTCACTAGACATTTAATAAAAATCATATTCTACTAGAACAATGTGATTTTTTTATCTAGAGCATACTTGTTTGTTGGACAGAAGCCCAGAAAGAGATATCAGATTCATTACCAGCTCGCCGCCGCAGTCGTTTGAAAAGTAAAAGCGTCGGTGAGGCTGTATGCCATGAGCCGCAGTGCAACTGGAATCAGTGCACTTAGCGGAGGGCCGCGGGCGTGGAGTGGCTCGTTATCGCACTCTCGTGTACCCATGTATGGGCCCTGACACCGCGTAACGATACCCTGTAGTACCGGTGACCGTACCGACGTGCTCGCCGACACCTCTACTAGATACTCTTGTTGAAATGCTACATCATAACAGAATTGGAGGAGATATGCCCGTAGTTTCTTGTTAGCGTCTTTGAGTGCAGTGAAGAGCGTTGTTTCGGAATGATTGTTTGTCTTATATCATCGCATTTTTAACAATACTTAACTGGCGCACTGTTAGAGGTTGCGTTGTTGGATGGTTATGTTGATAGTGAATAATTAATAAATAACAAGCAGAGCTTTTGTCGTCGTAAGCTGGTCTATTCTGTGCTCTATGAGAAATCCTCTTTTTATGGTCCCGACACACATGGATTATGAGAACAAGTCTTACTATAACCCCTATGTCGCAGAATATTTCACAACAAAGAAGAATAACCCAGATTTGCCCTACTATTAGCAGATTATGAAGACGTGATTTTTTATTTCCTTTAAATGTCATGTAGACTTCAATGTCTCGAAGCATCAAGCATAAAAGAAATAATAGATTATCAATAGAGATACTATTGTCCATCGTAACTTAGCGATGTGCTGGCTCTCACACTCTTTAAAGCTACAATATATTAATCGCTGTCCTTGTTCTCTTTAGTAGAATAGAGTATAGATGGATTTTCTCATTTCTCCGATACACTTACATAAATAACTCAGAACCATGTATCTTGTCATTTCTGTCGTCCAACAACAGCGCACTCATAATGACTATTTAAATGTTCTCAGAATGAAAAATTCTCGTATTCGTTATAATTTATTACTACGCTTACTATACGCCGAATTGTCCACAAAAATAACGTTGTTAAATAAAACGCTAGCGATAAACACGATGAATCAAAGTAACGAACTTGTACATCTACATTTATAATTTGGCAAGAATATTTGGTATGACGCAATGCGAAACGCCTTTGATAGAAACTCGGTATCTATTAATGAGAGCTTGAGAAATGTCACAAAACTCGTGAAAGGAAGATAAATCGACACTTCACACGTTCTGAAGTTTGAAGTTCACAAGTTGGCATTGATGCGAGGCACGCCGCCCATTGCCGTACAACGAGCTACGAGCTATCGCATGGAGGCGAACTCTTCGTTTTCATGGTAAATTGTTAAATTGCTTTTAATGTTGGCTCGAACAATTTACTACGATAGTGAATGGTTCCGAACACGGTCTAAGCGCGCGAGTATCGATAAGTTAGGTGAGGGCAACTTACTTTAAAGTTTTTAATATATCTAACATCGCTTAACTTAATATTTTACAGTCTAAGCTATGAAAGCTTGGATCAAATGCCATAAGGTGCAGTCGTAGTACATACCAACTAAGCTGCAGCCATTGTTATGGTTTCGAATGAAGAAATTTAATCTAAAAATTTATGTCTTTAAATATATATGAAAATGTAAATAAAATTTTTCTTTGCACCTGGTGGTATGAAGCATACTGCTACTTAACGATTTACCATGGTCGGTCAATAAAATGTTAGAACCTTTGTAATTATGATACCATACTTCCTCCAAGCTAGATACTGGGATTGCAGAGTTTCCAGTTCTACTTATCACCTGCATAAACAAGTGATGAGCTTAATAAAAGCACTATTAGGGCAAGCAACCAGCTTTTATGCTTGACTTGTACAAAGAATATTGGTTCTCTCAGTCACATTTTTTAAACGATAACCTGTACCTATGACCTTGTCAAACGTAGCCTCGTCGTCTAAAACATGGCACTTAAACATTACCAAATACATCAAATACATCCCTGTCTAATTCACTGAGCAAGTACAGGCATAATATTATTCTAATGTTATATTGTAGAAGGGGAAAAATAGATTTGTATACCACGTACAACAATAAAGAAGCGTGGGAAGGGAAAAATATATCTAATGAAGGCAATTAACGAGATCAAAGCACGTAAGGTGCTATACCCGACTAGTAAACACGTGTATCGATGTAAAATAAGACTTGAACATTTTGTATTGTAGCGTATTATGGTGTTGTTGAGATAAAAATCTAAATCCGTAGAAAAAGGCAACAAAAAGATAACAAAGTGTTCACGTGTTCTAAAACAGTAGTGCGACGAATGTGTGGTTTGATTAATTGATAACACTAGCACGCGCCGCGCTCCAGCGTTAGTAACTCCTGGTGTCTCGTGGTTGCCCGCCACACTGTAGCACACGCACAGTAGGTGAACTTGGGATTATCTTTCAAGCAGCAAAATATTTTACTTTTACTGTTACTTAGAAGGATATGCTGGACATTTGGTTTACAACATACGAGTATTGTTGCGAGCTCTTGCGGCATCATGCGAGTATTAAAATTGCTGCAATGGGACGAGCCCATCAAGAAACTACCTACCTAGCTACCGCAACTTTCAAAATGTTTGACAAAATACCTAACTTTTTCTATCTTTGTTTTAAGTGTATGTCATATCACCGGAATTAGTAAACATACACTTATTAATTAGACAGATGATTTTAATTTGGAATATTAGGAATGAAATAATTGTGATCCTAAGCGATCGTCGGGAAAAATATTTCTTGCCTGAACCACTACGCCTTATAAAGCATATTAGCTACACAATTAGTATCAAAATTTAAATAGAATATAAAAAGTAAGGTTCGGTTAAGGTAAGGTCTTATCAATCGTGTGATGTCTACATTTTAACTTTGTAGATACTAACGTATGTGCGAATGAAAATTGCGTTATATACATATTTTTTATAACCAATGCGTACATTTGCTTAATTAAAACAGAAACTTAAAGCGAATTAATTTACTGCAGATTATTTGAAATGTGGTTCGTAGCTCTCGTGAAAGTCGTGGGGCGGGGAGGGTGTGGGAGTGTCGGCTCGGTCAAAGGGCCCTTTGATGTTTGCCGCCGGCTTAATGCACCGCCCGCGGCCCCCGCGCCGCTCATCATTAGCAATTTCCCTGTAATTTATTATCTTTACCGCTATTTATTTGTACAATTTCACGGGTACATGACGGTTCGCACCCCGCCGCGTGACCGATGCGCTCGCACCAATTATATTGAGTCGTTATCTCTCCAGCCTCTCGCCTTCATTGCATCTTCTTCAACTCTTTCATTTACTCATCGAATGGAGGTTTTCTGTAAGCAAGTGCGGTTTTTTGCTTGTTTCGATTTTGAAAATGATGTAGCTAATAATCACCTTAATTAGTAATGTGAAGCAATACAGCTCATGTAAACAACTTTGTTTTTAAATTATGTGTTTTGTGTATAATATAGTTATAATTAACGCTTATTTGTGAAAAGTGTGCAATGTACAAACGATGTTTTTATTTGCATACTTAGTGGGAATAACTAACTGCAAAAAATTAACGAATTCTAGACGGACTCAAAGTCAGAGATGCTGTGAATTAAATTGAAAATAAGACACCAAAAATTATCCGACATTCAGGGTTGACGATAAAATTGGATGCGGTTTAAAACATTGTGCGATTTCATTACTGATTTTCGTTTTGTTGCTATCACAAATCAAGAGTAATTAAGATTAAAATTAGTTTGATTACATTTGACCTTATATACCTTTAAGGTTTAGTAAGCTTGATAACATTTTGATATTTAGTTAACATTTCAAGTATTTATCCCTAGTATTCAAGAGTAGAAGTCATAATTCGTCAAAAAAACTTACCATCTTCATATTCATCGCCTGAGACCTAAGAGTATCAGCCCTGCAACACATACGTGAGTGCCAAAAAATCCAACTGCGGCACGTGCCTCTGTCGGCACTTGCGGTGAGCGCAGGATGGCGAACTCATTAGCGCGTCGCGTTTGAGCGCGACATCGCGCCGCCAGCCGCGGCCCTGCGCGACTACGTGACACAAACATGACTTTATCATAGTCAACTAATTTGATTAAATATTGGTTAGTGCCTCGACCCACCTTTGTGCTGGCAGTCGGAGAGAATTAAATCTACGTTGTGTCATAAAGAACTAGTTCTGTTTTTATGAATCTGCATTGTAAAATAAGAGCATTGCAAATCGTATTCAGCATGCTAGTATGAAAGATTGGACATGACACAGAACTGAAACTATTGCACAATTTGATATCCATTGCCGACATCACAAACACGGTGCTTTTCTCAAACTAATTATTTTCAGTCCGCCTCTTGCAAAATATATGTCACTATTTACGCTCAGTGTTAATGTAATTAACAAAACGTGAAATCAATCAAAGCTGGTGTAAGGCGGCGTCTCGCGCGCGAGATCAAAGTGAGAGACACAAAGGCGCCGCGGTACGGTCGGCAGCTCCAACCGGCGCGGCCACTCCACACAGGGCTACCTATCGTTCATATTGAAATACCGCCGCACGTTCTTTATCAATAATTTCGTACAGATATAAAATGTCGCAGTAACAAGTACAGAACGTAGCAATTTGAGAAGATAATTTTATTGTGCTGCTTTATACGTTTAATGTTTGCATTCAATGAATATCACTTTTGATAAATTATGTTAATATTAAGCGTAGAAGATTATAAGAGCTTTGCTTATTGATTATTCATTTTCTAATAAGAATATCACTATTACTTTCTCTGCCACCAGTGTATTTGTAAAGTTGATTCAAAAAACAGATATGTGCTAATATTCAAACAATTATGTACCATTGCTGCACCAGGCACCTTAGTAATTTGTGTCACCTCAGTAGCATTTGGTGACCTTACCTGCAAACCTTTCGCACGTGCAAACATGTGTGCAAACCTCGTGTGCTATTACGACTATAATAGTTAAATAATTATTGGCAGCCCTGTGCAGCCACAATATGCTGACCTTACCCGCTATGCGATTGCACGTGCCAACTAATCAACATGTGCTCAAGAACTCGTGTGGGACCGGGCCTCCTTTTGCTCCTCTCACCTTTTGTCTTTTATTGCCTTTTTAATTAACTTTATATTTCATTATGTCTATAAAATCTGTTTGTGACTTGGCTTTAAAGCTTTGCTGAATTTTTTTTTCTAATACTATCCTATTATTATCTTAGCAGGAAGATTGTAATTCTAGTGTAATTACATCACTAAGATCATTAGCGTCTTCATTATTAGAATTCTAGAGAGAAACTTCAAAAATATAATTATTTTATATTTCAGTATAATTACTTTAAAGGTACTTCTAAAAGATATCTGCTGCAACTAAAATAGCTATCTATCAGAGCCGTATAAAGTAAAATACACACAGATATTAGAATAAAAATGAGTTTATGTGACAAACGAAGTTCGTCGCTGCACCGCAATCGTGTGAGCCTCGTCAAAGGCTCAGCTCTAGATCACGGATGTTAACAGATGTTTGCAAAGTGGAGGCAAAGCGACCCACAGATGCGAGACTTATGATATTTGAGTTGGGGTCGGGCCGAGGAGTCGACACAATGATACAACTCCGACTAGGTACCCTACAAACGGAACACAGCTACGTGTATCGTATTGGAAATTGGAAATGGCTCATAAGCCGGCTGGCACAAAATTAAAAGATGAATTTTATTGTTTCTTGCCGATTCGTCGTGGAATTTGTAATGGACTGTAACGGATAGAAAATACGTATAATAACTTTTATGACCATTTAAAAACAGTATTGATTGAAATACATGTAGCGTAGATATCTACAGAGGAGGATTACATAAATCTGAATTTTAAAAACGTACCGTTTCTCTTACGTCTCGTATATCAATTGTATATTGTTGAATAGTAGATTTGATTTCAAGGAAATCTAAACCCACAAAGATATACAGTTCTGTGAAACGGATTACTACAAGTGTTCCCGCACTTATGAGTCTCAGGAACCAATCTGTAAGGACATAATCAATAATGTTTCCCTCCTCGCAAAAGCACAGATGATAGTGGAGTAGATTTACTGAAGAGGTATTATCAATGCTTAGAATCAGTACTGTTATACATTTCTTGTACTACACAAAAAGACAACCCATTAATTTTTTGAATAATTTCTTATATTAAAATAATATATTTTAAAGAAATAGCTTCTTTAAAAAATATAATATGCCTAGTTTGATGTGACCGTTTGACTGCAACGCAGAGATCCCGATTTCGATCCCAAGGCGCGCTACTCTAACTTTTCGAAGTTATGTGCGTATTAAATAGTTAATTATCGCTCGCTTTAAAGGTGGAAAAACCTTCATGCTGAAACCTGCATGTCTGACATTTCTTCATAATGTTCTTGATAGATATATGAAGCCGATCCGCACTGAGCCAGCGTGGTGGACTATGACCTAACCTTTCTCATACAGAGAAGAGGCGCGTGCCCAGCAGTGGGACAGTTTAATACAGGGCTGATATTATTATAAAGAATGAGCTATAGTATTAATATAAAGGGTTGTAGGTGCGCGTCGCTCGAAGCTCACCACAATATTTATCGGCGGCGCTGTATCAATGCGGCACAAAGCGACGCCGGAAGCCCACCTCGCCGCGCGCGCGACAACACAACCCACGCGAGTTACGCGCGACTGCGACAAATGCTTATACAAGCTCATATTATTGCACATACATATCGTTTTAATTATATCAATCCTATTGGGCCGTTAATCAAATAATATTATGCAATTTCTTCAGCTTAATTTATTTGCTCGAGCTATAATGTATCGTTATATTTGTGTAATAAATAAGGATATGAGTCTACCCTTGTTTGTTGTATTTAGTATACTATTGTTAAAAGGAATTTTGTGAAATTGCATTCAGCATTTTCGATGAACACTTCGGCTATATTACTCTGTAGAGATATTTAAAATGCCTGCTGTTTTTGTTGAGTGTGATGTACACTCACATGTGTATTGGGCTTCTTGTCAAGTCAATTTCAGTAGCAGCACGGAATCTTATTAGGTTCCCCTCCATTACGTTGGACTTAAAATCATAACTGGTGGAATATGAATATAATTCACCTTTGCCTACACTTTCGGTGACATAAGCGTGAGACTATGTACATAATATATAACGAATACTGTGAACAGCTTATCTAATGTTGTTCTATAATCCGCTTCAGCTTGTCACTCGGCGCCTGCCGTTATCTGGCCTATTGTTGACTGCCTCTATCACTGGATTCCTTTTCACACAGAGCCTTTGACGCCACTCTTTGTTTGCCACAAGATCAGAATGAGACGCCGAAGCTTGAACCGATGCGTAACATCCATTTGCTCTCTCCATAGTTTTTATTGTCGTGGTCTCTTTTACTCTATTTTAATATTTGCAATACCAGCAGACGGAAAGAAAATTGCACTTTGCATAAATGTGAAAAGTATAATTTTTTTGCTTGCAATTTTGCAGTCTTGCTGGTAAAGTATTTGATTATTTATAGAGATTTTTTGATTTTCGCTACCATGCACAAATACAACCATTGCATAGTTACGGTTATAGGAACTGTAAAGTGAACAGTAAGGTATATCTATAAGGTCTGACATGGGAAATGCCAATACACATTGCAGTTACAATTTACTAAGAAAACCTTAATATTTAATACAATCACATAAACTAGTTAAACACGATTTAACCTCGCTGAGCGACGTTTGTCTTTGAAAATGCAATTTGAGTTAATTCGATAGATGCGCGCGCGACGCGTCACAGTCCGGACTCCGAGCGCCGACCGCGAAGGCTCCGGCGACCGGCCCCGGCTAGCGTCCGCCGAATATTAAACTAATTATGAACAAACCGACCTAGCCACAACACAAATTAAGCGTTCCACTCCATTAGCCCAACTAAATATTCTTACATAATACTGTGAACACTGCACAGGATAAAATGAGAAGTTTCGGCAGTCTGTCACTTACTGCGTACCTACAGGATAATATAAGTAGATATCAGACCCGTGAAAATTAAAAAAGCGATGGATATCTATGTGAAATAATACACTCGTAAATGTTTGTCAAATTGTTTGGCAAACTTGAGCTATCGAAACGGGATTTTAAAAGGCGTCCTCCCTCCCTCAACCCCTTCCTGTAAAGAGATTTTAATAAAAAAATGATGAAAGCCGAGGTCGGAGCGTCACGGTTGGAGGGCACTCGACGGCTCAATACAAGCGATAGGTATCAAAGGAGGCCGATTTAATACGAAGGAATGATTTAATTACAAAGTCGCAACACGATCCTCTCTCTAAGTCTATTCCACGACACGACGCGCACACCAAGATATTGTAAAGATCCCTGTATACGTAACAAGGTTTAGACATTGTACTAAATTAATGTAATATACATATGTTTCCATTGTTCAAAAGTGATTCACTCTTTCTTGTTTACGATGTAAGTAGTTTTATGTACCTGTACTCGTTTAATTTATAATATTTAAAATATTGATGATAAACGTAGTCCTATTTTTATGTTTCCTACGCCTTGAAATATTTAAAAGAAAAAATATTTATTTTACATAATTTTGTTTTTAAGAGTTTTATGGTAAGTCGTTATGTATGTGTGTTCCTTAAAAGAAAAAAGGCTGAACTTCAAAGGGAGATATAAATGAGAATGTTCACTCCTTTATGTAAGGACACGCTGAATTTTTTATAGATGCCTCCGCCGTATGGTGTGTAGAGTGCCTAATGAGTTGTCTTTGACGACTTAAAGCTTGTACGTTGAAATACATTTTGTCTCCGGCCCACACAAGGATAAAAGTGCATCGTTTATTTCACAACATGCAAGTTTCATTCTCAAAGGCTCTGCAATGCAAACATATGTCTAGTATTCAGTTAAAAAACAAACTGTTGGCGAAAATGACAGAAATGAAGAAAATTAATAAAGGCTTAGAACCGCTTTGTCTTCGTTTGAAACACAATTCATTGTGTTCTTAATATTTAACTAGGCAATTTTAATTTTGTTTACTTAAGGGTTTGTAGAGGCGTATACAACGGTTTCAATTGTTCATGGGAATTACTATACAAGCAAATTTACATAGTTGTAAGTACAGATGTTCATATAACAGGAAATTAAGCAAATGTTTCTGTAGTTATTTCCCTTTGGACAGTTCCAAACCTCTGTCAGGCTGTTTCAATGAGCGACGTGATATCGATCATCGCGATTGACAGCTAGTTTGGCGATAGCTTTATTGTACCCACCGGTGAGAGGGCTTAATCGGCCTAATGCGACTTTTGTCTAACGCTTCACGGTCATTTATGTACAGCAATATAGTGATTGACGAACCGTTTGATTAAATCTCGAGTCGCTTTGAACACTTTCTATGGTAGAACTCAACGTACAGATTTTATTAACGAGTTATAGCGAATTGAATATTACGTTCCTTCGAAAGGATATAAAGTCAATCGTAGCATTCAAAGTAAAATTTCAAACACTGAATTATGTTTTTCTGTACAAATCTGATTAATTATATGTTTATGATTGTAATCCAATTAAACTCACAAAATTATGGCAACCCTGAATCAGTTGTTCGGCGTCGGCGTGCTTCAAAGGAGAATTTATTATTTAAAGTGAAAGTTATTGAGTTTCGCTAAGGTTAAGTGAGCCTTTTGACTCGCCCCGTCTATGGAGTAGAAGAGGAATGAGGAAGTGGTGTCGGCGTCCACTTTATATGATTTTTTAATATCAACGAATTATCATCATAAGCTGTGTTTAATGTACTGAAAATAGTCTGTTATATGTGTAACATGAAATCTATGCTTACATCATTAATTAACGTGTATTCGTGTGTGTATCTGTGTCTGTATGCATGTACATATATGTATGTGTGTCAGTCAAACAATATGGCTTTACGTCTCGTGTGTCTATTCACGGATCTGAACCAGACATAATTGATTTTGTATTTTGTCTGTTAATAGCACAGACGAAGGGTAAAATAACGGCATGTCTGGCGGTTTAAAAAGTGGGCGTTGTTTCTTATTAGTTTTTTATGTAGGTACATCTGGATGAAGTCTTCTAAGTATTAATACAACACAAATATTTATAGTTAAAAGTTATGAGCTTCACAATTTACAATTTGCTAATTTGAGTAATTGTCAAAAATGCATGTAGTTCAACAAAAAATTAACATACTATAGGTGCTATACGTATAGGAAAGGATATGCACCCACATGCATTTTGTGCGAATATATTAAAAGCTCACGTGACATAATAAAAACCAAATATTTTATGATAGAATAAAATATCTGAAACCCAATTTTTGGGGTCACTCAATCAAACGTGCTTAGGCAAAATTATGTAATGAAACTATAATTGTTTTCTGGATTTACTTTATAGAGATTGGTTACTGTAATATTATTTCTGCTAAATTACTGTTTAAACATTATTTTGAATTTCAACAATATGTTTTGTAAATTCTTGACAAGATTTAAATTCCTTTCCCAGGTATAGATAAACAGGCAAACATATTTAATTAAAAATTGCGTCGTCATCATTTGAAATGGACTATTTTTGCCGGTTTGCAGTTAAACACTATCTGGATTTATTAAATATAAATAAACAATATTTCTGAGCTCAATTTTATCTCGCCGACTGGATTGCCACGAAAATATCATGAGCGGCATCGGAAATGGTGTAATCATTTCTGGCGCTACTCTTGCATCTTTTTTGCAAGTGACGTTTTACAAGTAGATAACACCTGGTATTTGAATGAGCGTGAGTCTGCATGGCTATATATATTCATATAGTGGCGCGGTACCGTAAAATGATCATGACATGTAATGAGAATCCTCAAAAATGTACTCATTCGTTATGAAACAGGTGATTACAGCGATTCTTTGTATTTAATCATTGTTTTAGTTAAAATTTATTTTTTCATTATAATGTGCCTATATATAAAAGGTCGGTAGAAATGTTTGTCAGTGGACGCCATACCTTTGTTATTATACCATTTATACTTTTTCAGCACAATGTATTTATTAATAGAAAAATGACTACGACTTTTTGAGTAATGGATTATTCGGTACATTGCCTACCTGTATTACAGTGTGCAACTACACATCCAACTTGAGAAGACTACGCCAGGACGACTGCCAAGCAACTTAGATATCAATCCATTAGGACTTTGTCACTTCAGATGTTTGAATGTCGCATGCTAACATGGCGGTTCTATCTTACTGTGGTACAAAGGAAGTCCATCAAGTAATTCTGTAAGTGACCGGCATTTCACAGTATGACCAACCTCAAAGAACATTTTTGTTAAATAAGTAACAACGTCTTATGGACTAATGACAGGCTGGATTGGATGCGGAATGCCCCTTACAAAGGTAATGAGTTTTCCTGTTTTTGATATTTTATTACAAAAGCTTTTCGTTGTATATTCAACTTTGCGGTGATTATATTATTTAAGTAAGTACTCGTTTAACCATCGCTTTTTACGTTTAACACACTGGTACATTTTTAATCTGATTACAATTAATAGTGCATAGCAGCGGTATTTACTTATTGCATTAAAACTCATTACAAATATATTATTTACGGAGTGCAAGTTTTTGCAGGGCATTGATGTAGAATTCTTATACTTGAGAAAGCATATATTATGTAATTTTCACTAAATTGTGTCGTATTATAAAAGAAAATACTTAATTAAAAACATTGTTGGACAAAAATATTAATACAACTTTTACCCATTTAAGGTTGAATTTATTTTTTTGCCAGCTATGAATGTAATCTTCGCACGTTTTCTTTTTTATAAACAGGCAAATTTTCAATTTGTTTCCCTACCTGATGATATAAAATATGCAACATAACAATAACTTTTCTATTGTGTCTATATCAGATAGCCGAATGTTTATATGCCTGAAAGCGTATAAACGAAGGTTCTGTATCTCCCAGTTGATTACGCCCACCTGGCGTTTAACTAGACAAAGTTGGATTAGTTTCGGCTCATCATGCCGCCAGCTCTCTCAAGCCTGGCTGTTCAATAACTTTGATAATATCCACTGGAGAATTGTCGCTGTAAACATAATAACATCTTTGACACTAAGACGTATTTGTGAGCACTATCTAATGGTTACAAGATTATGTTATAGATAATTTTGGTATTTATGTTTATGAATTACTAGACTTGCCTAAATCTTGTACATACCTAGGTATAAGATATAACTATATAGTCATCTTAATACGATCTAATAATTATTATAGGTGTCACTAGGTTTGGTTTTTTTTAATTAATTTTAGTTTTTTTAATAATTTTACTTATTTTGTCGATGAAATTAGCTGTAGTCTATTTCTACATGGAATTAATAAGTACCTACGTACGTAAATACATAATAGTGCGGGGTGACACGTTATTTCATACAAATAGTGACCTCACTGCGGTTTTGAGGTTCTTTTGACTTGGTTACTTTTATTATCCGTTATGATTTATATCAATTCCAAACCATATTTAGATTAAATGTATAATTGAATTGTTCGCGTCACTATCTCCAGCTTCTAAGCAAATATATCGTGTTCTTGAATTTTCGCATTATAAAATGCCGATTGGACGTCGTGTCCAATCGGCATCCTATAATGCGAAAATTCTAAACCTAATATTCTCATATAAATTAAATTTTATTGTTATAGTTTATAAAGTTGAATACATTGTATTTAGCGATCGATTATTACAACTATCTACTACGAAAATGTTTATGATAAATATATGGATTGGACACAATGTACTACTTGTGTTCTAGTGATCTAACCCCGCACCATCCCATATGAAATCGAGATATAAGTTCATTTGAAATCACTTGTATTTGCATTAATGAATGCATCCCCACAATTAATAACAATATCAGCCCTGTTTATATCATGTTCACTGCTGGAAAGGGCCTTCTTAATATAAAAATGAGAGGGTTTAAGACAGAGTTCACTAGTGATATGCAGCTAGGCATACTTAACACATCGGCGAGAACATTATGGAGAATGCTGAGACAGAATTTTGTTGTTTTTCTTTTAACCAGTGCTTAAAATGGAACTCAAACTCTCGTGGCGATATTCTCCACGTCATAGTTGATTTTCGGTATGTTTCTAAATGTTATAAAATTAGGAATATGATATCTTATCTGCTAATGGTATGGTCAAATGCCATTTATATTCCTTATAACTAATCGACTCATAGTTTATTGACACCATTTTGAACATACTTACTTCCACAATAAACGTCTAAGAATAGCAAGACTTACGTCAAGAGCTTGAAATCACGAGACGAACACAACAATGCAATTTAGGCATGGATGTCTACCGGCCCGCCTGCTGCATTATGTAGATTGTAGCGCGCGGGCGCCGAGCCGTCTCCCGCCACAAACCGAATTTATCACATCGAGCATTGCCTATTCAATCTACCCTCAACATCTGCCTGATGGATATAAAAATGTACTAAAGGTCCACACTGAAAAACTCTTGCATTTTATTGCAAATGGATTTGTTTTAAATTGAGTTCAGGAAAGAATTCAATCGGGGAATGACGTCATATTCCAAGAATATAACATTTCTGCTTGTATCAGTGTGATTGACAGATCCTAATCAATGAAGGAGAAATGTAGGTAAAGCTTTTATAGTTTCGCAGCAGTAAAATCAACTTTTTATCTGCCAATAAGAGTTGGTACATACGGCAATTCTTCCTTTATAGGTGAAGTTGCAGAAAATGGGTGTGGTACAGAGGATCGTAACCAAAATACTAATTAATGTTTCATATGATAAGTAGTAGAAGTTTATTTAAAATAATTGTTCTGTTGTTGGCAAGGGCTCAGTAGTGCCCTATAAGAAGAAAACCTAACAATATGTATGGCATTTAATCTTCTCGAGATTCTCGTTGGCTGCAATGTAGCGACGCTGAAAATCTGACTATACTACGAGTCTGTAAGTGGTCACTTCAATAACATATTGATTCAATAACGAATTTACATATGTACATACAAACATTGAATATGACTAATTTCTTTTGTTGTACAACTTTGTCGACTACGAGAAAAACAATAGACGGCCAATACAAAGGCAATCAGATGTTTGAATAAATTGTATGAAAGGTGTGCGTTTTTTAAAGCTGTACAACAAGTTTTTACTTTCACAATTATTGATAGTGCTACTTATTAGTAATCTTTTACGCTTAGTAATATCAGTCCTGTAATATACTGTCCCACTGCTCCGCACGGGCCTTTTCTCAGCGTGAGAAGGTTTACGCCATAGTCCACCACGCTGGCCCAGTGCAGGTTGGCAGACTTCACATATCTTCGAGAACATTAGAGAGAACTCATAGACTCGGGTTTCCTCACGATGTTTTACCTTCACCGCTAAGCAAGCGATATTAGGCTATTTAATGCGCACATAATTTCGAAAAGTCAGAGATTCACGCCTTGAGATCGAACTTTCTAAAAATCACGAGTTTCCTATTAGGCTAAGGCTTACTGCGACAAATCTTGGACACCTGTTATTATAGATCCGCTCTTAGAGGCCTGGAGTCGTATTTGTTAGAAACCTTCTGCTTACAATAATCTTGCGCGTGATGTTAAAGTTAGTTGCCTTAAGTGGTAACAAAATAAGACGGAAGATTCTGGGGAAACAGAAAAGAAAATAGGTAGTGGTGTGATATAAATAAATATATTTTAATTACTTGATTACATACATAACACAGTTACAATTTACATTTATTACTAATAACTACATATGGCTTCATAGTAAAGAGTTTTCTTAAACAATATCATCGAAATCATTATAGTTACCTATGTATATATACATATATCCTGAGTCGCGTGAAAACCAGTCCACAGGACGATGAAATACCAACGAAGGATGTTTATTACTAATTTACATGGTCTAGACTACATATAACAATATGAAGAAATACTATTTTACAACGTTATGATTTATGAATAAGCCACGATTACGACGATAAACTTAAAATTAGGTGTTATCAGGTATGATCCAATGATTTAAAAATTATATTTATTTATATTGTGTTTCGGGTGCCTTTAAAAGCCGATCCAATTTTCTTCAATCCAGATTTGGGCGATCTATTAATATTTCTTATATTATATTTCTTCTTTATTTATTCAATACATATATTCTAAACTCACAGCTTGCCTAATTATTGTTTCGTAAATATTAAGAAGTTATATACCTATATCATGTTTTTAAGCTGAATAAACAAATGATCGATGCTACAGAGCAACAGAATGCTACAAGTACATTAGATTGGCCTCCCATTTCAACTACACCGGATGTAAATGATTACTTTTACTAACTAGTAGCTTACACGACGAGTTTGCCGAGTGACCCCTGCGATCTGCTGGTATGAACATGTAATTTTAAAGTTCAATATACAGTATATTTTAACATTTGCATAGCGTTTCTGGTTTGATATAAATTACTAGTTTTGTCTGAAATGTTTAAGGATTGATACACTATTTGTTTTAACATCGATAATAGGAGGTCCTGCTATCGTGCTGCTGCTATTGTTATGTGCTATGTGCTGCTATTGTTACAGAAGTGGCCACTTCTGTAACAATAGCAGTAATCAATTTTACATAAAAATCACTGCCAAAGGTCAGTGATTTTAAATGTACAATATTGTTAATCAGAAATCAGTACCACTGAATAGACAATTAATAATGTTGGTTTGTGTTTAATTAATAACGCATCTGACGCCAAAAGAGTCAGAGGCGAGTGTTCAAAACATTATGAAAAATAAAATACAGTATTTTTGCCTGAGACACACAACACAATTTATGACCAGTCCAGGTCACTCAAACATACACTTTATTTTGGATACGAATTACATGGTTCTCTATATGTTAATAGGTTACAAAACAATAACATATATATAAGAATCTAAGGCAACCAACTTTATAGAAAACGTCTTTAAATCACCTTCAAGCGTTTGATAATAACCACCACTACCACATCACCTGAAATAACGTTTTACCTGAAATACAAAAGAAAATATGATTCACTAATCTTTAGTGTGTTTAGCAAAACATGCTTACCATCAGTTCATAACTATTAATGTCGATTTGTCTTGTCCCATCTTAAAATCAAGCAACTACCATGGAAAAATGGTAAAGAAAACGAATGGGAGACGTATACCTACGTACTCTTTCGGAACTCCTACTCACCAGGCGAAACGCAGTGATGGCGTTACTATGCTTATACTGGTTCCTTGCACAGGCCGGTGTTTCATTCCGTTACCACAACCCAACTAACTCTTAGTTATTATTACTTACTAATAACAGTTGTTTTATTAACATTAAATGCACCGCAAAGTGAATTATGTCGCTGCCGAGGCGATTTCTAGACCTCCGTGGGTCACCTAATCATGAGTGTCTACTAAATCGAATGCAACTGATCGCTATATATCGTAATCATTGTGATTTGTATTCCGCTTAAGTCAAAATCCAAGAAACAGTCGATATTCTTGGGAACTTGAAACCGATTCGCGGTAACCTTTACTCGTAATTTCAATTTGACCAAGACTGCTTTTCCTTCAAAGATTAATATGTAGTTGTTTCGTAAAATATATCAAAAATTACGTTATTCACGATTTCTTTTTTACGTCTATGAACAAAATAATGTTTAGGTGTTATTAGTAAAAAAAACCTATGGCTGTTTTTGCGTATGATTTGATGAGCCCATTTCGAAGCGGTTTACAGATTAAAAGTCGTTGTAATAAGGCTAGTAACGAATTTTGCCATTTTAAAATAATCTGAACGTAATAACGGTATTTGGTTTTAACTAAGGCAAAGTTCTTTATATTTTTATTAGCTTTGGCTTACTAATATAGTTGGCGCCGAACCTGAACGCCAAACATCTCGGCTTGATGGCCAGTAGAAAGGTCTATTATAGAAGTTTTAATCTGTTAAGTCTAAGGATACCAGACATAAAATAAACATCTATTGTGTCTGGCTGTCGGTGTGCCGTTGCGGCTCAATAGGTTAAGTAGCAACACGTTACCATTCCAGCAGAGAACAAAAACTCAAGATCGATTATATGTGACGGTAACTAAACTTGACTTCCAAAATATAATAAGCCCACCCTAACCTTCAGGGATATATAGATTTCTTTTATACGTATGGGTATGGGTTTCGTGTATTTTTAAATAATAATATTAAATAATGATTTACCTGCTTCGTCTTACTCTGTCTCAATCACCTGCAATACTACGTAGTTTTCCCCGTCCAGCACCATGAAAATCTCACCACTTACAATGCCGTCATTACATCCGTCAACTTGCATAGACCCTTGGACGATAATCTGCGGGTAATGACATATCGATAAAACCAATATGCTTAAACGATAAACCGTAAGCTGAAAAACAATGTTAAAGTTGGTATTTTCTATTGGTGGCAGAGGAACACAGCGGCCTATCTGAAGAAACACGGAAAACGCCGCTCACAAACAAGGATGTGTACCCTCAATGGCCCAAGAAACTCAAGCCTTCTTGGATCAAATCGATTATAGATTTTTTTTTATGTTTTCGTCTGCGAGATATTAGGATGTCCAAGTGCAAAAATTATAAATAGACTAAACATAAAGATTTTCGGGTCACGGCTATCTATTTTAAAAGTCTGCATGTTTTCTCAAATATTTTGATAAGAATGCCGACGATTTCACTAGAGGTGATTATAGAAAATATATGAAATGACATTCCAAGGTTACGATCAAACGTGTCTAATCGCTCGAAGATCTATGCTAACTCTTACCTCTTTATTCTTAACATCGGTGCACTGAGCTTTCTTCTGTTCGGTTGAATTTTTGCCATTTTCAGTCTCAGAGTCGTGTACAGCCATGTGCCTGATCAAGTTACCCTTGTGAGCGAATTTCTTGTGGCAATGGTGACAAGTGTGTATCTTCTCCTTAGGAGTTGGGGGCACGTATTTCGGGTTATGGCAGACGTTTATGTGTCGTTGGAGCAGTTGCTTTTGCCTGTCGGTCATATGAATATTTATTAAAATAATTAGTAAGACAGAAACCCGCCATGCACCCACGGATCGCCCACCCCAACTATTGCAATAGAGAAAGTTGAGTGTTTATCAGAAACTTCTTACCTGAAGCTCATCTGACAGTGGTCACATCTGAAAGGTTTCTCTCCGGTGTGTGTGCACAAATGTGATACAAGTTGTCGCATCGTTTGAGACGCATATGGGCACGTGTCGCATTTGTAGATCTTCTCGCCTGCGTGTGTCTAAAAACGCAATATTATTATAAACAAAATAAAACCTTCGGTAGTAGTAATGCCCAGAAAATTTTTGAAAATATGTATATTAATTAATTTTGTAGGAAAGTAAACGTTTGTTGGCTTACATAAAGACATTCTTAAAAATACTAAGGCGATTCTAAAAAGTAATTTACTACTTGAAATCGTGTATAGTATTAGTGAAATCTATACTAATTGTATAGTGGTAATTTTGTTTTGTTTGGAGGAATCTCCGGGGGGAACCTATTCGAAAATATTTTTACCATTTCAAACGTACATTATTTCAGATGGATTTAAACATTATAGGTATTGTGTTCAACCCTTTCATATGCTTCGGATCTACAGCACATAATTATATAATTCTAAAATAAGGCTGCTATGAAAACTTCTAGACGGATGGCGCAAAGAACAAACGTTCGCCTTGACGCTGTCGCCGCCTTGAGTGTTGCGGGTTCGAACCTCAAACGCGACAATTATTGAAAGCCCTGCCCGATTCTTGAAGGTTTTATCAGAAATTGAGATTAGATATCTTTTCAGATAATATTTATCAAATACCCATTTAATATAGTCAAACTTACGACGCGTCACTGATTTGGTACCGACGGCAAAAGGTTATGACCTCAGTTGACCCCAATTGCCGCTTATCAGCTCAATAGTTTGATCACAGATAAACAGATTTTTATGTAACATTATCATATTGTGAAAATTCCCCTGATTAGCGTACCATAATTCGCAGAACACTTTAACGGAATGGCCACTCAAAAGTAATTTTCGCGCGAAACTGTCAAATTAGAGTTAGATACCAAGGTCAGAACACGTGTAAAAGCGATGCCACAAGCTCCACACAATTAAATGTACCAGAGCCGACGATAGATGTTGTCACACTTATAAAAATTGGCCGATTTTGGGTAAAGTGTGTACCAAAACGTATATTTATAATTAAATAGATTTTTTGGATTGCATTTGGATGTCTACATACCACTTTCGGGTCGGACAGGCTTTTTCACATAATGTATAATTAATATGACCTGGACTGGTAATTATGTAGAACACCAAAGATACAAACCTTTGTATGAACTTTACAAGAACATTTGTCCGGAAAGTTGTTGCCGCAGCGACGACACTTGTAAAGCTTGTCTGCACTGTGGAGCTTCTGTATATGAATGCGCAGGTCGTTCTTGCGACTGCATTTAACGGGACACAGCTCGCAAGAGAACACTGCCTTGTTAGTAACTGTAGCAAATACCAAATGTCTATAAATATATGCTTTAGAATATACGTAATAGTATCAGCCCTATAATTATATAAACTACGCCATTGCTGGCCAAGGGCCTCTTTTCGCTGTGAAAAGGCTTAGTCCATAGTCCACCACGCTTGCCAATTTCAAGTTGGAAGACTTCACATACCTTTGAGAATATTATGGGGACCTCATAGTGATGCAGATTTCGTCACTTTAGATGAATGTATTTGGAAGTTTGGGAGAAAATATGTAAAGTGACACTTTCTTGGCTACTCAGCCCCATGATTGCATAAGAGTATTTTTACGCCATTTTGTTGGATATCTAATTTAGAGAATAACTTCGCTTCTATACGAGGCATATTTAAGACGACGCGACTTAGCAACTAATAGCAAGCAAAAGTCTAACCTTGCATTTTTGTATGCAGCTATAATTTTTAGAGTTGACAGTTTAAAGAAATTGGGGCGTTCTCTTCTCAGTGTGCAACATAACTTAATTTACATCCAGGACTAATACTCGAGACAACGTATTATAAAAGGTATAACTTTTATCTCGTTCTGGGGCATGCAATAACAATGCTTTAAGAAATGGGGGTAAGGCCGCAGATGTTTATTTATAGATATCTCTCGTCCTAGGTTGATCTGTAGAAGTCTTTGAGAAAGGCTTAGGTATAAAGTACCTACTAATATATATGTACTGTGGTTGAGCGGTGGGCGTCATACGTCTTATTATAATTTTAGAATACTTACCATTGTGTATATTTTGATGTGTTTTGAGCGAGTTGGACTGAGTGAAGCGCTTGTTGCAAATGTCACATTTGTACGGTTTCTCGCCGGTGTGGGTACGGAGGTGACGGTTCAGCTTGAACGTGTCTGATGCTGCGTATGTGCAATGGCAACACTGTTGATGAATATTAACAAAAATATATGAAAGAATCAAAATAATCTAACCATAGGTGTAATTGCAAAGTTATTAGTGTTAAAAAGTACTCAAACGTGAATTTCTGGCACTGAGAGCATGTCATACTTTTGTCACTGTGTCATGCGTTTGTAGCGCAAGAGACCTTATAGACTTACCGGACGTTCTGCGAATTGGATCTTTTGCGCCTAAACTAAATAATACTAAGTACTAACTAACTCTAACTTCTATCCAGAGGAGACCCTCCATGATACTCACGTTCTATACTAGTTATAGAACGTGAGTATCATGGAGGGTATTGGGGGTATTGACTACAGTAAAATTGGAAATAACAAGACTAGCTTCAAAATTTTATCGTAAATAAGTATATAATTCGATTACCTGATAAGGTCTCTCGCCGGTGTGGCAGTGCATATGTCTGCGCAGTTTGCTGCTTTCAACAGACGCATAGTCGCATTCGCGGCACTTGTACGGTCTTTCGAGGGTATGCTTGTATCGGACATGACGTACCAACTCTCCTGTTACATGTAATAAATAAAAGGCTTTATATTGACCCCTTTTACACGAAAAGCAATGAATATTTATTAAACTATATTTTGCTCACAGTTATCTGGTGATTGTTCTGGGGTGCTTTACAAATATTTAAACAACAGTTATAAAGAATGATGCAATAGTTTTTATTAAGCGAAAAAGTATAGGGTATCTCACCTGAGGTAGTAAAGGCATTGCTGCAGTGCTTGCAGTTAAATGGTTTGACACCTTTATGCATATTCACATGGTTCTGTAAGGACGCCGCAGTCTTGAATTGGCGCTCGCAGAAGCAACACATGTGCGTACACTTTTTCGAATGACTCTTCATATGACGCAGTAGCAAATAGCTGGAAAATAATAAGCTTTTAACCATCAGTAACCCAAAATCTTAAGTGACGTCAATATCCCATTAATTTAGTGTTGACAAAAATCATGTGATGAGAGATTTTTGATTGTTCCAACATTCATAGGATTATTAGGATAATATTATTTCCTTAAATTAAATAGTGTTAGAATATATTAAAAGTGCAGCTCTTATCTGCCTGACTATACTTCAATTGTTCTGATAGTGAGAATGTTGCAAGCATCTGTCAGTTATGGTAACTATCTACCATCAGACAAACTTTATTAGAAAAGTTGTTAAGACTCACCGTTTACATGAGGTATATGAACATGAAGAGCATGTAAACTTATGTTTGTCATGTTTAGTCTGATCATTCCTTGGGTTGCCCTGGCTTTCATACACAGCATTCTTAACATCTTCACAAAGTTCCATCCTTCCTTCTTTATTCTCAATAGTTTTGTCAACTTTATGAATATCTTTCTCCATCAGCTGCAAAACCAGTTTAAAATTGTTACTTTAGTATTGATAAATAATTAATTGAGTGTTGTCATATTTTATTTTGTTTTCACATTGAATGTAATACTTTACTTTAATTTAAGATTTATTAACAAGTAATAATTATATTCTATATATTATATTATGTTCTATCACATACAGACAACACCATCTAGCCCAAACTAAGCAGAGCTTGTTCTGGGTACTAGACAATGAATAATCATACATATATATCGGTTAGACTAACCACTACGCCAATAATGCACACTTCTGGTTAAAGACTTTATTTTCTCATAAAGAAATTGACATTTTACTTAGATGAGAAAACTTTTACGCTTACTTATATACACTAGTATACACTTCCAAATGAGTTTATTGGATTTATTCATATTACACATAGAAAAAGACACACCTCTTACATTTATGTGACATGTTACATTAAACAAACTTGTATGATTTTGACAGCAGGAAATACCAGCTAACAGTTTTTCACAATTTGTTAGGAATTCCTATGTTTAATAAAACATTGGTAAAGAATATGGATAGCTGTGTTACAAATACTTATAATGTATGTGTTGGTAGTGATTACATAAGTAAATTTAACTTTTTTTATTTATATACTCTAGGTACCTACCTGGTTTATATTAAAAGCAACATTGATAACTAAACTAACACTACTATCACAATCATAACTCACTTCTCCTGTCCCCACTTCGGAATGCACTATAGTCACAGTTTGATCCATTGTCACTTTCAATATTTGTCTTTGGTCCTAAGGACCACAGGTAATATTGTAATAAGTAGAATATAGACTGCGATGTGTTACTTAAGAGCTTTTAAAACCACTAATTAATCATAAATGTAGGTATCTAGTTTAGAATGATATGTGGTTTTGTTTTGTTTTTGTAGAGTGCAATTAGATAAGATATTAAAAAGTAGTTATTTCAACAGCAAGATTTATGATGATCCTAAAATACAAGCTAATAAAGGAAAATTACTATTTACTTCTATCTGTATTTACATTAGGTATCTTAACTGGTTAAGGTAATCCTTTGGTTAAGTATATACATAAAAAGGAATTTTCTAGTTAGTTAGTCTAGTTATATAGTAGTTTAACAGCTTTAACACTAAACTTTGTATGGTATAATATTGTTTTTGTAAACAGACTGAAATTAGTATGCAATAAAGATTATATACCTCTTTTTGAATATATGCAATTTAAAATTGAATGGCATATTTTTAATCTGGTTTAAAAATATGACATTAAATGTTAATAAATGAATGGTGTAGGAAATAATGTATCTATTAGGTATATTTGTTGTTTCTTTATAAAATGATAATGAAAGACAAAAAAGGAAACTATATTAAATGTCGACACATAAGCAATATATTTCATTTTAAAGTTATAAAAGTAAAGAGTTATATTCTTTACTTGGACATGAAAAGATATATATACTTACCTACAAAAATAAATAAATGAAATAAGAAGAATAAATAAGGCAATTAAGCTTTCGATAGGTAGCTAGTATATACAAACGGAACAAACTTTCTTATTAGAGGAAATAGGTATCAAGTTTAACAATCTAACCTACCTATACCTACATACATACCTATTAAATCGTTCTTCAACAAGTTTTGCCAAATTACGCACTGAAAACTTATTAGGTAACAAAATGTTGAAAAATTATTGGTCAGTGATGTGTAAACAAAGAAGTTATGACTAAAAGTCTCATACTGTGCCTGCAAATTATCAATATAGGTTAACGATGTATTGATTGATAATTTGGTGAAGCTGTTTTAATGGTTTTAGTGCTGCATATCGGTCAGGTTGGTCACTTACTTTAGTTGGCAGAGGCACCATGCTTTGACTTTCTACAGCAGATTGGTGATAGTAATTGTAAAACATAATGGCTATAAACCTGTTTTCTTGGTCTACGAAGTATTCCACTTGTGTGTCAAATTCGACTGTCAGGTGACCAGGTCTTTTCTGTTATCCACTTTCGATTTTATAACTTTATCACTAAAATGAATACTAAAATTAACGTATCATATCAATTATTTAATTTAGAACAAAAAGTTAAGTGGCGTATAAGGTTGCCAACCTAATAAAAAATATTTTGATGGGTTTTAATTAAACAAATATACACAGAGCAGTAAACGGAAAAAAAAGATCGACTTATTAAAAGTAGCATTATATTGTAATTTCTTATGATGTAAGCTATCCTTACAACCAATATAAGTTGTGAATGTCAATGAGAATTGATCTACCAGTTTTCTCATCATTATTAATTTACTCATATTTGCGAGATTCGCGTTCCGTATCGGTGTGATTGTCGTTTGCATAGTAAAGTCGACTCGCGGCTTGTCCAAATTACTATTTCAATCTGGCACGCGTCTTTTCCACCGCTCGCAACCGTAAGATGCAATAATATTATGACAGGATTAATTTACATTGCAATACATTTATAATACGGTATTAGTACTTGTACCAAACGCCATTATTACACAAGGTTTGTAAATAAACCTATCATGCAATTTGAAATATTGTTAGCGTATACAGTGTAGTTACAGTTCTAATAATTACACAGAACAAATTCAAAATGTCTATATAAATCATCTTTCGCTATTCAGGGAATTACGAGTACCTACCTCATCAAATAAATCCATCCAGTCCACCTATGGACAGTAAATTTATTGATACACTACACAGTCATTTGTCTGTTTGACTGAAATGAAAATACATTTTCTATTCTTTTGTTTTTAAAGCAAATTGATAATAAGACAAAATTTGTTTAACGAATTCTTTTGTGAATTTTATTATCATTGAAATCAGAGACACAAAATTCTTAGAAAGATGTAGGTAGTTTTGTGTGAAGAACCAAGTACTATTCGCATTAACGATAAAGGCGAGCTGTTTTTTTAAACCAATGAGTTAATAAAAAGACCTATTCATTTAGATATATATATATATATATATATATAGCGATTTCAGTGTATATTTATTGTATATGTTTTAAAAAACAGACCGTGAAGATCGTAACCAACCGACCTTCTGTTGTGGTCCTGACGTGAGCATGGTGTGGTATTTACTATTTAATCGCCTTTTACTAATGTTCTACTGTCAGTGAAAACTTGACAACGCGTTAAATGGTAGCACAGGTGATGTAAGCGGCCATATGCTAATCGCTTACCAGCAGGCGAGTTCTATACGGATTTGGGACTTTGGTTGTATGCAAAAAGTAATAAGGGCGTTTGTTTGACTTTACCTTTTCTCCTCTTTGAAAGCTACATGCAATTACAAATTCCTGGAAGAAAATTCAATTTAGAGTTAAATTCTCTTTGTATATAAAATTATTATTATATTTGCTCTTATTATGCGTTATGTGCGTAGCATTAAAAAACATTTAAATATGGACTATAACACCAAAATATTTTTTTTGAGATTTATTCTTATATAACTAGAACATAACTAACGTGTGCAACTCCATTGTTTGCAATAAACTTTTACAACTTTATCTATTTTCTTACACAAATGGGGGAAATAAAGTGCGACTCTTGCTTCATTTTCCACGCACTTGTATGACATCGAGGAGTGAGGAAAATAAAATTGTTTGGTTCTCGTTTTATTTGCTTCGACATACTATATGTACATATTCATTTGGATGATACATTTATGGATATATAGAACTAGCATATTTATGGATGTCTTTGGAGATAATACATATTCAGCGGAAGCCATACTGCCAGTGTTAGGCACAAATATAGCTGATCAGTCTGACAGCACGGTGCCTCCATAAGTAGCTCTAGAAACCAGTAAGATCCACATAAACACAGCACAAGGAGATTTATCCAGTCAAATCGTCGCTGTGTTTACTGCTCGGATGGCGTAGTGGTTTAGGTGTGGTCGCCTTGCCATTGCCTCTGCGCGGAGGGTAGATTTTATCTACATACCCACAAATAGTAGTGCATGGTTGGATGATTTTTGTGTTCTAATATTTGAAAAATCTCCCGCAACACAGGAATTATTCTCAGTGCAAGAGGTGTCTTTGAAATTTAATAAATTTAGTGGAATATTTTGATACTTTGTTCTAGGTACCTTAAGAAAGTTGTAAGCTTTGCTATTTGTGTCGAATAGTCCCCAGCTACTTTATTTAGCTTATTGGTTCCTTTTAATCCAGTAGTGGGTAATTAATATTTTAAGTAGGTACGGTTCCTGCCGGCTGAAAAGGGGACACAAAGTATCCTTGCACATATGGTCAGAGTTTAGGTTTTTTTAGCCGTTTTGTATTGGGTTTCTCTGATGCAAGTACGACTATGTAAGCTCTTACAAGAAGACCCGACAGGATTCGGTTTTGGTATTCAGTGGTTCCCGTGCTTGCACTTTCGATACCATAGGTGTGGTTTTAATGCATAAAAATCCCCCAGAACGTTCATCTCGCAAAATAACTTACTTCCTTCCTTGGTCTCTTATTTTGCCTCTGTTGCTACAAAAAAAATTTAATGTCTCTGCATCACGTTTTAATACCAGCTTAAAGAAAAGGAGAAAAGTTTTCCAGAACTATCAACTTAGCACTGACTTGGCCGTCGCTAATTGAGTCGGCAACTTTAACTTTAGTCTCTAATATGCCGTCAACAACAAAGGAACGCACTGTTTTGGACACTGGTAAATAACATCTATACTTTTCTTGTTCCATGACTAAGATAGAGAAGCAGATTATTTAAATTCGTTTAGTGGAATTATCAAGAGAATCAACTCTTATTTATGAATGATGTGTCTCGATAGCAATTTTTGCTATGATGAATTCTTCTAATAACGCAATGCCACGGTTGTGTATCCACGAAGTTTAAGGTAGGGCAATATAACAGCCATATAATATTATCTACGTTACGCTTATATAAGCGCTTATATAATATTATATTCCCGTTTTATTTAAAAATACACTGATTTTAAATTACAGTTAAAAGTAGTATATAATCACGGTTTATTTAAAGATGTACTCTTTAAATAAACCGTGATTATATCCGTACTAGCTATCGCTCGGATATGCTCTCGGAAAAGTACTATTTTCCTATTTCTAGTCACACTTCAGTTACATATCTCTCTTGCTACGTTCAGTCTTATTACATTATTTCTGCACGCTCGTCTGTTTAGGACTCACTTAGCTAAGACTTAGCCTTCAACAGAACAGTAGAAGTATGGAAAACCATGCTATCGACCAAATGGGTTAAGCGTACTGAAAAATCATAGTAGTCCAGAGGTTCTGAATTGTCCTGCTGCATACAGTGTGCAGTTGTGAGCGCCAGACAGCGCATTGCATAGTGTTTAGCTTTATCTCATTCTTGCGCATGCAATGTCAATGCTTTAAGCGATGATTCGCGACGTTATGTTTAAGTCAAGTTGCCATTTACATGAATCGGGTCTATTGTCTTATTAACCCACCCGAGACAATTCCAAACTTTGTTACTGTGATGCGCCTTGCCTAATATCTCACAGAGGTTTACAGAGGACGAATCGATCATTGTTTTCTAGATAAATAAGCTAAAGGAATTAGTATGTCCATGCTAATAAATTCAGTAATTATTTAATTCTTATTTTAACAAATATAGTTAAAGGCTTATTAGTCTTAATTAATGTACATTAATAATATTTTTGTGAGGTATGGAATAGAAATTGCACTTTTGATAACCGTTTTTTTATAATTATGATTGTTTTTATATATCTATGTGTTTTTTTTAAGTTATTACTATGTGTTAAAATTTAAGTGGTGGTTTTGCCACTGCCAGCGCTCCGAGTGTTGTGGGTTTGATCACTGCGTGACACAAAATTTTGTGTGATCTAGAAATAGATTATTAGATTTGGCATAGTTAAACCTTTACAGAGAAGCTATACTATACAATATATATGCTTTTAAATTTAATTCGAGTTGAGTTTCGACCACTTAAGCAACAGCTAGTTCTCATACAAATAATTGTGAATGGAGCGCCATTGCTAATATTTGGGGACCTTCCAAATGACCTGTGCACGTACCCGAAGAAGTGGATACCATCTTGTTACAAAACCGGCGTAAGGGTAGGAATTAGAAAATTGTTACTGCATTTCACCGAATAAGCGAGAGTGCCGTTAGTTCACACCTACCTCTCCTATTATTATAGGTAAGAAGATACTGTTCTACGGGTGTTCTGATGGAAAACTCCAACAATGGTAGTGGGTCAAACTAATGAGAAAATCTTGAATCCTCGACAGAGAAACCTTATATCAGATTACCCGAGTTGGGGATAGAACGAGCGACCTAACAAGCATCACTTCATAATATAAAAAGTGTAGCTGTGTTAATAAAAGCTTTGAAGAATGTTCTCAAAAATAAAATCGTCACTTTTCTCTCTCACAAGTTTTCCAATAGTAGTAGTAGCTTTGATGAATTCTCATAATTTTGTTATTAAATAATGTTTGACGGTGACTGCGAATTTGCGACGAGCAACAAGATACCTATATTAAATTCACGGACAAGTTGATAATAAGAAAAGCGTCTCGCGTAAAGGATACTCTTTTACATCAAACGGAATGCACTAGTGGTAGGGCTGGCAACACCTTTGTAATTTTTTTCATTTTCAATTATACCTTCGTTGGAGTAAAAGAGAAATAAAAAAAAGTAACTGAAGAGCACAAAAATGAAAATTAAAAGACATTATTATTATTCTTTAAAAAAATGAAAACTCATTCCCACTTTGTCAACCTTCCGTCAGTCCTTACCTTTTTTTTTCACAAAGTCTTGTTTCGTAGATAAATCGTTGCCATTCATAATTTATTTTATTCAACGTACTACAGTAATCGCTGTTAGAACTGTTATTCTACAAATTAAAATGGATTTATGAAATATGTAATAGATGGACTAAAACTATTTAATATAAATTATAAAATCATTCATCTTCATTATTTGTTTATTTTTATTAAAAAGCTTTAATCTTATTTCGTGTCTGTTACCGTCCCTATAACGTGGGTGTAAAGTATTAGTAGCAGTCACCGTTCTAATCCGCGATTACCTGATCTCTGTTTGTGTTGGGGGGTTTTATTAGCTTTATACAAATCTATTTATCCTGCGGTAGCACAAGGGGAAAATTTATATTACGTCTAAACGATAACAGACGGTTGACAGTTTATTAGGGGTTGATAAAGTACGCATTAGTCAGGTAATACTATAATTAAAAACTAAATGGTTCCTTGGTTCCTCCAATTAAACTGTATGTGTATGTGTGTTAATACTCTCATCCAACATACATACATCCATATAAACATATATTCACACATGCATAGGTACACACAAACACACATTCACACACACATGCACATACATACACACATCCGCGCTCGCGCGAGCACACTCATACACACACAAACCATGCATGCCATGATTATAAATTATTTATATATTAGTTTTAATTGATATTTTTATTTTATTTTATTCCTTTTAATAAATACAGCATAATATTTGTGATATTTAATTAACCGATTCGTTGCGACGCCCATTTTCGAACACTTTTATCTGTGGCGGCGAACAAATATTTCGTGACACGTTAGTCGTGTCAAGCGCCATAGAAGTTGATGACACGCCTATTGTGCCATCAGCCATGTACAAAACAAAATGCTCTTTTTATGCTTTTCTACTTGTTTAGTCTTGAATTCTGTTCAGTTGACATCAAACATCGGACGTAAACAGCAGGTTACGTTGTGTAAAGTGGTTTTGAAGTTAATAACTACGTGTTTTACTGAAAATGGATGGTAAGTAACATTTTTATTCAGATGTTGTAAACCTTTTGTACTGTTTTTATGATTTAGGTAATATATATCATACTGGGATTGTAAGTTATAAAACATTTTAAGTTTTATTTATAAGCATTTCTTATGCTAAGGATTATTGTCTATTATAATTTTTTGTATTTTGTGTTTTGAATGTAAAATTCAGTTGCAAAAAATATTGTAATCATTTATTATTTATTTAGGCATCTTCTACTTATACTTTTAATGGTTAGTACGGTAGTCTAATCGTACACAATTAAAAACTGAGGTACAGTTTAGAATAATTCGAGGTAATGCGTTGCATTAATAGGTACCTTATCGCAGTATTCGTAATGCTACTTATCAAGGTTTTCAACTCCTGAAATTATCTGATTCGCATAATATCCAGAAACGAAGACTATAGGCATGATCTGAATTCAAAACAATTTATGTTTAGTTCAAGAAGCACCTCATAAAAATCTATTTGAGCGAGTTATAAGGAATTTAAAAATGACACGACATTCGTGTCACACGCCATATACGAAAAGATTGAATGGCACGCCTGTCGTGCCATCCGCAACGAATCGGTTAATGGAAGCTTACTTGTACACACGGCTACACATCAAGTTAGACACCCTATATATGCATAACTACGCTACATACAAAATAGAGAATTGTCGCCAAGGGACTGCATAATGGTGTCGATGTAATGGTAAGGATAGAGCGTAACAAAAATATAACGCACTCTCTCGCACGGTTCGCAGCGTTCAACTTCCAAACAGTCTAGGTTGATGCGTTGCGGTGTGGGGCTTCCTAACACAGGCAATGTTATGCCTAAAAGGAGTGCTCCAACAATATTGTAACTAGATTAAGCTGAGATAATGAAAATAAATCACTTTTATTTTTAATTTATTTATTTATATGTTTGTCTGTCGGTCTGTATAAAGAAAAAGTATTGTAATTTGTAAGGCACTATTACGTTTGCGAGTGGTTTGTAGTCTTTTTATTTCTATAGTGAGAGAGCATAGAATATATTGGATTCTTTCATAGAGTGTAACCATGATCCTTCCTATAGATGCACGCCTAAAAACGATTATACGCAATTCTGAACAACATGAACATCAACGGCCAAAAAATATAAAGCGTTTGGGCCGCCTACCTAAGCTTTTTAATGTTATACTCTAAAGATCTATTAAAACATTTGAGAAACGGCTATGAATTGCCGTAAATCTCAGAGTTCGAAATAATTGCATCACGTGACCTTGAGATCAGAGGTCAAAGGTCATAGGTCATAGTCATTTCGGGGATTTATCGACTATGCTGAGTCGAATGGCGTTGACCGCGAGTCTCTAGTTCTTACGGTTCTTGGGTTGAAAGTTGTATAACATACAGACGGACGGACAAAGCTGTTGTATAAGAGATTTTTCGACCTCTAAAAGTAGGGTGGGATACAAGTTTTTTCGACTGTTAATCCTTAACTTACAATTTTTATATCGTACGTTTGATTGACGCTTGACCTGTAATCATTTTCCAAGAAGCCAGTCAGCTTATTTTCATGTTAAAAGAGTTCTTAACCATAACTAACCTTGTCATTAAAATTACGTATTGAATGTTTACGACGCCACTCGACATTACGGCTTTATCATTAGTAGTTCCTTTTTCAAATACCTATTACTTGCTTTTGTCATTTGTTTTTCTTACCCGTGTTCTTTATTTTTCTTCTTTTATTACCATGTAGGTGTCATTGAAAAAAAAATGTGTTGTCCGGTATTAGGCAACCCTGCGGTGTGAATTCGGCCGCTGAAGGACGGCACAAGATGAAAGGCAGCGGGCCTGTGTTCGGCACAACAAAGCGCTTTGTCTCCTCGCGCCCCTCGCGTTAAGTTTGACTCGTGGCTTCGAACCGACGACTGGACGGTTTACACGCATTGATTTATGCATATGTTTGCATAATTTTGCGTATCTTAACACCGTAAGGCGTTAGACAATTGGTTGAGATGTCTGTAATTTGAGTATTAAGATTTAACAAGGAACATTTACATTTTAGGCTGCTACGGACGCTAATCGAGACGAGTTTTATTCGAAAGACTATAAACGCCTTTCAGACATGCATATTTTCGCATAATGTTTTATTTCACCAGCTCAAAAGACGTCCTTTTAGACGCATGTAGCTTTGAATGGTAAGAAGAGTGAAGGTATGTGGCGTGAGTTTTATTCGGGCGACATGAATATGACCTACTATTTTCAGTTCTCTACTAATTTGCTCCTGAGTTAATTAAATCATGGATAGTAATTTACTTTTCTCTAGTTACCTAAACCATACGCCTTAATTCATATCGGACATAAAAGATACAGTAATAAAATACAAATATTAACCGATGTACAAAGGAGAACGTAAATCAAATGAAGTTCTCTCTCAGTCGATAAAGATAGCCTTTACAACGCGTACATAAAATATTGCCGCCGGTAATGAACTTACTTTGTATTTATTTTTCTTTCATTAAAACGGGCTGCGTTTACCCTTTTGTGTTCCACGTTGGGCGCCAATAAAACGTACAAAGGCGACAAATTTTCATTGTATGAAGCTTTAATTCGAAACGTATGCTTGATGATGATAGCGCATGTACAAAGAGAACAGAAGTAATAAAGGGGTGTCGAGTGCTCACAAGCGGCGCAGCCTCGGCCCGCCGGCCCGCCCCGCAAACAGTGCGAGGCACCGCGCCGCGCCCGCGACACACGAGCACGTAGGCGGCGGCTGCCAGCTGACCCCACACGTGTCATGTGCATTTTTACTTAAAACTCGTTATGCGACAATTTACATACAAACAGCCGCATGTAAGCACCGCGACACGGCGACACAGCGACACGGCGCACAGCCCACCAGCTGACATGTTATCGTTCCAATGTTCAGAGGTCAAAGAGCGGCACGCGGTTTAATCGCAAAGAGACAAGTCAAAGTGGAGCGTGCAAATTCGAGGCCGGGCGGGAACAATAAAAGTGCAGGTGGACCGCGGCCGCCCCACGCCTCCGCGCCGCCGCGCCTCACATCAAAGGGGAGCTCGCGATACCATACAAAAGCCCTAATGAGACAAACCCGTGGCGTAATCGAGGCGACGGAAAAAGATGAGGCCCGAGAGGTACGAGGCAAATTTTAATAATTGTCAAAGCGGCGGCGCCGATCAAACGCGAGGGGGTGCGCCCGCCGCCCCCAGCGCGCCGCGCCGCGCCCCGCGCGTCTCGCACCTGTGACGTGTGTTCACCGCGGGCCTCATTAGCGCTACTGATCTAATGCGACTTCGAACTTCGCCAGCGACGTCTAATTAAACTTAAACAGAATTTCAATTTTAAGACTCAAATTTTAATACTTAAAGCTGGAGCCGCGGAGGTTCCGCAAAGCAGGCGCGTTCAAAGGCAGCGCCGTGCACGTTTTCGCAGATATTAAATGTGTTGACAATTTAATTTTTCATTTCCTTTAGGCGGCGGCGGGCGGCGGGCGGGGCGGCGCGCGCCTCCCGCCCGCGGGACGCTCGCTCCTTTGACGTCGCGATATTGTCTTTGTGCGGCGCGTGGGGTGAGTGGGGCCGCCGCCGACAGAGACTTTGTCGCAATACAATGTGTATCAATAAAACTTAGGATTGGCTTTTAGTGGTTGCACTTACGCTTTGTGAGGCGGCGCTCACCCTTTGACATTATATGTGGGGCGCGCGGGCGAGCGCGCGGCTGTGTGCGTGCGTCGACACGAGCGGGCGAGTGTGGCGGGAGCCGAGTAATAATGCAGGGCGAGACGAGCCGGCGCCGCCGGCTGCAGCGCGGCGCGGCACACACGCGCCCGGTTTATTAATATCAGCGATCGTAGCGCAAACTATTGCGTCGCCCCGTTCGACAACCGCCGCGCCACTCCGTCACAGCCTCCGGCCATCCGCCAGCCTCCGATGCGTCGCCATGACACAACCTACACTTTATCACTTCCTGGAACATTCATTAATATCCACAAATATGATTTGTTCGCTGTTGCCAGAATTCACCTGAAACGTACAAAGAAACAATTGCACGAAAACAAACGACCCACGCAAAAACTTTGATGCCGATATGAATTAAAATGTCTACAAAACATGTCTGTTTTCACTCTTCTCGTAATGCCTGTGGCTCATAAAACTTTGATAATATTCTTTTGAACACGTAAACGTGAAGTATCATATTCAATTATAACGTTCAATGTCGTTTGTGTGTTTAACGTTTTTTTGCATTTCGCTTTATCTTTGATCTGTCGAGTTTTGAAAGCGACGCGTACAATTTATAAAACGGTTTAGAACGTTAGAAAATAGTTGAGCTTTCATCCTTTGACCGTAACTGACCCGGTAATGTATTATTGGGATTGCATTCAGCGCGGGCCGTGGCATGCATGTGGAAAATATCATCCGGCCCCGGGTCCTTTGCTATCTCACAACGCTTGCTCGACTGACCATAAAAAGTATCCACATTTTTGTAATAAAATTACCTGTTTTAAAAGGACGTTACTACCGAGATTAAGGCGCAGAGCGATGTAGTTAGTTGCCGGCGGCTGATCAAAGGCTTCGTTGGTCCAATCACAAAGCTAGGTTTGTCGTCGTCCCGCCCACTTTTAAGGCCACGTGCGGCGCGCGCACTTCGCCGTGCTAAATTCTGACAGTTGCTTGTCGGCTGCCGTCGGTGACGCTTGTGTCGTCGGTTACCTTAAATTTTTCCGCGGTACGATCGCGTACTTACAAACTGTATAAACTTTTAAACTAACGCATACGTGTAGTGACTAGTGGTGTAATCGTAATTCTTAACTTTAGTTAACTAAAGATCAGTGTTTAAAGTATCATAGCATTGTGTGTATTCTGTGTCAGTGTATGTTTATCATAATTGGATTATTCGATAAATTAATTGGATTTTATCTAAGTAAGGTATAACTTTGAATTAATAAATTATTTAACCCATGAACTAACAGGGTTTAATCATTGATCTAATAAGTAATCGTTGAACTAAAAAGAGTTTAACCGGTGGACTAACGTTGACAAGTTGACGGTGTCGGCATCCCTGTGGTGGTGGGCAAGTTTTTTGTGATTGCTCGAAATTGTTATTTTAAACATTTGTTTGAATGCATCCATTGTTTTGTTGCGTTCCCCGTAGTCCGTTGTTCCGACAATAATGTTTTGTTGCTTTATATTGTATACATTTATTATAGCCGTTCTTGCTTTAATGATACTTTTAATGTGTTGTTACATTGTTGGTACTAGCGTAGTGTTTTTATTTTAGTAGTACATGTTTTGTGTTTTCGAGTTCTTTGTGGAATGCCGAAAGCACTTAATTGCTTGTTGCCACGTTAGTTATAAGAGTTAATATAATTTTATTATGATGTCACGCCATCATATTTTTTTAAGGCGTAAGCAGAAGTTTTCTTTGTCTAACATTTGTCAGTTTTGTTTTAAAGCCATGTTCATAAAGATAGGGTCTACAGCCGGCATAAACTTTATTCTATTTTATAATGTAACTCAGGTGTCTATATTACAAATATTATTGGAAACCTCATTGCCATCTACTATTTAAGGCTCCTGTAGCGATAATATGGGTTTTAGTATTTCGGTTTGTTTGGATTTACGTAAAAACAACTAAATAGATTACGATGCGCCTTTCAAAGTTTGATAAGTAGGTGTCCGAATCGTAGTAAATTTTTGTCATGCTGTCATGCTGTTCAGTTGATCGGGCGATATGATGTTTCAGGCAAACAGTAATTACCACGGACAAAGACGCGTGCTAAAGCTTGTATGAATAAAGATATATACATATATATACTTTAAAAGAACAGCTACTTTACTAAAGTTAATCCTATACAAAACTTTATAAACATTAAAACAATGGAGACAAAGAAAATCTACATTAAAAACAAAGTAACAAATTTTGTTTCATTCGGGGATCAAATCAGCGACATTTAAAAAGAAGTTACCATTAAAACTTCTGCGCTATCAGTATAGATATATGACAGACATCGCAGGCTGTATAAAAGTAATAAAAAAGGTGTAAAATAAATTTTATTGCGAGTGAATTAATGCAAGGGCACGATCTTAAGGAAAAGACATCAACGCGTCTCAAACTACGAGAGTAGAATCTTTCTCTTGAATTTGTACGTTTAGCGTGTAGTTAATATACATACAGCTTGTCCGGTAATTAATGGATAACCTTGAAATGTCTTATAGTACAACTGATGGCCGTTCAGACAAATTTGAAAGAAAAATGTTAAAAAGTTCTATAGCCTATCATACTTTTAACTGTCTATCTATTAGCGTAATTAGTATTTAATAATAAAACAACAACAAATCGATGGAATTCATTCATTTATGGTCGTAGTGTAAAAGAAAGTTGAAAAGGGTAATTAAAAAAAATCATATTACGGGTAGTAGTTAGGATTCATATTTTTTTCTGAACGGCCATCATTTCTACTACAAGACATTTCAAGGTCATTCATTAATTATCGGCCTGTATATTGTCTCAAGTCTATATATTTTTATTATTCATCCCTTATGAAGATAGGTAGAGTTGTATTAAACCCACATTTCTCCAGTTATCTATTTAGGTCCCATATAATTATTGGCTAGCCTATTGCCGTTAATCGGGCAGAGTTTCAGACAATGTGTTGCTGCTGAGTATTTCTTGACAGAATAACTCAATTGCACTTTTTGCTTGATTAGGGAGTCGATCCCGAGACCTCATGTATAGCAGTCGCATTCACTACCGCTGCGCCATCGACTCAACTGTTATATTAATACATGTAAATAACATCCCGCTTTTCTTTCTAAAGTGTTGGCAGAGCCATGTTATTTTCATAGGTAGGTATTTAGTTTTTATGTTATATTGTATTAATAACAACGGAAGAATATTTTTAATTGACTGCACGAATGGCGTAGTGGTTAAATCGGTCGCCTCGCCATTGCAACTGCGCCGAGTGTTGAAGGGTCGATCCCCACACGAGACAAACATTGATTTTATAGAACACATATATTTAGAGAACACAGAATTCTGACACTTCCGTCATTATATATTATTGAAGTAGCTATTTTTGTTAAAAATAATCCGCAACTATTTCCTCGTCTAGCTGACAAAGTTACACGAAATCGACGAGATAATAATAGACTATGTATACACCATGCAAAAACATCTATGCTGCATAATAGTGTAGTATGCATGGCACCAGTTATCTATAACAAAATTCCTAATAATTATAAACATTTAAATATTAATGCATTTAAGACGAAACTTAAAACATTGTTGGTTGAAAAATGTTATTACCATATCAATGAATTTTAAATGATAAATTTTAATTGACGAATCCCATTATTTTTAATGTAACTAATTTATTAATTATTTGACATACTTTATTATTCATATCACTTTTATAATTTTAATTAATATAATATGCGGATTATACTTATGATGTAACATTTTGATTGTTAATATAATGTCTGTATTTGTATGCCTATATTGGTAAAACATGTTGACCTAAAAATTGTCCATAACATCTTGGAATATGCATGTATTGTTATATCGCACACACATGTTTTCACAAATAAATATATCTTTATCTTTATCTTTATCTTTATTGTGTGAGCCACAAATAGTTGTTTCAAGTCCGGGTTATTTTTTTTTAGTCATTTATTCACTTGTAATAATAATAGTACAACATATAAATTTCCTCGCCAAGCTACACAGCTTGTTTATCTTCGTGTCCCTTGTTTGAATGTATGTAAAGTCCGTGTACCACACAAATTATAACAGTAAAATGACTGAATTAAAAAAATTATCTTCGTATTGCTATTAACGATAAGCTTTTTAGAGTTCAAAAAAATTGGAGTTCGAAAAAACTCTTGTACAACAGCTTTTTGCGTCCGTCCGTCCGTCTGTCTGTTATAGGTACAAGTTTCAACTCAAGAACCGTAAGAGCTAGAGACTCGCGGTCAACGCCATTCAACTCAGCATAGTAGATATACCTACCTCAAAATTACCTATAACTATGACCTTTGACCACTGACCTCTGGTCACGTGATACGATTTTTTCGAACTCGGAGATTTACGGCAATTCATTGCCGTTTCTCACTTGTTACTTCTTACTGATTTAAGTTCCACGTAATAGAGTTAAACCATGTACAAAGCATATCTAGACCCCGTGCAGTTATTAAACCTAATGTCTGGAAACAAACTCCAAACCACACTATCTACACAAACATAACCGCAAATATCTGCTATAGGAGCATCGGCGCAATTTAAAAAAAAGATATAACATCAAAGATCTGTTTTACATCACAGGTCGGTTAGTAAGGAATGCCTTAAGTATTTAGTTCGTAGTTTTACATGATTTTGTAAACAAGTTTACATCGTATTATAATAAAGAGATATAACTAAAAATATTTATCTCTCTTTCTTTCATCGGCGCAGTTTTAAAACGATTGTAAAATAATGTTTTCAATTCAGCTATTGCTAATTTTCACCTGAGAAGAAAGTCACATCCCATTTAAATCTAGTGGTATTCCAATTTCATCGGATTATATTTAAATATCTTGACAACACTTGTGCTGAATTTTTATCGTGCGAAATAAAAACCTACTTTCACATGGCATGTTTCTGTGAGCAAGTGTCATGCTATCCTTTCTTTTACGCCTACGCCTACGCACGTTTTAAAAACAATATAGCACAATGATTGCTTTAAATGGGCCTTAAGACTGCGCCGAGCGAAATCTGCCAAAAAAGGCGGTCACAGTTAAGTTGATAAAATCAACACTTTATGTTTAATACAAATATGAAATATACATTTTCGCCTAAAAAATTACGTAAATTTGCATTTTTAGATAATAACAGTAGAAATCTACCCTATTTTACAGCTTAAACGAAACATAAATAGTTATATTACAATTTGTCTGTCCCAAATATTTAAGTTATTGGGTGACAATAAAGATACATATTAATCAAAAAAGCACTTTAAATCCTCCATACAATTTTACTATGGCGGCCGCGCGCCGATTTGAATATGCGCCGCACGAGCTCTGTCATTATCTGTCTTACGCTCGGCGCAGTCTTAAAAATTCTAATCGTATATTATTCAAATGCTGGTATATCAATAATATCTCTTTATTTTTTATTGAATATCTGTTATATTCAATCGTCAAGTAGTTTAAATATTAATATGGTCCTTATATTTACAAGTATTACAAATTAGAACTAATACAGCCTCGCTGTTTCTGAGGAATAAGTTTGCTCCTATATTTGTGAGCGATTTTAAAGTCCTGTATTATATACTCGGACCTGGTAAACTTAAGAAATTCTTCACAGCAACACAAGATGAAATTATGCTCAGTAGTTAGCAATAGGTACGCCTATTTTGACGTAGAGCGTAGAATAGTAAAAAAGAAAGGTGCAACACCTCTGCCAGCTCGGCTCGTTTACACATACATACATATAATTGCGCCTGTATATTCACGGGCGTGATTCTTAGGTAATTCTATCAAAATCCGTGCTGAGCTAAAATGTTTATTAAAATTTATCGTTCCAGGATAACAAGGATTTATATTGTAGTAGTTGATATATACATACATATTATGTAGTCTCACATCTATATTTTCGAAAGGTTTAAACAGAGATGCTGGCTATGATCACACACATGCCACAGTTGGCACAGTTCTAGACTCCATAGGCCTCTAAGAATTTCTTGATAGAAAAACCAAATAACATTTTGCCCGACCCGGGCATCGAATTTGAGATCTGTACAGATGTTGCCTTCATTAATCCGCCACCGAAACAATTAATAATAAATTAACATAGTGTCTTTGATACATTTCGATTATAATTCGAATACGGTCGTACACAATGACATTGTATTCGTACGAAGTAGCGAGCAAAGTAACCACAGTAGAAATAAAATATAATCGAATATGAGCCCTCACAAAATGTAATGTAATGCACATAGAATAAAATGAGACGGTCTGTAGCCGACAGTGATTGAAGCAACACTCTGCATGTGATTAGGGCGCGGCGCCGCGGCGGCGACATTAACTCACCTGCGACTGAAGAGTAGACAACGCTTTAAAACTGAATAAAATATGTCATTAGGTACATTATCGCGTTACCGTCTGTCCAGAGACAAATTATACAAAAATCCCTCCATGAAAGCGTAATGCTAAAAGCGGGTGAAAGGGTGCGCGTGCGACGCGGACGGCTCGCAGCGCGCGGCGTCAGGCGTCTTTGAGCCGCAGACAAGTCTCAGAGAAAAAGGATCGCTGTGTGCTAATTTCCAAACTCGGTTTCGCACAGATAAGGCTAGAGACGGGAGGTAGGTGTCTTTGATGTAGCCGCCCGGCCCTCTGACTCCGGGGGTGAGAGCTTTCAATGAAAGGATTTTTTTCATCTTCTTTCCCTTTGTACTTAATTTAAATTTCGTTTATATCAATGCTACGAGTTTCCTTTTGGGTGTGTTTTCTCTTTTACTTTGTCGCGTTTATCCTCTCCAATTTGTTATATTCGAGTTCGCTTTTGTAATTAAATTTAGTGTTCGTAATCTGTTCTCTCTAATTTTTCCCTCTCCCGCCGAACTCCAGCGCCGGCGACTGCCGGTGTAATTGCAATTTACAAATTGGGTGTCTCTTTGATTTCGAGTGTTTCTTAGAAGCGCTTATATTTCGAGATTTGATTATATTTTTTCCTTTTGTACTATACCTTTGATATTCGTGGGACCTTTAATATCTAGCGCTTACATACCTTCTAATAAATATCGCTCAGAGCCTTTGTGTTTGCCGACTTAATAATCGCGTAATGGCTTAGAGGCACTCTCAAACGTTTAATGTATTTAAACTTGTCTCTGCCACTACTTAACTTTATTTACTCTCAAAGGGATCTGGGTTATCAGATACTTGTTTTTAAAACCTTATTAAGTCATTAGTGACGAGCATTGAGACTCGACTATTTAAATATTCAAAAGGATAATTAGAACGTTGTTTGATAAATGAACGAGTTGATTAGTGGCCTTGTTTGCCAGCCTGGTAGTTTTTCGTGAGTTGTTTTGGCGCTCGGGGTTGCATCCGCGTCCTTTGTGCCAAGTTCCGCCGCGTTAAGAGCCCGGGACAAAGTTGGCTCTAACTAAAGCGCACTACCCATACATTAACATGACAAGGGCACTAGTTAAAGACATTTCTCGATTTAAACATCAAAGTCTGTCGAACGTCTTTGATGTAAATCGGCTCAGTGATGTAAGGAAATTCAGTGTCACGCGATCGTTATTTATATTTTGTCATCCAACTTTATCATTGATGTTCTAAAAATTAACATTTTGATGTAAGTGACCGCATAAATTGATAATTTTCATGTTTTTGAAAACCAGTAAATAATGCGAGTTATGTACAAATGTTGAGGTGCAAGCTTCTGTGTGACGCAATAAAGACGTTTGTAAACAGCGTCCACATTGTAATGCGTGTATATTGTAAAGGCGTCGTAACACAAAGAGTTGTCGCGCGGAGCGAGTTGAAACATGGTATGTTTCCCGGCGCCGCTGCCCCGACACTCACAAAGGCGCCACTTTGCGGACTCGTCTTTGAGTCACAGGAGTGTGTGACCCAACATTAATAACCTACTAATAGCTCTCTGTGCTCACAAGTCTATCCGTACTGAGCTGAATAGATATCAGATTACGTCTCGTCTCATAACTAGTTTACTGTAAAACACAAGCCACGCTCCGGGCGAGCACCGCTGCTATTAATTTTACTTCAGTCAACACTTTAGCTAGAGAACATCGTACGTATCGAATACTGATATAAAACGATCGATAAAATATTAAAATGACACGGCCCTTTTATCTCGAACAAAACACTCGTAGATTCAATTTTTCGCATAATTTTATTAGTGACAGTTTAATTAGCGCAGCTTTCATCGGGCCCGCTTTGATATTGTGAACGTTTCAAATAGATTTCACAAGAAGCACTTTCAAAGAGAGCACCCCTAATAAGTACTGAAGAGTCCTCGCACGTGTTTATCAAAGACAGCCTTTCGTTACTCACCGTCTGAATGGCCTCAAAAGAAACTCGTGTAAAATGCTCTACAAAGTGCCGTATCAAAGGAAAGGCGGGCGCAAATATCTGTTTCGTAAACTAGTAAAAACGGAGCTCTCAAAGGTACTGCGTACTCGCGGCAAATTAGGCGGAGTTAAATACAAGCGCCGCTCTCACAAATGTATAACTTTGAAAGTGACTCGTCGCTCATTATTTATGTAAGTCGCTGTAATCGTCAAACGGCGGTGTTTTATTGCGCCGCGATCGCCGCCGCCGCCGCCGCCCGCCGCGGTCCGAGCCCGCGTGCCGCCGCGGTCCGAGCCCGTATGTCGGCGCGGCGTGCCCGCGTGAGTCCGCGTCGTGCCGTCGCGTGCGTCCTAGCCTCACATGTGTATCCATTTAATGCTCAATTCCCATATAATTTAACTTTGCGATCAAAGCGAAATTTTGCAAAGAGCTTCCCGGCGGCGGCGGGAGGCGGGTGCGAGCAGGACGCACACATTGGAGTTCTCGAGATCAAATGCTGGGCCAAATTAGTCACTCTCCGTCTCTCTATCTCAAAGCCGATCCGCAGCAAAGTTTGCGCGAAGATGACATCAAAAGGAAACCACACACTGGGGTGGCGCCTCCCGTCGCCCCCGGCCCCATACTTAAATCCGCCGTGTCTCGCTGTCTTATTGACACGCGACTGACAACTCGCAAGTCGCCAACGCCGCCGACTGTTTCAAACTCACTCCGCTTTACCAGACTTATTTAGTTAATTAATACGGAATGTCCTATCAAGTTGTAACTCCCGCAAGGCTGGCACATACTTGCGCGGCTCAACTGTGACGAAACTTTAATCGCATGGCTATGTTTGTACGTTCCTATTCGTCTTGTACTCGACGTACACCGCTCACCGCTCGTCTTGCCAATCCCCTTAATTAAACACATTAAGTTTCGTTGATGGACTTTACAAATTAAAGGACTTATAGCTTGTTGTCAACATTCTAATCATATCTGATACGAACAATCCGTTTGAGTATAAATTACTATTCCGCAATCAGTAATCAGTAACGAGTCTCTTAAATGTTAAGAAAACGTGTTAAGTAGGTACTTATGTAGGTATACCTTGGAAAAGTTACGTTAAATTTGCATGAGCAATCTGAAATTAAAATTGCGAAATATGAAATAGCATCGGTTAGGATTCGCAAAGTTCTGAAGCCTTTAAAACAGTTTTAACTCTGTCTAAACTCGAATTTCTCGACACAAAGCTGACAATTGTATACTTATTCTTGGAAATTGCCTTTTTAGATGTTTCGTAAAGTTTCGCGGCGGACATTTGGTTTAAAATAGAATACCACAGTGTTCTGCGTTGTGTTTGTTCTACACGGATTTTTGCTTGTGAGACTTTATGTTTGAAATCAAAAAGAGTTCATACCAAAACAATTAGGAATATACGGGTTTATGAAATGTTAGAATATCGTATACAACCGTATCAAACTGGTTTTTTCTATACATGACACACGTATTTTGTGCATACAACTATGTATTTGGCAAAATAACCAAATTCTATAAAATATGAGCCAAAATGTTTTATTTAAAAACAACATGTTTACCAATGTTCACGAGTTCCCGTTTGGCTATTCTAAAGTTACTAAAACCTGTCATTGCCAGTGATAAAAAAACTTTAATCTCGAAACTGTCTAACAAAGTCGATAACTCGTCGGCAAAGCGTTTATTAACAAGCACAAAACGAAAAAGAAATACAGAAAAAATAACAGTTTGGAATTTTGAAATCCAACACAAGTTATCGGAGGGCTCGGAGCGCAGGGGTGTTGCCATTGTGGTGCGCAGGAGTTTATGATCCCGGCTCGTAGTTCCACGAAATGGGCCGAGTGCGCCGTTGCCGCCTACCTAAGCGCTGTCCCTTTGTGACGTCACACATCTCAATGTTTGCCGTGGCTCCCCTTTAATTGAACTATAGTGTATTGTTTAGTCTTCGTTATTTAATCTGGCTCGTTGTTTTAGGAGTTCTGTGTGTGCATTTATGATAAACCCTCATCATAAGCTTTTGTTTGTTCTTTTGGAATTCTTTGCACGGCTTATAAATAAAAAATATAGATATATAGCCCATGTTTTTTATTAAATTTTCAACTGATTATCTAATAATAAACGTCTACAAATTGTCAAAGATTAAAACGAGTGGCTGTATGTTTTTTAACACACATATAGATAGCTATAGATTATTGACATGTGATGTAGGTACCGCCTAATAAGGCGGTTAGCCGGTCAATCCCGCCGATATGAATGAACGTTAGATAGAATGTATTAACGCTGTTCTCATAGGTTCTAAATCTTTTTGCTGTACTCGTACCTAGCAACAGTTAACCTAGCCTAACTGGCTCTTTGTGTCACTTTGTAACCTTAATCATTAATGAATGATTTGGGATATCCCAGTAAAGCCTACAATAACTTAATGGTAACCCATTGCATCATGCATTAGACTTGCAATCGAGAGGTCGCGGATTGAACTCCCATCTACTTCTTCCGATGTGAACCCTCCCGCAACACAGACCTTAGCTGGAGAGATCAACAAGAATACTCACTAATAGTGTGCCAACCAAATACATAGGTGTGATTCTTAAAAAAATTATGTTGATATATAATATAACGTCCTAACGAAAATGGCAATTTATCAACTTCTTGATAATCATCAAACACAGTAACTTCTTAATCAAAGTGATTATAAATCGGCGTACGGCCAAAGTCCTTCGTGTTCACAGTATAGATAATTTCGCACTCATCGTCGTTCTCGCTTTCATTTACGATTCATCCATCAAGCTTACTGTGATTTAAGACTCGGAGCCAAAAACCTCCATTTGATATTCTGCGTCTGTGCCATCATTCAACTTTTTGTCCTCTATTACTCCTGTAATATCATTATAATTTTCTCGCATCTGCTATACTGATATTCGGGTACAGTCGAATTTGAACGCTAATTGTGTGGTTAGTAAGGTTTGTTTTGGTTTGCAAGCGATTGAACCATCGGCTTCCATTGAACGGCGACCGGTTTGGATAAGGAATGCCGCAGCGCGGTGTCCGGGCGGCTTTTTGCTTTGGCTGCGTGTGCGCTGCCCACGCGGTCGTCCGCTCGGCTCGCCGGCGCCAACGCCGCTTCCCGCCTTAACGTTTGATGCCTGATAAAATACACGTTGCAAATATTGGGTGTCATTTTATGTACGTGCGCTTACCTTGTATCTTGGATAAATTATGACTAAAAGATGTTTATATTTGCGGTGACGTATTGTGAGTTTCACGATTTGTAGGTATTTAACTTGGAAAAGGTGACTGCATGATAGTTTGAGCTCATTCTGCGTAAATAGAAACACCAATGATTAAATTATGTTCGGGTACTTTGAAATAACTACACTGGAACATTGAGACAACTACCATCTTAGTGTCCCCGTGACCATGGCTGCTGAAAAGCAACCGAAACGTCGGGGAAAGTGTAAAATTAAATCAAATCTAAATAGTTTTAATAACAATATAATTAGCTTAAAAATTAGTAAAGTTTAATAGTAATAGTAGTGTAACAAATTTTCAAAATTATGTAAGATAGTGTCAAATTAACAACGCGATAAAATCCGTATATAGTAGTTTAATTTCAATGAATAATATTCGCGTAAACAGAAGACAATATTAATTATTTATTTATTTAGTAAAAATGAATCCTTTGTTTTACAATTACATTACTAAGTAAGTAGTTATACATTTGTTAGTCGCCAAGACTGCTTACATTTATTAGCTCTTCAAGCGGCAACGTTAAGGATTTAATCAAAATGTATGGACAGACGATGATCAAACATGTCGAGGCAAGTCAACTGTTATTATGAGAGATGATGGTGGACATTCAATAATCAAACTGTGTGTGCTAAATCATAAGGCCTTACAATCCAAAGCATTTAACATCTCAGTCTCCCCGTGAACATGGATGTTTGTATTCGAACGTTAGGTAACGTGTACCTAGATAGGTTTTTGGTACCGTCTACAGGATTCCTGCTGTCAGATTTCGTGCTACTACCGAGAATTTCTTAACTGAAGAAGTATATCACCATCTTAATTTCTCCATGACCATGGCTGCTGAGAAGCAGCAACCGAAACGTTGTGGAAAGTGTTAAAATTTAATATTTAAATTTATTATAATAATATATTTAAAGTAATAAAGTTTAACTATAGTAGTTTTATAGTTTCCAATACATACATACATACATAGATTCACGCCTGTTTCCCAGAGGGGTAGGCAGAGACTACGGATTTCCATTTGCTACGATCCTGACACACTTCTCTGGCTTCATTCACTTTCATCACATTCCTTATACACGCTTGTCGGTTTAAGATGCTTATATATATATGTAGTTTCAAAATGATGTAATAATAGTATTTTAAAATAAACAACGAGTTAAATCCGTATAGTTTATTTAAAAGAATAACTTAATTGCACTATAATATAGTCGACCCGAGAACCAAACCCGAGACCCCATGAACTGCAGTCGCATTTATTACTGCTGCGTCACCGAGCAACAATTATTAAAAGATTCTGTAACCTGTTGCAGCATATTGTAATAACATATTGTAACGCTTACTATGAGCCGGGATATAAGCTTCTTGTGACCATATAGTTTCAAAGAAAACATAATAATAAACCGGGATAAATTCCATTAATACTTGTTACAATACACTGCATGCCCCAAGGGAATATAAAATATCTAATTGAAAACCGTCGTACGTTTATAAAATAAAAATCTTACAATCGATTTTCTTTTATGAAATATAAGAGTTTTCTTTGTAGAACGTTTGTCCTGTGTTCAAAAGATTGACAGGCAAGACTGAGGGTACTTAACATAAACATACTTGGATTGTTTTCGTTTTCTGTTAAAAAAGATAACTTAAGATTAAATCCTGAGTTGTGGGAGACTTTCCCTACATTTAAACAACGGACACAAAGAACACTCAGACCCGGAACAACAACTAGTTGTGGATCCCACAAATTTTTGTCTCGTGTGGAGATCGAACCACAACATTAGGCGCATGACAAGTGGCAAGGCGACTACTTCAACCAATACGAAATCCGTGCAGTCAAGATTGTGTTCTGAACTGATAAAGATTTATATGTATAATTTATTCCGTTATTGGCCAAGACCTACAATTAAGGGGTCCATGTACTAATTAGCTAGCTAATTATATAGATACAATGGCCATTCAATATTACGCGAGAAAACAGCCGCATTCAAATATACTGACCTACTGTGACTTTGGATGGGGTCACCCGAAAGTCATTTGCTGCTTTCGGCCGAAGTGATTCGAAGACGCTGAATGCTTCTGGGCGCGAGTGCGTCTTTTGCTCGTATGTTTTAAACGGGCCTTCTACACCTGTAATTCTTCTGAGATTGTTAAATCTACTTTTAGGGTATAAAATTCGATTAAATTAGTAAATCGACATATGTAATCAATCGAAGATCAATTAAGTGAGTTCATGATCAGAATAGATTATTTTACCCTATTCGAATCTAATTGAAATTGATTTATTTTAAAACGGATCGATATGCCAGGTCTCTTCCTCTAATCTGTAACCCAGCATGTAGATCACGAGTGGGATCGTAGATGCCTCGCGACGTTTCTCTTCGTGACTTGACAGAAAAGAGCTATCGGACATACTGGTTTCTTGACTTTGAATGCGTCATGTATATCTTGCCCGATATCGTCTTATAATTAATGAGTACTGCCTGCTGGGACAGTCGGCTACTCTTATCACTTGTGGTGATAATGGTAGGTGAAAGCGCATCGATTCCTAAAGGATCAGTCCCGATACGGGAAAGATTATAGAATCCAGAAATACTCGCACCAAATCTGGGCATTCTTTGTGGTTTTAATATATGTATAGGCTTTTGCAAAACAGGAATTATTATAATAATATCAGCCCTGTATAATACACTGGCCCACTGCTGATCACGGGTCTCTTCTCAGCGTGAGACGCGTAAGGTCATAGACCACCACGCTGGCTCAGTGATGGTCTTCACAAATCTTTAACAACATTATGGAGAACTCTCAGACATGCAGGTTTTCTCACGATGTTTTCCTTTACAATTAAAGCAAGCGTTAACGAACTAATACGTTCATAACTTCGAAAAATCCGATGTTGGTGCCTCGGGATTGTACACAAATCCTATACGTGGCTGTCCAACGGTATCCCACCAGACTATCGCTGCTTTCAGGAATTATTACTAGTTGCTTATAGTAAAAAATACAATAGCAATAATTACAGTGTGTATGCTCTTTAGAATAAGTATGAATGGAATGATGTTTCGCGAAGCGCGCGCTCAGGATTGTTGGCTGTCGCCACCTCGATAGCACTGCAAATAAAGGTTTAAATGATTTGCTGCCATTAGCTAATTGTTACGCTTATATTAATGGATGAGTTTTTTCCTTGTTACCTAAGCCGTTACTGTGGGGACCGGGCTTCGATTCCTATGTCGAGCAAAGTGTATTGGAGGTTTTCGGTTTCGAAGTACGTATTAGAGGTCCGTCATGTGACGACGGCAATTAACTCGCTCGCTCAAATTATGTTAAATTCTTATCCTTACTAATATTATAAATGATAATGTGAGTTTGTTTGTTTATTTGTTCGTTTGTTTGTTAACCTTTACACCTTAACTACTTGACCGATTATGATGAAATTTCGCATACATGTTATCAGGGGTACAGAAAATGACATAGAGTCCCATTCATCAGCCAAAAGTACAATTTCTGTGGGATAGAAATTTATTTACGAAATTTTAATTAAATAAGTAATAATGAAATATTGCTATAATGTGAACATAGTTTCATTTCATTTATATATACATTTTTATTTGATTTAATATATATATATATATTTGATTGTGTAATACAATCGAGTTTGTATGTGCTTATGCAGTAATAGATAATAATTGGCATAATACAATGAAGCAACGCTGCAATTAGAATAACACAAGATGCATTTTAATAAAACCATACATTGGTTGACATAACATTAAGAAATTACTTCTTAATTTTAAAATAACGTAGTGTTTATGAATTATTATTCATGAAATTATATAGAAGTCGTCAATATCAGAACTATACAACATCAAAGTTATATTAATCTGTGCGATAGAAAATAATAAAATAAAAAATATTCAAAATATCAGATTAGAATTTGACACCTGCCTACCCTTTCGAGGGTACTCGCGTTATATTTTGGCCGTGTCTTGTAACTGCAGTTTAACTATTAATTTAAATATTTAAGTTAAAACTATAGACACCTGGCAATACTCGTGAAGTCGCGTATGTAATCATTACATACATAGATAGCCTCATACCTATATCCCGAGAGAGTAGACAGAGATTTATCACATACACCTTTCGCCGGCCATGTTTTGGGGCCCACATAATTACGAGCGGATCTATTGTTTACCAGGCATAGTCTTAAACAAGGAGCCACACCTATAAATGTCCTCCCGACCGAATTTCGGTCAAGGCGGCCAATCGTAACAGAGACTGGCCATCTGCGCAGGAGATGTTATAGGGCACAAGCGTGTGCGCAAACACAACTCTCTGTTCCTTAGCTCTTATGATCCGATAAGACGGTAATCCGACACGACCGGTGAGAGATCAGGCGCACGACCAACGGCTTTACGGGTTTTCCGAGGTACGTGGGTTTTTAACACCGCTAACTTCCTAACTCCGGCTGCTATTGAGATTTCATAACAGAAAAACCTGATAATACAGCAGTCGTATGAGTAGTAGAGCCACGCTGTTTTCAGCATGAATGGGCCGGCTCGACCGGGGAAGGACTACCCTCTCACAGAATATCGACGTGAAATAGCAGTGTTCCTACTGTTGTGTTTCGTTTGGTGAGTGAGAGTGCCGGAGGCCCAATCACCCTCTTTCCCCCTTCCTGCTCCTTCTCCTACCCACTTCCTTTTTTTTCCTAAAGGGTTGGCAACGCGCAAGTGATGCCTTTAGTATTGCAAGCGTCTATAGGCTACGGTGACCACTTACCAGCAAACAAGCGTACGGCCTACCGTACGCTTGTTTGCCAACTTAGATGTACAAAAAAAAAATTAAAGTTAAAATTAGAAAGACTGCCGCTGTGCCACGGATCCACTATTAACAATTACCTGACAGTAAATTTGTATCAAGATTTTGACAATCCAAGTATCAAACCCGAGATTTTATGCACAGCAATCGCATTTATTACCACTGGACCACCGATGCAGCAAACTGTACATTATTATTATATACATACCTTCTACTCATTCAGGCACTTTATAACCATTCTTGATTGGACTCCTATGTAGTTATATTATGAAAATTCTCTGAATGCACATTTTCACTTCTTTGAATTCTATTCATTATCATTAACTTCAAAAAGCAGCCCTTTGATATTATTAGTGACATTCATTTTATACCGTACATACTAAAAGATAGCGAACTAATTATACATTTCAATGGCATTAGTATAGAGTTACGTTGGATATTGAACAGGTGGCGCAGCGGTAGTGGATGGGAATGTTGTGCATCAGGTCTCGGAGTTGATGCCCTGGTCGGGAAATTTTGTTGCGTTTTTCGTTAGTTTAGTTTGTCTCGGTAGCAGCTTGAAGTCTGGACTTTGTACGATAGACGGTAATAGGCTAGTTTCTTAATACATTGGTATTAAAACTATAGTTGGCGAAATGTTGTAATACACTTAGGGTTTCCAACTTTAATTTGAACAAATAGAGTACATTTACTATCTAAGGTTAATAAAGTACAAGCTCCGAAAATAAAGTATTATTTATTTAACCTGCTTTTTGTTACCATATTTTTATTGATGCTAGTAACATCTAACAAATATTTATCATCAAGAAATGTCTTATTCGCATCTTTACAATATATGTCTTTATTGAAATAGATACACAATTATTATTCAATTTAGGTAAGCTCTTTAGCGTTGCTTTAAGTAAACAGTTAAATAAATCCTGTAAACGTTGACATAGGTAAAATAAAGTATTTACTAATAAAGTATAAAGTACGTTTACCCGAAATAACGTACAATATTTTATTATAAGTACGGTTGGCAACCCTAAATACACCTCTCTATATCACTTGTATCCCTATCAGGTTAAGAGTTGACTGCAGAAATAACGCAGTGGTTTAAATTGATTATGTTGGGTCTAGTAAGTTCTACCACCACATGTGACAAAAATTGTGTTGTGTTTGCTCTGAGTCTAGGTGTTATTTGTGACCGTTACTTGCATGTTTGTCAATTTCCCCGCATGATAGAGACTATATTATATACCTACCTATATAAATACACTTTCTCGCTGGACCTCTTTATCTTTCCACATGGACAACAAACAAAAACTACAACTAACGAACTTAAAACTAATTAACTTTAATTTGTACCTAAACCAACAATTTAAAAATAACTACTTCAGTTTTTCTAAAATTGGATATGACAAAGAAATGGGAATTATACATTGTGCACGAGTTAGCAGGAGAGTATAAAAATAAATTTGGAACGGTATGAATGACACCAGAGAGAGCCGTCGTCGGGGTAGGCCACGGAAACGCTGTAACGATGATCTGGACACATTTTTACCAATTGGCAGAGCGAAGTTCTAGGTAGGGACTGTTAAGTGACATGTCTATCCAAATATGTTGGAGAAACGTAGAGGAGACCTTTACTCAACAATGGGACAGTATCTTATCTTATGTGGGGGCCAGTCAGTGCAGACCGGCGACACTTCGACCCAGTGGGATCTTTTGTGTCGATACTCTCCCAATAACGACTGCCATAGATGTTCATGGCAGCCGGGACCGACGGCTTAACGTGCACTCCGAGGCACGGAGTAGCCGATAATTTTCACTCAATACGAACATAATTTCGAAAAGCCATATAACTTCCGAAAGGCAGAGGTGCGCGACGTGGTTTCGAACCCGAGACCCTCTGCATTGCAGTCTGTTGGTATGGGACAGTATAATAGGATAGAAAAAGAATGGATGACATACCGAGAAGAATTCGATGAAATACCACCCTCTTACAGAAAACCGGCGTAAGAGTATTAATTCTATTACCACGTTTTGCCCAAAAAGTAGCAGTTTTATAGGCTTACATAACTAACCTTTCCATTCCTTTTCGTTCATCCAGTCATCAATACCTTTCCTTAAGTTCTTTAACGGGAGATTAATACTAGTGGACTTGTATCGGCGTAGACGCACTTAAGAAATATACAATCCTGCGCAGAAGGCGAGTCGCCGTTAAGAAATTGTGGACAGAAATTCAGTCTGCAGGACACATTCGTATCTATACTAATATTATAAAGCTGAAGAGTTTGTTTGTGTGTTTGGTTGAACGCGCTAATCTCAGGAACTACTGGTTAGAATAGAACAATTATTTTATTGTTGCATAGGTTATTTACAGAAGAAGGTTATAGGCTATATAACATCACGCTGCGACCCACGGGGACGGCGCGGTAATTATAAACGCGGGTGAAACCGCGGGCACATCTAGTAAAAATATAAATGTATCACGGATGTATACCATGTTAATAGAAAAAGCGGGCAGCGGTAGTCTACACAAACGTATTCTACTGGTTTCTCTCTTACCTGTTTTGGTTTTTCATAATTATTATAAGCACTTAAATTTACAACATTCGCTCGGTTATACATTATTGTTTTTAGACATACAGTAAACAACTACTAATAGAATAAATAAAATCTTTAATCAAAAAACATATTCGGTCTAGTTTTGTAGTAGAAAACAGAAGACATGCGTGACGACGATTTTAGAGGTATAATCAGTCCGAGCTGTAATTATTTCTTTTGCACATTAATATTTCGTTCAGGCACAGTGCAACTATTAGATGTATTAAAATCTTTAAATATTTTAAGAAACTTATTTCTTTTTAATCGGTTACACTCGCAGCAATTACAAACTTACTTTGTTATATAGTAAACTGTTGAATTTGTATAATGTTGTATAAGGATGATAAGTAAATTTTAACGAAGTAGTAATATTATAAGTAATGTTATATATTCAAATTAATAACGACAGAGAGACTGCGCCGAGACTGAAGGGCAACACAAACAGGATCATCCGCCGCCATTAGCTGATTGTCAACGAACCCTGTTTATATTCTACAAGTAAAATTACCTAAATGCATTGCTGCGTTAGTTTCATTTCATATTGCGGTACTTAACTCAATGTCGGCAATGGAAATTAAATGAAATACACACTGCTTGTATACACTTAACCAGAGTGTTTTTGTTCTTTGTTTGTGTTCTTTTTTTGAATAGTCTGGTGTCTAGTAGAACAACTCTTTGGTCTATAGTTTCATAGCTTTTGTATAAAAAATAAATATGTAGAATATTGAACCTTTATGGATTTTCTTTTTTTGTTTCAGGATGATATTCTCCTCATATACGGCACCATTCAGCTAAGATTTAAAGGTAAGCATGCATTTATTGATTATTTTTATACGGGTAATTTAGCTAAGCTTTCTTGATTATAGCGCTTGAACAATTAATCAGTGACTTTAAGTCGAAACGAATGTTTGATGTAAAGTAAGAAATATTAAAGCATTGAGTAATAAGTACTACATAATAAAGGAAACATTTCTTTCTCATTAATATAATTCTGTATTCTTAATTGCTTATTTATTCTCACATAGAAGTATATACAATAATAAATAATACAGATTAGAGTACAAGAGAAATATAAGCATGATCATGTTGTACTGGTATTTAAAATACATTTCAAGTATATTTTTTGTAGCATGCTATTTAACTCGCTTAGTTGATTATTGCAACCACACGTTTAAGTGTCAAATTTCAATATATACAACATGTCGTCATGTGCATTATGCTTCTGCCTAAATAATATTGCACACGTGTCGTTCCAGTAATCGCCTAGGTCAGATTGAGTGATTTAGAGAGTATGATGTCCAACTCGTGCTACAAAAAAATACTTTCTATATTTCCTGTAGTACGTAGGCGTTTCATATCATAATATTGAATACGTACATAAACTACAATTTGATTACGGTGATTTATATAGGTATAAAACACAAGCACTGGAAAATGGATTCCACTAGACTGGAAAGGAATGTGCGATAAGGTCAATTTTATCATGATTTTATTAATAATTTATGATTATGCTGTGTGCATAGTGTCACTGTTTGAATGAAATACTACAACGAAAGCCATTTTGGAAATCTATTTTTATTGTCGTGTACCAATTAAATAATCAATGTCACGTTTCAAGGACGATGACCAAATTTGTATGAGATCCGTCCCCTCCCCCCTCTCCAACAGATCTTTTGAATGGGTTAGTAAGTTCTTAAAGATCTATTAAAAGACTAGCAACTAGTTTTAACTTAGAAAGCCATGGGGTATAGAAAAAATAATTTTTATTTAAGACTTCCAATTCGTTATAAAAATTTAAATAACAATATTAATGGCTGTTATGAAGCTATATACATACACTGAACGCCGCCGTGCCATGCTCAACATTGTAAATCCAATTGTTGTGTTACCTACATATTTAAAATATATGGAAAATAGGCCTATTTGTTGTACAATATTTAATTATCATCAACTATTATATTATTGAGCAGTTCTGCCGGTGGATCAAAATCAATGTTTGTGTTTCAAAGTATTATACTTTGAAACACAAACTGTTATTTTGTGCCAAAAATAATATTATTATAACATGATTTTCTAGTTATATCCCGCACTTTTGAGAGAGGTCGCCATAGTAAAAAATTATTATCATACTAAGATTTTTTTTTATTGACTTCCATTTAAAATTATTGGTCGATGTAAGAGTTGGGAGGACGCTGTCACGCATCGTCCTTTAGAATAATAAATCCAATACAGATCTATGTTCCATATTTGAAGTGGGTACAAAGCGAGCACGTTTTAAAATATGGAATAAAAAAATATTGTAAAGCTTAGTTAATTGCCAGTAGTGTTGTACCTATACTTATAACGCAAGCCGCGGTTGCCAATTTATTTCATACGTCCAATAAGTAATCCGTCGTGTCGACAATCTGTTACACTGCGGATTTATTTCGTTAACGACATAATAACGAGTTATTTCGTTTTTGTGCTGAAAGCACAATCCTAGAGTACTGCTCAGGGTATTTTCAACATTATGTTGAGCGTAATAGGGTTTAATATAAGTGCGTGTAGTACGTACCGTGTGTCGCTGAGCCCGCGCCACGAGGTACAATAGTTAAGTCGTTATTTTGTAATGAGTTATTGATTTCACTTGTTTTTATTATTTCATTTTTCTTCTGCGGCAAATGCTTTACACAGCAAAACAAAGTTTCCCCCTTTTGAATAGGTACGTGTATTTTTTATGATTTTCACTTCACTTAGTCTCGAGGGCTCTCTATATAAAAAGCGAAACAACGATTACGCAATTATTAAGACTTGGATTGAATTGAAGCACCTCTCGATGTCGAAACCCATCAACCATCGGTGGCAGCGAGCCAGCGCACTCGTAAACCCAATATTTTTACATACAATAATTAAATTACGTTTTCAAGTCCAAAACTACCGATCCCGTAATCCCATTACTTCTACGCGTTTACTCTCAAAAGAGGCAACAGTTTAATGTTAAATCTCGCTTGGAGGCAGAAAAAAGCGAATTTTTATATTAAACCGGCTCTCGTAGGCTGCATTCACGTGAGGAGGCTCTAGACGGCAAATTAAGTGACATTAGAGGCATAATGCCCGTGGGAGGGAGACGTGAAAGCGGAGTGCTGTTGTACGACGGTACGCTAGTCCGTCGAGTGCGCCAACAGACGTTCACCACCTGGTTACCGATTAAGCTCTGCGAAATATAGCAGCCGCTTGAAGCGCTGCGGCCGCCTTACTCGCAACGCTTTGTTGGCGATTGTGCTTTTCAATACTTAAGAAACGTCAATGAGTTTTCCTTAGCGTTGCAAATTATTTTGAATAGTGCATGTACTCGTTGCGCTGAGTTAACTTTTCTTAGTTAAAAGGATGCCGGTCGTTCTAGCGAAACTCTAGTGCCACTGGTATATGTTATGCAAAAGTTGCTCGGAGATTTCTAGAATACAGCATCCGACTCTACGAAGTCTTGTTGCCGAATTAAATGTAGGAATTAAGTCTTTCAGGATTGCTGGAGCATTCAGCCCGGTTACTTGCACGTAACTTGGAGTAAAACTTATAGGCTGCAAGACGAACAAGTGATTAAGAAAAGCTCGCGCTTTCTGAAGACGGCGCTAAATATCGACATTATTAATCTATCTAATCTAGTCCAAAATGTTTAGGTTTATGGATAAAATAAGCTTTTCAGATAAAAATATTAATTCTCAAAATTTATGTTCAAGTTGATAATTAATTTATATTGTAGCTACTCTACAAAATATTAAAAAAGCAAACATAAATTAGTGCATTTTTAATTGTAAGCCGGACTCTGTTTTGAAATTATAACTACTTTATACGGATTTTGTCGCGTTGTTTATTAATAGTAGTGTTATGGTTCAAAATTATGTAAGTACTTAATAAAGGTGTTCTAAAATAAACAACGCGACAAAATCCGTATAAAGGAGTTTTAATTACAATGCGCATGCGCACATTCGCGTAAACGTAAAACAATATCCTGACTCTGTTGTTAGCAGTAGAAGACGCGGTTTGTCTGATGCTGTAGCCTGACAGCGTACTTATATCATCATAGTTTAATTTCATTATATTAAATTTGGTCCGCCGCTTCGTTCGCGCAGGTTAGGTTACGTTAGTAACAGTACTTTTTCTGGATGAAAGATAGCCTATGTCCTTTTCTGTTTCTCTGACAACGTGTATGCGAAATTTCATGAAGATCGGTCGGTGAGTAGAGGCGTGAAACCGTAACTAAAAAACAAACTGACATTCGCATTAATAATATTAGTTAGGTTTTGGAAGCATTATAATTAATAACAGTCAACCACCGCAATTAAAGCGACACAACCTTTCAAATAAAAAAAAGAATGATGAAGAAATAAATCATTATTATTGCATTTACACTAAACAGACCAAAAAATTGTTGTCAAATTGGCGCCAATTTTTCTATCAATTCGGAAACAATTGAAATCGGCGCGTTCGGTAACAGAATTACATTTTTTCATCATCTATGTAGAAATTGTAACCGATCGCTTGACAGCTGTGGCGCGGCGTCTTACTTCAACCGTTTTATGAATTGCTCCTCATTTCATTTCGAACTCATTTCTTTTATTTTGTCTATTACATCTTCGACGGAGCCCTAGCCCTCTCCTTAATGAGAATTAATACATTGTTAGTTACGAGACCCGTGAAAACTTGTTAAATATGTTTGATTTAATTATAGATGAATATTATCTCAAAGCTAAAGGATCCGTTATTAGATAGTATTTAAACTTAAAGTAAAAAAGATGGTTGGCGTGTGAACAAATTTAATGTTTATTATTTGTAAACAAGCCTCTTTCAAAGTAATCAAGAATAAAAGCAGTCATTTGAGTTGGAATACATAGACTTAATAAGAAAACTCTAAATTTAAAGAAACTTATCACTTTACACATCTCTTAGGTTGAAAGATATCTTTTATTTAATTCAGTTAATTTGCCCAAGAGTTACATGAAAATATTAAATATTTTGAACTACATAGCAAATCAGATTTCAATTAATGACACAAGAATCGATGACAACAGTTTCACTAGACTTACAAAAATAAATGAATACAATGTATTATCCTTTCTATACCGTCTCAATTAACCGTGCATATATTATAGTGACAAAACGACCATTTGAAAAGTAAATAACTTCAATGGAAGCTAATTTATTAATCAGTCTAAAATACTAATTTGTCCTGTAAGTTAAGTCGTCTTACTGAACGCACAGTTCATTAGCGACGCGAGTAATGTTCGTAAGCACCGATATATTCACACAGACTGACGCGAAATTTTTGTCTCTGTCTGAAAAGTGACGTGCGACGGAATAGGGTTACCACATCTATACTAATACCAGTAATATTATAAAGAGGAAATATTGGTTCGTAATCAGTAAACTCAAAAATTACTGAACTGATTTTAATAATTAGAGCTACCTTTGCCAGAAGTAACATTGGCTATATAAAATCACGCTACGAGCTACGGTAACAAAACAGTCACCATAAACTTGGATGAAACGGAGTGGGACAGCTGGTTTAGAATAGTTCAGTTCTTGTTAGGGTCCTATAGACACATTAGGAGAGGTCTGTCTATCATGAAGGGGTTATATAAAGGTGAAATAAAGCCACATTTTCCTAATTTTATATCTAACTTTGGGCTCACCTACCGTCTACTGGCAAATATCCAGACTTCCTAATGCCACTTAGTATTTTCTGATAGAAAACACGTTGTCCGACTCTGCCATTGAAATCAGGACCTCACGCGCGGATCACTGACATGATCAACAAGGAAGTCATCAGGGCCTGTATGTATTTTTATTTATTTATTAGGCACTGAAACCGTTACAGGCTCAGTGTTATTCTGTAACACTGACCCTGTAACTGGTTTTAGTATGTATCTTAATCTAATTTTGTAAGCACATAACCCACATTGGGATTCACAAGTTACATGCAGGAATATCTGTAAGTTTTAAAAAGAAATTCGTATCTTATTACTTTCTACCTGTCTGCTTGATTGCTTCCAAATTCTGTATTTCATAAATTGAAACAGACATTAAGATAAAAAGTATATGTAGTAAAACTAAATTCTCATAGTTACTTTTGAAATCCGATTGCTGAAAACTTTATGCGATAAAAAAAATATTTTTATTTAAACCGTGTATGTAGTACGAACGAATGACGAATTGGAAACACTAATATGGCGTTTCTCGTTGACCTAGATTTTGAATAATAAATATAACGACAGCAACTTGGTCCTTTAGCATAAATTCGCGTTTACGAGGACGATTGTGAAAACCCAAGCTCGATTTCCGAGGTGGGTAGTCATTGGGTCTGTTTGAAATACTAATGCCATGTAACATATGCTTTAAAGTTTCCACGTGATTTGAAGCGAGCATATTTCCGTCTGCCGAGTGTACTGTTTCTCGTTACCTATTATACCAATATTGCACATAAAGTACTAAGTGGTTGTGTTAGGAGTGAGGCCACATCGGTAGTGCAAGACTCGGGATTGAACTCCTGTGAGTGTGAGTCCGACGCTTATACCGCTACGCTATTACAGATTAATATAAGCTTAAATTTCATAGTATAGACTCCGTATTGCTCCTGAAAAAATCGTACTAAAAGACATAAAAATCTGCCCGTTCCGGGAAACAAAACTACTTCTAACTATCTTAATCGTTAATAAATAAATCATTGGCCAACGTATGTCCCCAGGCATATACAGCGTGTTACAGAAAGGTGTCATCTTTAACCGTAACATAATACAGGCTCTGTACAATGGAATACAACGACAAATAAGTCTGTATTCATAAATATCACTAAGATATAGCATTTTCTTTTTTATCGATTTATCAATAGGTTAAACAAAACTCTGACTACTCACAACGGTTAACTCGGCGACCTCCATTATCCCGAAAACGACCAGGCGCAATTTTGATAGTAAAGTAATGCGTTTAGCGTCAGTTACTATTTTTAAATAATAAATAAATTAAATGTTTGAAATTGTCAAAATATATCAATTAATTTATTTTGATACAGGGTTAGGCCATAAGGTTATTTTCCAGATATACTAATGTAGTGTGTGGTCCTAGAATATGACCACACCTTTCTGTTACACACTGTACTATCGAGGCAATTTTGCAAGTATTTTTGTTACATGTTAAAGTAAAAGCCTGAATAGCTGGACAATCGTTTTGCGCGGCACGTGGCGTCCCTCAACATATTGTCTCCACAAATAGCGTCGTATTTAGCGCTGGCGCCCGGCGACGCATTAATTACGCTATAAATATATACTTACTTCAGATAAAAAACGTATCGATGCCTATAGATTTCTCTTAGCCACAACACTTTTATTGTTATTGAATGGGTCGGGTAATGCGTACCAATCTTTTTTTTATAGTTTCTGTCTGAGATTATTGCTGCAGTATTAAATTCAGTGCAGTAGTACTTTTTTAATTATAGCTAGGTTTATTTGCGAATGTTTGTGCGTATGATTTCCCGTTTGTGAAGTTTATATTTATGTTCCCAGGTTGAGTGAATTAATTTAGATTTTTGTCAATATTTTTTGGGTACTAATACGGCGTCTAAATTGGTACCAAGTTAGGAAAATATAAATGACGGCTTTCGTTTAAGATAGACAAACAGACTTCAGAATAACCTATTAGTCATGGTGATTGTACAAACGTATATTTTTGTTTTCAAATAATAATTGAAGTGCCAGTTTAAATCACTTTGTAATTTTGTGGTCGAAGTTTGTTTTTTTGCACTCATTTACCATATTAACTTTTTCTTACATTCGTCCATGCGCGCAATGTGAAAAAGAGGTACTAAATGATCTTCATGTACTAATACTCTTCTTGCGTTGTATAGAACATTTATCGAGCGAGGTAAGGCAGTACTAGACCACATTATGGCCTATAGTCGAGTGGAGTAATGCTTACAAAGACCGTACGAAACCGCAGGGCACAAGCGTATATTTTTACTTAAACCAACTTACAACACTAAAAAGCCTTTCACAACACACAGACATCTTCATCTACCAAATACGATCTAGCCTACTCCGCCGTTATTTTATTGGCATTAAGTAAGAAAATATAGTCGTCAAATCGAATTCATAACAAATCCGCGCACTAGGCGGGGAGCGCACTCTGGCGCCGAACGCAATCATCACACATAATCACATTGAGCCGATATGGAAATGTTGAAATGCATTTCTTATCCTTACTTCTATTTATTAGGATACAGCCACTATAATGGAGAAGGCGTAACGTACTTCAGTCTGGCGAAATAGGAATGCGGTGCTTACAAATTGGCTGGCTCGAGGAACGGAAAAAAAGTATAATAAAAAGAAAATTTTCTACTCACATCTGTTTCTCGGAGGGGTAGGCAGAGGTTACTGGTTTTAGTGTTTATGGACCTGGAATGTCTCTCATGTTCCATCCACTCTCATTACATTTTTTATGCATACACGTCGGATAGGCATCTTTAACCTAGTCTTTCTTGAGAATGTCAGAGATCTAGCTTGCCTTATTATAAAAATAGCAATAGATATCTTTTTAATACTACCAGCAATTTTAATTTTCTTTTTAATACTACTTCAAAAAATTGGTACCTATTTAAGTAGACAAGCAATTTTATTGAGTTTCACCCCAGTCTATAAATAAGAATTCTAAGTATTACTAAATCAACTCGACTTAGATGTGTATTGCGTTGACCCCAATCACGATTCAACTAACTGATTGGCGCCAATCTTACAGCTGACCACAAACTATTTTGTCTCGATGTAACAAAGAATGAAGAGTAAGCACTTATTCCCATACTTGCATGAACAGTACTCGTGTATTGGAAATCAGTTTCTTCCCACAAACAAATAATACAAAACAGTCATAAACTATTCAAAGATATGTAACATTTCGGTAGTGAAAATGCTAAACTGCTTAACAAAGCAGTGATTATGTATTAAAATTTTAAGTCAATCTAACGCCGATGCCTCCATAGGCTTCACTAGACGCTTATCTTGAGACGGGCTGTAATAAGCTTGTTTTGCAGTAACGATATGCGATTGTCAATTAGTCGAATTACGGTCAAAATGACTGATTAGTCATTTTGACCGTAATTCGACTAATTGAAATCTATACATTTTGGATCGATTTAGATCAATTGATCTAAATCGATCCAAAATGTATAGATTTACGTACATACTTAACTTCACGTCTATATCCCCCGAAGCGGTAGGCAAAGGTGAATAACACCTACATTTCGCCAACTATATTTTTAGGGCACATGATTCGATTTTACATTCGATTACAGACATACAGACAGTTCTTTGTCAGAAAGTCCTAATATCACATTCACCGATTCGGGTTTGGCACCTTATGAACAATAGTTGCATACACCAGAAGGAAGAAAAAGGGAAGAAACGGACTCCGATTAGTCATGATTTTACGATAACATTCCACGGATTAATAAAGGTCGTGATTTTCTTGCAAAATATACTTTTTTATACAATTTATTCGTCAAACAAGACATTAAAATAGAAGGTACTTGAACGAACATAAGCCTATAGAGTCCAGCCATCGGACGCAGTCGGGCACTCGTATTAGTTCCCTCACATTACTGGCGCGGGCGGGCCGCTGTATCAATTTAATAGGATTACATAATAGCAATATTCCTGTCATAAAAGACTTGCGTCCAGTCGTTGTGTAGCAACAATAGTGATCTAATCTACCATGATATGGTGTACAGAATATTTGCTATTGTGCAACAATAATCTCTTAATTTTATACCAGTGATAGCTTTCGGTCCAGACGCTGATCGGATAGACAGTTTTTGCGGTAAAATAAATAATAAGGATAATCGAGGGACGTTTTTCGCGACAAAACATAACATTAACCTAACAAGTCTTGCAATTCACGACATATTTAAAAACCTATCATGTCTGGTCGGCGGGGTGCCGCTGCAACTCAATGGATTAATAGATTTTTCGGCGTGGGATGATAGATGTTGATGATAAATATGTTTAACCATAGGTACTGTACTTGTTAAATTCCATTAATATTCGTCCCAGGTATTCGGTTTAATACGTTTTTTGGCGGACATACCTTCGCCCCAGTGTTAACATTGGCATAATTCCTGTCTCGCGACAGACTTTACAAATATTCAAACAACGGACACACCCAGACTTAGAACGGCTTATTCCCGCCCGCTCCGCTATTTTGTTCCCAAGCGCTCCAAAACTAAAATTAAATATTATATATATTTTGTAAATTGTTCCCAATGGCTCCAAAAGCTTATGTTTATTTATTTATTTGAAACCTTTGATCTCCATGCATTTATTCCCAGGAGCTCCAAATTATATTACAATCTATACTAATATTATAAAGCTGAAGAGTTTGTTTGTTTGAACGCGCTAATCTCAGGCACTATTTGTCCGAATTGAAAAATTATTTTAGGGTTGGATAACATCACGCTACGACCCACGGGGGTGGCGCGGTAATCATAAACGCGGGTGAAACCGCGGGCACATCCAGTATTAAATAAAGACCTACTTACTAGTGTGTTCCCGACAGCTCCAAAACAACCTGTATGGTTAGCAGAATTAAAACATGTAATATTATAAATTTAGAGCAGCGATAGCTCAGTGGAGTGACCAACAAACTGCAATGCAGAAGGTCTTGGGTTCGAACCCACGTCGCGCACCTCTGACTTTCGGAAGTTATATGACTTTTCGAAATTATGTGCGTATTGATTGACAATTATCGCCTGCTCCGTGCCTCGGAGAGCACGTTAAGCCGTCGGTCCCGGCTGCCATGAACATCTATGGCAGTAGTTATTGGGAAAGTCAGTACCCTCTAATATCCTGACACTGGTCTAGCCTTAGGGTATCGTTAGCCTTCGGGTTGCGGAGGTCAGGTGGCAGCCGCTCCGTGTAAAAACTGATATCCAGTCAAATCCGGTTAGACCAGAAAAGCCGACCCCAAGTGACTTGGAAATAATAAAGGCTAAGAGAGAAGAAGATTATATTTATTTTTTTATTAGGCGTCGTTAAACATGGTTTTATATAGAAAGTAGTCAATAATGAGATTTTGTTTTCTTTTATAGATAATGAATATTAATTGTTTAAAATTATGTGGGTAACAATTTTAAAGTGAAATTGTGACTATAACTACCGATAATGAAATAATCACAGTTTATGTCATCACAATCAATATTATGATAAACCGTAATTTGAAAGTAACAGTTTTTAAATCACAGTTTCGGTAATCGCAATCAGTCTTATACTATTTCTACATATTAAATGAACTTCGTCGCAAATATTAAAACATCTTAGTTTCAGAACTGGGATGTTTTAATATTTGCGACTTCAAATTAATATTTAATCCCCTTTATCTTCCAGATTATAGTAGTATCAGCACTGTATTAAATTGTCCCACTGCTGGGCACGGGTCTCTTCTCACTGTGTGAAGGGTTAGGCCATAGTCCACCACGCTGGCCTAGTGCGGGTTGGCAGACTTCACATATCTTCGAGAACATTATGGAGGACTCTCAGATATGGAGTTTTCCTCACGATGTTTTCGTTCACCGTTAAAGCAAGCGATAATTAACTATTTAATACGCATATAACTTCGAAAAGTCAGAGATGCGCGCCTTGGGTTCGAACTCGAGACCTCTGCGTGGCAGTCCAACGGTTTCCCACTAGGCTATCGCTGTTGTAATTAATCTTCCAGATTAATTACTAATAATGTTTAGTAGAAAACTTACGTACAAGTAAGATAGATTTGGCTTGATAAGCATAATTTAGAAAAATATTGACTGTTTTTTAACCAAGTCAGTGACATTTGTAGTACAGCCGATAGAAAGTTACTAATAACAAAGGTTCTTATTGAAACCATTTCGATTAAAATCTGATTTTGTTTATATTTCAGTTTCAAGTCTTGTTTAGGAGTCAGAGGTTCATAAACTCAGTTCTATACCTACGTACACAAATTTATTTTCTATAAATAACATACATGTGAAACTTAGAACTAAGACATGGAGAAGGCACTGTTCACTGGAATTCATGTTGTTATTTAGTCTAGGGAACGGTACGACATTATGATGTAGGTATATTGTTTGATACATGTTTGGTTGCAAATAAACTTTAATATTATTAGTATCAATATAGTGTACATATATAAGGAACTAATTATCTATTGAAAGATTATCCGGATTTGATAATCTTGGATTGGTTTCGTAAGGCGCCTGGTTTCTTTGATAAAAGCGAAATGTCGTTTATGTGTACACGTAAACAATTACCAACATTATGTTAAACCTAAAGCGTAAGACCTGTTTTTTTTTACATATTTGAATAGATTCATATTCAGGACACGGTCGTCCTGAATATGACTCTATTTAATTACAAGCAGAGATCACAGTTGTCGTATTTGTGGTAGAACGTTACACACAAACATTTTACCAATAACAATATTATTATTAGCAATTATATATTTCAATATTGTCTTATGTTTACGCGAATGTTATACATTGAAGTTAAACAACTTTATATGGATTTTATCGCGTTGTTTATCTATATTTTGTAAAACACTATCATTACAAAATTTTGAAACTTGATACTACTTTTGTTCAACACTTTTACTAGTTACTTCTATTTAAGCTATTTAAGTTATAAAAGCTATTTAGATTTATTTTTACACTTTCCTCGACATTTCGGTTGGTTTTCAGCAGCCGTGTTCACGGGGAGACTAAGACGGTGGTTGTCTCAATGTTCTAAAGTGTAGTTATTTCAAAGTACCCGAACTTAAAATCATTGGTGTTTCTATTTACGCAGAAGAGTAGTATTAGTCTAAAGTATCAAAATTGTGTGATAATAGAGTTTTATAAAAAAACTAGTAGTTTTCCCGCGGTTTCACCCGCGTAAGTCCCGTTCCCGTGTGAATATCGGGTTTCACCCCTTTTACCCCCTTAAGGGTAGAATTTCCAAAAATCCTCTCTTAGTGCTTCCCTACACTCTCCAAGGTACATACATGCCAAATTTCAGCTTCTTGCGTTCAGTAGTTTCGGCTGTGCGTTGTCTGTCAGTCACTCTGTAACGGAAGAGTTTTATATATATAGATAAACAACGCGGTAAAATCCGCATGAAATTGTTTAATTTCAAAGTTATATATTTTATTAATTTGTATAAATTGTGGAAACAAAATGTTTGATTTTTTTTATAATATGTAGTGATAGTGATTTAGGTTACAAATTAATAGTATTCTTGTTTATCTTTCCAGCTAAGCTAGAACGCTTGTGTCAGAAATGGGTTTACGTTGGTAGTGCAATGGATGGGATTCGAACCTGCGACCTCTAGTCTTGCATTGGGCATCGCCGCTTACTTCAGTGACACGCGTTACACACATTTTATTTTTTATAATAAGTAATAACTGACCATCTAAATATTTTGCCGATTAAAATGTGTAAAATCGGACCAAATCACAACATTCCCGTTTCAATTCTACATACCGACTAGTTTTACTAAACGAAATATTAAATGAAAAGCAATTACAATCCATCTATATTTATCTAATAAATAATAGTGCCATTCATATCGCATCGCAGTGCTATCAATGGCGCGTATGTGTTTGACAAGGAGCGCGCGCGTCCCCTCGCCGTGAATGCCATTAACGTCACCGGCAGAGATGTCAGGTGCGCGCCGGGTGGCCTGTGCGCTCGACTACCTGCAGTTACTATGAATATCATCTGATAACGTTGCCTTCGTGTATCTGTTTTGTGTTGTTGATATGAAAGGATTTTGTTTCTATTGTTTTACTCATCGAAATGTAAATTCAGTAATTCCCCTACACGCCGATTCCTATATCAAGAACATATTTTTAACGAATACTAGATTTAGCTCGCGCGCTTAAATGTAGGTTAGGTTAGCTTAGTCACAGTCATTTTTTCTGGAAGAAAGGTATCCTATGTCCTTTTCTGTAACCCTGACAATGTGTATGCAAAATTACATGATGATCTGTTGAGCCGTTAAGGCGTGCAGGCGTAACAAATAAACTCACATTCGAATGTATAATATTAGTTAGGGTTACGATATACATACGTCTGCCAACAGTTGTTAAAGTGGTGTATGTTAAATTTGCTGGCAAATATGCTTGAGATTGAGTAACAAAAAACAATAATAATAATAATTTTTGTCTTTAGATTAGATAATTACCGTACCACCAGAGATGTTTTGGCCAAAAGCCCGCAATTCTGGCGAATTTCCCCAAAAATGGGCGGGATAAAACCAAAAAATATAAATAATAATAAGTATTTATTATTCAAAGAAAGGTTACAAGTATGTCAATTAGATGTCCTAGACCCCACATTAGGATTCCCTGTGTCGTGGGATCTAGTCTCTTACAGTCCGATACATATGTATATGTACATATATTTTAATCAAACTTATGTTGCTTTATATAATATTAAATAATAATATGAAATGATTGTGTTTCAAATCTTTTACTAACCTAAATGTAACTTCACTAAACTTACGGTTGCATATTAAAAAATCAAAACTTTCTCGAGCAAATTTCAAAAGAACAATAAACAAAATAACAAAATTTAAATGACCAAATGTTTAATTTAGAAAAATTTTAGAATCCCAATGTATGTGACATCAAATGAACGACTGATCAAAAGTTACTAGATGTAATTTTAAAATATCAAATCATAACTAATCAAATTTTATAATCACAAATGATTTCTTATTAAGAATTATTAATTTAAATGTAAAAAATACTTATATTTGAAGTACGTCATTAATTTTAACACATTAATTTGTCCAAAAATTATGATTTGTCCAAAAATAGTATACATACATACATGAAGTAATTTGAAAAAAAAAACTTAAAAATTAAGTATTTAATAAAACATAACAAACACAAAAAAAACTGTATTTGTAGCCGGATGTAAAATATCGAAAAGCAATTAAGCGATCGACGGAACTAAAGTATTAATAGTAAATAAATATGAGTAAAATAATTCTTATGATAAGTATCAATTTAAAAGTTAAATAAATGAGCTTAATGTTTTACCGTCCCGTTGTTGTATATGTTACGGCTAATAGCCGAAGTACGTCTACACCTAGTTTTAGCCGGCTAAACTCAAAAGTAACCTAACATAACCTAACCGCATGTGGCCGGCTGCACCTAGTTGTAGCCGGCTAATCTTAAGTTTATATTCACACCCACCTTTAGCCGTAACATATAATATAATAATTTATCCAGAAATCCATTTTGACCTTTAAACGATTTGGTCAATAGTGTAATAAATAATATAAACATTGATATTCCAGACTTTGGTCAGCTAAACTTTTGATCAAATAACCATCGTTATTTTAAACTTTGTTAATTTGTAAAAAAGACTGTGTTCTTTTGAAATTTGCTCAGAAAAGTTTTGATTTTCTAATATGCAACCAAACTTACTAATTCAGAATGATTAGCATTCATAGGTGTTACTTTGTGACCTAAATGGTTTTTGAATTTGATTTTGAATCCCGTCGAGCCAAAGACTTATATTTATTATGTGTTCGCGAGTTCTTCCCGAGTAGGACGAAGTGTTATCTCAGGAAATTGTCAATAGCAGCACATATCTCCTCGCGCCTCGGCAAGCTCTTAAAGCAATCGGTTCCGGTCGTTATGAACACTTATCACAGTCGACACAGAGGTTTCTCAGCCTCAAATGTATCCTACGAGTCAGGCCGCAAACAAAGATATGAATCATAGATTTTATTCTCTTTAAATACCAAGCTAATAAAAGTGTGTTAAAAAAGACAAGTCAGTCAATGGACCGATAGGTCGTATGGCCGTACTATGATTGTATATTGTGGTGGTTTAAGTGGTCGTTTTGCCTCTACTACTGCGTCGAGTGTTCGATCTCCACAACCAAAAAATTGTTTGTCAAAATTGTGACCCACAAATAAAAGTTGTTCACAAAAGTGTGTTTCACAAATAGTTGTTCCGAGTCTGGGTGTTTTATCTTTGAATGTTTTGTAAAGTCTCTCAGGAAGTAATCCTAGTGGTAGAGATTTATTTTTAAAAGTGCCATATAAAGTATATGTACACGCTTGCAACACACAAGGTATCCATTTTCTAAAGAGACAGAGGGTTGTCTCTGGTTAAACTAAAATCAATTCAAAAGTTGAGTAAACACATTTATTGCTAAAACACTTTAAAACACTGTTACGAGGTTGTATAAAATAAGTTAGGGTAGTTTGTGAGAGCGATGAAACCACTGGCCGCGTTATTTGCTAATGCAGTTATGTGTTCGTTGCTCACATCCTGTGCAATAGTTTAATTTGTTGTCTATATACCTAACCTAAAATGAATAGTCCATTTATATAGATACAGTACGTTAAATATTGAAATGAGAATCAATTGCCGTACATTACTTTCGCAAAAATTCGAAAGAGGCTCGTAGGTCTGAATGATTTTTTAGAAATTGGCAAAAACGGAACAGTCGCTTCTCGAAAAATCAAAATAGAAAATTTTGTATGGGAATTGCCACTTCAGATTAACAATTCTAGGTGGTACATCTAGTATTAAATAAATATTCCCACTGTAGGCAAAATTATTTCATTCTAGAAAACAATAAAAGAAAAAAGAACCGATGCATAATAATACTCTTTACAAATGTAAGCGCTAGAATACTTAAGTAAACTTATAGTTAAAAAAAATAATAAATAAATAATAGATTAAAAAGTAAAAATGAGTATCAGTAAAAAAAATACTAAAAAACACTCTTTAAAAAGTAGAAAATAATTTTATATATATGATGTCAGTCAATCAGTCAGCTTGTGACCACGGCCGGTGTAACCTGGTCGAAACGTCAAGCATAAAAAAGATAAACATTATGCATGATCGCGTTAATACCCGTTACGTATTATATATACATATATCATGCAACGCGAAAGTTTAAAAGTTATTATAGAAAATAATTTTAATGTAAAAGAGCGTGCGGTGGGCCTATCAAAGTATCTTAGAAAGCACCCTTTTTGACGCTTTTACATTAAAATTACTAAATTATATTCTACTTTTTAAAGCGTGCTTTTAGTTCTTTTAAACTATTATTTATTTTTTACTTTTCTGAACTTTTTTTTTTCTAAATTATTGTATTGTCATCAGTCTTCGATAAGTGTGCAAAGTTTCAAATCAATCCGTCGGTCCGAAAGGGGTGAAAATCACGTTCAAAGATTCATAGATACACACCAAGCTAGTAAAAGCGTGTTAAAATTGATTAAGTTTTTGGCTGTATTTTCATTTAGCTTAAGTCTGCCTTAGGAAAACGGTTATGCCTATGTGCAAATAATTTCATAAATAAAGAAGAACAATCCATAATAGCGTTAAAAAGCCATAGTGTTTTTATGTACTTACTAACACCTTTAATCGGTTAGGAAATGAACTCAGGAAAACGTTTAGAATAATTTAAATAATAGGAAAGTTACGAGCAAGCTTGACACTTATTAGATAGATCCCAAAATAAAGAATACATAATACGCCTACTCATTCCGGAATGTACATGGTTCTATATGTATAGTAACGTAAAATACTCTATAACCAAACAACAATTAAAGTCAATTCAATTTGTTTTACACAAAGTGATTATTGAGCACAGTCGAATAGGTATGCCTGTTCGGACAGGTACAGCTCACCCCTTTTCCGTAACTACCTATATAATAAGCGTGTACCAGACAGCAGTATGCACTCAGTACGTGACGGACAATCTGTTTGTGTTGTCATGTGTAAATTGTGTGCGATACGTTTTTTATGCTGGCAATTAGTGTATCGCTTTTACATTTCAGTTATTGCCTCCTTGCCTCCCTTCTGTGATGACCAAAGAGAATAAAACGTATATTTAAATGTTTTGCTTGTTGTTTATGGTATTACCTACTACGTATCTATCTTATTAATACCGTTTTGTAATTTTACTTGCTTTTTCCGCTTTTGTAGTTTATGCAACTGTTGTGTATGTGGACTTGGGTTGGATTGCCGGGTTGGGAAAATTGTTATTGGTTTATTTTGTCAAACAATTCTAAGTAACAGCACTAAGTTTGGAAGCCCGATAGAGGGCAATAGGCTCGCCTCGTATTACGTGGGACCCGCAATCATATTTGGTAAAATGTGGACGTAATTAACCCCTGCCTAACTCTTTGGGGACATAGGCGTGAGACTACGTGTGTATGAAATCCTAACTAACATAAATGCGAAAGGGAGTTTGTTTGTTACGCTTTAATGCCTTAATTACTCGACCGATCATTATGAAATTTCGCACACACGTTGTCAGGGTACTTTCAGCTAGAAAACAAACTAACGTAACTCAAATTTAAGCGACCAAAGCCGCGGGCAAAATCGAATGCCTTGTTGGTCCTACAATATCGGGTCGGTATTGGGTAAAATCTTATCCCTTCGCCCGCACTAAGTATTTTAATTATTATAAACAAAATAAGTCAATAATGTTAATGTTAATGTTAATTAATGTTACAATCTTTTATTTTTACTGGTTTGAAATTAATCTACTTTGATTTTGAAAATAAAGGCGAATTGTGCATTTGTCTCTGGTAATTTGCGTAGTAAGATCAATATTTTATGAATTGAAATCTATTGCACATTGTTTCCAAACAAAATATAAGATAATAAATTAATGTTGACATATTTTTCAAACCTGTATCAAATTAGTTTAATCGTTTAATCAAATAATACACAGATATTTATAGTCATTTACTTTTTAATACTAGCTTATTTATATCGTGTTGCTAGAATAAAAAAAGTGTGGCCTTCCTAAAATAGATGTCTGTGATAAAACTGATAATATTGAATGAGCCGCTTTACCGCGGCGGCATTAATCCCTGTATAATCCATTTTCAATTAATCTTCATAGCTATACCTATGAGTTGACAAAACAATCTTTTAAATTAAAAAATATAATACATGGCAAACACAGCGGCTCCTCTCAGGCGACTCAGGCGAAACAATTAAATTGACTACTGCATAATATACCACGGGCTATTACACAAATTGACGAATCTTTTATTCATCAATCCAATCATCCATACCACTGAGGGCTGTTCACAGGCGTCAGGGACTATCGAAATAAGAAATCTGCTCGTTTTATTCCTTCCCTTTCTTACTTATGTTAATTCTACGATGCTTGAATGCGACAGACTATTCCAAAATACACAATTAGACCACAAATTGCCTTAGTTAACCGTTGCTTTCAGTTCATTTGACGTGCATTTTTTAATCTGAATAACGGATTTGTGTTTCGATAATGTTGTTATTATAATTGTCTGTCTGAATACACCGAATATCAAGTACGTCATTAACAAATAATGTGCTCGATAGGTACTTAAAATTATTGTTGATGGAATAATAATCCAATTTTGATAAGCAGTAATGTAACATTTAAATGAACCTATTTTTGTCAAAGGGACAAAGCTATGCAATTAAATAGCAGGTAATGATAGCCTGATATTTAACTGTGTTAGGTTAGCCGGTATCGCTGACTTATATTTATACTAATAATCATGTTATTTGTGACCTGTTTTACGTTTACGTCAATAATATTAAAATAATATCAGCCCTGTATTAAATTGTTCCACTGCTGGGCACGGGCCTCTTCTCACTGTGAGAAGGGTTAGGCCATAGTCCACCACGCTGGTCTAGTGCGGGTGGGCAAAATTCACATGTCTTCGAGAACATTATGGAGATCTCTCAGACATGCAGGTTTTCTCACGATGTTTTCCTTCACCGTTAAAGCGAGCAAGCGATAATTAATTATTTATTTAATACGCATATAACTTCGTTAACAACAAGTCGGAGATGCGCGCCTTGGGTTCGAACTCGAGACCTCTGCATGGCAGTCTAACGGTTTCCCACTAAGCTATCGCTGCTCCTGTTTACGTCAATGTTACCCTTTAATATTAAACTAATTTTACACATTTGATGTGGTACGTCCGCGGTTTTATTCACATTTTCAATTATTGCGCCGCTCTCGAGGCTCGTAGCGTGATCTTATACAGCCAAAGCCTTCCTCGGCAATAGGGCTATCAAGTTTAATCAGAATTATCCAAATCTGACTATTATTTCAGAGATTATTACAAAAAACAAACAAACATTATTATATTATTATAAATTTTCTTCATCAACAAAATTTTCTGTATCATAAATCATAAAGTAAAGTATGATAAATTATCACTTTAAGCGATTGAGATAAATAAAATACAATACATTTGGAGTTTGAGACTTGCGTTAAATAAACACCAATAACTAATAATATTATCTTAAATCACACTTAAATATACTTATGTATGGAAGTGAAAGTTGGGTATGGCAAAAGAAGCATGAGAGCAGAATAAATGCTGTACAAATGAGAGCGCTGAGAAATATATGTGGTGTGACTCTAAAAGATAGAATAAGGAATAGTGTGATTAGAGAGAGATGCGGCATGAAAGTGGATATAGTGACAAGAATAGAAAAGGGTATGTTAAGCTGGTTTGGGCATGTAGAAAGAATGGACGAGGAAAGACTGACTAAGAAAATTCATAAGGCTAGTGTGAATGGAACAGTCGCAAGAGGAAGATCTAGGCAAACGTTTCTTGATCAGATCAGAGGCGTTCTGGACAAAGGCCAGGTTAAGAGCACCTTGAACCGATGGGCGTGTATGAGGAATGTGATGAAAGTGAATGAAGCCAGAGAAGTGTGTCAGGATCGTAGCAAATCGTAAATCCGTAGTCTCTGCCTACCCCTCTGGGAAACAGGCGTGAATCTATGTATGTATGTATCTTAAATCACACATCGCAAAAACTATACATTGAGACGGATAATATCAGTTTCTCTGTAACCACTATAGTTTGTAATTAGGATAGTTTACATAATCAAGCTGTAAAGTATCCTAGCTACAAACTAACCGGGGACAATTTTAGATAAAAGATAATTAAACAAATTAACCGCTAAACAAGACTTTAAAAAAGTTTAAGGTCAACTAGTAATCAATACTAATATTATAAAGCTGAAGAGTTTGTTTGGTTGAACGCGCTAATCTCAGGAACACCTAGTCCGAATTCAAAAATTATTTTAGTGTCGGATAGCCCATATATCGAGGAAGGCTATATAACATCACGCTACGACTATTAGGAACGGAGCATCATTAAAAAATGTTGCAAAAAACGGGGCAAATTCTCTTATTTGAAGCAGACGATGTTGCGCGGGTCAGCTAGTAATAAATATGATCCAGGAAGACGAATCGTGACGTTCTATATACATATTTGGATCATTGCTTTAGATATTATGTATGAAATCAATAGCTTTTATCAATTACCTTACATTATAATATGAAATATTCTGGGGTTACATAAAATGTAAGTATAACTTCGACAGTCGTTAGCCATCGCTCTGTCCATCACGTTCTCCAATTTCCAATACATATCGGACCGCAGCGAGACTCGGCCCGACCGCTTGTCCCACGGTTGTGGCTCATCCATCGAATATGTCCATTTCAGTGACGTGCCGATAAAAACTGAATCAACTTTGTGGTCGCAAAAAATGTATTGTACGGTATACTGTCGGATAACCTGTCCTTTGACTGACCGCGGCTTTGTCGTAGTTCGATAGTTTTTGACAAAATTGGAAATTTTAACTGTGTTTTGGACGGGCAAGGTAGACTAGGGGATGAGTGATCTATTAAAGGTATTAATTTGTTTTTCTATTGACGAAGCAAATTAAAATTCTTTGATCTATACATAGAGGCTTCCTATAACACAGTTAAAAAGCTTACTTGTGTTGATTGACTGGTTAACGTTTTGCGGGCGCTCCAGAAATTAGCTTAAATTTAGCACGAGTAAGAAAGCAAGGCAAATCGATTAAGGTGTCTATATTTTGTGCCGAAGATCAACGCACATTTAAGGTCGTTAAGCCAACGCGACGGTTTCTAAAAATGAATTCCTAAAAATAAACTAAAACATTTAAATTTCGAATTTACCTCTCCCGTATTATCTTTGAGAGGAACCACAAACCAATACTAAGGTAATTGACGTTGAAATTCAAATTAAAGACGTCTGAAAAAATTCCCCCTTCGCCGTCGGAGACAGATGCGTTTTCCCTGGCCCTGTCGTCCCGCGACTAGTCATTGTATGCAAAACGTCGCGGCCAGACGGCACTATTGTTCACACGAGATTAAGGCGGGGGCACGTCCATTATGCAAGAAGCCCGAGGAACGGGACACCCTATTCCACGGATGATTGCAGAGCCTGCTACCGTCGTCAGGTGCCCTGTTTTTCCGGCAAGGTTCTTATTTTCGGAGGCTGAAGTAGCGGTAGCTATAGGTATGCGGTGCATAGAGACACATAAATTACTTTTAGCTTTGCATATAATTTAAGAATAATATTGTATAGATGTATACTTGTCACCTTGTTACATTTAAGAATAATTTTGTATAGATGTACACGTGTTGTAATAATCTTATCAAATTGTCGTTTTTGGAATGCCAGATATAATTAAACACCTATGTGTCTGACTGCCGGTGTGCCGCTGCGATTCAATGGGTTAAGAGATAAACTATATAAATACTACTAGCTAAAATATTTGGTTACAGAAAACTCCTTTCACGCTTTGTATACATACTATTTTGTAGCAATAATATTTTTAATGATTAAAGCAAAAACAGCCAGATACGAAATAACTAACTGTGAAATAACTCTAAGATACAGGTCCATACCTAGTTTAGAAGTCAGTGTCTCCAGTTTGTAAATCTATACCTTAAGCCCTAGGTTTTGTACCTAGATTAAGTGTCGTTACTATGGAGTAATAAACTTTATTATTATTAAATATAATTTTATATTAAATTTCTTGCTTGTAAAATAAATATATGTAATATAATTACGCATACACTCAATTAGGTGCTGTTGTTGTAAAGAGATGCTAAATAAAACCGTCGTTAGCCACGTTTCTTCAATTCCGTTCTGTTTTAGTCTCGACAATATTACCTCAGACGCACCTGAGACGGTTCAGACAGTTTAATCAGCCCTGTAATCGAAAAAAACAATGCTATTGAGTGGAAGTATCGCCCCCGGCGGACCTTTTGTCGCTTGTGTACCCCGACAAACCAATCTGTTCCCGAAATTACCTACGAATCTTGTCCCGACGTGCTTTTTGCATGAGTAATAGTGCTGAGAACGAGAAATGTCCTGATTGAGTGGCGTACTTAAAAAAGGAACACAAAACAATTGTTGACGTTTTTTTTGGCTGAATCTCGTCTTGCGTGATTGGTTTTAGAATAGGATTCGGATTTCTTTCATATTGGGGGATATGTATGACAATATTCTAAGGCGAATATTCAAAAACAACATTATTAAATCAGTGAGGCATTTGGTACAGGAGGATTGTTTTGGGATTTTAAGCATGCTTTAAGCAGTTCTATGTATATATATTTATATATATATATTTGCGATAGTGTAATTTGCTGACTTTTGTTTTGAATCTATCCCAGCCTATCTTATGTCATGTCATAAGTATATATACTACCTATATTACAATATATAAAGTATATGTACCGTATTTATAACAGTTCACTTCGATATACGTAAGTCTGCTACATATACAATCACTCTATTTTACCTTTAAAAGTAGGTGCTTGCCCTTCACGATCACCATTTTTCTAGAGAATCCTTTCAACATTTTCATGGAAGGATAAACATATTTAACCATTCACAGTCATCCCCAGTTCCGTCGCTGCTGGAACTTTATTCAATTCCCTCGCGACAATTTATCCTTCATTTCATAAGACATTTCGCACGGATAGTTCTCTTTCGGATTCGACTATACCTGCTGCGTGACACGTGACTTATTTTATCATTTGTATGCCGTCGCCAACTAAATTTGAATCTTTTGCTCCATTATATAAAGCTCAATATTCTTTCACTTAGATTTGTAACGCTCCCGGTCAATTTCCTTTAAAGGTGTAGGTAAATGTAGAAATTGACGGCGACACTTCAATACCCCTGATAGGACGCTCTGACTTGTAAACGTTCGAACAGGTCAATTAATTCCTTGAAAACTCAACTCGCTCTCTTTACGTAAACAAGACATATATACATAACTACATTTAATGAGTGCAGTTTTATATGTACTGTGACACACAACACGACAATGCAATCTAAATTCTTTTTCAATTTACTTTAAAACAAATTGCGAGCGAAATTAAAACGCGGTGATTTAAAACGTTTGTTATTTTCAAATTAACACCTACAAGGTCCAAATTAAGATCAAACGCAATTTTACTGCCGAGGACATCGTCGGCCAAGTTGTGCACACAAAATTTATAACATCACTAATTTACCGTTGTTTTGTCTAAATGGCGAATAAATTAAAACATAAAAAAAAATACGTGCCGCAGAACCGAATTTCCAGAATGCCGTGATACTGCCAAATATTCGGTTGGTCGGAATATGCGGAATATTTACGAAAATAGAATTTATGATATCGATGGCCGAGTACTAAACCACAGTGTCCGGCTAAGGGCTCGAACAGACTGGCTACTCCTTCAGCGATATTAAATGATCACAGATGTTACATATTACGTTAGTTTAATTAATATCAGCCGATACGAATTCGGGTCTTATGACATCCGCATTAGGATGTTATTTCTTTTATATAAATTATTTGATTAACAGGATTTATAAAATCAGGATTTTAGATAATTATGTTTTATGTAACCTATTGCCAAGAATTGTTAACGACAGCTTGCAGCTAGGAAACTGACGGTATTGCATACCTTGTACCTCAGAAAGCACAGCAAGCCACTCGTTGATCCCGCAATCTCTCTCTCCGTTCGTGTCGCATTGCCGTCCCATGAAATTATGAGAGTCCGCCAGCTATAACAACCGGGCATTCAATTCTTGACCAAACGACCGTAATCTTAAATCACAGGAACTTGGTGGCATGTGCATTATGCATTTTACTTCTCAATTTTACGTTTAGAAATAGATACCATAGAAAGAAAATATAAAGTCAAGTAGGCAGCGTAGACGAGCCTTAAGATGCGTGTAGATCGGTGGGCCGCGACACGTTCGCTGCAGACGGCGCGGGACCCGCTGCGGTCGAGTGGAGCCACATCGAGGTATTTGCGTCACTGCCCGTCGCCCGTCAGGTTTATGCATGAACGTGTTCTGATATCTAGCAGCGAAGTTACTGCATTTTTGCGGATATTGAATATGGATTTGAATCTGAACGATTTCGGTTTATTGTATGCGATTGGGATATGTTGCTGTTGTTCTTTTTGGGGGACGTAGAGAATGTGCAGCGAATTGTAAGTTATTTACATAACTGTTTTATATTTAATGCAAAGTACTTCATAGGGATCTTCGTTTGTTTATCAACAGTCATAGTCACGAGCGCGTTGCTCAACAACGCTAAGTCTGGAACTAAGTTATTAAATTTGGTATGGAAGTAATGGTAGGGGTAGGTGTGGGACCCTACGTAACTAAAAACGTCGCGAAATAACAGCCAGCCCGTTAGCAATTATTCTATAAAATCTCACTATCTAACTCACTTCTAAGACTCGGTAAGAATTTCACTTTTGCTATTTGATTATTTTAGCTACATCGAAGATACATTTCAGTTCAAATACCTTTAGCAGAACCACGATTGTTCCGAACTTCAGAGACATCTCACAACAGTGTGTACCTATCCTTGTATCGCATAGATACTTAATGAAGTAATATAAGTAATTAGTTTACGTATGCAGGTCGCGTGTACAAAATACTACTCTCATTACATGGTGCCTATCGGTAATGTTGTTACGCCCCCGAGCTGATTCATTTTACGTGACTCGAATTTGCTTGAAATCAGTTTTCACTATAACAAGAACGCAACTACTAAAGACTTGTACTTCATAGTGCTACAAAACAAAATGTACAGAATCCGTACTACGGATGGCGTAGTGGCTAAGTGGTTGCCTCGTTACTGCCTCTGCGCCAAGCGTTGTGGATTCGAACACCACGTGGGACAACAAATTAGTGGGATCCACTAATAGTTGTTATGAGTCTGGCTGTTCTTTGTGTAGGTATTTGGTTATTTGTAAAGTCTTACGTGACACAGAAATGACACCAAGTGCGGGCGTAGTCTTTTTAAAAAAGCATAAGAAAAGAACATATATTCTTAAATTGAAACTAGTTTTTAAAGATTTTCAATTTAAATTACAATTTAAACTATTTCAATATTATTTTCACACTATTTATATGTACTCTTTCATTGAATTTTTCAGCAGTCATGGTTTTGATTTATAGGCCTTTAGATGATTTTCATAACAACTTACAAGTTTTTAATAATTAATACAACAACTCACAAAAGTTTCATTATAAACGGATAAATTGTTTTGAAACACATACGTTAGGTACAAACAGCCATGTTAAAATTTTAAATGGAAGTAGGTATGCGTAAAATTTTTCTCACTTAAAAGGTATAACTAAAACGTTTCTTTTTTACAAAGACTTGTACTCAGTTTATCAAAGTGGGAAGGACAAAAGGAAACACTTAGCGATAGTCGCACTAAGCGTAGTGGTAACTTTGCTCTCAGTCTGTTGTAATGGCCACACTAGTTTGTAGTTGATTGTTAATTATAAAAATAATTCGATTTAGATTATGATAATATAGGTTTGGTTAGGTTACATTACTAAAAGTACACGCTATGTAACTATGTAAACTCTATGTTCTTTTCTATTCCCCAGTCGAAATATGATTATCGGTCAAGTAGTTTAGGCGTAAAAGCGTAATAAACAGACAAACTCAACTCATTTATAATCTTAAGTAATAGATTTTGCCCGCGGCTTCGCTCGCGTAAATGTAGATTACGTTAGATTACTTTTTTCTGCATGAAAGGTACCCTATGTCCTTTTCTGTTCTCCTGACGACGTGTTTGCGAAATTTCATGAGGATCAGTCGAGTAGTTTATTATTATATTTAGAATTAGTATAACCTCATAATTAGAATGAATCTAGATGCTTTTAATATATATATATTTTATACAACTAAGGTGGCAAACAATCATACGGCCTACACGATGATATGTGGTCACCGTAGCCTATAGACGCCTGCAACACCAGAGGCATCACTTGTGCGTTGCCGACAGTTTAGGAAAGGAAGTGGGAACGAGAAGGAGCGGGAAGGGGGAAAGGGGATGATTGAGCCTCCGGCACTCTCACTCACCGAACGAAACACAACAGTAGGAATACTGCTATTTCACGTCGATATAATTATCGTCGTTAATTTTTTCGACATCGGCGTATGGACGCAGAATCCAAACACAATTGTTTATATCATTATGTCTTGATTTGTATCAGGCACCGTACGTTCCTATGTTTAAAAATCTAGTCGTTTTAGCTACTGTTTGTATGTAAAACGACTTGTTTCTTGATACAGGAACCGCACCTAAATTATTTCGAACAGTCAGTTGTAGTAGCAGGTAGTAGATTTTTTTCATTTTGGGATGCGTAGCTCTATGGTAGAGTTTGTATTTGCCAGTGGAGACTGAATATGTGCGCGATATACGACAATAATAATTGTGTTACTGTTATTTATCTATAATAATATTAGAAAGAGGAAAGATTTGCTTTTTGTTTATTGCAAGGATTTAGCTAAAAAAAATTCAACCGATTTTAAAAATTCTTTTACCAATTGAAAGCTATGTTAGCGCCGAGTAACACAAGTTTTTTTTTTTTTAAGTGCTGTTCCTGACGTAGCCTAACCTACTTTTACAAAAGCGAAGCAGCGGGCTAAAGCTAGTTCTAGATCATTTGACGACAGGTTGTTGTTCAGTGTAACCGACTGCCACGCCTGAGGTCGCGGGTTCGATTCCCGCACAAGTCAAACATTTGTGTGCATGAACATGGATGTTTGTCTTGGTCTGGTTGTTTCTATGTATAATATGTACGTATTTACAAAAAAAAAAGTATATATGTATGTTTATCCATTGTCTAGTACCCATAGTACAAGCCCTGCTTAGTTTGGGCTAGATGGTGTTGTGTGTGTGTGATAGAATATTATAATAATATTATAATAATATTATAATAATATTATAATTTCTTGACAGATTAACCCAATAACAATTGTAAATGAACCCGAGACCCCAAGCACAGCAGTCGTATAACACTACCGCTGCGCTGCGCCACCGAGGCAGTGTTTAAAGTCAAATCTTTCGTCACTGGACAATACCATATTATTTTTTATGTTATCACAGACTTACCTTTTTTACCTGAACAACGAAGCATTCACCTAAACTTGCGTTATCAGATGTTTGTTTAAACATAATGCTTTACGTCCGGTCATTAACCTGTCGGCAAAGCCTTGGAGACATAACAGACAGTTTAGTCGCTTCAGCCTTGACATTAAGGTAAAATTTGAATGAAAGTGTAACGATTCTTAAAAAAAAATTATTTATTAAGTTTAATCAACAACTTACATTGAAAATATTAACAATAATGGAGACTATTTAACTAGATTTAACATACATATTTGACAGCACTGAAAAAAAAGAAAAGATAATAATAAAACAACTGATATAAATCAAAACAATATTTATCTTATAATTTATAAAGTAATACTAATTAAAAAAATTCAATACTAAATAATTTGATCACAGTAACAGTCAGATCGAAGATGGTAGGATGGTAGATGCTGTTCGAAATTAACATAGATGCAAATGTCTTCAGTTCGATCCTAAGACCTCACCTCTGACTTTTCGTACCTAGGAATGTATAATTTGGGTTGGGTAACCAACGACCTTTCGATCGCATATCCAGTGCGTTATCCTTTGGGATAATGCACTGGATTTGCGATTGAAAGGTCGTTGGTTCGAATCCAAAAGGAGTTAGAGAACCACGCTCTCTCCTCTTGTACAGCGGTACGTACTTAATCTATACTTATAATAAAATTGTAGAGGTCAATTCTGTACATTGAATATAATCACAAAATAACAATTGGGGGGTGATTGGTAATCTGTAAATTTTTTGTCTATCTGTCTGTATGTATGTGCACGCATGGATTAAAAACTATTGAAGGGATTTTAAACAAACTTGGTACAGTTATAGTTCTTAATCCTGGGCAGGTTATAGTATAAATATGTATATAGTCAATGAGTTTGAGGTACAAATAATACTACCTAACTTTATATATTAGCCGTACTTCTAAAATGGCGATGGACGTTAGATTTAATTAAATTATCCGCTTTCATTGTAAAAACTAATTAATTTTGTTAGTCAAGTGGGAGTCACAAACAACATTCTTAAAAAGTTGTAAACGAAAGATGTTTTTGACCGTGCAGTTGAGTAGACGATAGAAGTTATTTTTAATTACAAAGGTAAAAATCAGCAGATTAGTAACAATGTGTTTGATAGCACGGATGGCGTATTGGTTTTAGTGATCGCCTCGCCACACACACAGGCCGCGCCGGGTCTTATGGGTTCTCGATCCCCACACGAGACAAAAATTTGTGTGATCCACAAATACTCGTTTTTAGTCTGGGTGTTCTTTGTGTCCGTTGTTTGAATGTTTGTAAAGTCCCCCGCGATACAGACATTATTCCTAGAGTATAAGTTGGTCTTAAAAAAATAATTAAGATTTTTGCGATTTGTGTTACTAATGACTAGTTTTCTTGCTAACCCCTCCGACTAAGCTAGAATGTTTGTGTTATGGGCGGGTTCACGTCAGTGGTGCAATGGGTGGGATATTTGAACCCGCGGCCTCTCGATCGTAAGTCCAATACCTTATCCATTCGGCTGCAAAAAAACAAAGCATATTAAAAAAATTGCCTCGTTATGTGAAGTTTTGACAATAATAAATAATAGTAAACGTTTTATTGTAAAGTTAATTAGGTAAGTATAGAATAGAAGAGTTCTAAGTTATATAAAATAGGTTTCGGTAACTACCTACCGTCAAGCGGCTAATTATTGTTATTCACGTTCGTATTATTTATAAAAAAGGAAAGTATTTTCTGTAGTTTAAACTGTTGTTGCTTCAGTAGTGATTAATGATTGAAACTAGAGATGAAACGGATAGCAGTTTAGCCGGATACCGGATACCGGATATTCGGCCAACCTTGTAGCCGGATAGCTGGATATTCGGTCGCCGAACATCCGGCGGAACGTTGACGTTTGGTGCATTACTTATTCATGATAGTGGCGCTAACATGGTGAAGGGTGTTCGTTTGGCTGAGTACGATTCTGCTAAATGTTTCATACATACGCTTCAAAGATCTATAAATAAATCTCAAAGTCCAGGCTGAAGTGACAACAATGATTGCTACTGGAAGACGACTTGTAGCGCACTTCAACCACTCAGGTTTAGCCATTTGACCACTAATTCATTTTCTAAGTTGTAGAATTATCTTTTGATTTTTGTATTTCTTAAGTGATACTAAGTAAATAAAGCAATTAATTATTTAAAATATTTTTTATTTAAATCCGATATTCGGCCGGATAGACAACAGTTATCCGGTATTCGGCCGGATGGGCCGGATACCGGATAGTTACCGGATATCCGTTTCATCTCTAATTGAAACTAATTGCGCGGTTCCGGATTTGAACTTCATTAGAATATTTAGTTCTAGATTTAGTCAGATTTTCGGATCTTAACATTAATGCTAACACAGAAATTTAATTATCAAACGCTTAAGCGCATGTCAACTGCTGGGATTGGCTGACTGAATTGGCAACAGCCAATCAAATTGCTTGGTATGAATTTTGACATATCGTTTATTAAGTCTTTCAGATCTCTGTGTTAGTTCCATGTACTAAATAGGTAGTTAGTTATTTAACTGCACGAATGGCGAAGTGGATTAAGTAATTGCCTAGCCATTGCCACTGCACCAATACAATAAAAAAACTAAAAAACACGCTCTAAAATATATATAATAATATAATTTAATAATTTTAATGTATAAAAGCGTGGGGTTATCAAAATATCTTAAAAAGCACCCAACGTTTTTTACATTAAAATTATTAAATTATATTCTTTTTATTTTTAAACTGTATATTTACTTTTTTCTCTTAATTTTTGTATTTTCGTCGGTCTTCGATAAGTGTGCAAAGTTTCAAATCAATCCGTCGGTTTGAAAGGGGTGAAAATCACGTTCAAAGATTCCGTTACATGGATACAAACCAAGCTAATAAAAGCGTGTTAAAAATGTATGCGTTCCACGAAGTCTTAGTGTTCGATGTATAAATGTTTGTAATGTCGCCCGCGACAAAGGATTTATTACTAGCGCCAGAGACTCAATACTATTTTACTTTTCCTAATGTATTTCTGATTGGATTTTAACCGCGGCTTCGCTCGCGTAAATGCAGGTTACGCTACTAACAGTACTTTTTTTTAGACGAAGGGTATCCTATGTCCTTTTATGTACCCCTCACACCGTGTATGCGAAATTTCATGATGATCGTTCGAATAGTTAAGGCGTGAAAGCGAAACAAACTAAAAAACTCACATTCGCATTTATAATATTATAGTTAGGATACCTACATTTCTGCTTACGCCTCAAGTAATATGTGATAATGCAATGTTCTTATGGTATAAGTAATCCCGGTTTAAAGTGCTTTTTTGCCGCCGCGCTTGATCCCCTTGCTAGCGTCCCCCACGCTTTTTTTTGAAGTGGTTAAGGTTTCATATCAATCGGATTATTTTATATCGGTTATGCTAAATATAGACGTTATTTGTTTATTTTAGTTTAGAAATTATGTTCATTTTTCCGGTATTTATATTCTTGATCAGCGTTATTTGATTATTCTGTCAAGAAATTCTTAGTAGTAGAACGTCAGTCAATAAATCTGAGCAGGAGCTGTGCTTGGTATGGTATGGCAATACGCTCACTCCCTATTACATAGGGCAGCTAGTAGCTAGCAAAATGTGTGTGTATGAATATGTCCACCAATCATAGTGGCATTAAACTACTGTCCTCGGCTAAAAGTGACACTCAAAAAGAGCTATTTTACTTGGCTGTGGCAGTCACGCGATGCACCTAAGAATGTCTGCCAATTCGTGCTGGACTCCCAAAGCTTTTAAAGCACTGGACTGCCCCTAACGAAGTCACGTGACGCCCTAAGAATGTCTGCCAATATTCGTGTGCTGGACTCCTAAAGCTCTTAAAGCACTGGACTGCCCCTAACGAAGTCACGTGACGCCCCTAATTTCAATGAACGGTTTAATCGTGAATATTTTTAAAAATCGAATGCTAATTTAGAGTTTAGAGAGCTGAGTCACAAAGCTCGCGGCCGCGACAGAGAACGGACATGGGTAATGTTAGTGGGAGCTAATTCGTCAAAGGGCGCTCGCGTCGCTTTGTCCCGGCTTATGGTAATCAACGTAGGCGTTGTGGCCGCTCCGCTGCGCCATTCTCTGCATTTAATGATCGGATTTATTAAGTGTGTCTAGTTTGACTATCTGTTTTAGTTATTCTAAAGTTTGGAAATCCCGTACAAATAAATGCTACTTTATAACCATTTGTTATCGGTCAAACAAAACTTGGTAATGGTACCATTGTTGTTTTTTTAATTGTCTGAAATATCAGGCAGTGGCTCACCTAATAGTAAGCATTAGCTGCCGCTTAAGGACGCCTATGATCCGCTAGTATTACTAAGACAATTATAAGGAAACACAGTCAAGCCATTGTTGGAAAAAAAGGAGGAACAGAAACGGCTTTTAGATCGTGTTGCTGCTTTATCTGCTGTGTCACCCGTGCAGTAAATTTGAATTTGATTCATGATAAGCATCACATCATTGTGTTATGTTCCTGTGGCAACTAGAGTTTGAAGGTTCCTTGATTAGACTAGATTCTGCAAAGGGGAAATCTAGTGAACTCTTCCTTATACCATCAGACGCACCGTAACTTGATATTTTAACAAAAAAAGGGCCCGCTAATCACTTCATCGTTTTTCTAGAAGAGGTATTTTCATATATACAAGACTGCCTCGGTGACACTGCGGCAGTGTATGCAACCGCTATGCGTGAGGTCTTGGATTGAATTCTCGGGTCGGGTAATGTGTTAAATGTTATGTTAAAGTTAAATATCAAAAATATCAATAATTTGGTCATCCATAATAAGGCCAGCCATATGGTGATATAAGTGGAGTAAATGATAGATGATAATCTGGCCAGTCGACAGTTTCAAGGTTATCCATTATTTACGCGACAACCTTTATACATAATATATAACGGGTATTACCGCAATCATGCAGAATGATAACAATTTCTTTTTTGCTCTTAACGTTTCTACCACTTTACACCGGCCGTGGTCACAAACTGACTGGCGCTGCGAAGTCATGTCTCCATGCCATGTTATGTCTCGGGTATTAACCCGTTACGTATTATCTATATATTAATTGAAGCAAAAGCTTTGTGCCCCTTTTTACGAAAATTGCGCGGATGGAGGAGTATGAAATTTGGCACAGTTAAAGTTTATATGGAGAAGCAGTGGCGAATCCTAATATTTTTATGAAATATGCATTAGAAATACATTAAATTAGTGAAAAAATGCGACATGCACACAACCATGCATTTGACACGCAATCGAATCGCGGTCGTAGTATTTCGGCATTGTTCGTCTGACGTCGTACAATTATTCGTAACTATGGTTAAGTACATATACCTCATTTATATGTAATAAAGAAAAAAAGACAACAAAGTAGCAAGCTTAGGCATGTCGTCAACCAAAGAGTATACTTAAGTAAATACTTAATAATTTGTTTGAAAACGATAGGTAAATTAAGCTGTATAGTCTTGGCGAAATTTAAATGAAATGTGATTATGAGCGTAACGTTATACACAATAAAACCTTAATAACAATCAAACTTAAAATTTAAATCAATTATGGTCGAATTTTGACCACTAGGCCACCGCTAGTATATATAAGTATGTATTGTATACTCATAATCGGTATTCATTCGTTGCACACAAGCATGTAGTGTCTCGTATAAATCACGAACGATCACGACAAATGCCGCTCTCCTTCAGTCCTGAGCCGCAGACTTAGTACCGGTCCCTCCGAGATATGCATCGCCAATGAATCTATTGTTCCCACCTTATATGTCAACTTGATAGATAAAACTTGAAGCGCCTTTGATCTGAGAAATGTTATTGTGTGTAACTCTGTTTTGCTCTAAGAGGCAATTCTCGTGATAAATATTTTTGTTTATTTGTTCACGATTTTCGCACTAGGAATAAATCATGAATCACGGAGCACTAACATAAAACGATGGACACAAAGAATACCAAGACTCGGAAGAACTATATGCGGGTCATAATATTTTTTGTACCGTGTGGGGCTCGAACTCACAATACTCGACGCGGCACCACTTAAATAAGCATATTATTATATCCTCCTTTATAAAAAGGTGTTATAGTCATATTAATAACATTGGTCTACTTTTTAAAAGACAACCGCAAGCATAGGTAACCTCTAGTTTATGCTATATGTCTTTTTATAAATAGATAAATTTTGTGACGACATTCTTTCCATTCATCACCGACACTAAACCTCAAAGGTTCTTACCCTTCGTGTGTCCCTTTGTGTGTGCTAGGTGCCTTGTTTCATAAACGTGCACAGCTATGCTTCAATTTTGACTTTAGTGAGGAGCTTCATGTTAATTTTAGTTTTCAAGCCGTGCATTTTTGAATAAAGTTTATTTTGTCGGGATTGTATTGTAGTTGTATTACTGAGTCGTTACTTGTTTCCTAGGTTGGGCAGGGTCATTGGGATATTGTACATAACAAGGCGCTGAATTCCACAAGCTGCCTACACGAATGCTTCATTAGCATTAGCTTATCTGGTAATCTAGGGTTATTTTCCAAGATCCCGGTCTCTGAACAGCAATGTGTCTTGTGTCTTATATAAATTGGACTTTTTAGTTGGAAATTAAATTCTGGGGACCAGACAGTATTAGAATGGGCATTTTTATGCTCACTAGCTCACTTGTTATATGCTGCATGTTAGTGAGAACTAGACAGAACTACACATATATGTACGTCCAATTGACTATACTCTTAGCACGCGGCGACGTCCGTCACTTGACACTAACAATATTATTATAAATTTTCTTTTTCGTAAAGAAGCCACATCCACTCACCTAGCAGTACAACTGGCAGACCAGTACTGCAGTGCCGGCGTCATCAACTGTCACCGCTCGCGCGCAAACGAGGATTACTTCAACGTTGCTTACTTATAACGTTGTCCTTCTCCCACAACGTAATATTTACTCTAATTACTTAAAAAAACGGAATATAAAACATTATATCGCGTCTCCCGTAGTAGAATATTACCAGCGCGGCGTTGTTTACTACCCAACGTTATGTATGTATATGCTTTCATCACATACATGGAAACACATAAGTACATATGCTTTTGAAAATTAATTGCGTTCATATTAATATTCCGTGTGAGCACGTTTTAGTTATAAACTTACTTAATTGACTAGGTTTCATAGTCGAGAGCTATGGGAGTGGTGATAAAATCAATATATATGTTCAGATGCTGTGTTGAATTGACGCCTACCATGAGTTTCTATTTACCTTTTTTTCGGTATGTGTGTCCACACGTGTTGTAAAAGGTCATATGGATAGTGTTAGAGTAAATATAATTATAATCAATTTCAATACAACAAAATCAAAAGGTACACAAACGGTTCATTGACATGACCATAGACATTTTAGTGATGTCCAATTGTAGCGTCAATTGTAAATCAATTAATTACCTAGTCGAATCATTCGATTTGATGCAGTGAAAGACTTAGACATGACATAAACACTGCTACAATTATAATATGTTACCGCGCTATAATTGTGCCATCATTCGATATGCGCAGTTGACCAAACAGAATATAGTAGATTATACAAAAGTAATAGAGCACCCGAACTCATAAAAACGTCAGAATAATATTTTTTAGAATGTTTAAAATATATTTTTTTCAGGCGTGACATAAAAAAACAGAACGAGAAAATGTCGCCAATTATAGAAATGGCAGCTGATTTTGTATAAGTAAATACAATTTTTATTTAAAATATCAATAATTTGGTTATCCTTGGGCATTAGGTGATATAAGTGGGGTAAGTGATAGATGATAATCTAGCCAGTCGACAGTTTCAGGGTTATCCATTATTTACGCCACACCCTGTATATCATGTATTGTTTTTGTAAATACACGTTTATTATCCTAATCCTGTTTATTATTGTATAGTTTATCATTGTCGCTGCCATAGATTTAAAAAGCGTTTAATTGGAAAGGCATTGTTCAGTTTTTTATTCTTGGATCTAATTCTCACAAATTTTGTTACAGAGATCTATGACAAAATAAAATAATGGACGTCGTTTAAAATCGGTTCACTAAAAAAGGTTCTCAATTTCAATTTGTCATAGGTCTTGGTGCAAAAACTTTAGTAACCTAGAATTAATTAGCCCCCTGTTGTTTGATCGTGTTAAAGGCCTCACGATTCAAGTCGATATCGTCGATCCTATGCATAGTTCACTTCCATATCAATCATAGCATATACACAAATAATTTTAAGTGATATTTAGTCAAGTCAAAATCAAACAGCATTACTAAGTAAGTAAGTAGTTAAGGTCGGCATGCGTAGCACAATGCCTTTGTTCATTTTATTTTGTCAAACACCTTTGCTGACGTACGATTGGTATAGCAACGTATACGTTAGAAACACACGTATGTTTTTATATGTATGGCTATCTACCTATTTCTCTCGACTTCGCTCGAGATAGGTCATAGGCACCGTGTTTTGTCCTGACCATAAACTACATCTTTAAAAACATGAACAAACAACCTCGGCCTCGATGGCGTAGTGGTTAGTGTAACCGACTGCTACACCTGACGTCGCGGGTTCGATTCCCGCACAAGTCAAACATTTGTGTGCATGAACATGGATTTTTGTCTTGGTCTGGGTGTTTCTATGTATAATATGTATGTATTTACAAAAAAATAAGTATATATGTATGTTTATCCATTGTCTAGTACCCATAGTACAAGCTCTGCTTAGTTTGGGCTAGATGGTGTTGTGTATATGTGGTAGAATATTATATTATATTATTATTACGTCTTTCCGTATGTATAAACAAACAAACATTATTACATCTTTAATATCAGTAGGTAAAAGTAGAGCAGCGATAGTCTAATGGGAGAGCGTTGGGTTGGCACGCAGTGCGATCCCGATACGCGTACCTCTGACTTTTCGAAGTCATATGGCATTCAATAATTATTTATCGCTGGCTTTTACGGTCAAGAATCCAGCGTGGTGGACTACACCCTAACCCTTCTCGTACTAAGAAGAAGACCGTGCCCAGCAGTGGAACTTTTTATATACAAGGCTGATGTTATTAATATTAGTAAGGATACGAGGCACGATAAATATTATTCGTATACATTATTGTAAGTATTTGAATATTAAATCGATAATCACACATCGCCATCGTGCAGTTCCAACTTCTAACAATCCCCTTGCGATGGAAGCGCACTAATAAATCATCCGTTTTTACTCTATAATCTGATCTCAAAGGAGTTTGAAACAAACGATGCTCGTAAAGTAACAACGTCCACTGTTAAACTCTAACAAATAACTACGTAAGTAAAGTTACAAAAGGTGCGACAAATCGCCACTCGAAAATCGCGTTGTCGCATCCATAGAGTTGCTGGTTTAGGTGGAGCGCGGTATCATCGGCAAGTCAAAGGGCGCCGACAAAGCGACGCCGCGGCGCTGTGCGGGCGGCATTAGCGGCGCGTTTGATACCCCCCACCCTCGCGCAGGGTTGACAACGGCCGCGACCTACGACAAACCGGTCGCGCGACACCGACTCGATCTGTTTAATCGCTTTTTAAACGGTGTGATTGATTAGTTGGAGTCGTGTTGAGGGATCTTAGACATGCTGTTGGTAATGTTCACTACTTGTTCTGCTAGTATTTTTATTACGCACATACTTACATGTATGTACATACTCAGTATTTTTACTACCTACAGACTTAGTTCTACATATCCCCAGAGCGGTAGGCAGAGATGTGTTACGTCCACTTTTTGCCAGCTATTAAGAACCACTATAGTTGGCGAGCATACCGACTTCAGGGCATATTTACAAACTACGTGCTGCTACTGAGATTTTTAACAGATAAACCTAATAGTACCTGATCCGGAAATCGAATCCAAGATCAAGTGCAAACTTATATTACGAGGCCAATGATATGTAGGTCCCGTGGTGGCCAACATTTAACATAGACTATGGACGATTCCTAAACAAGAAATATCTGTTAATAAATTACTGCTTTATATTATTATAGCTCTCAACTTTAACCTTTGACTGCGTTCCCGTATTCGCAGTAAAATAACTATTGCACAGAAATTTAAGGATACAGGGTACAACAACTTACTTATTATATACTTTACTGTGAGACAAAGGATTTAATGTGTAAATGTTATCTGTATTATCTAACCTGCCTGTTTTCTGGAGAGACAGGTACCTTAGATTTCCACGTGCTATGATCCTGATATACTACCTCTTTTGCTTCATTCACTCTTATCATACTATATGTTAAACAATAATTGATTAAAATGTTACCTAAGTAACACATGTTTTAATAAATAATTGTGTAGACTTAGTAGGTTGAGCGTTAAATTGCGAACGTTGGTGGCGCAGCCCTACGAGCCTCCCACGAGCGGCTCAAAGTGAGTGTGTTACTCTTTAACCTGCGCGATTCGCGACCGGCTAAACTTACCACTCCGCTAAATAAAGTTAAAAGGCTCCTCAAGCTTTGTCTCGGCCCGCCTTTGATGTGCGGCGAGAACATCCCCCCGCACGCCCCACCCCCGCGTTCATCCCCTCGCTCGCAAACAGTTTACCGCAAGCTGGAACTATTGCCCTTAATGCCTTTTCCGATTGGGTATACGGTATACCCCTCCCGATTGATTAGTGTGTTGTTTAGTGCCAAAGGAATTTCTCAGGAAACGGGCCGATCAAAGTAGCCGAACCCCCTTTGATGAGTGAACGTTAATACGATGAATCGGGACCCTTATCATTTTGATCTCTTGTTACCCCCGGTTACAATTATTGACGGTGTATCGCGACGTTTGTATTCGATACGCCCTTTCGCAAATGTTTTTTAAGTGTTTCTTCGAGGTAATGAGGTGGAGGTGCGGTTTGATTGTGATTCTTTTGAGTTTTATACGCGAAGGGTTCTTTGTGCCAGTGTTACGGCTCTTTTTCATTCTAACCTAAAGTTCTTACTCTGGGTTCTTCTATTAGCAAATTCTCAGAAGTAGCTTACTCTGGGTTTTCTTTTAGGAAATGTTGGGTAGCAGTCTGGAAAATAAGCGGTAGGATAATAATAATAAAAACATTCCTGGTAAAACATGGTTGATATTCAACTCTGCCTACTCCTTCATTGATGTAAGTGCAGGGATGAGTCTGTGTTTCCTGTATATGAGCATGTTTTGTTAAAACTGAAGTAGATTAGTTAATAAATAGCTTATAGAAATATTTAATAATTTTCTAATCTAGCAACACACATCTAAGCTATCCACAAAAGATTTACTTAAGTTGCGTACAAATATAATAATTTATTTAAATACAGCAACTAGGTACTTATAAAATTTCGCGGCACCTCATGTAGCTACACAGTTATTGTATCAAATAACACAATTAGTTACTTGTATAAATAAAATATCAAAAAAATGTATAAACACAAATTGGTTTAAAAGAACTGGTACTAACGTAAAGTAATTTGTTTGCGCGCGTATCGTAAGTAATTTTGTAGGAGACCTGTATTAATACGTAAGCCGCGTGCCGACGACCTATCAAAGCGAAACCTCTTCAAAGGATTTATTTAGGCTTTAGTCTGTAATCAGTGATTCTTTTATCCGTGACTGTTTCACTTAAATACCTATAATTAACTTTTTACATTTTCTTTCTCTCTTTTTTAATGTAATCCGCGAATGGTAGCCCAAAATGAAAGGACTACTGGGCCTTTGATCTTGCTGACTTGTAAAACCAATCATACAGTCGTATTTTCCCTTTTAACTTCACTTCATAGAGAATTTTGTCTTTACGTGAATACAGTAGTGAAATTAAGCTTCGGATCGAGTCTTTATACTCAAATGAAACGATAGAAACACTACAGAGAATATATTATTTACGTCAAAAATGATGAATAAATATAGTAGCTTTTAACATATAGGATAAAATTACATTTTACGCAGTTTATATTTGTTAAAACAGAAGTTAAATACGTCAACGATTTACGATTATTACTCGATTGTAAAATAATACTTTTAACAAAACTATGGTAGAATTTATTTCGCTGTTTATTTCTATTTAACGACTTAAAGTCGGCACAGGTGTAGCCGCGGCAGAGGTGTCTAAATAAATAAACCTATTAAACAAAATGTTTCAAACTGTGAAAGTAGTTTCAAATTTAATTTATTTTTATTTGGCTATGAGGATAGCGCCGTGGATTAAGTGACCACCTTGCCACTGCCAGTGTTGCGGGTTTGATCTTCACAAGGGACAAAAAATTTTGATTCACTAATAGTTGTTTTGAGTCTGGTTTTTCTTGGTGTCTAATATTTCAATGTTTGTTACGTCTCCGCGACGAGTAAGATTATCCTTTGGATAGGTCATTTTATAAGCGGATACCTAAATAAAAAAAATATTGTTCTAATACGTGAGTGTCATACCACAAGTATGTTTTTATATTTTCTGTGTTCAACCAAAATATTAGCATATCAATTTAGTCGAAAAACGTATTAATTTAATATCCAATATATTGTATAACACTCGCGTCGCGTCAGCAAAATACAATAGTGATATTCAAATATGAGCGTACAAAAGCGTAGGTAATTGAAACACAATGGCGAAACTTAGCATACATTATCGAGCTTCAAACGAATTAAAAGCTCGTATGTACACGTTCAGGTACAAACAGAATGTTCCAAAATCCATTTGAGTAATACCCACGGCTCGGACTTTGCGAAAATTCAATTAGTGTAATAACAACGCACAGTTCCATTATGCCAATCAAAGGGAAACGAAAAGTTTGCGCACATCAAAGACTCGCTTAGTGCGTGCTCTCGGCTAATGATGCTTTGGGGCGTGCCTATCGATATCGATACTCGGTTAATCGCTCCGGCTAATGACGTTATAGGGATGCAACTTGAACGTCCATGTGTAGCTTATCGAATGACTTTCGAAGGAAACGGTTGCTTTGTAACTTATTATCTATTTAGATATCAGTTTTGAAGAACCCGTTTATTACTTGTGTAAACTTCTTTTTTTCGTTTATAGTTGTGTGAAATATGGCTTATAGTCGCACTTATCTGTTAATTTAATAAAGGTTCAGACACGTTTGTAAAATCTTGGTTTAATTAAAAAATATAAATGTACCAGATTCTCTATGAGGTACTAGTATCGGTCTCTCCCCTCCAAAAAGATATCGATATTTTGTTTACACTATTCGACAGACTAATCGAGTGTCCTGACATTATGTAACTTCTGTCTGACCCTGTCTATCCATATAATAAAATCGTAAACAGCATTTTTATCTGTTTGTTTGTGCGTTTTTGCGCGCTAATTATGTCCGATTTGAATGCGCTTTCTTTTTCGGTGATGTATTGAGATAAGCTTATGTAAAGTTTAATGTTTGTGTCATCTAAAGAGGATAATATTATATCAATTTTAAAGCACCTTAGGATACGTAGATGATTTACATTTGACTGTTGCTCAGATCGTAGGTAGGTAGGTACGTATTAAATCGCAGGCACAACTAATGATAAAATAAATATCATGACGTGGTCTCCAAGCACCGTATACATTACGGTGTATTCTGACATGGATATGCGCATAGTCCTTTTAAGAATTTTCTCAATACCTACTTATATAAAAAAACAAAAAACGACTCAAGTGTGAAAAATATTTTTAACAAATCTTGCAATAAAGCACATACCTACATGTCATATCTATTAATAACAATCAGCTCCTTCTGCCTATGGCTAGATGTTAGGTTCACCTAAAAAGCGGTGCGAGCGAGTGACCTCTTTGACCATACATATATTATATACATTATACAAATATATAATCTCACCTTCCCCAACTGCGTCAGCCACTTTTCGCATATCGATATATTTGCTTCGCAACCAAAGCTTCTCACATTTTCAACTGCAAACAATATACGTAGGTATATTTTTTGGAGTCATACCGTAACTAATATTTTTTATTTAAGTACCTAGTCAATGTTTAATCTTCGGCCTATACCTACCTACATATACATTTAATTAAGTATACTTAACTACCCAACCACAATAATACACACAAATAATATTCGAAATCGTATTGAGAATGTTGATAGTAATAAAAATATAATTAGGTAGGTATGTATCTTTAGATCCCCAGCTACAGCCAAGTCACAATAGCATACAAGATTTTGACAAATCAATTTTGCCGTCTGATCTTCGCGAAATCAAATATCAGAGCTACACTCAGAGAAACGTCTTTGATATCTATCTATTCATTTCATCTGTAAATCGAGTTGGAATCCTCAAATTAATTTGCTTTCAAAACGTGAATATCTTAACGCCGCAATACACCCACTTAGGTTGCTAAATATCGTATTTTGGAAGCATGTCATCATGCATGTCATGTTTGATGACTCAATTACAAAATCGGTAGTTGTTATATTTTTAGCATTTTAACATCTCTATATGGTTTGCATATTTTTCCAGTATTTTAATATTTATTTTCTTATTGTTGCAGATAACAGGAAACTAAGCGATAGAGCAGAAAATACAAACATGCAGCGGCATTAAGCTGCTACACAGGTATTTACTATTTTCTTTTTTGTTATGAGTAGGTAAATTACATATCTACTTACTTACTTATGTATTTGTTCGATTAAAATTTACATATAGATTTCGTTTCTTTGATTAAATAAATTATTTCCAATATTGTATTGTCTGCATTGTAATATCGGTTAATTTATAAGTGTTATACCTTACAACATTAATTTTTTCATGATTTCACGTCTTTAGGTAGTGTTTGAAATATGACATTCTGCCTGCCTGTGATATTTTTCTTGACAAGTGCCGACATCTAGTAGAGTTCGTAGCATGCAAATGACTGCTTCGCGCGCTTTTTGACTAGTTCAAAGCGTCATGTACAGATGGCGCCATCCGACAGCTGTGTCTGTCTGTCATGGCTGGATGTCAAACAAACGTCAAACTCGTTGTTGTATACAAATCCGATCCAAGCTAATCTATTATTTATTTCGAAGAAAGTTTTCAATTAATGTGTTCAGCGATCTTTCGTGGCGGCCTTAAAACTGCTGTGATATATAAGAGCATTTGTTTTCATGTAAGGTTTCACTCATATCGTTCTAAAAATACGGCCCTTCCGGGTTTCGGCATGGTATTTCGGCATAAATAGCATTTATTGCCGTCAATAGTATCTGTGATGACCCACTATTAAATAAATCTGAAGGTCTCGTGTTGTTTCAATAGCTTATTGAAAATATTACACGTTGTGATTGGTGGCGCGACGTTACTTTTACGAGCTGTACCTTTGTTTACAACTTGTTTCCTGTGTTTATGCTCGTCATGTTCAATGAAAAATTGTTGAATTTGGTACAATACAGTGCTTCATAACATGCTTGCGTTATGATACTTCAAAAAGGTTTTTGTATCGGTAATAATATCTTTTATTGTTACATCATTATATACTCACTAAATAAATTAAACAAAATTATGTGTTTATGTGTACATTTCAGTTAAAAAACAATTATCCATATAGTTAACCAAGTTACTAAACTCAGTAATGTTACATATTTGCCCTGGTAACTACCATCAAATCTTCATGTAGCCCGTTATTGATTTCATATTCATACTAAATCCTATCATAAGTACAACCACTATACAATATAAGAGGGCACGGAGATTAGTCCGTACCCTATTGTGTTGAACATCCAGCATTCAACTACGGAGCTTTCACTTGGACCACTGCTGTAGCGTTGTGCAGACGTGCCAATCTTAAAAAAACAGTTTTTACTATAAAGGATATTAATATCAAATTATAGTATTCAGTAATAATTCTTTTAACTTGTGTAGTCTGTGTATTGTTTGTGTAAACACAATGAACATGGTAAGGCCCTTTATGATTTTTTTGTGCCCTATTATTATTTTTTCCATCATAACTTGCTTATTGAACTATGAAGTTATGATTAAATTTGTTTTGACATGCTCTTATTATAATCTATCCCTTTTTTTTGAGCAATATGCCATATGAATTGTGTAGAAATTATTTATTTTATTTTTATTGCTTTGGGCAATTCCTTTCTAATAGCAAGAGTTATGAAATATAATATTATATTCCTCCATTTAAGTAGATTAATTTGTAATGGTATAGCTTCAACATGGTACGCTTCGCTGTGGTGTTTCCTTTCCAACACCGATCGATGCTGGAGACTCTTGACTTTGGCACGCTGTCTCATTTTGGTTTGCTATCCCTTTCCAACTTATACAAATCAAATACACTGGGTATGATCCTTATTGTTTGGCATATTGATTTTTTATGTGACTTGGTGCTCCGTTCTTGCTGCGTAACCAATGTTTTGATATTTGAACTCCAGACGCTTGGTTATATTTTTGCAGGGTTTTGTGAATTATCAATGTTATTGTGTGGTACCTGTGATTGTGTGGAGATTTCTATGGTAAAGTGCTTTTATAGAAATATTTGTGAAAGTTACAGTATAAATGTAAATGTATAACATCAAAGATCGATGTGAATACTTTCACACATTTTATCAATATAATCTTTGCAACTGTCAATAATTCTATGTTTATTCAAGATTAAGGGTATCATTTATAAGCAGTACATACTCAAAGAATTATGCAGAAATATTTTTGTCTGTAAGAATTTTCTTATTTACCCTCAGCTAAGTGTAATAAATCTCTGTGTTTTATGTGTTTGTTGAAATTTTGTCCTACATGGAATGTTTTGTGTGCAGGTGGTGTCTCGCCATGCAGCGCGCGGGTGGGAGAAGGGCCTGTGCGCCATGAGCCACACTCCTATAGGCGGCCACCCGCAAGGTACTATATTATTTAAAATAAGAACTATACATACTTAGTCTTTATATTAGTTCTAAGGTTATTTTTTGTTTTAATGGTTGTCTCGGTGTGTGTAGGTTGGGAGCACAAGCTTGCTGACAGGTCGTCGTTGCCGCCGGCTTCAGGGGAGGAGAAAAGCAAATCTCAATCCAAACATGTGTTCACACAACCACATCTGTCTAAGTGAGTGACAATTCTTATCTATTCTAATGTTTTGATGTTCTACAGACACCTTTATAAGGGCAGTTTGACCTCAATGATAAGATGGGATCGAAATCAGAGGCAAGACACAGTGAAATGTACGCCGAAACTGCTATTTTAGGTTTCATCATACATTCTGCTATGCCTTGACTCTGATTTCTATACCGTTATATATTTTAAACTTATGTTGTTTTCCTACGCCCTGTAGTAATCTTTAGGCCTTGTACTGGCTTCAACGAAATCAATGGGTTTTATCTCTTGCTGGAAACGTAGCGTTATCCCTTTTTTCTGTGTTATCAACGCGCGCATATAATATCACAGGCTAGTGATGCGCATAACTGCATCCGAATACACTTGTGCAGAACATTGCCAACACATTCAAACATCATCCTGATGCAATCGTGCACATCGCTAGCCTAAGCTACAGTAACTTCTAGTGCCTGACAGGCCATAAGGCTGTTTGCCGTTTTAGCTACGAGCAATTAAATGTTCATATTTGTCATAGAATATGTGTCAAAATTAATCTGTCCGTGGGTTTCTTAGATATAGGAACTGTGCCTAAGTAAGTAAGTAGTAGCAGTGTGGTTATACACAGGTATATGTGGTTCTCCTCAGAGTCAGCATGGCGTGGCGCGAGCAGACGGAGGGCTCGTCGGGTAGCTCGGCACGCTCGCCCGCCTCGCCGCCGTACATGCGCTGGGCCAGAAGTCTCCACGAACTGCTCGAGGTAACACGCACTTAAGAAACAAACCACTATTGTTGACCATGTAATGTCTTGTGTCGTGTAAATAAATCAATAAATTATCTATCTAAAAATGAAATATAATAACAGACCTTTCATTAACCTCTTCGTAGAAGACTCAGAGGTTAATGAAAACACTATGTGGGTCTGTGTGTCTGTCTGTTAGTGACAGGCATAGCTCCGGAGCCACTAAACCGATTTACTTGTAACTTGGTGTGCCTAATACCCCTAATACCTTGGGGTCATTTCTCGGTCGAGTTTGAATATGGGCCCTGTGGGTCAAAAGACCCCCGAGATATAGGGCTCACAAGGTCATGAGGTCAGGGGATATCCACCAACATAGTGATTTGGAAGTCCTTTTGCTGACTGAGTGACTGAGAGTGAGAACTGCTTTTGCCCAGCAGTGAGACATTACAAAAAGCAGATAAAAAAAATGTCATGAAGACGGAGAGGTTGAATTCTCGGTTTTTACACCCATCTCGTTTATTTGACCAAAATTGGTGGTCGCCTGGCCACTGTCATTGCGCTGAGTGTTGTGGAGTGAATCACACGGGACAAAAATTTGTGTGATCCACAAATGGTTGTTCCGAGTCTGGATGTTCTTAGTGGCCGTTGTTTGAATGTTTGTTAAGTCCGGACACAGCAATTATTCTTGGTGCGGGAGTTGCCTTTTTAAAGAAAAAACCTAATTGTAAGACAGAAATTCTGGTGAAGAGAGAGTGAGTACGCTAGTGCTCGTGCCTTGACAGGTTTTCGCATTGTGTTACCAGGTCATATTAAAATATTATCAAATCTCTGTTAGGTAGTATCTAAGTCATCGAAGTATTTCAGTATAGTAACGCTGTCTCTCCCGCCTGTCATGAAGAGCTATGAAAACAATAGGCGTGGAATATTCTGCTGTATTCCTTATGATGGGCTCAAGGTTATCTTTTATTTGAAATATAGGTTTAATACTATGTAACTGCTGGTTTTTAAGACAATACAATCACACCTTGGCTTAATCATTTAGCAAATGACGTTTTAAAATTTGACTGAAATAAGTTCTCAAAGGGCCGATGTCTCATTACAGATAACTTACCTAAGACATGAATTTGAAAGATAACCCACACAAAACTTTATAATTCCATTCCGTATTCTTTTCACAAGTTGATGAAAAATCGGCATGAAATATATTTTTAATTCAAGCTACACGAAAAAAGCTGTTATAGATTATTCAATGTTTATTTATTTATTTATTTATTTAATGTACCAGATATGGAGCTCTAGAATAATAATGTCACAGCTATTTCCATTGTACGAGGTTCTAATGCCTATTTTCAGTTATTTCCGTGTCGATCAGTACTTGCATTTTAAATTCCGAACTAGGTACGTGCTTTATTTCTATCTTCGCTACATCAACAAGAAGTTTAATGTTGTAATTACTGTTTTATTTATTATTGCTTTTGGGCTGAATTGAATATCCTCAAAATTCAAATAATCTATATATATAAATGAATCCCTGTTCCCCTTGATCACGCCATAACTTGAGAACGACTTTACCGATTTCATTCATGTTTAGTTTTCTAATACTTTGTAGCAGTTTTTTACGGAAAGAAAAGTTAGGAAAATTGCGCAAAGAAACTTAATAATACTTAACTCGCGAGTTTGACAGTTCGTCTAAGGCAGGGCTATGTCTGTCGGGTCAGGTAGTATTTTCTATAAAAACGCGGTCCATTTTCTTATAAATAAGATATTGACAAACATTGGCGTGCATGTTTTTGTGTAAATTTTATACATTACAATAATTACCGCGAGGAATTGTTTTTATTTTGTGTTCCTGCGTTAAATAGGATTGTCAGGGTCGTTACCATTTTCATCTACAATTATTCTCTAGGGGGTAGGCCGGCCGCTTTATAAGGATGGCCTACATGCAACTCTGGAAATTTGACTTGAAACCTAACATGCTGAGATCGACAAGGCACACTTGGCCCCACCTAAGCACTAGTCATACCTACAACGAGTTATACAAATAATCACTGTTAATTTTCCAAGACTATACTATACAGGCAAGCCAAGTAGCCAAGAATAACAGTAGGGCACACAATCTTTCTTTTTCATCGTCTTTTTTATATGCCCACTGCTGAGCAAAAGCCTCTCTCTTGGACTTCCAAACCACTCTGTTGCTGGATATCCCCTGCCAGTCCCTTTCAAATGCGTCCAGGTCGCCCTGCCATCTCTGTCGTCTGCCCCGTCGCCGTCGACTGTCTTGTGGCACCTATTTGAAAGCGGTTTGACACCAACGCCAACAGTTTGCAGCGGCGGGAGTCCAATGGATAGACATTGCACTTGCGATCGAGAGGTCGCAAGTTCGAATCCCACCTATTGACCTAGCGACGTGAACCCACTTTTAACACAAGCATTCTAGGTTAGCTGTAATGGTTAACAAGAATATTAGAAATTTAAAATCCAAACTGCAAGTGAACTAAGCAAAAATAAAGTAAATTCAAGTACGTTGCTGGTACATTCCTTTCGTATATGACATATTAATTTCTGCAACATTACACCCGTCATTCTGAGCCACACAATAAAGTATTATAGTGAAAGTGAGTGTGTGTATGTGGTTGTGTAGGACGCGGAGGGCGTGCGTCTGTTCCGCAAGTACGTGGGCGGCGCGGGCGGGCTACACGTGGACCGGCTCAACTTCTACTTCGCGGTGCAGGGCCTGCGCCAGGAGTGCGACCCCTCCAAGATACGCCAGGTCGTCTCCGCTATTTACAAGTAAGTATTTGTGTACTGCATCAAGCTTAACACCCGGTTTCTGCAAGGTTATTCAAGGATAAGTCAAAAGAATTTAATGTCAAGTGATTTGATTGGCTATTGCAGATTCAGCTAGAACATAGCACAGACGTCTGTAAAAAATGCTTGGTGTTGATATGCCTTTCAGAAACTGGATTTATAGTACTTTATATAGACTTTTTGGTGGTGATGATCATATTGATTACGACAACTGTTACCGAATTTTAGCGGCTTATGCCAAGGTTGAACAGTTTATTCGGAATTTCCGTAGGTATATGTCGAGGTTCAATTATAGCTGTTACTGAAGTTCGGCAGGTTTCTGCCGAGGTTTAATACCTGTTACCAAATTACCGCAGATTTGAGTGCCCTAACAAACACTGAACATTAGCCAATACCAATTTTCATTTGTATGCACGAGGTGCGTTACATACCCGACAGCTTCTTATTTGAAAGGGCGGTCGAACTCTAGAGCTATATCCCTAATGTTGCAAGCGGTCCTAAGCTGCGGTAATCGCGTACCGAAAACTGTTGAAATGTGAAACAAATCTTGTCGGCCATCGCTGGGATTACATACAATAAGTAGACATATCGCACTCTAAATAAAACGACGACTTAACTCGAAATTTGAAAGTAAGGCAATTTGAACTCTAATTGTATATGTTAAATTCTAATATTATATTTGTGTTAAATCTTTGCAATAGAGTTCAAATTTGTTTAATCCAAAATACTGAGATAAGTCTCTGTTTCATTAAGGGCGCGAATTATGTTTGTTTATGTTATATAATGATCGTGTATGTGTTGTTAGATTCTTGCGCAAGTCTCAGCTAGCGATGCCCGAGGAGCTAAAGGCGCAGGTGAAGCAGAGCCTTAAGGATGGCTCCAACATTGAGAAGACTATATTTGACAACATGGAGCAGGAGGTATGATCACACTAACTATTGTCTATACTGACAAATTGTTGATCTCTACAACTTGACACGACGAAAATGCATTATAAAAAGTATATTTACATTTGTGTAATATCTTGTCTTGGAATGAAGTATATACTGAACCGATAATTAAAAGCCTAAACTAAAATGCTTTGTTATTGGTATAAATAAATAAAATAACCGTTCGTATAAAATTAGTGAACATACATAAAAATAAAACATACGCTTGAATAAAGAATCTCTTTCTCTTTTAAATGGAATAAAATCTTAAATTTTAGTTTACATTTTCACTTTTATACAGTCTACATAAACAACAAAGAGATTCTTTATTCAAGCGTTTGTTTTATTTTTATGTATGTAAACTAATCGATTTTGCTATCAGAGCACCGAATTTCATTCGAATATTCTATTTATTGGATAATGGACGATACACAAATCGAATACAATCAATTTTAATTCGGTAACAATCGTGTACAACTACTTTCATGAATACGTTTGTGATACCAGGTGACGCGAGCGATAACCGAGACCACGTACCAAGCGTTCTTACGCTCGGAGGCGTACGTTTCGTACGTGAGCGCTGCCACGCAGCCGCTGTCCTCGCCCGATACTGAACCGCCGCACCCCGTACGAGAGGTACGCATGGCCTTAACACTTATATGCCAAATGTTTCTTTCAATATTGATTATATAATTATGTTACAATTAAAAGCATATATATTTGTATGTAGCTTTTACCTTCTCTATGATTATTTTTTCATAGAGGGGGAAATAAAGGCTACAAGAAAGATAGAAAGACTAAGAAGAAAATAGGTATAAAGGGTAATTGAAAGTAAGGCTTCATTCACACGTACCACAACCACACCACAACGACACCACGTGGGCGGGCGTAATTTTGTATTGAAAATGAATAGTAGAATTTACACGGACCACATTTTGCCGTCATTATCGACGACGTGGGTGATACCGACTACATCGCAACCACGACGCAACCACTAGCGACACCGCGAACTAGCGTCCGACCACATCGCAGACCCAACGCTGCGTCCACGCACCGACACTGCGTTCGACAACGAAAACCGGTGTCGAACTCTCTGTCTGCACACGTGAGCGGCGTCATTGCGTCGTCGTAACCACATCGCAACTACTAACGACAGCTTAACCACATCCACATTTTGTAGGAACCACAACGCAACTGCAAAAAGCTGCAGCGACACTATTCACACGTAACCACTGCTTTGCTTGATCACATTTTGTCGCGTCGATGTGGTGTGGTTGTGGTACGAGTGAATGAAGTCTAATGTAAAGTTAGAGACATTAAGCATTGAACGATTTGGCAATGCATAAAAAAATATTAAAATTGTTATACCGACAAGTGTACTCAAAATTTAGATGGTTGTATATTCTTGAAAGGATAGTAAGTTATGTGCAGACGATGTGCCTATTGCTGATTATTGTGCTTATATTCAGGTTTTAGGATGTATTCTAACAAAAGTTATCTCGACTTGGATGTCTAATCCACCACCTCACAATCGTTCCGAAGGAATAATTATTGTATGCCATAAAACATGAGGCAGCTATTATTTTATTTAAATTGATTCTCACTCGCTTTTGTGATATTAAATAATTATAAAATGAACCAGATGACAGGTTGTTGATTTGAACTAATAGCTCGCCTCCCTGTGATAATAGCGTCACACCATTCATCATAGACCTGAACATGATAAACGCCTTTTGAATGTGATATACGTCTGATTGACCCTGGCGATATTTCATTTCATTTATTTATTAATTAACAATATTTACATTGTATTTGAATCACATCCTCTGATTGACCCTGGTGATATATCCGCTTAACCCCGTCGAGATGTAGAGATGTGATGTTATACAGTGTGTTCCGCAGATGGCGGTGGGAGGCCTAGCCACGTTGCACGAGGGGCAGGAGCTGGGCGGCGGGGTGGGCGCGGGGGGCGCGGCGCGACTCACGCACGACGCGCTGCTGGCCACGCAGTCGCGGCGCCTGCACTCCGACGTCGCGCCGTACGTACACACACACGCGCGCACACGCACACACACATGCGTACTTAGTCGTATACGTGTTGTATATATAACTACCCTACCGTTTCTGTGTTTTAAGTTGCTTGTTCAGGTAGCAATGATTTATAGCGACATAATAGACAATCATATATATCATAGAATAAATAGTTTAAAGTCTCCAGATTGAAGTTATCATGTTTGTAAATACGATATTTAATTTATTAATGAATCTAGAAAATGTTTAATTAGAATTTATTTATATACAAAATAAATGCTTCGTTAGCTCATAATTACTTAATAATATATTCTGTTATTTACTTAAGGCAGTCTTAAATGGTTTCATATTTATAAAAGTTGATAAAATATACATTTTGCATTTTAACAAGTTTTATATTGCGTCTGAAACAGTTAAATTAAAATCCGTAAATCTGTAAAATGTCACGTTAACCATCTGAAAACTGTAAAGTCAATCTTTAAACAACAAATAAACAGTCACAGTACCAGTAGTAGTGTAATTTAAAGTCGTCAATAACGCAAATCGTCCTTTTATACTAAATACAAATATTATAAAGTAAATTTCAATCATGATTTCTTCAATGTGAATTCCAAATATAAATATCAGCGTTTAGATAAATAGTATTTCTTATTTATGTCCTGAATAAGTTTGACTTAAAAATTCAGAAACGGGATATTTAGATAGGTAGGTATGTCAGTTACATAGATAAAAATGTACTAAGACTTGCATTGTATACTCATAAAATGTAGCAAAAAGGACCTAATATACTTAATGTTTCCACTCCACATTCATGATTAGTTTTTTAACTTATCATATTATACTTATATATATAAGAAATTTTTGTTTAATATTTTACATAAATTCACGTTTAACTTTTTTGATTCAAAGAGAGGATGATTCATGCTACATCTTGTGCAGACTTTTATTTTCCAATGAAATATAAAATGCAAGTTTTTGGACTCGTTTTATTCTCTTTTTATTATTTTAGCAGTAGTTCGATGTTGTCAATATTATATAGCTCATTAGTATTAGATTATTTTAGTACAAAACTTTATTACTTTAGTTAACTAGAATTGGCCTAGACTTCGATCAGTTTTGATCGTTGATAATGAAATTATTTATTTTTAAGCTATCGTATCAAAATCTTTTTTATGTCCGCTTCCTGTACTCGATTTAATTCGAAAAGTATAGGAACCTGGCATTCAATATTAGTTTACATAGTTAAGAGTTCATGAAGTGTGACCCTAGCATTGCATGAGCGACCCTTTAATTACCTTCTGTCCTTTTAAATGCCAACGTCTATAACATAACAATCTACATCACAGCATATTCTATATATTATTATTCTCTTCTCTTCTTCTTAAGTATTTAAGCGACAATTTTAGTCGATAATTTGGACCGCCTCATACCGAAAGACCAAATTCTGCCTAGTCTATCATTTCTAACGATAATAAAGAAATAAATTTTAGAAGATAGGTGTTTGTAATATAGCCCTTTTTAGAAGATAGATAGATACTTGTCAATAGTCGTATTAGACAAGTGTGACGTCGGCATTAAAAGGGTAAATGTTTAATTTTATTTGTCCCCGTTCAGCTTGACTGATCTCCGTGTATTGTTTTGCCCCCATGTTTGTGTCCTGCTGCATGCTCGCTGCCCTCGCCGAATTACACGCTAAACGCTGTCTTGCCACCTGTTTACTGTGCGCTACCTGCCGTATCCCTTCTTCACTTACATCCTATCCTAATTTCCTTCTTTAAAATATATGAAAAAAACTTAAATAATTTATATTTAAATTGCCTACACAAAAAAATACTTTAATGTTTTACAATATTGCTATATTTTAAAAATTTAATAAAATTAATTTGTTTCTTATCTCTGCTCTAAAATGGATCATTGATTTATGACCAAAATCAATAATATTCATACATTTTAAAACTTACAAATGTTGCTACAACACTACTAAATTATTTGCCCTTGGCCTTTGCTCTAAAATGAACAATTGATCATAAAAAAATAAAAAACAAATTTATTCTCCATTTGAACATTTGCAATCGTTTACTATTTCAAATTTGGTAATACCACCAAATCAATTCCATGTCAACCAACCCACATCCCACACCTCGTGCTATTCGGCACCCCTTCCCTCGCGTATACGCGCGGCCGGCAGGCACCGCAAGCGCTCGGTGTACAGCGCGCACGTGTCGTACGGCGGCTACTGCCCCGCGTCGCGCCAGGACTCGGAGCGCGCGTCGCTGAGCTCCGGCCGCACCGACAGCGACGCCGTGTCGCTCTCCGGCAGCAGCGTGTGAGTACCTCGTGCTGCGCCGGGCTTGTGTAGCGCAATGGCGTCGTCTGCTGCCATCGAACTTACACGACAATCTAACATTGATTAAATTCACTAGAATTTCATTTATTCTAGCCATATAATTGCAGAGAATCTACCCACGATTTCACAAAATAAAAAAATAACGTGGTCTAAAATTATTTTTATCGACATTACTGATGTTATTTTTACACAAAGTTCCAATTTTCTTATTATCTTTATCTAGAGAAACGGAAGATGCGCTGTCAAAGGTGAGTTTTAGAGATGTTTTAGCTACAACTTTTTTATTTGCAACATATTTTTAAGCTTCACAAGCGCTTAATTTACGGCAATGACTAATTCATTATTTATTCCATCCAAATGTTTCCTATTAACGTGCATCAGACAGATGAATGCAATATAACTAACTTGAAAACAAAGTATCGATAACTGAAAACTATCGATAAATAGTTTCAATACTGGAACGTTTTATCGAATACAAGGTCCCTGTACAATTGGATGTAGTTTATTTGCCGATAATGTTCAAAATCAAATTTTGTCAAAATTTAAAGTCTACTCGTATGCAAAATATCGATAATTAGTTCAAGTAAGAAACTTTAACGGTAACGTTTTGTCCCGCACGCTTAGCGATGGGATGTCGGTGCGCGGAGTGCGAGAGTCTCGCGAGTCTCGGCACCGGCCGCGACTGCACGGGCTCGACCGACACGCTGTCATCAACAAGGAACAGGATACTGCCATGGTAAACACACTATCACCTAATATAAGATATCGTCGTTCGGCATTCAATACCGCGAATGCAACATTCACACAATTTTACAGAAGGCAAAAGAAATATTACTATTGATACTGTACACCTGCAATTTTAATTTCGCGGTTTTTTATGACTCGTAATATAACAGGATTCGATTAACTTTTGGCCAAAATTTATTTGTAGGATCGCGTACTTTAACATATAGAACGACATAAAATAAAATTCAGATTTTTGAACAAAATGTGACATTCGCAGTTTTGGATGCTGAACGACGAAATATTATATGAATTTTTCAAGCCAAGGCTATGGCTATATGTCCATTATCAGAATAAAGCTCAAATAAGTGTATCATAAATATGTCGGTGTCATAATTATTTGGCCCTGGTAATTGAGTTAGGGTAACAGGTAGGGCAACGCAAAAATGTATGCGTAATGCCGATAAATGTAATACCTTACGTTCGTTTGTGTGTATCCTATTAGCACTTGTTCTTACATTCAATCCAAATATAAGGGCTTGCACTCCTGTGGTAAGCCCACGAGTGCAATGCCTTCCATATAGCATACGTATTTTGTTATTAGATTGTCTGCTACCTTAATTTAATTACAACAGTACCTACATATAACTTTTGTTTTTGTTTTTACAATGATTGTTTCCAATGGTTCCTAGTTTGAAAGTTGATATTGCGATCTATTGTAGAAATGATTAACAGTAGCTAGTCAGACCCAGTAAGAGAAGCAAACTTAATAAAATGCCTATCTGATAATGATCGACAATTATATTGATCTAAAATTATATTTGATGAGTAATTTATCGATACTAACATTGATAAGGCACGCGCCACCGTATAATGACACTGGGGTTTATCAACAAATATTAATAACAAACTTCACAGTATAAAAGTAGTATTATTGAATTGCATTTTCATACTGTTAAAAATATTTTGTTGCGTTAGGACTACGGACAGTATACAAAAATTAATACGCATTTTAAAGAGGTAATGTCATAAATTTAATTTAATGGCGTGAAAAATTTAATGTCATAATAGCCGAAGAAAGCAGCAACGACGGTGCGTTCACAAGTCTCTAACAAAGTAACAATCCAGAGGAATTCTATACGTAGTGCTGGTTGTTGTGAAATTATTAACAAAATATGTTTTTGGTGAGGATCAAATATTTACTTTATACTTCTAAGTATTCCGTGGTAGGCGTACTCATATAATTTTTATTTTTACGTATATATCAGCCCTGTATTAAACTATCCCACTGCTGGACACGGACCTCTTCTCTGTGTGAGAAGGATTAGGCCATATTCTAGCACGCTGGCCCAATGCGGGTTGGTAGACTTCACATATCTTAGAGAACATTATGTAGCGCTCTCAGATATGCAGGTTTCCTCACGATGTTTTCCTTCATCGTTAAAGCGAGCGTTAATTAACTATTTAATACGCACATAATTTTTTATTTATACGTATGCTTACGGCAAACGTTTTCTGCCATATAAATTTCTAGCTGACCCGCGCAACTTCGTTTGCTTAATATAAGGGAATTTCTCTCGTGTTTGCAACATTTTTATTGCTGATCCCGCTCCTATTAGTCGTAGCGTATGTTATATAGCCTTCCTCGATAAATGGGCTATCCAACACTGAAAGAATTTTTTAATTCGAACCAGTAGTTCCTGAGATTTGCGCGTTCAAACAAACAAACTCTTTAGCTTTATAATATTAGGATAGATTTCTTCACCTAGCTGTATGAAATATACTTTACGACCTATTCACATACCTACCAAATATATATTTTTTTAAATAAAGCTCATTCGAGTCTTTTCGGAGGAGAGCGACCACAAATACCGTGACACGAGATTTTTATATACAGGGTGTCTGGTAATTAATGGATAACCTTGAAATGTCTTATAGTAAAACTGATGGCCGTTCAGAAAAAAAGGAAAAATATCTATCCTGACTACTACCTGAGAAATGTGTTTTTTAATCTGAATATTTTTACCATATTTAACTTTCTTGTACACTACGACCATAAATGAATGAATTCCATCGATTCTTTGTTGTTTTATTATTAAACACTAATTATGCTAATAGATAGATAGTCAAAAGGATGACTAGCTATATCACTTAAAAACAAAACAATATTTCTTTTGTTGAAAAAATACATTTATTTTTTAATCAAAGTTTAAACATCTTGGATATAAAAAAAGTATGAATACATGAGTGACAAATATTTTATCAAAATGTCGATTTCAAGTAGATTTTTAATGTTATTTATATAACTCTCTGTAAATAGAGAGTTATTGCTATTAATGTAAGAAAAGAACAAATTTGACTAAAAACCAAAATGTGTAATATTGGTTTTTCAGTCATTTATTTTGAAAAAGCGACCATATAAAAATATAAATAAATTAAAATTATTAAAAATAAAAAAGTTGTGTACCTCTGTAAAAATCGATGACGCGTGACGCGTAGACCGCGCCCTCTGCACGTTGCGCTCGGGCATTCAAACATATATTCCGCTCTAGTCACTAACCCACAATATCACTCAGATGTTTCTCATTTTGGAAATTAACTTTTAAAGCTAATACAGCTATGGTTATCATTTTGGTAAACGATTATTTTTAAGGACTTTTTATATTATGGCAGATTTTATTGGTTTTACAACTGATTATTGACAAGCCATTTTATTGTTTTTACGCAATGTTTATCACTCTAGCGTTCTAATCTAAAAGTGCATTTAAACCTTTGCCATAATGACACACGATTAGTTATTTATTAGTTTATAACAACGTCTACTTAACAACAACGTAAATATTGTTCAACGCCTTGTAGCCTTGTTGCCAGTCGCCTTGAACTTCGATGCACTTGTGACACCGCAATCAAGTCAAGCACTTGCTCCTCGACATCATCATGTACCTACTCGCGGCCTTCTTGCATCCATCCATTGTGCTGGTCACCATCATGGACAGCGCCAGTATTCTACACACGTATGTGTAAACGTTGAAATGTCATTGCCGTCTCTCTTCATACACCCTACGAGCTTCTGCATAATTGCAGTCACTGTTTCCTAAACACATCAACATATTGAAATATTCCAGGTTAGAAAACGACATTTTAGTTAATTAGTCACGCGCGACAATTTTGTAATCCGGGTTTTTCGAAATAATTTCGGACGTCCGTACATAATCGAGTGTCGCGGCGACTGAAAGATTTGTTTACAAATAAATGACGGCCCCGGGAATACCTTTGCATATTTATTGTTATAATAGGTACCGTTACTTTTATTTTTACTTGCTCATAGGCAAACAACATTTTTTAGTTATGGAGAATTTTATAAGAGGAATAATATTCCTTTATAACTCACTTGTGCTTCAATATTTTCTCATCAAATATTCATTGCTGGCACGCTTATATCTATATATATTTACGTACTTACAACGACCAACAGGGTTTAAGTTACATATTGTATAGATATTATAAGTTTTGTCGTTGCACAGATGATCCCACGTACTCAGCGTGTGCAGTCGGAACAACTGCGCGTGTTACCACCGGCCGAGTTTGCGCCGTTACTCATTGAGAAACTGGAGCGCGTGCGCCGAGATCAAGAGGCCAAAGAGAGGCTGGAGAGACGTCTTGCTGAGGTAAGACTTGTAAGAGATACTCATACATTTACTACCTTTTTTTCAGACAGCTTTTGCATTATTTTTCTTATCACCAGTGTTGCGGGAGCAATTACGTTCAGTGTACCGAACTCACCCTATGAGTCGAACAAAAAATTGTTCGTGTGGCCAAAACTCGCATTCGAGTCATGTGATGAGTGATTTTAACTCGGATGCGGGTGCTGGGCATGGCTACAAGTCAACGATATAAGGGTATGGACACGACACAGATGCGAGTTTTTGGACAAATGAAATTTTTTTTCGTCTCATAGGGTGAGTGCTGGCTTTACAAGGGTCAACGGACACAACTCAAAGTTAGAATAATTATTATAGATCACACCAATAATAATTGGCACTCACACTTTTGCGCACCACGCCGTCCGTGCAGTACTATAATTCTTGTGGCTTTGTTCGCGTAGAACATTCTATAAAACTTCCTTCAATATGAAAAAGATCCTATTTACTTCAATTTGATATGCATTGTGTGACCAGGGTGATGGCGAGGAGGCGTCGAGTCAGGTGCTACCACCGCAACTCGTGGCGGCTGCGATACGAGAGAAGCTACAGCTGGACGACGATAATGATCAAGACATATTAGGTAAGAAACTAAATATGTTCTGTGTATGACCGAACAATAGTAGAGTTTGGTATGTTTTGGAAGTAATTAGTACTAGTGATGTTTGCAAAGAAAGGTATTAAATATAGAGTAATTAAAAAAAAAAATCACCGTATCACCGTAGGTCACAGCGACTCCTAAAGTGGGTTTCGCGGCACCTCGAGGTTCCGTAGAAATGTCATCAGGGTTCCGCGAAATTATTTATTTTTGGCTGTAAAATAATACCACATTTAAGTACAAATATTATTTTGAAATAGCGCAGAATATGTGATGAGAAGTAACGTTTTTGTTTTTATTAAAATTATAGTTTCTCTGGGGCTCCATATAATAAAATATACTCGGTTAGCTTTCTGTGATCTTAAAAGTTAGTAACCTGTAGGGAACAAAAGATGCACAAACATAATGCCACTAATTCGGTCTCACACGAATTCCCACGTGACCTGTGTCTATCTTGGCGAAACGGGAATGACGCAATGGCTACCAAAACTGCCCAGTCATGTAGTCAATAATAATCAGCTTAGAATAAGCAGGTTAGTTAATCGACCGTAATGTGTGCGCAGACCAGCACGTGTCGCGCGTGTGGTCGGAGCGCACGCCGGGCGCGTCGCCGCCGGGCGGCCGGCGCGCGCGCCCGCGCCACGCGGCCCACGCCCACGCCCACGCCCACGCGGCCCACGCCGCCCACGCGCACGGCTCGCGGCGCGCGCCCTCCGCGCTGTCGGCCGACTCCGGCCACTACGATGCGCCGCCCGACTCGCTGCATCACCCGCACTCGCTGACTCGCAGGTGCGTCCGCACTTGGAATATCTGCTCATTTTAAATATCTAAGTATTTTACTGATGGTATGATACTACATAAACTATGCAACCGTAAAGAACACAATCTAAACCAAAGATCCACAAGAACTAATTTACTATAGCTGTGTAGTATGCAACAACGAAAATGTATAATATAATGTATTGTAGCCATTTTCAGCTCAATTATTGTCTATTTGTTACTCCCGCTTGCTTTAATTACCTCCCTGTCTATTCATTATGACATAAACAAATTTATGTGTGATCAATAATAACCGAAGCTAACCATTTGAATGCATCAGATCGTTCTCGAAGAAGACGGTGACGGAGCTGACGGACAGCGGGGTGTCGGTGGTGAGCGAGGGCGCGGGCGTGGAGCCGCGCATCCTGCTGTGGATGGCGGAGGGCGAGCGCCTCGAGCGGCGGGCGCTGCGCGACCTGTCCAGCCGCGCCTCCTCCGCCGACCGCGACGAGCTGCGCCGCAAGGACAAGCAGCAGCCGCGCACGCGGTGAGTACTCCTGCTATACGTGCACATATCGACAGATATACGCGCCCTCAACTAATATTATTACACAGAATTAACAATTATACACACCGTCAACAATTATACACAACGTCAACAATTATATATACCGTCAACAATTATACACACCGTCAACAATTATACACAACGTCAACAATTATATATACCGTCAACAATTATACACACCGTCAACAATTATACACAACGTCAACAATTATATATACCGTCAACAATTATGCACATCATCAAAAATTATACACTGCTGTTGTCGCTATGCAAAGCTTAACGTACAAAGTACTGTTGGTTATGGAAGGCGACGTAATCAAGTGACGTCACAAATCATGCGATTCAGTGGCTTATAGAAGCGTGTTCCGCGCGCATCGAGTCACTTTGACATCGAGCGGCGGATGGATCGGACGTGCTGTGTGTTCTTTGGGTGGTATCAATTATTATCTCTAACTTTATTAGTTAATGCATTTCCTCATGATTATTTAAAGGTGAAAGTTCATTTGTCATTTTTTTAAGCTGTTTCTCTTCTGATTCCTAATATACTATATTTATTTGCAGTGGTAGTGGCAGCAAGTCTAGCAGTGCCAGCGGCGGTGGCGGCGGGTGTGCCGCGGAGACCCACACGGTGGTGGTGGTGACGTTCCTGGACGAGAACGTGCCCTACCGGTTCAAGGTGCCGGCCTCGCCGCTCACACTCAAGACCTTCAAGGACTACCTACCGAGGAAGGGCAACTATAGGTAATGAATAACATCGTTATTTTATTTTGATGTCTTTCATTAATTTAATAATAAACCTATTTTCAACATTAATTCTTAGGAAAGATTTTTATTAAAGTCTGAAAGCTTTGCTATTTTAATAGTAACATTTGTATAAAAAAATTATATCTAATTTATTCTGCAAAAAAACTTCTGCACTTTTATTTGATGAGAAGAAATATGTATAAATGTTTATTGAAGATAAGAAGATATCATGTCGTTTTGTTTGTTGATTAGGATACTAATTTTATTTGATAAATGTCATAGATATTTTTTCTTGAGGTGTAAGTAATTTTAGAGACTGATTACCAAAGGAAAGGTTGCTTTGCATCTCACTACATGTAAGACTAATTCTAAAATAGAAATATTAGTTTACAATCTTCGTTTTAATTTAATGTTATTCCTCGTATATACATTTCATTGAAAATAATAGAAAAGAGTATGTTAAGCTGGTTTGGACATGTAGAAAGAATGGACGAGAAAAGACTGACTGAGAAAGTATATAAGGCTAGTGTGAATGAAACTGTCGCAAGGGAAAGACTTAGGCGAACGTTTCTCGAACAGGTCGGAGACGTTCTGGACAAAGGCCAGGTTTAGAGCACCTTAAGCCCGGCGAGCGTGTATGAGCAATGTGATGAAAGTGAATGAAGCCAGAGAAGTGTGTCAGGATCGTAACAAATGGAAATCCGTAGTCTCTACCTACCCCTCTGGGAAACAGGCGTGAAGAAGTCTGAATTACAAAAGTGGCCAGCTTTATCGAATAATCGCCGACTATAGTCTGTTTCAAATACGAAGTCCGTTTTGACACTTTATAGCACGTAACTCACATTTCATATAAATTGCTAGAATAATCAATAATAATATATTTATTTGCTAAAAATATGATTGTAGGTTTTACAGATGTAGTATACATAAAGTTTTAAATACCAATTACAATAAAAATGGGTGTAGTACTGTCCTCCTAAATAAGCTACAGATTAGTCTATGATAAGGAGCTGTGTGATAAGCCTGTGATAACAATGATTACTTATGGTACTAAAACCTATTTAAAAATAATTAGAATCTATACAAAACATGATGTTATTGTTTCACAAACATAATCAACTAATAATTTCTATTAGTCTTAAATAATTTTAACATCAAAATAAAATAACATTTTACTACAATAATATCATGGCTACGCACTAGGGTAATTTTTTACTTTCAGTCATGGTGACGCAACAATATGAATCGGATAAAATCAAACTAATTCAAGTTAAAAACAATTGTCCGAGAAACTTTTGTAAATTTGTATTTGGTATTAATTATTATTACGTTGCGATGTACCTTAAATCCCATTTTGCAAACACTTAATATATTTTCTTTACCAAAAAATGGATTTGATGATGCGATGTTGGACGTATGGTTTAAATATCCCATAGTTTATAATTTTTAAATAGTCGTCTTGAAAATAAAAATCTGTTATACCACATTTATTTCACCCTTATACTAAGTATGTGATACTAGGCATTAATCAAGGATAAGTCCAGTTTTTTTATTACAATTAGACACGTTATAGTTATATAACCGTGACTTTTTTATTCTTTCGATATGTTAAACTTAGATGGACTCCTTTTTTTATTTTATTTCTATCATTTTTGTTCGAATCTAAACCCACGATTACAGTTTGTTTGGAAAGTTAAACGGTAATTGATTTCGTAATGTGTCGGTTGAAACGGTCTCTTCACTAACGCTGTTCAACGATCATCTGGTAAATGGGACTTCGTATTTGAAAAGCACTATAGTCAGAATATCTTAAAAAATATGCTTCGATATAAATGAATATAACTGTATTATTCTATATCCATCTCCATGAAATTATTCGAGAATAAGTGTCAAAACACCAGATTTTCCGCCCGGTCATAGTACTAATATAAAAATTGTATTGTAGATACTTCTTCAAAACAAACTGCGCGGATTTGGACACCGTCATCCAAGAGGAGGTGAGCAGCGATTCGGACACGCTCCCCATGTTCGAGGGGAAAGTCATGGCGCGAGTCAAGAGCATCGACTAGGCGCACAACCTGGGGTACCGGCCGGGACACATCCAGGCGCTTCCCCGTGCTGTTGGTAACATTGGGATGCGAAACATGCGACAACTAACTACTGGTAGTAGATCAATAGACTATACAACGATAGACCATATTAACAAGCATATTTTGTAGTACCCATCGTATTTGAGTTATTTTATATCGTTAAAATAAACTGAAATTCGTGTCCTACAATAACAACACAATAATGTCCTATAATATAATTTGATTAAGAATAAAAAGAAACCACTATAATTATTTTAAATTTGGATATTAAACCGACAATTAATTTATTCTGACGTAGAGATGACGTAGATTCATCACAAACCAGTGAGCACTATGGTCACAAATTAAGTCGATATAGAAGGACTAATTTGCTCAGTCATAGCGATTAGTGCATTTAGCCGATTTGATCCAAAATCACTACGCACGTGTCATAATGAGAATGCGTCTTTTATCGTACGTTATATTGTGCCGAGCTTCTGTATCTGTTTAATTTGTGTCATAGTATTATAACGTCGTATTCATTTAAATGTTTTACTTTTTAAATTTGCTTTTGTTACCCTATTATACTAGATCTCGATAAAATTTCGTTTTAAAACTGACTGATGACCGAAAAATTGTTTGTTTGGTTGTCGCATGCGATGTTTCGCGCCAGTGTGCAACTGCTTTTATATGTCGCCCTGTCTGTGTGTGCGTTCGCGTATGGGACAGCTTTACATGTATACGTGGGCGTATTGATAGGTTCTTATTTTGATGACTATAAGATACATTATCCTGAAGCAAAGAATCTATGTGCAGTACAGGGCGGCAGTAGATTAAATAAATTATTTATTTTAAATACGTTACGATAAGTGTAATCGTAATAGGTATAACTGCGCGACATTGTATAAATTCTGTTCCTCATTGACTCTATAAGCTTTCTTTAATTAATTTTAATTATTTTTTTACTACGAGCTAGTTGAGTACGCTTACTATTGTACGATATTTTTTTTAAACGCAGAATGACGGTATGAGAACATTTTTTTTATATTCCTAGTGTTACATGAATGACTGCTTAGTTTGTATATTTTTAAATTAATGTTTTAGATTTATAATGACGTGTTCTGTTTAAATATAAAATATAGTTTCGTTGAAATTGGAAATTTGCAATCGGATATATGAAATTACCAATCAAGCGTCGAAAATGCTGGCTGTTTGACTCTTCTGTTATTTAATAAAAAGGTACAATAATCAACAAATTACTTGATTTTAGATCGTCGAGAAGTTTGTCTATGTTCTATAGCTTTTTAATCTTGATATTGTCTATAGTCAGCATGTTTGGCGCTCGTTTGCAGCTCAATTCAAAATTACAAATGCACGACGGGATCTCAAACAAATGAAATAAATACACTAATGTTCTAGTGTGAGACATGTTTTTATATAAATAATTTCCGTTCCGCAGCTGTGAATAGAACTAATTAGCGAAAATAGTTTGTAAGAATAAAGTTTGTTTATTCTGTATCGCGACCGGTCTTAGCCTGGTTCGGGGTGATACATACTTGTTTTTGAGATAATGCCCCTTCTTACTTATAGTCCTGACATTATTGTATATTGCAAATATAATGAGATTTGTCTGTTACTCTTATTCACACGTTTAATAAAACAAAGGCTTAGGATTTTCCAGTGAATTAAAAAACAGCTATTCTAAAAGTCCCATAATACATTGATCGCCCTGCATTAGTGACCACAAAGGTGTTAAAACATTATTATCAAAAAACAACGAGCTCCCATTCTCTCATTAAATTCTTGACATATTTTAAAAACTCATGTTGTAAAATAGTTTTATGTATAGCTATTGTACACCCACCGTTATTAGGCAACTATATCTTACCTTATTCATACAATCTGGTAAATTTGCGTTAATTGCATCGTGACTTTCGCTATATTCTTCACAGATAATGCCTGATTTAAATACCTAATTCAGAGTTCACGTAATATGGATCGAAGATTATAGTTCGCATGTGATTCTGGAGAGGCAGGCAGAGAGTACAGATTTAGGTATTTACCACAAGTATATCTGCCAGGATTATACGTAAGAAGGGTTATATTTTCGTGTACAAAATAGTTTACTATATTTTCAACTTGAATCTTAATTTCTTTTTTAACCTTTCCCTTTCATTTCTCAAGTACAAGTTTGTGTTTGCCTGAGCTCAAGTACTTTGCTACAATATCATTGCCAGACTGAGTTCCCCTAAGTCAACTTCAATTAATAACTAGTCCACTGTTGCGTTGCACCACGTTCGCTCCTACGTCCCCGGTGTACGCTGTTCAGCATCTTATTAAATTATGTTTGGAAGGAATGGTGTGCAACGTAATTAGTTTCATACCAGTACTTATTTCGCATATTGTATATTGTGTAAGTTAGCTTGTCATGTCCGGTCCATTATGTACCAACATAACATATTATATCATCCGTCAAAACTTCTACTACTTATCTAAAATAAGAAAATTATATACTTACACATATGTGTCTTAAATGTTTCACGGATTTCGAATTTTTATTTTTGTTAATTTAAATGTCACCTAGATTAACGTAGTTTTGACCGACGATATAATTTGCAGTGTTGCCATGTAAAATAAAAGTACAGAGGAATGTTGCCAGCGGAGAGTGCACCTAATGTTATGCACATTTATGACGAGAATTGGGTGCGGAATCATGTGCCTTCAATGTTGATAAAAATTTTCATAGTTGATGCTTCTAATTAGTTGTAAGTTAACACATTGTAAATATAGAAGTAACGCTACGATCGTTTCGAACTTTTTATTTTTTATTAATTTAATTAAAACAAATCATTTTTTTATTTATTGCCTAAGGTTGCGTTGTGATGCGATGTTCACACACAAAATATTGCGATACTGTGACGTTATTTATGTTTTTAGATGCTTGTTCTTTTATACATTTTTGTAGAAAGCATCTATATTGAAATATTATTAAAATAAATTTATTTAGACGACGCTCAAACTTAGATTTATTAATCTGAACAGTACCTAGTGTAATCACTGCCAGTGTGTTTTCCATTTATTTGTAAGATTTTAAACTTGCCAACTCGTCTAAAAATATATCTTTTATGTAAGTAAGCTCCAGTGAAACTTGACAAATAATCGTAATATTTTGTGTGATGAGTCGCAGTACGTTTTTTAATGCCCAGTAATATAAACAGTGACCGCGCAACGGCCACTCGACAATATGACTGTATAAATAGATAAATTACTATATCGTTTTTAAATTATATTATACAAGGCACTTACGATGTGAAAGTACCTTTGTACTACCAAAAAGGTCCCAGAGAGGCAGAGCTCTGTGCGTGTCGACGCCTATAGATTGACATCGTTGTTTAATAAAATACAAAATAAATTATATCTGTATAAGTCGATACATACGGACGAAAGGCCAAGGGCTCAAATGTATGTCGGTTAAAAGCTTGTTAAAATTGTAAAAAATATAATGTTTTCCAATTTAGTGTGTACGAATGAGGAAAATAAACGAGTTGTAAAATAAGTATTAATTTCAGCAACGACCTAGCGGCTGTTCGCCGACGGCCGCTGATTAATAGTAAAAGAATTTCACTAATCGGACTGTATTATTTTTTTATCTAGCACATGTAACATTTAAAAAATAAACTGGAACTGTGCCATAATATGCCTTTGATTTTTATTTTATATTATGTCAGCACAATACACTCTTCAAGGTCCAATGTAAGTTACTCCTTTCTCAACAAAATAATATGTAGTTCATTGCATCTCAGAAAAAAAACCAATTTGCTTTGTGTACTGACAAAATACGTAGACACATATTCTTTGTGTTCATAGCTCATTACTACTAATTGGCTAATGCCCGCACCTCATCGCTGGCCACCAACAGACGACTAATTTAATTTATTATAAGTGTAGATCCCATTGTGCTCCTAGATTATATTAAAGCCAAAAAAAAAAAAATTTCATGACAAACATAAATGGATCTTCACCCGGATCAAAATGTTTATTTCCATTAGAAGACAAAACATGAGGACATGCAAGCAAACGCATTTGTGCTTATAGATCTGCGGTTGGCCATCGCGATGGTATACAAGGTAGGTTTTAGCATAGGCGTCCCATCATTACAAGCAAGACATGAAACCACATCGCAAAATACAACTATTTGTGGATCACACAAATATCCCAGGCGGAGATCGAACCAACATCATTCAGAAGAGAGACTGTGACGAGACGACCACTTAAACCACTTCGCCATCCGTGCAGTTTTATGAATTATATAAAAGTAAGAATATTCCTTTTGATATGATTTTCATCGGCACAGCAATCAATCTGCATCTGTTGGATGATATTTGCTCTACAACATGAAAACAAATTCTCTGGCTTTTGGGTAGTAATTAATAAAAGAACCTTTTTCGTTAAATGTTTACTATAGAGACCAATTGAAATCCATATGCATTTTGCAAACAATAATTTAGATCCGATAACCTATTGGCATATCAACTATAAATTTATCTTTAAAATATCAATGGAATATATTCCAAAAGTATAGAACGCTTTTACCTATATAAACTATTACATCACATCAACAATACTTGCTATATATAACATTTACCCGGTTTCTGAGAGACAGATCAACACAAGTATTGGTTACCAGACGGTCAAAAGCATCTCGACTGCTGTGATTGGCTTACTAAATTAGTAACAGCTAATCAAATAACTTGACATGCGTTTGCTCTAACAAGGCGTTGATTAGCCTTTCAGAAATCGGTTGTAAGTATTTGCTAAGAAAATTGTAACAAAGAAGACGTATATAAGCACAGAGTTGGGAGGCTTACTAGAGAAAGCTAGACATGTAATAAATAATTTGTGATAAACCTGTGATGGTGCGCAGATATTTCCGATCTGCTGGCATTTATTGAATATTACCCCCTTCAGCCACTTTGAAAACTAGTTATTCGAACCAATTTTGAAAACAGAATTATTTCTCTTTTATTGAAACCTATTTCCAATTAAAAAAATTATTTTGTTTTCAAAACTGATTACCAACACAGAGGGTTGGCTCTTCTTTTGAAACTCTTCCAATATAACTTCAGACTCTCTTTGATTAGAAATAATTTCCTGGCCACTTACAAGTATCTTATGTATAATGACAAAATGTCATCCCACTATAAGTAATGATAGATGTCAAGTGCATTGTAATGTATTTAATCCTAAATAAATTGGTTATTTTATTATTAGTTCGAGAAGTGGTTACTTTCTGAAACCGTATTAAAATGAGTACAGTAATAGAATTCATTTCTACAAAAAGAGGTAGGATGGGGTGGGGTGGCTCTGCATTGTTCAGTGGTCGAAAATATCACAGGAAAACAAAAAATACTACTGGTAACTCATTTTGGTAGTGACAAATATAAAATTGGCTGCAAAGGAAATTTCACTTTGAATAATAAAAATGAGATTATTAAACAAAACCGTCAAGTTTCTTTATGTGAAGCGAATATTACAAAAACTATATTTATGAAACAATTGGATAAACTCAAAGACACAGTTAGTACAAAATTTGAGTCTATAAAAAAAGCAATATGGAATTATGATATTTGACATGGATAATGCAGGGATCAGTATAGATAATGATCTACCAAGATTTAGGAACGTAAAAAGCGGCCTGTATAATGTACGCAATAAGGTATTGGGTGCAGCAAAATTAAGATTTAATTTGCTAAGAGATGTAGTTGTACCTAAAAAGTTTCAACATATGGTTTTAGCTGATTTTATAGATGAAGTAAATCGAATTTTAATATTTTGTACTAAAAATGCACGACGTATGATTTATAAATTTAAACATATTTTGTCCGACGGTACTTTCAAGTCTTGCCCGCAATCTTTCAAACAACTGTACTATATACACGTATATGACGAAAAAACAATCGGTTATATATATATATAACTTTAATTTTTGCCGTGCTTGAAAATAAAAAGAAAGAAACGTATGAAGTAACATTAGACTTTGAGAGAGCGGCGATGAGAGGCATTCAAAATGTCTTCCCTAGCATTGACATAAAGTCGTGCTATTGACATTACAACAGATCACTAATACGAAAGGCAAAAAAAAACTCAATTCGCTTGTCAAGAAAAGACACGTAGCACGCTGTGCAGGTCTAGCCCGCTTACCTCCGTCTTATACAAACTAGCATAAGTAATGGATGTTTTAAAATGAAGTACAGATAAGTAAACTAAACAATAAGAGAAGCATAAACTACATGGAAATTTGATAACGAAATAAAGACAATCCATAAAACTGCTTTCGGAAGGAAATCTTTCCTTCTGAAAGCAGTTTTATGGATTGTCAGTAGGACACTGTATAGAAATAATTTCTCCATTTTCTTTTCTAATATAATATATTTTTCACCAAGTAGAATTTACCATTTTTGTTGAAATTTATAATATTATTAATAATAAAGAATAGATTCAAATTTCAGTTATTGATTTTATAACTGTACACATCATATATTTTAAATAACTATATACTATCTAATTTTTATTATTCAAAGTGCAGTTTTCCCTTGCAGATGATCAAAAATAGTTACCTTAATAGGTACTTTTTTTTTACTCAACACGATTTTGATTTCTCATTATACATAAGATAAACTTTAAGTGGCCAGAAAATTATTTCTAATCAAAGACAGTCTGAAGTTATATTGGAAGAGTTTCGAAAGAAGATCCAACCCTCTGTGTTGGTAACCAGTTTCGAAAACAGAATTATTTTTCTTTATTGGAAACGAATTTCGATAAAAGTTAAATCTGTGGCCTGGTGCTAAAAGGGCCAAAGTACGTTTTTGTAAGAAACGAGATTGTAATGCCAGTTTATTGAAAAAGTATGATATTTTTTGTGCTGAAAGGGCGTCAGTTTATCAACAATCTTTCAAAAGTTACTATGTAAAAAAGGCCAAAGTAGTGTGCGCTTTCATACAGTTAAAATATATGATAAAAGGGCCGTACACTTAAGCCGATAAGAAATTATTATTTTTCACTTTGCTAGTAATAGAGTAAGAAAACGATCAAAGTTAACATTAGCCCTTTTTGTGATATAATCTTAGTTTGCTGCTTTATTTTTAATAAAGCAAAATAGACTAATTTATACAAGTCAGTAATATTTTTACTCTTCTCTCTTAGCCTTTATTATTCCCAAGTCGCTTGGGGTCGGCTTTTCTAGTCTAACCGGAATTGAATGGATATCAGTTTTTACACGGAGCGGCTGCCACCTGACCTCCGCAACCCAAAGGCTAACGATACCCTAAGGCTAGACTAGTGGCCGGATATTAGAGGGTACTGACTTTCCCAATAACGACTGCCATAGATGTGTATGGCAGCCGGGACCGACGGCTTAACGTGCTCTCCGAGGCACGGAGCAGGCGATAATTGTCAATCAATACGCACATAATTTCGAAAAGTCATATACTTTACGGAAGTCAGAGGTGCGCGACGTGGGTTCGAACCTGAGACCCTCTGCATTGCAGTCTGTTGGTCTCCCCACTGAGCTATCGCTGCTTGCATTGATGTATCGCTTGTATGTCACGCATTGTTATGAAAATGGACAAACCCCCGTTAAAGAAAGCTACTATAGGAAAATTTTTGTGGAAGAGTTTAATTTGACATTTAGTAAACCCGAAAAATGACACTTGTGGCAAATGTGGCAAATTTAAATTGCAGTTGGAAATGGAGCCTAACTTAGAAAAGAAACAAGAAATTGAGGCAGAAAGATATGAACATGAAAAGCTGTATGAGTCTTCATATGCTGAGAAAAGAGACAATGAAAAAGCTAAAGTAAATGACAAAGTAATAACACTGTCTTTTGACTTATAGAAGTGTCTCCCAACACCTTATTTAACAGCAGGGTTCAGTTTTTACAAGCGACAATTATGGACCCTGAACTTAACAATTTATAGAGTATCACAATCATCAGCTGATGCATATTGTTTATTATGGGGTGAAACAATTGCTGGTAAAGGAGGACAAGAAATAGCTTCTTGTTTATATCACCATCTGAACACCCTGCCTAATAACTTAGACGAAATTAACATGTATAGTGACAGCCGCCCAGGACAGAATCGAAATATTTATGTTGCTATTATGATGTTGCATTTTATAGAAAACTATCAACTCGCCAAGCATTATAAACCTTAAGTTTTTAGAACCACGCCACACACATATGGAAGCAGGCACTATACATGCTGCTATAGAAAAAGCTAAAAAAAACTGCAATGGAAATAGAATTACCAAAAAACTGGGCAAACCTAATCAGAACAGTCCATAGGAACCCAAAGATAAATGTTGTAGAAATGCAATAGTCCTACAACTTCCAAAAACTGTTCACTACACAATACATACACCGAAAGATAAATTCAGTGAAAGAAAAGGTAAATTGGAATAAAATAAAATGGATACAGTGTAGAAAAGTAGATCCAGGGGTATTATACTACAAATACTCATTTGATGATAGTGAAGAATTATTCAAAGTGCTAAGTTTAAAAAGAAACCGAAATATGACACGTTCACAATCAGAAGATACTGCACCAGTGGCACCTCTTATGCCCCTAAATCAGAGACCTATTAAACTCCCTGCACCAAAAGTCAGAGACCTGCAATCATTTCTGGAGTACATCCAACCATCCAGCCGTCCATTTTATTAGTCTTTGGAGACTGGCCCCGAAATGGAGGATATTGTGTCATGTTCTGATGAAGAAAATTAAAATTATTGTTAACTCTACATAATAAATTTTATTAGAAAAACAACATTGGCCTTTTTAATTTTATACATAACTAGCGGACCCGAAAGACGTTGTCATGTACACACGAAAAAAAAACAAGTCTAAACTATTCTCGAATCCACTTGAATACACACAAAAAATTTCATCAATATCGGTCCAGCCGTTTATGAGGAGTTTAATTACAAACACACGCACAGAAGATTTATATATATAAAGATTAGGAACTAACATAATAATTAACATCAGTGCTAAAGGGGCTTAAGTTGTTAATATTTTCTAAAATACCATTTTTTTTTTCATATAATAGAATTTAATTTATAAATCTACTTAAAAACATAAATCGAATAAAAGTAAAATATTTTTGCCATACTACAATATAACACGTAAATAATAACTATTAAATGCTGATTCATTGTTATAACGCTCATTACTGAAAATAATGATTATTGATATTGGCCCTATTAGCACCAGGCCACAGAAATAATTCTGTTTTCAAAACTGGTTTCAAATAATTAGTTTTTAAAGTGGCTAGATAGTACTACTACCTTTACGGATTTATAACTGTTAATTTTCTAGAAATGCGCAATTTGTACACATAATGCAGTATTAGTATTAACGATTGTGTGTGACCACATACGGTTTACACGTACACCAATAAATATGTAGTATATTTTTAACTATATACTAATAACTATGGCAAATCTAACATAAAATCCGTAAAAGTAGTGTAATTTAAATAGCCAACATTTACATAGGCTTATAATTTAAAAATACTAAGTTTTGGTCTTTCAGACTATGACTGAAAAACAATAATATATTGCTTTTAAACTACATTCTAGCTACAGCTAACCTGTACGATATGCTAACGAACGCACTTACGGTCAAAATTAATAATCAACCTAACGCAAAAGTTTAATGGCCAATCCTACAACTAACAAGTAAAAGTTATCCAAAAGATAAATAGCATGCTGTCTCACTCTTGTTAGGTTAAAGAAGAGAGACGGCGAGACTTTTATCTTATAGATAAATGCTGTTTGGAGGTGGTGGGAGCAGCTCTTAGACTTATTAATTATTAAATTCGACCGTTAAACAATCAGGAATTGTGAGTTACAGGTCTGTGAAGTAATGATCCTGATACATTAAACAGATAGTCATAATTTTTAATACATTAGCGGCCAAAATATATATAATTAAGAGACATTATTTTACAAAATCTTATTGTCTTACGAATCACATAATCAAATAAAAATTTAAAATTAAATTGTTTACACATACATATTTAATTTTAGAGAATCACATATAGAGGCGATAAGATACATCTTTAAGAGCACAAATTGGAGTTTTCATCGTGAAATATTACATCAAACTTTATGGATATGATGAAAGAAGTTATAAACATGCTGTCACGTCTATATATCCATAGGGGTGAGGAAGTAATGAATACATCTATCAGCTATTTGAGTGGAAGAGTATGTCTTTGCCAACTATTTGGTGATGGTACGAATGAAGCATTACTATCTTCTTCAGAACACCGGTACAATAGTAGTTCTAACTGCCTCCATGGCGCAGCGATAGTGAATGCGACTGTATTCACTACATATAGTGATGCTGTGCATGAGGTCTCGGGTTCGAATTCTGGGTCGGGCCAACAATAAGTTATTGGGTTTTTCTGTTAAGAAATCTCAATACGAGCCCGGAGTTAGGAAGTCGGCGGTGCTAGACACCCCCGTGCCTCGGAAAGCACGTAAGGCCGTTGGTCCTGCGCCTGATCTCTCTCCGGTCGTATCGGATTATCCGTCCCATCGGATCATGAGAGTTAGGGAACAGAGAGAGCACTTGTGTTTGCGCACATACTTGTGCACTATAATATCTTCTGCGCAGATGGCCAGTCTCCGCTAAGATTGGCCGCCATGACCGAAATTCGGTCTGGAGGACATTATTATTATTACAATAGTAGTAAGAATATAATTGCTTATAGCCTGGTAATTATAAAATTATTCAATTTCTGCTTTCAGACTATATTCGTTCTATAAAAATAGAGATGACAAAAAAGGAAGATGTATACATCAAGCATCTCTTTCGTTCCGGTCCCCTATTTTTTTTTCTGGCAGGCGCTGAGGTGGTATGAGTAACCGAACATTTTTTTTCGCGTCGGTCACTCACGCTCAAGGCCCAACTGTGGACAACACCCATCCAAGTAACTAACTATACTCTTTCGTTTTCGTCGTCTCTCTCTTATATATTGGCTTTAGGTACCAGTACACCATATTTCTAAGTAAGCAAATTGACTACAAAAGTACTGGTGACTCAAATACCTACTTCTATCAAATCTTTCTTTTCATCCTATCTTTAATTATTTTTCTTTAAGGCCCTTAAGACTGCGCCGAGCGAAATGTGCCAAAACAGGCGCTCACAGTTAAGTGAATAATAATAGTAAAAAACTCAAAATAATTAATATTTTCGTCTACAAAATTACGTAAATTTGCACGAAAAATGCAAAAACGTTATCTCATGTTATGTGATTTAGATTATAACCAGTGATCGGAGTAGGTAGATTGAAATGGGGTCATTGATCCGAAACGTATATATTAATATGGACATTCCTCCGGAATTGGTGGATTATTTAAAAAAAACCGGAACTTATGTAGGAATTTTATTCTGCCAGAGTGGAAGGAGTCATTTGATGATTTGCCATCCTCAAAAAAAGGTAGGAATTGTAATAAAATGAGCAATATTATTCTTTATTATTCTTCATATTTTTTTTTAACGGCACACAGTCACGATTTGACAAAACCCAACGACCAATCAGAACAAAGGATCATGGGTGGTACAATAATCGGTTATCAGAACAATGCGTACGCCCGCCGACGACATGCCAGGTAGCTCACTCGTTTACTTCGGTTCGTAGAGTGCGCATCTTTGTTTGTTACTGTGTTGTGAAAACGTTACTTGACCCTGGCTTGTGTACATACTGACTTCTGGAATCTGCTCTAAACCACGATTTGGCTCGAATATACGGACTCAGATTTTTCACTATTGAATTGGATCTACATATTTAAACCAAGCTTTGGTAAGTAATATTTTACTAGTTACAGGGAGTATAAAGCATGTTTGGATGTACTATAAGAATATTTTTAGTATTGTGTTTGTTCGCTTAACCTGCTGAACATACCATGAGTCTTAATATTGTTAAATCTTTAATAGAGTATGAACCAGTGAGCTTAGTGCGAAACAAAATTATGATATTCTAGTAATGTAGTCGCAATTCAGCTAACTCCACTATTAACCGACATTTTACTGGAATCCGTATATAATTTGAATGCCATATGTCCTCTTGCAATGTATTGGTAAAATAAATTACTATAGGCCTTATCTACTTCTCTACAAAATATTCTACGTAACAAGCCCTTTCATTTGAGACCCATATTGATGGGATTGAAAAAAAAATAAGTTGTCCGCCATCTTGTAGCGGCAGCCATTTTGGATTGACAATAATATTGAATATACATAATTGTATTGTCACCAGAATCAAAGGCGAATGCCAAATTTTAGATCAATCGGTTGACAGGAAGAGGGTGAAATTTCAATGACTAAATTTGATCCACGAAAAATAAAACAAACGGAGTAAGCTAAATAAACTAAATAAAATGTAATTTTTTCATGTCTTTGTTTTAGGTGATATATACGAGGTTCCATCTCTAAAACAAAGTTCAGATATGGCAAACGTCAAGGCTGAAACTGTAGAAAAATGGATATCCGGTCATCCCGAACTACTTTACGATCACGCTAGTGGTACAATATACTGTTCAAAATGTGAAAGCCATTTGAAAACCATAAATAAAGGAAACGTTAAAAGACATATCGAAGGAGCAGTACACCAGGGAAAGTTTAAGCGGCCCGAAGAGGAATTTTATTTCGATCTTATAAAATTTCTCATTTTGTGCAATATTCCGTGGTCTCAGATGAAAAATACTACTTTTCAAGATTTCTTTAAAAAATATATGTGTAGTACCTGTTGTTGTACGTGTACTAATCGTACTCTGCCAGATGAATCACAGTTACGGAAAGTTTACTTGGACAAGTTTTTTAAGAATAAAATCAATTCGATTCGGCAAAATTATAAAAATGAGAAACTATGGATATCATTAGATGAAACGACAGACTTTTTAGGTCGCTATATAGTCCATTTTTTAATAAAACCATTACATCCTAGCAATTTGACTAGACCTTATTTGGTAGCATGTAAAATGCTAACTGTAGTTAATGGACAAACAATCACGCAATTTGTGTTAGAATGTTTGGAAAACTTTTGGGAAGATTCTTTTGAATCGAAGGTAGGTAACATTCTTGTCCTCTGCACTGATAGCGTCGCATATATGCTGTCTGCAGGACGAAATTTAAAACAATACTTACCTGAAATGAAGCACGTAACATGTTTGGCGCACTCTCTTCATCGCGTATCTGAGCAAATTAGGTTAGAATATCACGATGTTAACATTTTAATAGCAAATGTTAAAAAGGTATTTTTGAAAGCCCCAAGTAGAGTCAAAATTTTAAAAGAAAAATATCCAGATTTGCCGCTACCTCCCCAACCAGTTGTTACAAGATGGGGCACTTGGTTAGAGGCAGCATTTTATTACGCTCAAAACTTTGAAAAAATAAAAGAAGTATTATCTTGTTTAAGCAGCTCTGATGCGGTATCTATTCGAGAGGCAAAAAATATTATAGAAAAAGAAAATTTAAAAGAAGATTTAAATTACATTAAAGACAATTATTTTATAATTCATTTGTCTTTAAAAGAATTGCAAAAGCATAATTTATCGTTGACAGATTCACTTTTAGCATTTGACAACGTCAGAGATGCTATAAATCAGTGCAATTCAGAAAATATAAAAAATAAAATAGAACGTGTTATGGAACGAAACCCAGATTTAGACACACTTAGAGAATATAGTGAGGCCATTGAAAAAAATGAAGCACGTAATTTAATACCTTTTTTAAAATTTGCTCCTTTGACATCGTCAGATGTAGAACGGTCTTTTTCCATTTATAAATGGACTTTAGATGTTAAAAGAAATAGGTTGAAAATAGAAAATATAGAGAAACTCATAGTTATATATTTTAATTGTAAAGATCAGGATTACCAGGATGCTGACATTGTAATCGATGAAGATTAAAAATGTGAATAAATGTAAAATGTACATATTTAACAATAAACAATGTTGATTTTTATCTTTTTTCTTTATTCTACCCCTTTTTTTTGGTCCTAAAATCTGACTAAAATCAACCTGTTCCTTCGTATGCCCTTTACGTTTCAGAGTCGTGGTGCATCCTTAGAACAGTCTCACGACCCCAGCAGGCATTGGCCCTCTATGGGGCCCCGTCATGTATTCTACCCTTAACGCAAATTACCATGACCCCTATGAAAATATTTAAATTTAAGTGCAACAATTTATGTCTATCTATAAAAGTTCTAGCCATAAAAGGCTAAAAATAAAAAAATTAAAATTAAAGCTTCGATCGGAATTCGATTGTTTTTATTATTCAACAGATAAATAATGAATTAATTTAGTTTTGATACCTTCCTTTAAATTTTGAATTGAGTAGGAATAATATCACTACCAACATTAACAATATTTAATTGAATCCGGAAATACCGGAATTACTTTCCGGGAAAATGGCTTATCCATGTTATTCTTTCTGTGTGCATTTATGATACAAGTACCAAAAATCAATCTACCTACTCCGATCACTGATTATAACAGTAGAAACTAATTTACAACTTAAACGAAACAAATAGTTTTATTACAATTTGTCCGTCCCAAATATTTAAGTTATTGGTTGACAATAAAGATACATATTGATTAATTAAAGAAGCACTCCAAATCCTCCATACAATTGGACTCTGGCGGCCGCGCGCCGATTTGAGTATGCGCCGCACGAGCTCTGTCGGCGAGCCTTAACGTGTGCTGTTCGCCGATGTTGTTTTTATTTTACAATACAGAGATGCTATCGCAGTAGACAACGCATTAGTCTTTGCCAGTGATTATTTCTATAAACAGTATGGTTACCACAAACCATCAGCTAAGCCGTTCATTCGTTTCATCTATACTAATATTATAAAGCTGAAGAGTTTGTTTGTTTGAACGCGCTAATCTCAGAAACAACTGGTTCGAATTATAAAATTATTTTAGTGTTGGATAGTCTATTCATCGAGGAAGGCTATAGGCTATATAACATCACGATACGACCCACAGGGGCGGCGCAGTAACCATAAATGCGAGTGAAACCGCGGGCCACATCTAGTAATGAATATAGTAACAATTCTTATGAAACAGCCATCTACATTACCAGTCTCTATTTTAACCTCAACTACGGAAAGACAAGAGAATAATACACATGACCAGTAGGCCATAAATATGTCTATCCGAGACTTTGATCTGAAGGAAATATTAAGGGAATACATATCATGTAGTTTCTTCGGCTTTCTTTCCGTCAAAGTAGCATTACTTCATTGTACGAACCATTTCATGATAGGGTTTAGGATCATTTAAACGTTGTGTACATCAATAAATGTGTTTGTACGAATAGCACGAAGACTCACTCGAAACATCAACGTTTACGATTCATGGTACGCCTATAGCCTATACGATCATCTTTGTTTGAAGTTATCCATCAGGAATGATGACATACAGAGCTTGTGCCCACGAAAGGGTAAGCAGAGGTGTATACACATTCAAATTTCACTAGCTACGTTTTTAATACAACATGGAGATCCAAGGGAATAAGCCTATTACTATCTAGCGGACAAATTTACAGACGAACGTGATGGTACTGAGAATTTCTCAATAAAATATCGCTTATTGCTACTCCATTACGGCATTGAATTAAACTTCAAGATCGATCACAAATATAACCGATAACTTGTGCCATAGGACCAATAAAGACTCAAAGAGAGTACAATTTTAAACAGCAGATTTAACTATACATTTCAAACTGTCTAATTTAAAATTAAGATATGGTAAGTTAATAACGACTTGAAATTCATGTCAAAAGATTTGATTTCATCTCTATAAGATGCAATATTTTTCGATGACACTGGTTACTGCTTTTAAGATGGATTGTAGTCTTACTTATTATCCGTAAGTTCAACATTGTCCATCTAAACATCGGAGCTTTCTATTAACATAGAGCGTATGATTGAAAACCTTGTTTGTTAAGTCAGAGTGCTACCTGAACACGTCTCTGATGCCTTGAAGTAGTTGTTTCACTAGTGGGTCGTCGTCTGCGTAGCCCGCCGAGCGAAGGTGATGCGATGCGCTTGAAATGAACTATAAGCATAATATTTAAATTATAAGTTACATATTATCAAAACATTTACTTACTTTTACATTAGACTAATATTATAAACTATTGGTTTAGAATAGGCACCGGCTACCTAGAGCACATGTGACACAAATATTACACTAACATTATGTCAGTGATGTTTTAGTAGTCATGTAACAGACGGCAAAACGCTTGCCCAACGTATTAGCGATTGGCGGGAATATTCAGCATCGAATACGGCACCTTACGATCGGAAGTAAAGTCAAAAATCACTTATTCATTAAGGTCACAAACTGACTCCTATTAATGTCAGAGTTTTTGAGTTAATGAGTTAAAAGAAGTTACTGAATTTTTACTTAGGTTAGTTGCTAGGTTCAGGCAAAGGGTTGAAGCCTATGAGAAGATACTTGGAAGAAACATTTATTAATTTATTATTAATTTATTAATCTATAAATTCAGTATTTTACTATTCATATTTGTTGCAACCATATTACTGTGCTAAAATCGTAAACATACAGTATAGTATATTCTCACCTTATCTAAATAGGAGATGCCAGCCTGAGGACAGGTGTGCTTGACCATGTCGACACTGAGCTCACTCCTGCCGGTGTCGTCCGTCATTACAGCGTGCACCTCCCGCAGGAAGGTGGGCAGGGAGGCGGCTGTGATGTCCGGGAGTAACTTCACGCTGAACTGGTAGCCCACCGGCGTCTCTGGATCCTCGCCTTCTTCCACGCGAATGCAACTAGAATTTTTTTGTTAGATTGTTTAAATGATGGGCTATTGTCGCTTAAATGTTTTCTTATTCTGGATGTTTTTTGTTAATCCACGGCGACATAAAATTTATTCCTAACGCAGGAAATAAAAAAAACTGTGAGTTATACAATTTGGTCAGCTCTGAACTAAAAATCAAAGCACACATAAATTGAAAGTTGTCATTCCACAAACTCTTTAATTTTTTATCCCTAGCCGATCTAAGAGCAGCTTATCTAGAGATTAGCATGAACATCTATCTATACATAATATAACAAAACTACAATTTGTTTATTTTATGTTTGAACATGCAAAAATATTTTTTTATGCTGGCTACCAGTTACCAGTACCAGATGGTATCAGTTCCAGACTACCAGTCAGATATGTAAAATGATTTTTGCATTGATAGCACAATTCTTGAGTAGCATTATGAACTATATAGCATCACAATAAAATTCATGGAAGCGGACCAGTAATCATAAACATGGGTAAAACCGCAAGAGATAGCTAGTCTCACATAAGATCATAGTTATACAACCTTGTGCTGTGTTTTTGTGATGAGTTTCTATATTCCTTAAGAAAGTACTACAATCTTAGTAGGGGAACAGTAATATTTGTTCCTTTTGCAAAAAGCACAGCAACTCTTTTTGACTCTCCGTTATGTTACAAGAGTTTATTGACTAAGTAATAGGTTCCCAATTACCATAAGGCTGGCGAAAGTTTTAACTTTATCTTTTATCTATAAAAGACAAACGCACTAGGAATAATTCCCGTATTGCGAAGGACTTTACAAATATTCAAACAACGTATACAAAGGACGCCCCGTCTCCGAACAAATATTCGTGGAACACAAATATTTTGTCCCGTGTGGGGATCAAACCGTCAACACTTGTCGCAAAGGCAGTGGTTAGGCGATCACATAAACCACCACCCCAAACGTGCAGTGAAAAATATATAAAGCTTACCGATACTGTGAAGCTGTACGTCCCGTAGGCCAGTGCTGAGAGGTAATAAACCCGAGGAACGGTACTCTCCACTCCAGGGCTTGCTGCAGACCGCGCTGCGACACCAGGTCCTGCGTGGAGGGAGAGGCGGGGAACTGCGGGTGTGAGTGGTGCCAGCCACACACTTTGTAAGACTGCCGGAGGGACTCCGCTGCACGGGATTGGGACACTGGAACAGAAAATGTATAGGTTTGATTATTTTAGAAACAGATGGACCAGCATAAAACCTATGAGTACTATGAAAACTAAATATGTTAAGTTTGGAACTAAAATTATTTGACAGCAATAAAAAAATGTGACTAGGAAAGTCTGGTTTATATTTATAATGTCTTTTTGGTAAAATAATTTTGACAACAAATTTTAACTACCAGTTATCCTTTGGCACCTACATACCAGTGATGTATCGAATATTCGCATTCGCATTCGCATATCTTATGCGAATGTTTTGCGAGTATCGTACGCGAACGTCCGAAAAAATAAATAAGATGTCAATAACAAAAAGGTATGTATCTTATGTGGGGGCCAGTCAGTGCAGACCGGCGACACTTCGACCCAGTGGGATCTTTTGTGCCGACACTCTCCCAATAACGACTGCCACAGATGTTCATGGCAGCCGGGACCGACGGCTTAACGTGCTCTCCGAGGCACGGAGCAGGCGATAATTGTCAATCAATACGCACATAATTTCGAAAAGTCATATAACTTCCGAAAGTCAGAGGTGCGCGACGTGGGTTCGAACCCGAGACCCTCTGCATTGCAGTCTGTTGGTCTCCCCACTGAGCTATCGCTGCTCTAACAAAAAGGTAAATCAAACAAAGAAATATTAATTTCTTATAATATTTATTACAAAACCTTAAAGTTTTTGCGTGTTCGTTTTTTTTTCTCCGTGTCGTAATTATGCTTTTATCAATCTAAACTAATAAGATTCTTATGTATTCTTGTTAGATTTCTAATAATATTAACGTATTTGTAACTAATAATTTGTAATATAATATTATAAAATATATCAAGAAATATGAATAATTTGACTTAGAGTCAAATTATTCATATTATAATACAAAAAACGGACCCTTGACGCGCAGTTTGACACGCTGTTTTCATTTTATTTTGCCTAAGGATGATATATGTGCTATGCATCGTTAAAAAGGATTGTTTTCTACTTATAGAAACAATATAACTAATAGTAAATTGTATTATTTCTAGATATATAAAACGAAGAGAATAATACCGGTGATTTTGTCATGATTATTTGCCTATTTTCATAAAATGCCTTTTAAGATAGAATAATAAGCTGTATTTCTTTATTTAATTTCGTACAATAAAAACCTAAAATTAACTATATAACGTAGGCGCCGGATCGGCTCGACAATGCTCGGAATGAGATGCAAACGATGACAAATGTGTGTATGTGACTCGCGCCCTGAGTAAACTGTCAAAATAAAGCTATAGATAAATGGCGCCAAATTCAAAAGTCAATCATTCGCATTCGCATTCGCAAATATCAACGGCAGATATTCGCATTCGCATTCAATTTCGCGAATGCCTAAAAATTGACATTCGTTACATCACTACTACATACTACAGATTATTTGATAATTTTATGTATCTATTTAATTGAATATGATAATTTATATGTAAATAAATCACAAGCATAAGGACCATTTATCATTCAAGAGAGATGTGTGTATGTCATCTCTCTCACATCCTTTAGGTATTTACGATTTAGGGTCCATTATAATAGTGACAAGCCCTGCACAATTTACTGGCCACGTTACTGCTACAAGTTTACATTATCCGTAGAGTTACTCAGGAAACAAACTGTGGATCAGAGATCAGAGACGTTCTTGAGAAAGATCAGGTTAAGAGTACCCGAAACCGAGTTATGTGTTGAGAATATCAGGAACAACAAAGATATGCCTGTATTATATAATATGTCGGAGACGGTCATTAGTACGGTTACGAAACGCGGCACGCTAGTGAAGATGTGGCAGCACTGTTACGATGACGTCAACACGCAGCCAACTTCGCATGCTACGACAGAGCCTACTTAAATGGAGGCGCCCTATATTCGACGGGAATCATTTTACCGTCGGCGAGTACGGACCTCCTCGTTAGGAACTGTCATTTGTTTCGTGCAAGACATTCGTGTTAATTTATTGTAAAGACAATAAAAGTGATCAGTGTGCATTTATTGTTTCACTTTGCTTGATCACCCTATTGTACGCCCGCATTATGTCTATCGATGGGATAACTGAAAGCACTCTATATCCAACATATATATATTTTAAAACCCATAGTAGATAGGGACTTTGAAAACATGCCAAGTATATCCAAACTTAACTCTATAATTTTTGGATCACAACAAGTAATTATTGTTCTGTCTGAGATTCGAAACTAAAGCACTCACCGCGGCCACACTGGTAAGGCACCCGCTTGCCACCTGTATCATCCGTGGATTCAGTCAGGGATGTATTAGCAGCCTAGTCAACCACTCACACGGAGACAGGCATGAATGTATGTATCTATGTAAGATTGCTTGGTTGCAACCCACCAGGGTCCATATCACAGTGCGTACTGCCGGCGGCGGCCGCGGCTGCGCGGTAGGCGCGCACGCTGAGTACCAGGCGCCGGGAGCCACTGCTGACGTCACTGCCGGTGACGTCACCGTCGCTGACGTCACCGCCCAGCAGCCCCATGACCTCGGCGCGGGACGTGTGCGCGTGCGCGTCCATCAGTAGCAACGTCGATACGTGCACGCGGACCTCGAATGGCGCCTGTAATATTGGGAATGATTTCATTCAAAGAGAGTTTCGAATTTAATATGATGAATCTACATTCTTTATTTGTATGTAAAATAATTTGATGACTCCATTTTGTGAATCCCAAAATAGTACTTTTTTAACAGATCAACGTCAAAACATATCAGACTAATCACACTTTGATCAGCCACATAAAGATACATGTGGTTTGTGTTTATGTCCGGAAGACAAATAAGCCTCGCACAGTTTGGTATACTAAAGATTGGCATCTATTTGAAGTGATGTCAATGATCATGATCAGGTTATGCTGTATCCTACACATTTATTTTAATGGACCAATACTAATAATATAAAAAAGCTGAAGATCTTATTTGTTTATTATTTGAACATACCTCTAGCTCTGCAATAAATAGTCCAATTTGAAAATTATTTTTGTATTTCATAGTCCAAATCATGAGAAAGGCTAAATAACATTATAATTATAATTATAGCAAAGCAGTACTAATAAACATAGGTGACAATGCAGTGGACACCTGGTATACTAGTGGTGACAACATCTACTCACAGGTTTGTCGGCATTATAGACCCTGCAGTGCAGTAGTTGCACGTGGTGTTTCTTCGGCACACGTTCGCGTCGCGGTTCGGCGCCCACCGCGAACAGGTCGCCTGCCTCCGTGTGCATTATCGTGTAGCCGCCGCCGCCGTCCTGGAACATAATTATACGGTCAAATTCAACTCCTCAGTCGATTCAAAATACCTAAACGATATCTATAGCTAATTTTCTACACTAACAACTTTAAAAACCACAACCAATTCGACTCTTCTTCGATCACTAAACATAGGATGCCTTTGTTTCAAAGCATCGTCGGTTCGCATGTTTGCAATCGGATATAAGTAAAAGTTTTATCAGATTAGTGTTACAGGTGACCATTGGCTATAAAATTTACAATTAATTAATCCTGTGTTGCATGGACTTCACAAATATGGACCATGAACACAATAAACACAACATTTTGTTCAGTGTCTTACAAACCTCAGAGAAGCGGCAATGGCTTGGTGACCACAATGCCATATATGCAATTAAGAGAGGCCTGTTATTAGTCAACTATAAAAAAATGCTTTTATATACATAATATTATACCGGCCGTGGGCCGTGGGCCAGTCAGTGCAGACCGGCTACACTTCGACCCAGTGGTATCTTTTGTGTCGACACTCTTCCAATAACGACTGCCATAGATGTTCATGGCAGCCGGGACCGACGGCTAAACGTGCTCTCCGAGGCACAGAGCACGCGATAATTGTCAATCAATACGCACATAATTTCGAAAAGTCATATAACTTCCGAAAGTCAGAGGTGCGCGACATGGGTTCGAAGTCGAGACCCAATAATATTAACATACATTACATAATATTAACTTCTGGCCACGGTTACGCTAGGGAACAGTACTAGCATATCATACCAGGTTGATTTTCTTCTGCCTTTTCGGCATAGGCTCGAACCTGCTAAGAGGCACGGCGATGGGCGCCTCCTCGCTGGTGGCTCGGCCGCTATGCTCCTCCTTAGGAGTGCTCTTGTTAGAAACGTTATCAGTGTCGCTGTCCACATCTATTTCGATGTCACTTTCTGGATCAGAGTCTTTCTTCTTTTCGATTTTTATCTGCAAAATAATATTTAGTTTAAATTTCCTTAAAAATAATAGACATCTAAAATAAAAATTGTTTGTTTACAGATTTAATCTGTTCAGTAGTTAAGATATGTCTATTCATTTTACTGAAAAAACTAATACAGCCATATTAAAAGTGGATATACTCTAATGACAAAGTAGGTTTATAAAAGTACCATAATGTAAATTGTGGAAATTTTATAAATGGATTTTTTGTAAGTACCACTAATAAACAGTTATGAAATTTTGGGGACATTGCAGATAAAATAACATTATACATTAATTCTAAGTTGTTAGTAGTTGAAGGTGTAATTTATGCTGCTTTGAGTACAACAATATTTAACATAACTTACCACTTGTTCCCCTTCAGAAACAGGTAATGCTTGTCCAGAGCCCAGCACTATGTGCATCTTTGGACTTTTCATACTATCCTCCGACAAACTTGAGTCCTTCCTTTGCTTGCCTTGCGGAGACTTTATCAATTCCTTACTTCTATTCCTAATCCTACCCTTATCATAATTCCTGGATACTTTTCTTCTATGGTTCCCAATTTTCTTCTCAGCCTTAACTTTCGCTTGATATTTAACTATATTCTTTGACACAATGTCGGTTAAATCTAAATCAGAACCAATAGATTCAGTGGAGCCTATTATCAAGTCTTCTTCATATAAAATTTCTGCAGGATTTATAGCTAGTAATTCAGATTTATGTTCTGATAAAATGTCAGGTTTCAATAAGCTCTTTGCATTAGTATTTTTCTTCCTATATAATGGTTTCTTTGGCAATGTGATAGTTGGTGCACCCGTAGTAACCATGTTCAGAATATTGTTCACGGTAGTTACATCATCAGTAACAATTTCCTCTTGAACAACGGCAGGTATATCTTCATGATCTTCTGGTTTGTCAAGCCCAAATGATGGTGTCTCCAAGTTTACTCCATATTCAGCTTCTATTAGAGCTTGAATTTCTGCTTCAGTCTTTGTTTTTAAAGTTTGTGATATTTTTCTTATGTTTCTGCCATATTTTGCCTGAAATGATAACCAATGAACGAATTTGTATTGAAATTGGAATAAACTAAAACAGGAATTAGCTTAAATGTATAATTTTAGTTTTTGTTGGGTAATCAGTTAGTTGTCTTATAATAGGGACACTATTTCGACATTGCTGAACTTGTCTCTCTACTCTTATGAAGCAGTTAACATCATCACAACATAAGAGAATTTATTTATTTATCTGCTCCATAAAAGTTTAAAACCACTATGTTGATTCTTATGAGTTGCACCTTTGACAAACACATATGATTTTCTCTTTTAATTTCAATTGAGCACATACAAATCTTGAACAAACTTACCATCTCTTTGACAAGTATATCTCTCTCCACGGGGCTCCATGCTGTGTGTATGTCATTGTGGTACTTGTCGGATGAATTGTTGCCATACAACTTCTTTGGTGAGCCTTCTTTAAGCCTAAAAAATAAAATATACACTTAAAGGTTGCTATTAATTTTAATAATAACATAAATGTGAAAATATCTATCTCTTTATATTTTCACTGCTAAACAATGCTTGGTATGTAGCCGACTCAAATCTTAAGGATGTGGGCTATTTAAAATATATCTATGGAATTACAAACACAAATCTGTTATTAGGATTGTAAACATTTTAAGAAATAATCAATGTGTTCTTTGTAATATATTGTATATTAGCAATAAGCATAATATTTAATATTAATATACCAGGCATTAAAATGATTTTCATTAATATCCAATATTAACAGCACATGAAGGATTATCACATTTGCACAAACTCATAAAGTACAACAGTTGGCAAATATATATATATATACATATATAATGACGCAGCACCAGAATACTACTACCCAAGTAATATAACAGTGACAACTACGTTTTTATGATGTAGTTGATACAAAATTACTAAACAAAAAACAAACCTATTATTCTGCTTGTCATACCAATTGGTCTCTGTTGAGTCGAGGAGCCACTGTGGGTGCACCGTGTCTTCACGACTGGAACACGAAGGTCTGAAGATAGAGATTATGTACTAATTAAAACCAACACAACCTAATTTGAATACTGTAGTAAACACACTGAAAAAAATCGTTACCTGAACTGAACTACATTGACTGCAAATGTGTTGTTTACAAACTCTGTAGATGTAATTTAATCGCAATTGTCCAATGTAAATAGACCGGATATTATTATATTGTAAAAATAACGTAGAAAACCACAAAACGTAAACATAACCATGTAAATGTTGCGTAATAAATGAAAATAACACTTGGGCAAACAATACGTCCGTGCAATTGTTATACAATGGTAACCATACTTACATTCCTTGGTTATTTTGGGCAAAACAAGAATTAAAAGAGAAATCTCCTAAAATGTCAATTTCGTCGTCGTCCGCCATTTTTGATGTTTTAATGTTTTGACTTTTGTTTGAAGATCAGAACCACAGATCTAAAGCTACTCTGTCTCACTAGATAATAAAGAAATAGCAACATAGTTTAAAACACCTAGGTATGCCAACGTTCTTTAAGTACAATAGACAAAAGATATAACCTGTTTTCTATGATCGTATCTTATTTATTATGGTTTCTCTACAAATTGATTATCCGGTCGTATACCGCCGGCTCGCATACCAGCCGGCAGATTTGTACCCGTCGTAGGCCGGTGGCTCGCATGCGAGCCACCAAATTGGCGCCAAAACGCCGCGCGCCGCCTTCGCTTAAGCGAAGGCGGCGCGCGGCGTTCGACGTACGACGTACGACGTCGTACGGCGTACGACGGGTACAAATCTGCCGGCTGGTATGCGAGCCGGCGGTATACGACCGGTTATTATAGATTGTTTTATAGGCTATACTCATTTTTAGTCAATTATTATCGTCTAAGATAGTCTGAACTTGACGTCATACTTCAAAGAGATTTTGAGAGTAGGCACGCGCCCATAGAATAAACATTCATTTATTAACTGAAGCACAATGTAGGCGTGAATACGTTTTGATGTTTTGGGTATATGAAAACCGCATTCTCGTCTAATGAAGGATTTGTTTTAATAATAATAATAATAATAATAATATTCTACCACATACACACAACACCATCTAGCCCAAACTAAGCAGAGCTTGTACTATAGGTACTAGACAATGGATAAACATACATATATATATACTATTTTTTTGTTCTTCATCCAAAATACCCATACAATTAATCTCATATCCCTAACTTCGATATTAAGGAAATAATGGAAGACAGAATCCTTAAAACACACATGTTATTTTTCAATACCTATGAAAAATATATTACTTATTTCTCATAATTACATGTTAAAATTACAGAAAAGCCGATTTGGTAAAACAAAACTGCTTTAATAATGAAAATCAAAATAAAGATAAAGAAAACATTTATTTATTTATTTGCTAGAAGCACGGTACAAAGATGTTACATATAACACATGCCACACATACCAGCTTCAATACTTCTAGCTTCTCCGTAGCCTTTTCCTACACGTGTGTGATTGCTTTATACGTTTTTTGAACTAAAAAGTTGCTTTTGCCGCATAAATAAAAACATGCTCTCATTGGAGTCAAAAAATATTTTTTACTGTTGCAATTCTAATCATCTGTTGTCATATTGACATTGACATATAATCAAATCATATGATTATGTCAAATCTGACATGAATGCTATGACGGATGACGGAGATGTCATTTTGTCATCATCAATGATCAAACAAACAAAATAAATTATCGAAAGCGTTATTGTGCAGTCGTAACTGATCTGTGTTACGGTGCGATAGTTCGAAGGACGTTTTAATTATTGTGGCTGATGAACTGGTGCTCGGTCTACGTAGCAATGAATATCATAGGAAAACGTGCCGTTGTTTTTACTTCGAACTTAAGCCGAAGTTTTTCAGTTTCTACTGTAAATAATGCTACACATTCGTGAGTACATCTTTTATATACAAATAACTCATCGAAATATACTTGTTTTAGGCTTGTAAGACAAGAGAGCCCTTAAAAAAATTACAATATAAGTTTTCATCTCTACACAAATATTTTCATCTTTACACAAGCCTATGCTTGTTGTCATGTTGTGTAACGATTGATGTAGGAAAAATCAGTTATCTATGTGCGACTGGCTATCAGTGTGACTCAGTTTACTTACATCTTTATTAAATCGAGCATTATTATTATACCTACATAATTAGACAATAACCAATATGTTAGAGGTCCTAATGACAGGTGCAACTTATTCGCGCGATAAACTTCTAGAAATAGTGACTTACAAAATTTGTATTGCAATATAAACAATCTCAACAATGTGAAAATATGGTATAATAACATAATTATTATTTCATACAGAAAAAATCTAGTTTGACTACACTATGTGGCACATACATATTTAATTTAAATAATTGGTTGTTATGATGCTATGCTACTGATGATGCTATGATGAAAACTGTGCAGAGATTATCTTTTTAAGAGTACAGTACAGTACTTATTGGGCGCAATAATAATGATGAAGTCAAAACCACCTGTTGGCTTATTTTCACTGCTGTGAACATATTGCTAGGTAGATTTTTAATGAACTTATTTTAAAATATACTTCTCAAAGCAAATTTAATATTTTATGTCATTTAAAATTAGCATAATTAAATTTTAGTATGTCAATTTATCAATGCACTATGCAATTTTTTTGTAAATTTATTTAATCCATTTTTTGGCTGATATAAGTAATAGATTGGAAAGAAAATTTTAAATATACAGCAAAAATTATAAAATACATATTTATGGGTATTAGTTGATATTAAGTAGATAAAGTTCTAACAACATTTACTAGACCAGGTCATTTATAATTGTTATCAGCAACATCAGTACATATAAGGCTCCAGTCTCTCGATAATTAACTTGAGAACCAACTCTCATTCCACAGGTGTAAACTCCTGGTAATAGGTGGAGGTTCTGGTGGATGCTCAATGGCAGCTAAATTCATGAAGAAATTAAAGACAAAACATTCTGTTATAGTTTTGGAACCTAGCAAGGTAAGAACTTTTTATAATATAACAGTGAACATTTAAAAGTGCATCTATGGTTCCATACAGGGAGCATATTTGACATTGTTAGTTGTGGTTGCCTATAACAGAATGAGCACAAGGCATGTATTATTATAACACCTTTAATTTTGTGTAAGGGTTGTGTATCATATGTTGGCGATCCTTATAAATAAATAAAATGTAAAGTCTTGTTCACTATGGCTGCTGAAGCAACCGAAACATTTTTGGTTAAATATTATTATTTAAACGTAATAAATACATCATATATAATTAGTACAATTATGAATAGTTGTATGTTAGTACAAAATAGTAATTTAATGTCAATATGTACTTTCAAGTCCATTTTTGTACGCTCGTATGTATCGACATCTCCTATCCTGTATGCGCGTATACGTACCGCGGTTATAAGCTCGAATCAGCTCAAATTCTTCAGCATTGACATAGCCACCGAGTGACCAAAACTGGTACAGTAGCGTTCGTTAAAACCATTTTATTTTAATCAATATTACGTATGTACTTCATAATACATTTTTATTTTCTGTATATTCTCTAAAATTGGCGCAATGATACACGTCTTTTACGCTGATTAACGGTCTTATTTTTAAAAACTTACACAAGGCTTATAACGCCGTTTTAAGAAAATATCTGAAAAGTATTATTCGTAAACGCATATTAGTGATAAAACGTTCCTTCAGTAAAGAATCCTCAATTTAACGTGGGCCAGACCCTACTATAACAATATATATAGATAGTTAAAATAAAATTGACGGCTCATGTGTCAAAACTAAAACAAGTGAGAATCGGCAATGAATTGCCGTTAATCTTAGAGTTCGAAAAAATGGTTCAAGTAATATGCAAAGGTCACGTGATACCACGTGACCGTGAGGTCAGAGGTCAAAGGTCATAGTCATTTCGGGGGTATATCGACTATGCTGTGTTTATAGACAGAGTAACCTATAGACCAAACTACAGCATAACCGGGTATGAGATAGAAATACTTTTACGCAAGAAATGTAATATCCGATAATCCTCGTTCTGTACGGCTATACATCATTTTTAGCTAAAACACTACACTGCACCATAATGTTCAATTAGAACTCAACTTTGAAATCGCTATCAATAATATTTGCCAAAAAAATCGAAATAAATCTTGGGGAAGCCAATGTTTGACACCACAATGTCAAAAGCAGCTTAGAATCGCTTGAAGTCAACTGGTTTACAGGGATAAGGACAGGACATGGCATCGCGTGTCTCTTTTACGCATTGAGTTTTTATGTAATATGACTATTTCTCTAACGTGTGAAAGAGCTAGAACATGTGATTTGATCTATTGGTTCTTCTATCTATGGCTGAGTCGAATGGCGTTGAGTCGCGAGTCTCTAGCTCTTACGGTTCTTGAGTTGAAAGTTGTATAACAGACGGCCGGACGGACGGACGGACAAAGCTATTGTATAAGAATTTTTCGAACTTTAAAAAATGTATGCGTTTTATGCTACACAATATTACCTTTATTTACTGCTTCGTTTATATATGGCTTATGTTTGCATTATAGCTTAATCAGATAAAGATAACACTTGAAGTCCGGTTTGGAAAAGATTACTGGTTGTTTTAGTTAAAACTAAATCGCGGTCTAAGGCCCGGTTCCTATATAAAGAAACGAGTCGTTTTATTTACGGACAGTTCATTTTTGACATATATTCTATGAAAATATGTCAAAATTTAACTGCTCGTAGGTAAAACAACTCCTTTTCTGAATATTGGAATTGGCCTTAAGGGGTACAATTGACGCTGCTTCTAGAATTTTCCTAGATAGGCGATTATTTCATGGGAATTAAACAAAGTTGCCGAAGTGTGGTTTTAATATTTAACTAACAAATATGCATATGCGTATATAGGGTTATTTAGTAGTGGGGACGTGACTCTGAAAAGAAATGGTCTACATACAGCCCCAGTATTTTGAGATATATATAACATTACTTTTTAGGGTGGGACTTCATCATTATGGTTGGCACGGTTGTGAGGTAGGCTTTTTATGCATATATGCCAATGTATGCGTATTGCAATAGGATGTATGTACTATGTATATTGACGTTTTCGCTCGTTTGTGTTGATATATACATACATAAAGCATTCATGATGGCGTGGAAACAAACTACGGATGTGCATAAATCGCGTTTTCTTTTGTCAAGCGCGCATCTTATGTTTGTTTAAAATCGTTGTGTGCACAAATATGTGCAATCAATCAATGCATAGTGACATCATAGTCCACGACTTCAAGTGCCTTCTGTTAGTATATAGTATTACATCAATATTTTATTTGTTTTCATAGTAAGTAGTAATTTTCCTTATTACTATATAGTATATAGCTGTTTATATAAACAGCCTGCTATGAATTAAAATGTTATGAAATGATAACTGCACCTCAATGTCTAGACTATTAGTTCCCAAAGTGGTCCAGGTGGAACCCCAGGGGTCCACGGGAGACTCGACGGGGGTCTAAGTTGGCGTGACCAAAAATGGAGATCCACAATTCGTAAGCGGGGATCCACGAAAATTTATTCGCTTTCGATAGTGAAGAACTAAAATGTTGGCTTGACTTCACCTATCAATGCAGGCAGATAATATTTTAAGAAGCTCAGCGACTGTTACTTGTAAAATCTTGCATATTCCATATTCAGTACCAGTGGTCTCGAACCTACCGATTTTTCGGCAGAGAATTTCATAAAAAAAAAAAATTCATTCTTCACCAATATTAATACGAATGCCAAGGAATATGGTAGAAATGTAGCTGCAAGGGGTCTGTGAGAAAATAGTTTGGGAACCTCTGGTCTAGACAAACCACAATCCTTTGTAATTTTATTCATTCAGCTTTTTGCTTCGGTGGCGCAGCGGTAGTGTAGGCGAGGTGCCGGGTTCGATTCACGGATTAGGCAAAGTGTTATTATGGCTTTTGTTAAGAAATTCTCAGTAGCAGCACGAAGTGTCTGAAAAAGTACCCGGTAAATGGCGATAGGCCCCTATAGTCCCTATTCGTGGGACTTAAAACCATAACTACCAAAATGTGGGTGTACAATACAACTATGTCTACCCCTTCAACAATATAATTTTGAATAAAATTATCGAATTAGGATTTAGGAGTTTCCCTGGAATTTGCGTGGGTAAAATGATTTTAATTATAATGAACTCTCGTCGCATTAAAAATCCGTTAAAAATAAAAGCTAGTTATATGAGCGTGGCATTTAGGACAATTTCGTAAAAGTTTTAACAAGCATAAATTAACTATATATTTTATATGTATGTAGATAAGTGTATTTATAAGTATTTCTACATCTTCGGACTCGTACCCGATTGGATTACAAATGAGAAAAATGTTTATAAAGCATGCAATAGATGTTAGCATATCAACGACATCAACGTAAGCTACTGATGGATTGTATGTTTATAAACATTCTGATACTTTATGTGTTTTATAATGGTATAAGGGTTACGAATGTGTCTGTTTGCCAAACTGCTCACGGGCATTCCCTTCACGTGTGCGTCGTTTCTGAGGAAACTATTAGAAGCTATTACACTGTAAAAGCGTGAGCAACCAACGGGCAAAGCTTCTCAATAATCCAGAAACAATGTAGGAAATACAGGCCAATATTCCTCTCCTACTATCTTTCTGGACGGAGCTGAGTTGGTATGAGTAACCGAACAACTCTTAAGCGTCGGTCACTTACTCACAATAGCCCAATTCGAGGTTAAGTGCGGATAAAACACGTCCAACTAATTAAATATACTCAGTTAAATATAGCTTGGGTCCTGTGACAGACATCATCCAAATCATATCCATCAAGTTCCATATTTCATAACAGTAAAATATTAGCAAAACAATATCATAAGTACTTATACTTTATTGGTAGAAGTGCACGAATAGTCACGACGCTTGTCATCTTAACTAGATATTTAGGTGACAGTCGACTTTTCTTAAATTGAAAATCGAGTTTTACATTTGATTATTATTATTGGAATAACACAGTACAACAAAACTCTTTAAAAGTTTAATATATAATGAGTAACATGTGAAAACGATTTAAGACTGCGCCGAGCGAAATGTGCTAAAACAGGTCACAGTTAAGTTGATAAAATCAACACTTTTTGTTTAATACTCATCTGAAATATACATTTACCGTAATAATGAATGTATTTACAATTACTCCGTGTAAAAAACTTTAAAATAATTAATATTTTCACCTACAAAATTACGTAAATTTGCACGAAAAATGAAAAACCTAAGCTTGTGTTACGTGATTTTCAGATTATAACAGTAAAAAAAAGTAAATTTCTAATTTATCCTATTTTACAGCTTAAACGAAACATACATAGTTATATTACAATTCGTCAGCTTCAAGTATTTAAGTTACTGGTTGACAATAAAGATACATATTTATCAAAAAACTACTTCAAATCATCCATACAATTTTACTATGGCGGCCGCGCGCCGATTTGAATATCGAACTGTCATTCAGTCCAACCGCGTGTTACGCTCGGCACAGTCTTAAAGTGCAATTAATGAAGTGCAGAGATATTCAAGTAAAAATAAAGATTTAAACATCAAGGGTCATAAGTATTACTTTGTGATCTATACGAATAGGTATATGAATTATAATTTACTTACAAATAAATTACAAGAAACGTAGGCACGTGGGTGGCGAATATATAGTATTAGGTATTAATAAGTAAATATAATTTGTACATATTAAGTAAATGTTGCATCCATTACATTAGGTTTTACCCGTAATGATGGCAATATGTGGTCTTAAAATATATAAATATGACCTTGCTACTAAATCTTTATTGTATTTTGTGCTTTAGTCATGCATCATGGCTAACGTAAGAATAACAGCGTTATATTTTAAATATTTGCAATATCTGCTAATCCTACGTAGTCTAACGCGCTTTAAAACGTATCCTGTAATTTATTAACAAGTTTCTAACTTTAAATTTGTGTACTTCATCATTTGTAAATAAATTGGGAGATCTTAATTTATTTAAAATATATCCAAAACATCTGATATATCTTATTTTACCGATCCCTAAAATTATGGAAATTACTTTGTTATTATATGTAACTAATACAAACCGAATTTCGGTCACGGATCTTAACGGAGCCCAGAGATATTATACATATAGTACAAATGTATGTGCAAACACTAAGTGCACACACTATTTGTCACACTCATAGTTTGATAAGACGGCAAAGTGATTTCACTAAACACAGCTCAGGCGCAGGATCAACAGCTTTATATTTTCGCCGAGCCACGTCTCTACTCTGACCACCACTAACTTCCTAATTGGCTGGTACTAATAATTTCATAACATAATTAGATATTCTTATTCCTTTTACTAACCCTAGTCAGGATGCGAATCCGAGATCGCACAATCCACGTCCACTAATCAACAAGGCAGTCATATTAAGTACCTAACTTTATTTTTTCATTTGCTGTTTGGTATGTCCCACTGCTGAACAAAAGTCTCTTTCTTGGACTTCCAAATCATCCTGTTCGTAGATATCCCCTGCCAGTTTCTTTCAAAGGCCACCAAGTTGTCCCGCCATTTTATAATTAATATTATGTCAATTAAAAGTCGTACATACATAGGTCACATATAGTAGGTCAAAATTTTTTATAATATTCATTCAAGATTCATGTTTATTGACATTCAAATGAGTTGTTAATATGAACAACAAGATGGACGCTATTGACACTACGTGCGCGTCGAACGGATGTTAATTTATAGTAACTTTGCTTCGTCATCCAACTCACGGTTTCACACTCCTGCGATACAGATAACTGATGATGATTAGCAATATTTCGAGAACTAGTTACTAATGCTTTACTAATGCTTTAGTCAGAGGTTTATCCTAATTGTAATGGCTTATGTTTAACTTATCACCAGATATAGCAAAATATAACGTCAAAAATAGTAAATGGTCACCAAAATTAAAACCGCATTATATTTAAAGAGATCAAAATAAGTCAACGAATTTTGGGTGGGTTTAAGGAGGAACCTAGCATAACCTAACACTTCCGAGACGGAATGCAGTGATTTGAGGCGTATAGCTGCTCGTTATGATATATTTTAGTAAGCATATTTTGCTGCGCAATTATTATTTTTGGTGGTCATTATATTTAATCCCAATTGTAATTTGATTCCAATACAGAGGTTTTAGATACGCGAGGTTTCTGGAAACCTCGATATTGACTGCTAGACTCGATAAGGAGTAGGAAGTCCCTTCTAAGTTTCTCCACCTTTCTCTCCTGGCAAAGTTCGCAAAGACGTACCTATGAATCGTTTCATTTAAAATCAATTATGATCGTTGAGTATTTTGTTTATTTACTAACTATATTACGCGACTCTGTAATGTGAGGTTATTTCAAGACACAATAAATGTGTGATGAGGGCTCTAGGTTTAATCTTGACTCGACCTTTGATTTAGTAGTTCAACGGTCTCTCCTCTAAGCTATCGCTGCACTTTACCTTGATGTGTGCAAATTGATTTCATTTGAATGTAAGTACGTATGCGTCGCCGCCGCGCGCATCTGTTACATACATACCTACACGCTTAAACACGGACATAATTCACCTTAGCTTTATGTGTTTTAAGGCCTTTAGCTCAGACTAGTAAACAATTTGTAGATTTACGTAAATATTTGTATAATACGGCGATTTGATAGAAAATAAATGATTTCTCTTCTAGTTGACATAGAGTTAAGCCAGTGCCGTTGAGCATAATAGTGTTATTTGACATAGCGTATATTTGCTCAAATACCTATTGGCTGTAATTGGCCTAAACATTGCCACCATGATTAGGTTTCGTTTTGATTAAAGATCTCTATACGGGACAACTAAAATGTATACGAAATGTAAGTATGAATTATGATATTTAGTTACACATAGATATATTAATAATACTCATCAATACGCATATCCTCATTGAGCACACTCAAAAACTAGCCTTGGCTTAGACACGTGCCATCAATTTCTTACCGGCTGTCTGACAAACAAAGTAAACATAATATTATATTTAATAATATGAGCACTATATATAAATGTCTTACTTTAGGAGTCCCATCTGGGTTAGGCCATAGTCCACCACACAAGCCCAATGCTGGTTGGGTGACTTCACATATCTTCGAGAGTATTATGAGTTCCTAGACATGCAAGTTACCTCACGATGTTTTCCTTCACCGTTACAGCAAGCGATTATTAACTAACTAATACGTGGCAGTCCAACAGTCTCCCACCGAGCTATCGCTGCTCATCAATCAAATCAACATCGAATAGTAACAAACGTTATTGTGTATTCAAACTAGCTGACCGTCGTCTGCTTCACATAAGAGAATTTTCGCCGTTTTTGCAACATTTTTCATGTATGATCAACTCCTATTGGTCGTAGCGTGATGTTATATAGTCTATGGCCTTCCTCGATAAATGGGCTATCCAACACTGAAATAATTTTTCATTCGAACCAATAGTTCCTGAGATTAGCGCTTCAACCAAACAAACAAACTCTTCAGCTTTATAATATTAGTATACCTAGATCAAATCGTTTATTTGCTAAAATGTTGTTTATACAGATGGTGTGATACAAGATTAGAAAAACACATTGACCATCAAAGTCCCATGTTATGCAAACACAGTTCACAATTAGGTACTTCATTTAAACCTACAAATAATATTGATGAAAAATAATAGTTTTAAATAATCTAAAGTAAAACTTTTATTAAACTCTGGTATCTCAAGTAAGATCTAACTTGTGTTATGGGTACCAGCGGTCTTTAGTAATAGAAGATATGAGTTTTTATGTTTAATATATAAGACTGCTTATGTGGTCAAAAATCTATTTTTAAAATCAAAACGTTTGTTGTCAACGGCTGTACATAAACTTGATGCATAACAATAAACGTCATATATTTATCGTGTAGGATAAACTTATACATTTATATATTAATATTATCGGAGAACATACATGTTACATAATGTTCGATTAGAATGCAGATTTTGAATTTATTCCCCGATAAGCCATATCTATACTAATATTATAAAGCTGAAGAGTTTGTTTGTTTGGTTGGACGCGCTAATCTCAGAAACTACTGGTTCGAATAGAAAATTATTTTAGTGTTGGATAGCCCATTTATCGAGGAAGGCTAAAGGCTATATAACATCACGCTATAACGAATAGGAACGGAGCCTTAATGAAAAATGTTGCAAAAACGGGATAAATTCTCTTATGTGACGTAGACGAAGTTGCGCGGCTCAGCTAGTCAAGTATATTTATAATTTAATTTATGTGTTTATATATGTATATGTAAAAATAGGTTTATGCTTCGATGAGGTAGCGGTAGTAAATACGACTACAGTGCATGAGGTCTCGTATTCGATTCCCGGTAGGGCAAAAAGTAATTTGGTTTACCGTCCAGAAATTCATAATAGTATGGCCCGGTAAATGACAATAGGCTCTCTATTATGTGAAACTTAAAAACAATTTGGCTGAATGTAGGTCTTAGACATTTCTGCTTACCGCTAAAGGGATTTAGGCGTGGGCCTACAATGTATGTTTTTATGGTTCTGTACCCATAGGTCGCTAGCTGCACATGACTAAGCGTACGAGTCATTCTGTCTATCCGACCTTAGAAGACTCTTTTTTTAAACGTAGCATACAGATATTAGATGACGTGTCTTAAACGCGAAAGATGCTGAAATTAACTAAAAAGGGTCGAAAAGTCGGGAAATAGTACAATTCCTATTTATTTCCCGACGTTTCGACCCATCTGCATCGAATTATATATGAAGTATGTGTACAAATCGCGAATACCTAGAAAACGTTAATAGGTGGATGACTTTAATTTACACACAGTGAGACTATGCATAAAACTACTAGATTTTACCGGCGACGTCGCTCGTGTTAGTGTAGATTTTGTCAATCGATTTCTATCCTTCAGGAACAGTTATTTTTCTAAAGTAAATATCTATATACATTTCAGTATCCCTGACAAAGCGTATGCGAAATTTCATGATTATTGGCCGAGTAGTTAAGCGTAACAAACAAATAAACACAAACCCATTTATAAAATTGAGTTAGATTGTAGTATCATTCATGTCATCTAGGTGATGGTCATCATCATCTATGGTTAAAACAATCGTAAAACCAGGAATAGAATATAATGAGTTGCATGTAGACCCATAAACTTGGTATTATGAAGTACTAGGTGCAACCTAATAGCAGCGATAGCCTAGTGGGAAACCGTTAGACTCCCACGCAGAGGTCTCGAGTTCGAACCCAAGGCGCGCATCTCTGACTTTTCGAAGTTATATGCGTATTAAATAGTTAATTATCGCTTGCTTTAACGGTGAAGGAAAACATCGTGAGGAAACCTGCATGTCTGAGAGTTCTCCATAATGTTGTCGAAGATACGTGAAGTCTGCCAACCCGCACTGGGCCACCGTGGTGGACTATGGCCTAACCCTTCTCACAGTGAGAAGAGGTCCGTGCCCAGCAGTAGAACAGTTTAATACAGGGCTGATATTATTATATTATTATAGGTGCAACCTGCGGTTTTACCTATGTTTATCATTACTGCTTGACTTTCGTAGCTTATAGCGTGATGTTATATAGCCTGTTTTTCTGGATAACGTAGCTTTGAATTATTAAAATTGGTTCAGTACTTTCAGAGTTAATCTATACTGATATTATAAAGCTGAAGAGTTTGTTTGTTTGAACGCGCTAATTTCAGGAACAACTGGTCCGAATTGAAAAATTATTGGATAGCTCATTTATCGAGGAAGACTATAGGCTATATAACATCACGCTACGACCCACTGGGGCGACGCAGTAATCATAAACGCGGGTGAAACCGCGGGCACATCTAGTAGAATATAAACAAACAACCAGATCTTTCCTCTTTATAATATTTGTAGAGATATTATTGTGCCAGCCATTAATATCTGGCTATTTGTGTGCTATCAATCCCATAGTTTCTGGTGATTCCAAAGATTAGACAAGTGTTTGTTTGTATAATAATCGCACTCCCATCATTCATGCGTTAAAGATAATAATATAGCTAAAAATAAATGATACCTACATATGTATATATGTATATAGTAATTAATATATTATTATACATAACTTATTATTATTATGCCAGGTAAATTCCTCCTGGACTTTGCTTAAAACATAACAAACAGGTGCAATTTATTAAATAAACCTCGGTTTTACTCTTTAGTAACGATGTGCAATTATATTCAAATAATATTCGAATGTGTTGACAAGACTGCATAAGTACATACGCCGCGTTATTAACCGCGCCACGTGAAGCTTTGAATCCGTTTGAATATCTGTTAAGTCCCTCGCGATCCAAGAATTATTCCTGGGTAGCGCGTCCTGTACGACTGTATTCGAATTATTCAAATACAAAACTGCACGGGTGGCGTAGTGGTTAAAGTGTTTGCCTTGTCGCTGCCAATGTGCCAAGTGTTGTAAACTGATCAACCCAATGTACAAAAAATTAAAATTGAAGCGGCGGTAGCCCAATGGAATAGGCGAAACTTGCGATCGAAATGTCGCGGGTTCGAATCCCACCCATTGCACTACTGACGTGAACCTATTTCTAATACAAGCATTCTACCTTAGCTGGAGGGGTTAACAAGAATACCTACTAGTAATATGAACCTGATTATTAAAATTGTGTTAGCCCGTAAAAAGTTGTTTTAAGAATGGGTATGCTTTGTTTCTGTTGTTTGAATATTTCGCATCCTTAATAAAACAGAGACTTATCTCAATATTTTTGATTAAACAAATTTGAACTCTATTGAAAAGATTTAACACAAATATAATATTAGAATTTAACATATACAATTAGAGTTCAGATTGGCTTACTTTCAAATTTCGAGTTCAGTCGCTGTTTTATTAAGAATGCGATTTGTGAGGGACTTCACAAATATTCAAACAACGGAAAGCGACAGTACAGAAGTTGTCTTTCTTTTTTAACAAACCAACTATTCTGGGTTATCACTGTTATCAGACATGATATTACAGAACGTTTATCCTTTCCAGGATCACTATTATCAGCCGTTATTCACACTAATCGGAGGAGGAGTCACAGATTTGAAGGAAGCACACCGGAGAGAGGAAGATGTCCTGCCAAAGGGAGTCAAATGGATCCAGGATTACGCTGAACACATAAACCCTGACGACGGGAAGGTTTGCACGAGGAAGGGACATATCATAAACTACGAATATGTTATTGTTGCTGTTGGATTGGTTATGAACTATGATTGTGTAAGTTTACCACGATTATTTGAGGCTAGCTATCTCCCTCGGTTTCATCCACGTTTATTTCTTACTGCTTTGCTCCCGTGAAATGCCCGTTAAATAAAGTACTATTCTAGTCGTAAAATAATTATTAAAATCGGTCCAGTAGTTTTTGAGTCATTACAAACAAAAATACATACTTTTCCTATTTATAATATTAGTGTAGATCAGCGGTGCCTAAAGTGGGTTCCGTAGAAAAATCACCAGGGTATCGCAAAATTATTAATTTTTGGCAGTTAAATATTCAATTTAATTATAATATATAATAATAAATATTTAATGTATAATAATGTACAAAGATGACATAATTTAATTATTATTAATAATTTTCTATCTTAGTAATTCATTCAATAAAATTCATAATTTGTATTTATATAATAAAAGAACTTCGATAATAATATAATTTTCCTAGAATAGAATTATAAAATTATATAATAATAATAAGACCTTCTTTCACACCATTGTTATGGTAGAATGTACAAAACCATTATTGTAATTATTGACATCTGTTGTATGTACTATATTCTGGAAAGTTTCCGAATCTGAATCTGAATCTGTTAAATAATACCACTGTTAAATATTATTTTGAAATAGCGCAAAATATGTGATGAGAAGAAAAGTTTTTGTTCTTATTCAGTTTGTCGGCCTCGATGGCGTAGTGGTTAGTGTAACCGACTGCCACGCCTGAGATCGCGGGTTCGATTCCCGCACAAGTCAAATATTTGTGTGCATGAACATGGATGTTTGTCTTGGTCTGGGTGTTTCTATGTATAATACGTATGTATTCACAAAAAACAAAGTATAATTATGTATGTTTATCCATTGTCTAGTACCCATAGTACAAGCTCTGCTTAGTTTGGCCTAGATGGTGTTGTGTGTATGTGGTAGAATATTATAAATATTATAAAGAAAAAAAACATACAAATTACAGTGCCTTTGTTTTGTAATCATTTGATATGGGGTTCCATAAAATAAAAGGTATTTGGTGAGTGTTCCGTTATCTTAAAAGTTTAGGAAGCTCTGGTGTAGATTATAGTATTTAGATGGTAGGAAATTTTATAATGTCTGACTGTCCGGAACTAGTAACACAGATGGTTAGGTTATTTGTCCCCATTGTACCTAAAATACAACTTAGATCACGCAAAGTCCAGTTACTAGCGGTGCCTTATGCACGTACTGTGGCGCATGCCAACTCGCCCCTTGTTCGTGCACTGACCTTACTAAATATGCTACTGACATCAGAATCTGAATGTGATCTATTTGCTTCGGGATGGATGGATGTGAGTCGTAGTTGTTTAAGATTTTGTGAGATGATAGATATTTAGTTAGTTACTAAGTTACTAAGTTACTAAGTTACGAATCTTTTATTGCATTCATGTAAGCAGATGTTCTAATAAATTATATAAGCCTTGTATATTATGTCGGGTAATATAAATGTATATAACTTTAGATATAAGTTTTAACTTGTACAACGATTTGGTGTATACTGTTATGTTGTCCATTTGTTTATACTAATAAATAAATAAATAAATAATATTGGTACTTGGGAATTGCCACCAGCAATGAGTAATATCATACTCAGCTGTTCTGTAGTACCTTTTGTTTCTATAAGAACAACTCACATTATTTACCTCCTATTATAACTGTATTTAATACCTATAAATAATGTAAATCTAATTGAGGATGTATACGATTTTCCTCAATTATTTCCTAAAGAAGGTAAAGTGTATGATTTATCTTAATCCTGAACTCCCTTTAAATATTATTGATTACGAAATCATTACTTTCTATTAATTGTTAAAGGTGCCGGGTATGTATGAAGCGTTAGAGGACCCCAAAAGCTGTGTGTCGACGATATACACGCCGGAATACTGTCAGAAGACGTTCTCTGATATCAAAAACTTCAAGTCCGGTGAAGCGCTCTTCACGTACCCCAAAAGCCTGGTTAAGTGTCCGGGGGCACCACAGAAGATTGCTTACTTGGCTGACGCATACTTTAACAAGGTAACATAATAAAATTGTTCATTATACCACATATCAAACGTGTTATAAAATTTCCCTGAATTGAGAATAACAATAATATCAGCTCTGTATTAAACTGTCCCACTGCTGGGCACGGGCTTCTACTCAGGATGAGGAGGGTTAAGCCATAGTCTACCCTGAGGTTTGATCTGGGGGCGATGGGCTGCGTGGGTCTGCTCGCCACCCGATCAGCACCAGGTCCGAGAGGCGGCGTGCGTGTTCCCACGTGCGCATCTGTGTCGTGTCTTTGCCCAAGGGGGACGGTGGAGGAAATATTTTTGTTAAATAGCCTGTCGTTTCACACGGCGGGCCGAAACTACAGCGGGGTCGCGATTTCATGTGAAAGCGATTCGCGCGGCCTCGCCGTGTATGGTTATGCCGAGGAACACCGTGGTAGGTTTAGTCGGGATTACCGGGGTATCCTTTCCCCGGTGAGCCTGACATAACCTCTCTGTCACCTCGCGGAGAGGTATGCGTCAAAGCATTCCCAAATGTAAAAAAATAAAAAAATTGTCCACCTCGTTCGCTCAGTCCAGGTTAGCAGACTTCACATATCTTAGAGAACAGTACCCGATGGCATCATCGTATACAAAAACTTAATGGATATTTTAAAAATATTTGTATGCACGCATGACCTAGCATAAAGTGGTCACTACACTACTGCAGCTGTTCCAAGTATTGTAGGTTCGATCTCCTTACGGAACAAAAACATGATGTACTCCTGAATCAGTTGTCCCGGCCTGGGTGAATGGATAAGCATTGCTCTTGCGATCGGGAGCGCGTTTAATTTATTGAACTTCCGACGTGAATCCACTTCTAATAAAGCACTCAGGACTGTGTACCTTTCCTTATGTCAGTCGGTACTAACATACTGTATCACTACATGGGGTGGGGCCTCTAAAATCCATATGATTAAATTAGGACGTGCACAAAGAGCGGTCCTTAAGGTAGCACATGGCCTTCCTTTCTTTCATCCGACTTCTGAACTTTATACAAAGTGCGAGGTGCTTACAGTTCGGCAACTATTTGTGATCCACTCTATCTTGCGGAAACATTCCCACATACACTACAACCCAAACTTATACCATAAAGAAGTATGTTCATCAAAATTCTTGTATGTAATGTAACTATTATTTTCTTAGCAATTATTTATGCAATAAAATGAATGCTATTGCGAACATCTATCCTCTGACAAAAGCGAAGTGTAAGCAAGTCCTAACCTGGTATCTTTTAAAACATAATAATTACGAGTATACGGAAAACCTCCTAATCGTCCCCAAGTAAAAATCTGGCATATCTCATCACCCGCACATACACACTCACATGCTCTCGCGTGCACACGTTCACACGCACGCATGTGCACTAACACACACACACACACGCACACGCACACGCGCACGCACACGCACACACACACATACACATACACATACTCACACACATACACATACACACACACAGGGTCTTTTGTTTTTTTTAAAGTATTTTAATGATAGTTTTAAGTTACCTTTGTGGAAGATAAAATAAATCATTATTATTATTATACTAGTTAAGGAAAAGGATTAACAAAAATACTATGCACTAATTTGGGATATACATGCTAGAAATTCTTCAAATAAAAAAGTTAACATACGCTATCAGTACGTTCAACGAAGCAAGCAAGCATATTCGAATAAATCCTAACTAATGCTAATCGTAACTTGTGGTATTATAAAAATGAGTTTGTTTGTTACGTTTTCACGCCTTAACTACAGTCGTCAGTACGTTCAATGAAGCAAGCAAGCATATTCGAATAAATCCTAATTCTAATCGTAACTTGTGGTATTATAAAAATGAGTTTGTTTGTTACGTTTTCACGCCTTAACAACTCGACTGAGCATCATGAAATTTTGCATACATGTTGTCAGCGGTACAGAATAGGACATAGGGTACCTTTTATCCAGAAAAAGTATTTAGTAAGTTAATAACCTAATCTTACCTATATTTATGCGAACGTAACCGCGGGCAAAATCATGTAATAGATATTCGTGATAGGTCTGTTCGAAAGTACAATTGCTTTGATTCGATAAAAAGCGGTGAATCATTACTCTTTATACAATTGTACTGTGTTTGTTGTATGCTATCGTTATCAATGACCTTAACAGCGTTCTTTGCCGCTTGTAGGTGTAAAAGTATGTAATCTAAATTACGATTAATTACGTACTTAGATAAATCATAATTCTAATAGAAATATTTGGTTTAAAATTTTTGCAAACCCATGACAATTGACAATCTGCCACTTTTGGAGAGTCTGTTTGTTATTCTTGCTAGAAAACTTTTAAAGGGAACACAAAAATATTTTTGCTTTTATCGCCAGTTAAGGTCAAAGCAATTTGAAATGGTTAATATGATTCTCGAATAGTCTACATTAGGGGCATTACTGGTCGAGAGCTACAAGAGATTAATAAATCAAACAAAGCTGTTTATATCAGAGAGTAACAATGCATTGTTATGCCAATGTTATTGCTTCTGTAGATAACTGTGATGATATAGCAAAATTTATATTGATAAACATGTGCATTGAATCGGCGAGCAAGCAAGAAGACTAATGCGAGTATGTGAGTCCAACTGTCCCAATGTACATGCCGCTTAGTGTCCGAAAAGTATGGTCATCCATCATGCTGACCCAGGGCAGGCTGGCAGACTACATTCAGCTTCGTAATCATTCTTTCAGGTGTCTAGACTTATAACAGAGCATCATTAAAACAATATACCATACTACCACGGTCTCGAGTTCGATCCCAAGGCGCACAGAACTGATTTTTCGAAGTTATGTGCGTATTAATCGCTTGCTTTAACGGTGAAGGAAAACATCGTGAGGAAAGCTGCATGTCTGAGAGTTCTTCATTATGTTCTCGAAGATATGTGAAGTCTGCCAACCCGCACTAAGCTAGCGAGGTGAACTATGGTCTTACCCTACTGACATTGAGTAGAGGCCCGTGCCCAGCAGAGGCAGTTTAATACAGGGCTGATGTTATTATATTAAAACAAGCTGCACTCCTCGCTCAGCATATAAAAGTGATCGTGGGTTTCTCTTTGGTCGTGTTGGATTGCCGTCCCATCGGATTATGAGAGTGAGAGTATAGAGAGTGGCCTTGTGTTTCACACTTGTGTACTATAATATCTTCTGCGTAGATATCTCCTTTTCTTGGAGAATGGACGCTTTGAACCAAAATAAAATCACTACATATTATAAAACGAAGTCCTCCGCCGCGTCGTCTGTCTGTTAAACTCAAAAAGTATTGAACAGGTTTTCATGCGGCTTTCACAAATAGACAGAGTGATTCATGAGGAAGGTTTAGGTGTTTAATTTGTTAAGGTCTTGTACTGCGGGTCGCTAGTTTTGTATAATACGCATATCTACAACTTTAAAGTGTTTAGGGGCGGTAGATTGAAGTCGAGAACTCTGCGTAGCATTCCAGTGCTCTACTCACTAATATCACTGCTACCTTATGTATATATGTTTAATGTAGTTATGTGAAGCTAGCAAACTTTAAATAATTACTTGCATAAGAGATTTTTTATGAATCAGTTTGCAGTTACATCGGAAATAGAGTTAGCCGAGCATACAATTATATGTTGTGGCTCGGTCTGAACTGATTCTACGAAACGAACTCTATTTTCCTTAACCGTTCATGGAATTCATTCATAGAAGTTTTCCTGTATCAATGTAATATATGAATGGATTGAGAATATCAGCTGTTATTAATAGATGTAAGTAGGTACTTTATTGAATTGCAATTATAACTATTCAGACTTTTCGCGTACCAAGCTTATAATACGCTAGCCTATGCCCGCGATTTTATTTACGTAGACGACGTTTCTCCTATGGTTTTATATATTTACGTATGTAGATAACATGTTGCAATATTCAGCTGTAATAGTTTCTTTAGTAAATAAATATTTATCATATCTCAGGATCTACTAATCGTAATCGCGATCAGGTTAAACGTAGCTACTGAACTGTGAAAACTGTATCTAAATTTGTTTAGCCATTTTTGCGTGTGCCGAAACAAATAGGCTAAAATACTAGAGATTATTAAAAAAACGACGGCGTAGTGGTTTAAGTGGACGCCTTGTCACCGTCGCCGGGCTAATTGTTCGATCGAGAGGGTTCGATCCTCATACGGGACAAAAAATTGTGTGATTATACATATTAGGCTGTTTCCGTTTACGTTCGAGCTCAAGGCGCGCATCTAAGACTTTTCCAAGTTATGTGTGTATTAAATAATTAATTATCGCTTGCTTTAACGGTGAAGGAATATATCTTGAGGAAATCTGCATGTCTGAGAGTTCTCCTCAATGTTCTCAAAGATATGTGAAGCCTGCCAATCCGCATTGGGTCAGCGTTGTGGACCATGGCGTAGCCCTTCTCACACCGAGTATAGGCCTGTGCACAGCAATGGGACGGTTTAATACAGGGCTGATATTACATATCTATTGCACTTCTTTTAATATAAACTTTATCAACAACTTTATCAACAGACGAATATTCGCTCAAAAGCGAACATCACATATGCGACGTGCGCGCCATTTATATTCGGCGTGCCGAAATACGCAAAGGCGCTGGAGAAAGTTGCCAAGCGGAAAAACATCCACGTAGACTTGAACATTATCCTCAAAGAGGTACATCATGATAAGAAGGAGGCTGTATTCCATAAATGCGGCGACGAGAAAAACGTAAGTACTCCACAGTTTACATATCACTACATACATTACACATAATCACTGCACGGATGCCGTCGTGATTTTGATCCCCACGCGGGACAAAAATTTGTGTGATCCACAAATAACGCGGGAGTGTCTCAACTGTAATTGGAAAAAAATAAAAAAAATATGTAAAGCAGATGGCCTGCCTGCAAAGCGTGATAAACGGCGCACACACTCATACAAACGCGAGAATTCGTGTGTGATTTAGGATTATACATACTTAGCTATCACGCTAATATAATACCATGTTAGAGCTTCAAAATAAATACTTTTGTTTAAAGTATATCAGTCATAGTCTCACGACTCTATAGTCGTATAGTCTAAAGACTATATTTTTAAACAGACGATAACAAGGCGATACGACTTACTCCACGTGGTGCCGCATCAGCAAGCACCCGACGTTGTCCGAACGAACCCGAAGATTGCCGACGCTCACGGCTACCTCGACGTGGACAAATTCACCCTCCAACACAACAGGTATCCCAACATGTACGGCATAGGAGACTGCACTAGCACGCCTAATAGCAAGACAGCTGCCGCTATTGGTGAGTTTATTCACTTACACACCCATACATAGACATACACTCACACATATACGTACACTCATACATACATATCCATACTGGGTGCCAATTTAATCATCTGCAAGAGGTGAATCAGATTAGACCACAATTTTCTACCAATATTAGCCAGAAGGAAGGGCGTTCTTTCTTTCTTTCTTATTCTTTTGTCAAAATACTAGATTTTGCCCGCGATTTCACTCACGTAAATGTACGTTAGGTTAGGTTAGGTTAGTAACAGTACTCCTTTCTGGATGAAAGGTCCTCAATATCCTTTTCTGTATCTCTGACAATGTGTACACAAAATCGCATGATAATCGGTTTAGTAGTTTAGGAGTGGTGAAAGCGTAACAAACAAACTCACATTTACATTTGTAGTATTAGGTAGGATATAAGCAAAAAAAATAACCTTAATTTTGTATCAAAATAAATGTTTATTTTCTAATATGCAGTTAATCACAAAAATACGTGATTATACAATAGGTCGCTGGCGGTCAAAGGGTACAGGTACGATGCCCTAGATACAAGTGGGTGCGCTTGCGATCTTATTTATGCCTGTTCAGGATCAACATTAATTGCATCATCTCATGGTTTTAGCGATACAATTATTATGAATATGTTATTATTTAAACCTGGACTAAACTGAAGTATGGCAGTTGATTAAATCGGCAGTTAGTTCATATACGCATAGTATCACGCCTCTTTATCCGATAAGGTCGGCAGAGATGTATAATTATATTAAGTATATTCGCCAACTATGTTTTGGCTAACACTTAGGCCCGGCGCACATTGGCAGTACGGCACGACAGCGGATCCTTCGGCATCCCTACATGTAAGCGCACAATGGCGGTAACTATGCCGTGACATCCTTAGGTATGCCGCGACGTCCTTAAGCATACCGAAGCGTCTAAGGTACTTCGGGTACGGGCGGGCGCTGTCTTGCCGCGGTATTCCGAAGACTACCAAAGCGTTCCGAGAGATGCCTATGCATACCGCGGTATTTTTTTGTACTTAATACTGTTAACATTGAAATTTCAACTTTATTTTCCATACGATTAGGTTATATTTTTATTCGTCGGCTAAAAATACCTTGCCATGCCGTGCCGCCAATGGACGCCGGGCCTTAACAGCTCTTTACGATCATATGCTACTGATCATTTCTGAAAAGGAAATCCAAATAACACTTTGTTTGATCTGGGAAAACCGTACTCTAAAAATCACTATCGTTTTGTTTATGTTAGTTGCCTCTTTTTTATTTTTTGTAGTGTGGTTATTAATTTTTGTAGCCTTTTTTATTTTTTCCTATTATATTATACATATTTTTTTAATAATTACTTATAATACGTTCACGGTTTCTTTTGTGGTTAAGACATTTAAATGTAATAAAATTCGACACAGCGTGTTTCTTTTTAATATTGTGTTTTATTAATATTTACAATAATAATGTCCTTAAATAAGTTACTTAATTAGTTAAGGAAAGTTATATTTTATTTTAATATTCTTGAAGCGCGTTTTGATGCTATATTAATATATTTTTTTATTATATTACGATTAAGTTTAATAATATAGACCCGTGTGTTTTTTTGCGAATAATATTTTAATATTAAATAATATGTTTATTTTCCTCTCAAACTATACTATCTGCCTTGTGACTAACTAAGAACAGAAGATTTAAATGAAAAATACCTGAGGAAATAATCAATGAATCACTTACATACATCTGAAGATATTCTATACAAATTCTATTTACTTATAAGAATGGAAAACTTAAAAGCGGCAAGACATCTTCATGTTTTCTTTACACACTGTATATATAATCACAATACTTAAGCTGATATTTCAATCATCAAATAATCTTTAACTTAGACTAGACTAGCCAGCACGGATGGCGTCGTGGTTTAAGTAATCACCGGCTAGGACCACTGCGCCAGGTGTTGTGGGTTCGAATCCCACACGAGTCTTTGTCCCGTGTCTGGATAGTCTTTGTGTCCGTTCTTTTAATGTTTGTAAAGTCTGCCCGCTGTACAGGAATTATTCATAATGTGGGATTTGTCTATTAAAGAAATGGCTTTTATTGCTTTGACACGTTTTAAGCCGTTAGATCTACTTTTTACTCTATCTATCTGATGATTGAAATATCAGCTTATACTCGCAGGCATGCTAATATATTTTATCCTTCCAGCGCGACAATCTTACGTCGTAGAACAAAATTTGCTTAGCGCGATGCAAAAAGATTCGCCTAACGAGCAATACGATGGATACGGGGCTTGCCCTCTAGTCACTTCATACAACACTTGCATAGTCGCCGAGTTCTTGTATGACGGAGTGCCGCACGAAACTATGCCTTATGATCAGGTAATTACATAGCATAATTGCATCACGTTTGTATGTATATCCGCGTAGGCTAAGGACGCGAAGCTATGTTTTGATGTGAGCCTATTACAATTGTCAGGGCAGACGACAATCTGTGAGTCAGCATTGCTAGTAAGAAATTCATTACAGAAATGTTAATTATATTCTGTCCGACTTAAGAACTTAACTTGAGACCAGAGATGTTGCGAATATTCGCATCCGCATCCGCAATTGCGGAGCTTCTGCATCGATCGATCAACATCGATTTCGCAAATCTGCATCCGCATACGCATCAGCAATAATCAATGCGGATCCAGATATAGCGTAAGTTACGATAAGAAAAAAATCTGTTGTTCAGTACGTGTTTAATTTATGAATTTATAATGTACATGAATGATATCCACAACTGCATCCAAAACGACATTATATGCTATGCTGACGATACAGTAATAATCTATGATGGCTCCTCATGGGCGGAGGCTTTTTCTAGGGCTGAGTCAGGCATGACGCAGGTATCCAAATGGCTAAGTCATAATCTATTAACCCTAAACGCGGAAAAAACGAATTATGTGTGTTTTTATAAAACAGCTGCCACCGCCCCAAATAGCTCGTTCCGAATCAAATTACATAACTGTAGACTCCCGGGGGGGTGTGACTGTGGATATATTGATAAGACAGAAGCAGTTAAGTACCTGGGTGTGATAGTGGACCAAAATCTGAATTTCAGGGCACACATTTCATTCTTGTCAAAAAGAATCCGTAAAACAGCAAACATTATGAGGTTACTCCGATCGTCAGCATCAATAAGCATCCTTAAAATAGTATATTTTGCACTGAGTCAATCTCTGATAACATATTGCATAAGCTGCTGGGGAAGTGCTGCTAAGACTATAATGATTCAAGTCGAAAGAGCACAACGATCAGTACTCAAGACTATGCTCAGGAAACCCTTTAGATACCCAACTATGCAACTCTTTGATGACTGTAAGGTACTTAATGTTCGCCAGCTCTTCATATTAAAAACGTCTTTGAAAATACACCAAAAAGTTATCAACTCTGAAGAGTACCCACATCTTCTAAAACGTCGTGTATACAGAACTGAACTGCCCAAAGTCAAAACATCTTTCGCTAGGCGTTTTAGTCCATTCATTGAATACTTTGTATATAACAAAGTAGCCAACTCGTGCGACATTAAACGGTGCACAGTAAATGAGGCAAAATCAAAAATCATTAGCTGGTTGCTTACACTACCATACAATGCCACCGAAAGTCTATTGGTTCACCTGCATTAATTATGTACAAAAGACTGTGATAAGAAAGGGGTACAAAGGCACACTTATTATACAATGTAGTTAGATATAAGCTTATTATAACATATACATATAATATATACATCTATTTATATACATATACACATTTAAATACACACTTATATCTTATATGTTTAACCTTTATACAGCCCTATAATTATATTGTATACAAGTTTTTACATATACATAGATAATAATCATAGTTATTGTTATTCAGAGAAAAAATGTTAAATAAGTGGATAACCGTATGAGCATATTTATATTTGTTATCTATCTAGAAAATAAGATTAGTTTTATTTTTGTTCGATGATGTCATCCGAGTTGTGTTACATATAATACTGTAAATCGTAACTGGTACCCACAGGACAGGCTTGCCTAGTGTGGGGCCGCTGGATATACCAAATACTGTAACATTCTTATGTCAATAAATACTATTTTATTTATTTTATTTCATTGTAAAACAGTCTTGAACCTGCGAAGGCGGTGATATTAGATACTTTTTATTAAATAAGATGATCAATTTTCATCAACATCCGCATTCGTATCCGCATCCCGGATGTGATTCTTCAAATATCCGTATCCGCATTCGCATCCGCGGATGTAAAACGTCTGCATCCGCAACATCTCTGCTTGAGACATGGCTTTGCCCGGGAGCATGGTTATTCGATAATACAGTAAATCAAAGTCACACTGGTCACCCAGGGTAACTTCGATTTGATACTTATATCAAATCGATGCCACCGGGACAAGTAAGATGAGAGAACAGTTGTATTTATTTAGGATAAAAATAATTGGCTCAGGCTTAGTAAGTTAGAGAGCATGCTCTCTAAAACGTGCTACAAATAATCTAGTTGAGTTGTCTTCTTTAGCATGGAGTACATATTAATTTGATGACAACAATACATACGTACATCTTGCTTCAAAAATAAAAAATAACTCGAAAGATATATAGAAGTCTTACTGTGTTTTTAATCACTCTTTTCAATTGTACTCTTTTTTCTAACCCTTTATTTTTGTTTCAGGCCAAGGAAAGCGTAATCGGATACTACATGAAGAGACACCTATTCCCATTCATCTATTGGCAGTTCATGCTCAAAGGATTATACAACGGACCCGGCTTCGCGAGGAAGACATTTAACCCGTTCGGCTGGTAACTTTAGCCACACACAATATATAATAATAAAGGTTTAAGTATTGCCGTTATATCGAGAATAATAAATAATATAATGATTCTAAGAAGTAATTAGAGTCTGATAAGACTTTATATTTCTACCATATACTTTTTCTCTAATGAATACAATGGACAATTCAATTTATAAAAAATAAACAGCCAATAATTAGGATTCTAATGAAGAATTTTTAATTTCAAATAAGGTTTTATGTATTGAAGCTAAACTACTTTTTAATCATGTTTGTTTACAGTAGTTGAAATTATATATTTTGCTCAACTTTAACTGCATAAATGTATGTCAATATTATAGTTTTTGGTTAAAATTTCCAGGTACAAAACGGTAACTTGTAATGTTTGAACCTTATTATACTGTATAGTTCTTGTTATGGACGTTTAGATTGCTGTAAATTACGTGATTTTCAATTTATTACACACGAATTCGCTGAAGTACCTATGTGCACATATAATATTTGCTACATATTAAAGTCCTTCGTGTATCACAAGATCTATACAATAAGAATTAGTAATAGTAATGTTATAAAATATAAAGTGAGTTAAGTGTAGCTAATATGTTTATATTTAACTAAGGTAGTTCTATATACATTTAATGAGAACCAAATTCTACAAATTGATTTGACAACATATAGCAGCCTGGGGCAAAGTTACCCAGCTGGGTGGTATTCTGTGGTTGGAGCAAAGTTACTTACTGAGTTAGGTACGCCAAATGCGTGTCTCCACTTTCAGTGAGAAGAGACCCGTTGATAAGATGGCGACAACTACTAATAAAGTAGTACGCTGTTTGATAATCATTTCAATTTCATTCATAGCCTACAGTAGCTTGCGGTTCCCGTAGTAAGTTTCGAAGTAATTTGAATGAAAATAATTATGTCGCTCGCCCCAGGTGTGAGAAACTTTGTGTGTTGACCGTATCAAAAATGTATTTTCTTATAAACTAAGTCGATTTGCAATCACCAGATAAACAATAACTAATAAATATTTATGATGTCTTGACATTTTTTTTTGTTTGTCTCGGTGTCATCAGAGAAATTGATTCCTTAGGCAAGCTATCTGGCGATTGAAAATCGGTCGTAAGATTAATAAAGTACCAGTTTTCTATATATTTGTAAATTTTATATATATGTACAATTTGTTATTTACTTTTAATGGCAACTATAAAGGCATCCGAGTTCTTTTTTATTGATTATATTATTTATGACATTGCGATGTTGATATTTTTATTGTATTGTGCTCTTGAAGCCGTGATGTGTAAATGTTAAATTAAATTGACATATTTTATTTTATTTTTATGTTATTTTATAATTTTTGGAAAACTTACAGCTAGTAAGCACAGTTAGAAAAATAATAGCTAAATATGGCCAATTATAAGTTTTCACATATACATAATTACATAAGTACTAAACAATTAAGAATAAAATTATAAAAATATAAAGATCAATTAAATCAAACGATTGTTGCCGCGGTGGTCACCAAAAAATTAATCACTGAGTGTGCGTTTCATTTTCACAACATTGGTGGTGAAAAGATCGATATCTACATCCTGGCATGTCATGTTGTACATTCGGCTCGCCCTAATTAAATATGAGTTTTGTCTGTAATTTGTCCTAACCGCGGGGATGTGCAGGAGGTGCGATCTTCGTAGAAATGCCGATGGAACACGCAATCCGATACTGTTCACAAACTCCATTATGTCAATTGACCCATTCATTATGTTGAACAAGAATGATAAATCTGCAATTTTGCGTCTTTCATATAAGGGTAGTAAATTATTTTTTTTACTTCTACTCATATAGTTGTATAAATAACAATTCGAACGATATTGTATGTACCTTACAAATTTCTTTTGAATGCTTTCAATTCGATTTATGTAGATGTCGTAGCGAGTATTCCACACTTGTGAGGCGTACTCGAGGTGTCTACGAAGCAAGGAACAATACAGAAATTTAATAGTCTTTAATGTTTTTGAAGTCTGATGATATTCGAAAAATGAAACCCAGTGCATTCGTGGCTCTTTTGATTACACACTCAATGTGAGGATCGTAAGTGAGTTTCGAGTCGAATTATTCCTAGATCCTTCACCTGGGTAACTCTAGTTATAGCTGTATCTTTGTGTGTGTAGATATGCTGAATTAAGTTAGGTTTGCGAGTGTAGGAGCATACATAACATTTTGATACGTATAAATCAAGTCTATTGGCACTACAGTACAATTGAAAACGTTCGAGATGTTCCTGCAATAAACGCGCATCATTAGCTGTCTTTATTTGCCTGATTATTTTCATGTCGTTGGCATACAACAATATTTTTGAATGTACGAAGCATGAGCTGATATTATTTATAAATATGTTAAAAAGAAGGGGAACGAGTAATGATCCTTGGGGAACACCTGAAGGCACATTAAATGATCTCGATGCGTAACCATTCAACACCACAGTCTGACACCTGTTCTCAACGTATGATGTGAACCATCTGAAAAGATTACCTCTGATTCCCATGTAGTAAGTCTTACGTTGGAGTGTTCTGTAATGTACACGGTCGAAACATTTACTGTAGTCGGTATTTATATATAATTGTAGCGGTTCTGAGGTAAATACAACTTACTGAATTAATTTTAATTTCTTTGCATCTCTTACTGTTAAACATCGTCTCAAAATAGCGTATTATATATATATTAATTAAGACGACTTTAACCGGTCGTATACCGCCGGCTCGCATACCAGCCGGCAGATTTGTACCCGTCGTAGGCCGGTGGCTCGCATGCGAGCCACCAAATTGGTTTTACGTTAGCTTAAGCTAAAGCGAAGGCGGCGCGCGGCGTTTTGGCGCCAATTTGGTGGCTCGCATGCGAGCCACCGGCCTACGACGGGTACAAATCTGCCGGCTGGTATGCGAGCCGGCGGTATACGACCGGTTAATCTTACATATAAATCGTAAACTTTGTTTCATAGTGTTATTTGGAATCGATTTGTGTTTTGTCGTTTTCCGATATACATTATTGGAAAGAAAAGTAAACAAATTGAAATTTGCTAAGGTGCCAATATAATAATATTTTTCTTATTTTGATACTGTAATCGGATAAAATAGAAATGTTTATTTATGTAAATTAAATATTTATACTCCAGTTATATTTTTTAATGTTATAAAATATATGAAGTTTAATAAATGTTGTTTTATTTTTCCGTTCAACATGACAACATCAAATAAATTTCATATGAAGGAACCGAACAGAGGCTTTGCTCGTCCTATGATCGTAGCTGTGATTGTTCGAAAACAAGACATTTTGTCGCTACTTTCAAATTTATATTTAAACTAATTTATTTTTATATATCTACTGTGAGGGATATGTGTGCTCCTTCCCAGTTAAATATAAGCATGTTGCCAAATCACAAAAGAAAAATTACTTTCTGTCTTTCCAAGGAATAAAGTTGGGTCTTAGTTGATAGTCACAGTGATAGTTAAGCCTGGCAATCCTCTTTACCACATGAACAAGCTTGATACATTCAATGTTGTTTGGATGCGATATTCTGTAGGATAGCGTCATAAAGACACTTCGGGCTAGGTCAGTTTGAGTGATATCCCAAGTTATAAGCTGACAACTTGCATCTGTCTTACTCGTTCTTGCCACTTAAAATTAAAATATTAGATTTTTACTATATATCGAATAACAAAAATCGATTTAAATAAATCGAATAAATTCGTATTTGAAATTTCCAGCCAAGCAAAGTTACGTTGTGTTACACAATCTATTGAGCACGATGAGAAAAGATTCGCCTAAGGAGAAGTACAACGGTTACGGAGCCTGCCCTCTAATCACATCGTACAACACTGTCATACTCGCCGAGTTTGTATACGGAAATATTCCTCACGAAACTATGTTTTTCGATCAGGTACCTACCTACATATAGCATCAAGCCATTTACTTAAATTTGTCCGCGGCTTCGGTCGCGTAAATGTAAGTACGTTAGGTTAGTAAGTGTTTTATCTAGATGAAAGTACCCTATGTCCTTCACTGTCCCCCTGACAAAGTGTATGCAAAATTTCATGATGATCTGCAAAGCATAAGAAACAATCAATCAAGCAAACTTACTTACATTCGCATTTATAATATTGGTTAAGATGTCTGTGTTCGAGTGAACATACAGCTATTGTCTGGTCTGACAAAAGTTCATATCGCTGCGCTACTGAGGATTTTCTCACTGAATAGACTTTTCATCAACCCGATTCAGAAATAATACGTATAATAAGATTACAAGCCCCATATATAAAAAAATTAGAATTTTATTTCTTCACTTAGACTGCTAATTAATTAATGTGGATCACATTTAGTACCATAACAAAAAAAGAAGAATCTCTTCAATTTAACTTCCTTGGACAGAGATAAAAACACAAAATATCTAATTAGTCGATTAGTTTATTTTTAAATATACTTTTGTGCATACTGCTATGGTAGGTACAAATGAATGTACTTTTCTACTTTAGACTGAATATCGTTCTCGGCGGTCTACCTTGACGGTGACTAGTTATCTGCGCAGGTAAGGAGTGGTTTTACATCAGCACGTTGCAATAGCAATGAGGCGGATAAAACCACCGACCTTTAGAATCACAAGACCTATATATGCCTTATCCGCTACTGCCGCTATTTAATTCTTTTTCATGCAAGCGACGGAGTGCTTTTCTCAATGATGTTTCTATAGTGTAGTATTTTTTTACAGTCACAAGAAAGCGTCATAGCGTTCTACTTGAAGAGGTACCTATTTCCGTTCATCTACTGGAATTTAGCGCTCCCAGGGTATTACAACGGACCTGGGTTCATCAGGAAGATCTTAAACCCTTTTGGCTGGTAACTAGATGGTGAGGATACATAATAGGTACTAAAAAGTTAAGCATGACTGCTATTTTATTAAGAAAAATGTTTATCAAAACAGTATTTACTGTGAAGAAGCTATCAGCGCGCGCCAAAAATTTAAATTAAGAATGTTATACTTTTAAAAATCTATTTGAGGTTTTATATTGGCAGGCAGGTGTAGTTCTTGCAATTCACGAAGGGATTTTGTGTTTTTGTAGATTTATTCCTAGTAATCAGTGAGTTTTAAAGCAACAGTCCTCTAGAAAAAGTAAACTGTAAGGGTTTTTTTTTCGTATACATATATTATATAATACTTGTACTACAGTCGTGCATTGCAAGTGCTCTGCATTGAGATGTTTGTGATACTAATGGAATATGTGAAGGGAGTTAAGCGTAGCTAGGATTAAATGAAATGAACTAAAGTCTCCTATCATGCACCTACCTGCTAAGTGAGAATCGAACATACATTTTCAATCTCAATTTATTTAAATTAAGACTGATTTTGTCATCATCTGGCAGGTGCCAGACGACAATGTCTTACTTTGACCCAACTACAGACTTCAGAATAATTATGCTACCAAAGAGTTTGTTTGATAGCATAATTATTCGGAAGTCGTAGTTGGCGTAAAGTTGTAATTATAACCATGTGATTTCCATTGTATAAATAATTCAAAGGAAACTCGTCTCAGCGTTCGGAATCTAAAAATATAGACATGAAATTGAATGATTTATGTGTTGCCCCTAAAATAATAATTTCTGTAATATTAATTAAGTCTTAATTATTGTTTTATGCTTCTTAAACTTTGTTGACTGTATCGAATACGAGCTTTTAAGCCATTTCAGACCCACCGTACCCCTAGCCATACCCTTGGTGGTACGGTGGGCCTTTTATAGTTAAACGGTACCACCGAGTGAGTGAACCAAGTGATGTGCTGACCTACCTATCTCTTGCATGTTAAGTGATAACTCATAGTTAGATAAGTAAGTAATAGATAATGCATATTCTAGTATCTATCATTTAACCTCTTCCTTTTTCATACATGTTTTTATGTTTTCTGCTTTCAAATGTCTTTCAGGTCAAAATGAAAGCGTCCTCCTCGTCGTATCACCAATCCGTGCCACCAGTGGTACGAGAAGGAATTTCATTTCCTCTTCGTGCCACCGCTTGAAATGTCATTTCCAGATGCATAATAAAAGTTGCTCTACATATTATTATTATTATCTAATAACCTTTTGATATCAATATTATGTACCTAATATGTATAAATAAATTGTTATGTTTATAAATAATCTTCAATAAGAAAGATAAATTGTGTGAAGCAAATGAACGTCTACAAAACAAATGACTATCAGAAATTGATCAGTCATCAATAGTACTTACTAAAAACAGGTGCAAGCGATTTTCGACCTTATTGTCAATTCACGACAGGCTTTTTTTGTATTTTCTTGCTTTCTGACATAATTACGTTAATAAAATGATAAATTCTGAGTGATCGCATGCAGGTGCATGCGATCACTCAGAATTAAAGTGATCAGCCATCGATAGTGCTTACAAAACCAGGTGGTTTTGTAAGCACTATCGATGGCTGATCACTTTCTTATACTAATTTGTTTTGTAGACGTTCATTTGTTTTACACAATTTTTTATAACTTATTTTAGGTACCTATCCCCGTGGTACAACTAGTTAGACATAATTCCACCGTTGTACTACGGTTCATAATCATAAATACCACGGGTCGGGAGCGTAAATAGCTAAAGGGCTAAAATAAAATAAACTTTTTTTTATTGTATATGAGGCAAACAAGCAGACACATCGCCTGATGGTAAGCAATTAAAATTGTCTTGAAACTTTGTCATTCTGGGCCTAACCGGAAAAAAATTTTGCCTACATATAAGATTTTTGTATTTTATTTTATTATTTTTATTAAGTAATGTAAGCAGAGCATATATCATGGCGTGACATTAAAATTTCAATCGGTGGCACGAAGAGGAAATGAAATTTCTTCTCGTACCACTGGTGGCACAAGTTGGTGGTATGACGAGGAGGACGCCACAACTGGGTGTACTACGAGGAATGAGCCGTTTTTATTATTATTACATTACATCACTATTGTATCAGTGTCAGTGGTATCGTTTAACTTGAAGAGACCCACCGTACCACCAGGGGTATGGCCAGAGGTACGGTGGGTCTGAAAGGTTTTTAGCATCCACCAGTAAACCAGATCAATACAAGCCGTCAAATAAAACTGTTAGTTATAGTTATTTATTTTAGGCTTAATAACTTAGTTCTAAATTTCGTTCAACAATATCAATTAAAATCCCCATTTTAAAAATAGACTACCAACGCCATTGATGACTGATACGTAAAATTTCTGTAATATTGTTGCCAGTTCTGTGCCTAATTGTTTATGCCTGGATGTTTTTTTTATCCAGTGTCCAGTATTTAATGTTTGTAAACTGCCCGTGTCGTAGGGTAACCCCTAAGCGGGAGTATGTTTGAAAACTAATAATTATTAAAGTTCCATCGGTAACTTTAATGGAATTATTAAAAAGCGTAAAATTTTTGGAAATGTATTTATTTGGTAAGTGTAGTGAAATTTATAATTAAGTCAAACATTGTGGCGATAGTGATGTACATACACATAACTTACTAAACAATTTCTCTTTTTTACCAAAGCAGTTAGGTAGATAATAAAAGACAGTAATTAGTGCTATTTTTGACTGTAATTTGATAGCGTATTGTTTTCTGTCCTTTACTGATATTGTTTATTAGATAAAGATCGAAGCTTGTTTATGGCGGTGCCAATAAAATGGTCACCATTGTGTGTACACACTTTAATCGAATTTATTAAAAATATTTATTTATATAAAAAGCACATTCTTTAAACATGAGTTATTTTTTTAATGTTATTAAATGTATAAAGTTTGAGTAATTGTTCTTTTATTGAATTAAGTCGTACCGGTAAATATTAAAATATATTATTAATAAGTTGGATATATGCTCTTTCTATGACAAGTGTGTTTTCTGGCTTTGTTGTCAGTTGAGCTTTTAAACATTACAGAAGCAATGCCAGGAGAGCACAGCCTTGCCCATTGTTAATGTTTCCTTTAATAGGAACGTAAATTTCAAGGACGACTAAACAGGTAGAATAACGATAACTAGTTAGGAGTCCGTGATATGTAGAAAATCTGCCTTCCTTGGCATAGCGTAGTAATGCGATTGTTGTGCATGTGGTCTCGGGTTCGACTGTCGGGTCGGGCCAACAAACAGTTATTAGGCTTTTGCTGTTAAGAAAATAATCTCAATAGCAGCCTGGATTTAGGAAGTCCAAGGAACCATCTGTTTAATGTTAGTTTAAAGCTACAGACCTTTCCAACACGATGGAAGATTACGCGCGTTATACCTGTACCCAAAGGTAACATGGTACCAGATGTTACTAGCTATAGGCCGGTGGCAGTGCTGTCAACTCCTGCCAAGGTGTTCGAGTCCGCACATCAACGTACTATGCAGGCACAAATGCAAGCGCTGCTATCGGATTCGCAACATGGTTTCAGACCGGGACGCAGCACTGCTACGAATCTTATTAATTTCATATGTCGGGTGGTACCTGCTGTGGATTTAGGTAATCAGGTAGATGTTAAAGCTTTCGACTTGGTCGATAATGACGTATTATTAAGTAAGCTAGCCAAAGTTGGATGAACACCAAACTTGCTAAAGTTCTTCAGAAGTTATATGAAAGATAGACAGCAATATGTAGACTACAGGGGGTGTGTATCTGATACTTATTTCACTAGATCTGGTGTGAGTCAGGGCAGCAATTTAGGCAATCAATGATTTGCCTGAAGTTATCAGAGAAGAGATATGTCTGCTATATGCAGATGATCTCAAGTTGCTGTTGGAGATCAATTATATGTCCAGCTGCGCGCATCTACAGGAGGTATAGATAGAGTAGTAAAATGGAGTAAAAAGAAAAATTGGCGTTTAATGTATCTAAATGTTCCACTCTATTACCTATTACTACGGAGTAGGAACAGAGCCGATGCAAAAAGTTGATCAAGTAAAGGACTTAGCAATTTGTATGACTCCTGAGTTGTCTTTCAGAAGTCACATAGTAAAGATTTGCAAAAAAGGATATAGAAATTTAGGATTTGTACTCGGGCAGTCACGACACTTCACCGACTTGGACACAGTAAAGGTTTTGTAGGACGCGCTAGTTAGGAGCTATCTCGGACATGGTGCTATCATATGGACTCCGCATGAAGCTAAGTATAGCACCATGTTGGAGAGAGTCCAAAGTTAAATATAAGTTTACCAGGCACCTGTTCATGAAATTATACGGTATTTATCCATTTTATCCGTTAATGTACCCCACCCCACATTATTTGTGCTTGGTATAGTTGGGTACAATGAGTTAAGAGTGCGTCGGGAATTTTCACTGGCTATGTATTTAGTTAAAATTAGGGAGTCAGGTGTGTATCCAGACAGTGCTGAGACGCCTGAGCCTCTGTGTGCCAGAGCGGTATGTGTGAAGGAGGCAAATACCACCCCTGTCCCTACTAGCAGAACAAACTTACTGGCAAAAACGCCACTCAACCGCGCAATCCGTGTAATTAACGAGGTCAGCACAAAAATTGATATATTATCGTGTAATTTGGGAGAACTCGCAAAAGTCGCTTTATGTGTTGTATCATATACATATGCGTAATATGTGTGTAATGCGGAATGTATTTTAATTGAAGAAAGAGGGAATAGAGCGGGGTTTGAGAAGAGTGGGAGACCTTCATATGTATTGCAACTGGACTAATACCTTACCATCACTTCTTAAGGCATCATCATTGCATGCGCGGAAAGGAGAGAGAAAGCTATATATACACCGTATCGCGCTGTCTTATTTTTGTATCGAATTAAAATGTTTTAAGAGATGGGGGCAAAGATTTAGGTTGAAGTCACAATCACCTCTAACTGTAATAGCTGCAGTGGTTTCTAGCAAGCTTATACCTAATATAAGGACAATCAATATATCACTCAGGCTTGTTTACTGCTTAACATGGAGTAGGTATAGGCGGTGGAAAACAATGAGTGAGGAGGAGAAATGTCTCTGTTCCCATTTTGGACAGCATTGCTTTTAGTACGGCTGTCTAAAATTGCTATTCACAACTAGAATTGTTGTTAGTAAGCTTCTATCCTATAATAAAATTGTTAGCTAGCACCGTATAAGTGCGCTGTCTTTTTAGAAGTATTACTTGTATGAAATAAACGTTTTGAACATTAGAAGGCTACGTTTCACATAAGAAAAATCTTTGAATGTTTCGGTCAATAGCGATGTTAACTCTTTATTTATGGGCTTTATCGCTTAGCGATAACGTCGCCCAACAGCGATGTTGCAAACATCAGTGTCGAATGTATTCGAAACATCGATTATATCGAATATTTCTAACGCTTTCGATTTATAATCGACATTTGATCTAGTTGGCTTTTTAGTTGAAGTCATCGAAATGTTTTTATGTAATACCTGTATTATTTTTAATACAACTTTAAAAGTGACCAATGAATGTTGGTTCTAAACGCATCGGATCACTCGCTATACACGCAATTAGACAGGAATGTACAATTAGAAAGACATACAAGTATGTATATATAGGTTTCTTTCATCCTCGCATTATTATTTCGAATTCAATTGTGCTAGTGTCTAGTTTAAACTAATACAGTTTTAAGATGAGAATTTCTTCTCAATGTTGACACAGAGGAAATGCTGTTGTGTTGCACTTAGAGGAAATAAAATGAAAACAGTAATACTATTGTAGGGATTGAAATCCGTACAGTAAATAATATTCCTGCTTTCGCCCTGATTAATGACATTATCTAGTAGTTTCTATCACTGCCATTTCCCCATCTTTGTTTTTTCTTTCCATACTTTAGTTATTGTAAGAAAGCGCCCAGTAAACAAATCCGAAATTAACAAAACATACAGAAATATTCAAAATACTTTTCGAATTAAAACCGAATAATAGGTACCTAAACCTAAACACGGGAATACCAAATGATGATGATTTCAAATAAATATTCAGTCCGATTTGTACCCAGTTATCTCTTTTACCCATTGATATTTCTTTCAGGCTAATTGCGACAGCAATAGATCTGTGAATAACCTTCTAATTAAATGTTTTGATGCCCGCATTTTCTCCTAAGGATATTATCAGAACCTCAACCCAAAATAATAACAGTAATCTTACATTAACATATCCTTCGAATGGATTATAAATAAAGCTTTACCTGTTTTTTACATATATAAGACCTGGTTAAAGACTTCAGTTCAAAACTTTCATCAAAACATAGATGCAAGCTGTTGGTGGTGGGTGGTGGTACCGGGGGCTGCAATATCGCGTGGCGCTTCTCCAGAAAACTGCAGCCCAAGGACATCATCCTGTTAGAGCCATCTGACGTAAGTGGCGTGATTTAAGAGAGGATTATAGTATCTAATAGAAGGGTGAAACGTGCTGCATAACGTTATGAAATTTATGGTTATTCTTCAGATAGCACGAAAGCCTACGATTCCGCAATCTCTAAAGGAAATATCACGTATAACTCACAATAAAATATTGCGTAGGTACCTATATACATATACCTACGTGATATTTGCGAGTAGCACACCGATTTCTACTACCCTTTGATCAGGAGTGACACTGAATAAATAAAGTATGCGCCGTCTTTTACCGTCTATAGTTATAAGAATTACCAAAAAAATATACATACATAGTTTTACGCCTATATCATCGAAGATGTAGGCGTGGAACAGGGAACATATATTTCGATTGTTGATATAGTATAATAATGAACCTATTGATGTCTGCTTGTCACAATGTCAGGCTCCTTGGTGCTGCTAAGATTTTCTTTCATAATCCTAATAAGGCTAACTGACTTTGGAATCGAATCTGAGGCATTATGTACAACAGTTGTATTCACTACCTCTGCAACAGCGAGACAGTAAATTCTTATAAAGAAAATGTCAATACTGACCGAGAAATCTAACTCGAATACATACATATTTGCAAGCACAAACTTGTCTCAAGACTGACGAGTTAGTTTTATAAGAACAGCAAAACTGTCTTCTGTCTAATATCTTTCTAGCTCCACTATTACCAGCCAGGCTTCACACTGGTAGCAGCCGGTATCAGGCAGTTAAAACGCATGTACAGGCCGCTATCCTCGCTACTGCCGCCCGGCATCACTTGGCTTCAGGACCGAGCTGAACACTTCGAACCTTGCGAAAATACCGTGTACACCAGACACGGCACTAAAGTTGTGTACGATTTCATGGTCATTGCTGTTGGATTAATGAACGATTTTGATAAGGTAAAATATAATTTAAACAATAGTGGTAGCGTGATGCCTGATGCTGCCAAAGTAAAGGCCGCGGGCAGGTGAACGGGAATCTCCTGCCCGCCAGCCATTGAGTCGTAGCGACGCCCTCTGTCGTGCCGGGGTAGCCCAGTAGTCGTCGCTCGCAGGCATTTCTTGCCTGCGTTGGGCACTTCTGGGTGGATCGCTCATGTATTTTCAATTCCGTCAACCCATCCACCATTCAAGATATCGAGTTGGCACACGGTGGTAGCTTTAGTTGGGAGTGTCCAGGACTATCAATATTCCATCTATCCCCGGGTGAACCCGACATAACCTCCCCGCTCCCCTTTTCCCGCGGAGGGGTATGCGTCAATGCATTCTCCAGGTTGTGTTGTGTGTTTCCTCAGAAATGTGGAGGACTGTAGAACTGCCATAAATGTGGAGGGCTGTAGAAACGCCATAAATGTGGAGGTCTGTAGAACCGCCATACAGATACATATGTATGTATATTCTGCTGTCATCTGACTAAAATGACGTTAAGTGATATAGAACGCATATGGCATAACTTCCTTTTAGTTAGCAGACGGCAGTATACATAGTCTCACACCTAGGTACATACCCGAAGGAGAGGTGACAGGAGGTGTATTACAACCACATTTCGCTGGCTATGGTTGCTAGTCCGTATTGGAGCACCATGGTGGCCTAACCCTTCTCAGAAATTAGGCTCTCTCCTCCATTACTGATCCCCACTGATGGCATAGATATCTTTATATATTTTAAGAATCCATATGTAGCCTAATCTGTAAAGTTATATATCCTTAAGTGTGCAATATTCTTAAGAAATAAAATAATTATTATTATTATAGCGTCTCTAGTCTATAGAAGAATGGAAACCCTATTGTTTACCGCGCATACAACACATTACCTCTAATAAAAGAAAGCCTTATTGGAGTTAGATAACTTTAAATGGAACGGCAATGTGTACTATTTTAGATGAGCCTCGCGTTGTGTTTGAGGGAAGAGGGCAATTTTTGTAATAAAAACCGTTAAAATTGAGTTATAATCTAGTCTTATAAATGTCAAATCATGTAAACTGATATGCAATTAATGTTAAATAAGTTTTTTTTTAATTTAGGAGTTCACTATTTATGTTCATAATGACGAGCATCAGCCTTCAAGTATATCAAAAATCTCAATAGTAGCAAAATATAGGTACTGAAGGAAGGCAATCCCGTGGGTAGGTACCTAAGTACATAGTAGGTATGATAGTAAAATATACCTATTGTGAGTATTATGAGTATTCATCAAGAAAGTACCCAGGCATATTTAGAAGGTAAAACATGTAGTAAACATGTTTACAACTTATTTTCCTTAGCAATATTTTCAATTTCCTGGTTTGTGGTTATGAAGAAACATTGTAGTTATTAGAGAATAATTATATCACCTAACACGCCTACTGCCCTTTAAACTTCCTCCATACATAGACTCACTCATCTCTATACGTATGCCTTTTTGAGATAGGCAGTGGTGTATTCCATACACATTTTGTATGCTCATTTGTCAGTTCTATGTACGTAAAAGGTCTGGCCACATTCTCAGGTTTAGGGTATTAAGAACTTTTTTACAGGAAAACCTCAATAGCCTACAAATATACTTAGGTGCTCTTATTATTGACATGCAATCAATATTTTATCGTTTTTTCCCTTTGCCTTTATTATTCGCAAGTCACTTGGGGTCGGCTTTTCTAGTCTAACCAGATTTGACTGGATATCAGTTTTTACACGGAGCGGCTGCCACCTGACCTCCGCAACTCGAAGGCTAACGATACCCTAAGGCTAGACCAGTGTCAGCATATTAGAGGGTACTGACTTTCCCAATAACGACTGTCATAGATGTTCATGGCAGCCGGGACCGACGGCTTAACGTGCTCTCCGAGGCACAGAGCAGGCGATAATTGTTAATCAATACGCACATAATTTCGAAAAGTCATATAACTTCCGAAAGTCAGAGGTGCGCGACGTGATTTCGAACCCAAGATCCTCTGCATTGCAGTCTGTTGGTCTCCCTACTAAGCTATCGCTGCTGCGATCAATATTTTATATTGTATTCAAATCCAAATTGCATTCGAATAATAAAATTCATAATAGAATGTGTTGACAAAACTAAGATACACAAATGCTAAGATTTAAATCATCTAGGTGTGTCTTCGCCGTAGTGTTCACACTAAGGAGAGTGAGCTCACATAATAGATTGAGAACAATAGAGTACAATTATCTTTATGAGCGAGAGTTATAATACTTTCTTTTTTCTTCGTTAGCGGAGCTTAGTCTCATTATAACTATATTACCCCATATTTGATCTGATGTCTTGATGACCTTGTGTCGTACATAAAAATTACTTCGAAGACCGGAAAAGTGACTATAATTACTTAATCGTAGTAGGACGCATCTATGATACATATACCTAAATCTCTATAAAAATGTGTGCCTTGTGTCCTTACCATGCACGCGTTGTATTCGCCTCTTTTTTCCAGATCTCGGGCCTAAAGCAAGCTCTTGACGATCCTCGTAGCACAGTCTCCACAATCTACTCCCCCGACTACTGCTCAAAGACCTGGTGTGACATCCACCTGTTTAAAGGAGGTCATGCAGTGTTTACTTACCCCGTGGCAGGAGGCAAGTGCGCTGGAGCGATACTGAAAATTATGTTCCTGGCTGACGATTATTGGAGGAAGGTGCGCAGTGATTCGTTATGAATGTTTGAGATTAATAAATATTGCCTCGGTAATGCTGAAGTACTGGATACGAGTTCTGTCCGAGATGACCCGGGTACGATTCCCAGGTCGGGAAAACTGTTATTGGCTTAACTGTCATTGTAGGAGCCAGTTAGTTGGTCCTACACTCGAAGATATATGTAAGTTGTTGGAGTACACAGAAAGAACCACAAGTTACGTTTAAAAGTTATATTGTTAAAAGTTAAAGTAAAATGTTTACAAGTTAATTAATAAGTGTGATCTTTCTATAGGCAAATGTATTGTTTTATAGTTATAAATGTACTCGAATCTTAATATGAATTATATCATTATATACCACAGCAATATGAGGTAAATTGCAACGCTTTTGTGTGCTCATTTTAGTATTGCTGCGTCGACAGAATAAGTATGTACGATAACGAAACCTTACAGCCATGTATTCTCACGGAATCTGGAAGTATCCATTTTGTATTGCCGTCTATGACAATAGGCTCTCGTCATATTAAGTGTAATCTTAACGGTAGCTAAAGAAATTTCATTAAGATGTAGGTTTGGGATGGGAGTATGTATCAAAATGTATGCATTATTTATAGGATAATAATAGTAGTATTTCAAAGTATGTATGATGTGAGTTTCGGGCTTAGAATATAATCAGTGGGAATGGTGCGATAAAAACGTGTTGCTACGTGAATGAAGGTACGATGTACCTTAGAGTCCTCAGGTCAAATCAGTGACGCACCAGCGACAAGCCAAATTCAGAGTAACGTATTAACTTATCATTGATAATTTTTTTAAGCGGCAGCAACCCTATTTCTATGACATTGGCTCGCAATCCAGAGGTTCGACTCCCACCCATTACACTACCGAAGTAAACCCACTCGTAACACAAGCATTTAGCCGGATAGGTTAACAAGAGTACTTATAATTAACAACTTACCCACGCCAACTGAAAATATATACGTACACTTTCAAATAATGTACACACAGCGACATATCAACCTAAACTGTTTGGACATTGAACTATTAGAAGTTGAACGCTGCGAATCGTGCGAGAGAGTGCGTTATATTTTTGTTACGCTTTATCCTTAACATTACATCAACACCACTATGCACTGTCCCTTTTCGACAATTCTCTATTTTGTGTGTAGCGTAGTTATGCGTATGTAGGGTGTCTAACTTGATGTGTAGCCGTGTGTACAAAGCCCGAGGTTGCTTTAATAATAAAAGTTAAAACAAAGCAAAATACCTATTCTTTGTGTGTAAATGCGTTACGAAGCGTAAAAATTTTCGTTTTGCTATGTTGCCGTGCCCTTCATGACGAAAGGTTTATGTTCGACTCTATCGAACAAAAACGGGCTTTCCGATTATAACCCCACGGTCAGCCTCCACTGCGCCTCTGAAAAAGTTTATGTGTCTACTACGTCTTTACTATAGTGTCAAAGTTTCGCTAACTTATTTTGAAGTTAATCATTCGAACTTCCTAACTAATATTATAAATACGAATGTGAGTTTCTTTGTTTGTTACGCTTGCACGCCAAAACTACTCGATCGATCATCATTAAATTTTGCATATATGTTGTCATGGTTACAGAAAAGATCATAGTGTAACTTGTATCTAAGAAAAAGTACTGTTCCCGAGGTATAGAAAATTGACATCAGCTACATTTACGCGAGCGTAGCCGCGGGCATAATCTAGTTAGATAATAAACGCGTACACAAAGCGTTTGTTTTTAAAAAATACGCACTAATATAATGTATCTATTGCCAGTTATCATAAAGGTAAGGTAAAGCGTAGCAAAAACCCATGGAATCATACATCATGAAACATGGGGAAAAAGTATACGTGACGAATAAGCATACACTCAAGCATGTACTTAGTCGAGAAAGGAGTTTCGGTTATGATCTAATAACTGGACACACCCACGGGGAATACCTATACTTTCCTACCTATGTTACGTCATTTTTTCTTTTTTTTTTTTTACTTGGGGGAATGCATGACGCATACCCCTCCGCGGGGGCGGGTGGAGGGGTTATGTCGGACTCGCCGGGGTAAAATAAAGATGTTGAAAAGATGAAGTACCTCCCGGAATACCGACTAAACCTACCACGGTGTTCCTCGACAAAACCACTATCGACGGGGCCGCGCGAATCACTTTCGCATGCGGTCGCGACCCCGCCGAACCTATGTTACTTCATTAATGCAACTCATTTCATCATTGTATAAATATAGTAATGACCGCAATATCTTACATATATTATTATTTTATTAATGTTGTCCTATTAAGTTAATAATGGAATATTTTAATGACATCGTCAGTGCGGCTGCAGGTAATTAAAGATGCATTTAACAGTCTAATAGTTACTTGAAGTTAATTTTAATTTAGATTACCATCAATAGCAAGATCGAGTTGAAGCTCAGCATAAAAATGTTTAACTTCAATAATTTTACTACACAATATTACTTTGAAACGCCTTAATACCAAATACCTTTCCAAATTAGCAAGTAAATATAGTGATGTCGCAGATATGCACGCAGACTCGCTTCACACGTTTCGATCCACACTTACATATAAAATATAGCAAAAACCCAACCGTTTAATCTAACTGTGCTCATCTTTTACATTCATTTTTGCATTTCGCTTAAGATTTAGTTTAAGATTTAGTTTAGTTTTAATTTATGAAGTTAGTACCTACAATTAGTTTGTGTTCATTATTTGCATGGTGTGTTTGCTTTTAATTATTTGTTACACTTGTAATGTTTTACTTGTGTGTCCACAATATACGTATGTAACGGTGTATATGAATGTTAGCATTCTCAAATAAATAAATAATATATAAATTACTTAAATAAGGATATCTTCAGAAGATGTCACAGTAAATTTTTCTTAGTAGACCAGGTATTTTGTGTATGCTAGATTTATATTCTTTAAAGTATTTATTTATTACTAATCATGAAAGTTAACTTCGTAGACTCAAGCCTGCTTTTCGGTAGTGTGGACAAATATTGCTGTTTTCTACTGCCTACGGTCCTGGCACATCTCTGGTGCTTTATGTCGGTTTAGCGTACCCTTAATCTGGTCTTTCACAAGAATATCTTTAAACTAGTCACAGAACTTAAACTTAGATTGTCCCCATTCGACTGTCTAATGCACATTAGTTTCTTGGTCAATGCCATCCGTTTTCTCACATTAGTACACCTTTTTCAATTATTGTCATATAGATTACAAATTACAAATATTCTTGTTACTCGCCATTTAAATGTGTTGAGATTGGGCTCACGTCGGTATTGCAATGGCTGGAGCTAGAATCGAACTCACGATCTCACGGTGCTTAATTATATAGGATCACTTCATGTATTCTAACATTAGTCAATCCACCACAATTAGTGGACCGTGGTAGATAGACTTGTGTCCATCTACAAGCAAATGCTTTTAATGTTAACAGCACAAGATCCGATATAAAACAAGCATCACATTCAACACCGCCAACAGTACTATCTTTGGAGTACCTAAGTATGCCACAGCGCTGGTAAAGCTGGCGTCAAAGCGTGACATCATTATCAACTATTGCACAAATCTTACCGAGGTGAACCCGGCAGGTGCTGTGTTCAGAGGCAACGGTGAAGAGGTAGGTCCGTTTTAAAAGTTTAAGCCAGTTTTGTGTGATATTTGGCGTGAGCGTTGTACCTTGCGAATACTCTTAGAAAAATGTAAGGCATTTCTAATTTAGAGTGTCAGTGGCAAAATGTATGCAATGTTTGAATGCTACTCAATCTCGCAATAAGGATTAAACGGTACGGTGGGTAAAACTTCGAACAATGACAGGCTATGTCCTGGTTTACGAAGTAAAATAGCTCTTGATTTGATGGTTTCCCAAGAGATTCACATTAAATTAATGTTATTACGGAAGATTTAGTTATGAAACGTGCCAAATTTATCTAAATAAACAGTTGTTAGTTTTCTGCAATGAAACCAGTCAATAAATCAATATCGAAAAGGAAATTGTCATAATACTTATAGAAGTTAATCTCCGGTACCTACATTTTTAATTCAGAAGATCGGTTATACCCGTATTTTGCCGAACCAAATTGTAGCTGAGAATTTTCTAGTATATGTTGAAACTTCAATAAAAATGCCGCTACAACTTCCACGAAAGAGACGGTGTGACATATTCATTGAAATTAAACTGCTATATACGGATTTTATCGCGTTGTTTATTTGACACTTTATTACAAAATTTTGAAAATTGTTACACTACTACTACTATTAAACTTTATTAAATTTTATGCTAATTAAATTATTATCAAAACTATTTAGATTTAATTTATTTTTACACTTTCCCCGACGTTTCGGTTGCTTTTCAGCAGCCATGGTCACGGGGAGACTAAGCTGGCAGTTGTCTCAATATTCCAGTGTAGTTATTTCAAAGTACCCGAACATAATTTAATCATTGGTGTTTCTATTTACGCAGAATGAGCTCAAAGTATCATGAAGTCTGCGTAAATAGAAACATAAATATATAATAAAGTGTCAAATAAACAACGCGATAAAATCCGTATATAGCAGTTTAATTTCAATGAATAATATTCGCGTAAAAAGAAGACAATATGGTGTGACATATTGTTGCGCGATGCGCGATTAATACAAAAATTTAACTATCAGCAACGTCTTTAAAGCAAGTGTAGTACAAGCTCTGGCCAAGGCATTCGCCATTTTGGAGTACCATTCTCCGCTTAAAAAACGGCGAATGCAATATTGTGTACAAAAATAGTGCAGTCTTAAGCAATGCAATACATCGCCATACACTCTAAGCAATTTTTCTACCTAGCTGGTCAGTTTCCCCTACAACATGATGGTCGTATCTCCGCAAATGGTTCCACCGTCTTGTATCCGCAAGTGCAAGACCCTGGTCAACAGTGCAGGCTACCTCGATGTGGATATGTACACAATGCAGCATTGTTACTTCGCGAACATATTCGGTGTTGGAGATTGTACGAGCACGCCCAACAGTAAGACTGCTGCCGCTATTGGTAAGTACAATGTTCTCAACAGACGCTGTTCAAAGTCTCTGCATAAAAATCTTAAGTAAGTCCTTATTGACATTTCTCATACGATTTTTTTGCCGATAACTAGTTAATAACTGTGTCGCAAGCGACTTTACAAACATTAAAACAATGGACACAATAAACTCCAAAATTCGAAATAATTATTTATTGTGGATTACACATTTTTTTGTCTCGTATGGGGATCGAAACCACAAGACTCGCCACTACCAATGTAGTGGCGAGGAGGATAGTTAAACTACTACCACATATGGTAATCATATGGTAGTATAGTCGAGTTTAATATGACGTGATCTATAAAGTTTAAGTTTACGATGAATAACTTGAGAAATAAGTGTAAATAGAACAACTTGAGTATTTGAAGTGTAAATAGAATTTACACTTCAAATAGTTTTAAAGTAAAATAGTTTTAGTGAAGTTTAGGCTTCCTAAGACTGCGCCGAGCGTAAGACAGATAATGACAGAGCTCGTGCGGCGCATATTCAAAACCGCGCGCGGCCGCCATAGTAAAATTATATTTAAATTAAAATTAATTAATTAAATTATTTTGAAGATTTGAAGTGCTTTTTAGATAAATGTGTATCTTTATTGTCAAACCAATAACTTAAATATTTGGGACGGGCAAATTGTAATATAACTATTTATGTTTCGTTTAAGCTGTAAAATAGGATAGATTTCTACTGTTATAATCTAAAAATCACGTAATACGAGCTTACCTTTTTGCATTTTTCGTGTAAATTTACGTAATTTTGTAGGCGAAAATATTAATTATTTTAAGTTTTTTACGTGGAGTAATTGTAAACACATTCATTGTTATGGTAAATGTATATTTTATATTTGTATTAAACAAAAAGTGTTGATTTATACCACCTGTACCCGCCTGTTTTGGCACGTTTCGCTCGGCGCAATCTTAAGCAGATGCCTAAGAAGCTAAACTCCACTAATAATATCTGTTATGTTTTGCCAGGCCCGCAAAGCTACGTACTGGAGCGTAATTTGAGTGATGTCATGGCTGGCAAGAAACCAACAGCGTCGTACAACGGCTACGGAGCCTGTCCTTTGCTTACGTCATACAAGACAGGCATATTGGCTGAATTTAATTATGACAAAAAGCTTTGGTCAACTTTTCCATTTGATCAGGTGCGTGCGACTTGATTAGTGAAATTCTCCTAACTGCTCTCAATATTAAAACTAGTTTATGTACGTAAAGGTGGTATCTACTAAATTAGTATCTATCTGTATCCTTAGTCGGAGCAAGCTAACTGACACGCCACGCCAAAATATCTAGTCAGCTCGGGGATTTTTTTACAATTCTTGTTTAGTCAAAAAATTTGGCAATGGTTTATAATTATCGTCCAAAGCTTGTACACAGTTGAACTTCATTGATTGATGATGTCCTGGGATAGTGGATTACTTTGACACCATCTAAATCTAACTTTTATGTTTACACACCAAATTACACCATGATCCGAAAAGCCTATGACGTAATTCGAGTCAACTTTATCCTTGTTGCTGTAAATTCCATATTTGAAAATAAGTTACCTACGTGATGAGACAAAACTAACAGTGCACCTATTTTATAGTACCTATGTTCTATTACAATGATATTTTTTTAAAGTCATATGGATGGTAGAATAAACCTGTCAGAGAAGCCAGATTAAAAGTATATTATCCTATTTAACATAAAACAAAGTTAAACATAAAAACTATTTGGAATCGAACTACTTGTTACCAGTTTATGGTAGTTAATTTGTGAAAAAAGTTATCTATATTTACCTCAACGTTTGGTACCTAAGTATCTATAGTTTTTGGCGATTGCTACAATTCGTATTTTCTTCGCCGTGACGAAGATAATACTAATTTTATTAAGCATTTCAAGACTTAAGGTATTATTAATAGCATCTAGCATTGTTCCCTAACAGATTTAGTAGCTATAGATAAAACATTATAGTGTTACGTATTTAAGCGAAATATTTAATTTCAGGCCAAAGAACATCGTATATTGTACCATATGAACGTTAATTTATTTCCACCCCTCTACTGGCGGTGTCTACTTAAAGGCAGATACAACGGGCCTGGTTTCCTACGGAAGATCATGAACCCTCTTGGTAAAAATTAAGATTATTTTCTTGTAAATATTTTACATTATTAAAATTGATTGTACTGTACGATGTTTTTACTTAAATATATAAACCGATCTAGCACTTAAATTACCGGAGACCATCGCCTAAAATAGAGTTGTTGTAGAAACTAAAGTGAGCTAGTAAGTAACCAGAGGCAAATGGTAGTATTATCACTATCATTAGCTTGTGGTTGCTAGCTGTTGGCCAAAAACTTTTTCTTATCAAGTGGTTTAAGTGTTTGCCTCGCCTCTGCTAATGTGCCAAGTGTTGTGAGTTCGATGATCACACGGGGTAAAAAAATTATGTTCCGCAAGCAGATGCGCGAATTTATGTTTTCTTTGTGTCCGTTGTTTGAATGTTCCTAAAGACCTCCGCGACTCAGGAATTATCCGCGGGAGTTGTCTTTTTAAGACCTAAGTTATGTTTAGGATCCACATAATATAGCGATAAATCGGCCTCGATGGCGTAGTGGTTAGTGTAACCGAACGCCACGCTTGAGGTCGCGGGTTCGATTCCCGCACAAGTCAAATATTTGTGTGCATGAACATGGATGTTTGTCTTGGTCTGGGTGTTTCTATGTATAATATGTATGTATTTACAAAAAAAAAGTATATAAGTATGTTTATCCATTGTCTAGTACCCATAGTACAAGCTCTGCTTAGTTTGGGCTAGATGGTGTTGTGTGTATGTGGTAGAATATTATATTATTATATTATTCACACCACAAGACCAGCAAGTTGCGGCCCGGCTTCACACTCCCAGCTAAGTGTCCTTATTGTACAAGGACCACGAAGCAAGTCTTTAGCGAACCACGCCCTGACTATAGTTCTATAAGTAAAGATTGTCTCTTTTAATTGTATCTTAATTCATTAAAAGTGTATTTGTTATACCTTCTCTCATTGTACTTCCTAATTATTCTACAGTTCTCTTAAAGTAAACCCTAAAGGTTACAATGGCAATGTTAGAACCTTAAAGAATCGCTCAAACTAATTAAAGTTATGAAACGAAGGAAAAATAAAATAATAAGTTTATGACAAAAACCTATTATATTTATTTATCTACAAACAATACTGATAAACTAAATAGAAGATATACACAAAGCTAAGCGTAGATGTCACTAGTAGTACATTCAGTAAATAGATAATATGTCGAAGCTATTAAAATCGCTCGTTATTGGTTTGAATCTGAATTCCAAATAATGCGTTAGTAATTTTCGTTTAAAAGTAAGTTTGTTACGTTTGCCGCATAATTCACTTGACAAACTTTGGTGTGTGGATAGCTAAAATCTGAAGAAGAACATAGACAGATCGGCAGACGTTATTTTCAAACCTTACCAATTGAAGTATTTCCAGAGATTATCCCTACATGCATTCAAACACAAAACTCTATATCATTTATACTAAAATTATCGCAAATGAGTGCAGATACTGCATGTGTTTACGTTTACTGATTGCGTTTTGTTCACTGCTAGCGCTGTTGCGACCCTAGCGGCAGCAAATGGTACTAAAGACTCCTACTGACACTATTTATAATATTTTGCAATGTGTACAACATTATGTTTACATTATTACTATAAATTAACACGCTTATTATTTAACATACTTATTTATTTATCAAAAGTTTGCTATTTATTTTGGTAAATATAAAAAAATGACTACAAAGGTATTCTTAACTAGATATTTCTAAATTGTGAAAGAGTATTTAGCTGAATACTAAAAGGGCTATTATTATTACTATTATTATTATTTAATCAAACAGTTGTTGTTAAATACTCTATCACGTACAGAAAAAAGAGTCTAATAGCAAATTGATGTGCCATAATAAAATTACCTTATAAGAAATATATATTTAGCTTTGGTTATTTATAGGTAAAAAACCTAAAAGAATGACTGGCCCAGTACATAGATATTCATAAGTCTTACGTGCGTACTACGACACTAACAATATACATTTACAACGTAACTGAAGTTACATTTTTTTTAATAAATCCTCAACATACAACTTTTAAAAATGTTTCTTTCGCTCCAGGATCTAATAAAAAAGAATGGCTATACAATTGCTTGGAATATCTACGTTCCTCGTATGCTTTAGGAATCTAAGGTATCTATTATATTCATTGGCCTTTTACGTCTGTTTCACGTAAAAGGCCAATGAATATAATATATAGACACCATGAATTGAATAGGTAGGCTTTTTATGAAAGTAGGCTTAACTTAAACAATAATAATACTAATTACGTATCGTATGACTATTTTATGTTTATCTGTGATAATACTAACGATAAAAATATATAACAATATTGCACTAAAATAATTGCAGTTGACAAGAAACATGCGAGCCATTAAAATCTGCTAATTAGCACTTTTAAAGTAAAATATGAAGATTAATGAGATATAAATATTTGTATGTCTGTTTATATTTTAAAACTTTAATTATATTTATGGTCAAAGTTTTGAAATTAATTAAATATGTATTTTGGCGGCAAATATTTTTTGTATCGTTGACAGATAATAATTATAAAAGAGTAATCTGTTTTTAAAAAACAAATACCTTTTTTTTTAAACTATTATCGAATTTAACGAAAAACTCTTTTAAAATTATATTTACAAACTTTAAAGTTCGGATTCTGTATTTTGTAATATCTACAGTCTAGCAAATATTCAGTTATATAGTGTTTTATCAATGGCAAATATTAAGAATAATTCCATGCGTATTCATACAATCTGGTAACGCCTGTCAAAATCGTTGACAGATGTCAGAAGATACAGGCTAGACTAACGGTTAGCTGTAGAAACTTGACCTGTTTGGTCCTGCACTCCTCAGAACAATTATTTCCGTTAGCAGACTGTATGAATCACCGTTAGCTAAACCGTGCTTCGAGTGTTGACTCACTTCCACTACACATAAACGACTAGAGCTTCTAGAACGTTCCAGAATATTCAAACTTTATTAAGCGTAGAAAATTGTTCTTTGCTCCCATTGCTCATGTCCGCTGCACTCTGTCGTTTCCTCTTCATGGCGGCCTGACGTACGCGGTACTTCTGGCGTGTCTTCACGAGGTAGACCGCCAGTGCTATCGCTATGAGCAACGCGACTATGATACAGGAGCCTAAGATAAGGGTGAGGTAGGTGACTCGAGGGCCAGTCTCCGTTGAAGGTTCCAGCTGAAACAAAAATGATAAAATCATTAAAGAATTTGTTGTGGCTATTAACGTATAACGTATCAATTCGTACCCTGAGTTAGAATACTATATTACAACATATTTATACTAGCTTCTGTGCGCGGCTTTGCCTTGTGAATCCCACGGAAGCGCATAACGGGACATTGGTATCCTATCTATGTGCTAATACAGGATATGGTCTGTCAGAATGCCAAGATTTATAAAAAGTCGACAAAAAATAAACATCTAAACACCTTCAATATTTGTAGGATCAGCAATCGCTAATACATTCAATACGTGCCATGGCACTAGAACATATTAATATATTTGTATGCTCTGTGACATATATGTCGTGACGAATACATAGTATTATGATCCGGCGCCGGTGCGGTTTCGGCGTTATGTATAAGAAGCCGCGCTCCCCTGGCAGCATAGCGAGAGATGCTGGTCCATAGACCATTAGTAGACGCTTGCAGTCAGAGGGACAGAAAGCTTGTTTAAACTCACCATATAGTTGCCCCTGGAGAACACATCATCGCACATGGCCTGTTCGGTCCAGTTGTACCAGTGCACCAGCCGAAGACCTTCGAAGCCACGGGGAGAGCCGCATCTATGGAGTTACAGGAAAAAATATTATAGAGATTTATGCCTTAAAGAATTAAACAGAATTGTAAAACAGGCTGTGGCGCGGTTCGAAACCTGGGTTATATAAAGTGTTATTCGATTCTTGTCGAAATCCTAATTACAATGGCAATCTATTATATATAATCTACAATAGTAGTAGAGCCTTGCTGACTTCAGCATGAAATGCGGCTCGACCGGGGAAGTACTACCCTTTCACAGAATATCAACGTGAAATAGCAGTATTCCTACTGTTGTGTTTCGTTCGGTGAGTGAGAGTGCCGGAGGCCCAATCACCCTCTTTCCCCCTTTCCGATCCTTCTTCTTCCCACTTCCTTTCCTAAAGGGTCGGCAACGCGCAGGTGATGCCTCTGGTGTCGCAGGCGTTCATAAGCTACGGTAACCACTTACCATCAGGTGGGCCGTATGCTTGTTTGCCAACATAGTTGTATAAAAAAAACCTTTCTATCTCAACGGCCATCAGTTCTGCGAGCTATGATATGCCTTGCCCACTGCAATTTCAGCTTATCTACCCTATATAAACTAATTAGGTTATATTGAATGCTGTATTACCTGAGGTCTGCCAAAAGTCTGGAATTTCTAGTAGCGTATATCTGCGGCAGCAAGTCGTCCACGACCCACTGCATGTCACAGGAACAGTGCCAGGGGTTAAACTGCAGGTTCACACCCTCACTTAGAGTCGACCAATCCAATAATTTCTTCGACAAGAATGTCAAGTTGTTCTTGCTTATGTCGAGCTGAAATCAACAAAAATACATTTGAGAAATATGTAGAGAGGATTCTGTTATTTACTACGTCTTTTAGTGATCTAGAAAAATATTAATGTTAGAATTTGACTACTACGATTTTGCCCGTGCCCTCAGTTCCAGAGATTCACTCACCTTACAAGGCAGTTCAGTCGGTAGTGCCGGGACGTTCCATCTTTTCTGGGCGAGCCCGACATAACCTCTCTGCTCCCCGTTTTTTGCGGAGAGGTATGCGTAATCGCATTTCCCCACGTTTAATAAAGACTAGGTTAATTTAGAAACAGTATTTTTTCGGGTGAAAGGTGCCTTATGTCCTTTCTGTACCACTAACAACGTGTATGCGAAATGTCATGATGATAAGTCGATTTATTAAGGCATCATAGCGTAACAAGCAAATAAATTCACATTCGCATTAGTGAGGATTACAAATGGTGGAGTGCCTTCGATTTTGATTTAGTGCCATGCACTGGATCAGTTTAATTGTTCAATGTCTGCATTATGCCGTACAGCGATGGCTTTAAAACAGTAGATAATGTTGTTTTAGTGTTGAAGGAAAACGTCGTGAGGAAACCTTCATACCTCATCCTCCATAATGTTCTCGAAGATGTGTGAAGTCTGCCAACCAGCACTGGGCCAGCGTGGTGGACTATGGCCTAACCCTTCTCGCACAGAGTAGAAGCCCGTGCCCAGCAGTGGGACAATTTATATACAAGGCTGATATTATATTATATGTTTATCCTTAACTTACCATACACACAGACGTGCCATCAAACGCATCCTGTTTAATCTCAGCCAGTGATGGACAATTAGACATGTAGAGAGAGAAACAGTTCAGTTCGTTCAGTGATTCTTCTTCATTCGTCGGTCTCCCCACTACATTACTGAAAGCTTTCTCCCCAACCACGGTAATTGTTTTAATCTCATTCATATACAAACTCCTTACAGCGATGATGTTTTTGAAATAAACGGTTTCTATGGGGTTGCCATCGAAATGTAGTTCGTCCAAATTGGGGAAATATTGGGAGCTTATAGTTTTAGGGATCTCGGTCAACAAGTTATAAGAAACGTCTAAGATGTACAGGCTGGGCAGTTTCTTTTCTATGTTCAGTTCCTTTATTTGATTGCCTCCGATAATTAGAACCTGTAATTGATTTACAGGAATATTTTACTATAGTAATAAATGTGTAATGAATGAAGAATTGATTACATTTTGCAAGTCACAGTAATCGGAAAATTATGAAATAAATTCATCACTCAATACCTACAATTTGTAATAATTATAATACATATATTTGAAATCACAAACTACAGCTATTACAACCTAGAAATTACGGTTTTTGTAAAACAATATGTAAAAGAAATATTTTTTATTTTATTTATAATGTCGTTTTTTTTTGTCCTAGTCTAATTTAGGAGATAGTTTAAATTTGAGAGGGATTTAACTTCTCAAAATATCATATTATTATGCTAGCCGACATCTAGAAATGACAATCAAGAGGTAGCTTTACTATATTTCAATAAGACTATGTATTGAAAACGTAATGGACTCATGTCCAGTTTAGAGAACCAGCAACCTCAATAAAGTGGCTGGAAATATTGAGTATGGTAAGCAAAAGATGCTTGTATGCATGCATGATTTGTTTTCAGTCTGGGTGTTCGCGAATCTGAGAATTTGCGTGACACAGGAATTATTCTTGGTACGAGACTTGAATTTTTTTAATGAAATATATGTGACGAATTTTATATTCAGTAGTTGACTGTGAAAAGCTGATTGCGATAACAAAGTTCATAAGAAAATATATAATCATACACAGACTTACCTCTAAACTATCAAAGTTGGAAGTATTCTCATCATACAAATCGGACAGTCTGTTGTAAGACAAATCAATATACGTTATTCCGTTGGGAAACTTTGGCCAGTGGTATAATGTGTTGATTTTTAGTATGGCAATCTGCAGCGACGGCGGTAGTGCGAAAACGAACGTTATGTTGTTCTGAGCAAGGTTCAATTCTTTTAAATTCGTACAGCTTAGGAAGGCGTTCTCTTCCACTATTTCAATTATATTGTTTGAAAGGTCCAGTGATTCCCTGAAAACGAAACATATCTTTGTTACTCATTTTATTTATAGCATCTGCTCCAATCAGTAGATTGCGATATTCATAAACAGAGGGTACCTCCCTATATTCCATGAATATTGCAATGTACAGTCACCTGTAATAGTGCATGGATACCTTAAGGACCAAAATCCTGTGAACACTTGAATTAAAATGAATATGAATGAACTAGATGGCGTTGTTTTATAAATATTGCAACGCGTACTCAGTTTAGCAAGTAGGTGAAATTTATAAGAAATTATAACATTAGTATAAGTAGATTATAATTTCAACCGAAAAGGCTCTCGAACACAAGGAAAGAATAATGTTTACCTACGAACAGAATAGCGAGTTATCGAAAGTATCTATAAAATAAACTATTCTTTTTAATAAACTATTGTGAATGGTGATTAGAAATTGATTATAGTAAATTTATCAAAATTGAGTTATTAAGATAGAGATAGAATCAAAATCTACTTCTTTTTATTTTATATTATTGCACCGCCATCTATTACGATATAAATAAACTACTTAATAGTTCTCGTATCGATTGCCGTTAGATAGCGTTAATTACCGCCTATTTTAGTTTTGAAATGGGTGTGCATTTTTGCAGCTCACTGTACAGGTTGAAATTTTTGTAAATGTGCATGAGGTCTCCTTGGATTTGATTCCCAAATCGAGCAAAGTTCCTATTGTTATATTTTTCTGACAAGAAATTTTCTATAGTCGCTTGGAGTCTAAAACTGTGCCCATCCGGGGAAATTGGGGCTAGCCTATGGCAGTAAACTTAGTCAAGAAAAGTATCTCTGTAGTTGCCTAGAGTCTAGAACTGTGCCCAACTGGGCAAATAAGGGTTAGCAAATGCCAGTAAACTTACCGCCATAGGCTCGCCCACATTTACGTGGGCCCTAAAATCATAGCAGTTAAAATGTAAATGTAATACCCTATTGAAATTAAACTGCTATATACGGATTTTATCGCGTTGTTTATTTGACACTTTATTACAAAATTTTGAAAATTGTTACACTACTACTACTATTAAACTTTACTAATTTTTGAGCTAATTAAATTATTATTAAACTATTTAGATTTAATTTATTTTTACACTTTCCCCGACGTTTCGGTTGCTTTTCAGCAGCCATGGTCATGGGGAGACAGACTCAGTCTAACGCGATAAAATCCGTATATAGCAGTTTAATTTCAATGAATAATATTCGCGTAAATAGAAGACAATATTATGTAATACCCTAGGTATACAAAAATTGTTATTCGTTATACCTACTTGTGATATATATCTCTGCCTATCCTTTCCGAAATATTTTCACACATAGCCTTACTCCAGGACATTTATAGTTATATTCTGACAAATTGTCATCTTTCTTGAGTGACATTACAGTAGTTAAGTCAAACGAGTTCAATAATTTGATGAGAAATTGTCATTTTTCGATCTAAAATTCCTTTTTGAGACGTCTTTTTTGTAGAATATTATGCTAGGCTCAGGATACGAACTATACGCCGTATACATTTAACCACAGCTGAATGTTATACGCTGTAGTTTTAGCATATATCTCTAGATCATACTACAAGTACTGACGGTAGGAAAATAATGAGTATTATATTATCGTAGGTGGATGAGCCGTGTGATCCCTGCTTCGTACTCTGTCACTATTACATCGCTGCCTATTTATGGACTCGATCAATCATCATTTGTTTCAAGAACTTGTGACGATTCACGCATTATTACATTCATTGGCCTTCCATTCTATCACGCTTACTATATAAAACATATAACTACATACATCATCTCACGCCTGGATCTCCGAAGACTAAGCAGAGTAGTATTCCTGCTATGGCTTTAGGTCCTACGTAATATGGCAAGCCTATTGGCCACTACCAGGCCCAGCACCATATCCCGTGCTTCGACTAAGAATTTCTTGATTTAAGAAAAACCGAATAAAGCCTTTCAGATCCGTGAATCGAAACACTCATGCATAGCATTGGCGTTCACTATTGCTGCACAACTGAGTCAGTTCACACAAGACATAATTTTTATACGATAAAATTAGTATTACAGTTTTATGGCTCGTCTGATGGTAAGTGGATATTGTAGCCTATTATGATAGCTAGCAATACCAGGGCAATCTTCTTCTTCTTCATACTTAAGAACTTTGCTCTTGTCGGTGTCACTCTATTATAATGTATACTACGTCATTTGTAATACGCTAGCTTTCTATTAGTCTCTAATTGGCGTATACATATAAAGAGGGGACTAGGTGAGCCGTGCCCACCAAAGGATTGTCTAGTACCCCAGGCCATCCATATATCATATCATAGGCCATCGCTGTTAGGACCAGAGCCCCTCTAGAAAATCCAAGATACGCCAATGAAGAGACACTACGCTCGACATATTCTATATAATCAGTAATAACTGTACAGGGGATATAAATGCTATGCGAAAAATAACTTATTTACTACTTATTATGATACTTACAGGCTGTTATTCTCAGGGAACGTATCTTTCATAATAGACCGAATTCTGTTCTCATTCAAACTCAATCGCTTTAGTCGACCCAAATGCTCCATATCGTTTCTCTGCAGCAGCAAATCGAAGATGCCATTTTTACTCAAATCTAAATCTTCAAGCGAAGCCATAGGATGCAGAGCTTCTAGCGGGATCTTCTTCAAATTATTACTTTGAAGGTTTAACTTTTTTATGTGACGTAAGTGCTTGAAGTCCAGTTTAGTAAATTCTGATAGCTTATTGTATGATAAGTCGAGATCCTCTAGTGCTTCGATCTTGGTAAACAGGTCGGGTGTGATCGCTGTCAGCTCGTTGTGGGAGAATGAGAGGACCTTGAGGTTCGGGACGTCGGTGAACGGGTCTGGCCAGTACGCTTTAATAGCGTTGTTTGTAAACTTCAATGTTTCCACTTGTGAGTTCGGCGGCAATCTGGAAAATATATGTACGTGTTTGAGTTTAATATTGTAAGTTGGTACTAAGTCTAATCCAGTGATAGTAGAGTGTCAACTTTGCTTGCATGTCTCGAATGAGTTCTCCAAAGTGCATTGACTACATGTAAGTGCTAGTCAGATTGAATATAATAAGTAAATCGTGCATGCATATACTGCCACATAAACATTATTTCGAATTTTTCACACGATCCATGTATGTTATTTCTGACCACGGCTGCCGTCGCTTTATGCTACGGGACCCATTACCGGGATATAAAGCATCCTATGTGGTAATCCAGTACATGGTCTATCTGTGCGCAAAGTTTTGTATTAATCCGTTCAGTAGTTTTTGTGTGAAAGAGTAACAAATATCCATCCATAAATCCGTCCATCCTCACAAAGTTTCGCTTTTATGATAATAGACTATGAATACGGTACCTCGGCGTTAAGCTATTGTCGTAATTGCTAATTAGTTAATTAACATATTCTACTGAAATCATGGCAAACATTAACATGGACTGATACTATAGATTGCAGCTATTTAATTTTATTACGTGATTAATTAACTAAGTAACGATACGTCTGGGTACGTCATCAATTGCCATATATTTGCGTTCACTGCCGCATGTAGTACCTACTGCACGCATACTTACATAATGTGTGTTTTTAATTTTTATCTTACGCGTGTTTGGGTAAGACTTACGTGCAAAGTATAGCAAATATAAAAAATAAACGAGTTCGTATCGTTTTGATAAAAGCAAATGGAAAATCGGTAGGCAAGAATTTCGAATAGATAGAAAATTCTTATAAAATATATTTTACTATCTTTGCTTTTTCATACTGCCGAGTCCAGGTCAAAAATTATTTAAGATAGGTTACATTGTTATATTCATACAGTCTAAGCAGATTCAGCTAAATATATGTTTTTCTACAGATCGTGTAACAAAATCTATCGTTTAAGGTTAAACTAATGTGTACCAGAACTATTGAGCGTAGTGACTCTTCACTTCGACTATATTTTGGGCGAAATTCCTCCCACCAACACTGTAGCCCCTTGGACTCAAGTTCAGCAGTATGACTTTACAGTATAATGCTGGTATTTTGACGGTATATTTCCGGGGAATGTTTCAAACTATCTTGGGAAACCGGTTTATTATCATTACGGCTGCTAAAGTCGTCCAAAAATTCGAGACCTAAGGCTTTACGTGCTCTTTGGCCCAGGCACGGAGGTGTGTGCCTATTTGTCATGTGCCATCATCCAAAACATAACGCATTTATAATACTGTAAATAATGTTATGATCCCTAGAGTTGTTTTAAAATAGTATGACGCGACTAAATCCTCAAAAACAAGAGCTCTTTTTATTTGGGATGACAAGCACTTTCTTATTCACGCATTACATGTTGATAGATTATTCTATACATTTTAATGTGTTTTACATTATTTCATTTCCCTTGTGTGACGTATATTAATTTCATTTTCATAGAAGTCATTGTGAGATACATACACGGAAGTATAATTTAGCTGGAGTAGTCATGTGTACATTTTGTACACAGAGAAATAAGTTTGCGCAACCTGAAATTGTGTACCTACTAAGTTACGTGTGGTGTGTTTGAAGGATACTATGAGAAACCTAACTTATATATAATATTAGCTTTTGCCCGGATTTTGTAAGAAACTTTCTTTGCAAATAATTTGCACATAAATGCTGTGGCTTAGTGCAAAAGCTTATTGTAATACATTTTTACAAACTACGTTTTTGTTTTATTTGCTAAAACAAAGATTTTGCGGGTTTGATACTCGTGAGCACGCCACAGAGACGCCTATGGAAAACAGTTTTTTTTATTATTATTGCAATCGCTGCTTTTAGGGGAATCTGCACTCTTTTAAACTGAAATGGCAAATCGGTTGGAATTATCGGAATACGGGGAATTAAAACATTTTCTCCTTTTTCATTCTAGTCATGATTATATTCATATCGTAGCTTCTATAATATCGCGTACTGGATGAATAATTTGTTGCCGTGTATTACATAGCTATTACATAGCCTTGGTGCCTCAAGATTTCTCATTAACAGAACTCGGATACTAACTTTTAATATAACTTATGAGAAGGCACTCCTGATAATTCTAAAGAGCTAAGAAACTCTATAGGGTACGATGTCACTTGTTCAGTGTCCATAATATTGTCTACTGAGAAGTACACGACAACATCTCCCTCAACATCTGACATAATGTGTTCGATTATCTGGCCTACCGTCTCATTTGTCGGTGCCAAAATTAACCTGTCACACAACCATTCTCGATTGTCCATACTTATTTGTAAATCTGGATAGACATTATTATTTAAATCACCTGTGTTATGGACAATTTGACAGAATTCACGTATTAGAGTAACAACATGATTACACAGTCATGCCGTTACTTTCTGTTAGCATACAATCTTCTCCGACTTTTAGAACAGCAGCCGCATATTGCCCTACGTGAGAATCGTTGTGTAGTTGTACCTATTCGCATATTTGTAGGCAAAAAAAACTTTTTTACGTGTACCCATAATACAGACGCCTTCAAACAGGCATGTATTTCATCTTCCAGTGTACCCCTAGTAATAACCGGCAGGGTCTATCTAAAGTCACCAGCTAAAAGCACCAACATCCCTCCTATGATACCCTGGTAGCTTATGATAAATTTCATCGTGCGGTATATAGTGCTCTGATTGCTCTTTTATGGGGCAATCGTACATTAATCCCAAACTATCAGCTTACACTGCTGCAACATTTTTTCGCGCTCACCGCTTTTGCTAATGTTACAGATTGCCTTACTACGTCGCGCTGCGTCGCCACCGGCGCATAGCTTGCGCGACATGTATATATTAAGACGGCATTTTTACTCATTATTAATGTTTCCGATAAATATACGTATTGTAAAAATATATAGATTTGTTTGGGATTCCACACGAACTTTCGTCGCCTATCTCAATGTACGTCGAAATTTCAAAATCGCTGGAACAAATGTTTACTTATTGCTTAAGAAGGCACTTGATAAGAATCAAGTGCCTTAATAAAATGTCTCATTCGATAATAACGAATTCACATACAACCTTTCATCCCTTATTTCCACCCCTTCATACCCATTTTTACAAAAAAAAGGTGGCTTATGTCCTTTCCCAAGATCTAGTCTATCTTTGTACCATATTTCATCAAAATTGGGTCAGTGGTTTAGGCGCGATAATGACGAATTCTCATACAATGTTTCATCCCTTATTTCAACCCCTTCATGCCCTTTTTTACAACAAAAGGTAGGCTATATCCCTTCCTAAGGTCTAGTTTATCTCTGTACCAAATTTCATAAAAATCGTTTTAGTGGTTTAGGCGTGAAAGCGTAACAGACAGACAAACAGACAGAGTTACTTTCGCATTTATAATATTATAAGTAGCGAAGTAGGGATTGTATTCTTACTAAAATAATATGAAGGCGAATGTGAGTTTGTTTGTTACGCTTTCATGCCTGAATTACTCGACCGATCATTATGAAATTTTGCATACACCTTGTCAAGGGTACAGCAAAGGGCATAGGCTACATCCAGAAAAAATGTATTGTTCCCGAGGAGTATAAGTTTATTGACACAATCTACATTAACGCGAGCAAAGCAAAGGTAAAATCTAGTGCGAATACTAAAATAAGAAAAAGGTATCATAGCCTTCGTTACTCAGGCCATGCGCGGCTTCAGGTAAGGCAATTAAGTTTTCGCCATATATTGAGAAACCTGGGGTTACTCCAGGTTCTTGAATTAGCGCGGGACGACCTCCAGCCACCCTGAGGTTTGACCTGGGGGTGGCGGGCTTTGTGGGCCTGCCCGCCATCCGTTCAGCACCAGGTCCGAGAGGCGGCGTGCGTGTTCCCACGCGCGCCTCTATGTCGAGTCCGTCGCCCCTCTAGGGGGGACAGTAGGGATATTTGTGAGGAGTGCCTTTGGGTAGGTCTGTCGTGTAGTGGCCTGCCGTTTTATACGGCGGCGGCGGCGAAACCTCGGCGGGGTCGCGACCGCATGCGTAAGTGATTTGCGCGGCCCCGTCGATAGTGGTTTTGTCGAGGAACACCGTGGTAGGTTTAGTCGGTATTCCGGGAGGTACGTTATCATCTTTACCATCTTCTTTTACCCCGGCGAGTCCGATATAACCCCTCCGCTCGCCCCCGCGGAGGGGTAAGCGACACGCATTCCCCCATGTAAAAAAAAAATAAAAAAAAAATGTTCTTGAATTAACAAAACTAGCAAATCTCAACTAATTTATTCTTATATATTTTTTACAGAATCGAATTTCAACAAACCGCTGTCAACTGAGTATTTATTTAAGTATATGGCGTTCAAATACCTACTCTGATTGTATTACAGTTTAAAGAAACTTGATATGGAAAGTAATACTGAAAGAGAGTTCTCATCATGTAATTCAAAATTCAGAAACCGGGAATTAGAGTCTACTTAGTGAACCCTGTGTTCACTAAAGTATGGCCTTAAAGTATGAGTATGCCTTACTTTTTATATTTTTTTAGACAGTAAGCCGATTCGATTCTCACACAGGTAAAAAAATGACACAGCGTGTTCTTTTTTCCGTTGTTTGGATTTATGGTTTAACTTAAATATTACATATTTAAGAATATCGTGAAATCTTCAGCTTTGCTTATAAACGTAGATCTTGCGGGCCTGTATAAAAATCTATAAGACCCAAAAGAAATTATTTTAAGTCGTCTATTAAATGTAGCCGTAATAATCACTCCGCCTAACCTTTCGGCGACGTTTAAATATAATACTATGTTCTTCTCCCTAGCCTTTATTATTCCCAAGTCGCTTGGGGTCGGCTTTTCTAGTCTAACCGGATTTGACCGGATATCAGTTTTTACACGGAGCGGCTGCCACCTGACCTCCGCAATCCAAAGGCTAACGATACCCTAAGGCTAGACCAGTGTCAGGATATTAGAGGGTACTGACTTTCCCAAAAACGACTGCCATAGATGTTCATGGCAGCCGGGACCGGCTTAACGTGCTCTCCGAGGCACGGAGCAAGGCGATAATTGTCAATCAATACGCACATAATTTCGAAAAGTCATATAACTTCCGAAAGTCAGAGGTGCACGACGTGGGTTCGAATCCGAGACCCTCTGCATTACAATCTGTTGGCCTCCCCATTGAGCTATCGCTGCTTTTTTAAAATATATAAATATAATACTATGTTATTAGATACATATTGCAGTTATCGATAAGTATGTCCAAAATAAATCCAAATAACATTACAGCAGACTTAAAATGGCTTCTTCTTATTAATACCCTTTACCCTGATTGTCATTCAAATATACACATTACTTATGTGCAAGGGCGTTGGAAGCCAAAAATTTTATCGAGATAATACACATAATGATTTATGACCTATCGAAATGTTTAGAAGGTTGGCAGGGGCACATGTCATATTCTTCACGTAAGTAAAAAAATGATTTTATACGTACAATATGGATTAGAAAAAGAAAACTGATGTAGAAATGTCTTCTTCTCTCTTAGCCTTTATTATTCCCAAGTCACTTGGGGTCGGCTTTTCTCTTAGTCTAATCGGATTTGACTGGAAATCAGTTTTTACACGGAGCGGCTGCCACGTGACCTCCGCAACCCGAAGGCTAACGATATATGGTTAGACCAGTGTCAGGATATTATAGGGTAATGACTTTCGCAATAACAACTGCCATAGATGTTCATGGCAGCCGGGACCGGCTTAACGTGCTCTCCGAGGCACGGAGCAGGCGATAATTGTCAATCAATACGCACATAATTCCGAAAAGTCATATAACTTCCGAAAGTTAGAGGTGCGCGACGTGGGTTCGAACCCGAGACCTTCTGCATTGCAGTCTGTTGGTCTCCCCACTGAGCTATCGCTAGCTAACTGATGTAGAAAAGTAATAGAAGATATTTTATATACATTTGTTTATGGAATGTGTTCGGTAGAGGGCAGAATGAGAGACTTTAATTTCTGAGTCAAATTCTTTCTGGTATCCTAACTAATATTATTAATGCGAATGTGAGTATGTTTGTTTATTTGTTTGTTTGTAACGCTTTCACACCTTAACTACTCGACCGATCATCATTAAATTTATGCTGCGTATACACGTTGTTAGCGATATAGAAAAGGACAACGGGTAACTTTCATCCAGCACAAAGTGCAGTTACGACGTTATCTTTCCGACCGACTGTGGTGTCATTGATTCGATACCCCAGAATTCGGAAAAATGAAGGTGTTTTTAGAAAATTCTCATTTACTTCCTTAGTTAATAGTATTGAGAAATTGCCTGGTGATAATAGATTCTCTGTTACATGGCAATTAAAACATAGCTGGCACAATGTGGTCGTATATATCCTTGCCTATTCCTCCGGTAATAATTACAAGCATGGGGATATGTAGCCTAAGAGTAATACAACAATAAACTAAATAGGTTAATAATCTAATCAGTACAATCATAACATACACGTAACGAACGACACTTTAAAAAGATTGCACCTGCACTTGAAATAAAACATACATATTATGTATGTGCATATATCGCAGTGGACTTCACAATAGTTTTAAAAGCAAATACTTACAAAGAACATACATAGCCTCAAACCTATATCCTCAAAGGGGTAAGCAAATAAATATTTCATCAGGATTAAAGTCCCACATAATACTGCCGTCATAAGAAAATAAGACGCATCTGCCAGTATTTCTACTGATTCCAAAGACGTTAAAAACACAATTGCTAAGAAAAAGTTAGGTAAGTACGTCTCTTTTCCTTATGACGGTAGAACAGAAGGCGAACCTATTCCCGTCCACCAGGCACAGTTCCAAAATGGCCACCTTACTTTACGACATAACATATTAAATATGATATAATTAGAAGCAGGTAAACTAGAGTATCACCCGCGATATCGCAAGTCGGCCACTTCCTACCGCTGCGCGAAGATTTGCACAGTAAACGAGGCTGACACGGTTTTCGTAGTTGATTGATGTGACAGCTAGACTGGATAATGACCTCTCCTTGCGCTGTTGGGTGACAAAGAATTGCTCTGTTACTTACTATACTCTGTCCCAATAGAATAAATATTTTATGTAAACAATCGTTTCATGCCTAATTAAATATAATGTCATTTAGAAAATTCAAACTCTCTTTGAAAAGTAGTTAATGAATACAATAAGTCGTTCTTCTTTTGATAAATATCTATAAATTTATTTTACAGAAAATATTTTATGATAATCGTCACTAAAAGTTCTTTGCCATTTTCTCAAATTCTATTAAATTATTGTGCTTAATGATATTTATTTTAATTTTGATTATATTTTAATTTGATTTTTACTGTCTTTATACGATTTTACAATTTATATTTAATTAACTATATTTGAATAATATTCTAAATTTAATTATTATTTTATTTTCTATGTAACTAATATACTCATTTGTACACCTATTCAGGTAAAACATGCTGGACTTTCAAATTGTTTAACATCAATGCAATGTTACTCATGTTTAATGCAAATAAATATTTCATTTCATTTCATTTCATTAGTATAAACTATAGTACTATTTCATTTCCATATTAGAATTCGTGGTAGGTATTTTTCTATTCTTACTAACATTTCTATTGTAGGTTTGGGAACGAGATAACGCGTTAGAGGGTATAGCTTTGTCTCTTTCTCGTGCATGCAATCATGTTTTTTCTTACGAGGTTTACTTGCAATTTCGTATTATGGTCTTACGTCTATATCGCCAAATGGAGAGATGTTTTACACCGACATTCTGCCAGCTATGGCTACCTATAAGTCCCACGTAAAAGGAGACGACCTTAATGCCATTGACCAAGTAGGTAAGAGCAGCGATATCTCAGTGGGGAGACCAACAGACTGCAATGCAGAGGGTCTCGGGTTCGAACCCACGTCGCGCACGTCTGACTTTCGGAAGTTATATGACTTTTCGAAATTATGTGGGTATTGATTGACAATTATCGCCTGCTCCGTGCCTCGGAGAGCACGTTAAGCCGTCGGTGCCGGCTGCCATGAACATCTATGGCAGTCGTTATTGGAGAGTGTCGACACAAAAGATCCCACTGGATCGAAGTGTCGCCAGTCTGCACTGACTGGCTCCCACATAAGATACATGCATACCAAGTATGTAGGTACCTACATTTTCAGACACCATACTGAGAATTGACAGAAAGTGCAATAACACTTCACCGATAGTATATTCAGATATATTTAATAACTAATTCTTATGCTAAGGTGAAATATAAATTTCGAATGTAGATAAAGATAATCAATGAAGCATGTCATCAAAATGCAACATTTGGTGAACTTGGCTATATTGAGTAGATTATTTATTAATATTATAAATGGGAATGTGAGTTTGTTTGTTTATTTGTTACGCTTACCGATGATCATGAAATTTCACATACACCCATCGAACTAATGTGCTAGTGTGAGTAGAAGGCATTCGTCAATGGCAATAACTACGACTTTTTAATAATAATTAGCATTCGAAGGAGCATGGCCTTCCATCGTCCACCCAACTTATATAGTTTTCGCAAAAATTTCCTGATAAGCGCTTAACGCTAGCATAACAAATTAAGCAGACTGAAAATTCCTTCAGCCTACTGGGAGTATCTTATCTTATGTGGGGGCCAGTCAGTGCAGACCGGCGACACTTCGACCCAGTGGGATCTTTTGTGTCGACACTCTCCCAATAACGACTGCCATAGATGTTCATGGCAGCCGGAACCGACGGCTTAACGTGCTCTCCGAGGCACGAAGCAGGCGATAATTGTCAATCAATACGCACATAATTTCGAAAAGTCATATAACTTCCGAAAGTTAGAGGTACCTTTACTGGGAATAACTTCCACACTGAAGCGCTGTACTGTCATAGGATCAGTGACCTTAGTCAACCACTCACTAGATTGACAACTAATTATTGATACTCCTCGGATCGTGCCACTACCTCATAGCGGTAGTAATAATCATACCTTACAAAAGAACCGTGTATCACCGTTCTCTAATGAAGTATTATAATAATCATATTATAATATTACTATAATACGAATGTAGGTTTGTTTGTTTGTTACGAATTCACGCCTTAATTACTCGATCGATCATCATGAAATTTTGCGTACGCATTATCAAGGGTACAGAAAAATATATATGTTACCTTTCATCCAGAATGTAAGTATTGTTCCCGAGCGAAGCCACGGGCAATAGTTAGTAATTCTATATGAGAAGGTGGCACGTCCCCTGGTGTCGTAAGGTTCTAACCACTTACAGTAATTTTGGTTTGCCGGAATGCGGAGAACATTTTTTATGAGCGAACTATCTTTTCGTAATGTACGAGTGTACATAATATAGTAGCTACGGTAATAAAATATACAGCCTTCCCTGTAAAATTGAACTTCTTAATGACATCGATAAAACATTTTATTACTATTGTTTTTTAAAGAATGTGCTCGTAAACTGAATACTGCTCCAATTCAAAATGTCCAACACCTTTAATGAATTAGGTCATTCAGTAGGTACTTGCAAGGCATTTCCCCTACTTCAAGGCACGCTTCGTTAATTTAAGTACCCGTTCATTCATAAAACAGGCCTTGGAGAAATAAAACTGGGCATAGCGCATGCGCTTAGTGTCAGTTTCATTGCTTATTATGAATATCTTTATCTATAGCTGCGAGATATAAAAGTAGACAGGAACTCTGTTTGTTTGTAATAATTTCATAGCAGTTCCTAAGGGTATTTTAGTGATATTCAGTGTAAATATAGCAAGCACCAAAAAATAAGTATACCTACATAATATAGAGAACCTATATAAATTAAAGATTCCGGAAGTTACGTCTGCGAACAAACAGTTTTGCAGTTCGGCAAAAGTATTAACTAATATAATAATATAATAATATTCTATCACATACACACAACACCATCTAGCCCAAACTAAGCAGAGCTTGTACTATGGGTACTAGACAATGGATAAACATACATATATACTTTTTTTTTTGTTGTAGATACATACATATTATACATAGAAACACCCAGACCTAGACAAACATCCATGTCCATGCACACAAATGTTTGACTTGTGCGGGAATTGAACCCGCGACCTCAGGCGTGGCAGTCGGTTACACTAACCACTACGTCATTGAGTCGGACACTGTGAATAAAGATTTCTTTCTTTCTGCCATTATTTCCAAATAACATTTTTTGATATCACAACGCCGCATTGTGTCTTCTGAGTTTTAGATCAAAGTACTATTATCACATACCTTGTTGCTCTTTACGAAGACAAGATACTATGTATATAATAATATTAGCCTTGTATATAAACAGTCCCACTACTGGGCCGAGCCTCTCCACAGTGTGAGTAGAATTAGGCCATACTCCCCCACACTGGCCCAGTACGGGTTGTTTTCACATGTATTTGAGTTTCAGTGAAAGACTTTTTAAATGATTTGAGTTTATCCAGATAATGATTGTTTATTATTGCAATTTAACCATGTAAGACTTATGTACCTGACTAATTGAAAATTGACTTCTTTTAAATTTTTGTTTTGTTTTGTTATCTAATTGTTAATTGACTTCAATTTAATTTCTGTTTTGTTTTATGTTTTGATTTTATTAATATTTTAATTTATGTAATAATTTGCATGCCGTAAGGTAGACTGTAGCCGATCTCATCAATTATGTACAACATCTTATACCTGTACCTACATTCAAAGCAAATAAAGATCTGATTCTGATTCTGAACATTATGGAGAACTCTTAGACATGCAGATTTCCCCATTATGTTTTCCTACACCGTTAAAGAGAGCGATGATGAATTATTAGTTATTACGTAACTTCGAAAAGTCAAAGATGTCTTAGAGTCGAAGTCAAGACGTGCATGGTCGTTCAACAGATCCCCACCAGGTTATCGCTGCTTCTCAATACCACATAAATCACAATAAAATCCATAGAAGTCGTATAAATTACGATTAAAGTTAACTAATAATAACTCAAACTTCTTAGAAACCGATTAGCCCTACGTAAACATGAATCACAAACAAGTATGTGTGTGTCATCATAATCTAAAGATATCGACGCAATTCGAGACACTTCTGAATAACGCACAATCACACAATATTATCGATAAGAGACCGTGGTTAGTTGTAAGTTGTGAAATCATTATGCACTTATCAAATGTTCAACGCGATTGGACACTTGATAAGCGTCTAAGATAATGTAGACTTCCTAGCTGCTTTGAAACGCGTTCTGTGGTCAGAATTGCAGATTGTAACCGGATGATGCGTTGATGCAAGACCATGAATGACACCCACATACAACATTGCAGGGTTAACAGAATGACAGTCGGTTATTAATTTGAAAATAACTCCTTACGTGCGAACACGTTGTCTTTTTTAGTTCATTAATCATACGTTTATGCCAATAAAAAATGCAATTGGACAAAACTTAACAATCTCTTTTTAAGTTTTGTCAAAGTTTCCACTCACTAAATTTAAACCCGTTAACGATTAAGATATTTTTTGAAAGTGCATCACTCTGCTCTAAAGAATTAATAACATATCTATATAATGTTTCCTTTCTTGCTACTACGCCTGCCTCAGTGGCACAGCAATAGTGAATGCGACTGCTGTGCTCCATGTCTCGAGTTCGATTACCTAGAGCATAATGTTATTAGCTGTGAAGAAGTTGTCAGTAGCAGCAAATAGTACGTTCGATCGTTCATCATAGCACAGAAGTCGGCGATAGAGTCGCCCCTATTACGTAAAACCATAACTAACGAAAAGTGGATTTAGTAGTATAATAATTTATTATAATCCAGACCGAATTTCAGCCACGGCGGCCAATCTTAACAGAGACTGGCCATCTACACAGGAGATATTATAGTGCACAAGTATGTGCGCAAACACAAGTGCACTCTCTGTTCCCTAACCCTCATGATCCGATAGGACCGTGATCCGACACGGCCGGACAGAGATCAGGCACAGGCCCAACGGCTTTACGTGCTTTCCGAGGCATTTATTATACTAATATTGTATAATTTAACATTGTACTTATAATACATCTAGTAATACACCTCTGCCTAGCTTCTGAAAAATCACGTACAAACATTACTACTCATATTAAAACGATTACCAAGGAGGATATTGTTGAATGTGCATTCAGACGCTTTCTGTTGTACCTAATCTTATCTGATGAATGAGTATCAAGTATTAGTATAGTAAAATTAAACTACTATATACGGATTTTATCGCGTTGTTTATTTGAAACTTTATTACATAATTTTAAAAACTGTTACACCACTACTTCTATTAAACTTTACTAATTTTTAAGCTAATTAAATTATTATTAAAACTATTTAGATTTAATTTAATTTTACACTTTCCCCGACGTTTCGGTTGCTTTTCAGCAGCCATAGTCACGGGGAGGCTAAGATGGTACCTAGTTGTCTCAATGTTCCAGTGTCGTTATTTCAAAGTACCCAAACATAATTTAATCATTGGTGTTTCTATTTACGCAGAATGAGCTCAAAGTATCATGAAGTCTAGCTGTGGTTTGCTTCTTCTTGGGTTTGACTATTTGTATTACTGGATCGCAAGCTGGTGGTACATAGTAGTTTATATATAGTTCGTATATAGTAGTTTAAATTTCACTGAATAATATTCGCGTAAACAGAAGACAATATTAAGTATAGTATATGTTATTTATAGTATTAGGACATTTTTGTTTAAGTAAATAATGATTAAGTAAACACGATATAATTTCTACTTGATTTGAGGTACTTTTACTGTTCTATTAGCGGCGTAGCGTGTCTAGTGTTATAATATAATATGTAGTGTGCTTAATAAGACAAGCTCGATATATGTTTTTAACTGTAGGTACATATATTAACGTAATATACAGAGACCAATCAATAATAATTAATGCATTAGATTGTCGATCAATATTTCGAATACGTTCGAATCACAAAAGCACGAATAATTCGAATTTTTACGCGACAGTTGCGCATCACAATCTTATCCAGGTCTTTATTATTTATAAAATAAGTAGATCCAGAAATTGTACCAACATTTTATGAAATTTAAAATCCTTGTTATTATTCTGTATTTCTAAACTGTAATTAAATCAACTATCCTTCAACTTTTGCTGGTATAAAAAACATGAGCCATTCTTTTGGAAGCTAGAAACCATTAAAATCTTGCAAGTGTATTTACATGCAAACTACTACTAAGAACTTATACTGTACTTACAAAAATGCGTGCTTGAGAACTGCCGTAGGTAGGTAAGCATCCAGGCTACTAAACGCATTACTTATGGCAGTCCGCATAATAATTTGGCTACGAAAAGTTTATAGCCTCGGAAAACACTTTCCATAAACGGTATCAAATAATGGTTTTCCCTACAAGAGCTCGTGCAAACAGAGATTACGATACAGTATGTAAACAAACTCAGAATGCCCTTTAAAAATGTTGTATACATAGTTATAATTATGTGCAGATAAGCTGTCAAGGTGATTTAATATAAAGTATCATACGTGAGCTAGAGCTGTCGAAGGTTTTCGTATAAAATGTTCCACTTACATTAGTTTAGAGAGATTTGGAGCAAAAATTTAGGTTTGAGTTCATTTGGATAATAAATCTATACTAATAGTATAAAGCTGAAGAGTTTGTTTGTTTGGTTGAACGCGCTAATCTCAGGAACAACTGGTTCGAATTGAAAAATTATGTTTGTGTTGGATAGCCTATTTATCGAGGAAGGCTATAGGCTATATAACATCACGCTACGAACAAAAGGTGCGGAGCATCAATGAAAAATGTTGCAAAAGCGAGGAAAATTCTCTTATGTGAAGCAGACGAAGTTGCGCGGGTTGGCTACTATAAACAGAGAAAAATAAAACATCAAAATTAAAAACCGTCATACTATTCCTCCCCATCGTCGTGAATTGGCAACGAGCCCAGAAGACTGGCAGCATTGCCACGATGAATGGCAATACTTATTCAATTGCAATTTGGATAATTACTTATTTACACGTACCTGCTACATTTTACTTCGCTAGCTTCTAACGAATGCTGTTTTCCTAGTACCTTAGCAGTTTTGCTCGCCGCAACAATCCCAGAACCATATTTAAAAAAAAAAAAAAGACGGTTCTGTCATGTAAATTATATGAAAACATCAAGTAGATCCATTGGTCTGGTGCGTGTTTAACATACTGTAGCGTAATATTAGTCAATATTATTTTATAGCATTTATGATATAGATATCATATAATATATTATAGTAGGATATAATTATTATAGTTAATATACATTGAAAGCATTGTTTGCATACCTGTCGACATCTCTTAAAAGATTGTTATTGCGTGAGAATAAGACAAATATATACACTGTAACGCTCTGTCTCATTCTCACATATGCAATGGTATTAAAAGTTCCTAATTCTATGTTTTGAAGATTATTTACAAAAAAATTTGCCTCATTAGTCTTATCTATGGACACGTGCATAATCACATACATAGTTTTCCACCTGTATAACCCCCAAGTAAGCAAAAGTGTTTTACCCTCACATTTTGCTAATTATATTTTTATGTCCCACGCAATAAAAGCATGCCTATTGCCATCTCCCAGGGATAGTTCCAAACGCCGAGCTGCTATTGAATATAGCCTGACAGAAAATCCCGATAACACCTTGATCCGAGACCTTATGCAGAGCGATTGACCGCTGCGCTACCGAGTCAAATGAAATACCTAATATCAGCCCTGTATTAAACTGTCTCACTACTGGACACAGGCCTCTTCTCAGTGTGAGAAGCATTAGGCCATAGTTCACCACGCTGGCCCAGTGCAGGTTGGCAGACTTCACATATCATCGAGAATGTTATGAAGAACTCTCAGACATGTAGGTTTCCTCACGATGTTACCTTCACCGTCACGCGATAATAAACTATTTAATACGCACATCACTTCGAAAAGTCAAAATTGCGTGCCTTATGATCTAACTCGATACAAGGACTAGGCTATCGCTGCAGAGTCAAATCAGAATCAAAAGGTCCGGCCGTTAGGGTCCCATTCCGGTGAAAAATTTATTATTCCACTACGCCCTCGGCCGAGACGCTCCGATTGTAAACCAACCGGAGAAGACACTTGAGCAAATACTATTGAAAACAAGTGTTTTTGAATTTGAAATCTACAGAATGGGTGAGCAACCCTTTCACTGTTTCCGTGCGGAATGGGTTGCTTTTTGAGAGGTTTCTAACTTGGAAACCAATATATTTTTAAAGAGTATAGGTACTTAAAAATTAGTCTTACTAATTCTAAAGCTAATGCATGATAGTATACACACAGCACAGAAAATTTAATTTCAAAAACACTTGTTTCCAACTCTATTTACTCAAGTGTCTTCTCCGGTTGTTTTACAATGGGACCGTCTCGGCCAGGGTCGTAGCGGAATAACGAATTTTTCACTGTGGGTGCGCCCCGACCGGAGTCGTACCGGAATGGGACCCTAACGGCCGGATCCATTTCATCAGCTGCGTCTTAGATCGTAAATTAATAAAAGGCGAGGCTATTTTCAATTAAGAGATGACATTTCCAAAATTTTTGCTGCTTCCGAAAAATTCCTAATAGAACGTAATAACACTTACGAGTAGCTCAATTTTAATGGGCGTGTTCGATGCGGCGTCTTCGGTATCAGCTAATTTCACTAACGATAATGGTTCACATAACTATATAGTAATACGAACCAGTGGCGTAGCGCGAGTGTTAACCACCAGGGGCGGAAAAATTTAGCGGCGAGAATTTTTGCTTTTTTAGGTATTTCAATTTAAGAGACTATAATATAGGAACATAATTTCTGAAATTTTTTGGCAAGAACAATCATCGTTATTGTGTACTGTATAGTTAAAATATATTATTAATATTTATTATACAATTTTGCCGCCCCCTAAAAGTGCCGCCCGGGTCGGGCCGCCCCTGCCACCCCTACTACGCTACGCAACTGATACGAACATTTCTTTATTTTTAAATCGCTGCCGCTCTAGGTGTTTGTGATTCTAGCTGTTTCATTCGGAGACTGCACAAACGTTAAAACAACAATTTTTGTTGTTTTCGTAATGACTGCTTCGATTGCAGCAATAATGAAACCGATGGATTCGATCCCCGGGCAAAGCAAATGGGTTATTGGGTTCTACTGTCAAAAAATTCACAGTAGTAATATAGGGTCTGGATCTTTGCCCGGTGCCCCCTTACGAGGCTTATGTGGACCCTAAAACTCCTTCTTGCCGAAATGTGAAAATTCTATTTTGGGGATATCGGTGGGATTTTATCAATTGTGGGAATGGATCCCACGATACTCGGCAGTCGGACAGTGGCGAGGCGTACCCTTTTATCAATTTTGATATACATATGATGTTGTCGGCCTCGATGGCGTATTGGTTAGTGTAACCGACTGCCACGCCCAAGGACGCTGGTTCGGTTTCCGCACAAGTCAAACATTTGTGTGCATGAACATGGATGTTTGTTTTGGTCTGGAAGTTTCTATGTTTAATATGTAATAAATAAATATATATCGCATCCTTAATAAAACAGAGACTTATCTCAGTATTTTTGATTAAACAAATTTGAACTCTATTGAAAAGATTTAACACAAATATAATATTAGAATTTAACATATACAATTAGAGTTCAAATTGGCTTACTTTTAAATTTCGAGTTAAGTCGCTGTTTTATTAAGAATGCGATAAGTCGGCCTCGGTGGCGTAGTGGTTAGTGTAACCGACTGCCACGCCCGAGGTCGCGGGTTCGATTCCCGCACAAGTCAAACATTTGTGTGCATGAACATGGATGTTTGTCTTGGTCTGGGTGTTTCTATGTATAATATGTATGTATTTACAAAAAAACAAAAAAAAAAAGTATATATATGTATGTTTATCCATTGTCTAGAACCCATAGTACAAGCTCTGCTTAGTTTGGGCTAGATGGTGTTGTGTGTATGTGGTAGAATATTATTATTATTATTATTATATGTATATGTTTGTTTATCCACTGTCTAGTACCCATGGTACAAGCTCTGCTTAGTTTGGGCTAGATGGTGTTGTGTGTATGTGACAGAATATATTATATTATTATATCCATAAACAGCAAAATAGGTATGCGATCATGCATTTGTTTACTTTAGATTAAGTGCCGTCCAGGTTGCATTGGCCATGGTCAAGCTGACTCATCCGTATTATAAAACTTTGTCATACAACGCGAGTAGCACACAGTTAATAAATACACATACACACATAACATTACGACTGTTTTCCTGCTTGGGAATAGACAGAGATGTACTTCCTCATTTTGCCAGCTATGTTGGAAATAGATGTTGAGGTATTGCATATTGTCTTGTACCATGCTGCTTCTAAAAGTCTCTTAACGGACTAATAATATTTTGCCTAACTTGGGAATTAAATCGACTCGCGATCACGCTGTAAACATAAGCGGTAACTTCTACCATGGTTGCTAGAAAATAAATTTAAAATATGAACTAGAGTTTTAAGACAAAAATACTAGATTTCGAACGGATGATTTTCGAACTTATATTATAAAGCTGAAGAGATTTTTTGTTTGAACGCGCTCATCTCACCTTTTAATTGAACATTAATTGAAAATTATTTTAGTGTTGGGTAGCTCATTTATAGAGGAAGGCTATAGGCTATATAACATCACGCTACGACCCACGGGGGCGGCGCAGTAATCACAAACGCGGTTGAAACCGCGGGCACATCTAGTTGTTAGATATAATCGTTATTTAACCAAAGTGATAATGTAATTTAAATGCCAATAAATTATATCATAAACGAAAGCGGCGGTAGTGCAATAGTTAAAGCATTGGACCTACTGGGTAGTGGGTTCGGTCCATACCCAACTGACTACCGGCGTGATCCCACTCCTAACAGGAGTTAACAAGAATGCTAGTAAATAAAGATCAGCGATCTTATCTTATCTTATGTGGGGGCCAGTCAGTACAGACCGGCGACATTTCGACCCAGTGGGATCTTTTGTGTCGATACTCTACCAATAACGACTGCCATAGATGTTTATGGCAGCTGGGACCGACGGCTTAACGTGCTCTCCGAGGCACGGAGCAGGCGATAATTGTCAATCAATACGCACATAATTTCGAAAAGTCATATAACTTACGAAAGTCAGAGGTGCGCGACGTGGGCTCGAACCCGAGACCCTCTGCATTGCAGTCTGTTGGTCTCCCCACTGAGCTATCGCTGCTCTTTTAAGATCAGCGATAATTACATATATCTATTTTGATTTCATTTTGCACTTTCGAAAATTGTGGCGGAATTGCTCAAGCGATTGTCTGATCGCTTTCTCTCTCTTTCTACGTGACGAGTAAACCATTGCCCAATAATGTAATCTCATTTATAATAAGCTAAATAAAAGTGCTACAATTACTTGCTTTTTAAATATAAAATACGTGTGATAAGTTTGAAATTATAAACAAATAAAGATAACTCGACAACGTCATTACAATATTATAGTCAGTATGATGGTAAATTAAATTATTTAATTCCTAAGACTACGTTCGTAAGCTGACGTCCTGACACAATATTTTTTTAATGTATGTAGATATGGTTATATGGACTCAATAATGTTAAATCACTGATATCTACTAAATTATATTATCTATTTAATAATACGTGAAGAAAAACTACGTATCCCTTGTTACGAAAATTGCGCGGGCGGAGGAGTATAATACCTGGCACAGTTAAAGTTTATATGGAGAAGGAGGCGAATCTTAACATTTGTATAAAATATGCATTAGAAATATATTAAATTATTGAAAAATCACTACACGCACACAACCATGCTTTTGACACACTCAGTCGAATCGCGTTCATAGTATTTCGGCATTGTTCGGCTGTTTAGTACTATCCTTCATAACTATGGTTACATATATCAATATAATGACATAATTACATCAGCATTATCTTACAAGCAAACTTTGCGCGGATTGGAATAATATAAACTATTTATATTATAATATATTTACGTATTTATATGTAATAAAGAAGAAAAAAAACAAAGTAGCAAGTTTAGGAATATCGTCAATTAACATGTATAGATCGAAATCTAAATTAAATGTGATTATAAGGGTGTAGCTCTAGACAATAAAACCTTGATATCTATCAAACTTAAAATTTAAATCGACCGCTAGTTTTAATAAATATCTCTTACAAGTCAAAAAGCCTGCTTTATTGATTTTTGTAAAACGGTAACTCCCGTACTAGAAATAAATCCTGTGTCGCGGGAGTCTTTACTAACACTCAAACATTATTTTGTGACTTCGAATCAAGTTAGTTACACAAAAAGGTATATATTTAACTTGTGACTAGGTCATATAACGACAAGGCACTTAATCAAGAATCATAAAATAATTACAAGCTAAAGATGGTTACTGACCCTTTAGCTGAACAGTAATATAACAATATGTTCATGTAAACAACGGACACAAAGAACACCCAGTTGTTTCGTGCTGGGATCGAACCTACATCACTCGGCATAATGGCAGCGGTGAGACGATTATATGTATAAGTACGCCATCCGTGCAGTTCAATCCTAAACTACTAGCTGAAACATTTTCAAAGTAGAGCTACGTAGAAACACTATCAATAAAAAAAAAATACTCAGGTACCTACTTTATCACCACCATAATATATACTCTTCAATAAGTTTCAGTATTAATCACATACAACCACAAGTGTTACAAGATGTGGTTACTTTTATTAATTAGAGATCCAATTACTTAGATACTCACTTGCCAAGAGTCGACAGTCCCAGTCCATCGAAGGTCGCCGATATCTTCAGCCCATTAGGATTAAGGGGCCAGCTGATCTTGTCCAAGTCGGCAACATTCTCAATTCTATCAAACTCCGAGCACTGAATGTACAACACTAAATGAGTTCCATCGATATCAGCAATTTCACTACACGTACAAACATCACATAATTTTATCAACTTATAAACTTCTTCGTTAATAACTTCATCATAAACGTCTTGGCCACGACCATTTGCGATTAAAAAAAATAAAAAATAATAAAGGGCGCGCATTTTTTTATAACTTTTTTTTTTGTACGATGACACAGGCGTATCTGTGTTCGAGTCGGCAATCGCGGTGGAATGATAAGTTACCCTATCGTTGTCTTATCGGCGCCGCCGCTGTGTGTGTACATTGCTGAAAATGACGCACACAAAGATATTAGGAGATTAGTACGAACTCTATGTGATTCATGGCTTTTAATAGTGAGGGACATACCGGAGGTGCGAGGAACGGTAGATAAGTACTTCGCACCTAACAAGGATAATTAATTATGGCATTAATTAAACAGGGAAATAGATAATCTCTTGCGAGAAAATTTACACATATCCTGTGTAAATAACATTTTATACAAAAATTACTAACCGTTTAACTAGTTCTTTGGGCAGTTGTGACAATATCAGAAATGCGAGGGTCGATATAACTTAGCGAAACAAAATTATCCGTGCGGTGGCTACGTGTAGGAAGAAGGTTATGCATTTAATTAAGTAATAACTTTTGTAACGGCTGTCTTTCCTACACTACATACAACAAACATCAAATGAAAATTCATTGCTGTTATTAAGTACTAAATTAGCTATGTTTACCGTTGTTAGTTTACACACCTGGTTTTCTTTTTAACATTTTTGTTTTATAGGGCTCCGTAATAAGAAGAAAATGGATTAGGTAATCCTGTGTATCCCCGGGCTAGGCAGTGGCAGTCACACATTACGCAAGTTATGATTTAAGTCCAACATTGAGACTGAGTATATTACCATCTATCAGGCACATTTGAAGACTTCGTGCAGCTACCTCTTGAGAATTTCTAGACAGAAAAATCCAATACCAGTTTGCTTGAACCGGGTATCGAACAATCACAGCAGTCGCATACACCACTACTGCACTACCGCAGCGGTCATATAATCTCATAATACGTTCGCTCATATTAACTAGTAACTGTCATGTATCATTAGCACTTAAATAAAATAGATTTACCTACATGTTTGTTTAACTTTTTCACGTTAAGTTCGCAAAAGGTTAAAAATATAGGACAATAAATTGCACATAAAAAATCGTAGGGGGAATTGGACGTTATTCTGTTAAATGTCATTCGAACATCGCACCCAGAATAACAGATAATTTGATATTCTACTGTTTCAGATAGAAGGTTGATTTTGCGATAATGTTGTAAGCAGTTGCTGATTATAAGATTTCTGGTTCTATTCTCGAATCGAGCAAGACATTTTTAAGACGTGCAAATGTCATGTAGCTTATAACATGAAATTTATGTATATTATTATACATAGGTGCCTAAATCATACGTTCAAATCTTCAGCCTACTAGGCATGCCCGTGAGGTTAGGCTAAGGTGTACCTACCACGCGAGGGGTATGCAACAGGTGCATTTCCACACGTGAAAAAAAAAAGGTGTACCTACCAGGGATGTTGCGAATATTCGCATCCGCAATTGCGGAGCTTCCGCATCGTTTTGGACATCTGCATCCGCATCCACATGCGCAATAATCAACGCGGATGTTAATGCGAATCCAGATACAGCGTAGGTTACGATAAGAAAGAAATCATTTATTCAGTAGTGTTACGTGTTTAATTTATGAATCTTTGCAAAACAGGCTTGAACCTGCGAAGGATTATTAGATACTTTTTATTACATAAGATGAACAATTTTCATCAAAATCCGCATCCCCAATTGCGGAGCTGCCGCATCGATTTGGACATCCGCATCCGTATCCGCGGATGTGAGTCTTATATATCCGTATCCGCATCCACGGAAGTCAAAAAATCTGCATCCGCATCACCTCTGGTACCTACAACACATTTTGCCAGCTACGGTTTAAGACTGCGCCGAGCGAAATATGCCAAAACAGGCGGTCACAGTTAAGTGAATAATATCAACACTTTTTGTTTAATACAAATATAAAATATACATTTACCATAACAATGAATGTGTTTTCAATTACTCCGTGTAAAAAACTTAAAATAATTAATATTCTTGCCTACAAAATTAAGTAAATTTGCATGTAAAATGCAAAAACGTAAGCTCGTATTACGTGATTTTTAGATTACAACAGTAGAAATCGATCTTATTTAACAGCTTAAACGAAACATAAATAGTTAAGTATATTACAATTTCTCCGTCCCAAATATTTAAGTTATTGGTTGACAATAAAGATACATATTTATCAAAAAAGCACTCCAAATCCTCCATACAATTTTACTATGGCGGCCGCGCGCCGATTTGAATATGCGTCGCACGAGCTCTGTCATTATGTCTTACGCTCGACGCAGTGTTAAGATCCTGCGTAATAGGTGACAAGACTATTGCCGGCTCAGTTCTAGAATGCATGCTGCTACTGATAATTTATTAACAAATAAAGGCAATAACACTGGTCAATCTCGGATTCGTACCCAAGTCGTATACAGAAGTCGCATTCAATAACGCTGCGCCACCGTGGCCATCTTAGTAAAATTACGAACAAATAATCAAAGTAAACATATAATAGTTATCACTCCGATAACATCGCCTACTAACTGTAAAAAGACCGCGCAAATCTCTATACTTTTTTTTCTATTGTAAACAAAGAGATATTTCTTTTTTATCGATGATGACATTTCTCATTAAAGGAAGTAGTTACAACTTGCTTCTATTTTAACCTAGATCGATGATTACCTATAACATTTTACATTATAGATATAATGTTTATAAGAAACAGTGATACCTAGTATTAAGGAATGTTAGCTACCTAACTACTTTAATATTATTGCCACTAAGAACATTAGTTGTAAGCACCGTTGATTTTAACACTAGTATATTGATTAATACTACCTAATAAATACTCTATTCGAACACGAACAACTAAGTTGTTAAAGTATGCATAAAATGAGATTTTAATAACTTTACTTGATATAAAACTACATTTTCACTCACTAACAGAACTACACACGACTCGTAACACCATTTTCAATATTCACAACCACAAAATAATACGATCGATCATTTTTACACACTCTTTTTCGCAGGATTACACATTAAAAGTAATTTATCTGATCAACTGAACACGCGGTGTCTAGTTGATAGTCTTGATAGCTGTGTGATAGAATAATGTGAGACTGCCTACGTAACGCGAGACACATTGACCACAACTTGCGACGAAAGAACGCGATGTCAATTGACACCTTAGTGCAGCTAAATACCTGGCTACATTAAAGTTAAGTTATTAAATGTTTAAATGCTTGGTTTAAATTGTGTAAGTACATATCGCAAAAATGTTCGGTAAGACAAGGGCGTAAATGTAGGAAATGTACAAATAAAAAAAAATGCATGTTAAATAAATAAACACATTTAACTCCTGTGAAGAACATTTACCGAATCACAAAAGTATAAGATTTTTCATGCCATATCAATACAATCACATAAAGGCAGTATGAGTAAAATAATACGACACGGAATGTGAAAAACATTCACATGGCTTACCTGTAAAATAACAAAAGGTGCAGTTATGCCTTTAAAGGTAAATAAATAAACGTAAGCTTAAGCAGTCTTGTCGTGTTGAATGTTGAGAGATCGATCCACCTAGCCATTAGATAGTATGAGTAACTTAAAAAAATCTTATATATACGTATTTAGTTAAATGTGACTGCCCGAATGGCGTCGTAGTTTAAGCGGTTGCCTCGCGTCTGCGTTAAGTTTTTTGGATTAAAATCTTAAACAAAACATGTGCGATTAGTTGTACATTGTAACCATTTATACAGGATGTCCGGTAATTAATAGATAACCTTGAAATGTTTTATAGTAGAACTGATAGGCGTTAAGAAATAATAAATAAAAAAAATCTATCCTAACTCCTGAGATATGATTTTTTATAATATTATCTTCTGTTTACGCGAATATTTTTTTTTAAAGTCGTATTTTTTTCCGTATTTAACTTTCTTGTACACTACGACCATAAATGAATGAATTCCATCGGTTTTATGTTATTTTATTATTAAATACTAATTATGCTAATAGATAGATAGTCAAAAGGATGACTAGATACTGAACTGAAATTAAACTATTTTTTTATTGCAAGAAATACAAAATTTATTTTTTAATCAATGTATAAACATCTTGGTTATAAAAAACAGTATGATTACATGAGTGACCAATATTTTTATCAAAATGTCGATTTCACGTAGATTTTTTAATGGTATTATTCATAATTGTATCTACTGTAAATAGAGAATTTTTGCCATTAATGTGGGAAAAGAGCAAATTTGACTAGAGAGACAGAGTAAGAAGACAGAGTGCTGCTACCGCTCTCACATCTTGTCCAAATCAAATGAAGGTTGGGTGCAATACCAGATTTGTCTCCTCTGGGCACTTTGTAGTTGTGCTGGCGTTGAAGACAACGTAATCGTCAACACAAGAACACAAGATTTGTATGTGAATGGTGTTCCTCAGATTAGATTTCGTCAATATAATTATATGGTACATTTTCATGTGCGGGCAAAATGGCCTGAAAAGAAGACTTTGCAATCATCAAATATTTTCGAATTCTGTGATTTGATTACGATGTGATTAATAAGAATTGGAGACAGACTACTAAGAAGCTTATTCTATAAAAAAATTTAAACAAAGTTATATTTTGTTGATTATGATTACTTTTCCCTTAAATATGCCAATGCAATCCACTTCGAGTGATGATAAGCGATCCTATCTAACCCTTGAGATTATTGAATCGGCAGTAGCCCAACAGATAAGACATTAGACATGCGATCGAGATCGTGGGTTCGATCCCCGCCCAGTAACGACGTGAACCCATTGCAAACAAAAGCATTTAGCTTTGCTAAAGTTTTAACAAGAATACTAGTAACTTGCAATAACTGAAATTGCAAGTAATTTGAAAAATAAACGTTTATTATAAAGGATTTTAAATAAAAAATATTATTTTGAAAATATATTTTTAATAAAGTATAACAGTATCAATAATGTGTAACAATGTTTTTATTCTTAATATTAAGTTTTACTGCAGAGTACATGCGAACAGGCTTACTACAAATAGCTTTATATATTAAAACTAAATTAATTAATAATTCAATTAACAAAATAATTAATATCTGATTTTGTAAACGTGTTTAGATATATATATGTATATAAACGATATCTAGCGGTTACACAAATTTAGTTGATATGTAATATCATTAGATGTTTGCGTCACAAATTAGATAAATACAGATGGTCGTGCCAATACAACGTAAAAAACAGGCACTTACGACAACATGAATGCGTAGAGCTTGCTGATCAAGATGGCCGAAAGGTGTAATAAGGCAAGTCGATCTTTAACGATTAATCGAATAATTGTTTATTGATATAATATCGATTAGTAAACCGATATGAGCACCCGTAGAATCGGATAGATTCTTGTTATCAAAGAAGTTAATACTAGAACAAAATAAGTATTAATCTTAAATACTGCTACATAAGCTGGAAAGGAAAGTCAAAACTTGACCGCCTAATTTTAAACCTGTACTTTTTCTTGTCTCTAAGCAGCACACATTGATTCTGAATTCGATAATTGATCGTAAACTAAACTAAATTTGTATTGAACAAAAGACTACTTTTGCTCTGGGTCAAATATATTTAAAGACCTAGACCGTTTATTTAAACCTTTCACACATTGTGAAGGCATCTATAGCTATATAATTTCTGCATACATTTTGAGTAATATTGATATATGTTTAGCTAAAGCAGGTGTTATGTAATATTATTTTTTCGAATAACATACTACGAGTGCTACAATACTGGAACCTCGGTCTATATAATAATAATAAAATCGATTATTTGTAATAACTAATAAGTTATTATTATTATATTAAATTCAATTCTAGACTAAAGCCAGTATCTTTACTGGCTTTTGTCTTCAGCTCTTGGTCCAAAATGTAGTCAGCAGTGCCCTTCAAAATGAATCTTATTCTAAATATTAACAGAAGTAGAAATATTTTATTTGTAGTGAACATATAAACTATTACTGAAACTAAAGTCGAGGGCAGAAACCAATAATATATATACGTATACCAAATGCATTTCATCGACTCTACAGTACAATAGTACAGAGTCGTTTCCCAAACACCTGTGCACCGTGTGAGTACGTCAGAAGCTAGCTCGATACATTGCTCGATTTCGAGTTAAGCGTCTGTTTTATTAAGAGTGCAATCACGTTCTACACCATATTAACAATTTTTTTTTTTAATATGCTTATGTCTTGTTTAGCGTATGACCTCAGCATTCTGCTTCAGTTTAGTAGCTGTCAAGACTAAGAAACTTAAATATCCTTATTGAGCAGTAGTAACACTAAATAACCAGACACTAATTACGAATATTGAGCACATGCCAAATAATTTAAATTTAGTGTGTCTCCTTACGTATGATAATAATGTATAACATTACAACATTCACAAAGTTATTAGTTGCCTATTAAGAAAATTTATAGTCTTCAATTCTATAGTATTAATATGACCCTGTTTGGCAAAACGGTTTCATAAAACCAAATTTTAAAAATGGGAATGTCTCAATAAAAATAAGTACATAGGTAGTCTTACATTTTTGATAAATGCGAAGCACTTAAATCTATTTACATGGTATATTATTATATACACGATTAATATAATTATGTATGTAATCAAATCCAGAAGGCATTATCCAATACTTTATTTTAACCGGTCGTATACCGCCGGCTCGCATACCAGCCGGCAGATTTGTACCCGTCGTAGGCCGGTGGCTCGCATGCGAGCCACCAAATTGGCGCCAAAACGCCGCGCGCCGCCTTCGCTTTAGCTTAAGCTAACGTAAAACCAATTTGGTGGCTCGCATGCGAGCCACCGGCCTACGACGGGTACAAATCTGCCGGCTGGTATGCGAGCCGGCGGTATACGACCGGTTAAACAAAAGCTTTGAGTGTTACGTTTCAGGCATATTAAAAGTTCAATTATTGTATTTATCTATGTAAACAACTTATAGATTGTTTACAAAAGAATTTAAATTTGTAAATAAACATCTTTTCTTATTAATTGATTACATTATTATTATACTGTCAGCATTTATTTTATAAAAGCTATAATGTATTAATAACTTAGGTTATGCATACAATATCAATTTTGGCTGCGACATACTTTATAAATAATTTCAGCAACATTCTACTTTCACATTAGTTTATTATTATTATTAACACCGATATTATGACAAAGAACAAGTAATTATAATTAAAAAAGAAAAGATTGGGCGCTACTGAGACAAATACCAATGAAGGCAGCCATAATCATAAATCCAAAAAAAAAATATCTTCGAAATTTATACAGCGCTCATCTTAAAACGACGTATAATTTATTATTATACGTTACGATGTTCATTATCTATGAAGCTCTTAATATCATAATATATAGGTAAGAAAACGGGAATGGTTTAATTAAATAATTGCGATTTTCGTCAAGGACATTAGTTGCATTTTTTGCACGTAATTGTTCAAATAGTTGGCAGTAAAAGTTTATTAATATTCTAGAAACTATTTCCATATAAATAAAATTACATAAAAATAAATCGAGAATTCAAAATAAATAATAAATGTTAGCTGAAGTTTTTAAAGAAGAGTATATTTTGTTTTCTTGCCATTGACAAAAAAAAACAAATTAATCATGGCAACCTAAAATAGGAATCGTGGTTACCATTATAGTATACGAGCAGCATTTTATACAAATACATTACACTTCTCATAAATAGGAATAATTATGCTAATTGCTATAACTATTCGAAATAATATTGTTGTTTTAATGTACATATTATTATACTCACAAAATTATGGAAGTGCAGTCGATTTAACTTATGGTCAGTCGATCGATTAAGCAGGATGGCTGGCCAATAAGTCAGAAACCTCTCAGCTTGTTAATCCTAGACTTTTTTAAACGAACACACAATCAGTCTACGTAAAGAAATCCCCATACTTAACGACACAAATCTATTTGCAATGACATTTATTTTATTAATCCGCTCTGTTCCGCGCAACCTGCCTATCGCAGTGGAGATCGATTAAGAAACAATAATTGTCTCGCATCCGGCGGGCCTCTGCAGCGTTTTTAAAACCGCGCATTCAACAGATGCTCAATGTTCGAGATCTATATGAATACAACTACAAAATAGTATTTCAATTGTCTTAACTTAACTTGACTATACTATAAGCTGGTTTGGGCATGTAGAAAGAATGGACGAGGAAAGACTGACTAAGAAAGTTTATAAGGCTAGTGTGAATGGAACAGTCGCAAGAAGAAGACCTAGGCGAACGTTTCTTGATCAGATCGGAGGCGTTCTGGACAAAGGCCAGGTTAAGAGCACCTTGAACCGACGGGCGTGTATGAGGAATATGATGAAAGTGAATGAAGCCAGAGAAGTGTGTCAGGATCGTAGCAAATGGAAATCCGTAGTCTCTGCCTACCCCTCTGGGAAACAGGCGTGAATCTATGTATGTATGTATGTATGACTATACTATTGAGTAAACACTAATTGTGTTGTTAAGTTCACTCGTCAGTCAAGCCGTGAAAATACGCAAATCATAACATTACAGTTCAAAATCTTTTTGTCGTCCCGTATTGATAAAATTGCCTCGACAAAATATGTTATTTTTTTATTTACTTATTTTTATATTTAGTGCCTTAACCTGTCAATTGTTAGAATCCCAGATACAATTGAAAACCTATTGCGTCTGTCCGCCGGTGTGCCACTGCGACTCAATAGATTAAGTGATTTTCAACAAGTCCTTCGAGTGTATTAGTTTAAGTTTACGTATTCTTGCTTCATCCACCTACAGGCTTAATGAATTAACATGGTCTGTGCGTCAGTGGTTCTTCAGGATACTTAGCGCCGTCGTGTCGATAAGTAAGGGTCTCCTTAAGTTCTCTATCAAAGATGGCTACGGACAAGACTAGACTAGTTGTATGACCGAGGTAGTCAGTCACAGGGCATCGTGCTCCTTCAGTAGGTAGTGGCCGACGAGACGCTTCTGAATGTCTGTCACGCCGCCGTAGATTTGTGTGCCTCTTGAATCCCTGCAGACAAAAGTAAGGTATTTACATACATACATAACTACTATGTAGGAGGGTAGGTAGAGGTGCATTACTAGATCCTACACAATAAAAGAGTAGTTGCTGGCTACCGGGCACAGTTCTGAACACTGTCCTGGCACAGAATAACTGTATCTCGACAAAAAAAATTATATCACTTTGCCCGACAGATGAATCGGTCCTGAGACCAGCACAGCAGTTGCATTCACACCAGTTGCACCACCAGGGTCACGTGGTATCACGTGACCTTTGCATATTGCTTGAACCATTTTTTGAACTCTAAGATTTACGGCAATTCATTACCGATTCTCACTTGTTTATACCTAATACAATTCGTATAAATTACCTGTAATGTCTCTCAGCAGCATAGTCGGTGGAGAGTCCCCTACCGCCCAGTATCTGAACACAGTGGTCGGCCACGGCGCCGGCGTTCCGCCCGGCGATGTACTTCGCCATCGCGCTGTTCTTTGTGCTAATGTCTGTGGCCGCGCGGTATGTGGCCAGCCGAGCTGTCTCTACCAGGATGCACATGTCTGTGAGACGGTCCTGAACAAAAGATTGGTTAAGCTGTGAATACTTAGACCACTGAATGTTTCTCAAACCTTTATCTTAAAAGGCCTACCCTTTTAAGATAAAGGCTTTAGAAACATTGAGAAACACAATGGCCGTAACACAAAGATGTGTTACGGCCATAGCTTTTCTTTACCCCTGACAACGCGCATGCAAACAAACAAACTTACATTCGTATTTATAATATACATAAAGATACCAATATTTGGGATGAACTATCTAAGGCAATCCCTCAATCATCGTCGCCTGATTCAATGCATTGTATTGTTTATTATTAAACATTATACATTGTATATTAAGTATATGTGACATATTGCAAATACGTATTCTATATCAGTTTATTGCTGTATAGATATTTCACATGTGCCCTAAGGAATACATAAAAGTAGTCAACAAGTCTTCTCTCTTAGCCTTTATTATTCCCAAGTCACTTGGGGTCGACTTTTCTGGTCTAACCGGATTTGACTGGATATCAGTTTTTACACGGAGCGGCTGCCACCTGACCTCCGCGACCCGAAGGCTAACGATACCCTAAGGCTAGACCAGTGTCAGGATATTAGAGGGTACTGACTTTCCCAATAACGACTGCCATAGATGTTCATGGCAGCCGGGACCGACGGCTTAACGTGCTCTCCGAGGCACGGAGCAGGCGATAATTGTCAATCAATACGCACATAATTTCGAAAAGTCATATAACTTCCGAAAGTCAGAGGTGCGCGACGTGGGTTCGAACCCGAGACCCTCTGCATTGCAGTCTGTTGGTCTCCCCACTGAGCTATCGCTGTTCAGCAAAAGTAGTCAACAAGTATAAGTATATAGTACTAACCTTGACAGATGCTAATCTTGTAAGAGACTTGCCGAACGCTACCCTTTGTTTGGCGTAGTCAATCGCTGTGTCCAGAGCCGACTGAGCGATACCTGCACAAATATAATACATATAATAATAATAGTAATTTATTTCAGGTCCTTGTCCAATAGTGCTGTGGAAGCTTCACCTATTGTTAGTATTTCAATTATATTTATTAGTAACTGTTACCCGCGACTTCATTCGTGTGGATTTTGTTGCCGTCGAACCTCATTTTTAAAATAATGGTAGCCAAGTTATTCCTTATAACATCGGCTATCTGCCAGAGAAAGTCCCGGTCAAATCGGTCCAGCCGTTTCAGAGATTAGCCGGAACAAACAGACAGACAACAATCGAAAAATTGTTTTTTTTTAAATGTAAATACCGTAGGAATATACTTTCATACGCATCAGTAAAAAGAAAGAAAGAAAGAAAGAAAGAAAGAAAGAAAGAAAGAAAGAAAGAAAGAAAGAAAGAAAATATATTTTTATTTCTAAAAAACACGAAAGCCTTCAAACAATGTTCAGAAAATATGTACCTATATATTATTTCAGAAGATTTAATTAATACAAGTGACGGCTGTCACGCGCGCCACAAATGCCAAGATTCAAACATCAGTACATATTAATAATCTGTGCCTCAGACGTGGCAGGCAACGTGTCATCTACGTGGCGTTCAACACGTGTCAACCGTCAAATGTAAAATTATGTTCAAGACTTATTTATCCTAATATTATATGAATAATTACAATAATACTTAAAGTTATTAGCGAAAGATACGTTCGTGTTTAAGAAATCTGGATGGACACTCAGCATACACTGAGTTGGGCATAACCCCCACCTCAGTACTGATTTTCAGTTCCAACCACGAGTATCGTATCACTTGACGTCGTCGGCGACGTCCACAAATATAAATTACAACAAATGAGACAGATGTAAATAGACAAAGCAGTACAAACTATGATAAAAAGAAAGGGAAATAAAGGACAGAACAGTGCTACATGATATACTTAACCTATGCAAACCATCATGGTAAGTTTTATTATATTGAATATAATAATATACACACATGTACACATACACATATATATATATATATATATATATATATATATATATATACACACACATACATACATATATATATATGTCTTTTCAGTTACCTATTCTAATACTTATTACTCTAAAAAAAAAGTAGGAAGGAAAAGTAGCGGAACAACTGGAATGATCTACCAGGCAGAGGGGCCATAGCCTTCAAGGTACTGATGACTGTGTTTGTTGTTTTTGAATTAACATTAAAAAAGTTTTATATTTAAATTTGAAACTGTATTTGGTTTTCAGGTCCCTGATAGGCGGCGGCAAATCATTCCAACATTTTGTTGCTGAGTACCTAAAAGAGCCCCGGAATGCTGTAGTTTTATGGTTTGGTATGGACAATGCACTGTTTGAGGTTCTGATGGAATATGAGCAATGATCTCGCCTCCAGTCCATCTTCTCATATAGGTATGTAGGTTTTTGGCTCTGCATTAAACCAAAAAGTAAGCTGGCTAGATGTAATTTTCTCCTGGCTTCCATTTTCAATATATTGTTTTCATTTATGTATGGTGTTACATGATCTCTCTTTGGTATCTTGAAGCAATAGCGAGCACATGCATTTTGCATTCTTTGTATTAAGTTCCTAGTTCTAGCCAGCAAACATGGACCATAAACTATATCACAATAGTTAAATCTAGATAGTATGAGACTGTCTACAAGTTGTTTTCTCATGTTTGTGCTGAGATAGTCACGTATGTTGTAGAGAACCTTTAACCTATAGAAGCAATTCCTGACAATTTTATTTATGTGTCCCTCAAACTGTAGCCTTGGATCCATCACCAACCCCAAATTGGTGACTTCTTCAACCCTTTCAATTCTTTGACCATTTAAAGTAATTGTAGGAGCATATTCCAAAATTGACTGAAGTTGCCTCTTACTTCCCAGTATCATTAATTTTGACTTGAGTGGGTTTAATATCAGTGAGTGTTCCCTAGACCATTTAGCCACTCTTTCTAGGTCTTCAGTGATTTTTGCCATTGCTGCGAGAGTGTCACTAGGCTTAAAAGACAAATACATCTGTGTGTCATCTGCGTACATGTGGAACTTGCAGTGTTGAAAAGATGTGGTAATATCTGCTGTGTATAAAATAAAAAGTAATGGTCCCAATATTGACCCCTGTGGGACTCCCCTCGTCACATTTAATGGGGTCGATGACATCACAGTGCCGTCTTCTTTACGTATTTCCACATACTGTGACCTATTTGAGAGATAGCTATGAAACCATTTAATTGCATCTGATGAAAACCCATAATAAGCCAACTTGGATAATAACAGTGAAGTATCCAGTGCATCAAAAGCACGTGAATAATCTAGGAGCACTAACGCTGTTCCCTCCCCCTGGTCTCTAGCCTCCAATATGTTACCAACTACATCACCTAAAGCTGTAGCAGTTCCCCTTCCTTTTCTGAAACCTGATTGTTTATCAGGGAGGATATTATTCTTTTCAAGATATTCCATGACTTGCAAATATACTACCTTTTCCAGCACCTTAGACATACAGGGGAGTATACTAATCGGACGTAGGTCCTTGTTAGTGTTTGGAGGAAAAACTTTGGGTAAAGGTCTCACTATAGAGCATTTCCATAGCCTTGGGTATTCCTGCGTACATATAGATGTGTTAATTATTTTAGTGATGGCACCTAGTGTATGTGGTAGTGTTAGTGTTAGCATCTGTATATTAATTTTGTCTATTCCTTGTGCTTTTGTTCCTATGTTGTTAATTATTTTTTGTATTGTTTCTTCATCTACAGGTTTTAGTTCAAAAGTATTTTGGGTGTTATATCTATGAAACTCATAATATGTCAGTTTAGACATGCTCACTTTACATTCTCTTGGCACATCTAAAAAGGCTTTATTAATACTATCCAAGTTATCAAAATGGTCAGGCAGACAGAAATCCTTGTGTGAAGGGAGTATATGGTTTTTCAAATTTTTCCAAAGGGTTTTTTGGTTGTTTATGTTATCGTTTATAGTTTTAGAAAAATAAGCAGACTTCTCATTATGCAAAGCCACGGTGGCTTGATGTTTTAGGTCAAGATAGTACTGCTTTTTGGATTCTAATCTGGTATTTTTAAAAGTTATCCTAGCTTTGTCGCGCAACCTAAAAAGTAACTTTACATTTTCAGTTATCCATGGTGTATACTTTGTTTTAAATTGCTTATGTTTCTCAGGCGCATGCATATCAAACAAGTACACAACCCATGAGGATAACTGTTCCACCATATCATTAACCCCGTCCTGTAGCTCAAACATGTGCCATGGAATATTCCCAAGATCAGCATAGAAGAAAAAGCTGTTTTGACATTAAAAACAGATACTTCAATTTTATTTATTTGTATAGATTGTCACATGTCAAGTTTTTTATCCAAATCATGTCAACTCTGTTCAATAGAATGTCACACAATTCTTTTATTATTAAATTCCGGCATTTATTAAGACGATGTATTAAGACATAGTTCTTCAAAAAGGGCACATAATAAATGAACGAATATATATGATGGTATTTTCATCAATCTAACTGTGCATATGTTTGTCACCTAGGAGATATCAAGAAATAGATTTACTGACTATCTGATTGTCCGGTCATCTAGTTAATATAAGAAAGTTAGATACCAGAAATATAATAAGCACTACATATCCTGGAAGGGGTAGTCGCAGGTATATTACCTTCCTGAGGCTAGGCTATACCTTCGCCAGCCATTTTTCTCACGAATTAAAGCAAACCTATTGTCATAAATCCAATAACGCTTTGCCTAACCTTGGAATTTTCAGACCTCACGGCGGTCAACGCATCCTTAAAAACTCAATATAAAAGGGTGGATTACATACCCACAGCATGAGCGGCGATACCAATACGGCCCTGGTCCAACTGCCTCATGGCTACCTTGAACCCTGAGCCTTCCTCACCGATCATATAGCTCCTTGGAATCCGTACATCTTCCAGGGTCACAGTGCACGAAGTCGCAGCCCTGGGGAACAAGCTTCAATTCTATTTTATAAGCTCTTTTTGTTTCTTGAATTGTTTTTATTGTAGACTTATTTGTATTGGTGTACCTACTTAATCTGTTGTAGTTATGTTTTATACCAATTAATTATATTAAAGCACAGAAAGGAAAATAACAAATTACTTGGAACACTACAATGGCATTGTGATTTAAGCGGTCACCTTGCCGCTGCCCTCGCGCTAAGTGTTGTGGATTCGGTCCCTCTTCTTCTCTCTTAGCCTTTATTATTCCCAAGTCACTTGGGGTCGGCTTTTCTGGTTTAACCGGATTTGACTGGATATCAGTTTTTACACGTAGCGGCTGCCACCTGACCTCCGCAACCCGAAGGCTAACGATACCCTAAGGCTAGACCAGTGTCAGGATATTAGAGGGTACTGACTTTCCCAATAACGACTGCCATAGATGTTCATGGCAGCCGGGACCAACGGCTTAACGTGCTCTCCGAGGCACGGAGCAGGCGATAATTGTCAATCAATACGCACATAATTTCGAAAAGTCATATAACTTCCGAAAGTCAGAGGTGCGCGACGTGGGTCCGAACCCGAGACCCTCTGCATTGCAGTCTGTTGGTCTCCCCACTGAGCTATCGCTGCTTTCACCTTTGTGGATTCGGTCCCTACGGTGCTAAAATTATAGCGAAATACCGTCTTAATCCTAACGGGTTCAATATCGGCGACCTTCGATAGACTAGGATTGTCGACTCTTCGTAAGTGTGTACTTATTGGATTCCTTATTAATAAAAGTACCACACCATCACTTGTGGTTGTATGTGATTAATACTAAAACTTATTGAAGAATATATGGTGTTGATATAGTACCTAAGTATGTTTTTATTAGTGATAGTGGCTCTACTTAGATCTATCTTGGAAATGTTGGAGTTGGTTGTTTAGGATTGAACTGCGCGGGTGGCAAACAGGCAACACGAATTATTCCTAGTATAGAAGTTGTCTTTATAAAAAACAGCAGGATGTACGTGTCTTGGGTTAACCAATAAAATTTCACAGGGACGAAAGTCAGATGTTCGGCTTCGTTCCAGATTCGTTGCTATATTTTGTATAGCTCAGAACCATTTGCAACACCCATCATAACATTTAAGAAACTAATGGGTTAGTATGGTACATAATATAAGTAGATTTTGCCGATATTTGAGTCGAGGAACGGCGTTAGGGTAGGACGAGGTTCCCTCCTGCCTCTCCTTGTGAAAAATAGTATAATTTACCGTCCGAAAACGCTCGCCGAGGCATTCGCCGAAAGATGCGTCATGCGCCTTATTATTTCAACATCCATTAATATCATATAATTATTAGGTTCCATATATTAGTGATCTATTAATATATGAAAATGGTAGAATATGTGCAACAGGGGACCAACCACTACCTGAGATTTGACAAACCACAGATTCTCGCTAAAGAACATCGATTCCTACCAAGGATGCTTCGCGAGGCTATTGAAATCAAAAAACATCCTAATTTTAATAGAGAAGATGGTTGGAATGTACCACCAGCTTGGGATCCAGTTATACAAATAGTCAAACCCAAGAAGAAGCAAACCACAGCTAGACTTCATGATACTTTGAGATCATTCTGCGTAAATAGAAACACCAATGATTAAATTATGTTCGGGTACTTTGAAATAACTACAACATTGAGACAACTACCATCTTAGTCTCCCCGTGACTATGACTGCTGAAAAGCAACCAAAACGTCGGGGAAAGTGTAAAATTAAATCAAATCTAAATAGTTTTAATAACAATATAATTAGCTTAAAAATTTGTAAAGTTTAATAGTAATAGTAGTGTAACAAATTTTCTAAATTATGTAATAAAGTGTCAAATAAACAACGCGATAAAATCCGTATATAGTAGTTTAATTTCAATGAATAATATTCGCGTAAACAGAAGAGAATATTATGGTAGAATAACTCATTTAACTACATGTTTTATATCAGTAAGTACGAATTTAATGGCATAGTTTTTACGGATATCTACAATGTAAAAGCGATATTTTCTTTTAGATTGTGCGTTTGCTACAGAGGATTTTATTAAAATTCCCTGTAACCGTCTGTCAGATTTGAAATCTTAAAATCGGATCTTATATTGAGTCTCGCTCACAAGACTGTTTATAGTATATAACTAAAAGTAACAAACACCAGTAATTATTAAAAATTGAGATTAAATATAATGACCACCAAAAATACTAATTGCGCAGCAAAATATGCTTACTAAAATATGTCATACCGAGCACCTATACGCCTCAAATCACTGCATTCCGTCTCGGAAGGGTCAGGTTATGTTAGGTTCCTTCTTAAACCCACCCAAAATCCGTCGACTTATTTTGATCTCTTTAAATATAATGCTGTTTTAATTTTGGTGATCGTTTACTATTTTTGACTGTTATATTTTACTATATCTGGTGATAAGTTAAACATAAGGCTTAATAATTTAAATAATAATAATTTAACGCTAGATTTGTACCACCATTGTTTCTACATCTGCAATAAGCGAGTGTTATAAGCGAATACTTTCATAAGTATATACATATAAGCTTAGTTCATTGTGAAATATTTATAAATATGTAAAAATAAATAATTTAATGAATGATGCGATTGTAAGACTAATTAATTATTGAATTGTGATTGTGATATATATACATAACTACAAACTTGAAAAGCTTGTAATTAACATGTAAATTAGTAATTCAAATTGTTATTCAAATTATCATTCATCATTTTATTATAAGAAACGTACGTTCTTATTATAGTTCATATTTTTATATATAATTACAGAAAAAGAACATCTGATATCATAAATGGGAATGTAAGTTTGTTTGTTACAGTTTTACACTTTAACTATTCGACCGATCATCATGAAGTTTTGATGCACTTTGTCAGCGGTACAGAGAAAGACGGGGTTTCATCCAGAAAAAAGTACTGTACCCGAGGGATAGAATTTTATTGACATATTTAATCTATATTATATATAACGCGGCCGAAGCAGCGGGAAAATTTAGTATAAAAGTAAAAGATAATTATAATATTTATCTTTCCTGACTATCACAAAAGCATTTAATGACACGTCTTGAATGACATCGGCGCGCGCCGGCGGCGCCTAGGCACAATTGCCTTTAGAGTTCGAAAAAACTCTTATTTATACAACAGCTTTGTCCGTCTGTCTGTTATACAACTTTCAACTCAAAAACCATAAGAGCTAGAGACTCGCGGTCAACGCCACTCGACTCAACATAGTCGATTTACCCCAGAAATTACTATGACCTTTGACCTCTGACCTCAAGGTCACGTGGTATCACGTGACCTTTGCATATTACTTAAACCATTTTTTCGAACTCTAAGATTTACGGCAATTCATTGCCGTTTCTCACTTGTTTAATTATATCCATTCCAAAAATTAAAAGTCTAAAATTACGTATATAAATTGTTTGTTGAATACAGATAGTTTTTAGTACAAAGTACTGACTCTATTTTTTTTATAAAAATATGAAGTTGCATCCCTTCTGAGTACTGACTCAGAAGGGATGCAACGTCATATTTTTATGTCACGTGACCGAAAAGAGACCACATGATCTAACAATCAATTTCAAAACCATATTACGTAAGACTACTTACAAAACAAAACCCTTCACTCCATGGTTTGGTCACGTGACGTACGTAAAATGTAAACTTTGCATATCACGTGACCTACGTTGTTGTTTATCACTATTATTATCTGAACTATTTGTTTTTATGTTTAGGAAGAGAAAATTGTTTATCAGAACCATTTGTTTCTATACTTGGGAACAGAAATAAGATAGCTAACTACGGTATCTTATATGAACTTGTCCTAAGACTTATATACGACTGACAAAACGTTGTTAGTTGTAATTTATTGTGAAATGATGATTTGTGCGATTATGAACTTTATTTACATACAATTAGTTTAGGTTTTCCCACAAGACTACTGTATGGGATTCTTCAAAAAGGGTGTTAAAAGGTTTTTACAGGGTCTGCAACGCGCAAGTGATGCCTCTGGTGTTGCAGGCCTCCATAGGCTACGGTGACCACTTACCATCAGGTGGACCGTATGCGGGTTTGCTACGTTAGACTTATAAAAAAAAATTAGTCATAAATCACTTTATACTATGTCCAAACTGAATATTGTGGCGATTTATAGACGAATGAGCGAATGTTGTTAATTGCAATTTATTGTAAAATTATGAATTGTGCGATTATGAACTTTATGTGCATTGTTAACGCTGAAAGTTGCGGATGCTAATGCACATAACTAACTAATTAGGATGTCAAGGCGATACTGAATATTGTGGATTAATATACTTTTGAATTACATAATAATAGACGTTATGATACCTTCTTCCACGCATGCAGTGTTAATGTGCAATAAATAATATATTACAAGGGTACATACCTTACACTCATAATTTTTTCTTTCTTTCCTCTGAACAAACCATCAGTCTCGATCGGCACTAGGAAGCCTGGAAATAAGATAATGCAATATCAGCCCTGGTTATATCTACTATCCCACAGATCGGTATAGAGGCCTTGATTCCCTATGCAATAATAAGGCGACACGATACAGAGTTATAGCTTTATCTCGGTTTCACACATACAATGACAGTCCTTTATGAGATTAATAATAATGTTACGCCCAGTGACATCTCTCGGCATTGTGGGAAAGACTCGGCAGTTCCGTCTAATAATTTATTACACCGCCATCTATTGACATCTTACGGAACTACGTAGTACGGTACGAGCATCATAGAGAGAATGGTGGTACTTTCTCGAATCATCGTACTGTTTACATACCGGGTATAGCGTTACTAGAAAACTCTAGAAACGCGTTACCCGCGTATAAATAGGGTGCACGCGCACCGCCGAGTCAGTTTACAATCGTAAGCGATCAAGTGTTCATCGAAGCGAACGGAAGCGGAAATACTACGAATTTTAAAGCTAGTTACAGAGGCAAAGTGAAGTATAGTGTTTGTTGTGTTTAAATTTAATTGTGTGTTCGAATAAAACGTGTTTTAGTCGGTAATATTGTTTACATTCTTATCCGTCGGACCCAGCACGTAACAATAATAATAATAATCTTTATTTATCATAAAATCTTTACAAGATTATCTGAAGTCCCTGACTTCTGAGCTAGGCGACAAGCATGTGTTAACAGAAGCCAGTGCCCTCCCCATTTTCCCATTTTGCATTTTCTATTCTATTCTATTCTATTCCATATATATGAGACACATGTTTCTTATGTAATAAAGTTACCATCACTTAATTATATAAAATGGATGGAGGAATGGAGATGGTTGAACCTTAAATTTCTTCTTAGTGTGAGAAGGGTTATGCCTATTGTCCAACACGATGACGCAGTTCAAGTCGGCAGGCTTCAGGTATGGTCGGAAACATTACGGAAAGATCTTATACATGCAGCATTCTTATTTTCGAAAAGACAGACGTGTAATGGAATCTTCTTCGAAATTGCTGGGTAACAATATAAAGTTCTATCCACAGCGCTATATACTATAGCTATATTTGTAACAAGATTTCAACATATGAATATTATTTGAAAAGTACCTACACAAACCTTTCGCATGCTGGAAAGAGAACAGTGTCCAGTCGTGAAAATCTTATAATTATCAGAAAATTTTAAAAAGTCCGTCTCTGGCAATTTCGACTCTATATTTAAGGCCAATATCACCTGAACTTACAAGCAATGCCCTTGTGTTTAAGCGAGGGATCAACAGTCGCGAAGACTGCCATAGCTGAGCTTTCAGTGGCAGAGGTGACCCAACTCTTCTTGCCGTTGAGGACCCAGTGGTCACCATCCAACGTCGCTGTTGTCCTAATACTAGCCACGTCTGTGCCTGCGCCTGAAAAAAGAATATAAGAATTTTGAAGCGCCAGCTAGATTCCTGATCTAATCTGGGTCAGTTTGACTGATGAAATACGTTTGCCCTCCAGAAATATGATCTTAAATCTAACCATTGCGGTTGCGAAATTAGCCTATTCCTAACACAAGTATTGTAGCTTATATGAAGGGGATTAACAAGAATACTCTAATAATGTGTCTACACATTACTAGTATTCTTGTTTTTACCTTCATTGTTTTTTTAAGGTACCTTGTATTCTGACACAAGGTAACTTAAAAAATAACAGAGGCGCAAGTGGTGTTATCCTTACATTGGCAAGTAACGCTATTATTTTAAAAAGCCTGCAATAAATTGCATGGCAATTACTCATTTTTTGCATCTGGCCATCTATTCACCGAGTACCTGACTCCCATTTCTCAAAGCATTGTCATTGCATGCAGGAGAACGAAACATTAAGTTAAAGATTGTATAGCTTAGTTTCGTTGGCGAGCATGCAATGAAGATGCTTTAACCGGTCGTATACCGCCGGCTCGCATACCAGCCGGCGGTATACGACCGGTTAAGAGATATTGCTAAGGCCACTGGTACTGCAAGCCGCTTTCAATCAAGCAATTCCCAGCATATCATTGCTAACTATAATGGCTGATTAGGCGTTTTTGGAGCACATTCCCGAGTCAGAATTTATTGGGATTTACTGTAAAATTCATAGTAGCAATGGCAAGGTATCCTTATTTTGACACTATATCTGATTAAACACCATTGTGACACATTTATGCCTACATCTTCGGTGATATAATATAAGCGTGAAGTCCCATTATTTATGTTCTAGTTCGCTCTGAAGTTGCTATAGTCTGAACAGATCCACCTATGTTTTGAAACAACTTTATACGGAACTATAAGTTTACCTGGTTCACTCAAAGCGAAGCACCCAATCGAGCCTTTAGTAAAGTCATTCAAGAACAGCTGCTTCTGTTCCTCAGTGCCCCTCTCGTTCACCAGATTGGCGTACAAGAAGTTGTGTATGGAGAGTATCATGCCAGTGCTGGCGCAGCCCCGGGAGATCTCCTCCACTGCAAGAGCTAGGGACAGGTAATCCAGGCCCAGGCCTCCGTTTTCCTCGTTCACGCAGGCCCCCATCAAACCGAGGTCTGTGAGTTTCTTTATCTGTGAAGAAATGGAGAACATTGTCAAGATGGTGTGTCTTATAATATTTGTTTTAAGACTTCACTAAGCTAAGCGTAGCTTTTTTATACAACAAACAGTGTATAGTACAAAACTAGTGTGACTTGGTTACGTGCCTTGTTACGCAAATGTTATCGATAAGCAAAAACAAATTATTCATCTATGTATAATATGTACGTATTTACAAAAAAAAAAGGATATATGTATGTTTATCCATTGTCTAGTACCCATAGTACAAGCTCTGCTTAGTTTGGGCTAGATGGTGTTGTGTGTATGTGGTAGAATATTATAAATATTATTATATAAATTCAAACAATCGAATAACAATCGATTAACGTATTACGTGGCAGCGGCACACTAACGGCTATAGGTTTTCAATTACATACAATTTTTGAAATACCAGACGCATTTCAACAATTGACAGGAGATTCGAATTTAAAGTGTACACAGTTGTAAACAATTTTCGTGGCCAAAAACGTAACGCGCGGATATAACTGAGTAATCGATGAACAATCAAAGAACATCAATTGTTCGTATATAATTTGAATATGTCGGGTATTCGATTAGATTCGAACAGCTAGTTGCCTTAGTCCATTCAGATATGTACATACATACATAAATTCACGCCAGTTTCCCAGAGGGGTAGGGACGGATTTCCATTTGCTACGATCCTGATCCTGGATATGTATTACTTTAAATAAATAAAAATAATAACATTCGCGCATCGATTTTACAATGTACTATCTCTCACATTCGTTCTTAATATTACACCCACGATATCATATATCAATATAATCATTAAAGGATTTTAGTACCGTTGGTTTATTGGTACTGTAAATATTGGTCGAACAGTATGCTTATCTCTCTCTGCTTACAACTTAGGCAGCTTTATTTGGCTAAATCGTTGTATAGAAAAGAGATAAGATCGCTTTAAGACTGCGCCGAGCGAAATGTGTCAAAACAGGCGGTCACAGTTAAGTGAATAAAATCAACACTTTTTGTTTAATACAAATATATGATATACATTTACCATAACAATGAATGTGTTTACAATTACTCCGTGTAAAAAACTTAAAATAATTAATATTTTCGCCTACAAAATTACGTAAATTTGGACGGAAAATGCAAAAACGTAAGCTAGTGATACGTGATTTTTAGATTATAACAGTAGAAATCTATCCTATTTTACAGCTTAAACGAAACATAAATAGTTATATTACAATTTGTCCGTCACAAATATTTAAGTTATTGGTTGACAATAAAGCTGGAGTAAGCTAACTCCTCCTTTACCAAGAAGTGAAAGAGACCTCTGAGGTCATTTATATCGTGACAGTACGAAAAAATCGGCCGGGGAAGCACTTTACATATTTTTTAGATTTTGAAAATCACTTTGATTATTCAAAATAAGCAAATTGTTGAAGTATAGTTAATTTAATGAAACTTAATAAATACATTCTTATAATAAGGCAGTTTTAATTTATAAACTAATATTACAAATAAATTCAGCGTTTAGCTAAGTAGGTACCTACATAGATACTGAATTAATTCGTAAAAACATAAGCATGTTGCTGACTGTACCACCTTCTTACAGAAAAGGCGTCTTAAGAATAGTAACACTGTTACTGCGTTTGACCCGGTGAACAAGAGGAAGGCGGTTCACATGCTTTTTAAATTTCTGTTCCATAGGATCCGTAACGCATTATTGATATCGCAGCGTTCGTACGTCAGGTCATTAGCTTATTTGTCACTTTCGTTTTAAAAGAGCCTTTAATATCAGATAGACTACATATTATATTATTATACCTATGCTTGTTAGTATAACTCAAAGAAAATAGTTTTCATAGACCTGTTATTAGTAAGATACTTTGCTTGACAGAATATTTTAAGTGGACACTTCGTTTAGTGGACCTAAGTTCTGTAAATTTGAATTTGGTTCGATTCGACATGTGTGATGTACTAATGGCTGTATCGAGCCTAGAGTATGTGCTTTATTTCAATATTTTAAAGTTCGCCGCCACATAGGTAACGAATTTATTGTTTAAAAAGAAGATACAAATGTTTACAATTATTATAATAGTATTCATATGTATTTCGATAGAGGCACAAAGACTTTATCTTCATATCTAATTTTATCTATTCATGTTTACTTCTCGAACTTTGTTATCGCTGATGTAAACAAAAGTAGTACAGTCGACAAAAGAGATAAATTTCAAATTATCAAGAGTTCAAAATAACAAGCGTTTTAATAACCACGAGGGGGAAGGGGGACTCAAGTAAATAAGGTTTGATCAAAATTCATTTTAATACCACAAATCAAACATTGACATGACTCATTAATGTTTGAAAGAAGACTTGAATTCGAACTTACTCATATCTCATTTATGTAAACAATCGACAGGTCTGTTCATGTATGTAAACAAACGAAAGGTCTGTGCATGATAAGCGCTTCAAATTATAGAGAGTAGGAAAGCCCAGACTTCAAATTATCGCATGTTGGCGAGCAAGATACTATTCCTTCAACTTCAAATTACCGAGGGGACCAATTAACATTGATTTTATTCAATTTATCGAGTATTTTTCAAGGGACCGGAAATAAATTTCAAATTATCAAGAGATTCAAATTAAAGAATGTCAAATTATCGAGAGTCAACTGTAGTTCTAAGACACAGCTTTTCAAAGTACTATCTCTCCATATCAAACCATACGTTCGTACAACAGCAATAGACAATTTTATTTGTGGTCCTAGGCACAGAGAAATATTTACGCTTTGTATACGAGTCTCCGTGTTGCTACTAGATTATGTTATTTTATTCGCTTGCTATGCCTATGATTCAGAAGCACGTTGCCAAAAGGAATTTGACGACCCGATGGCGTAGTGGTTAGTGTAACTGACTGCCACGCCTGAAGTCGCGGGTTCGATTCCCGCACAAGTCAAACATTTGTGTGCATGAACATGAGTGTTTGTCTTGGTCTGGGTGTTTCTATGTATAATATGTACGTATTTACAAAAAAAAAAGGATATATGTATGTTTATCCATTGTCTAGTACCCATAGTACAAGCTCTGCTTAGTTTGGGCTAGATGGTGTTGTGTGTATGTGGTAGAATATTATAGAATATTATATTATATTAATTTAAGATGATTCCATTTATTCCTTGGAAAAGACACACTTCGAAAATATACTTAACGGGCGGTAATAGTGCTACAACACTTACGCCGGTTGCCTGTAAGAATGACCTCACTTACAAACGAGCCGACTTATTCATATCATCACCAATTAATTGCCAAGGAACTATTTTGTTCATTCCTCTACGCAGAGTAAGACCACAACACTTTCTTTCTCACTATATTTTGTATCGCAGCGGCATACTGTAAGACTATTGTAACTTACACTCAGAGGTTTCGAGTCCGATTCTAAAGCACACACCTCGGACTTTTCCATTAAACTTATGTGGCTGTGTTAAATAATAATAAAGCGATAATAAATCGGTTGTTTTAACGGTGAAGGAAAACATCGCAAGGAAACCAGCACGTCTAGTGCTCCATAATGTGCTCGAAGCTATGTAAAGTCTGCAAACCCGCATCAGCGTGATGCGTTATGGTTATGGTTGAACTCTTTTCATATTGAGAAGAGGTCTGTGCCCAGCAGTGGGACAGTTAATATTCAGAGCTGCTATTATATTTTAATAATTTATTCTATATCCTTAAGAAAATCTGCGTTGAGTAGAGTATTCACCGCCAAGAAACAAAATAAGATAACTTGGTTTCGTTCATCCAATAGAAATATAATCATGACTGTGAAATAAATCACGACCATGTTCAAGGAGATTATTAACATGATTTCAGTACATTCCGAACCCAACAAATGTTCTGGTGATTATAAATTAGCATTTTCGTGTGTCACAACATGGGAGCGCATGAACTAACGTTATTGAATAATAAATTAGTTTATTTAAATGTATCAAAGACGACGTGAAGGTAAAAATAAATTAAAGTATAGTAGGTACTGGGCTGATTTAAAAATAATAAGGATTATGTAAATAATAATACAAAACATACATATATATGTATAATTATATGCACAATATATTATTACTAGCTTTTGCCCACGGGTTCGCTCGCATAAGAGTAGGTAAGGTTGTGTTAAAGACAGTACTTTAAAAAAATAAATATATTTATACTAATACTAGCTGTCTCGACAGACGATATCCAGTACGCATGGAAAAAAAAACAATTCTAAACCATCCTCGAATCTAAATGAACAAACACAATTTATCAAAATCGGTTCAGCCGTTTAGGAGGAGTTCAGTGACAAACACACGTACAGTAGAATTATATATATATATAAAGATTATAAAGCTGAAGAGTTTGTTTGTTTGTTTGGTTGAGCGCGCTAATCTCAGGAACTAGTGGTTCGAATTGAAAAAATATTTTAGTGTTGGATAGCCCATTTATCGAGGAAGGCTATAGGCTATATAACATCACGCTTTGACCAATAGGAGCGGAGCAGCAATGAAAAATGTTGCAAAAACGGGGAAAATTCTCTTATGTGAAGCAGACGAAGTTGCGAGGGTTGTAGTCCACATATCTCTATCATAATCTTCTTGAAAGTCTTTTTATGAAAAACACAAGGTTATCCATCGTCTACACAAAAAATGTAACGATCCAATCTATACTAATATTATAAAGCTGAAGAGTTTGTTTGTTTGGTTGAACGCGCTAATCTCAGGAACTACTGGTTCAAATTGAAAAAGTATTTTATTGTTTGATAGCCCATTTATCTAGGAAGGCTATAGGCTATATAACATCAAGCTACGACCAATAGGAGCGGAGCATCAATGAAAAATGTTGCATAAACGGGGCAAATTCTCTTATGTAAAGCAGACGAAGTTGCGCGGGTCAGCTAATATTATTATATCTATTATGTTTACTTTTTGCCTGTGATTGTGGCTACATAGTACGTATGTCAGTCAGTTGGTTTGTTATAAACGGTGGAATAAATACCTCGGTACATTTATCAACCGGTCAGTGCATTCAACATGGTTGTAGGTCAACTTTCGAAAAATCCTTTTTAATCGAAGTTTACGTCATTTAAGGAACGTAATGACCGAATTGCAAGGTTGTGGGCGTCTTTGTCGAGAGATTTCGTCATGAGTACTGCCTTATATACTCATCTGATGTCAGTGGAATAAGGTATCCAATGTATTGGAACAAAAGAGAGTATGGCTAGTCTAGTCAGAGAGTGTAAGTTTTAAGTATTCTAACAGACTCTCTGACTGAGATAAGAATCATAGTTTACTCGAAGATAGTTTAAATGTCAATATGACTTTTAGGGGGCTTAAGTAAGCTTAAGCCCTAAGGTACTATACCACAGTCCACAGTAGAGAGTAGTTTGTCTACTATGGTAAATTACAAAAGACCTCTTGTAGGACGATAATTTCAGGCATTAATTAAATAGATTAGATTAAATAAATTAGTACTGATTCACGATGTCAACTCTAAAATCAGTATTTAGTTAAATAAACCCGGTTAAGTGCGAGTCGGAGTCGCGTACCGAGGGTTCTCTACTTTAGAAAATCTTTAACAGCATAAAAAATGTATTAGGATTGATTGAAATTAAACTGCTATATACGGATTTTATCGCGTTTATTTGACACTTTATTACAAAATTTTGAAAATTGTTACACTACTACTACTATTAAACTTTACTAATTTTTAAGTTAATTAAATTATTATTAAACTATTTAGATTTAATTTATTTTTACACTTTCCCCGACGTTTTGGTTGCTTTTCAGCAGCCATGGTCACGGGGAGACTAAGATGGCAGTTGTCTCAATGTTCCAGTATAGTTATTTCAAAGTACCCAAATATAATTTAATCATTGGTGTTTCTATTTACGCAGAATGAGCTCAAAGTATCATGAAGTCTAGCTGTGGTTTGCTTCTTCTTGGGTTTGACTATTTTTATTACTGGATCCCAAGCTGTTGGTACATTCCAACCATCTTCTCTATTAAAATTAGGATGTTTTTTGATTTCAATAGCCTCGCGAAGCATCCTTGGTAGGAATCGGTGTTCTTTAGCGAGAATCTGTGGTTTGTCAAATCTCAGGTAATTTTGTAATAAAGTGTCAAATAAACGCGATAAAATCCGTATATAGCAGTTTAATTTCAATGAATAATATTCGCGTAAATAGAAGACAATATTATATTATATGTTTCTATGTATAATAAGTATGTATTTACAAAAAAAAAAGTATATAAGTATGTTTATCCATTGTCTAGTACCCATAGTACAAGCTCTGCTTAGTTTGGGCTAGACGGTGTTGTGTGTATGTGGTAGAATATTATTATTATTATTATTAGGGTTGAATTTGTCAGTTTAGTAGAATGAATGTCTGTTCATACACAAATGTTTAATCAATATATCTAAAAATACCCAAGTGTTTGTGATGATAATATATATTTTAGCTGTATACATGTTAAATAAGAACAATTTCTTTGATTTTAATAGTCATTTCCGAGATAAATGGCTGTAACAGACAAACTGATGAAGACACGAAGTCGCAGGATAAAGGTTGGCTATTTTACTAGGTAATCTTAAAAAGTTGTAAAGTACTCAAGTTTACTATCAAACCCAATAGAGATATTATGATATCACTGATATTGATAACAGTTTTTTATTACATAATCATATAAGAATGTCATAGCAAGGTCAAGATATGATTTTTAAAACAGACAATATCTATCTTGTCGCACGTATAAGGATAAGTTTAACGACCGCTTTACACAAACTATGTAGCTATTTATCACTAGTTCTGTCACATAACACACAACCTACACTGCGTTAAGAATTGTATCTAACACAACGGAAATCTACGCCTATTCGCTGCCGTGGCTCGTAGCGTGATGTTATATAGCTTATGTCCTTCTTCTCCCTAACCTTTATTATTCCCAAGTCACTTGGGTCGGCTTTTCTGGTCTAACCGGATTTGACTAGATATCAGTTTTTACACGGAGCGGCTGCCACCTGACCTCCACAACCCGAAGGCTAACGATACCCTAAGGCTAGACCAGTGTCAGGATATTAGAGGGTACTGACTCTCCCAAAAACGACTGCCATAGATGTTCATGGCAGCCGGAACTGACGGCTTTACGTGCTATCCGAGGCACGGAGCAGGCGATAATTGTCAATCAATACGCACATAATTTCGAAAAGTCGTATAACTTCCGAAAATCAGAGGTGCGCGACGTGGGTGCGAACCCGAGACCCTCTGCATTACAGTCTGTTGGTCTGCCCACTGAGCTATCGCTACTCGTTATATAGCTTATGTTACTTCTAGATTAAGGAGTGTTTTAATGGTGAAAGAATTTTAAAATCGTTCCATTGGTTTTTGAGTTTATTCATTACAAATAAAATATCAAATTTTTCTCCGTAAATATTAGTGCAGATTCGTAACAATGTGTTTGTTAAGTTGTGGTATTAAGTTAAGGAATTATACATGGGATAAATATAAACTAGTGAGAAAGCTAGGTGTGAGTGAGCCTATGAATCTATTGCTCATAGGGATAAATAGTGTTACCTACTACTCTACGCCATTTTCCTTTGAGAGAGTGGTTAGTAGTGTTGGTTCCATTCGAATGATATTCGAATACAGTCGTAGTCAATACGATACCAACTTTGTAGTCATGGATGCGTCGCGTATTTAAGTGTCTTCAGAGTTCTCAAAACATTCGAATGGCATTAATTGCATGCAATCTTTTTTTTACCCTGGTCTAGTCGATTTTTTCGTATCTTTACTAAACTAAATGCAATAGTGAGCTCTCGAATGCTGCAAAGTAGCGTTTGCTTTTTTAAATTTAATTATGTAGATATGACCATTAATCGCGCCTCGTGTACTTATTTGATCCCTAAATATGATCACACCTTGACACCACAGATATTTGCTTTTATTAGGATTCAATACTACTTTCAATATGTACTATTGAATTATATATAATTCAATAGTACTGTATGACTAATATTACATATATTACATTACATGAATTCACGCCTGTTTCCCAATGGGGTAGGCAGAGACTACGGATTTCCATTTGCTACGATCCTGACACACTTCTCTGGCTTTATTCACTTTCATCACATTCCTCATACACGCCTGTCGATTCAAGGTGCTCTTAACCTGGCCTTTGTCCAGAACGCTTCCGATCTGATCAAGAAACGTTCGCCTAAGTCTTCCTCTTGCGTCTGTTCCATTCACACTAGCCTTATAAACTTTCTTAGTCAGTCTTTCCTCGACTAATATTAGGTACTAATACGGACTAATAGGATAATTTAAAATATTTGTGACAACATTTGATGTCTGTTACTCAGTCATGCATAAGCCGTCTAACGGATTTGGATGGAAGTTGACAGACAATACACCATGTTCTTGAAAGCCGCTATCAGAAACCAGTTAAATATAATAATTTCAAGAACAATATTTCGGATACACTTAATTTAAATTACTTTAAAATATGCTATTGTTGGTTGTGGTTGTGTTGGTTAAAGTTAAACATAAACAGTAACGCTGCTGCTTAAGTATGCTTTTCTCAGATAATTATAAATAATTATACCACACTAGCTGTCCCGACAGAAATCTAAACCATTCTCGAATCCACTTGAACACACCCAAAAAATTTTATCACTGTCGGTCTAGCCGTTTAGGAGGAATTTAATTACAAACAAATGCACAGAAGATTTATATATAATAATATATAAAGATATATAGATAACTGGCCACACAGCGGACTGCGGTACAGTGGTAAGTTAGTACTTACCACTGTACCGCAGTCCGCTGTGTGGCCAGTTATCTATATATCTTTAATCTCCTAACGTCTAAATCTGAATGCTTTTAGATGCATGCCTTGAAGCTTGCTTGGCGATTTTTATAACATCCTATTGTGATCCTCCTATTGTGTTCTCCTCGGAGGCCAGATAATAACCTCAATTAGCCTACAAGAATACCCAATACGTATAATTCCTGTAAGTCTATTCGCCTGCCTCCCTGTAATACTTCTGCATTAGATTTTACCCGCGGCTTCGCTTGCCAAAATGCAGGTTAGTAACAGTACTTTTCTGGATAAAAGGTATCCTATGTATTTTTCTGTTCCCCTGATGACGTGTATGCGAAATTTCATGATGATTGGTCGAGTAGTAAAAGTGTGAAAGAGTAACAAACAAACTCACATTCGCATTTATAATATTAGTAAGGATGTGTAGACTCTATTATAGTACTACTATTATTACTATTATGATTAGAAGAAGTTTACATACAAAAAGTATGTAGTAGACGTACTTTTTGTATGTAAACTTCTTCTAATCCTGTTTCTTTTTATACGTGTTATATGTGTATAGGTAGATACCTATACACATATAACACGTTTAAAAAATACAACTAACCATAGGGTTAGTTTAGATCAGAGGTTCCCAGACTGCTTTTCACATAGACCACTTTCAAAATTTAGCAGGTTCCGGTGGTGCAACTATTATACATTTTTACCATATTCCTTGGCATTCGTATTTATATTGGTGAAACAAGAGTTTGAAATTCTCGGGACTGAACCTACAATGGTAGGCGGCGGATTGACGTTTTTTTTTATATTTTCTTTTATAAAAAATCTGTAGGTTCGAGACCACTGGTACTGACTATGAAATATGCAAATTTTTACAAGTAACAGTTGCTGAGCTTCTTAAATCGTCCACGCAGGACAAAGTCTGTCGCATCCGCTACTATATTTATAAAAAATATAAGAAAATACTTACATATTTAAAGGGGAACCGTGCCTCTGTGTCCAACTTGGCTGCATTTGGCTTCAGATACTCATTCGCAAAGTTCCTAGTCATCTCCTGGATGGCTGCCTGTCTGTCAGTTAGCACTGTAGTAAAAGTGCGACATGACAATGTCTTCATGCATTGCAATGAGTTGACTGTAAGCAAACACAGGGATTGCATAAGGTACTGTTATTATTTGAATTCTACCTAGAGTAATGCATGCTGCTTAGGTTTTATAAGGTTCTACAAATAGTTATTCTTAGTGTCTAATGTTTAAGAATTAGTAAGTAGTGTTGAGAATCAAAATTAGTAGATTTGTCATTATAAAGAAAAGAAAAACAAAATATTATTTGAGCCTAGCATAAGAGACCAATGAGAATTTTGTCATAATTATGGTTGTTTATTGTTTGCAATCAGTCAGCTAAGAAAGCAATCCTTTTTTATCATGTAACATTGTGCATAAGCAATTTTGTAATGCTTTTTTATTTCACACAACATGTATAAATGTCAGGTTTCTAAAACCAATAAAAAAGTTATTTTACCAGTCTATGTACATAAAAGGGGTAGGCAAAGGTATATTACAATTAGATCAACCTTTCTTTGTCTATGATTTAAGGTTTCAAGTAATAGTGGGCAGGCCATATGCTGGACACAGGTTTAGAGTCCATGCTGTTACTTGACAATTTCTAGACCGATAAACCCATTAACATTGCCTAAATTGAAGTGAATCCCAGTCCTCAAACATGGCAGTTTCATTTACTAATGATGATATAATATGACATTATTTAATACATTCAACTAATTTCAATTTGTAGGTACACATGGTATTTTGAACATTGTTAATTGTGTACAAGAGATAAACAATTTATGTTTAGCATGCATTTTGTTTGAAAACAATTTTCCCGATGTTTTCCTCATAAATCTGTGATAAGAAAACATATTTGTAAATAATGTACAGCATGGAACAAGATAAAAAAATAATAAATTATTTGTCTATGCCACAATGTAACTCATAATTACACCCATGACATTGAAACTTTATTCTATTAACTTTTTTTATATATTTGTTCTAAGTATTACAACTACAATTAATCTTCTACATACAAACTACAAAGTAAGGCGAAACACGTCGGTAGGCGGACATACATAATCATGATGACCATCAAAAACACAATATTTATTAAAGACAATAGGTATTTATAATATAAAAAGTACCTAGTAATACAAACATTACTTACAACTTAATTTTGAAGATCTTAGCAGAGCACCCGTAGCCATTTTATATGCGGATTACGAAAACGTTTTATCAGCAAAAGCAGTCAAAACGTACTAATACCAAGTTGACACTCGAATTGTGATATAAATGATAATGATAAATCAACAAGGTCACACCAACATACTTCCATAAACCAGTCCCGAAAACGTGTTACTGTATTCTCATTAAGAGTTATGTAATTATAATATAATATTGTGCGTATTAATGATACTCGTAAAATATTTATCGTTCTACGGAGTAAAGAATATATAACTAAAGTAAAAGTTTTTGGTAAATATTTGTTTGACGCTAGATATGTTAGCTCATTATATTTTAAACCTTATCACAGGGTCATAGGTGTCACAATTCAACAGTATTGCCCTTACATGTGAACGATAGAAATTATATTTTGTCACTTGAGATGACAGTAACGTTTATAAACATGTGTAACAAATGTCAATCGTTTCATTCATTTTCTTGAGGATTCCTACATCGTTCATTAATCATATTTTTAAATATTATTCATTCTATAGGTACATTACTAAATGATAATGAATAATGACTATTATTGTTCTGAGGTATAATAGTTTCATGTGTCTAGATGATCAAGATTAGAAGATTCGATCTGAAATTGTAGTAGTAGACATATGTAGACACTAGATATGAGAGATTGCAGGCTATAAGACGATAAGCTATAATATTATAAGGATAGAGCGAAAAGGAGTGCTAAAATAAAATAAAGAAGGCTGACTATTATAATATAATAATTATGTATTTGGCGTCAACCACAGAACTGGTGTTCACATTTTGGTTCGCATAATAGTTCCATGACTACCTACAGATAATGTAAAAGTTTGACCATTTGACATCACTTGACATATTTGATTTGACATTTACAAAATATTTGCGATTATAAACATTATGTACCTTTTACATGGTATTTTTGTTTAAAATACCATATGAATGCATTAAAAGCGTAAAAATTATATGAGTTGCCAGTTGCCACCATTAAAACTGTCGACCAAAATACTCTGTAGTGAACAAAGATAACAGTAGTTTTGCAACGAACATTTCAGTTTGAGTTTAGATTCAGCAACACCCATTTTACAGTGAATATGACTTCGATTTTCGATCAGTACGAGCAAGCCTCGCAAAGCTCGCAGCGACCGAAACCAGTGTCGGAACCCATGGTATCGTCAGGTTACATAAACATGCAGTTCGATGATTTCACACCGATGTTTTCGAAAAAGAAAATGAAGTTGAATAATCTTACAGGCGTGATAACTCACGCTGTAGTATCGAACGATTACCTTGTACTGGCCATGGCTAAAGAATATGAGAAAAAGAAGCTGTTTCGCCTTGATTTGAAGAACAGTAATGACTGTGGAGAAGGTATATTATAGTTCTGATTATTCTAAAAGCATCACTACATTATATTATCATGATAAATATATCGTCGTTGAGCCTGCAAAAGTCGCAATGTGTTTTTTCTCGATATTTGATGTAATTTTGATCCTTATATCATTACACGCAAGGCAATTACATTAACGAAAACAGTCTTAAACTATGTAACTGATTTATTAAATTTATCACACCAAAATATTTTAACTAAGCTCTTTTTTAGATATTAATTAAGAGTTAACTAGTTTTGGTTGTTCCTGAAAAGTAGCTCCAAAACACATAGCCGCCATTTGTGAACACACAACAACGATATGCTAGTTGTTATTATTGTTTTCATTGCTTTATTATACAAATACAATAGGTTTGTGTTACCACAGAATGGATTCCATAATCTACCTTTTCTATATTAGCAGCAGGCTATCCTTATGGCTATACTGTCACTACTTATAACATCATCATTGCATTGAAGTAGTTGAGACTACTCAATATAGAGTGTATAACTTAATTTTATCTATACAATCATATGGAATAAGACAGTCATTAGACATATTGATATAGCTCCTGTTGCCTACTACATGTAGGTATAACTGACTTCAGAACTTATTAAATAAGTCCTTCTGTCTTCCCTTTCCACACAGTTTATGTAGAGTTATGTGTGGTTAAATGTTTATTTCTTTATTTATCACAATGTTTCGACCGCACAAATCTAAATGTTCTTTAGATCATTCTTAAGGATAAATATATAAGAATGGGACTTTACAAATGAATGTTCAGCAATAATATCTTTGTTTCCAGAAATTGACTACATGAAATTTGTTCAATCAAATTCCAAATTGAACGGACTCTTCCTTGATCCACTTGGGTGCCACCTATTGATGGCATTTACACCGAGAAACAAAGACACACCTGGTTACCCGGAACTTGTATACTTACACTACCACAGTCTAAAATTGAAACAAGTGAGCAAGTCTAAAAACTATGAAGTGACTGAAGTTGGCTGGAACTGGGAAAACACCTCGACTGTTACTACCGGTCACATCCTTTTGGGTACCTCACAAGGACATATTATTGAGACGGAGTTGGAAGCGGAGAGCGATAAAATGTTTACAGCCAGTAATCAATATTGGAGAGAGGTAAATTGCCATTTAATTATTCTAATACTAATAATATTAACTACACAGGTTTATTTGGTTGACCTGACAATATTGAACAAAATCTAAAGTTGTGCGTTGTATTTTAAAATAAAGTAATATCAACACATTACTCTGCATAAATATACAAATTAAATCAATCAACGTATATTTTATTTGCCTTGTTGTTTAAATTATATGTAATTTCAACCTTTACATATCAAACCAACAAATTAACATATCAGCTTAACTTAAAACTCTTGCCAAATTTTATGGCCACTCTGTAGATTAGGTAAACCATTGCACATTACAAAAATCATATGTCCTGACAAATGGTTGAAGTACTGCACAGCACTAACATTATTATTATTGACTAATGTTTGTATTTTAGAACTTTGTGATATATTTCCTCTTATTACACTTAAAATGATTTATAATTAACTTAATTTTCCAAACAAGCTGCCTAATTATCTGCCTCTATATGGAACCAAGGAAATTGATGGTTTGGTAAATTACATGTCTATATTTTACGCTTCAATGAATATGCTTATTGTAGAAGTGCTAGATTATAAAATATATATATATATATATATATATTTATTTGATACTATATTGAGTGTTTTTCTATATAGTTGTTTATTAACAATTTATCCTGTTACAACATAAGGCAGAAGTTTACATATATGTAGATGTGACAAACCACTGCTTGCCACAAGGTACCTACATTTCAGACTCATTAAATGGATGGCAAGTCTATTTTGTTTATAGGCACAGTTCAAAACATTTTGCAGCCTATGAATCCTTTTTCCAAATTTCTGAAACCAATTTAATATCTGAACTAAACTACACAATTAAAGAGTTGTGCATGCATGCTTACATACAGCACTGTATCAATGAAATACTTAGTTATCAGTAATAAGGTTTTATTAATGGTATTGTGTAGCTATAGCTGGTTTGGCGATAGTGACTATGTTTATTTTTAATCATTTTATAATAAAATTGTTGTTGCTTATCGCAATTTCTCGATAGTGTAGATATGTGCGTCATTTTGTTAATGTCGTTGTATTAACACGACGATGCCGATGAATTTTATAAACATTAACATGTGGGCGCGATAGATTTTGTTTGTTAGCTCTTTCAAGTTGCATTTAGCAGCTTTTAGTAACTTTTTACATAAATTTTTGTTGGATGATGAATGGTTGGACATTGCTCATAATCTGTCTATTTAATGGCAAATCGTGATTTTGTCCATTTGTTATACTGATCATTCAACTAGACGAGGCCGGCTTCTTGTCATGTCGACAGCATTGGTACTACTTTTTGATCCGTCTCCCTTCTAGGGCAGGTAGGTGCGCCTTAAAACCGAAGTTTGGCGACCTGTGTGTGTGTTATTTTAAATAATTGACTGACATTTCTTCCTGTTTTCAAGACACATATCTTTTATGTAGTTATTTGTCGCAGTGACATGATTTCGTCAAGTATTTACGTATTACTATCACGACATATTATAAAACAAAGTCCGCCGCCGCGTCTGTCTGTCTGTTCGCGATAAACTTAAAATGAACGGATTTTGATGCGGTTTTCACCAAACTGAATGATTTATGAGGAAGATTTAGGTGTATAATTTGTTAAGGTTTTGTATTTCCCTAGCGAAGCCGGGGCGGGTTGCTAGTTTATGATATATCGCCAAATCTTGTGACATACATATAACTACCGGCTTTGGCATCGTTTGAACAAAAAAAAGTTGGGTAGTACGAATGTTTTACAGCGATTAGCACCCATACTGAAGGAAATGCTAAGCTAATTAGTATAACGGCCAGTTTCACAAGTAGGTATCAAGTAAAAGTTATCCGAGAAATAAATCGCATTCTCACTCTTAATAAGAGAGATGGCGAGGCTTTTATATTATAGATTAATGCTATTTGGACGTGGGGGTCAGGTCCTAAATGTTATTTAATATAAGTACTAACGACTAACACTAGGCTTATTCGTTTACACTAAGCTTACAGCATGCATTATTTTATTACTTCCATAAACAAATAAAACCTATATTTTTGTTCCTTTTTAACAGATCTTCGACATCGGCAAAGGCACCGATATGCCGATTACAGGCATACAGTTCCACAGAATAAACAGGACGAACAAATTCTTCATATTTGTCACAACAGCCACTAGGCTTTACCAATTTATTGGCGACGCCATGATTAAAGATGATAAGCCTTCCTTACAGTCGATATTCTATCCATACTTGACTAAGCCAGAGACTGACTTTCAAACGATCCCTTCGACTCTCAAGTATTCGAAGTTGCAGTTCTTCTTTGATAAGTTCAATACGCCGAAGACGTTTGCCTGGTTGACTGAGCCGGGGATATTTTATGGACAGGTTTGTACTTTGAGATCTTACTATTATCATGAACCAGATTTTGCCCGCGTCTCTGTTTGCGTAAATGTAAGTTATGCCAATTTTCTATCCCTCAGGAAGAGTACTTTTACTTTTACGGATGGAAAATATATGTCCTATGCCCTTTTCTGAACCCCTGACAACTTGTAAACGAAATTTTAATGATGATCGGTCAAAGAGATAAGGCGTGAAAGCGTAACAAACAAACTTACATTCGCATTTATAATATTACTCGCCTTTACTTCTCTGCATAGGTGTATCATGCGCACATTTTGCCAGCAAAGTTTGAGGCTGAGTCAATTAAGTGTCTTTAAACGGACACGTATCAAAACTCCATAATGAAACAGAGAATCAGGAGCATACGCTCGAGCCGTAAACTCATGCAGAGAAAACTTAAAATACCCACAATGCACTGGGGTCCATTCCAATGCTCACGTATAATAACACTGCACGTATGGTGTATAGTATAAATGCTGTTATATCGTGCTGAGTGATGTGGGTTCGGTGCCCAAAAGGAATCTAGTCTAGTCGGAGACCGTTGGACTGCAACGCAGATGTCTCGACTTCGATCCCTAGGCGCGCATCTCAGACTTCCATATACATATCGTATCCTTAATAAAACAGAGACTTATCTCAGTATTTTGGATTAAACAAATTTGAACTCTATTGCAATGATTTAACACAAATATAATATTAGAATTTAACATATACAATTAGAGTACAAATTGCCTTACTTTCAAATTTCGAGTTAGGTCGCTGTTTTATTAAGAATGCGATATGTGCGTATTGATTAGTTAATCATGGTTCGTCTGAAAGTGAAGGAAAACATATTAGGGAAACCTATGTATATGTCTGAGAGCTCTCCATAATGTTCTTAAGGTTATGAGAAGTCTACCCATCCACACTGGGCCAGCGTGGTGGACTATGGCGTAACCCTTATCACACTGAGTAGAGGCCGCCCAGCAGTGGGACAGTTTAACACAGGGCTGATATTATTTTATTCTTTGTAGTACAGTTAGCACTAGTGTCGGCGTATTTGGCTTAGATCTAACCGGCAGCTCCAAAGCGACCCATCACGCCGTTGTAGCTACTTCTATAAATAGTAATGCTTGTTTTCCTCAATTTAGTAATTACTGTGTTATGGCAATATTATATAACGTAAATTGTTCTTATTGAAAACTATAATAATAGGTATGTTTTAGTATGAAATCGCTTTTGGCATAGAAATATGGAATGGAATTGTTTTGAATTGTATGCGAATAATAATTAAATAAACTGTATATACCCTGTATTAAACTGACCCACTGCTGGGCACTAGCCTCTTCTCGGTGTGAGAAGGGTTAGGTCATAGCCCTCTACGCTGACCTAGTGTGTGTTGGAAGACTTCACATATATTCGAGAACATTATGGAGAACCTTATTTCCTTTTTAATGTTCATTATTTACAGTTTTAATTCTTTACTTAATTTATTTTTTATTTATTTATTTATTTAGGCTTACCAACAACTACTTACACTAATACACTTTTCTTTCACATAGTTTATAAGTACCTACATAATAGTAAAGTAGCCTTTTACAGGCAAGTACTGCATGCACGAGTTTTGTAAAGCTAATAAAGCGAAATTTTGATAATTAATTAAGAAACAATATGTATATATAAATAAGAACTATAAAATTAATATGCAATCTAATAATATATTATGTAACACTAAATATTAAATAAATAATAAATTATAATTATTTGTGCTATTATTCGGTATTGCTATTACGTAAAATTAAATATCAACTATTCGAATATTTTGAATAATTCGAATTACTTGATAATTGAAATTTGTAGCTTATAAATTATACAGATAAAGAATATTGGTTTACACATCACGAAATCATAGTTTACTATATTGACTGGTCGAATGCCGTACTAGTCATTGTTACTGCGCCGAGTGTTGTGGGTTCGATCCCCACACGGGCCAAAAATTTGTGTGATCTACAAATACTTGTTTTGAGCCCAAGTGCTATTTGCGTCTATTGTTTGAATGTTTGTAACATCCTTCACGGCGCAGGACTTATTCGTGCCCTACGAATAAGTCCTGACAGAAGAAATAAAATACCCTTCTTATATACTATATGCATAGGTTTTCATCGTCTTATCAATATTTTACTCTTCTTTACAGTTGGACCCAACATCTCAACAAAATTCAAACTCTTTATTCACACAAAGCACTCTAATTAGCTACCCGACAGGCGGAGATGAAAAAGAGAACGCACCTCTTTCCTTCGTTCTGACTGAGTTTCACGCACTCCTCATGTATTCCGATAGAGTCAAAGTCATCTCCCTTCTAAACCATGAACTGGTCTACGAAGACATTTATACAGAAGCGCATGGTAAACTACGAAGTTTAATAAGGGATAGCAAGAAGAGAACGATATGGGCTGCCACAGATATGTCAGTGTTCAGATACAAAGTGGTTCGGGAGGAACGAAATCTCTGGCGGATATACTGCGATAAAGAAGAATTTGATCTTGCCAAGGAGTACTGCTTCAATAACCCTGCTTTTATAGACATCATTAATGTGAAGCAAGCTGAACTCTTGTTTAGTAAAGGAGAGTATGAAAGAAGCGCCGAGGTTTTCGCTGAAACGCGAAGCAGTTTCGAGACTGTATGCCTGAAATTCCTGGAATTGGAACAGTCTAGTGCTTTGAAAGTCTACTTGGGGAAGCGCCTGGATTCTTTAAAAGACGATGATAAGACATTGATATCCATGCTGGTGATTTGGATGACTGAGTTGTATCTAGCCCAGTTAGGCCTACTCCGCCGTACAGGCAAGCAGGAGACGAATGAATACCAACAGATTCAGAGCGATTTCGAAGTTTTTCTGCTCCATCCAAAAGTTTCCAAATGCATGCAGCACGTGAAGTCTGTCGTATACGACCTGATGGCTTCTCATGGCGACAAGCAGAATCTGATAAAACTAATGATTATAAACGAAGACTTCGAAAATGTGGTAGCTCAGTATATTTACAAGAAGTCTTATTTGGAAGCGATTGAGACTCTTCAGACGTTGAAAAGGCCGGAGCTTTTTTATCAGTTTGCGCCGTCTCTTATGGACAATTATCCTAAGCATACGGTGAATGCTTTGATATCTCAAGGAGCGAGATTGAGTCCTTCGAAGTTGCTGCCTGCTTTCCTATCCTGTCCGAATGATGAGGAGCATATATCGGAAGTGATAAGGTACTTGGAGTTCATGTTGCAACACTTCAATGTGAAGGATAAGGCGATACATAACTATTTGTTGACGTTATACGTTGAACATGATCAGGAGTCCTTGACGCGGTATTTGGCGCGGCAGGGAAAGGATATTACTTTAGTGAATTATGACGTGCATTATGCTTTGAGGTAAGTAATTATACTATAGTAACTTTTTTAAATGGAAGGGCTGTAAACTTTTATTCTTTACTTGTTTAAAAAAAAGAAGATTAAATGCTCTAAAACGTAAATGTTCTAATAATCCTTGTTGTTCCTTTTTCAAAATATATCAATCAAATAGTATAGTGTTTATTGATCTTGCTAACACAGTAACTCATAAATGATGGAAGGGACTTTTTCAACACCGTTGGTGGTAGACGGGCCAGAAACACACAAAATGGCTGGTCTCTTAACATTGCGGCAAATGCTTCTTCGACAAAAATACTACTACTACATTCAGCTGGCGACTGTTAATGAATGGTTACAATTCTACAACATATATATAACAAACAGTGTCTGTGCTGCTCTGCACACGGTATGTATATATACTACTAAAACTGAAAGAAATAATGTTGGTACCAGTAGGGGTTCAGCAGAGAAATCCCAATGAATACGGGACCGTACCTGTGCCAGTCCTATTGCAAGGTATATCTAAATCTGAAATCAAGGTGTATCCATCATCCGAAAATCCTCTTTGAATAACCCATGGAAATAAAACTAAGCATAGATGTCACTATAGGCTTGATAACACATTGTGCTAGCGGCGTCCCTAGCGGCCAAAAAGTTGCCTTTCGATATCCAAATTCGTGATTTTCCAGGTTATGTCGTGAGAAGAATCTGTCCGTGGCCTGTGTAAACCTTTCGGCCTTGCTAGGCCTCTGGGAGTCGGCAGTGGAGTTGGCGCTCCAAGTTGACTTGAAACTTGCCAAGGATATCGCGAATATGCCCGAGGAAACCGAACTACAGAGACAATTGTGGCTTAACATAAGTAAGCTACATTTATTTACCAGCTGTGCCCGCGGTTACATCCGCTTTTATGGTGACTGCATCGCCCCCGTGGGTCGTAGCGTGATGTTATATAGCCTATAGCCTTCCTCATTAAATAGACTATCCAACACTTAAGATATTTTTTTAATTCGAACCAGTATTTCCTGAGATTAGCGCGTTCAAACAAACAAACTCTTCAGCTTTATAATATTAGTATAGATAATCTACAGACTGTCTTATTCTAAATCGAATAGTTCTAAAGCATTAGTTCCCAAAGTGGTCCAGGTGGACCTCCAGGGGTCCACGTGAGACTCGACGGGGGACGTAGGCGTAACAAAAAAATGGTGTCTTCAATTCGTAAGCGTGGTCCACGAAAATGTATTTGCTTTCGATAGTAAAGAATTAATATTTGACTTGACTTCACCTATCAATTTAGGCAGATAATATTTTAATAAGCTCGGCGACTGTTACCTGTAAAAATTTGCATATTCCATATTCAGTACCAGTGGTCTCGAACTTGATTTCAGTACAGTATTAAAAAAAAACCTCTGCCCGTAGAGATTTGATCAAATATAAATATGAATATTAGGGATATGGTACAAATGTAGTTGCAAGGGGTCCACCGGAACCTGTGAAATTTTGGAAGTGGTCTATGAAAATAAAGTCTGGGCTCCTCTCTAGAGTATTCAAGTCGAAACCTGTATTTTGGTTGTAGGTTGGTTGCCCACAGAAAATTTGGTAATCCACATTTCCCTCACCTATATTAATATTATAGGTAAAGCTGAAGAGTTTGTTTGTTTGTTATCGATAAACACTGAAGCTACTGATTAACTAATTCTTTCACTATTAGATAGATATTTCATCCAGAATTTATAAATTATGTAACATCACGCTACGCGCCACGGGAGCGGAGCGGTGATCATAAAATTTGATGAAACCGCGGGAGACAGCTAGTATACAGATATTATAAGTATATATAAGATTATATGATTATCTTCGAAAGTGTAGATAAATGCTCCCAAATCTCGTTTGGTAGGTAAGCAAACTTATTACCGTTTAACGACCATGAAGTTTGAAAACACGTTCGGTATACGGTAATAGATTTGCTGTCTTAACAGAAAATCTCAGTAACACTAATTACGACCCGAGGATCAAACCCGGTCAAAAGTCGTCATAGTAGAAATACTAGACACCCATTACGCTTTGGGACCGATAAGGCAGTATAATGACATAATAATAATATTAGCTGGGTTTTAAACTGTCTCACTGCTGGGCACCAGTCTTTTCTCAGTATGAGAAGGTTTAGGCAATAATCCATCACGCCCAGCGGGCTGACAGACTTCTCAGTATAAGAAGGATTAGGCTGTACTTCACTACGCTAGCTCAGCGGATTGACAGACTTTTCATGTCTTTAAGAACATTTTGGAGAACTCCCAGACATGTAGTTTCCTTACGATATTTTCCATCACATTTGAATACATATATCATTTAGAAAAGATAGACCTGCGTTCCGTAGGATCGAACTTGAGAACTCTGCGTGGCAGTCCAACGGTTCCTCAATAAGCTATCGCTGCTGTACGATAGTATTACCTGAAGTTATTTATAATAGTACATATATTATATTTAGCATGTAGCAGCGATAGCTCAGTGGGGAGACCAAAATACTGTAATGCAGAGGGTCTCGGGTTCAAACCCACGTCGCGCACCTCTGCTTTTCGGAAGTTATATGACTTTTCGAAATTATGTGCGTATTGATTGACAATTATCGCCTGCTCCGTGCCTCGGAGAGCACGTTAAACCGTCGGTCCCGGCTATCATGAACATCTATGGCAGTCGTTATTGGGCAGTCAGTGCCCTATAATATCCTGACACTGGTCTAGCCTTAGTGTATCGTTAGCCTTCGTGTTGCGGAGGTCAGGTGGCAGCCGCTCCGTGTATAAACTGATATCCAGTCAAATCCGGTTAGACCAGAAAAGCCGACCCCAAGTGACTTGGGAATAATAAAGGCTAGGGAGAAGATTATATCACTCTTGTGAGTCAACAGTGCAATATATAATTAATTTAAATGTATTTGCATATAACGTCAATGTAATGATGCAAGAAATGTTCGTGCCATTGATAGTTCAAACATGGCTGCTTAATAAACATAATATTCATTAGTGCGGTTTTATTGAACATTAAACGTTATGTAAATTATATTATGTCGCATACCAGCTCTTATGTAAATAATATACATAAGTAAATTGTTGAGCATACTTAAGTATGAACGAGAATCGCTTAGCGCAGTAATGAACATTGTCAATACTCTAATATATCTTAGCTTAGCTTCTGACCGCGGCATCGCTTGCATTTTCTGGATTAAAGGTATCTTGTACCGTTTTCTGTGCTCCTGACATCGTGCATGCGAAATTTCATAATGATCGGTCGAGTAGTTAAGGCGTGAGAAGCTTGAAGCTTTAAGCTTTAGGTAATGGCGCGATGTTGTCTTATAACTTTTCCTTATAAACACAAAAACATTTTTCAAATCGGACTTGTGGTTCTTGAGAGGAAGCATAAAACTTTCCAGCTTTATAATTTTAGTATAGATTTTATGAAAGACATCATATATGTCATACAAACTAAAGATGTAGTCTACATGTACAAAAAAATGTGGTCTTGTTGGATATCTCAAATTTATTCATATTTATGAGAGTCAGATATTTACAGGCGGTAGTATATACGTAGTAATAAAGTTTTAGCTAAGCCACACTTAAATAAAAAGCTTGGTAGACTTAGCACGATTAATAGTCGTAGTAAGTCCTCTGACTTAAGATAGAAAAATAACAGCGAGGCCTCGCTGGTCCCGTGGCGTCGATCTGCGGCCGATCACCGGAATAGATTGTCGAGTTCAGGCATAGCATTGTATTTTTACTATGGTATTCTGACTTGTTAGTAAAAATTTGAAGGAAATATAATTAAGAGTTCGTGCTGCTGCTCAGATTCAGAAAATGGGTCCGTTAGACGACGCTACTTACCCACTACGCAATAGCAAATAATTTTGGGTAAAACAGAAATAGTTTAGCCTACTTCGCACATCCCAGATAAAAAAGCACCTTAAGTCCCTAACTTTAAGTTTAAATTTCCAACAATTTTATTTTAATGTTAAGTCTTTGTTGCATCAAGCGTGAGATTATATTGCGATTCTCAACACGCGCAGACTGCTGCAATTGTAACGCTTTAAAAACATGGCTGACCATATTAATGAGCGTTTAATGATAATATATGTCGGTTACATACATTTGCACGTACAGTTTAACTAATTGATGCCCGATCTGAATTAGTAGTGCATCTATAAGGAATGGACGACTAGATCCGTGTTCGTATCGAAACAGAATGTCTTTTTAAACATCTAAGGCCCCGTTTTTATATCAAGAAAAGAGTCGTTTTTCCTACGGACAGTAAATTTTTGACATATATTCTATGAAAAATATGACAATACCAGATTAGTTTATTTTTAGCCTAGTGGGAAACCGTTGGACTGCCACGCAGAGATCTCGAGTTCAATCCCAACGCGCACATCTCTGAATTTTCGAAGTTATGTGCGTATTAAATAGTTACCTAATTATCGCTGGCTTTAACGGTGAAGGATAAACATCGTGAGGAAACCTGCATGTTTAAGAGCTCTCCATAATGTTCTCGAAGATATGTGAAGTCTGCCAACCCGCACTGTGCCAGCGTGGTGGACTATGGCCTTACCCTTCTCTGACTGAGAAGAAGCCCGTGCCCAGGAGTGGGACAGTTTAATACAGGGCTGATATTATATATACTAGATTTTGCCCGTAGCTTCGCTCGCGGTAATGGAAAATATTTCTCAAGCCTTTGTCTTGAACGGTACGCCGATGTGTGTTACAGCTACACACGTACAGAGACGGTCAGCTATGCTTTTATGTTGCAACTAGAATTTGGCCGCGTTATTCGCTCACGTTAATAAAGATAATTTTTCTCTCCTCATGCACAGTACTTGTTTTTTCTAGATGAAACATACCCCATGTCCTTTTCTGTACCCCTGACAACGTGTATGCGAAATTTCATAATGATCGGCCGAGTAGTTAAGGCATGAAAGCGTTACAAACAAGCTCATATTCACGTTTATAATATTAGTTAAGATGAAAAACTAACAAGCGGTATGTCTGATGATAAGCGGTGAATGTAGCCTTTTATCACTATACTATATCACGATATTATCACACGTAACACAACTCCATACAAACCTACATTTACTGCAGAGAGCCTATATGTTGCTGAATGTATAGCTACCGATATTACAGGTCTCTAAGAATGGATCCGTAATATAGACCATTCGGAAAATACTACACAACGTTTTTTTCCCTAGGCGAAATGGACTGCCTTGTTAGTCCACCCGTAGAACAAGCCTGCGTGAAGTTTGGTTTTGAGCAAATTGAATTTTGGGTTCTTTGTTACATAATTCTCATTAGGAACAAAACAAAACAAAATCCAGTAGGCGACAATAGACACATTCTCTTTGGATTCTAACAACATCTGGTGAAATGTGGATATCTTTCTCTTAATAAAACAAGAGTAAAGTATATTAAAAGTAAGGCAATTTGAACTCTAAACGTGTGTGGGTTATAGTTTAAATTGCCTAATTTCCAAATTTCGAGTTAAGTCTCTGTTTTATCAAGAGAACATGTATCTAAATCTGGATTCTATTTATATTAGTAGTAATAATTTTTGTCTTGTCACATCCAGTTGAGAGCGTCATAACGAAGAACCAGGACATGAAGGAAGCGATGGAGTTCTTGAAAGAGTGTCAGCTCATCAAGATCGAGGATATCCTGCCATTCTTCAGCGACGTGGTCACTATTGACCACTTCAGAGAGCCCATCTGCGAGTCTTTACAGGTAAGCGTACTATTATATTTTGTGGTGGGCTGGTGCCAACCGCTGGGCTGCTAGCAGACGTGCTTGCTGCCCACCTATATATATATATATATATATATTTATCTGTTTTAAAGGCACATTTTATTCTACTTTGTCGAACCTTTTAAATATTGCAATAATGGACACAAAAATACCCAGACATTGAACAACTACCTATATGGAAATAATTCTATTTTTTGTCCCTTGCATTAGCGTAGTGTGTAAGATAATATATAGTGGCAATTAACAGATTTTAGACTTACAGCTATTTATATAACTGTAGGTTTATTAAAAAAAAAAAATTTTTCTAACTTGTTTTATAATCCTTATCCTTACTAATATTATAAATTCGAAAGTAACTCTGTCTCTCTGTTACCTTTTCACGGCTAAACCACTCAACCGATTTAGATGAAATTTGGTACAGATATAGTTTAAAACCTGGGAAAGGACATAGGCTACTTTTTAATTATGTAGGTACCACGCGGGCGGAGCCGCGCGCAAAAGCTAGTAAGTATATAATATCAGCCCAGTTTATAAATTGTTCCACTACTGGACACGGGCCACTTTTCAGTAAGAGAAAGGTTAGGCCATAGTCCACCAAACTGGCCTAGTGCGGGTTGGCAAACTTTACACATCTTCAAGAACATTATGTAGAACTCACAGATGTGTAGGTTTCCTCACGATGTTTTCATTCAATGGCGGCCTCGGTGGCGTAGTGGTTAGTGTAGCTGACTGCCATGCCTAAGGACGCGGGTTCGATTCCCGCACAAGTCAAACATTTGTGTGCGTGATCATGGATGTTTGTCTTGGTCTGGGTGTTTCTATGTATAACACATACATATGTATAACTATCTTATATGTTATGTGATAGAATATTATTATTACTATTCATTCAATTCAGAACTCGAGACATTTGCGTGGCAGTTCAAATGTTGCCCACTATGCTGTCGTTGCTTTGTTTTAGACATGTTTTATATTGAATATACATATCTGACTGTACTTATAGTTAACTTAAAAGATCTTAAAATTAACATTATTCGCAGGCTTACAATCAGGAGATAGAATCATTAAAAGCCGAGATTGAAGAAGCTACAGTGTCTGCTGAGTATGTAAGTAAAAGTTCAAATTAAATAGTTACTGCGTTCATAAGAACCCCAGTTCGATTTCCGGAAGTGACAAAATTTTATTTGTCTTGTTTAGAAGTCTCAATAGCAATAAGGAGTGTAGAACATTGGTCGATAAACTACTACAGGGCTACTACTACTACTATTAGTACCTATTGAGTTCCAGCGGCACACAGGCGGCCAGACCCAATAAGTTTTTAATTATGTTTGGCATGCCAAGATTTAACAGGTTAAGTTGGAGCAAAATATACCTGGTGAAATAAAAGGTTCGTAATGTCAATGCTGTGGGTCCACTTATACAATTCACTTGAATTGTTTATTTAATTAACGAGTACAGACAAATTGTTATAAATCCATCAGTGCAGTCATAAATCCATCGGTGCAGTCATAAATCCGATTTGTTACTGTCATAATAATTTTAACCAGTACATATTTAAAGTCAAAAATCTTTATTTCCATAAAAATGTGCATACTATTTACGTCACGGACACTACAATTAACTGATATATTAATTAAAATATAATATAAAAATAAATAAAAATTTAGCAATGTTTGTAATGCGATGTGACAATGTTCGAGTAGAGCTTTCATGAGAAGAAGCAGGCAAGAAACACATGGCCACTCTTTTCAATCGCCAAATGTTTATTAATTTTATATAATTCTACTTATATAAGCTGCTGTGAGTTAGAAAAGCTTATACTCTTCAAAAAGGATTCTATCTTTTGGTTACCTTTGGGTATCGTTAGCCTTCGGGTTGCGGAGGTCAGGTGGCAGCCGCTCCGTGTAAAAACTGATATCTAGTTAAATCCGGTTAGACCAGAAAAGCCGACCCCAAGTGACTTGGGAATAATAAAGGCTAAGGGAGAAGAAGGTTACCTTTGTTAAAATTAATTTGTTTGTATATATTATGTTAGTTAGTTTAATTATGTAATTGCTTATTGGAAATAAATAGCAGATAAACTCTTCGGACCGATTCCACATACTGTCTTATACTAATTATCTTTTAATTTTTGTCTGTCTCTTGAATATTGTATAATCATCATCTTAGCCGAAAGACGTCCACTGCTGGACATAGTCCTCCCTCAAGGTTTGCCAAACAGACCGGTCTTGGGCCACCCATATCCAACCGCTTCCCACGACCCTTACCACGTCGTCGGTTCAACTTGTGGGGGACCTACCCCTACTGCGTCCTCCGGCGCGTCGTCATCGCTCCAGCTAATATTGTATTACATAATTACTAAAATTATAATACTTATAAACACAGGTACGTGGAGAGATCCAGTCTTTCCGCAACCGCAGCGTGACAGTTCTGGTATCAGACGCTTGTTGCCTCTGCGACATAGCGCTGTTGCTGCGGCCATTCTACTTGTTCCCGTGCGGTCACAAGTTCCACAGCGATTGTCTCACCACCGAGACACTGCCTATACTTAGTACGTTTTCATATTATTCATTATTAAAATTGTAACAAAAATGAAATCCTACTTCAACTAGTCAAGTAATAAACTGAGAACATCATCATAGACGAAGTCAACCAAATACGCATTATTAAGGATTACTCAAAAACTACTGGTTAGATATTGATCAAGTTAAAAAAGGAATCATGAAAATCGGTTTATCTAGGAAAAAGTTCTGAGGTAATATACATATAAAAAAATACAGTCGAATTGAGGCGTTAATCCCATTCGCCACCAACAGCATTGCCGCCACCCAATTTAAATAAAAAACTAATCGACAGCCTGAAATTTTTTTTAACCTCTATAAAGCTATATTGACACCGAGTAACATAGGCTATATTTTATATCATAGAAAAGTATTGTTTCACCTAACCTAGCCTACTTTTATGCAAGCGAAGTCGCGAGCAAAAGTTAGTTTACGTAGACTGTTAAATGGTAACGCCTTTGTAATCTAACTAAGGCATGTTAATATTAAACCAATCTTTACCTTTTGTTTCCAGCTACGAAACGCCGTAACAATCTCACAGAATTGCAACGACAGCTCGCTGTTTTACCCAATATAGAACTATACACCATCACGTCTACCGGCCTGCCTCGAAGAGAAGTGTTGAAGAACGAAATCGACGATATTATAGCCAGCGAGTGCATCTTCTGCGGCGAATATATGATCAAGTGTATCGACAAACCGTTCATCACTGATGAAGATTGGGACCGAGTGATGAAGGAATGGGAATAAATAACTTATTATAGAATTTAGAACTGTTTCTCAGCCATTGTGCATTAGCGATGTGCAAATATCGATTTAAAACGTGAATCATTCGAATTTTTAAGTAATCGAAACCTTAATAATTATTCGAATATAATCTCTTAACCAACGCTTTGAACCCGGGGCTCAAATTTCGAAGTTTTAGAAACACCAGGCCTAAGATTTTTTCATTGTTTCTGGTTTACCGCAAATTGGTACTTTAATCGTTAATTTCGTTAAGTAGATAATTTGATTACATATACGCCATGCGCAAATACGAATGTACATACTGCCAGGTTATTCACGCGGTGTGAGGCCATAGAAATGGCAAAGATTAAATGAGGAAGATCAAAAAAAGAAATAAGCTTATCATCGTCGTCCACCGCGCACTAGAATATCGTCATCACGATCAATACTCGTTATGAATTAAGTCATCATCAAATCAAGTTTCGAATACTGAATTATGATTGCAAAAAATAATCAGTAGGTAATCTATTTATATATTATACATATATATAAATGAATCCCTGTTTACCTTGGTCACGCCATAACTTGTTTACCGATTTCAAGTTTTCCATTACTTTGAAGAACGATTTCGGAAGAGAAGCAAAAAAAATTGGAAAATTTTAGGTAACTTAACGCCTATTTTAACCTCGCGAGTTTGACAGTTTGTTTAAGACAGGCAACGTCTGTCGGATCAGCTAGTTATTATTATTAGTAAAAAAAGAATTGATCGTTTGAATGCTGGATGCGGCATCAGACACTTTTCTATGTAATGTTTTGTATAAATTGTACATCGCTAACGTACATTAAGTTGTATGTTGATTCGTAGTCCACATACCTATTATCCGATGCAGTGGCAAGTATAGGAATACCAATAAACTTTTTGTTGTAGGTGGATTTAGAACCTAATTGCATGACTAAATTCTGAACAAGTATTCTGCCATCGATTTAGTGTTAAACGATTTCCTTAGCAAAGGCGCTTCTTTCGTAAAGAAAATGAGTAGAATACTTATACATACGCTTATCGAAGCAGGCAATAACAACAAACTTACAATATACATTGTTCTAAATATTTTCTCGTATGCTGTATTTGCGATGAAAAGCCCGAAACGTATGGTAAGTTTCACAACCCCGATTCTCAGCAATTTTGTTTTTAAGTAGACCAAAATATTAATGCGTTTTATTTTAAATAGATAGATATTATAAATCTTTATTTGTTATTAGTGCTTGTATACGAAAATCATCGCCATTGCTGTGATTTGGCCATATGTGTTGTTTAGAAACTCCTATGCGTTATAGTATGGTTCGCCATTTGATATATGTAGTTATAAAATACAGACGCATTTCGTTTCGTCATCAGAAGCATCACCTATGTGATAGACATCTCGTATTAATCATATTGTTGTAGGTAAGTATGCCGTCAATAAGATCCATATAAGAAATTAGCATGATTCCAAATAGATATTTCACCTTTCTACTCCGATTGTCGTCGTCGTCCTCGATGGCGTAGTGGTTGGTGTAAACGACTGCCACGCCTGAGGTCGCGGTTTCCATTCCCGCACAAGTCAAACATTTGTGTGCATGAACATGGATGTGTCTTTGTCTGGGTGTTTTCTATGTATAATATGTATGTATTTACAAAAACATATATATGTATGTTTATCCATTGTCTAGTATGTACCCATAGTACAAGCTCTGCTTAGTTTGGGCTAGATGGTGTTGTGTGTATGTGATAGAATATTGTTATTATTATTATTATTGTATATAATCCGTGCCTCGAAGAGCACGCTAAGCCATCGGTCCCGGCTGCCATGAACATCTATGGCACACGTTATTAGGTAGTCAGTGCCCTTTAATATGCTGGTACTGGTCTAGCCTTAGGGTATCGTTAGCCTTCAGATTGCGGAGGTCAGGTGGCAGCCGCTCCGTGTAAAATCGGATATCCACACAAATCCGGTTAGACCAGACCACTAAGTGACTTGGGAATAATAAAGTCTAGGGCGAAGACTGTATATAATATGTATATGTGTGTGTATTTTGGTCAGTGAGGCCTTGCTTGTTATCTAAACAAATAATTTTATCAGCCATTTAAATTATCATTTATTCTTTGTTTGCAAACCTAATAGGTGGACTGATAAAGTATCTATGCTAGATAGAAAATGTAAGATGGCTATGTATTTTGTATATTTTCTGTGATATGTTATTTTAGCAGTATGGATTGTCATCAAATTCCATTTCTTTTATATATTTATATACAAAAATGTCAAGATTTACATTCAGAGAGATGTTCAATAAATTGAGCGGAACATAAATGCAAATTGAGTGGAATATTTTGATTATTTTGTTTGAAAAATAACATCGAATTTGTGTTTAGACAGCGAGAATGTATAAATTTTTACCACTTATATCTTGTTTAGATCATTTGATGAGGCATTTGTAAGGAACTTGAATTTTTGTATATAAATTATTATATGTAAGAAATATAGTGAATATGTAATTAAGAGGAGTTAATTATCTTTTGTATATTCTGAAGTCAATAAAACAAACACACATTAATGGATTCATTATTTATTGAGAAAATTGTGTTATCAAGTAATGATAAACAATAAATAATTAAATATTAGGATGAGAGGAGACCGTTCAAATCCTAGAGGACAACAAATATCTTTACACATTTGTTTAATATTAAAAACGTAAAATGTACAAACATAAACAATACATTGTCAACACGTGTGTTATTTATGCACAAATAAACACGAAGATTAATGGAGGCAGCGCTCGGGCCCCGTGCGCGGTTACGACTGTGTATCTAATGCGACAATTCACTAACGCGAACTAACTTTATTGACTAGCAGCACCATCAACTTCCATCACCTGTTCCGTTTTATCACCTTTATCGTCTACTTGCATTATTTCTACTTTGTCGCCCTTCTCGTCCACTTGTTTCTGTTCCTTATTGCTATCCTCCTGTTCTTGCTTACTACTATCGATAGGTACATCTTTCTTATTATCTTTACTCTTATTGCGTTTCTTCACAACTTTAGTCTTAGGGCTTTTCTCGTCTTCCTTCGTTTCTTTGTCGTCGGCCGGTTGTTCGGGAGCTTTCTCCTCTGTGACTGTGTCGGTCGCTTGTGATTCTGTGACTTCTTTATTGTTGACTGATGCTTCGGGTTTTTCTTCGGCCTTTGCCTCAGTCGTTTGCTCCTGCGGTGCTTGTGGCTCAGTCTTCGCCTCCTGCTGCACCACTTCTGCAGGTTGCTCTGCTTCAGGTTGCTGTGGCTCGCCCTGTTCCTTCTCTTTGGTTGCCTCTTTCATCTCAACCTCCCCGTTTTCTGTAACTGGTTCAGCTGCCTCTGCCTCTGTATTCTCCTTCATATCAACATCGGCTTGAGCCTGGTTCTTAGCACTGTTACTCTCTGCTTTGGCTTCTAATACGGCTATACATTTTTGGATACACTTGATAGCCTCCTTTCTCGCCTGTCGAATATTTTCCTTGCCGTCCGTTTCAATATTATCTAATTTAATGAGATTCCTCGTGAGCATCTCGTCTAAGAACAAGTATTTCTTGTCATTTTTGGTACCTTTAAAGTTTTCGACTTCAGTCATAAGATTTAGGACGTCAGTTTGAATACTGAGGATCTGTGTAATAGGATCATTTACTGGGGATGGTTGTTTAGGCTGTGGCGGAGTCTGTTCACGGAGCGGGGCTTGCTGTTGTGGTGAAGGCTGCCTCTGTTGCTGTGGAGGTGGCTGCTTCTGTTGCGGAGGCGGTGGGGGCGGCTGGTGTTGCTGCGGAGGCGCCTGCCGCTGTTGAGGTTTGGGCGTAGGTTCAGTCTTAGCTGCGTTTTGTTCGTGGTGCACCGGCACTTTCGCATAATGTTCATCAGGATGCGTTTGGGTTTTAGGCGACTGAGATCTGTGTGGCGAGGAGCCGCGTGTGTACGCAGCCTGTGGGTACACCTTCTGTTGCACGAAAGGCTGCGGGCCTTGCCTGAAACCTTTGTTGAAAGGCGTGCCGAAAGCTCTAGAGAAGTTTGGTGGGTGGTGGAAGCTCACAGGGCCATCGTCAGCGAAATATTGATCTCTGTCAATGTGCGGCTGCTGTGGTGGAGGTGGCTGGTATGCGGGTTTTGCATCGCCGAAATGTGTGCCATGATCGACGGATTTGTTGATCACGGGCTCATCTCTGCCCTCCACGAATATTGGTATGTGTCGCACATTCGAGTGCTGCTCAGCGTGCTGAGGATGCTCCTGGTGGTTCTGACCGCTCATTTTAAAGCTTTGGTTAGGAGGTGCGCAACTATCTGGCGGCGCTGACATAGACCTTTGATTTCTGTCGTCCGCATCGACCAGGCTAGGGTCGGCGGGGCTCTTCTGGCCGAGGTCGACTGTGTTCCTTAATCCGTACTGTGGTAGATGTGTTGGTTCTTCGTGTTCCTGTGGTCCGGGGTCTAGCTGTTCAGTCTGTGTGGCTGTTGTCTGCTGCTGTGCCGGCGGAGATTGCGGCGCAGACTGTGTTTGCGGTTGTTGCTCGTGATGCGTATGCTCGTCGCGAGGTCCGAATCTGCGGTTCCAATGTGAAGGGAAGTGTTCTCTGAACTCTGGAGGGATGTCGTCGAAGGGGAATCTGTCGAAGCCACCGAAACCGTCGCCAAAATCTGGAATCACGAAACGCTTTGTAAGAAAACCTGTGAAGAACAAGATCCAAGATTAGTGAACCTTGTTATTTGCATTACAGACTATAAAACCAGGTCTCAAAAACTGGCTTACTGTAGGTATAAAGACATCGTGTATTTTTTATTTATGCATCTAAGGTGACTGGTTGATGGTAAGTGGTTACCGTAGCTTAAAGCCACTTGTAGCACGAAGGGTATCTATTTGCGTATCAGAAAATTGCAACCAAAGTGCTAAGCATGCTAGCGCTAGGTTGTTTGGTTGCTATCTTCTGTAGGATAAAGATAATTGCCTACCCAATGCCTTCTCATTACAGGTTCAACTTCAGATCATTAAGTTAATATAGCAATATAAAAATAATATTGTGTATCAACGTACCGTCAGTGGCGTCCTGGCTGGACGGTCGCCGTTTCCTGGCCCAGGTGGCGGGTCGCTGCCGCAGCCGCGCTGCTATGTCGGGGTGCCGCGCCGCGAGCTCACTCCACGCGCCCGACCCCTCGTCCTCATCAAACGGAAACCCGCGCTGTGGACAACAAACAAGAAACAGTTAGCTTAATTGTTCGAAACACCATTAATTTGTTCCTGGCTATAGTTTACCAAGTTTGGGCAGGATGTTCTGAAACGCTCAATGATTTGGCATCGCCTTACAGGTGTTGACTGACAATTCGATTGAAATATGACTAAAGTTATTGGCACTTTGGCACGACTTGCATTTGTTGGGATAGACAGCATTTACACACATTTACAATTTTGACCAAAAACGGTTCGTCTAGCACATTAGTTCCCAAAGTGGTCCAGGTGGACCCTCAGGGGACCACGGGAGACTCGACGGGGGTTTACGTTGCCGTGACAAAAATGGGGTCCACAATTCGTAAGCGGGGATCCGGGAAAATTTATTTGCTTTCAATAATGAAGAACTAAAATGTTGGCTTGACTTCACCTATCACTGTAGGCAGATCATTTTTAAACTCAGCGACTGTTACTTGTAAATATTTGCATATTCCATATTTAGTACCAGTGGTCTCGAACCTACTGATTTTTCGGTAGAGAATTGCTAAAAAAAAAAGTTCAGCCCGCCTACCGTGGTATTGGTACTAGTAACAAGAACTTAAAAAAGTCTTTCTTCACCTATATAAATACTAATGCCAAGGAATATGGTAGAAATGTAGCTGCAGGGGGTCCACCGGAAAACCTGCTAAAATTTGAAAGTTCTCTATGAGAAAAAGTCTGAGAACCTCTAGTCTAGCATGTAAATTACAAACGAGAAAAACCTTTGTCAAGAAAATTCAAAATGATATTGTTGTTACAGTATGTTTTTAAAATACCTGACAACTGATACGATAGACCATGACATCCTTGTTCGCATAGTCAAGGCGAGATAATAATAGATTTTCTTTAGTTTCCCTATGTTTGTTAAGTTTAGTTGTGTAGTGTGTCAGCGAAGTGCAATTCTATAATCGATCGCTCATTATATTGATTGATCACACATCATAGCTAGCCAGTATTGGTCATTAGTTTACAACGTGCTGGATGTAAATCCTAGACAATTCCATAAATAGCGCCGTAGTCTATTAAGTTATTAGAAATAATCTAGCTCTATAGAATACCGATGATTCATATCATAATAATATCCTGGTACAAATTTCACACTGTTTAAAATACATTTAAAGTCGAAATCAAAGAAATTGAAAATCCGTAATGTTGTTTTAAGACGTCGATACAGGAAGGGCGTTTAAAGCGCCGGTTTTGCATGCATACGGATGGTCAACCAATAAATATGTAATGCAACGACAAGTGTTTACTACCTACCATACAATACGCGGTACTCAGAAGCACCTCACTCGTTCGGTAGTATGGTGTGCAAGAGAGACGAAAGAGCTCACGTCAAAACAGAAAAGGTACATAGTAGTCACATTTGCGTCGCCTGATACAGCCATATAAGGCAAGGACGGCCGAGGAAGTGGCCTTAACGTCGAGACTTTCGTATTTTGATACTACACTATCAATACCTGAACGACGTTCGAATAAATTAATAATCCTGATAAGTAAACGTTTATAGCTTATTCGTCCCAAAAGCTGTGCAATTAACATTTTTTTCATTTTATTATTATATTACCTACACGTAAAGTTTGCAACAAGTTTGTTATATCGGAGCGCATCGATTTTCCCTAGTGCGCAACGATTTTATATTCAAATATATTTACCAACATAGATCGTTATCAGGAATCAACCTATGTGGGTCAATTACTTAAAATATGAGACCTAGACTGGATTCTGCAATCTATTCATTTATTTTATTTCATTTAATTGGTGGCCCGGTTTAAATGCGACTCGCCATCAAAACAAATGTTGTATCCATGAATTATTCTGGCAACTAAAAAGACATTGAACCTACTATCAAAGATTTAATTTGTTATTGTCTTTTCTAGAATAATCTCTATAGATCCTTGAACGTTTGTTTATTACACAACATACATATATAGCCATGGCAGCAGACAAAAACGAAACGTTTGACCAAAACAAGACTTGTAAAATAACTAATTTACAGAATAAAATGGTTTGGTTTGGTAAACGTTTAAAACTAAAAGACTTTGTTGGTAACGACCGTATCATTATAGCTTATAATCAAGCCCATCAGGTGACAAAATCGTTTGTAGATACGACTAAGTACGGAAAGACGTGCAAAAACCACTTTCATGTACAAAAGCGACGAGATGATTGTGCTTGGTGACATCACCGTGTGGGCAGTGAACAAAAACCGATCAACACCGTTGCGTCATGCCGTTGTGGACGTTTTGTTGGAAAACGATGCGGGACCGACACGTGTCCGGTCTCGTGACTACATATACGAACAATTACAGCTATGCAGAAAACACTTGTATTCACGTGGCACTTAGATCAACACTTTTAATGATCATAAATAATGTCATTATTAAACTTTACTTCAGTATCTTGATAAATCACATTTTATATATTTCTTGTTTTCATGTTCTGGGAATAGTGTCTTTATTGGCATACGATGACCCTTTGATCTTGGAAAAATAACTACTACTATTGTAATACCAAGACAATCTAACTGTAGAAAAATAATCACTAAAAGAGTCCAACCATTCCTTTATACAAAATTACTTTAATTTCAACTAACTAATTTTGAATACACAGAATGAGCTTCATAATCTACATGATTAGCTTGTCAATTACAATTAAGATTTTGGCACCCCTACAATAGAGACAACACTGCCATCAGTATGGTAGCTATCTTCTAATAAATGATATGTCACATTTGCATAAATACTAGACAGTTAGAAACAAATGTTCGATAATATTTTCAGACATGTACACGGAGGCGGGTGACGCAAGTCATGTCGTTGACCCTCGAACATCCAGCGATCTGCTGTTCCATGGCAAGCACGAATAATTACAGACTAATAAAAAGTATTATATGCCGCAAAAAATAATCAACTTCTTGTACAAACTTTAGATAACGAGAACAGTATTTAAAATATATATTTCAAAAGAAACTTGGATATCAATTCTGGCGATATAATCAGTACGCTTTTAGTACATGGACACCAGCTCTAGTGCTAAGTGGCTATAATAATATCAATAAGTTTGTATTACGTAATAAACACGATTCATTAATGAAATGATAAAATCAGTAATCATTCGATGACCCAGATTAAGTCCATAAAGAGAGACGTGAATCACAACGTGGGATGAAAACTGTTATATCCACTCGTTGCCTTCTTAAGGTATTATAAAAAAACATCCGGTGACTATTACCTTATTAACAAAGACAGGGCAAATTTTTATGCTATCCGAATTTGCATAGGCCAACTAATCCCTGTGGGCGATTGTGACGCACTGCCACAAGGTATAACGCTAGGTCCGCTTATGTACATTTACGATACATTTTACCTCCTAAGATAAATACACTGACATCACCGTCTTGATTTAGCTGAATATTTACAAAGATAATTTAATCGTTGAACCGGTCTGTCATCCATGAACTTGAGTAAATCTCAACATATGTGAGTGCTTGCGAACTTAAAATATATGACTCGTGTCTTTTGTTTCGTTTCGCTAAAAGGAAATAAATTTAAGTGTAAGTAAAATCTAATAAATTTGATAAGAAATAAAAATGAAAGTTAAATAACGAAATTCTGTATGTATAAGCTGATAGCAAGGACGGTCAATGATAATAATGAAATCACGTTTACAAATAGCAAGACACAGCTGGAAATATTTTGTTTATAATACAACCATCACGTGGCAATAAACATGAAAGTGGTGTCGTAATGCACAAGTAACACTTAAAATCATGGCATCGTTTCGAGTTGAAACACTGTTGGAATAATATCGCAAAACGAAGCACTATTATTGCAGCGTATTTAGAGCGAGCGTGCACTTACAGATAAACAAAGCAGAAGAGGTTTAGTATCCACAGAAGTACCAAAGGTAAGTGAACTTTGAGGGATCGCTCAAGAATAAAGCTCATCAAAGACGATGACCGAATATGTATGTTAGTACAAAATTAGGTTTAAATTATTGTTTCAGTCTTCAGCACGAGAAAATCGATGGATTATTTTGGAATACGAATACTAAGAACATTATTTATTTAAAAAACAGTTAACCATATTTGATGAAACCGCAATTTTAACTGGAAGTTGGGCGTAAATAATAACTATACTGTGGTTTTTAAACTGGGTGAAGAAATTAAATTTCGCAAGCAGGAGCTATAAATGGAGTTTGAGTTTCGATAAATACGTAGCCCGTGAGTCACAAGATTCGACGCGTGACGTGATGTGCTAATGTTTACAAAGATATCTTATTAGTTTTGCCTTTTCGTTATGCTAATGAAATAAAAAGACATTGCCACTGCTGCACAAACATATGTGATTGTAAAAAGAAATTTTACCTGAGAAGGTCGCACAAAGGCTACGATATTATCAACTGAGTCAAGGCAATTTCCGGCAAAATTCTGAATAGCTACAAAATACCATTGGATAATTATCGCCGATATTTAAATTATGTGAATTAACTCCAATGAATGTCAGGCCTGTAAGATAAAAATCAAGTCAATAAGATAAAAGTCTAAATCTTTTAATAGGTGCGTAAACGAGAAGTTTAAAAGTAAGATAGGTTGTCCATTATATGACGAACCTACAACGTTCAATTATTGCTATAAATTGGATCTACAATATGCGTGAAATAGGAAAATTCTGTTACACTAAGTAATTAGAAATCATTCATAATATCAAAGCAAGCAAAACAGAATAGATTGCTAGAAAGTTTATGTGTTATAAAATACATATTTTCTAAATTATATGGACGGACAGTTTCAAATCGAATCGAAAGTAGGTACATATATAAATGTTCGATCTGCTAGTAATATAGAATTTATAATTTGAGTGAAGGTAACACCTGTGCTCCAGACAATGTCTTTGACCATGCCACCACCTGGCCAGTATCCAAATACTAACGCGAACAAGAAAACACTTTGTTGGTCATTCGGCTTTCTCTAATCGTCTATATGTTAGATCATGAGCACTTAAATATCTTTTCGAGTGTAATAAAGCTATTGTCATCAATATAAACGTGTCTAAAGAAATCATATTTTAAAATTAAGTAATACTTTTTGTGTTAGGATAAGATATTATGTTAGTTAATTATTCTGTTTAACATTCATTCTGTATTTTGAATACACGTGCTAGCGCGGTTTCACGAATATTAAGAATTTCTGTAAGTTCAAAATTTGTCTTTTGTTTCCAAATGTACTCATGTCATGTGTACTCACAGTATCATCATCTAAATAATCTATTGTTTAAATCATCAAACAAAGTGCAACGAATTAATTAACTTTTCATTCACGTATTTAAATGGTTAATTAATAATGCAAAATTTTGAAGTAACTTACTTCGCTGCCATGATACTCCGGAGGTTTATCCACTACTACAGGCGATTCCATTTCCTAATTAACAAAACACTGGAATGTATCACAAATAAAACACTTCACAATTTATGTCGCGAAAGTTATCGACGTATTTGGACGTAACGTTCGTCACCTTGTCTCGATATATACTGCGGCCGTGGTTCGCTCGGCGATTGTATTTATACAGCGTGTGGGAGCGCGGCGTCGAGAGTCCGCGAATCGTCCGGAGCATTCGAGAACAACTGTACGATGGTGCAGACAACAAATACACTCAAGCGAGTAATATTATTGGATAGTGTACATGTGTGGGTAGGCTCCTATGGGAACATTGAGCTTGTTGTATGGAACCAGCAATGTACATATTGACTGAAAAGCAATAGGGTTCGCTTTCCCGTGTAACACTTGAAGCGCCTGCGTAAACCGGTCTGGAAACTTCTAAGGGTGGTTAAATGCATTGAGGGGTGTAAAGAGTTTCGACGCCTAGAATGGAAACGAAACAATTGCGAGAACTTTCGATGTAAACTTTGTTCACGTTACACAAATCTAACATTGTTTTAAACTTTGTTTTTTTTTGTGCACGTGTCTGTTAAGTACTAAAATTAAAGGACTTTGACGAATATTATCACAATTTATTTGATTGCTTACTTGTCCCGTTTCGATTATTTTGTTACAAACGATAGTGGAATGTTGAGAAGCTACTGCAAAATTTTTAAGTAGTCGTCTACAGTGTTAACTTAGTAAGGTAGTTAATATTGTACAAAACAAGAGACATTAATAATTTCAGTCCATCAGTGTGAATCATTGTGGACGATAACGGACATCACAATGGCAATAAGCAATTGTATGAATTTATTTAATTTTTGTCCGCGTCGTACCTTATAAAACACTGATTAATTGTTTTGATGCTGTATTTGTGCAGTGTCCGGCCATTAATTCAGTTTTCAATTGTCCTTAAACGAAAGTTGACGATAAAAGATGGGATGATTTTGATGTGATGCACAATTTCAGACAAGGCGAAGAAAGGTCACGACTTTTGGTAGTGTTTACATGAAGTGTTTATAGTTGCCAATTAGCATTTTAATCTATTGTTGCAGACATAGATTATTGATTTCTAATCTTAATGAATTGTCCAATATTGTAACGTTTGTGTATAAAGATTTTATAACAGAATTCATGGTTTGATGAAACCATAAAATAAAAAAAATTTGGTACGAACAATAAGTTTGGATTTCATTTGCGTAGTGGAACGTATGCATTCTATGAGCCTAAAAATATGAGCGGGTGCATTTGTAAAACACGTTATATTTGTGAAGAAGGCTTATGTAATAGTCCCAGTGAGTTAACTCTTATTAATCCCCACGAAACAGGCAAAGATGCAAATATTTAATAAGATATTATTTTTTATCACGACGATAATAATTCGAAGAGAAAAATTGCAGGAGATTCGCCTGAATGTATTATGGAACCCACAAAACATATAGCAGAGCAAGGTAGCTGAATATTTATATCTGCAGTTACCTTGTTAAACGTATTTGAACTTACAACGAAATCAAAGCCAAGGATGATAGCAATGACATAACTATTTTCTTAGGATTTTATTGGCATGAAATCTCGAAATTTCATTGACGTGAAGATACGAGAAACAATGCGCAATAATAGTAAATCAGAAACTTCTCGAAATATAAATTATCATGTATTCTATAATTAGCAGGTGACACGTCTAATAAATAGTCTACTTCTAAATATATATGCAAAGGTACATACTCGCATAATGAAGAATTAATCAATGCTTTCACAATTAAAAATAATATTCGATTATGCATACATTTTAACGCGACAACGGCTACCAAAATACAATTGAAGGCTGTGCTATTACTCATTTAGAATAACATGAAGCTATTTATGGACACGTATTATGTAATTGTGATAAGTCAATCGAAAGACATAACATTAGTTTAGGCATCATTAATCTTACAATCGATAGGGCACGGATTCTGCTACTAAGCCGGAGCGGCGCAACTGGGCAAATACTTGTATCTATGTCCCATTCAACATTGCACACAAAGAACCTGCGTTTCTGCAACGAGCTTTATCAGATATTTTCAGATAGTGTCGACTTTACCAGCAAAAGGGATTAAGTACCATTATAGTGATCATCATCCTTTACATTAGCAGCAGCACACTTGAGTCGGTAATACTCAACACTGATTCTCTGGTACTATAGGCATTTCTAGTCTAGGGTAATCGCCTACTATCATAAATTGGCCACTTACGTGTTTACTCACTTAAATGTACAAAAAAGGTATACATAAATATTTTAGTTAACTTAAACAAAGATATAAGAGACTGCAATTTAAAAAAAGGAATAATCATTTCAACACAAAGAAATATGATCAATTTGTTCCTAGTAGAATATAAAATATTTTTTTAGTACCTACAGTTTCAGCATTTCCTGTATTTGCTAAAACGTTAATTAAAAGCTGAATAATGTCCTCGGTATAATTAATAAGGAGGTGAACAAAGAACTAGTGAGGAAAAGCTTTAGTATTTGTTTACATACTGTCACTGACGCGGTAGACAAGTCGCGTGTATAAAAACCATCGTAAGTATAAATTCAACACGTATTTGTTTAATTTTACGTATCCATAAATACGTCTTTAGTGCGCTCCAGACAGCAGAGGCGTACTGTTTGTTACTCGAGGCGCAAATAATATCTCAAACGTCATCGCGATGACTTTGGTAGAAAAAAGACAGATATATAGTAAAAATAAATAGTGGCAGCTTCAACATTACATTCCAACACGCTGGAAGCCTTGAAGGGGCAGAGTTTCACACAGTTACATTTTGCCAGCTGTGTTTTTACACACCAGATAGGGTGAGACAATTGCTGTTTGCGAGGCACAGTTTCAGATAGTAAGAACTAAAATACCCAAAAAGAGTGTCAGTTAGCTAAAAAGCGAAAGGGAAACCTTTTGCTTTCAAGCTAAAGATTTTATATCTGACGTCCTAAAGATACAACTGCAAGAACTCGATATAATATTGTCGGCCTCGATGGCGTAGTGGTTAGTGTAACCGACTGCCACGCCCGAGGTCGCGGGTTCGATTCCTGCACAACTCAAACATTTGTGTGCATGAACATGGATGTTTGTCTTGGTCTGGGTGTTTCTATGTATAATATGCATGTATTTACAAAAAAAAAAGAACGTATATATGTATGTTTATCCATTGTCTAGTACCCATAGTACAAGCTCTGCTTAGTTTGGGCTAGATGGTGTTGTGTGTATGTGGTAGAATATTATTATTATTATTAATATTAGAGTTAGAAATTTTGAATAGATTATAATATGAGAAATAAAGAATATCAGTAGATGGTATGTTAGATATTTACATCACCTAAAGTTTGGAAAGCGATTTATTTAAAGATTGCCGTACTTTAATAAGTTTTTGTATAAAATAAACTTAAAATTTATAATGTATAATAGGAAGCCAAGGTAGGCAAAATTTGGTCAGAGCAGGTCTATATTTAGAAAAAAAGAAATACATACAAACAATGCGGTTAATCGTAAGATAAGATAAGATAAGATAATTTATTTTGTTAAAACATGGGTGTATGTTTACAAATAAAAAATGTGCAACATAAGATGTAAAATAATAAAAGAAAGACCCATACATGTTTTGCCTAGTACAGGCGTACAAAATATTTTATACAAATTAAATTGAAAACGTCATAAAATCAGGTATCGTTCAAGTACTCATTAATATTATAAAAACATTTGGCAACAAGAAATCTTTTAAATTGTAATCTAAACCTATTTAAGGGAAGCTGCTTTATTGATTTAGGTACTTTGTTGTAAATGACAGGTGCCAGGCAAAATACACTTTTGTGCATTAGTGCAGTGTTGCATGGCACAATGCACAGTTGGTCTTTATGCCTACGACTGCGACTGCTTATGTCTGCAATGTGACTAAATAATTTAGGGTTGGTTTTTACAAAAACTGCTACCTCATATATAAACAGGGAGGGTAAAGTAAGTATTTTGAATTTAATAAAACATTGTTTGCAGCTGTCAGTAATTTTAAGGCCAAACATTGCCCTAATGCATCTCTTTTGAGACTTAAAAACAATTTCTTTGTTGGTTGAGTTTCCCCAAAATATGACTCCGAATCTTAAGATGGAATGAACTATGCCATGGTAAGCTGTAATGAGGGCATCAGTATTGATTACAGCTGATAGTTTGTACAGAGCATATGCGGAGGAACTTATTCTTTTTGTGTGGTCCTCTGTGTGTGACTTCCAGTTTATATTTTTGTCAATAGTTATACCTAGAAATTTTGTCGTATCAACGGTACTTAGTGGTGTTCCCTGATAGTTTATTTTAAAATTTGGAATTTCGCAGTTTTATAGAATTATTAAAGACAGTTGACGTAAGAGTAGGACTAAACCTATTATTATCCTATGGCTATATTTTATATGCTATAACGGCTTATTTACCAGCTGACTTCTATTTGGCAATCAAAGCATGGTCGTTGACCGAAACACGCATGGTGTTCAAGACGCAGATGGAATAATAAACCTCTTTCATTCAGTTTTAATGCTATGAGTAGTAACGGTGACGAACATTAGAATACAAATGAAAACAAAGCAGGATTCATTGATAGATACTAAATTATTGACTGACCAATTTATTTACTCGTATAACAGTTGTGAAGCTATTGGTTTTGGCAGAAATTCATCACCACAAATAGGCACCATATTCACGTTTCGTCAGTTATATATAGATTTTACGTAATAAATAGTTAGCATACTAATGCATACAAGACCTTAGAATGCCACACTCTGTCCTACTTTGGAGAACATCTTAAAAAAAAGCTCAGAACATTTTCCTACGATAGGAAGTAAGAAAAGAGATTTGAAATGGAATTGAATGAGGACAAAGAAAATTAATTTGGTGGGTAGAATTGTTTTGAGTAAGAGCCGTGTGCGTGCGTACGGGCAACGCGTTCGGTGCGGTTTTGATGCAACACAAACGGTTTGAATACGCACATCTTTATGACGCCACTAATTCAAAAGGCATGCGGTATGCAGCAAAGCGGTTATTTTTATCAGCGTTAATGTCAAGATTCTTACAGGAAGCAGTGACTGATTGTTCGTATTAGACACTCATGATTTGGACTAATTGCAAATTTAATTACATTCGACTTTATTGTCGAGCAATTTTCATAATCTAATTAAAATGCGTTGATGAAACGATAAGCATACAAAGCGAATTTATTAAACATTAAAATGAGTATAATACGGAGTGAACGTGTTTACAGTAAACATCTAACTAGAAATAATTCAGGGTTAAACCGAATACCAAATCGAAGTGGGACGCCTGCACACGTAGGAGGACAAGCCGTTCCAAATACCTTAAGATACTCATTTTAATATTGTGCAATATAACAACGTTACAACCCCTGGAAACAACGATAGTGCATACGAAATGACAACCAAAAATAACACGCATACGAATAGAACAAAATGGTGCAATGTCACATAGAAGATCTTTGACATTGGAAGAGTGCATAATCATTTATACGACGATCAAAACTTTAAATCATTAAATGAAAGCGTTGTAAACAAAACATTGTACCGTTGGCAGCACCGCGTTACCAACAAGTACAATATTTGAGGCTATTTATAATGCGTATGAATGTGCCACAGCTCCAATACCAATGTCCGTGTACTCACGTTTCGCTTCATATTGTATGTCGTATAATTATCTCACGTTATTATATATTTTTTAACTGCTGTATTAACGTTGAAATCGACACTGAATTTTATATATCCGTCTTAGCACCACTCACTCGTTCACGTCTGCGCGTCGTTTTGCATGTGCTGTGGGTGGGTGCCGCGAATCACCGAAATAGAACTTTTGGAATAACACTACACAAATTATATTTCTTGCGTCACTGGTAACGCCTGACGAGATGAAGATCAAGAGCGATGTGCAAACGAACTATATCCGACGGATGTCGCTAATCTGTGTATCTTTAGACTTAGAGAAAACAAGTGTCTAAGTTGCGTTAGACCCCGGGTGGATCAGACACACCCAACAAATAATTTCGATATACCATACGAAGTTGTTGAAAGATGAATGTTACAGAGGTGCATCATTGCTCACTCTAGTTTCCACACAGACTACTCAAAGCAGACAGTAATATATTCTCTATAATATTGAAGTAAACTTAGCAAAATCCAACTAGGTCGCCAGAAGATACCAAATGGTTTAGTAGATCGGTTTTGCTTATGCCTAACCTCGCATCTGATCGAAATATTTACTGCATTCGAAATTAGTACACGCAATATTGTAGTAAGTTCTAAATTCGCTGGGGATGTTATTACTTTGAACGATAATTTAGGAACGAGTACATTATTAAATGTATATTTTCATTGAGTATGACTTTGTTATAATACGCCTGTTGCGTTTCAAGTGACATTTCAAAGGTCGTTACTACGAGGTGATCACGCAATCGTACACGTGTTCGGATCTCAAGCTCTTCCACTATAGTTGCAGTAAAAGGGAAGTCCTTGAACAACCCACCGGTGTACTGATTCATTATCACCCACGCGGTACAAATTGCAATATTCTCGATAGAATACCGCTGCAACACTCCGAGTGATTTGCGGTTAGGGTTTACTGCATATGAAATCACTAATAATTGGTCCGAGTTTAACATGTTTGTGATGTCGCAGATGTGCATATTGCGCAGTTTCTTGTGTTAATTAAAGAGATCATGTGAAATAATTCTCAAATATTTGGTCAGATTCTTGTAAAAGTAACTAATCGGTGTGGGTTTATAAATGTCTGCGTGATAGACAGGCAACCAGGTTTAAGCTAAGCTGTATTAAAAACAATAAACATGTTTGCGTTACCACGATAATTAACTAACCAGCGTCGACCTACGGTTAAAACAACACAGTGTAACCTCAACCAATCAAAAGTAAATAAATGCAAGATCGTGTTAATTACCGTTTTATAACATACATCACGCATAAATTGGCACAATTGTGTGCATTTCGACGAACGCTTGGTACATTACTAATTCTGAGCGAGTATTCTGTACATTTTAATTACTTCTAATTCTTTAAATTGCTGCGCTGATATGTCAAATAGTTTAATTTGGAACATTACAATATTTTTAAAAGTCATTAGGTCCGTCTAAAAATGTATAATTTGCTCACCAAACTATCAACTTAAGAAATTCTGAATCTATACAAGCTACAGCAACTACAATATTAATATTAATAATAATGGTTACAAGTTACCCATGCGTAGCAGCTCTGGTTACCAAGGATAGGCTAGCAAGCCAGTGACCTTAACATAAGACCTTAGGTAGGTTCCAATTTTCAAGGCAACGAACTTAATATATCTTATCTTGTTCAATAATATAGTACACATAGTTACAACCCTGAGGAACAACACAATATGAGTACTGGAACTTGTTAATGATGATAAATAGATCCTATATCTTGTCTCTTTTATTTTCCGCTCGCTTATATCATTCTGTCTTGGCTTCTATTACGAAGTTAGAATTACGTTTCATGTCTTTTATAAGGAACACGTCACGTTACAGGTGACCAACATTTGACGAGTAATTGCTATTCTCGATTCTTTATTTAGGCGAAACGATCTAGTATATCAGCTCTTAGCAAAATATCAGCTTTATGTTCGACAATATTTGGCATACGCTAACAAAATAGCAAACATCGCATATCCGATTTAACAGTATTCGATATTTTTTGCGCCTATTAAATGTGTAACTACATTTAATAAAGTGCGCAAAAGAATATTAAATATACTATTATTCTTTTCTTTAATATAACATGGTTTTAAAAATGGTTTTTGTGCACCAATTTCATTTGCGCAATGCAGCTAAAGTTTTGGTGCAACTGGCAGCTGTAATGCGTCCAGAAAAACGGCACAGGAGAATAACAAGAATATTTAATATTTTCTTCCAAATAGCTGGAGCTTTAGAGCTGCAATAAACATTTTTTTGAATATGCGGAGGGTAATTTCAGGACAGACCGTACATATTTGAATGGCCAAAACTAAAGGAGTTCGCAGTCTAGACGTATCTTCTGAGCTCTAGACGAAATCACGACAAGCTCGAATAAAACTGCACTAGACCAACATTTTATTTTATACATGACTTTACCACTACTTTCTTCTGTATTTAATAGTTTTTGATTTAGATAACAAATGTAAAATCTAGATTTATTTTGTTCTAATCTAATGTATATGATTTCCTAAAGGCATTCACTTGTCATCTCTAAACAGAAGTGGATGATTTAGATAAGTGACATTGCAATTCGTTGGATATTCTAGGAAATGATGTTAGGACATCCATTTACTTGAACGACCTTGCTCTATTATTGCGATTCCTACCTATGTCACAGCATTTATTTTTATTCGCGATAATCGTTGATGATGTCACGCGCACGTACAATCGTGTCACTTTATTAATGATTCAATAAAATGAGAAACAAGATTTGAACGTTGAATGATTGATTTCTATTCACAAGAATAAGTGCCTCGTTAGTAGAATTGTGCTACTGTAGGCGTTAGTTCCGATCGTTAGGCCTCGGTAGGATTTCCAGGTCAAGCAAAGTGTTATTAAGGTCTTCTGTCACGACATTCTTAATGGGCGAAAGGCTGGTTTGTATAAAGATAGCTAATGAATGTGATGCACCTTTCTCTAAATCTTTAAGTATACGTAATATTATAGATCTATCCATTTTCAGTAATCAATAATGATAGTAATATTATAATATAGTCGTTTCTTCTGAATTAAAATCTTGTGCAATATTGAATCATCGCCACATCAAGTGGTACGATTTAAATCGCCATTAAAAATGTTCCGACCTAAATACTCGCAAGTTCTTTGCTGTACACGAATGTGAAAATAATTTTTATGTAGTCCAAATCTGTCAAATATTTTGGGTACAATACGCATGCGCACGAGTCGATCCGACGTCGCGTTTGAATTTATACACTCGATTATTTATTTACCGATAAACGGAAAAGCATTAAATGTTGTACTGTCTAATACAATTTCTATATAATATAAAATCTGCCAAATAAAATGCTTAGGCATTGGTTTTACTTAGTTACTTAAAGAAGTAGGGCTCAATTAACTTGTCCCTGCTCAAACCTGGAGCAATCCATCACGGGAGGTACCTAACTGTATGGGTTGTGTTCCTACAAAGAGCAGCTGTTCCGTAACTTGTTAATGAGCGTTGCCTGTGTTTGTTTGTTATTTACAGATTTGGTATCACGCACGTGATACTATGATGTAGCCTGCTGTATCGGAGCACAAAACTGGACTTCATTTGGCCGACGTAAATATATATATTTTTCAATAACCTGTAACTTTTATGCGAACAAATTGGGGCATTAGAAATATTACATGTGAGTCCACTATACTAATTATTTTATCAAGATTAACTGCTATCTAAGACACGCGATACGAAACCATGTAACAACCGTGATACAATAGCAAAAGAAATACATTAAATTAGTATTAGCTTCCAGTAGTTATCCAATCAAATCCTCATTAGCGTAGAGCGTGAAATCGGTGGAATTATCAATCATCCGAGCCGTACCCAATCGATCGGTCACCGCCAATCTCGTTTACGACTTGTGCAATTGTCATTTATTGCCCTTGAACTTAAGAATTAGACGTACAAACTAATTTACCATTCTAGTGTCATTAGTGAAATACGATCAAGACCATTGGTATTGAAGGACTGGATGAATAGAAAGCAAAACAAAATGGCTTCCAACCTAAGCAGCTCGCATGTCATGACCGAAAGTAAATAGTGTGCTCTGTTATTATTATATTACAAATTTTTAGTTAGATTAATTAATTTCGGAATTTAAATTTTATGCTTGTCATAATATTTAAGTTCTTAACTTAAATATATATTCAACATTCTTAGACCTGCGATTTAAAAAAAATATAGAAATGTAATCTTTTAATATCTGTCAATACTTGTCAATGTTAATCAGGATATTTGGATTTATATTGTTTGATATAAAAATACGATAAAAACAAATACAATATAAACCTAGTAATTAACCTCTGTGTCCATGTAAAGAAATATTTATAGCCTAAAGGACACATGTGAGTGCTTTTAAGCAGATAGTGTCTAGTCTGAACGTCTTTATGTTACAAACGTACAAATCCAAGGGTCCTTAAAGCATGCGATACAGCAAAACCATATTATTCACCACGAAACGCGTCTCAAACTCATGCATAAGAATATTCAAGCTAGCTCTTGACGTTACGCAGTTTTTGATGTGGATGTACTTTAATTAGCGTACTGAACAAGTTTATGCTAAAAAAAACTACTGCGCCTGATCTCTTACAAAACCTCTAAAAATCTCACGCAATCATCTTCTAATATAATTTTTCAAACGGTGTGCAGCCTAATCATATTTGTAGGGGTCGCACCATATCAGTTACACGTAGTTACGTATAATATTAGCACATTTTATGTAACTACACTATTATGTACTCAGTCACGATATGACCGGACATGTTAGCAATGTTTATCGCCTGATCTCGCGTCTCTTTTGTGTCTGCTATAAATAAGTTAATGTATTTCTTGTTAATACTCATTTGTTTGATAAGTTTAAGATCTCTTTTTACGTATGCACTTACAGACAAAATTATATTTATAAGTTGATATAATGAACTGATTTCAAAGTTACTTGGCTAGATGTCATACATACATAGACTTACACATATGTTTCCCCGATAAGATACTATGCTTATATTTTGCCAGCTAAGTTCTAAAACCTATACACTATAGTGAGGCATTTGCCCTTTCTAGACTATGTGCTGCTAATGGAAAATTTCTAACAACAATTCAACTTAAAACCAGAAGCGTCGCAATCGGCAAATATAACTAACTGGAATTCACAAGATCAACGAGACTGTCTTACGCGGTTAAGTCTAAATACACATAAATTTATTGGAAATTTGACTTAAGATCTCCGAACTCAATGATTGCAATCTACGAAATTGAGCATATCGATTGCTTCTCTAGTTGAATAACCCATGATGTTGTATATGTATTATCAACATTACAAAAATAAAATAAAACACATTTCTTTTTTAATGTTTTCTCGCGCTTTTGTAATTATTCCTATGTGAGTGACTTTACAAACATTCAAACAACGGACACAAAGGACACCCAGACTAGAAAGATATGTGCAGTCATTTTGAAACACCAGATAATAATATACCTAAACGTAAGACCAATAATAGGAAAACCTTCAAATAGATTTCTGAGGTAAGCTATCTGGCTATTGATTAATTTTAAAGGCTTATAACAATGAACTGCGGCTTATTATTAAGCCGCAGTTCATTGTTATAAGCCTTTAAAGGCTTACAATGGACAACCACAGATTTATTATCAATAATTATTGTAAATCAATAAACAGAACTCAATTTAATGATGACCGTGAAGGTTTGAATTTGGTTCTTGAATCGATTAAATGTTACTAGGTGTAAAAGTAACTACATAACTCATTATTACTTCTAACAACAGGTAAAAAGAAACGTAGAAATTATTGAACATTGGACTTTTTAGAAGCATTACATGAATCACAGAACGTATATTCCGACCGCGTACATACGACGTGTGATACAATAGTTGCTTCGAGTATGTCACCACATCGAGACGTCACGCTTCACGCTTGACCTATCCGGCTCATTGTTCTATATACTTAACAATACAATAATATAAACGTGCAAATTTCCAACGACTTATCGACCAATATCGAATTATTGTATGGTCAATTTGTTTTAACAAGCTATGTAATATTGGGACTATTGTGTTCTCGAAATCACGTCTGGAAAATCCTGAAGGATGGGGTACGGGTATATTACACATATATTACCCAGCTATGTTAAGGCTTTAAAATCTAAATGCGGACGTAAGTTAGTTTATTTGTTACGCTTTCATACCTTAGCTTCTGAACCGATCATTATGACACTTTGCATACACGTCGTCAGAGGAACAGAAAAGGACATAGCATATCTTACATCCAGAAAAAAGCCTAAACTATAGGTTAGTTTTTCATTTACGCGACCGAAGTTCCGGGCAAAATCTAGCAACCCTATAAAAATGAGGATCGTTCCGTTAAGCAGTTTAGTCTTGAAATGTATCTGGTCCAAAAAACAGTTGGTGTAATGTAGGTATGATACCCTCTGCTTACCCTTTTGAAAATATACTAGCCTAAATTCTTCTTCCATTTTGTATTTTATATTGCTAAACTAATGAGCGACCGACCCCGCAGTAGGTTAAGTTGTCAGAGGTTACTTTGTTGTCTGCGAATATTTTAGAACAAGGGTGACAAACTCACGTAGTATAACTTTCAGCTCTACAAATTACAAGTAGTTGTAAAAATTAAAATAACTATGGATGTAATGATTCAAATGAGCAAAACATATAATTCTAAATTTATAAGATATCATCAAAGTATAGTGTATGTATGTATCTTATGTGAAGGCCAGTCAGTGCTGACCGGCGACACTTCGACTCAGTGGGATCTTTTGTGTCGACACTCTTCCAATAACGACTGCCATAGATGTGCATGGCAGCCGGGACCGACGGCTTAACGTGCTCTCCGAGGCACGGAGCAGGCGATAATTGTCAATCAATACGCACATAATTTCGAAAAGTCATATAACTTCCGAAAGTCAGAGGTGCGCGACGTGGGTTCGGACCCGAGACCCTCTGCATTGCAGTCTGTTGGTTTCCCCACTGAGCTATCGCTGCTCAGTGTAAAGTATAGTGTAACTCATTGTGTGTAAATTTAACTGGGATACTCATAATTGCCATCTCATTGGTTCACTGGCATAACTTGGCGGTTATGTTTGCATTGAATCGAAGTGGTCTATTTCGAATTCCGTGCTCGATTGCCAAGTGTAGCACGGAGTGTGAAATGTCGCTTTTTAATAAACGGACCGTAGTGTAATGGAGAACTAAACATATTTTGCGTGATAATATGCCTTCGCCTAGGTTTTAGGCGATATACAGGCATCTTTGGAAGTACCTATTTCATAGATTCTACGAGTTTGCATTTCAGTAAACCATACGTCAAACGATAGAACAAAGAGTTTCGTATTTTCATTTTAAATATCAGGCAACTACTTTAAAACGACAGACACAAAAGACATCATAACAGAAGAGGTTTGTCGACCTTTGAGTTTACTGAACAAATTCGCTTTACTTTATGCAAGGCATAAAGACTCTGCATTCGTTGGCGCCAGATAAAGTATGCAAAAACAAACGGAGTCGAGCCACAATCGCGCTTGTAAATACTAACCAAATGATTCAATGTGGTTATTTGAAAAGCGCAAACGAAAGGAGAAAATTGACATGGCACTGGCTGGTACAGAATGCAGAGTAGGCCTCAGCAAAGTTATGGAACAGACTTCTTTTATAATAATTAATATCTTTCAGACAGAGTAGGGAATACTGTGCACTGCATTTCGTCTGTAGACGAAAGTAATAGGGTTCTTGACTCACGATTTTTATTATTTACGCCACCTTGTTTCGATACTTAAATTAAACAAAGATTTTTTGATATCTACTCATATGAGACATCGAAAAATCTTTGTTTATATATATAGATTTGAAACGCTTGTATCTTATTTGTATATATAAATAAGATACAAGCGTTTCGAATCTGGTAACAGAGGTAATTGTTAATTTATCGATAAATATGCATGATGTTGTGACGTAAGGCACTTAGCGAGATATTGCCAATACACCCCCTCTGATTCTAATATCCAAATTCAAATACCTATATAATTACTCTCTCATTTTGCAACCAATTTTGATACTGGTTTCGCAAAAAGATTACTTCTGATTAATTTCTTTCTTGTGTGTAAAATAATTTACAAAATGAAACACAGGCAAATATACTAGATAAAATTTGTGTCGAAGGACGAACGGCAGGCAGCACTGTCAGTTTGATAATACAAATGTCATATGTGCATCGTCTGTGTAATTGGCAGTTACATGCGTGGATTAAATACATTAAAACAAGCGAGGCGTATATAAGCCTATAAGCAGTAGTTCGGGAAAAGTAAGAAAATCTGTAAGTTTAGGCTGGGAATCCCAGATTGAAGAATTCTCGATAGCTGAATCAGTAACAGCGCACATGTGCGTAGTTGTAACAGTCATGAATCTGTCAGCTTTTCAAACATGACTGTCCTGCAAATAGTTTGATAAAATTCAGAAGGCCAGCTCACATTTTATGTACATGTCTGTCATGTCATGTGTATGTGTTTTTAAACTTAATTTGGCTTTATGTATTTGGGGCGATGGTAGGTCAATATATTGTGGACTTCTCACTGTCTTCTGCGGTTTTACACACATCTACGATTACTGCTCTGCTACAGTGGATCGTAACCAATGTTATATGTCCGTCATATCTTCGCAATTAACGGACTATCTAAAATATTCAAATCGGGCTGGTACTTCCAGAGATATCTTACTACATCCAAAGGGGAATGCCTATTCTCCATAGTGTCTGAGGCCAAAGGTGGACATCACAAATTAAAACTATAAAAATTTAGTGTTTTACGATCTTAACAGTATTATATATCTAAAAAATTATATTCAAATTGACGCCACTATTTTAAAAATACCTATAAAATAAATGTACTGAGATTATTTTTCTATACGAAAATGTGAGATAATTCAAAAACATCTCTTTTCTCAATGCTCTATTATTTAATTATGATAGGAGGTGTGTTTGTTATATATTTTTATCCAATTATATTCAACAGGGTATGAAAAACAAAACACATTTATTATTTTAAACGTCTATATTCTCTTCATTGTCATATACTATTAACAAACTTACTTTTTATTATTTAGTTTTTCAATAGACTTACCTTTTTTAACTATATTTTTGTAAATTGCAGTGGCGTCAATTTGAATGAAAGTAAATACATATATTTTTACGACAAAATCAACTAGAAAGTATTTTTTTCTCTAGCCTCTTGTCCACTCGTGACCTCAGATAAGCGCTCACCTTTACACTTTTATGTACATTTCAAAGTAACATTACGAAGACGTAGTCTTTAATATTAGTGTGATATGTGCACTTTACGTTTTAAGCACCAATAGTCTAGTAACGTGTTTAATTTAGTAGACCACTTCTGTACGACCACTTCTTGAGAGACTTAATTAACAAAGGCAAAATGTGGGTTTGCTAAATGCATGAGCGTATATGTACTAGATGTTCTTTTGGAGATAAAAGGGTTAATCGTGTATTCTAATGGCTACTAAACGAAATATTTAAACTTCTACCCAATGCCAAGTCCATAACTTATGATGAACTACAACAATAATTCACAACAGTGATTTTGCGAATTTGGAGTTTTGTGTTAAACGGGTAAGTATGACTAACGTGTGGCTATGCCAACTCAAGTCATACATCAAAGTCGTGGGACAATTTCCAGTAGGTACGTTAGACCTTGGTGATGAAAGATAGAAATGATTTTATTTTTATAAATGATTAAGTTCATGGCACAAGATCGGGACTGTCCGATTCCAGGATAGCTGGACATTAATCGCCAATGCTAAATCATCACGTGATTGAAGTACGACCCCTAATTCTGTTCAAGTTATTATGTACTAGGTTGCTTATCTACTCTCATGGATTTCTTTGCTTTCACAATATGGCGGACTACACTATCTTACAACACTCTTCTGGATAGTATTCAATATCATACAGTTTATAAACAGTGATGTATTCATTGTCATAATATGACAATATCAGCTTAATAGACATCCTCAAACATTAAACAACTGACTGTCTACACATTAACGGCAATGCAGCAGACAATAGAAAATGTACTGTTTGCAGGCACAGGTAATCACAGTGATATTAAAATTTAACAAACAAATATATTCCATCCATAGGCTCAAGCTTAGATGTCGCCGGATAATTCGAGGTGTAATACCATATACCGTCACCTACGTTTTAATCTTAGTGTGGATACCTGACTTGCGCCGAACCTTAAGCCCGATTTCAAACGTGAGCACAGACTTATGCCAAAAGCCGAAAGAAGCATTTAAGCAAGCTACTCAAGAAAGTAAAACCGAAATCGATAATACACACGGATGTGAAAGTCTAGAGCTTTTACAGAAGGGAGACAACTATAATATGGAATATTGCTAAATGTTTATATATGTTTTCATAATAAGTTAGAATCAACAAAATACCACAGTAAACAATCATAACATTCAAAACAAACGATTTCGCAAACCAACATTGTGCATGAATCTGGCGACAACTCATAATTAAAACATTTAACACGATTCAGCAAATAAATTACATTGAAATTAAAACAATAAGTGTCGATGTATTAAGAGTGACTCAACACGCGATTATTCATTTAATTGATTGCTATTGTAATACAAACACCGTCTGGTGAAGCGAGTTGTAGCAATAAAGCTGTTTGTTGATCATTAATCATTTGCCGAACTGAATTTCACACGTTAAGGAATGCAAAAAGGATAACAATCTGGGTTAGAATCCTTTTGAAGTTAATTTCTGTGCGCAAGGGCTTTCACAGACATGCTTTCCAAGCAACATGTGGTTTTGATCACACAGCTCACATGTCGACATCCATATCCATGCTAATAGTGGTCGGAACGTGTGAATGATATCTACCACATTGACCGCAATGCATGCACTGGCGACACCGTGAACAGTACTGGTAAAGAAAAATACACACAAGAAAGCTATCAATAATAAAGTACGAAAGTAACTCTGGCTGTATGTGATTTCGATAACATTTGTTATAGAAATAGCTTGAACTCTAGAGGAGAATAAAAGCACAAAGGTCGAAGCAACTAGTACTTCGTTTTGATAACAACTACGTCAAAGTTAATACGAGCGTCTAGACACATACGTCTTGTCTCTAAAACTAATTTTACTTCTGGGTAACTTCACTATCTAAGTCCTTATTGTCGCCAGACTTTGGAGAAGGCTTATTACCAATTTTAACAAGTTTAAGTTGTTGCCGCAATAACAACAGGCAACTGTTACGACAGTATCTACATATTTATCAATTCGGTTTCGAAAAAGAGACAGATTTGTGGGTTTTGTTTTCATGAATGAAACCAATTTATCGTAATTATAGGGTGGGCTTTCATGTGCTATTAGAACCAAAAGATATAGTTCACTTCTGAAAGATTTCTAAAGCGCAAGACAGCATACGTAACTCGTTGATCTGAGCCATCCGTTATTTATTTTGTTTCATTTCTGAAGCAGTAAAAGTCAGTTTAGCAAAGGCGATTTGTATTTATATTGCAAATGTAATTTAAGTGTTACGAGCGGTTTGCATGCAGCCCGCGCAAATGCAGTTTATAATTTTAACTTGAAAGGCAAACTTATGTTCGCATTTCCGACGTTGCACTTCAAACGCTCGGTGCAATTGAGGCAATTGTTGTATAAGTGATAGTTGCCATGCACTTCCATTTGGAAATTATTTTGTAACAAGTCAAATTAGACCAAATTAACCTCAATGACAACACTTCGAGTTGCTCTTCTACCTGTTAACTGGTTTGGAGTTGAAAAAACTCGTTTCAAGTTTCAGATAGCGTGTCGGTTCTGGTTACTACATTTTGGGAGAAAGAATGAAGTTTTGGCTAGTAACGCGATGGGTAACTGATACTTGTTTTTAAGGGAATTCGTTTCCAAGAACTATGGAGCAAACCAAAACATTATGTTTATGTGCTAACATTAAACTGCGAGCTATGAACATAAGCATTTCATTGAAGACATTAAAGTGAGTAAATATAGACATGACGTAATCCTATAATTACCGCAATGGGCTTCATTTTGGAGGCGTCAGTCGTTAGGAATTGAGCGCATCGGAGGTGACCTGGGCGCCATGATAATTAAAGCAAAGGAGGCACCAGAGACAGTGCTTACTTATCTGTCCCTATGAAACAGTTACGAAGTTGTGTCTGTGCATAGAAAATATTTTTAAAAACATAATAAGCTTTTACTAAGTCCACTATTTAGAAATATAGCCCACTATATAGACCTAAAATTATAGTTAATTTGTTTTTGTCTTTCTGTTTATCTCAGTCTATCCGTTTGTGCCGCCATCATATCGAAACGGTTTTGATGCGGTGTCTAATTCAGTAGCGTGGCGCTTCGCTTAAAATCGAAGCCCGTTGAGCAAAACCAGCTGGTCTAGTATCTTCAAGCGACTGTGTTTACCCACAAAACTATAAATTGTCAGAACTATTTTGCCTTATACATTTTGGTAATATATTAATGCGGTAGTAAGATTAATAATACATGTCTGTACGCCCAAAGGCAAATGCAGCATTTGACTAAATTAATCCGAAATTGCTGTACGTACTCGTCCATATTTATGTAATTGTACCTACGTAATTTATACTATCCTTTATAAAAACCGAAAATATTACGTCAAAGACAATTAAACTATATTCGAGTATGGAAACGTTAAAACGTTTAAACAAACACGTATGACAATACATATCTGTCAAACAAAACAATAAAATTTGGACTATGTCCTTGGAATTTCAGTACAATTTTATTATTTGACGTGAATAGATTTTTCAATCGAAACTAAACAGACACGAGGTACGCTTGCGGAACATCAAACAGATACAATATTTGGACATGTATAAAATTTATAGATTTGCTGTCTGCCACCCGTGGCTACATCTGCGTGGTAATACATAAATGAAATATAGATTTTCATCGCTATGTATTAGGTAATTTAATGGTTTGTTTTTCTTACTATGATTGCTAAGGGGTATGCAGACTAGCTTATAGTAATCTCCTGCTTTGTGCTACCTGCCCTTTACAAAGAGTCGCTGTGATGCCAGTGCAAAGGACAAATATTTCTGGCCGTACAAAATCTTCTTAAGTATCTAAATATGAGTAGTAAGATACGTTCTAAAATATGCCATTTTAGATAAAATTTGAAACGAAACTAGATTGATATTGACGTTCAGCCTTCAGGAATAACGACATATACTTCATATTTAATCGTTATAAAAGGGCAAGCGCACGAAACGGTTACAGAATACAGATTACCATCTTTTTACGTAAAATGCCATGTTTCGTCTGTAAGAAATTGGCATTACTATTAATTTTATTTTTAATTACGTATGCTCTTCTCACAAAAATTATAAAATAAAAAAATAGAAAACATTCCGCATAAAGGTCGGATTATAATAATATAGTATCTACTCTTAACCGACGACAGTGCATGAACAATTCAATGAGAGTGAATCATACAACAACGATATGCCAGGATCGTGGCAAATAAAAATATATACCACGCCAAAAGTACAAACAGACAGAAGTGCGTATTTCTTACATTAGCTAATAACAATATAGGTCAGCTTTACGACTTATTAGCGATCAAACAAATTTACGATAGTCCCAACAAGTCTGCGTGCCAAATAAAGATGTAGAGATAGACAGTGTCAATTCAAACAAAGCAGGTAATAAAAGATTGGCACATTGATGTATGACTGAAGGAACACAACACCTACTGTTACGCCTACAGACATTTTAGAGCCAAAAAAATACTTCATGGGCATTGTACCACGCGCAGTATGCGACACTTCTGGGAGGCGACAACGATTAGTCATAATGTAATGAATATACATATTAATACGTGTAAAATTACATTGAATGGCAGGCCAACGTTTACCATGAGTTAAATTATGAGTTTAACCTTTATTTTTTATGTTTAATACAATGTAATGACGGTAATGATACTTTATTTTGGTAGTGAGACAGTAGGTATGGTTATACATATAAATAATCCCTATATTGCAATATAGGATGTCTGTGTTACAATACAGGCACATCACTTGATGATGATTGATAATAATAATATTCTACCACATACACACAACACCATCTAGCCCAAACTAAGCAGAGCTTGTACTATGGGTTCTAGACAATGGATAAACATACATATATACGTTTTTTTTGGTAAATACATACATATTATACATAGAAACACCCAGACCAAGACATACATCCATGTTGTATGTTCGATTCCCGCACAAGTCACAACAAATGTTTGACTTGTGCGGGAATCGAACCCGCGACCTCGGGCGTGGCAGTCGGTTACACTAACCACTACGCCATCGAGGCCGACAAATTAATGATTTTATACATCATTTTATCAAGCCTTTTACAATATTACACGTACAAAGTCGTAGCTGGAAGCTTGTCCCTAATAAAATAATCGAAATAGAAACCTACCACACAGTGTTTTGTATAACAACAGAAATAGATTATAACTCGTCTGTTAAAACGGGACCTTATCATCACCTCAATTTGCGATATTCTGCTTTGTAAATAGTATAAAATATGTGAAAGATTGTGAAGGTGTTTGGTACCTAATGACGCCAATAGCATTAAAAGGATTTGCATGAATCTTAACATATAGATAGATCGTTTAATTGAATAACAGAAGCTAATTTTATATTATTAATAAAAAGCGAATTCTAAATTATTTATGTAACATTGAAAATAAAAAAGGATTTTAATCTCGATATATGCGTCTTTTAGGCTTCCGCTGGCGAAGAAAGGCGTGTAAACGCGCCTACATGCCTTTTACCTACACGACAAATCCAAAGGCTGTGAATTATAAAGTTTATATGCAACCTACAGAGACTTATGGCCCTACAAAGCAACAACAAAGAAATTAGGTAACGCTTACCTTTTCTATTGCAATGGTAGTTGTTAACAAACTGAGCAAGAACCTTAAATAAGTATTTTTCTAGAATAAAATTTAAAGGTAATGATGATGGTTTAAGCGTCGCCTCACTATAGTTAATGAGCCGCTTGACGCTTCGAAATAACTCGGTTCATAGGCAGGTAGCAGTTTTGGATATGGGTAGTCTTATTATTAGTAATAAAAGTTTGAGTAGTAGAGCCTCGCTAATTTCAGCATGAATGGGTCGGCTCGACCGGGGAAGGACTACCCTCTCACAGACTATCAACGTGAAATACCAGTATTCCTACTGTTGTGTTTCGTTCCGTGAGTGAGAATGCCGGAGGCTCAATCACCCCATTTCCCTCATTCCCGCTCCTTCTCTTTTCCACTTCCTGTCCTAAATAAAGAGTCGGCAAGGCGCAAGTGATGCCTCTGGTGTTGCAGGCGTTTACAGGCTACGGTGATCACTTACCATCAGATAGGCCTTATGCTTTTTAGCCACCACAGTAGCATAAAAACATAAATAGTTAAAGACAAATTGCTTTGTCATTGCAGGTAGAAAAGTACATATTTTGGACTGCACTTTATTCAGTATTTACCTGTTAGAAACCTGTTATGGGTACGCTCGAAGTGATTTTACAGAATAGCTCGGCAGTGTCGTGGTAATAAACTATTAGAAGCCTTGCCTAAAATGTTGCATGACATGCTAACACCCGGTATAATAATGTGTGGTCATACATTTTGTCACGTGCAAGTTATCTGTCCTAGCCTTTTTGTACTATGTTATGTATAATTTCAGCATAGTTTTTTTTAATCCGCCTTATATTAAACACTAGATGTGCCCGCGGTTTCACTCGCGTTTATGGTTACTGCGCCGCCCCCGTGAGCCGTAGCGTGATGTTATATAGCATATAGCCTTCCTCGATAAATAGGCTATCCAACACTAAAATAATTTTTCAATTCGATGCAGTTGTTCCTGATATTATCGCGTTCAATCAAACAAACTCTTCAGCTTTATAATATTAGTATAGATTTCGCAACCAGTTGCCTCAGTGGCTAAATAGTAAACAGCCCAGAAGTAAATTTGACTGCTTGGAATGAAAACTGGCGTTCGAATCCCGTGTCGTGTCGGGCAAAATGTTATGGGGTTTTCTTGTCAAACATTACAGTGCTACAGAGATGTAGACCGTAATAGGATTGCCCCTATTAAGTGGCACCTAAAACGACAGCTAAAGAAATGTGGATGCAATAGACATCCTTCTATAAAGGCGTGCCTTTGAGCCTATAGGCGAGGCTATGCATGTATGTTATTTCAGATTATTAATCTGGATACTATGTATATGATTTCTTAAACGCACGGTGATTTCGAATCACGTCAGGCCGATGCACTAATGGACACACGGTCTACTAGATCTGAAATCTCCATACACGTATTGTATACATGCGAGTGCGTAAGTTATCTGGAGTTATATTTAGCCGGGCCATCTTTATTCATCTAGTTTGTGTCATACTTCAAACAATCACGCCGTCTCAAACGTGAAGGAAATCCCAAAAGAGCAATGTCTGCTCTTGTTCTTTATTCGATTAGTTATGGTACATACACAGTACGTATGGTATTTATGTGGCAAAACACGTCAGCCATTTGCAAAATAACGCGATCACACAAGAACTAAACAAACAATACGCGAGGAATTTGTATGACAGAAGCACCTGAGCGCTTCTTAGAAACACAAGACTCAAGGTGAGATAAGTATGTGCGGATAATGGCGCGAATCAGTTGCTGTCGCGCTGACAAATACACGTAATGAGAACGTATATGTGATTGATGGCTTCGAACACAATGTAGTCTTTACAAAAGGCACGTGGCCTCTGTGCTTTGAACAATTCGACAAACTGGAAAATATTTGCGGCCTGTGACAAAAAAATAAGCAATTGGCTTTGGTTCCTTAGAGATAGCGGGCAAAAGAAATATATTAGACAACTAGAAAAATAATAGGCATATGGCCTATGCCATTATTTATTTAATTAGTCGGAGTCACTAAATAACATAGGTTCTTTAGTGATTCCGAAATACAGGAAAATATTAGTGTCTCTATAATTATAAAAAAATAAGAACTTGACCTCTGTTTTTCAGTGATGCCGAAAACAGGAAAGCATAAGTTACCTGTAACAAAAATAAAAATAGGCGCATGGCCTTTGTTCTTCAGAGATTGCGCAGACCAGAATGTTTTAAAAGCGTACTCAAAATTTAAAACATTATTTTAAATTTCGAAAAATGGAACTCCCTTATTTTCGATATGTACGCCTGACGTTGCTAGCGTCTGTAAGCTTACTATCAAATTTACGACCACAGTAGCTAAAAAAAGTTATCAAGCGTAGGCATAGTACACTGCATTTTGCTACGCATATAAAAAGCGAACTTTTTATCACGAGTGAAGCAATTAAATGGGAAATTGCTTCTACCGAACCACAGATTACATTACTAGTGCTACGTAACCGAGTCGTGCAATTTCTGGTGTGTAGTGTCCAACTTGCCGCGCCGAAATCTATTTCGAGACATATTTCGCCTTTACAGGATGCTCAGAACAATTTGGCAGCGGATAAAATTAGGACAATCGTCCAATTACCAAATTCATCCAAAATCTTAAAAGTTTTAAATATTCATTTGTACTGCCTAATTATAATAAGCCTATTTCAATGTAGCATACATATAATCGGTGATCCTTTTTCTTTTTCTTCTTTCTTCTAAAGATTAGAGAATGTTATGATTTGCATAGCATTATTTTCTTTCATTACCTAATTTTTTAACCGTCGAACCCGCTATACCTATCCATCGATCCATGTACCGCGTAGGACTTAACAAACAATGAATCAACGGCCACAAAAATCACACGGACTCTGAATAACAATTGCATCACACAATTTTTTATCCGATGTGGGGATCGTACCCACAGCAATCAGTTTATTTGGTCATCTCTCCTCAGGAAAGATGACCAAATAAACTACTGGGCTATACGTGTAATCTTCAAGGCTTGATGATATTTCATTAAAGGCCTTCCTTTTACACTAACTTACAAAGGTGGTAGAATTAGTTTATATCCTCTGACGGAAAATTTATAACTACATTTTCAGGCAAACCGGTTTGCCTCCACAATATGGTTCAAATGAATTTAATTTAAGTCGCATGAACGGAATGAATATGGTATTAATTAGATTAGGTACTCGAGTGGAGCGCAATACGGAGTTGATTAATATTACGCCCATTGCTCTGTCATAAATACAAATCTTTGTTCTTTATTACCACTGTCTTACCGCTAGAAGCGTTAAATTAAATATATTCACTTAATTTAACGGCTTTTTAGCCGGAATTAATAATCTGTATAACGATTATTTGAGCTATAAGATGTGGCGAACTTTGACAGAAGTGCCATTGAGGTTTTTTGGAATATGTATCTATCTATGACCAAACAATTTAAAGACGAACAATTTTTTTTTTAAATACAATTCCCGCTCTTGTACAGCTTGAAGGCAATCCAGAAAATATTACCATTTAAAAATTACCTTGCAAACAAAATGGGATGACGTTTACATATTATTATGCACTTAATTAGAGTGACAATAAATAACATAAATATCAAGAATCTCTGCGGGATATCACTTAATTAATAATGATATAAGGACTTAAATAATTTGTCATTTATTAATGTCTGTTTAAAACACGGAAAAAGAACAGCTATTGAAAGTATGTCGACTCCTACGTTCCGCACGTTTTTGGTCATCTGCGTCATATTACGTAATCAAATGATGATAAACTATTGAATAAATAAATTGATACACGATTCGTTGTGTCTTATTTGTTATAGATTACGACACAAGCACACAGTTCGTTATATAAAACTGGTTATAGGCAACTATCTTTTTAAGTAAAAAATATTATGAAACTGATATATTTGAAAACCACGGAAGTAACATGACAGCAAAGATCTCGATGGAAATAGCGACGAGAACCAATGCCGCGAAAACATAACAAAATTGCAATCAGGACTCCTTGATGAGGTGCTTTTCCGTTGAGAGGCGGACCAGTGATCTGGGGCAGTTGTTGAATGTATGAGAAAACGACAGAACTATACACTGAGTAACACGCTACCTAATTCTTGCACAAGCACTAACAATGCTTCAAAAGACGATGGTAAGGCCTCTCTGGGCTTTAAGCTGGCAGGACAAGGTAGGTTTCTTTAAGCAAGTCTAGTTTGGTGAAAACAATATGGTTAACGTAAGACTAAAATAACTTGTCTTGTGTAAATATGCCTTAAATTAGCCGCTTATCATGATGCGAGTAGTAAAAACACAAGGAATCTTGATACATTTGAATCAAATTAAAGCACAATACATTGCTGCTGTTGTTCTTAGAATAAAAACTACACAATAAGGTGAACAGTCGGTTTATTTATCAACCCAGACGTTCTACTAACTTCCAAACTAGACCATCGAGATACAATGAACGTGCTATGCAATTACAACGCAATTATTATGTTCGCATAATGAGTCTAGAAACACCCACTATTGTGACGTCATATTACACAAGCCATTATCAACGTGAGAATGAACGTTTCGCTACAATTAAAGCTGTCGTGTGCATAAAAGCATGCTACTATGAGTGACACTACAACCTGCGGTTTGGCGCACATGTACTTCCAAAGGGCTCCTTCATTCAATAAAGCGTCATTTTAGCAATGTTTAAATGATAAAAAAATAGACTATCGCAATGTATATAACAGTTACAACCAACTGTGGTCATTGATGGACTACCACGCAAAAGTGTACGGCAATTTTCTTTTTGAAGTCAAGTTTTAAACCTGTTCAGTCGCAGCGACAAAACGGTGGCCAGACACAACAGATTTTTAATTTTGTCTGGTCTTCTAAGACTTGACAGAATAATAAAAAGTTAATTAGAACAATAAAGGAATATACTCCGAGGAAACCTTTATGTCTGAGTGACAATGTTTTTCAAGATGTGTGCAGATTGTCAACCGGCACTTGACCACCGTGGTGGTATGACTATAACCTTTCATATAGAGAAGATGCCCGTGCTTAACATTCGGACAGTTTATATACATGGCTGACTATGACCAATTAATTATAGGTAATTTTTGTTATAACCGCGACTAACTATTTCTGATCTGGCCGGCAGACCAGAATGCAGCTGTATATAGTCAATAGCCTACTGGGTCTATTTTACTAATAATTTCGTAGCAGACACCAATACCGACTGAGACCTCAGCGGTTGGCCGTAAACACAAACGCGAACTAAGTGACCACTGAGACAGTCATATTATTATGTCTATATTCGCCATTCTGTCTAGTGTACGTGGCTGAACTCAGTTCATAAACTTCAGGGTGTTTCCTTACAACACAACGCTCCATTAGGTTTTGGGGACTTCCGGGGACATTCGATCCAGTTGACTGCACCGTTTGATGCATTGCGAAAGTCGTCTCGTCAACTATCAATGCATAGCATAATATAATCTACTGCACAGATGGTGGGCAAACGCCAAGCGTAGTAAATTCCGAATTCCACACGGGCAATTCAATCATTTATGTCTAAGCGTTTAGAACAAAACGTATGATTTATCTATGAAGGTGTTAAAATATTTTTTAGTCGCCAATAAACATTAGCACAAACAAGACGTTTCTTACTTCTCTCTATCCTTGTCAAGCAAAGGTGAACCTTAATACATTAAACAATTTATGTGATCCTGAAATTGTTGATCTATATCTGGGTATATTTAGTGTCCGTTAAATGGATATTTGCTAAGCCCTCCGCGTCACTTGGCTCGATACCTAATGAGGAGTTCACTTTATATAAAAATGAATTTTACTCGAAAGGGTTCTTCGTAGAACCCTCTTCATAAATCCTAATAGATTCGTTCTGAATTAGAATGTCCTTAAGCTTATAGCCTGAGCGTTTATAAATGTTCAAGAAGCAACATCTAAATACATATTTTTAAAGCTGTTAATAAACAGATTTTATAGATTTTGGGCATAGTGGATTTTATTCTATCTATTCGCTTAATCCGAAGTACTTTCATTTTGGAAGTATCTAACAGTATATTGGAGCCAAAATCATTATATCTTGCGTTGATAAAATAGAGATTCCTTTCGAAAAGGCAAAAAATACCCTAGGCAAAGCAAGCGTCTTAAATTCACATTGGAGTTCATGCTTCTTACTGAGAGTTTTCCAGTTAAGTTCAATAACATACTATTATAGCTTATTCCGGGCATCGAAACAATGGATTGACCAATATCATAACCGGATTTTTTACCTATAAACCAATGAAACAGTTATTTCTTTCTTAATGCGTCTGGAATAGGGCAACGCTAACTACCTGCTAAATGCAAATTATTGGTTATTTGCTTTGTGATCACATATAGATAAAGATAAGCACGGCGTTGGTCCACTTCACGCAATTTACGGCAGGCCATAATCACGCTGTTGAGTGAGCTCATGCTACATCGCGTGTAAAACAATAATCGTATGGTTACCAACCAAAACGCGTGTGTAAATATCCTAATAACAGTTAATCGAGTACGCTCGGCGTAAAATTTGTTAGCCTAACCCGATTCAGAGCGTATGACGTCAGTGGAAGGGAAATATTGTTACTTAACACGATAATTATGGCCCTAGGGTTTTGAAATTAAATTTCCATTACATTCCAGCACTCGTATATCGCAATGATTGTTTTTTGTACTGCCAAGGTGGCATATAAGCATACAATCGTTTGATGAATTGCGGTTATCGTAGTTTAATATGGTAACGCGTTACCAATCTGTAAAAATAAAAGGAAAATGTTGATGCGTTACACAATTGCATTCGAATTATATTCGAATAATTTATTCGATTATAAAAACGTGCATCATCAATAGCTGATTGCAACACAACGCTTACTTAAGAGCTCTGAAAATCCTACACACTGCAGTAACGTTAAATATTTAATGCCATCTTTTCTAGAGAGGGTGTGCTTTTCAATTTGTAGAAGGCTGAGATACAATGCGCTTTCTTAAAAATACTGTCTATTACTACATTCGTGCAGTCAAGTTCGTTACTAATAGATTGGCCATTTGATTGGCAATGGCTTGATAAGGTAACCAAAAGCGCATGACAGTGATCTTTTGATCATCATGCGCTTTTGATGATTAGATTGTGTGATTAAATATAATCTGAACTGTCCCGTTAGAATGAATCAGACTCATTATTACGGTGCAGCGGTAACAAAATTTATTATTAGTTGAGATTAGTTGTGTAGGTAGCAATAAATGTCAATCAGTTTAGTCACAGTATAATAATACGGGCGTGTGCGCCGTGCCTAGACGTGACATGTTCCCATATCTTTTGTACACAACTATTTACAATAGCCACAATAGTGTATAAACCTCATATTTGAACGAGCATCCCACGTTGTAAAGACCAGGAAATGGATTTTTCCAGAAGTCGATAAACTCGTGCCTCATTCCTTTATAAAAATCAATCATTTATTTGTAGACCGAAGGCTAGTATACAGTTCTTACGGCTATGTTATAAGTAAGTACCACATAATATGGTGCTCAAATTATATTTTACAAGTAGCTGTCGTCGTCAACAACTTATTCAATCAATATTATTATTAAAATGTCGACTAATTATACATTCAAATACAGCGCTCATAATGTACTAAATGTGCACGTGGTTTCACCCGCGTTTATAGTTTCTGCACCGCCCTCGTGGGTCGTAGCGTGATGTGTTATAGCCTATATACCCTTCCTCGATAAATAGGCTATCCAACACTTAAATTAATTTTTTAATTCGACCAAGTCGTTTCTGAGATTAGAGCGTTCAAACAAACAAACTCTACAGCTTTATAATATTAGTATAGATTATGAATACATAAAATACGGACTAACAATTATTATTCAAGTCTTTATCATTCATGCGTTCAAATAGTTTTGATATTAGCTTGATTGGTGAGTATTGATTTGAGCTTGATTGGTGAGTATTGATTTGAGCTTTTTACATTTCTTAACTAAAACAACTTGTGCGTGCCAATTCTATATAATTTAAGGGAAATACGCTTCCAAAATATCACCGGTTAATAATACCAATTAGGGAATATAATCATATTATAAGTATTTTAGTATTATATGCAGCACTAAGGCAAACACGACCGGTTTATGAGTCTTACAGCTTGACAATATATATACAGTGGTGGACATATAATTAGAAACACGACGTATTTCACATTATACAAGGCACATTGCCGTAAAACTTTTGTTTTTGTAAATAAAACAACAAAATGCATAGAATACGTTCAACAACTTATAATTCATTAAGTAAAAAACAAATAAATATCCGAGTTTACAACTACCATTTAGATATTTAGTTACGTACAAACAACTAAACGACATTTGAAGTACCATCCGTCATGTACAAGTAATTAGAAACAATGAAGAAATGTGGTAAAAATCAAAGTTATATACGTGTTAACGTCATCAAATTCAAATTATTTATGTAAAATTACGTTTGGTTTATTAAATTTCTTAAAATTAATATTTAGTTGCATAGCCTTTGTTATTAATGACGGCTCTGTAACGACGTGGCATTGATTCAAGTAATTTCATACATTTATCGAGTGGGATCGAGTTCATGCTTCAACAAAGGCTTCGTAAAGTTCATTTTGACTGGAATTACGTTTAACGGAGTATTTTTTAACGACGTACCACAAATTTTCAATAAGATTTAAATCGGGACTATTTGCAGGCCAGTCTAACATGGTAACACGTTGCTCACTAAGAAAGGATTTAACACTGCGGGTCGTGTGTTTTGGGTCGTTATCGTGCTAAAAGATCCAGCTCACAGGCAAATGGTCGTCGGTGTAGGGAATCATTGTCTCTTCTAAGATGTTTTTGTATTGAAATTGATCCATTATATCTTTAATTTTACGGACGGGTCCAACTCCGCAACCAGAAAAACATCCCCATACTTTAATGTTACCACCGCCGTGTTTGACTATGCTCCTCGTGTATTTATAATCAAAAGCATGGTTTGTTGGACGTCTAACGTAGCGTTTGTCGTCTGAATTCACCATATTTATTTTTGTTTCATCCGAGAATAACACTCTTTTCCATTCTCGTACGGTCCAGTTAAGATATTTCTTTGCAAATAACAATCGCTTCTCTCGGTGTTGCTTGGTAAGAGGCGGTACCTTTCGAGTAACCCTCCCGAACAATTTAGCTTCCACTAATCTACGGCGTACCAGTTTCGAGGCAATGTTCCTTGGGTCATCAGGTGAAAAAACTTCATTTCTAATCTCGTTGGAACGTTTAAACGGGTTTTGTTTAGCTACACGTATTATTTGCAAATCTTCCCGGGGAGACGTTTTCCTTGGACGTGCCTTTCTAACAACACTTTTAGTAGTTCCGTTTCTTTTATAATGAGCAATAGCGTTGAAAACTTTCTTCACAGAACATTCTAGATAATTAGCAATTAATAAAATAAAATAAAATAAAAGCTTCTATAAGTGCACTTTTGATCTAAATGTAATTTAACAATTAAGTGCCTAGTTGATCGTCACAACACTTATTTTTTCCCATTTTTAACAAAACTTATTATTCACGTAAATCCAAATTGACGTTTAATTGCCGCCGAAACTACAGAAGAAGCATAGAAGGAGGTTTTTTTTAAATTTCAAAAATGGTTTCGACCGCTGATCCTGTTTCTAATTAGTTGTCTAAGCGGCCAGTAATAGAAATTCAACTGTCATTTATTATTATATTTAAACTCTTTTAATAATTAAAGATAGCACAGATTTCTTTTTTTTTATATTTTATGAATTTTTAGCTTATTGGCTATATTCTGGTATAGTTAATAGTGATTTAATCTATATATTTTTTACTCATAACGATAGTTCATTCTGTGTTTACCTAAGTTTTATGTACTGTTTCTAATTATATGTCCACAACTGTATATTGAGCAATATTTGACGGTGCAAAATTACCGCAGCCTAACCAACGGCTAAATGTAATTGCTTGAGCGTTGTCGATCATGTAAAAACCATACTGTACGGTACTGTCGACGTTCGCCAAGGTATTTGAATCTGCTTTACACGCGTGTATTTATGTACAAGTCAGCTCCCAGTTGAGTGATGCGCAGCACGGTTTCCGGCCAGGACGAAGTACGAGCAGTAACCTGTTATCGTTTATGACGTATATGACGCCTGTCATAGATGCGAGAGGACAGGTAGACTGCGCGTACTTTGACTTCCGGAAGGCATTCGATACTGTGAATAATGACGTGCTCCTGTCGAAGCTGGCGATGGTAGGTTTCACGTCACACTTACTTAAGTTTTTTGCAAGTTACTTGGGCGAGCGCCGGCAGTATGTGGACTTCGCCGGATACAAATCAAAACCATATTTCACCTTTTCGGGAATAAGTCAGGGATCAAACCTTGGGCCATTAGAGTTTATGCTAATGATTAATGACCTGCCGGCGGTTATCCGGTGTGCCGAGTGTCTTCTTTTTGCCGATGACCTGAAGGTGTATATGTCGATAGCAGACACTACGAGCGCTGGGCAATTGCAGGCGGACATTGATCGAATAGTGCAGTGGAGCTATGATAATAAACTATATTTTAACACAAGCAAGTGTGGAGTAATGAGCTACAGTCGGTCTAGGGCACCACTGCATTACTCATATGAGATAGATGGTGCGTTAGTGCCACGTTATACCCATATCCGGGACTTAGGGGTTGAAATGGTACCCGAGCTGACATTTCGTAAGCACATTGTGAACCTTTGTTCCAAATCTTTCCGTAGTTTAGGGTTTATTTTGAGAAATTGTAAGGACTTCAATGACACCTTGATTGTCAAAACGTTATATAACGCATTAGTTAGAAGTCATCTTGAATCGACAGCTATTATCTGGTATCCCCATGAGAATAAATATGACCTCATGGTGGAGAGAATCCAAAATAAATTTACACGGTTCTTATACCTAAAAGAATTTGGAGTGTACCCCTTTTATCCACTTATGTATCCGAGTTTGTTCGTGCTTGGAATGGTAGGGTACGTGCGGTTGAGCGTGAGGCGTGATGTTTCGTTGGTCACGTATGTATGGCGTGTGCTGCGTGGACAGCTGCATCACCCCGCCGTCCTGGCGGAGCTGCGGCTGTGTGCCCCCACTGGTATGATAGGTGCACGTCGCCGTCCTCCTACACTCAGAGTACCAGTAGCAAGAACAAACCTGCTAAAATTCGCTCCCATATCACGTGCCATACAACTCATTAATCTAATTTCTTTAGATATAGACATTTATAACTGTAACCTGCGGAAATTCACAGAGGCAGCACAAAGGTGTAGTGTAATTAGTAACCCTACTTTGTGATTTAATGTTTTTATTTTTCTTATTTAATTTAGCTTACAATTTCGTTTTGGACAATGTAGTCTGTAAAGATATTGTAAATGTATTTTCTAATAAATAAATAAATAAATAAATATATCTTCGATTTCCCAACAACCTTAAAAGTGCAATTTAACCGCTACGGAAGTTCCACTATCTGTCAGACTATCCAATACGAGCGAAAAGTACGCAATATGTACAACAATCAAAGCGAAATATATTGATACCTAGATCAACATTTGAGGCGCCATCTATTACATAGATAAACGACCTAATCGCAATGGCAAGGAGTCTTACGATACAAACAATAATCTGAGGAAATATGTAGGTATGGCAGTCCTATATTCAACAGTAATACGATTGTAATGATGATAATATCCATTGTGTATAATAACTTTGTCATCATCAATATAAACCGCGAATGTTTACTAATATCAACTGTAAACATGATGTATTGGCCTTAAACCAAATATCCTTTAAGACAACAAAATAATGAAAACGCTATCTAAAAGACAGTGTTTACAAAACGTACCGTAGTGTTAGGTAGTGCTGGAACATCATGGGCTATGATACTAGGATCCGAGCTAGGTCGGACGCCGAGTAAAGGTGCTAATGCATGTCGGAATCTGAACCAAAAGCGCACCAGGGATAAAGCCCTTACAAAACCGATTCGTCTTGGGAGAAGCTCAAGGTTCAAATTCCCAATATTTCGGCGTAAGCCGAACGGTAAAGCAAAGACGAGTGGGATTGTACCGTGCTCTATACTCTTGATCATTATCTATCATGATCATGCAATATTAAACAATAGCGAAGTATTGCACGGCATCGTTGAAATATGTCTCGTCGTTAATCTTCGTACCAACAAACACAAGCCAACATCCTCCGATAGCATAGAGAACTGAACCTTATAGACACCCTTTTAAGTTGCAAGTTTGATCGTAGCGCAATTTGTCTCTCTCGCTCATATGTTAGAAGTTACATTGGCTGCTCGTTTATCATTACATTAATTAGCCAATAGCAGCACAGTATATTAGCAATGCATACGTTTACAGCCTAAAAGACATGTTATTATATGTAAATATGTACCAGAAAATATATGAATACAGATGAAAATACAACTCAACAACACAGATCCAGTAATTGACATTCAGTAGATTTATTTACTTTTTGATTTATATGTGATTATGTCTATTGCAGAATGTTCCTAATAGTAGGCAATCTATTTCTATGTAATTTGTGTACATGTCTTTTTTTTGTATGTACTGGCATCATACATTATTCGGTACATAAAATTGTTATTGCCGTACATAACCTATTACTGGTACACAACTGATCCCAGTATTTACGTTCAAAGACTTGGCAGTAACAACTAGTAAATACACTCCAATCTATTCTATTGTGTTTGTAAATTCTGTGTTCCAAAATAATATTTACAAATTACGAGATTCACTAGTCTATGTAAAATTCTCAATACACGAAAGAATTTTTTTATGAGGTTAACGTTTTTGGCTAGACACCAAAAGAATTTCACTAATAACCTTTACAATGTTGTAAATAATAAAAATCTATCTTTCACCATTCTGTATATGCAGTGTGACAATACCCACTTTCTCTATCAATATGACTTGTGTATATATTGAACTTTCTAGTTACTTATGCATGTTCATACCATTTCCTTTTCAGATGTGTGAAGTTAGCACAGACACTATAATTTTTAAGATTTTCGTTTGTTCAGGTTCCACAATTAAATAATATATGATCAGAAGAATTTTTATATTCTTAAGCATTAAATACTAGGTAGTTCATACAAAATAAGTTGTATAAAAGAAAATACCTATGTTCATCCTAAACATAACCAAAATTTACAAAATTAGTCACAGGTACATTTAAATAATAAAATCAGGTAAATTTCAAAATTTCTATGTGTAGTATAAAAATTATTTTAATGTGAATTTATTATTTCATTATAAACTTTAATTATTTGTCTAACTGTAATGTGAAGAAAATTGAAGCAAGGGTGATTATCATCACATTATTTGTATAATGACTATTTCAAAATCTTTACACATATACCTGCTGCACTGCAATAAATTGATTAGGGCAAGTATAAAGACTAAAAGGCAACCAAATAATATTTTGTTCCCCAACAAAAATACTCTTAATTTCCCGGTCAACACTTGGATCATTAAACATAATAATAAATACCCACCACTAGCCACCGACACCATACAAGTATGCTACCACAAATATACCATAATTGTAGATGTATCAATATTCTGTTATGTGGTATTTAAATGTAGTCTTATCTCATGAATAATTTAAAGAGTAATTCATACTAAAAATATTTAGCACAAAACATGTTTTACAAAGCGAAATTGTTAAGATATCACAACAAAATCAACCAATTATACCACAAACTAAACAAATGTATAACCAAATATGTTCCAATATTGGTTCATCTACATATTATATGCTGTACATGGAAACAACAAATTTGTAACTGACCTCAAAAGCAGGCTGTTAGGAGGCACTCGGGAACACTTGTGTTATACAGGCACGCATCAACCATCCTGTGGAAGACCACTGTATCAGACCTCTAGCAACACCTTCATCACAAATTATTGTTAATTAATATATTAGTTAATACACAGTCAAGGATACTACAGTTGGGTGAGCGCCAAAAATGTGCTGCAACTGTAAGCAAGCAAAACTGAAACTCATCGGTGCAATCGTCATACCACTTTACACATGAATATCCCGTATTAGTAGGTTAGTATGTCAATAATGCAGATGACTACAGTCAAGGGCGACACAAGGAATCCGGTGTTCCGGACACCGGGCGGGACTAGTGTTAGATACATGCGTGATACAGCAATGTTGCGCACGACATCGCCTCATAAATCGGAAGGAAATAAGATATCATATAACATGTTCACTTACAAAACTTCTTCCCCTCAAAGGCATCTCACGCACTTATATAAAAACCACAAAACTCTATCACTTGGCTATTAATTCAGTAGAAACACCAATACTCTGTGAAACACTGGTCTCGCACACAGTCTACACACAATTTTTGAGATCAACTCGACAGCAAGTTGTCTTGCAGATTGCAGATAAAATTTGACAGAACCGCTAACAATTCTAGAACAATCACTGAACGACCATAGAGCATAAATAGCCATAAAGCTTAAGTATCGGTATTGAATTATATCAGTGCTCCGTGATTTTATTATAATTATGCTAAAACAATTATCTCAAATATTTTTTCCGTTTATCGTATTATGGTTAGATCAGAGTCACTACTCGAGTTACGTAAGATTATGTTAAATGTATGATAATCTTACCAGAGCCGTATAACCTTATCGAATAGACATTATGGTTTACGGGTACAAAGTTGCAAAAATAAAATGTATCTAAAAATTAAAATTATAATTTATGATATTCTATACATACACATAAAACATATTTATCATACTATACTACGCGTGAAGACATGAACCCACATGTTCTCATCTTCCGTGGTATTTTAGTTGAAATTGATAGTCTGTAGCTGTTTATAAAAATATTGGATTATACTGCAGGGTTTCTAGCTAGACTCATAGACATATAAGAATTCTTATAAGACTGCGACCCAGAATACAAAGTTACAAACCCGTTTTAAACCTAGAGACATGGGATAGGGACATATAAGGACTGTAACCCTACACTACCGGAAATAACAACCAAATAATCTTGTGTTGTATTACTGCGATAATCTATCCAGAAATTGTACTGAGTTCTTAGCTTTCTAATAAGGCAACGTGCTCCTGCTTTCAGCGCGGGACCACTCATTTCTATTCCTTGTGCTAGCGCACTGCTAGCGTAAGAAAGCTCAGTTCGAAGTTAACAAAGTAATAGTCCTGTAGTGGGCGTTTTAATAAGCTGTGATAAATATATACCAGGTATTTCATTCGCGTGTTGCCGATTCTAAAGGATCCGAATTAGTGCCATTAAAACATGTATGTATAAATATATTTCCACCTACTTCTCATAGTTTACCTAACACTCAATACACAAATATACAAAAAAATCTCTTTTATAATATGCAGATTTGCATTTAAATCTTACAGACGACTATTTGTGATTCTGACAATTTTACATTGAAATTGTACAGGTTGAACCATGCCTTATTAACCTAATCTGCTGCGCCAACTATTGTACTGCCTTTGAGCATCTAATCTTTTTAATTAAATAATTTTTAGTGTAAACTAAAATAAAAACTGCTTTTGAGCTACTAAACTTTTTATTTAGGTTATCAAGCATATTTGATCATTACTGAATTTGAATACAGTCTGTGGTAAAAAAAATTATATTATACTTGTCTACCATCCTATATTACATTGTGGATTGCAAATAAATAATATGAATATGAATATGAATATGAATTTGAATACAGTCTGTGGTAAAAAAAATTATATTGTCAAATACATCTGTCATACTGTCTTACTTCATGACATTTGTCAAAATCAAACGTCAAATATGTCATTTACATTTTACACCAGTCTCACATGGGCGAATGTCAAAGAGTATAAATATACTACGGAAAGCGAACGTTCTCGTGAGAATATTATTGTTCTGTGCGAACATCTCATGCTCATCCCATGAAGATTATGATGTTTAGAAATATTATTATCAGATTCATATCTAATTGATTCAGTGATTGTACATTTTTAAATCCATCAGTTTTATTTAGTGTATTTTATATATGATAAGTGCGACAACACCACAATTAAAATGGAAAGTTGGGGCATCCAAAATAAGTTGAAACTTTTATTTGAAAAACTCGCTGAACCGGGCTATGTAATGGACAATTACTACGTTGATGGTCTTATCAACAAACTATCGAACTGCACCGATCCCGGTAACTATACATTCCTTTATCGTTATAGTGTGTTTGATTAATATAGTAAGATAACGTCAACTATTATTAATAAATACTTAGACTGTCTGTATTCATATCTTCGCTAAACAATTTAGTTATATAAACATTCAAATGCGGAAGTTATTGTTTTAAGATTTACTTTACATAATGTTAAATCAGATTTATATTTATCAGTGCCCTTCTGATTAAAAACAAATATTATAAAATATAATAATGCTGTCAGTTTTGAACTGGAACTTAATGTTTTAACAATAATTATCTTTTAGATTTAATAAATATACTCACACTTGTAACTCTGAAGGGCAGTATTACACCACATGTATATGTTTTAGATCCATGTAAGGTGTACTACAATGTATACTGGGTATATTTGACTGACTCCATGTTGGTATTATGTACATTTGTGATAGTAAGACCAATAACTCTGAACCTGGCATTTATGTTTTTAAGATTTTAATTTTTCCTTTCATAAGGCTACTATGTGGAGTCTTTGCTTTTTTATTTATTTATTAAAGGTAAAGAGTTCAGAATACATTTTTAATAATTGTTTGAGTTATTAGAATCTTGTTTCATATCCGGTGTGCTATTACTTTTAATGGCCACCTGCTTAAATGCCTACTCCTGTCACATGTTACAGACATCCAACCTAATAGTGAATTTTTCTATAGATAGGTAACTAAAATTAAATACAGGCATCTTTTTATGTCATGTATGTAACTATCTTAAATATAATTATTAATAAACAATTATTAACATAGATGGTATTTAAAAGTAAATTGATTGAATCAGGTCTTCTGTCTATATAACAATGTCGACTTACAAGTGTAAGTTCCATCTCTTAGTAAGCAATGCCTATAATATTTACAGTACCTTACCAAAAACATGGCATGATGCTATAGGTTTAGCTTAATCTATACATGTGTACTGTACCAGGGTAACAAAAAAATATTGATGCAATACAAAAGATAACAGTTACTGATCTTATGCTAATTACAGTATGGTCATCAATTAGCAGAACCTTGGCAGCCTTGAAACCCTACTCACTTTTTGTGGCTATGAAGTTATAATTCTTTGTATGTACTGCACCTCACATTAATCAGCATTAGAATTGCAAGGTCACTGAATTGATCAGTGTCATCATGGCTGTCTGAAGCTATGGTTTCCTAGAATAGCAGTGCCATCCCATTGAAAATGTAAAAATGTAATAGACAAATGTTGTGTTTAACTCTCTAGGAAACTGTTCCTCTAATTTGTATCTATAGATAAAATATTAGGCAATCCTAACTTTACCATTGATTGACATATGCTAAATTTTCTAGTATAGCAGTGCCGTTAGATACGCATCTACTATATTATGGATATTAATTTATGTTAACTGATGATGATGACACTGTCTAGTTATCTAAACAAACGATCAATGGCGTGGTTATCAAGTGAGCGTTATATATAGATTTTAAAATATATAGATTTTTGATATAAGCATTTGCAAGAAGTATAAAGCTGTTATTTTGATGTTACAAACAGTCACTTCAATTTTATTTATTTGTATATTTTTATAGATAATATACTATGCCTTATTTAACTTATCACCAGATATAGTAAAATATAACAGTCATAAATACTAAATGATCACCAAAATGAAAACCGCATTATATTTAAAGAGATCAAAATAAGTCGACGGAGCCCCGCATAGCGGGGCTCCTATTTTTGGGTGGGTTTAAGAAGGGACCTAACATATCCTAACCCTTCCGAGACGGAATGCAGTGATTTGAGGCGTATAGGTGCTCGTTATGATATATTTTAGTAAGCATATTTTGCTGCGTAAGTAGTATTTTTGGTGGTAATTTTATTTAATCCCATATACTATTATATATTAGTCGAGCATTTTTGTAAGCCGGGCTCAGCTGTAACCGCACTGATAACTCATTGGTAATGAGCTGATAAGGTGCTCAATTTATTGACAGTTGCTACAGCGCGATGTCAACGTCGCCGGAGATATCGATCTAATACTTATTAATTTATTATATGGCGTAGCGGTTTAAGTGGTCGGCTTACCACAGCCGCCGCAGTGTTCTTTCGGCCCTAAAAAAGTGACATCTGCCTTTTATTGAATTTTCTTAATTAATTGTTCTTTATAAATGCATGAGTAGAACTCCCAAGGGACAATTTTGATTGATTTATTTATAAAAAAATCTTAATGTTTTCGTGACCTTAAAGGTCACACACAAAATAATTCGTACAAAAATACCTATATATAAAGTTTTGTTTGCGTTAAGGAATTATGAAGCATTTCTAGGAGCATATTATCCCGTTTTTTTTTAAATAAAAAATTACCCTAGAGTTCAGATAAATAAAGTTTTACTGAAATCAGTATTTATTTTTTATTATTTTTCTAAGTCGAACTAGAACCTTTTTCCGGTACAAATAGATTCCTTATAATGAGGTTTATCACCCACAAAAATATGGTTTTCTAATTGGGCCTAGGTTTTGAGAAAATGATTTTAATGTACTGAGGTTAAAATTTCAAAATTAGGGTTTTCACAGGAAGGTCAATCGACTAATGTATTAAATTCAATAAAAGGCAGATGTGTCTTTTTTACGGCCGAAAAAACACTGCGCTGCGCCAAGTGCTGTATTTGTATACAACGGACACAAAGAACACACAAGACTTAAAAAAATATTTATGGATCACTCTATTTTTTGTCGTCTGGGGATCATAGGTACACACAACTCTCGGTACAGTAGCGGTCACGAGAGGTACGATATTCTCCCACCAATGTGGTACGATCGTTCCCTTATATGGACAAAATTATCAATTGATAAATGATCTGTGTCAACAATTTAAAGGCCAACATTTTTACTGATAGTCAGAAAGTGATAATAGCCGTGTCAGGCTTGGTTTACACAGAAGTGACATGTGGGCACGTGTAACCAAATTTATGTGACATAAATAATAATAAAAATAATCTAGAAAATAAATTCATAAAGAGTAAACAATGAATTCACTATCGTTGTTATTTCAACTTATTAGTTAGCATGAAAAATACTGGAAATATTATGCGTGAGCCGCAGCACTATTGCGGCTGCTGTGCATATGGCCCCAGGTTTGATTCCAAGGAAAGTTCTAATTGGGTTTTACTGTCAAGAAATTCTTAGTAGCATGGAGGCCGGTACTGTACCCGATGGACGGCTATGGCGTTACATGACACCTAAAACCATAGCTAGCAAAATGTGGGCGTAATACACCACTGCCTTACTTAAAGGATAAAAGCGTCAGAGTAGATCAACTTAATATAATAGTTATGTGTATGAAATATGAATGCACCATCGCACCTTAAAGAAAACCCTCCGGAACGGTGGCAACGGCCACTGCAAGTCATTACAAATAAAGACACGAATAAACAAAAATACAAATTTTCCTGCTTTATAATATAAGTATACACGTAAATATTGATTTATTTATATAGAATATTAATCAGTTCACTAGCAAACGTACGTAACGTACGATACGTACGATCGTAGGTCGAACCCACTCCTAACGCAACTGCCGACTTAAAAAGGCCTTGGGGTACCGGAGCCCCTTCCAATGGCTTATCAGTAGGAACGAACCCCCAATAATCTGTCCTATGATCCTAAGTATCAGACACTAACTAGGTATAGGAAAAGTGAGAAAAGGAAATAATATTTTTGTTTCCGTGCATAATTATGTTTACCAAAAATATGGCGTCGCTTGCGCATAAGTAGGGTAGGTTATTTTAAATAACAGTATAGTTTAAGTAAATAAAATGTAGCCTATGTTACTTGGTAATAATATCGATTTCCAACAGTGAAGAAAGAATTTTAAAATCGGTTGAGCAATTCCTGAATTAAACCCTGACAAAAAAAAAAAAAAAATTAATATTTCTTCTTTATAATATTAGTATAGGTATAATATTTTAATGAAGTTGACATTTTTAGAAACCATTTACCTAACTCCTTCCTAATTCACTGGCTCTTCTGACTGAGCCATTGAAATATGTAAACCATTCTGGCAAAATATGGGTGTTATGGAACGCTATCTTCTCCTTTATATAGAGACATTGAGGAAATATGTAAAAAAAAATTATTCCTTTTTAAACATGATGATTTTGCGAAATCTGTGGATAGGTAATAATGTTGACTCGCTAATATACAACGTGCAAATCTATATAAATAATACGTGAAGCAAAAACTTTGTGTCTCTGTACGAAAATTGCGCGGAAGACTATGAAAAGCACAGTTAAAGTTTATATGGGGAAGGAGTGGCGAATCCTAATATTTTTATAAAATATGCATTAGAAATACATTACATTAATGAAATGAATGGTTGCGACCATGCATTTGACACACGCAGTCGAATCGCTTTCGTAGTATTTCGGCGTTGTTCGGCTGACGTCGTGCAATTCTTCGTAACTATGGTTACATACCTTATTTATATGTAATAAAGAAAAAGAAAACTAAGTAGCAAGCTTAGGAATATCGTCAATGAAAGATGGTTAAGTAAATAATAATTTGTTTGAAAATATAGGTAAATTAACCTTTATAGCCTCGGCGGAATCTAAATGAAATGTAAATAAGGGTAAAGTTATAGACAATAAGACCTTAATAACGATCAAACTTAAAATTTAAATCAATTATGGTCGAAATTCGACCACTAGGCGATCGCTAGTACGTCATAATTGTACATGGTTTACGGTACAACCAAATGAATTATTAGGTATAATATTGTCTTCTATTTACGCGAATATTATTCATTGAAATTAAACTACTATATACGGATTTTATCGCGTTGTTTATTTGACACTTTATTACATCACTTTAAAAAACTGTTACACTAAGTACTACTACTATTAAACTGTACAAATTTTTACAACTATTTAAATTATTATTAAAACTATTAAGATTTAATTTAATTTTACACGTTCCCCGATGTTTCGGTTGCTTTTCAGCAGCCATGTTCACGGGGATACTAAGATGGTAGTTGTCTCAATGTTCCAGTGTAGTTATTTCAAAGTACCCGAACATAATTTAATAATTGGTGTTTCTAGTTACGCAGAATGAGCTCAAAGTATCATGAAGTCTAGCTGTGGTTTGCTTCTTCTTGGGTTTGACTATTTGTATTACGCATCAAGTATATTAAGTAATACAAATAATCAAACCCAAGAAGAAGCCAGTTGTTCCGAGTCTAGAGGTTCTTAGTGTACGTTTTTTGAATTGTTGTAGATCCTGCGACAAGCATAACAAATATGGAGGCGATGTCTTAAAAATATTACTGAATTTATCACGAAACTTAATAAAATACGATATATTGAAAACCAGCGCCAGGCTTCCTTAGCCTGGCATATGCTGAACTAGGTCCCATTTGGCAAATTTTATTATATTTTTTTTTTTATTTTACTTGTTATTATTATATATTTTATTTTGTCAAATAAATAAATTTTTCTTTCTTTCTTTCTCATATTAAATTTTCCATAGATTACTTGCAAAACTTAAATTATTTAATCATTAGGCCAACACGGCAATTAAAATTAAAAAACATCGTAAGAAAAATAAAATGAAAACCGTAATGAGTATAGAAAAGGTTTACCAAGGACCTAGTTTTTAATCAGGTTAAGAGCACCTTGAACCGAAGGGCGTGTATGAGGAATGTGATGAAAGAGAATGAAGCCAGAGAAGTGTGTCAGGATCGTAGCAAATGGAAATCCGTAGTCTCTGCCTACCCCTCTGGGAAACAGGCGTGAATCTATGTATGTATGTATGTAGTTTTCAATCGTCGGATAACTTTTATCTGAAGAATAAGTAAAGCCGTTTGAAATATTTTGTATGAAAAATATGTCAGACTATCATATATGTATTCCTCGGATAAAAGTTATCTTCCGATTGAGAAATCGGAGCTTAGTGACATTATTAAGAAACAAGTAAGAATTATAATATAAATACAAGATGCAATATACAGGCGTCTATCCTAACTAATATATTAAATGAGAATGTAAGTTTGTTTGTTACGCTTTTACGCCTGGACTGCTTGATCGATCATCATAAAATTTCATGTTCACACGTTCACGTTATCAAGGTTACAAAGAAGGACACAGGGTACCTATCATGAGCAAATCCGCGGGCAAATTCTAGTTATTTATTACTCATATATAAAAAGCAAAGCAGACGAACTTTGCACCAGGGAAAACTATTCTACTAGCAAGGTCATCTATACAAATAAATAAAATTGAAGTGTATGTTTGTAATGACAAAATAACAGCTTTTTACTACATGTATGAAACTTTAACTAAAATATATTTTAGATATTTTGTTTGTCTGTTTGTTCCGGCTAATCTCTGAAAGGGCTGGACTGATTTTAACAGGACTTTCACTGGCAAATAGTTATTTGATATTGATATTAATGATGATTATACGACGTAACATAGACTTATTTTAGAAGAAACAATGGCTGCCGAGATTAACAACATACATTTTTATTAAATTCCAAGCGGACAAATAGCTAGTTAACCTCTGCCAACCTTCTCGAGGACATTGTGAATCTACATGAATGTTTGAACAAACGTAAACTTTAAATAAATAATGTTACACAGTAAAACAAGTTGTGCACCTATTGTCTTTTTGTGTTATTTTCCTTATTTGCAGTTGTTGACCTGCATTCTTGCTAATGACGTTATATACATAAACGCAGATATTTTACACGCATGCAATGTAAAGACTCTAAAACGCACTATTGGGACGTTTTGTATTGGTCTTAAACAAATTCTGTTTAACACTAATTATTGAGAAGTCTTAAATTACTTATTTTTCGTATTGATATATTGTGTGTAGCGCAATTATTACAAAACGAACTTTTATGCAACGACCCTTTGGCGCCCGTTGACAAGCGTCCGCGTCGGCTACAACAGCAAGGAGTACATCGAACCGCGCATGCGCAGCGTTATTCTTATTTACTATGTCATAAATTGAAAATATGGGTATTAAATAAAAGGAGAGGTGCGACTTCTTTATATTAATTGAAAATTTAACTCTAGCATTAAGGTTAGGTAATTCCGTGTCGCGGGGAACTTTATAAACATTCAAACAACGGACACAAAGAATACCCAGACTCGGAAGAACAACACTCGGAACACTAAGCTATCCATGCTTACAATTATTATGCCATATCAATGACATGTTGCAAATTAGCAGGATTCATTGTTGTGCGGATGACAGCACGATCGATGCTCTCTATACCGGCCGCGCTAACATCCCTCGGGAAAACGTCATTGAGAGACGAAACAAACTTATGTTTAAAATTGAGACCTCTATGAAGAAAGTCTTGGATTGGGGAAGACTTAATTTGGTCAGATTTAATCCAACAAAGACATAAGTGTGCGCGTTTACCGCAAAAAATCTGGCATTGATCGTATCTCCTCGTTTTGAGAACAACCCAATTACGGCCTCAGCCAATATTGGAATTTTTGGTGTCGACTATTTAGGGAGTAAGGCTAAATTACTTTCGAAAAAGCTTGGCGTGCTCAACAGATCGTGACGGTATTTCACGCTGACCCAGCACCTAGTACTTAATAAGGCGCAGGTTCGGACTCACATGGAATACTGTTCTCATCTTTGGTAGTACCAGCTTTTCTCTCTGGACCGCATTCAACGGAGAGCGACTCGAATCGTCGACTGCCTCCATGTTTCAAATCGGCTAGACCCCTTGGCGCTGCGTAGAGACGTGGCCTCGCTATGCATCTTCTTTCGCTTTTACTATGGGGAGTGCTCCGAGGAATTGTTTGGACTGATCCCTACCGCCTTTTTTCGCCATCGTGCTATACGACAGAATTTTCATCCCCATCACTGAGATGGTTGGGAAACCACAATTGTGCGTTTCTCCAGAAATGTTCTGCCTTGCACAACAAAACTGTGGAATGAACTGTCGCCTGCGGTGTTTCCGGACCAATACGACCTTCAAACCTTCAAGCTTTTCTTGAGCGTACTCTTTTTTAAAAGTCCGGCAACGCACTTGTGACTCCTCTGGTGTTGCGGGTGTCCATGGGTGGCGGTAATCGCTTACCATCAGGCGATCGGTCAGCTTATTTGCCACCTAACCCATAAAAAATATAAATATGCCTTACTACATATGTTTCCAAAATTTTGCGACAGTGCAGATATGCATGTTGTATAATATGCATACCAAAAGATGATTCTTGCGGCACAACGAATAGCAAGATTAAGGCTGTTATTATGAAAAATACTGGATAAATAATAATTGTATTAAAATTTCAACAAATGCTTTCGTGGCGCAGCGGTGATAAATGCGACTAAAATCTAAGACGTTTCGATTCTGAGGTCGAAGACTGAGCAAAGTTTTAGGGGGATTTTCTGTCAAGAACTTCTCAGTAGCTCTGTGTCTAGAGTCTTTAACTGTGACTGGTAGTCTGGAACTGTGTCCAATAGACGGCATGGAGCTCGCTTCCTATTACGTGTGACCTAATTTATAGCTGGCGTAATATGGGAATAGATGCTGCTATTCTGCCATGCCTAATGTAGAGGATAAGAAGAAATTTTTTAATTTTTAATCTTACGTTTGTTCAATTAACGGTGATGCCGCACCTCATTAGTACGTTGCGTTGCGCCGTCGCAGCGGATCAACGCATTGTATGCCACACCTGCGTTGCCACGACGCACGACGTCGCAGCGCAAGAAGATGACGCACATCCTCAGTCCCTAGATTACCTCCCTCTAGCAGTGGAACACTGTCCGTCGTCGCACCGGAGCTCCGACAACGCAGTGCATCACCCATCCCCCGCTACGTCTCTCCTCCGTCGATCCGTTGAAACGTCGCGTGCGACGACGCAACACTATAATGTGGCATGTCATCTATACTAATATTATTAAAATGAAAAATTTGTTTGTTTATTTATTTGAACGCGCTAATCTCACGAACTACTGGTCCGAATTGAAAAAATATTTTAGTGTTGGATAGCTCATTTATCGAGGAAGTATATATAACATCACGCTACGACCCACGGGGCCGGCGCAGTAATCATAAACGCGGGTGAAACCGCGGGAACATCTATTTTAAAATATATGCAAAAAGACGCAGCGTCGTCGCCGCAACGCAACGCAACGCACTAATGGGGCAGAGCTCTTAGTAGTAGGAAAATGGTATAATGGTTGCAGCTCCTTACAAATATAATTTGTAAAGTAATCGGCATTGTAAAATTGGCGATTAAAAAGAGTGGCCGTGAGTTTCTTGCCTGTTCTTCTCATTGGTTCTATTCCCTTGTTTTGCAGAACGTGGCAACAAGTTAATGTAAATGTTAATAATTCATATTATAGTTTTATTAAGTGTTACCTTGACGTTCATAAGTGTTACTTTGCAACCTAACTCTCTTCTCCCTAGCCTTTATTATTCCCAAGTCACTTTGGTGTCGGCTTTTCTGGTCTAACCGGATTTGACTGGATACATGGGTTTTACACGGAGCGGCTGCCACCTGACCACCGCAACCCGAAGGCTAACGATACCCTAAGGCTAGACCAGTGTCAGGATAATATAGGGTACTGACTTCCCAATAACGACTGCCATAAATGTTTACGGCATGCGGGACCGACGGCTTAACGTGCTCTCCGAGGCACGGAGCAGGCGATAATTGTCAATCAACTTCAACAAAAACAACAATCACTTTGCAACCTAACTGAATAAAGATAATTTGATTTGATATTGTTATTTGCGGGTTTAATACACAACTCCCTCGGAAAAATAGACATGAGACTATGTATCTATGTGTTTATATTGTTACACAATTCTAAACATCATTTACAATGTTTGTATATATCAATATCAGTAATTTAGCACCTTGATTTTTTTACCTAGACGTTTTCAAATTTGGCATGACATCAGCAATCTCTAGAATGATTACCTACAACTAATGCCTATGTTCATCTATCTGGTGAGAAATTCGTATAAACGTTGTTTTGCTACAGATGATACCGGTACCCTTGCTGTAAAATGCCACGTTTTTAATGTGCTTGTAGAAGCTATAACGCCAGAAAAATAAACACAAACTTCTCAGAAGGAAATATGGGCAACAAAACATTTGAAGAAATAGTATTTAACAGAGTTATGGCTGTCCCGCTTGGCCCGAACGAAATATCAATGTGTAAAAGAGGTAACTACAGTCCGGAGTGATGAACAAGATGACGATTTCAGAAGTAATAACCTCTAAAAATGTCATCTTGTAATACCCTGTCATATATCATCTTGTTTCTTCCACAAAAATCAAGTATCAAGGCGTAAAATTATTAAAAAAAAAGCATTTAGATATAGCGGTGGTAGGTAGATATAGATTTTTGTTGCTCGAATGTTATTCTGCAGGGAGAAAACAGTGGAATACGTTCGTATGAACTAATCGCTGCCCGCATTTACTCCTAAAACAACGATTTCAATTTCAAATTATAATAATTTTCAAGTCTGTCAAAATTACATACTACGTATTGGTAGTCAATTTCAATACAACAAAATCAAAAGGTACAACAAACGGTTCATTGACATGACCATTGACATTTTAGTGATGTCCAATTGTAGCGTCAATTGTAAATCAATTAATTACCTAATCGAATCATTCGATTTGATGCAGCGAAAGACTTAGAAATGACATAAACACTGCTACAATTATATCTTACCGCGCTATAATTGTGCCCATCATTCGATGTCCGCAGTTGATCAAACAGAACACACTAGATGTACAAAACTAATAGAGCACATAAAAAAATCAGCGATGTAAAGTCAACAAAATTGCAGTCTTCTTGACGGCCAGGATAATATTTTTTAGAATGTTAAAATATATTTCTATTTCTATTTTTGTATTGTTTTTGCGACTAACACCATGAGATGCAATAGCCAGCCGCATACAATTTTTTTTAACACCCACACTATATTTAGAGCTTGTGTACTATTAGTTAGTAGGTCTTTAATGGCAGTAATTGACAGATTAATTTAAATTTTAAATTCTTTTAAATACCGTGTATTTTATTGCAAATTAAAGATAACTTTCTTTTTGTTGAACAATATTTCGATTAACTAAATAATTATTAAAAAATTTACGACATAAACGATTTTTTGTCGTACAGCCTCATGCAATCATAGATAATAGATACTTTTTCATCTAACAAATAACCTCACTTTTCGTCTAAGATTCTCAAATCCAATAATTATTTATTAATCAAACGCCAATTGCTTTAAAATACACTAAGATATCACGTGAAAACGTTGAAAATATGGATAAATGTGTTACTTATTCCATTTAGTAAGTAATTATGTGATAAATTTAACGTCAATTTATTTTGTATACATTTCCATCCTAATGGATTGAAGTCGACTATTTATATATGTATGTAATTTTGACAGTAATGATGACATAATTCTTATTACAATAAAAATTATAAATTTCATAACTTTTTGGAAGTTTTACGTTAGTTACTAAGGTGTAGTAAATTTATGGACGCATACCATAAAATTTATATAACATTATTGTAGAGTCAAGCAATAATCCGTACTATAATCTATCCCAATAGAAATTAAGAAAAAGGTAAACAACTTTTAGTGACGCTTATCATAAAATATTTTCCTGTAAAATAAATTTATGGTTATTTATCAAAAGAAAGACTTTCATACGGCTTACTGTATTTATTAACTACTTTTCAAAGAGAGTTTGAATTTTCTAAGTGACTTTATATTTAATTAGGCATGAAACGATTGTTTACATAAAATATTAATTCTATTGGGACAGAGTATATAATGATTAATTATAGCCCCGGTGGCGTAAATACCTTTGCTGTGCATGAAGTTGCATGGTTCTCTGAGGTTCGTATTATCAGTCGAGCAAAATGTTATTGCGCACAACACCATCAGTAAATTATTATTTTTAAAGTTTAGTAACGCTTGCAATCACCTATCACATTTGACGTTTATTTGTTTATCTCTCAATAACTGTAATGTGGAATATGTGGTTGGATGCGGGTGGCCCAAGACCGGTGTGGAAAACCTTGGTGGTGGCCTATGTCCAGCAGTGGACGTGTTTCGGCTGAGATGATGATGATGGTGATGATGAACTGTAGTGTCACATTTTTAAATGATATATCTATTTTTCTCAAATCAGATCGTCTTACAATTGTGCCTTTTAAAATACTGTAACGCCCTGTATCCTATAAGTATTTATAATTAGGCATTATGTAACTAAGCTATTAAACCAAGAATTCGCTTTAAAAACCGATACACATAATCGAGAAAAATTGTTATGAAGAAGGTGAGCCGAGCGAGCGAGCGATCTTCAGAACGATTTTTATTAATAATATTATAAGAGTTTCATCAACCCTATGTATTAACTGTCCCACAGCTGGGCACCGGCCTATTCACAGTGTCGCAAGGGTTTAGGCCATAGTCCACCAAGCCCGCCACTGGCGTAGTTGTTTGCAGTCTTCAAACATATTCGAGAACACTATGTGGAACTCTCAGACTTGCAGGTTTCCCAATATTTTCCGCCTACGTTAAAACGAGCGATAATTACCTATTACCTGCTTAACGCAAATTATTATTCATTGCACAAACCATGAACATGCACCATTAATAGTGCATATTCATCGATTGATCCGTGAGAGAATGAGACAGTGGTATGAACTTTGTATAATGCGGTCTTGTTCTAAACTTATATTTCTACTAGGTCTGCGGCTTTGCTCGCGTTAATCTAGATTCTAGGTTATGTTAATAATGTTCTATCCCTCGGCAACAGTTTCTTTTTCTAGATGAATGGTACTCTAAGTCCTTTTTAACACGCATTTATTAGCTTCACCTGTTTTTTTAACACGCTTTTATTAGCTTCACCTGTTTTTTTTTTATACAACTATGGTGGCATACAAGCATACGGCCCACCTGATGGTAAGTGGTCACCGTAGCCTATGGATGCCTGCAACACCAGAGGCATCACTTGCGCGTTGCCGACCGTTGCCGACTCTAGGAAAGGAGGAAGTGGGAAGGAGAACGAGCGGGAAGGGGGAAAGAGGGTGACAGGGCCTGCCTCCGGCACTCTCATTCACCGAACGAAACAACAGTAGGAATACTGCTGTTTCACGTCGATATTTTGTGAGAGGGTAGTCCTTTCCCGGTCGAGCAGGCCTATTTATGCTGAAATCAGCGAGGCTCTACTACTCAAAAACTTTGTTTTGTTTACTTTGTTACTTTGTTTGTAACCGACTCCTTTGGACTTGGTTTTGACCCACTTCAAACGGTTAGATTTCATTTAAACGTTGTAGGTTTATCGAGGACCAATGACAATACTATAATTTGATAAGATTATCTCATTATCCTGATTAGGATCGTCAGAATTAATGATTTTCTCACAGATTCTTTGCGTGAGAGCGAGAGAGATAGAGCAAGCGCGTGGTCTGCAGTTAGCTGAACTAAAAAGTAGAAAATATATAATAATTTAAAAAAACAAGTTTTATTTTAAAAAAACGAACTAATACGAAGAAAATATTTCTTTTAATAATTCAAAATAAGGATAGAGTGATTAATGAAATAAATAATTTTAATGTAAAAAGCGTGGTGCTTTCTAAGATATTTTGATAATGACGCTTCTTATCAAAATATCTTAGAAAGCACCACGCTTTTTTAAACTATTATTTATTGTACCCCTGATGACGTCGTTGCGAAATTGCATGATGATCAGTCGTGTAGTTAAGTTGTGAAAGCGAAATAAACAAACTCACATTTGCATTTATAATATTAGTAAGGATAGTACGGCTGTACGACTAGATGGTGATACCTCACCTGGTGCACTTGCCTTTGAATACCGCTGTGGCTTTGGGTTGTGAAGATCTGATAAGTAACTGCCTTAATATTCAGCCTAAAGACACAATAAAGTCGTAAATGCCTGAATAACATAGCGCAAAAAAATGGCAATAATATTGTGAATAATAACAATACGGTCCACTGTAACATCTTTTTTTAAGACAATGCGCACTATGTACGTTTATCTTGTATCGCGTTCGACTTTACATAATTATGTAATTATGGCCAACCATTTCATGAAATGATCAGCTAAAACTCACCATATCGTTTAAACGTCAACGTTTGATGATATGTCACTCCACGTTTGACCATATTATTAATCTGCTATATACGGATTTTATCGCGTTGTTTATTTGCGGGGAGACTTTAATTAGCTTAAAAATTAGTTAAGTTTAATAGTAGTAGTAGTATAACAATTTTCAAAATTTTGTAATAAAGTGTCAAATAAACAACGCGATAAAATCCGTATATAGCAGTTTAATTTCAACATATTATTAATGTTAAGATTTCATGATATAAATAAACTGTTTAATAAAAAATGCATATAAAGAATGAACTTATATTTCAAGTAGTTTTGTGTCGTAACGACATTTTTCAATTGGCGCATTATTATTAACTTTTTATCAGAATAATTGTCCGACGCCTCTAATGGTGAATAATGTAACTATTTGACGATACGATCACTAACTGACTCCACGGATGGCGCAGTGGTTAAGTGGTCGTCTTGCCACTGCCACTGCGCCGAGTGTTGTAGGTTCGAATCCCATACGGATCAAAATTTTGTGTGATCCACAAATGGTTGTTCCAAGTTTGGGTGTTCTTTGTATCCGTTGTTTGAATGTTTGTAAAGTCCCCCGCGACACAGGATTTATCACTAGTCCGTGAAAAATCTTTAAAAGAATGTTTGACCATATCAAGAAGTAATCGTCTAAAAGCCCGGTTACTTCATGGTATACATTCAAAACCGGAAGAAAAAAAACGCCCGTACTCAAAACAACTATTGATCTCATAATTTTAGAGTTCGAAAAACTGTTATACAACAGTTTTGTCCGTCCGTCTGTCTGTTATACAACTTACGCCATTCGACTCAGCATATTCGATATACCCCCGAAATGACTATGACCTTTGACCTTCTGACCTCAACCTCACCTCACGTGGTATCACGTAACCTTTGCATATATTGTTTTTCGAACTCTAAGATTTAAGGCAATTCATTGCCGTTTCTCACTTGTTTGTCTCGTGTTGGAAATTAACCCTCAATACTGGGCGCTTTGGCAATGGCGATACGACCACTTAAACCACTGCGCCATCTGTATAGACTTAACGATAGAGATACATATTTATTATCAGTAACGCCAGTGATATATAAAAGGAGGCGTGGCGTGTCTTTCGCGTAAATCATGATCCAATGAACTTGTAGAAAGCTGAATCATGTTTTCGCTATCTTACAATAAGTTGTTTGGGGTTTCGATAATAAATCTGCAAATTTATTTACCGAATTTCTCAACTGTAAAGTTTAACGCGTATCAACTTTGCACGTTATCTGTCTATAATAAAATTTCAAGTTATCAAAAATTCAATAAAATTTAATACGAATTAACCAATAAAGGCCCGGTTGCTCTCGTCTAGTAGTTTTCGCTTCGGACAATAAAATTTTGACATATTATCAATAGAATATGTGTCATAAATTACCTGTCCGTAAGTAAAACTTCACGAAAATACTGCTTACGGTCAATAATGCGGATGCAGTCTTGTTGCACACTCAGAATGACACAATGATTACTAAGTTACTCCTTATTAAAGAATCACTATTTAAAATCATTGCTGATGTGTGACTTAAGTATTCATTAGATATCTCTGAGTGCGGCTGTAAGTCTTAGTTATGAAACAGTTTAATAACTATAAAATCTCTGCAATTAAAACGCGGGTTGGCGATAGTGAATAGGCTAGATATAATATTTAATTATTACATAAAACTTACAGATTAATCACCATATATATATACATACATACATAGATTCACGCCTGTTTCCCAGAGGGGTAGGCAGAGACTACGGATTTCCATTTGCTACGATCCTGACACACTTCTCTGGCTTCATTCACTTTCATCACATTCCTCATACACGCCCGTCGGTTCAAGGTGCTCTTAACCTGGCCTTTATCCAGAACGCCTCCGATCTGATCAAGAAACGTTCGCCTAGGTCTTCCTCTTGCGACTATTCCATTCATATATATATGTTTGTTATGTAGTTAACATTATCTAAAAATAAGCAGTCATATTTGCATGTCTAAATTACAGAAAAATTAAGGAAAATTGATAAAAAAAAGATACTTTGAAATTAAACTAGCAACGGCTATGGACAAGGGGATATCATGAGTAGTGAAAATCAACCGAAACGTCCGCGTCGGGGAACGATATAGACCTAAATAGCTTAATAATTTAAATAGCAAGTTAAAGAGTAGTTAAATCTAACAGTGGTAGTGTAATAATATCAAAATTATGTAATAATAGTGTTTTAAAATAAACAACGCGATAAAATTCGTATAAAATTTTTTATTTGTAAGACAATATCATAAAAAAGATACTTGTAAATTTACAAGATACATGTTACTAGTACCGTGTGTATAATATATAATATCAGTTCTGTATTAAACTGTCCCACTACTGGGCACAGGCCACTTCTCAGTGTGAGAAAGGCGAGGCAACAGTCCACCACGCTGGCCCACTGCGGATTGAGAGACTTCATACATCTTCGAGAACATTATGGAGAACTTTTAGAAATGCAGGTTTCCTCACAATGTTTTCCTTCACCATAAAAGCGAGCAATAACTATTTGTTATTGCTCGCTTTTATGGTGATATAATTTCGGAAAGTCAGATATGCGCACCCTGAGATTGAACTCGAGACCTCTGCGTGACAGTCCAATGGTTTCCTACTGGGCTATTGCTGTATTATGTGTACCTCCGTGGTGCAGCGGTAGTGTATGCGACTGCTGTGCCTGAGGTCTCGAGTTCGAATTCCAGGTCGGGCCAACAAAAATGTTATTGGGTTTTTCTGTTCAAAAATCTCAATAGCAGCCCGAAGTTAGGAAGTTGGCGGTGTTAGACCCTGTGCCTCGGGAAGCATGTAAAGCACTTGGTCCTGCGCCTGATCTCTCCCCGGTCGTGTCGGATTACCGTCCCATAGGATCACGAGAGTTAGGGAACAGAGAGTGCACTTGTGTTTGCACACACACTTGTGCACTATAATATCTCCTGCGCAGTTGGCCAGTCCCCGTTAAGATTGGCCGCCGTGGCCGAAATTCAGTTTTATTGTATAGGCATAAAATAACCGTTACAAAACTCTGTCTTTTAGTGATAAGTAGCGAAATAACAAAAATAACTGTACATATTACAATATACCGCAACAATGATTTACAAAAAGAACCCTGCCGCATGAAGCAAAAACATGGCGGAGCTTTTAAACTTGTGTGAAATGATATGCCGTATTTCGGATAGTCACTAACTATATTTACAAATAGAGGACTTGGCAAGATAACATGACTTGCAGCTTTTTGATATTGCGTCAGTTACGCCGGCTATATCGTGGTTTGCGTGAATTTCCGATGTTTGTGTCAATATTCAACTTAGCCGACACCCATAAGAATGTTAATTTTATTGAGTAATGCAAGTAAGCACTCACACCTGTAGAATGGTAGGTACATAGAGGTATATAACGCACTAACATTTAGCCAGTTATGTTTTTACCTCCCATACGTCCGAACACTGCGGTGCATTCACTATTGTTTAATAAAAAAAAAACAAATCGGGTTAAAGATTAACAAATTTAATTTTTAGTAGATCATCAAGACTGCGCCGAGCGTAAGACAGATAATGACAGAGCTCGTGCAGCGCATATTCAAATCGGAGCGCGGCCGCCATAGTAAAATTGTATATAAGATTTGAAGTGCTTTTTTGATAAATATGTATCTTTATTGTCAACCAATAACTTCAATATTTGGGACGGACAAATTGTAATAATAAACTATTTATGTTTCGTTTAAGGTGTAAAATAGGATAGATTTCTACTGTTTAATCTAAAAATCTACGTTTTTGCATTTTTCGTGCAAATCTGCGTAATTTTGTAGGCGAAAATATTAATTATTTTAAGTTTTTTACATTGAGTAATTGTAAACACAGTCATTGTAATGGTAAATGTATATTTTATATTTGTATTAAACTAAAAGTGTTGATTTTATTCACTTAACCGTGTCCGCCAGTTTTGGCACATTTCGCTCGGCTCAGTCTTAAACAAATACTCAATTTGTAAATCTGCTTATGATAATGTAGGTATAGCCCTAGCTATACAATGTTATAAACGGGAATGTGAGTTTGTTACACTTTCACGCCTTAACTACTCGACCAATCATCATAAAATTTCGTATGTTGACGTTGTCAGGGAACAGAAAAAGACATAAGGTACCTTTCATAAAATAAAAGTTTTATTACTAACTTTACCTAAATTTACGCGCGCGAAGCCGCGGGAAAAATCTAGTTTATAAACATTTATAACACGAATTAATTCGCGATATCACAAAATACCTATAGATAAATTCTTATTTGTTCAAAATAATTAATTCATTAACTTTTTAAATCGATAGCATTTTGTTTTGACACTTATGGCTGCTGCTGCTGTACGTGCCGCTGCTGCATGCTTGCTTAACTCTGTGGGCTAGTGCGCTTGGTTTTTGTCAGGGAACTCTGACCACTGATCTGAGTATTAACTTTTATCTATTATGAAAGCATTATATAATTTAATTGTTTCTGTGATTAATATTTTTCTACTTTGTGAATCAAATCAGCAGCAAAAGTTAAAGTAACTACCAAGTAGGTAATGTATTTATCTATCGTTTTTTATTTTATGCGTAGTTTATTTTCTTATGGTATATTTTTGTCAAATTAATATAAAGCCACTAGTTTGTATAAAGATGAATATGCGTCTTATTTTACCAAACATATCTGTATAATATTGTCTTCTATTTACGCGAATATTATTCATTGAAATTAAACTGCTATATACGGATTTTATCGCGTTGTTTATTTGACACTTTATTACACAATTTTGAAAATTAATATCTGTATAATTAAAAATAAGTTTGCCGCCAAGTGACCAGACCAGTCGTCGCCCCCAAAGAAGCATATCTCGGGTCTAAGAAATAATAAAACAAATTTTAATTAATGATATTCTTTTTGTTTCAGAGACGTCGGTTCTTGAAAAGGTCCCTCTTGTGCCGGACTTGATAATAGAAGCGTTGAATAACACAGAAAATGCTCACAACACAGTAAAAGTGTTCCTCACAAGAGTGCTTGCTATTACGGCACAAAAAGAATTACATTTCGCCAAGATATTCTCGAAACAAGGCGAGAGAATATTAGCGGGTTTTAAAGCGACCTGTGCACCCGGTATGAACGCCAGTATAAAAGTAGCGTATATGGAAGTAGCTCTAGCTATAGTCAAGCACAATTCAGGCACAGCATGGCTTCTAGAAACTGCTGCATGGAAAGAAATCCTCAAACTTTGCAATGAGAAAGCGACTGTATTTATCGCACGGCAAACATATCAATTCATGGCAGATTTCCTATGGAAATTAAATGATCTGGATGATGCTGCTAATATTAGAATTATATTAGGTATTCTTATACACCCCATCAGTCAAATTGACTTCTTGAATGTTCAGTCTATGACCAGTGAAAACGAAGAAGAAATATGGAAAGTCATAGAGCCTTCCATGCAAATACTGCTTAGTCTAGTAAGTAAAAGTAATCGAATACCGAACAAGACAATACTTATAACTATATTAGTGAGAGAATTCAAAGTGACTTCGTATTTACATGTAGCCATCGATTTGATACGCTCAGAAGACATGGTACTACTTCTGGTAAAGTTAATGTACTGGTGTAATCTTGGTAAGGCATTTCTCTCGAAACCCATGTTGCCTGGTGTGCAGTACACAGGGGAGGAGTTCTTGGAGTCAGCAGCGGCAAACTTTAATATAATACAGTTTTTCATAAAACGTCGCAGTGCCAATCTGATCCTTGACTTTTGTGCAGCGTGTAATATTATATGGAATTCAATTTTCAAAGACCAAGCGCCTAATATTTGGCAACAGGACGCGAAGATGCAGATTAAGAATCAAATGTTGTACATATGTTTGGTGCCTCTGATGGTGTTTGTGATGCATGGTAAAACACAAAGTCAAATGTGTGACATACGAATCAGTGATTACCTATCGAGACTCTTAAATTCGTCGTGTGAGCACACAGCAAAAGCAGCTTACGCGGTGAGAGACTTATCTGCAGAATTGGATACAATGTCAATTATTTTGCAAAGTGTAAAGAAATTAATATTTCTGAGGGATCATTTTGATGATGAGCAAGCAAATCTCGTATTTCAGGCCATGTTCTATGTTCTACAAGATTATGTTCCTGTAGATACAACAGGCAAACTGAAACTGGAAGTAAGTTTTGAAGACACAGAAGAAAAGAATCTTGTAATTACATATGTTATGGATTGTGTATTGTACCTGGTCACGCATCGTAATATAAATTGGCTCGAAAGTATAGAAATCATATGCTTGTATAATGTCGTTTGCAATATTTTGCGCAGACAGAATTTGTCGTGTAAGGTGAGTCAAATTCGCACTTTTAATAATAATAATATAATTTATTGCGTCAAATATGTCATGGCATAATGGTATTACAATTGTTTAACATGTTTGGCATGCAACAATAAAGTTTAAATCACATAAGTAAAAGATAGTATGTATATTTAGTTAGTAGAAATGTCTGTCTGACATTCTGTCCTCGATCAACAGATCACACAACAATTTACGGTCCTCCTAACTAAATTTCGGTCACGGTGACTAATCTTAACGTAGAAGCCGTCTGCGCAGAAGATATTATAGTGCACAAGTGTGTGCGCAAACACAAGTGCACTCTAACTCTAATACTACTTGTGCTTTGATATAGGAACTGGGGCTATATGTACTTGCTGATCGTATAGTTCTATCCGTTAGTGATTATTATACGTTAGATGACGCATAGCCTTGCCTTTGATGCAAAAACAGAGGCAACATTTTAATACCTTACGTAGAACAATCTATAGCTTAGTTCGCAAAGCGACGACACGGCTCGTCGAGGTTTAAGTTCAAGTTCTGCTTCACGAATAGTCTTTTTCCTCGTTTATCTATACTAATATTATAAAGAGGAAAGATTTGATCTTTGGTTTTTGTAAGGGTTCAACACAAAAACTACTTGACCGATTTTAAAATTCTTTCACCATTGGAAAGCTATATTATCAGCGAGTAACATAAAAAATATATACATATTTTTTTAAAGTACTTACTGTTCCTAACATCTTCTTTTTTTTTTAACTTGTGGGAATGCTTTGACACTTACCTCTCCGCGGGGCGCCGGAGAGGTTATGTTGGAATCACCGGGGAAAGATGGTGAGCGGCACTGGGGCGCACAAGTTGCTCCTTCCAATTCGCCACTAGGACCTGGTGGAGCTCGGACCTTGCCGCCTTGAGAGCGGAAAGAGCTGGTCCTTCGCCCCGAGCTAGCGCCTCCTGGCTTACTGTTCCTAACATATTTTTTTTAACGTGTGGGCATGCTTTGACCCATATCTCTCCGCGGGGCGACGGAGAGATTATGTCGGACTCACCGGGGAAAGATGGTGAACGACATCCCGGTAATACCGACTAAACCTACCACGGTGTTCCTCGACATAACCGCAATCGGCGGGGCCGCGCAAATCGCTTTCACATGCAATCGCTACCCCGCTGAGGTTTCGGCCCGCCGTATAAAACGGCAGGCCACTACACAAATAGACCTGCCCTTTGGGCGCCACTAATTTTATCCCTACTGTCCCCCTAATGGGGGGACGGACACACGATACAGAGGCGCGCGTGGGAACACGCACGCCGCCTCTCGGACCTGGTGCTGATCGGGTGGCGGGCAGGCCCACGAAGCTCACCACCCCAGGTCAAACCTCAGGGTGGCTGGAGGTCTACTCGCGCCCTCCGGCGTCCGGCTCTGCGGTTGGTGAGAGGTTTAAGCGTTGCCTCTCCCGTTCCGCCTCCTCCTTGATGGAAATGACTTCATCACAAGGAGGCGACGGCGTTCCACGAACTCTCACTCCAGACGGGTCTGGAGCGAGAAGGCAACCAATCCGACTGCCACGAGTAAAAACTAGTCATTTATAGATTAACATAGTTCAATGTTAAAATATTTACTTAAAATAATGGAAGAATTACTTGATCTGTGTACATTATATAAAACCTATCGATATTTTACCTTAATTTTTCTTCTTTCAGTTTATAGTGAAAGCACTGAATGTGGTAACGTTGACGGTCAAGAAGTTCTTACAGCCTAATCTCTCGTTATTACTGGACTCGAAGCCTGGCTCAGCAATCCATGACCTCGGCAATCTCATCTATATGAAGATGCACGATAGAAACTGGGAGGTCAGAGATACGTCGCTGGAGTTACTGCTTGTGTGCACTGAAATCTCTTATATAAGTAAGTATAATTATTTTATACTAGTACTAATATGCGATAGCCTAGTGAGAAACCGTTGGGACTGCCACAGATGCCTCAACTTCGATCTTAAGGTGCGCATCTCTTGAGTTTTCGAAGTTATATGCATATTAAATAGTTTTTGCAAATTATCGCTTGATCAGGAAGTTTAGGAAAACATCGTGAGGAAACCTGCGTGTCTGAGAGTTCTCCAGTAATGTTCTCGATGATATGAGTGAAGTCTGCCAATAAGCTCTGGGCCGGAGTGACAGCCTCTTCTCACACTGAAAAGAGGCCCAGCAGTGGGACAGTTAAATACGGGGTGATTTTGTTATATTATATATACAGTAAAACCCGTTTAAGACGATTTCACAGGGCCCAACCAAAAAACGTGTCTTAAGACTGCGCCGAGCGTAAGACAGATAATGACAGAGCTCGTGCGGCGCATATTCAAATCGGCGCGCTGCCGCCATAGTAAAATTGTATGAAGGATTTGAAATGCTTTTCTGATAAATATGTATCTTTATTGTCAACCAGTAACTTAAATATTTGGGACAGATAAATTGTAATATAACTATTTATGTTTCGTTTAAGCTGTAAAATAGGATAGCAAGGAAACAGCGCTGTACACGGATGGTTACCGACTCTTTGTCGACAAGTTGAGATCTGCATAGTTCCTGCATAGATATGATTTATTATTACGTAATCTTTATGCACGCAAGGATTGAGAGAGTTCGGATGTGTTTTAAAGTAGGTACATAATTATTGTATGTTCACGAAAAAAGTAATGGACGAAGAGAAACTTATATTGCTAGTGCAAAAGTATTCTTATTACCGTCTTCGCAGCATATTCAGCGCCGTACTCAGTAGATAGAATCGTTTCAGCGGAGATAACCCGCTATGACAGCTTTTCTCATTCTTACGACGCTGTACGCGGCTGATAGAATCTGAACTGTATAAGTGTGACTAAAATCGTTCAGCAAAACGCGAATGGAGCTGAATAAGTGTGAGTAGTCCCTTATACGGATATTGTCGCGTTTTTTATTTTAAAACACTTTTATTATATGATTTTGAGACTAACACTACCTACTATTATTGAACTTCGCTACAATTTAAGCTATTTAGATTAATTAAAACTATAGACATACATTACTGTTTTAATATTGCAGCAGGTATGAGTAGTTTTCGCGACTGTATACTGTTTTATAAATTATTTTTGATGTAATATACCAATTGCATATTTGGGAATTTTGTATCTTAGACACAATGGCAAATATATAATTGGGCTATCCTAACTAATATTATAAATACGAATGTAAGTATGTTTGTTTGTTACACTTTCACGCCTTAACTACTTGACCGATCATCATGAAATTTCGCAGACAAGTTGTCAGGGAAACGGAAAAGGACATAGCGCGCCTTTCATCCACAAAAAGTACCGTTACTATACCTATCCTGGAAAAAGTACCGTTACTATACCTATCCTAAAAAAAGTACCGTTACTATACCTATCCTGGAAAAAGTACCGTTACTATACCTATCCTGGAAAAAGTACCGTTACTATACCTATCCTGGAAAAAGTACCGTTACTATACCTATCCTGGAAAAAGTACCGTTACTATACCTATCCTGGAAAAAGTACCGTTACTATACCTATCCTGGAAAAAGTACCGTTACTATACCTATCCTGGAAAAAGTACCGTTGCTATACCTATCCTGGAAAAAGTACCGTTACTATACCTATCCTGGAAAAAGTACCGTTACTATACCTATCCTGGAAAAAGTACCGTTACTATACCTATCCTGGAAAAAGTACCGTTACTATACCTATCCTGGAAAAAGTACCGTTACTATACCTATCCTGGAAAAAGTACCGTTACTATACCTATCCTGGAAAAAGTACCGTTACTATACCTATCCTGGAAAAAGTACCGTTACTATACCTATCCTGGAAAAAGTACCGTTGCTATACCTATCCTGACCTACATTTTCGCGACCGAAGCCGCGAGCAAAATCTAGCAGTTAAATATAGTAGTGTATTTAAGCGCTAAGCTGCTCAGGGTTTATTCTTGAATACCCGCGCTCTATGGATATGTATGTATGTATACTTTATGTTTATGAATCTGACTATTATAAAAAGTGTAATTCTGTTATCATCTGTATAGTCGCTAACTCGATTAAATTATATACGAAAGCCTCCAATAGAATACCAGTGTATAAAATGGTTTGTTTCTTAGTTACAATGTTATCGAAAAGCAAAAACTATCTGTTTAAGCAAACGAAAAATTGAATTGATTACTCGGATGCCAGACCAGTTTAGATAAGTAGTCGTCTTGCCATTGCCTCGGCAACAGGAGTGATAGGTTGTGCGATTCCCAAAAAAATTGTGTGATCCACAAATAGTCGTTCCGAATCTGGGTGTTCTTTGTGCCTGTTGTTCGAATGTTCGTAAAGTCTTCGCGACACAAAAAGTATTAACTACAAGTGCGTGCGTGTTGTCTTTTTTTTAAGAATCAATTGTTCGTCTAGAAACACCAAAAATAATTAACAGTGTTCATGTTTTTATCAATTATAGCAGCGATAGCTCAGTGGGGAGACCAACAGACTGCATTGCAGAGGGTCTCGGATTTGAACCCACGTCGCGCACCTCTGACTTTCGGAAGTTATATGACTTTTCGAAATTATGTGCGTATTGATTGACAATTACGCCTGCTCCGTGCCTCGGAGAGCACGTTAAGCCGTCGGTCCCGGGTGCCATGAACATCTATGGCAGTCGTTATTGGGAAGTCAGTGCCTTATAATATCCTGACACTGGTCTACCCTTAGGGTATCGTTAGCCTTCGGGTTGCGGAGTTCAGGTGGCAGCCGCTCCGTGTAAAAACTGATATCCAGTCAAATCCGGTTAGAACAGAAAAGCCAACCCCAAGTGACTTGGGAATAATAAGGGCTAGGGAGAAGTTTATGTTTTTTTTAAATTTGTGTTTGTATTTAAGATATGTGTTGCAATGCTCTTTATCACTTTGAATATGTATTCAAAGAGATTATTTTACGTACATTTTGTGTTTGTACATTATACCGAGTATTTGCTTACCCTGACCCAAGAGTATATAGCTAGGTATATTAGGTAATCTTACAATTTATATTACATCCATAAGATCATTCTCGCCTCGTGCAAATTTGCTGACTATTACAGACATAGGTACACAACGTTAATTCGAAATCGTAGTGTGCTATCGCACGCTGTTCAGCGTTGTTATACGACTCGAAAACATAAGGTCGATTTTCGCGTCATTTTAAGCAGAGAGAAATACAGATAGGTAATAGATCTACGTATTTATGTTTGTTTGTTTGTCGTGTGGTTAGTGGCCAACCTGTTGTCAAGAGTTGTTCAAGCCGCCCGTAGGCCTCTGACATGGCTTAACGACTGCTGTCAATTTGACAACAACCGGGACCGACATTTTACGTGGCCTCCAAAGCACGGAGATGCTCAGATGAAATACCACTAAGCGGTCACCGATCTATAGACTGACTGCACCCAACGTTGCTTACCCTCGCTAATCGTTTACCGATCAGTAAGTGCAACTAGCTATGAGCGCCTCATATGTATTTATGTAATTTACCTATTACAAAAGTCAGAGTAAGTAATTTTAATGTTTACTTTCTTTGTGGCTGTTATCCCAGTAAACTTTTTTTTTATTATTAATATTAATTATTTTATAACAATTGTAGCGGAGCGAGCTCTTTTATGGTTAATAGAGTAGATTTAAGGAGTAACTGCGTTTAAATATATACTACGAATGGTATGTAAGATGATAATATTTATTCTAAAATCAATAATGGTAAAAACACTTAACGCAACAACTGGTAAATTAATAGTAAAAATTGTAAATTAAATGGTAAACTTAGTGGTTTAATGGTAGTTCAGCTTATTCGTTGCTCGATTACGAACTGACTTAAAAAGACGCATAAAATTAGCGCGTCTCAAATGTGCATGCAATGCACAAATGTTACGGTGTTCGGATACGTAGCTCCGAACAACAATTGTATATCTTATTTCAATATTTCGGCTCACCTTTACCTATCGCACCCTTAATAAAACAGAGACTTATCTCAGTATTTTGGATTAAACAAATTTGAACTCTATTGCAAAAATTTAACACAAATATAATATTAGAATTTAACATATACAATTAGAGTTCAAATTGCCTTACTTTCAAATTTCGAGATAAGTCGCTGTTTTATTAAGAGTGCGCTATGTATTTATAGTATACTATTAGTTCGATTAATCAACTCCTTGTCTAATGTGTAAATATGTTTGTGTATTTTAAGATGATCACTTTATTGGATGATCGTGAGGTTTGATTACAAAGTACCTAACGTATATCAAAGCCTGGCTCCTTTCCAGTCTCCAGGCTGATGCCTGGAGTTTGGAAAGGGGCTAGGTAAACAACTTAATAGGCTCGCTTCCTGTTATATAGGACCTAACATTTTTGTTGGTGACATCTGTAATGCTGGCGATATGCTGTAATAAACTATTACCTTTATAGCATCAAATTTCTGATAAATAAATTAAATATTATTAGATTAAGTACATTTTGTACGAAATGAAAATATTCAATAGATTTTCTTGAATAAATCAAATGAAAAATGATTTTTCGTTTTGCGCAGGTTAGATTTATTGAGTTCGGTTTTAAATGTGTTGTTGAACATTTTACTTTATGACGTAATAACTAATTACAGTTATTATATTTTTACAGAATTCCCGCCATTCCAGAAACAGATAATCGATAACAACTTGATAAACGTGGCGGTGACGATCGCGTTAAACGATTACGAGTCGTACGTGCAAGTGTCGGCGCTCAAATGCGTGGGCGCAGCGAGCCGCATCGGCCTCATATGGGATAAGCTGGTCTCAGAGTTCCCTGATATACAGGTACCTTACAGGACTTTTGCTTTCTATCCAATAATATTTTATGAAAATTCCCAGCTAATATTATAAATGCGAATGTGAGCTTGTTTGTTTGTTACGCTTTCACGCCTTAACTATTCGACCGATAACTAAGATATTTCGCATACACGTTGTCAGGGGTACAGAAAAAGACATAGAGTACCATTCATCCAGGAAAAATGTACTGTTTCCAAACGAGCGAAGCCGCGGGCTAAAACTAGTAATATCTAATAATCGTGTGGATCGCTAGAAGACTTAATAAACCAATTTTAATATGTTTTCATAAATGTGAAAAGGATTTTGGCTGCCTGTATGTATTTTTTTATTAGTTTCGTTTTATGTTTGCTGGATATCGGCAAGCAGCATTAAAACCGTGGTCACGGGGAGACTAAGATGGTAGTTGTCTCAATGTTCCAGTGTCGTTATTTCAAAGTAAAATTTCTAAGTAAAATAACGACACTGGAACATTTAGACAACTACCATCTTAGTCTCCCCGTGACCATGGCTGCTGAAAAGCAACCGAAACGTCGGGGAAAGTGTAAACTTAAATATAAATAGTTTTAATAGTTTTAATAATTGAATTAGCTTAAACATTAGTAAAGTTTAATAGTATCTAGTAGTAGTGTAACAGTTTCAAAATTTTGTTATAAAGTGTAAAATAAATAACGCGATAAAAGCCGTATATAGTAGTTTAATTTCAATGAATAACATTCACGTAAACAGAAGACAATATTATTGAAAATCAAATCTTTCCCCTTTATAATATTAGTCTAGAAAAACATCAAAACAAACGCATTACATCACTATCAAAATTCTGCCTGGTCATTTTCGGGTTTACGCAGCTTACCGAGTCAGCCTTAGTGTTGTGAAGTATCGACTAGATTGTGCTGATATTTATAAATCGATAAAAAAGAAATACTATATATTAGTAAAAATTGTAAAAACGCATTTATTTGTTGTGGTTTTCTATTGTACAGAGGCTATATTAAGTGATGCTTAAATATGACCACACCTTTCTGTTCCACGCTGTATATAGAACGTCTATGTCGTCAAAGGTACCTCTTCCCATGAAATCCCCTTCAAGGTTGAATCGTAACTTAATAAATCGTTAAATGAGCTAATTTATTAAATTTAAACATTATCTATTTCAGGAGCAAATGGTAACCATGCTTTGCGAAAACGAAGAAGGCATTGTACGAAAGGAAGCCTGCAACGTCCTCTGTGAAATGTACCAGAACGGGAAACTGACACCAGCTTTCAAACAAACATTATACGGACATATGGTCTCTTCGGCGCTCACAGATTTCCACTGGGAAGTACAAGTTACTGCTTTAAGATTTTGGAAGATAGTATACCAGTCTTTCCTTACAGACCAAGGTATGCTGGACGGCCAGTTCCCACCGGTCACATTTTCCAAAGAAAGTAGAAAGATAGTCACGTTAAATGAACCAGAGATACAAAGAAGACTATCAAAGATTCTAGACGAATTAGCCGCTATTGGCTGTTTGACTGTATTCGTGAAGCTGGTCCAGGATGACACAGAAGTCATAATTATGGATGCTGCATTATCCACCGCACAGGAATTATGCGATATTCTGAGTAAATATAAAGTACAGGAATACTTGACGTTGAAACCAGGAGAGCCTACGAGTGTAGATGAATTTGTAAATCTTTGTGATATAAAAGATGAACCAGATAAAATTGATGACAGTGTCGACATGGCAGATGTACAGAATTCAGAAAATGTTATTGATGATATTTTAAATGTAGACGATGTTAAGCTACTAGCGAATATATACGAAAGGCACATGTCTTTACAAGGAAACAAATCAGAATCGCCTCTAAGACCAAAGATAAAGCTACCGAAATTGGTATCACCATATATATTTGTTAATTACTTCAAGAACACAGATTTTAAGGCCATTATAGATGAGAAAAGGAAATGGAATGAAGGTATCAGAAGTATGTCATCGTTGCTCGATGATGTTCTTGGTATATATGAAGCCAATAATGAAGCCAACTCATTAGATTGTTACTGAAGCTATGGAAATACATTCATATTTTTGTAACTGTCCTGTAATCTTGAGATTATATATTTCTATAACGATTTACGAGTTTTCCTTTACGACTGTGACGTCTATGACAACAGTATTACTAAACTGAAAATAAAAGCTTTGGTCGTACAACTCATAATACTGTTAGTGTCAATAGTTGCAATGCCAGACTTAATTGAAACTTACTTTCCCTTATTACAAAACGTGGACTTACGCTAAACCAAATATGATATGTGCTATGTAAATTTAAATCTACACCACAAACGTAGACCACATTGTAAACGTCAAATTTTGTCATAAAAATCCATGTAATTAATTATATTATTATGTGTTGTGACTATATCATGAATTTAATTGATTTTGAAATCTTTGACGTCATTATATTATGACGTTTCGGCAACCAAATAAACGTATTGAATTGATCAATGGTGGTATGATAAACTGTCAAATTAACACGCGTTTTGGCATGATACAAAAAAATTGCTGAGTGAGATTAATTGACTATTAATTACTAATTATTTGCAATAACATTATATCCGATTCTACTTTCTTCGTGTATTATTTATTGTAACATGTTATACAAATGCAACACACAACTAAATGCATTGTTTTAAATTAATATTGCTCCTGCAATTCTTTTACATAGATTTAGTCGAGTAATTATAATAAGTATTCCTTAGTCACCTAAAATACAAATCATCAGTGATATATATCTATACTAATATTATAAAGCTGAGGAGTTTGTTTGTTTGTTTGTTTGAACGCGCTAATCTCAGGAACTACTGGTTCGAATTGAAACATTATTTTTGTGTTGTATAGCTTATTTATCGAGGAAGGCTATAGGCTATATAACATCACGCTACGACCCACGGGGGCGGTGCAGTAACCATAAACACGGGTAAAACCACGGACATAGCAATATTTTTTTATATATATAAAAATATCGTATGACGATGTTTGTGGTCGCACAATTTACACTCATTTTAAATTCTCACACTCCGACAATCGGTTGCTTTCCATAGCCGCCATGGTCATGTGGAAACTAAGATGGTGGCTGTCTCATTATCTTAAAGTGTAGTTATTGATATTTCCTACCATTGTAGCCACTCCTGTACATAAAATATATAAACTACAACCTCTAACAGCCAATTTGGCTGTTAAGGAGTCTGCCCACTACCGCGTCGCATGCCATGACCGTGCTAGGAACGTGTCAGGCAAAAAAAATTATTTGTAAGGAAATGACTTTGGCATTACATCACACCCTGGCTCCTCTAATATTACTTTTGTGGAGGTTGGGGTTCTTAATCTTAGCAAAACTCTGTATTGTATATTTCATCTTAGCACTACAGATGCTAATTATGTACAATAAACATACATTTTAACTATTTTCATACCAGAATTTTGGTAGTAGAAACATGTCTGCGCTTACAAAATTTTAATGAACTTTTCTGTTTTTTAATAAATATCTAATAAAAACAGTTAATACTAGACAATTTCTTTATTCCAAATATGAAAGTCAATCAATGATCAATCATGGCAACGTAGTGACGACATATAAATTATCTAACGTTAGCTGAAAGGGCGTAAACAGGAATTTTAGATTAAAATAACAAAAAACTCTCTTTACTTGTAGTAACTGATTAAAGTTATGGCTTGTAAAAATACACAAAACGACTTAAACATCTAAAACTTCATCTAACAATTGCTCTAATGTACAAACATAATCAATATTATTATATCTTTTACGTTCTTTTATCGAAGAATAATCATTATCTCTGAAATATTCGAGAAACTTATTTGGATGTACTAATTTCCTGCGCGTGCAATATTCAAGATCAACTTCCATTACTTCTGGGTTCCTTTGACGATATTTATTAAATAAATTTGTAATAAGTTCTGTTTGATTTGCACTTAATACACTATCTATTACTCTACATTTTTCTTCTTCACTCGTTGCACTGGACAAAGGGCTAGGTGTATTAGCTGCCTGCTTATTTTGAATCAACTCATCTACTGGTTCTACAGTGTCACATTCTTTTAAATTCTTAAAATTATATTCATCCAGCATTTGTATAAGATCTTTAGCTATACAATAAGCTTGATCGTTAACCATAATGCTATGTAAATCGTTCATACATTCCAAAAGAACAGTGAGACAACCAATACTAGACAGATGGTTCATGATGGCAGTCAGCTGTCTTTGTATTTCTGCATTGTCTAGTACTACTATTTTCCTCTTTTCTTTTGAGAACGTTACTGGTGGAAATTTTCCATCGAGCATTCCTCTGTATGTGAGATGGTTGTTTATGGCTCTCTTCCAAAAGCATAGTGAAGCCACTTGTACTTCCCAGTGTAAGTCGTCTAAAGCCGCCGACAGCATAACTTCGTACAAAGTACTTTGGAACTTTGGTGTTACTTTTTGATTTGCGAACACTCCAATCAGGACTTTGGCCGCTTCTTTCCTAACCATTCCTTCATCGTGGTTCTTTAGTATGTGGATAAGGTGCAACTAAAACATTAAACATATATTAATGGACACGGATCGATTCCCACTAATGTTGCTTATCTAAAAATGTAGATAATTGAAAGATTTCTTGGTAATCTAGCAGAAACCACTAGCTTTTACTAGGAATTACTACAAACAATTTCATTGAAATTAATTAATTAATTAATTTTATGAATAATATTCGCGTAAACAGAAAACAATATTATACAAACAATATGATATGATAAAAATTATTTACTTTTTTTTTATTATCATGTAAGTACATTATTTAATTTGCATTTAAACTTTAGGTTTGTATATGTCATGCTAGCGTATAGGAAGTTTAAAAGTGATAAGACGTATTTATTTACTTTATGAACAACGAAGCGAACGAAATGGTTGGAAACCATTTGATTGCCACCTAGAAGCCCCAAGGTCAGTCTCACGGTACCTTTAACTTAATTATGTGTACTTATATTATTTAGTTATTTAACTCTGTTAGGTAGACTTTAAATTAGAATTCTCCATAATGTTCTCTAAGATGAATGTAAAATCCGCCAACCAGTTCGTGACTAACGTTGTTTTTTTTTTAGTGTGTTTTAATTGTTGGTCATAGATAGCCTTGACAAATCTACGTGGACTATGGGTAAGCGCAGAAGGTTCCTAACCCATGACGTAGTGATATATGGCTTATACCTTTTTTTTATACCAAGCAGCTACCCATGCCCGTACTGGCACAGTTTGTTGACAAAGCAGATACTTTTTTTTTATACTATAATATACAACCATAAAAAGATATCTACGTTCACTTGGAAAAGTCGAGATATTTTTTCGTGTGAAAAATATTAAAGTAATAAATAATGCATTCATTGATTATATTTTGACACGAAACAAAAATATCTCAACTTTTCAAAGTGAACGCGGACTTTTTTTGATGTGTGTATATCTAATAGTCAAAATTATTGCGAAGTGCAAGGATTGCGTAAATTGGTGGCATTTTAATTATTCTTGTGCATTAGAAAGCAGTTATTTACTTTGGTAATACGATACAAAATTACTCACATTTATATTTTCATTATCTGATAAGACCTCTTGCCATAAGCTGTGTATCTTGGTGGCTGCAGTGAGACACTTCAGTGCGGTGCATTGAGTGTACACCTCTGGGTCTGTCAGCGCTGCCTGAGCCGCGAGGGTGATCAGGTTGCTTTCTGTTATTAAAGTTTGTAGCGGAATATATTCTGAAAAAAAAGGTGCATAGTCATTAATATGAGTAATCCTAAAAATAATTATAATTATACTTATTAGAGTTCGCCCAGAGATCGAGATTTGAACATAAATAGTTATATAATAAAACAATTGCTGCATGTTCTATAAAATCTTTAACTATGCCAAATGTTTACTCCTCTGTACGCGCAATATGTTTAAACGCCGGTTTAAAGGTTTCTCTTTACGTATTTATTTATATATATAAGCCACAGTAGCCCATTGCTAGCCCAAGTATATTTTATATTCCTTTTTTTCATGCAGCTGATAAGCATTGCGTATATATACTCAGCAGCGATAGCTTAGTGGGGAAACCAACAGACTGCAATGCAGAGGTCTCGGGTTCGAACCCACGTCGCGCATCTCTGACTTTCGGAAGTTATATGACTTTTCGAAATTATGTGCGTATTGATTGACAATTATCGCCTGCTCCGTGCCTCGGAGAGCACGTTAAGCCGTCGGTCCCGGCTGCTATGAACACCTATGGCAGTCGTTATTGGGAGAATGTCGACACAAAAAATCCCACTGGGTCGAAGTGTCGCCGGTCTGCACTGACTGGCCCCCACATAAGACAAGATAAGATATGCCCATTGCTAAACAGTTCACGTCAAAGGTATACAACAAATACGAACAATAACCTAGTAATAAGTCATACCTCATCCCTTCAGCTAGTAACCGGAAAATATTGTCGAGTCCTAAAATCAAGTATTTTGTTAAAGAATTTGACTTACTAATAAACGATATTTCTGTACAGGTCTTCAATATGTTCATGGCGGAATCCCGCACCTCCCAATCGTCATGCTGCATGTATAGCTTTATTATGTTACCAATCTCATTTAATGTAGTCTCTTGTGAACGTTTACCCTCGATAAGCAGAGACATGTTTGGCGATAGAAACTTCATAATGCATATGTTTACCAGATCCAGAATTTGCACCACATGCTGTAATTAATTAAGGGTATTCAATTATAATTGATAATCGAGAATGATTTATGATAGATAGTGCTTGATTTTCAATAATAAATAAATAAAGTGTTTATTGTTTTCTCTCACATAGAAAAGATACATATAGCGGTAAAAATATAACAGTTGATGCAAACATCTAATAAAATAAACGGGGACCGCTCTACAATCCCCAACGGGCCTCAGGTAGACGATCCCAATTCACTCCCACCGTTCGCAGTATAAGCGAACGGAAAGAGAGTCAGCGATCTAGTCCCCAAAAACCAATTTGGAGATTGCAAAACGTGCCCTTACACTGTGTACAATACGAGATTAAAACTTTACCTTCATTGTCAACATACTCAGTCTTAATAACGACAACAGATTTGATTGAACGCAGACAACCTCCAAATTCTCATACCATGGTATGTTGTGTTCTTTTAACAACATTTTCATTGCATTCAATAAATGCGACAACATTGCTAAATCATCCATATCCAATCGATTCTCATGCGTAACCACGACATCTGGTCCATCGTATATTATGAATACCTCTAATAAGTAGTATAGACTCTGGAACAACGGCCCCGCCTGAGACTGGGTCATATGACCTTTTAATCTGAGTAGCTCTTTTAAAGTGTAAGTTGTCAGCTTTTTCCTGAAAGTCGGGCAACCGTCTTCTAACAATGTCCCCAACAAATAACAACTCGAGTAGATATAATCAGCTAAAGTTCTTGTCATTTTCCTTATATAGAGATCTATCTCATCTGATAATTCTATCTTATGTACAATCCGGTATAGGGCTGAATATTTTACCATAGGCATTATCAAGTGTACTGCAATTTGAAGAGAGAATTCAAGATTCTGACCGTTTCTTTGAAATGTTAATGGTAAATTTAATCTAGTTGCGTGGGCTTTCTCGAAATGTGACCAAATTATGGTAGACTGTGTGACATAATCCACAATGAGAAAGGCATCACGTTTTTTCGTAGCTTGTCCTATATAGTTACGATGGAAAACTGTCATTCTATTACAAAATTCGTCTGTTCTTTGACTGAACAACAAGTGTCGATATATTAGTAAATAATATCGGAATAAACAAGAGTTTAATAACTTTAAAAGATTCGAATTTTTTGTCGTATTAAAGATATCAAATAATCTGTGGTCAATTATAAAATATCTCTTTAATAGAACTCTGACTTTGTCAACACACGCGTGATTATCACTTTCAGTCGTGACTGCCAATAATGCACTTAGGTGTGGAAATATTTTATCAGATAGCGCAGCGTCTGTTTTAGCATCCAATACTGGTACACTCAAATATTCACTAGACAAAATTGGTTCTACGATGTATCCCAGTACTTCTTGTAATTCTAGTTCTAAATTATTCTCGCTCAGTTTCCAAACTAATTTCGCTATGAAGTTATAGGCTGCATCCGACACTTTTTTCAGTTTGTGGTGGATTTTTGGGCAGAATATACATTTCCACACTTTGTGTTCTATGATGCAGCCTAATTCGAAGTTTAATTGTACTGTGGCTAATTCAATACATGCCAAGTGGAGTTTAGGTGGCGGAGTACAATTAAAGTTGTCTAGTACGCAGACTTTGGTATTTAAACCCTGCATTTGCTTTTTTGTAAACTGTGTTTCGTTTTTGTAAAGGATCGTTACGATTTTTATAAGAAAAACTTTAAGAGGAACGCTGGCCTCGTACATTTTTTCGACTGAACGAAATATAAGGTCATAGAAGCCGGGTGTACTTAGTAAAAGCGTTCCAGGACCTGAAAGCACCAAAAGATTTATACATTAGGATTTTGTTTGTATATAGTTAGTGAAATTACATAAGTACACACACTAAAAGCTACTATTTCTCACAATAGAAACCTGTTTAAAATAGAGCACCGATCTAATTTTAGTTTTATATTACAAATTATATTCTTCTAAACTAAAATGAATGGACAAACTAAAGTGGTCCAATGTGAATTGCCTTTAATTCATATGTGACAGTTATCAAAACTTTGTTTTGAACATATTCAATTATGAGAAGACTCGCAGAAAACAAATGAATATCTAACACGTGCTATGCGTATTTTTATGATGTTACTTTGTAGATATGTAATTAAGTAGATAGGTATTGTAGGTATATATAGCATTCTCATACTGAGAAGAGACCCGTGCCCAGCAGTGGGGCAATTTAATACAGCGCTGATATTATTATAGGTATTGTAATTTTATTTACGCTTAGCAAACGATACGCCAGATGTATCTATTTTAGAGTAATATTTAGTTTGTCCTCAAAATGTTAGCCATGATATTCCTAAGGGCGCCGAGGTCGTCTTTTAAATATTAACATATTTAATACCAAATACACGGCGCCGTGGAGATGTACGTGGCCGCATACACGGCGCCGTGACCCTGACTCGTTTGTTTCTATGCATTAGTATGACTTCGGCCATTGCGATAGCGGTACGTGAAGCACGCAGCCATACACGTGATGTTTCACGTTTAAAACAAGTGTTGGATTTGGATTCGCGCGATAAATTTACGAAATATTTCATTACAAATAATACAAACACTCAAATTGTACGGCCACACTGATACGTTTCTTACCAAAAACCGTATTTAAGATAGATCTCACAGGGAAAGTGGCATTGAATGTGTTTATATATTACTAGCGGCCCCCTAGTGGTCAAAATTCGACCAAAATTCCTAAGCTTGCTACTTGGTTTTTTGTTCTTCTCTATTACATATAAATAAGGTATAGGTAACCATAGTTACAAAGAATTGCACGACGTTAGACGAACAATGTCGAAATACTACGACCGCGATTCGACTGTGTGTGTCAAATGCATGGTTGTATACGTGTAGTGTTTTTCATTAATTTAATGTATTGCTAATGCATATTTTATAAAAATATTAGGATCCGCCCCTCCTTCTTTATATAAACTTTAACTGTGCCAAATTTCATACTCCTCCGTCCGCGCAAATTTCGTAAAAAGGGGCACAAAGTTTTTGCTTCACGTATTAATATATAGATAGATAGAAAATATTTTATAGATATTTTATTTGTATTGTTAGCAGATTATTTGGTTAACAATAATGATAATTCTTACGTTACAATATGTTATGCTAACGTACCCGTAACCAAATGTTTTCTATGCTATGCTAAATTGTTTTAATCTTTTAAATGATAAAGCACATTAGGCGTAATTGCTTGGCTTTTTAACTGACTTCAAAACAAGGAGGAGGTTCTCAATTTGGCTGCATATACATATACAGCGTGTAAAACGAAGGTGTAGTCATATTAAAGCGTCACATAAAAGCCCCTGTAAAATGAAAAACTACGAGAAATAAATCCAGGGGATCCCTTATAAATTTCATCAATGTTCATTGGACTACGAAGATACATCAGGAGTCTTTATAATTAATAAACTAACTAGTAGGTAAGGCTAGTGCGTGCCACCAGCATTAGTTAACGAATACCACTGGGTCACCCATCTGGCTTAGAATCCTGGAGTAGAATCTAAAACAGAGGTTCCCAGACATTTTTCTCATAGACCACTTTCACAATTTTGCAGGTTTCGGTGGACCCCCTGCAGCTACATTTTTACCATATTTCTTGGCATTCGTATTTATATATTAAAAAATTTGATCAAATCTCTACGGGCTAACCTATTTGTATTTTTTCTACTTTTATTTTTTAGAAATTCTCTTCCGAAGAATCGGTAGGTTCAAGACCACTGGTACTGAATATGGAATATGCAAGTTTACAATATTACCTTCCTACATTAATAGGTTAAGTCAAGCCAACATTTTAGTTCTTCACTATCGAAAGCAAATAAATTTTCGTGAACCTAGACCCCATTTTTTTTGGCACGCCAATGTAGACCGCCTTCGAGTCTCCCGTGGACCACTGGGGTCCACCTGGACCACTTTGGAAACTAATGATCTAAAAGATGTGGGTCGTTGTCAAGCACTTGGACTATGTCATTTCTTTGGCACTGACTCTAATAATAATAATAATAATAATAATATTCTACCACGTACACACAACACCATCTAGCCCAAACTAAGCAGAGCTTGTACTATGGGTTCTAGACAATGGATAAACATACATATTATTATATGCTTTTTTTTTTTGTAAATACATACATATTATACATAGAAACACCCAGACCAAGACAAACATCCATGTTCATGCACACAAATGTTTGACTTGTGCGGGAATCGAACCCGCGACCTCAGGCGTGGCAGTCGGTTACACCAACCACTACGCCATCGTAGCTTAGTACCTAATGACTAAAATATAAGTTATTTGCCGGTATCTTTGGTATTTTTGAAGACGTATTAATGTGTTATTTAACCGGTCGTATACCGCCGGCTCGCATACCAGCCGGCAGATTTGTACCCGTCGTAGGCCGGTGGCTCGCATGCGAGCCACCAAATTGGCGCCAAAACGCCGCGCGCCGCCTTCGCTTTAGCTTAAGCTAACGTAAAACCAATTTGGTGGCTCGCATGCGAGCCACCAAATTGGCGCCAAAACGCCGCGCGCCGCCTTCGCTTTAGCTTAAGCTAACGTAAAACCAATTTGGTGGCTCGCATGCGAGCCACCGGCCTACGACGGGTACAAATCTGCCGGCTGGTATGCGAGCCGGCGGTATACGACCGGTTAAAAGTTATTATAATATAATGCACTTCGAGATCAAATATCATTTCCGAGGTTACCATCAAGTGGATAAAAACATTTATGAAGTTACGAACATCAGATCGAATTATAAAGTCAAGCAGCATCAAAATGTTGACCGCGTAGGTACTAAAAGAGGAAGTGAGAAAAAATATATTTATGACATTATAGAAACACATGTAGACTACATAGAAACTACGTGTACTTCTTGCACATACCCACATATACATTCAATGCATTAACTGCTTTTTCTTCCTTTAAAGATTGCTTTGGAAAACAGGTACATTCCGAAGTGGCAATTAGCGCATTGATAGTGCTCCAAAACACATAATGACGAAACCTCGAGTCAATACAATTATCACGTACTAACAGAGACGACGGCGAAAAACGAAGTATACCTATCAGATTTAAAAAACCTTAATTACTGCATACCTTGATCTGTGATTAATTAAGTTGCCTAACGCCATGCGTGTATTAGACACAAAGAGGATAGGTACATATATTTTAAATGTAACAGTAAAATGACAACAGTAAAAATTCCATCTTAGGTAATGATATGTCAATGAAAAGCTCGAAGAACCAAGCAGAGTTTCGTTATCACAGCAGTGTAGCAGCAGTTTTTCTTATGCTGGGTTTCAGTATGAATAGGCCGGCTCGACCGGGGAAGGACTACTCTCTCACAGAATATCGACGTGAAATAGCAGTGTGTTGTGTTTCGTTCGGTGAGTGGGAGTGCCGGAGGCCCAATCACCCTCTTGCCCTCTTCCCGCTCCTTCTCCTTCCCACTCCCTTTCCTAAAAGGTTGGCAACGCGCAAGTGATACCTCTGGTGTTGCAGGCGTCTATAGGCTACGGTTACCACTTACCATCAGGTGAGCCGTATGCTTGTTTGCCAACTTAGTTGTATAAAAAAAAACAAAAGTATATTGATGTCCTTATTTATGTACTGTCGGCTCCTGTCAATCGTTACTTTATATTATAAATGCGAGCGTGTGTTTGTTTGTTACGCTTTCATGCTTTAACTACTCGACTGATCATCAAGAAATATCGCATACACGTCAGGGGAACAGAAAAGGACACAGGGTAAGTACTGTTACTAACCTAACCTACTGTGGAGGGTGTGATGTCCCTCCAACACAAAGGGAGGATCCTCCGACCAGGCTGGTTGATCGTGCCTGGAGGGCCGCGGCCCAACGGTTGATGTCTGGAGCTTGTGTATATAGTTAGTCGCTGTGTAAACTCCACTTGTGCGATGCAGAATTGTGACGTCATTTGAGCGTATGTACCGCCATCTGTTGAAAGTAGGCTGAACTTCTTCGTCTGTGCGGAGTCGTCACACTACATTTACCTACGTGAGCGAAGCCGCGGGCACAATCTAGTATGTTAATATGGACAATCATTGTGTATCAATCCTTAAATAGTGGTCATAAGGTCTAAAATTGCGATGCGCCCGCAATGATCGAGAACGCTTAGATATTGTTAAAAAAACTTAAAATATTATTTAAAAATGATTGGTTTTAGTTATGGAAATAATGAGCTAGCAAATCACTAATATTGATGTTACGAATATATTTGAGTAATTCCTAAGCATAATGATAGTGTAACTTCCTTTTAATTTCAATAATAGTAATTTTTCAGAGGTGTTTTCGAAAATAATTATGATCGAGCCAAAATCACAATATCGTGTTTTTGAGCTAGGAAATTCTAGTTAAAGATATCAATTTACCTATATCAAAATTCTAGATTAATTGGTCTTCTCATAGTCCTATACTATTCGATGAAAGTTAGTGCATTTTATCAGTGTGTCCTCGTAAATAAATTTATTAAAATATATTATTTTCTTATTTCTCTTGTTATATATTTTAAATTACAATATAAGTATTCAATTACAATAAAAATACAAACGTCAATGCGAATAAGATTAATCTTCGGCCTAACCATATTAACTCGAATAACTCTGATGAAGTATAATGGCATTATAAACATAAAAGCGCGTTAATCCGAGATTACACCTACAACAAATCTCTAATATCGTAATTAATCACGATATAAAACGTTTGTTTTGTTCCAGCATATCAGAAAAATGAAAAAAGTCACTATATTTTTAAAGTCAGTACTTCAAAGCACTTACTGTTTTCGTTGCGATCCTTCAAAAACTTCAAAATGATTTCCATATTATTCTCATTTATCACAAGTTTTCCTTCCAATGAGTATTCTAAAAGCAAGTTGAATTTCCTCAAATAATTTTCCACGTCCATTTTTATTGAACATCGAAGTTGACTGAATGGTACGTCAACATACTTTTCATAATATGTTTGTGTACAGTCATATATAGATAAGAAAGTTAAAAGTCATTACAGCTACGCAAGATTACAGAAGTTAATGAACAAATATTATCTCAAGTATGGAACTAGTATTTATCAGTAGATAAACGTGTATAGAAAATCTCCAATAACCACCACCAAAATAAAAATGCCAGTTTGTGTGTAGGTACCAAGCGAAAGTATACGATAGCGGCGCGCAGCAGTCTCCTTGCAGCCATAATTTAGGTCTCTGTTTCATATGTATGTATTATAATGTTACCAGTCAATATAATATATATTTAACGAGAAGTATATCATTTGGCCACCCACAAGAGAACCCTTAAAACTACCTACATTGGTGACCCAATGCAGCCACGATAAGTGAGTACTGACTTCTTGTGATCGTTCCTGTCGGCAGATGCACGGTAATGTTATCTAACAGTATTCTATCTTCATACAAACGGTCGGAACGCGAGTCATACCTACGCGCCTCGAGGTTGGTATGCACTTGTTAGATTTAAGTTGTAAGTGAAGTAAATAAGGAGTTCGGTTTAGCATTTTTTTTAAATTTAATATTAATGTGTTACGTTTGATCACCGAGGAGCAACAACTTGATACCATTCTAATTATATTATGGCTGGTGTTTTGTAATTAATTATTATTATTATATTGTTGTTTGATTGTAATCTAAACTAATATTATAAAGAGGAAACATTTGTGTTTTTGTATGTATGTTTGTAATATTTTCACACAAAAACAACAGGACCGATTTCAAAAATTCTTTTACCATTAGAAAGCTGCATCTACACTGAGTGACATAGGCTATATTACATTTTGAAAAAAATAGGGATCCTTAATAAAAATGCAATAATATAACCCAAGGTGTGAAAAAATTCGTCATAAAAAATCTGTCATCGCGTGCGCTGCGGAAACTATTGATGATAGAACAAAAAAATGTTTTACAGTATTATAGAACGTATCAATATCTACAAAAAAGTCCGCGATACCATGTGGTGGTATGGTATGTAAAATACATGTGTATTTTTTTAATATATAGCTAACTACACCTATATAGGTGTAGTTAGACTTATTAATTTCTTTAGTTGTAGTATTATATATTAAAATTAGATAACAAATTAAAAGTAAGTATTGGGTAATAAATTAAAGTCCACACGGACGAAGTCGTGGGCAACAGCTAGTATATAGTAAAATGTGTTATAATATAGTAGCTGATATAATGTTATTAGTAATTAATATAAATATTTGATATTGAATTATTGCTTTTATTAATTGGTTTAAGGGAACCATATTCCTGACATTTATTAAATAAAAGAATGCTTAACCAAACTCCTTATTTACTTCACTTACACCTTAAATCTAACACACTCAGTACGCAACCAGTCGCGAATGCGCCGCAGCGATGAACGGACGGTGTGATGGTTTTGTAAGCAGTAAGCGTGCGATTTGTTAATATTTGACTGAAATAAGTACCTACAAGTACTTATATAATAATTATGGCAAAGTGCAATTATAAACAAAAGCATTTTTTATTAAAGTTTTTATCCGAATGCAGATTTTTTTATACTATTAAATTTAACAATAAAGCTTTTCATACGTCTCAGTCGAGACGCAAATATTTTTCAGTCTCAAATATATAAGGTTTTTTATTAAATCTACTAATCAAAAAACATCATGATTTTAATTGAACACTTCCTATTTCATTCATAATAAAATTTCATTTTTTTGAATATGGCATGTAATATTTACAATCACTAAAACTAAAACAAACCTAAAGTAGGTAGATGAAATTAAAATACTGTAGGTGGGCAGCCCTCTTGCGCGTTCGCGGACCGCGCGGCTGTAGGTAATTATTTCGAGGACAGAGCCGAGTTACAATACTGTTAGATAACATTACCGTGGCAGATGTCCTAATGTCTTCGATTGAGGTAGATGGTGTAGCCCTGTGGGTCAGTTATACAAAGTGTAAACTTAAATATAAATAGTTTTAATAATTTAATTAGCTTAAACATTTGTAAGGTTTAATGGTAGTAGTAGTTTAATAGTTTCTAAATTATGTAAAAAAGCGTTAAATAAACAACGCGATAAAATCCATATAAAGTAGTTTAATTTTAAAGGTGAGATGTTTCCCAATGCGATCAGTCTTCGTCAAACTTCCGTGCGCTTATTCGACTGCAGTGCCACGTGTTACATATGCCCTTAGAGTATATATGTTACGGCTAATAGCCGAAGTACGGCTACACCTAGTTTTAGCCGGCTACAACTCAAAAGTAACCTAACATAACCTAACCGCATGTGGCCAGCTGCACCTAGTTGTAGCCGGCTAAAACTAGGTGTAGCCGCACTTCGGCTATTAGCCGTAACATATATAACCATATGCCGTTTGCATCGTCTGGCAGGTAATGTGAGCGTGGTTCGCTACCACGATCTCTCCGAAAGCTGTGGATGTTCCAATAAAATAATATTTCATAATAAATATATATATGTATATTGACTGAGTACCATACGCAAATAAATACATATGATATAGTACGACGATGGTGTGGAGCGGCGACATCGTATACCTACTTGCCTAAGCAAACAAAATTATTCCGTCAGCAATATCCCTACAAATAATATTACATTGTTTCAGTCATCTTGATTGATTTGAACATGAGGCTGTATGTGTATTTGGATTCTAAAATAGAGGATTAACTTTATCAGATAGAGAATTTATTTGGTAACCCAATGCGGTATAATCCAACTAAATTATTTCTCATTGTAGTTACCGTATTGTAGTTACCGTGCCTCGGAGAGCACGTTAAGCCGTCGGTCCCGGCTGCCATGAACATCTATGGCAGTCGTTATTGGGAAAGTTAGTACCCTCTAATATCCTGACACTGGTCTAGCCATCATATCATAATAATTATATATATACAGTATACTCCCAATATAATAAAATAAAACCGAGTCACAGAGTAGAAGAATCACATTAATTTTAGAATAGGTATTTCTATACGAGGCATACATAAATAGTAAATTTTCGTTAACTCTGCGAACTGAACAAACACTTTAAGTTAAAATCCTCGCGGATAACAGCTAGTATTGAACATAATACATAAAACATAAGACTTTTCGAAATTATGTGCGTATAATATCCTGACACTGGTTAAGCCTTAAGGTATTGTTAGCCTTCGGGTTGCGAAGGTCAGGTGGCAGCCGTTCCGTGTAAAAACTGATATCCAGTCAAATTCGGTTAGACCAGAAAAGCCAAGTGACTTGGGAATAATAAAAGGCTAGGGAGAAGTATAAGTATTAGTTGTAGGTGGACTCCCATCTACTACCAATCCCGTACACAATATGAAGTCAGTTAAAAGCAACATTTCTTGACTGAATTTAGTAAAATATGAGAGCAATAGATAGAGAATATATTATTTATATATATTGCCTTGCCTTGTTTTGGCCGTGAAACTCTAGGCTTGAACACACCGTCTCTTTTATCATTGCAATTGCATGCGTGAGAAAGAGATATTATTTCATACTTGCGGATGCAATAAAAATGCTTTAGGAGTTAATGTTAACCTGCTGGTAACTGCAGAATCTTTCTACCTAGGTGTGTTTAAAATCTATATACATAATGAAAAACCTATTCTGTCTGGCCGCCGGTGTGCCGCTGCGACTCAATCCGTTATATTTATGGAAATAGTAAATGTGGTCATACTGCAAACACAGTCCTCGCTTTCTTCACGAGAGCCAAATAAACTCTTTGTCTTCGGCGCAAAATACTGACACATGACTGCGAGGTGACGAGGCGAACTAAGAGGGAGCTGAATGGGACGAGTTTCCATATCTCATGTACCTAAATACACACTTAGAGACCCCGCAAACTGCAGAATTTGGATCGGCCGATAGTTTGGTCGAGTTTGGCTGTTCAGCGCGCACACTGGCCCGACTAAACAGTCGGGTCTGTGATGAATGCACATACTAGACAACAATCGGCCGAAAGCTCTCGGACGATTTGCTATTTAGTTTGGCGGTTAAATCAGCTTTTGACGAGAGTGGTAGCATAATGAAAGTTACACGATTCTCCAGAAGTGTTATGATTGCTTTTATACAACGGAGGAGGAAGAAGAGAAATCGAGGGTATCGGGTGCATAATCTGTTACTGAAGATAGGAATCTTCAGTAACAGATTATTGCAAGGAAAATTTTCACGATGCATTCCAAAGTACTAGATTATCCGAAATAAAACAGCGCCATCATAAAAAGTAGACATGACCGTCCGGTGCCAAAGCTCGGAGCAAACTGAACTATCGCCCAAGTCTGGCCGACTAAACAATCAATGTTGCTGCATGCTGTACTGATTTTGCAGTCGGCTGATAGTTTGCCGACGGTTCAGTTTGAAAGCAATCGTGTAACTATTTATCGGCCGGTTCCAAATCGTTATAATGTGCGCACTCCCTTAATCTTCATACGGATTAGGAAACCAACCAAACTATCAGTCTGTGGTTTACTCTTACACTCCATCTGCCTCGGGATGTCTCAACAAGCTGTCGTAGCTTGGCGTTTCTATATTCCGAATAATAATGCCGTAAACCAAACGGTGCGGCGGCGGCGCCCCTCACTTGTGTCGTGGTCAAAACCTGCAAAGTATTACCATTGCATTGGTTTTCTTCTTTTTTTCCTTTTAAATCGTGGCTATTTAAGTAAGACATACGTAAAGTTTATCTTCAGGGCGTCGCAGTAAACATTATACATATTATATGTGATATTTTTGGACTGTCAGTAATTGAAATGATACCTTTAACTATTAAAATCCACAGCCACTTACTGCTTACCAGGCGGAGCAGAATAATTTTAACAGACACTATCAATCTGTCAAGTCTTGGAATACCAGATATAATTTAAAAAATATTGTGTTCGGTCACCGTTGTGCCGCTATGACTCAATAGGTTAAAAAGCAATTGATCAATGTATTAGTTCTTTCAAGTGAGACTATTCAGTGATTGTGCAGACAGTGATTACTGCAATTAAACAGAAACATGTTTTTAAGTTTAATTTTCTTTTATCTACGTGGTAGTTATGTATCTCTGGCTCAATATCACGTGTATATAATAACTGTTATTTACTTCGAGTCAGTAATACTAATGTGACGTGGCGTACCTACTATTGTGTTCTTGTAATTAATCTATATACTTAATCATTACTTGATTAAAAATGGTTGGTTTTTAATCTTAATATTTACTGTGGAAGATGGAGGACGTGTTATTCATCCTGAATTCATTCTATTTATTTATTTATTTATTTATTAAGGTTCTCCAACAATTGTTTACAGTAGATCTTAGGAGTAATACATTTGTTGTAATCTAGTAACATTGTAACAATTACTTAAAGGTAAACACCGCATAATAATATTGAATACAAAATGATTAAGATAATACATAGGTAGAAAACATGTGTATAGCTAGAACATATACCTATATTCTCAAAAATAATATTGTTAGGAATTAATCATATTCCAGTAAAATGCTTAAAGTAGATTTTTGTTTTAGAATTGCGTCAGAGTGTAAGTCAATAATAATTCTATAGTTGGCAACATCGATCCTTAGATGTCACCTATTAGTTAAGGATTTAAACAGCAGTGGTTGGAACAGTTGCGCATGAGGTCTCGCGTTTGATTCCCGGCTCGAGAAAAAGGTTTTGTAAACGGCAATAGACTTGCCCAATATTATGTGTGACTTACACCCATAGCTCGCTAAATAAGGCTGTGGTACACCTGTACAGAACTCCTTCGCGGATATAATGAAAGACGTCTGCTATAAAATATAGTCATCGTAATAAATAATGGACAGTTTATGATAAACTAGCTATGCGGTTTCACCCGCGTTTATGGTTACTGCGCCGTCCCCATGGGTCGTAGCGTAATGTTTTGTAGCCTATAGCCTTCCTCGATAAATAGGCTATCCAATACTAAAATAATTTTAAATTCGAACCTGTTGTTCCTGAGATTATCGCGTTCAATCAAACAAACAAACAAAGTCTTCAGCTGTATAATATTAGTAAGATATTTTACGAGTATTTTTTATAGCAGACTTAATTTTCTAAACTACCCAAGACGCCACGTATAATTTTGTTTCTACTTTAATTACAAGACCGGCCTGTGGCCCAGTGGACGTCTTTCGGATGAGATAATGATGATTAATTACAACCTTTGAAAATATTAGAGATAATTGACCAAAAGATTACAATACAAGCATAATTTACAAACAACCTACGATAGAAACTTCTAGTAAACAATCTCATTATGTTATCCAATAGTTAATTTGTGGCGTACACGGATATAAAGTATAGGTGCAGTGTGAAATTAACGTGTCGTTCTTTGAGGGGTAATTGGTTATTAAATAAATCGACATAACGCTACGTATTTAATGGCTTATAATTAATATATTATAGTTAAAGTAAGATGTGCCTAATTTCGGGTACGCCACAATCGTGATCGGTAAGACCCGTTTTTGAGGAGTGGCTGAAGAGGTGGCATGGCGCCCTCACCTTCCGGCTGACACAGGTAATGACTGGCCACGGTTGCTTTGGCCAGTTCCTGTGTCGCATAGGCCGGCAAGAGACGCCCGGTTGTCACCACTGTGGCGACTGCCGCGACGTTGTTGAGGACACGGCGCTGCACACTTTGGCGGATTGCCCCGCCTGGGCACCGCAGCGCCGTGATTTGATCGCGGCAGTCGGTATGGTTGCCCTCTCGCTCCCGGCCGTGGTTCAATCTATGGTCCGAAGTGAGAGGTTGTGGAACGCCGTCGCCTCCTTCTGTGAGGAAGTCATGTCCGTCAAGGAAGCGGCGGAGCAGGAGAGGGAGCGCTTAAACCCTCTCTCTAACCACAGAACCGGGCGCCGGGGGGCGCGAGATGACCTCCAGCCACCCTGAGATTTGACCTGGGGCTGGTGGGCTTCGTGGGCCTTCCCGCCACCCGATCACACCAGGTCCGAGAGGCAGTGTGCGTGGTCCCACGCGCACCTCTGTGTTGTGTGTCCGTCCCCCCCTCAAGGGAGGACAACAGGGCTTGTATCTAGTGGTGACTAAAGGCTAGTCTTGTTGCGTAGTGGCTTGCCGTTTCATACGGCGGGCCGAAACCTCGACGGGGTTGCGACCGCGTGTGAAAGTGATTCGCGCGACCCCGCCGATTGCGGTTTTGTCGAGGAACACCCTGGTAGGTTTAGTCTGTATTCCGGGAGGTCCATTATTATCTTCATTTACATCTTTCTCTTTTACCTCGGAGAGGGGACAAAGCAGTACCCCAAGTAAAAAAAAGGTGTGCCTAATTTATTTAATTATTATCATTATTTAATACCGATGAATATAAAATTTCATCTACAAGTCCGTCTAAAGTACGAACACAGTCAGCATTACATTTCTTTTTACTTTCAATTATTAGAGAATAGTAATTATTTCTAAAATTTTCGACGAACATATTTGGATTAACAAATTTTCTTTTTTGACTATACAAATAATCAATATCTATTTCTTCTGATTTCATTTCACAGTAGGTGTTGTGTAGATTTATAATAAGTTCACTTTGATCTAATCTCAAAATACTATCTATGACTTTATCTCTTTCTTCAATCGATGCAGTGGAGAAATCTATGGCCTCAATATTCTCAGGTTTTACAAATGTTGGTGGTGCTCCTACTGATTGTATTTCCACATAATCGCTTACTTTACTGAAGTTATAATTGTCCAATATATTCATCAACTTTTTAGCTATCCGATACGCTTGACTCATAACCTCAACACTGTGTACTTCATGCATACATTCAGAGAGAACCGTGAGACAACCAACACTAGATAAATTGGTCATGATGCCATTCAGTTGTTTTTGTATTTCTGCGTCGTTTAATACTAATATTTTCTTCTTTTCACTTGAGAACGTGACTGATGGAAATTTCCCGCCAAACATTCCTCTGTATGTCATTTCCTTGTGTATGGCACACTTCCAAAACTTCAATGCTGCTAGTTGGACTTCGCAGTCTAAGTCGTCTAAAGCAGCTGACAACATCACCTCGTACAAAATATTTTGCCACCTCGGTTCTGTTTTTTTATTGACGTATACTCCGATTAAAACGCTGGCCGCTTCTTTTCTGACCATGCTTTCGCCATGATTCTTTAGTATGTAGACAAGCTGTGGCTGAAATGTAAAAAGTAATTTTAACTAAATATTATCATTTAATTTCTGCCATAGACTAATGCCGCCGATGTTATAGTAGTGTAGTATAAATCGCACTCTTAATAAAACAGAGACCTATCTGAGATTTTCGGATTAAACAAATTTAAACTCTATTGTAATTACTTAACATAAATATAATATTAGAATTATAGTCACGCAATTAGAGTTCAAATTGCCTTACTTCCAAATTTTGAGGTACGATAATGTTTTATTAAGAGTGCGAAATAGTTAAAATCTTCTATGTAGTAAGTCATTGACTACTTAAAGCAGCTTATAAAAGTAAGATTTGAACGGGCAGGTGTATTTGCTTTGACGTGCCAATTAAAGTATTCTAACTAACAAATAACCTAAAAATAAAATTTTAGGCAGTTATCCGAGCCATCATCCCATCATCACTACTTATTTTATTTCGTAAAGGAGTTAAGAAGTGATTACTTACATAAATATTTGCATAATTCGCCAAGACCTCTTGCCATATACTGTCTATCTTGGTGGCAGCAGTGAGGCATTTGAGTGCGGTGCATCGAGCGTAGAATTCTGGGTCAGACAGCGCGGCTTTAGCAGCAAAGGTGACCAGGTTATTTTCTTTAATGATGTTTTGTAATGAAATGTATTCTGAAAGAATTGTATATACACCTTTAATATTAATAATAATATCAGCCCTGTATTAACGTGTCCCAGTGCTGGGCACGGGCCTCTTCTCAGTCTGAGAAGAGTTAGGACATAGTGAACCACGCTGGCTCAGTGCGAGTTGGCAGACAATAGACAAAAACTTGAATGTTTGTTATTTATCTATACTAATAATAAAAAGCTAAAGAGTTTGTTTGTATGTTTGGTTGAACGCGCTAATCTCAGGAACTACTGGTTCGATTTGAAAATCTTTTTATTGTTGGATAGTTTATTTATCGAGGAAGGTTATAGGCTATATAACGTCACGCTACGACCCACAGGGGCAGCGCAGTAATCATAAACGCGGGTGAAACCGCGGGCACATCTAGTATTTACATACAGCGGGTAAAATAAAGGTGTGGTCATATTGTAGAACAGTAATGTATATCTAAAAAATAACCTATGTGCCCTATCCTATATATATGTATGTATATATATATATATATTATCCAAACATCGAAACAAACTCATTACATCACTATCAAAACTTAGCCTGGTCATTTCGGGTTCAAGGAGGTCACTGAGTCAGCTATTAGTGTTGTTCAAGTATCAACTAAAATGTTCTGACGTTGATAAGTCGATAAAATTTAACTGATATATCTTATTCAAAATAATGTTTACGGATTTATTTGTCGTGGTTTTCCATTAAATAACTAATAAACGTTTATTTGAATAACCCTATTTCGATTTACAATGATGAACAATGTCACGTAAACTAGGTCCACGTGTGCTATAAGTAACAGTTTTTTTTAATTTGGATTGTAATACAGGGGCTATATTACGTTGCGCTTAAATGTGACCACATTTTATATTTCTTACAGCTTATTATTTACCTTAAACTAATAACATACACTATATAATAAATACTACACTTTCACCGAAAAAAACCTACCGATAAACTACATGCTGGAATATGCGCTGGTGACATTAGTGGTCTTACGATGGAGACGTAGTACAAATATCTGTAATTAAGTAGGGCTCTTAAGGGACATATCCCTTAAGAGCCCTACTTAATTACATTTAATACAACTACAAGTCACTTACTAATAAAACATATTTCGATGCAGCTATTCAGTAAATTTAGCGCGGAATCCCGCACCTCCCAATCTTCATGCTGCATGTACAATTTCATTATCACTCCAATTTCGTTAAGGGTGCTCGGCTGTGTACGTTTATTATCTACTAGCAGCGACATGTTCGGTGATATAAACTTGTTTACGCAGATATTTATCAGGTCTAAAACTTGGACCACCAGCTGCAAGAAAAAGATCAATTATAATTTGGAAGTGGTGCTTAGTTGATGTGTTTACTATGTAATATATGCAACCATTACCTTATTCGTCAAAAACTTTAGTTGCAACAAATTTAGCAGATAAGATTGAACAAAAACAATCTCTAGGTTCTTATACCAGGGTATATTATATTCCTTCAACAACATTTTCATTGCATTAAGCCAGTGCGACAACAAGCTCAAGTCGTCCGGGTCCATTGGATTTTCATTAACTAGCAGTTGGCCTGCATCATCGCATACAATAAATATGTCAAACATGTAAAACAGGCTTTGGAATAAGGGTCCTGCTTGTGGCTCAGTTAAATGTTCTCTCAATCTAAGTAACTCTTTCAATGTATGCATGGTAAGAAGTTTTGAAAAATTTGGACCACCTTCCATTATAAGCTGCCCGAACATGTAAGAACTAGATAAAATATAGTCCGTTACAGTTTGCGTCAACTTTACTATAAAGTGTTCTAGTACGTCAGTAATTTCAATCTTTTGAAATTTAGTATGCTTCAGCTGGTTGGAATATTGTAGCGTAGGTATCATCAGGTTAACTATCATTTGGAGAGAAAAGTCTATTTCTTGATCATTTCGGTTATACATTAATGGAGACTTAAAATCTTCTGCGTGTGATTTTACGTAATGAGACCAAATTATATTGGATTGTATGACAAAGTCAACGATTAAAAATGGTTCTCTTTTCTTCACAGTCAGTGCTATTAAATTGCGGTGGAAAGCTGTCATATTCTTGCAAAACTCATCACTTTTTCCATCGTGCAGCAGATGTCTATAGACTTGCAAACAATAATGAAAAAAGAATGAATTCAATAACTTTAATAGACATGAATTTTTTGTCGCGGTGAATATCTCAAACAACGAGTGGACAAACAGAAAATACTCTTTTAGTAAAGATATGACCTTATTAATTGGGGCATGATTATCCGCTTCCATTAAGACGGCTACCAGAGCATTCAGGTGTGTAAGTAGCTTATCCGAAAGTGCTGCATCACTTTCAGTATCTAGGACTGGCACATTTAAATATTCAGACGACCGAATCGGTTCCACAATGTATCCTAAAATTTCCAATAACTCTGGTTCTTTATTATATTCATCTAATTTCCAAATTAATTTCGCCATGAAATTATAAGCTGCCTTGGAAATTTGTTTTGGTTTGTGGTGAATGTTTGGATACAATATGTTTTTCCAAACTTTGTGTTCTATCATTAAACCTACTTCGGAGTAGTGCGTAAGCTGCACTGTGGCCAATTTGATACATGACAAGTGAAGATCAAGTGGTAGCATAGAATTCAAATTGTCGAGAATAGCCAACCAAGTTCGGAAAACCTGCATATCCATTTTGGTGAGCTGTATCTCATTTTTAAAGAGGATAGCAACAATTTCTATCAGAAGTACTTTTAGCGAGTTGCTAGCCTTGTCAAGATTCTCGAATGAATAAAATATTAGATCATAGAAACCAGGAGTCCTCAGTATTAATTTCCCAGGACCTGCGAACAATAAAAAACATTATAAAAAGGGCAGGACTAGACAATATATTAGGTCTTTTACTGTGAAATTGTTATATTATCTTACATTTTCGTTGTTCCTGTAGAAAATGCAACGGTTATCTTAAAAAATTAATTTATTCTTCGAAAAAATAGTATATATTATTAATAACATGGATTATGAATAATAAATATCAATAACCTTTTATACAAGTTGCATTTAAAGTTATATCGCTTAGTGTCTCGTGTTCGTTGTTTCAAATCGTCATAATAACAATGTTATTATGAATTAATATTTAAAATATAAATATATGCTACAATGCATTATGCATCGTAGTCTCGACTTTGTACAACTAGCTTACTTATAATTGTTTTATAAGGCCTTAGCGTTAAAATCAGGCGTCTCACGAAGTCGTCCAAGCTTTCCATGCACAGGTCCCTAGAGATCGTCCTGTTGCGCACGAAGCGTGGGACGTCAGCGATAGTGCGGAGCGCAAGTGACTGCTGCGCACGCAATCGGCGGCGGTTCGTCTCAGTGGTGAGAGCGAACCATGCCGGGGCAGTGTGACTTGGCAGTGCGCGTGCTCCACTTTATATATGCGATTCAATAGTTTCTGGAATTTTCTAGATGCTCTAAACTCTAAACTCTACACCTCAGTCAAAATATGTGGGTTGGCCATTTCGCTACATTCACATGGGCGTAAGGTGAAAAATTTACCTACTCTTCATTACTTTTCTGTTCTTGTAGTAACGAAACGGCCAAGCCACATATTTTGACTAAGGTATAGAGTTTGTGAAGTTAGGCCTTGTAGAGTTAGGGCGTGTAGAATTAGAAGCTTGGCTCTACATGAGATCTGATAACTTTTTGACAGTGCGAGTCATATTATGGTCTCGTCTTGGCAACATTTTACATGAATATGTTTTTGGTGGGATACATATATCTAAACAATATTTTCATAATAGCGTTTATATTAATCTCTTGGGCAATGGTCGATCCCAGATTCAAACACAATGGTTTCACTGTCTGGCATTCAAGCAACTCACAGATGAATTTGCCAACTTTCATCTTCAAGGGCTTATTCTGAGTTAATTATTAATCCATAGTGAAATCGATCATTTGTTTATCGCACTCTGCTCTTGTAGCATAATTTGCGTTAGTGTTTTCGAGGGCGCCTGGTAAGCGGCAATAGTCTGGCCACCTAAATCTAACTAAAACAAAGCTGGCCAAGTGTGGCTACCTAATACTATAATAATAAAAATAATTGATTTATCAAAATCTTTACAATTTAAGTACAAAGTAAGAACGACAGTGAATTACACTTATATGTACATTTTAAACAGTATGTACTTAATTTGTATACAATAATAAATACTAGGTATATCTGGGACATAGAGAATACATCTTTCTCTATTCCTTCAGTTATACAAAAGCAATGAGTGTATGAATGTAGTAAATTTTTTATTGATGACAAAAGGGAAAAGGGAACTAAAACTATGGCATTAAGAAGTTAGATACTTCTGTAACAAAACGTTACCAGCCAAATAATAATATATGACGCCATTCATAAATTGATTTGGTATACCTACATTTTTGCAAGTCACGTGACGCAAAACATTCTTTACATTTTATTCCGCGATGGTCAAGGTCAACAAGTAAAATATGAGTTTTCTATTGATACGTTTTCGGTTCTTTGATTTATACATTATTTATATTTATATATTATTACCTCCTAATAAATAAACGCTTTGTTTATCGTTAATTTCATGTAAGATGCATTTTTATTGCTAACATTTATGATATTGTATACAAAAAGAAGCTAAATATAGTTTATAGGGTAGACCGGGGGCATTGAAACACGTCATGATTGCAACAACGTCAATTTCTCGAAAACCATGATACCTACGTCTGTGACACGTCATTCGTTGCTTCGTCGGCCATGTTTTGGTTAGTACGGCTCAAAGAGTAAAATAATAATTATATAGGGTACGGCTCGAGTTAGCGAGCAACGCTGTCGTGCACAGGACCCTTTGACGAATTTCGCGCCAAAAAGTAAGTATTCATGACATTTTTATTTTTGTTTTTACCTATTCAAATCGATTCGATCGATTTTTGACCGTTTATCCTAATTTGGAGCCTTGCTTAACTATTTAAGATTTTTGTTAAAGGCAATATAAAACAAAATATTGAGTGTTGAAGGAGAAAAACTGATATGGGTACATTTAAAACAAACTGTCTGTGGATGTTTGAAACGTTTCAAGCGTCCTCACGTTTCAACCGTCCCCCGTTTTTACCCGACTGCACAAAAAGAGGGTTGTATTTTCTGGAGTGTAAATAATTCATGCTTATTAATTCGACGTGGCGGTTTTTTAAATAAATGAAGACAAAATTAAAATGTATTTAATCACAATCACTTATATAAAATTACTTTGAGTACGAGACAGGAAATGAATTTTTTTCCATCTTTTCTAGAGATTCCTAGAAAACGAATACATGTTACAGACAGAAGTTCCAGGAACATATTTGTATATCAGAAAGCATATGATGAATTGTTATCGGGTAAATCGTTGAGGAAGGCTGCAGAAATGTTCGGTTTAGACCACGTCTCATTAGCACGGTATAGGAAAAAGAGAGAAAACGCACCTGAAAATTCTCATGTTAACGATATAACAATGGGTTATAATTCGGCAAAATAATATTTTCACTTGCTCAGAAAACGAGATGATCACTTACGCAATCAAATCAGCTGATATTTACTTTGGACTAACCTCTAATGACATGAGAAAACTAGCATATGATTTGACTGTACGATACGAAATTAAACTGCTATATACGGATTTTATCGCGTTGTTTATTAGACACTTTATTACAAAATTTTGAAAATTGTTACACTACTACTACTATTAAACTTTACTAATTTTTAAGCTAATTAAATTATTATTAAACTATTTAGATTTAATTTATTTTTACACTTTCCCCGACGTTTCGGTTGCTTTTCAGCAGCCATGGTCACGGGGAGACTAAGATGGCAGTTGTCTCAATGTTCCAGTGTAGTTATTTCAAAGTACCCGAACATAATTTAATCATTGGTGTTTCTATTTACGCAGAATGAGCTCAAAGTATCATGAAGTCTAGCTGTGGTTTGCTTCTTCTTGGGTTTGACTATTTTTTTTTTAATCCATATATAGCAGTTTAATTTCAATGAATAATATTCGCGTAAATAGAAGACAATATTATGTACGATACGAACTTCGAAATTAAGTCAATATACTATTGTTATAATTGAAACATTGTTATGATTGAAACAAGCCATTTTGTATGAGACTGGATTACCTTTTTCTCTCTCGGCAATATAGCGCATTCAAGCATAATAGGATATTAAATCTGTGTATTATGTCTAATAGTATCCAATAGTTCAAATAAGAACACTAAAATTATATAAATAAGATATATTTTGAATTGTTTATGTTGACGATGTTTTTGTTTTTATAATTTACGAAATTTTAATATTAAGTAGACTGACTTGTCAGGATCTCAATTAGTAACTTAGTGGTTAAGGAATTTTGTTAAGATTGATTAAAAACTTTCAGTAATTCCTAAAATATTTTCTGTGTTTCAATTATCCCTATATACTATTTCATCCGTCCTTGGGGTGGGGTCAATAGAATCACTCTGCCCGGTGTTGTTTAATAGATGATTGTAGGTTAACTATTCGAGGTAGAGACATATCGCACTCTTAATAAAACAGCGACTTAACTCGAAATTTGAAAGTAAGGCAATTTGGACTCTAATTGTATATGCTAAATTCTAATATTATGTTTGTGTTAAATCATTGCAATAGAGTTCAAATTTGTTTAATCCAAAATACTGAGATAAGTCTCTGTTTTATTAAGAGTGCGAATTATATTACATTTAATTTAATAACTAGATAACTACTCTTTTACCGACATAAATATGAGGGATGTGTATAGATACTGCACTGCACATGGTTTAAGGGAAATTGTTTCAATTGTCCCCAGTCTCCCCTAATATTAGTGGCTGTCTAGCACTGTTTTTATATTAAACATAATTATTTAAATTTCTGGTAAATTTATATTGCATAGATAGGTACTGAATAACTTAATTTATAATTTTCCTCAATATAAGTAGAACGTAACTGTGTACGTTTTGAGAAATAAGTCTTTAAACCAAAATATTTTAGAAGCTGTTGATTAATTTTAATTTATCTTAATTACATTTGTAATAAACATGAACAAGAGCACTTTCTCTTAAAAGGCAATAATATAAAACCATAATACTCACTATTTTCGCTGCGATCCTCCAATAACAACAACAGTTTTTCCTTATAATATTCATTTATCACAATTCTACCGTCAAACGCATGTTCTAAAAGTAACTTTATTTTGTTTAAATATTTCGTCACTTCCATAATTTATATTTAACCAAGCTGTGAGAAATACACACATTCAATTTTATTTTATGAATTGCTTTAACAGGCAACGGTAATTATTAAGTTGCAACTTATAATGAATTGATAACAAGGCAACGTTAAGTCATTACGACTATACTATACTCCATTTGGTTAGGTACTTAACTAAAGGTAAACAATCTTGATGTGTCTATTTATCTAAAACTCAGTTTAAAAATGAAATGCTGCTAAAGATCAATGTAAATACAACAATAACGATTACTAAATCAATTGAACCGTTAGTTTAAGCAGTAGTTTATTTGTATAATATGTGTTTGTGTAAAAAGTCACATCAAGATTGTTTACCTTTAGTTAAGTACCTAACCACATGGAGTATAGAAGCTGTTATGGCGCGCACTAATTTCTGTACTCAATTAATCTATAGATATCAGCAGACATGGGGTGTTTACACAGATGTTTACGTTTATTTCTGCTGTAGATATTTACTACTTAAGTGCAGCATTTGTGAAGGTGTTCTTTACATTAGGAAATATTAATAAGGGGAGGTGAGACACAGGTGGTCTGTTCCAAGCAGTTGCTGTCAGCCAGCCCTCTTTTTTTTAATTACTATCCTAAAAACAAGGTGTTCTGTTTTTATCAATGAATGGACCAATGTAGCCTTTGTCTTTTAATATTGTACTGGCAGCACAGCGATGTCTATTTTGAGCGATTAGAAAAAACACAAACTCAATTATTGTGATTTTGTTAGAAGAATTGTGAAAGTTTAATTAGAATAAGGATTAATAGAGAAATATTGAGTATCGTTTGATTTGTGATTATTTCTCCTTAAGTGACCGGTAATACCCATTCTTACCCTAAACTAAATTTCACAAAGGCATAAAATTTCTTCTTCGCGTACCTATTAATATTCCACAGGAGCGATCCAAGCGACAATCCTTGTGGGACACCTTTTTATTATCTAATATTTTACTCAGCTTAATCTAATGGCTTAGTGGATGATTCGTCCGAATTTAACTAGCCGGAATCGGGCGAATCGACACTTTTAAAAAATATTTATTTTCTATAGGCGAATCACACAAATTGTATTTTATGCAAAGAAAATTACAGTCGAGTAAAATATATCTAGCTGTATTAAACTAAGGGTAGTATTATAGTATTTATCATACACAACACAATATTAGCTTAATATTTACCAGATAAGGGAGTTATTGACGATTATTGCGGCAAATTTCAACCAAAGCACACAACCCCATTGCAATTTCCGACTTTGGATTCGCCAAAATACTTTGACTAAGCCCAACATACAAAATATTCAATTTGAATTTTCTGATCAATAATTCCCTTTCATTCCTATTCCTGACACAATCCATCAGCAACACATGCAACAAATGCTGCACGTCTTTAATTTTGCCACACATGTCACAGTTAGGTGATTGTACCTTACGCATAAGGACAACAACTTTATCCTAGTTTTGTTTAAACAGCTTGATATATTGCAATGAGTTCGAGAGACATGATGCAAATATTTGTACTAATTCTACATAAAGCAGCCTTGGGTACCTACATGACACTACAGAATGAACTTGTAAGCAAGACATTGTCGCCTAACGAACAGCGGTGGTATGTGCAACTCGCTCTCCATCACATAAATGGGTGAGCTCTTTATAAAACCGCCTACAATTCAAAGTGCTCGATTTTGTAATTTGTCTTATTTGGATGTTAAACATTTTGGCACTGGATTCGTATAAATAACAACCATAATCAAGTCGGCTTCTTATCAATGCTATATAAATTCTCCGCATATGTTTAGTATGCATACCCCATGAACTTACTGCTAATAACCTTAATAAATTTAAATATCTAGTACATTTGTCAACTGTTTCATTAATATGTTTTCCCCAAGTTAAGCTTCTATCTGACTATATTCCTAAGTACCTGACATGATTCATAATATTTAACCGTTGCCCATACAATTCTAACGTTCGTAATATTCTTCTGCGACCTCTACTAAAGACACAAAAATTAGATTTTGTCGGTGATAAAGTCAATCCTATTTCTCCTAGCAAATTAGTTACACAATGGAGTGCACTCTGTATCTGACATTCACAGGTATTGATATATCTATCACTTATGTAAATAACAAAATCATCTGCGTACTGAGAAACAAAACATTCATATTTGATATGTTACTATATCAAACAATAACGGAGACAACGGATCTCCCTGTGCCTACCCTCTATTAGTCCATCTTAATTTCACTTCCTCACTGTTAGGTGATTTGATTTTAAGATGCCATTCACTTAGAAAAGATCAGAGATAATTACAAATCTTGGACCCAACTTGTATTTAATCTAAGGTTCTCGTAACAGATTCTACACAAACATTATTGTATGCATTTTCTATATAGAAAACACGCTACAGTAAGATATTTTTAGTAAAACCGCTCTGAACGTGTGAAACTAACCTAGATAGTGCATCCATACATGATTGTGATTTTCTAAAGTCCACTGTATGTTGTAACAAAAGCTTGTTCTTTTCTACAAACCATTCTAGGCGTTTACAGATATTAAGTGAAATATTTTACACACACATGACATTAATGAGATAGGTCTTAATTTAATATCATTATTATTTAATTTTTTAGATATAGGAAATATTTGGATATTTCGCCACTGATGTGGCACAATACTATATTGAAAACTAAGTTATAGATTTGAAGTAAAATAATTTACCCACGTCTGGTAGGTTAAATAGCATCGAATACGATATGTCATCTTGGCCAGGAGCAGTATCCTTTTTTTTGAGACAATTATCAAATTCTTCAAAAGTAAATTTAGATTCCAAAATATGATTTTTAGAAATAACCGTTGGAGTTACAAAAATTTTGCCAACTATGGTATTTGGCTTTCTTAATTAACCTTTGAGACTCCAAAGTTTTAATTTCTAACTGATTTAAATTTACAGGTGTTGGACTTTTGCGAAAATTTGTTAAAGCTAGTCTACGCTGTGCAACTATCTGTGATAATTGAGGGTTCCAATAACTTTTAGGTTTGAATTTTTCAGGTTTTGAGGTAATTTTAAAATATGGTATATGTTTTTCGGCTGCGTCATCAATTATATTTATAAAAATATCGTATATCTGTTGACCGTCTGTACCTCTTTGATCATCAAAGGCATAATTTTTTTGAGATATAGTTTTGCTGTATTTAACCCAGTTAGCCTTTATGTAGTTTCGCTTTTTTATAATGAGTACAGTGTTAGATAGATTAGCAGACATTTTAATGACTAAATGGTCACTACCTAAAGTCTCATTAAATACTTGCCAATCAAATTTTATTGCAGTGTCAGATGATGCAAATGGTATGTCTGGTGAGGTCTGTTGCAAATTGCCATTAACCAGTCTAATCCGGGTAATAGAATCATAATCATAATCGTTATTGTTGTATTTACATTGATCTTAGCAGCATTTTATTTATAACTGAGTTTTTAGATAAAAAGACATATCAAGATTGTTTACCTTTAGTTAACTACCTAACCAAATGGAGTATAGGTATCTCCAATGAGTAGCGCGTTCAAACGATCTCTTCAGCTTTATATTATGTCTTCAGCTCTATATTAGTATACTAGATGTTCCCGCGGTTTCACCCGCGATTATCGTAACTGCGCCGCCCCCGTGGGTTGTAGCGTGATGTTATATAGCATTACTAGATAAATAGGCTATCCAAAACTAAAATAATTTTCAAATCGAACTAGTAGTTCCTGAGATTAGCGCGTTCAAACAAACAAACTCTTTAGTTTTATAATATTAGTATAGAATTATAGATATGTTTACTAAATTCTGAGATTGATATACAAAGGTAGGTACTACGAGAGCAAAGTCCGGCTTGGTAACTTGTTTTAAATAATTGCGTTATTCATTACAAAAAACATATTTACAAACATTACACCACTGTGCACTGCTTCAAGACTGAATTTACGTAAACGAATGTACACAGACAGGTATGTTGGTATTATAAATTTTATCTTTGATTTTCACAGACAGTTAAAGTCAAATGTATGTACTTATATTTTAGATGATTATTATAATTAGCTCTAGTAAGCTCTGTTCCACTGCTGGGCACGGGACTTTTCTCAAAATGAGGTGGGTAAAGTAATATTAGGCCGAAGTACACTATGCTAGCACAAGAAGTGTTGGCACATTTAGCATATCTTTGGAGAACATTATGGAGAACTCTCAGACAGGTAGATGTCCTTAGGATGTATTTCTTCACCGTTCAATTGACTGCATGATACATAACTACACATAAGTACATATACTTCGAAAAGCAAGAGGTGCGTGCCGTGGGATCAATCTCGAGACCTTTTCGTGGCAGTCCAATGACAGTTACCCACTATCTATGCTTTCTTCAAAATATTGATGCCTAATATCAATGTCAAACATTAGGTATTAATTTTAATGAAGCCTACATTTTAGTAGTGTTTACCTACTGATTAGAAAACTGTAAATGTCGACTCTATTGTATTTTAAAAAGTAATTTATACTTATTGTAAGTCTTATTTATTTATTTCTTCTCGTGCCATTGGCTACTTTATTTTACTAAAGTGATCAGAATCAGAATTTTAATCCTTGCGTATATTTATTGCATACGTAGTATACTTATTATTAAATATATAAGAAAGATATATGTAGAAAGAATGGACGAGGAAAGACTGACTAAGAAAGTTTATAAGGCTAGTGTGAATGGAATAGTCGCAAGAGGAAGACCTAGGCGAACGTTTCTTGATCAGATCGGAGGCGTTCTGGACAAAGGCCAGGTTAAGAGCACCTTGAACCGACGGGCGTGTATGAGGAATGTGATGAAAGTGAATGAAGCCAGAGAAGTGTGTCAGGATCGTAGCAAATGGAAATCCGTAGTCTCTGCCTACCCCTCTGGGAAACAGGCGTGAATCTATGTATGTATGTAAATATATAAATTGCCTATCAGATATAATTAGCAAAATGTCACAAAATCGCATATATTCTTCAATTTGAAAAGGGCCTTGGGAAGTATGCTGATGGTTCTAATAAAGGACAAGAGTGGTTGATTGTAAATAAAAATATGCTTGCTAAAGCCCAATATCGGCTCGAAAAAGGTATAGAAGCCTCATTCAGTGCAGTATGTAAAACAAAAAAGGTAATCTTCTGTAGGGTTGAAGAACTGGGTTGACTGCCCGGATGACATAGTGATTTAAGTGGTCATCTCACCACTGCTGTTGCGCTAGGATTCGATCCTCACATGGGACAAAAATTTGTGTGATCTACTAACAATTGTTCCAAGTCTGGGTTTTCTATGTCCGTTGTTTGAATGTTTGTAAAGTCTGCTACGATACCGGTATTACTCCTATTACACTTTCTAAAATAAAAAAAAATCTTTTACACCAAGGTTGTTATATTTTGAACATATATTTTACTGTACCATGTAGACTCATAGACAAAGATATAACACCCACGTTTTGCCAGTTACGATTTCAGATTCCACGTAATAATGAGTGAGTAAGCAGGCACAAATCCAGACTTCGTGTTAATAATCTGAATTAGAAACCTAATATTTTGACCGACACGGTGAATCGAATCCACATCACCAAACCAACGATACAGAATCTCTTTAAACATCTCAATCTCTGCTGATAATTGTATAAATTTGTATATAGCCAATGTAAAAAAATAACAAATACTAATAAACTCATAGATAAATACAGAGCTATACGCAAATAGAGTGAACCACAAAGGAAAATCAATAAACTTTTTAATTATATGTATTTGCTAAATAATTTACACACTAAACACTTAACCCTAAAACAAATATATCTATTCTACTTCTATGACGGCTCCCACTTTGGTGAGAGCTTCTTTCAGTTTCTCCGCCTCATCTTTAGAGACATCAGCCTTCACTACTGTAGGTACACTTTCAACAAACTTCTTGGCTTGTACCAAGTTGAATCCTTCTAGAAGATTCTTCACTTCTTTGATGAGAGCCACCTTCTGTTTGTCATCAAATTTGGTTAGTTTGACCTGGATAGGGCAAAAAACATAATTAATATAATAACTTTGCATGTTCTGCCTAATGATTTATAAGTCCAGTAGCATGTCGTAGGGTTTAGCATAAGTCTAATTTGATATAAGGTTGTTGTTTGAATCCATCTTGTTTCCACTTTTTGCTATAACTTCCCTTGCATGTCATATCCTGGACGAACTAATCCAAGCACACTGTATGCATGCTATTGTTAGATTGTAATAATTCTACATTCTCAATATAAACATACTGAGGGATGACATACTTTTTCTTATATTTTTTTATGGTGTAGGACGCAAACGAGCATACCGTTCGCCTAATGGTAAGCGATTACCGCCGCCCATGGACACACGCAATACCAGAGGAGTCACAAGTGAGTTGCGTTCCTTTTAAATTTGCCCCCCACCAGAAGGGGGGACGGTTGGGCCTCCGGTACCCTCATTCAATCGACGAACCAAAACGCAAGCGCTATTTTACGCCGGTTTTCTATGAGGTCGTGGTATCACTGCGGTCGAGCCGAATTTATATATGTTATATGAAAACCTAAGGTAACGTAAGGTAGGACGCCCCCCGGCCAGGTGGACCGATGACCTAAAAAAGGTAGCTGGGTCAGACTGGATGCGGAAGGCGGAAGACCGGATGTTGTGGCGTAAAATGGGAGAGGCCTATGTCCAGCAGTGGACTGCGGTGGGCTGATTGATTGATTGATTGATTGATATGAAAACCAACAGACTGCAATGCAGAGGGTCTCAGGTTCGAACGCACGTCGCGCACCTCTGACATTCGGAAGTTATATGACTTTTCGAAATTATGTGCATATTGATTGACAATTATCGCTTGCTCCGTGCCTCGGAGAGCACGTTAAGCCGTCGGTCCTGGCTACCATGAACATCTAAGGCAGTTGTTATTGGGAAGTCAGTGCCCTATAATATCCTGACACTGGTCTATGCCTTAGGGTATCATTAGCCTTTGGGTAGCGAAGGTTAGGTGGCAGCCGCTTTGTGTAAATACTGATATCCAGTCAAATCCGGTTAGACCAGAAAAGCCGACCGCAAGTGACTTGAGAATAATAAAGGCTAGAAGAAGAAGATACAAAGAATTCCTTATCTTCAAGACACCCAGTTATAATTTCCAGTTTGAACTGGATTATTATCATTAGCTCTTTTGTTAATAAATCCTTATAAGAATAAAAGTTTGGCATTGCACTCTATAAATGTATGTTTTTGTTTAAATATTTAGTGTTTAAAAAGCTAGCTTTGTTTAAGATTGCCTCTGTATTGTAGTGTTTACAAACATTGACTCCTGTGGATTAAATTCAATTTATATGGGTGATATAATTTTAAATTAGAATTAAGAATTACTTATGTTGTGGTAGCGGTATAGTATGCAACTGCTATGCTCTGATGTTATTAGGTTATTCTATTAAGGGATTTTTATAGCCTGGTAGTGTCTTTTAGATCATAAAACCATAGTTGGCTATATCTGGGTGTAATACACATTAGGAAGAGTAGCATGCAAACACCAAACTAAAAAGATAAAAAACAATGAAGATACTCACTGTGAAGCTAGTCTTCACAGCTTTAGGAACAGCTTCGTCCTCATCCTGAGCAGCAGGCGCAGCCATGGCGAAGCCGCCAACTGGCATTACAGGGGCGTCAGGCAAGTTTAGTCGCTTCTTCAACACCTGGCTTAATTCTGACACTTCCAAAAGGTTTAAGTTGGTAATTTCGGAGACAATCTTCTCAATTTTAGCTGACACTGGTTTATCTACGCCTTCCGGTACAGGGATAGTCAGAGGAGCCGCCGCTTGGGCTACCTCTTGACGAAGAACTACACTGAAAGGAAATGCATATTTTGTTAAAAATAATACAAAATTTTTGTCATCACAAGTCATCAACTTTTAACTACTACAGAACATAGAATACATAGATTTCAAATGCTTCCAAGAGATAGGTTATCTATTTTATTATGCCGTCGGCAAATGCCGAATAAAAATGTTTTCCTTACCATCGCGAAAAGGAACGCCATTGTAGGGGAAGGTTTCGTACTATTCTAATTCCATTCATTATAAATGTTATTTTCTAAATTCTTAGTGTGAGTAAAATTGATTTAATTTTGAGGTTATCTAAGAACCATAAAGAAAACCCTTGCTCATAGGTCATAGACTAAAACTATGATTATGTATGTCACTTTACTTCAAAAAGTCCTTCGGTGTAGTCAATTTCAATTAGATTAAAAAAGATAATTAATCATTTTAAATATGTTATGGAATACTAGCAGTCTTGATTTTTCTGTTGTATATGAAATTATACAAAGTTTTTTATTGTACAAAATCCTAAATTGCAGATTGCAAGACCCACTCTATTATTTATTCAATAAATTGACTTTAGTTTGACGCAATAATGTGTAGTGGGTTACCCGCCAATTAAACTAATTCACCATTATAATAAATTGTGATCACTACATATTATTATAAAACAAAGGCTATTGAACGGAATTGCTGTTTTTACGAATAGACGATTCGACGCGTGATTCCTGGGTTTTGTACTACCCGTGCGAAGCCGGGGGCGGATCGCTAGTATTCAATAATATAATAATAATAATAATAATAATATTCTACCACATACACACAACAACATATAGCCCAAACTAAGCAGAGCTTGTACTATGGGTACTAGACAATGGATAAACATACATATATACTTTTTTTTTGTAAATACATACATATTATACATAGAAACACCCAGACCAAGACAAACATCCATGTTCATGCACACAAATGTTTGACTTGTGCGGGAATCGAACCCGCGACCTCACAGCAATATGTCTTAAATGACTTTAGCTAAATAAGATAAATAATTATATTTAACTGTATGAGAATAAAGTCAAACACCAACCGAAATATTTCACCACTAATATTATGAATACTGGGATAAACTCATAAACTTACCTTTAAATAAAAACATATCTTGTCATGCTGTGCCGATGCCGTAGCCATGCAGTTGGGAATACGGGCAGTTGGGTACAAACTTAGACTGTATGTTGGTGATGTTGAAAGTATGTATAAGCTACCATGGTTTACCGCCGCTGTAGCGAGAACCAAATACATAAGTACGATTTGAGCTTCAAAGCTGATAGTTTTTTATGTGCAATATGAACACATTCCATTAAGTTGTTATGGCTTACTAAGATTTCTGTACGTTTTAATGTTCTTTGTATGTATTGCATTATAAATCAATAATATTATTTCAATTAAGTATATTTTATATATAATATAGGTCTACTATTGTAATTATATAATATGCAAAACTCCCAAATAAATAATATAAATTACGAAATCTATAATAATATGTTGACAACACTAAAAGACTTATCAAATTATCAAGCAATGTGTGTATTCTGAGCTGTAATTAATGTTTTTAACTTTTTATATCTATTTATATATGTTTATTGTAACATAGTGTTGAATAACTTGACTATAATAAAAAAAACGAATATTACATTACATGAAAAGTCGTTCATATAAAGAGAAAGAAGACATTTGTATACGTATTTTAAAATTGTTGACTGATTTTACCTAACGATATAAATCAGCTGTTGTGCGTAAAGTTTGTACCACTCAAATTCAAGGTAAGTTTTAATTTACTTAAGTTATCTACGCAATTATGCGTACTTACGTATTACTGATATATTTACATAAATCTTTTGTTTAATAAAATGTAAACAACAATTTAAATTTCACTTATAATTGGTTCTTACTTTCTAATATTTTTTGTTTACCTATCATATGATACTATTATATAGGTGAAATTTGGCAAGGAGGTTCAAACATAAATTCAATACTTTGGAAACTAAATACAATTGATAATATTGATAAAAGTGTCAAAAATAAAATGAAATTGTTGCATCAAATTTTTGCTATGAATTTACATTACATTTTATTTAAAAAATTAACTCATAGGCAACTAATTGAGCTGGAAACCGGTTACTATAAAAAAAGCATTGTGTCTGGGCTCTATACTTTGATTATTCATCAAAAGATGGTATAATAATTATAATCATAAAATAACCAAGGTCAAAATTGTGTTTTACATCATCTGTGAAACATGTTATATTGAATAATATTAACACAAGATCCACATTATAAATATGGGTAGACATTATGAATTATCCTAACTAATATTATAAAATCGAAAGTGAGTTTGTTTGTTTGTTTGTTACGCTTTCACACCTTAACTACTGAACCAATCATCATCAAATTTTGCACACACATTGTCAGGGGTATAGAAAAGGACATAGGGTACCTTTTATCCAGAAAATGAGTACTGTTCCCGAGACATACAAAATAACTTTTAAACGGTATGATGATTATGATGCCTGTAATACAAAAAAAAGATCTTTTGTATCCTGGTAGAAATTTTAATTTTTTATTCTCATTTTGTTTGGGAGCTTTTAGCCACACACAGCCATGTCAGCTCCATCATACCCTAAACTTAATAACGATTCATAGTTAAGTCAACCTTATTTATTATCTTATAAACTGAAATAGCTGCCTTAGACAGGGGCTCAGCTAAAATACTTATGAAGGCACCAACATCCATCATACGCATTTCAAGAGATTGAAGCATAATATTTCTTAGCTCCTGGGTTCTGAGTGTACTGACGCACTCCACCAACAGGTGATGAACATCGTCAAGAGTGCCGCACTCTGTGCAATTCAGGCTGGCACTTTTCCCCATGAGATGTCAAAACCTGTTAAGTGGAGCATGTCTAAAAAAAAGTCTATGGCCTATTACTATATATTTCCTATTAAGAGTGGTATTGGCAAACCAAGGATTATAAGGAGGTTCACTTTGTACAGAGTTTTGTACCAAATGCCTTTAGTTAATGATCTTTGATTAAAGTATTCCTTCCATTCCTTCTTATATTTCAGCCGGTGTTTAAATAGCTAGCAGCTATATCAATATTATTTCCCTCGCATAGGGCTTTCTTTGCCAACTGATCCACCTCCTCATTACCTGGCAAACCAATATGCGAAGGAACCAATATATAGGAAGCAATATCAATTCAATGTTATATGTCCTGAAGTCTAAGATTTTTATTATTATCATTTATCACATAAGCTATCAATACACCTCTGTAGCTAGAGGCCCATCGAGCTATGTGTTGTAGTGCACATTTAATATTACAATACTACTATTATTTGACTTTGTATCTAAATATTTTAAAGCTTCTGATATTGCAACAAGTTCACCCATTACACATACATCACAATTTGATATTTTAAACATAAAACGGTTGTCCTCATTCATATCATAAAAGGCAGCGTCACAAACAACATGTTTTTTAGAACCTTCTGTACAGACCTTTGTCCAGTTACAGTACTTACTATTTATTTCATTGAACACAAAGTATTTCAAAAAACTTAAATCATACGAGTTTTACATAGGCTAATATTATCTTACTGATCTCTTAATACATTTTCATTGTTTATATTTGACACCCAAGTTTCTAACTTAAACATTTCTTAAGGGTAGCTAGATGACACCGTTTCATATGTAGTGGTGTTGTATACACTTGCAAGTAATGATAACTTCTTATTTCTCCAATATCTTCTAGAGGTGGAGTTAGCTAACCTGTTCAATATGTCTATTGTAACATTATTTTTAAAAGACTGTGCCGTTTAGCAATATTTAGTAGCTAGGTATTTCCTTCTAAACGTCAGATTAGGGATACAAAGCTCACATTCCATTCTATGTATGGGAATAGTACGTATAAATCCAGCTATAATCCTTAATGCCTGATTCTGGACTTTGTCCAACTTGGCCAAGTGAGTATTCGCACTGTTAGCGTACAAAAAGCTCGCATAATCAATCCTATTCCTTATTAGTGCTATATATAGTCTGCGAAGATGTATCGGGTGAATCCCCCAAGACACACCTGCTAACACTTTTAGATAACCCTTTACCCGATTAATATGTCATACGAATTATCAGGTGCTCCTCCTGAACGTGTTACGACAATACGTAATCTTGGCCTAACTCTTGACAACAAATTGAATTTTCATGAGCATATTAAACAAACCTGCAAAGATTCTAGCAAATGTTTGAGGTTTATTATTATTTATGCAATATTTATGTCATAAAATTACTCTATAATGCATATGTACGTAGCAAATTGGAATATAACGCGATTATATGGGCTCCTCAAGAAAAATTGTACTCATTAATGGTCGAAAAAATTCAACGTAAATTTGTTAGACACCTCTATAAACGTACATATGGATATTATCCTTTTCTATATCCATCTATATTTGTTTCTGGAATGGTTGGCTTGGATATTCTAGAGCTCAGATGGAGATATATGCTCATAATGCATTATTATTTGATGTTAATAGGCAAACTTTACTTTTAAAACTCGGTATACAGTTCATCTGAATTACTCATATTTAATCAACAAAATAAAAAGTGGTATATATAAAAAATGTTGACATTGCAACAACAACATATAATATACTAAGATAATATACAATAATATTTTACGGTTTTATTTTCTCACCCTTAATTGAAATATACTATTTCTTTTGTCATTATTTGGCAACCCTAAGCTGATATCTGGTAGACTAGAAATCCTAATCCTTTTCGGTATAATTAAGTCAGGACGTTAATTCTTTGCAGATTCGGCGAAGCGTGATTTTTAATAAATGGTTATTCATCTATGAGCATGAGGATAGTTCTGTTGGTTAATTTCGCGGATCGATCGCTTTGCGGTTGCCACTGTGTCACAGCACGTATAAAAATCTCTTATACCTAAGTATTTTAAAATATACATATATTCGATAAGAGTAGTAAAAGGGGTTCGTGGTTCACTTTTTGATCGATATCGAGATACTAATAATGATGGTTATAAATGTCTTAATATTGTCTTACGTTTACGCGAATGTTATACTTTGAAATTAAACCACTTTGTACGGCTTCTGTCGCGCTGTTTATTGCAATCGAAACCGAAAAGCAACCGAAATGTCGGAGTAAGTGTAAATTTAAATCTTAATAGTTTTAATAATTTCAAATAGCTTAAATAGTAGTAAAGGTTCAGCAGTAGTGTAGTATTTTCAAAATTATGTAATAAAAGTGTTAATAAACAACGCGATAAAATCCGTATGAAGTAGTTTAATTTCGATATATAAATCTCTTTTTTTAATCGAGCAACAATTTCCTAGGTGAAGTTTTTTCATCATAATGTAAAAAGACACTAGGAAATATATCAAATACCTAATAACGACGAACTCCTTTTTCACTAAGAAGCCTCGCATATCTATAAAAGTACACCGGAAATTAAACCTTACTCGGTCTTGTTAAAGGCTAATAACACAAAACTAGATTGCTTAGCACGTATTTATTGGTATTGCACAATAGGTCGCATCTAGGTCATCCATTACTTCGGATGGTTAACCGATATCTGAACGCTTTGCAGGAATTATGTGACGAGTAATAGAAAAGTTATAAATAGAAGCTGTCTATACCTATCAGAGGAAAATTACATAAGTTTTAATGTAAATAAGGAATTGAATAACATTGATTTACAAATGTATGTTTATGTACCTTTCGCTTATGTAATGTGTTAAGAATAACGTATGGGTTTATTCATACTAGCGGTCGCCTAGTGGTCGCGCGTTGTTATAAGTGTGTATCTGCGTGTGTGTCTGCGTGTGCGTGCGTGTGTGTGTGTGTTATGTGTGTTAGTATTGAGGGTAAGGGTGAGCGTGTTTGTGAGGGTATTTTATATAGTTGTGTGAATGTGTTGATATTTATGTTAAGCGATAATTGATATTAGGAATATCAATTGGTTCACAACTCACCATAGCCTAAGGTAACCAATTATTACCAGTACAAAGATGAAAGATAATAAACAGGTCTTAATAGAATCACCTTAACTGAAGGGAATTTGAGGTCGATACTAGGGCGTTTGACGCAAACTAGGCTAGTGCGGAGATTTGCAGCACGTGATTTTCCACCCTAATCCCGAAAAATATTGTTGTTGTATAAGATGTAATTGCTCTTGAAGCCAATCAAACTTTAAAGAACTAAATAACAAAAGTTAGCCATTTGTACATTGTACAAAATAAGTCGTTACGTTAGCAAAAGAAAATAATAAAATATACCTCAGCCCTCAACAGATTTGAAATGGCTTCGGGCTCTTTTGAGACATAAATTGCGTTGACATGACTTGTATTTCAATTATTTATTAAAGGTCTGCTGCTATGTTGAATGTTCAAAGTCAGCAGAAAAGATTGCAAAACATGAAATTATGAAGCAATTGTGTTTATAAGTTGTAAGCTGATATTATGTAAACTAAACGGGTTGTCAGCATATCCTTACATGTTGAACTTACAATATATTACGTATATTGTAAACTCCCTCACGTGTATGACGTAACTGTGAATGCCTTACGTCGGCACTAAACTTTCTGTGAACTTCCATTATAGTTATTCATCCTTCCATCATACAAATTCTTGGTGACTTATTTGAATCGACTATAACTATCTAGAAGCATAGCTACCTATTATATTCTGTGTTGTGCATGTTTTTCTACGCATGACCACCGCATGATATTGATAACAATAATTCTTATAAATAATAGACTATGACTTGTTCTATAATAAAGCGTTGTTTTCCTGTTCCTGTTGTAGTATGCAGGTATTTGTCGATAAATTTATGTATTAAAAGTTAAAAGACAGTTTGATCAAGACGATGTAAGTTGAATCAAAACAAATCAAAAAGCTGTCTGTGAACATGTGCAACAGGGGACCAACCACTACCTGAGATTTGACAAACCACAGATTCTCGCTAAAGAACACCGATTCCTACCAAAGATGCTTCTCGAGGCTATTGAAAAACATCCTAATTTGAATAGAGAAGATGGTTGGAATGTACCACCAGCTTAGGATCCAGTAATACAAATAGTCAAACCCAAGAAGAAGCAAACCACAGCTAGACTTCATGATACTCTGAGCTCATTCTGCGTAAATAGAAACACCAATGATTAAATTATGTTCGGGTACTTTGAAATAACTACACTGGAACATTGAGACATCTACCATCTTAGTCTCCCCTTGACCATGGCTGCTGAAAAGCAAACGTGTAAACTTAAATATAACTAGCTTTAATAGTTTTAATAATTTAATTAGCTTAAAAATTAGTAAAGTTTTATAGTATCTAGTAGTAGTGTAACAGTTTCAAAATTATGTAATGAAGTGTAAAATAAATGCGATAAAATCCGTATAGTAGTAGTTCAATTTCAATGAATAACATTCGCGTAAACAGAAGACCATATTATTGAATCAAATTCGTTGGTGTGGTTTTGAATTATATGTCTGGGCATTTTCTCCTGAATATTTTCTTTGGTTTAAGCAAATGTTACTAATTTAAAGTAAATTACTTTATGGAGATATATAAATAAATATACCATGATAAGATCCTTATAAAGGAGCTGGTTTTCAATTTTCGTTCTTCTATTACATTTTCTTGGTAGAAGCACGGTATCTAGGAATGATTGCGATGGACAGTAGTCTTCTATTACGTGGGACTTAAATACGGGTGTGTACCTACACCTCTACCAATGCATGCATAGTATAGGCGTGTGACTAAGTATGTATCAGTGATTAAATACAGCTATTATTCTATTGATAGCTAACATGTTTCAAGATTATCAGTCTTCCCCAATTTTCTTCCTTTAAAGCCTTCGTACGACAGGCAAAAGATCGATATAAATGTATCCATTTTATATAATTTCTTTAGTAAAGTATTGTATTTCTTACCTTTGCTGGCTGTTTGTTTGGCACCGACTCTAAATTGTCTAGATTATATTAAAGGCTTAGTTAAGGCTATCCAGATAACTTTTATTTTTTCCTTTCTGTCTTTTTATAGACGGTTATTTACAATTTTTAGTAATGACCAAGGTATAAACCATGTTCGTTACTGAAATTTTTTGTTACAGCAATGGTTAATTTATAAGTACCTGGTCCGGGACCTGGACTATACATAAAAAACATAGGTTAAATTAAGAGCCTCTTCTCTTCTGAAGTTGATTAATGAATACACATTTCTTACATGTCTTAATAACTATAAATAAAGTAATTTTTATGTTTGCGTCGCAGTACCAGTGTTTCGAGTATACTCAGTAATTGTTTCTCAATGTCTAATCTAATTAGAGCTTCATATTTTTCTAATAGCACTATTTTCAAAGCATTCGTTTCTTTATCTCACTGTATGTCCACGAATTTATTTGGGTCAGCGACTTTGTACAAAATGACTCACACTTATTATTTATATATACTTATTACTATAAGAACATACTTCAATCTTAAGAAATGTCCTTATCAAGCTTTTTAAGGGCTTCTCACAGTTCATTAGTGGACATAATTCTCTGCAGCACAATATCTAGTCTTATACCTTTCGCTTCCAGTTAAATAATATCAGCCCTGTACTAAATTGTCAAACTGCTGGGCACGGGCCTCTTCTCAGTATGAGAACGGATAAGCCATAGTCCACCACGCTGGCCCAGTGCGGGTTGGCAGACTTCACATATCTTAGAGAACATTAAGGAGCTATCTCAGAGATGCAGGTTTCGTCACAATATTTTCCTTCACTGTTAAAGCGAGCGATAATTAACTATTTAATACTAACGCATACTAACTTGGAAAAGTCGAAAAGTTGGGATCGAACTTGAATCCCCTGCGTGGACGGTCTCCCATTAGGCAATCCAGTTTATGCTAGCTATTTTTTTTAAGTGGACTGTAAAATATAATTTTGATTAAATTGATTGTGACTTCTAAGACAGACTTGCCGAAACTTCACGATTGTCAAGACTCGGTCTTTTTGCATGTGAGCTTCCGCTGAACATGGCTGTACCTGTAGGTGTTACAGTGGTGGAAGCGTGTGAGTAATTAGCGTTAATAGAAAAAAATCCGCGCATTGTTTTAGCCTGTTTTTGATTATTGCATATGAGAGAATACGAGAACAAAATATGACATAAAATATAGAAGTTGTTTTATGTCATGTGTATAAATTACTTAGATACAGATTGCATTAAAACAACATGCCAAAAATAGATTCACAACGGATAGACTTGTAGAGCTATTGCCGATCAAGTCGTGTCAATGTAAATGATACTACACGAACTCCCTATTTTATTATGTTACTCGTTTCTGTAGTCAATCTCCCGGTAAAGTACACTGGGTTGGATAATATTCTATGTGTTATCAAAGACAATATGATCTATCTATAAGCTAAGATGCATCAAAATTCGTTGAAAGGATTACGCGCCATTGAGTACCTAAAACTCCAAACAAATGCATTTTACAATCTCACATAATTGTAATATTATAAAAGTAGGTATATTTGTTTATTGGGTATACATATATACACGAAGTCAGGTTATAAAAAATAATAAAATAAGAAAATACTTCCAGAAATTTCTAAGCAAATTCTACAGAAAAGTTAAAGAAAAGTTTTATAATTGCCTTTACATATTTCTATAAATACTTATAACAATGGACACATTTTCAAAACGTTTTCTACAAAGTTGCGTCGTCAATGCGAAGCCTTAAAATTACCGTACCATTATTTTCTTGTTTATTTTAATACTCCATATTATGCGAGTAGGTTTTCGACTAATATCGCCTAAAAGTACCAAAGTAGTGTAATCAGAGCGCGCACATCACTCGCAGACTATTTTACCCAGCGCACAGTGTTTTAAGAAACCTAATTTTCGGACACTCCATTTTTATTAGAAAAACTGTTAGATATAATCATAGGTATTACGTGCCTCGGAGAGCACGGTAAGCCGTCGGTCCCGGCTGCCATGAACATCTATGGCAGTTGTTATTGAGAGAGTGTCGACACAAAAGATCCCACTGGGTCGAAGTGTCGCTGGTCTGCACTGACTGGCCCCCACATAAGATAAGATAGTAAGGTATTATATCAATAATCTATTATGTTATGTAGCACTCTAAAAAACTCAATATTGCCTATGTCACCCGGGCCATTATTACGAATCTATTAACACATCATTCATTAAAATCGGTTTAGTACTTTTGGCGCTACGGTGGAACATACCTACAAACATACATACCCATACTGCCAAAATCATTACCCTTCCTTTTGCCTTCGCCGTAGTCGGGTAAAAAAGGGGTCTAAAAAAGACGAAACAAGAAAATAATTCAGTTAAAAATCCAGAAATGCATAAGTACAAGAATGGTCAAGATAGAGCCGTGGTCGCACCCACTGCATACCTACCCTGTCTGTTTAGTGGTGGTGCTCCTGGCACCCACATAATCATAGTAGGTATACAGTGGGTGTAATTAGTTATGCAATTATTTTCTCGTTTCGTCCTTTTTAGACACCATTCTTACGTTGTCGGGTTATAGTTTCTTAAATTTTATCTTTTAGAGTACGATAATCGTTTATACAACAGCTTTGTCCGTCCGTCCGTCTGTCCGTTCGTCCCTCCGTTCGTCCGTCCGTCCGTCCGTCTGTCTGTCTGTCTGTTATACAACTTTCAACTCAAGAACCGTAAGAGCTAGAGACTTCTGAAGTCACGTGGTATCACGTGACCTTTGCATATTACTTAAACCATTTTTTCGAACTCTAAGATTTACGGCAATTCATTTGCCGATTCTCACTTGTTTATTACAGATGCATAAACGTCAAAAATGTGTATTTCATTTCCATTGAATTCATATTCCTCTGAATGTATTAAAAATAATGCCATACAGAATGCATTACGGAAAAGCCTTAACATATTCTCTATTGGGATAAACAAATTATCATTCATGTAATCGTTACATTCCTACTGAATACTGCACTAAAATCAATAAATCAGTATAATTTACTGTTTCGCAAGATTTCCACAAGATAATCATAATATTGTAATTTGATTGCAAAATAACTGTTGTTTTACAATTCAATTTAAATATTTTAGGGCTGGCAAGAATCGGGTTGTTATGTATTTACAAACACAGCCAACATTACCTTAATACCACAAAAAAACCTTAAAGAAAGCTTGCGATTTGAAAATAATGCCCGTGAATTGCTTGCCAATATTTTTATTGCATATAAGCCTACACCCCTTGTTTCGTCCCCTCTTCGAGCGTATGCTAAACTATGAGTCCAAATGTCTAAAGCTTTTTTATTTAAAATGTAAGCAAAACATCTTAAATAGGTCAATTGCCTTACAGAGCGAATATTCCATATAAATATAATATTACTGTATCCACATTTGATATGTAATTGGGGCTTATTCCATATAATAATAAATATTGTCTTAAATATAAAATATTTTGGACACCTGTGAGCTTTCTTTTGTTTGTGCAATTTGAATACTGGCCTATTCAGGTGGGTTTCTTATACAGGGTGCTGTGAGAGACAGAGATATAAAAGATACGTAAATAGTGTCTTTTATCTTGTATCTATCTATTTAAAAAACACAACTCTCACGCCATGTCGCGGGGGCTTTACAAACATTTAAACAACGAACACAAAGAACACCCAGACTCGGAATATCTATTTGTGGATCACACAAATTTTGTCCCGTGTGGGCATCGAACCCACAACACTCGGCGACGTGGCATTGCGAGGCGATCACTTAAACCATTCTGCCATCCGTCCGTTGTCTCATCCATAGAATTTATAACAGCACTTGTATAAGAAGTATTGGCCTGCCATTGACAGACCGGACACTTTTGTTCTTTACGCTAGCAGCGCAGCCAGAAAATATAATTTTGCAGCTATCGTTGCAATGATTATTCCTTTAGTTCCCATTGTATTGCCTACATAGGTATCTAGTAAATCAATATAATATTTCACTAGTTTATCATACAATCTGTACACTATTTTGAAAACTAAATTGGGCTGTCAATACTCTAAGAGACAAAAAATTGCAATTGATGGGAGTCGCACATCTATATTTTCTGATGCTGATCCATACAGTTTATACGTATGTATATTGTGTGTAGGTACATGGTTGCTGTAAATCTCGTGAACAGCTCTTCAGAGTTTATAAACATTATGCGCTGACCTCAAAAGAGTATATGTGTTGCCTGGTTCATTGTTTAAACTTAGCTCTCTATATTCACGATACGTACATTTGCATCAGATTTTTTTTAGGTTGCAATGTCCGGCCATTTTTAGAGTTCCGTTAGAAATTTGTACAATTTTCAGTTATCAGTTTTTGGAAAAGACTGCAGAACTAATATTAATCTTAATAAAAATTATTTATCCCGATATTTCAAGAGACCCACTAAGTCAAATAGTTACTAAAATATTTAAAAATCCTGTCTGGAAATGTGTCCCATAAGTAGAGATATTAAATCATGATAATATAGGCAAAACATGGTATTATATTTATATGACACCCCTTTTATATGGCAAGACAACTAAATACATAGTTTTCGAAAGATGGACAGAGTGTAAAATACGTCAATTTACTCCTTTGGGGATATATGTAGGAATGACTATATGTGTATACATCCAAATTGGAATCCATATCTGACTACATTACATAATATTAATTCGTATAATTACTTAACAATGCAAAACTATACCGTATTACTGACAGGAAATAAGTATCGACGTATGTATGTACTATGTTCGACGAGGTCCCGACCTATATATAATAGCCTTTATACATAAACAATCTAGTAGACTGCGTTGGACATAAAACCGATAGTGTGACGCAATCGGCAAAACATTGCTCTTGCTATTCGTAATGGGTGATGAGTTGACTGTGATTGATAGATAGATAATCTATGTAAACTGTAAGAAAACTGACGAGGCCATGTCTGTATATTGAAAATATTTTAGAAAACGAATTCTGTTTGTCTTGTTAGAACAGTAAAGTGAAACGTCTCAATCAATCAATAATGTTTTGCTCTTTGCTCACTGAGAAGAGATGCCTCGCAATTAATTATTTATGTTTCTTTACTGTTCCGGCACCTGCACTTTCAGGATACGGCTGTGTTTACGTGTAACAGATGCGAATACAAGGAAACATAACATGCTGTACTCTCTCTTAACAGAACATCAGTATATATCTCTATTTTAGGTTGATATTTTGTGATAGGATAGCAATTCTTCTGTCGTGCCGCCTTATTTATGCTTAAACCAGCATGGTTCAATTCCTTTTTATTTGGAGAGAAAAATAACTGTCTGTTTGTACCTGCATCATGTAAGAACCACAGCACGGATTTTGATGCACTGAGTGCTATCTGAGGTTTAACTTAAAACCTAAACGTTTAATCATAATCCTTAATTTTTTTCGTCTATTTTGGTTGATATAGCATTAGTTATGGTGCGTAGTGTAAATAAACATTTTGAATTCGCTGTTTTCACGCGTCTGTATGTGCGCGATTGTTTGTTGCGTTATGTGGCCATATGTACGTCTGTAATTTGTGGTCCTGTTCTGTGTATAATATCTCCGAGATCTTATATTAGAGTTTTATCTTATGAAGTTGTCGTCTTAGGACGACTATTCCACCTTGCAATCAGCTAGTAAACTTGCATTATGACAAAGCAGGATAAAATAGTGGGACTGTCTCACTCGAAGCAAGCAGTTTATAGGAAACGCAATTAATACAACTGTACTATTCTGCTAAAGTCTCCGAACTCGATCGTCAGTAACTATTAGTAACCACCTGTTTGTTATTGAGATAGTAACTATAGAAAAACTTAAATTATAACTGCAAACTCTATTGTGAGTTTGGAAGTGAGATTGAACAAAATTTCACAACTGGCACCTGTAATAAGTGACACCTATAATATTGTAGATGGGCAAACGATTTCTTGAAAAGTCTGGCACGCATACGCGGGATATTCATATATGTATGTTCATATACATACGTCTCGGATATTCAACCGAACAATCATGGTTACAATCAAAATAAACCTTTGAAGTCGTCTGACTAATATCTCTGGTCTGTAGATAAAATTTCTTACGAGTGAATTCATACATAGTTTCACACCTATCTATCTATATATCTACGGGCCAGAAGAGCTAAACAATTATATCCGCATTTCGTTATCTATGGTTTTGGTCCACGAATCCAGAAACGAAACCTCATGGTCAGCAGTGACGTTATTACCGTGTTACCGTGGCTGAGTAACAGAATTGCGGTGCATCATAGGTGTGACTGTAGATTTAGATTTGGTACAGTATAGAAAACTGTCGGCCTGGGCATGATCTTTGTATCCCAAGCTCCTTGAAAGAAAAGACACATAACGTTTAGAATTAATTTTGCTTTCAACACATGACGCACAAGTAAACCATATCGTCATATGTGCAGTATTATTAACATCAATGCATTTTAGTTGCAAGTAATTGGTACTTTGAAGCGTAAATAGATCTCGCACTTCAGCAAATAATGTATTTCACGATACAAAACGTCCTTAACAAAAATGGAACAACCATGTAAATTATAAACATTTAAGTACATACTGTATACCTAAATGTCCAGTGCTTTCACGGCTGTTAGTTTGCACCGAGTTTAATTTAACCAGAATACCTTGGCACTCCCCACCATTCCCCACATCCAACAATTCAATACTTCAAGGGGAAGTTTATAAAACTTTCGCGGCTCAACTTCAACTGGCCGTTTGACTTTCATAGGCTGCTTATTGTGCGATATCGAAAACGTAGAACGTTCTAGAAGGTATGATTTTATTTGCTGCAGAGTTTGCGGTCGCCGTCAGTACGCATTCGTCTCTCGGTACTGAGACACGTGTAGGAGTGACTTACGTTCTGAAAGTCGTGAAACAACCGTGAGTATTTGTATAATTATTTTATTACCTACTTACTTGTATATTATTATTGGGAATGTTATCGATGTTATGGCGGTTGAGTAGTTATTACATAAATGCAGTATTATGCAAGTTGTGCATGTCGTGGCTGTGTTGCCATTATACGACCGTCTCATTTGGTTGGATTATACTTGCATTTGTATGCAACTCTCGCTAGATAAACAAACTGTTAAGCTAGGATCATCCTTGTTAATGATGTCGGGGCATAAGTAGGGATTATATCGATGTTTTGGATGAATGTTTATGTTAATTATTCTAGAATTATGATAATTATGTTTCTATGGCAATCGTTATTGAGAAGTCAGTGCGCTATAATATCCTGACACTGGTCTAGCCTTAGGGTATCGTTAGCCTTCGGGTTGCGGAGGCCAGGTGGCAGCCGCTCCGTGTAAAAACTGATATCAGTCAAAGCCGGTTAGACCAGAAAAGCCGACCCCAAGTGACTTGGGAATAATAAAGGTTAGAGAGAAGAAGATAATTATGTTTGTATGTATTGTTTTATCGTAGGTGTTTGTTATCTGACTCCCTCGATGTCTTAGCGGTAGTAAATGCGGCTGCTATGTATACGGTCTCGAATTCGATTCCTGGTTCTAGCAAAATTTTATTGTAATTTTCTGATGAGAATGTTATATTAGGCGAAATTTGGGTAATATATACCTCTGCCTTTGAGGATATGGAACGTGTATGTACTTTTCTTGTCTAGTTGGGTCAGTGGCATTGAGCACTTGTGCTGCTGCCGATTGCAAGGTCCAGGCTTAAGTACAGTGTTTATTATACTTTTTTATACTAGTAATGTGTCATTTTTTATACAAGCATATGGTGCGCTTCATAGTTAGCGGTTACTAAAGGGTGTCTGGCGCCTAAGCAGCTCTTTCGGATGTAAGATTTTGATTATCATCAATACCTCGGCCTTGGGCGCTCATAGCCTACATCATGACATTGAATGCACGTATGGCGTGGTGGTTTAATTGGTCGCCTCCTCGTGGCCACAGAAAGTGTGTTGTGGGTTCGATCCACGGATTAAAATTTTGATGGGTGATCTTTAAGGTTTTCTGAGTCTGTAGTTAGAAAGATTGTACATTTCGCCGCGACAAAGGGTTATTGATGATGGGATCGTAATTTTTTCATTAGAATTAGGAAGACTTGCATATAATCACAGTCTGCTATGATCTTGTACTATGTTTGCCTCGGTCGAACCTTATATCCTGGGATGGGCACATGATAATCCTGGGATAGGCACGGCTAACTTAATAACTGCAATGACCGTGGCCTATGAGCACTTGCAAAATCAGCAGCGACGCTCAATGGCTTGATTTTCTGCTAGCGCTATGATCAAAGAATATACTGGTCTACTTCTTGGCTCAATAGCGTCTCCTCAAAGACTCAGACAGTCCCTACTCATCCTAGGTAAACAAAATAATGAACGCTATGATCTTTTGTAGGACAGAGGTGAACTCTCAATCTGGCTGCCCGTATGCCCGCTGTATGAGCGTATTATTTTATTTAATACTAGATTTTGTATTGTCCTTTTCTGTTCGCCTGACAACGTGTATGTGAAATTTCATGATGATCAGTCGAGTAGTTATAGTTGAGGCGTAACAAACAAGTTGTCTTGTTTCTGTATGTTACGTTGTCACTTGACACACAAATTCACACAATGCCAACATGACAACTGAATTATAAATATAGTATTATTACGCTCACTCGTAATTATCAATTATTGCAATGTGAGACATATTGAAAACCGATTGTGTCTAAACGCCGCTGGAGTGCCGTTGCGACTCAATTGGTTAAAATTGAACAATATCGTTTTCTATGATGGTTCTTATTGGTTCAATACTACCTTAGAGCGCATATCGATATAATATTATAAAGTTAAACAGTTTGTTTGTTTGAATGCACTATTCTCCGAAACAACCGGCCTGATTTGAAAATTACTTTTTGCATTTTAATGCTTATTGAGGGAGATTATAGGGTATCATAAACCACTACGACACTTAGGAGCGGAGCGGGTGAATTCGCAAGCACAGCTAGCATTATTTTACGTTTATTAATGGTAGATAGCCGTTTCAAATTACACAAAATCCGATAAATAATAATGTTTCCTAATAAAGCAAGCCGGGCCTCTGAGCTTATATGAAGAATAATATACTTCTGTTTATCCCATAGGCATTAAGCAGTCGTGATATTAATGTTATTTTTATGGTGACCTTTGATTACGGCTGCAATTATTGCAATATAGAAATCAAGGTTTTCCACGTATCTAGTTTCTGTAGTCGATTTATGATAGCATGAGGCCTTTCAAGCGACGAGTTCAAGTTACCGATAGTGAAGTGCATAATAATCTATTTTTTTTTCATAATTATATATAATGTTTTTTTATTTGCTATATTCAGGTGTCCCAGAATATGTGAATCAAATTGTAACGGGAGATTCCTTAGGTAAGTAACTTTCAAAAGAGCAAAATAGAAAATAATAAAATTATGGCATTCGCGTAAAAATAAAAAAATCTATGGTTTGGTGCAAAAAAAACTACACCAATAATAAATAAAATAATGCTGCGATTTCATAAATACGTCAGCTTTTTAAAGAAATCGTTTTTGGTTTCACGAATCAATCCTTCACAAATAAAAATAGTGTAACGAAAGAAAATTATCCATAAACGAAGTACCTGTAGTTGAAAGTTCTTTTTTAAAAACTGATATTTTTATTTTTACACAAATGTCATATTTTTTTATCGCATTTGATAGGTCCTTACCTAAGGAATCTCCCGTTACAATTTGAATCACATATTCTGGGACACTCTATATATTACTTATACATATGCTTTCTGGCTACCCGCCCCAGCTTTGCCCGGGTAGTTAAAGACCTTAAAATTATACACCTAAACTTTTATCATGAATCACTATGTCTATTTGCGAAAACCGCATGAAACTCCGTTCAGTAGTTGCTGAGTTTATCTTGAACAGACATACAGACGCGGTGGGGACTTTGTTTTAAAATATGTAGTGACATATATTGTTTGATATTTAGCCAACGGTGAGTGTCGTAGATAGGTACAAAACTAAACAAATCACGGAAGTTCTGTTTTAACCGGTTTCGGCTCTCGTCTTCATCAATTATGATTGTGGAAATTAATATATATTTGATTTTTACTGCTATTGCACGTAAAGTTATTGGTTATTCTGTCAAGATAATTTCAATAGCGGATCGGAGTTAGGAAATTGATAATGTTGAACGCCTCCGTGCCACGGAAAGCATGTACTTAAAGCCGTTGGTACTACGCCTGATCTCTCTTCTGTCGTGTCTGATTGCTGTCCCATCTAATTATGAAAGTTAGGGCATAGTGCTCCGTTCCCTCTCCCTCTGCACTCGTGTTTGCGCATACACTTGTGCACGATAATATGACCTGCGTAGATGGCCAGTCTGCATTAAGATTGACCGCAAGAGCAGCGATAGCTCAGTGGGGAGACCAACAGACTGCAATGCAGAGGGTCTCGGGTTCGAACCCACGTCGCGCACCTCTGACTTTCAGAAGTTATATGACTTTTCAAAATTATGTGCGTATTGAATGACAATTATCGCCTGCTCCGTGCCTCGGAGAGCACGTTAAGCCGTCGGTCCCGGCTGCCATGAACATCTATGGCAGTCGTTATTGGGCGAGTGTCGACACAAAAGATCCCACTGGGTCGAAGTGTCGCCGGTCTGCACTGACTGGCCCCCACATAAGATACAAGATACAAGTTTGACCGCCGTGTTTGGGATTTGGTATTAGGTATAGTAATTCGGTAAAGGCAGAAACTTATTTGGTAGATACCTGATATTGTTAAAGAACATGGGCGGCGGTTAGCATTTCAGCAGGTGATCAGCTGGCTAAGCTGCCAATAATAAATAGCTATTTATATAGGTGCAACAATTTATAGGTGTCTGAGAATTCTCCATAATGTTTTTGAAGATATGTGAAGTCTACTAACCCGCACTGGGCCAGCGTGGTGGACTATGGCCTAACCCTTCTCAAACAGAGAAGAGGCCCGTGCCCAGCAGTGGTACAGTTTAATACAGGGCTGATATTATTATATGATATTATAGGTAAATACCAAGCAGCGTTAACTCAGTGGGGAGACCAACAGACTGCAATGCAGAGGGTCTCGGGTTCGAACCCACGTCGCGCACCTCTGACTTTCGGAAGTTATATCACTTTTCGAAATTATGTGCGTATTGATTGACAATTATCGCCTGCTCCGTGCCTCGGAGGTCACGTTAAGCCGTTGGTCCCGGCTGCCATGAACATCTATGGCAGTCGTTATTGGGAAAGTCAGTACGCTCTAATATCCTGACACTGGTCTAGCCTTAGGGTATCGTTAGCCTTCGGGTTGCGGCGGTCAGGTGCTAGCCGCTCCGTGTAAAAACTGATATCCAGTTAAATCCGGTTAGACTAGAAAAGCCGACCCCAAGTGACTTGGGAATAATAAAGGCTAAGAGAGAAGATAGGTAAATACCAATGATATGATATATTCTTTATGTATACATAAAGAATAAGTATATATGTTACTAGCGTAGCGTACGTAACGTTGACTCCCAAACGTCCCAAATACAACGCTTTTCAATAGAAATAGATTTTGTTTCAACAATATCCGTTTCATAACATTTAAAGGCGCAATTGTTTGAAAGATAGCTAATTCTTTTACGTCTTCTATTTCTCTACTTATTAATTCAAATTGTATATACATATGTAGATATTAAGAACTAAATATAAACATAATATCTAGTTTAAAACATCATTGGTAAAACCCAAAACTTAATAAAATACTTGTTAATTATCATCTCATTGACCATTCATTTCATTCTATAGTTTCTGCACTTAGCTCGCTCTTCAGTCAATAATTTCCATGTAAACTGTAACTGTTATCGTATAACAATAATATGACGTCCATGACGTTAGCAGAGCGATAATATTATACACTAACCTACATAAAAGCGTCTATTCTTGTGATTCCAACTAAATTTATTCTATTCTAATACTTATTTGTAGCATTGCTTGGCTTTCTTGTAATTCTTTCATGTACGACTCTTTTTAACTCTACTTTCTCCTTTATCACAAACTAGCTGACCCGTGTAACTTCGTCTGCTTCATATGAGATAAGAGAATTTACCCCGTTTTTGCAACATTTTTCATTGCTGCTCCGCTCTTATTGGTCGTAGCGTGATGTTATATAGCCTATAGCCTTCCTCGACAATTGGGCTATGCAACAATAAAATAATTTTTCAATTCGAAGCAGTAGTTTCTGAGATTAGCGCGTTCAACCAAACAAATAAACTATTCAGCTTTATAATATTAGTATAGATAATAATCGTTATAGTAAGATAGACTGGAGCGCCACTGCCGCAGAGCTGCGTACTGTGGATTCGAATCGCTGTGGGTTGTGTATCCAGATGTTTGTTACAAATCTGGATATTCTTTGTGTCTGTTGTTTGAATATGTAAAGTCTCACGACACAGGATTTATATCTAGTGCGAGAGTAGTCTTTAAAATAATCTAAAATTATGACCTTGACGTCGTCTAGTCCGGACTACAGAACGTCCACCATTCCGACATTTACGTAGAACAGTTTACAGTAATATGAATCTTCTTCGTTCTTTTTTTTCTCTTTAAAAGACGACTCTTGCACTCGGAATAATTCCTGGTTCGTGTCGGATTTTACAAACATTCAAACAACATACACAAAGAACAGACTCGGCACAACTAGGTACATGTAGAGCACACAAATATATGTCTTGTTTGAGGTGTCGAACCCACGACACTCGGTACAGTGACAATGGCGGGGCGACCGTGGGGACGGCAGAGGCGCACCACCCGGGCGGCACTTTTAGGGAGAGGCATAACTTCGCAGTAAATAATAATAATATCTTGTAAATATTTAAACCATTTCATGACGAACGAGAGCAATGGGCAGATGTACAATACACAATAATTATGATTGTTCTTGCCGAAAAGTTCTTTAGAATGACTGTATATTATCGCGATATAGCATATCTGTACTTCTGGATAAAGCAGAGCAGCTATCTAATGATGAAAGAATTTCAAAAGTTTTATTAAATACTAGCGATCCACCCCGGCTTCGCACGGGTAGTACAACCTCAACAAATTATACACCTAAACTTTCCTCAGGAATCACTTTGTCTATTGGCGAAAATCGCATGAAAATCCGATCAGTAGTTTTTGGGTTTTTTGCGAACAGACAGACAGACAGAGGCGGCGGGGCACTCTGTTTTATAATATGTAGTGATTCTGGTGAAGGGATTCTCTAACAGTGCAGAATCTGAAACTGTGCTTGGTTGACAGCTGTAATAGCCATTGTACAGTCGGCCATAAATATGGTCTGGTCCCTACGGTTGAGGTTCATTTGAATGTCATGAAACAATAGGTCGATTTCCCCTTGCAATAATATTATGACAGTGACCATTGCTCTCTGTATTATGTATTATATTTATGTCATACCATGTGTCAAGTTAGAAAGGTCATCCTTAGCGATAATTAGATCTAACAGAAAATTTTGTCAAAACTGGTTGACCACTTTTCTGACCTCAATACCACAGCTGGCGAAATTTTGGTAAACCATCTCTGCTTAACCCATCGGGGCTACAGGGGCTATATATTTATAACCCCTACACCGTGGGACGATACAGCATGTAACAGAAACGTGTGGTCACATTTTAAGGCCGTGATATATATCTGATAAATAACTTATGTGCCCTATTCCCGGATCAAAGAAACAATTTTAAATTTTATGACAATTTATTTTATTTTATTTAAACATCGAAACAAACTTATTATATCACTATCCAAATAGCGCATAGTCATTTTCGGGATCACAGAGATCCCCCGAGTCAGCTGTTTGTGTTGTTCAAGAATCGACTAGAATATTGTTACGCCCAGTGACATCTCTCGGCATTGTGGGAAAGACTCGGCAGTTCCGTCTAATAATTTACACCGCCATCTATTGACATCTTACGGAACTGCGTAGTACGGTACGAGAATCTTAGAGAGAATGCTGGTACTTTCTCGAATCATCGTGCTGTTTACATGCCGAGTACGCGTTGCTGGAAAGCTCTAGAAGCGCTTTACCCGCGTATAAATAGGGCGCACGCGCACCGCCGAGTGAGTTTACAATCGTAAGCGGTCAAGTGTTCATCGAAGCGAACGGAAGCGGAAATACTACGGAGTTTGAAGCAGTACAGTGAAAAAGTGTGGTATAGTGTTTGTTGTGTTTTAAATTTAATTGTGTGTCTGAATAAAACGTGTTTTTGTCGGTAATATTGTTTATATTCTTATCCGTCGAACCCAGCACGTAACAATTGGTGTCAGAAGTGGGATAAGAATATGCCAGTACTACCGAAGGAGGAAGTGGAAGGGGTGCGTACCAGGAACCAGCGCCAGCATGATGTGGACCAGAGGCGCTTTGGAGACGCCCCCTCGCCGACGTCAGGGGAATCACGTGACTCCGCGGCTGCAGCGGAACCATCTAGTGCAGCTCACTCGCCGGTGAATCCCGACCTCGCGACTCTGATGGCGTTTATGCAGGAGCAGGCACGCCGCCAGGAGGAGCAGGCACGCCGCCTCGAGGAACAGCTGCAACGCGATAAGGAAGAGGGCATGCGCCGCCAGGAGGAGCAGGCACGCCGCCAGGAGGAGCAGGCACGCCGCCTCGAGGAACAGCTGCAACGCGATAAGGAAGAGGGCATGCGCCGCCAGGAGGAGCAGGCACGCCGCCTTGAGGAACAGCTGCAACGCGATAAGGAGGAAGGTATGCGCCGCCAGGAGGAGCAGCTGATGATGTTAAAAGACCTCAGCGCAACGGTTGGCAAGGAGGTGAAGGAGGTGAAAGAGCAAGTCCAACGCCACGAAAGTCGCATCGCCGAGGTGGAGAAAACGATACGTGGGCTCAAGGCTGGCGATGGGATCGTGGCACCTGCGGTTGTTGCGTTTTCACCACGAGGCTTTAAAGTCCCACCATTCGACGGATCATCATCATGGTCAGCCTACAAGATCCAGTTCGAGGCCGTCATGAAATCGAACGGGTGGACGCAAGAACAGGCTCTGACCGCTCTCACCTTGGGGCTTCGTGACCAGGCCTTGACCGTGTTAGAGGCGCTTGGTCAAGACATCACGTACGAGAAGCTGTTGGAGGCATTAGAAGCGAGATACGGCGACGCACATCTGGAACACGTGTTTCGCGCCCAGCTGAAAGACCGATCGCAACGTGTTGGTGAAACCTTGCAGCAGTGGGCCCTGGAGGTGGAGAAGCTGGTTCGAAAGGCGTACCAGTCCTCACCTGCGCTCATCGACGGAAACCTCGTTCAAGCTTTCACCGACGGGATCCGAGACCTGGAGGTTAGGGCCGCAGTGAGACTCGGACATTTCAAAAACCTGAAGGACGCCCTAGCCCACGCTCTGGAAGTGGAAGCAGTACGACGGGATGATCGAGCTCACCGTATCAGGGAAGTATCGACTTCGCCCCGATGCTACAGCTGTGGCGAGAGAGGTCACATCAGGTTGAGCTGCCCGAAGCGAAGGAATCTAGGCAGTAAAAACTTAAAGTATACCCCGGCCCACACTCTGGAGGTGGAAACAGTGCGACGGGACGATCGAGCTCACCGTACCAGGGAAGTGTTGACCTCACCCCGGTGCTATAGCTGCGGCGAGAGAGGCCACATCAGGTTGAGCTGCCCGAAGCGAAGGAAACCACGTAACAGAAACCAGTCGCCGGTAGGAGGAACACCTGATGTGCGTGCCAGGCAACAACTACAGGACTTCGTAATACAGCATCGTAGTGGCAAGTCACATGGTAATGCGGATGCCCTGTCACGTAGACCGTGTACCGGCCAGTGTAAGCACCACTGCGCCAGGAAAGAGGCCAAGCAGGAAGTACTAGTGAGGATGTTGAGGACGGATCTTAGCGAAGACTGGAAGGAAATTATGCAGAGAACACAACGAGAGGACAAAGACATAAGACCCATCCTCGAATGGAAGAAAACAGGTGCATCGAGACCTCACTGGAGTGAAGTTGCGGCAATGAGCCCTACCACCAAGAGTTATTGGGCACAGTGGGAAAGCTTGGTTATCCAGGATGGAGTTCTGTGCCGGAAATGGGAGAATGCTCGAGGTGACAAGTGTCACCTGCAAATGGTCGTGCCAAAGCTCAAGGTACCGGAAGTTTTACAACTCTATCATAATGGGAGTTCGGGATGTCACATGGGAGTTAAGAGAACTCTGGTTAAGATCCGAGAACGATTTTATTGGATCCATTGTCGAGAAGACGTTGAGGAATGGTGCCGTAAATGCACGAGTTGTGCTGCCGTGAAGGGACCACACACTCGCAGCAGGGGTGCATTGAAGGTGTACAATGTTGGAGCCCCGTGGGAACGTATAGCTTTAGATGTTGCCGGACCGTTTCCTGAAAGCCAAAGTGGGAACAAGTACTTCTTGGTGGTCATGGATTACTTTACAAAATGGCCGGAAGTGTTTGCGATTCCCAATCAAGAGGCATCTACGGTCGCCGACAAGCTAGTCCACGAAGTCTTTTGTCGTTTCGGGGTGCCCTTAGAGATACACAGTGACCAAGGTCGGAACTTCGAGTCTGAAGTATTTAAGGAGACATGCCGGGTGATGGGTACCCACAAAACGAGAACGACCGCTTATCATCCGCAATCAGACGGCATGGTTGAACGATTTAACCAGTCTCTGGAAAGATATCTGGCAAAAGTTGTAGAAAGCAAACAAAGGGATTGGGACAAACACATTCAACCGTTTCTCCTGTCATACCGTAGTGCCGTTCACGAAAGCACATCAGTAACACCTGCTTTCGCTAACTTCGGAAGGGAACTACGATTACCTGCAGACTTGATCACCGGCATCCCACCTGAATCTCCACGCTGCATAACAGATTATGCGAATGATTTGCGCAACAGGATGAATGACGTATACGAGAACATCAGACGGACCGGTCAGCAGATGTCTGAGAGGATGAAGACCCGTTACGACCGGAAGGCGAACAATAAAGGCTTCGAGGAAGGATCGCTGGTGTGGTTACATAATCCGGCACGCAACAAAGGAAAATCTCCTAAGTTGCAGGCAAAATGGGATGGACCCTATCGCATAGTCACTAAGATGAATGACGTCACCTACCGGATCCAGAAAGGACCACGAGGTACACCAAAGATCGTTCATGTGGATCGATTGGCACGCTACTACGGATCCAACAATGTTCGGGACGAACATGTCTAAGAGGGGGGCAGTGTTACGCCCAGTGACATCTCTCGGCATTGTGGGAAAGACTCGGCAGTTCCGTCTAATAATTTACACCGCCATCTATTGACATCTTACGGAACTGCGTAGTACGGTACGAGAATCTTAGAGAGAATGCTGGTACTTTCTCGAATCATCGTGCTGTTTACATGCCGAGTACGCGTTGCTGGAAAGCTCTAGAAGCGCTTTACCCGCGTATAAATAGGGCGCACGCGCACCGCCGAGTGAGTTTACAATCGTAAGCGGTCAAGTGTTCATCGAAGCGAACGGAAGCGGAAATACTACGGAGTTTGAAGCAGTACAGTGAAAAAGTGTGGTATAGTGTTTGTTGTGTTTTAAATTTAATTGTGTGTCTGAATAAAACGTGTTTTTGTCGGTAATATTGTTTATATTCTTATCCGTCGAACCCAGCACGTAACAATATTAATAAGTCGATAAAAAGAAAATGCTGTATCTTAGTTAAAATAATGTATATGGATTTGGTTGTCGCGGTTTTCCATTGTACTGTGGATATATTATATGATTAAATATGACCACACCTTTCTGTTACACGCTGTATATTTATTTAACCCCCACTACGTAGGACCTAATACCATAGCTACGACATGTGGGTACAATCTTTCTGCTTACTTCCTCAAGGATGAAGGCCTGGGACTATAATATGTATTTAATATCACAACAAGGTGACCTAATTAAGCAACGAATAACGAATTGTTAAGTCTGCATAACTAGGCTTCAGTTTTAATTGCTAGTGCGCTGTAACAGCTAAATGTATTGATTTTACAGGTGTACTTACTGATGTTACGCACAGACGAGACTAGGTTGGAGGTTGTTTTCGTCTCGCAGTTTATACTTGTTAGGTTTAGGTTAGGTACATTCATTCATACATAGTCTTATGCGTATATCCCTGAACAGGTGGCCAGAGGTCTATTATAGCCACATTTCGCCAGCTATGGATTAAAGTCCTATGTACGGTCCCAAGCCTATTGCCTTAGGGACCCCCCACACTAGCGTCTTTCGATCGTCGTCTTGCTAGCGCCCGCGTCAACGTCGCGCCAGTGCGTCTTTTTCGAACGAGTACAATGTACAGCGCAACCCCCTTGCCCCGCTGTGCCCTTTATCGCAACGCTAACGCGGCGCTAGCGCTGTGTAATCCTGCTGTTCAGCGTTGGCGTCGCGCCGCAGTGTCGCCAGCGCTGCGTCGACGTTGTGCGGGCGCTGGCAAGACGACGACGCTCTAAAGGCGCTAATGTGGGGGCCCTTATCGGATACAGTGCCAAACGGCCTGCTGCCACTGAGATTTTCTTAACTAAAAATCTCAATAACTCTGCCCGGTCCAGGAATTGAAACCAGTATCTCACGTAGTAGTATTGGGTAAAACCACGGCCGGGAAAGTGTGGGTGCAATACAAGTCTGCTTACCCTTTCTGGCATATCTAAAGTGAGGTTATGGATGTATTGTTAAAGGTACTCCTATAAACTCAACAACGGGCACGTAGTTTTCAAAGGATTTATTACTTAAACCGTGGCTTTTAATTAGCAATTATAGACTTTATTGATCTACATGGTCATTTGAAACTATTAATCTAATAGTACATATAATATTCCAAAGCCACCAGACCTGTCATTGATGATATTTTTGTTCAGATTATTTCTTATGTTTGAGACTGCGCCGAGCGAAATGTGCCAAAACAGGCGGTCACAGTTAAGTGAATAAAATCAACACTTTTTGTTTAATACAAATATAAAATATACCATAACAATGAATGTGTTTACAATTACTCCGTGTAAAAAACTTAAAATAATTAATATATTCGCCTACAAAATTACGTAAATTTGCACGAAAAATGCAAAAACGTAAGCTCGTGTTACGTGATTTTAAGATTATAACAGAAGAAATCTATCCTATTTTACAGCTTAAACGAAACATAAATAGTTAGGTATATTACAATTTGTCCGTCGCAAATATTTAAGTTATTGGTTGACAATAAAGATACATATTTATCAAAAAAGCACTTCAAATCCTCCATACAATTTTACTATAGCGGCCGCGCGTTGATTTCAATATCGAGCTCTGTCATTCAGTCCAACCGCGTGTTACGCTCGGCGCAGTTTTAAGTAGTCAATGTATGCATACTCTCTAGTTTCAAAGTAGTGCCTATTATTTTATATTCCTTTTTTTCATGCAGCTGATAAGCATTGCGTATATATTACTCAGCAGCGATAGCTTAGTGGGGAGACCAACAGACTGCAATGCAGAGGGTCACGGGTTCGAATCCACATCGCGCACCTTTGGCTTTCGGAAGTTATATGACTTTTCGAAATCATGTGCGTATTGATTGACAATTATCGCCTGCTCCGTGCCTCGGAGAGCACGTTAAGCCCGTCCCGTTGGTCCCGGTTGCCATGAACATCTATGGCAGTCGTTATTAGGAAAGTCAGTACCCTCTAATATCCTGACACTGGTCTAGCCTTAAGGTATCGTTAGCCTTCGGGTTGCGGAGGTCAGGTGGCAGCCGCTCCGTTTAAAAACTGATATCCAGTCAAATCCGGTTAGACCAGAAAAGCCGACCCCAAGTGACTTGGGAATAATAAAGGCTAAGAGAGAAGAAGATAAGCATTGCGTATCAACTTATACGCTGCGAAATAGGTTCAGTCGCTCGAATAATTCAGGCTTTAATAACGTAGCCTAAATTATAAACAAAAATTAGGTTTATTACTAAAATAACTAAGCCTACGTAATCTATTTATGTTATGGCTCGTCTAGTAGTAGAATGTACAGTAGCGAGGCTGAATTTTATAAATACGAGAATATATTATTTGTGTTAATTATAAGCCCATTTCTCAGTGGATAGCCCGATCCGAAAGAACTAGAAACTCCAAGAAACAAAAAATTAAATAATAAAATGGCTACACTTGTAAACTAGCGATTATGCATAAGTACATTGTTTACCTACATATTATACAGTATATTCTGTTAAAATTCAACTAAGTTACATCATCATATATCAATACTAGCTGCCCAGTCAGACTTCGTTCTGTCAAAAGTAATTTTTCTTTTTTTTATGTTTACTTTATCACTATGAAAAATAGATAGTAGCCGATTCTCAGACCTACTAAATATGCATATAAAACTTCATAAAAATCGGTCAAGCAGTTTCGGAGGAGTATGGTAGGTAACTAACATTGTGACACGAGAATTTTATATATAAGATCTATGTCATTTTAGCACAGCAGAATTTTCCCTCGCTCTGGAATCTGTCTATAAATTTAAATTTATTACAAAATCAAGTTTTTATGACGTTTATAATATCAGCCCTGTATTAAACTGTCCCACTGCTGGACGCGGGCCTGTTTGCAGTGTGAGAAGGGTTAGGCCATTGTCCACCACGCTGGCCCGGTGCGGCTTGGTAGACTTCACATATCTTCGAGAACATTATGGAGAACTCTCAGACATGCAGGTTACCTCACGATGTTTTTCTTCACCGTTAAAGCGAGCGATAATTAACTATTTAATACGTACATAACATCGAAAAGTCAGAGATGCGCGCCTTGAGATCGAACTCGAGACCTCTGCGTGGCAGTCTAACAGTTTCCCAATAGGCTATCGCTGCTTTTATACTTTACGTTTAAATGTGACCAATACGGCTACCTTGTGTTGTGTCTCTAAGGTGCAAAGTGCTTTTAAAGTTTCTTAGGTTTAGATTTTTATCATTAGTAGTGAAGTTTATCTCTGTGGTTTACATGAAATACATCATAAGACGTTCGATTTTTTAGAGTTCGAATAAACTCTTATACAACAGCTTTGTCCGTCCGTCCGTCCGTCTGTCTGTTATACAACTTTCAACTCAAGAACCGTAAGAGCTAGAGACTCGCGGTCAACGCCATTCGACTCAGCATAGTCGATATACCCCGAAATGACTATGACCTTTGAACTCTGACGTGTCACGGACGTGTCCACGTGACGGATCACGTGGTATCACGTGACCTTTACATTTATTAAATGACGAACTCTTAAGATTTACGGCAATTCATTGCCGATTCTCACTTGTTATTTAGTTAGATTAGTTTCTTTATTACAAGGCATTTTATCATTAAATAGATAAAACTCGCAGTAGAATTACTACAGAATGTCTACAATTTTTACAAGCTTTATCTATTAACATTTATTTCTTCCTTTTAAAAAAGACAACTCCCGCACTAAGAATTTATCCTGTCGCGAGGGACTTTACTAACATTCAAACAACGGACACAAAGAACACCCAGACTCGGAACATCCCCTCTCTCTACGACTAGTCCAGTTTATGATATAGCGTTCCCCTACACCAACCGTCAAGGTTATATAAGGTGTAGCCGCTGTACCTTCCAGTGCCCGAGAGCACCTTTCGGGACCAGATATAGATATCTTGTCCCCAAATCTCGATTTCTCCATCCTAACCTCAGAGATCCGATTCTCGTAAGCGAGCTACCTCGTGCCTAAATGACACTACCTATTCACCCGATAGGTACCGGAGTAATAAAGCCGCTCACCACCCGCAACTCTGGGAGTTGCTAACGAGAACCTCGCTGAAGCCAACGGAGAAGCTGCCTCCCATATCTCCAGTATGGTACCGGAGATGTGAAAGGCACGCCCACTTCCCGACGTACATCCATACGCCTACCCAAATAGGCCTACAGGCCGGGTGTGGCCCGAGTCACTCCAGCTATGACTCTTACTTGCTGAGCAGGCAAGCGCCCGAGATGCGCTGTGGCAGCGAAACCACACTGCCGCTTCGCTAAAGACAACTCCGTGCCTCACGCGACCGACTGGTTCGCACTAGCCGCGCATGAGAACGACGCTCGAACGCCACGCGCTTGCCGAGCAACGAACATGTCGTCTTCTGCAGCTAACCACATACCCCTGCGAGTCCAACACCAATGTCAGGCACCGCGCACTGTAATCAGCGGTCGATAGAACACCTTTCGAGGCGCAGTGGGCTTCCTGACCCCGCAGTACCCTGGTCCAAAGGGAGAGATCCGTAGTTCTCCCCCCGAAACCCTATCTACTCGGATCCTGTAGATAGGGACAGACTCGGAACAGTCTTAACTATACCTCTATAAATCATTTTCTTGATTTTATTTTATAAAAGGCTACATCCACTCTATAAATACTTCCTGTCTTCCTGACAGGAATTTACAAACATTCTAACATCGACATCCAGGCTGGGATTTCTGGATCACACAAATCTTTATCTCGTGTGGGAATCCAACCCGCAACACAAGGCGCAGTGCCAGTGGCGAGGCAACCACTTAACCAGTATGCCATTCGTGTAAACCGTTCAGATAATTATAGACTAAATGCATCACGTGAATTCGACGTCTTTGGCCCGGCGCACATTGGCGGCACGGCACGGCAGGGGATCCTTCGCCATCCCTACATGTAAGCGCACACTGGCGGTAACAATGCCGTGACATCCTTAGGTATGCCGCGACGTCCTTAAGCATACCGAAGCATTCGACAAGGACACGTTTCGGCATGAACCACGCTAAGCTAATGAAGCTGCGCGCAGGGCCGCAAGGTACGGGCGGGCGCTGTCTTGCCGCGGTATCCCGAAGACTGCCAAAGCGTTCCGAGGGATGCCGAAGCGGTCCGAAGGCTGCCGGCACGGCATGCCTAAGCATACCGCGGTATTGTTTTTGTACTTACGACTGTTAACATTGAAATTTCAACTTTATTTCCATATGAGCAGGTTATATTTTTATTCGTCGCCTAAACATACCTTGCCATGCCGTGCCGCTAATGGGCATCGGCCCTTTGTCGCCCCAATGATATAATTATATTTGGCCTTAACAATGCACTTCTAAAAATCTTGAACATAATTAGCCTTATCATAAAAACTTGTACCGACGCTAAATAACTCATATAAAGTTATTACTTTTCTTTACGCTTAGAGAATATCAGTCGCTTACACGAGTAGCGGTTATGTAACGTTATCGGTATTATGTCATTGAGACTGGCTTCACACAAGGTCGTCGTGCACCTAGTTACTGCACTTTGATTAGTCGCACGGATATGTTTCTATACGCGGAACAAAATGATGTAGTTATACATGCACGCCTGTTAACTGGCGGGATGGGTACAGATTGACTAGAGCCCGTTCCTATTTGGAAGCAACGAGACATTTTACTTACGAACAGTTACATTTTGACATATTTTTTATTGAATATGTGTCAAAAATAAACTTCCCGTACGTAAAATGTCTCGTTTTGATTCATGTTCTATGAAAAATATGTCAAAATTGAACCGTCCGTAGCTAAAACGACTCGGTTTTTGAATATGAAAACCGGGCATAAGCTTTTTGTCGACACTATGTATGGTTAATTAGTTAAAGCGGTAGCCATTTTGATTATTTAACAAACAAAAATAATGAAATAAGTACTGAAATGTTAATCTAAAACAATAAGTACTAAAACTTTTAGAAATCTATAACGACTATATAGAAGATACGACAACAGAACAATAGCTTTTAAAATTGTCTGCTTATCAGCCTATCTGATTGTTTCGGCATCAATAAGACTGACGGAACCGTGTATCGAACCCAAGACCTTAACCCTCGACAACTTACATTCGCATTTATAATATTAGTTAGGATATCGTTCTTGGTGTTACTTATCTTAAGTTTTTTATTACTAGCCATTTGTAAATAATTGTCTATTCTATTGCATAAAGATCATAGGGTCAACTTGACTTGTTATTTCAAAATGTCTGCCGCATTGTATAAGCAAGCGCATGCGCCTCAGCCGACTGTGATAATCCCAGTTTGGGCACTTATATTAGAGGGCTTCTTTATTAGAAAATATTCAGTAGTTACATGTATCACGGAGTCTAGAGTAGACCTGTCTGACCTCCATTATGAGGGACCTGAATATATCTGGTAAAATGTGAGTGCTTAAGACTTTGGATCTAATATACAAGCTTAATGCTTAGCTTAATTTAATTTAATTTTACACTTTCCCCGACGTTTCGGTTGCTTTTCAGCAGCTTTTCAGCATATTAAATCTAAATAGTTTAAATAGTATTAATAACAATTCAATTAGCTTAAAAATTAGTAAAGTTTAATAGTAGTAGTAGTGTAACAGTTTTTCAAAATTATGTAATAAAGTGTCAAATAAACAACGCGATAAAATCCGTATATATTAGTTTAATTTCAATGAATAATATTCGCGTAAACAGAAGACAATATTGAGTAATCAATTTAATATCTGCTACTGTTCGGAGTTTTTTTAATACATATATTATTTTACGAAATCTATTTACTAAACCATCGATATGTTGTTTAAAGGAAAGTGTATATCCATAACTAAAGACCGAGATGAGTGAAATATTGTATTTATGACGAATAGCTTTTGCACCCGGCTTCGGTCGCGTAAGAGTAGATTAGGCGAGGTTAGATGCGACTCTACATTTTTTTAAATAAGTTGTGGCCTATGTTACTAATGGTGAAAGAATTTTCAAAATCGGTTGAATAGTTCTTGTGTTAAATCATTACAACCAAATGGCACGCGTATATAATAATCGTGGGCAATTATAGTCGTAAATAAAGAAAAATAACAGGAAAGACTTCTAGTAATTGTAGTAGCAGTTCGGCTGTATTACATTGATATTGCTTAATCAATGCCAGGAGCACTCGGCCAAGTCCATGAGCGGCGATTATCGTTTATCATCCGGCAGGCCGCTGGCCTAACTGCACATCGTGTAATAAAAGTAATTGTCTGGCCTTTTTAAATAGAATAATATAGATATCAATAACAATACAACAATATCAGCCCTGTATTAAACTGTCCCACTGCTGGGCACGAGCCTCTTCTCGCACGGGTTAGGCCATAGTCCACCACGCTGGCCCAGTGCGGGTTGGCAGACTTTACATATCTTTGAGAACATTATTGAGAATTCTTAGACATGCAGGTTTCCTTACGATGTTTTCCTTCACAGTTAAAGCAAGCGATAATTAACTATTTAATACGCACATAACTTCGAAAAGTTAGAGATGCGCGCCTTGGGATCGAACTCGAGACCTCTGCGTGGCGGTCCAACGGTTCCACTAGGCTTTTGCTGCTGTGTATATATAATATATATCAAGGAAGATAGAAAATGCTACATCGACAAGTAATATTAAAATTTTGAATAATGGAGAGGAGACAATGTATTTTTTCGGCAAACCTATGAACAATTATGATACAATTTAGTTTGGGAAAATATTTTAATTAAAATACAGAGAAAACAGTGCACCAAGGTGAATTAATTAATTTAAAGAGTTTATGTCTTACAAATTCTTTTATTCGTTACTTTCGAGCAAAGCGGTAGCTAGAATCCTAAGTAATATTAAAAATGCAAATATGCCTTTAGTTTTGGAGGTCGAAAAAACTCTTATACAACAGCTTTGTCCGTCCGTCCGTCTGTCTGTTATACAACTTTCAACTCAAGAATCGTAAGAGCTAGAGACTCGCAGTCAATGCCATTCGACTCGGCATAGTCGATATACCTCGAAATGACTATGACCTTTGACCTCTGACCCGGTCACCCGGTCACCCGGTCTGACCTGGTCACGTGGTATCATGTGACCTTTGCATATTACTTGAACCATTTTTTCGAACTCGTAAGATTTACGGCAATTCATTGCCGTTTTTCATTTGTTGTGTTTCGCTTTCACACCTACACTACTGGACCGATGATCATAAAATTGATCATACATATTGACAGGGGTAGGTACATAAAAGGAAATTCATCATCATTTCTGAGTAAACCCATGTCTTTCATCCAGAAAAAAGTAGATACAGTTCCCGAAGGATGGAAATTTATTTATAAAATTACATTAACGCAAGCTAAACCGTGGACATAATCTTGTATTGATACAAGTTTATTGTATCGTCAGGCATAAAAGAATATTGAATTTATTCTGTAAGGACATCATGTAGTGACAGTTTTTGTGACTCCATTGTCTCAATAATGGCTTTTTCACGTAGACTGACATCTTTTTTTACTTTTTCTATTACGTGAGAATAAAACTGTTTGTTTTTGTTTGTCGTAGGTTTATTAAGAAGTCAACGTGATGCTGGGTGGAAGCGTACTGTGGTTCCGTCATGGACTTCGTCTGCATGACAACCCGTCTCTGCAAAGCGCTATTGAAGATAAAAATGTTCCTTTCTTCCCGATGTTCATCTTTGACGGGGAAACCGCAGGTAAGACTACGTTAAGATGCGATAACGAAACATTGTTCTTTTTATATTTTCAAGTGGCTAAACCCAGGCACGATTTTTTGTGGAATTACATAAGTAAAAATTTTCTGCTGCCTGTTCCCGTAGTAACTTCGGAACTAGAAATGCAATGTTGTATAAAATTTCACATTAATCAATCGTCTACTTTTCAAATCTGGGAACAGAAACATACCGAAGCTGATTTATTGTACGTAAATAACATAAAAAAATAAACGACATCATTTAAAAATAATCAACAAAAGTATATTTTGTATTGCGCCCAGAATCTATAATCATTTGCCTAAGTCACTTCTTGAAGAACACAATGTAAAAATTGTAAAGAAGTTAAAGCAAATTTTGCTGCATAAATGATGTTACACTGTTTAAGATTTTTTAGGAGATTAAATGTAGGTAATACATATAACACATCATATTGTTACGTGCTGGGTTCGACGGATAAGAATATAAACAATATTACCGACTAAAACACGTTTTATTCAAACACACAATTAAATTTAAAACACAACAAACACTATACCACACTTTTTCACTGTACTGCTTCAAACTCCGTAGTATTTCCTCTTCCGTTCGCTTCGATGAACACTTGACCGCTTACGATTGTAAACTGACTCGGCGGTGCGCGTGCGCCCTATTTATACGCGGGTAAAGCGTTTCTAGAGCTTTCTAGTAACGCCACTCCCGGTATGTAAACAGTACGATGTTTCCAGAAAGTACCAGCATTATCTTTACATACCTACCATACCACATACCATACCTACTACGTAGTTCCGTAAGATGTCAATAGATGGCGGTGTAGATTATTAGACGGAACTGCCGAGTCTTGCCCACAATGCCGAGAGATGTCACTGGGCGTAACAATATTAACAAATTTATTGTACTGAGTTTCTTTTTATTTTATATTAATGATTGCATGCCGCAAGGCTAAGTATAAGTGTTACTTAATTGTATACTTACTAACATAACATCTCATATACCTGTATTTGCAATTTATATAATAAATAAATATTTATAATCCCTTTTATTGGGGTGTTAGATGATTCTACGCTATTGGCCATATTGGTAAATCGCATAATAGTGTTACGCCCAGTGCCATCTCTCGGCATTGTGGGGAAGACTCGGCAGTTCCGTCTAATAATTTGTTACACCGCCATCTATTGACATCTTACGGAACTACGTAGTTCGTGGATACGCGAAGCGTAGTGAGAACGCTGGCACATTCTCGAATCTTC